>CM020007.1:12552671-15102951 GCA_009771035.1 Lupinus albus | reverse complement strand
ACCCCTAACCCCTAACCCCTAACCCCTAACCCCTAACCCCTAACCCCTAACCCCTAACCCCTAGACCCTAACCCCTAACCCCTAGACCCTAACCCCTAGACCCTAACCCCTAGACCCTAACCCCTAGACCCTAGACCCTAGACCCTAGACCCTAGACCCTAGACCCTAGACCCTAGACCCTAGACCCTAGACCCTAGACCCTAGACCCTAGACCCTAGACCTAGACCCTAGACCCTAGAGACCCTAGACCCTAGACCCTAGACCCTAGACCCTAGACCCTAGACCCTAGACCCTAGACCCTAGACCCTAGACCCTAGACCTAGACCCTAGACCCCCTGACCCCCTGAACCCCTGAACCCCTGAACCCCTGAACCCCTGAACCCCTGAACCCCTGAACCCCTGAACCCCTGAACCCCTGAACCCCTGACCCCCCTGAACCCCTGAACCCCTGAACCCCTGAACCCCTGAACCCCTGAACCCCTGAACCCCTGAACCCCTGAACCCCTGAACCCCTGAACCCCTGAACCCTGAACCCCTGAACCCCCTGAACCCCTGAACCCCTGACCCCTGAACCCCTGAACCCCTGAACCCCTGAACCCCTGAACCCCTGAACCCCTGAACCCCTGAACCCCTGAACCCCTGAACCCCTGAACCCCCGAACCCCTGAACCCCCGGAACCCCCCAACCCCTACCCCCTGAACCCCTGAACCCCTGAACCCCTGAACCCCTGAACCCCTGAACCCCTGAACCCCTGAACCCCTGAACCCCTGAACCCCTGAACCCCTGAACCCCTGAACCCCTGAACCCCTGAACCCCTGAACCCCTGAACCCCTGACCCTGAACCCCTTAACCCCTGAACCCTGAACCCTGAACCCCTGAACCCTGAACCCCTGAACCCCTGAACCCTGAACCCCCGACCCTGAACCCCTGAACCCCTGAACCCTGTGAACCCCTGAACCCCTGACACCCTGAACCCCTGAACCCCTGAACCCCTGAACCCCTGAACCCCTGAACCCCTGAACCCCTGAACCCCTGAACCCCCTGAACCCCTGAACCCCCTGAACCCTGAACCCCTGAACCCCTGAACACCCTAAAAAACCCTAAAAAACCCTAAAAAACCCTGGACCCTGGACCCTGGACCCTGGACCCTGGACCCTGGACCCTGGACCCTGGACCCTGGACCCTGGACCCTGGACCCTGGACCCTGGACCCTGGACCCTGGACCCTGGACCCTGGACCCTGGACCCTGGACCCTGGACCCTGGACCCTGGACCCTGGACCCTGGACCCTGGACCCTGGACCCTGGACCCTGGACCCTGGACCCTGGACCCTGGACCCTGGACCCTGGACCCTGGACCCTGGACCCTGGACCCTGGACCCTGGACCCTGGACCCTGGACCCTGGACCCTGACCCTAAAAAACCCTAAAAAACCCTAAAAAACCCTAAACCCTAAACCCTAAAAACCCTAAAAAACCCTAAAAAACCCTAAAAACCCTAAAAAACCCTAAAAAACCCTAAACCCTAGACCCTAGACCCTGGACCCTGGACCCTGGACCCTGGACCCTGGACCCTGGACCCTGGACCCTGGACCCTGGACCCTGGACCCTGGACCCTGGACCCTGACCCTGGACCCTGGACCCTGGACCCTGGACCCTGGACCCTGGACCCTGGACCCTGGACCCTGGACCCTGGACCCTGGACCCTGGACCCTGGACCCTGGACCCTGGACCCTGGACCCTGGACCCTGGACCCTGGACCCTGGACCCTGGACCCTGGACCCTGGACCCTGGACCCTGGACCCTGGACCCTGGACCCTGGACCCTGGACCCTGGACCCTGGACCCTGGACCCTGGACCCTGGACCCTGGACCCCGGACCCTAGACCCGAACCCCGAACCCCGGACCCCCGAACCCCGGACCCCCGAACCCGGACCCCCGAACCCGGACCCCCGACCCCTGACCCCTGACCCCTGACCCCTGACCCCTGACCCCCGACCCCTGACCCCCGACCCCTGACCCCCGACCCCCGACCCCCGACCCCCGAACCCCGACCCCTGAACCCCGACCCCTGAACCCCGACCCCTGAACCCCGACCCCTGAACCCCGACCCCTGAACCCTGAACCCTGAACCCTGAACCCTGAACCCTGAACCCTGAACCCTGCACCCCCTGGACCCCTGGACCCCTGGACCCCTGGACCCCTGGACCCCTGGACCCCTAAAACCCCTGGACCCCTAAAACCCCTAAAACCCTAAACCCCTAAACCCCTAAACCCCTAAACCCCTGACCCCTGACCCCTGACCCCTCACCCCTGACCCCTCACCCCTGACCCCTCACCCCTGACCCCTCACCCATGACCCCTCACCCCTGACCCCTCACCCCTGACCCTGACCCTTGACCCCTGACCCGTGACCCCTCACCCCTGACCCATGACCCCTGACCCCTAAACCATAAAACCCTAAAACCCTGAACCCCGAACCCCCAACCCCGAACCCCGAACCCCCAACCCCGAACCCCGAACCCCCAACCCCGAACCCCGAACCCCGAACCCCAAAACCATGAACCCCAAGACCACGAACCCCAAAACCCCGAACCCCAAAACCCCGAACCCCAAAACCACGAACCCCAAGACCACGAACCCCAAAACCCCGAACCCCAAACCCCGAACCCCAAAACCCCGAACCCCAAAACCCCCAACCCCGAACCCCCGAACCCCTAAACCCGAACCCCGAACCCCGAACCCTAAGCCTTGTAATCTTTTGTTGGACGAGAAAATATTATAGATTAAATTAAATAGTTTCCTTTTAAATGGAATATTATTGTATTTTATGGTAGCACCAAAAATACAAATGATAATATTAAGTCATCTTGGTTTATCTTTTTATAATATAAGTTGGCTAAATTTATTCCATGGATCAAGTGTTGATATAACAACGATCAGTCTCGGTATGGATACACGTGTAGGACCTTCATACTTTTGAAGGGGATATTTTTCTGAAGTCATCACAGCCTCGCAAGGTAATTTTATAAAAGTTTTTTGTCTTAGTATTACCTGAAATGCATATTTTAACAATAGTATTAAGGTTCATTCAAAGCTTTATGATTCACATAAGCACATATTGAGATTAAGCAAGGTGCAAGTTTCTAAAAATGGCAACCAAAACAAATTAGTTTAGATAACTTTCATCAAGGAATCCTAACTCTTCGCAGAGTATAGAATGTATCCCTTGGCAGGGGTTTGGTGAAAATATAGGCTAATTGTTTGGAAGTTTCAACAAATTCAATCACACAATCACCTTTTTATACATGATCTCGAAGAAAATGATGTCTAATTTCTATATGTTTTGTTCGTGAATGCAAGACGAGATTCTTTGATAGGTTTATGGCACTAGTATTATCACACTTGATGGAAATCTGATCAAGCTTTAGACCGTAGTGTAGAAGTTTATGCTTCATCTAGAGGATTTGAGTGCAACACAACCCCACAACAATATATTCTGCTTCGGAGGTGGATAAAGCAATGCATAATTGCTTTTTACTATGCCACGACACAAGTGAATTACAAATCAAGTGGCATGTTCCACTTGTACTCTTACGATCCAACTTGCATCCAACAAAGAAATTTCATGATACGTTTCACAACAAAGAAATGCGATTCTTTAGGAGCAGCCTTGTAATCTTTTTTTACTATGCCACGACACAAGTGAATTACCAATCATGTGGCATGTTCCACTTGTACCCTATCAGAGACATTGCAGCATCCCGAGAATACCAAAACCCCGTATTTATAGTTCCTTTCAGATATTTCATGATATGTTTCACAGCAAAGAAATGCGATTCTTTAGGAGCAGCCTGGTATCTAGAACACATACACACACTAAACATAATATCAGGGCGACTAGCAGTTAAGTACAGTAAAGATCCTATAATGCCTCGATACTTAGTTACCACAATAGCTTTTCCTTTATCGTCTTTGTCAAGATAGCAGGAGGATGCCATAGGAGTTGAAGCTTCTTTTGCTTTGTCCATATCAAATATCTTCAATAGCTCCTTACAATATTTAGCTTGGTGAACGAAAATCACATTTGTCATTTGCTTAATTTGTAGCCCTAGGAAGAACATTAATTCTCCCATCATTGACATCTCGAACTCACCTTTCATAAGGTCTGAAAATTCTTTACATAGAAAGTCAATAGTAGCACCAAATATTATGTCGTCAACATAAATTTGTACTAATAGAATATTGTCTTCAAATTTGGATATGAAAAGTGTCGTAACAATCTTTCCTCTTACAAATCTCTTCTCCAATAAGAATGAACTCAACCTATCATACCAAGCTCTATGAGCTTGTTTAAGGCCATACAATGCCTTTTTGAGTTTAAACACATGGTTTGGGAATTTGTAGTTTTCAAATCCAGGAGGTTGTTTTACATAAACTTCTTCTTGAATGTAACCATTCAAGAAGGCACTTTTCACATCCATTTGAAACAGCTTAAAGTTCATTATAGATGCAAAGGATAACAACATGTGAATGGCTTCTAACCTAGCAACATGGTCAATACATTCTTCTTGATTATAACCTTATGCCACCAAACGGGCTTTGTTTCTAATAATTAAGCCAGATTCATCTAGTTTGTTACGGAAGACCCATCTAGTGCCTATGATCGAATGATCCTTAGGCGCAAAGGACTAAATCCCAGACGTTGTTACATTTGAACTGGTTTAGCTCTTCTTGCATAGCTAAACCCTAATGTTCGTCTTCTAGGGCCTCATTAACATTCTTTGGCTCAATTTGAGAAACAAATGCAACAAAATGATAAATATTGTTTAGTGATCTTCGGGTTACCATTCCCGAAGATATGTCACCTATGACGTTATCAATGGGATGATCCTTCTTTGTTTTCCAAGCTCTTGGAAGATCAGAATTCTCTACATCCTCTTGATTTTCTTGAGTAGGACTTTCAGGTTCTGGTTCGCTTGAACATGGTTCCTCTTGTGTACCTGAAATATTTTCAGCAATATCCTTTCTCTTCTCTTTTGGAGAAGATTCATCAAATTGCACGTGTACAGATTCTTCAACATGCATTGTACGTTTATTATAGCGAAACACAAATTGCACGTGTACAGATCTTTTCTCTTCGTTTTTCAAATTTATGCACAGAGAATCAAGAAACACATAATTAGTTCAGCGAAACACAAATCATGCACAACCAACAACAAATGATTTGAAGATGATCTTTGCCATTAAGCAAGGGATACTAGTCAACTGGCCTGCGGAAATTCTGAAAGTTATGTCTGGGATAGCAACCTCATCATCCAGATTACTTTCCTATGGGATCTTCATCTCAAGGGTTATTGATCATATGGAGATCGATACCTCGGATATTGAAATCAAACTGACCAACACACATGACCGTCATCTGGGTGAGTATTTGATTCACAAGATAGGAATCTACAAGATCACTAGCACTTGGATGTATCAGGAACACTATAGGATGACTGTTGACTTGGATCTTTTAGATGAAGAAACCCCGGCTGCACAGCAGGAGCAACCTACAGCTCCACCTGAGGCCCCTGAAGCATCTCAAGCTCCTCCATTTGGTTTAGCACATCTGGACGAACTAGAGCAATGCCTGAATCAAAGAGAGAATGACCAGAGAGAATGATAGTGTAGACTCAGGGTTGATGAACCTATACGACAGTTTGGCTGCTGACATCCAAAGAGAGAATGACCAGACCAGGGGAGAGATTGACAGGATTTCCTTCATCCTGCAGACCATGTCTACTGGCTCAATCCCTCCACCTACCAACAAACCTAGTTAGAACCTGATCTAGGATAGTTGACCAGTCTAGGTAGGAGTTGTGTTAGATTTGAGTCTGTTGTGTCTGATGTGTCTGATGTTTTTCTTTCCACTGCTTTATATGTATTCCTGACTGAACTATTATCTTGTTGCGCTTATAATCTGACTATTTGACTACTTACTTTAACTGCTGCTATCTTTCTATTTTTGCTATTACCTTGCTTTATGTGACACTTTTGTTGGTTTTATTAAGATATACATATATGTGTTGCATAAAAATGTGCTATTACTGCTATGTAGCACAAATATTGCAGGAATTTCTCCATTATTTTATGTTATACTGGATAATTGATTAATTGTTGTCCTTAATCAATTGTTCACACATAGACCATGTGCACTTGTTTTATCTGTATATACATCTATAAACTGTTATCTTTCCTACCTTTGGCAAATTGGTTCGGTTAATGACCTTTTTGATCATGCCAAAAGGGGGAGAAAGGTTTGGTTGTTGTTATTCTGATGTGTTTGCAGGATTATTCTAAATGCTTCTGCAACTCAAAAATAAAGGGGGAGTTAATACTCAAAAACCCAAATCTCCCAATGCACAGAATGAGGGGGAGATTATGTTGAGGGGGAGCTGTGCAAAGTTTTTGACTCTCTAATCGTTGCAATCATAACATCAGTCCATCATCAATCTGTTTCTAAGCTCAATTGTTTCAAGGTTTGTCATCATCAAAAAGGGGGAGATTGAGATTGCAAGTACTAGTCAAATTGCAACATCTGTTTCTTGCCTGTGTATCGATGAAGACAAAGCCGACTTGAAAAGCTTGAAGACTAGATACATCAACATCCAACATGACCAAGACTCTGACTCTAGGAAGGTTTTTAATTTTTCTATAAGTCCTAAGATGATTGCTTAGCTTTGAGTCTAGGTTAGGTAACCCAAAATGATGATCGTCTCACGCGCTCGTAAGTTTGTCTAAAAATTTGTTTTTAACAGTCATCATTCTTCATTTTAGTAGGTTGCATCAAAATTATATTTTCTATGAAAATCATGCATCATATTAAGTACCTATCTATTTTGGAGGGTTGCCTCTTAACCAAGAAAACTTATAGTTTTTCTTCTAATTGATGCTAATGGTGATATAATCGATTATCTGACTGCACAGGCCCTTTAATCGATTAATTAGAGTTCCAGTAGCTCTGGTTTTTTGAATCTTGGCAGTTATAATCGATTATGTATTCTGTTAATCGATTATGTTCAACAGAAAAATGTTAATTTTCAAACCATTAATCGATTAAGAGGTCATTTAATCGATTAAATCTATTGAAACCAGAAAACTATAAATGACCAAGTTTCTCTCAAAATTTAAACAACTTACAAACTTTCAAAATTTTCACAACTTGATTTTGAGCTTTAATTTTCGAAATCTCAAGTTCCTTCTGAGATATTCACCTTGTTCTTCATTGTCAAATTGTGACAGAAAAATTCTTGCTTTGTAAAAAGCATTCTTGGTTTCTTGTTTAGCAAAAACAAAGCTTTTTCACATTTGTGCAAGTTTGAGTGCACCAATCCTTATTTCAATCCTATGATTTCTCATACCCTTATGAGTGAGTGTGATTCAATCATCTTTTGGGTTGTTAGTGGCTTGTGTAAGCCAAAGAACTCTTCTTTAAGAGGCTCTTTCAAAAAGCTTGTTTTCTTGTAAACTTTGGTTGTAAGTCTAAGGTTTAGAGAAAGTTGTAATATCGGCTAGCTGCGGTTGGTTGGATATAGTCTTCACTGATTATCTTGTTTGGCGTATCAAGTAGCTAGATTGGCAACCGTTTGCGAACGTAGGGAAGTCAAGGCTTGGCGAAATAGGGTTCGCATAACAAGTAGGAAAAGCTCAATTTGGAAGTGTGTGTATAAAGAACATTTTCAAATATAGTGAAGCAAATCTCCCAGATCAGAAGGGGAGGCCTGGATGTAGTTTGCTAGTGGACAGGCGAACGAATTAGGATAAAATTTCTTGATCTTCTTTCTCTTTCCCTTATCTTTGTACTGTTTTAATTATATTAAGTATCTTATTTTCTTTACATTGAAAGATTGAATCTTTATTCATAAAGATTGAATCTTTGATATTTGTATAATTGTTGTGTGCTGTTTGTGATATTATAGTGTGAGATTGTATGATTCTTGGATAGCTTGTTTACCTAGAAACCATATTTTACAAGCTATTGTTTCTGGTTTTTCTGCTCCAGATAATCGATAATTACAATCCTTTAATCGATTAAATTTGTCTCAGATAATCGATTATATTTTCACTTAATCGATTATTACTGAATAATTATGTGTTTCTTGATTCTCTGCGCATAAATTCGAAAAGCGGACATATTGGCCGCTTACACCTATTCACACCCCTCCTCTAGGTGTTATACTCTGATTGACCGGTACCCTAACATTACTCACATATTGAATAACTTACTAACTGACTTCTTCACTTACTAACTGACTTACTTATGGACTTACTAACTTACTTACTTACTTACTAACTGAATTATTTGCTCACTAATTGACTTGCTTGATAGCTCACTTATTGACTGACTTAATAACTAACATACTTATTGACTAACTTACCGAATGACTTACCCACTTATTTATTGTCTTACTGATTGACTCACTGACTTACTAGCTTACCGAATAACATACTAACTGACTTACTAACTAACTTATTGATGTACTTACTTACTGAATGACAGACTTATTGACTGATTTACTGACTGACTAAGTTATTTTATGACAAACTTACTAGCTCACTTACCATATGACTGACTTATTGACATACTTAGAGAATGACTTACTGAATAACTTACTAACTGACTTACTTATAGACTTACTAACTGACTTACTTACTTACTAACTGAAATATTTGCTCAATAATTGTCTGGCTTACTAGCTCACTTATTGACTGACTTAATAACTGACTTACTTACTTACTAACTAACTGAATGACTTACTGACTTATTTATTTTCTTACTGACTGACTCACTCACTTACTGGCTTAGTGAATAACTTATTGACTGACTTACTAACTAACTTATTGATGTACTTACTTAATGAATGACAGACTTATTGACTGATTTACTGACTGACTAAGTTATTTTCTAACTGACTTACTAGCTCACTTACAGTATGACTGACTTACTGACATACTTAATGAATGACATACTAACTTACTGAATAACTTACTAACTAACTTCTTCACTTACTGATTGACTTACTTATGGACTTACTGACTGACTTACTAACTGAATTATTTGCTCACTAGTTGACTGCCTTACTAGCTCACTTATTGATTGACTAACTTATTAAATGACTTGTTAACTTATTTATTGTCTTACTGACTGACTCACAGACTCATTGGATTACTGAATAACTTACTGACTGACATACTAACTAACTTATTGATGTACTTACTTACTGAATGACAGATTTATGGACTAGTTTACTGACTGACTAAGTTACTTTCTGACTGAGTTACTAGCTCACTTATTGTATGAGTAACTTACTGACACACTTAAAGAATGACTTACTGAATAACTTACTAATTGACTTCTTCACTTACTAACTGACTTACTTATGGACTTACTGACAGACTGACTTACTTACTAACTGAATTATTTGCTCTCTAACTGACTGACTTACTAACTCACTTATTGACTGACTTAATAATTGACTTACTTAGTGACTAACTTATTGACTGACTTACTGACTTATTTATTGTCTTACTGAATGACTCACTGACTTACTGGCTTACTGAACAACTTACTGACTGACTTACTAACTAACTTATTAATGTACATACTTACTGAATGACAAACTTATTGACTGATTTACTGACTAGCTAAGTTATTTTATGACTGACTTACTAGCTCATTTACCGTATGATTGACTTACTGACATACTTAAAGAATGACTTACTAAATAACTTACTAACTGACTTCTTCACTTACTAACTGACTTACTTATGGACTTACTGACTGACTTACTTACTTACTAACTGAATTATTTGCTCACTAAGTGACTGGTTTACTAGCTCACTTATTGGCTGACTTAATAAGTGACTTACTTACGTACTAACTTACTGATTGACTTACTGACTTACTTACTGAATGAATTACTTATTGACTTGCTTATTGACTTAATGACTGACTTACTAATTTACTTACTGACTTATTGACTAACTTACTGACTGACTTAGTTATATACTTAGTGACTTACTGACTGACTAGGTGACTTACTAAGTTACTTACTGACTTACTAAATAACTTATTAAGTGACTTAGTGAATTACTTACTGACTTACTTACTAACTTATTGACTTACTTACTTGATGACTTAGTGACTTAAGGACTTATTGACTTAATGAGTGAATTATTGACTTAGTGATTGACTTACTGACTTGTTGAATGACTTATTGAGTGACTTAGTGACTTACTTATTGGCTTAGTTACTAACTTATTGACTTATTGCCTTGTTGAAAGACACTATACTCTAAACCCTAAACCTTAACCCCTAAACCCTAAACCTTAACCCCTAAACCTTGAATCCTGATGCTTAACCCTAAACCTTGGACATTGGACCTTGGATCCTAGACCCTAGACCTTGGGCCCTAGACCTTGGAAAAAGTGTTCCAAACACCTTTCTATTTTAAGTAATAAAGTTTTTCGTTTTTAAAAAAAATATAATAAAAAATCAATCAATGGAGCTTTTAGACCAAACCACTTGTGAAAACCCTTGTGAAAAATAAAATCACTTGTGAAAACCCTTTTAGATATTAATGATGTTGAGGAAATCAAAGTATAATAGTGTTTGTAAGTTAAATCATTCAGTTGTTGAAAGGTTGTTGAGTAATGGAATCTAATCCTAACGTTTTTTTCACATTTAATCTTTTTTTAGTTTCTAGTTGTTTCATTCCAAAATCAAACCACTTCTGGAAAAAAAATTAGCTTAAGACCACAATTATTGTCGAATGACCAAATATCACTAAGTCTATCTTAATATCATAACTCTTTATACTTGTTTGCAATAATTTGATTCGGTAATTCATTAACTGATTTACCGCTAAGAAAAATGGTGTGATTTTTGGGAGCTTATGTCTAGATATTAAGCATTGCATAACTTTTGTTGTTTTAAGATTTTTCAAATAATTTTTTACTTATGCATACTTTTCTTTCTTTTTACTATTCTTTCTCATGATTGGCTAATTTGTACGGGTAGTATTTCTAACTCTTGCTCTAGCAATAAGAAGGAAAGCAATAAGAGAGTAATCCTATTCTCATTTCCCCTTCATATCCTACAAAAAAAAAAATGCATGATTGAAGCAAACAACAACAAGTAACTTCAAGTAAATCGGGGCATAACACTCCAAAGTGTTAATAGACCTCAAAGGAATATAAAGCAAACTAAATAAATACAAAAAATTGTCCAAATTTTGTATGTCAACCCTTAGGAGATTATCTTTTTACTCTTCTACTAAAATTCATATTAAAATGTGGGTTATGTTATTTTAAAATATTAAAATATGGTAATATATATATATATATATATATATATATGATAAATATGTATAAAAAATCAAAATAATCTCATCATTTTTAGTTAAGATACTTAAATATAATAAAACATATAATTTTAACAGATTATAATTCAATAGTTTATAATAATCTCTCACCTTAAAACTAAAAACATAGTATATGTTTCTACATATTTATATCAAACACATATTTATCCCTACTATCCGTTAAGTATTAACAAAATGTTGGTTCAATTATTTGGAGCAACACTTATTGAGAGGTACAAACACGTAACCCGAAAGGGATTAGTTCTTTAACCTACTCATATTTCTAACTAGCAAGTTACCCTTGCATACGCACGCGACAGTACTTTCTTGTCGTATGATTAAGAATACAGGTATTATATGAGCATTCATATAGTTAAAAATATATATGTTACACGTACATTCACATAGTTAAAAGACATGTTCCATGTGCATTTGTATTGTTAAGAACACACATGTGAACCATGCGAAACACACATGTTACCCGTACAATTTCATTGCTTTAAATTAATATAAATGAATATATAAAAAATGTGGATAATAATAAGATAATAGGATTGCTAATCAGAGTATGAGATATTAATATAATTGTTTTCACAATATTATAAGGAATGTGCATAATATGATAATATGATTGCTAATTAGAATATGAGTTTAGGGAAAATTAAGTCATATAAGAGTTGATTTAGGGAAATAAAAGAAGTTTTTTGGAGGGAAAAAGAATATGAGAATAAATGTGTATAATAATATTTTTATGAAATCATGAATGACCATTAAGTATAATAATTATATTCATTATAATTGAATTATTAATGAATTTTGCGGTATGGTAATGGTGATTAATTGTTGAGTATAATTTTAAAGATATGTACCTGATGATTAATATAAATTAATATAAATGAATATATAATAAATGTGCATAATAATAAGATAATATGATTGTTAATCAGAGTATGAGACATTAATAGGATTGCTTTCACAAGATTATAAGAATTTAAAGTTTCACTTATAAGAATTGATTTTGGGAAAATGAAGAAAGATAAAAATTGATTTAGGGAGGAATATATAAGGAATGTAGATAATAGGATAATAAGATTGTTAATCAGAATATGAGATATCAATATGATTGCTTTCACAATATTATAAGAATTTAAAACTCCATTTATAATAAGAATTGATTTAGGAAAATTAATTGTTGGGTATAATTTTAAACATATGTAGCTGATAATTAATAGAAATTAATATAAATAAATATATATGGAATGTGTATAATAATATTGATAAGGATTAATCTAGGGGAAAATATATAAGAAATGTGTATAATAGGATTGCTAATCAGAGTATGAAATATTAATAGGATTGATTTCAGAATATTATACGAATTTAAAGCTCCACTTATAAGAATTGATTTAGGGGAAATATATAATGAATGTGCATAATAGGATAATAGAATTTCTAATGAGATTATGAGATATTAATAGAATATGCACAATATTATAAGAATGAACAAATATAAGAATTGATTTAGGGAAACAAAATAAGATTTTTGGTGAGAAAAAAATATAAGAATAAATGTGTATAATGATTTTTTTTATAAAATCATGAATGATCATTAAGTATACTAATTATATTCATTCTAATTGAATTATTCATGAATATTCCAGAATGGTAATGGTGATGAATGTTGATTTTAAACATACGTACATGATGATTAATAGAAATTAATGTATAAGAAATGTGTATAATAATAAGATAATAGAATTGTTAATCAGAGTGTGAGATATTTATAGAATTGCTTTCACACCACATCATAACACAAATATTTTATAATTATTATCAACACTATTTGCTTACAATCTCATGATTTTTTTTTCTTCTTCTTAGATAACATTACATCATAATTTAATTTTCTTCATTTCTCATTCTAAGTTTTTTAATATTCTGACTTTGTGATTTTTGTTAGAGAGAGTTCATCATTTTTGGGATAATGTGGATGAGAATTTAAAGAATTATTTTTGTTTTTACATAATCAAACCACAATTTCCTGTAAGTAATGTTAATTGCATATGTGCGTAATAAGACAATCTCATTATTGTTTTTCTTCTTCTTAGGTAACATTATATTACATCATACTTTAATTTTTTTCATTTCTCATTCAAAGCTTTTGATTATTCTGTCTTTGTGATTTTTGTTACAGAGAGTTCATCATTTTCGGGATAATGTGGATGAGAATTTAAAGAATTATTTTTGTTTTTACATAATCAAACAGCATAATAGGATAAGAATTATTTTTGTTTCCCTAAACTCATATATCTTTAATATAAATTAATATGAGAATATTATAATGAATGTGGATAATAGTATAATAGAATTGCTAATTAGAATATGATTTTAGGGAAAATGAACAAATATAAGAATTGATTTAGTGAAAATGAAAAATTATTTTTGGATGGAAAATGAATATGAGAATATGTGAATATGATTAAGTGTATGGTAGAAAAAATGAAGGATTAGTAATGTGACATGTATGTATCATTTTGATGTATGATATGAATGTAGAGGGTAATGATACAATGTGTAACTATGCATGGTAGTTGATGGTTTGATGTATGATATGAATGTAGATGGTAATGATATAATGTAGGACTATGCATGGTAGTTGGTGGGAGTGTTTGGGTGGGAAAACTTTGCATGAGAAGATGACATGTGTCCAAAACTAATAATGGAGAACCTTTTTTTTCTTATAGTATAATAGATTTGAAGGTTGTTGGAAAGTATTGAACAATCCCTTTCATTCTTTGCAATGTGTTCTTAGACAAAAGCCAACTGGGATCAACTTTGGAGCTAAATCATTGTCCATTTTGTTCTTAATAATGCCAAATTTGATTCCAAAGTTGCATGATTGTTCGGTTGCCTACCAATAGGTACAATAACTTCAAATGTCTTCAAGCTAAGTAACTGTGTGAACTAAATTTGATATACATAATATGTTAGTAGGAATTTCATAGCTAAAACTGAAATTAACATATGCAAAAGCCTTATCTAAGTTTGGAGTTTTCAAATCAGTTAATTGCTGAAAATTGTTCAAGGAAGAGATCTAAATTCTAAGAAAAAGACCAGGGGCTGGGATAAATATGGGATTCATTTTGTTCAATTTTAATAGGATAGTACCGCTTGATCCTTTCAACGTCACCATAAGTACAAGGTGCATATGGTGAAAGCATTATTGTTGACACAATGACACTTAATACTTATTGAATAATCACCTGCTCCACCTACCCACAAAAATCAACAAATAAATTGTCATTGCAACTTGCAGGTAATGTAGAAAGTTCAGTATATTATCTCTCTTTAAGTCCAAATTTGTCACTTATTGTAGAAAGTTAATACATTGATACCAAAGTTAACTCCAAACTCTTCACTTTAATTAATTCCATTAAAAGCAACAATGAAGTTCTTCTTCTTCACGTTATGTTTGCTTGTCCTTTAGATATCTTTAGCCGTTAGGGAATACAAACTACATGAAATTAAAATAGCTTTAAAACCCCTCATTAATGCTCTTCTTCTTCCTCCTCCAAGACCAAGATGAGTCACAGAAAGGCTCATTCACAAGGAAGCATACCTTTTTCTTGGGAGGAAAAGCCTGGGGTTTGTAAGACCCCCAACAATATAGGACAATCACTACAAGTACGTCCCAACAATCAAACTACACATGATACCGCCTTCTCTCTTAGCCAATTGGAGAAGAAGATCCCTCTGCCTCCATGTCCATCACAACATCATCCTCATCCTCTACATAGAAGCACTTCTGGGAAGGGATTCAAATCGCAACAAGACCCTTTTCTCATAGCTTACAAGGAGTGTACCAAAAGTGAGAAGAATGATCAGTTGTTTACCGAGAACAAAAAATGTGTTGGATCTAATTTTAGTTTATGGAGATGCAAATATTATATATTTTCATGTAGAAATGCAAGTGATGTAAGGGATGATAGTTATCTCAAGATATCGCAATTCCCTCATCTTCCTTCCCATAGAAATCGATCCTTAACATTACAAGATATGAGCAAAAACCAGGCTTCAACTATGAATCATGGTTATGATTTGTTGTATTAAATATGTCCTTTGGTCATGCCCATAGTTGTGTTTGTAAGGTACCTTAATGATGAAAAACTATGAAACTTATATGTTTTCCTCATAGATTTTGGATATTTGTGGGTTTGACAAATGTGTTTGTTAGGATATAAGGTATACCCAAGAACTAATTTGTCATGTATATAATGATAAAGTTGTATTTATTATTATATTGTTATTATATTCATTGTTGGTTGAAATAAGTAATATGAAACCTCATTCACTAAAATTATAGAATTATTATTATAATAGAGATTATAATAATCAAAAATAAATCTTTTATAATTTTAATTTAAATTGTTCTTGATCATAAGATTATTAAGCTTAGGACATTATTAATCCAGATAGATCAAAATATATGTAGTGATATTTATTATATAAAGATTAATAGATCTCATTTATTAAATAACACATATAAATAACGCATATAGAGATATGACCATTGAACTGACTCAAATGAGAATTCATAATGTCTTATGATATTATTTGAATGATTATTGGGTATAGTCAAATTCTTGTAGGATTAATGATTAATCAAGAAAGAATCTATCAACTCACGGTAATGAGTTTGAACTCTATAGAAATAAAGATATTGGCCAATGGGAATTGAATGAATGAAGAAATGAGTTTCTTAATTCATTCACTATGCGTTAACTTATTGGAATTTGACAAACATACAATATTCTAGAGTTAACATAGAACTAGAACTGTAAAGATGGAATGAAATATTATATTAATCTTCTAATGGTTTTAAAAATAAAAGATGTTATTTCATTTCTATCTGGTCGTTAAGGAGTGTCGCTAGACACCAACCTTTATTATTAAATTACTAAGTTAATTTACTATTGGTTTAGCAATGGACCTACAGGGTCACACACTAATGAGTATTTTGTTTTTTGTTGGACGAGAAAATATTATAGATTAAATTAAATAGTTTCCTTTTAAATGGAATATTATTGTATTTTATGGTAGCACCAAAAATACAAATGATAATATTAAGTCATCTTGGTTTATCGTTTTATAATATAAGTTGGCTAAATTTCTTCCATGGATCAAGTGTTGATATAACAAGGATCAGTATCGGTATGGATACACGTGTCGGACCTTCATACTTTTGAAGGGGATATTTTTCTGAAGTCATTAGAGCCTCTCAAGGTAATTTTATAAAAGTTTTTTGTCTTAGTATTACCTGAAATGCATATTTTAGTATTAAGGTGCATTTAATGAGTAGACATTATGTTGTCATTGACATTTAATCAGCCCAATGGAGATCATTTGTGTTAATTTTAGTATCTTTACTAATCCAATTAAAAAATGTCTCCTAATTAAAATTAAAAATAATAATAATATAAAATATATTTTTGTGACATGAGGACGAAAACTTTTTGAAACATGTAATTTTTGCTTAATTGTACTAGTAGAATGGGGATCACATGTACATTCAGTCTATCTGCTCAATTAGAAAATTTCATTTAATTAAAAAAAATTCATATGTACATTCGGTCTTTCCGCACAAAAATTTCTTTGGGGGTGGTAAATGTTAGCTTCCACATTGCTGCTCCTGAAGTTGGCATACAGCTTCTGTTTTATTCAAGCATATATCCCTTTATTCCATGAGGCAAATGGATATAACTCTAGTGGCCATCCTGAAATTATGGTCATCTCACTCTAATTTGGTCTTTCATCAATGTTTACACAATTTGTTAGAATGGAACAAAAAATGAGAGTACTGTTCATTCTAATAGGTTACGAGTTTCATAACCTAGTTTCATAAACCAGTATTGATGAAAAATGCCAAAAATAGTCACCTGCAATTTAATATATATATATATATACACTAAGTTTTTTATACTATCATATGTTAATAATTGACTTTGTACAAATCAATGGTAAATGATGTGTTATGATACAAAAATTATCTGTGTAATATCTTTACATTGCTAGTGCATAGATATTAAACTCAAAGTAATAATTCAATTTTAATCATCATCAACTCTTAAGAAAAAGTAATATAAATGAGTAGTGAATGTAGTGACAGTATAAATCTATACACCGACAATGTATAGATATTACACAGATAATTTTTTCAGATATTTGTAAAGTTTGTTTTAATACAAAAATAATGTAAATACAGTGAAAACAAAATAAATTGAGAGATGTTCTTTAACAAAACATTCAATGTCAGAAATTAAAGAACCATTAAGTCAGAAAACCAACTTTGCAAAGTTTTGCTAGCAAACACTGCCCGATTTTACAAAAGCTAAAAGCACATACCATTTATCTCCTTTTTTTAGTAACTCCTTTCGAAGTACAGAACATCCCTATTTTATGAACTATTATATAAACAGAACACTCTACCTCACCTATCTTGCAAATGCATCCATATAATGAGTGTGTACACACAGCATAGCAGACATCTCCAAGTAATCAATCAATCAACTTTACAAAGGAACAGTCCCTCCAAACTCTTTTAGGATCCTGCAATGCAAGAGGAGAACTAATCCAATCAACATAATATATTTAAAAATGCAACAATATTATCTGTTCAGAAAGTGAACAAGAGATATGAATGAGAACAATGCAAAATTCTAGATGTGTTAGTATAGTATAGACACACCTCATTCACTCCTATTATACACTTTAACCAACCACACTAATCCTCATATACCAACCACGGTCCCTGTTTACAGCCAAACAGTACTTGCATAAGTATTTGATCGGAACGTAACAAGTAAAAGAAACAAAAGGAAGCAGTATAAGTTTTTAAGACCTAACCACCTAACACTGCTTCATTGTTTCCTTTGCATATTTCTTCTTTTTTTCCCGCTACTCTGGAGCCACATGGTAAAATAATTTCCTGGATAGTTTTAGAATTTGATTGATCATTTGTATCTTGATCATTTGTTTCTCCATGAAGCTTATCCACTTTCAGTGTAGCATTCTGCAAATTATCTCTTGGCTCTTGATTAGGGATAGTGGAAGTGAGAGCATCAAATTTCTCAGAAGTCACTTCTGATAGATGAATAACCTTATCCACTATTACTTCGTGAGTTTCTTCAATGCTCCCTTGTGTTTGATTTGATGCCATCAATAAATGCTGGGTCTCTGTTGTATCTAACGGTTTTTTTTATGGTTTGCCCTTCTGCTCTCCGCTTCTTATTCTGGCCCAGATCTATAAGTGGATCACCAACTTCATTACTAATGTTCTCACTTCCTCTTTTCCGTATCCCCACTTGACGTTCATGTTCATACGTATCCAAGAGGGCACTTGTTCCATTCACATTTTTAGTCTCAGATTCGAACTCACTTGATCTGCTGACATCTTCATTTCGAGCAGGTACTTCAACTATTACTTTTGGTTCCCCAAGTGAAAGTTTGTCATTTTCCAAGTGCTTTTGCCCATCGCTAATGTTACCAGTACCAGAAACCAAATGCAAATCATCTTTTTCCATGACTAGCTTCTCAGGAGAATTTCTGAATATTAGTTCTGTGCATCGTTTAATCCATGAGAATCGAACAGGGCTAGGAGGAGAAAGACTGGATGACTTCTGCACAAAAGGAGTACCAAAACCATTGCCCATATTACCTGCATCTATTTCCTCACATGGGTTCAGGCGACCACCATGTGCAAATGTCTGATGCTTCAAGTTTCTCCAAGCACAGATTTTTTGTTGGTTAAACTCCATATCAGATTTAAGCATTCTAGTGATAGCAATGTCATCAGAGACAACTTTCAAATCCTCTAACTTCTTCAATTCTTCGGTCTGAGCATGAATTTTGATTCTATCCGCATGCAAAAGTTCTCTCTGTTTTTGTAGCTTATCCCTTTGAACTTCGAGTTCCTCAATGCACTTAGTTATTTCAGCCCATTCCTTATTTCTCTGTTCGCGATCCAAATTTATCTCTGACCGCTCAGTTTGAAGCCTTTTCATCTCAGAGGAAACCTGTTCCAACTCTTTCTCTGCTTTTTCCTTAAGAGCATTGATATATTGAAGTTCATTGTTCTTTTCTTCCTCAAAAGCCTTTTCACTTTCCTTCAAATAACTTTCCACTTCTTCACGCCTTTTGTCAACAAGGTTATTTAACTCCCGCTTTTGTATCTCAATATCCCGCAAGAAATCTGCTCGCTCTTGCTGCATCTTGCCAAACCACTCAGAATGTTCATGGGCCATCTTGTTCATAAACTTTTCTCGTTCGCTGGCAAGCAACTCCATGTCTTGGGTGTATTGGTT
Source organism: Lupinus albus (assembly GCA_009771035.1). Taxonomy (NCBI): domain Eukaryota; kingdom Viridiplantae; phylum Streptophyta; class Magnoliopsida; order Fabales; family Fabaceae; genus Lupinus; species Lupinus albus. The sequence goes on along the minus strand of CM020007.1, from coordinate 15,083,186 downwards.
ACGCACATTTTCCTTCTCTTCTCTAAGCCTATCACGCTCATTCTTCTTAAAAAGGGAAATTGCATTCCTTTCCTCTGCTATGAGTTCTGCTTCTTTCTGCAACTCTTCCTTTTTTTCATCAAGGAGTTCCCACTCAGCTTCAAACTTTGCCTTTTCGGCTTCCAGCTTATCTGCTTCGGCCAAAAGCTCCAGCTTCTGAGACCTTACAAGGTCAATCTCTTCCTTTAGCTTCACTTCTAAAACTGACAGGTCACCTGTTTCACTTTTCATGGTCTCCAGTTTCTCCTTTGCATTATCAACTATCTGTAGTTTATTCTCCAAAGATTTTATAGACTTCTGTAGATCTTGTTTTTTTTGTTCAATCTCATCTTTCTCCTTTTGCAAAAGGGATTTATTTAACTCAAGCTCCTCCTCAGCAGCTCTCAATCTTTGTTCTTTTTCTTCAAGAGCGCTTGATATATCCACCAGATCCTTCTCCTTCTCACTCAGTGACCTTGACAGGACATCCAACTCATGCTCCCTTTCCAGGATTTGATCCTCCCATTGTTTAAGATCAACCTCCTTCAATTCCCAAGCCCGTCTTTTTGACTCAATTTCATTTTCAACCAGTTTGCGCTGCATTTGTAACTCAGCTTCCAAATCATATTTTCTAGTCCTCAATGCAGCTTCCTGATCAGCTATAGCTTTGTGAATTTCATCCTACAATTTCCATCAAAAAAATGTAAAAGAAAATTAATATAAAAAGAAAGGTCACAAGTCAAATTGGACAATAAACAATACTAAGAGAACATACAGATTCTCTGCAAGCAAGTTTCACTTGAAACTCAAGCAACTCTTTCTCTTTCTTGCTCAGCTCAGCTTCCCATTTAGTGAGTGCCTGTTTTTACACAATACTATAAAAAAGACAATGATAGCAAAAAACCCAAGTGAGAAATTTCAAATAAGAACCTCTTGTTTTTGTGTTAGGGTGGCCTCAGTCACTTTCAGATTGGTTTTCTCATCATGATGGGCATCAAGTTCCTTTTCAATTTTCACTTTTGTGTCTTCTAACTCTTTTTGAAGATGATTTAGTTCCTGAGATCTACTAAAAAGAAGATCCTCTCTCTGATTGAGCAGGGCTTGGGACTTAAGTAACCTTTCCTGTTCTTGCTGTAAACCTTTTTGCCTTTCAGAAAGAGATTGCCATTCAAGAATAATCTCCTTGTCCTTTTCATCACAACTAAAAGAGAGAGAGAAATGATTAGCATCTTTCTGAACAATCAATCTATCATAATTTTACATCATTGCAGGTAAATTATTATCACATATACAACATAATTAAAAATGGGAAGACCAACACAGGAGGCTCCCACCTAGTGGTAAATTGTAATGACACCAAAAGAAGACTAAACATATATAAAGTAAAAGAACAGTTCAGGTACGGAACCCATTTTTGTTCCCCTAGGCTTTTCACAACTTCATCTATAACTATAAGGTCTGTGTATAAGGGACGCTTAAGATCAAATATAAGCAGATTGATGAAAATACATACTCTGACTTGAAAGAGATGATCTGCCGCCTGAGGTTATCTTCACGTGCTTCAACATCATGAAGCTTCCTTTCTGCAATACTGTTATATCTGTTAGCCTCTGCTTGCAAAGATTCTGCTGCATGCACCTTAGCCTCAGCCTCTGTAATTTTTTTATGTGCTTCATCAATCAATTGATGTGCTTCAGCAAGTTTACTCTCAGCTGCAAATTTTGTTTCAGCACATTCAGAGCGCATCTCATGCAAGGCCCTCTCAAGCTACAAAGATCAATTATAAAATCACACACTAGAATTTTGAATGAAATAAAGATTTGGGATTGACAAGCAAGCTTTTATGGTGACAGGGGGAACATTTAAGAAGCTTACACTTGCAATACATGCTTCTTTGACCCCTACTGTCTTCTTCAAACTTTCTTCCCGTTTCTTTGCTTCAGTTAATGAAGATTTATTCATGGCTGAATCATGTTTCTGCTTTACCTCAGATGATTCAGCCAAGGCCTTAACTTGCTCATACTTGGAAGTCAATTCCCTTTTCTCCAATATGAGAAGGCCCATGTGGTGCTGGTGGTCATATATCTACATAAAATACATAGGTCAGATACAAAGAGAAGGCAAAAAAGGAATAACGAGTTGAGCTAGAACTTGCGATAAAAGCAAGGATATACACAGGGGTAGGTTATAATTACATGCTTCGACATCCCAGAACACTGTTTATGATCTACGGTATAGGATATAATGATCAATCATCCTCAATTTCCAGAACCAATGACACTATTGAAGATATGTAGGGATGGATTACAATTAACATGCTTCAACATTCCCAGAATCATCCCTATGACTATAAACCGCAGATAACTTTAGGCCATAAAACATAAACAAAAATTGCTTAAATTAAAGCTTGATCCTGTATTGCAGTATTAAAATTAAACCCAAAATTAAAAACAAGCAATTCAGTGTGTTTTATACAAGTTAAAATTGATGTATATCCATGGGTCAGGTCCCAATGGATCTACAGCAATCATGTCATAACCATAACAAACATTAGCAGATTGCAAATAAGGAACATGGGGTGGAATGACTCCATTAAGAAAATAAATAACAAGTTACTTGACGCAACGGAATCAACAAGATACCATAATTAATAAGCATGGATTAAAGAATGCCCCAAAGAAGAACACATGACATTGATTGATAGACCATCTCAAAAGATTAATATTGAAAATAAGTTAAATTATCAATCATCAACAAACAGTAATAATGTCAAAAAAGACTCTCAATAAAAAAAATCTCTTTACTAGGTATATATAAAAAGGTGAGAGCGACCCATTACTCATTTCAGTTGAAATTGAAATAAAAACATAGTCTTGACGTAATAGAAATAAGGTGTGTGTAAAATCCCCAAATATATAAAAATTAGGGTTAGAAGAAGGAACCTGAGCTTCGAGGTTAGAGATGTAGGAAACGAGAGAAGCTTTGTCTTTGAGCTTAATCGATTCCTCATCGAATCCAGCTTCGTGGAGACGCTTCCAAATGTGTTGATCAGTCAAAACCCTAGAACCTGGTGTTATGGATAACGCTTTCGATGAAGAAGGTGACGTCATCTCCATACTCTGCGTTTGGAATATTTGTGTTTCAGCTCCGATTTTCAAATCACACTCTGTTGTGTTGTATATTGGTTTGGGTTGAGTTTAGGTTTTTAATAATGGAATAGAGAATAGATCAAAAAATATAATAGAATGAATGAAATAAAGAAACACACTTCACTCTTTCTACTAGCTTTTCCACTCTGGAGGCTTCAATAACAAGATGTGTTGACCCCATATTATACGACCTCGTTTCAACTCTTTCTTTATTTTAAACTTCAAATTTTCATTTCGCGCCTTTTACTCAAATCAAAACACTTTTTTACGCTATTCAAAGTTTTGATTCAATGTGTAGGGGAATATTTAACCTTCTTCTTATACATCTTAAATCAATTGTGGTAGTAAATTTCAGCTTCTTCTGATTTGCTAATAAAAATTAATATTTACTTTCCTTTTCAATCCAATCATTTCAGTTACTCCTATTTGGCTCCTCTCCATTACAGGAGAGTTCAATGCATACCTAGGATTAAAACATGTGTCATAAATAAAATTTCAATGGCCCAGATTTTAACATATTTTAAATTATTATTTTTATAAAAAACATCTCCTCTCACATATCCAGTACTGAAGAGTCCAGTACTAGAGAGGAATCCAATTCATCTATATACTATATAACAAAATAAAGTTTTTATTGTCACATGTCATCTCTTTATCACTTCTTTTCTCTTCTAAAGTGTTATATACTACTATTATGTACTTTCTCACACTACATCCTCACATTTTCTACATTTTATATTTTAACAATTTAAATGTTAATTAATGTTTGTTCTTTATGTTTTGTTTTGCGAAAAAGTATTAACTATTGAACATTAGAGGAGATTGAAATCCTTTTTCACATCCAGCCTATTTTTCTTTATGTTTCTCATTTCCTTTCATTTCTACTCTTATCCCTTCATCTATCACATATCTCTTCATTTCTCTCATACAGCTCGTTTCGTTCCCAGTAATTACTTTGTCATCATCATAAAATATATGTTTTTCTCTTTCTCTTCAAACAACATTTCTCTTTAACAATCTTTCTCTTCCAACTATTTTTTGTTTACTTTTTCATTGATTTCTTTATTTTTTATTAGTGTTCTTAGTGATTTCATTATTTTTTAGATATGTTCTTCCAAAAATTCTCTCTGTCAGCGTCTGATAAGCAAGGGTATCATCCTAAAGGATGATCAAACCTTCAAAAGATGTGGTATGTACACAATCTCATTTTATATATATATATATATACATTCAGTTGCAATATTTCATTTGTTTGTTTTTATTATTGATATATTTATTTTGTTATTCATATTTCCTCTCTTCATTTGTAGTTTGGTTCTCCCTTCTAGCATCTCTACACTTTAGTTTTATCTCTCTTAATCTTTTTTTTATTTATACACTTTTTAATACATAGAATCACTAATTTAATTTTTTGTTTTGCACGTAGTATATTCTACTCTGAAATAAGTTAAGAATCATGGTTAGTTACTTATGGTTTTGTATTTTATTTTTTTATTCGATGATTTTAAAAATCTATTGTTTAAAATATATATTTTTTGCATATGTTACCATAGTCATTTGGGTCCATTGAGAATGGTAGAATCAATGGATTCAATGATCTTCTCTCTTCTTTAGCATTTTGGTTATCTTTGACAATTTTTTGGATCGTTTTGTATGATATAATTAAAAATAATAATATGTCATAAATTCTAACTTTTTTTTCTTTTATTTTTACATCTATATGTACTAAAATAGTTATAAATTCAAACATTTCATTTTTACTTTTCATATATATAGCAAATGTGTAGTCAAATGCTCATGAAGTATTTAGTTAACTAATTAAACAAATTTCTCCATTTTTATACATAAATGTAACAAAAAATAAAGATATTTCGTTTTCAGATATAATTTCCTTATATTATTACAATTGATCGTAATTCTTAACATAGGTGAATGCATATCACATTAGATACAACCTTTATTTTGAAAAATTAAGGCATAAATAATGGTAAATAATGTGTGATATCAATTAATATATTATTTTAGTGGTTGTAATCTAAAAAAATAATGTCTACTTTATTTTGAAAAAAAATCTAAACATTTAATTACAATATTCTCATTTTAATTTCATTTATTACAATAGTTCATGCATTTAAATAGCGCCGATCGCTTATCATTTATTACTATTATTTTTAACGTTCATACGTTTTAATTTCATTTATTACTACTTTAATTGTTGATCAGTTGCAAACTAATAATTAATAGTTACTTTGAATAAATATTACCGATCATTGGGATAGAAATAAAACTGATAAACATGTCTAAGAGAATAAAAACAGATATTGTCATTTAATGTGTTGCTTATTGGTGAGATCGGTGATGCTATTCAAGTTGAAAAATAATGTATAGTAATCACTACGTGCAAATTATGTATGCTTTATTTAAAAAAATCTAATTTTTTTATTAAATTGTTCCTATTTTCATTTATTAATATTGTACATACATTTTCATTACTATCTTTAAAATATTTTAACAGTTTTAATCCTAAATAATTAAGGTCTCCATTATTTTGAAAAAGAATCGAACTAAGTAATTACAACTATTCTATTTCAATTATCATTTATTACTAAAATTTCATTTTTATATATTAAAATATTATTTTCGAAGTTTTCATACTAAATGGTTAAACCGATATTTATTTCGAAAAAATCTAAGTAATAATTACAATGCCGCTTTTGTATACTTTTAAAAAAATACTAAATAATAAACCAATTACACAAGTAATAAAAAATAATATCCTAGAAATAAAAGAAATTATAAACAAGTTACATTAAGAAATAATAACAATAATAACATAAATTAAACAAATTCTCCATATGTACATGCATATTAAGAATTAGCAATATAAGTTTTTATTATACTATGGATAACATGTGTGTTTTTAACTATGTGAGTGCTCACATGTGTTCTTAACAATACGAATGCACATGTAACATGTGTGTTTAATCATGCGAATACACGAATAACATGTGTGTTCTTAATGAATGCACATATAATGTGTGTTTTTAATCATACTGCAAAAATACTATTCCGTGCAAATGGACAAGTTACTTGCTAGTTATCCTATATAGCTTTTTTGGCCCACATTATTAATAGAGTTGTAATATTTTAGTATTAAAAGTTAGATTAATATGAATTTTCTAACTTTTTTAATTTATTTACACAATAAACTAATAGAGTCGTTCGGTAAATAAAAGATTAAAGAAAGTTTGTAACTTTTAAAAATGAGCTTGAAATGTATAAAATTTAATTTTCAAAAAATTATTTTAAGTAGCATTTAGAAAATGAAAGGAATTTTCAATAATTCATCTATCAATATTACCCATGAAAACATTTAAAAATTACATTAGCTTTATCTAACTATATTTTTGAAACCAAGTTTTGTGGTCACTGTCGAAAGTAAGTGGAAAAGACTTATTCCACACATTAATTATCAAATTTTGGAAAATTCAATGGTTTAGATGTATTTATCAATTCATGTTGGAATTTCTAACAATTTATGGGTCACAAATATAATTCTATAATTGTGTTATAGCCATTATGTATTTAGCCAATATATATAAAATGGTCTTATGAATTAATTTGGTGGCTAAGGACATATGTGTCATGAAATATTATGAGTGTAGATACCTTCGGGCAATTTCTAATTTGATGAAGGGACTGAATTAGAATATTGCAACTTAAGTGGTAACCGTTAGTGTTACCTTTATGGGTTATGGTCCCCAGTTGCAGAGCAACGGGTTTTATTGAGTAACTGATGTTATAAGGATATATAAAGGAAAAGAGAAAGGCATAAGGTTAAGCAAAAGGCTCTCTCACTTTTCACCTAAGGCATTCAGAACATCAGGAGCACTCACGTTCTCTCTGGATTCCCCTCTAGCGGAGCGAACGGAAAACCATCAGGCTCTAGCAACCGGAACATCCTACAACCCACATACCTCGGAGCATTCGGAATGGCAAACCAAGGTATGCGTTTTCTTCTTCACTATGAAACCAATTGGGGTTTTGTTCGGTCTGGATTAGGATTGTTCCATAAGGGTTTATGTATGGGCATAAACATTTGGTTTCGGAACAATGTCCTAATCATTCGGTTTCAGGGATACGATTAGGATTAATCGGTAATATCCATCAAGTGGTATCAGAGCCACCCCAATTTGGTTCATATGTGAAATTTGGGATTTTTTTTTGGTATGATGTTCTTCATGTTTTCCCCAAATTGGGTTTTGTTTTGCAAAATTGATGATTGCTATAACATTATTTTGAAACATTAGCAATCATAATGCATTTTTTGGCTGTTTTGGGGTGAATTTTGCGAAAAAACCCGATGGAGAACCTTCATCTTCGTCAAAACCCTCGGGTAGACGAAGGGTTCTCGCTCAAGCGAGAAAACTGTCGCTCAAGCGAGAAAACTGTCGCTCAAGCGACATTAAGGCAGTAGCTGCAACAAAATGGTTGGGTTCTCGCTCAAGCGAGAAACCTGTCGCTCAAGCGAGAAACCTGTCGCTCAAGCGAGAAACCTGTCGCTCAAGCGAGAAACCTGTCGCTCAAGCGACATTCAGGCAGTAGCTACGACAAAAGGAGTTGGGCTCTCGCTCAAGCGAGACTCCTCTCGCTCAAGCGAGACCCCTCTCGCTCAGGCAAGACCCCTCTCGCTCAAGCGAGATTCAGGGACAATTTTGGGGTCTTTTTTCAAGTAAAATTTTTGGGGCTTTGGTATCTTTATGCATTGAACATGGTTATGATATGGTTACCCGCTAAGTTGTCTATTATTTCAAGTGAGCCAATTGAAGTAGAATGTCGCCAAAGTGACCTCTTTCATGGATATAACTCATAAGGAATATTAGATGTTGGTGTGTGTGGTTATTCATGCGGATGTTAGCTGGCCCAAAGGAAAGTTAATGTTTGGCCGAAGATCATACACACTGGCGATGATGAACATGTGATAATTATTCAGTCTTATACATGTGACTGATGAATCAATCCAAAGAGGGGTTCGTCAGTTGACATGTCTTATTATCAATGTTAATCATTGCAACAAGAGTACCACTTGCAGTTAATATTACTGTCCAAAGACTTGATATTAATGGTGCGCTAGGTATCTTGATTGGGACATACCATTGTTTATAGCATATTGATGGTTTTAAGTTGTGAGCATGTTTTAATATATTGTCTTTTGTTCTATTCAGCACCGTCTATTGCTTCTATATCTGCAAATCTGAATTCGGTTCCGGTCCTCAATGGAACAAATTTTGAGGACTGGAAAGAGAACATGGAAATTGTTCTTGGCTGCATGGATCTGGACTATGCATTAAGGGTAGAGCAACCACCTCCTCCTTTGGAATCCAGCACCTCTGAAGAGAGGAAGGATTATGAGAGGTGGGAGCGCTCCAATCGCATGTGTCTCATGATCATAAACCGCGGCATTCCAGAAGTCTTTAGGGGTACTGTATCTGAAAAGATATCAAGTGCCAAGTTTTTCCTTGCTGAGATAGAAAAGCGCTTTGCAAAAAGCGATAAGGCGGAAACAAGTACTCTGTTACAGAACTTGATTTCCATGAGGTATCATGGCAAGGGAAATATAAGGGAACACATTATGGGAATGTCCAATATTGTCTCAAAGCTGAAGGCTCTTAAGCTTGAGATGTCGGAAGACTTGCTCATCCATCTGGTCTTAATTTCTCTTCCTGCACAATTCAGTCAGTTTAAGATTTCTTATAACTGTCAAAAGGAGAAATGGACTCTTAATGAGCTCATTTCATTTTGTGTGCAAGAAGAGGAAAGGATGAAGCGAGAAAGGACAGAAAGTGCCCATTTTGCTAGTACCTCTAAAGACAAGGGCAAAAAGAAAATGATTATGGAGCCCAAGAATGAAGCTGCAAAGGGTCCAGTGCAAAAGAAGCAGAAACAGGTTACTGTTTGTTTCTTTTGCAAAGAATCTGGACATTTAAAGAAGAAATGTGATAAGTATCACGCTTGGCGTGCTAAGAAAGGTACATTTCTTGCTTTGGTTTGTTCTGAGGTCAATTTAACTTCAGTACCTGGAAACACTTGGTGGTTAGACTCCGGTTCAACTTCTAACATCAGTGTTTCATTACAGGGTTGCTTGAACTACCGAAAGCCTAATTTTGTTGAAAGATACATATTCGTTGGCGATGGAAATTCGGTAGAAGTTGAAGCTATAGGACATTTTAGGTTATTATTAAGTACTGGATTTTATTTGGATTTGAAAGACACCTTTGTTGTACCGTCTTTTAGACGGAACTTAATTTCTGTTTCTTATTTGGACAAATTCGGTTATTATTGTTCATTTGGAAACAATTCGGTTAAATTGTCTTTAAATTCAAATATTGTTGGAACTGGTACTCTTATGATAAATGATAACCTTTATATGTTGAACACTATAGCTGATTATAATGAAACCTTGAATGTGGAATCACGTGGTACTAAACGTAAAATTGACAATAATAATTCAGGTGCATTATGGCCCAAGCGCCTAGGTCACATTTCTCAAAAGAGAATTGAGCGTCTTGTGTCAGATGGGATCTTGGATTCCATTGACTTCACAGACCATAAGGTTTGTGTTAAATGCATAAAAGGTAAACAGACCAAACAATCGAAAACTGATGCATATAGAGCTTCGGACGTCTTAGAATTGATACATACGGATATATGTGGGCCATTCCCTACGGCTTCCTGGAATGGTCAACATTATTTCATATCATTCATAGACGATTATTCTCGTTATGCATACATTTTTCTTATTCATGAAAAGTCCCAATCAATGGACGTGTTCAAAACTTTTATGGCTGAAGTTGAAAATCAACTCAGCAAAAGGATAAAGTGCGTCAGATCTGATCGTGGTGGTGAATACTACGGTAGATATGACGGTTCAGGTGAACAACGTCCAGGGCCTTTTGCCAAATACCTAGAGGAATGTGGTATAGTCCCACAGTACACTATGCCAGGATCGCCTAGCATGAATGGTGTGTCTGAAAGACGAAACCGGACTCTTAAGGATATGGTAAGGAGTATGATTTGTCATTCTACCTTACCAGAGTCACTCTGGGGAGAGGCACTTAAGACTGCAGCTAATATTCTTAATAGAGTACCAACTAAAGCGGCTGCCAAAACACCTTATGAGCTTTGGACTGGGCGAAAGCCTAGTCTTAAGCATTTTCATGTGTGGGGATGTCCAGCTGAGGCAAGACCATATAGGCATTATGAAAAGAAATTGGACTCCCGTACAGTGAGCAGCTACTTTATTGGTTACTCTGAAAAATCAAGGGGCTATAAATTTTATGATCCAAATTTAAGATCCATATTTGAGACGGGTACAGCCACGTTCTTTGAGGATATTGAGTTTGAGGGGGAAGATAAAGTAAGAAACTTTGTCTTAGAGGAAGAATCGGTATCAATTTCAGATCCGATTCATATAGTTGCTTCTGATGAAGCAAATTTGGAACCTCTTCAAGACACTCTCCCTACTCAAGATGAGTTAGTAATTCATGAAGGACAAACTCAAATTCCTCAAGAACATGGACAAGAGTTGCAAGAGCCTATAGCTTTGCGTAGATCCACTAGAGAAAGGAGGAATGCAATACCAGATGATTACATCTGTTTTCTCCTGGAACATGAGGGTGATGGCGTTATGGATAACGATCCTTCAAACGTTCGTGAAGCCATCCAAGGTTCCAATTCGGAAAAGTGGATTGAAGCAATGAAAGAGGAGTATAAATCCATGCAAGACAATAAAGTTTGGGAACTTGTCCCATTACCAGAAGGTAAGAAACCCATTGGTTGCAAATGGATTTTTAAGACCAAGCGGGATTCTAACGGTAATGTGGAAAGGTATAAGGCACGTCTTGTAGCTAAGGGTTTTACTCAAAAGGAAGGGATTGACTATAAAGAGACTTTCTCTCCGGTATCATCGAAAGACTCTCTTAGGACAATCCTCGCTCTTGTAGCTCATTATGATTTGGAGCTTCATCAGATGGATGTCAAAACAGCTTTTCTCAATGGAAACATTGATGAAAAGATTTATATGGTGCAACCAGAAAACTTTGTGTCGGGAGACCCAAAGAATATGGTTTGCAGATTGACAAAATCCATCTATGGACTAAAACAGGCGTCTCGTCAGTGGTACCACAAATTTCATGAGGTGATTCTCTCATTTGGTTTTGAGATGAATTCAGTCGAGGATTGTGTGTATCACAAATTCAGTGGGAGCAAGCACTTTTTCTTGCTCTTGTATGTGGATGACATACTGCTTGCCACTAATGATGTGGGTACCTTGTTGGAAACCAAGTCATTTCTCTCCAGTAATTTTGAAATGAAAGATCTTGGTGAAGCTTCTTTTGTATTAGGAATTCAGATACACCGAGACAGATCTCGGGGTATTCTTGGATTATCACAGAAAAGCTATATAGAAAAGGTACTTAAAAGATTTGGCATGCAGAATTGTAAACCAATGGATACTCCAGTTACTAAGGGAGACAAATTTAGTCTCAATCAGTGCCCTAAAGGAAATCTGGAAATTCAGGAAATGCAAAAGATCCCTTATGCATCAGCTGTAGGGAGTCTAATGTATGCTCAAGTATGTACGCGTCCGGATATAGCGTTCATAGTTGGGGTTTTAGGCAGATATATGAGTAATCCAGGAATGGATCACTGGAAAGCAGCCAAAAGGGTCATGAGGTACTTAAAGGGAACAAAAGACTATATGCTCACATATAGGAGATCAGACCAATTAGAGATCATTGGGTATTCTGACTCCGATTTTGCGGGATGCCAAGATAGCAGACGATCCACTTCGGGCTATGTATATTTGCTTGCAGGTGGTGCAGTTTCTTGGCGCAGTGCCAAGCAAACTCTTGTGGCTTCATCCACAATGGCAGCAGAATATATAGCATGCTATGAGGCATCACATTAGGCGACATGGCTGAGAAATTTTGTCACTGGGCTGCGGATTGTGGAAGGAATTGAAAGACCACTAAAGATATACTATGACAATAAGTCAGCCGTGTTGTTCTCCAATAACAATAGGAGTACAGCAAAGTCGAAACACATCGACATAAAGTTCCTAGTTGTTAAGGAGAAAGTACAAAGCAGACAGCTTTCCATAGAACACTTAGGCACTAACTCCATGATTGCGGATCCTCTGACAAAAGGTATAACACCCAAGGTCTTTCATGAGCATACTGCTCACATGGGTGTTCTACAGTGTGAGGATCATTTGGTTTAGTGGGAGTTAGAACGTGTATACACTTTTATGTTTTATGGAATTTCAGTATTATGTGAATACTTTGTATTCAAACTTCAGTTGATTAATCATTCGGTTTGGTATTCTGTCATTATGCTTTGTACAATAAGGTAATTAAGGATCTCACTAAAGTAAAGTAGGACCAGTTGAAAATTGACATGTAAAGACCATATTCATGTGATTTTCATGCTACACATTTCATGATGTATCTATGTCATTTGGTTGTGTCAAAGTTGGTGATCATTGTTGAATTAGTCATGATTGATATGACGAAGTTCACTGTGGTTCGATACGGAGACGGGACTAATGGACGGGATAATTTGGGTATGCCTGTGACATAATGGTATAATAAGCATGCAATAAGGATAACACTTACGGTGAATCATATATGTGACCAGTGGGAGATTGTTGGAATTTCTAACAATTTATGGGTCACAAATATAATTCTATAATTGTGTTATAGCCATTATGTATTTAGCCAATATATATAAAATGGTCTTATGAATTAATTTGGTGGCTAAGGACATATGTGTCATGAAATATTATGAGTGTAGATACCTTCGGGCAATTTCTAATTTGATGAAGGGACTGAATTAGAATATTGCAACTTAAGTGGTAACCGTTAGTGTTACCTTTATGGGTTATGGTCCCCAGTTGCAGAGCAACGGGTTTTATTGAGTAACTGATGTTATAAGGATATATAAAGGAAAAGAGAAAGGCATAAGGTTAAGCAAAAGGCTCTCTCACTTTTCACCTAAGGCATTCAGAACATCAGGAGCACTCACGTTCTCTCTGGATTCCCCTCTAGCGGAGCGAACGGAAAACCATCAGGCTCTAGCAACCGGAACATCCTACAACCCACATACCTCGGAGCATTCGGAATGGCAAACCAAGGTATGCGTTTTCTTCTTCACTATGAAACCAATTGGGGTTTTGTTCGGTCTGGATTAGGATTGTTCCATAAGGGTTTATGTATGGGCATAAACATTTGGTTTCGGAACAATGTCCTAATCATTCGGTTTCAGGGATACGATTAGGATTAATCGGTAATATCCATCAATTCAAACTATTGGATTTCTCAAGAATGAATGATCGTAGGTTTTTTCCACTTACTCTTGGAGTAAGTGGATCCCTCTCCATTTTAAAAATATGAAGAAAAAATAATAACCCAATCTATGATGGTGTGTTTTTTTTTTTTGGAATTTCAAAAAATAATAAACTAGAAGGCATTCAATGCATCAATCATAAGAGCATTTGAAAGTCTATAGTACTACACTTTCAGACACATTTTTTTGCTACATATAAACGCATTTAAAAGAGATGAAAAAGATAGCAAGTGGACCACTTCCAAAATATTTACATAGGAAATATTTGGTTCTTGAATTTTAAAATTGGTCTAAGAAAATTTGTTGGATAAGAATTCAGATGGCAACGAATTTTACTTTATCAAATTATTACATAGACTAGCTTGAAACTCTAATCATACATTTAGATTTGTTTCTCAATTTGTTTTTGGAAGGAAGAAAAGTTATCTCACAAATTTATTTTCCATGACTTTAATATATATTTTTCATCATGTATCCTTTAAAAATCAGTGCTAGAAAAATGCTAGAAAGTCTTTCAAATTTGGTTTGGTATTCAGTAACAATGCTAGCTTGTCTTAATTTGAACAGTTCAGCCTATGTATTAGCAAAAGTAAATGGTCCAAAATGTGTAAAACATCCACTTATATCAGCTTAATGCATTATCTTTCATGGAAAAAGCCACCAATTCCAAAATTTGAAATGAGGATACTTGATAAAATTAGAATACTACTCGGCCTGAAATAACTAGTCTTATGCACTCCACCATCAAATGTTGTAATTGTAATTTAAGAGGTTTTAGAGTACCTGGTGGAAAAAAATCTAAAACCATATGTTGGAGGTGCTGGTGGGCTTGGTTGAGAACCTTGAGGAGGGAGTTGTGAGTTGTTTGTGGATAAACGAGCCAACTTATCTACCAATTCATTTACAATATTTTTCAAGCGAGCTTCCATGGACGCTTGTTGTAGATCCTATCTTTCACTAAGATTTTGTTGAAGGAAAGCTAGTTTCTCTAAAACTAGATGGTGAGTAGTCTCATCCATGGTGGAATGACCGGAGGATGAAGGGAAATTGATTTTAGGAGGCATGTGAACAACAATGAAAGCACCAATGTTAGGATTGAAACCCTAATAGAGAGATATTTTTGAAGATTTTGTTAAGAAGGGAAAATATCTAATCAATAAAAAAATTAACTGAAGTTTTTTCTTCCTTTATTCAAGGCACAAGCACCACCTAAATGTAACACCTTGAATTTTACTTTGTTTAAGTGTGGTGAAACTCAAAGTTTTGGGGAGATACTGGATGTTTCTTGTTTGAGCGAGAAGATCTCGTCCAAGCGAGGGACTCAGGGTTTCTCCTAGGATTTTTCTGGAATTCTCGCCTGAGCGAGGGTGTGCTCGCTCAAGCGAGAGATGGTTGATTGAACTGGGTGATTCTCGCCTGGGTGAGGGTGTTGTCGCACAAGCGAGGGAGTGGTTGAGAGGTCTTGACGTTTCTCGTCCGAGCGAGAGCATCAGAGTTTGAAATTTGAAAAGTTGTGGACTCCTCGCTTGAGCGAGAAATCTTCGCTTGAGCGAGAGTCTAAAAAACCTTGAAGCCTAAAATAGAACTCCAAACGTGAAAGGGATAGAATTTTGGGAGAAAATGGAGGAGAAGACGATTTCCTTGGTCTTAGCTCGTGTAGAAGCGAAGATAAGCTAGAGAAGAGGTAAACCTCTTGATTTTAACACTAAATCTCGTTTTGAAACCCATTATGGTATAAATGGATTTCTTCTCTTGATGTGAAAAACCCATAACCTCTCCTTTTGGGTTGTGGTTCGTTTCTTTTGGTTTTTCTCTTGAAAACTCATGGTTTAGAGTTTATTTGTGAAGTAGTGTTGGTATGATGTTGATTTCTTGAAAACAATGGGGAGAATGAGATGTTTATGAATATGGGTAGATGATGTGGTAGAAATGATTTTTAAGGTTTATAATGTTTCTTGAAATAGGAAGTGTATCTCATTTGAATGCTTTTGACCCCAAATAGTTAAAGTTGGTGAATCGTTGAAATAAGAATTTATGCCGTTTATGAATGTCGAGTGTTTGTATGAAATTTGCTTGTTGGTATTACATGAATAATGATTGTTTATTATTGGTTATGTCATGTAATTGAGGAAAGATCCTAAGATTGGAAGAGACGAGGGAGGATCTAACAAGGTCGCTGAACAAAAGCACTAGCTCACACCCAGGTAAGGGATAAACATTGTATTTATTATTGATGAAACATATTGATATGTTTTCCCGTGGACGATTATTGAGAATAAATTGTTGAGAATATAAATGTTGAATGTCTTGCCCTATGTGGTATTGAATCGCCCCATGTGGTGTTGAATGTCTTACCCTATGTGGTATTGAATCATCATATGTAATGTTGAATGTCTTGCCCTATGTGGTATTGAATCGCCCTATGTAGTGTTGAATGTCTTTCCCTATGTGGTAGTGAATTGCCCTATGTGGTGTTGAATGTCTTGCCCTAAGTGGTATTGTGTCACCCTATGTGGTGTGGAATGTCTTGCCCTATGTGGTATTATAATATATATATATATACATACATATTTATGTAACGCGGTAATATTTGAAACCAATGTGCGGTAATATTTGAAACCAATGTGTGGTACTATCGGTGATGTGTTAAGTTGGATATGATAAGGATATGGAATATATTCATGGTTGAAAATGATGATGATTGATGTAGTATGTGATGGTGATTTTAAACTGTTCATTCTTCTGATTATTTATTGTCATACTTTCTAGTATTATTAATTAATTATCCAATTGTTACTCTAACTATTATCTATACTATATATAAAGGCAAAACCTCTAATAACTAATTACATGGCATAATTTTTCATTGTCTATTTTGCCCTTTCTAATAAACTATTATTACAACTATACTATATAGCAAATTACAATATATAACACACTTATAATATTAGGCATTTATTTCATTTTCACTACACGTTACATACGATAGGAAAGCGGGTTGACATGCCCGATAGGGCCTGTCAACACGCTAGTAAGTATAATTGTCTTACTCCCTTTGTGTTTGTGTTCTTCTGTTTGGTAATAATTGGATTGCAGGTAAAGTAAGAGTAGAGTAGATCGATGTTGTTATATGTTGTAGCTTTTACTTATCAGATTTTAATATGTTTTGCGAAACTACACTGTGTAATTCTGATAACTTGTAGAATGAATATCGTACTAATTTGACTACATTATTGACCATTGGTCATTTGTTAGACGATTTGTAATAGTGGTCACTTTACTAGTAATAGAACTTAGATTCATGTTGGAGTTAATTATTGACAAATGTGACTACAAGTAATTATTCATAGGTTCCCATGTATTCATTTTAGAATTATATTTTAATAACGAAATTTTGTGGCAGTAAGAAACATGTAGTATATTCAAAATAGTATAATCTATAGAATATGAAGTTGGGTTGTTACACTAAATACTGCTTGCATTACTAGAGATATGAACCAACTACTCATAAGTCTATTTAATATAAAACAAAAGTTTGAAGTAAAATAAATTCACTAATTTCAATCCTTTATAAAACATAAATTTTAAATCTATTTGGAATATAAGTAACTCTTTTGGGCTAGGACAACCCAACATCTACCATGGTTGTGTTTGTGTGGTATTTGAATAACTTTATTTGAAATTCATATGTTTGTCTTAAAAACAATATCATTAGCAATCACATATCCAAACCAATTCAAGCCAATTGGGTTTGCTCTAACAAAAATTAGCACAAATTTGAACATAAGTGAACCAATATTTTTGAATAGATTATTTAACATTTCTCCCTCAAATCTAAATTAACTGTATGAACTTGGAAAGATTTGTCGTCATCATAATGTGGATGAAGAAATGCATTAAGTGTCACCAAGTTAGTGTCACTGAAATTAAATTCTAAATATTTGATAGAAGGAGTGGCAATATGGGTCAGCCTGACCTTCATTTGGCCCACTAAAATATGGGTTGGCCCCGACCTGACCCTTATTACTAAAAGGGTTCACAATGCCAACACAACCCATATTTTGCAGGGCTAGTAGGTTGGCGGGATAACTCGTTTTTTTCTTTTCAAAAAACACATTTATAATCAATTCAATTAGAATTTTAAAAATAAATAATCATAACACTTCATAAATATCTTTTAAAACAAAAAATCACAAATGAAAGTCCACAATCTCACAATAATATATCGTCTTGATTTAAAACTTGTAAATTATAAATAACAAGCCAACATAATCTTAAAATTTTAGACTCTTAATTCACAATATAGCTTCAAACTCTTCAATTTTAAACATTAGATGCTCTGTTGGAAGAATATGCATCCACTTTTCTATGCAAAAAGTATTCTTATGAGAATGTTTGTATATGAGTAATAACCAATTTAAAGAATAAATTACACTGAAAAGTAAATGTCTTGTATATGATATAAATTATTTATCAGTTGTAATATTACATAATAGTATAACCAATTTAGTATTAATATTACTAATCAATTTAGTATTAATATTATAACGTGTGAAACCTTTGAAATTTTTTATTAATAATATAAAGAGTAAATTAAATTGATATTTTATGAATTTCAGTGAAATTATACAAACTATCCTTCCATATTTCACACTTACAAAAACCCCTTAATTTATAAACATATATTACATTAACCAACTCTACATGAGAAATAAGTGTAATTTTTTAAACAAAAAAATGATAAATGTAATTAAGTTAAACAAAATATGATATAAACTAAAAATTGATATATAAATGTCTTGTATATAATCTAAATTACATTGATAAATAATTTAAATATGTTATATATGAATAATAAATTGGTTTCACACGGTAAACATAAAATGTTCAGTTGGAAAACAATATTAAATTTGTTACATTATTGAAACCACATGTAACGTTAAAATGCTAAAGCAATATTGAGGTTGGCCCGCCGAGCTAGCCCAACCTGTCTAAAAAATTGGCTTCCAAACCGAGTTGAATATGAGCTTTTGGGTTATAATCCCCTATCCAGCCCATTAAAAATATTAATACAAACGGGCTGGCCCGTCGGATCAAGTCCATATTGCCATCCCTATGAATTTCAGACGGTAGTAAATTGCATTATATTAGTAACAGAGAGCTACATTTTTCATCGTTTTCTTAGACAATTTGCTGCAAGCATGTTTTGCTGAGCAACGTAGAAACACAGTTACCGAATTCTCTCATTAACTCAATGTATCATATAATTATTTAATTGTACCGGAGATACCATGGATTGGGTTCATCTTTGAAGTAAATCTCATAAAAATGATGAAAAAGGTGATAAAGTACACATCCGTAGTACTTATTTGGTAACGATGCAGAGTTGTGATTTGTAAAGCAATTTAAGAGAATAGTGGGCTAAAAGAAGTTTCAGTTCCATATAATATTACATGTCAAATATGACTTTGTTTTTCTGGTAATGATCGCTGATCCAACCTTGTATTAGCTTAATTTCAGTGGCTCTCTGCTCTATCAACCAACTAGGATCATTTTTTGTTGAAGCACGTAAATCTATGTGGTGTGCACCTGAGAACGATTCATATAAAAATGGATTAACATTTGCTTATTAATGTTAGCTTCAGTTGCAAGGAATTATAATCAATAAAAAAAAGATGTTGCTTATAGCATGGCTTTTATAGGAGACAACAGTTCAGTCATTTTATTGAAAGCATAGCACTCTACTAACAAATTCAATAACTCAAATGGTTTACCTTCTTCGGTGACTAGAGCAACAACACTTTCAGAGATATTCTGCAACACACTGCAACAGAAATAACTTGCTTATCAGAATTTGACATCAAGAAAATTATAAGACATAATAGCCAAGTAATTAGAAGAATAAATGATATATCACCTGCCACCACTCCATGGGTCCAATATGCCATTTGAGAAAATGATATTGCTTCCGAAATTCTTCAATGTGGCATGAATATTCTTCAAAAACAGAGATATAACATGCATAAAATGTCATCAGAATTCAGGTTTTAAAGAGGTGAACTTGTTTCATACAGTGTCTCCAAATAGACTCACCAAGGAAGGAACCCTTGTATTTCAAAGCATAAATTACATATATATAAAATAAAAACCAAATCTTAATCTTATCATGTGGAATCGGCTTATATATATATATATATTTCACTTTATGGAAGATAAAAATGTGTGCCAGAACTAGGCTAAAGTCACTACACAGTCTTCTCACTTATCATATTATAGATTTCTAGGCTAACAAATCAGTATGTGCTTTATATATTGTAATTCAATCATTTGCACCACAATACATTTCTGTGGAGATAGGAAGACAACTTCAGAGTTGCAAAGTAGCAGAAATAGCATATTTACTTTATAACTTAAACTGAATGAAGCTAAGAAAGAAGTTATTTATCTGCATTTTGCACAAACATTATATTTTCTCTCGTTTTCTTCACTAAAATATTCCCTCAAATCAAATTGGATATCCAGCACACCCTTTCCAAATTAGAAAAAGAAAAAAGGTATTTTTGCTTTTCCCTATCCCTAATATAGCTAACCATATGCATAAATAATGTGTCTCACTCCTTGAACAGAATATATAGTTTCAGTTTATCAAACAAGTGAATTAACTGAAATAACCACATCTTGGACTTTGTTGAGAGAAAGATCGTCCACAAAACCAGAATATCAAATAATGCTGAATATATTTCTACAATATTGAAAATAATGGAAATGAAGTTCAGATTTAGTTGCGAGTTATTCCCTTACATGACCACCGAATTCTGTAGTAATCCATTTTGGCCTTGGCTTCACTCCAAACTCCTCTAAGCATTCCTCTTCAAAAGAAGAGTAATTAAACTCATATGGTGGAAACATGCTGGACTCTGGGCTGCTAGACATCGGCATAACCATTTCAGTGCAAGCCTAGATCATTGATAATAAAAGATTGAGCAAGATTAATATGAGAACATGTTTGTTGAAGAACTTCACAAGCCTCAATATTTCTACAGCAACTAAGGAAAATAAAAATAAAAGACATCACTTTAACTCTTACAAACCTGCCAGTTCCAGCCACTCAAGCCGTGAGGATCATCATCCAGTTCAAAACATTTAGCTTCTCCAGTATAATTGTAATAGACATTCACTCCTTCATATATGCGCTCCAGAATACTAGTCCCATGTGAACCCCCATCAATCCTTCTGCAAACCTATATATATTATCAACAAATTGGTTTGTGAAGACTAACAGGATCCTTCCTGACTTAGAATATGAAACAAATTAATCCCCTTATCCAAACTACAAGACCAAGCATGTTCCTGGTAACAACCATTAGTTAGTTACTAAATTTCTTGGTAGTGTCATAAAAACCAGTTGGGGAATTTTTTTTATGAAGGGTTAGACTACAGAAGAACTCCCAGCAACAACAACAGTAGTAACCAAGTCTTAAGCCAACTAGGCTATAGGAATAAGATATCCCATTATATGCTACCAATTAAGAAACTGAATTAAGAAAAAACAGCAACAACAAAAAAACTGAGTTAAGGAAACAAGACCAGGTTATATATATATATATATATATATAGAGAGAGAGAGAGAGGGATAGTTAAAGAAATAATAAGATATCACACGATACTGTTAAGGTTGTATCTCAAAACCAATTAGCAATGAGAAGTAACCCAACATGTATTTAAACCATTCCCGATACAAGGTAGGCGATGTGAGACTTACTTCCCAACAAAAACAATATGAAATGAAACTAACCTCCTTAATTGGGTGTCCAGGCAAAGGCATCATAAATTCAGCAGGATATGGGTAGTTCACCATTGCTAAATAACTATATGCAGACGACAACCAGCCACTTAGATCTTCAGAACTCTTCAATTGCCTTCAAATGGTTAGAGTAAATAAGCACAATAGAAACAATATAGTATAGATGTCATTCATCACTCAGACATTAAAAAAAATGCCTTACTGACAAAACTTGAAAGTTGTGGTCAGCTGTGCAAGGCCATCATTTGTTTGACCCCTAGATGCTATTTCATCCCATGATTGTTTTATATAGTTAAAGCAAGTGAGACTTTCACGCTATTGATAGAAAGAAAGAGAGTAAAATTGTTAGTATAGTACAGTAATTGTAATGGATAAGAGAAGGAAGAAAAGTAAGGAGCACTTATTTAAATTGCGGACCACATCACCTGATGCAGCCGCAATATTGCGTTTGCCATAGCCACTGCAGCCGCAATATTGCGTTTGCCATAGCCACTGCAACCGCATCACATTGTAAATGCGGTGTGATTCTGAATCACAGTGATGCAGCCACATCGGACCGCAAAGCAACCGTATTGGACCGTATCTGGACCGTATCTGGACTCTATTGTACCGCATCAGATTAAAAAATATAATCACAAAATAATTCACACTGCAATCGACGCAATGACCGCAATCGCAGTAAACACAATCGTTACCGCAATCGCGACTTCAACGGTAATTTATAACACCGGTAAGGAGCGAGCGAGTGAGTGACTTACCCTGAAATCATTGGAAACAATGTCATAGAAAGTTTGTGGTGGAATAATGTCTTCAAATTGAAGAATTGGAGCTGAAGAAGCAAGTGCACCAACGGCAATATGAGGATATTTGAGTCTCATCCATGCGGCTAACACTGTTTTAATGAAAAATGTGAAGTGAGTATGTATGTATGCATGTATGTATGTATATGTGTATGTATGTATGTATGTTATTGTTACAATGTTACTTACTTCCACCATATGATCCTCCAAACAAGACAACAGGGGAATGGAGTGCTGAATAATTGCGCTTGAGATGAGTAATGAGAAGAGCAAAGTCAGCAAGTGCTTGTTCAGAAGTAAGATATGATAAAGTAGTAGCATTCTTATATGCTTCATATTTACTTCCAAATGGAACAGATTCACCATAATAGCGATGTTCAGGGAAAACGAGCATGGCTTTGAAGAGAGGTGCTATTTCCCAGAGGAAGCCAGAGTTTTGTGCGAACCATAGTATGTCACCTTCATTGCCGCAGTAGAAGAAGATGGGACCCATTGAAGAATGGTTCCAGTGATCTGTGTTGATGAGGTAACGCTGAGGGAAAGTGGGAAGATCATTCTTAAAGCTGAAGTGATCTAGATTCTGTTTGAAGTATTTGGTTTCGTATGATATTTCTGTTTCTATTTCTTTTCTTGAAGAAGATTCTCCTCTCAAGAATCTATGTTTGAATAATGAAGATGATGATGTTGATGGATAAAGGATAAAAGAGAGTATGAGAAGAAGGAAAGTCCACAACTTCATTTCTCAATCTGTTTCTCAATCACTTCCTAAAATTCATTAATCTTCCTCTCCAAGATGGATATTTATAAATTAATTTAGGAACTGCCAACTCCTCATATACTCACTCATAATGGATAATGGATAATGGATGGGGATTATGTGTGTCTTCAATCATGTATTGTTATGTTATTTAAAAATTAATACGTAATGAATTTAAAAATAAATATTTGAGCCCATTTGATTCCAAGATATAAAACCGCACTCAGAGCAACCATTCACCTCTTTTGAGGTCTTCCTCTCCTCCTTTCTTTTATTAGGATCCTTGGGAGTTGGGAGACTTTAGCTTTATTGTGGATAGCTTAGTTCTTTAACTTAAATGAGGTGTTCTCAACTTTTCTTTTGCATTTACTCACCCACACCACCCCTTTATTTGTGTGTCAGGAAGATTCTTAGGTTTTATTTTTTATGAACGTGTTTCGTTATTTTGAAAAACTAAGTTTATAGTTGTTACTTTCATGCCTTGGTCATGCAAGGGTATTGTTTAATTCAATTTTGGATAACTTTAAGTTTAATGTTTTGGGAAAGCTTCAATTTTAGATTTTCGGCACTAATGGTTTTTAATCATGAAATTGATGATATGTTTTATTTTCGAGGGCTTGTGAAGAATATGTATTTGTGTAGTTTCCAAAATGGTTTTAAAATTGGATTGGATATCTTGGGAAACGATTTGGATCAATTGCTATTATTTTTGGGTTTTTAGTGTGAAAATCTTATTTTATAGGCTCAATATAAATTGAGCATTGATACAAAGATATAAACAATAATTCTTTTGTTTTGTTTGTTATAGTTATCGCTGACAGAGCATGCTCTGGAAGGATTGAAACTTGAGGATGACATAGAGACAAATATGCTTGGAGTACAAATGAGACTATGGTGTAAATGAAGCAAATATGATTGATTTGACTAATATATACAAATATGATTGAAAAGTAATTAGATAATTTCAAACACGATGGCAATAGTTGATAATATCATTAGTAAACATATAATAACTTTGCCCATAATCCTCTACCATTTGAATTTCATAACCCCTGTTGGATTGAATGAGACTTAATGTGGCTACTTATATCTTTGTAACTCATGTTCATTACTTACCTATGAATAGAGATATTGAAAAACAATGATATATATTAGCCAATGCACGGTGAAGAGGAAATTTTAAGTATTCAGTGATTTTCAGACCACACGGACGTGTCCTTTTAATTCGTCAATTTGCCTCCCGAGACAGCAACTACCACGGCCTGGTCGTGCCTCTTGGCACAAGTCGTGTGTACTAGTCTGCTACCCATAGATTGATCATGTCTTCTAGCACGAGTTCTGGGTCATCCAACAAGACTTTATAAGGGTATTCGGAGTGAGTGGGACTCCTCTCCATTAATGGAGAGGCAAATTATTAGTTTTACACTTGTTTTTAATGGCATGAATGCAATATCATTATCTTTAATGGATAGAAATGTCATACTATATTATATTTTCATGTTGTTTTCTTGGTACTTGTCTCTCCTCTCCATTAAATGGAGAGGATCATAACCCATTTTGAGTGGCCTCTTGAGTTAGTTAATATTGTTATGTATGGATATGCCTATATATATCTTCATTATAACAAATTCATGTGTGACAATTCATTCAAAACTCAATTCAAAGATTATCCTAGTCTCATTGGGTTATCCATCACCTTCATTCATTTTTCATCCTAGAGCTAGCTTTGCTTATCTACTTCATCTTTCTCATGTTTTTTGTTATGGTATCAGAGCTCTTTTATATTCAACAAGTGTTGTTTCATGGAGCCATCACAAAATCAAACTTCACC
The DNA here is from genome assembly GCA_009771035.1 of Lupinus albus. Classification (NCBI taxonomy): domain Eukaryota; kingdom Viridiplantae; phylum Streptophyta; class Magnoliopsida; order Fabales; family Fabaceae; genus Lupinus; species Lupinus albus. The sequence goes on along the minus strand of CM020007.1, from coordinate 15,058,423 downwards.
TTACTATGTCTACCCATATGAAAATCCCTCAATTGTTTTTATTTCACACCTTCTTGATGGGGAAAACTATAATCATTGGTCAAGATCGATGAAGATGTGTTCGATCACAAAGCAAAAGCTTGAGTTTGTGGATGATTCAGTCAAGATACCAACCAAGACATATTCTTTGTAAAAGGCTTGATAGAAAGCAAATAACATAGTTATATCTTGGATTTTAAGATCCGTGTCACCCTCAAATAGTGCAAAGTATTCTATGAATGGATAAAGCTTATGAAATGTGGGATGAATTAGAGGAAAGATTTTCTGAAGGCAACCTGTTTAGGATTGCAGAGTTGCAAGAGTCCATCGTCATTTTCAAGCAAGATGAACTTAACGTGACAAATTACTTCACAAAATTACACATATTATAGGATGAGTTTGATAACTTCATACCTCTACCAAAGTGTTCTTGTGAAACTCCCTCCAAGTGTGATGCTTTGATCAACATAAAGGAAATCAGAATTGAGGATAAAGTTATTCATTTTCTAAAGGGTTTAAACAATCCATATGCTAGTGTGAGGTCTCAAATCTTGTTGATTGAGTCATTGCCTAACATGAGTAAAGTTTTCTCTTTGTGATCCAAAAAGAGAGACAACTATATGGTGATGAGTATGAGACCAAGGCCCTCAGTGTAAGAACCAATTGGATAAAGGAAAATGTGCCTACAAGAAATCCCAATTTAGAAAAGGGACAATAGCAAGATTTGGAAGAGGAAATGGAGGCTATGGTAAAGGCAATTCCCTCTTCAACAATAAGGGATCTTGGAGCAAAGGCATCAATTCAAGCAAAGTATGTATTAAGCTATATTTGACAAGAAGTTATATTTTGGCGAAATAGTAGCACCCTCATTCATTTACAATTATATCAGATCTGATTTGATTTCTTATGTTATAATTACACATGCTACTAATAAGGGTCACATGTAAATAGAATCAATAGCTACAAATTTGAAAGGCACAATTCTAGGAGCAACCATAAATGCTTATTCATGTATATATGTTATGGCATATCAATGTACAAAACCATCTGAACCATTTCTCCTTTAATGGCATCAGAGCACATACGATGATAAGAAAATATACATGGCAGCTATGAAAAAGCCATCACCATATGATCTGAATTCCAGTGATAATCCTGGAAACGTGATCAAACAGGTGCAATTGAAAGGTGAAAACTATGATGAGTAGGCTAGAGCTATGAAGACGTCTCTGAGAGCCAGAAGAAAATGGGGGTTCATTGATGAAAGCATAGAGAAATCCAGAGAAGGATCCTCTGATTTGGATGATTGGTGGACTGTTCAAGCCATGTTCGTATCATGGATCCTGAACGTAGTAGATCCAACTCTACAAACAACCGTGTCCTACTTGGAAACCGCCAAGAAGATTTGGGACAACATAAATGAGAGATTCTCAATTGTGAATTGTCCAGGAATACAACAATTGAAATCAGAATTAACACTATGGGATGACTTGGCAAATCATGAACCATTGCTGACTTGCACCTGTAAAGGGTGCACATGTGGTATTGCAACTCCTCTAGAAAAACGCAAAGAAGAAGAACAAATTCATATTTTTTTGACAGGTTTGGATGATGGGCTCTATGGAACGATCCGTTCCAATTTACTAGCCACAGATCCTTTACCATCTTTGAATAGGATATACTTTATTCTAATGCAGGAAGAAAGAGTGTGAAGCATCACACGAGACAGAGATGTGAGACCAAAAGCCATGACCTTAGCTGTCCAAACAAACGCAAAGATAAAAGGGCGTGTGAAAAAAAAACAAATATGCATGCATCCACTATGGTAAAACAGGACACGATAAGGCATGCTGTTTTCTGCTGATCAGATACCCATAATGGTGGGGTGAACGACCCAAAAATGATGCGAAGGCTGGTGGAAGAGGAAGAGAGAAGAATCACAATGGATCAAGCAGTGAGCGCACACAAAGGGGTTTAGGACGTGCTCATGTTGCCCAAAATTTAGGATCCATCATTGGTGGGGATGCAAAAAATTCAGTTACAGCCGGATTGAGCAAGGATCAGTGGAAAACTCTGGTAGAAATGATTAACAATTCAAAGTCACTCAAAATGAAAACATAACTGATAAGACTAAAGTCAATTCATGAATCCTCGACGGTGGGGCATACAATCACATGACAGGAACCTTGCAACATTCGTGTGATGTGAGGAAATTACTTGGGTTCCCTATTGGACTTGCTAATGGACATACTGCCACATCTACTAAAGAATGAATAATAAGACTTATTGATAGTTTAAAACTTGAAAATGTGTTTTATTTACCTCAACTAAATTGCAACTTGATTTCTATATCACAATTGTCAGATGACTCAAATTGTAATGTCCAATTCACTACTAACTTATGTGCTATACAAGACCGAACCTTGAAGATGTTGATTGGTGCAGGTGAACAAAGGAATGGACTCTACTTCTTTCAGGAAGTTCCCAAAGTGAAGGGATGCAAAGTTGAAGGAATGAATCAACTAGATGTGTGACACAAGCGATTGGGACATCCATCTTGGAAGACTACTCAGATGGTTTCTAATGTTAGTGGGAGTAGAGTTAGTAATTTGAAAAATAAAGTTTATGACACATGCTAAAGAGCTAAGCAAACTAGAGAATTATTTCCTTTAAGTAATCATCAAGCTTCTAATACATTTGATTTGATACATTGTCATTTATGGGGAGCATATAGAACTAGTTCCTCTTGTGGTGCTTCCTATTTCCTTACTATTGTTGATGATTGCTCACATGCACTATGGATATTCTTGTTGATTTATAAGAAAGAAGTAACACGAACACTAACCAATTTTTTTTTATGGTGGAAAGACAATATAATAAAAAAGTTAAAATTGTGAGAAGCTATTATGGAATGAAATTCACTTGCATGAGAAAATACTTCGTTGAGCATGAGATTATTCTTCAAACTTTATGTACAGGCACACCTCAACAAAATGGAAGGGTCAAAGGAAAGCATCACCAAATTCTAAATGTGGCATGAGCTTTGTGGTTTCAAGGTAACTTACCTATAAAATTTTGGGTGAGTGTGTGTTGACAACATGTTATTTGATCAATCGCACTCCAAACTCGATTCTAAAGGGAAAAACTCCATATGAAGCACTACATGAGCAACCTCCTTCTTATGCTCACTTGCTTGTTTTTGGATCCTTATGTTTCACATGCAACCAAAATACGAACATAGACAAATTCGCAAGTTGCAGTCGTAGGTGTCTTCATGGGGTATCCTTATGGACAAAAAGGTTGGAAAGTTTATGATCTTGAGACACATGACTTTTTTGTATTACGAGATGTTCATTTTTTATACACATTTTCTATTCTCTTTTCAAGAAACAACACAATGTTCCTCTTATTCCACTATTGACAATGTTGGTTGTAACGACCCAAAATTCTACCCTTGAAATTTTTTCCTTATTAAATCTAATTCCATACATTTAACAATCACTCATAATTACCGAGTGATTATAATGAAGTCTCGCTTCACACTCACACCCTATTTTTGAACCATAAGTAACATACAACATTCGATAGCAGAAAAACATAATTCATTAATATAACCTAGTAACCCCGCATACAATTAGCTATGGGTTTCCAAAACACCCATAGCTACATATATCCCGAGTTACTAGTTCCCATGATCAATATCATGTACAAAAATAATATTCATAGTACCATTAGTTACTTCAATTACAATCAATTTAAGTTACAAAAGAATGGATAAAGAGACATCAAAAACAAAAGTCTCTAATCTCCTACTCAAAATCATCCTTCTCCGTCCACCTACCTACAATGGGATTAACATTAACCATACACAAACAACACAAAGGAATAAGTCATTAATTCAATAAAACTCAATGTCAGTTAATCCACATTTAATAGTTTTTCACAGTGATATAATTTAAATACTCTTAAAAACCTTTTTCGTCATCTATACTTTTGAAAAACCATGCTACATAACTCGAGCTAGAGTCGCTAACCCATTCTGGTCGGCTAAAACGAGTTTTATTTTCATTGGCACTCCACCAATACATAAACCATAAATACACCCATCATCACTACAAACATACCCATATATATTTGTAGTGACTAAGTGATTTACCATTTATGTCGTTATATTTCGAGTTTTATTTCCATTGGTACTCCCCCAATAAGTTTCGAGTCTTATTTCCATTGGTACTCCCCCAATAAGTTTCGAGTCTTATTTCCGTTGGTACTCCCCCAATAAGTTTCGAGTCTTATTTCCATTTGTACTCCCCCAATAAGTTTCGAGTCTTATTTCCATTGGTACTCCCCCAATAAGTAAACCTTAACTCACTTCTAATCATTATCAACATACCCATATATGTTCATAATGATTAAGTGATTCACATTTTATCTTTCATCCATAACAGAAAGTCCACGCATTTTCCACATAATGCATAAATTAAAGACTTATCCATACATCGGTGAGTGTTGGGTTTGGTTTTTGGTGACTTCGCAAGTTCCGCCGGCACCACCTCCAAACTTAGGATCTTTCCTCATCCCCACCACATAACACAATGTTAGTCATTCATTCCAAATAACAAATAAATAACTTATATTGCATCATTTAACATACAAGATATTTATCATATTCTCAATGGTTCCATACTACTTTCCTTAAGAGTTTTCAACCATCTAAAACATACATATCATCTCATATTTTAACATTGTAAAGCAACTCATCTTCTAGCTCTAGCATTTTATCCATCTTTCCTCTCTAACTTCATTTTCTCTCTCTAGGGTTTTGGGTTTCCATGAGTCAACCCACAAACCCCTTTCCATTCTTGGAATACCAACTCAAAACCAAGAGTTTACAAGGTACAAATGACATAAAATGAACCATAACTCGAAAGAAAGAGTTTCCATGGTTTTACACATTTTGAGAAGAGATCCATAAAACCAAAAATGGGTTCTCAAGGGAAGAAGAGAGTTAGGATAGAGAGTTTTACCTCTTCTCAAGCTCTTGAACAAGAATCAAAGCTCCTAGACCTTGAGAATGCTCTCTTCTCTCACCTCTATTCAATTCTTAACCTGAAATATGTTTTGGGGTTTCCCTCATTTAATGTTCTCGTCGGGTTCTCGCTTAAGCGAGTTTTCTCTCGCTCAAGCGAGAAAATCCCGCCCATTTTAAAAACTCAACTCTGACCCTCTCGCTCAAGTGAGAATCTCACAGTGTCGACCAGCCCCAAATGCCATTTCTCGCCCAGGCGAGAATCCTCCAGTATAGCCCAGGATTTCACCCTCCCAGGGGAACCTCTCTCGCTCAAGCGAGGATCCGAGGACTGATACTATAATTTTAAAGACTTAAAATTTGGGGTGTTACATTGGTGGGGAGAATCAAATCGATGATCAGGAAGATACTCCAATAGAGTCATTAACAAAAGTGTATGGGAAGGACAATGATAGTACAGAAATAATCAATGCAACTACTTCCAATGGCGACTCTCATATCAGTCATACTGCAGAGACCACTGCAACAAATATAGTTGGGACACCCGAGGGTCCAAACATGGAGATCTCCAATGCTCATGAATTGTTGGGACGTGGGTGTCGAGTAAAATAATCATCTACTCGATTACAGGGGTACGTGACAAACACAATTTAGAAGTTGTGTCATTCATCTAGTTCACCAGTTCAATCACATCCTCCATGTACACCTTACCTTATTGCACACTATGTAAATTGTGAAAAATTCTCATTGCCACACAAACATTTCCTTGCAGCAATTACTATAGAAAATGAGCCACTCTACTTTCACAAGGCGGTGAAAGACATTCGTTGGAGAAAAGCAATGCAAGATTAGATTCATGCTCTTGACAACAATCATACATGGAGAGTGCAACACCTACCACCTGGGAAAAAAGCTCTCGGGTGCAAATGAGTGTATCGCATCAAGTACAACTTAGATGGTACAATTGAACGATTTAAAGCTCGATTGGTTGCATTCGGAAATCATCAAGTGGAAGGGATCAACTATACTGAAACTTTCGCACCAGTCGCAAAAATGGTCACGGTACGAACTGTATTAGCTATAGTAGCATCCAAAACTTGGGAACTTCACCAAATGGATGTACACAATGCATTTTTACATGGTAATTTGAATGAAGAGGTTTTCATCAAAATGCCTCCTGGTTTTCCAACTTCAAAGCCAAACATGGTGCGCAAACTACACAAATCACTATACGAATTAAAACAAGCTCCAAGGCATTAGTTTACCAAGCTCTCTACGGCCCTCAAGTCTTATGGATTTCAACAATCATATATTGATTATTCTTTGTTTAGTTTGCACCAAAAAAGCATCCAACTTGTGATTCTCATCTATGTGGGTGATTTAATAATTGTTGGGAATAATTCTTCTGCCATCAAGCGGTTTAAGCATTATCTTATCGTGTGTTTCCACATGAAAGATCTTCGGGTATTGAAGTATTTTCTAGGTACTGAAGTTGCTAGAAACCCTACATGTATTTTCCTATGTCAACTTAAATACACACTTGATATCATCTCTAAAGTTGGTATTCTAGCTGCTATACCAGCACACACTTCGTTGGAGCAAAATCATCGATTATCCCTTGCTTCTGGTCATCTTCTTGCAAATCCAGATCAACATCGACATTTGGTTGGGCGGTTGATTTACTTGTGTTTCACATGGCTTAAGCTCTCATAAAGTGTGCACACTTTATCTCAATTCATGCATGAACCTTGAATTGAACATTGGGAAGCTGCTCTACGGGTAGTTCGGTTCCTAAAAGGTAATCCATGACAAGGAATATTCTTGATCGTGACTCTGAGTTGCAACTTCATGGTTGGTACGGCTCAAATTGGGTTGGTTGTCCTTTAACCAGACGGTTCGTTACTGGCTGGTTGGTGCAACTAGGTAACTCCCATATCTCTCAGAAAACAAAGAAACAACAAACAGTTTTTCGGTCGTCAGCTGAAGCTGAGTATAAATCTATGGCCACCACTACATGTGAGTTGAAATGGTTAAAAGCAATTCTATCCAACCTAGGGGTAACTCATAGCAAACTCATGATACTTCATTGTGGTAGTCAAGCGGCCTTACGTATTGCTAAAAACCCGATATTTCATGAACGTACCAAACACATTGAAGTAGATTGTCATTTTATACGCAATGAAGTTCTCAAAGACAACATTCGCCCAACTTATATCTCTACTACTGTCCAACTTGCGGATATATTCACAAAAGCTCTGGGGAAACCAAAGTTTGATTCCTTCCTTACCAAGTTGGACATTCAAAATCTCCATGCTCCAACTTGAGGGGGTATTAAGCTATATTTGGCAAGAAGTTATATTTTGGCAAAATAATAAAACCCTTATTCATTTACAATTATATCAGATCTGATTTGATTTCTTATGTTATATTTACACATGCTACTAATAAGGGTCAAATAGAATCAATAATTGCAAATTTGAAAGGCACAACTCTAGGAGCAACCATAAGTACTTATTCACGTATATATGTTATGGCATATCAATGTATAAAACCATCTGAACCATTTCTCATTTCATTATGCACCCACTGCGAGAAGAATGGACACACAATGGGGACTTGTTATAGGATTCATGGATTTCCAATTCACTAAGGGAGAACACGTCAATTCAGCCATGGCCTCTAACGAAGGAAAGAATCCATCAACTAATCAAGTTGATAAAGACAGTTCAGTGTTTAGCTTGAGTCAAAAACAATACAAAGGATTAGCGAACATGCTTCAACAAACAAAGGTCATCAATGTTGACAATGGTGCAAATGTATTGTCTGCAAATACCAATGCCACTGATTCGAACTAGAAAATTGAGGAAGGTATGCTTAAATATCAAAATCAATATGTATCATGGGTCCTAGATAGTGGTTCCATAGAGCGTATAACCTTATCTTTATCCCTATACTCATGTCACTATAGGATAAAACCCATCTAAGTAGGCATTCCCAATGGACACAAAATATAAGCCTTGATATTTGGAACAGTGCCCCTTAACCAACATATAACCTTACACAATGTCCTTCCCAGCTTTGCTTATAATCTTCTCTCTATTCTCAAGCTAGCTTTAACCTCATCATGCATATTGTCATTTGTTGCTTTTTGCTGTCAAATTCAGGACACCATGTCTTTGAAGATGATTAGTACAACTAAAATGGCAAATGAATTGTATATCTTGAAGACCATTGGATACCAAGATATAAACACTTTTTCACAGACCAATTATGTTAGCATTTCAAATTTATACCTATGGCATTTTAGATTAGTACATGCATCTTACTCTTGTATGAACACAATCAAAGCTAAATTTCCCTTTGTATTTTTCAATAAAAGTCATAATTGTGACATTTGTCATTTAACAAAGCAAAGAAAATTGAGTTTTCCCATTAGCCAAACACTTACTTTAAAACCTTTTGACATGATACATGTTGATATTTGGGGCTTATCTCCACCATTTCTGTTCATGGTTATAAGGGCTTTTTAACAATTCTTCACCTTTTCTGTTATTATATAAAAATTGATAATACACATTTTATTTGTCCCTTATTCTTTTCTTCTTACTTTAAATTTACATTATCCTCTTATTATACCTTTTGTTTTTTTGGATAAACAATTGTGAACTTTATTTTTTCAGATTTTGATGTTGTATATTTCCTCTTCTCCGAAGAAATTGTTAGGTAATAAAATAAGTTTAATTTTTCATTATTTATTCATTTTATATTTATAGAATTGCATCTTTTTTCTTCACCTTTAGTTTTTTTACTTTCATTGTTTCAAATAATTTTTTGTGCCTTTTGACTTTCAGAATGATTTTTTTGTCCTTTTTGTTTTGTAGATTTTGGTTTGGAAAAATCAGCAGTTTATGCATCTTAAACTTATGTGTTGATCTATCAATTTAACAATTTTACTTTATCATTGTAAAATAATATAAAATCATAGAGGACAAAACAATTTTACTCCATCATTTTATTCAATCTGAAAAAGTAGGAATGTGTGTTAACATATACTCTCAGTGCCATTAACATGCTAGTGGAAATAAAGCATATATGGTGATGGAGAAACCAAGTAGTCTTACATTATTGTATTAGAATTCTTCAATAACCTCAGAGTTGGGGAGTTAGTTAGATTAAGGTTATTTAATGGAGAGGCTTGAGGTTTTATTGTAAAAATGTTTTGGTTAGTCGTGTTCATGATGATATATCCAAATCTTATATGCTTGATGCATTATGTTGGGGTGATTTATGTAATTGTGATTACAATTCTCCCCATATGAAATGACATCATCATGAAAGTATGATAATTGATCATTGCTTGTGATGTAATTGATAAATGCCTACACGTATATATTTGATAAATGTGAGGCTCCCAATGTATGGTCTAGCATTTACTAATTAAAATATAAGGATGCTTGTTGTTATATGAACCATTGTTCTATTTGTTCTCAACGGAATGTCTATTTGTTCTCAACGGAATGTCTATTGGGTGAATGAAGATCTGTTGTCCCCAATGGTGTCCTCATTGGTGTTTTTAATGGTGTCCCAGACCATTCATAATCTGTCATTTAATTGAAGAAAAAAGTTATAAAACTAAAATCTAATATTTTATATTATATGGTGCAATTTTATTGGGTAAGGACAGGGAGACAAAATATTTTTGGGACATACAATCTTTGTTCCAACTGGGTAACAGAATTTGATCTGTCAATAGTCTAGTAGACTATAAAATATTGAGAATGAATCTAGAAATGAGTTATTGTTATTGAATGATAACTATGGTTTAAGAGTGGGTTATGTGAGATTGAATCGTTATGAATGAGAAGTGAAAGAAATGTGGTAAGTATTTTAGAGGAAGAATATAAAGTAGAGTTTGAGAATCATGTAATTGTGATTAGATATGTTTGGGTGGCATGAACTCTAAGTAGGCTTAAATTGAATATTCCATTAGGTTTTAAGTTATAAATCATGGTTTACATATAGTCTGAGTGGATATAAGTATGATAGTTATTGAAGGTGTAAATAGATTGGATTTATACTAGGGGTGTTCAAATCCAGACCGATCCACACAAAAAACCACAAACCGATCGAAAATAGACTGAAATCGTAAAAACCGAATGTATTTGGATCGTATTGGATTTAAATTTTAAGGACTGGTCGGTCCGGTTTTCGGTTTCACACCTTGAATCCATACTGGACCGATATTCTTACAATTTAAAACAAAGTATATTCTAAAATCCAAATAACTCTAAGAAGCAAAAGAAAGATTGACCATATCCTTCAACAACTAATTCACATCCTCTTAGTTGTCATCTAATACTTACACATAATTCATCTTTCATTTAGATTACATTTAAAAAAAAACTAATGATGATTAAATATGAATTAGTATATAATGCAGTAATAATGTATAAAACTCATATATTTTTAGTGTATACAATTTTTTCTCTATAAATAATGTAGAAATTGTTTTAAAAAAAAACTCACACCATCAAAACCAAATAACATTGTCCCTTCCCTCACTACTATTTTATTCCCCATCAGTATTTTTATTCCCCCTTAAATACGCATTGGAGACTTATAGTAATTGATTTAGTTGAGCCACTACCACTATAGTTTAGTCGTTGAATGAGACAATGATTGGAGCTTGTTGTAGACATACGAGCGCAACCAAGGCAGACAAAGGAATGGAGATGGGAGGGTGTTCGGGTTTTCTTATGCAAGGCTTTATATGGGGACTTGATTTGAAGGATGTGTTGCTGATATTTATTAGATATAGTCCTGTTAGAAAAACAGAAAAGAAAGAAGAGAAGATGATTGAATAATGCAGTGAGAATTTCTCATTGAATCAAGGAAATGAACTTTCCTTATATAACAAGTTCATCAACTTTAAACTATACTTTCCACTAATGGCAAGTTCTATTTTAACACATCTAAACACACAAACTAATGCATCTAAGGCTTCTTGGCATATTTACGTGTCTTGATTCTTAACACTCTCCCTTAAGCCAAGTATAGAGAGAGATATAACACTCAGATTCTTCTTCAACTCTTCAAATCTCCCAACCTTGAGTGCTTTTGTAAAGCCATCTGCAAGTTGAACTTCTATCTTGCAATACACCAACATCAGCTTCTCATTATTCACTAGATTCCTTAGGAAATGGAACCTAACTTCTATATGCTTGCTCCTACCATGACGCACTGAATTTTTGGACAAGCTTATGGCTGAAATGTTGTCAATCCCCAGCTGCAATGGGGTCTGCAACTTGATTCCCATCTCCTTCATCAGCTCCTCGAGCCAAACAGCTTGGCAAGCAGCATAACAGCCTATTGTGTACTCTGCTTCACAATTTGAGAGTGCAATCACAAGCTGCTTCTTGGAGCACCAAGAGATTGGAGCATCATTCAACAAGAATAAGTACCCAAAAGTACTTTTCCATTCCACTAAATCTCCACCATAATCTGAGACTGCATACCCAATAAGCTCAAGTTCTGCCTACTTCTTGCCATAGGGAAATAGAATCCCATGATCTATTGTCCCTTATAGGAACCTTAGCAGCCTCTTAGCAGGTAGCATGTGAGATTTCTTAGGCTTGCACATGAATGTGCTCACCAATCCCACACTGAAGCATAAATCAGGCCTACTATTGCACACAAATCTGAGGGATCCAACCATCTCCTTGTACAAGGTTCCATCTGCACCCTCACCCTCTTCATCCATGGATAACTTGACATTGTTTTCCAATGGATCTGCAACTAAGTTAAATGTGTTCATCATCTTGAACCTTTGTAGCAGATCCTTAGCATACTTCTTCTGATGCATCAACAAACCAGAAGAAGTGTAGGTGAATTTCATCCCAAGGAAGTAGCTTAGCGGAAAATTTACTTTTTTGGTGTAGTTTGACTTTTAATTTACGGTTCTAGTGTAAGTTTTAAATTTTTTACGAGAGTGGTATATATTTTCCGGTATTCGTTGATATAATACACGTTTCTATGCCTTCGTTTTTCCAATCCACGTTTTGTCGGGGTTTCGTGGACTTTGTCCACGTTTTGCTGAGATTAATGTTATTCGAGTACCATGTCCCAGTTTTTTTTGCCTAACCCAATTTTTATATATTATATAATTATATACTTTAAGTTTTAAGGTTTTTTATATATAATTATATAGTTTATAGTTAAATTAATAAAAAATTTTATTTATTTAATTAATGTTATTAATTAAATTAATTGATTATTTAGAATAATAGTTAAATAAATTGATTATTTAAATTAATTGATTAATGTTATTAATTAATTGAGTATATAAAAAGAAAAATTAAAATAAAATAATGATAAGGAAATGTAAAATACACACAGATTTTAAAAAATTAAATACAAACACGAGGAGCAACAACTACAAATACGATGAGTAAAACTACAAACACGAGTCCACGAAACCTATATGTATTTTACATTTCCTATATGTATTTAATTTTTTTAAATCTATATGTATTTTACATTTCCATATCATTATTCTATTTTCATTTTTTCTTTTTATATACTCAATTAATTAATAACATTAATCAATTAATTTAATTATTATTCTAAATAATCAATTAATTTAATTAATAACATTAATTAAATAAATAAACAAAACATGAATTTAACTATAAACTATATAATTATATATAAAAAACCTTAAAACTTAAACTATATAATTATATATATAAAAAATTGGGTTAGGGAAAAAACTGGGACATATCCCACGAGTAACATTAATCTCAGCAAAATGTGGACAAAGTCCACGAAACCCTGGCAAAAACGTGGATTGGAAAAACGAAGGCAGAGAAACGTGTATTATATCAATGAATACCGGAAAATATACACCACTCCCGTAAAATTTTCAAAACCTACACTAGAACCGTAAATTAAAAGTCAAACTACACCAAAAAAGTAAACTTTCCTAGCTTAGCTTTCCTAGGTCTGTCATTTCAAATTCTGCTTCCATTAGCTCTTGAATTGCTCAATTTGCTTTGGATTAGAACCAATGATAAGTAGATCATCCACATACAAGCATGTGAGCAGCACACCTTCAATTCCATTGTCCTTAACATACACACCATGCTTCACTATGCATTTTCTGAATTGAAGGTCAAATAGAAAGGATTCAATCCTTTTGTTCCAATCTCTTGGAGCCTGCTTCAAACCATATAAGACTTTGTTGAGTTTGTAGACTTGATGCTCCTTGCCTTCTACAATGAATTCAGGGGACTGCTCAACATAAACTTCTTGCTCTAGAGACCCATGTCGAAATGCAGATTTCACATCAAGCTGAAACATAGGTCATCCTCTTGCACAAACTATCCCAACCACAAGCCTTATGGTCTCAATTCGAGCCACAGGAGCAAACACTTTAGTGTACTCTATGCCTTCTCTTTGTAGGAATATCTTGGCCACTAACATTGCTTTGTGCATTGAGATTGAGCAATCAGGGTTAAGTTTATGCTTAAACACCCATTTGACTCCAATTTGATGCTTTCCTTTTGGATGATCAATCAAGTCCTATGTTCTATTCTTTTCAATGGACTTTAGTTCTTCAACCATACAATCTTTCCACACTGCTTCATTTAGTGCCTCAACTTCTGTGACTTGAGTTGCTTCTACAATTAGTGCCAAGTGCACTAAGTCTCCTTCATCATTGATTTGATTGTCTTGATGCATCTTAAAGTCATTGAACCTTGAAGGAATGGTTTTGTTTCTCTGTGATGTTTGAGTAGCAGGTGCTCATTGAGCCTTTCACTTCTTGCTTATGAAGTTGAGCATTCATTGCTAAGCTCAGGGATCAATCTTCTCAAGCTGGTTGTCTTTTGCTTCCAGTTCCAACTCTCATGCTCAAGTATGATCACATCTCTACTAAATTGCACCTTGTCTTTGATAGGATCATACAATTTATAGGCACCTTTATGATGATAACCAATGAGCAGCATAGATTCACTATTGTCTTGAAGCTTTCCTCTTCTGATCATGCACATGCTTGAATGCTAGTACCCAAAAACCTTTAGATGACTAACATTAGGCTTCTGACCATACCATACTTCAAGTGGTACCTTGCTTTCAAGCTTCTTTGTTGGACTCATATTGAGGATATAGACTGAGGTTGAGACAGCTTCACCCTAAAACTTTAGCGGCAAACCTTTCTCCTTAACCAAGCTTCTTGTCATGTCCATGATGGTTCTATTTCTCCTGTCTGAAAGTCCATTGTGTTGTAGAGTATAGAGAGTTGTGACTTTGTTCTTAATTCCATACTTTTGACAATAGGATTCAAAAGCATTTGAGGTGTATTCTCCTCCATCATATGTCCTCAACACTTTCAATAATTTTCTACTTTCCCTCTCCACCAAAGCTATGAAATTCTGAAAGCATGTGAAGGCTTCACTCTTGTGCTTTATCAAATAAAGCCAAATCATCATATTATACTCATCTACAAATGTGATGAAGTATTTGTTGCCTGCAAGTAATGGTTCTTCAAAAGGATCACACACATCTGAGTGCACCACCTCTAACACACACTTTGAACTCATGCTGAGTTGTGATTGAAATGGTTTCCTGGTTTGCTTGCCTGCTAAGCAAACCTCAGACATATCTTCTAGTAGCTCAGTTAGAGGCACACCATGCATCATCTTTGCTGACCCAAGCTTGTGTAGGCTTGTGAAGTTCAAGTGACCAAATCTTGAATGCCATAACCAACTCTGTTCTATATCATAACAGCAAGGCATTGAGTCTTAGCAGTTTTGAAGTTGACTTGAAAAGTTCTGTTATTGGTGAGCTTTCTTCTTAGGATGACCCTCTTCTCAACATCAAACACTTCAACTTGCCCATTGCATATCACTGTGGTGAATCCCTTCGGCACTAACTGCCCAATGCTAAGCATATTATACATCACACCAGGAATAAACAAGACATCAGCTATCTTGGCTTTTGATCCATTGTCTCTAAGGATTAAAACATCATCAGCTCCTTTCACCTTCAAAGTGCTATCATATGCAAACTTCACCTTGCTCTTTCTGCTTGAGCCAAAGTTCACAAGCCAATCCTTGTTGTTTGTTGTGACACCCTAAATTTAAAGTCATTAAATTATAGTGTTAGTCTTGGGAGTCTCACTTCTGCGAGAAAAGTCTCGCCGGGGCGAGAGAGGCTCACCTGGGTGAGTGAAATAATGGGCTATACTGAAGGATTCTCGCTTGAGCGAGAGCTGTCTCGCCTGAGCGAGAGTTTTCTCGCCTGCGCGAGAAGTGGCATTCTGGGCCTGTCGAGGCTGTGAGATTATCGCTTGAGCGAGAAGGTCAGATATGAGTTTTAAAATAGGCGGGGTTTTCTCGCTTGAGCGAGAATGGGTTCTCTTGAGCGAGAACTCGACGCTGTTACATTAAATATGGGACCCCAAACACATTTTTGGGGGATAACCTAGAGAAAAGTGAGAGAAGAGAGCACTTTCAAGAGCAAGGAGTCTTGTGAGTCATCTAGAAGCTTGATAAAAGGTAAAACTCTTGATTCTAACTCTCCTCTTCCCTTTGAAACTTGTTTTGGGTGTGTTGGATCTCTTCTCAAAATGTGAGAAATCATGGAAACTCATCCTTTTGAGTTATTGTTCGTTTTATGTTGTTTTTCTCTTGTAAACTCTTGGTTTAGAATTGGTATTTCAAGAATGGAAAGGGTTTGTGGGTTGAATCATGAAAATCCTAAAACCCTAAAATGAAAATGTGGTTAAAGAGGAAAATGGGTAAAATGTTAGATGTAGAAGATGAGTATGCATTCTAATGTTGAAATAGGAGATGAATATGTATGTTTTAGATGTTGGTAAACTTATAATGAAAGTAGTTTAGAAACATTGAAAATGTGTTAAATCTCTTGCATGGTTAAAGATGCAAAATGAGTTGTTTATGTGTTATTTCGAATAAATGACTAACATTGTGTAATATGATGGGAATGAGGAAAGATCCTAAAGTTGGAGGCGATGTCGGTGGAACTTGCGAAGTTACCAAGAACCAAACCCAACACTCACCAAGGTAAGGGATAAGTCTTTAACTTAATGATCAAGTTGTGAATTGCGTATTTATTATAAACATATATGGGTATGTTTGTAATAATGATTGCGTGGATTTACTGTTTATGAATTGATGGTGTATCAATGAAAAGAAAACTCGTTTTTAGCCAACTATGATTGGTTAGCGACTTTCGCTCAACTAATGTAGCAAGCTTTGGCTCAAGCGATGTAGCAAGCTTTGGCTCAAGCGATGTAGCAAGCTTTGGCTCAAGCGATTAGCAAGCTTTGGCTCAAGCGATGTAGCAAGCTTTGGCTCAAACGATGTAGCAAACTTTGGCTCAAGTTATGTAGCATGAATTTCAAAAGTATAAATGATGGAAATGGTTTTAAGTATATTTAACTTTAAATTGTTTACTTAACCTTATTAAAATGTGGACTAATGTTTATTGGCATTTATTGAGTTAACGACTTACTCCTTTGTGTTTTCTGTGAATTGTCAATGTTAATCCCATTGAAGGTAGGTGAAAGATTTAAGGATGTCTTGATTAGGAGCTTATAGGCTTTTAGTTTTCAAAGTCTTTATCTTCATTGTTTTGTAATCTAACCGATTATGTTTTGAACTGAATATTTGTAATCATGTGCACGATATTTGTACATGTTGGTAGTCATGAATATTTGTAACTCTGGATATTTGTAGCTATGAGTATTTTGGAATCTCATAGCTAGTTGTATGCGGTAGTTACTGAGCTGCATTAATATGAATTATGTTTTCTGTTTAACGATTGTGTATGTCGATATTGACTTATGAATTGAGGGTGAAGAGGAAAGTGAGATTTAAAATGAGGTTGTTGAATTTGCAATTATAAGTTATAGGAAAATGCATGAAATATGAATAAAATAGGAAAAAATTTCAAGGGTAGAATTTGGGTCCTTACAATATGGTATTAGAGCATAGTTAATTCTGAGGCCTAGGGTATGGCCTTACTTGCTTCTTTGTAACATGTTTATGATTTAACTAGTTGAAATTATATGAATTGACTGTTTAGAGCTTGTAGCCTTGGTGTACTGACATGTAATGTGCTATGTGACTATGTGATAACCTGACTTATGTGAGTTAGATTTGTGTGCTGACCATCAATGAGTGCAGGTTAAGAAATGGGTGGAAGAGGAAGAGGGAGAGGAACGAGTCAGAATGTTCCAAATGATCTGTAGGCTCAGATGGTGGGTGCACTACAACAAGTGAACGAGAACTTGCATAATCTGAATCAGAACCCCGCACCAAGTCCAAGTTCGCAACCTCTAGTTCCACCCGGACCGGCAGAGTACCGAAGTTTGGATGAATTCTGCAAGAGGAACCCCAATTATTTCCACGGGGGATTTGCTTCTGATGCTGCCATTGAGTGGATCCAAGGTGTGGAGAGGATCTTCTCGACCATGAACTATTCAGAGGCTCATAATTTGGCGTATGCCACATATATGTTAGTAAATGAGGCCGAGAACTGGTGGGAATTTACTCGGCGCCAAATGGAAGCAAAGGGACAATTTGTTTCCTAGGGTACATTCAAGGCGAAATTCCTTCATAAGTACTTCCCTGCTGATCTGAAGAGGAAGAAGGAAATGGAGTTTTTGAAGTTGGAGCAGGGAAACATGTCGGTGGGAGATTATGCGGCCAAGTTTGAAGAATTGGTCCGTTTTTGTCCTTACTCCTGATTGGAGGTGGACGAGAAGTCTAAGTGTTCTAAGTTTGAACCGGGTTTGAAGCCTAAGTTGAAAAGCATGTTTGGGCATCAAGAGATTGCTGATTTTCCTACCTTAGTGAACAAGTGTAGGATGTTTGAGGATGACTTAGCAGCCGATGAGGCGGCGGCACCTAAAGTGATTCCTTCCAAAAACTTTGGGCCTCAACGGAATTTTTCGCACGGAAAAGGGAAGGGCAAGTTGTTCCAAAAGGAACGAAAACCTTACTCCCCACCAACTGGTAGCCTGGGGTATACTTCGCATGGGCCGATGATTCATGTAAATGCCGGAGGGTCATAGTTGAACTCTCTATCATTATGCAACAAATGTGGTTGACTTCATGTTGGTGATGTGTGCCCCGGGACAGCACTTAGCTGCTTTCACTGCAAGGAGGTTGGGCATATCAAGAGATATTGTCCTAAGTTACGGAAAAGTGTGAATGCTGTGAGGGCTGAACGACCTCGATCCACCAGCCGAGTGTTTACCATGAGTGGTGCAGAGACATCGGATGTGGTCTTATAAAAGGTAATTGCATGGTAGCAGGTATTCCTCTTTTAGTGTTATTTGATTCGGGAGCGACACACTCCTTTGTATCTTTTGAATGCGTGGATAGACTGAAATTGAAAACTGAGTCGTTGCCTTTCAACTTGGTCGTATCCACCCCAACTAATGTGCCTGTGGTGGTGTCGACGGTTGTGTCTTGATGTCCGGTAGTGGTAAACGGTAGGACATTTACCGTGGATTTAATTTGTTTACCACTGTCTCAGTTAGATCTAATTTTGGGGATGGACTGGTTGTCGGCAAATCATGTGATGCTTAATTGTGCTGATAAGACCGTTGTGTTTGGATATCTGGAGGAGATTTCTGAAAAGGCTAGTTATATGAAGCCGTTGTCGGCTAAGGAAGTCAGGACTTCCTTTAAGGAGGGAGGAGTCGTGTTTGTTTTGTTGGCATCCCTGGAGGGTATTGAGAAACCCGGAATTGAGGATATTCGGATAGTTCGTGAATTTCCTGAGGTATTTCCTGGTGATATTCTGGAATTTTCTTCAGTAAGAGAAGTTGAATTCTTTATTGATTTGGTACTTGGAACGGGACCCATCTTTATAGCTTATTATAGGATGACACCGTTAGAACTAGTTGGATTGAAAAATCAGGTTGAAGACTTGTTGGCGAATAAGTTTATTCGTCCTAGTGTTTCACCATGGGGTGCACCGATCTTGTTGGTCAAGAAGAAAGATGGGAGTATGAGGTTGTGCACTGATTACAGATAGTTGAACAAGGTAACTATCAAGAATAAGTATATGTTGCCTAGGATTGATGACTTGATGGATCAATTGAGGGGAGCGGTGGTGTTCTCAAAAATTGACCTTCGGTCAGGTTGCCACCAACTTCGCGTGAAGTCGGAGGATATTCCTAAAACTGCTTTTAGGACGAGGTTTGGGCATTTCGAGTATTTGGTGATGTTTTTTGGTGTAACGAATGCCCCAACAATATTTACCGACTAAATGAATCGAATTTTTCATCCATATTTGGATTCATTAGTAGTGGTATTTATTGATGACATTTTGATTTACTCCAAAAGACGAGAGGAACATGCGGAGCACCTGAGAATTGTTCTAGATCTTCTGAGTAAGAATCAGTTGTATGCTAAATTGTCCAAATGTCATTTCTGGTTGGAGTCAGTAAACTTTCTTGGGTATGTAATATCCAAGGAAGGAGTAGCAGTAGACCCTTATAAGGTCGAAGCGGTTATGGAATAGGCAATACCCAAGTCAGTTACTGAGATCAGGAATTTTCTGGGATTGGCCGGTTATTATCGGAAGTTCATAGAAGGATTTTCGAAGTTGGCACTACCTCTGACTAAGCTTACCAGAAAAGGAGAACCGTACGTGTGGACGATCCGTTGTGAGGAAAGTTTTTAGGAGTTGAAACGGAGGTTGACTACGGCACCGGTGTTGGTTCTTCCATGTACGGATCATGATTTCAGTGTGTATTGCGATGCTTCTAAGCAAGGTTTGGGTTGTGTGTTGATACAGGATGGAAAAATGGTTGCTTATGCTTCGCGACAGTTGAGAACGCATGAGCAAAACTACCATACACTTGATTTAGAATTAGCTGCAGTGGTCTTTGCCTTCAAAAATCTAGAGACACCATCTTTATGGCGTAAGGTTTGAGGTGTACAACGACCACAAGAGTTTGAAATATTTGTTTGATCAAAAGGAACTGAATATGATACATAGAAGGTGGATGGAATTCCTTAAGGACTATGATTTTGGATTGCAGTACCATCCGGGAAAGGCCAATGTGGTGGCCGACGCTTTGAGTCGGAAGTCTTTACACATGTCGGTGTTGATGGTAAGATAAGGAAAACTGATTGAGGAATTCAGGGATATGAACTTGGAAGTTCAAATAAGACCTCATAGTATGATGTTATGAATGTTTAAGGTCAAAAATGAACTGTTTGACCAAATCCGAGTAATGCAAGTTGAAGATAGTGAGCTAATGGTTAAACGAGATTTGATGTTGGGTGGGAAGGAGACCGATTTCGCATCGGGCCCTGGTGGAGTGATGCGTTACAAAAGGGAGAGTGTGTGTGCCTCGTAATGTGGAATTGCGAAAGAGTATTCTAGATGAGTCACACAAGAGTAAAATGAGTTTTCACCCGGGAACTACAAAGATGTACCAAGATTTGAAAAAGTTGTTTTGGTGGTCTGGGTTGAAAAAGGATGTGGCTTTGTATGTCTCGAGTTTTCTTGTTTGTCAAAAAGCCAAGATTGAGCATCAGCGGCCAGCGGGAGAGTTACAATCCCTAGAAATTCCCGTTCTGAAGTGGGATAGTATCTCCATGGATTTTGTATCGGGTTTTCCAAAGACTCAAAAAGGGCATGATTCGATATGGGTGATAGTGGATCGGTTGACTAAGTCTGCACACTTTTTACATATGAACATGAGATATTCTTTGGAGCGATTGGCGGAACTGTATATCAAAGAGATTGTTCGGTTGCATGGGATACCGTCGAGCATTGTTTCAGATAGAGATCCTCACTTTACTTCAAACTTTTGGACTAGTTTGCAGTCTGCTTTGGGGACTAAGTTGAAATTGAGTTCAGCTTATCATCCATAGACGAATGGTCAATCGGAAAGGACTATACACTCATTGGAGGATCTTTTGAGGGCTTGTGATTTGGATCAACCCGGGAGTTTGGATAACATGTTGCCTTTGATTGAGTTCACCTACAATAACATTTTCCATACTAGTATCGGTATGGCCCCTTACGAAGCTTTGTATGGGGGAGAATGTAGAACTCTAGTGAGTTGGTTTGAAACTGGGGAGAATTTAGTGTTGGGTGTAACACCCTAAATTTAAGTCTTTAAAATTATAGTAGCAGTCCTGGGATCCTCGCTTGAGCGAGAGATTCTCGCCTGGGCGAGAAAGGCTCACCTGGGAGGGTGAAATCCTGGGCTATACTGGATGATTCTCGCTTGAGCGAGAGTTGTCTCGCCTAGGCGAGAAATGACATTTTGGGACTGTTGATACTGTGAGATTCTCGCATGAGCGAGAATCCCTCGCTTGAGCGAGAGGGTCAGATCTGAGTTTTTAAAATAGGCGGGATTTTCTCGCTTGAGCGAGAAAGGGCTCGCTTAAGCGAGAACCCGACGTTGTTACATTAAATAGGGGACCCCAAACACCTTTATGAGGGTTAACCTAGAGAGAAGTGAGAAAATGGAGCATTTTCAAGAGCAAGAAGGCTTGTGAGTCATTTAGAAGCTTGAGAAGAGGTAGATCTCTTGATTCTAACTCTATTCTTTCATTTGAAACTTGTTTTGGGTATGTTAGATCTCTTCTCAAAACGAGAGAAACCATGAAAACTCACCCTTTTGAGTTATGGTTCGTTTTATGTTATTTTATCTTGTAAACTCTTGGTATAGAGTTAGTATTTCAAGAAAGGAGGGGGTTTGTGGGTTGATTAATGAAAACCCCAAAACCCTAAAAGTGAAAATGGGGTTAAAAGGGAAAATGGGTAAAATGTTAGAAGTAGAAAATGAGTTTACTTTCTAATGTTGAAAATTTGAGATGAATATATATGTTTTGGATGTTGTAAACTTATGATGAAAGTAATTTAACAACATTGAAAATATGATGAATATCTTGTATAGTTAAATAATGCAATATAAGTTGTTTATATGATATTTGGGATAAATGACTTACATTGTGTTGTATGGTGGGAATGAGGAAAGATCCTAGAGTTGGCGGCAGTGTCGGTGGAACTAGTACAGTTACCAAGAACCCAACCCAACACTCACCAAGGTAAGGATAAGTCTTTAATTTGCGCATTTGAAATGGAAAATGTGTGTATTTTCTGGTTGTGCAATGATTAATTGGTGAATCACGTATTTATTATAAACATATATGGGTATGTTTGTAATAAGGATTGTGTGGATTCACTGGGTATGATTGATAGTGAAATCAATGAAAATGAAATGTATTTTTAGCCGACCATAAATGGTTAGCGACTTCGGCTCGAGTTTATGTAGCAACACTTCAGCCCGAGTTTATGTGGCAACACTTTGGCCCGAGTTTATGTAGCAACACTTCGGCCCGAGTTTATGTGGTAACACTTCGGCCCGAGTTTATGTGGCATGTTTTCTTTATAAAAGAGATGAGAAATTGCTTTTAGCCAATCCTAAGGGGTGTAGCGACATTGGCTAAAGTAATGTAGCACGGAAAATGAATTTCAGAGTGATTTACTAGCTTTTTTAATGTGGATTATCTTATAATGACGTTTATTGAATTAATGACTTACTCCTTTATGTGTTTGTGCTTTTGTCATTGATAATCTCATTGCAGATAAATAGGTGACATGAGGTGGTCTCATTTTTGGAAGCTTTAGGAGTTTTATGTTTTGGTTTCATTTAATTGTACTAATTTGTACACGAGTGCTTATTGGATTAGTTGAAATATTTTGTACCTATGGATATATAACTTACATGATTTATTGTAACTTTGGATATTCGTAGCTATGGGTATTTTGGAAACCCATAGCTAGTTGTATGCGGTCGTTGCATGACATATTGAAATGAATCATGATTTTCTGTCGATTAAGTATGTATGTCATTTTGAAATATGAAAGGAGTAGGAATGGGAAAGTGAGAGTTAAATATGGAGGTTGGGAATTGTCGGTAAAATTTATGAGGAAATGAATGCATAATGAATAAGATAAGAAGAAAATTTTCAATGGTAGAATTTCGGTCCTTACATTAGGACCCGAGTTGGTTGTGGATAATGATCAAGTTGTGAATTGTGTATTTATTATAAACATATATGGGTATGTTTATAATAATGATTGTGTGGATTTACTGTTTATGAATTGATGATGTATCAATGAAAAGAAAACTCGTTTTTAGCCGACCATGATTGGTTAGCGACTTTGGCTCAAGTAATGTAGCAAGCTTTGGCTCAAGCGATGTAGCAAGCTTTGGCTCAAGCGATGTATTAAGCTTTGGCTCAAGCGATGTAGCAAGCTTTGGCTCAAGCGATGTAGCAAGCTTTGGCTCAAGCGATGTAGCAAGCTTTGGCTCAAGCGATGTAGCAAGCTTTGGCTCAAGCGATGTAGCAAACTTTGGCTCAAGTTATGTAGCATGAATTTCAAAAGTATAAATGATGGAAATGGTTTTAAGTATATTTAACCTTAAATTGTTTACTTAACCTTATTAAAATGTGGACTAATGTTTATTGGCATTTATTGAGTTAACGACTTACTCCTTTGTGTTTTTTGTGAATTGTCAATGTTAATCCCATTGCAGGTAGGTGGAAGATTTAAGGATGTCTTGATTAGGAGCTTATAGTCTTTTAGTTTTCGAAGTCCTTATCTTCATTATTTTGTAATCTAACCGATTATGTTTTGAACTGAATATTTGTAATCATGTGCACGATATTTGTACATGTTGGTAGTCATGAATATTTGTAATTCTGGATATTTGTAGCTATGAGTATTTTGGAATCTCATAGCTAGTTGTATGCGGTAGTTACTGAGCTGCATTAATATGAATTATGTTTTCCGTTTAACGATTGTGTATGTCGATATTGACTTATGAATTGAGGGTGAAGAGGAAAGTGAGATGTAGAATGAGGTTGTTGAATTTGCAATTATAAGTTATAGGAAAATGCATGAAAAATGAATAAAATAGGAAAAAAAATTCAAGGGTAGAATTTGGGTCCTTACACTTGTTTTGTGGTTGGTGTAGCCTGAGTCAAGATACCAGGATTCTGTGTGAGCTTCTTCTGCAGAGTTTGTGACCATGAGGGTCAATGATTCAGGCTCAGGTTCTTCATGTGAACAGAAAGCTTTCTTTTCATGATTTGCTTTATGTTTTCCCTTCTCAAAAGGGCACTCATAAGAGTAGTGACCTGATCTATGGCAATTGTAGCACTCCACATTTCTCTTATCATACTTCTTTTGCCTTGGTTGAGCCTTTCTTTGACCCCTTATTTTTTCTAAAGCTTTTGGCCAATCTGCATCATGTCTATTGCTTTTTCCCTTCCACTTATTGCCTCTTCTTTCATCTTTAACATACGAAGCCTTTAGAGCTTGATCACTACTTTTGATTGGGTTTCTTTCAAGAAGCCTCATCTCATGAGCTTCTAAAGAACTTTGTAGCTCCTCAATCTTCATGGAAGACACATCCTTTGATTCCTCTATGGCTACAACTATGTAATCAAACTTTTGTGGAAGAGATCTCATGACCTTTTCAATGATCATGAGGTCTGTTATAGCTTCTACACACCCTTTCATTTGGTTGGTCAATGTGAGTATTCTTGTGAAGTATTATCCAACCTTGTCATTCTCCTCCATTTGAATTAACTCATATTGTCTTCTCAGGGTTTGTAGCTTCACCTTCTTGATCTTGTCTCCACCAGAATGGATTCTAACCAAGATATTCCAAGATTCTTTTGCAGAGCTAGCATTCTGAATCTTGCCAAAATGGGTGTCATCCACACACTGATGCAGCACGAACAATGCTTTATTATACTTCTTCTTAGCTTCTTTGTGAGAGATTCATTGAGGTTCTGTTGCTTATAGTCTAAGCTGCATCACTCCATCTTCAATGGCTTCACTAACCTCTTGATAGATGAAGACTACCTTCATTTGTGTATTCCATTTATCCCATTTCTTTTCAGTCAAGATAGGTAGGCACATAGATGGAATTGAGGTGTTCATGTTTTCCATTTTTGCTTGAATCTTTAACTCTGCTCAAGCTTCTTCTCTTGCACACTCTTCTTGAGTCTTCTTGCACAACCTCCTTGCTTCATACAGCTTCATTCACGCCACAAACAGCTTTAACAAGCTTGCAAGTCACATGTTGTCAACCTTCTATGCCTTGGCATGATAATGTGGCTTCAATGTGAAAGAATGAGAGAGAGTTGTTTTTCCCAGGATTGTGGCTTTCTCTTGATACCAATTTATTAGAAAAACAGAAAAGAAAGAAGAGAAGATGATTGAAAAATGCAGTGGGAATTTCTCATTGAATCAAGGAAATGAACTTTCCTTATATAGCAAGTTCATCAACTAACAAAACAAAATTTTAAACTATACTTTATACTGATGGCAAGTTCTATTTTAACACATCTAAACACACAAACTAATGCATCTAAGGCTTCTTGGCTTATTTATGTGTCTTGATTCTTAACAAGTCCTAAATGTAAATGACCAATATTAAAGTTGCAATTTTGACATATGCAGTAATGCTCTACTTGTTTAAACGATGTGTCAGTTATGTCTATCGACTGATGCATTTAATTTAGGTGTATATAGTGGTGTGGTGACATGAGATTTTTAAATGGTGGAATCTAAATATAGACATTTGATTTATTGCATAAGGTGTAGAGACATACATACTTAGTAAACTAGTCAACAAAAATTAGATAGTAGGTTACAAACTTGATGGGGGATGAATCCCATACACTATTGCAGGACATGCATTGTTCTTATTGGCTCTTAATTTTTTAGGAAATAATTAGATAACTAAGTACACAATTTGAGGGATGCTCTGAAATTACAATGGTAAACACGTGACAAACGAACAAAATATCATTGTATATTGTTTTTTATTTGTTATTGTGTGACACTTTATTAATGGAGAGCATCCTTACTCGTGTCATACCTGGCCACTCCTTTATCCATTCAAAGCACATGCAAATATTCCAACTATTTCGTCCATTAATCCTACAAATCCAATGTTTCATTGAGCAAAAAGACAACATTTCAGTTCACAATAAAAATAGTCGCCAAACAATAATAATACCCAATATGTGACACCTTACTATCAACATAAAGTACTCAAGTCAAAGGACATACATGACTACATGTTGCCTAAGAATTTGACCTAACAAGTAATATTTTGTTAAGAAAACTTATCAACTCATCGAAAATTATTACAATTTGATGAAATTTTGAGATTTGTACAATAGGTTAGCAAACTAATTTTGTGAAGACTATACCATCTGATAGAATCTATCAATATTCTTATAAATATTTTCCATATCTTTATATATCTTGTATATTTGGATAGGAAATATTGTTAGTCATATTTGCATATTAGCATAGTTGTCTTCTCTATTATGTAGCCTTGAATTATGTTGATACTCTTGTATATTAGTCACTATTTGAATGGAATACAATCACGGAACAAATTCCTTAATGGTATCAGGAGAACTAGGGAACTTTCTTGTCTTCTTCTAATCCTCTTATTTCCTTCCTTCCCCATCCTCATCCTCTCTTTGCTTCTTCTCAGCAATGTCTGGTTCAAAGAATTACTTTCATTCGGCTCTTGTTGTATCCAATATCAAGAATCATATTTCCATCATTCTTGAAATGGAAAACGTTCAATATGGAACGTGGGCTGAACTTTTCAAAATTCATGCCCGATCTCACAAGGTCATTCACCATATCATTCCACCGGAAGAAGGCAAGGAAAAGAAGTTGCCTGAAACCGATGAGGAAAAAGAATTGTGGTTCACCCTTGATGCCACAGTTCTCTAGTGGATTTATTCCACAATCTCGAATGATCTTTTGACCACCATCCTTGAGCCCAACTCCACTGCAATGGAGATGTGGGCTCGGTTACGAGACATCTTTCAAGATTACCAACACCCACGTGTTGTCACGCTCGAGCAAGACTTCTCCACCACTCGAATGGAAGATTTTCCAAATGCTTCGGCATATTGTCAACGACTCAAGATGCTTTCGGATCAATTGAAAAATGTAGGTGCACCTGTTTCAAATCAGCGACTCGTTCTTCAATTGGTGTCTGGACTCACTGATGCATATAAAGGAGTCGCTACACTGATCCGACAAAGCAATCCACTTCCTCCTTTCTATCAAGCTCGCTCTATGCTTACACTAGAAGAGGCGGGGTTGATTAAGATGGCAGCCACCAGATCAAATACTGCCATGGTTGCTACACAATCTAAGAATTTTGATGAACTATTCCCTTCTTCTGAAAATTCCTCACACAATCGAGGCGGGAAAAAGGGTGGACATTGGAATCACCCAAACACCAGCAACAGAAACAACAATCGAAGTGCTAGTGGTGGTCGCAGCGATGGGAAAGGTGGTTGCAGTGGTCGCGGCAGCAACCAACAACACCAGCAGTAGTTCACGACCTCCCCTTGGCAGCAGCAACAATACCCATTTCCTGGCTAGGGTGGATGCCACAACCTTGGGCTATACCTCCCTGCCCATATCCTTCTTCACAATAGACTCATCGAAACTGCCCAACAAGACAACCAGGAATTTTGGGACAGCGCCCCCAAGCTTATGCTGTAAGCAACCCTTCTTATGCACCTACAGATATTGAGGTAGCTATGCATACAATGTCACTCAACGTTCCTGATGAAAATTGGTATATGGATACTGGAGCAACCTCTCATATGACAACATCTCAAGGTACTCCCTCGTCTTATTTTAATATGAGCAATTTAAATCAAAATATTATTGTTGGTAGTGGACAAGGAATTTCAATTCACGGTTATGGACAATCACCCCTTTCCCCACCACATCCACCATTAAATTTAAAAAATGTCCCACATGCCCCGAAACTTATTAAAAATTTGATTTCTATGCATCGTCTTACCACTGACAATAATGTTTCCATTGAATTTGATCCTTTCAGGTTCTCTGTGAAGGACCTTCAGACGGGAATGTCAAAAATGAGATGTGACAACATCGGCGACCTATATTCTCTCACCTCCACCAACAGTTATCAAGCAACATATCCATCCACTTTTGCAGCTATCACTCCCAGTTTATGGCATAATAGATTGGGACATTCGAGACCATCTATTCTACGTTCCCTTAGCAAGAATAAATTTATTTCCTGTCAACATTTATCATCCTCTAATGTTTGTGAGTCTTGTGTTTTTGGGAAACATGTCAAATTGTCATTTTATGATTCATCTTCTAATACTTTGATGCCATTTGAAATTATGCATAGTGATTTATGGATCTCTCATATTTTAAGCACTGCAGGACATAAATATTATATTCTATTTTTGGATGACTACTCTAACTTCTTGTGGACTTTTCCCATTAGCAAAAAATCCCGAGTGTACTCAATATTTTCATCTCTTAGTGCTCTTATTAAGACACAATTTGAAAAGAATATTAAGTGTTTTCAATGTGACAATGGGAGAGAATTAGACAATGAGTTTTTCAAACAATTTTTTGACAAAAATGGTCTTATTTTTCGATTTTCATGCCTACACACTTCTCCACAAAATGGCAAAGCCGAACGAAAAATGAGAACCATAAACAACATAATTCGCACCCTCCTTGCTCATGCTTCCATGCCCTCTTCATTTTGGCATCATGCACTTGAAATGGCAACATATCTTTTGAACATTCTCCCAAACAAATCCCTCAAACACAAATCCCCGACTCAAATTCTTTACTGTAGAGATCCTACTTATATGCATCTCCGGGTTTTTTGGTTGTTTGGTTGATTACACTTCATATTCAAAAGCTACCCCTAATTAAGATTTTCAAGAGGTATATGGATTTTGGGAATTGAGTTAAGTTTTACTCAAATCACCTGAGTGATTGAAAATCTAATTTTGAATTCTTAAAAAAACAAACATATAAGTTACTTGTATCCTTTTCAAGGTCTCATTGGTAGCTCCCAATATCTTAAAAGTCACATTTAATTTGCTAGAAACATCCAAGTTATGAGTGATAAATAACTATGCATATCTAGATATAATAAACTTGTCAATGGAAAGGAAATGAGAGATTAAAAGTTGGATAATCCTTATTATAAAGATATTTTTAACTAAATTGTACACGTCAATAAAAAATAGTTAATTTTTATGTTTTTAAAATATTAGAAGATTATAGCAATACCTTTGTTTAATATTGTTCCTTAATTAAGTCTGATGACAAAAAATAGAGATAATAAATCTTCTATTTGAGACAAATTGAGAAAAAATAACATATGCTGAATAAAAATATAAGGTATCTTTTGACAAGAATCATCAAAACATTCCAAATGGTTTAATTTTGTCAAATAATTGAAACCATTAAGTAGTAGATGGATGATTATGAAGTAAGTTTACTTGCATCAATCCTTTGTTTATGAAATGTTTTTTAACTTGTGAATTGGCTCTGAATTATTTCAAAGAAAATAAAATAATAGAGAAGCTTCATTTTCTCCATTGTAATATAGATGCCATGCTAGTATAAAAATAAATTTTGTGATTTGTAGAATGATAGTAACAATTTTTGTTTTACATGACTAGTCACATAACTGATTTGTCCCTCAAAGTTGCAAAGAAGAAGACAATGAATTATTCATCCGTCAAGATAAAATTCAATTGGTGACGTAGCAAAAAAACCAATTAACTCATTTTTTCTTGGAATAATAAAAGATTTATTTATACTTACATAGTCCATACTATTCATTATTTGCTTCGTTATAAAATAGTATAAGAGTTATATAAGCATCTCTTTAGAATTATTAATGTATTTTGTAATGAAAACAAAAATAATAAACAGACACTAAGTCTTTGTACCACTTGGAATTAATGTCTACACAATATATAATATTTTTTATAACTTAATTACATGCACCATACATTTTTGTTTGTTTAAAAGATTATAATTATATCTAGAGGTAATCAATGTACAAAATTAGGGGTTGTTTGTGTAAGAGAGATATGTGGTTTGTGTAAGAGATATGGTTTGAGTAAGGACAAAAATGGAGGGGTGATTTGTATAATTTCATTAAAACTCAAGGGATGTTAGTGTAACTAACTCATAATAAAATGAGTTAGGTTGAGTTTGGTGTGGTAGTGCTGGTTGGGGTTCGTTGGGATGGGTGAGATGCGTCTAGACAGGGCTGAGCATCAGGACTGTGCGAGATGACTCGGCTGTGCGGCCGCAAGTGTCGGAGAGGAACAGAAAATGAGAAAGTGACAGTGGTGGAAACGTCACGACATAATGAAGGTTTGTCCCTTATCTGACCATAAATGTTGACTGAATCATTTCTTTGAATCCAGATTGGACATTAGACCTTTAGCTAACTTAACCTTAAATGTCGGCTGAGTTAGCCTTTGAACCTAAACCTTAACCCGATTAAATATACTCCATAATCCTTTCAGATCAAAATCTTCTCAATATTACTTATTATTATGAATAATTAATTTCACATATAAATTATATATATGTATTTATTAATAATCATGTATATATGGAAAAAAAAATTAGAGAATCAACTATATTTTCACAAAAAATATGTCATTCCTATGTAAACAGTTAAATATAGAAACATACAAACATCATGAATGAATGACTATGAGACGAGTAATGTTTGCATCCTACTCAATCCTAAGTATTGATATTGACCGAATATAATTTTAGAATCTAAACCTGACGAGATCTAACTTTATTAAAGTCCAATTAGGATTAAATAAAATATATGAGCGGGTAGAGTTAGATCATGTTCGCTCCGATGTATATGTATGTAGGGGATGATTACCAAATCCTAAGTGTAATAGGTTGAAAAAAAATAAGATCTTGGAATTAAATTCTGGCAGACTAATTAGTAATTACCCACATATTCCAGTTGTATTTTCATCCCCTCACCAATTCTCCAAACAAGACGAGAGACGGGAAAAATAAAGAGAGAGATTCTATCTCTCGTGTTCGTTAACAATCTGCATTGCAATGCAATATTCCACTCTATAATAATAAAGACATTCTCTCTCTCTCTCTGATTCACCATCTCCCAATTGAAACCTTAAATCTTCGAAAATGGTTATGTTTTCTTCATAATGTTGCTTATTTTGAATTCAATTCCACATTTGTAGCCGCATTTTGAGCAATTCCAAGATTGGACATTTGAGATTCATTAAAGGTTTACAATTCTAGGGTTTCATTTTGGAGTTGGTGCATGTGATTCTTTCTTTTTCTCTCTTTCTAGTTTAATGAATGAAGAGCTGTAAATGGGGTAGATAAAAACAGCTCCTTTATAAGAATTGATGGAGAGAAGAAGATGTTGGACATTGATTTCTCATGATAACATCTTTAGTTGTTCAAATGGGTATTGGTTCCATTCCTCTCATATTATTATTACTATTATTACTGCAACTTGAATGGCTGATCCTCATAAAACACCTTCTCTCGCCCCTGACAAGGATATCGACCAGGTTCATTCCTCTCATTATTATTTTACAAACATTTTATCTACTTTTTATTGCTCCTATATCATTTACCATATACTACACTTTTTTGTTCTCACTCTCCAACAATATGTTTCTTTCACTCTTATTTTCCTACTCTCTAACCCCATTAGGCTAAATAATAATTCGCTTAAGTGGTTGTTTGGGTGTTGATAAATTGCCTCTCATTACATATTAATTTTGATTTTGGTCCACACACAATAACTGGATCCTGCAAAGTTTGAAATACCTACTATTCGATCCCCAATGTTGAGCTGAATAGTTGATTCTCTTAAGTGTTGGCGTGGCTGGCAGTAAGCAATGGCAAATACTGCCACATAGATGACATGTGTTAGTAGGCACTAAAAACAAAATAAAAAATAAATTTTACAGGAACAGAACAGATTTTAAAGGGATGCAAGACCAAAAATTCAACATCCACTGCCCTTTGTCCCATTAGGTGGGGTCGGCTACATAGATGAAACAATGTCATAATGGTCTATCATGAATTCATGTTCGTTAACAGAATATTGATCTTCTAAGTCTTTATTTATCATTTCACATATGGTTTTTCTTGGTCTCCCCTCTCCCTCTAGGAATTTGACTAACTTCCATTTGATCTACTCTCCTTAGGAGGGCTTCAAGTGGTCTCCCCACTTAGTTCACGATTTTACCATCTTTTCTACACTAGGAGTTACTCTAACTTTCTCCTTAATGCATTCATTTCTTATCCTATATTTTCTAAACATCCAACACAACATTCTCATCTTTGCTAAATGAAGTCTAATATCTTGTTGATAGATTATCGTCAAACATTTGTGCGGTAAAACTTCCCGAAAAGCTTGAGTGATATATTTTTTATCACAAATGACACTTGAAGCACTCTGTCATTTCATCCATCTTGCTTGAATCCTATAGTTCGCATTTCCACCATTTTCCTCATCGTCTTGTATGATTTACCCAAAATACCTAAATCTATTGACTTTTGGTATGGTATGATCCCCAATCTTGACCTCTACAATAGAGTTTGTTCACCTCTTGTTAAACTAACACTCCTAAATCTACATGCTTTTAAAGCTTGTCCACACATTTCTAACTTCCTATTTAATTCTAAATCTTCTCTCCACTAAGACAATGTCATCCGCAAATAGCATGCATTGTGGCATTGGTTCTTGGATATGCTTAGTGAGCACATCTAAGACCAATGTAAAAAAGCAAAGGCTCAATATTGATCCTCGATCTAGTCCTATGGCAATGTGAAATTTTTTTGAGACCTTATCTTGTGTTCTCACGCTGGTCTTGACGCCATCATACATATCCTTGATTGCTTCAATATAGGCAATGCGAACACCTTTCTTCTTTAGAGCATTCCACGAAACCGTCCTAGGAACCTTATCATATGCCTTCTCCAAATCAATGAAGACCTTGTGCAAGTTCCTTTGGATCCTTCAATACCTTTCCACCAATCACCGTAGGAAGTATATCCTCCTTGGTCGACCTCCCAGGCATAAAATCAGAATTATTCTACTTGGACTAAAAAAACATTTATAGGAAAAATCTATTTCATTTGCACCAGTATCCGTTAACCATGCCTTATACTTCTTCATTGCTATGTTCATGCTTGAGTGACTAATATACTTTTGATGGTATTGATAACTTATAATTGTGAAAGCAGTTGTCTTCCCACATGCTTCATTGTTTTGCAGTCACGGGCAGTCACATCTTATACATATACTAAACTTTTATGTTGTGTTTACAGGCAATTGCATCTCTTAAGAAAGGCTCACATCTCTTAAAGTATGGGCGAAGAGGGAAGCCAAAGTTCTGCCCATTTAGGCTTTCCAATGATGAATCTCTAATCATATGGTACTCTGGCAAGGAGGAGAAACAGATTAAGCTCAGTACTGTTTCAAAGATCATCCCTGGGCAGCGAACTGTAAGTTTGTAAAAAGGCCACAGATTATTTTCTAAAATTAATACTAGGTGCTTTTATTGAAACGTCATGGCCTTTATATACCTGTCTCTGAGTTAAATATTTTATACCTAAGGGATTCATTCTTTGTAGAGTTAGTTGGAAATAACTGTTTTGTTTTTACATCAATTCACACTTAA
This sequence comes from Lupinus albus, assembly GCA_009771035.1. Classification (NCBI taxonomy): domain Eukaryota; kingdom Viridiplantae; phylum Streptophyta; class Magnoliopsida; order Fabales; family Fabaceae; genus Lupinus; species Lupinus albus. The sequence goes on along the minus strand of CM020007.1, from coordinate 15,024,751 downwards.
CTTTTATTTGATATTATATACAGGCAACATTTCAGAGGTATCCTCGGCCTGAGAAGGAATATCAATCATTTTCTCTTATATACAATAGTGATAGGTCCTTGGATTTGGTGCGTGCTCTTTCTGCATAATTGCTATACTAATTAAGCTGATTAATCCTGCAACGAAGATCCTATTGTCATTTTTTTCTTCATTCATTGATCTGGTTGTGAAAAGCTAATCTGATAATGTATAAGTAGTGCTTTGAGTGTGATAGGGGAACTAATAACTTTTAAACTTCATGATTTCACTCCACTCTATGGACAGATATGTAAAGATAAAGATGAAGCTGAAATCTGGTTTGTTGCTCTCAAGGCATTAGTTACTCGAAGTAACAATCGTAAGTGGAGATTCGAAACAAGATGTGAAAGTGTTCACTCTGATAGTTCACATTCTGGCACAGGAAGATCCACTCCATCAGTTTCACCATTTGTCTGTCACAATAGCTTTCATCTTCTGTTGTTTTTTAAAGTTCATATTCTGTTGTCTGTAGACATTTAAAAATTGCTATAATATTCACTCTTTTTAATTTCAAACCACAGGATCCAGGAGACAGTGACAGGGTGGTGTTTGACAATTCTTCGCAAAACAAATGGGTAAAGGCTTTCTCTGAAATAATTTCATATTCCGCAGCTAGCAAGAGTCCCTGTCAAACTGAATTAATTGCAAATTCCTCTTTCTCCTCTACATCTGTGGATATCTCAAACAATCGAAATTCTGCGTCTGAGGCAATTCGTATTAGCCTATCCAGTGCTGTAAGTTCATCCAGCCAGGGTTCTTATCATGAAGGTTTTGATGGCCTAGGTGATATTTTTATCTGGGGAGAAGGTGTTGGTGATGGAATTCTTGGTGGTGGAGCCTCATCTAGTTTTGAGATAGACGCATTCCTCCCCAAGGCCTTGGAATCAAAAGTAGTTCTAGATGTTCACAGTATTGGTTGTGGCTACAAACATGCTGTTATAGTTACCAAGCAGGGAGAGATATTTAGTTGGGGAAAGGAGTCAGGAGGTCGGCTTGGTCATGGTGTAGAAGTCGATGTTTCTCACCCTAAGCTCATTGACACACTTAGTGGCATGAATATTGAATTAGTATCGTGTGGAGAAAGTCATAGTTGTGCTGTTACATATTCTGGGGATCTTTTTACTTGGGGTGATGGTACTCACAATTCTGGCTTGCTTGGGCATGGAAATGAAGTCAGTCACTGGATTCCTAAGAAAGTAAGTGGTAATATGGAGGGTGTACGCATATCATATGTGTCGTGTGGACCTTGGCACACAGCTGTTGTTACCTCAGCTGGGCAGTTGTTTACATTTGGAGATGGAACTTTTGGTGCCTTGGGTCATGGAGATACTAGTAGCATAAATATTCCTCGGGAAGTAGAGACTTTGAAGGGGTTGAGAACAACCAGGGTTTCCTGTGGTGTTTGGCACACTGCCGCGGTTGTTGAGATGATAAATGAATCCGTGGAATCTTCTACACACTCTCCTAGTGGAAAACTGTTCACTTGGGGTGATGGAGATAAAAGCCAACTTGGACATGTTGATAAGGAACCTAGACTAGTTCCTGAGTGTGTAATTGCATTGGATAATGAAAACATTTGTCGAGTGGCTTGTGGTGACACTCTTACAGTTGCTTTGACAACCTCAGGATATGTGTATACAATGGGCAGTGCAGCTTACGGACAACTTGGCTGTCCTGCGGCTGATGGGAAAATCCCTACACGTGTGGAAGATATTATCGGTGACAGTTTTGTAGAAGATATTGCTTGTGGTTCTTATCATGTTGCAGTCCTGACCTCCAGGACAGAGATTTACACATGGGGGAAGGGTTTGAATGGGCAATTAGGTCATGGAGACAATGATCACCGGAGTAAACCCACACTAGTTGAGTTTTTAAAAGATAAGCAAGTGAAGAGTGTTTTTTGTGGGTCAAACTTCACTGCTGTTGTATGTCTTCATAAATGGATACCAAGTGTTGACCATTCTGTGTGTTCTGGATGTCGTAATCCTTTTGGATTCAGAAGAAAACGGCATAATTGTTACAACTGTGGTCTTGTCTTTTGCAAAGCATGCACTAGCAGGAAATCAATGAAAGCTGCCCTTGCTCCTAATTCCAACAAGCCGTATCGGGTTTGTGATGACTGCTACTCTAAACTTAAGAAATCTGCAGACTCAGTTTCCTCACGCCAAAGTGTTAGTCTGAGAAGTGTGAGTTTGCAAGATGGTAAGGTCAGTAAATTACAAGGATCCCTATTAAGGCTTTCATCTTTCGGTTCTATTGCTCAAGCAGAGAGCAGCCACTCAAAGCTTCCTGAATCACATGATAGCCATCTCTTTCCATCTTTGAATGGAAAACTACAAGTGGGGGGTTTTGCTCCTTCAAAAGCATCAAATTCTCTTTCTGAAGAATCCAAGAAACTCCTTTCAGTTTCCGAGCCTGCTCCAATAATATCTTGCCAATTATCATCTCCAGGTTCCTCAAGGTCAAGCCCACGCAAATCTTGTGAAGATATCAATGATGATTCAAAGCAAAGAAATGAAATTCTAAGTCAAGAAGTTATAACTTTAAGGGCACAGGTAAGCCTGGTGATCAAATATATCCTATTCATTTGTGCTCCCTTCTATCAGACCTTTGCGTAGACCTGATGAAATCATGTAGATTTGTTCTGTTTTTGTGGGCAACCTTGTCTTCCAATTATGAAATTCGTATTTACGCTTCATGCTTATGTTATATCCCACTTAAAACAGTCTAAAAGGGGACTTTCATGCTTTATGTGTACAGTATACAAGTAATACTGGTCTCCTTCAGACTGATGCATAGCAAAATAAAACTACTTGAAATGAAATTCATTGCATTTGATTTGGTAATGGATTTTTATTTTAGTTTTCTGATTACAAATTTACAATAACAAAATAATTGAAAAAACTTTGTAGGATAAGAGTCCTCCTTAACATGAAAAGAAAACACAAAACTACAAAGGAAAACTTAATATGGCACCATTTGAAATTTTGAACTTTCTATGTACAAAATTCTGCATATATGATATCCTTTACATCAACTGTTTGCATATTCATTTACTACCTTGTAGTCATTGCTCAGGTTTTGGTGGAACCTAGAGCCACATATAATTTCATTTATCTAATAATTGAATCACAAATTAATCATAGCTTTTTACTGTCTAATATAATTATGGTTATTTGCATGTTGAAAATGCTTGAAGTATACGAATCTCACAACTGATCAAACATACTGGTTAGGTTGAAGATCTTAGTTGTAAGTCAAAAAGTCTTGAAGCTGAGCTTGAGAGAACATCAAAGCAATTGAAGGAAGTGAGTGCAGTAGCTGCAGACGAAGCTGCAAAGTGTAAATCTGCAAAAGAGGTTATAAAGTCATTGACTTCCCAGGTTGGGTATTCTTCCATTAACAACATCTTTTTTCCTCCTCCTGTAATGTTTATTTTCTGTAGTAGCAACCACTGTTGTTCTTTATTCATTCTGTTTATGGATAATGTAAACTGTGCTCACGGGTACCAGATCTTAAACTGGCATCTAGGGAGGATCTTATCTTAAGATTGAGAATGAATAAAAATAAATAGGACTTCAGGTGAAATAACCAACATTAGCGAGCAAAGTAGACACAATCTTTTTAATTTCTTTTAAAATAAGACAATTTGTCAATGTTACTACTTTGCAGTGTGCTAATTAAAGGGAAAAGCTATTTCCAGGATTTGAACCCGTGACCTCATGGTCACTAAGAAACAACCTTATCGTTGTGTCAAGCGTATTATATTATAATTGTCATCATAGATCTATTATTGATTCTTTGGACATGTAAGCAGTCAAGAGAAGCAAAATTAAGTTATTTTGTTAAAGTTGAACAGTTGTGCTTTAGCGCATGAATTACCTTTAATGTTGTTGATGCTAAATTGTGTTACAGTTGAAGGAAATGGTGCAAAGACGACCAGGACATAATGATGCTGACCCAAGCACAGATTTCAATGCTGAAACCACAAAAATTAATGTAAATGACGAGAGCCATATAACAAACAATATGACTCCCATAAATGAGTGCAGCAGCAATGCATCATCAAATAGGACATTGCCTAATGGTACCAAAACACAAAGTGGAAAAGCAGAGTGGGTGGTTCAAGATGAGGCAGGTGTATACATAAGTTTGTCCTCCCTGCCAAGTGGTGGTAATGAACTTAAGCGTGTTCGCTTCAGGTATTTTTCTTTTTGTTATCCTCAAACTTGTTAAACATGTCAAAACTTTATCACGAATCACATTGACAATATGTTTTGTTCTAAATTTTCCTGCTAAATGTTGAATTAATTCCTTGCCATGAAAGCATCGTGATGCAAACCCAGCATCTCCACTTTAAATCTTTGATGAGAAGAAGCATGATTGGTAACCAGACTTTTGTTGTCACCATACCGGTCTTAACTCTGCCTTTAATATTCTTGTCGCTATTTTCACTCAAAACCTCTAGTGGCTATAGGGGATTTTTTTAACCATGTTTATATGGTAACTGGATTTCCTGTACACTGAACTCTATCGTCTTTAACAGTCGGAAGCATTTCACAGAAGAAGAAGCTGAAAACTGGTGGGCTGAAAATGGAGTCAGGGTATTGGAAAGACACAATGTAGTTGCTTCATAGGATTCAAGAGTACACTGCCTTGACGCACAAGTCAACCATTTTCTATTCCCTCTGGAAGCAGTAAATTCTTTTACCTTCTCCCTCCTCAAAAATTTAGAAGAATCTTTTGTCTAAAATAGACAGGTAGAATACCAAATTGGGGAAGGGGTAGGGACACAGTAAGAAAACTTATTACTTTCCTGAAAAGTGCCACTTGAGAAAGCCCACAAAAAAACAAAGAATTGAGGAGGAAATTTATCTTTTATGTACTCATTTGTGAGTGTGGTGCCTTTCAGCCTAGTCATTTTCTTTTCCTTTCAATTTTTTTGTATAATTGTGCGAATGCGTGTTTTTTTCCCACTTGCAGCTGAGGGTTATATATTGTTCATTACCACTCTTCACTTATTGTATGTATAGTAGCTTCTCTTTCTAGTAGGTCCTTTTTTGGACAAGAAAGGAAATTTTATTGCCAAAGCAAATAATTACAAACCGATCAACAGATCCAGGTAATCACTTCAACTATTCTAAGTACCAGGCATCAACTATATTAGAGATTGTTACAATACATTTTCATCCTAGCATTGATACTAGCTCTATCACAAATAGTTTGGACAATAGTATGGTCAATCTTAGTGTTAACATCATGTCTTTGGAAGGTACACAGGTTTGGTGTAGTCCAAATTTCATAGATAATTTCAGCAACAACTCCCTTCATCAATTTGCATCTCATGCTCTTACCTTTGGTTTGTTGCTCAATCCAGGTTAGTTCCTCTTTCCAACCCCTAGGATTATAGGGTTGTTTCATCCATCTGAGAATAGATGTCCATACCCTGGTAGAGAAAGGGCAAGAGAAGAGGAGATGCTCTATAGATTCAGTCATCTCACATAAAATACATTGCCCATCTGTCCCAATGCCAAACTTGAGCAGTCTATCTTTAGTGGGTAATCTGTTTTGGCAAGCTAGCCGTAGGATGAATCGGCATCTCGGTCTTGCAATATTGCCATAAAAGATTTTCTTCCATGTAACCTGTGAGTCTTGCAATATTGCCATAGGATGAATTGGGCTCTCAGTCTTGCAACATCATCTTAAGTCCTTTTTTAATGCTAACCGTAGGTCCATTTCCCCCTTACTCAACCCAATACTTGTGCGTGCATATTTGCATTTTGGTGCTAAATTGTCATTTGGTAACTAAAACTAGGATGGTTCTATTATTCAACTAAACAAGATCACTGCAATGATGATGTTGGAATCTAACTTAGAGGATTTGGTATGTAGCTCCTCATGATGTAGTTATTTAAACTTTTAAGCCCTTTATCTTATGGTTGTTTTGGTCCTTACAATACTTTTATTTTGCTAGAATTTGATCACCATGCTATTGGTTTTTTACCTTTTCCATTCGTCAATGATTATGCAAGTTACAAATACAATGAACTAGTATTTTTACCCATTTTGTGTGATGTGGAGAAACTAAAAACAACTAACTATGTGTGTTTATGTATGGGAATGAATATAGGATAATCTTATTTACTGTATTACACAAACCAGGCAGGGTAGTTACTTTTCTTATTTGTTTAAAAATATATTAAAATATTACAATTTTATCTTCTTAACCCTTCAAATGATAAAAGTTGCCTTATAGAAAAATCATTAAACATGTCTAGATCGAGTCTTGTGTTTGAAGTATCATTTAGGAGAGATAAAGGTGATGCAATAATTATATCAATCTGAGATTTCAGTTGGGAAGTAAGTCTCGCATCGCCTACCTTATTGTCTTGCGAATGATTTAAATATTTGTTGGATTATTCATCTTATTGCCAATTGATTTTGATATGGAACCTTAACATGATATTAGAGTTAGAATCCAACTTCTTTCCGGTTGTCCTGGGCCAAAAAATGTCCTTTAGTTATGGGTTAAGGTAACCCTTCGCCTTGTCCGACAGACTTATGTGAGGGGCATGTTAGGAAGTAAGTCTTACATCACCTATCTCATTGTCTCGAGAATGATTTAAATACATGTTTGACTATTCATCTCATTGTCAATTGGTTTTGAGATGAAATTATTCAATCAATAAGAAAATGTTTGTTGAATCGGTTGATGTTAATGATTTGATAATGAATAGCAAAAAACTAATATATATTCTTTGTGGAGGATATAACAATAGAAGTTGCATACAATACATAGGCATTATTACACGTGATATATAAATAATACGGAAGTTTTACTTCGTATGAGTTGATTATTTTGTAATTGGGAAGTAATTATGAGATAATGAGTTCAAATCCTGAAAATACTCTATCCGTATGTGAGAATAAAGTTGTATATATCTATCTTTCTCAAATCATATTAAGTAGGAGGTTCATGATATCATGCTAAAACCATAAGTGTGAGGAATTAAGCTAAACAAAAAAGGGTTTAAGAACATCTTATGCTAAAGGTTACAATATATTTGACTTGGCACTACAATATATAAAATAATAGGGTACAATATATTTGACTTTTTGTAAAGCCATGGTTAGATCTTATGGACAATAAGTAAGCAAATACCAAACGACATTGAAGCACAAATTATTCATACAAACCATAAAATTATCAAAGCATTACAACTAATAACAGAAAAATGTGTAAAAACAAAAGCTAGCAACAAGAACAAAAAATAGACAAACATAACTCTAAAACTAAGATTATGACTCATCATCATCATTATCAATGTCTATATAATTCAATCGATTTGATAATCGTTTGAGTTCAGTCTAGACTTGTTGGTTCTCAGCATCAAGAACATCCATCCTTATGGTGATGTAGCCTTGAAGAGATACCAACTCATCCATGATCATATAATTGTTAAGCAAGTTGAACGATGAAGAGGAAACAAATTGAGATTTGGAGGATTGAGAGTTAGGTTGTGCAATGGCAGGGAGGACCGAAGGAACAACAGGTTGATCATCTCAATGCTTGAAAAGAAGATCACCTGAGTCTTGAGAGAAGCACGTTTTGCAGATAACATCCAATTCGATCTTACTATCTCTAGAATCTAGCTCTACTTTGGATTCTCCAATAGATCAAATACCAAAATGGTCAAGTATGGTGGTTATGATTATAACATAAGGTAATGGACCATATTTCCCTCTATATGACCACATACGCCGCATTATCATCGTAGTCCAGTTAATAGAAATATTAATTTTGATGGAATACATTAGTTGTGGTTCTGTATCATGTATTTCAGAATGATTGGAAAATTTTGGGACTACAACATAACTCATAAAATAATATAACAACTCTTCATCTAAAGTGAGATTTCCAGCAGAGATGACATCTCTATTTTTCAAAGACTCAACTGTTACTCTCTGATTTTTACTTTTAATATCCTTTAGAGGAAATCTACACAAAAAGTAGTATAATTTCTTCCTATCGAATTCCTCCCATTGACAATGAAGTCCGATGCCGACTTCGACTTTAGTGTGTGGTATTTTAAGGCAAACTGAAGGTTTTCAAAGCCATGACAATTTCTTGTCCTTTGACATATGAAAACAACTTATTTTTCCTCAAGTTCAGATTACAATAAAATACCATCACTAGTTCGGGGTGGCAGGCATGTTGCTCAATACATAAATAGTAGATATTTTGTTGCCTAAGCAATTCAAGGAAAATAAAATTTTCAAATTGAAAAGAATCTAATATTCCATACTTATGAGCAATCAACAGTCATTCAAGGGAGTATTCCTAGAATACTGCTCGTTGGTTGACTCCTTTGAGTAGCATTGGAGCGTTGCTTCTTGGTTGTAGAAGTGAAAGCCATGAAATTGAGTTTTATAAAATCTAGGTTTTTGAAGATTTTGAATTTGGGTATCCTTGATTTTGAGGAAAAACATTGAAATTTTTTTCGTGGGAATGTGTTTAGAACTTTAAATGTAGATTATTTGGCCACAAATTTTAAGAAAATGATCAAGAAATGAGATTTCTATGTTATAGGGATGATAACCATGAGTTTGAGAGAGGAAGAAGGTGGAATTTATGAAAAAAATGAATAAACACTTATAAAGAAGCTCAAAGTAATTGGTTAGTCGTGAAGAGTAATCAATTACTCTAATAGAGTAATAGTGAAACCCAATTTTCCAGAAATTCAAACCATGTAATCAATTACTCTCTAGAATATCTGGTTACCCAATCTCTCTAGATCCTCTAGTAATCGGTTGCTCATCAGAGTAATCAATTACAATCCATAAGCATTGAATTCTTTAGTTACACCAATACCCGGTAGTTGGTTACCCTACTAGGGAAATCAATTACACACCCAAGAAAATGTGAAAGTGATGAAATAAACATAGAAGAGTGCAAGTAGGTAAACAATTATCATCATGAGTCAAACATGTAAGTATATAAATGATTTAAGATAAGTCTGCTTCATCTAAAATGTCTACTTTCCTTCTAGTTTTTTAAAAATGATCTTTTACTAAAGGTTTAATAAATATTTCTGCGAGTTGATCATGAGCATCAACAAACTCTAAATGCACATCTTTCTTTTGGACATGGTCCCTTAGGAAGTGATGCCTTATAAATGTATGTGTTTAGTTCGATAATGCATGATTGGATTCTTAGTAAGGTTTATAGCACTAGTCTATCGCAATTCAAAGGAATACACTGTAAGTCTAAGCCATAATCACATAATTGTTGTTTGAGGCACAATACTTGTGCACAATAGCTACCCGTTGCTATGTACTATGCCTCCGCATTACTCAAGCAACACATCCATGTTTCTTAACCAGGAGACAAAGGTATTTCCTAGGATGTGACAAGTACCAATAGTTCTTTTCCTTTAAACTTTGCAATTAACAAAGTTTGGTTTCGAATAACCAACCAAGTCACATACACTTCCCTTAGGATATCATAATCTAACATTTGTTGTACCTTTTAAATATTTCGTGATTCTTTTTACATCAATAAGATGTGACTCTTTAGGTTTTAATTGATATCATGCACACGTACATACACTAAACATAATTTCAGGTCTAATATCAATAAGATAAATAAGGGAATCGATTATACCTCAGAACTTTGATATATCAATTCTTTTCCAGCGTCATCAGTATCAACATATGTATTTGATCCCGTAGGAGTGGCAATAGCTTTGCATTCGTCCATCTCAAACCTTTTAAGCAAATTCTTGCATTATTTGGACAGATTAACAAAGATGCCCTCCTTCATTTGTTTAATCTGAAGTCCAATAAAATAGTTCAACTTTCCTATCATGGACATTTCAAATTCTCTTCGCATCATCTTACCAAACTCACTACACAAGTCACCATTAGTAGAACAAAAAATAGTATCATCTATATAAATTTGAATAAGTATGCTGATTTTTCTTTATTAAAAGTCTTGTGTCGACCTTTCAATTAACCAAACCCTTGTCACTTAAAAATTTAGTTAATCACTAATATCAGGCTCTAGGAACTTGCTTTAAACCATAAAGCATTTTATTAAGCTTATACACATAAGAGGGATGCTTGTAATCCTCAAAACCTAGAGGTTGTTCAACATATAGCTCTTCTTATATATAACCATTCAGAAAGACACTCTTAACATCCATTTGATATGATTGAAAATTTAATGAACATGAATATGCAAGCAAAAGTCTAGTAGCCTCATCAAAATCAATTACCTCCTCTCTTGGTTACATCCTTGGTTTACAAGCCTAACCTTGTCTCTAACAATAATTCCATTTTCATCTATTTATTTCTAAAACCCCATTGAGTTCCTATGACTTGCCTATTTTTATGTTTAGGGACAATTTCTCAAACTTGATTTCTCTCAAATTGATTGAGCTCTTCTTTCGTAGCAAAAATCTAATGTTCATCATCAATAGCATCATCTATCTTAGATGGTTCTACTTGAGATACAAATGTCATATTTAAACAAGCGTCATATAAATTAAGACGAGTAGAATCTCCTTTGTTTATATCACCAACGATGTTGTTGATATGAAGATCTCTATGAGTTCTTCATTCTTTTGGTAAATCAGAATGTGCAAGCTCTTCTTGTTGAGGTAGATCATCATTAGCTTCCATTTACTCCAAGTCACTTGATTCTTCAATAATGGGAACTTCTCCTTGAGATGTACTTGGTAAATCATCATCATCAAAAACAACTTTTTCATCCTTGGAGAGGTTAGTTTCATCAAATGATACATGCATATATTTTTCTATAGTTAATTGTTAAGTGTGGAAATTAACTTAGATAATAAGGATATCTTAGCACTTTTTGAATCTAAAAGTTTATATAAATGTCATTTATACTATGCATTGAGTTAAATAATGATAAAATCCCATGATATCAATTTTTATCTCATTCCAGATACATCAACTGAAAATAGGATAAATATGGGAACATAAGATAAATATAGAAAAAAATCATTAGAGTTATACATGCTGAAAGAATGATAAATATGAAAACAAAAAATAAATCTAATCCCAATCTTTGAAGATAATCACACAATTGCACTAAAATTATGATTAATATGAGACCATGAGAGGTGAAAGAGAGGAGGATTGAAAGACAACATAGAACTCTATGCAATCTTGCTTAGAAGACGAAGAATGTATACCACACTTAATGCTTTTGTTTACTAATTGATTACTCTCAGTAAATTTTGCTTGATAACCTGTTACTCAATTTAGGTAATACTCAATCAACACATTACTCATTTCAAGTTACCTCATACTCACCTTTTTGAAAAATTTAAGTTCAATTTATTCCAAGTTAAAATGCATTTTCAAAAATATTTTCCTATGAGCATTTGGTTAAACTTAATTAAAAGACTTTAGTGATAGAAATATCTAACTTAGAAGACTAATGAATCTTGATCTTGAGTAGATTTCTTCTAAGTCTCTATCCTTTTACTTTTTTTTGATGATATTGGTGTTTTCATCAAAATGGTTAGGAGCAAGACATTCTTCACAGTTTTTATCACATTTAAGTTATCGTTCATCATAGTGTTAGGACCGGTTAACACCGACCGACCTATGTGATTTTGGTCCATCATCAGACATATAAGATCCAGCACACATGGTTGTTAGTCATGTCCGAATGACCAACCTATCCATGTGAAATGACAAGAATGACAAGTCATGACCTAATCAACACCTGCAAAACCATAGAACTTTGTTACATGACTGAACACACCACTTGAATAGTACGTAGCCATGCAATAGAGCTGAACATGTCATTTGGGCGTTGTGGACTATTCCCGGTCACATGTTTGGAAAAAAGAGACAAGGTGATCGCTCTGAATAAATCACTATGTCTGTCAGAATACAAATACAATAGAGTCGCCTGAGACGGATAAAGTAGCACTTGTTAGCCTGGACAAAGACATCGCATGACAACTCGTCATAATTAAAGTATTCATTCTAACTTCTTTATATATATTTTCACTTTCACTTATGCGTCAGGCATCTTTTCAGGTACTCACCAAAGTCCGTCCAATTTCGGCTATTGCCTGGATACGACAAAAAGATTAGGACTTTGACCTACCAACTCAATACCAAACAATAGTTATTAATAAATGTGTCTATGTAATATCTATATACTATTATCATAATTTCACTAAAGATTTATACATAATTAATATATTATTCACCATATATATATATTCGTATTATATATATTAATTATAATTATATTTTAAAAAAAATTATTAAATATGAATGATAGATTCTTCTCATATATTTTGTTTCTCTTTCCTAAATTAGATTACGTTAATGAAATTTGTAACCCCTTATACACATTCAATCCTCATAAATCTAATAATTCAGGTGCAGGAACATGTGAACGTGCTTAAATTTGAGAAGCTTTAATTTATCCAAAAGCATGTTCATTTCCCTAATTAAAAAACAACTTACATTTTATAAAAGCATTCCCATAATCTGTATTAGAAACTGTAGTGTTTGAACTTTCAAAATACTTAATATATTGGTTTACAATTTAAGTATTCTATTTTAGAATTCTCAGTTAAGATATTGGTAAATGCAACATCCATTGCCTTTTTTTAGAAGATGACAAAGATCACCCATTTCTTTGATAGACATAAAAAGAAATTTAATATGTTTCCTATTAATAGAACATTGGAAGTAAAATGTTATTCACTCTTAAAACTGGTCATTGACCATTAACCCGTTGTTCCTGCCGTTTGTTTCTCCAACTTGATACCAATTTGGGTTTTGATTACATATAAATATCAATGTTCTATTAAAAACGTATTTGGGGATCAGTTCTTTTTATTTTTTCATTTATTATTTTGTCCCTATAAGAATTTTGATATATATTTTGGCCTGGTTAATTACGCCTAGGCCAAAATATGGTCCAATTCAATATTTGGTTGCTTTTTCTTTGTTTGTCAATAGTCACATTGGCAACCACACTGCATGCCAATTTGTTAGAGAGTGAAGAGTATTGGGAGAAACATGTTGTGGAGTTTGATGAATATTGGAAGGGAAGAGCAAGAATTGCTGAACAAGACAACAAAGCAGCTTATTCATCTGATCCCTATGCTGTCTCTGGCAACCTAACATCTAGTGTTAGCGAGTGAGCCTTCTCAATAATCAATTTCTTATTTCTTATACACATTTACCTACATATACTTGAAATTATGCTATATACTCAAAGGATGTATATATATAAGCTAATTAATTAATTATGGCAAACAGGCTCCTAGTTGGAAAGGGTGAACGAAGGAACTTGATGGGGAGAAACAAGGGACCATGCATGGCTACTAACCCAATTGATAGGTGCTGGAGATGTGACCCAAATTGGGCCAACAATCGCCAAAAGCTAGCTGATTGTGTTCAAGGGTTTGGAAGAAACACCAGAGGTGGCAAAGGTGGTCCTTTCTATATTGTAACTGATCCTTCAGATAATGACATGGTTACTCCAAAACCTGGCACTTTACGCCATGCAGTTACAAGAAATGGACCCTTGTGGATCATTTTTGCTCATAACATGATGATATACCTCAAACAAGAGCTTATAATGTCTAGTAACAAGACCATAGATGGAAGAGGTGCTGATGTTCACATTGCTAATGGTGCTGGCATTACTATACAATATATTAAGAATGTGATCATACATGGGGTTAAGATTTATAACATTCAGGTTCATGGTGGTGGATTAATTAGAGATTCTGAGGATCATTATGGTTTTAGGACACAAAGTGATGGTGATGGGATTTCAATATTTGGAGCAAGTAACGTTTGGATAGATCATGTTTCAATGAAAAATTGTTATGATGGACTCATTGATGCCATCATGGGATCCACTGCTATTACCATCTCCAACAGCCATTTCACTGATCACAATGAGGTCATTGATTTCTTTATTATCCTTCAACATCTGTGGAGTTTTTCTAGCTTAAAATTAGAGATTTTATTATGTGATTTGATGCATGATTTGGGTTATATGTGATGAAGGTGATGCTATTTGGAGCCAGTGATGGGTACAGTGGTGATAAGATAATGCAAATCACTGTAGCATTCAATCACTTTGGGAAGAGATTAGTACAAAGGATGCCAAGATGCAGATTTGGTTTTATACATGTGGTTAACAATGACTACACTCATTGGGAAATGTATGCCATTGGTGGTAGCCAAAATCCAACCATTATTAGTGAGGGTAACCGATTTATAGGCCCTAACAATATTAATGCTAAACAGGTAAAATGCATTCATTTCTATCTAATACCAATATTATATTCGTTGTTATTGGCATACATATATATATAAATACAATGTGTTGTGTTGTGTTGGGTGATGTTGAATTAGATAACAAAGAGGGAATACGTAACAGAGAGTGTATGGAAAAACTGGCAATGGAGATCAATAAATGATGAAGTGATGAATGGAGCATATTTCGTACAGTCTGGTCCTGAGTTGAAAAATAGGCCATTCTCAAGAATGGATATGATCAAAGCTAAGCCTGGTACTTATGTTGGAAGGCTTACACGTTATGCTGGCAAACTTGCATGCAGGATTGGTACTCCTTGTTAATTAATGGAGGACTTCTGTGCCGATCAAGAGAGGCAATTCAAATTGTTGTGAAACAAACAAATTACTACATGTTTCTGAATAATGTTTCTAATCACATCCCCATTATTCATAACTTTGAATTAAATAAATTTATTCTAAATTAATCATATAACTATTCTTCTCACTCTTAGTCTTGTGGTGTGTGATATTAATCATAATGTTTCTTATGATTTTCCTCTTATATTCATAAGAAAGGAATAGTCGACGAAAAATTAAGTGAATGCCAAAGAAACCCAAGCAAGGAGGTGTAACACCTTGGTTTTCCAACCAAAACTCAATACATTAATTATGAAATTGAAATAAGGTTACTTGAAAAGACTGCATTTCAAATTAAAACACGGGTTACATATACAAAATGGGAGTTTGATAAAATATAGAATAAAGATATACAAACAAGAACCATCCCCAACGAAAAAGCAGAAAAAATGGGGTTGTTAAGTAATACGACTCCTAGACTTCCTAATATAAGACCGGATCCCAGAAAGACTAAAAGAAAATCGTGTAGCGGTTCAGGCAAATCCATTATATCTAAAAAATATAAATCAAAATTTCATGACCTTATTGATATGACTAGGAAAAAGTTTTATATACTAAATTGATCTCTGCATTGAATTCAATCCTAAGGAATGTAAATTGATTAGGACCAATCTCATTCTTTTCCTTATACAAAGAATACTATATACAAAAATATATAACTTTTTATATTTATGTTGAATATTTATTCATTTTTTTAATATTCTTTTTAATTTGAATATTATAAACAATTTTATTTTATTTGCATTGTTCTAATTGTATAATCATCAATGACTAACATTGGTAAACGGCCCAAAGCAATCTGATTATAATTCAATTCGTGACGATCATAAGTCGAAAGTTCATATTCTTCAGTCATCGATAAACAATTTGTTGGACAATACTCAACATAGTTACCACAAAATATACAGATTCCGAAATCAATACTGTAATTTAGCAATTGTTTCTTTCTAATATTCGTTTCCAATTTCCAATCAACAACGGGTAGATCTATAGGACACACACGAACACATACTTCACAAGCAATGCATTTATCAAATTCGAAATGTATTCGGTTGCGGAAACGTTCCGATGTGATTAATTTTTCATAAGGATATTAAATAGTTACAGGTAAACGGTTTGTATGGGATAAAGTAATCATGAAACTTTGACCAATGTACCTTGCAGCTCGGATTGTTTGTTGACCGTAATTCATGAACCTAGTTACCATAAGGAACATATCGTGAATATCCATGACTATTTTTTTTTGTTTCTTTCTCTTGTTTGAGACAAGTTATGAATATACAAGATCAATATTTTACAATGAAAATAGTTGAGACGAAGTTGTTAATAATAAATTACCGAGAGAAATAGGTAAAAGAAACTTCCACCCAAGATTTAATAATTGGTCCATTCTTAACCTAGGCAACGTCCATCTTGTTGTGATAGAAACAAACAAAAACAAATAAGTTTTAGCTAATGTAATAAAGATATCAATTGTAGTTCCAAAAACTCCATATGCTTTATTTATTTTAAAAAACCCAAAATCAAATATGTACGGAATAGAGATATTCGAATTCAAATTGAATTGAATATTAATAACTAAAAATAACTTAATAAATTCAAAAAAAGAATTAACCAATTTTTGTATCTAGTTTGCTTGCTCACTTCCAGAACTGATCTAAGACGAAAGAAAATCTCTGACTGGTCCTAGAGAATAACCTTACTGGCTTACAGGGCACTCTCCATGGCTAGAAGAGGGAAGGACAAGTGAAGGATGAATGAAAGCTAGCCCTGAAAGTATATGGGTGGCAACTAGCCCTCTTACTATATATGAGTAAGCAAATACTGGCCCTCGCTCGACCTATGATATAAGAGAATAAGCTAGTTTAAGATATGGGGTGAGTTCCTCCTAATGGCATCTTAATCCCTTCAGTTAGGCCCTTTCCCCTGATGGCTAGCTTGATAATGGTACAGCCCTTTAGCTCGTTAGGACGTGATAGTTAGCACTAAACTAATAAGAATAGCCTCGTCAGATAGTTAACTCTTTACACGAATAGACCTTTTTCTTTATCCTTTGCCCTAGAACCTTATCTCATTCTTTACACAAGAAATCTTCTTTGATTTGATGGAAGGTGGTTCAAGGATGGGCCAATCAAGCCCTAAATACTTTTTATTTAATTCATAAATTAAAAAAAGTTCAGAACCTAGTTATAAAACAATTGATACACTTTGATCCCTTAACTCAATTTGTAGTACCGTTAGAGTCCACTTCTTCCCCATACTACGAGGGAAAGGGAAAATGTAAAAACTACCATTAAAGCAGCCCAAGCAAGACTTATTATATCCATGTAAATTTTGTCTCCTATCTCTATCAATATGAAGGAATTTTTTCATTATTGTTCACTAATTCTTCTTGTATTATCTTCTTTTTTGTATTATTCACTAAAAATACTATAATATTAGTGAAATCGCCGGTACAGAGTCAAAAAATGGAATTAGATTAGGATTCCCTATCCGACCTATCCCTATGCAATGTAATTCAAGACTCAGTCACTAGACGGACACTACTGCAATAGTAGTGGAGTAAAAGAACTATCATTTACGGAATAAACTATTTAAATTCTCTTGTTGATCAGGCGACACCCGGATTTGAACTGGGGAACAGGGATTTGCAGTCCTCCGCCTTACCGCTCGGCCATGCCGCCAAAACGATACAAAAAAAAATATCCGAGAATATACCCTCCAAAAAAAAAATTCTCCCCCATTTCAATTATAACAACAACTGTCAGTATATGTAAACCCTAGAATATATAATAAAAATTATATTTTTTTTTCCACATATATTATCTAATCGGATATCTTATCCATATCAAATAGCTATAGGGTAAGGAATTTTCACGAAATTATCGTGCTTCATTTTTTATTTTTTATGGTATCCAATCGAACTGGAATATGTAATATCATAATAATGGAAGAAAGGGAATAAATTTTTTGCTGAGTATAAAATTCTATTTATTCCTCTTTTAATAATAGGATTTAATACACGGAGTTAATTAAAATTTCATGTAATTCAGTAAAAAAAAAACATAAATTCCATTATTGCTAAATCTATTCAGGCGATTCGATGAAGAATGACAACAAATCGTGGGATATTTTCTATAAAAGAAATGGGGAAATTAAAAATACTTTGGGGTGGGAATGAGGAAATGGCTACCATACCCGGGTTGAATCAGATACAATTTGAAGGGTTTTGTAGGTTCATTGATCGGGGCTTAACAGAAGAACTTTATAAGTTTCCAAAAATTGCAGATACAGATCAAGAAATTGAATTTCAATTATTTGTGGAAACATATCAATTGGTAGAACCCTTGGTAAAAGAAAAAGATGCCCTATATGAATCACTTACATATTCCTCTGAGTTATATGTATCCGCGGGATTAATTTGGAAAAGCAGTAGGGATATCCAAGAGCAAACGGTTTTGCTTGGAAATATTCCTCTAATGAACTCTCTGGGAACTTCTATAGTAAATGGAATATACAGAATTGTAATCAATCAAATATTGCAAAGCCCGGGTATCTATTACTGGTCAGAATTAGACCATAACGGAATTTCGGTCTATACTGGCACCATAATATCCGATTGGGGAGGAAGATTAGAATTAGAGATTGATAGAAAAGCAAGGATATGGGCTCGTGTGAGTAGGAAACAGAAAATATCTATTCTAGTTCTATCATCAGCTATGGGTTCGAATTTAAGCGAAATTCTAGAAAGTGTTTGCTACCCAGAAATTTTCTTGTCTTTCCTGAATGATAAGGAGAAAAAAAAAACCGGGTCAAAAGAAAATGCCATTTTGGAATTTTATCGACAATTTGCTTGTGTTGGCGGAGATCCAGTATTTTCTGAATCTTTATGTAAGGAATTGCAAAAAAAATTTTTTCAACAAAGATGTGAATTAGGAAGGATTGGTCGGCGAAATATGAACCGAAGGCTGAATCTTGATATACCCCAGAACAATACATTTTTGTTACCGCGAGATATATTGACAGCTGCGGATCGTTTGATTGGAATGAAATTTGGAATGGGTACACTTGACGATATGAATCATGTGAAAAATAAACGGATTCGTTCTGTAGCAAATCTCTTACAAGATCAATTTGGATTAGCTCTGGTTCGTTTAGAAAATATAGTTAGAGGAACTATATGTGGAGCAATTAGACATAAATTGATACCTACTCCTCGGAATTTGGTGCCTTCAACTCCATTAACGACCACTTATGAATCTTTTTTTGGATTACAACCATTATCTCAAGTTTTGGATCGAACTAATCCATTAACCCAAATAGTTCATGGGAGAAAATTAAGTTATTTGGGCCCTGGAGGATTGACGGGGCGAACAGCTAGTTTTCGAATACGAGATATTCACCCTAGTCACTATGGACGCATCTGTCCAATTGACACGTCTGAGGGAATCAATGTTGGACTTATCGGATCCCTAGCAATTCATGGGAGGATTGGTCATTGGGGGTCTATAGAAAGTCCATTTTTTGAAATCTCTGAGAGATCAAAAAGAATAAGGATGCTTTTTTTATCACCAAGTAGAGATGAATACTATATGGTAGCGACGGGAAATTCTTTGGCGCTGAATCGCGGAATTCGGGAGGAACAAATTGTTCCAGCTCGATACCGTCAAGAATTTCTAACTATTGCATGGGAAGAGGTTCATCTTCGAAGTATTTTTCCTTTCCAATATTTTTCTATTGGAGCTTCCCTCATTCCTTTTATCGAGCATAATGATGCTAATCGAGCTTTAATGAGTTCTAATATGCAACGTCAAGCAGTTCCGCTTTCTCGGTCCGAAAAGTGCATTGTTGGAACTGGATTAGAACGCCAAGTGGCTTTAGATTCAGGAATTCCCGTTATAGCCGAACACGAGGGAAAGATAATTTATACCGATACTGACACGATCGTTTTATTGGGAAATGGAGATACTCTAAGCATTCCATTAGTTATGTATGAACGTTCCAACAAAAATACTTGCATGCATCAAAAACCCCAGGTTCGGCGAGGTAAATGCATTAAAAAGGGACAAATTTTAGCGGACGGTGCTGCTACAGTTGGCGGCGAACTCGCTTTGGGAAAAAACGTATTAGTAGCTTATATGCCATGGGAAGGTTACAATTCTGAAGATGCTGTACTCATTAGTGAGCGTTTGGTCTATGAGGATATTTATACTTCTTTTCACATACGGAAATATGAAATTCAGACTCATGTGACAAGTCATGGTCCGGAAAGAATCACTAATGAAATTCCACACCTCGAAGCCCATTTACTCCGAAATTTAGACAAAAATGGAATTGTGATCCTGGGATCTTGGGTGGAGGCGGGCGATATTTTAGTGGGTAAATTAACCCCTCAAATGGCGAAAGAATCCTCGTATGCCCCAGAAGATAGATTATTACGAACTATACTTGGCATTCAGGTATCCACCTCAAAGGAAACTTGTCTAAAACTCCCTATAGGCGGGAGAGGTCGAGTTATTGATGTGAGATGGATCCACAAAAAGGGGGTTTCTAGTTATAATCCAGAAACGATTCGTATATATATTTTACAGAAACGTGAAATTAAAGTAGGTGATAAAGTGGCCGGGAGACATGGAAATAAAGGTATCGTTTCAATAATTTTGTCTAGACAGGATATGCCTTATTTGCAAGATGGAAGGCCCGTTGATATGGTCTTCAATCCATTAGGGGTACCTTCACGAATGAATGTAGGACAGATATTTGAATGTTCACTAGGATTAGCGGGGTTTATGCTAGATAGACATTATCGAATAGCACCTTTTGATGAGAGATATGAACAAGAGGCTTCGAGAAAACTTGTGTTTTCTGAATTATATGAAGCCAGTAAACAAACAGCGAATCCATGGATATTTGAACCCGAG
Organism: Lupinus albus; assembly: GCA_009771035.1. NCBI lineage: Eukaryota > Viridiplantae > Streptophyta > Magnoliopsida > Fabales > Fabaceae > Lupinus > Lupinus albus. Next base: position 15,004,043 of record CM020007.1, on the reverse strand, counting down.
TATCCGGGAAAAAGCCGAATAGTTGATGGAAGAACAGGGAATCTTTTTGAACAGCCTGTTATAATGGGAAAGCCCTATATCTTGAAATTAATTCATCAAGTTGATGATAAAATACACGGACGTTCCAGTGGACATTATGCACTTGTTACGCAACAACCCCTTAGAGGAAGGGCCAAGCAAGGAGGACAGCGGGTAGGCGAAATGGAGGTTTGGGCCCTCGAGGGATTTGGTGTTGCTCATATTTTACAAGAAATGCTGACTTATAAATCTGATCATATTAAAGCTCGCCAAGAAGTACTCGGGATTACGATCATTGGCGGAACAATACCTAAACCTGCGGATGCTCCAGAATCTTTTCGTTTGCTCGTTCGAGAATTACGATCTTTGGCTCTGGAACTGAATCATTTCCTTATATCTGAGAAGAACTTCCGTATTCATAGGAAGGAAGCTTAATTCGCCCGAATCTTACTTTTGATTCTATGATTGATCAGTATAAACATCAACAACTCCGAATTGGATTAGTTTCTCCTCAACAAATAAGTTCTTGGGCAAAAAAAATTCTACCTAATGGAGAGATAGTTGGGGAGGTAACAAAACCCTATACTTTTCATTACAAAACCAATAAGCCTGAAAAAAGTGGATTATTTTGTGAAAGAATTTTTGGGCCTATAAAAAGTGGGATTTGTGCTTGTGGAAATTATCGAGTCATCGGGGATAAGAAAGACGATAAACAATTTTGTGAACAATGCGGAGTAGAATTTGTTGATTCTCGAATACGTAGATATAAAATGGGCTATATAAAACTGGCATGCCCCGTAACCCACGTGTGGTATTTGAAACGTCTTCCTAGTTATATCGCGAATCTTTTAGATAAATCTCTGAAAGAATTAGAAGGTCTAGTATACTGCGATGTGTGATTTGATCAAAATTCTTATTTTATTGTACAGATTCCGAATGAGAAACTGTTATTCCAGTCAATTGAATTGGCATGCCCCGGACCTGACATGTATGTCTCTTTGGCCGAGTAACATGAAGCTCAGAATTATGGGTATATTAAATACTCTCAAAAAAAGGGGGGGTTGGTCTATGGTCCATTCAGTAATAGCTGTTACCTCGTGAAAAAAAAAAAAAGCCTTTTTTGAAATTTTATATTCAATTTATTTGTTTTAGAAAGAACTTTATTTCCGTTTCAATAAGCAAATATATCATGGTTACAGAAGTTCTATCCATCGCATATAGGCTTAAGGACATCGTGGCATAACCATCGAGGTGAAGTCTGGACCTACTGGACCTAAAAGATCGAATCGAATGGAATGATACATAGACAAGGAAATCTCTTATGAATTCCAGGATATTCCTTTAATTGTAAATTAAGAGGGTTCCTCATTCGAGGGGGGTAGACTACTCAAAAATTTTACATTTAATTTCTGTTGTAATTAAAAATTGGACAAATAATTCAGAAAATCGAAATAAAAAAAGAATGCATCAATAAAATGTTGCTTGGTCTTTATTGTATTGAGAAATTGAGTAAAGAGTAAAACTTTTTTTTAGATTAGAGTTTATAGAACTTGAAAGCGGAAACCCCTTATTTGGTGTAACTACTTTAGCCGGATGAGAGGAAACTTTCACGTCCGATTTTGAAAGGGGGAGATCCTATTGGATAGGATCCTATCCAAATTTTTCGTTTGCTAGGCCCGTAGTTAAAAAACCCACTTTCTTACGATTACGAGGTTCATTTGAATATGAAATCCAATCCTGGAAATACAACATCCCGCTTTTTTTTACTACCCAAGGTTTCAATATATTTCGAAATCGAGAAATTTCTAGTGGAGCGGGTGCTATCCGAGAACAATTAGCCGATCTAGATTTGAGAATTCTTATTGATTCTTCGTTGGTAGAATGGAAAGGATTAGCGGAAGAGGGATCCGCGGACAATGAAAATGAATGGGAAGATCGAAAAGTTGGAAGAAGAAAGAATTTTTTAGTTCGGCGCATGGAATTAGCTAAGCATTTTATCCGAACAAATATAGAACCAGAATGGATGGTTTTATGTCTCTTACCTGTTCTTCCTCCCGAATTGAGACCTATTATTCAAATAGACGGGGGTAAACTAATGAGCTCGGATATTAATGAACTCTATAGAAGAGTTATCTATCGGAACAATACCCTTATTGATCTATTAACAACAAGTAGATCTACGCCAGGGGAATTAGTCATGTGTCAGGAGAAATTGGTACAAGAAGCCGTAGATACACTTCTTGATAATGGAATCCGCGGACAACCAATGAGAGATGGTCATAATAAGGTTTACAAATCGTTTTCAGATTTAATTGAGGGCAAAGAGGGACGATTTCGTGAGACTCTACTTGGCAAACGGGTTGATTATTCGGGGCGTTCTGTCATTGTCGTAGGTCCATCACTTTCATTACATCGATGTGGATTGCCCCGCGAAATAGCAATAGAACTTTTCCAGACATTTGTAATTCGTGGTTTAATTCGAAAACAATTTGCTTCGAACATAGGAATTGCTAAGAGTAAAATTCGGCAAAAGGAACCCATTGTATGGGAAATACTTCAAGAAGTTATGCGGGGACATCCCATATTGCTGAATAGAGCGCCCACTTTGCATAGATTAGGCATACAGGCATTCCAACCCATTTTAGTAGAAGAGCGTGCTATTTGTTTACATCCATTAGTTTGTAAGGGATTCAATGCAGACTTTGATGGGGATCAAATGGCTGTTCATGTGCCTTTATCCTTGGAGGCTCAAGCAGAAGCTCGTTTACTTATGTTTTCTCATACGAATCTCTTGTCTCCGGCTATTGGGGATCCCATTTTCGTACCAACTCAAGATATGCTTATTGGGCTTTACATATTAACGAGCGGGAATCGTCGAGGTATTTGCGCAAATAGGTATAATACGCGTAATTGCAAAAATTATAAAAATGAAAGAATTCACGAAAATTACTATAAGTATACGAAAAAAAAAAACCTTTTTTTTGTAATTCCTATGATGCAATTGGAGCTTATCGACAGAAAAGAATCAATTTCGACAGTCCTTTGTGGCTCCGGTGGCGACTAGATCAACGCGTTATTTCGTCAAGAGAAGCTCCTATCGAAGTTCACTACGAATCTTTAGGTACCTATCATGATATTTATGAGCATTATCTAGTAGTAAGAAGTATAAAAAAACAAATTCGTTGTATATATATTCGAACCACTGTTGGTCATATTTCTTTTTATCGAGAAATCGAAGAAGCTATACAAGGCTTTTGCCGAGCCCATTCATAGGGTATCCAATCATATACATAGATGGGTTGGTATCTAAGCTAAGTCAATTTAGGATATCGGTGTGAATTCCGGTCTTCCCGGTTCAACTATATGATCCTAACTTATAAATTTCTACGCGAATCAAGTTAAAGAAAAGGAAGTTTTACAATCATTGACTCAAATCCATTGTTGAACCGAACTCCACTGAGCGGAATATAGAGGTACTTATGGCAGAACGGGCCAATTTAGTCTTTCACAATAAAGTTATAGGTGGAACTGCCATTAAACGACTTATTAGAAGATTAATAGATCATTTCGGAATGGCATATACATCACACATTCTGGATCAAGTAAAGACTTTGGGGTTTCATCAAGCTACTGCTACATCCATTTCATTAGGGATTGATGATCTTTTAACAATCCCTTCTAAGGGATGGCTGGTCAAAGATGCTGAACAACAAGGTTTGATTTTGGAAAAACATCATCATTATGGTAATGTACATGCGGTAGAAAAGTTACGGCAATCCATTGAAATATGGTATGCTACAAGTGAATATTTGCGACAGGAAATGAATCCTAATTTTAGGAGGACTGATCCTTTTAATCCAGTCCATATAATGTCTTTTTCGGGAGCTAGGGGAAATGCATCTCAAGTACACCAATTAGTAGGTATGAGAGGGTTAATGTCGGATCCACAAGGACAAATGATTGATTTACCCATTCAAAGCAATTTACGTGAAGGATTGTCTTTAACAGAATATATAATTTCTTGTTACGGAGCGCGTAAAGGAGTTGTGGATACTGCGGTACGAACATCGGATGCTGGATATCTTACACGCAGACTTGTTGAAGTCGTTCAACACATTGTTGTACGTCAAACAGATTGCGGTACCATTCGAGGCATTTCTGTGATTACCCGGGATGGAATGATGACGGAAAAAATTTTGATTCAAACATTAATTGGTCGTGTATTAGCAGACGATATATATATAGGTTTACGATGTATTGCCATTAGAAATCAAGATATTGGGATTGGACTTCTCAATCGATTCATAATCTTTCAAACACAACCAATATCTATTCGAACTCCCTTTACTTGTAGCAATACATCTTGGATATGCCGGTTGTGTTATGGCCGGAGCCCCACTCATGGAGACCTGGTGGAATTGGGAGAAGCTGTCGGTATTATTGCGGGTCAATCTATTGGAGAACCAGGTACTCAACTAACATTAAGAACTTTTCATACCGGTGGAGTATTTACAGGGGGTACTGCAGAACATGTGCGAGTCCCTTCTAACGGAAAAATAAAATTCAATGAGGATGGGGTTCATCCTACACGTACACGTCATGGTCATCCCGCTTTTCTATGTTATATAGACTTGTATGTAACTATTGAAAATGATGATATTATATATAACATCGTCACTATTCCACCTAAAAGTTTTCTATTAGTTCAAAATGATCAATATGTAGAATCAGAACAAGTAATTGCTGAGATTCGTGCAAGAACATATACTTTGAATTTTAAAGAAAAAGTTCGAAAACATATTTATTCTGACTCAGAAGGAGAAATGCATTGGAGTACCAACGTATATCACGCTTGCAAATTTACATATAGTAATGTACATATTTTACTAAAAACAAGTCATTTATGGATATTATCAGGGAAGGTCTTGTAGGTATGGTGCAGGCTGGTTTTCACTCCGAAAGGATCAAGATCAAATGAACATTGATTCTTTTGCGTCCGGAAAAAAAAAAAATTCAAACGTTTTAGTACCTAATGATCAAGTAAGACATAAATTCTTTAGTTCTAACCCTTATGGTAAAAAACAAATCTTGATTCCAGATTTATTAGGATTTAATCAAATCATATGTATGGATCATTTTTATTTCCTACATCCTAATATTTCTCCCCATTCTTCGGATTTATTGGCAAAGAGACGAAGAAATAGATTCATCATTCCATTTACATTCCAATCGATCCAAGAAAGAGACAAAGAACTAATGCGCTTTTCCGGTATCTCGATCGAAATACCTATCAATGGTATTTTTCGTAGAAATAGTATTTTTTCTTATTTCGATGATCCTCAACACAAAACGCAGGGTTCAGGAATTCCTAAATATAAGACTATAGGAATTCGAATTCCTTCCGTTTTTAAAAAAGAGGATTTAGATGAATACCGAGGAGAAAAAGAATTTAAGCCAAAATACCAAATAAAAATAGATCGATTTTTTTTCATTCCCGAGGAAGTGCATATTTTACCCGAATCTTCTTACATAATGGTACGGAACAACAGTATCGTTGGAGTAGACACACCAATCACTTTTAATATAAGAAGCCAAGTAAGTGGATTGGTCCGAGTAGAGAAGAAAAAAAAACGGATTGAATTGAAAATATTTTCTGGCGATATCTTTTTTCCTGGAGAGATCGATAAGATATCCCGCCACAGTGGCATCTTGATACCACCAGAGACGGGAAAAAAAAAAAATTCTAAGGAATCAAAAAAAATTAAAAATTTGATCTATGTCCAATGGATCACAACTACCAAGAAAAAGTATTTTGTTTTGGTTCGACCCATAATTCTATATGAAATAGCGGACGGTATCAATTTAGTAAAACCTTTCCCCCAAGATCTGTTCCAGGAAAGGGATAATCTGGAACTGAAAGTTCTCAATTATATTCTTTATGGAAATGGAAAATCAATTCGGGAAATTTCTGACACAAGCATTCAATTAGTTCGGACTTGTTTAGTTTTGAACTGGGATCAAAACAAAAAAAGTTCTTCTATAGAAAAAGCCTTCGCTTCTTTTGTTGAAGTAAGTACGAATGGTTTGATTGGCGATTTTATAAGAATTTACTTAGGAAAATCCCATACTTGGGATATCAGAAAAAGGAATGATCCGTACGGTTCCGGATTGATCCCAGAGAATCAGTCAGATCGGACCAATATCAATACATTTGATTCTATTTATTCCAAGGAAAAAATTCAACAATCACTTAGCCAAAATCACGGAACTATTCGTATGTTGTTGAATAGAAATAATCAAAATAAATTGCGATCGTTGATAATTTTGTCATCAGCGAATTGTTTTAAAATGGTACCTTTCAACGATGTAAAATATCATAATGAAATAAAAAAGGTAATTCAGCAAATTAAAAGAAGTCTTTTAATTCCAATTAAGAATTCCTTAGGCCCTTTAGGAATAACCGTTCAAGTTGCAAATTTGTATTCATTTTATTGTTTAATAACTCATAATCAGATCTCGATAACTCCAAATTTGCAACTTGACAAATTAAAGGAAACTTTTCAAGTATTGAAATATTATTTAATGGACGAAAACGAGAGAATTTATAAGCCCGATCTATACAGTAACATCGTTTTAAATCCATTCCATTTGAATTGGCATTTTCCCCATCATAATTATTGTGGAAAAATGTTTACAATAATTAGTCTTGGACAATTTCTTTGGGAAAATTTATGTATAGCTCAAACGAAAAATGGACCACATCTAAAATCGGGTCAAGTTCTAAGCGTTCAAATTGATTCTGTAGTAATAAGATCGGCTAACCCTTATTTGGCGACTCCGGGAGCAACTGTTCACGGTCATTATGGAGAAATCCTTTATGAAGGAGATATATTAGTTACATTTATATATGAAAAATCGAGATCTGGTGATATAACACAAGGTCTTCCAAAAGTGGAACAAGTATTAGAAGTGCGTTCGATTGATTCAATATCCATGAACCTAGAAAATAAAGTTGACACTTGGAACGAGCGTATAACAAGAATTCTCGGTATTCCCTGGGGATTCTTTATTAGTGCTAAGCTAACGATAGTGCAAAGTAGTATTTCTTTGGTTAATAAAATCCAAAAGGTTTATCGATCCCAGGGCGTGCACATCCATAATAGACATATAGAAATTATTGTGCGTCAAATAACATCAAAAGTCTTGGTTTCAGAAGATGGAATGTCTAATGTTTTTTCACCCGGTGAACTTATTGGCTTGTTGCGAGCTGAACGAACAGGGCGTGCCTTGGAAGAAGCGATTTGTTACCGAGCTATATTATTGGGAATAACGAAAACATCTCTGAATACTCAAAGTTTCATATCGGAAGCGAGTTTTCAAGAAACTGCTAGAGTTTTAGCAAAAGCCGCTCTCCGGGGTCGTATCGATTGGTTGAAAGGTTTGAAAGAAAACGTTGTTTTAGGGGGAATAATACCCGTTGGTACCGGATTCAAAAGAGTAAAGCGCCATTCAAGGCAACATAACAAGATTACCTTGCAAACAAAAAAAAATAATATATTCGAGGGGGAAATGAGAGATATTTTGTTCCACCACAGAGAAGTTTTTGATTTTTTTCATTTCAAAGAATTTATGTGATACATCAGAGTAATCATTTTTAAGAGTGGATTCATCCCTTTAAACGCAGGCATTTGATAATAATAAATAAAAAAAAAGAAATGGCCTGATCATGTAATGTATCAACAGCCAATCCTCGGTAGACAAGAAGGTTCCATCGGAACACTTATTTATTTCTATTTCAAGATACCCGGTGTCTTTTTTTTTTTCAATTTTTTTTTTTTTAAAAAAAAAATTGTGGAGCTAAATGACAAAAAGATATTGGAACATAACTTTGGAAGAGATGATGGAAGCGGGAGTTCATTTTGGCCATGGTACTAGGAAATGGAATCCTAGAATGGCACCTTATATATCTGCAAAACGTAAGGGGATTCATATTACAAATCTTACTAGAACTGCTCGTTTTTTATCAGAAGCTTGTGATTTAGTTTTTGATGCAGCAAGTAGGGGAAAACAACTGTTAATTGTGGGTACCAAAAATAAAGCAGCTGATTCAGTAGAGCGGGCTGCAATAAGAGCTCGGTGTCATTATGTGAGTAAAAAATGGCTCGGCGGTATGTTAACAAATTGGTATACTACCGAAACGAGACTTCATAAGTTAAGAGACTTGAGAACGGAACAAAAGACGGGGCGACTCAACTGTCTTCCAAAAAGAGATGCCGCTATGTTGAAGAGACAATTATCCCACTTGGAAACATATCTGGGCGGCATTAAATATATGACGGGGTTGCCTGATATTGTAATAATCGTTGATCAGCAGGCAGAATATACAGCTCTTCAAGAATGTATCACTTTGGGAATTCCAACGATTTCTTTAATCGATACAAATTGTGACCCGGATCTCGCAGATATTTCGATTCCAGCTAACGATGATGCTATAGCTTCAATCCGATTAATTCTTAACAAATTAGTATTTGCAATTTGTGAGGGTCGTTCTAGCTATAGACGAAATTCTTGATTAATAATAAGGTAAATCAAATATGAGGTTGGGGAAATTCGTAGATTTATGGAAATGGAATTGGTTACTCGACTATACTAGTACTAAATTACTAAATCGTGGAAAAGAGATAAAAATAACCGAAAATATTATGCGATTAGTCGGTATTCAAATAAAAATAAAATATAAAATTTAAGTAAACAAGTCAAAAAGGAGATGGTTGAATAAAAATAATTCCTTTTCAAGTTTTCTATTTATTTTAGAGGTTAAGGCAATATGAATGTTCTATTATGTTCCATCAACACATTAAAAAGATTATATGATATATCTGCTGTGGAAGTAGGTCAACATTTCTATTGGCAAATAGGCGATTTCCAAGTACATGCCCAAGTCCTTATTACTTCTTGGGTTGTGATTGCTATCTTATTAGTTTCAGCCATTCTCGTTGTTCGAAATCCGCAAACCATTCCCACTTTCGGTCAGAATTTCTTTGAATATGTCCTTGAATTCATTCGAGACGTGAGCAAAACCCAGATTGGAGAAGAATATGGTCCATGGGTTCCCTTTATTGGAACCCTGTTTCTATTTATTTTTGTTTCGAATTGGTCAGGGGCTCTTTTGCCCTGGAAAATCATACAGTTACCTCATGGGGGCTCTTTCTACCGTGGCATTAGCTTTACTTACGTCAGCGGCCTATTTCTATGCGGGTCTTTCAAAAAAAGGATTAGCTTATTTTGGTAAATACATCCAACCAACTCCAATCCTTTTACCGATTAACATCTTAGAAGATTTCACAAAACCCTTATCGCTTAGTTTTCGACTTTTTGGAAATATATTAGCTGATGAATTAGTAGTTGTTGTTCTTGTTTCTTTAGTACCTTTAGTAGTTCCTATACCGGTCATGTTCCTTGGATTATTTACAAGCGGTATTCAAGCTCTCATTTTTGCTACTTTAGCTGCGGCTTATATAGGTGAATCCATGGAAGGCCATCATTGACCTGTTTTCGAAATAATCCATTTTAAGTTTAGCCCGCTGAAATGTATTGTATTCCAGTTCATGATAATCTAATTAGGGAACACATAACTATATGAAATATAAAGAATAGAAATAATTTTACAAAATAATTTTATAATAAAAAACTAAAGATGTAGCAATAAGGTATATAAATACAATAAGTATACGATTCAGTATAAGTGTAATAGTAAAATATCAACGGTTACCGGGGAATTGTAAAAAAAAAAAAAAAAATAGGAAAACGATCTATCTAAATAAAAGATCTTTTTCCTATTTTTCCTAAAAATACTCTTTGTTTGACCAATTTCTATTTCCTTCGAATGAATCTTTTTTTGTTCATTCAATTATAACACGTTAAATATTTTTATTAGATTTGGATATAGTCAATATATTAGATATTAGTAGCTATAATTTTGTATGATATCCACATTTACGACGTATGATTAAAAAAAGATGTTTTATAGAACTAGAACCGATTCCCGTTTCATTCACAACGATTGACAAAAAAAAACGAGATAAAAAAAAAAGAATAGGAGTGAAGGGGTTCGGATTGGGTGTATAAAAAATCTAATCGCTATAAGACAACTCTTTCTGTTTTAAAGGTTTAAAAAAAACAAAGGATGATTTTACCCTCGAATCCAATATTGAACTCAAGATACGAATAATTTGTTTACGGTATGGAAGAAAGACATGTATATGTGATATTAGATATTAACTAGTTAGATATATATGAACTAACTATATATCTCAATTTGTCCTGCCCCGCTACTACTGTAAATTGAAATGGGTATTCAAAAAACGAAGTCATTCCCTTTCATTTGTAATTGTGAATTGAATATTGAATGACTAAATAAATTTAATCAAGAAAAATAACGAAGAATTCAAAGAATGAGTTAAGGCAAGATAAGAAAAAAAGTTGTATCGATTCACAGAAACTACGTGGATAGAAAAGAACAAATAAATATTGAAGTTGTTTGGGTAGTTCAATAAATAGTGTTATATCAATTCGGAATTTGAAATTACTTTAACTGGATAAACTTTCGTAATTAAATAATAAAGTCCTAATTTGGTTGTTGATTGTATCATTAACTATTTCTTTATTTTATTTGGGGTGCGAGGAACTTATTATGAATCCATTGATTTCTGCCGCTTCCATTATTGCTGTTGGGTTGACCGTTGGGCTTGCTTCCATTGGACCGGGGGTTGGTCAAGGCACTGCTGTAGGACAAGCTGTAGAGGGGATTGCGCGACAACCCGAGGCAGAGGGAAAAATTTGGGGTACTTTATTGCTTAGTCTGGCTTTTATGGAAGCTTTAACAATTTATGGGCTAGTTGTAGCATTAGCACTTTTATTTGCGAATCCTTTTGTTTAATCCTAACAAAATCTAAATCTCGGAATCGTAGCAAGATAATTAGCCTATCCATAAGAGGATATGAGATCATATGAACAATATAACCGATTCTTTCGTTTGCTTGGGTTTGGGTTACTGGCCATCCGCCGGAAGTTTCGGGTTAAATACCGATATTTTAGCAACAAATCCAATAAATCTAAGTGTAGTGCTCGGTGTATTGGTTTTTTTTGGAAAGGGAGTGTGTGCGAGTTGTTTACTTCAAGAATAGGTTGGATACAACCAACTGTACGTTTTTCATTGTAACTGGGAAAAAAGGGTGCATGAGCCCGCGAATTACTTCTGAATTAATTAAGAAATAATATTTAAGAACCATAGCATTTCGTGATTCATTGGTAAATCCACTTTGATTCTCTATCAACCAATAATTTTGGACCATATTACCATGGTTAAAGCTAAGTAGTTTGAAGTCTCGGCGCAGTGTAGTACTCTTTCTCCCACTATGTTAATATAGAAATGAAACGGTTTCAAAAAACAAATTGTTGGAATTTTCTCGATATAGAACACTCATGTCGATAAAATGGCTTGAATCCTCTTTACGGTAAAAAATTGGAAAAATGGGTGTAGTTTATTTAATTTCACCCCCCCCCCCCCCTTTTATTATACAATGCGGAATCGATGACCTATCTTATGTATCAATTAATAAGAATTCTTTGGATTTGAAGAAAAAAAACAACTTTGCTGACAATTGACAATTATTTATTTGGTCAGAAGAGTCCTCAAAATATTCTGGTCTTCTATTAGTAATCAATTTCAATATTTTTGGAATGGAATAGAGAGGATAGGCTCATTACATAAAAAAGATAGGGAATTTTCCCATTTAGTAATTGAGTGTGAGAGCCAAATGAATCAAAAGATTCATGTTTGGTTCGGGAAGAGATCATAGACATTTTGAAATTAAATGAATGGAAAGATAATCTACTTTCATTAAGTAATTTATTAGATAATCGAAAACAGAGAATCTTGAAGACTATTCGAAATTCAGAAGAACTGCAGGAAGGGGCTATTGAACAGCTGGAAAAATCTCCGGCCCGCTTAAGGAAAGTGGAAACGGAAGCAGATCGTTTTCGAGCGAATGGCTATTCTGAGATAGAACGAGAAAAATTAAATTTAATCAATTCAATTTATACAACTTTGGAACAATTCGAAAATTATAAAAACGAAACCATTCGTTTTGAACAACAAAGGGCGATTAATCAAGTTCAACTGCGGGTTTTCCAACACGCCTTAGAGGGAGCTCTAGGAACTTTGAATAGTTGCTTGAACAACGAGTTGCATTTACGTACCATCAGTGCCAATATTGGCATGTTTGGGGGAATGAAAGAAATAAAAGATTAGTCCTTCTTCTACTATAGGCATTATTTTTTTTTCTTATAAAAAGAATTAAATTGATAAATACTCATGGTAAGCATTCGTGCAGATGAAATTAGTAAAATTATCCGTGAACGTATTGAGCAATATAATACCGAAGCAAAGATTGTAAATACTGGTACCGTACTTCAAGTAGGCGATGGCATTGCTCGTATTTATGGTCTTGATGAAGTAATGGCGGGTGAATTAGTGGAATTTGAAGAGGGTACTATAGGCATTGCTTTGAATTTGGAATCAAGTAATGTTGGTGTTGTATTAATGGGTGATGGTTTGATGATACAAGAGGGAAGTTCGGTAAAAGCAACAGGAAGAATTGCTCAGATACCAGTAAGTGAGGCTTATTTGGGTCGTGTTATAAATGCTCTGGCTAAACCTATTGATGGTCGAGGAGAAATTTCAGCTTTGGAATCTCGGTTAATTGAATCTCCTGCTCCTGGTATTATTTCGAGACGTTCCGTATATGAGCCTCTTCAAACAGGACTTATTGCTATTGATTCAATGATCCCTATAGGGCGCGGTCAACGAGAATTAATTATTGGGGACAGACAAACGGGTAAAACCGCAGTAGCCACAGATACCATTCTCAATCAACAAGGACAAAATGTAATATGTGTTTATGTCGCTATCGGTCAAAAAGCATCTTCTGTGGCTCAAGTGGTGACTGCTTTACAAGAAAGGGGAGCAATGGAATATACTATTGTAGTAGCTGAAACGGCGGATTCGCCAGCTACATTACAATACCTCGCTCCTTATACAGGAGCAGCTTTGGCTGAATATTTTATGTACCGCGAACGCCACACTTTAATCATTTATGACGATCCCTCCAAACAAGCACAGGCTTATCGCCAAATGTCTCTTCTATTACGAAGACCGCCGGGTCGCGAAGCTTATCCGGGAGATGTTTTTTATTTGCACTCACGTCTTTTGGAAAGAGCCGCTAAATCAAGTTCTCAGTTAGGTGAAGGAAGTATGACTGCTTTACCAATAGTTGAGACCCAATCGGGAGATGTTTCCGCTTATATTCCTACTAATGTAATTTCCATTACAGATGGCCAAATATTCTTATCCGCAGATCTATTCAATGCTGGAATCAGACCTGCAATTAATGTGGGTATTTCTGTTTCCAGAGTTGGATCGGCAGCTCAAATTAAAGCCATGAAACAAGTAGCTGGTAAATTAAAATTAGAATTGGCACAATTTGCAGAATTAGAAGCTTTTGCACAATTCGCTTCTGATCTCGATAAAGCTACTCAAAATCAATTGGCGAGAGGTCAACGATTGCGCGAATTACTTAAACAATCCCAATCGGCTCCTCTCACTGTGGAAGAACAGATAATAACTATTTATACCGGAACGAATGGTTATCTTGATTCATTAGAAATTGGACAGGTAAGGAAATTTCTAGTTGAGTTACGTGCTTACTTAAAAACGAATAAACCTCAAGTCCAACAAATCATATCTTCTACCAAGACATTCACTGGAGAAGCAGAAGCCCTTTTGAAGGAGGCTCTTCAGGAACAGATCGAACTATTTTTACTTCAGGAACAAGTCGAAAAAAATTGATTAAGAATTTAATAACTTTATAAATTCACTTTCTAATCTTAATAATTATTGTCTTTGAATATTTTTTTCTTTTTATCTAATTAATATTAATAATATTACTAATAATTTACCATTATTCAATTCGAATAGAAATAAAAAATATATATAATAAATTCAGGATTTTTGAAGATTCTATAAAAAAAATTCAAAAAGAGAAGGGGCAAGACATTATGAATTTTGGGAATAGATACATATTTGTTAGTGGTTTAGATCATTATACATATTTATCTATCTAGGTGTAAAGAAGAGCTGTATGTTCTATGTTCGAGGTCTATTCTATGTATATTCAAATGTATATATAAAGTGTGTAAAAAATGAATTATTCGAGTTTGGTTCCTTTTTTTTTTGCCCCCAAAAACAAAAATAATTCGAACCTATCTAAGGAAGTTTAGGGGCGGGAAGAGTAGAAATGTATCTCAGATTGATGTTGATGTACACGTTACATAGTTCATGATAACCTTAGAACACCAAAAGAAAACTATATAATTTTTTGTTAGACGGAGAATATAATTTCATACATTTTCAGCTTATCAGACTTGCTTTAGTAAATACAAAATTTAACCCAAATTGAAAAGGATAAAATATTAATTTTTAAATGAATAAATCATAGTGGTTGTTAAGAGTTATATAACCCAAATTATCTATTACTTTATTAATTTTTAATTTTGTGTAACCTAAATTATCTATTGATTTAAATGAATAAATTATATTAGTTGTTAAGATTTATCTATTTATTTAAATGATTTATTTATTGGTTAAATGAATATATCCTATAGCTTATTAGGAGATACATGTTAATTTAAATGAGTTATCTATTGATTCAAAACCCGAATCTGAACTCAGTGGGTTGAAAATAAAAGTATTATATCTGAATCCATCGGATAACCCGAACCCGACAAAAACCCTGAAAATAATGAATGTACTCAATGAGAGTTATGATATCATTTCATTTCATTTCTCTATCATGTCTATTTTCTCTTATTTTATTTCATTTCTTTTATGTTTGAAGAGCCAATAGTATGTAAAGTTAAATTAGAAATTACAAAAATAGATACATGATAGAACTTTCAATTTCAAATTGAATTACATTACTTCGGGGCGGGTTTGAGGTAGGGTCTTAGCTCTACCAAACCCGAATCAGAAAATTAAATTCAGGTAAAACCCGAACTCAACCACATCGGATCTTTCCGGTTAAATTCGGATTGGGTTTGGACGGGTACCCACGATTTTGGTTTTCATTGTCATTCATATTCACCACCACCATCCAACCTACTTAATTAGAATTTTAGGTTTGTTTTGATTAGAAATTGTGTTGTAAGAACAATGTCTCTCTAGGAGAAGCATGATCAATATCTTCCTCCCTTCTCATGCTTAAGGGTGAAAACAGGTTAGGTCAGGTCATATTTTTCCTTAAATAGGTTGAACCTATATAGCATATAGGAGTTTGGGCATGACCTATTAGTCTGTTTAAAAAAATTCAAAACATAGGTCTGACCTGTTTAAAATTCTAGCCTCACCTGTTAACATGTTTAAAAGCCTCTTAAAGTAAAAAAAGACTCAACACATTATGTATAAACTATGAAAATTTAGTATAACTATAGCAATTAGTGTGAAATTTTTTAAATTTTTATCACAATTATTTCCATCACATTCCGATGTTGCATAATGTATTAAGGATATGTGGTGCTCTTGAGGTTAGAAGATACAAAACAATATCTTTTAGTATCATAATGAAATATGATATTGTTGTAATGATTAACAATTTAATTGCCAAATATGATACTAATGTCAAAAAAATATCCAAAATACAATACTAAATTGTTAAATAACATCCAAGCAGTACTAAATTTGCTACAGTATTGTCTAAATGTTATAACATCCAAAGTTATAAATATATAATAACATTACATAGGTCGGTCTGTTAGGCTTAATATGTTTTTTAAAATGTTTAAGTCTGACCTATTTAGGTTAAATAGGTTATTGGAGAAGTCTAAGTCTGACATGTTTACTAAAACGGTCTAGCCTAGCATGACCTGTTATAGGCTAGGCATTAGGCCCTGATAGGTAGTCTGAAATGTTTCCACCCTTACTCAATAGCATTATTTTTACAATCAACTTCAGCTTCTGAGATCCCACATACATGTAATCCACTACTAGAAAGCTTGTTAGGACAGGCTCCAATTTTCTAGGAACTTCTAGAAGATTGAGGAATAGACTAAGAGTTTCTCTGCCATTGAAATGTACTTAATAAACTAACCAATAAAGATTATCAAGAATCTAAACTACCTAATTTATGGTGGTGATGCTTAGGGGTGGCAAAACGAGCCAACTCGGCCCAACCCTGTCTGGCCCGCCTTTGGCCCGCCAAAATATGGGTTCGGTTGGCTCAACCGTTATTTCTAAAAGGGCTCAAAATTTCAATCCGACTCATATTAGGTAGGGCTGGCAGGCCAGCGGGCTGACCCTTTTTCTTTTTCTTTTCAAAAACACATTTAAATTATACTGATATTCCATAAGTTTTAACGAAACTTCACAAACTATCCTTACTTTTTCTACACTTACAAAAAACTCTTAATTTATAAACATACATTACATTGATTAACCCTCTATAAGAGGTGTAATTTTTTAAACAAAAATGATAAATGTAACTAAGTTAAACAAAATTTAATATATAATATAAATTAAACATTGACATGTAAATGTCTTATACTATATATGATGTAAATTACATTGATAAATAATTTACTCATAAATGTCTTATATATGAATAATAAAATGGTTGCACACGATATGTGTAAAATGTTCGGTTGGAAAACAATATTAAATTGACTACATTATTGGAATCACATGTAACCTTAAAATGGTAAAACAATATTAATATTAGCTTGTCGGGCTTCTAAACCGGGTTGAATATGGGCTTTTGGACTAAATTCTCCAGCTCAGCTCCCAAAAATGTAATTTCTTTATTTCCTTTCTATATATATATATATATAATAATAATAATAAATAATAAAATTATTTTTATAGTAATTGTTAAATATTAAGTAAATAAATATCAAACTATTTCTTTTTTATGAAAAATAGTTAATTAAATATTAGATGAAAATTAATATAATAATGATTAAAATAATGCTAACATCAAAGATTATATCTTACATTAATTCATGTTGAGATGTGATAGTGAATATAAGACTTTTATTTCCATTCGGTGAAGTTGGAAAGGATAGGGAGATGATAATAAATGTTGAATTCTTTTTTATTTTAATAATTTAATAAGAATACTTAAAATCAGAAGTGCGCACACGATCAATATTAACATTCTTTCTTCCTTCTTAATCTTTATATAAAAAAGTCACCACAAGGAATAAAACATTTTTAACCCAAGAACTATGTAAGTCTTGATTCCATATTGCACGTAGTGATATATATATGACAAATATAAACTTTTGTAAGACATAAAAATAAAAATATAATTTTAGCTCATTAATAGATAATAAAAATTAGTAAATATTTAGACAAGAGTATATGTAAATCATTCTACGATGTAATTGAATTTTGAACCAACAAAATTCGATTCAAATATAAAAATTATATAAATTGGATATTAACATTGTTTTAATTTTTTTCTCCACAAAAACATATTGGGAGCTCTAATTTTTAGGGAGATAATAAAATTGTATAATTTTCATTACCTCTTTGTTGTTGTAGAAGACAAGGAGTCTAATACAACACACAAATAAAAAAACACTTTCTCTATATTCATTATAAGGAAAAATAACATCAACATATTGTTTCGTCCCGATTAATTGGACATTAGTCGGACAGACTTTCAAGGATCATTAGAATATTTGAGTCTACCATCACACTCGATTACCGAGCGTCCTATTAGACTGGGGCAATTGTTTCATCCCGGTTAATTGGTCATCCACACCGAGCGTCCTACTACCGATCATGAACCGTAAATACCCGAGTAAGAAGGTTGGTCAAACAACCTCATCACCAACTGGATGTATTGGGTCGGTTCTGAGTCTATTACCCCGACATTCTGTCTGACACGCCACATGCAATGCGACAACGACAAGCCTACAATACAACTGTCAGGCCTGCTATAGGCTACAAGTCAACTGCACACATATTACGACCTTGTTACGCCTATTTGTCACAACGAAAAGTAGCCTCCGACAAGCTACCTGGTCCACCACGCCAATAGTACTTAGCAAGAGCTATTTCATCCAACTTATCACTATAAATAAGGGATCCCCATAAGGAAGTATACTATTCAGTGCAATATACTTGTTCTTTACTTCCTCCAAAGTCACAAACTGACTTGATCGTCATAACACCTTTTCAGATACCTCCACTAACGGTTCCAAACTCATTCCAAATATCTGAAGGAAGACTTCTCTTCCGGAACTACAATCTAACCTCCCTATTTTACCACCAAAATATGATACGTTGTATACTAATGTCTTATTGTATATTTTTATTAAATAAAAAATGAATAGTATATGATATGTTAAATGGATAAATATTAAAGTGAATATGTGAAATGATTTAAAATTGGTAATATAATGGAGTAAAAGAGTAGTTGTCAGTCTGTGTAGTTTACACGTTGTATTAAAAGAGGGAGTGGAATATGCCAACGATACCTTCGCGGTGATGATGTAAATGAAGGGCCAGGAATGAAGGTTGTGATATAAAAGAAATTAATATATAGTATTGTATTGCAATCGTCTCTCTTCACTTTCTCATCTCTCAATTCAATTCATATAATGGTGAAAGGGCCAGGTCTCTATTCCGATATTGGCAAGAGAACTAGAGGTATTTTATTTATATTTCTTATTCTTATTTTCTTTTATTTATCTCATTCATTCACTCATCATTTTTTAATTTCAGATCTTCTCTTCAAGGATTATCAGAATGATCACAAGTTCACTATCACCACTCACACTTCCACTGGACTCGTATCTTTCTCTTTATTCTTCCTTCTTCAAATTATACCACTATTTTCACCTTTAGGCTTTCTTTCTTTCGATTATTACAAAAATATATAACTCATTTTTTCCACAATTATTATCTCATTGATCCATAAACTAGGTTATTCATTCAGAATTTGTCAACATACATTGGTATATCTCATTAATCCATACCTTGATAATCACAAATTAATAAATTAAATTAAATACTTTTATCATTTCCTTACACTTTAGAGATCAATACAACATTATAAGGCTTTGTTGTTGTTAGTTAGGTATGATTGGTTTATTTTCAGGAAATCACATCAAGTGGAGTGAGGAAGGGTGAGATATATCTGGCTGATGTTAGTACTAAGCTGAAGAACAAGAACATCACAACTGATGTCAAAGTCGACACTAACTCCAACGTAAGTCCGAATTTATTCCTTCTATAATTTTACTACTAATAATACATCACCCATTTTTCAATTCTAAAAATACTAATAGTAATACCAATGCTTACTTTTTATTTGTGTGATGTAATTAATTCTTTAATATTTAGTCGTAGAGGAAAACTATGCTTTTTCATGGGATAACTATAACCTTCTTTGGATGATGAGAGTAAATGGAAAGAAAGAAGAAAAAAATGTCCTCAAGATAAAGGAGAGAAATGCAGATAGAAAATTGCTTGTGTGGCCGGGTTCTTAATTCTATCTTTTCCCATTTTGTTGGTGCTAGGGATGGCAATGGGTCTAGATGGGTCTGGGTAGTGCATTACCTGGACCCGCCCCGTTGTTTCATTTTTTGGATGCCCGCTGGGTATACTACCCGTGGGTCCTCGGGTACCCAGCGGATCCATGGTTACCCATAACTTACACATTTGTTAGTGTGTAAAAGATTCTTTCTTTATCTTTTTTGTCAATGATGTCTAACAGTTTTTCCTCAAATGCCTCTTCTTCAGTTATCTCTAGTTATTTTCTATTTGAAACAACAAAATTAGACCAGTTTGTTTCTTTCTTTGATGCAATGTTTGAGTTGGATATCTTGTGGCTGACAAAAAAATTAGAAACTTCATGACATGTTTCGGCATTGAAGCAGAAAACTAAGGTTGGGAGTTGAGTTCAGTGGAATTGTTGTTGTTCCCTGTTTCCTATTTCTTCACTATGGTGCACCGAGCCTCCAACACTTTTCTCTTCATTTGACATTTTTGCTTTGCATTTTTTATTCTTGAAAACAGTGCATAGATATTAACCCCATTTTTTGTATGTTTTTAATATAAGTTTTGAAATTTGTTATGCTGATATGTATTCTGTGTGACTGTGCTTAACCATTTCTGTTATGTAATCCTCTTGTACAGTATTGTTATCAGGAATATACAGCAACAACAACAATTAAGTCTTAATTTGTATTAGGAATATGAGCATATTTTTTTTATGAAATTGACTATTGTCAATGAAAGTCCATGCTAATTTTTGTCTTTCTGGCTGAACACTCTGCAGCTACTTACAACTGTTACTGTGGATGAACCTGCACCTGGACTGAAAACAATTTTTAGTTTTATTTTTCCTGATCAAAAATCAGGCAAGGTAAAGAAACATTTTCCTTTGTCCTATCTTTCAAACTATTATTATAGTTTTATTCAAATTATCCTGAGTGATGGACATTCATTCTGTGTCTGTGTGGTGTTCAATAGGTGGAACTCCAGTACCAGCATGAGTATGCTGGAATTAGCACCAGCATTGGGTTGACAGCAAGTCCCATTGTTAACTTCTCTGGTGTGATTGGAAACAATTTGGTTTCTATTGGTACAGACCTTTCATTTGATACTGCCTCTGGCAACTTTACCAAAACCAATGCAGGGCTGAACTTCACTCATTCTGACCTTATCACATCTCTAACTCTGTAAGAAATTTTGAAGAGGGTTATCTATTTTCTTATGCAACTTGAATTGTTTTTCTGATTTATTTGTGTGCCTTTTTTGTTGGTGATTGTAGAAATGATAAGTTTGACACCCTTAATGCCTCGTATTACCACATTGTGAACCCGCTGACTAGTACTGCTGTTGGTGCGGAGCTTTCTCACAGCTTTTCAAGCAATGAGAATATACTCACCATTGGCACCCAGCATGCAATTGACCCCATAACCTTGGTGAAAGCTCGGGTGAACAACTTCGGAAAGGCAAGTGCTCTGATCCAGCATGATTGGAATCCAAGAACTCGCTTCTCTCTTGTTGGTGAGGTTGATACCAGGGCCATTGAGAAGAGTGCAAAGGTTGGTCTTGCTCTAGCCCTCAAGCCTTAGAAGACTGTTGATTTTGTGGGTGGAGGCAGTTAAGTTTAGTGGTTGAGTTTCACTGCCCCAACGAACCTTTGGTGCTTCATTTTGGAGCTATTAATTTCATTTGTATTTTGTGGGCTTAACTTGTAAAAATAAGAAGCACAAACAAACTTTTATCTTGTCTTTTATTCAACAAGCACATTTGAGTATGTTTTTTTTTTTGGGCATATAAGGTGATTGATGGTTGTGCAAACATGTTGGCTGCATTTCTAAGCTCTGATTTAGAGAGACCCAGGCTTCAATTTGTTCTCTGGTATTGCTAAGTTTGTAAAAAGCATCCACTGCCTTTTCTGCCAGCCATGGATAGATGCAACCACAGTGACAAAAACATTGTCCTGATGAAACCAGGAGAGATAATATTCAGTGGTGAAGATAAACATACGAACAAGGTTATAAAATCTCTAGAGCAAGTAATTGATGAAGCCTAATAAACTCGAATTCTGGTACCTAAAGAGATTCAAACTTATTTTTTTTATCTTTTCTTTCTTAGTTGTTAGTTATTTTTAGGATATGATAATTTTATTTTAATCTCTTCCTTGTTTTGAGTGATTTTGTTGTTCTCTCTTCATATATTTATTCATTTAATTACAATGGATAATATGAATGAGATAGCCAATTCTATTATGGCACTAGAGCAAGTTAACACAATCCTAGAAGAAAAACTGAAGCCTCTATCATCTTCATCAATCACAGATCCATAAAACTATCATCATGACCAAAAACACTGAAGAAATGTCAATTGGTAGTTCTCACCTACCATCAACATACCCTAATTCCTTCTACTACATTCATGCATCATATTATCCACGATAAATGCATGTCATTTGATAGAAAATGATCCCATGTCATTTGATAGAAAATGATCCCATGATCCTGAACCGATCTTAACTAGGCTCGTAAATCTCAAGTTTGTCCCAATGCAGATTGGTCTCAAGAGATGAGGAATGCACTTTTTGTAAAGAATAAAATTGGTTTCATTTAGAACCATCGAAATTTCGGACAAAGGTTCGTTTGATTTACTTTTTTCTGGATTTTTGCATAACGCATGAGTCACGCTTGTGGACCCCGTTTAGCATGGGGTCCACGAGCAGTAATAATGGTTTTCGTTAATGCAAAAATTTGGCACACAAGATTGGGTCATGCTTCGACTTTCGAACTCCGTGAAGTAGATTTCTTGGGAAACTGTACTAGAATTTTCAACATCGAACCATGTGATTCATGTGTATGGGCTAGGCAATTTTTTTTCGTTTTACGATAGTTTAACAAAATCAATTCCTTGTTTTAAATTGCTACATTGTGATATTTGGGGGCCATTTTGCGTCCCCTCATTTTCTAGAGCATGTTATTTCATGTCTTTTGTTGATGATTTTAGTTGTGTTGTGTGGATTTACTTAATTAAACACAAGTCTGATTTGAGTGAGTGTTTAATAGTTTTTTTGCAAAATGGTGGATACACAATTCAAGGGGGGAGTTAAGAAAATAAGTTGTAATAATGGCGTGGAGTTCACTTCTAATAGCATGATAAAGTTTTATATTGAACGAGGAATACGCTAGAGCACTTACGCCCCACAACAAAATGGGGTAGCTGAAAGAAAACATAGGCATGTTCTTGAAATAACGTGAGCATTGAGATTTCACGCAAATTTACCTATTGGTTTTTTTTGGGGGGATGTGTTTTAATAAGGCTTACTATTCTAATTTTGTTTTATGAAAAAAATTCTAATTCTCATAAGGCTTACTATTCGTCCATTACATCACTTGATGAGTCAAAATACTTCTACCATGTAGCAAAAGATTCTAGGTGGAGAGAAACAATGCAAAATGAGGTTGATTCCCTTAAACAAAATAACATTTGGGCCCTTGAACACATTCCACCTAGAAAGCATGTTGTGGACTCTAAATTGGTCTACAAAATCAAATATAAACCCAATGGAAAGGTGAAATGGTTCGAGGCACGTGTAATGGTGAAAGGATTCACTCAAGTGGATGAGATTGACTTTCACGAGACATTCACTCCGGTAGCAAAATTAGTCAGTGTATGCAGCCTACTTGTGTTTGCTGCAAAGGAAAATGAGGTCATTCATCAATTAGATGTGAACAAGGTATTTTACATGGAGATCTCCATGTTGAAGTTTATATGAAAATTCCACAGGGCATTGTAAAAGTATAAGACACTTCAATGTGTTGCTTACAAAAATCACTCTATGATTTATGTCAAACATCTCGAAATTGGTATTGCAAGTTCACAAAAGCTCTATTGGAGGCTAGGTTTTGCCAATCACTTGTTGATCATTCTCTTTTAATCTAAAAGAGAGGTACAACCTACGTTTCCGCACTTATTTACGTTGATGGTGTCATTGTGATGGACAAAAAAAATAAAGATTGATGACTTAAAGAAATATCTTCATAATTGTTTTAGTATCAAGGATTTAGAACCTTAGAAAGTACTTTATGGGCATTGAGGTAGCTCGCACTATTGATGGCCTTGTACTTAGTTAGAGGAAGTATACCTCGGATATTTTTTAGGAGACTAGAATGCAAGGTTGTTGTCCCAATTCCTTTCGCATGGAAACAAATATTTGTTTGGAGGCAACACTTGATACTCCACCACTAGATGTCGCCCAATATCGACAACTAGTTGAATGCTTACTATACTTGTAAGTCACTAGACTTGACATCACCTTTCCAGTGAATATGCTCAATCAATTTCTATTTGATCTACAACCCCAAGGCAAGGCATTTTCTTGTCATCCATTGGAGACTTGAATTCGACTGCCTACTGTGGTGCTGATTGGGGAGGTTGTTTACTCACTTGATACCTCCTGACTAGATACCTGATCTTGTTGGGAGGTGCACCGAAAAATAAAATAAGGTTGAGGAGTTAATAATTTTAAATATTTCCAAACTCTCCCCCATGGTGTTTGTCAAAAATTTATCATCACAATAAAAAAATAGCATGACATAAGGTTTCCATCCTTCTGGTAGTTGAAGATGTTTGGTCTTTAATAGACATTGTGAAAGGAAGCAATTGAAGAAAGAAGAAAGCAATTGCTGCCTTTCATAGAACCTATGTTAATGAAATTAATGCAACATTTGAAGAACTAAAAGTTAAAAAGCCAGTTGATTTAATCAAAACTCAACACATAAATCTAGGCATTGAATGCTTATAAAGCTAAGTACTGAAAACTAAAAGCTAATGAGCGAGTTAATTTAATCACAACTATTTGATAATAGCCAGAAAAGCTTTACCTGCCCTTATATTTTTCCCTTCTAAGAAAGGGATCAACACTCAACACATACACCATCACATAAAACACCAAGCATGCTTCTCTTGCTCTCAAGTTGCTCATCAACAAATGGCTTAACAGAAATGATGGAAAGAAAAAAAGGGTGA
This sequence comes from Lupinus albus, assembly GCA_009771035.1. Classification (NCBI taxonomy): domain Eukaryota; kingdom Viridiplantae; phylum Streptophyta; class Magnoliopsida; order Fabales; family Fabaceae; genus Lupinus; species Lupinus albus. The sequence continues at coordinate 14,979,391 of CM020007.1, read as the reverse complement.
TAAGGAAAATGAAAATCCATCACCTCTATCTATCCCTTGGCATTGGGTTTTGGTGATTGTTGAGGATACTGGTGATGATATGGAGATGCATGAGTACCATTTGATAATGAAAGGCTCCTCTGCTGCTGGCCATTCCGGGTGAGCAATGTGCCACCTTGTGTTTGCCCGTTTCTAGTATTCGGGCTTGCGCCACATCGGTCGGCTTGCATTGTCTGGAAATAATATGATGAACTAGCCATGTCCTTAAGGTTTGGTAGAGGCTTCAAAGCTTCTACAACTTCACTCATCAATGGTCTGGCTTTCGGATCTCTACTAAGGCAGTGAGCAGCGAGATGAGCAGCTTTCTGAGCTCCTTTAATCGAAAAATGACCTTCCAAGCGAGGGTCGATCAACCGGTAGAATCTTCTTCTCTCTCCTAGATGTGGTCTAGCCCATTCCACAAGGTTATGTTCACCGTTGGGACGGTTTTTGTCCATTGATCTTCTACCAGTCAACATCTCAAGCAGTACAACTCCAAAACTATATACATCACTCCTTGATGTAAGATGTCCTGCCACAAAAACATAGATCGGATAAGTTGATGCAAATGTCGGATTACACATTTGGCAAAATATAATCACAATACTAAACCTGTTTTGGTGGGAAATAAGCATAATTTTGAAGCTTAAGTTTTAGGATCATTATTCAGATATTTGATAATCTGAAACAAACACACTAGCAGAATATAATAGAAGTGCAGGTTTTGTAAGTTATAAACATTTTGAGAATGCAACAATTGCCAATTACAAATCCATGGACACAATGGGTCATCACAAACAAACTGCACACAACTCCCAAGTAAATTAGGATTTCAATCCTTAATCTGTCCATAAGAAAAAAACAATTAACATTGTAGGATAAATGTCAAGAACATTGTACCAAATATTTTTGCTCAGCAAGTTTAGAGCTATAATAATCATCAAGGTCGGAATAAATGAAAACGAAGGCCCAGTGCACGAGGCTCCCACTTAGTGGGGTATGGGGAGGGTCACAACAAATGAATTCAGAAATAAAATGGAAAAAATAATCAAATAAAAACATGGAAGGATTTGCATGCATTACTTCGCTGATAAATAACAAAGAAAAGTCGCAGATTTGGACATGGCATATCCACCTAAACTTACCCGTCATGACATATTCTGGTGCTGCATAACCATAGGTTCCCATCACTCGAGTAGACACATGGGTTTTATCACCTTCTGGACCATCTTTTGCGAGTCCAAAGTCCGAGAGCTTGGCATTGTAGTCCTGAATCCTTATGTTATTAGGAATATTGAAATGAACAGAAATAGGAAAATGTAATCTTATTGGAACTTTTGGTACTTACTGCATCCAACAGTATATTGGAAGTTTTGAAATCCCTATATATTACAGGTCGTTCAGCTTCCTCGTGAAGAAAAGCAAGACCCTGTGCAGCACTTAGTGCGATTTTCATCCTAATGGACCATGGAAGAGGCAGGGATCCTACATAAGATATCATTATTACATGAGAACATAAAAGTAGATATAACCCAAACAAATGGTATAATACAGAAGTTTCAGGTTCCAATCGATACTCGACAAATTTTAGAGAAAGTTAACCCAAGAAAAAAAACATGAGATACCCAGTAAACACAAGGTAGTTATTGATGAAAACATGGTTACAGACAAGGTAAGTTGTTGATGAAAACATGGTTATAGAAAAAGTAGTTATTGATGAAATCATGGTTATAGACAAGGTTGTCAAATCACAATTCAAATCATGAATCTTTAGGCAAATTCTGAGTCATAAATCGTAAGGAATCATAAGATTCATAAACAAAATAAAAAGATAAGTTAGAATAAGTCATTTGAATGTTATATTACATATTAATGCTCAGCATATGAATATAAACAAAAGAAAGAACATTATAAGGAGAAGAGATTTTTTGTGAGTTGGTACAATGACAAGTGACTTGCACAGCCAATCTATGGTTTAAATAGATAAAATAGAAGCATTAATCCATTCTATATGTACATTTCACTAATGCCTACGAATTTTAATGAAATTCAATCTCTTTTAACATTTAGCTTATCCCACCTTAATAGGAATTTAATATTTTACCATTTAGGATCAGATTCACGACCTGACTCGTATGAAATGATGCAACTCTACAGAGAAACAATACACATCAGTAGCTAGAATTGGACGGTAATCGGAATCGCCCCTTGAGTCGCTCAATAGGCGTGTTATCATGAACCACCGGCGGAAAGTCATTCACGTTTATTCATATACGGATATACCCAACCGGGTTTCGCATTCGGAAATGAATTTTTTCCATGACTCGAAGCGAAACTGCCTCTTCATTTTTTTCTTTTATAATTTACCAGGCCAAACTTTCGAACTGTGTATTTTGTCTTATCTAATGTGTAAATGATTACAGTGTTTAATGATGCATTGCGTTTTGTATGTCCTTTAGTCAGATATGACTTTGAAAATTGATATATCTAATGATTCTAATCATAAACGGTAAAATACTAATTCCTCTTAAAACAAGATAAGCCAAACATTACAAGAAAATGAATTCTATGGAAATTGATAGACAATTAAGCATCATCGAAATCAACACGAAGCATATTGATGCTTCTAATTTTTCTATTTAAACCACATATTGGCTGCAAGTAAATTATAAACGTACCCTTTTCCTTCTATTTTTTTTATTCTTTCTCATTCAGTTTTCATTTTTCTATTAATTTTAAATTGAATATTGTAATGGCCGACACTCCATGACTTATGAATTTATGAATTTATTTTTTATTCATATGTTGAGCATACATGTAATATGACATTCAAATATATATTTTGTTATTTTTTTATTGTGTTCATGAATCTTATGATTCGATACAATTCACAATTCAAATTTTGGCCTAGAGATTCACCATCTGAATCGTGATTTGAAATCCTTGTTACATTAGTTCTAATTCTAAAAATGTCATTCTTAATTAGGCCAAAAGGTGTAGTAACTATTATTAGAAAAGATAATTAAAAACGAATAAGTCCTAAAATAGTAACTTACTCCTAAACAAGTGATTTTCCAGACTTCCACGAGGCATGAAGTCATACACTAGCAACCTTTGATCATCCTCAATGCAGTAACCTATAAGTTTAACAAGGTTTGGATGAACTAGATCACCAAGAAAATTTACTTCAGCCTGTCACACAAATCAAACAAGAAATTAAAAGTGAATAAAAAAATCTGTAGGTTTCAACATAGAAAAGATCATATCAGTAAAATTACAAACCAGCCATTCTTTATGACCCTGAAGCCCATCATGATTGAGGGTTTTCACAGCAACAGTAAGCCCTGTGCCAGGTTTCACAGGTCCAGTTCCATTTTCTTCAATCCAACCCTTGAACACGCAACCAAACCCGCCTTCACCAAGAAGACTCTCGGGCCGAAAATTTCTTGTTGCTAGCTTAAGATCATTGAAAGAGAATTTTCGAAGCCTTGAAGCAACTTTAAGTTCCTCTTCAAGTTTCGAAGTGGATGCATTGCTTTCGGTATTACTGGTGGTTGTAGAAGAGACTACAGGAACTGTTGGTTGGTCTCTACTTGTATCTATAGTTGATTTACTTTCAGCTAATGAGAAGTAAAGATCAGCAAATAAAAAATTGATTAGAACAAGCAATAAATAGCATCATGAAGTGAAATAACTCCCAGCCAATCATACCTAAGGGGAGGGGATGGCACAAGAGAATGGGCCATGATTTACGAAGCATGGATACGACACATAACGACAAATAGACACGACACAGACATGAGGATAAGGCAAAATTTAAAAATTATAGGACACGGCATGACTACGATACATGAAATAAAATTAATATAAGGCTAACCATAAAAGCATAAATCTTAAATGAAAATAGAGGAATGATGTTTCAAAAGTTACACAAGTCATTGTATACAGAATAAACTACTAATGCTTATCTAATTATTGTGACATGTCCATCTATTATAATGGTATAAAAACTCACAATGTAAATTTAATAAGTTGTAGAATACAATTAGAAAAGTCCATGAAGCATCTGATACGGACACGGATACGTCTCATAGACAACCACGACATGAGAAGGGCAACTACTTTGAAGTGTCCGTACTTCATGGAGGACGGTTACCCTTTCGTAGTTCACACTAAATCTTAAACAAAGCATCATCTATATTTTAACACCACCAACATTTGAAATGTGTTTTCGCACATAAATGTTTTGAATAAGCAGGAACTATGAGAAACTCAAATTTGTTAACTTAATAACAAGTAATGAATCTATACAACATGTTCAACTTTGTATGATCAAAACAAATCACGAAAAAGACGTGTCCTCAATTATATAATAAGAACTATAATTGTTCTAAAGAGAAAATTGTGTTACCATAATTAGTGCTGGTACCACTAACTGAGCTATCAACCTTGGATCTAGAAGAAATGCAGCTACCAAAGAACCTGAACCTAAGCCAACACCTTCCACTCTTTTCTTCTTCTTCTTCTTCCAAAACCTCATTTTTCTTTTTCTTCTTCTTGTTCTCCTTTGATTTAGACACATCCAAAGACTCCAATACCTTACCCATCTCTATGAAGCCCTAAAGAGAAATCATCAAAACCCAATTCCAAACACACCCCACAATGCCAAACATCCCAAAATCACATACAACACCAGAAACAGATGACAAATAAAAATCACAACTTTACTACTCAAAACCCCTTACTGAACAAACCCCAAAAAATTTAAAGCGATAAAAAAGAAAGGGGTTACATCAGAGGTAGCAGATCAAAACCCAGAGAGAGAAAATGAGTTGAAGCAACCCTAGATTGAAAAAGAGAGTAAATGTGAACTCAAAAAAGAAGACAGAAACATATGCTGAAGAAAAGACAGAGAAATGTGAGAGATGTTTGTGTCTTGTGTCTTGTGTTTGTGTCCCTCCTATTATCTGATAAATGGAAATTTTCTGAAAAATGTGGTAAATTAAACATTACATAATTAATATTTTAAATTAAATAAAAAATAAACTCTCTAAAACACTAAAATTATAGATCCTCTCTCTCTCTTTAATTATTTATTTTAATACAAAAATTAGATGAAACCACTTTTTGGAGTATTTTGTTTTTAGAAGGATAATAAATATTTTATTTGGGAAAGGTTATACTTTCCAATAGTAACTCTTCTAAGTTAGTAGACTAGATAAAGAAAAGTACTTAATTATATTTTACAATAGCGATTCATAAAAAAAAGTACTTAATTATATTTTACAATATCCTTGTTAGAGTAACATTTTAGGTTATTAATATGTAATTCTCCAAAAGTGGCATCTTTGGAATTTAAACTTAAAACTTAATATAAATTTTTTTGAAAATGGAGAAATATTAACCATGAGTTGATAAGAAACTTTCAATTTGAAAGAGGTGTATATTAAATATATTTAGGATTTTTCAATAAAAACTTTTTGTGTAGGTTTTAATGGTATTGATTGGGTTTGAGTGAGGTGTCTGGGTTGGGTAACCAAATGGAGGATTTATGTAGGTAAAATTCAGCTTGATTTATGACACCTAAGTTCTAAGTGACAAAACTTTGATACGATAGTTACCTAATAATATATATGATTGATCTTTGCTACAAGAAAGAATCCAGGAATGGGTGGTTACAAGTTTTTAAGTAAATTGAGAGTATGGTGAGATTTGAATATTGATTATTTTGCCATTAAAACTTTCGGGAAAATAACGGTAGAGAGTTTCTTGGTATTATGGGTGAGCATAGGCCGAGTTGGGTCGGATAAGGTTTGTCTCATACCCAATCTTAAATATTGATTGAGTTATTTTTTTTAACCCGAAGCTAATCTAATCTTAAATGTCAATTGGGTCAGTCTTTGAACTTGAACCCGACCCTAGACTCGATTAAATATAATGCAAATTTATTTTAGATAAAAATTTCTCGATATTATTTATTATTATGGATATATAATTTAACATATGAAATAATATATGTATATATCAATGTAAATCATATATATGACAAAAAATTATAAAATCAATGATACTTTATATCAAAGAGATAGTATTACTTTGTATATAATTGAATAAAGACACATAAAAATATGATAAATGAGTAATCATGCGACAGGTCCGGGACGGGTCCGACCAGGACATGCTTGTCCTCTACTCGGCCATAAATATTGAGTGAGTCTAATTTTTAAACCTGAACCCGACCCTAAACCCGATCAGATCTGACCCTATTCAAGTCCGATCATGATCGAGCCAAGTCGGGTGAGTGGGTAGAGTCGGGTTATGCTCACCCCTAGTTGGTATCAATAAGAGTTTCACTAATTCTTTCAGGGTGTATAGTTGTATATCCCAACAAATATCGTTTATATGAATCAAACCTTTAATCTTAATCCATAATAAAAGGATTTCTTAATTAGCTGAATATATAAGTGTAAACTCTTGGAAATGCACTCTCTCCTCAAAGATATAAAAATATATGCTTATGAGAGAGGTGGTTATTTTAATTTAACATTTAATTTTTATTTAATGTTAAAAATGTCTGATTTTAACTCGAGTTCAAGTTTTATGTATAAAAAAACAGTATTGAGAGTGGTATGCTTCTAGTTTTAAGGAGATTATATACTTTTTTAAATCCATCATATAGGTTTTCAAATACGCCTTATATATAAGTTAACTTTGGAGCTTAATTTTTTTTAAAATCAATCATTCATAAGGTGAAATGAACAAAAAGAAAGCTATAGGACTAAATTAAAAACAAAAAATAATTTAGAGAATAAATTTAATAGTTTTATCCATGGTTTTCTATACTGTTCTTCATTTGTACATATAATTGTTAGTATAATATTATAATTTTGTCAGACACAACCGCTTTTTGTATAATACTTGAGAAGCTTTAAAATGTATCTCCTCTCACTTCAGTTAGTAAAAGGATTACATATGTATTGTTTTATTTAATTTTAGAAATATTTTTGTAAAAAATAATTAAATAGTATACATATCACAATTTTAGTATACATTATTCTCTTATAATAGTAGAGTAACTTACTATTGGTCACGTTCACAAGTTTTGTCCCTATTTGATTGGAATTTATGTTTTTAATTTCAACCCACAAAGGATTAAGTTACGCACTTTAGTTTTATTTTCCTCTCATTTATTTGACACTCCCAAACAAAAGAAATATTTAATTTGATTTGTCTTCATTTCTTCTCCTCTTCTTGCCCCTTAATCTCTTTCCTTCATTTTGAGTAATAGGGAAGGAATATTAGGTTTGTTGCTGTGATGGATCGGTAATTCCAAGCGTGCAAAAACAGTTTCTTAGGCACCACAAGATTCACACTAATAAAAAAGCGTGAGTGGAATAACTTGAAATTAGACGCACTAAAATCAAACAATGTGTATTGATTTGTCAAAAAAAAAAACTAAGTAGCATTTCATTAATACAAATATTCATTGCTAAAGATAATAATATTACACTATTCCCCTTAAAGGGGGAATGTATCTAAATTTAAGATCGCGGCTTACAATACAAAAGTAAAGCTCTATATTTCTAAAAACAAATTGACATGCCAATTCCATCACAATGTTAGTACACTACCAAAATAACATAACTTTTTGTGCACAATTTTTAAAATACAAGAAAACAAATCATCCACCTTTACTACTCTTCATTAATGGAGAGACAAGTGAATTTTTTAAGTATATTTTAAGGGTAAAGATGTAATAATCTTTTAAATAAAAATGGCAAAAGTGACATTGCATCTTCCATTCTCTTTGATTTTTTTGAGTATTTGTCTCTCCATTGTCTTACTCCTTTGCTTCTTCCACTGCTTTGAATAAAATATTTTAATGAAATGAAACCAACCATAACTCCATTCTAAATAATCCCTTTCGAAATGGTGGAAGTTCCATTTATCTTTAGTGAGCACTCAGGGATATATGTAACACCTGTTGAGACCATAAACATTATCATACATAACATTTTGCATGATGAAAACCAAAACTGTTTTTGATGAGGAGTGAAAGAGTGCTAAAAATAAAACAAATGCTAGTATGAGAATACATGTAAAATCACATTTAAATACTTAAATATGTCTTTAGTCCCTGAAAATGTAAGTACTTTTTTAGTCAGTTGATCGTTTTAGTCCTTGTCGATGATGGGTGAACACAAGAATTAAATTGAAGCTCAAGCATGCAGTTAAGACAACAAATCATCATCCAAAATGTAGCGAACTGTACCTTTTTCTTTGACACCAATTTGCAAAGAGTCAAGTGTAATTATGCCATCAGTCAATGGAAGTAGCTCAAGTTTAATGCTGGCTGTGGATTGAGATGGTACACATCTGATGTGATCCATATATGGTTTTAAATCAATTAGTGTCAGTTTAAACAAAGTTTACAACAAAAAAGGCTTAAACTTACTTTTCATCCCCAATTTTTCTCTTATGCGAAGTTCATCCCTTGACTTTTTCTGGAGTTTTTGTTCCTCAAGCACTGTGTTATACCACATTAATCCCCCTACCAAGTTTACATTCAAAAACTAATGGAAAAAAGCATGAGGCTAATAACCAGTATGGCCATGTCACTGCCTTCATTAGTTTTTGCACAAAAACTTGACAGATGGGCTAGCATTGAATTACCAAAAAGGTTTGAAGACAAATACTGCCTAAAATATATCCGGGGACGAAGTTCGCACATCAGTACGAGTTCAGGGATGAAAAATGTATTTAAGCGAAATAAAAAATGACACGTGATATATTACCCAAGCGGAACTCTACTCTGCAGCCAAAGATGTGTACAACTCCGGCCAGAACTAGGAATGACATCATCACTTTGTTTTTCGTTTTGTTTTACATGAGAAGTGAAGCTCCGCGGCTGGGTGGCACCAATATAATGATCACTATTAGCCCTTCCCAAAAAGCCAGTGAAACCAATAAATGGACTCATCATAGTTGTGGGTGAACTCAGAGAGACAACCGAAGGGGGTGAAGTAAATGAAGCTGGAGCAAGCACTGTCAAAGTTAGATCTTCAGATGTCAAATTTGAAGCTCGAAGAGTTAAAACCTGGTAAAAATGAAGCAACTAGGTCAATCTAATTGTGATTTCAGTAGGAAAATAATGTATGCAAATTAAAAATGAAGCTCCTATGCAGAGCCAACTAGTGATAGTCAATCAATACTTCAATAGTTAAAAAGCATATATAGACCTGCACAGGAAGTGGGGAATTTCTTTGATAAGGTCGAGGAGACTCTCCTGACATCTCAGACGCAACAGTTATCAAAATATCTCTTGATGTACGTGGTTGCCAACTAATTGGTTGCTTAAAGAATAATCTTGATGCTATATTGAGCAAAAAGCCATGGCCAAAACAACTTATTAGCACCTTAACATTTATTAGATACCATAACAAAAGCCCACAGTTGTGAAAAGTCTACCTGTATAATTGCATCGACATGATACCATAACTGCATACTGATCATCACCACCTAAAGCATTCTCCCCTTTATCAGGACTCTTAGAGGAAAGATTTAATTTTGATGCTGAGTTTCCAAATTGCAACTTTGACAATTGAGAACTTCTTTCTTCCTCAACCTTTAGATTCTTATACATAGAAGTTGTAGGTTTAAGGATAAAAGAATGCTCTTCACCTCTCCTGTAATTACAAACTTCTAATAAGATGAAGAAAAGACCTAACTGTATAAACAGAATTCTGAACTTCACCATCCATATTAAATATAGCAAGATACAAACTCATTCCAGAAACACAATTGGCACACCATCTATGAGTTGATAATATTTTCGATACCAAAAAAGATAGTATGACATTCCACAAGGTACATTTTTATTATTTTATGCATACTATATATGGAATAGAAAGAAAATTTAATGCCTTTTCTACTTTAGGTAATTTTGGTTCTCTCTACTGCACACTGAACCAACACAACACATATTATAAGTATTTCCCCCTCTTTTGCAAAGTTTGGGTCCCTCAGCACAAGCATAATGAAATCAGATAAGTATTAATATAAACAACATCAAGACCATTATTAAGAATTAACAACCTGAGGGCTAAATTTGGTAAAGAATGGTCATTTCCGGCTTCAATACATGCAATTGGCAATGATGACAGTTTTCCACTTTTCGTAGCCTCGTCAAGAACAATTGTAATGGCATCTATAAAGATCACAATATCTGGAGCATGTGAAGGAGCAACATTCTGGAGAAGAATTTAAGAAATATTAATAAAAAACAGAATTTCAAAACCAATAGCACTATATGGTCTCAAAAATTAAAAGTATAATATTCGATAGAAGAAAAAGAAAGTTAAATATGTCGAATAATTTGGTCCAGTGGCATCATAGTCCAAACCTTTATCTGAACACACAGAAGATCCTCTGAATTGCAGTCAGCAGCAAAAGAATGAATCTCTACAGGTTGTATTATTTTGACTTTCCTTCTCCACCTTCTTCCAGGTGTATAGGTACCTTCTAATCCACAACAAACAGAAAATCTTTCTCCCTCCAATGAGACACCTCGAAAAGATAACAGTTCATTCCCAGATTTGTTCCTTAAAAACTTCTGAGATGAGATCTGATCCCAATCATCAATTTCAAAGTTTGGCTTAGAACTAGCTGCTTTAAGAGGACCAGTTGGTGTGCTCGTAGTTTGGGGTAATGATGACATGGAGTAACTTCTGAAATTGCCAAATGAGAACAGCTGAGAACCAGATGAAGCTGAAAGATTGGATTTTTGAGAGGTGGTACCAGTTCCTGAATTTGAAGGTAAATTTGGAGTTGGCGGTGTTAATGGTCGAGGGGAAGGAGGGGGGAGAGTGTTGTTATGTAATGGAAGTATCCATTTCAACAATTCTCTGCAGGGATCACTACTTTTATAAACTGAATAGTCCTCGTTCTCAGAAGACAGTAATTTCTCTGGATACTTTTCATATTGAAGAATTTCTATACAAGGGTCTCTAAGAAAATGAACACCAACATTCACCTGTAAAATAACCTGGATATTTCCATAAAAAACAGGAAAACAGAATCAGAGAAATTGATGAGACCAAGGTCCAAGCAAGTAATGTAAAGCAACAACTTCTCTATCATTAAAGATACATTCTAGAAATCTCAACAATTATAATAATTACATAAGTCAATACACTACTCAATGGTCCAACCGTCCAAGTACCATACAAAAGTTCTGCACTCAAAATGTTCCAGAGTCAAAGGAGAAACTAAAAAGATTGTAAAGGTTGATTATGCAGTAAGCAGATAAACAAAAACTAACCATATAATAAATTCACAGCACAACCTTATATCCGGGATACAATATGACTTTATACATCTGCAGTAAAAGATTCTAACCTTGAGTTTTATAAGCATGATATACAATGGAATTCAGTTCCATGTCTTGGTTATCTAAAAGCTATTTCTAGCCTAATAGAAGTTAGAAGAAACTATATATCCAAATAGATTGTATCCTTGAGGTAAAAATGAGATATATTGTAAGTAAAAGATGGCTAAACTGCTTATGTGTGTGTGTGTTTAATCAAAGGGGGAGAAGAGAACTTAGAAAGATCGGTACCACATTTAACTGAAGAATAGCACTCCACTTGCTAGAGGAACTTAATCTACAGAATTCATTTAAAAAATTATCCATCTCTCCTTACCAACTTTAGATCAAGAAAATAGATGATCATAGTTTCCGAAGTTTTATGGAAAATACCACTATATCTCCATTAGGTAGAGCACAAGACTTGACGGATTTTCTGGCCACTCCTCCAGAAGTAGTTGCATCAAAATTTCCTCTATCAATAACTGCACTGATAGAAGGCATGTTTTTTTCAGTTTCTTTAAATCCAAGTGTTGAGGCCATTTCAGCGTTTGTTTCAGAGGAGTTTGGAAAATTTTCTGAAGAACCTCGTTTGGAGCAAAGTGGCTCATCAGACTCAGAAATTCTAATAAAGAAGTGAGAATTGTCAAAGTTTTGCAACAAGGACGCAGTTTGTCTCTTGTGAATCTCCATCCTGAGAATGGATTCACCATAAAAAACATCAGGTGGATGATCCTCTTTTGGCTCTTGACTACTGATACTTAATTGTCTATTTTCAATGTGAGGGCTGTGACCTTTGGCATCAGTACTCATCAGAGCAGCAAGTTTAAAAGGAGTCGTAATCTCTGCATCGTGCTTACTTGCGGACAAGCAGGCCAGAATTTGAACTTGTTCACCTGAATTATATGGGTCGAATCAATAAACCAAATAATGCAATAGGATTAATGTAGTTAAAGAAAGAAAGAAACTGACCAGGAAATAGAAAAGAACGATCTAGATCTAGAGAGTGTATATCTGAGACATGATTCCAGTTTTGAGGAAGTTCCTCTATAATTGAGAATTAGATGTATTATTAGATTAGATTAGAAATTAGAATAGATGAAAAGTAGTAATTGGAGTGTGAATTGAGGAATGAAGAATAAGAAAAGAACATACTGTAAGGAATGGTAATACATCCTTGATGATGAGAAACATCCAAGTGATTAGATAGAAGAGGTGTGGAATACTGTGAATGAGGGTCAAAGTGAGTCTCCGATGATAATGATAATGATAATGATGATGATCGTTCTGATTCCGTACAAGTAGAGCGCATTAAGAAATTCATAATGGAAGGTGATGATTCATTGAAGAAGAAGAGTTGAAGCTACGGAGGTTTAGTATTTCTGAATTGTGAGTGGGGATGGGAAGGGTACAATTCATTTTATTATCTAATGAATAATTGACCCAAAGCCTTATAGAGTGTTAATATTTGGAGGAACCAGCCGTTAATTTTATTAGCTATGAAGTTAGTATTGGTTGGATAACAAATGAGTAATAATTTATTCATACTATTAGGTCTCAATACTATAAAAAACAATAATATAATACTTGCATATATAATGAATAAGATTTTTTGTATCGAAAACATAAGTAAATTCAAGTAGGAAAGTCTTATGGTCTTCCTCAATGTTTCACACAAATGAATTTATTTAATTCAAAGTTTTCATAGAAAGTTATTCTTTGTTTGAGGCCATATCCTATTTTATCTCCAAATCATGAGGTTGTTTATCATGGACTTGGAGTTCCACAATACCCCTATACTCATATCTTCTAGCAACATAAATAAAATAAATTAAGTTTAGGGCACCTATCCCTCCTATAAGGTAGTAAAAATAGTCCACCCTGCCAGCATTTATATCATTAGTCAACCAATCTGGGTGACTATGTGTTTTAGTAGTATGATGAACTGTGTTGATTATTATGCTGCTTGCATATGAAGCTCCAGCAAAAGAACATGAGAACAATGAGTTACCAATGCTTCTCATGTGTTCAGGAAATTGCCTATTAAAGAACTCAATTTGTCCCACTATATTGAATGCCTCACATAGTCCCATAAGTATTAATTGTGGGGCTAGCCATAGCACTGATATTGGTGCAATTCCAAGTGGATTTGGATTTGAATTTGCTGAGTCCCTCCTTAATTTCTCAATCAAGCCAGCCACAACCATTGAAAGAGCAGAGAAAACCATGCCGATTCCGATTCGGAGAAGGAGACTAATGCCAGTTTCATTCTTAGTCTTTTTTCTAAGTATTGGTACCAAGACCATGTCATAGAATGGAATCCATAGAGCTATGGTAATTAATGATATGACAGTAAGTGAACCAGGTGGGATTTGGAATTTGGGTCCAAGGTGTCTGTCCATTTTAGTAGCTTGTAAAACAGTGTATGTTTGTTGTTGTGCCATGGAAATGAGACTAAGGATAGTAGCAGCCCATATTGGGAAAATTCTTGCTAAGCATTTAACCTCTTCTACTTGTTGGATACTAGCAAGTCTCCATTGATTTACTCTGCTCCCATCTGGGTTTACCTCCCCCTCCATTATTAAAGCAGCTTTGTCTAATGCCCTATTAATTAAGAGACAAAAAAAGTACACTTTTGAGCTTATACATAAAGAAACAAGTTTTCAACATTATTTGTAACATTTTATGAGAGAAGTGTGCTTACCTGAACTTTTTGGTTACAGGAAGCTTAAACAAAACAGTAGTCCCAGTAAGTGGGGGATCATAGAAAACTCCAACAACATTGTCATCACTTGGAAGCTTGACTTTTCTCTTTCTATAGGCAGCAACTAGAACTTGTGCAATACCTGAAAAAATGCTTCCTTCTGCTTTGACATGGATATAAACTCTTTTTCCAACAAAAAACAAGATTATGGAGCAGAACATGAACAAAGTTGGTATTGCTAAACCAAGTTTCCAGCTCACAGAGTCTTGAATATAAACCACCACTGTTTGAGTGATCAACAATACCAAACTAAATGTTGTGTAGTACCAATTAAAGAAGCTGTTAATCCCTTTCTTTCCTTTAGCAGTGGTTGGATCAAATTGGTCAACACCAAATGGTATACTGCATGGTCTTACACCAGCAGAGCCAATGGTTAGAAAGGCAAATCCTATAAACAGAATACCCATTTGAGAATTGTTTGCTTTAATACATTGATTCAATGCTAGTTGCTCAGGACTGCATGGTGGAGGGTGCAGCTTTGGTAACCAAGATGTTAATGTCACCACTATCATCCCCTATTTTACAATGTTCAATACAAAAAACCCAAGTAAATATTATATGCATGAAATTCTAATTAAAAGGAAAATGTTCTAGGCATACTACTTTTCTCACAACAATGGACAACATATATAGTTCTTTTTGAAATATGCATAGACAAAAGGATAAGAAAAGAGAGAGATAAGAATATATATATTATTTATATATAAAATAATTAATACTAAAATATATGGACTATAATCTAATCATTTCAGGATATCTATCGGTGTCATGTTATCATTTCTAAAAGTGTCTTATTTGAAAAGACAAAAATATCCTTAAAAAAGAATGGAAAATATTAATAAAAGAAAGTTTCTAAGGTTATATTTGTCATTTCTGATCATCAATATTTTCCCTCTACTTTCTCTACATATTTGGTGATAAATGATTTTATGGGGATCCCACTTATTTTTATTATCTCCACTCTTTCTCTCTTCTCAATCAAATAAGGGAAAAGGCTAATTTCTCCACAACTTATGTTCTCCTTCTTTCCTCTCTTTTTGTATATAACTTAAACATATTTTAGAGGCTATTTAAGAAGTTGGTTAATGGTTAAGTGGTTAGGAAGTTAGATAGTCAGTTTGTTAATTTTATATCATTCATTTTGCTTGGAACACAAGCCTTTTCCACCACCAATTACCTCCATTTTATCACAGTTAGAAAATATAATCATGTGTTGATTTACATAGATGAATACCGAGTATAAATACAACAACGACTAGTGATTCTGATCCTACAATCATGTTAGTCATCATGACAATAATCCTATAATAATTACAATTGCAAATACTATTGATTACATGATATAGCATAATTATACTAATGGCTTAATTATAGAGATTGACTATTCAACACAAGATTGATATAGTCATGAAATCCTTATATAAAAGGATTTCATTCTTTAACTCTCCCTCTCAAACTGATGGGTGAAGGAGTCACCTCAAGTTTGTCCCTGAGTTGATTGAACCGTGTATGGGTCAAGGTCTTGGTGAGACAATCAGGAATTTGATCAATTGATGGGGCATATGCTACAATGATTTTATCTTGTAGTACTTGATCTCTGATGTAGTGCACATCAATTTCAATGTGCTATGTTGGAGCAAGCATGACTAGATATGAGACTAGTGCCTTGACACTCAAGTTATCACACCACAATGTTGGTTTCCTTGGCAAATGGAACTTTATTTCATCAAGGAGTGGACGAGTTCATGCTTTCAGCAGCTAAATCAGATAAGGCCCTATATTCTGACTTGTGTTGGACCTTGAGACTACTTTATGCTTTCTTGAGGACCAAGAAATAAGTGTTTCACCAAGAAAGACAATTGACCTACCACATACTTTTGATCATCCACACTAGTGGTCGAGTCTGCATCTGAAAATCCTACCAAGTCTAGATCAGTAGAGAGTTTAATGTGTAGATAGTGGTGGGTGGTGCCTTGGAGATACCTCAAAATTCTTTTTATATCCTCCCAATGATTTAATGTGGGAGAGCTCATGAATTGACTAAGCTTGTTGACAAATAATGCAATGACAGATCTTGTGTTTGTTAAGTATTGCAAATCCCCTATGACTTGTGTGAAAACAATTGGATCTTTTAGGTTCTCCCCATCAGCTGTAAATTGTGTTCTAATTATCATGAGGGTTGGGCATGATGATGCACTTTCTATCTTGAATTTTCTTAGCACATCCTTTATGTACTTTGACTGCTTTAAGCACATATCACTTGTATCTCTTTGAACCTCCATGCCCAATAAATAATGCAAGTGACCAAGATCCTTTACGAAGAACACAATGTTGAGTTGTTTGATGAAGGCTTCCAAGAACTTTATATTGCTTCATGTCACAATTATATCATCTACATATATTAGGAGGAAAGTGATATGATTTTTACCTCTTAAAGTGAAGAGTGAGGAGTCACTTTTGTATTTTAAAAACCTCATTTCAGCAAGGCATTTTTTATACTGTCAAACCAGGCTCTTGGGTATTTTCTAACTTGGTATCATAGTACTTAAGTCTTGAATGCTCTTGATCTAAAACAAATCATGTCATCCGCTACCAATTCAAATCACAAAAATGATCTACCATCCACTACATCTGTCAAGTTGGACAGAGACAACTATCCACTATGAAAATCACTAGTGTTGCCTATAATCAGAGGTGTTAGACTCGATGGTTACATGTTAGGGACAAATGAGTACCCTTAAGAATTCATAATTGCTCCACATTCAAGCAAAAAGTCCAATCCCGACTTTGTAGATTGACAAGCATATGATCAACAACTCCTTGGTTGGTTGATGAACTCAATGATTGTTGACATAGAAACACAACTATTGCATTGCGAAACCTCAAAACAACTTTGAGATGAGGCTCAAAGTTTAGCAGGTGCTCATACAACGTCACGAGTTACTTATCTCAAATATGAATTCCATAGCACCATAAAAGGAGGAATGAAAATGGAAGATTACCTAATCAAAATGAAGAACTTGACTGATAAGCTAAAGCTTGTAGGCAATCCAATCTCAAATTATGATCTAATTATTCAGACTCTAAATGGTTTGGATTATGAATATAATCTTGTAGTTGTCAAACTTTCTGATCAAACTACACTCATTTTGATTGATGTACAAGCTCAATTGCTAACCTTTGAAAATAGAATTGAGCAACTAAATAACCTCACCCTCAAGCAACAAAAAATGTTGCTAACAAAACTGGCTACGAAGGTAACAAGCTTAATGCAACTGAAAAAGTTCAAACTTCAGAGGTTGGAAAGGAGAGAGGGAGAGGTAGAACATTCAAAACCAATTAGCTACGAGTGGAGTAGTTGGATAGATATTTAAATCATTCTCGAAATAATGAGGTAGGCGATGTGAAACTTACTTTTCAACATGTTCCCTCTACATAAGTCTGTCAGACCAGACGAAAAGTTATATTTGATCCATAACTAAATGACATCTTTCGACCTATGACAACTAGAAAGAAGTTGGGCTCCAACTCTGGTTCCAAGTTAGAAAATATAAACATGTGTTGATTTTAATAAATGAATACATGAGTATAAATACAACAATGACTAGTGATTCTGATCCTATAGTCATGCTAGTCATCATGACAATAATCCTATAATAATTACAATTGCAAATTCTATGGATTATATGATATAACATAATTATACTAGTGACTTAATTATAGAGATTGACTATTCAACACATGATTGATATAATCATGGAATCCTTATATCTAGGGATTTCATTTTTTAACTCTTCCACTATACTTCTTACCCCTCTCTCACAAACACACAACATCGTTATAATGTGTATTTTGCATAATGAAGTTGCACATTAGGATTGAGATTCCGACCATTTTTTTTTATTTCATCATTAATGGTTGGTTTGCTTTTGTCTATGATAGTTAAGCTCAAATATAGCTTATACCATAGATGGTTAGCTTCTTTTTAAGCTTATATATAGCTTCTGCCATAGATGATTAAATGTTGGATAATATAGCTTATGTCATGAGTGGTTAAATATTGTTATTGCTTCAAATCAAAATTCTAAACTGAGAGTTAAAAATATTCACTCACCAACATGAAGGGGGTATTAAAGATATTTTAGAGGTTGGTTAAGTGATTATAAAGCTGTGTTGTTAGTTTGTTAATTTTGTGTCATTCATTTACTTGGAACAAAGACATTTTCCTTTATATAAATAAGTCATATCGGTTTTTCTAACTAATGTGTGAGGTCTTTATATTTATTTTTTAAATACAATGTTGTGTGAATGTTATTTTTGTGCCTTAAACTTCAAAGCTATACTTCAAAAGACTCCATAAAACATTTTCAAACATACTAAGGTACCCCACCAAAAAAGAATATACTAATGTATGATGTCAGCTAATTACCTGTCACACCGCTACTATAACACTTAAATTTCTTCAGCTATATCGATCACATTTATGAGCATTAATACTATGTAATAAAAGAGACGCATATTCACACAGATAAAGTGCAATTCCTACATCATATATTTAAGTTGATATAGTATTTGACATGAATGCGGTTAGATATAAGTCGGTATCACTGTCATTTTTTGGTAAATATGTATATTTGAAATTAGGGTCTTACTAACTTTGGGCACTAAATATAGAGCAATAAATAACAATTTAAGATAACTGACAACATAATCATTCATATATGCCTAACTCTTTTTTAGTATGACAGAAATGCCCATAGCTGAAAATGTAATCATTTTGTGTTATTAAATAATTTTTCAATTTAATTGATTTTTCTTCTAAAATTTGCCACCTGCGATCATGTGTTCACTGTTTACCATGGGATATCATTCTTTTTAAATAGGAAATTATAAATATGAAAATAAATAGATATAGTTATTGTGATTAACCTTTCGCTCACTATTAAACAAAACTTTGATTTTGTTGGCTACACTTTGCAAGGATTAGTGTAAGAATGTAGATGACATTTTAATCTATTTGTGAGTTAAGTAAGGGAGAAAAATAACAAACAAATATTATATTTTATGATTTTCAAGTATTTCTTTTTATATAGACCCTTAAAGACGAGTCCTTAATTGCAATTCAACAACCATTTTTTTCAACCTACAAATAGGCAACTTACGTAAGGTTGGTCACAATTAATTGGTTCCTACACATTTTATTCTAAATATATAGCCATTAAACTTTGGATTAAAATAGTAATTTTGGTCTTAACCATCATTTAATTTTGATTTTTGAAGTTGATTATCACCATTTAATTTGATTTGATCATCATCATTTGATTTTAATTTATCACCATTATAAAATCTTTAGTGCAATCTTCAACTTTAAATACCCCAATTTAATTTGGTCCACAACCAAATTTTTGTATAAGGTTCTCCTAATAATTACATTGACTAATAATCCTTTTTCATAATTTAATTTTCACATTAAAAAGTTTCATTTTATGAAATAAAAAACATTAATTTGTTGCCTCTTGTTAAATAGAAAGTGATAAAATTGAATATGAATTATAATAGAAATTTTGGTCAAAATATATTGTTACATTAGTAATTAACAATTTAGTGATTGTCTTAGTCTATCTGCATTACCTTAAAATAATAATTATAATTCATTTGGTTGAAAGAGAGTGGGGAGCAAGAGAAATAATATAATATAATAGATTTTTGTAATGTTTAGTACAAGTAAAGAAAGGAGAAATACTTATTTTCTACCATTTGGTTGCAAAAGAAACAAAGTAAGGATATAAATTAAAAGTATTATTCTTAATATTTAACAAGATTTTTTTTGTTGTTAAACATTTTAAATTCACTAATATCATATAATTAAAGCAAATATAGGTTAAATCAAATTAAATTTTTATTAAAATAAGTAATTTAATTCTTAATTACGATCAATATAATAATATGATGGGACTTATACTTTTATATTTCTATCAATATCATTTTAATTATTAATTATAATCATTTTTTCATTTTCTACCATATCACACGGTTCAATAATTACCACATTTTCTTCTTTTATATTTTATATTTTGTATTATGTCATGTATTTCTCTATTATCAGTTCTCTGTTGAATCTAGTATCTTTAGTGTGAAGTGGGAGGGGTGTTAAAGTGAATGAGAAATGAGGAGGAAAATATACATTATAAGATTTTAAAGTTAAAGAAAGATAATTAAGAATGAAGTTGAAAGAGAGTAAAGATGAGAAGAAGATACCAGAAGAGTAGAACAGGAAGCATAAGCTATAGTCCTGAAGCGACCAATATAAGCATCAGAAATGAAGGCACCAATTAAAGGGGCAAAGTTGGTAATCCCAAACCATATGTTTATAATGTTTGAAGCATTAACATCGTCCAAGTGAAGTTCTCTTGTCAAATACACTATAAAATTTGTAAATAATCCAAAACTTGCCAACCTCTCAAACGTTTCATTCCCTGAAATATTAACCAAAATAATGACTCACAATCTAATATGTAATGAAAAAAGAGAGTAAGTGAGACAGAAAAGATAAATAGACCTAAAATATAAGGCATGGCCTTCCATCCTCCACGCTTCATCTTAGGTTTTTCTTCCTCTGATTCCTTTGAATCATATTCAGACTTAGTTCTCTCTTTATCCTTTGAAACCAACATTTTTCTCACAATCACTTTTCTTCTGCACTCCTCTCAATGCATTATGTATGCGTTACATTTTTATTAATAATCATCCTCGCTTTATTTGTATTTTCAATGATAAAAGTATTATTTCATTTTATATAAAAGATAAAAATTTCTTAATATATTATTATTTCTTTTATCTTTGGAATATTTATTTCTTCATTAATAAAGAATATATTTCTCCACTTTTAGGGAAGAAATTAGGTGTAAAAGTACACTTATTGGTATAAGAAAAATTAATATTAATATTATTTTTTTTTGACTAAAATGGTTTTCAATATCACTTTTTTACTTTAAACGTTTCTCATACATTACATGCTCGGTAAGAATTATAATTATGTGGATGTCTTTTTTATTACATCAAAACAATTAATTGTATTTTAATTAATTAGTTAACTTTTTTATTGGATGTTAGTGTAAAGGTAAACTGTTACTCATCATGTATATATTATTTTTATTTAAAAGTTAATAATAATTGATACATGAAAGATTGATGCTTTCTCATAACAATACATCAATAATATAAATTACCCAAACACATGGTGCTGCCAACTGCCTCCACTAAAATATCATTTTTAATAATACAATGTCTTATTTACTCTTAGTATTACTATATTCCGTATAATGATATCACACAATTTTTTTTATCCCATTAAACTCTAAGGCCCAAACTAGTGCTGTTATCATAGGATTTTTTTTCTACGTTTAGTTGGTAGGGGTGAGTAGGACCCAATTCTATATACTCACTTGGTATTACTCAATCATGATAAGACTTTAATAGGGTTAGGTCTCATCGAGTTTAGGATCGAGTTTGGGTTCAAAAATTATATCCAAACAATACTTAAGGTCGGGTATGGACCAAATATGACCCGTCTCGACCCATCCCATAGTCACTCGTTCATTATGTTTGTATGTATTTCTATTTAAATCTGTACAAAATAATGATATATTTTTTATCAAAATTATTAGTGATTCTTCAATATTTTCATCATATATATCTGTTTAATAATATATATGCATATATTATTTCATATGTATAATTATATATTCACAATAATAAATAATATTTAGAAGACTTTATCTAAAATGAGTATACATTATATTTAATTGAGTCTAGGTCGAATTCAGGTTTAAAGTCTAATCATGTGAATATTTAGGATCAGATTAACTTCGGGTCTAGGGCCAAATCTGTGTTTAGAAAAATGATCCGAACAATATTTAGGGTCAGATAAGGATAAGTCTTAATCCAACCCAGGCTCACCCCTACATCTCCAAAATAACTAAAATATAAAAATGTTCGATAAAGAGAGTATCACTTGTGATGAGGGGACAACTACATAATCCAAAATAGATTAATTCATTTACCCATTAGACATGTGATATTATTAGTTATATCAACAACAAAAAAAATAGTAACTAAAACTATTTCTTACCTACATGAGTTGAAACAAAGAATGACCGAATAATATTCTAATTATAATTAATATATATTTTTGATAAAAAATATAGTATTTTTTTAAGGGAAGATATTCACTTACTCCAAGAGTAAAAAAAATTTAAATTTACTCCACATATTAGATATCATCAATTTTAGAGAAATCGAATTATTTAAATTAGTAAGTAGATCTAAATTATTGAATTTCCTTAGAATTGATGGTTAAAATATGAAATAAAGTAGTTATTTTTTTAATTTTAATGTTACAATAATATGTATTGCCCCACCATTTTAATGTTACATTAATATGTATTGCCCCACCGTCTAAAATTAATTCTGATTTCTAAGTCAGTTTATATAGTGAAGTCTAAAATGTAATATGTTCAGTTCTGCCAATTCTTGCATGAGCCACATGAGTTGTTTTATAATTCATAATTGCGTGCTGTCTTTTTCATACTGATGTAGAGCAGTGATCACTTTTCTTCATATAGTTTTAGATGTTTGAGGCTTCTTAGTCAACCTTTTATTTTCCAAATAAGTTATTTCAATATTTCTATATTTATCTTATCTTCAAATTTTAGTTCTAAAAAGGAGGTGCTAGACACACTCTCTTATAGTAAAAGAGGAATGTATATATTGATTGATTAAATGAATTGAGTTGAATCATATTAAGAAATTAATCAACCTTTTTATATACAAATATAAGATACTTAAATCTATCTAACTCATAACTAATTAATTAATCTATTTTACACATGTTTTAATCATGAAAATTGAATTTACAATAATTACTTGTTATGCAAAAGGTAAGAAATTTTAAACAAATTACTAGTTCAATACAATATTAACAAAATTAGCAAAATATATTTCAACACTCAAGTTATAGAGTGAATGTTGACAACTCTCACTTTGAACAAAAGATGATTAAATGGAGAAAACTTGTCTCAGTTCACTTTCTATTATGTTTGTTCTTGATGAACAATATCATTACTTTCACTTCATTTTCTTTTAAGAATTCTTCTATTTATTCTATTAATTCTCTTAGCACAACATTGATAGTTTCATGTGCTATATTTTGAAGAATTCTTTCATCTTTTTAAATTTCTTCTATTTAGTAGTCTTCTTTGACAATAATTGTATGTAATCCTTAAGATGCATGAACATTGGTTGCAATTGATAAAGAAAGACCTTTATGTGGCATATGCATGCAATATCTACACTGTTAGTATAAATATTTATACACAATTAGTACATCATCGATTATTCATTGACTGAAAATAAAGAATGGACGATGGACTGATAATGTATAAAAAATTTATACTAAGAATGTATACATATTTTTTGTAATATTTATAGTAAAATATAATGATGATAATATGATATTTTGTATCTTTATCCCTTTATATTTATAATATATTACTATTGAGCTTCTACTTTTATCTCTAACTCCAGAGTATTTACCTTACCTTTTAATCTTTTTTATCACTTTTATATATATATATTCAACCTGTAACAACCTTCTTTGTATAGCCTAAACTTTAAAATATATATTTTTAAAGTATGTATCTATGAACATATATTATATAAATATATTTTATATTTTATATGGTAATTTTAAGTCGCTAGCTTTTCTAGTAAATATATATATATATATATATATATAATAATTTATTATTATTTTTGTTATAATTATCTAGCAATTATTTATTAGTTATTCAAGTTATGATATTATGAACTTTGTTTTAAATTCCATTTATCTAAATTGATATCCTTTTAGATAAACTATCTAGAAATTATTTGAAATTATAACTATCTATAAATTATTTGAAATTATTTATCTCTTTACCCTATTTTATTCTTTTTCACAACTATCTTCACATCCTTTTGTTTTTCCATCTATATGTATATTTTATAATTGTCAACCATATATTTCCTTATATTATGATATATAAATTCCTTTTCTCTCTTCACTAAATATAAACAATATTGCCTCTAGTTAATAACCTAGCCTCTATGTCTTTCTCAATCCTTCAATTCTATTTCTATCTCATTTCCCACTATATATAAATCAACAACATGCATTTTGAGATATTACAGCGCTTTTGGACGTTGTATATGTGAGCGCAGTAATATATAGTAGGTTTTAATAGTGTTTATGTGCATGTTGTTGTATGTCAACTTTTAAGAACGCGCATTGTAATGAGCAATGTTGTATACATACAACAACGTCACTTCAAACAAACGCTATCATATATGTACATGACCTTTAACAATGCTCATTACAATGAAGGATATGTCACCTTTAACCGTACTCATATTAAATAAGGCAAAATTTCTCTCAGACATTTTATCAAACACATAAGAAACATGTCTAGTTGTGCCACATTTATAAACCATTGCATGAACTTGTCTCTATTAGTTCAAATCCATTAATCCATAAAATTATATTCAGTAATGAAAGGGACGAAGGTGATGAAGATTAGATGACAAATCTATGAATTTCTTCTCTCCCTTAACTGAAGAAATAAGAGGACAAAAAGATAAGTTTAGATTCATATAATAATAATGAAATCAAAATTTAGATAGAAAATATGGATGAAAAAATAATAATCAAATACAAGAAATACATACAGAGACTACAAGTTTGGTAAATCAACAACAGATTCACGTAAATTCAACATTGACATTTCGTGTAATATAAAATAAGTAGTTAAATGCAAGCAACAAGAGTAAATCAAAGAGAAATAGATGAGGTAAAATAAGACAATAATTTACCTTATGCTCGAATAGAGAAACCAAAAACTAATAACTTGTTGAAGAGAGAAACTAAGGGGAGAAAAATAAGAACTGATTGATATATGTATTATTGTGTGTCAGATTTTGTTTTTAAATTTGCAAAGATTCGTGCCCACTAAAACAAAAATGTATGGTTTTTAACAGTACTACCTAAAGAACGTGTTGTTAAATGTGTGACTTTTCAGCTACACTAACTATATCAAAAAACTCCTTATATAAAGGTAAATTTCAGGATTTATCATTTTATGATGCACTACATGACACAGTAGTAACAAAAACAACACAGTAATAAAAATGCATGTTAGAATTGAGTAAATAACCAAGACTTTACATTAATAACATTCTAAAATGATAGAGAACATGTACAAAAAGTTTGAAGAAAAATTCAAAGTCTGACTAATTTAAAAATGCAAAACAGATTCACTATAAAACTTGAAAAATAAAAAAGAAATATTAAAAAATGTTTTTTTTAATTTCAGGGTGGACTTTTATGGAGTAGTGAGAAAATTTGGATAAAATGAATTTTTCTACCTAAAATGAATACATAATATGTTCAATTCTGATTAGTGGTTCAAAAGTTATGGCAGAAATAACATTTCATCAAAACAATATTCACTACCTATGTGTATCTCACAACCAACCGCTGGGAAAATTATTCTAGTTTGTCTAGCATTCAATATGTGAAGAAATAAGTGTGAAAACAAAGTTTTATGCAAAGATTTCACTCACAATATCAAACGTTATTGATATGACACCTTTAATAGCGCTCATTTAAGCAAACATTATTGATATGTCACCTTTAACAGTGCTCATGTAAGCAAACACTGTTGATATGTCACCATTAACAATGCTCATTTAAGCAAACGTTGTTGAATACATTCAAATCAACGGCACTTGCTTAAATGAGCATTGTTGAATGTCACCTTTAACAACACTCATTTAAGTATTGTTAATTGCGTGACTTTTAACGACGTTCATCATAATTATCGCTATTGATATGTCACATTTAACAATGCTCATCTAAACAAACGACGTTGAATACATTCAAATCAACAACACTTGCTTAGAAGAGCGATGTTGAATGTCATCTTTAACAACACTCATTTAATCGATGTTAAATGTGTGACTTTTAACAACGCTTATTGTAATGAGCGTTGTTAATATGTCATCTGTAACAGCGCTTGCTTAAGAGAACACGATTGAATATCATAGGCAAACACACAACAACATTTGCTTTAAATAACATTGTTGAAGCTATATACATATATCACCTTTAACAACGTATACTTAATAGAGTGTTGTTGGTTATCTTCCGGTTTGTATTTAATAGAGCTGTAGTAGGAAACAATGTTGAATGACTGTTGTTAAATGCGAATTATGATATGCCTTACTCTTTTTCATTGTATCAACAATCCCTACTATGTATTGTCTCTTTAACTCATATATCACTTCTTATTTATTCCTTCACTAACTTTACAAAATCTCATCACTCAAATACCTCACTAAATACCTTATTTTAAACTCTACAATACACTCCAAAATTACCATTCATACAACTGAGGTTCCTTGATGTTATATAATTTTTAAGGATTACTTTTACAATATAGTTACGTCACTCTCAATCAAATCAAATTTATCATCTTCTTCTTTAGTGTAAGTTTTTAATTTTATTGTTATTAGTGTTAATATTATGATTATTATTTATTATAATTATTATTGTTTAAATTGTATACTCCTCTAATAGTTTTAAAATATTACAATGTTTTGCTTTATATATAAAACTGATTTTCAGAAAAGTATAACATTGTTTTATATTTCTTTGTGTGATACGTTAAAGTATTTTGGATCATTTTAAATTGATTGAAGTTGGTCATTGTATGATAAAGTGTGATGTTTGGGTCAAGTTGTTAACAATATGTTGAAGTTATGAGATAAGACTACTAAGGTGAGGGAGAAGATCAATTTAGTCTTAGAGTATTTTATTGAAGTTCTTATCACTGATGCCCTCTATAGTTGGAGAGTATTATCGATTAGGAACTCCCATGAAAATTTGTTTTCCTTGTAAGAGTCTTCAATATTTTTTCGATGATGTATAGAGTTTTATATCTTTGATTTGCTGGAAATATATGTTTATGAATTTGTTTTAGTTTACCATAACGCAAGGTACTCGCTTATGATATTACATCATTTAGAAAAGTTATTGAATAATTATATTTGAATTTATGTGAGTATTTGTAATAAATTGATAATTGTTTTATATATCTATATCTTATATGTTTACATTGTTTATTTGGTTAATTTTGTACCTTGAATGTTGTATTTTAGAAATATTAAGATTGGAATTGTTATGTTTTAAAAATACGTAATTTAGAAATTGGGGTTTGAGTGAACTTGAGAAAGTTATAAGTTATCGGTGAGGGGTATGAGAAACTTTATATGGGGACTAAAAAAAATTAAGTGTGAGCATGAAAAATAAATTAATTTGTAGGATTAGGAAAATTAGTGATTAATATGTGAAGAGTAAAATATATTATTAATATTTTAAGAAAATAAGAGAATATATTATTAAGTTTCTTTCTGTGTAATTGGAGATAGAAGCTTCTAAAAGCCTTTATTTAATAAAAAATGGATGTCCTTAAGTTTCCTTGGTGATTAATGATGGATAATGAAATTGATTGAATGTCTATAGCTAATCAAACACTTGAAAGTACAATGTATTTGAGGCTTTTCTCGTAGATTAGCCATAGGCTCTCAACCAACTCCATTGTCCATCCCTAATCATCAATGAAACTTAAGGATATCTATCTTTTATCAAATAAAATATTTTAGACTCTATTATCTCTAATTATGCACAAACCCATGAATACATTTTGTTCTTTACTAAAAATACTAATTATCACCCCGCTCTTATTTTTACTCCTCATATACTACTCACTAACTATCCTATTCCTACAAATTAATTATTTTTCATTTCCACACCTAATATTTATTTTAATTCCTATATAAAGTTTCTCATACCCCTCACAGCTAAGTAATGACTTTCTCAAGTTCACTAAAACTCCAATTCAAACTTATCTATTTTCCATATTTAATAACGATAAGAACTATAATGATTGCAATTGAGATATTTTCAAATTACAATTTGCCACAAACATTAAGCATACAAAACTATTATCAATTTATCATAAATACTCACATGCATATAAATATAATTATTTAATAACATTTCATGACGATATAATACCATAAGCATACATCGCATTATGGTAAATAAAAATGAATTCACACACATATATGTTCAACAAATCAAACATATAAGACTTTATAAATCGTCATAAAAAATGTTAAGGACTCTTACATGAAAAAATAAGTTTCTATAGGAGTTCCTAATATACAAGACTCTACGACTTTAGAGGGCATCAAAGAGAAAAACTTCAATGAAATACTCAAAAGCCATATTGATCTTCTCTCTCACCTAAATTTACTTAAGCTCATCCTCCATAAAACAAAATAGTTCTCTTGTAGTCTCACATAAAAAAGAGCAAATTATATTCCACTTAACTTCAAACTAATAATCAATGTACACACATGAATGAATCATAAATAATTCCTTTTGATAATCATGCTTAAATTTACTCAATTTTTTTTAGATATTACAACTTAAATAATTTTAAAGTCTGGGTCCTTAACATAAATGAAGCTTGAATCAAATATATTAAAGCACTATTAGGAACCTTGAATAAACTATATCCGTTGATGTGTCAATATGACTCCATTACATTACTTATCCCTTTATTAGAATGATATTAAATTTATTGCTGAAGAATTCATGCCAACAAAAAATGGCAGGACAATAAATAGTTTAAAATAGATATATTAGAATGACACTACAGAACAAGGTGTAAGAAAATTCATCATTTAAATTCAATTATTAACTTTATGTGTTACGAGAAAACCTATACTAAAGTAGTAAATAATATTCACAAATTTATTTTAAATAAAAGAAGGTAGAGAAACACGACAGAGAACCTTCATAGAAAATTAAATGGCTACATACTGTGTAATGATGAGTTTGAATTAGTCAAAAAGTTTAATAACAAACTAAAATTCCACGTCACCCCGTTATGCATATTTGATTTAGCCATGGGAAGTGAATAAAATAAAAGAAGACAAAAAATGTATGCGCTGACAATGTATAATTTTATACTTTGTCAATATATCATCTACTATTTATATTTAATTATCATTTACTGTTCAAAAAATTCAATTAAATGAATAGTCAATAATGTAGTGAACTTCATATCATTAGATTATGCATAATTTGTCCACTTTCCATAATATGCATAATTAGGTGATCTAGAGTTCATCAAGATTCCCATGGAGAAAAACATTATTTATATCCAATAAGTCTCAACACAAGAAGTTTGGCGGATGATTCCAAATATTTGGTATAAAGAGTGCATTAGAAATTCAACACCATTATAAATTCTAATGACCTTAATGGTCTTACGGAATTAAGTTTGGGTAAACTTTAAAAAATTATGCACTAGTTGTTGAGCCTTAGCCTTAGATTTTATTAAAAAGATACAAGTGTTTCTACTAAAGTCATCAACAACAATGATTATGAAATATATACCATATCAAAGGGGACTTAGTTTTATGGTCACTATTAGTAAATGGAAGTTTAGGTTGCTATGCCTTATGACAATAATTACACATCTTGCTAGAGTCAAAATGAACATAAGGGAAAAGTTTGTATACATTGTCTAAAACTAGATGAGAAGGATGAACTTGTAAGAAATTTTAGGTCATGTAATGTTTAGATGTGTTTAAGGTTATTATTACAAGTAGCCAAAATAAAGTGATCCACTTCAAGTAAGGTTTATGGCTATAGACATAATTATCATGGAAATTATTGTGTAGATACCTAAATTAAAGTCTTATTTCTATTTTATGATGAGCAAAATCGAAAATAAGAAAATCAAGTGGCATCACCCTTCATGGAAGGGTATACACTTCTTATAAATATGGGTTATGGTCCCAATTGTAGACCACACTATGACCATAAGATGAACCACAACATAACAACAACAAAAATCATTATTCTCTTTATCCCATTAGAGGAAAAACTAAGGTTAAGGTGGTCTAAAATTGGAAGACCAACAAACCTACATGTTCTACTATGAACATGCATTTGCATACAAAGATAAATGAGGACATTAGGATACAAGGATTTGAAGTTGATGAATACATGACAAAGAATGGTATAATTAGGTTCATTCACCATATTCAATATAAATATATTAAGGTACACTTCCACTAAAGTTCTAGTTTCATACATTTATTCTTGATGATTTGACATGAAAGATTTTGGCTATATATGATGATATTATTGTTCATCATCTTTACTATTATGTATCTTAAGTATGAGAAAAAACTTGCATACATACAACCCCAACATTTCATATTTAGAGACAGCCAACTAAACACTGAAAACTCATTAAATTGTGGGTCCTACATCATTAATTCAATTTTTTTCTTTCCCTTTCTCATTTTCTCTCCCTTCTCTCAGCCATTAGCAGTTGATTTTCAAGCTTCCTTAAACCTCAAAGTCCTTTTTCTTCACCTACCTCCAAGTTCCAATTTTTTTTCTCCCCATTTCTCTCTTCCTCTCTTATTTTTTCCACTCCACCACAAATGTCAATAATGGTTTCTCAAAGTATATCTAAATATAGAGGAAATGAGTTTGGGTAAATAACTAAAATTGGGGCAAGTACCATGCTTGAAATGCTCTGAAGAAGGATTATAAGCGGAAAAATAGCGTTCCAAGGAGAGCATCTGAGTTTCACGGCTTTGGGTAAACCTGTTTCAGTGTAACATGAGTTCTCTAAAGGGAATGGGAGGAGGAAAGGTAGGAAGAAAGGAGAGAATGTTGTTGTTGGTGGTGGCGCCATATGAGATGGTGGTGGCACCGTATGAGATGGTGGTAGGTGAACTAAAGAAGGAGGTAGGTGAAGAAGAAGGACTTTGGAGGTTTAGGGAAACTTGAAAATGTTATGGCCGAGAGAAGGAGAGGAAATGAGAAAGGAGAAGAAAAAAATTGAATTGATGATGTATGACCCACAATTTAATGAGTTGTCAGTGTTTAATTGGATGTCTCTAAATATGAAGTGTTGGGGGTTGTATGTATGCAAGTTTTTCTCTCTTAAGTATATATAGAGAAGTCTCTCACCATATTAAAGTCTATGTTAAGATTTTTCCTACAAGTGTTATCAAAGCACCTTCATGTCATATCATTAGAAAATATTGATATCATGTAATCATTTTGATAATATGGTTGAATTGTCTTTATAGAAATTCATTGTTTAATAAAGATGTCTGGTTAACGTTAAACTTTGATTTCAATATTTTATTCTGTTTGTTTGAAAGAGATTGGAAATAATAATAATATTTTTTAATTGTTGTATGTGTTATTACTATGGTTCCAATTGCGTTTTGTTGGATTTATTTGGTTGGGTTGTTATTGGAATTGATATTCACGTTACAGTAGGGTAGTGCATTATAGTATGACTACTGCTTTTGTTTTCCTCTGGCACAAGTCAATATTTTTTTATTAAGCCACCATTATGTATCAACTTGAATTAATATGGTTAGTTTTTTTTGGGTACCCCATTCTTGGTTACTTACAAAATTCAATAATTGTATGATAAACGTTAAGAAACTGTTTGAACTAGTTGGCAAAAGCTAGCATCATTTCATATATGGTTGTGGTGTTTTAGCATTATGTTTCAGAATATTATGATGGTGAGATTAAAGGTGTATTGTGTGTGGCTTTTAATGATAATGAAACTTTGACATGCATACACCATAAGGATATATATATATAAAACTTCCATGTATAGTTAGATTTAAAGTGATCCATATAATCACATGACAATTCTTTATATTGCATCATGGTGTTGTTAAAGTTTTATTTTTCTGGTAATTTTTTTTGGGTCACCCAAAGATGAAATGGAAGTGAATTATTAGAAACAATGTGTTCAAATCCAACTGTTCATTGCTGATTAAGTTTCCGTTTTTTAAACATTCAAGTACTTAATGCAACCATGTAAGGTGACGCCCCTCTCTATGGGTTTTGTGTTCTACACCAATATTTGAAAATTTAATATTACATTGTGCCTCATTTGAGTTAAATATAAGTAGTATATGTTGAAAAAGATTACAACTTTTCAAAGATTGGCAAAGTGACATATCTTGCTGCTCATAATAAATGTTGAATGTTAGTATGTGTATATATCCATGCAAATATTGATTGGCCTAAAGGAAAATTAATATTTGGCCGGACTATATGCAGATATGTGATGGTAAACATGTGATAATTATAAAGTTATATATGTGAATGATAAATCAGTCCAAAGAAATGTTTATTATTTGACATACATTATTGATCAATATTTGATCATTACAAAATACTACTATTAAATGACAATTGATATGGAATATTAAACCAATTGTATGTTTACAGTTTTATGTGAATAGTGATCGGCCTAAAGGAAGATTACTATTTGGTCAAAATTACAAACATACTTGTGTAATAAATATGTGACAATCATATGGTTTTCTTTGTGAACAGTAAGTTGGCTCAAAGAAAGACTTATTGTTTGATATGACTGATTATCAATATTTAATTACTACATTGAGTGTACCACTTACAAGTTAATATTTATGTCCAAAGACTGGATATTATGTTGTGCTAGGTAACTCGTGATGTGCCCCACCATTATTTGAATTTAAGAGTTTAAAATGAGAACATTATGTTAGTTCTCGAATGCATGGATTTAGACCTTGCGTACTTTAGAAATGAACAACTCATTAATTTTTAAGGAAGTTCCATTAAGAATAAAGGGAACTATGAGGAATGAGAATGTTCAAATAGCATGAGTCTTATGTTCATTAGGTATGCAATTCCAAGAACATTCATGAGTGCAATGTTCTAGGAAGAAATTTTAAAGTTAAAGATATATAGTAGATTCCTTATGCATTGGTTAAGTGAGTCTAATGTATATATAAAGTTATGCACATCTGAATATTGTGTACTTTGTTAGAATGCTAATTCAGTGACAAATAATTGGAAGACAATCAATTAGTTAATTATAAAGAACAAAGAATTTATGTTCTCAGTTACATAAAATGATTCAGTTAGAGATCATTAGGTATTGCTATAGTCTTATTAGATGTCAATACAGTTGAAAATCCATGTAAGACTATATCTGCCTATTAAGTGAATGATGAGATATTTCAGAAAGTGTTAAGCAAACACTTATAGATTCATCTATTATGTTAGTGATTTTCATAACTTATTATGAGACATCTAATTATGAGATATGATTATATAATTGTCATTTGACTGTTAATTTGGATATATTGAAAGACCATTAAAGTTATATTGTGACAAAATGTTAGCATTACTATATCTCTTTAAGGAAACAGTTCAGAGTGGTCAAATGTCTATAGAGCATATTGACACAAACTCCAAGTTGCAGATCTGCTCACCAAAGGTTTATCATCTAAGGCCTTTCAGAAGTATTGTATTACTTGAGGATATTTTGGTTTAGTGGAGTTTGTATTTGGATGTTTTCTGTATATAGACATGTCTATGGATATGTTATATATTTTTCTGCAGAATAAGGTTTATGGTTCAGTTTCACTCTGAAATTTATTTTTGGGATCTAACTAAAGTAAATGAGGACCAGTTGAAAATCGACATGTATAGACCACCTTCATGTGATTTTCATGCTGCACATTTCATGATTGATTTATGTCATTTAGTTGTGTCAATATTAGTGATCATTGATTGGTTTAGTTATGATTGATATAACGAAAACTATTTTGGTTCTATATATGGATATAATTAATGGACGAGATAAGGATATGTCTAAGGTTTATAATGACGTATATTTGAGCTCAAAAAGTCTAACACAATTTGTAAAATTACATATGTGACCAGTGGGAGATTGTAAGAAATTTTGGGTCACGGATGTAATGTTTAGATGTGTTTGGGTCATTATTATAAGTAGCCAAAATAAAGTGATATACTTCAAGTAAGGTTTATAGCTATATGCATAATTATGATGGAAATTATTGTGTAGATACCTAAATTAAAGTCTTAGTTCTATTTTATGATGGACAAAATCGGAAATAAGAAAATCAAGTGGCATCACCCTTCATGGAAGGGTATACACTTCTTATAAATAGGGGTTATGGTCCCCAATTGTAGACCACACCATGACCATAAGATGAACCACAACAAAGACACCAAAATCATATCTATTCTCTTCATCCCATTAGAGGAGAAACTAAGGCTAAAGATGATCTACAATTGGAAGACCAACAAACATACATGTTCTACTATGAACATGCATTTGCATACAAGGATAAAGGAGGGCACTAGGATACAATGAGATGAAGTTGATGGATACATGACAAAGAAAGATGTAAAGTTTGTTTTCTATATTCTATATGAATGTATTAAGGTACGTTTCCGCTAAGTTCTAATTTTATATTTCTTTTCGATAATTTGACATGAAGGATCTTGACTATATATGATGATAACATTATTTATCATCTTTAGTATTATATATATTTAAGTATATAAAAGTCTCCTATTATAAAGTCTATTGGAAATTTAAATTTTTCCTACAGAGCTAGCCTAAAATGGCACAAGTCAAAGAAAATGATCTTGAGAGCATATAGTCCATTTTAGAGTATTAGAGAATGCTTAGATTTACAAGGAAATGGTGGTTTCCATGGAAGGCTGAACCTGTGGCAAACAATCCTGATCCATTTCATTTTGAGCCAGTTGAAGCAACTACCAAGTTGGTTTGTTAACAATGCTCTTTATAGTAAGAACGTTGTATGGCTAATACAGGTACTGCGTCATTCAAGCATATATTCTACAACTTTCTTTACTAATGCAGGACAAATTATTTTATATGCATTCAACATCTTCTATTTAAAACACAAACCATTAACTTTAAGGAATAGAATCAAAAGATAAATATAAGATATAATTTCATAGTCATATATTTAATCCTAATCAAATATATAATCTTTAAATTATCAAAACAATCTTCCAATAATTTCCACAAATGCAACGGACCTGAAGCAAGGTGAAGTTTAACAAAATATTGTTCAATGCTTTCACATATAGATTTTGGTATGTACATAGACCATGCATTTCAATAATCTACCTTCTCATAGTAAACCTTGTTCCTCCAAGTCATTGGCCACTGAAACATGAAGAAGATGCAAATGTTAGAACAAGACAACATTGAAGAAAACTCTAACCTACTCAAATAAAATTAACTAGCTAAAGCACTATCACAAGATTCCAAAGATTTCTTCACCCACACCCATGAACCAGGCTACAATTTCTTTATAAAGTACCAAAACTATGATTTCTTAAATGTGTCCACACAATTTAAGGGAGTCAACTAATATTCCCAAAAGTTTCATAATTAGACCCCACAAACTACCTCATTCTTATATCTTACACATTTTCACTCTTCTTAAGGCAAAAGTTTTTAAGAACTAAGAAATTTCTGTGTAAACTCATGCCTGAGGAACGGTGAAGAACAGGGGTAATGCAACTGTGAAGAACCATGAATAAGGTACTTATTTTAAGAACCCAAGTCCAAGAACGTGGTTGGATGCGCTGTAAGTTTGCTTAAGAAGTTGGAGATGTAATACGGTAGTACATAGTTCCTCCACTCAAGTTTTATGTTCAATGTTGCCTAATAATTATGGTATTTGAGTAACATATCTGAATTGGTCTAATTTTTTTCCAAATATAACTGGTGTATTAAGTGATTCTTTTATGGAGAAAACAATGCCACATAAATAAAGCTGAATAATAACTTGAAATGAAAGATCATCTAGAATCTATATTTAGGATTCACTATCTTTTATGGCAACAAAAATTGGTAGGAAGGAACAAAGGGGAGGAAATGAACAACTGAGCTAGAGATGTAGCTTAATATTAATACCATATTTCCTTAATCAATGTCTCACACATGTATAGAGAGGGACAAAACACAACTAACCCTGCACCTTAGACAAAATAGCTGCCAAATATTCAGGTTTCAATTGATCAACAAATTTTCAAAACTTTACCCCAGATTAGAAACTGATATAACCTACTCCTGACACAGTAAGTGCAAAAAATCTAATAATGTCAAAAATTGCTATTCTTCATTCCTGACATTAACACTAGGGTATTTATAGGTTCCCCAACAAAATCCATTGTTTACCACCTGCTAACAGTTTACTTCAACATGTTGTGTAGAATCAGCATGTGATGGAAGTAAATTACTAAATTCAGCACCCACAACAAGAGTTTTCAAGATGCGAGAAAACTCACCTTTTGATGAGGGAAGGACCAAGACAACATGCATCATCACATTGTTTGGAGGAAGCTGCAAGCGAAGAGGATAAAGCTTTCCATTCAAAGGACTCCGAGTACACACAATAACATCCTCTAGCCCTGTCTCTTCCTCAAACCTATGAGCCAATTCCTCAACCCCATTCCCTTTGAAAATCAAAGAATAGCTCTCTACATTCTCATCATCAACTTCCCCATTATCCCCAGCAACATGGTAGTATATCATTCTCCCTTCCATCTTTGGAGGCGAGCATACACTTGATTCTATCGACTGCAAACTCAACCAGATATAAACCATCACAAAACAATACAAAATTTCACCATAAGCAAGCAACTAAATGTCAAGTTTTATCCTCTGAAAAACATATACATGTATATGATGTCACTTATCAAATTAGTCTTTAACTGGTAATTAAACACCATCAGTTTCATCATCTAAGAACTAACTTAATGTCACTTTTGATGGCATAAGCTAACATTCACAATGTTGTAAATACATACTTATACACACATCACATTATTTGATTACAACAGCTCTTACTTTTTTCTACACACTTAAACTCTGATTCTACCAACTCATGAGATGTGAGATTAAATCTATACCACAAATCCATACCTCTTGTCTGGAAAAAGTAGAAGAATTGATGGAAACAGCAGAAGGGGTATAAGATTCAGAGTCCAGTGAATCGGAATGAGGAACAGCAGCAGGCTTCTTCACATCAGCCGAAACATCAACACGAATCTCCACAACATCAACATCCCACAGGATCCAATCATGTGATGAAGTCCTATGTGGAACATCATGTGTCACCGAGTTCCTCCAAGGTGGCAAACCCCCATTAGCTCTCAAAAAGTTATCATACCGTGTCTTCAGCTTCACCTGTGCACCATCCCTAACTGGTTCCCACTCCACCGAAGAGTCAAGCCTACTTGGTAGAGTTTGAAGCACCTGAAGGAAATAAAGGGTGAAATAGATAGAGGAGAACACTCAAACTCTTTCATAATCTACATTGATCATATTTCTTAGCTTTAGACCCTGTTTGTTTCAGATCATTTATCCATAAAAGTAGCCACTTATAAGAAACTGACATATGTTTGAACAAGATTTTTTCAATAATTAGAATCTCAAAAGAATTGATTTTTTCAAAAATAAAATAAAATTGAATGTCAATTTTAATCAAACACAGATAGATTGTATTTTACACCAAAATCTATTAAAATTAATCAGTTATTTGCAAGGTTGAAATAGCACGTATTTTCAACAAAATTGATAATTCTTTTTATGTAAAAATCACTTCAAAGATAATGAGAAATGTTTGACAATACTTTTTCAATAACTAGAATCTGATAAAATGAAAGTAGATTCAAATAAGAATGTGGTGGGGCATATAGAAAAGAAACCAGATACTAAAAAAAATCCCAGTAAAATTTATTACTCTAGTTTTATAACAAAATATTATCTTATTTGCACTAAAATGTATTTAAAAAAGTAAACAACTTATTTTACACAATCTGAAATGACTTATTTAAGGTTAAACACACGGTTGCTATACTCTTGCTAATGGATTTGATCTCAACTATACTTCTGTTGACTTAGTCAACTCCTAAATGCTCTAGTATTACATAAGTATTAATAGCATAGATGAATATAGAGAACAAAAATACCATGATTTTACAAAAAATACTTACACCCTGCTCTAGGAATATGTTAAGTAGAACAATAAACAAGTTTTTATCCAACTAGATGGGGTCGACTACATGAATTGAACGATGTCATAAATGTTAATTGACAAAACATTGATTTTCTAAGTCTTTCTTTGTCATTTCCGGTATGGTTTTTTTGTTGTCTCCCTCTCCCTTCAGGAATTAGATTTGACTTTCTACAAACACCATGAGTATTACAAAAAAATAATGAAGCTAATTAACTAAACGAGTCGTTGGAGAGTCAACTCAATGAAACACAGAAACTAACATCTTCAATTAGAAAAGATAAAAAGTTTACATATTCAACAACAGTAATCACCGGTATAGAATACGGAATAATAATGTTTTACCCTAAATCGTATTATCCTAAAAGATTTTGAGTATAGATATGGAGAAGTACCTTGCGGCCGGTGGCGCCGAGAAGGAAAGGCATATTAGAAGCGGTGAGGTAATTTCCATAACAGCTTTTGAGGCGTATGATGTTATCAAATTCAGGAACAAATTCAACAATCCACTTAGCGTTTTTGGATGATCCGTTACGGTCTAGTGTAACGGACTCTTCATCTTCATCAGCATGGAGGTACTTGTCACGGTGGCTGCGGAGGCGCACCGCCTTGGCTCTGTGGAAGAATTCCATTCCAACCACCGTTTCGACCAATTGGGATGAAACAGCTCCACCACCAATAGCGTGATGCGTTATTACAAGAGGATATAGCTGGTCAGCTCCTACCTAACTCAAACAACACTGTCATAAGAGTATTACCACATTATTACAGCTGGCATTTTGGAAATAGAGTTAAACCGGTGGTTCAGTAATTAAATCGCATGCCGGTTAAATTGGATATACCTCCTTATATATATGTAAATCTATAACAAACAAAATTCAAATAAGTAGGTATTCAGATTTATAATTCATATTCATAATCTACTTCAAATTCATACAAACAAACAACATTAAGTATTTAACAAAATCAAAGTCTAAAGTGCAAAACATATATCAATCCAAAATTATCACTTCACAAACGCAAAATACAAATAAATGACACAAATATCAATCCTTAAAGTTGAATAATTGGTGAAGAATTGAAAATTTGAAATGCGAGGTAATGTATTTTAACCTTTTACAAATGAAATTTAAAAAAATATAATTTTGGTACAAATAGTATTTTCACATATTAAA
This sequence comes from Lupinus albus, assembly GCA_009771035.1. NCBI lineage: Eukaryota > Viridiplantae > Streptophyta > Magnoliopsida > Fabales > Fabaceae > Lupinus > Lupinus albus. Next base: position 14,939,991 of record CM020007.1, on the reverse strand, counting down.
AATAATACAAAATTTTAATTTTGTTTTTTACTACTTAAATTTTTAATAAGTGCCATAATTTTGGTATATAAATACATTAACTTCATTCACAAAATATTATTTTCTACATCTTTTTATAATTGTTTTTTGAATGAGTTTTATTATCTCACTTAGTCCAAACTTCTATTTTATTTATTTTCATTGTTGATAAGGGTGAAAATATATTAGGACAAATTCACGTTTGGTGTAACTTTAATTTTAATTACGAGATTGGTGTAGTTTTTTTTAGAAATCGTGGGTGGGGTCAACGATTTTGGGTATCTCGTGTACTGAGAATGCGATTCCCATTTGAGTGTCGTGTCCATTCTTTATAATATTTTTGAAGTCGTGTACCCTAAAAACAATTTTCATTGTAATACTAATTACAAAGTACTTAGTAATCTAGTGGTTATTGTTTTGTATACTAAGGTGAGGTTGAAGGTTCATCACTCACCTATTGTTTATTTTTTATTTTTATAATTTTAACATTCATTATTTGTACAAGAACTCTAATACAATATGATTAGATTGCATTATACTCATTACCGAATTTTACACATTTCTATTTTAAATTGTATATTCATTATCTATTTTTTGTTTATTTTGAGTGTCATAATAGACTACTAGGTGCTTTTGTAATTAATATTACAAAAATCATGTTTAGGGTATACGATTTCAAATATAAAGAATGAAAATTGTGTCTGTCATGCCCGACTCTCATATGAAAATCGCATTCCCAATGCACGAGATACCCAACTCGTGGACCCCACACACGACTTCTAAAAAAGCTATATCAATCTCGTAATTAAAATTAAAGATACGTCAGACATGTCATAGTGTAATTAAAATTAAAATTTGCCACATATTACATTTTACCTTAAACAAATTAATATGTAATATATAGGTGTAGGCCTCACATGTCTAAAATTTTGGCATGTAAAACTATTTAAAAACATATTCTACTATAAAAAATTTAAATATAATATTAGATAATTTCTTTAAATAGATTATTATATCTCTTTTTAAACGTATTTATCTATTACCAACAATTAAATTACATTTTTATATATATCTCATAAATAATAATTTTTGTTATATTAAAATAATAAAACATAAATATTAGTGTATAATATAATTAAATAGTACTACATCTTATATTTAATAGACCATTAGATGGTCTAAATCCTTATATGTTAAATATAGTTTTTTTAAAAGGCCTAGTCTATCATTTTTTTATAAAAAAAGTTTGACATCACTTATTATCATATGTGAGATAATAAATTATTAGTTGAGGTCTAACATGATTATTCTAATCGTCTCTCTTTCACACATGTCTAAATCACATATGACAGATTATTCTATTCTCAAATTATGCATTCATATATAATATTATCCATTATTTCTAAATGTGGATAGTATACTTTGTAGATTATGAATTATATCACACACTCTAATTCATTCATAATCAAATAAAAGCAATCATTAGTTGATTTTTTGTTTAATTGTTATGTTCTCTCACTTTCTACAGATCAGTATTGTTAATGGGCATTTTGAGAGATAGTGCAGTGAACAAGCAGATAGGTTTGTTACACCTCATGGCTGCTTCTGCTTTTTAAAATATCATCTCTTCTACATTCATGTAATATGGAAAGGAAGAATGTATGAAGGAATTTGTTAAACCTGTTTGATAAATGCTTCACTCACTGCATTTGGAAATAACACAAGCTCATCTGTTTATTAACTAATTCAATTTCAATTTCTACTTGGTCTGTTTATAAGACATATGCTTAACTGCACTACTTGATGAGGATAATTACTGACTGAAATTTCTATTACATTATCACAATCCACAGCTACCAATTTTAATTTTTCATATACAATGTTCTTGCACAAACTTAAATGAAGCTGTAGTTACACATTACACTGTGTTCCATGGGTTACATACAATTTTAGAACAGCAGAATAGCAGATGCTATTTTCTTTTGGCTGTCACAGGCAACTGAAAGTAACATAAATGATAGAAGAAAGACAATTCTAACATCGAGAAGGCCTTTCATAAGTGGGAGGAAGAGAAGGACAGTACTCATTCATGTTGGCATAAGGCTCCAAGGTGTTATAGCCAGGCAGTTCCATCCTATATTCGCCCAGAATCTGGCAGAACGGAAGCCGATCGTTCTCATTGTTGCACCAACCTGGTAGGCGAGTTTGGTTATCCTCAAATATTCTAAGCATGTATGCATCACGAATCTGGAAATAACAACATACCAGCATTAGAACAAAAGAAAGAAGAGTGCATTTTTGGTTCCTTAACTTTTGCTCATATGCAAAGTTCATTCCCTAAATTTCTTTTGGGCGGCTTATGTCCCTCACACTATTTTATTATGCATAATTAGTCCCTTCCAAAAGTCCTTGTCCAAAAACTAACAAAAGGGGTAACGTGGCTATATCGGTCATTGGCCACATTTGTTCTTCTCATTAGTTTTTGGACAAAAACTTGAAAGTGGGACTAACATTGCATAACCGGAAAAGTTTAAGGACCAAAACCACTCAAAATAGTCAGAGCAAACTTCTCACATGAGTAAAAAATTCAGGGAGGAAAAGTGTATTTAAGCCAAGAAGCAATTATAATGTCCAAAGGTACATTCACTCAGAGCGTTATCTTGGCTTACAGTGAACTCTGTTACTTGAATGGAGCTAGCTACCGGATCAAAAACTCCGGCCTCTTTATACATTGAAAGAATAAAGGCAACACATGTTGTTGATTTCCCATCACTATACTCCCATTCATCTTGTTCTGGAATGGTGAGTAATTCATCAAAAGGTATTCCACGCTTCTCAGTCTCTATTATGATATCATGCAAATCTAAACCCTGAAAGCATACAAAAAATGAGAGATCCCATTAACCATGAATATACTCAATGATTTGATATATACAGTGAAATTTTCTATCAGGAACATTTTAAACATTCAAATATCAGTAAGAGCATGTCCTAGAATCTCACAGATGAACAACTCACAAAATGCTGAATCTAAAATGCTAACTTTAAAAGATTTGACACTTGACTAAACCATTTCCATAATGGGAAAAAAGTCAAGCATTTTTGCAAAGAAGTCCTCAAAGAACAATTTTGCATTCAATATAAAAAAAGGAAGTTCTAAACTAAAACTAAAGCATGTAGAATTTCCATCTTGAATCTTTGTAATTATTGAATAGAATTGTAAACATTGGCAAACCTAAATCTCAGAATAAGTTCCCCATAAAATAAAATAAAGAAAGACTGCACTTTGTGCATTGATTGGAACAGAACATTGGACTTTTAAAGAGTTATATGGCACCACACTTGATTTAGGACAAGATTAGGTGTTTGGCATCTATTTCGAGTAAAGAATGTGGCCATTTTAATTAGGTTACACTAGCAACATTGAGGGATTGACAGCTTTGTTCCATCGACTTCTCTTTTTTGTTGGTTGTTTTCTCTTATGTTATTCTGTTTAAGAGGAACTCCTGCTCTCCCTTGACTTTGTAATTTTTTTACTCTTCACCTCAACGAAATTATTCTTTTATCAATAGAAAGAAAAAGAATGAATGAAGAACTACATATATCGAGAGCAAATGGATACTATTCACCACACTATAAAGTTTACACCAACGCCAAGACATACCTCAGTCCCTAACCGCTTATTCAGTGCTTCATTCCACATATTTGCAGAATAAGCTGGCTGCATTCTAGTCCACATAGACATGACAGAAATTACCTGCACAGAGAACATGCCATTAAGAATTGGACTTCTATTGCACTTGAATTCTGAGCCTACAAGCTTAATAATAAACATATTTGAAGTACATGTTTCTTTATATTTGAGATCTCTGGCAGAGAACTGGTAGAGATTAGTTGCTTTATATTCTGAAGAATTTTATACTTGGGTATTTCTCCTTTGGTGAAACAAAAGTTGATTCAAACCCACAAGCAGCACTAGAAATGGCTATGCAGAGAACTATAGAAATCCTACTGAATATACCCATAGCGTACCGATATTTGACAAGGTAACATACCACGTACTACGTACCCGCACCCATACCAAAGAGAACCACATACCAGGTGACTATGGTTCAGCACAACAAAACATACTGGGAACAATTCACAAACATTTTCCTTCTAAGAGAAAAGAAAACATGTGTTTATCACTACCAAAACAGTAACCATAACATCAAAAAAATCCGTGAAGACAACGTTGTCCTTCCATCTCATTGTCATCTCACCATTATGTGTCTTTAACAACATGTTTATTTCTAAAACCTAAATCACTTACTATTTTTACAATTTTACTTGTAAATCTTGTTAAGGTTCAAAATGCCTTTTGCTTTTAGATAAGAAGCTTAGATACTTTGTACAACAAGGATGGAATATGACATGGATATGGGGGCTTTTTAAGATTCAAGATAAGATACAGTCCAGATACATTAAACAATTTGTAGAAAACACATTTTTTATATGCACAATCTTTGCAAATAGATGTTAATTGTTTCATTAGTTACAGAACCATGATTATCACAATTTACAAAAAAATACTCGTGATCATAACAAAAATAGAAAAACAAAACAGTTTCTGCCCATAACATAATGTATTCTTTCCCATGTATAAATGTGAACAAAAACATTTTTAGTACAATTCAAAAGTAGTTTAAAAATGAATTCAAAGCCGTATGAAAATCATATTAGATAAAAGTTTTAATTATTATTTTTTAAATGGAATACTTCTTGGATATACATCCAGAAGTGTCGTATCACTATCGGTATTGGATACATGTACGACATTGACACTTTTCCATTTTTTGAGTATCTAGGGGTATAGACATTTAGCAACCAGTTGGAACTTAATTCTTTACTAAAAATACAGTAGTCTGCAGGAAAACAACATGTTCATACAATTCCTGGTTCAATTGCATACTGATGTTACAGGTCACTAATAAGTGGTATTGGTAAGGAAAAAATGTAGTACCAAGTGAGCATCAAGAGGTGGAGGATAGTTATCAGCTACAGTGTCAATCCAACTGAATATCATATTATGATAACCATATGGTTTGCCAGACATGCTCCGAGCATACTCCCATGCTGCAGTGGAGTTAAATTTTGCACGCACTTCAGGATGCAGAGGAAGCAAAGCTATCTGTGGATTGGAACTGTCTTTAAGAGCCAATTCCCACCATTCTTCCCATGGAATTACAACTATTATTTCTTCACCCTGCATAAAGATTAATCATCGAGATAGGATAATCTACTTTTAGCATGCTATGATCAATAGAAAAAAATCGAGGCTAGTCACTCTCCTAGCAGCAATGAAGCAATTATAAATCCTTGTTCACCAATCATTTAAATTGTGTCTTGTAACACCACCAAGGAGCTTAAGGTAGTCAACTAGCTTATTTGATAAAAAAATAAGCTACCTAATAATGTTTCGTAAGTGGGCTTATTTCAATAAGCTATGAGCTTTTAAGCTTGTATTTGATAAGGTACTTCACACTTGACGTAGCTTTTGGGCTTATAAGCTAGGAGCTTATGTCATTTTGCATCTTTTAGCAAGGTTATCAACTAATCTAACCAAATAGTTTTAATTCAATCACCGAGCTTCTCAACTTTCAGAAAGCTTATAATTCGGGTAGCTTGTAAGCTTATCAGCTAGTTGTGTCAAATAGTACATTAAATGAACATTTGTAGACAAATTTCAGTGGTGTTTGTTTTTTTGTTTTAAATTTCAGTTTATGTTTTCTCACTAATAAATACAAAAATGACACCTTGTTTGCCCTTTGCTCCTGGCTTTTAAACATTTTTTAAGGAAATGATGGAAAAAAAAATTGTTTTGACTATTTCCTTGACATAATTTTGAAAGTATTAATGGTAACACATAAACTGAAAAAACTAAAATAGGCACTGAATGTTGTATATACCTTTTCATTCTCATGCCCAGATTCACCAACCCATAAATTTCCCATTTCATCCTTCAAGCAAACTGCTGTATGACCAGCAAATGAACCAGTTACCCACTTTTCTAGACTCTCAAAACCTCCCCACCTACCACGGATCTTAGAAACCGCTAAGAAGTCCCCTGAGTGAACATGAGCAGGGTTAATATTGGCACGCCACGGCTGAGTGCGTTTGTGAAATGTTGCCCCCATGTGTTTGGTGAGGAAATCTAAGTTGGCTTTCTGACCCCATGCAGTGTTAGAGAAGAGAGGCAGAACATCAATTAGAGAAAGCAGGGTTCCAAGCATTCCCGATGGCATGAGAAAAACAGAAACCCCGTGCTGCTTTACCTGTTAAAATGAGTAAGACATTAGAATTGAGAAATCGATTACATGGATAAGATTTAAATACAAGTATGAAAGGTACATATTCTAATTCTGCTTGCTCTTCCCATGAGTCAAACTTCAATGTATGTTCTCGTGAAGAGAAGTAGTAGTCCCATGTAATCCTGTAAGGTGTTGCAAAAACATATAAATCCATGCAACTCCAGCTATGTGCACTCTCTGTCTGTAAAAGAAAAACAATTGTTGTTCAATTCATAATCAAGAGAGGAATTATTCATATAAAAAAGGATAGGACCTTTAGAAAGAGAACGGCACCACCGAGAAGAGATTGATCTGTAGTGGGAGTGAATTGAAGGATAGCTTTGTTATGATAAAAGCAAGCACCTTTCCACTGGATTGAACCATTAACGTTTGGAGTAACAGAGCCAACGAAATAAGGAAGCAAATCCACAGCACTGTGTAAGTTATTGAGAAGAGGCCATGATATTCCAGGTGGAAGAACTGGTAGTACATCGTTAATTCTGAATGGTACCTTAACACTATCTCCACAACCAAATAATGATGAACATATTATTATCATAAACCATATTGGATGAGACATATTTAATAATAATTGAATTGAAGTTTGAAGAAGATGATGATGATGAAGAAGAAGATGATGAGAGATTAGAGTGGTGGGTCAAAGGGTTTGATCCATTCTTTTTGGGAATTTCAGAATTGGAGATTCATTCTTCCAACTTATTAGATTAAGGAGCCTACGTGCCATGCATCTAATACATCATAATTCTAATCCTAATCCAACTCACTCATTACTCCATGTGTATTTCAATAATTTGTATTTTGACCTAATTCGTAACTACAAAATATATGTATTGAGTGGGGTGGATAGATAAAGAAAACTTAACTTCTAATGATACTCACTATAGGAGAGGGAGGAGAACACGATTCTAAGGTTGAAGGAGATAGTGAGAGAACTATTTTATTTGATGGATAAAAAAGCTTACGTAAATCCAAGTGAGAGATAAACATTAAACATAGTGGTATTAGAATGTAACATTGGGGTCTCCAATGATACTCACTAGTTGGAGAGTCCTTAGACTAAAGTAATTAATGAGTAGTTAGTTGTCTTGATTGTTATGGACTTCATCATTCAATCATTTTAGTCATTAATAATAAAATATGTGTGTCTTAACTGAAATAATTGTATGTATGATAACGATGGTTTATTTATATGACTTTATACTGTTGTTAAACTATTATCTTTGATAATGAATATCTATGTTTGACTTATCATGGTGATCATGATTAATTACATATTTGAAAGATAGTTATTTGGAATTGTTTGAGATCATCTGGCTAATCACTCACTTGAAGTGTAGTGACATTTGGGGCATTCAACATTTATTTTTGGATCAATAAGTTATTATGTAATATTATCGGAATTTGAAATTCAGAAAATATTGATAAAAAGACTTAGTGGACTAACCTTGGTTAGTGTGCATACATCATTGCATTTTTAGTTGGAGTTGGAGAAAATGGAAAGATACAGTGATAGAAATACCATTGTGAATTTGGATAGGTGCGACAATGATGGTGATTCATCAAGAAGCCTTGAGGGATTGCTTAGGTGGGATGGTCCAGTGAGGGTCCAGTCTTATAAATCGTATGAGAGGATTCATTGGTAGAAGTACTGGAAAACAATAGTTATTGTTACTTGCCGTTATTAAGGAAATATGTACTCCTGGTTGTTTTCCCAATAGGGTATTGGCCTTCGGGTATTGTAAATTTGATGGTGATTGGTTGGTTGAATTGCATAAGCATGACACGAGAGATCATTTAATGCTAGTGTATAAATCTTAATGCATAAGACACAAATTTCATTATTATGCATTATCGTTATGAGTAGAGATAATAATTGTTGTATATAATGTCTAATTATGGCATTGTAATTATTTTGTCGCTCAAATGTTATAATTCTTTGTAAATCTACATCGTCACTATTGCATGATTTAATGTCTTACTCTTTTTATGTCTTCTGTTTGTTTGCATGTAATAAATGAGTTGTAGATGAAGCAAATGAGTAGCTTGTCGAAGATTTAAAGTAGTGAAGTTTCTATGACTCACGAAGTCTTTCTAGTTTTATTTAGTTTAATTGTGTTAGTACCCTTATGCTCTAGTAGGATTAGAAGTTGATACATCGTCATTTTATTGGTAACTTAACATTTTGTTAGTTGATTTTGGCAAAGATAGTATTTATTATCTTGTGAGATGATGATTTACTATATTGATGTACTTTACTTATTACACGTTTTATGAGGATTGAGAATAATTACAAAGTCTCTTTGAAAATTTTCCTTTACCTTGAATCTTATTTATTAGAACATGCCTTGAAAATTATTCATTTTTCCTATAAGCGAATTGGGGTGTTACATGTTTAAGAAAGGTAAGTGAGATCAATACATTTTTAGTAAACAATTATTTGGATTGATAATCCATTCAGGGTAGGATATTATTGATCTATCCCTTTTTCTAATGATTCATAATCAAGAATTTACCTTTGTTGCCTCTACCACTGATTGTATGGATATCTGAGCTAAGTTGAAGATGATGTCATTTCTAGTTAGACAAAAAGATTATTGTTAACCATATGATACTCCAAAACTTTCAACACTTTTTTTTTTGTTAATTAGCATACTCATGTAAATACTAAAGTTGTTTGTTATTTATCAAGATAGTGCAATGCAAAGATCCATCCAATAGTAAATTAATTAGCAAAATAGATAGGTAAACGTGTAGGAGGAAAAAAGATGTTGAGAGAATTCTGGTTGATCATTACATAATATGCATAAAAGTCTTTCTCCCTATGATGGAACAGTTTCCCTTCGAAGTAAGGCGACATAGTTCGGTGGAACTTTTGAGTTCCAAATGAGTTGGTGGTGCTAGTGTGAGTGTGATCCATAATGGAGGCTATATACTTGCTATAACAATTAATGGAAAAATATCAAAGGAACCAAAAGTACTTAGTTGCACATGGTTTTATTTGTTTTACCCAAAACATATGATAAAGTACTTAGAGGATATTGTGGAAGGCTCAAGAGAATAAAATTATTTGATTTGTCTACACTCGAGCAATAAAAGATATGTATGGTAAGGTTAAAACTAGTGTGAAAACACAAGATATTTTCCTAATGCTACAAGATTACACTAAGACTCAATATTGAATCTCTAGTTCCTCACATGGGTCTTGAATGTGAATATTGAGAATATCCATAAACCAATGTCATAATATATGTTTTTTTGTATATAGTGTTGTTGTAGTTGAAGATTCTCTAACAAGAATGAGTAAGGATCATCTCTATTAATGGAGAGGATCCTTGTTCAACAACAAGACATGCTTTTAATGTGATGAAAATAGAATATTAATGATCCTTGTTATGCTTTTAGTGTGATGAAAATAGGATCCTTCTTTATGTTCTATTTTTGCAAACAGCACATGTTCCGAAGCCTACCCCAATTCTTATCCCATTCCAATCATAATTTAGCATGTAATATAATGTTACTTTTTGTTGTTAAAAAATTTGTTTTTATTTTATGGCAATTTTAATTGATTGGGATAAGGAATTGCGATAGGCTTGATGACATTGGATTGATGGTACTTGTTGTCTCTTTTTTCTTTTGGGTTGTTAATTTTTTTTGGTGAATTTGTTTTGCTACTGTTTTTTTCTCTATCATTTCAGGTGGTTCTTCTACTTTAGAGGATTGTGCTAAATCCTATGGTTTATATCACCTCAATTTTTCCGATGTGTTGTGTAATTGATCTAATATTTTAAATCTATGAATTTGTGACAAGATATGATCTCAAACATTTACCTTTATAATAGGGTTTGCCGGCCTCTTACTAAAGTTACACTCATATACTTTACCTTACTTATATGAAATACATAAAAAAAATTAAAATGTTCAATTATATCCCCAGTAAATAAATATATATATAATCTTTTATTAATTCAATTTTTGTTTTCTCTTAAAAAATGAATAGGAGTATTATTGAATATGTAATATCTATTAACACTTAGATAACAATAATACATAGAATGAAGGAAATAATGAAGTTCCCAGGAAAAGGCAGAAGGTAAGAGAATCCGCATATATAAACGCGTTATGCTCAATTCTTTAAATGGTTCATTGTTCCCATCTCATTTTGGGACTGACTTTTTAGTATCATAGTGTCTTTGTTGAAAAAATTAATAATATGGACGTTTTATGTCCTAGTATTTAGGAGCATCAATAATGTTTGTTTTCGTTGCATTTCCGTTTTGTTACAATTATGTTTCAAAGTTAATAGGTTTTATTTGCACGTTACATAGTGATTATTGTAATGATGATTTCGGTTATGTATTCGCCTATTTATAGGTTGTCTTATTATCAATGAATAAGTAAGAAAACATATATCATCTGCTTCCTTCTATTTTTAACAGTGGTACCAGAGCTGAGTTGAGTTCCAATGAGAGAAACAAAAGGTGAAACTGATGGCTTCCGAAAGTTTTGTGCAGCCAGCCATTCCACGCTTTGATGGTCAATATGACCATTGGAGCATGCTCATGGAGAACTTCCTGAGGTCCAAAGAATATTGGACGGTTTTTGTTTCTGGAGTAGCAAAACCAGCAACAGGTGATATGCTGAGAGATGCACAAAAGACAGAACTTGAAGGGCTGAAGTTAAAGGATCTTAAAGCAAAAAATTATCTCTTCCAATCGATTGATCGCTCAATCTTGGAAACTATTCTTTGTAAAGATACATCCAAACATATTAGAGATTCCATGAAGAAGAAGTATCAAGGTACAACAAGGGCTAAGAGGCAGCAGCTTTAAGCACTTCGTTCGGAGTTCGAAATACTTCAAATGAAGTTAGGAGAATCAGTTACATACTATTTTTCAAGAACGATGAAAATCGTTAACAAGATGCGGATCTATGGCGACAAGACAAAAGATATTCTCATTGTTGAGAAGATTCTTTGATCATTGACACCAAAATTTTAATTTTGTTGCTTGTGCTATAGAAGAAGCTAATGATGTTGGTCTATTATCAATTGATGAGTTACAAAGTTCTTTGTTGGTTTATGAGCAAAAAATTAACCAACAGAAAAATGAAGAACAAGCATTGAAGACATTATCAGAAAATCAATTCACATCTAACAGATATGATAGAGGACGAGGAAGAGGTAGAGGTCAAAATAGAGGAGTCAGAAACAACAATGATCGTGGGAACTAACAACGAAATTATCATCAAGATAGTCAGTTTCAAGGAAGAGGCAGATGACGTGGAGGCCACTAGTCAACAACCTATAGATCAAAGTCAGCAGACAAGTCCAATGTTGAATGTTTCAAATGTCATAGGTATGATCATTATAAATCAGAATGTCAAACTGATTTGAATAAACAAAGTGGAGATCAAAGTAACTTTGCAGAAAAGGAAGAAGAGTTGTCTCTTTTGATGGTGTGTCACATGAAGGAAGAAACTCAACAAAATATGTGGTATTTAGACACTGACTGCAGCAACCACATGTGTGGAGAAAAGAATGCATTTTCAGACTTGGATGAATCCTTTCGGAGCTCTGTTAAGTTTGGTGACAACTCCAAAATTTCTGTTTTGGGAAAAGGAAAGGTAACGATCAAAATCAAATGAAATTTCACTCACACTATTGCTAATGCTCTTTTTGTGCCTAATTTAAAAACCAACTTACTTAGTGTGGGTCAGTTACAAGAAAATGGATATGAGATTTTTATCAAAAATGGAGTATGTAAAATTCATGATGCAAATTTGGGTTTAATTGCTCAAGTTAACATGACGACAAATCGTATGTTCTCACTTTATCTCAACAACACAGCTAATTGCTGCTTCCCGGCAAAATTAGAAGATGAGGTATGACTGTGGCACTTTCATTATGGGCATCTGAATTTTGACGGATTGAAAATATTACAGCAAAAAAACATGGTGACGGGGCTTCCTAAAATTACAGCTTCTTCTCAAGTTTATGAAGAATGTGTTGTTAGCAAACAACATCGTAATCAATTCCCACAAGGAAAATCTTGGAGAGCAAAGAAAGCATTGGAGCTTGTTCATTCCGACATTTGTGGGCCAATAACACCACATTCTAATGGAGGTAAAAGATATGTAATTACCTTTATTGATGATTATAGTCGGAAAACTTTGGTTTATTTTTTGCAAGAAAAATCTAAAGCCTCTATAGCTTTTAAAAGCTATAAAGCGCTTGTTGAGAAAGAAGTTGGCAACCCAATAAAAGTTCTTCGCACGGATCGTGGTGGAGAATATAACTCACATGAATTTGCAAATTTTTGTGAGAATCATGGAATCAAGAGACAGCTTATAGCAGCTTATACACCCCCAACAAAATGGTGTATGTGAGAGGAAGAATCGCACTATTATGAATATGGTGCGTAGCCTTTTGACAACAAGTGGTGTTCCAAAAAGTTTTTGGCCTGAAGCAGTTAATTGGAGCACTCATATATTGAATAGAAGTCCTACACTTGTTGTTAAAAATATGACACTAGAGGAAGCATGAAGTGGAAGGAAATCTACTGTAGATTATTTCCGGATTTTTGGAGTATTACCTATGCCCATATTCCATATCAGAAGAGGAGAAAGCTAGACAACAAAGGAGAAAAATGTATTTTTCTTGGTGTTAGCGATATGTCAAAGACTTATAAATTGTATAATCCTAGCACCAAGAAAATTGTCATTAGCCGTGATGTAGTATTTGATGAAAAATGCATCTGGTCATGGAATCAAAATGTTGTTAAAGAAAGTATTCCAACAGATTTTGATGATGAGGAGAAGGGGCAGCAACCTATAGAAAATGAGGAAGAAGATGAAGTCAATCAAAATGTTCCAACTGATCAAAGTCCAATTACAGCTGAATCACAAAGACCTCAACATGTTCGAAGAAGACCAACATGGTTTATTGATTATGAGGTAACTGGAGTTGACCAAGGTGAAGACCCAATTATACATTTTGCTTTATTTTCAGATTGTGATCCTACCATCTTTGAAGTTGCTGTTAAAGAACCAAAATGGAGAAAGGTCATGGATGCTGAAATTACAGCAATTGAAAGAAATGACACATGAGAGCTATGTGATCTTCCAAAATGACACAAGACAATTGGTGTAAAGTGGGTTTACAAGACAAAGCTGAATGAAAATGGTGAGGTTGACAAACACAAGGCACGCTTGGTAGCTAAGGGCTACAAGCAAGAGTTTGGTGTTGATTATAAAGAAGTATTTGCTTCGGTTGCAAGACATGATACAATTAGATTGGTGATTGTTATGGCAGCTCAAAAGTCATGGCCTATCTATCAGTTAGACGTGAAATCAACATTCCTTCATGGAGATTTGCAAGAAGAGAAATCTATGATGGCTGAATTTGAGATGTCTGATCTTGGTGAGATGCATTACTTTCTTGGCATTGAAGTGGTGCAATCTTCTACTGGAATTTTTATATCTCAAAAGAAGTATGTGCGAGAAATTTTAGACAGGTTTCATATGAAGGATTGTAATCCTATAAATACTTCATCTGAGTTTGGTATGAAGCTAAACAAAGATCATGGAGGAAAGAAGGTTGATGACACTATTCACAAACAAATAGTGGGGAGTTTAATGTATTTGACAACAATAAGACCTGATATAATGCAGGTTGTAAGTGTGATTAGTAGGTACATGGAATGTCCTATAGAGATTCATCTCTTGGCTGCAAAACAAATTTTTCGTTACTTGCAAGGTACTAAGGACAATGGGTTGTTCTACAAGAGTGGAGAAAAGTCGGATTTATTTGGGTTTACAGATAGTGACTATGCAGGAGATTTAGATGATCGGAAAAGTACATATGGGTATGTTTTCATGATGGGAACATCAGTTGTTTCATGGTCATCAAAGAAGCAACCTATTGTTACATTATCATCCACTGAAGCTGAATTTGTTGTTGCAATAGCTTGTGTTTGTCAAACTATCTGACTAAAGAAAATCCTTAAAGAGTTGCGTTTTATGGATGATGGACCTATTCAGATTTATTGTGACAATAGTTCGGCAATAAAACTTTCAAAAAATCCAGTTCTACATGGTCGAAGCAAACATATAGATGTGAAATATCATTTTTTGAGGGATCTCACAAATGATGGAGTCATTAATCTTAGTTATTGCAGGAGTGAATACCAGATTGTTGATATTCTAACCAAACCTCTCAAGTTTCCTACATTTCAGAAACTCGGGATGATGCTTGGTGTTTGTACTTCAAATAATTAAATTTGAAGGATGAAGTTTCAAAGTCTTGCTCTTATTAAACTGGATGTGTGTCTAGAACATCAGTTTAAGGGAGGGATTGTTGAAAAAATTAATAATATGGACGTTTTATGTCCTAGTATTTAGGAGCGTCAATAATGTTTGTTTCCGTTGCATTTTCGTTTTGTTACAATTATGTTTCATAGTTAATAGGTTTTATTTGCATGTTACATAGTGATTATTGTAATGATGATTTTAGTTATGTATTCGCCTATTTATAGGCTGTCTTATTTTATCAATGAATAAGTAAGAAAACATATATCCTCTTCTTCCTTCTATTGTTAACGGTCTTCAATGTGGAAGTACTACCCCACATTATTACAAACACACATGTAAATAAGAAGAATGTAGAACATGAGGGGTGAAATAAGATAGGACTAAAGAAACAAAATGAATAGCAATGAATTCCAATTAATTAGTACTATGTGGTCCTAATATCATAGATGAGGAAGAGTTTGGTGTGGACATGAAACCCTTTAGCCTCAATGCCATGTCAATCATGCAACCAAGGCAACTAAATATTAGTCTGAGGAGTGTGTATTTAGTAAGGAAATACACAAGAAATATGTTATTATATGGAGAATGTGATCAAGTATGGAAAGAAAAAAGTGTGAATGCATTAATAATTGAATGGGTTGGGGGCATAGCCAGCTAGCCATATGCAAATGGACCGCGAGGAGAGTCAATCACGAAATGCTTATGTTTGAGACAAATACTGAAGGTGGGGCAGTGATGACCCAAATCCAATATATTCTTTGTTATCTCAAACCATAAGAATTTTGGAATCCATAATCACTGTACTACATCATTAATTTGATTTTTGTTACATTTGTCTTCCCCACAAAATCATGCATTGCATTCTTCATCCTTTCACAATGCCATCTGTCATTTGCATGTCCAAATCAATAACTAGTAATTAAGGAGAACCTTTCATGTTCATTACTATATAACTATTGTGTTTTTATGCTTAACTTTATAGCAGGTCGTGCTACACTAATGAAGTTAAGGAATAGAAATTAACTAAAAAGAGCTAAACGTAAAAAGGATAGAAACAAAGTAGAAAAAAGACACAGCAAATATGAAAGAAATAAATTACTTAGAACATAAGTTGATGATGATGATGGTTGCATGGATAATATGAGTAATGGCTCTTCCTTCTAGAATGTGTTAGTGAGGACCTTAGACACACACGTATACATCACATTGCAGCAAACTATTGGTGTACAGTGATTAGCATTTGTAGGTGTAACATTCTTAGGAAGCAGACTCCTCAAATATTATTTTATAATTTTGTCCCAAATCATCATGTGACCTACTTATACCTTGTTTTTATTACTGGAATTGCAATAAAGGCAGCTATATAAGACTATACCTCTCTACCTTGATCCAAAATGGAGAGGAAAACTATGGCTTTAAAATTGTTTCTTGTAATGGCTGTGTTTGTATTATGCATGGCAAAAGTAAGATTACTCCAAAACTAGTCACTTGCTCTCTTCTTTTTGAATGAAATAATTACAAATCTACGATTGTAGGTATCATCTTCTGATTCTAATGCCAAGATCCAAGACCATCTCACCGATTCTAAGGTTGCATGTCTTTTATTCTTTGGTTTTAAAATTTGAAGCATTTGTTATTCTCACTCACTTTTACTTTTGTTTTGCAGGTGGTAAAAGGACCCAATAGAAGGGCATTGCCATTTGTTGGTATGATTTATATATATTTGCTTTTTCACATTGTAATTAGTTGGAATGAGTTGTACTAAGGAATATAAGTGTTATGTTTGGGGAGATTGTGGAGCAAGTTGCAGGGTAAGGTGTAGCTTGCATTCAAGGCCAAATAGATGCAACAGAGCTTGTGGAACATGCTGTTCAAGGTGCAAGTGTGTTCCTCCAGGTACTTTTGGGAACAGAGAAATATGTGGTAGTTGTTACACTGACATGCTTACTCATGGTAACAGACTCAAGTGCCCCTAGACAGAGAAATCTATGTCTCTACCCTTTATGCACCCTTCTCTTATTCTTCCCTCTTCTCTATGTCACTCTGTGTATCTCATGCATTATAACTATGTCACTATGTGTATCTCATGCATTATAACTATATATATCTATGTCACTATGTCACTATGTGTGTGTACTAGTTAGTGCGTACGTATGAGTCAACTTTTTGTGTAATGCATCACATGTTTGTAAACGCTTACTAAATAAATAAGTACATTTATCCCTAATGAATTTGTCTATAAGTTGAATTAACAATATTGTCCTTTCATTTTTCTTTATTTGAGCTTTTCAAATATTGTCCTATGAGCATATCTGATTATCTTCTCAACAAATATATAATGTTCACACACGAACGAATCTGATATTTAATCTAATATCCTAAAGATATATATAAGACAATAGTTAGTACATCTGCAATAATAAATTAATAAGTGATAGTAATAGATAATGTTCTTCAAGTTTTTGTTTGTTTTGATATTCATAATATTGATGGACGGTAAAAAAAAAAGAGGGTTTTTATGTGGAATGGGTTGAAAATGAGATATTGAAAAATATAATAACTTAAAATCATTCACCATTGATTAGATAGAGATGAAAATATTAAACACTTAACTTTTAAACAATTTTTTTTGTGATAAACCAGTCAGCATTAAGGAATAAATCGTTTTTGGAGAACTTGAACTTTGCTAATTTGGAGTATATGATAATTGATAATAAATTATAAATGATAGGAATAGTGATGGTAATGCCAATTTTAACTTATTCCTCATACACTCTCGTGCGTGATACATGCCACACTCTCATATTGACACATGTATATTTAGAGGATCAATCTTCAAATTTTGACACTAAAAAAGGTTCAACTATAAATAGTCCCAAACATTATATTATTTCTTTAATGTATGGTAGTTCTTCTCAAAATATATATTTATCTTCATAAATAATTCAGGATGATACTGCACTTCAAATATTATATAAGTGTTTTATCATTTTTCTTTTACACAATTTAAGAAGTAAAAATATATAATTAATTAGATGATGGTATGTTAGTATGATAATCAAATATATAAAAATATTGAAGGATTTGTTTAAAAAAAAAGAAGCAAATTTTGGAGTTGAACTGAACCAAATTGTTCATGTTCTCCTAAACCAAATTTCAACATCAATCAAACTAAATTGAATCATGTCTTTTTATTCGGTTCATGAATTAATTTTACATCAGAAATAAAGTCAAACCATTACACCCCTAATTTGCATAAGATTACAAATTCAATAAACAAAAATGTTGGTGTTCTGAAATAGTATTATAAACAACTTATTTTTGTATATATACAAGGAAAAATAAGAAATTGAGAGAATAATATTAATAAATAAGAGTATTTTACGTCCATTTACGTATTAATTATTTGAAGAACTATAGTTGATTTGCGAAGAAAATAGGAATGCCAATATTTCATTTTAAAACTAATAACTTATTTTATCTATTTAATTCGGGAATTTGAAATAATAATCAAATTGAACAATACTGGTTGATTGAAAAATAAAATATAGATTTGTTTTTTTGGTTTCTGAAAATTAAGCAGAAAATCAAAGGTAATATGTTAAGAGGGAATATTCATTCACTCCAAGAAAAAGAGAAGAAAAAGAATATCTATGAAACAAATGTGGCCATGTAGTGAGGGAGTAAGGATCTTCTCCATTAATGGAGAGGCAAATACCAAAAAAATACAAAGGAAATATAACATGAAAAGACATTTTTATCCTTTTGTATATAATGGAATATCAATTTTGCCATTAAAAATACAAAGAAATATGGTACTTGTTTCTCCATTAATGGAGAGGATCGTTACTAGTACTTACTAGTATTGAGGAGGAGAAAACAAACATTAATATGAACACAACAATGGCTTTAACGTACGTGGAATGAAGGTCGAGTAAAACGAAACCTCCATAAAAAGACAGAAAGGGTAGGTTCATGTCTTCTTTTTGTTGCATTGTTCATGCAATGATTGACTAGGATTGATGATGTGTGTTGACGTAGAATTTGATGGTTGACTATGTAGAAAATTTATATTTTTGTCTATGTATGAAAATGTTTCTGTGTCATTATTTAGAGATTCAATCTTCTATTTATTTAACATAATCGACTTACTCTAAAAGTAAATTTTTAAACTTACTCCACATCTTAGTCATCAATTATAAAAAAATCTAATGGTTTAAATTAGTATGTAAATCTAAATTATTAGATTTCCTGTTGCTAAGATGTGGAGTAATTTTTTAAATCCAAGCCAACATAATATCACATATTTTTTTAGTTATTTAACAAATTTGAGCTAACTATATCATCTATTTTTTTTTTGTAAAATACTAAAAATTACTACATACCTATAAATTTTAACCACAGTATCATAACTATAAGTTAGAGTTAAAAAAAACTTTTAATAACTATCTGGCAGTTTTGCAAAATTAAGCTGAATTTAGTAGTTCAAACAATAAAATTTTAACATCATTTAAAAAAACTTCCAGCAAGAAAAGTATCATCTAAAATTGTGGGAAGATTTATATAGCTATAGAAGTATGAAGGTTATAGTTTACCAAAAAAATAAAGTATAACTACGTAACCTTCATATCAAATTACTTTTCTGAAATTTAAACTCACATTCTCACATGTCATAGTTGACAATTGAGATTACTTAGCATGCGGATCTACCCATCATGCCAATAATATTCTCATTTTATTTATTTCAGCCAGAGACTAAGTTACAATCATCACATTCATTTATTTATTAATCTATAATATATAGATGGAAACACTATATAATAAAGATTAAAAATGTATGTATTAATAATATATGTGTTTTATATATTGTTAATGCATCATTTATTATTTATATTTTTTGTCATTATTAATTCTTGAAAAAAATAATCTAAATGAATTATAGATTATATAATGAATGTGTAAAAAAAATTTATATTGACATACATATTATACTCTATAATAAAAGTCAATGATTTAAAATAAGGTAAGAAAATTAGGATTTTGAATGAAGTCGTCCCTAAGGGAGAATATTCTAGGATATGTATTTAATAGTATATGAGTTATATATATTATCATTATATCATTTATCATTTCTATTTAATCATTACTAAGTGAAAGAAAGTAATCTAAATGAATTATAGAATATAAGGTGAACATGTAATTTTTTTTACAGTAACATACATATTATTTCTATAATAAAAATTCAAAATAAGGTAAGAAAATTGGGTTTCCCATTGAAGTGGTGGCTATGGGAGAATCTTCCATGCATATTCTAAAAAAGAAAATGTAAATTTGACTTATAAAATAAGAGAGTAATATCCAATCTATTGATCTATGAAAAGATTTATATATAATATTAAGGGGAGGGATCCACTTACTCCAAAAAACACTTACTTTTCATCTTAGCCATCCAATCTTGAAAAATTCAATGGTTTAGATGTACTCACCAATTCAAATCATTGGATTTCCAAGAATCCAATCCAAGAATGATATGGAGTAAGTGTTTTTCCACTTACTCTTGGAGTAAGTGGATCCCTCCCCTAATATAAATGATAGAATGCAGTGTGATTTGTAATATCTATTAACTTGTTACTCATTTTGTTTCTGTGCTTCTGAAAAGGTTATTACTTTCCCTCTCTTCTTATTAAAGTTTGTATCTTCATATTATTGAACTCTATTCTCAATTGTATTTTCTGTTCATTATTTGTGTATGTCATGTGTGAGGAGATTGGTTTCTCAACATCCAACTGCTTTTACTTATTTCTATGTTTTTCAATTTAGTTTGTTATTGATCCTCTATCTCTTTCTTGCTTAATCTTATTGCAAATTTGACACCCTCTGTGATGAATATGCTATAGGATTAAGCATAGGTTGTATATAAACTTGAGTGTAATGTTGTAATTGATGAAGTAGTATCTATATTTTTCTAAGTTTTAAGGAATATTTTCAGATGATGGGTGAGATAGAGAAGTCAAGAATGCTACTTTTGTATTTGCTTCTTGTGGCAACTTTTCAGAAAGCAGTGTCAGATGATCATCAACCCCTCTCAAAAGTTGCTATTCATAAGACAGTAGTTGCTATTGATGAACATGCTTATATCAA
The DNA here is from genome assembly GCA_009771035.1 of Lupinus albus. Classification (NCBI taxonomy): domain Eukaryota; kingdom Viridiplantae; phylum Streptophyta; class Magnoliopsida; order Fabales; family Fabaceae; genus Lupinus; species Lupinus albus. The sequence continues at coordinate 14,919,175 of CM020007.1, read as the reverse complement.
AGCCACTCCTAATGTCCTTGGCTTGGAGGTAATCTTTGATTCAACATTAAGAGATTTTCTATTATTGTTGCTTAAGATGAAAACAAGTATTGATTTCTGAATCCCCAACCCCAAATGTTTTAGGGACATTATACCGAATGGGTTACACTGCAATATAGTAATAACAAACCAACAATTGATGACTGGATTGGAGTATTTTCTCCTGCAAACTTCAGGTACCTACACATCATTCATACATAATCGTTTTTAAATTTCTGTTGTTGCGATACTAATGTAGTCCATTAGTCACAATTGCGGTTGTTGGGGCTCCAAAAACCGCAATACTTCAACCTAATGGAAATCATGATCATAAATTACAACTTACAAGTCAAGAGTTGCATTAATTGGGAATCTCTATTGTTTCACAATGTCCAGTGCTTCTACCTGCCCTGGAGAAAACAAAATGACGGGTCCTCCATTTTTGTGTTCTGCACCAATCAAGGTTCGCGTGACACAAAATCTGTACTTTCTGCTCTTTTAAAGTTAAAATACAAAATATTAAGCTTGTTCTTTTTTCTTTCTTTCAGTTTCAGTATGCAAATTTCTCCAGTCACAGTTACAAAGATACCGGAAAAGGTTCGCTGAAGCTTCAGTTGATTAATCAGAGATCAGACTTCTCATTTGCTCTTTTCACGGGTGGCTTAACTAATGTATTCTCATAAACTCTATCCTTAGGTTTTCTTCTTTATCAAACTAACTGACATATTGTAATTGTAAAGATTGTCTAAGTCGCGCATTTTAGTTTCCCAAAATTTTCTTTTTCCTTCTTATTTACTGAGAACATACTATTACTGATCACTAGCTGCATGGGAACTTCATCATGAACATTATATCAGCTCACATTCATAACTAACATTTGTTCAAGAAATCAATCAAAAACAAACAATTTGGAACTGTTTTCATCATACAGAACTGTTTTATTCTGTACTGTTTGCATCTGTCACCCTATTTTTACTTAGTTAATCAATTGTAGGCATAAGATTTGAGTGTCCAGAAATGTGAATTTTCTTCTGAACTTTATCTTCTGATTTCTTCCTTTTATTTATTTTTACAGCCAAAGCTCATAGCAGTGTCAAACAAAGTTTCATTCGTCAATCCGAATGCTCCGGTGTATCCACGATTAGCACAAGGGAAAGCATGGGATGAAGTAAGTTTATGCTCTCTGTATATTTAATCACAAAGTAGTATTTTTTTCATCTGTGGATTCATTCTCATGGACTGTTATGCAGAACATGTTTCTCCTCAATCTCTCTTTTCAATATCTGTCAGTAAATGCACGTCTGCTTATGCGAAATAACTATTTCTGGTATTGTCAGAATATTATTTAATACATTGTTTTAACAGATTACTGTAACATGGACAAGTGGATATGATATCAGCGACGCTGAGCCTTTTGTTAAATGGGGCCCAAAAGAAGGAAACCTTGTGGAAACTCCTGCAGCGACATTGACTTTTGATCGCAACACAATGTGTGGTATGTAACTATTTTGTTATTTTTAGAGGTGTTTCTCACCTGTTTTTCAAAAGTCAGGAAAAAAGTTATGTTAGATGGCAAACCATACTCATCTTGATAAAATAGTTCTATCCGAATTATAATATCTGCATATCTAAAATACTGGTTGGTAATTGCAAATTTTGATCCCAAAAGGAAAGGGATAGAAGTAAACATAATGAATCTTATTCATCTGTATATAAAGGTGCACCAGCAAGGACTGTTGGATGGCGTGACCCTGGATACATCCACACCAGTTTTCTAAAGGAGCTGTGGCCCAACAGAGAGTATGTTGTGTATTATTACTCTTTTGCATGAGACCCAATATTATGGATTTGCATTATTCTAGATTTCTAGTTGTTGAGTCAGCTGCATGGATAAAAGATGCCATTCTGTTTTGTTAAAAACCAAATTTTCGGAAACAACACGTATTGTACATGCCTTAATAGGGCATCTATTGGTCTTTAGCTCACCTAACCAAACCATCTTAAGCGAGGTTTTGTGATCAAATCCTCAATAATTGCTACTCCAACTTAATCTAACTTGTGCTCTTATCTTTAATGGTATGTCCAGTCATTGACCTGAACATGTATGCTCTTGCTTGCACTTTACCATCCAACATTCGGCACCATATGCATTGCGTATGGATGTTTTGTAAAATTTTCCTTTGAGCTTGAGAGACACCTTCCAATTACAAAGATATAATACATAATCCCTGATAAAAATCCAATTCATTTTCACCAATTCTTATACAACATAATTCAAGATGTAAGAATTTACTGGCAAGTGATTTTGGCTACTATGTGCTAATGAGTACTATACCTCTACCATAATAGAGCCTAGAAGTGGTAAACAGAACTATGTGGTGATGGATAACTTTGTTATATGAAAACTAGAAAACCTCATTGAAACTTAGATATTTGGAACTCCTTCTAGTCAGCGAAAATGGAAGCATGGAGGCTTAGGAGAAGGATATTTTCATTGTTGATAAACTGTATCATGTAATGAAGAGATTTCTATGCAATTTTATTAGAAAATTTTGGTACCAATTTTATATCTTATTTTCTACATCACTAATGTTATAATAGAAAAACCAAACTCTGTATTCCTTGATACTTGTTTAAATATTGACTTATGGCGAGAAGGGACTTATTGAAAGTATTTTAGGAACAGTTCAGTGTAAATGAGCCTCAACTTGCAATCTTTTTTCCTATTTGCAGGTACACGTACAAGCTGGGTCATAGATTATTTAATGGTACAACAATTTGGAGTCAAGAATATCACTTTAAAGCATCTCCATATCCTGGTCAAAATTCAGTGCAACGTGTAGTGATATTTGGTGATATGGGAAAGGTGTTTTTCTCTCTTTTTTATTCTCATAAGCCTTCTAACTCTAACCATGATCTGAAGATACAATTTTTTTTTGGGTACTAAGGGTATCCCAACAAGTGTCGCTTCCAGGAATCGAACCATTGACCTTTTGATCAATCTGGAGATTTAGTGAGGCCTTACACCTCTAGACCAACGCCTTGTTGGTTTCTAAAGATACAATTTGATCTGTTCTCTTAATTACTTTCTTTTCTGCTATCTGTTTCCCATTGTATAATGGAATTTCAGTCTCAGTCTCTTATTTAGGCTCATCTGTTTGTTGAATTGAAATGATTATACCTAGAGAATATGTGAGTATTAGCATGTAATTGACATTAATAGTATCTTAAGGTTTGATTTAATTATCCCACAAGCAGGCAGAAGCTGATGGATCAAACGAATATAACAATTTCCAGCCTGGCTCACTCAACACTACTAAGCAGATTATTCAAGACTTAAAGGACATAGATATAGTCTTCCACATTGGTGATTTATGCTATGCTAATGGATATATTTCACAGTGGGACCAACTTACTGCACAGATTGAGCCAATTGCATCAACTGTACCCTATATGACAGCAAGGTTTGTGTTGTTATGTATGCACTGCATTTTTCTATGTTTACAGCTAATCTTCTTAATTTTCTTATCTCTTTTTTCTTTACATTATGTTCGTTTAGTGGCAACCATGAGCGTGACTGGCCAGGAACTGGATCCTTTTATGGGAACTTGGACTCAGGTGGTGAATGCGGTGTACCGGCTCAGACTATGTTCTTTGTTCCTGCTGAGAACCGCGAAAAATTCTGGTAATATGTCTATAGTTTCAACTATTTCCATAGACCATACCCAACATGTTGTTGTGGGTTGGTAAGTTTGTCAGTAAAATTGGGCTTGTCAGTGAACACTGGGTTTAATAGATTCACTTTGTAAAACATGGACACAGGCATTTAATAATTTTAACATTTGTTCATGTTGAGATTGTAAGTGACTCAGGTGAGAATAATTGTTACTGTAAGAAATGAAAATACTTAATATGGATCATTAAATCTTATTTGAATGTTCAAGATTAAAAGCTAAATTCACGTGACTTTTTAAATGGTTTTGTGACCATTGATTAACATTTAATCTTAATCTTCCATGCATGGCCTAGATTTTTTTTTTTTCATAGTTTATTCATGAGATTAATTCTCAGTTGAGTCACTCTCATATCAGGTACCTATGCTAGAGACACTATTCTGATTTGTTTTCGTTAGGTACATATTTAGTTTCCTAAGCCATAAAGTTTACGTGATTGATTCTGTTATGATGTATGTAAATACATGCACAAACCATCAATGAATATGAAGCAAACATCAAATTTTTATAGCCATGCATGTTTTGTTGCATAAAATAGAACAACTATTAAATATTACTTGAACAAATATACTAATAAAGATTGTTCATTAACAATTTAACATTGTAAACTACTCCTTCTTGAGTATACCTATCAGATATTAATGATATTAGTTCCTCTTAAAATTGCTTTGAACATTACATTACTTTACTTCACTAGGTACTCTACGGACTATGGCATGTTCAGGTTCTGCATAGCTCACACAGAACTCGATTGGAGAAAAGGAACAGAGCAGTATGAATTTATCGAAAAGTGCCTAGCATCGGTTGACAGACAAAAACAGCCATGGCTGATATTTCTTGCACATAGAGTACTTGGTTATTCTTCTGCAGGGTTCTATGTTCAAGAAGGCTCTTTTGAAGAACCAATGGGAAGAGAAGACCTTCAATATCTCTGGCAAAAGTATAAGGTGGACATAGCCATGTATGGACATGTCCATAACTATGAGAGAACATGCCCAATATACCAGGTATTCCCCTAGATACATAGTTATTACTTTGTTCCTTTACTTCATTGCTGTTATCCTCACAGACTGTACTACATGTTATGCCATGAAAGTAGCCTTACATAAGAAGCTCAAATACTTACTAAAACACTGGTATGATAAATTACATAGTCTAACACCTTTATAAAAAACTTACATTTTTTTATAGGTTCAAAAATATTTGTAGACACATTGATTAGTTCTCATTAATGCATTACCATGATGAAGATGGCAATTTAGAAAAAGATAAAGATACTTCTAATCATGAAAACAACAAAAAAACAGTTCCTGAGAGGGATACTTGTTGGATATTATCAGGAATACACGAACCGGCGTTGGATACATGTACAAGATTGATACTTTCCTATTTTTGGGTTTCACCTTATTTGGAACTAATCAATTCATATTGACCTTTTCTTGTTGGTTGCTTTACTAACAACCAAATTGGTTATGAAGAACATAAATTGGATTTAAGTAATGAAATTATGAACATATTTCTTGTACTTGTTATAATATGACATTACAAATTAATTGCTCTTTTTACCCTGTTCCTTCAGAATGTGTGCACCAATAAAGAGAAGCACAATTATAAGGGAAACTTGAATGGGACAATACATATAGTGGTTGGAGGAGGAGGAGCATCCCTTGCTGAATTTGCTCCCATCAACACAACATGGAGTATATATAAAGACCATGATTTTGGATTTGTCAAACTTACAGCATTTGATCATTCAAATCTGTTGCTTGAGTACAAGAAGAGCAGTGATGGAAAAGTTTATGACTCTTTCAGTATATCCAGAGATTACAGAGACATCTTAGCTTGTTCTGATGATAGCTGTCCAAGTACAACACTGGCTTCTTGATCTAATCAAAAAATATAAACTGTTGATTTAATTAAATAAAATGTTGATGCTCATATGTTGTATACATAAATGAGCAGTTTTAAGTTGACATACACTCTCGTGTTTGTCAACCCACATTTCTATTGTTTGATGTGAAATGTACAATTTATATTTGAGAAGATTATATTAACGCATATTCCTAATTTTAGAAGGCCTTTATTCAAAATTTATTATTGATTCATAAGTCGACATATGTATTATTAATTTAGGTAAAAAACGCTAGAAGGAGGGGTCGAACCTCCGACCTTGTGGTTAACAGCCACACGCTCTAACCAACTGAGCTATTCCAGCACATGTTATTGTACTAATTGTTATCCCATATAGACTAGTATAATAATAAATTAAAATGTTATTCAGGGAGGGTTGAAGAGTGTATGTACCATTTTAATATACACGTACATGTATGTATATTTTGAAGCTGTCATCTTCTGAGGAAACCTATAATAATAAATTAAAATTAGTACAATGTTGGGTTCTAAGCCACAAGTCACATTGACTAGTAAACAGTAACAAACACACATGATGTTTTCAAGAGGCGTTGTTTCTATTCATGTGTATATGGGAAGTTAGGTAGACTTTTCCATCAATGTAGTTGCTATTTAATTTTACTAAATACAAGTCAATAGGGGAGGTTAGGAATTCCATCAATGTATATATATGCACCTTCCTTCAATTTCAGGGTTTGCTACCTTTCAATTTGTTATCTCCATTCTCCTTATCCATATAACTTGGTTATATATATATATTTAATGTTTTCTAAGATACAAGAAAACAAAGCTATTTATCTACATCATGAATTGAATACTTAGTACAAAATTTCAAATAATTTAAGGGAAAGTGTTCTTACCATGGACAAGCCATTCTGTCAGTTGTAGCCCACATTGTGGATCTTAATTTCCAACCTTTTTTGCCATTTATTCTTTCTTTTATATTTTATAAGTTGAATTTTAGAAGGCATGGGGTTGGTTCATTTATTTATGTACATTTTTCACTGACTATGTGTCCATTGTGTACATTGTCAAGATAATCATGAAACATATTGTTATACTAATATTTATGTCTTTTATTGTAATTGTGTTAAAATACATCTATCTACATCAAGAAGTTCAACAAACAAAACTTTTTGGTGGAATCTATGACCCTAGCCACTTTGAAATGGGAAAAGGGTTATTATGTACATAAAACAATGACCAGCAACAGCTTTCTTTTTAACAATTACAACCATTCATATTGAAAATAATTATAATGTGGACTTCACATTCATTACCTAGTGGTGTTTAAATTTTACTTGGCCATATATGTATATTTAGAGGAAATGTCATTGTTCAAGGAAGAAACAGAAAATATAATTTAAAGAATGATACTATCAAATTTCGAGAAAGTTTGAACTTAGTATTTTGAGATTGAATCTATTAAATTTAGTCTGCTCTCTTTCTAATAAATCTGCCTTGACTTGGTGCAGGAATAGGCCAGCACACATGGAGCCTGACCCAGGTGTGATGCAGCATGACTTGGTGCAGAGTGACTCAGGCGTGGAGCAGCTTGACTTGGCAGACTCGGTCAGATTGGAAGACACAGCGCATCAGGCTTGGCCAACTCGGTCAGTGAGGGCTGCTGCTTGGCACAAACGTGGACATCTCGGTCAGAAGCACATCTTGACCAGGCACAGACCTAGGCATCTCGGTCAGAGACATGGCAGAGGCACATCTCTTGGTCAAGACGGAGAGCAAGCTTGTATTATTGAAAAGCTCATGTGTTGGCTTGGTATTCTTAGTCAAATGAGGCCTAGTTTAGGGATATGTGATGGGTTGTTTATGTATGGGTTGTTATGGGTTAGTTGAAAGACTTTAAATTGGTTTAATCTGTTTTAGTTTAGTTTGTTATAAATAACACTCCCCTTTGTAACTCAAGAGGATCAATGAATGAAGTATTGTTTTTTTTTTGAAAGTGCTTCTTGCCATCTTGTTTGTTTCTACATTTTTCATATTGTTGCAAAGTAAAAAGAATGGTATAACATGGCACCATCATTTCTAAGATGGTATCAGAGCATCCATTGATGCTCTGCTGCGCTTTAGCTTGTCCCTGTTTTCATTCCTTTTCAAGTCTTACTTTCATCTCTCATCTTCTCTTATTGCTTTACATAATGGCCAATGCTGTGACCATTCTCAATCCCATGAATGACCCTTATAGCCCATATTATATGAGCCCCAATGAGAATCCAGGGGCTGTTTTAGTGTCACCACCTCTTACGGGAAGAAATTATCATTCATGGTCAAAGGCAATGAAGATGGCTTTGAAGACCAAGAACAATTTTGCATAGCATCTATTGGCTTGAAAAAGCTCTTGAAGTCTGGTTGGATCTCAAAGAAAGATACTACCAAAGTGACATCTACAGAATCTGCAACATACAAGAAGAAATCTTTACTGCCAAGCAAGGCAGTAGAACCATTGAAGAATACTATACTCATGTGAAAGGATTGTGGCAGCAATTTGATAATTTCAGACCCATATCCACATGTGGCTGCCCAGATAAGTGCAATTCATAACTTGCTAATCGTATGAGATCTTACAGAGAGGATGATTATCTCACAAGGTTCTTGAAAGGGTTGAATGAGCAGTACTCTTCTGTAAAATCTTAGATTATGCTCATGCAGCCCTTACCATCCATAAATAAGGCCTTCTCTCTACTTGATCAACAAGAAAGGGACATGGAAGATGTTGCCAACAATCTTGAAGATTCCAAGGTCCTTGCCAATACCTCTAATGAGACAAATAATAGAGACAGGTCCAAGGGAAGAGGATTTAGCTACACTCCCAATGGTGGAATCAACAAGGGATCTGGATTCAGTGATGGAAGAGGAAGAGGATCTTCAACATCTAAAATTTGCTCTTATTGCAACAGAACATGACATACTGTGGATACATGCTACAAAAAGCATGGATTTCCTCCACATTACAAGAAGAACATTAGCTTCAGCAATATGGTGGGATCAAGTGATGTGGAAGATCAGAACAGTAAGGAAAGCATGGATGTCTTTACTCTAGAGCAACATAAAGCCATCCTTGCTATGATTAATGAGCCTTCCAACCACCAGATAAACCAGATTACAAATCAGGTTGCCAATGAGGATCCCTTGAGCCCAGGTAAGTATCAAATTATGGCCTTCTCTGTTGATTTCAAAGATTAGGTTCTGGACACAGGAGCAACTGACCATGTTTGCTTCTGTTTGTCAGAATTCCAATCACATAGGAAAATAAACCCCATTCAAATTAGATTGCCTAATGGAAATGAAGTTATAAGCACCATAGTTGGAACTGTTATTTTTTCTAATGATTTATGCCTTAGCAATGTGCTCTATATTCCTAACTTCACATTCAATCTAATTTCTGTTTCCAAGTTGACCTCTGCCCTTAACTACAAGTTAACTTTTACCAACTCCAAATGTGTGATGCAGGAGGAATCCACATTGAGGATGATTGGTGCAGCTGAGGCTAGAAGAGGATTATACATCATTAGTTCTAGAAATCTCTGTTTTAGCTTAAATAGCAATGTTAATAACATTGAGAATAATGATGCTAATAAGTTTGATAATGATGACATATGGCACAAAAGGCTTGGACATCCTTCCAATGCCAAACTTGCCATCCTAAATAACAGGTTCTCTTTCATTCATACTAAAGATCACAATATTCCCTGTGATGTGTGTCACTATGCTAAACAAAGAAGGCTTAATTTTCATAATAGCCTAAGTGAATCTGCTCAAAATTTTGATCTCATACACATTGACATATGGGGCCCATATCTATTCCCTCAATCTTAGGACATAGGTATTTTCTTACTATTGTTGATGACAGATCAAGGCATACTTGGCTGTTTTTTATGAAAGCCAAATTTGAGGCTTCTATGCTTGTTAAATCCTTTGTCAGCTTGGTTGACACTCAGTTTGATGCTAAGGCCAAAACCATCAGGTCTGATAATGGACCAGAATTCAAACTTATTGATTACTATAATTCCAGAGGAATTGTTCATCAAACTAGTTGCATTGAAACTCCTCAACAAAATGGTATTGTTGAAAGAAAGCATCAACATATATTAGGAGTCACTAGAGCTTTAATGTACCAATCTACTTTGCCTAAATGCTTCTGGAATTATGGGGCTGCTCATGCTGTTTATCTCATAAATAGACAATCATCCACTCTCCTCAATAAGAAATCTCCTTATGAAATCCTTTATAATCATGAGCCAAACCTTTTAAACCTCCAAGTCTTTGGATGTCTTAGTTTTGCCTCTACCTTAACTAATAACAGAAAAAAGCTTGATCCAAGGGCAAGGAAATGTATCTTTCTTGGCTTTAAGAGTGGAGTAAAAGGCTTCATTATGTTTGATTGTATGACTAAGGAAATCTTCATATCTAGAAATGTCAACTTTTATGAGAATACTTTTCCTTTTGCCACTAATGACTTGCAGCAAAGTACAGACATTTCTCTTCCTACTTCCTCCTTTGGCATCAAGGATCATTATCTTGATCATACCACTACAAATGAAAGCAACATTTATGATAATGTCACAAATCTTGATAATTAGATTAACAATCCTCCTGCCAATGACAATGAAGTTGATTTTGAAACCTCTAATGAAGATCCAGCACTCATATTAATCATGAGCCTAACTTGAGAAGATATTCCAGAGAAAGAAGCATCCCTAATTACTTAAAGGAATATCACTGCTCTCTAGGAGTAGGCATGTCTTTGAGAAGCAAAGACAGTGTTAAGTATCCTATTTCACAGGTCCTATCTTATGACAAGCTATGCACTAACCATAAAAACTATTCTTTAGCCATCAGTACTGATTTAGAGCCTGAATCCTACAATGAGGCCATCAAGCATAAGCATTGGGTTGATGCTATTAACAATGAGTTAAAGGCTCTTGAGAAGAATCATACTTGGAAATTAATTGAATTGCCTAAAGATAAGAAAGTTGTGGGATGCAAATGGGTCTTTAAGACCAAGCACCATGTTGATGGAAGTATTGAAAGGCATAAAGCTAGATTAGTAGAAAAAGGCTACACACAAACTGCTGGGATTGATTATCTTAATACTTTCAGCCCTGTGGTGAAAATCACCACCATTAGAACCATTTTTGCTCTTGCATCTATGAAAGGATGACACATGCACCAACTAGATATCAATATTGCCTTCCTTCATGGAGACCTGATTGAGAAAGTTTACATGAAACCTCCACCTGGGCTTAATGTTCCTAATGATTCTCTTGTATGTAAATTAGAGAAGTCCCTCTATGGACTAAAGCAGACCAGTAGGCAATGGAATGCCAAACTCAGTTCTGTGTTGCTTAAATCAGGCTATGTTCAATCCAAGGCTGATTATTCTCTATTTACCAAAATAAGCATTAATAGCTACACTATAATTCTTGTCTATGTAGATGATTTGGTTATTGCAGGTGACAATCTAAATGAAATCAATTGTGTTAAACAAATGCTTGATGACAAATTTAGCATCAAGGATCTAGGAATTGTTAAATACTTCCTTGGAATTGAAGTGGCAAGAAATAAAGATGGAATCAGCTTATGTCAAAGGAAGTATGCCTTAGACTTGCTCCAAGACTCTGGATTACTTGCTAGTAAGCCTTGTTCTAATCCTTTGGACAACAACATCAAGCTGCACAACAAATCAAGTGTACCTTTTTCTGATATCATTGCCTATAGAAGGTTAATTGGTAGATTAGTCTATCTTACTCATACAAGGCCAGATATATCCTTTTCTGTTAGCCACTTAAGCCAATTTTTGGCTGCACCAACCATAGATCATTTCAAGGCTGCTTTAAGAGTCTTGAAATACATAAAAGGATCTCCTGGTAAAGGGTTGTTTTTCCCTTCTAAGAACACTGCATGTTTGAAAGGGTATAGTGATTCTGATTGGGCCTCTTGTATTGACACAAGAAGGTCAGTCACTGGTTTTTGTTTCTTCCTTGGAGAGTCTCTAATCTCTTGGAAAAGTAAGAGACAAAGAACTGTCTCAAGGTCTTATGCTGAGGCAGAATATAGAGCCTTGGCAATAACTGGTTGTGAGGCTCAATGGTTGCTATATTTGCTTGATGATTTAAAATTGTCTCATGTAGGGCCTGTTGCTTTGTATTGTGATAATCAGTCAACTCTTCATATAGCTGCCAATCCTGTCTTTCATGAAAGAACCAAGCACATCGAAATTGATTACCACTCCATTAGAGAAAGAGTGGTGAATGGAGTGTTGCATCTGCTGCCAATATCAAGCCAGGAACAGCTAGCAGACATCTTCACCAAGGCTCAGACCCCTGGAGTTTTTTGTGCTAACCTATCCAAGCTTGGTCTATGTGATATACATAGTCCAACTTGTGGGGGAGTATTAAATTTAGTCTGCTCTCTTTCTAATAAATCTGCCTTGACTTGGTGCAGGAATGGGCCAACACACATGGAGCCTGGCCCAGGTGTGATGCAGCATGACTTGGTGTAGAGTGACTCAGGCGTGGAGCAGCTTGACTTGGAAGACTCGGTCAGATTGGAAGACACAACGCATCAGGCTTGGCCAACTCGGTCAGTGAGGGCTGCTGCTTGGCACAAACGTGGACATCTCGGTCAAAAGCACATCTTGACCAGGCACAGACCTATGCATCTCGGTCAGAGACATGGCAGAGGCACATCTCTTGGTCAAGACAGAGAGCAAGTTTGTATTATTGAAAAGCTCATGTGCTGGCTTGGCTCCATGTGTTTAATCTGTTTTAGTTTAGTTTGTTATAAATAACAGTCCCCTTTGTAACTCAAGAGGATCAATGAATGAAGTATTGTTTTTTTGAAAGTGCTTCTTGCCATCTTGTTTGTTTCTATATTTTTCATATTGTTGCAAAGTAAAGAGAGTGGTATAACATGGCACCATCATTTCTAAGAGAATCCTTTTTCTTTTTGCAATGTACTTTTATGATATTTGTTAACCTAATCCGTCTATGATCCTCTGGTTCATCTTGCCCTAACATTCAAATCATATGCTATTAGGTATGAGAATAGGGTATATAGAGAAGTTGTGACAGTTCGGTTCGATTTGTTGGTGCAATCTAGTTACCGAATCAAACACAAATACATAGTTTGGTTCACCTCATTTAACCGTAAAATTTATTACAGGAATTGAACCAAATCAAACCGCTTATGAATGGTTAGGTTCGGTTCCACAATTTTCATGGTTTTTTTTGTAAAAAAAAATTCACTAATTGAAAGTTCAAAAATGTATTACAGAGAATAGGGATGGCAACAAGAACGAGCAGGCACAGATAGTGCATACACATATACATATCCGCACTATTTATGGGTACCCGTGCTAGTAGTGGGTGTTCACGAGTACCTAACGAGTTTTCAATTTTAATTACATTTTTATATATTTTATAAAAATTATAAAAAATAATTATTACTTGGAATATGAAATATATATGATTATAGTTTTATTACTAAAATTTATTATGAAATAAAAATAAAATAGACAAATATAATGTTAAAATAATAAAATTAAAGTATAAAACGTATAAAATATTTAATTAAAATATATACGCGGGTACTCACGGTGCGGGTATCATGATACTCATTCTCACTTAGTGTTTTAAATGGTGGTTGCGGTTACGATTGCAGTAACGGTTGTGGTTATTATCATTGTGGTCATTGTTGTCGTTGTGATACGGATTGTGGTTATTGCGGTGTGAATTATTTTGTGATTAAAATAATATTTTTGAACCTGATGTGGCGTGAAGCGGTCCGATATGGTCCAACTGCAGTTCAATGCGGTTGCGTTGAGGTCTGATGCGGCATCATCATTGTGATTCAGAGTCACAAAATAATTGCGATGTGATGCGGTTGCGGTGGCCACCACAACCGCAATATTGCGACCCATCAGATGACGTGGTCCGCAATTTAAATCATTGTTCTCACCCATAAGATATTTTTTCGGGTACCCATTGCGGGTATTTTGTCACATAGTCGTGGGTCGGGTATTTTTCTCAATTTTAGGGTTTGACATTTTGTTTTGGACTTCTCTTTGGTTATATTTATTAAAAACCATTGGAAAGAGGACTTTGAAGTGGTTTTAATGCATGAAAATATGGCCATTAGTGGAGAATCTTAGTTTGTGAAATGAAAAAAATTCCCTAAGTCCCATATTGCTTGGAAGATGAAGGTTGAAAGACTTTATAAGCCTTAAGTGTTAATCTTGGGTTGTGCTCTAAGGGATACAATGGCCACATATGCGCACCACCACCACCTCCTCTACTAACGGGTAGTCGGCTCGGGTTGAGCTTCACTACATCAGATATGTAAATTAACAATGATTCACCTTATGCTCCAATAGAGAAAACGTGAGCTAATAACTTGCTTGAAAAGAGAAACTAAGAGAAGAAGAGTAAGAGTTTGTCGTGCCCCGATTTTCGGTGGAAAACGTGAGCTAATAACTTGCTTGAAAAGAGAAACTAAGAGAAGAAGAGTAAGAGTTTGTCGTGCCCCGATTTTCGGTGGAACACCGGTTGCACGACTGATTTGGAGTCGCCAATACGTTTTATGCAATCAAAACGTAGAAAAACCCTTTGATGCCCAAATATTGGAAAGACTGGTCTTTGAACTATAATTCTGGACTCGAGAGTCGGTTACGGATCGGGAAGGTATTAACACCCCGTCCGCCCGTTATTAAACGTGAGCAACCAAAATGAGTAATTACTCCTAAACTTTTTTTTTTATATCAGAATAACCATAAAAATATTATTATGCATTATCCCCTTAGAAATATGAGGCTACATTGCTCATCATTTTGTAATTTTTTTGAACAAAAACTACTTTCTAAATGGTTTGAACAAAGCAAATTTTAATAAATTATAATGTTTTGATCAATTACAATTCTAGAACACACAAATGGCACAAAATGAAGTGGGATAAGTGATGCGATCCCTCCAAAATTGGACATTCCTTCTATTGAGGATGCAATCCTTCTTTTAGTTAACCATAACAAAGATTTTTTTATTTCATAAAACTAGTATTAATTATTTAAAAAATGAGTAAACATCAATAAAGATGGATTTAGTTGTTAAAAAATTAGTTCATAATCTATGGGTGAGTGTGAGCCCTTACACATCCCTAAATGTTAGCCAGACCATTTTTTTTAACCTAAATCCAGCTCTAAATCCGAATTTAACGTGACCCTAATTATTCACAAGGTCGGACTTTAAACCCGAACCCCTAGACCCGATTAAATATAATATATATTCATTTTAGATAAAGTCTTCTAAATATTATATATTATTAAACATGTATATAAGATAAAAAAAATTAGAGAATCAATGATATTTTCGACCAAAAAAATATCAATATTCTATACATATTTGAATAGAGACACATACAAACATCATGAGTAAGTGACCCTGGGACGGGTCATATTTGGTCCCTACCCGACCTTAAATATTGATTTAGTCTGATTTTTGAACTCAAACTCGACCCTAAACTAGATGAGACCCGATCATAATCGGCTATACTAGTTGAGCACGTAGGGTTGGGTGCTGCTCACCCATAGTCTAAATGACCATGAACTGATGTGGTTTATTAGAGCCATAATTTATTCAGTACAAATAGTAAAAAGCATAACTCGTCCCATATAGGGGATACTATTTTTACATTTAGCAAAACTAACCACCCTGGCCATTTTGAGTTTGGATCCTCTCCTGTAATGGAGAAGCCAGTGGTGAGATAGGATTATGACATGTGGTGAAATCAATTTTTAACGGTCGAGATTTTAAATTATAAAATAATATATTTTTTAAATAAATTAACTTAGGGAGAATGACCCTTATGTCCTTTTTTTTCTCTTTCTCTCTCCTTCCCCACCTGTCTTTATAGCAGTTATTTTTTCTATTTCTCTCTCTCCTTCCCCATCAGTCTTGGTAGCAGTTTTTTTTCCTCTCTGAGAAAGTGAAGCTGTAAGAGAAGAAAGTGAATGGTTGCCATAGATCCATTCTTCATCAATCTTCTCATGACTCCATGGCTCCATGAGAAGGAAAAAATCAAAAATCATTTCCTCTCTTCTTCCTCTTCAACACATACAGCATCTACCACAATGAGTGACCCACAGCAAAAAATCAGTTTAGAGTTGGGAAGAAGACGATGAAGCTAATATCTTTATTTGTGGAGGCACAAAAAAGAGTCATAGAGTAAAAACATTCCCTGATTCTCATGCCTGTGAAATCAGTTTGTGGAGTGACATTTTCTTCTTCTCATAAAGCCATGAAATAGCTTGTATTAGTCGAGGGATGAGAGACAAAGAGAGAAAATGGACATGATTCTCATTTTTCATAAATTAATTTATTTAAAAATATATAATTTTGTACTTTAAAATCATGGCAGTTGAAAACTAATTTTGCCACATGTCATAATCATATCCCACCACTGGCCTCTCCGAGGATCCAGACCCTACCATTTTATCATGTTGTCATTCCACAAAATGTACACCATGCATGTTACGGATTTGTCTTGCAATCTACTACTTCAATATTTCTATGGTTTACATTAAAGTATCAAAATCATATATGTTGAGAAGGATTATATTGGTTTATTTCTGTTGTTACTATAACTTGCAGCAATTCTAAATGACACGAAATAATACTTACTGGTTGAGTCACGACCAGATCGCTCTCTTTAAGACGTTTTGTGGTACTGCCCAAAAATGTGCAAACAGACTATCAACCAGTGTCAGTTCTCAAAATTCCCGCAATTTGGCTACCTGTGCCAATTCTTCTCCCACAATCTGACAACCAGTGTTAGTTTTCGAACTTCTCACTATATGGCTGTCTGTGCCAATTCTTAGTGCCACGGAAAGAAAGGGGGAGAAGTTTGTCGGCATCGGCGAAAATTATGAGGGAGAAAGAAAAAGTTGAGTAAAAACGTACTCAACTTGGTGCAAGAAAATATGAAGGGGGAGACTTCTATTTATAGCATGAAATTTTGTGAAGACTCTTGCATCCTCCAATGTGGAACTTGTGAGATTTTTTCAAAATCTTCCAATGTGAGACTTGTGAGCTTTTTACAAAATCTTCCAATGTGGGACTTGTAAGTTTTTTCATTTTCACAACAACACAAGTTCCAACAATTTCCCTAGGTACTATACTATTCCTTCTTTATTGTGGTTTTATTTAAGATAGCTGCAATGGGTTTATGTCGAGAAGGACTCATTTTCTATACTCGAGAGGAGAGTTATTATTTTTAAACTATCTTATAAAAGTAGAAATGTCATTACTATTGTATTAAAATAATAAAAGCGTCATAATCCTATTTTTCCTTACTTTTGTTGCTAGAGATGATCTTTACTCATTTTTGTCCTATTCCAGTAGTCAATTCATTTAAGACTTAACAAATAAATTTAGGGTTGAATCAATAAATTAATGCATTAGTATTGCATTTCCTCATTAACAAATGCAATGGTGATTGATCAATTCATGGACACAATTAACAAATATAATTTTAACTTTTGAGGTTCATGTGGGACGACAATTCGTGGATGATAGTGGCAACCATGGACCTCCAAATGTCACTGTTGTGTGTCAGATTAAAATGGGCCAACAAATTTTTACAGGCAAACTACACATTTTCATTTTATTTGCCCATTTTAATCCGCACACAACACTTGTCTACTTTGCTGTTTTGGGAGTAAATCATATATTATCCCCAAGCCTATTACAGTAACACTAAACACAGATAGCACATGCCTTCTTATTTCTACTTTCAGAGAACATTGCATATGCAAAGTTAAATGGTTATTAGAATTATGTTCTCAAATTTATAACTTCAAAGCATGCCACAGCTCTACTATAATGCATGAAATTGAAGTTCAATTTTAAAATACTAACAAGAAAGAACTAAACACATGGAAGTGAAACATCAGACAGCCATTTTCAGTTCCAAAAACAAGAACCTAAATATGAACCACATAAACAAGCCTCACACCGGTGATTAAACATTTCCGTCTTTATAATAAATTATCTCAAGTTAACAGATAGTACAAGACTAAGCATACAAAAATAGATAAAAGCTTCAAGGTACTGTTTCAAGGAAAGGGGCATAAAACACACAATACTTAGTTTGTCCTTGGGGTGGCCCATTCAACCCTGAGGATGAGATTGTCGTAGCCGTATCCATTGAGTTTGTTGATAGCTCTTTGTGCCTCTTCCCTGCTTACAAAGTTAACAAAGCCAAATCCCCTGCTCATGCCGGTCTTCTGGTCAATAGCAACATACACTCTGCTCACAGCACCAAAAGGACGGAACAGCTCAAGCAAGTCAGGTTCTCTTGTGTCCTCTGAGAGGTTGGTGACCCTTACAGAGTTCTCATCATTCCTTCGGCGCATGTCTGATCCAGTAGTCCTCTCAGCACCTGCTCTCATGCTAGGAGGCACATATGATCCCTTGGTTGCACCGGCCGCAGCAGTTGCAGCATCAGATGCTGGAGGCTTATCGACAAATCCTTCAGATGGTGGGGCAAGATCCTTGTACGGACACTTTGAAGTCCAATGGTCACCCTTCTTCCCACAAGTCCTACAGACCATAAGAACAGCACCTCTCTGAAATAGGTCTCCAGCAGCCCGTGGCTCCTCTGCTTTTGCACCTGTTAACAGTTGCAAAGCTTATTATACTCCTCATCTATAAAAGCAGGGATAGATAATATGCATACAAAATGAAATAACAGAACCTAAAGTACAGACATTGAGGTCAATGTAACACCTTCATCCATGTGCACACAACCTAAAAAGTCTAACAAAACGCAATGAACAACCACAAAATCCATATTTTAAAATTATAAAGCTATGCTTGCATATTTAATGATTGGTGGAACAGAAAGGAATGAGCAAATATATGATACAATTATTCAGATATTTTGCAATGAATAGCAAGAGCAATAATAAGTTGGTTCCATCTCATATCCCAAATTGTTATGGAAGAAAACAGAGATATTGAATTGCAAACAATAGAACCTAGTATCTATCATCCCATTCCATCTATTTATTACATCAATCCAAACATATATATAGCTTAGAAAGTATTTAATCACAGAATGAATATAAATAGTGGAACGAATGAAGTAACCCGAAATTGGGATTATAGAAAACCTAATTTGGTTATTGAAAATGAAAAGGTGTGGGAGAGAACCTAGAGGCTTGGGACGTTCGAGGAGGATCTCTTCGGTGGAGACCATGGTGAGGCGGCTGCCGACATCCTCATGAACGGCGTCACCGAACTTTGGCCAAGAACGGCGTTGGATGGCGCGTTTACTGAGACGCGCGTTGGCTAGTTTGCGTGTGCGAGTGGTAGTAGTGATCTTAACCTTGTTCCCTTCATCATCGAATTTGTACTCGATAACTTTCTTTATGCCATTATCATCTGGACCAATCACCTGCTTCGGCGGCAAAAGGAAATCCAAATCTTCACCGTCGTCTTCTTCCAATTCTCCCCACCGTAGCTTCGCCGCCATCTTAATCGATCTTTTCTCTTCTCTTTTTACGAACTCAACACCTCATTCATTATGGAAACCAACCTTTTTTTTATTTTTATTGGGCCTTGTAGGCCCAAACCCTACTCAAAAGCAAATTAATAACCCAAGCCATCATATCATTATAATTCCCACTAAGATCACTGCAATTCTACCAAATTCAGTTTAATACAACAATAATATAGAATTTGTGATTGTTAAGGCATTTTCTATTAGGAGAATAATGTATCTCCTTATATAAGTAGATATGTTATTTCCTCCAGCGACTAAAATCGTGACATGTCTCATTTAATCATTTTCTACAAAAATATTTCTAAAACTAAACAAAACAATACACATGTTATTCTTTTACTAGCTGAAGAAGGTAAGTTATCTCCTGGTATGAGGAAATATTTTATTCTCTTCTATTAGTAGTGTTTGAAAGATGTCAAAGTGTTTTGATGCTTTTGTTTGTTATTATTGAGAATCATTAATAATAACATTTTTGTACATTGCATTTTCTGTTTCGGATGCCAATGGCATGAAGAGTGTTATTGATTCATGGCGGTGACTTCCTGACAGTGTGCTATGGGACGATAGACACAACATAGAAGGGATTGATTGACTTAGGTGAGTGCACTGCTTCAAATTTGGTGAGCTACACAACAAGGAATGCAATGGTTGAAGGAGATATCAAGTCCCATGATAAAAACTTATCTCCTGCCACGAGAAAATAAGTAATCTCCTGCTACAAGAAAATAACTAATCTCCTATTACGATGGGATACTTTATTCTCTAAATCAAAATGATACAGTCCTATGCACCAAGAAAGAATTGGAATCAAGAATATTACATGCATTATAGGGAGAGACAATCCCAAAATGAAAATCACTCTCACTAAAATGTTCTGAATTATAAATGTCCAAAGAAAGCTGTCTGCACGTTGTTGACACAAATAACAGCTAACAAATACAACACAAAACACGACACTTTTCAGATTTGCCCTTAACAGGGAAATCAAGGCTGTAATATTCCAGATATCCCAAAAAATTGTTCCATCATAGTTTCTTTTCGTCACTGTGGTATTCAACTTTGGTGCTTTTCAATGCTTTCAACTTTCTGTACCCAATATCAGTCCCGAATATCCTATATAATGATGGAACCATTATCAATGTAACAAGTGAAGCATTCAAGGCATATGCAAATGAAAGTTAGGTATGAACATAATGAGAAATACTAATCTATTAAGCTAAATATGTCAAAAACTTACCGGTCCATGTAAGTAAAGGTTGATGAATAGTTTCCAGACTTGGTGTACAGCAAACGGTGATGGTAGTCATGAAAATCAGATCTGAAAGTGAAGATGCAAAGTTTAACAACAATGACCATAATAACTGAACAAACCAAAAGGCATGTGTCAAAGCAAAGGAGAAGGAAACTCACCCCCCGTACAACGGAAAGAAGTTTGAGGGACTCCACGGGAAATGGTAACCGCAATGTGCCTCAACTGTCTCAAGAACTCTAACAACCATCCACAGCCAGAGTGTTATCAAATGGGGCCCAGTGATAGCGGGACCAACAATGGTGGCAAATCCAAGGAAAAGAATCTCGGCAGGGTGCGCATATTCAGACGTAAGTCCAAATGGTGTAGCATACCTTCACAATACAATGAAACAAATTGAATTTTAAATAAAACCAAGGTGTAGTTGGATAATAAACCGGGACAACAACACAAACATAACACATACTCGTGATGAACACTGTGTACATGCTTGTACAACCATTTTGTGTGCAGTATTCTATGTCCCCAGTAGAAAACAAAATCCTCCAAAATGAAGTAAAAGATTATCTGAGCAATAACTACTCTCCTGGAAAACCAAAAACGAATCTTGATAAGCTTAATGTAAAAAATATAATTACAGGGAAAATTCCTATGATGGAAGTCCAGTGTTTTAAATTGTGGTTGCGATCACGATTGTGGTAACAGTTGCGGCTATTACGAATGCAATCATTGTGGCCATTGCGATGCGAATTGCAACCGTTACGATGTAAATTATTTTGTTGTTAAAACGACATTTTTGAATCCGATGTGGTCTGATGCGGCCGGATGTGACCACATGATTGTGATTCGGAGTCACACAATTTAAATGAGTGGATGGAACACAAGTGCAGAATAATGAGTGTTGTAAGTTGTAAAGAAGGTGAAAGTACAAGGATGGCAGTGGAAGAGTAGTTCTCATGCCCATGTATCTGAAGACAGGATATGAGCAAAGCATAACAGGTAGATTGACACCAAAATGATAGAGCAATAAGCGAGCAATACATTTCTCTTGAGATGCAGGGCTGTTAATTTTGGCCTGCACGTTAACAACAATAGTAAATGTTACAGACAAATAAAACTAGAATATGAGTAAAAGAGGGATCGAGGTTGAAAACCTGAATTTTGTATTTGGTAAGGTAACCAGACCTCTCAAGCCAAATAAAAGGGATGCCAGAGAGGAAGAATACAGTTTCGTGAAGAAAGAAACTTCCCAAACATGCCAATTGAAAATCACTGAAATGTGTAATCAAGTACTGCAACAACAATATCAAAATAATAATAACCTAATTGATAAAGAATGAAATTAAGAAGAAGATCAAAGAATAAGTATGTACCTGCCAACCAGATTCGATGAAAGAGGCCATAATAGGAGAAGATGAGAATTCAGAAATGGTAAAGAAGATGAGATTGAGAAATGAGAAATGAGAAATGAGAAATGGGAAAGAAAAGAGAGAATAGTGAGTCACCCAATCAAATGCCAGACAGCCATCTCACCCAATCTTCCTAATTTTATACTCTTTACTCTTTTTTTTTTTTTAGAATTAATTACACTCATATCCCCTGAATTTTAGTGAAATTACACAAACCACCTCTCCTTTTTTTATTCTTACACGAACCACCCCTCACTCTTACACAAACTACCCCTGATTTTATACATATATTACACTAAGTGTCAAATATAAGTGTAACATTTTAAACAAAAAACGTGTGATGAGTGTAATTAAGTTAAACAAAATATGATATATTGTGTAGACAATTCCAAATAGTACAAAACTGAGTGTCGTTTTTTTTCATTATACAATATATTAGCAATTCTAAAGAGATGTTTATATAACTCTTATATTATTTTTATAATGAACCAAATAATGAAGATGCATTGACTTTTATATTATTTGGATTTGTCTACACAATGTACAATATTTTGTTTAACTTAATTACACACATAACATGTTTTTGTTTAAAATATTACACTTACATCTCATCGGGGGTGGTTAGTGTAATATATGTACAAAATTAGGGGTGATTCGTGTAAAGACAAAAAAGGGAGGGGTGGTTTGTGTAGTTTCACTAAAACTCGGGGGTGTTAGTGTAATTAACTCTTTTTTTTACTTTATTCATTTCCCCTTACATATCCCACAACTAGAGGTGTCAAAATGAGCGGGCCCGTGCAAGCCGGCCCGCCAAAACTCGAAATTTTGTAGGGCTTGAATATTGAATTTGACATTTTTTAATGAATTCGGGCTCGGGCCGGGTTTACCCGGGTGGGTTCGGGCTACCCGTTTTCTCTTATTTTAAAACTTTTATTGGGACCTTCTGGCTAGGTAATAAGCTTAACATGAAAATTATTTTACAAAATAACTTATGATAAAAAAATATATAATATATACTAAATATTGTGTTATGAACTTTGAATAAAAAATAGAATAATGTCTATAACATAAATATTTATAAATTACAATAATGTTATCAAGATAATAATTATATTATTTTTCCTATTTTGCTTAATATAATTTTAATCACATTAGCAAAATAGTGTATCAAATTAATTGAGAACATTAAACCATATAGATTCCATTTTTCTTTTTTTAATTGTATATTTAATTAGATTTAACTTCTACAACAAAAACATAATAAAGAAAATAATTTTTATAACGAAACTGAAAAACAACTTAATTGTTTACCGTAGAGAACTCAACACAACCAAATTTAACATAACAGTTCACAATAAAAGTGTTGATAAAAAGCATACAAAAGATATTTATACACAAAGTAAATAAATATTATGATGATAGTTATATTTTGACACATAGAATTCATTCTAAATTTGAGTCTATATTATCATTACTATAAACCAAAGTGATATTATTTTTTACTGTATTCATTTATTATATTGAAGTAAAGTTACAAATTATATTATGTTAGAGATTGAGAGTCTAATATAAATAAAATATTTAATGAATGAGTTATGTTATGAATCATATCCGTAGACTTAACATCATGTCTTAGCTGAAACACATAGCATTATATCTATAAGTTTGGTTGCATTAAGTATAACAATTGTGTTAAAAAATTTATACATTAATATCAAATGATTATATATGTATATATTAAATATGTTAAAATTTAAATAACTTTTTTTAATATTATGCGGCCGGCCCGCCACAATCCGCAACCCGCATAGGGCGGACTTGAGCTACATTTTGATATACATAAATTGTATTCGGACTTTTTAGTCTGACCCGGTTTAGCCCAAACCCAATACGGGCTAGCCCGAACCCACCCGAGTAACCCGTTTTGACACCTCTACCCACAACTCTAACTTTTTCCTCCTTTTAACTAATAATCTTTACTCTTCCCATGGTCTTGTATGACAAAATGAGTTAATATACATGTGATAGAGAAATATCACTTATGGGATATCTTTTTAAGCAATTTGTTTTTTTCTCTAGAATTCTTGAAGTTTTTCTTTGAATGCATAATAAAAATGCTCATAATAATGTTAAAGTTTGGTATAAGTCATTAAGAAAGCTAAAGAATAAGAAATAAGAAGAAAGAATGAATTAAATTTAAATAATATCTATCATTAGTGAAAATGAGTTGAATGAGATACAAAGATAAAGTGAACCATCTTTTATATATTACATTTCCCAACTAACTAGATAATCTATTAACTATATTGTTAATTGATTAACAAATACAATATTAAAACTCACAAATTGAAAGCAACCCATTGTTAATCAATTAACTATTAAAGAATCTCAACTATTTTAACATCTCGCAAGCTGAAATATATCAAACATTTCAAGCTTGAAATAATTACTTGAACACGATGATATACTATAATACTTCTTTTTGCTGGTGAGCAAATCTTCATCTCTCAGTCTTCAAATTTGAATATGAAGCAATATTGACGTTTAACCATCATAGGCAGAAGCAACTTCATCAAAGCTTAATCATCTACTTTGACAAAAGCTTAACCAATCAAACCAAACTTAATAGATGAAAGAGAGAAAAATGGATCTTAACCTTAATCATTACCTGATGCTTCAATGATAAAGGGAATACACTATAATAATATTGTGTGTTTAATGAAAGAGATGAGTAAAGAAAATAGAGTATAAATAAAAGAGATAATTGATGGTAATGACAGAGAATAAGAAAAAAATGTCTATGGATCTTGCCATCTCATCTTTTGCACTAATTGCACTTGGACCATGGAATCTTTCCAATCCTCTAATTTCTTGAAGAGTGAATGCAATTATTTCTTGCAATAAAGAATCCAAGTGATTGTGTATCTTTGTCATCTTTATATAATGACACCATTGCCACTTGTCCTTCTTGGCAACTTTCCCTTGGAGATTTCCTAGGAAACCTTTTCTATTAAAGACTTCCAAAGATGCAGCTTGTTGATTTTCTCTTCCTCATATTTCCTAAGAACTTCAAGTTTTTCATACTTGATAATTAACTCTTACAGAATCTCAACCATTTTAACAAGTAGCATATAAGGTCTTCATTTGGTATATTTTAGATTTTTAGTTGTGGTCACTTTGCACACAGATCACAGGCATGCCAACTATTGGTCATTGGGGAGGAGGAAGTCCATGAACCAATAATGGAGTTTGTTAATGACTATTGATTTGAGTTAAATGTAATGTGGATGAATATGTTAAGAAGATTACTAACATGACAGGTTATGGTGGAGTTTGTACAGATGACTTTGGAAATTCTTCAAGAACTTGGGTACTTCTAATATCTTAAGAGCTGAACTTTCAGGTTAGCATGCAGCAAAGGCATAACAAATATTATTAGAATAAATCAGAATTTCAGAATTTGTTGTATTATTAGAAACTAACTAACTGATAGTTAGATAGTTACAAGTTAGTTAGGTTTCAGCTATTCTTTTAGTTACTCAATTTGTAACTATAAATAAGAAGCCTTGGGTACTGTTTTGATAATAATAATAAAAATCAGATTTACTTTTTCATTTCTCTCTCTCTCTACTCTCTGGTTCTCCATCTTCTCTCTAGAACATTTTCTCCTTCTTCTCCTTCGATCCTTCTTCTTCTTTCTTCCTCTCTTTACATGGTATCACGCCGTTGCAATGGCAACAACAACGAACACCGAGACCTGTCCTTCTTCTCCACTTTCACCTTCCGCCGCTGCACCTCTTCAAGCAGTCTCGTCAACACTCGTTCTACCAGCTCCTTCGATGAAATTGACGGAGAAAAATTATCTTGTCTGGAGGCATTTCATTATGGCAACCCTAACCTCAAACAGAGCAAATCGGTTTGTCTTGGGCACTGAAATCCCTCATCGCTTTCTGCATGACGATGATCGGTTGATAAATCATGTCAATCCAGCATATCTTCGCTGGGAAGAGACTGATCAGTCCATTTTTTCATGGATCTTGAATTCGTTATCTGAAAGTCTTCAACCCAGAGTCATTGGTTGTACACATTCTTGGCAACTGTGGGAAGAACTGGACTCCTTTTGCAACTCACAAACGAAAGCTCGCAGTCGCCAGTTGCGATCTCAACTTCGATCCATTACGCAAGGTTCTCAATCAATTTCAGAATTTCTCTCCAAGATCAAGAGTTTGGTTGATGCGTTAGTATTCATTGGAACTCCTATTTCAACTTCGGAGCATATTGACTACATTTTAGATGGTCTAAATGAGGAATTTCAACCCGTCATCACTTCGGTTGAAAGTCAACCTGATCCGCCAACACTTCATAATCTGGAATCTTTTCTTCTAACCTTTGAGTCAAGGTTTGAGAAGAATAAAAATAAGGTACTCTCTGATGCACTTTCTGTCAATGTAGCATCTTGCTCTCCTTCGTCTTCTTCACGAGATTCTTCGTTTTCTCGTCCTTCATCGATGGCTCCAGTAACTGATTACTCTCCTAAAGTTGAGCCTCAAGCACCTATACAGTTTGGTTATGGAGGAACTGTGAATTTTCGTGGGAGTAGAGGTCGTCGTGGTGGTAATCGTTTCAGAGGAGGAAGAATTGCTTCTAGGTCTTCGTCTCTGTTTTGTAATTACTGTCAAAGGTTTGGCCATGATCTTCGTACTTGCTACTTTGCACCTTCTCCTTATGCCACGACAGCACCTCGTTTTAGTCCACCTGGTGATCATTTGACATCATTTATGCCACGTAACTCCAGGGCAAATCCTTACTCTTCGGGTTACTTTTCTAATGGGCCTCAAAAGTACCCAGCCCATTTCTATCCTGACTATACTGAAGATTTTTATCATGGAACTTCTCATCACCATGACTACAACAATCGGTTTGGGGATTCACTTCTAGGTCCAGGTCCTCATACTCAAAGGCATCAGTATACCAACTATCCTATGGCTGCCACTGCTACTTCACAAGATCCTCTACTTCACAGAGACATCAAGCATGTCTCGTGGTATCCAGATTCAGGTGCCACAAATCATCTTACTTCAGATTCATCTCTCATTCATGAACCAGTAGAAAAGTTTGGACATGAACAAATCTATATGGGTAATGGTGTTGGTATTCCTATTAATTCTGTTGGGTCTTCTTGCTTTACTTCAGCTTTACCTAATTCACCTGAGTTTTTCTTAAAAAATCTTCTTCTTGTCCCTTCGATTACAAAGAATCTTTTAAGTGTTTCAAAATTTGCTAAGGATAATTTCTGCTTCTTTGAATTTCATCCTAACCATTGTTTTGTCAAATCACAGGCTACTAAACAAGTATTACTCCAAGGGTCTTTAACCAAGGAAGGGCTCTATGTCTTTGATGGTCTTCATCAAAATCCTGGTCACTGTTTTCCTTCTGCTTTAGTTTCACAAAAGTCTGATTGTTCTAGTTTGATTTCTTCATTTCCTAGTTCATGTAATAATTCCAGTACTAGTACCTTCTCAATTTGGCACTCTAGGCTAGGTCATGCCCATGAGGCTATTGTTAGACATGTTTTGAAACAATGTAAAGTTCCTTATATGAATAAAACTGTTCATGATTTTTGCACCTCATGTTGTATTGGTAAATCTCATAGATTACATTCTCCTACCTCCACTAATGTCTATACTTCACCCTTTCAATTGGTATATGTTGATTTGTGGGGTCCTGCTCCTGTTTATTCAATTACAGGATTTAGGTATTACCTCTCCATAGTGGATGCTTATACTAAGCACACTTGGATCTTTCTTCTAAAACAGAAATCTGCGGAACACTCAATGTGTTTCAATATTTTCTGAAGTATGTTCATACTCAGTTTAATGTTACTTTGAAAGCAGTTCAAAGTGACTATGGAGGAGAGTTTAGACCTTTTAGTACATTTCTTAAATCTCTTGGCATTGTACATAGAATTGCTTGCCCTCATGCCCATCATCAACAAGGTTCTGTGGAAAGAAAGCACAGACACATTGTTGAAACTGGCCTGACATTATTAGCTCATGCTAATTTGCCTCAAACCTATTGGGATCATGCTTTTCTTACTGCTGTTTTTCTAATAAATAGGCTGCCCACCTCTACTTTGAATCTTCAAAGTCCATATCAACTTCTCTTTGGTCATTCCCCTGATTATACTCTCTTAAGAGTCTTTGGTTGTGCCTGTTTTCCTCATCTAAGGCCTTACAATAAACACAAACTTGATTTTAGAAGTTCTGAATGCACATTTCTGGGATACTCACCTAATCACAAAGGGTTCAAATGTCTGTCTAAAGAGGGAAAAATTTACATCTCTAAAGATGTTGTCTTTAATGAGCACATCTTTCCATTTGCTGCAAAGTCACCTGAGTCAGCTTCAAGTTCATCCAACCTAGATAATTCTTCAATAAACCATCATCCAGTAATACATATACATAGACCTTCTACCTCTTCTGCACCTGCCTCTAATCCTTCACATCATCCAGAAACCACAACACCCTCATCTCTTGATGTTACTGCAACTGAGTTATCTGTATCTAATCCCTCAGATCCTACAGCTGCAAATTCTGGTTCAATCTCTTGCAATCCCTCTTTAACAGTGCCTCCCAACATGTCTACTCATCCTATGCAGACAAGATCCAAATCAGGAATTTTCAAAACCATTTATCCTAGTGTTCATCTTGCTCATGTTGAACCCTCTAGTGCCAAAACAGCTCTTGGCATACCTGTTTGGAAACAAGCTATGCAAGCAGAGTTTGATGCTCTCATGGCATTAAACACTTGGACTCTTGTACCTCTTCCACCTCACAAGCAAGCCATTGGGTGCAAGTGGGTATTTAGAGTCAAAGAGAACCCTGATGGCACTATCAACAAATACAAAGCAAGACTAGTGGCAAAAGGGTTTCATCAAAAACATGGAGTTGATTATAATGAAACCTTTTCACCTGTTGTGAAACCAGTCACCATCAGAATCATTCTCACTCTAGCTGTTACTTTTCAGTGGAAACTTGAACAGTTAGATATCAACAATGCATTTCTAAATGGATTTCTTGAAGAAGAAGTCTACATGAATCAACCAGTTGGTTTTCAGGATTCTGACAAAACACTAGTTTGCAGATTAAACAAAGCAATCTATGGACTCAAACAAGCACCAAGACAGTGGTTTGAAAGACTAAAAGGAACCCTAGTCAATATTGGATTTAAAGTCAGTAAGTGTGACAATTCCTTGTTCATTCACACTTCAACAAGCTTTCAATTGTATATCCTTGTCTATGTTGATGATATCATTGTGACTGGGTCTTCTCCTACACATGTCAAACAAGTTATCAATGCTCTTAGTACAACTTTTGCACTCAAACAACTAGGAAATTTAGATTATTTCTTGGGTATTGAAGTACATCACAGAAGAGATGGTTCTCTTTTCCTTTCACAATCCAAATATATAAGAGATCTTCTTGATAAAACTAATCTGTCATCTGCTAAATCAAGTATTACTCCAATGCCTAGCAACTGTAAACTGTCTAGACATGGCACAAACTACTTTGAAGATCCTACTTTCTATAGGTCTATTGTTGGTGCTCTCCAATATGCTACTATAACTAGACCAGATATTTCTTATAGTGTCAACAAAGTGTGCCAGTTTTTGGAAAAACCTTTAGTGTCTCACTGGACAGCAGTAAAAAGGATCCTCAGGTATCTTCAGGGAACCAAATCCTTTGGTCTCTCTATGACTTCAGCTAAAGCCAGTGCTATAGGATCAGAAACTCATCCTCTCCCTTTAAATGCCTTCTGTGATGCTGACTGGGCATCAGACATGGATGACAGAAAGTCAACTTCTGGTGCTTGCCTATTTCTTGGACCAAATCTAGTTACGTGGTGGTCTAAGAAACAACAAACTATCTCCAGATCCAGTACAGAAGCAGAATACAGAAGCTTAGCTTTGGCTTCTCAAGAGCTTATGTGGATTGAATCCTTGCTCACTGAACTCAAGATCAGTTTCAATGTTCCTACTATTTACTGTGACAATCTAAGCACTGTGGCTATGTCACATAATCCTGTTCTCCATAACAGGACCAAACACATTGAGTTAGATTTGTATTTTGTAAGAGACAAAATACAAAACAAAACTCTTATAGTCAAACACATTCCTTCAGAACTCCAAACAGCTGACATTTTAACTAAACCCCTGCTTAATAGTCAATACATCACTCTGAGGAATCAGCTTCAGCTCCAAGACAAGGATGAGACAGATTTAACAAAGGAAAATAGCCCTCAACTTCAGGGGGTATATTAGAATAAATCAGAATTTCAGAATTTGTTGTATTATTAGAAACTAACTAATTGATAGTTAGATAGTTACAAGTTAGTTAGGTTTCAGCTATTCTTTTAGTTACTCAATTTGTAACTATAAATAAGAAGCCTTGGGTACTGTTTTGATAATAATAATAAATCAGATTTATTTTTTCATTTCTCTCTCTCTCTCTCTACTCTCTGGTTCTCCATCTTCTCTCTAGAACATTTTCTCCTTCTTCTCCTTCGATCCTTCTTCTTCTTTCTTCCTCTCTTTACAAATATTATTCTTGAAAGTGATTCACAAGTAGCTATAACACTGATTATTAACTGTTGTGATCAGTTTAGTTATCCTATTACTAGTCTTCACTCTTAAATATGAACACAAATATTCACAACCACTTACTAATAACTCACTAAATTTACAATACCATGGGTAGAGGAATGTGGTGTAAGCCATGCCATAACATTTCATGCCTATTATACCAACTTACACATCATATATGAATCAAACAAACTTAGGTACATTTGCAGATTAATTCCTAAAATACCCAACACTAAAAATAACAATAACTTTACACAATTCAAACCTACAAAACCTTTCTCTACATCATGTGTCACTTTATATGACTAACACTACAAATTTGAAATTTCCATGCCAGCCTATACAGATAAGATTCAATAGATTCAAGGTATTGCTTATTTGAAATAAATTTTTTAGCATAAAACATTTGCTTGCTTATAAAATCAACTGTTTACTAGGAATAGCAAAAGAAATTGAT
Source organism: Lupinus albus (assembly GCA_009771035.1). Lineage (NCBI taxonomy): Eukaryota > Viridiplantae > Streptophyta > Magnoliopsida > Fabales > Fabaceae > Lupinus > Lupinus albus. Next base: position 14,888,181 of record CM020007.1, on the reverse strand, counting down.
TTAAGTTTTGTACATTAGGCCTCTGAACAACATTTCATCTATGAGATGTGTGTGGCTGTGGCATGTGGTATGGCATATGACCCAAGTTCATTGGTGCACCAGGAATCACAGCACCATAAGCCATGTGAGGGGGAGGAAGATTCACCGGGGTGCCAAATGCAGGCACAAGGGCTCCTCCTCCTATAGGTTGTCCTATAGTTGGAGGAGCATATAGTCCTACACCCGGGGCACCACTTTGGGTTGAAGGGCCTTGTTTGGCTAATTTTCCAGTACAGTTTCCAGCTGAGCCATTTGCTTGACCTGTAATTGGTCCTTGAGCTGCTGAAGCATCTCCATTGTTCACACTGGTGATATCGTGTATGCTTGATCGTCTTCTATCTTTATTCATCGAGTTTAGACGAATGAAGTATTTTTGGGCATGGCTTGCTACTTGTGTAGGTGTTCTTGTTACCACAAAGTTCCTTGATATACTACGCCAATCGCCTTTTCCATACTTCTCCAAACCAAGAAGAAATAACCTGTTTATCCAATTTGAAAATTTTAAAACCAAAAAAAATATCTATGCAAGAGAAAGCTTAGCAACAATGATAAATGAATAGTTATAAAAACATGTCTCAACATCAAAGCAAAAGAGACAGAAGTTCATAAAAGCCTATTAAATGATCATTGATGTATTTTAAAAGGAGAAGAAGAGTGTAGTAACTCTAGTTTCTTTTTCTCTGGCAGAGGGGGTGCAACCTCATTAGTCATTAGTAATACAGATAGATGGAATTAATATAAAATACTATATGAGGCTAGTATTCAATTAGTATTAATAATGTAGACTCTAAGGGTCTGTTTCCAAGTTGGTTTTCGGAGGGAAGAGAAAGGTTTGAGAGTCATGCAATGCACTTGTGAGATGACTCTGAAGTCTTTTATTTCCTTTCCTTTCATCCCCCCAGAACTCAACTCGAAAACGACCCCTAAAAGTCTTCAGCTTTTACAGTGTCAAGAACTTAATCCCGAGGGCTAAACAAGCACAATACTAACCTCGGCAGCAGAACATGTGTAATTTAAGGTTGTAAGAGATGTTATGCAGAAAGTTCAATACTAGGTGGTGGCATTGAATAGGAAATAAGTAGGATAAGGTCTATGTAAGCACCATAGCAAAATTTAAGTTGCATTGCACTAACATCAACACTAGAATTTACTGCTTCTGGGAAAAGTTGCAAACTCTATTATTCCTATAGAATAATGAATGCACAATCCTATGATAATAAACCAAACACACTGTCCCATAACAAGTCTTGATGAAAGGAAAACAGAACATAACATGAATGATGAGTTCCAATCACAACTGTATCAATGATTTTATATATAAACTTAGTAGGGAGATAAAGTACTGAGAAGAAAACATAACACTTCTTCTATCATCAAGAAACATAGATTTGAAAATGAAGCAACTAATTGCCATATGGAGAACCAAAATCAGAACTTTCAGTGTTACATTATATGCAAAAAGTCCTCTACAACACATCTTATTTAATGATTAACTGACTCACTTAAACCATGGTATATAATTGAAAGTTGTAGTGATGTAACATCACTTAAACCATTTAGTGATGTAACCCTTTATTTTTATCAACTTCATCCTCACTTAAACCATAAAGAAATTCCATAAGCTGGTTAAGGAGCAGAAGATGCCATGGTTTAGTAAAATTCTTGTAAAAACAGTTACTAAAAACTGTGAAACTAGTAGAGATTGAAGGGACAACAAAGTAACAAAATTCAGATGAAATAATCTGTTAAGGTACATAAGGAAGAACTGATAGCATGAATCTAGAAACAGATACAAGTTACACCTAACTTCAAAAGCTTAGATATATTGATTTTTTAAATATGTAAACAAAGATAAACTAACCTGTGTTCTTCCTCAGTCCAGGCAATACCCTTTCGCCGTTCTTGATCTGATTTTGAAGCCTTAAGATTAGATTCATTGTTATAATTCCAGAATCTGGTTCCCTTGTTTTCAGCTCCTTCATCACTCACTTGGCCTATTGAAGCCATAGGAGAAGAAGAATTATAAGATGGTAGAGGAACACAACCAGATTCAATCTGGTTAACATCTTCAACCAAGAGATTGTAGTGAAGTTGAATCTCTTGTAAAGTTTTTCCTGGTACATCTCTTGCAATCTTTTCCCATCTATCTGAAGCATCCTCTGGATGAATTGCCAAACCATTTTCAAATGCTTTATCTTCCTCTATGCTCCATTCATTGCTGCTATAAACTTCATCCACTTTCATCTTTATAGTCTTTGTTACAAACCCAACTTGTGATTTTTAACCAAGACTGAAGGTTTCTATCTAAAAGCTATACAATCTTAGGCCAAACTCACTTTAATTTCCATAAACTATATAACTAGATTTCAACATTGAATACTGAAATACCTCTAATAATATTACTAACTTTGAGGGTATGATATTTTATGTGTTAGACTACACAAGCCAACAAGTTAAGGTAGAAAGTGCCTGCCAGGAATTGGAGAACATAGTTTATTATCAATGAATTCGTATAAACTGTGTAGTCCAATCTGTTTTGCTTCAGAATTCATAAAAACTAGGCTATTGTGAATTGCCTACTTCCTATTGGTAAATGAAAAGGCAAGAGAGTGCAGTTAGAACATGAGAAATATCTGAAAACCATGAATAAATACATGCATATGAATGAGATGGTAATTAGTGCTATGTTTGGACTTTTAATATTTTTTGTTATAACACACATTTCCAGTTAAATTATATATATGTTTACATTTTTAAAATGTATGAAAAATCTTATTCTGATTTTATATTGTTCATTAATTCATGGTCTTAAATGATTAGAGCAAAAAACTAGAGATAGTCAAAACTTTTGAATATTGTTAAAGAGAAATAAGGTAAAAAGTAGAGCATAAATTGATTACAAGAGCATTGAGGATAGAAATGCAGATCTACCAAAAACATGGTGAGTAGGACTGTAGTAAGCATTCATTCAAGTAATATAATAATTGAAGTAAAACGTAATATGGTAAGATATTTTTATTCATTTATATATAATGAAATAACACATTTGATATTAAAAATACAATTAAAATTAAATATTTATCTCTCAATTCATGGATAAGATCATTTTTTTCCTAGGATTCCTAGTAAAATAGTAAATCATTAAAAAGGTAGTTGGAAAATTAATAAATGTAAGATTGTGGGGTTAAGGAAGAGTCAAAGTGACATGCAATTGGTCCCAAATCCCAACAAGTAACAACTGCTTTACTAAAAACAGAACATGTACTACTGAAAAAAAGCAAGAAAACCATTAGTAATATATGTCAGATCAGATACTAAACCATTAGCAATAAAAGATTAAGAGAGAAGAGAAAACTTACCGAATAAACCGTATGAAAGATACATATATGAAAAAAAAATCGAATTTTTTTAAACCCTTTGCTTGATATGATTATTTCTCATATCCCAACAAATTGAAAAGATAGAAAATGATATCTAGTATAGAAAATCAGATGAGATAAAATTAAATTTGTTTAAATTGTCACATGTGATATAATGATTTATGGGAGTATCTTTGTTGTGAAGTACTTCAAATCTACTAGCTTAGCTTCAGTTTCTGAGAGAGTGTTTGTACTTTGTACAGAGAAAAGAGACAAACAAATAAAGCTGTATGTATGAGTTTATATATGTACAGTGACATGTTTCTCTCTCTCATTATCTCATCCCTATTATTCAAACCCCACTCTTTGTTTATTCTTATTTTTATCTTCTCCATATCCAAAATTACATAACTAAACTAGTATTCCCCCAATCACTAAATAAACTATTATTTATTCTCCATTAAAAAGAATTAACCAGTAACCAAACATGACAAAAAAAGAATGTGATTATGTATTGAATTAATTATACTTAACATACCCATGTTGACAGGTTAGAATTAATATAAGAACAAAGTTGATGTTATACCCACAACGGATAATCAAATTATTTCACTCGGTGAGAACCGTTTTAACCTCGGACGAATTACTAAAGTTCGAGAACACAATAGAAAATATGTATATAGACTTAATTTAATAAAAGTGTTTACATATGATATGTAACATAATATTGATATGAAAATTACAATAGAAATGCATGTTGTCTTCCAATGTATCAACATATTTGACCTGCAATTTAGATGAATAGGATGAAGTTAATTTATTGGGGAGGAAATAAATGAAATTAAATATAATGTGTGAAATAACTTGTAATAATAAAATTAAATAACATTTGAAAAAAGAGATGAAGTTACATATTTATAAGTTTTGATAAACCTCCTTAAAAACCACATTCATTGTAGTTAGAACATGATTTTTTCCTTGTTGTGTATTAATATCTTTCGTCCTTCCATACTTTGAACTCTTGAAAAAGCAACATAATTTGTATTATTAACACTATTTAGTAAGTGTATATTTTGTTGTTGTTAAAGTTAATATGTGACAATCATCCAAAAGATAAGAGACATTAATTGTTACATTCATAATGTTTGAATGACTTCCTCTTGAAATAACACGTAGAATTTGCCTAAAATTACCACAAAAAATAATGATTTTGCCACCAAAGTTGAAATTTATATTTAATTTAAAGTTCATGATATCTTTTAGAGTCTTATCCAAAGCTTCAAAGCAAAACTTGTGTATCATTAGAGTTTCATCCCATGTCATCAACTTTATTTGTTTTAATAGTTCCGCAAGTTCACTCCCTTAATGAAGTAAACCCCATTTTTTTACCAAATTCATTGTTAGTAAGATTATGAACTATTTATTTGTTTCGATGGAACAACAAATTGTTATTTTTAATAAGTAGTTTTAAAAATAGTCACTTCAACAGTCTTGGATGGTTATACGGGTATCCAAAATACGAACGAGATGGATGTTTGCTGTCTATCTTCTTCATTGGCACTGAAAAGAGAGATTGTCCAATGGCGTCATAGAAGATAGTTAGACCTAACCCCATGAACTGAAGGAAGACAACTAAGAAAATCAATCATTCCTCTCGCAAAGCTGTACCGATTTCATACCTTAGCCCTAACGAGCTGCTCTCACTCTTCAAACCTCCACTCCTTTAGCTATAGGCTTGAACTCAATCCCTGTAACAAAGTAAGAGATGCTGATACGCAATTCTTTTTTTTTTACCATTTGATTATGTATCGAAAGAATAGTATGAAAAAAATGAGTGTTTACGATTTTTTTTATTTGATCTATTGGGAGCCTATTTCAGTGTCACAAAATTTTTTGTTTTCAGTTTTCACATCGAAAAGCTTTTAAAATATTCCAATTCCTTTTGGGCAAGCAGCTTCAGTCGGATCTTCTTTATTTATTGTGCTTGTCGTGCTGGGACTGCTCTTCCTTAACAACCTCTCCTTCCTCAACTCTTTGGTACACTCCTCTGGCGAATGTAGTTGATAACGCCGAGACTAATTGAACTCAAGCTGATTTCTCCTCTTCAGGCACAACTATTGAATTTCCGTTATTACCTTTTAATGTCTTTAAACATATTGTTTAGGTAGACAAAACATATAAAGAGCAACAGTCATAAATATTAATAGGTATATTTGGTTTAATTGAAATTGATGAGTTTTAATACTTTAAAACTTCATTGATTACATATATGTGTAATGTATACCATTTCACGGTTACGACATTTTCTCGTTTGACTCAAATATAAATATGCATTTGATTTTTTTAAGTGATATGTTATATTCATGAGTTTTAAATAACACCTTAGGGATGAAATCATCAATGTCATATAAGCACTACTAAATTATCCTAGTAACTAATATATATTCAAAAACTGTTAAAAACTGTTACAGTTTTTAATCTTTTTACTCTACTATATTTAATATTCAATCTATCTTATATTTTAGCTATGATTAATATTGCAATTGTATAATCAAACAGATTCTGCATTTAAACTGATTATGGAAAAAATAACCATATTGGAAAAAAACTAACATGCATCATGTGATACCTTCTGAGGCAAGTGACTGGAAAGTTGAAGAAGTTGAATCTTTTTTTACCTATAGGATAAAGATGAGTAAAATAGTGTATATGCAAAAATTTATATGATAAACAAATTATATCTATCAACAAATAAAAATTAAAAGAGTATAAAATCATACATGTGAATTGATTTGAGAGTTGAAGATGGTAGATTTGTTCAACAAAATTTGAAAAAAGTGAGAAATACTATGTAGTTTGAGTAGCGAGGATGTGAAGAAGTTGAGAAGAAAACATACATGAAACATTTAATAGAAGTAGTAAACCAAAGGAAAATAGCCTTATATGATATTTTGGGATTCTTAGTATACAATGTATGACTCTTCATAATAAGTAGATGGACCTCTTTGAGCGGAAAACAATGAAGGATATGCTCACATTTTTTCATAATGATGTTGCCAGAACATTTTTTTTGTTATTTAGGTAATAGATTACTATATCCAAAATATTCACCGATATATTTATCACTTTTTTAAAGTGTTTCTTAAAAAAATAAAAAAACATTTTTTCAAAAAAATGATTTTAAAAAGTACTTATTGACAATTTTTTTTTTTAAAATGATTGTTTTCAAAGTGTTTTTAATTATAATTAAAAAACTAAATGAATTTGATATTTATCCATTCAATTCATTAAAATTGGTTTAGATCTGAATCCATCATTGAGTTTGGAGATTGGTAGGTTAAATAATTTAAAATATAATTAATGAATTATATGGATTAGTGGATGATTTTTCATTCATTTAGTTATCCACAATTATATCAGTAGCCTCACATCAGTTTTTATTGCGATCACGATTGCAATAACAATTACCGTTATTGTGATTGTGGTCATTGCAATTGTTGTGGTATGAATTATTTTATAATTAAAACAATAATTTTGAATTTATTGTGATCGTTGCATAATTGTGATTGAGAATCACACCATAATAGTGGTGTGATAAGCGACCACTGCAACTACAATACATTAAATCAGTGCCTCACATAGTCGACTTATTCTCTGTCTGTCTCTCCTAATGAATCACTGAAAAGTATCAGCACCAACATTTTTACTTAGCTCTTCAACAGTTTCAGTAACCTCATTCTCATATTTCAATAGATTGCAAGCATCTAAAAAAGCATAAGATTTCACTTTATATAATGGTAGACAATAAAATATTTTGTAGAGTGAGTTATTCAGAAATAATAATTAACAACATTAGTGATTGGGAGAGTGCATGAGATTACAATAAAGATTTGAGTAGGTGAAAAGATATAAATAATGAAGAAATTAAAAATGATAATGAGAAAAGAGTGTAAGAAAGAGAAGAATATGAAAGTGAGAATAGAGAGATGAAGCTCCATTATGATTGTTGTTTTGAGAAGGGGTAGCTGCTGTAGCTTCATCTGAAGATGGGGTTGGACTTGTAGAGGGACCTTCTTCTGTTGGCAAACTACCTATTATTTATTGGTTACACTCAATCAATAAGGTAACCGAGGATTATCATATGTCCTAAGTTGATGTCCATAACATTGTCTCCACCAATAATATACTTTCATATCATTCATTAATTGACCCGAATAGAGTTTGACACATCAACTTGGGATAGGTAATACCCACCAACATGTATAAAATTCATTTATAAAATTCAAACTTACTGGGAGTTGCTGATGTCGAATCTTCAGGGGCAGGTGAAGACACTGGGATTCCCAATTCTGTCACAATAATAAGTTTGTAACTGATTCAAAAATCTAAATCTTCAAGCTACTTCAACATGTATAAGCTCATTTTAGTTAGAGTCTCTATATAATTCCTTTACATTGTTTTTTCTATTATCAATTGTATATCTTCATTTTTAAATAAGAAATTAATCCGTTTTGAAATACACCAGTGTTATCCTACACATCACTTATTTTAACTCAACCCTACCTAAAATTCCTCCATGGCTTTCCACATGAGATACTTCACATTTTCTACATTATGTGAATATAAATATATATTGCATAAATTATTTACTCAAATTAATTAATAATATAACTCATCAATTAATTTTAAACATATATTTAATCATATAATAATGAGGTAATTAAAATTTTAAAGATAAAACATATAATAAATTCTTATTAAAATATTTATATTTAAAATTAAAATAATATATCCTTTTACGAAATCCAAACATTAAATTGTTATTTTCCCTTTTGTTTTTTTAAGAGAGCATTTAATTGTTATTTCATAATAGCAAATTGTCAAAAATATCCATTTATGCATGGTCCAGTGATGTTGTAAGGTACGACTAGATTTTAAGGATGATAAAAAGTTTAAGGGTTCAATTCCTATGAACGACACTTTTTAAGAGGATGTATATCCCGTAAGAGATTAACATCTTACTAATCAGGTGAGAGATTACTCTTAGTAATACAAAATTTTTTAGAATTTGTTAATAATATATCTTCTTACAAGTTACATAATTCCTTAATAATGTCTTATTTTCATATAAATCTTAAAAAATGTACATAGTTGAATAGATGTAGATGTAGAGATTTATATATATCAGTATAAAAATTTATACACAATTAGTATATCATTCACCATTGATTTTTATTATTACTTTTTAAAAGAGTATATGATGATAAAACATGAACAATAGATGATATATATACTAATATATAAAGGGAAAACACAAAATAACTACCCATGATGGTGTAATTTATGTTTTCCTATTTCGTCCTTACTAATTTATATTTTCTACCAAAAAAATCATATAACTTATTTCATCATTTTATGTTCCATGTTTATTTGTGTAACTTTTACAGTTTTTTCATTTGAACACGATAGTTTTCCACATGGATCAATATAATATTTGGACACGATAATTTATCTTTTTCATTTTTTAACATACAAAATTACAAATCATGTTTTGTTGATTTTGTTATAGTTATGGAAAAATATAATAAAACTATACAAATCAATTACAATTCACTCAATAGGAAAGCGGGTTGAGACAGACACTCTGTCAACAAAGTAGTAATAATAATATATAAAACTCATACACTATCGGTGCATAAATTTTTTTTCTCGATGTAATGAAATTAGAACATGCAGAATTAATTTGCCAAATCATCCAACTAAAAACACGAAAAGCATAATTAAGACATACCTCTATTTACTGGACATGATTTTGGTGGGTTCCTACCACTAAATTAAGTAAATTGCAATAAATACGGTTGTTGGCAGTCACCGTAGTAGTTCCAAGACTTTATTCTCAGTTTCAAATTTTAGTTATTGTGTACAAATTCAAATATTAAAATACGGTATACATCATTTTTATTACTCATTAATAATTAAATATGAATGATAAGTAATAATATCATATAAAAAATTTACGCTTTAAATGCATTTATGAGTAAATAATTAAAATAACTTTTTAATCAAATTATTCAAAGGTCGTATATTAGTAGCATTGACTATAAGAAAGGATGCAGACGGTGCTGTCTGTACTCTCTGTTTTTATGCCTAACAATAATATTTTACAATGTTCCACCGTATTTATTGGATCTACATTTGAACTTCATTGAATAACTTCCTCTAAAATTCTATCCAACTAAAATTTATCAGGATAATATCTATAAATTATCATTATAAAGATTTATACACAATCAATATATTATTTACTATTTATTTATATTATATTTTTTAAAGAGTCAATATAATTAAAAATGAATATTAAATATGCATCAAATTTTTTATATGGTTGTGTATATCATCAATTTATTGAAATAGCTAGATCACACTAATAATCCCTGGTGAGTCTAATCAGGTGTATAATATAAGTTTGATGTTTCTCCCTAAAAATAATATAAGATTCATGTTTTAAAAGAAATCATGAATTGGCCTATGAAGATCACATTTTACATGAAACAAAAACAATTGAAAAGATAAAAATGAAGGAGTTAATAAAGTAGTGTTACCTGAGCAAGTGCTAAGAGGGGGTGTTGTAACAGCACAAATTGATGGAAGTTTGATAGCTTTATTCAAATTAAGCTTGATCCCAATAGAATCAGGGTTCCCTAGAAGCTGACACAAACATATAGGGTTACTATCAACTAGTCCTGCTAGCTCAGGGCAACACCCTTTCTCTGGCTTACTCAAATTACTCCCATCTTCCACATAACTAAGGCAATCTGACATGTTCAATAGTGCTGTAAAGCACCCATTACTACCCGCCGGCGACGGCGCCGTCGCGGTCTCCGGTGCTGGAGATTCTGCTGATACACCATAACATGCTACTAGTACAAATACTAGAGCAACAGTGTAGGCCATTTTGCAACTGCTATTTCTGGTGCTGCCCATTTGATTCTTCTGATCTACTATTTTGGTGCTCTCTAAACTTTCTTTGTTTTTTATATATGTTGCAATGTAGGGTAAGTTAAAGTTAAATAGAGGGGTTATGGTCAGGGATCAGCCGTCCAAAATGACCGGTGTCTCATTCATTATCTCGGACTAATGATATATTATCACATGAGTAAAATAGTTTTTTTTAAAATAAAATGTAATATTCTCATTGGTTCAGGACAAAGAATGAGACATCGTCGGAACAAGTGATCTATGTCCGAGAGGTTATTGGTCTTTTATTTAGAAGGAAGGGCCATAACTTTAGGTGGTTAAATTTAATGAATTTAACACTCAACTAACTCAAGAATGTAGATACTCTGTATTATATATTTCAACACTCAACTAACTCAAGAATGTAGATACTCTGTATTATATATTTCTTTCCCTACACCACTCAATAATATTTTAGTATGACAATTAATAATAAATTAGATAGATAATATGTTTTTTATCATGAGGCAAAATTCTATGAGAGGGGGATATACTTACTCAAAGAGTTAGTTTTTTAAAAATACTCCACATCTTAGCCATCAATATTAGGAAAATTCAATGGTTTAAATTAGTGACTACATCTGTTGTTACCGTAACTTCCATCAATTCTAAATGGCACGAAATAATACTTACTGGCCGAGTCACGACCAGGTCGCTCTCTTTAAGATGTTTTGTGGTACTGCCAAAAAATGTGCAAGGAGGCTATCAACCACGCCATCCCCAGGATAAAACAACCCAGTTCTCTGTTATGCGATTTCTTACTGCACTGTAAGAATCGTTCTTAAATACACCCACCACTATATGGCTAACAGTGTCAACTCTCGAAATTCTCATAGTATGGCTAACAGTGCCAATTCTATTCCCACAATCTGACTACCAGTGTTAGTTCTCAAAATTCCCGCAATTTGGCTACTAATGTCAATTCTTCTCCCACAATCTGACTACCAGTGTCAGTTTTCAAACTTGCTTGTGCCAATTCTTAGTGCCACGAAAAGAAATTGGGAGAAATTTTCCAGAAATGCATCGGCAGAGATTATGAGGGAGAAAGAAAAAGTTAAGTAAAAACGTACTCAACTTGGTGCAAGTAAATATGAAGGGAGGAGACTTCTATTTATAGAATGAGATTTTGTCACAACTCTTGCATCCTCCAATGTGGGTACGTGATCTACTCTAACAGCTCCTGTAGAGAGAAACTCTCTAATGGTGTTGTGCTTACGACGTATTTGTCGTTTCTTACCGTTATAAAAACGGTTCTCAATCTTTGCAATAGCCGCAGTACTATCACAATGGATCAACATGTAACACCCCAAATTTACCCTCCTTAAAATGGGTAACAGTCCTGAAGAATGGGGCATACTGTTAGATTCTCGCTTGAGCGAGAGGGTCTCGCCCAAGCGAGAGACCTAGTGTTTTAATTTTGGGAATTCTAGGAATATCGCCCAAGCGAGAAAGTGGTCGCTTGAGCGAGAGAAGCCTTGGCAGGCTGTGAGATTCTCGCTTGAGCGAGAGAATCTCGCCCAAGCGAGGGAGTCCGTGTTTAGAAATTTAAAACGTTGTGGGCTTCTCGCCCAAACGAGCTATTCTCGCCCAGGCGAGAGGGCCCAGTTATAAAAGTAAGAAAAGGGTTTCATAAACCCTAATCTTCACTTTCTTTTCTACCCTTTCACTCATAACGGCGACTCCCCATGGATTTCGAATCTTCCCTCCTCTAAACCTCAAAAACACATCAAAACCTCTTCCTCTTGCTTCTTGATGGAACATTGGAGTGCTTTGGAGATGAAAAAGCAACAATGGAGGTTGAAGGAGATGGAGCTCTTTTGTGGAATAATGGAGCTTATGCAACCTAAAGTGAGGGAGAAGACCATTGTGGTCTTAGAGTATTTCATTAGAGTCATCATCTCCGATTTCTCTCAAGAATCGGAGCATATTAACGGATAGAAACTCTTTTGGGTGTTTATGGCCCATGTGAGAGTCTTTATTTCACATGAGGATGTATTAGCCATAAATGTGAGGATATATGTGCGGGAAAAACAGTTTATTTAAATAAAACGCTATATACTCATTTATGGCAATACACCGTCATGAAAGATGGTTCTAACGTTAATATGTTATATGATGAAGAATATGTTGTGTGTGGTTTATTTATGATAATGTTGTGTTATGGATGGTTGATTTGTTATAAACATATATGGGTGTGTTTGTATCAATGATTGTTTGATAAGATGTTGATTTGTTGACTTGTGGGTATATTTGTAATAATGGTTTTGTGATGAACGGCTTGTTGGTGATAAATGGACATAATTATATTATGTGATGATGATGTTATGAGTAGTTTTCATTATGGTAGGATATGAGATATATTGTGTTCATGACATTGATGTGGTATCTTGTGTTGTGAGGAAGTTGCAATGGAAATATTATATTATGATTGATGTTGTTGTATGGAGTTAGACCTGCCCTTCGTGGTATGGAGTTTGACCTGCCCTTCGTAGTATGGAGTTTGACCCGCCCTTCGTGGTATGGAGTTTGACCCGCCCTTCGTGGTATGGAGTTTGACCTGCCCTTCGTGGTATGGAGTTTGACCCGCCCTTCGTTGTATGGAGTTTGACCCGCCCTTCGTGGTATGGAGTTTGACCCGCCCTTCGTGGTATGGAGTTTGACCTGCCCTTCGTGGTATGGAGTTTGACCTGCCCTTCGTGGTATGGAGTTTGACCTGCCCTTTGTGGTATGAAGTTTGACCTGCATTCGTGGTATGGATGTGACCTGCCTTTGTGGTATTGATTTGATTGGCCCTTTGTGATATTGGGTTGTCGTAGGAGTATTGTATTGTTTTGGAAGTGTTGTATTGCTTTGACATTAGTGTACCGCCTTCGGGTATGGGAGTATCATTGAGTATTTATGAGTAGCTATGGTAATAGGAATATTGATGAGGATGAGATTGAATATGTGAACATTATGTGGTTTAAGGTATTGACTGATATATAAATGGTATATGTTTACTATGATTGATTTTAGATGATTGTATAGGTTGTTATACCTTAATGATATTACTCCATGTAATTCCACGCTACGGTCACCGTAGTTGGTTCTTACTCCCTCTGCTTTTACTTGTCTATGTGTTATATGTGTGAGTTCAGGATGTTGCTGTTGCGTCGTGAATGTTTACTGATGGAAGTAAAGACTGGAATAGTCGTTTTTGTATTCCGAAATTGTATTTGTATAATGTATGTAATATGAGAAATATGTTGAAGTAACTATGTTGTATAAATGATCTCTTTCAAAAGATGTAATAAGATTAGCATGATTACCTTAATCAGTGTTATAATTGAAACAAATGATAATTGTATGAATTATGGATTAAAATAGAATGTGATGTTATGTTCTTGATGAAAAGGTATTATTGATTATTTTCGCATTTTGAATTGGGGAAACTTAACTAATATTTACATTCAATAAGGTTTCCAAATTGGCTAAGGGTACCTTTCCACAAGCAATCACTTCACTTTCGTGAATAAAGTTTTAACATTTTGGGTTATATAATCGGGTCGTTGCAATATGGTATCAGAGCATGAGTTAACTCTGCGGCCTATGGTATGACCTTACATGATTCTTTGTGAAATTTGTATGAGTTAACTAATTGATTTATGCTAATTGTTTGTTAACTATGTGATAACTGTTGATGTGAAAGATTCTTGTTGAATATCTTGCTGAGAATTATGGATGAGGTGTTTGTTGAAAACTTCTTGTTGGATTTCTTGCTGTGAATTTATTGAAGAATTCCATGTTGTAAAATTCTTGTGGAATTCACTGTCATAAGCTCATTGTAGAAATTCTTGTGGGTAAGCCCTTGTTGGGGATTCTTGTTGAAAACTCTTGCTGGAAATTTCTAGTTGTGAACCTCTTGTTGAAATTGCCTATGATGAGTTTCTTGTTGTGATTCCTGTGAAATTCTTGATGTGAAATTTACTTGTTGAGAGTTCCTTGTGGTGAATCTATTGTTATGGACTCATTGTCGATGTCTTGCTATGGACTTTCTTTTATCACTAACATTGAGATAATCAAAGAGAAACGACTGAAATAGTTTTCTTTGGACGTTTGCTTATATGTCTCTATGGGTATAGTTGAACATGATTAGGGTAAAGGTCGCCCACAATGACATCTAATAGAGAATTGAATATCTTGTTTGCATCATGAGAATATAAACCTTGAAAGAACTATATCCTGTGTCCTGAAAAGTGGATTTTTAAGTCGATGAATGATTTTTGATAATAAGAAGAATGTTAACTTTTGCTAAAGATAGAATAATCTATAACATGAGAAGCCGTATGTTATGTAATTTCCTACATGATCCTAGTTAGGATATGATGTTAATTATCTTGTCATTCTTCAGGATCAAAACAAATATACATGTAGCGATTAACCGGTTATTAGACCTTGTGGCTAAATCTACATCTTTATTGCATGACGTGTATCCATGTAATTTTCTTTTATAAAAGTCCTACGGTATGTAACTTGCATGGTTTTCTGGAAATAAACATGTATACATTGATTAATTCTTTGATATATGTTTTCTTGCGAAGCATCAAAGTGTATAAATTTAAATTAAATGATGATCCAATGTGTAACATGTTCCGTATGACAATTGTGAAGTATCTCTTTGAGATTGATTGTTATCGTGAATAAAGTTTTAACATTTTGGGTTATATAATCGAGTCGTTACACAACACAGTTGGTATCGGTTTTTCTCATAGGGGAATCTCAGCTAGCAAGCTTCTTAGCCAACTTGCTTTTTCCCTAGTTGTTGCTAGTGCTATCATCTCAGCTTCCATAGTGGATTGAGCCAAAATAGTCTGTTTCTTTGACTTCCAAGAAACAGCTCCACCAGCTATGCTAAATATATAGCCACTGGTTTCTTTAGAATCAACTGAAAGAGTGTTCCAGTCAGCATCACTGAATCCTTCTAGGACAACTGGAAACTTTCGATAATGTAATCCAAGGTTTATTGTTTTCTTATACCTCATTACCCTTTCTATAGCATGTCAATGCTACATACTAGGTCTACTGGTAAACCTGCAAAATAGTCCCACAACATATGCAATGTTGGGTCTAGTGCAATCAGTGGCATACCGAAGGCTGCCAACGATGCTACCATACTCGGTTTGTCTTACACCTTCACCCGTGTTCTTAAAAAGTTTTACACTTGGGTCATATGGTGTGCTAGCAAGTTTACAGTCAAAATATTTATATTTCTTTAGGATCTTTTCCACATAGTGAGATTGATCCAAAGAAATTCTTTCTTTTGACCTAGTAATGTTTATACCAAGGATTACACTTGCCTCTCCAAGGTCTTTCAAATCAAAGTTGTTACACAACAATGATTTCACATTGTTCACAACATGAATGTTGGAACCAAATATGAGTAGGTCGTCTACATAGAGACATATGATAGTGCAAATATCATTTTCTGATTTGTAATAAATGCATTTGTCACTTTCATTCACCTTAAACTCATTCGATATAATTAAGTTATCAAACTTTTCATGTCACTGTTTAGGTGCTTGCTTAAGTCCATACAATGACTTATCTAACTTGTAGACCTTATTTTCTTGTCCATGGATTACAAAACCTTCAGGTTGTTCCATGTAGATTTCTTCTTCCAAATCACCATTTAAAAAAGCAGTTTTAACATCCATTTGATTTACTACTAAATCATCTATCGCAACGAGCGATATTAGTACTCTAATGGATGCTATTCTACTAACAGGTGAAAATGTATCGAAGAAATCTACATTATCTCTTTGTCTGAAACCCTTGGCTACAAGGCGAACCTTGTATTTATCCATTGTGTCATCGAGTTTCAGTTTTTTTTCAAAACCCACTTACAACCAATCGGTTTGCAACCAGGTGACAAGTTAGTCAAATAACAGGTCTTGTTAGACTCTAGAGAATTCATCTAATCATTTATGATCTTTTGCCATAAATCAACATCCAAAGAAGTCAAAGCTTTTTGGATAGTTGATGGATCATCCTCCAATGTATAGAGCATATAATCAGGTCCATACTCTTTTGCAGTTCTTGCTCTCTTACTTCTTCTAGGTTCTATTTCTAACCCATCATCACAATCTCTAATCACAGGTGTGTGACTAGTTGATGTGCCCCCATTATTCCTCAATTTAAAAGGGAATTTCCTTTCATTGAAGTCAACATCATTGGACTCAATGATCACTTTGACGTTAAGTTCATAAAACATGTACGCCTTGTTGTTCACAGTATACCCAATAAATACACATTCATAGGCTCTAATACCGAGTTTAACTCTCTTGGGGTATGGTATTCAGACATAAGTCAGACAACCCAAAGTTCTCAAATAAGACAAGTTTGGTTGTCTATTGTTAAAGATTTTTAATGAGAATATTTTACTTTTAGCCTTTAGGACACAGTTTAGCACATGTCAAACAGTCAATAAAATTTCACCCCATCAAGAGGGTGTTGCACCATAACTTAACATAATAACAAAAACTAATTCAGTTAAAGTTCTATTATTTCTTTCAGCCTTACCATTCATTTTAGGTGAATATGGTGTAGTTGTTTCATGAATAATGTCATTTAATTAATAAAAAAACATTTTTAGATAACTTAGGAATTAATCCTAAGTTACTTAAATTTGAAATATCACATTTATTAATTATGACAAAGCCTAGAATGACAAATATTAAAATCACACAACATGTAAATACAATTAGAAATTTTATTCCTGGAAAATCAACATTTAATTTAAGCATACCATCTGTGGCGTACCTTTTCCCTACAAATAACCCATTCTTAGTAAGAGAATACAAGTCTGCCCTTATAGTCTAGGTGAAACCATCCTTATGAAGAATAAAACCAGAAACTAAATTTTTACTCACCTCTGGAATGTGCATCACATCTTGGAGAATCAGAATCTTCCCAGATGTAAACTTCAGCTCCACATCACTAATTCCAACAACAGTAGTGGTGTGATAGTCTCTCAACAGCACTTTCTTGTTATCAGCATTCATGTATGTTTTGAACATAGCACGATCATAGCAGACATGGCGAGATGCACCAGTATCTACCCACCACCCTTCACTTCCTCCAACCATAGTAACCTCAGTTAACACGACTACTATTGGGTCCTCAACCATGTTGGCTTGTGGAGGATGATTCACTAGTTGGTTTCTGGACTTGCGTGCCAGATGACCTGGCTTCCCACACTTGAAGCAGATAAATGAGTTGTCAAAATCATTCTTAGCAGGTGGTTTAGCATATTGGACCTTCTAGGGGTTCCAATTCTTGTTGCGGCCGATGTTCTTAACATTATTCCCATTGCGGTTTTGATTCTTAAAGTTGTTGCCCGTAGGCTTCAGAACCGCACATGAGAATTTCTTCTTAGTGCTTTTGTTTGATACAAACAACACCTCACCTGTCTGATCTTGTATACGAGACTCTTCTTCAATGCGAAGACGAGTGATCAGATATTTCAAAGAGAATTCTTTGGTCTTGTGCCTCAGGACGTTTTTGAAGTCCTTTCAGTTAGGTGATAATTTGTCAATAATGACAGCCACTTGAAATTGCTCATCTAGGGGCATCCCCTCAGAAATGATCTAATGAGCAATTTTCTGTATCTCGTGGGACTGAGATTCTACTGATTTATCATCAGTCATCTAATACTTGAGGTAGCGGCTAACAACATACCTTTTAGTCCAGTTTCCTCAGTATCATATTTTTTCAAGTGCATACCAAACTAATTGGGCAGACTTGTATGAGCTGTAGTAATCATATAGATCATTAGACAACTCATTCAGGATGAAATTCTTACATAAGTAATCATTTTCATTCCAGAGAGCTATATCAATAGCAATTTTATCCATTTCCTATTTTTCAGCTTGTTCAAGCAACACTTGGACATCAGTTTTCAAAACGTGGACGACCTTTTTCACAGTTAGGAAAAATTCCATTTGGTTTGCCAGCGTTTGAAATTAGTCCCATCAAACCGAAATGGTTTGTTCAGGTCGAAGTTGTCCAGACCAATAATATTATCTATGAATGCCATTGCAGTAGGAAATGTAACACCCCAAATTTTAGTATTCAAAATTGTAGTATCAATTCTGGAAGTCTCGCTTGAGCGAGAGACTCTCGCCTGAGCGAGAAGGGATCACCTGGGAGGGTAAAATATTGGGCTATACTGGAGGATTCTCGCCCTAGCGAGAGTTGTCTCGCCTGGGCGAAAAATGACAAATTTGGGCTGTTGACACAGTGTAATCGATTACATGGTCTTGGTAATCGATTACATGCTGATATCTGATCAGACATATGTAATTTTTCATTATGTAATCGATTACATGGTCTTGGTAATCGATTACATGGTGATATCTGATCAGACATGTATAATTTTTCATGATGTAATCGATTACACTATTCTCGTAATCGATTACATCATATTAAAAACATCATATATGTGCATTTTTCACACTGTAATCGATTACACCATTATGGTAATCGATTACACTTAATACAGTGAGATTCTTTGAAAACATAAATAGACGTCCCAAGTGAGGATAAGGGTTATTTTTCGAAAAACAAAGAGGAGAGGAACGGTTTGAGGAGTTGAGCACCCTTAGAGTCGAGAAAGAGGCCGGAGAAGAGGTAAATCGCTTAACTTAGTCTCTCTTAGGGTTGAATGTCTTGTTTTGGATAGGGTTTCTTCTCCACGTTTAGGGATAAAACCCCATAAACCCTCTTTTGACATTGTGCTTCGTTTTGCTTTGGAAAACCTTGTAAAACTCGTAGAGCATGAGTTGTTTTTCGTAAAGGTGTATGAAGGGTTGTTTTCAAAACCGTAGAGTCATTTAAATATTATGGAAACCCCCTTTTGAGGATGAAGTGAATAGATGATGTTGTCTTGTGTTGTATGAATTTTGGTTAGTATTATTCTTGTCTTGACATGTAAATTGATGTGTTGTGATTGTTGTTGTTTTGGGTTGAAAGACCCTAAGGTTGGAGGAGACGGTGGAGAACGCAACTAAGCTTTAGTGCAACCATTAGCGGCTACTCAGGTGAGGGAGCAGCATTAAACCTTGTGGTATTGGGATGATAATATTGGAAACTCCAACGATACTCACTAGTTGGAGGATTTCGTTTAGTTAACACGGTTAAACGGGAAATCTCATGAGTTTCCTATTTAACCGCGTTAGTCCTACTGTTGTGAATGGATTTTGACCTGCCCTTCGTGGTATGGATTTTGACCTGCCTTCGTGGTATGAATTTTGACCTGCCTTCGTGGTATGGATTTTGAATATGCATTTGTAGTATGGGTTGATTTGTGGTTTGACAATTGAGAGTTATTGGTATTATGGAATGGTGGTGTAGTTATGAATAATGGTTTATTGAATCTCATGGGTTGTGTTGCGTTGAATGATGTAGAGTTCCTGTTTAACTATGTTCTAATGTTATTATTCTATGTAAACCCACCATGTTATATATTGCATGTATTTAATGATTGACTTTCTCTATGTTGTCTTGTTTACTCAATCTGTGGTAATCGGATTGTAGGTGGAGCTAAGGGATAAGATACTGTAGAGTCTTGGAGTAATTGCGTTGCTTTGGATTTAGTGTGTGTTTAGTAGTTACTAAGAGTTTGTAATGGTTGATATTGGACCCTTTATATGAGAGTTTTCATTTATGTTTTGATGTTCTGTTTAAAAGACTAAAAGGATGTAGTAAGAATTAGCATATTACCTTTAATAGTGTTGTAATTGAAACAAAGGATAATTGTATGAATTATGGATTAAAGTAGAAGGTGATGTAATGTTTTTGATGAAAATTTATTATTGATTATTTCCGCATTTTGAATTGGGAAACTTAACTAATATTTACTTTTAATAAAGTTTGAAAATTTTCGAGTTATGAAAATCGGGTCGTTACAGGCAACGTCTTAAAATTGTTGTTACCGTAACTTGCAGCAATTCTAAATGGCACGAAATAATACTTACTAGTTGAGTCACGACCATGTCGCTCACTTTAAGAAGTTGAGTCACGAAATATTAACCACGCCGTCCCCAGGATAAAATAGCCCAATTCTCTGTTATGTGATTTTTTACTGCACTGTAAGAATCGTTCTTAAATACACCCACCACTATATGGCTAACAATGCCAATTCTCGAAATTCCCACAGTATGGCTAACAGTGCCAATTCTATGCCCGCAATCTAACTACCAGTGTCAGTTCTCAAAATTCCCGCAATTTGGCTACTAGTGTCAGAAGTTTGCCGGAAATGCATCGGCGGAAATTATGAGGGAGAAAGAAAAAGTTAAGTAAAAACATACTCAACTTGGTGCAAATAAATATGAAGGGAGGAAACTTCTATTTATAAATTGAGATTTTGTCACAACTCTTGCATCCTCCAACGTGAGACTTATGAGATTTTTTCAAAATCTTTCAATGTGGGACTTGAGGTTTCTTCAAAATCTCACTATGTGGGACTTGTGAGTTTTTTCATTTTCACAACAACACAAGTTCCAACAACATTTAAACCATTAAATTTCTCTAGAATTGATAGTTAAGATGTGGAGTAAGTTTACTCTTAGAGTAAATAGAGTCTTCCTCAAATTCTATTCGATTGCTATAGAAAGATAGAAACTTTTATTACAGATGATTCGTATGCCTAACTCACTGTGCACCATTTCTCTATGCCGTCCATAATTTCATAATACTGGCTAAAAATCTTACTAATTGGTCAACTCGTTTGAACCACCATGATTCCAACTTGGGATAATTGGACTTTTTGTTTAAGAAACAAAAATCATTTCAAAACCCTATTTCTACTATTTACCAATGTTGTGAAACCCGAGCCGGACGTCAAACCGGACGAGGTCTTGTATAGGTTCTAACCGGCTTAACCGGTTAAGCCGTCCGGTCGGACCGGACGACAATATAATATCATATATAATTATATATATATACATATATTATATAATTAATTAAAATAAGTGAATAACTTTGCATAAAGCTCACACATGAATCAAAATAAAAGTGCATCAAAGTTTAAGTCTTACATAATTAGAGCAATAAATCAAAACACATCTCATTTAGAGAGTAAACATTCTAATTCATCCATGTATCATTGTCTTGGTTAGATCCTAAGTTTACATTGTTGGTTAAAGATGTACTTTGAGTGTAACTATCTACATCTTCTTGAGGAAAAAAGTCTAAATTAAGCTCTCCATCAATAGTAATATTTTGTCCTTCAACCATACCTACAAATTATAATATACGTTAGATTAATATGTATAATAATTAGAAAATTGTTGCACATTATAATATGTTCAAAACAAACCTTCATCATCCTTTGTTAAATCAAGTATTGGATTTGGCAAATCATAATAGAACATTTTTTCTATTTCATCATAATCAATCAATGGAGTTTCTTCTTCTTCTTCTTCAGTGATCCAAAACTCAATATTCTCCATACTCTCATAGTCAACGGGATCAAGTGTTCTTCTTTTGTTAACCTCCCTATAATTACAACAAATATGATATATCAATACACAATAGAGTTATGTAATAAACATTGAAAATTAAGTTAAAAACAAACCTATCTTTTAAGCCCAAATTATAGTGCACATAGACTAGATCATTCAATCTTTTGTGCTCTAATTTATTTCTCTTTCTTGTGTGTATTCTTTCAAATACACTCCAATTTCTTTCACAACCAGAAGAAGATGCTGTTTGACTCAAAATCTTAATAGCTAATTGAGATACCATAGGAGCACTAAATCCAAATTGGGACCACCATTGATCTAAAAATAATCATAACAAATTAGTAGTTAGTAGGTCTTTAAAGTCTTACAATCTTACACAACATTTTAACAAATTGATAAATGCAACTTTGTTTGAATTAACAGTTTCAATTGCCATTGAATTTCCAAAACTTCCAACTTTATCATGATAGATGCAACTTTGTTTGAAAAAATCGGTCTTGCTTGTGGTAACTTTTGCTTGTAAAACATCAAGCCAACCTTGTTGAACCTCTGGTTTGATACAAAAGTTCTCCTTATCATAGTAGAATGTTGGATTCAGAAAGTATGCAGCACAATGTAATTTTGTTCTTAGCTGTTTATCCCATCTTTGCTTTATAATTCTTGTATAAGGCTTATATAAAGACTTTTTGTTCATGAACACGTTCTTAATGGTTTTCCTTGCTCTACACATCCCATCATATACATAAGGTAGAGAAGGTCTTTCATCAGCATCAACAATTCTTAACAAGCGGATTAACGGAGCCACGATATTGACAATAATTGCACAATCATTCCAAAACCTAGTATTCATGACAACCTCAACAAATCTATTTGCTTTTTTGTCCCTATAATATCTAGAATCAATGAAGTCTTTACTAGTGACCAAAGCTTGCAAATCATGTTTGTGTTCATGAATGCTTTTCAGTGCAATGAATGTTGTTGCAAATCGAGTTGCCCCAGGACGTATGATTTCTTTCCACCCTTGTCTTTTCCTTAACCATGCCAACAAAAACCCATGATTGTAAACAAACTTTGTTATATCAGAGGTACTCTTAGCTAAGGTACTCACATGCTCCATTTTCCCAATGTCTCATAGAATCAAATTTAAACAATGTGCAGCACAAGGAGACCAAAATATAGACAGAAACTTCTCATTTAACATAGCTCCTGCGGCTTTATAATTTGCAGCATTGTCAGTAACCAAATGTACAACATTGGTTACTCCAACAAACTCAACCAACTCAATAAACAGGTTACAAAGTGTTCTTGCATCTTTAACGATATCAGATGCATCAACAGATCTCACAAAACTTATTCCTTTTGGAGAATAGACAAGAAAATTGATAAGTTGCCTATTTCTTTGGTCTTGCCAACCATCAGCCATGATGGTGCAACCAGTTTCTTTCCAAAAACTCCTAAAGTTCTCCACTAACAACTCAACTTCCTTCTTCATTTCATGCAACAAATTAGATCTAATGGCATAATAAGTAGGACCTTTATAACCAGGACCAATTGCGGCAATTGCATTTATCATTGGTTGATAGTAAACTGAGTTTGAACAATTGAATGGGATGCAACAATCATAAAAGAATCGAGCAATAGCCAAATCAGCCTTATGAATAGCATCCTTACCTGCAAAGCCCATTTTGATTGAGGGTTGAGCTCCAGGCGTAGTTCTTGGAGCAAAGTCCAAAGTGTTTGTCTTACCCTTGCCTTTAGCTTTTATTGGTGGATTCATATTTTCCTCATCTGCATCTTCTTCGCTTCGAATTTGATTAGTTCCTCTTTTTCTACTACCACTAACTTGATTCAAGTGTTCCTTTAGTTGATGTTTAACTTCAAAAGGAACTGAAAGACAAGGTAGAACATCTCCCTTTTCTCCAGCAAGATGTTGTTTAATTCGATGTATTCCTCCACCCTTGTAACACTTTGAACAATACAAACATTTTATACTTTTCTTTCCATCAACATCTTGCACCAATTGGCAATGGTCCCAAGTTGGGTCAGATTTTGCTCTAACAGATTGAGTAGTAGGAATTACTGACTGAATTGTATTTGGAGAACTTGCAAATGATGTCATATCTGAAATCATAAACATAAACATATTTCAAACATAAACATAAACAATATGAGATCCTAATTGTTGTGAAGATGGTGATCTTTCCCAACCTATGGCTAAGGTTTTGATGATGCTCACTATGTCATCAAATGCAAAAAGAAGACTAGCATTTTACATGATGTAATCGATTACATGCTGATAAACTAATCAGACCTGTGCATTTTACATGATGTAATCGATTACAGTATACTCGTAATCGATTACAACATATTAAAAGCATCAGATATGTGCATTTTTTACAGTGTAATCGATTACACCTGGTTTGGTAATCGATTACACCTGGTTTGGTAATCGATTACACATGGTTTGGTAATCGATTACACCTGGTTTGGTAATCGATTACACCTGGTTTGGTAATCGATTACACTAAATTCAGTCTCACGAAAACGATATTGGCATTAGGGAAAAGATGAGCAATAAAATGAGAAGTCAACAACTATAAATGATGCAGCATAATAGCCTCAAATTTCTACTAATCAAAAAGAGAAACAACAAAATAATGGTCACTAGTAACAACATCATCAACAATATTAATCAAAGTATCAAACCTAATTGAAAGAGATTGAGATGGCGACGACGAGAAAGAGATGGCGACAGGGAGAAAGAGATGACGGCGATAAAGAGCAACCCTGTTTTCTTCTTGGGTGAGAGAGAAAGAGATGCTAATTGCTTTTGTTTATTTTAGCAATGTTTGAAAACCCTGTTTGAGACTGAGTGTTTTTCTTCTTTTTGGCCTTTTGCATTTTTTATTTTATTTTATGAACCCGTCCGGTTTAACCAACCGGGTTATTCCGGTTTTACCCGGTCTAACCCGGTTGGACCGGATTTTCCACGGCCCAAAACGGCTGGAAACCAATTCCGGTTTACTACTTGTACAGAACCGTTTGCACAAACGGTTGACGGTTGGACCGGTCGGACCGGCCGGTCCGGTCCGGTCCAAACAACACTGCTATTTACTACTTCTCAATATCACCTTTTTAACAACACTACCGTTACCTAATTAGTAAAAAGAACAGAACAAGTCAAAATAAATATAATTGTTATAAAAATGTAAATAATAACATAACAAATATTATATAAGTTTCATATAACCACATTTCACGTACTCCACCGACGGTACCAATGTTCTTTAGTGGTGAATCGGGAGGGTCAGATTGGAAGCGGGTTAGAAATCTTCCTTGAGATATCTGAAATGAGCTTGGACCCGTTGGTGAAGGTCATGACTAGGCACTCTGACGATCTAGTCAGTATGTGACTTTGGAGGAAGTATATTGCAGTGAATAGTATAGCTTAATGATGATGATAATCTAAGATCAATGGAATAGAAGATAGAATATAATTCCTTATGGGAGGATCCCCTTTTTATAATGGTAAGATGAACGAAATAGCCCTTACTAGGTGCTATTGGCATGGCTGACCAATTGGCTTGTCAAGGGCTGCTTTTCTATGTAGCAGGATCATACTTTGTGTGCAGTTGACTTATAGCAGGTCTAGTAGTCGTATTGTAGGTCTGTCGTTGTCGTGCTATATGCAGCATGATAGTATAATATTCGCGACATGTCAGACAAAATGTTGGACCAGTGGTCCCAAAGCCAACCCAACACATCCAGTTAGTGACGAGGTTGTTTGACCAGTCTTCTTGTTTGGGTATGTACACTTCTTGGTCAATAGTAGGATGTTTGGTGGGATTTTTTTTTTTGTTATGTGTAACATTTAAATAAAAATGGATTTATTGTTACAAGTATTTTTCTCAAGATAATATATAGAGGTGTCATGATTTTGTTGGGTCCTGCAGCAGTAAATTGCAATAAATGGAAATTAATGTTAAGGCAGTAAAAAAGTACACTGAGGTAGTTCCACCTCTTTATTGTCATCTGCCAACATCACCTATGCATCTCAAACAAATTAAATTCTGAGACCGAAGCAAAAGGTACCATAAATGGAAATTAATGTTAAGGCAGTAAAAAAGTACACTGAGGTAACCAAACAAAAAGAGGTTTTTTATGTGTCACGTGTTTGACACCCCAAAAAAGTAACAATATCTGAGAAGGAAGTGTATTTTTATTACTTCAAGAAATTATATATCTATACCTAACTTATCATGGACTTCTAAGGGGAGTGGAGAAGGAGATGTAAACTGTTGGAAAATACCTTTAGGAGTTCAAATTATGATGTTCACATTTTGTGTCTTGTATTTGTATTTAGCAAATGGGATAAACAAGTTTTGGTTTTAGTTATATTGGATTGTTGAAAATCATTACTAATTGATGGAGAACATAACCAATAAATTTTGGTAGATGATTCATTGAATATATTTGATGAAGATCTTTTTAAAGTCTTTATGATGAAGTTTTTCTCCCTTCACTATATACATAAGCAAGTGAGAATAGCAATACAGACAATAAGTGAGACAGTCGATATTAGCCATAATATGAAACTAGTATTCCTAGTGAAATTTGTGTCGGACCTATGAGATCTACTGCATTTTTTAAAAAACAACAGTACATTCTTTGCTAATATTATTTTTCCTATTAACTCCCAAATTTCTAACTACTTGATTTGGTGTCATCATGACTACTTGAGACGTGAAATTTGTGTCGAACTCAATCCATAACTATAAACGTTTTCTACGAGACTGTTAATACAATAGTTTTGATGTGCCTTATTAGAGAAGGTAGTTGATATTTTTTAGTTGGACTTATAATCAATTCATGGTTATTTGTAGAAAACTCTACCCAATCCCCTTTTTCTGTTCTTTCAATATGCATGTGAGCATTGCAACCTTCCATTTCATCTTTGCCACATTTTATACCTTTTCCTATGAGTCTCTTATACCATCTTTTAGTGCCTTGTTTATTACAAACAAAGTGATACTTTATAAGTATTTGATTGTTTCTTGCTTTATAATTCAAATTCTTTTGAATCGAGAAACCTTCTCTAAATGAAAATGAATTATAAAAATCATAAGCTAGTTTATTAGTTGTAAATATCATACCGAATTAGCGCTTCAAATGAATTGAAGTTCTTTTCAAAATTTGATTGAATTTGGGATTGTTGTTCTTCATCCATCTGTCCCATTATCTGCAATTGGTCACCAATTGATGATTAAAGTCATATACTGTATTAAGGTGAAACCAAGTATAGAATTAGTAAAATATTGAACTAGCGATGAAGACTAATGGTAGACAAGCAGCTACAAAAGTGATAGCATTATTTCCATTCAAGTCATAACACATTCATTAAAGCATTCTCTCAAACACTTTGTATGCAACTGTGACAAGGATAGGATCATGAAAGCCACATACAGATTGAAGCAATAAATAAATCTTATCTCTTCCATGTAGTGATTTGGTTTAATAGATTTAAATAGTATTTTTCAATAATCAATGGATGATTAGAAACACAAAACAATCCTAGTTATCTTCCTTTCTCATGACCAATTTGATTTCATAATTGGTAATGTACATAAATACAAGAGCAAACAAAAAAGAGAGAGTAAAAGATGAATCATTATTTCCAAAAGAAAATCAAACACTAATGTGTATTTGTGGGTAGTGGGTAGTGGGTATTCGTAGATATTTGGACGGATAACATGTGGGTATTCGTGTGACGGATAACATGTCAGAGACAAGTTGGACGACAACCTTGGGTTGGGAGATGGTGGCAATTTGGACGTCAACATCAGGTTGGGCTGGTTATAAAGGTAATATCATTTTTACCATGTTTCTCTCTTGTTTTTCTTTATCATCTCCTCATGTGCTATTGCTTTTCTATTTTACTTTTTTATTTAACTGTCATTTTCTGTAAGTCTGATTTAATTAGAACATGATTTTACTTAGGATAGGAATGGTTGGGCATAATTAGTCTTTACGTATATCTTTGTGAATAGTGGGTATTCGTGAGTATGAATGAGTTTTCAAATTTAATTATATATTTATATATTTCATAATGATTAATATATAAAAATAATAATTATTTATATATTAATCATTATGAAATAATTATAGAATACACAAAAAAAAAATCTTAAAATATAGAATATATAAAATATTTAATACAAAATAAATTTATAAATATGCAGAAACCTACGGGACGAATATCATTACTCATTCTCATCTGTAAGTTATTTTTGTGGGTATTCATTGTAAGTATTTTCATGGTACCCACAGGTCGGGTCTTTTTGTCATCCCTAATTTTATTTATTTAAAAATGTATTTTCATGTGTTTGAATAGAAAAATAAACCTATCTAATAGTAAGAATTAACTTATATCTTTCCTATTAAAATTTAATAAGTTTAACCTATAAGGGGCATATGGGGAAATATAAAAGTTAGAGTTGGATAGTAGGTTTGAAAGAAAGGAGTGTGGCCGTTGATTTAATAATATATGAATGATAGGATTGGAAGTGAGGATATGTATGTATCTGTATCTGTGAAGGTGAAGAACTGTGGCTTCTACCTTTTGGGAATTCCAGGTATGTACCTCTCCCACTTTCCTTTCAATTATCTTTTTATATCTTTTATTTTCTGTTTCATTTACTCCATTTCATAATTCAGCGATTTAGATCAATATTAAATTCTCATTTGTCATCTTATTTAGGACATAATGTCTCTATTGTTTCAAGAATATGAGTTAGAATTAGGGATTATCCCAAACCTATGTATGAATGTTAGGAGTCTCACATCAAGTAGAATTGCAAACTCAATGTGGTACTTTAAGCCATGAGGCTCTACCACCTAATAGACTAGTCATAACAATTGGTGTTTTCATTGAGAGTTGTGTCATGGAAAGGGCTACCTATATGCTGGATTAAGGTATATTACCGAATACTAATAGGTGAGTGAAACCGTCAAAACAGAAATGGCTACCCTCGGGTCAGTGTCGATAGTGAAAGCCGTCGTGGACGTCGACCCTTAAAGGGGCGGCAATGTTAGGAGTCCCACATTTGGTTGAATTGCAAACTCAATGTGGTACTTAAGCCATGAGACTCTCCCACCTAATAGACTAGTCTTTTAGGTTGGGCTCTCCTCCTATGCTTAAGTTCTAACAGAATAACACAACAACTACCTACACTACATATACCTAATTCTACAAAATATATGCAACAAAGGGGTGCTGCACTAAGAATATGGTTAAATTCATGGTTAAGGTATTTTCAGTTTAAGAGCTATTAACAATTAACTTATACTTATTATTGATTCTATACACAGAGACTCTTATATGTTGTGCATTTGTAGAGGTAATCAAGTTATTTTGCCATGGGAAACAATGTGGGGAAGCAAGAAAGGAAGGATGAAATATTACTGAAGATTGTACCTCCTTTGGACCAGACATATGTTAAGTGGCTAGCCAGAGATGTTGAAAGAATTTATGGCTTCACTCCAAAACGCGCTCATGCAGTGAAGCCACCAGATCATTACATAGAATACATGAAGTTTAATGGATTGCTGGATGTGGATTTGGATGATCCTAAACTTGCTCATTTATTCAAGTAAACTACTTCTGTATGCTATATACACATTTAACCATCACTTGTTGCTGCATTATGAATATATTAAATTGTTCTCTCTCTGTCTCTACACATGGTATATATATATATATTGTAAATTGTTCTCTCTCTGTCATTACATAGAATACACTTGTTGGGAGGGATAACCACACACCCGAAAGAGATTAGTTCCTTACCCATAGGGTGGGGGATACCGTTGGTTATACACAAAAAATTAAGTTAGGAAGTTGATGAACATTTGATGCAGCCATTTAATTTTATGAGTTACTGACATTTTCCAATGATTGCAGAAGTCATTAACCTGACATATTGATCAAAATAAGTAGTAATTTCTGCACTAGTAAATTATACCCATAGGTTGAGGGATACCGTAGCAAAAAAAAATTAAATTAGGAAGTTGATGAACATTTGATGCAGCCATATAATGTTGAGTTACTGACTTTTTCCAATGATTGCACAAGTCCTTAACTGGACTCTGGACATAATGATCACAATAAATAGTAATGTCTGCAGTAGTAAATTATTGTGGTTTTTGCCAATGCAATAAATTACAAACTTGTGCTGCATCATAATTAGTAAGGTAAGTTGTGCATTTAGTCTCAAAATGAATAAAAATACTAATGTAGCTAGCTATACGTAATTTGTCCTCATTAATTTGTGGATAAGTCTCATTTGAAAGAATAGAAAAGGTGAGTGTTAGACGCAATGGATTGAGAAGGAAGTGTGAGTTGAAGTTATTTATTATGACATCCATATAAAATCTGATTAGAGTTTGATCACTAATTTTAATGGTGAATTTTAAATTGCAAGGATGTATGTAATATAGACTCTTTCTCTACAGCTTACCAAATATTTGCTTAGGTACTCTATCTCCAACATCTGCCTCTTTGGTTTGTTGCTTCACCAAAGTAATGCTAAGTGTATGTTTGGTTTGATAAATTTCTAGTTCAATTTTAAATAAAATCACATAAGGAGAGTAAAAATATGTTTGGGTTGTTGTTTTCATTTCATGTTTCAAAATTCATTTCTAGAAAATCTAAAAATGATCATGTCATTCTCAATATTTTCAAGAATGAAGCACTCATATTGTTTGAAATTTTAAACACTTTTGTTATATTTTTCAAATGTTCTCTTTACTAATTAACAAAACATCAAAATCAACCAATGAATATCTCTGGTTTAGACTATCACACATCTTCGTATGAGGATTTTTCTTTCTTTCTCAACGCAACAACTCTTTCTGACATATAAGAACCATCCCATCCACGACTTCTCAAATTGAGAAATATTTCTTGTATAAGTTGTTGTATCGAATCATCTCCTTCCCACCTTATTGTCATATGTTAGGGTATTTTTACCAAATCATCACGGATTGTTGGTTCAACACCATCTCCAATCCTCATAAGATATTCAACAAAATTGTGGTCTTGCAATGAACACATATTTTGACACAAATATATGACATGCGTATATGCCCATAAAGGAGATTTAACAATACATGTAGCTGTCATTTTTACGTTATTACCCTTTGGTATTAGTGGAAGTACCTGTCTAAAATCTCCTCCCAATATTACAACTTTCCTCCCAAACGAAGCATTACAACATATAATATCTCTTAATGTCCGATCTACTGCTTCCAATGCATATCTGTTTACCATCGGTGCTTCATCCCAAACTATTGCCGATAGGTGTGTAATTAGTATCACGAGATCAAATTGTTTGTTGATTGAGCATATTGATGATGAATATGGGTTTAGAGGTATCTTAAAGCGTGAATGTGCGGTCTGACCACCAGGTAATAATGTTGCAGCTATTCCAGAGGTGGCAATTGCTAGGACAATTTGTCCAATACTTCTTAATTTTGAAATTAAAACACGATAAAGGAACGTCTTACCTATTCCTCTAGGACCATCTACACAAAAAACTTCACTCTCTCTATGCTCAATGACATTCATGATGGTGTTGAAAACAAATGATTGATCAAAATTTAGTTTCCTACATCATCCAAATCTTGATGAGAAATATGGAATGACAATTGTTCTTGAATAATTCTTGGTGTTACATTATCTTCATGATCATGTAATGGTAAAGTTGGCAAGTCAAAATCTGAGATTTGTTTTCTGTGAAAAAGCAAAATGCCATTCAAATCTCTGAGAAGCTTATTTGTGAAGTTAGTTTCGGTGGTAGAGCTTGTTGAAGGGTAGTCTTGTATCATATAGCTTTCAAACTATTCCTAGAGACTTCTAACATTAGTAGGTTCACAAAACACTAATATTGTAACAAATAATGTCCTTAATGCAATTGGTTTTCGTAATTTGAAGCTTTAACTAAGCATTTGCGAATATTGTCACCCCCTCTAAAAAACCTTGTTCCTGAGCTGATTGCTTGAAAGTAGGGATGCTAATGCCATCTAAAGTAGGTAGGTATTCCCAAGAGGTTGGGCCTCTAACATGATTCAACAAAACATGTAGGTAGAATTTATCTCCTTTTGAAGGAGAAACTGTGTACATTCAACCTAAAACCCTGATTCGATTCCTTATTCAGTGCCATTCTCTATTGCCTTTGTCCCAAGTATAATGTTTTGGAATTTCTCTATATAGATAATGTCTTGGTTCTACATACAAATGGTTTAGTGCAAAGAATTATGTAAGCATGATTTTGAGTTATGATCATCTTTC
This sequence comes from Lupinus albus, assembly GCA_009771035.1. Classification (NCBI taxonomy): domain Eukaryota; kingdom Viridiplantae; phylum Streptophyta; class Magnoliopsida; order Fabales; family Fabaceae; genus Lupinus; species Lupinus albus. Next base: position 14,855,920 of record CM020007.1, on the reverse strand, counting down.
AGAATGTCATTGATCATTTGATGATCATAAAACCATATTTGTTGGCGATTTGTGTGAATTTTTAATCTTACAACTGAAGGATATAAATGGTAAAGATTAAATCCAAATATTTTCCATAAGGCCTCTGGTGCACAAAGCCATCTTGCATCAACATATTCTTGTATTTTTTCAGCAATATTTATCCATCTATGAACTTCCATTGCTACTCGACCTATGCCTTTGTAAACATATTTATATATATATTTTATGCTCTTAATGCTACTACATATATCGACATTTATGTGGCAATCATACTTCAACAACAACCAAGGGTTGTAAGAAACAACCCAACGATTATCAATAGTGACACATCTATTGAGAGTTCGTTTTTTGTACTCTGGATAAGAGTCACTACCGTGACGTGTTTGAGTTGAAAATTTTTAGGGAATTTTTTTGCAGTATCCATCCTTCATACATAGGGCATAGAGGTGTCAAAATGGGCAGGTCCAACTGGGTCGGTCCGCCTAAGCCCGAAAATTTATAGGGCTTGGATATCATATTATGTTTTTCATTGAATTCGGGCTTTTTAGCCCGGCCCGACCGAACTATAACCGGGCTCGGGACGGGTTTACCCAGACGGGTTCAGGCTATCATTTTCCTTATTTATTTTTATTTTTAGGGACTTTTGGCTTGATAATTAGTTTTGGGTGAAAATTATTTTACAAAATAACTTATAATAAAATGTAGAGAATATATATTGTGATATAAATTACAATAATTTTATAAAGTTAAACATTTTCATATTTTTCCTATTTTACATAATATCATTTTAAACATAATAACAAAATAGTGTATCAAATCAAATGAGAATACATTAAACCATACAAATCCCACTTTTCCTTTCTTAATTGTGTATTTAATTAGATTTAACTTCTAAACAAAAACATAATAAAGAAAATAACTTTTACAACAAAACTAAAAGACAACGTAAATATTTACAATAGAGAATTTCACACAACCAAATTTAACATAATAGTTTACCATGAAAGTGTTGAACTTAAATTACTTTGACAATGGTAGATATACTTTGACATATAGAGTTCATTATGAACTTGAGTCTATACTATTATTACTATAAACTAAGATGATATTATTTTTTATAATGCCCAAAGATTTATATATTAAAATGAAGTTACAAATTATATTTTGTTAGGGAGTTAAAAATCAATAGAAATGAGAGATTTAATAAATGAAATTTGTTAAAATTTATATACGTAGACTTGACATCACGTCTTAACTCAAACAAAAGAGATTATATTTATAAATTTGGATGCATTTGACATAACAAGTGTGTTAAAAAGTTATACATTAATATCATATAATATATATATATATATATTAAATAGTTTAAATATGTTAGAATTTAAACAATTTTATTTTAGTGTTATGCGGGTCGGCCTGTCACAACCCGCAACCCGCTTAGGGCGGGCTTGAGCTACAATTTGCTATGCATAATTTGTATCCACACTTTTTGGCCCAACCCGGATTAGCCCGAACTCGATGTGGGCTAGCCCGAACTCGTCTGGGTAGCCCGTTTTGACACATCTAACATGACATTTGGATTGAGAATGCCACAAGGTCCATGAATCATGTGCTTTAATACGGCATAATGTAATTGTGAGTCCTCCTAATAAAATGGTATTTATGCCCTCACAATTGCATCATATTCTTATGGGCTATGTAATTTATCATTGTTTTCCAAAATAAGAAGCATATTCACATGTGGCAATCTTCTTTTCTGAAATTTCGTAACGTACATGTAGCTCTTAACATTACCCAAGACGCCTTTATCAATGACATCAGTCCTCAATTGCTAAAATTTGGATCGAAATATTCTTGTTGTCACATTTGGGCGATCTTGTGCAATTTGTAATTCTTGGAGTTAAAAAGTGATTTCACTCCAATATGGATTACATGTCATTGTAAGGAAGATGTATGGTTTGCCATCGTTAAGCACAATAGCCATACCATCTTTATAACGTTGAGTCAAGTCTTGACGACTGACTTGAAGGATGATGGTGATATAGTTCGTTGTCCAACATTTACTGTAACAATAAAATGATTGTGTAAATGTAGGTAAATTCAATTGTCACTATTGTTTAGAATTTAATTTTTCAAATGGTTACATGCATTATATTCTCCTACATCGAAAGCATCTCGTAAACCTTGATAACTTCAGCTCGAATATTATTTTGATTTTGACGGATCCACCTCAACATTCCTGCCTAAACTTTGATGTAGTTGTCAAGAACATATTGTTGTAAAAGTCATCCCAATCGTAACAATAATGATCGATCAATGGAACGAATCTACAAAAAGACATTGTTAAATTATTGTAACTGTGAGAGAAGTAATAAAAATAATATATTATTGAAATATGGTATACATATTATTAATGAAAAGTACATGTAGCATGTAACTATAATACTCTTGACATGGAATACATCTACCGTTATGGCTTGTTGTGTTTGTATCCCACCCATACGTTCCATATGGGAAGAGAATAGGATATTGCATGAGATCATAATATCCTACAGTTTCTTAGATCCCCGTTAGATTTATTGCATGGGTTGTTACTTTAATATCTCTTCCATTTATCAATGTTTCAACATCTCCTACAACAATAATTGCAGCTACTTGTGAAGTAGTTGGAAGATTATATTATACTTAGTTAGCAAGACGCTCTTTGATGATGAGGCAACAAAGGGGTTATGGAGATGAAGTATATGTTGTAACTTCGAAACTACATTTTCATGAAGTTGAGAGTTTTCCAACATTCAATTTTGTAACTCACGATCCATGTCATATATATATAATTGCATTAAACATGGTCTATCTCCTTAATTGGGATGTAGTCCCCCAATTTTGTGATAAATTGGACCATGAGCACGAAATGTATAGATATCACATCCAGTTGCGGCGAAACTTTTATCAAGATGAACACCTAATGAAGTAAAATCTAAAGATATGATTGTAACCCCTAATATGTTGCCTAAGATGCATTCCTTCATCTGAAGAGTCAGCAATTAAGTCAAGTAGTTGTTGAGGTGCATTTATTTGTTGCAACCAAACTTTAGAACGTAAGCAACAAATAGTTTATGTTTCATGGTGAAACAACCTTGTATTGCACCATGTACATGAAGTTGGAGTGGATACTTGGGATGTAATCATTCTTCCGTTGTCTCAGAAGTTTCTAGCATTGTTATGTCTTGATTGGAAGATGTATCTTCTGCTTGCACCCTGTTCTAGTAGAACATGGAATGTTGTTAAATAAAATTAATCACCTGTATTTTTTAGTTAATGATAAAATAGGTAATACACATGGAAGATGTTCATGGAAGTTATGTCCAATAGTTTGGAAGATGAAATAAATTTAATTTTTTATACGTACATGTAACATGTATATGGGTATGAAAAGAGATGCTGTTGCTTCACTGTAATTTGTTCCATTATACTCTCTTGTATTAAAGTTATAACCTAAAGCAATAGTGTAAAATATATGTAAGAGTTAAAACTTTATATTTTTTATTTTTTTTAAAAAATGATTTAAAGGCAAAAGATTTGTGAGATAAAAAGGATGTATTGTTATTTTAAGAACCATGACAATTTTGAGGTTTATGTTAGATGAGTTAACCTTGCTTCATTGTCATGACTTATAACATAAGTTGGTCCACCAGAATGGATATCTAATGACAAAATATAAGTATAATTATATGATTTTAGAGCAATGGAATAATTTAAGAAAGATTTATGAAAGGTGAAATAGAATATTCAGTCCAAAATAAGGAATGAGACATGATTTTAAGTAATTATAAATAAACTTTCAAATACTAACCCATAATAGTTTTAGGAGTTTGTAAATGACTTGGTCATGCCTCATTGGTATGAGTTTCATGATATATTGTTGGACCAAATTTATAACCTATATCAAAAAATTAAGAACAACTTTAGGTGACATGAAGACATGTAAAAAGTTACATGTATGTAAATTTGATATGTGTAACAATTTAGTAACATTGTACTCACCATTGTTCATTTCAGGGGTATGACGATGACTTGAGCCTACTTCATTGTCATGAGTTTCATGATAAGTTGTAATATTATTGAAATAGGTTGAAAAATAAAGTACACAAATTATATGACCTGATCATAAATCTTTGTCACATGTTTGATGATAACATCAAATTTTTTAGGATAATTTTTTTTTTAAATATGTAATATAGAGAATTTAATATCATTTAAATGTTTGTATATATGTACATTAAAATGATTAGAGTTATATAAAAAAATGTTTATATACATTATTTATCTATAATTTTATGTAAATTTAATGCATTAGTTTTTAGTCTAGGAATATGTAAATGCTTCATTGTTGTTAGTTAATTGACATTTTTCGTATACCAGAATAGAGAATTGAAATTTAAGACAATAAATATGTATACATAGTGTATATGTTTTAACCTCTAAAACAAATTACCTGTGTGAAATTGTTGACGGAAAGATGATATAGCAATTTGGCATACAGACATCAATCTCAAAGCACTCTAAAGGGCAAGTCATCCACAACCCATCGTGGCACCACGTCCAATCTCCCTTCTTTCATTTCAAAGGGTAAGTCTGTCCTTTTTGTAGAGGAACCACTATTTCTTCTGCCGTTTACTTTGAATAGCGACACCACAGAAGAGGTGGCAGTTGGGTTTGATGTAGAGAAAAGACCATGAAGCGGTCTTAGATAAGGGTTGGAAGGTCGAAAAAGAGGTTAGTTTGAAGAGCCTCAAATTTTTATTTGTTAAGTTTCTTTATTTCAAAGAGGTTGATGAATGAACAAAAGATGTTAAATTTTCTATTTGTTTTTTTTCTAACTTCAAACCTTTTTTTCTTTTATTCTTATCATTCCCTAGGCACTCAAATATTTAGATGTTGAGCTATTGGTCATACCAGCTATCTCAAAAGTTAGAAAAACTTAGATTTCTTCTATTGGGTTTGAGCCAATTACATCGGAAACATAACAATAGATAAAGGACATGAAACTGTTGGTGTTCCCTAGCGTTGAAAGCTTACAAAAAAGATATGAAACTATAGTTTTCCTGATGAAAATTTGACTCATGTAAAAGGTATATTTTGTTCATATAATTTTGTATCATTTTGAAATTTATATGAACTGTGACAACTCACATATTTGAACTGTGAAGTAATTTGTTATTGTAATGGCAATACACAAGAACTTATGTGCAATTCAATTTTGTTCATATAATTTTGTATCCTTTTGAAATTTATATGAACTGTGACAACTCATATATTTGAACTGTGAAGTAATTTGTTTATGTAATGGGAATACATAAGAACTTATGTGCAGTTCAAATATGTGCATTTTTTCACTCCAATTTAAAAATGATAGAAAAGTATTTGAAAAAATATACCTTCATCATGAGTCAAATTTTAATCAGGAAAACTATAGTTTCATATCCTTTTCTGCAACCTTTAAACGCAAGGGAACACCAAAAGTTTCAAGTCCTTTATCTGTTTTGTGAGTTTCCGATGTAATTGGCTCAAACCCAAAAGAATAAATCCAAGTTTTTTTAACTTTTGAGATAGATGGTATGACCAATAACCTAACATCGAAATATTTTAGTGTCTAGGAAGTGATAAGAATAAAAGAGAAAAAGTTATGAAGTCAGAAAAACAAACAATTGTACATATAAAAAACCATTTTCTTCTTCTATTCTTATCATTTCCTAGGCACTCAAATATTTAGATGTTGAGTTATTGGTCATACCAGCTATCTCAAAAGTTAAAAAAACTTGGATTTCATCTTTTGGGTTTGAGCCAATTACATCGAAAACTCAGCAACATATAAAGAACATGAAACTGTTGGTGTTCTCTGAACTGGAAAGATTATAGAAAAAGATATGAAACTATAGTTTTCCTGATGAAAATTTGACTAATGCAGAAGATATATTTTGTTCATATAATATTGTATCCTTTTGAAATTTATATGAACTATGACAACACACATATTTGAATTGTGAAATAATTTGTTAATGTAATTGCAATACACAAGAACTTATGTGCAGTTCAATTTTTTCATATAATTTTGTATCATTTTGAAAATTATATGAAATGTGACAACACATATTTAAACTCTGAAGTAATTTGTTAATAATGACAATACACTAGAACTTATGTGCAGTTCAAATATGTGCATTTTTTTCATTCCAATTTAAAAAGGATAGAAAAATATTTGAACAAAATATACCTTTTGCATGAGTCAAATTTTCATTAGGAAAACTATAGTTTCATATCCTTTTTCTGTAACCTTTCAACGCTAGGGAACACCAACAGTTTCATGTCCTTTACATGTTACTGAGTTTCCGATGTAATTGGCTCAAACCCAAAAGAAGAAATTCAAGTTATTTTAACTTTTAAGATAGTTGGTATAACCAATAACCTAACATCTGAATATTTTAGTGTCTAGGAAACGATAAGAATAGAAGAGAAAAAGTTATGAAGTCAGAAAAAACAAACAATTGTACATATAAAAAAACCTTTTTTTCTTCTATTCTTATCATTCCCTAGACAATCAAATATTTATTTGTTGAGTTATTGGTCATACCAGCTATCTCAAAAGTTAAAAAAAAGATGAATTTCTTGTTTTGGGTTTAGAGCCAATTACATCGGAAACTCAGCAACAAATAAAGGATATGAAACTGTTGGTGTTCCCTAGCGTTGAAAGGTTACAAAAAAGGATATGAATCTATAGTTTTCCTGATAAAAATTTGATTCACGCAGAATATATATTTCGTTCATATAATTTTGTATCCTTTTGAAATTTATATGAACTGTGACAACTCACATATTTGAACTGTGAAGTAATTTGTTAATGTAATGGGAATACATAAGAACTTATGTGTAGTGTGCATTTTTTCACTCCAATTTAAAAAGGATAGAAAAGTATTTGAAAAAATATACCTTCATCATGAGTCAAATTTTAATCTGGAAAACTATAGTTTCATATCATTTTCTGCAACCTTTAAACGCAAGGGAACACCAACAGTTTCAAGTCCTTTATCTGTTTTGTGAGTTTCCGATGTAATTGGCTCAAACCCAAAAGAATAAATCCAAGTTTTTTTAACTTTTGAGATATATGGTATGACCAATAACCAAACATCTAAATATTTTTGTGTCTAGGAAATGATAAGAATAGAAGAGAAAAAGTTATGAAGTCAGAAAAAACAAACAATTGTACATATAAAAAACCTTTTTTTCTTCTATTCTTATCATTCCCTAGGCACTCAAATATTTAGATGTTGAGTTATTGCTCTTCCTAACTATCTCAAAAGTTAAAAAAACTTGGATTTCTTCTTTTGGGTTTGAGTCAATTACATCGGAAACTCAACAACAGATAAAGGATATGAAACTGTTGGTGTTCCCTAGCATTGAAAGGTTACAAAAAGGACATGAAACTATAGTTTTCCTGATGAAAATTTGACTCATGCAGAAGATATATTTCGTTGATATAATTTTGTATCCTTTTGAAATTTATATGAACTGTGACAACTCACATATTTGAACTGTGAAGTAATTTATTAATGTAATGGCAATACATAAGATATTATGTGCAGTTCAAATATGTGCATTTTTTTACTAAAATTTAAAAAGGATAGAAAAGTATTTGAAAAAAAATATACATTCTGCATGAGTCAAATTTTCATTAGGAAAACTATAGTATCATTTCCTTTTCTGCAACCTTTCAACGCTAGGGAACACCAACAGTTTCAAGTCCTTTATCTGTTGTTGAGTTTCCGATGTAATTGACTCAAACGCAAAAGAAGAAATCCAAGTTTTTTTAACTTTTGAAATAGATGTTATGACCAATAACCTAACATCTAAATATTTTAGTGTATGGGAAATGATAAGAATAGAAGAGAAAAAGTTATGATGTCAGAAAAAACAGACAATTGAACATATAAAAAACATTTTTTTTCTTCTATTCTTATCATTCCATAGGCACTCAAATATTTAGATGTTGAGTTATTGGTCATACTAGCTATCTCAAAGTTAAAAAAAACTTGGATTTCTTCTTTTGGGTTTGAGCCAATTACATCGGAAACTCAACACCAGATAAAGGATATGGAACTGTTGGTGTTCCCTAGCGTTGAAAGGTTACATAAAAGGATATGAATCTATAGTTTTCCTGATAAAAATTTGAGTCATGCAGAAGATATATTTTGTTCATATAATTTTGTATCCTTTTGAAATTTATACGAATTTTGACAACTCACATATTTGAACTGTGAAGTAATTTGTTATTGTAATGACAATACATAAGAACTTATGTGCAATTCAATTTTCTTCATATAATTTTGTATCCTTTTGTAAATTATATGAACTGTGACAACTCACATATTTGAACTGTGAAGTAATTTGTTAATGTATTGACAATACATAAGAACTTATGTGCAATTCAATTTTGTTCATATAATTTTGTATCCTTTTGAAAATTATATGCACTGTGACAACTCACAAATTTGAACTGTGAAGTAATTTGTTAATGTAATGGCAATACACAAAAACTTATGTGCAGTTCAAATATGTGCATTTTTTGACTTCAATTTAAAAAGGATAGAAAAGTATTTGAACAAAATATACCTTCAGCATGAGTAAAATTTTCATGAGGAAAACTATAATTTCATATCCTTTTCTGTAACCTTTCAACGCTAGGGAACACTAACAGTTTCATGTCCGTTATCTGTTGCTGAGTTTCCGATGTAATTGGCTCAAACCCAAAAGAAGAAATCCATGTTTTTTTTAACTTTTGAGATAGCTGGTATGACTAATAACCTAACATCTAAATATTTTATTGTCTAGAAAATGATAAGAATAGAAGAGAAAAAAGTTATGAAGTCAGAAAAACAAACGATTGTACATATTAAAAACCTTTTTTTTCTTCTATTCTTATCATTCCCTAGGCACTCAAATATTTAGATGTTGAGTTATTGGTCATACCAGCTATCTCAAAAGTTAAAAAAACTTGGATTTCTTCTTTTGGGTTTGAGCCAATTACATCGGAAACTCAACAACAGAAAAAGGATATGAAACTATTGTTGTTCCCTAACGTTGATAGGTTACAAAAAAGGACATGAAATTATAGTTTTCCTGATGAAAATTTGACTCATGCTGAAGATATATTTTGTTCATATTCCTTTTGAAATTTATATGAACTATGACAACTCATATATTTGAACTGTGAAGTAATTTGTTAATGTAATGGCAATACATAAGAACTTATTTGCAGTTCAAATATGTGCATTTTTTTACTCCAATTTAAAAAAGATTGAAAAGTATTTGAACAAAATATACCTTCAACATGAGTCAAATTTTCATCAGGAAAACTATAATTTGATGTCCTTTTTTGTAACCTTTCAACGCTAGGGAACAACAATAGTTTCATATCCTTTATCTGTTGCTGAGTTTCCGATGTAATTGGCTCAAACCCAGAAGAAGAAATCCAAGTTTTTTTAACTTTTGAGATAGCTGGTATGACCAATAACTCAACATCTAAATATTTGAGTGCCTAGGGAATGATAAGAATAGAAGAGAAAAAGTTATGAAGTCAGAGAAAGCAAACAATTGTACATATAAAAAACCTTTTTTTCTTCTATTCTCATCATTCCCTAGGCACTCAAATATTTAGATGTTGAGTTATTGGTCATACCAGCTATCTCAAAAGTTAAAAAAAACTTGGATTTCTTCTTTTGGGTTTGAGCCAATTACATCAGAAACTCAACAACAGATAAAGGATATGAAACTGTTGGTGTTCCCTATCGTTGAAAGGTTACAAAAATGATATGAAACTATAGTATTCCTGATGAAAATTTGACTCATGCAGAAGATATATTTTGTTCATATAATTTTGTATCCTTTTGATATTTATATGAATTGTAACAACTCATATATTTGAACTGTGAAGTAATTTGTTAATGTAATGACAATACATAAGAACTTATGTGCAATTCCATTTTGTTCATATAATTCTGTATTCTTTTGAAAATTATATGAACTGTGACAACTCACATATTTGAACACTGAAGTAATTTGTTAATGTAATGGCAATACACAAAAACTTATGTGCAGTTCAAATATGTGTTGTTCAAATATGTGCATTTTTTGACTTCAATTTAAAAAGGTTAGAAAAGTATTTGAACAAAATATACCTTCAGCATGAGTCAAATTTTTATGAGGAAAACTATAGTTTCAAATCCTTTTCTGTAACCTTTCAATGCTAGGGAACACCAACAGTTTCATGTCCTTTATCTGTTGCTGAGTTTCCGATGTAATTGACTTAAACCCAAAAGAAGAAATCCAAGTTTTTTTAACTTTTGATATAGTTGGTATGACCAATAACCTAACATCTAAATATTTTATTGTCTAGGAAATGATAAGAATAGAAGAGAAAAAGTTATGAAGTCAGAAAAACAAATGATTGTACATATAAAAAACCTTTTTTTTTCTTCTATTCTTATCATTCCCTAGGCACTCAAATATTTAGATGTTGAGTTATTGGTCATACCAGCTATCTCAAAAGTTAAAAAAACTTGGATTTCTTCTTCTGGATTTGAGCCAATTACATCGGAAACTCAGCAACAGATAAAGGATATGAAACTGTTGTTGTTCCCTAGCGTTGATAGGTTACAAAAAAGGACATGAAATTATAGTTTTCCTGATGAAAATTTGACTCATGCTGAAGATATATTTTCTTCATATTCCTTTTGAAATTTATATGAACTATGACAACTCATATATTTGAACTGTGAAGTAATTTGTTAATGTAATGGCAATACATAAGAACTTATTTGCAGTTCAAATATGTGCATTTTTTTACTCCAATTTAAAAAAGATTGAAAAGTATTTGAACAAAATATACCTTCAACATGAGTCAAATTTTCATCAGGAAAACTATAATTTGATGTCCTTTTTTGTAACCTTTCAACGCTAGGGAACAACAATAGTTTCATATCCTTTATCTGTTGCTGAGTTTCCGATGTAATTGGCTCAAACCCAGAAGAAGAAATCCAAGTTTTTTTAACTTTTGAGATAGCTGGTATGACCAATAACTCAACATCTAAATATTTGAGTGCCTAGGGAATGATAAGAATAGAAGAGAAAAAGTTATGAAGTCAGAGAAAGCAAACAATTGTACATATAAAAAACCTTTTTTTCTTCTATTCTCATCATTCCCTAGGCACTCAAATATTTAGATGTTGAGTTATTGGTCATACCAGCTATCTCAAAAGTTAAAAAAAACTTGGATTTCTTCTTTTGGGTTTGAGCCAATTACATCAGAAACTCAACAACAGATAAAGGATATGAAACTGTTGGTGTTCCCTATCGTTGAAAGGTTACAAAAATGATATGAAACTATAGTATTCCTGATGAAAATTTGACTCATGCAGAAGATATATTTTGTTCATATAATTTTGTATCCTTTTGATATTTATATGAATTGTAACAACTCATATATTTGAACTGTGAAGTAATTTGTTAATGTAATGACAATACATAAGAACTTATGTGCAATTCCATTTTGTTCATATAATTCTGTATTCTTTTGAAAATTATATGAACTGTGACAACTCACATATTTGAACACTGAAGTAATTTGTTAATGTAATGGCAATACACAAAAACTTATGTGCAGTTCAAATATGTGTTGTTCAAATATGTGCATTTTTTGACTTCAATTTAAAAAGGTTAGAAAAGTATTTGAACAAAATATACCTTCAGCATGAGTCAAATTTTTATGAGGAAAACTATAGTTTCAAATCCTTTTCTGTAACCTTTCAATGCTAGGGAACACCAACAGTTTCATGTCCTTTATCTGTTGCTGAGTTTCCGATGTAATTGACTTAAACCCAAAAGAAGAAATCCAAGTTTTTTTAACTTTTGATATAGTTGGTATGACCAATAACCTAACATCTAAATATTTTATTGTCTAGGAAATGATAAGAATAGAAGAGAAAAAGTTATGAAGTCAGAAAAACAAATGATTGTACATATAAAAAACCTTTTTTTTTCTTCTATTCTTATCATTCCCTAGGCACTCAAATATTTAGATGTTGAGTTATTGGTCATACCAGCTATCTCAAAAGTTAAAAAAACTTGGATTTCTTCTTCTGGATTTGAGCCAATTACATCGGAAACTCAGCAACAGATAAAGGATATGAAACTGTTGTTGTTCCCTAGCGTTGATAGGTTACAAAAAAGGACATGAAATTATAGTTTTCCTGATGAAAATTTGACTCATGCTGAAGATATATTTTCTTCATATTCCTTTTGAAATTTATATGAACTATGACAACTCATATATTTGAACTGTGAAGTAATTTGTTAATGTAATGGCAATACATAAGAACTTATTTGCAGTTCAAATATGTGCATTTTTTTACTCCAATTTAAAAAAGATTGAAAAGTATTTGAACAAAATATACCTTCAACATGAGTCAAATTTTCATCAGGAAAACTATAATTTGATGTCCTTTTTTGTAACCTTTCAACGCTAGGGAACAACAATAGTTTCATATCCTTTATCTGTTGCTGAGTTTCCGATGTAATTGGCTCAAACCCAGAAGAAGAAATCCAAGTTTTTTTAACTTTTGAGATAGCTGGTATGACCAATAACTCAACATCTAAATATTTGAGTGCCTAGGGAATGATAAGAATAGAAGAGAAAAAGTTATGAAGTCAGAAAAAGCAAACAATTGTACATATAAAAAACCTTTTTTTCTTCTATTCTCATCATTCCCTAGGCACTCAAATATTTAGATGTTGAGTTATTGGTCATACCAGCTATCTCAAAAGTTAAAAAAAACTTGGATTTCTTCTTTTGGGTTTGAGCCAATTACATCGGAAACTCAACAACAGATAAAGGATATGAAACTGTTGGTGTTCCCAATCGTTGAAAGGTTAGAAAATGATATGAAACTATAGTATTCCTGATGAAAATTTGACTCATGCAGAAGATATATTTTGTTCATATAATTTTGTATCCTTTTGATATTTATATGAATTGTAACAACTCATATATTTGAACTGTGAAGTAATTTGTTAATGTAATGACAATACATAAGAACTTATGTGCAATTCCATTTTGATCATATAATTCTGTATTCTTTTGAAAATTATATGAACTGTGACAACTCACATATTTGAACACTGAAGTAATTTGTTAATGTAATGGCAATACACAAAAACTTATGTGCAGTTCAAATATGTGTTGTTCAAATATGTGCATTTTTTTACTTCAATTTAAAAAGGTTAGAAAAGTATTTGAACAAAATATACCTTCAGCATGAGTCAAATTTTTATGAGGAAAACTATAGTTTCATATCCTTTTCTGTAACCTTTCAATGCTAGGGAACACCAATAGTTTCATGTCCTTTATCTGTTGCTGAGTTTCCGATGTAATTGACTTAAACCCAAAAGAAGAAATCCAAGTTTTTTTAACTTTTGATATAGCTGGTATGACCAATAACCTAACATCTAAATATTTTATTGTCTAGGAAATGATAAGAATAGAAGAGAAAAAGTTATGAAGTCAGAAAAACAAACGATTGTACATATAGAAAATTTAACATCCTTTGTTCGTTCATCAACCTCGTTGAAATAAAGAAATTTAACAAATAAAAATTTGAGGCTCTTCAAACTAACCTCTTTTTCGACCCTCCAACCCTTTTCTAAGTCTACTTCATGGTCTTTTCTGTACAAAATCGCCTCATCGACCAATCCAGCCTCCATAAACACCCTCCAATCATCCACGTTCCCAATATCAAGCACAACCACCACCTCTTCTCTGGTGTCGCTAATCGAAGCAAACGATGGAAGAAACCGTGGTTCCTCTGCAAAAGGGACAAACTTAACCTTTGAAATGAAGGAATGGAGATTGGACTTGGTGCCACGGTGGGGTGTGGGTGATGCCGCCGTAGGCGTTGCCTTCCTCTAAGGTGTCAACCATAACTTAATTGCGATAGGGTTGAAAAAGTGAAGAGTTGTTAGGGTTTCGCCGAAGAAATGAGTTTTGGTTTAATTCTGTATTTGATAAATGAATGTTTTGGTTTTGAAATTGTGACTGACTAATTTTTGTGGAGGACATGTCATTATAAACATTTTATTGTAAAAAATCATTCTTTTTTTTAAGAGTTTGAATATTGACTAAATTTTTGCAAATTAATGGAGAGTATAAATAGTATGAAAATATTTGTTGGAGATAGAATGAAAATATTTATTGGAATGAATATCTATGAATTGATTATTTAATTCACCATTAATATTTTAGAGTATAAATTGTATGAAAATATTTGTTGGAAATAGTATGAAAATATTTGTTGGAACAAATATTTGTGATTTTAATGGCAAGAGATTTAAAATCCTCCTTCATTCAAGGGTAATAAAATATTTGTGATTATTGTATAAAATTTAATAATAATTATTATTACAAACATAATATAAAAATAAAATTGGTTAACAATTACATATTTTTAAGTTGTTAAAAAACTCATAGTAAGTCTCTTATACAATGTTTTAAAAACCGTGTCGTACCGGCCGGTTCAACCGGAAAACCGGTGAACCGGACCCCTAACCGGTACGGTACGTATGTTATATCGCATATGCAATAGAAACGGTCAAAACCGGTTGAAAACCGGTCAAAAGCGGTGAAAACCGGTCTAAACCGGTCGGTTTGTACATTAATTTTTTTTTTTTTAAATTTCAAATTTTCAATTTCTCACCAATTCTTCATCTTCAATGATTGATGCTTGGGTAATTTATTTGTATTTTGCGTTTGTTAAGTGATAATTTTGGATAAATATATGTTTTATACTTTAGACTTTGATTTTATTAAAGACTTAAATGTTGTTTGTTTGTGTGAATTTGAAGTAAATTATGAATATGAATTATAAATATGAATATCTACTTATTTGAAATTTTTTGTTATAGGTTTACATATATATATATATATATAAGCAAGTATGTCCGGTTTAACCGACATGCGGTTTAATTACTGAACCACTGGTTAAACCACTGTACCACTATACCAGTACCCTAACCGGTTTGATAACCGGTATGGTTTTAATAACATTGCTCTTATACTCTTTAATGTAGAGCAATTAAAAAAATTCTGTTCACATACAAACCATTCTCTACAAGATTTTAAGGAAAAAACTGAATTCTACTTATTTACTATATATATATATATTTGTTTTTTATTGTATTAGACCTGCAACTTTTTGGTGCCTCTATGTAGTAACGTTTTTGTTTTCTATATTATTTAATTGTAAATACTTCTAAAATTGACAATTGGTTTTATTCATTGACCATAAACCTCAAAGTATATATTTTTATTACCAAATAATACATTCAAACAATACCCATACTATTTATACACATCCAAAAACTGATGTGAAGAAATATAACATGAACATAGATTAAGGTTGATAAGACTCATATTTTGTGGTGAAGACAAATCTAGTAACAATATTTCTAATTAAAGTAGACATTCATTTTCTTATAATTTCATTCTTATAGTTGCATACATACATCTTACAATATGTAATGTTTTATTATGGAGAATGAAAAAATCACAGGCATGAATCACAAGAACAACGACAACACATACTAAGGCAATATGTTAGACAAAGATGGAACAACATGAACATAGAGCAAAGACAATTACAAAGTAGGCATTTAACACACTACGAACGAAACCATGACAATGAAACACAACCAACTCAAACAATATGCATAGTCACACAAACGCCCATGAAACTATAATGTCCATGACATGTGTACAACATTTTTCTCAAACAACATACAACAATCACTCTAATATAGGTATTACTACATTTGTTACATATCATGTTTCCTTAAATTAAAAAAAATTAAAAAGATATTCATTTTAAAGTCATAATTTTAATATAAAAAATATTTTTTATTTAACTTCAATTTGTTGTAATTTTAGATTCTATTCATAACTATTTTGAACATATTTAAACTACAATGAAATTGACATCGGTACGTCAAATTGATAGGTCATTCGTACGTCAACAATTTCGTATATGCAATTTCTTTTAACAGTGGGAAAAAATACACTATGCAAAAACTTTCATTTTATTATAGTTATTTGTATTACTATTGTTAGTACATATCATATTTCCTTACACTAAAAAACTATGTCAAAAATTACTCAAGTTAAGATTAAAATTGAAATGACACAATAGTAATATTAATATTGAAATATTTTTACATAATGTATTTCCAATTTTAGATTCTATTCATACCTTTGTTGAAGATATACTAACAAATATTTCGAGTACGATGAGATTGACGTCTGTACATAAAATTTCTAGATCATCTTTCTGACAACAATTTCACACAAGTAATTTGTTTTAAAGGTTGAAACATATACACTATGTAACACCCCGAATTTTAGTCTTTAAAAATTATAGTATCAGTCCTGGAAGTCTCGCTTGAGCGAGAGATTCTCGCCTGAGCGAGAAAGGATCACCTGGGAGGGTGAAATCCTAGGCTATACTGGAAGATTCTCGCCTGAGCGAGAGTTGCCTCGCCTGGGCGAGAAATGGCAAACTGAGGCTGTTGACACTGCGAGATTCTCGCCAGAGCAAGAATCCCTCGCTTGAGTGAGAGGAAGCCTGTTGGGACTGTGAGATTCTCGCTTGAGCGAGAGGGTCAGATCTGAAATTTTAAAAAAGGCGGGATTTTCTCACCTGAGCGAGAATGGGCTCGCTTGAGCGAGAACCCGACGACTGCTCTTTAAAATAGAAACCCCAAACACATTTTAGGGTTAGAACCTTGAATAGAAGAGAGAGAGGAGAGCTTTTCAAGAGCAAAGAGCCTTAGGACTCATCTTAGAGCTTGAGAAGAGGTAAACCTCTTGTTTCTAACTCTTCTTCTGCCTCTCTAACTTGTTTTGGGTATGTTGGATCTATTTTCAAAACATGAGAAACTATGGGAACTCATTCTTTAGAGTTATGGTTCGTTTTATGTTGTTTTTCTCTTGTAAACTTTTGGTTTAGAGTTGATATTTGATGAATGGGAAGGTTTTGTGGGTCATTCATGAAAACCCCAAAAATCCCCAAAATGAGAATATGGTATAAAGAGAAAGAGATGAAATGTTAGATGTGGATGATGAGTTTTTGCTTGAATGTTGATGTATGAGATAAACATGTATGTTTTAATATTTAGAAACTTGTATTGAAGTAGTTTTGGAAATATTGAAAATATGTGAATCCCTTGAATGTTTGATGATGAAATACGAGTTATTTATGTGTCATTTTGAATAAATGACTGACATTGTTGTTATTGGTGGAATTGAGAAGAGATAGATCTTAAGGTTGGAGGAAATCGCGAAGGAGGCTTTTAAAGTTACCCGGAACCGATCCCCAACACTCACCAAGGTAAGGGATAAGTGTCTCTAAATCATACTTGCTGATATGAATGAGGTATGTGAAAGAGGTAATGGTTTAAAATGATTCGTCTGTAATTTATGCATTATGTTGGAAAATGTGTGACTTTTCTGTTATGTCAAATGAAATCAATATTATTGTGGGAGAACCAATGAAAATATGACTCAAAATGAAATAAATATTATTGGGGGAGAACCAATGGAAATATGACTCAAATGAAATAAATATTATTGGGGGAGTATCAATGGAAATATGACTCAAATGAAATAAATATTATTGGGGGAGTACCAATGGAAATATGACTCAAATCAAATAAATATTATTGGGGGAGTACCAATGGAAATATGACTCAAATGAAATAAATATTATTGGGGGAGTACCAATGAAAATATGACTCAAATGAAATAAATATTATTGGGGGTACCAACAGAAATATGACTCAAATGAAATAAATATTATTTGGGAAGTACCAATGGAAATATGACTTAAATGAAATAAATATTATTGGGGGAGTACCATTGGAAATATGACTCAAATGAAATAAATATTATTGGGAGAGTACCAATGGAAATATGACTCAAAGGAAATCAATATTATTGGGGGAGTACCAATGGAAATATGACTCAAATGAAATAAATATTATTGGGGGAGTACCAATGGAAATATGACTCAAATGAAATAAATATTATTGGGGGAGAACCAATGGAAATATGACTCAAATGAAATCAATATTATTGGGGAAGAACCAATGGAAATATGACTCAAATGAAATTTATATTATTGGAGGAGTACCAATTGAAATATGACTCAAAGGAAATCAATATTATTAGGGGAGTACCAATGGAAATATGACTCAAAGTGAAATCAATATTTATTGGGGAAGTCCCAATGGAAATAAGACTCGGAGTAATGAATGCCGTATGCATGCTATAGGATATATAGTATGGGATATATATTCTATAGGGTGAATATGAATGATGAAAAATGTGAATGTCGTATGCATGCTATAGGATATATAGTATGCGATATATATTCTATAGGGTGAATATGAATGATGAGAAATGTGAATGTCACATGAATGTCGTATGCATGCTATAGGATATATAGTATGGGATATATTCTATAGGGTGAATATGAGCGATTAAAAGGAAGATGTTGAGAAAGAAAGTAATATACATGATATAGGATATATATTATGGGATATATATGTTATAGGGTGGATATGAATAACGAGAAAGATGATGTTTCGAACGAACGTAATATGCATACTATAGAACATATATTATGGGATATATATACTATATGATGAATATGGGTAAAGTGGAAATTAAAGGAAGATGATTTGAATGTTTACAATTTCGTATGTGTGTTTACGAATTATATTAAAGCTTAATTGTATTTGAATGTGAATTATCATGTGATGTTAGTTTTGAACTAATGAATTACTCCCTTATGTTTTGTGTATTGTTTATGATAATCCCATTGTAGGTAAGAGAAGGATTTTGAGAAGAACGCTCACTTAGGAATCTTTGGTGTTTATTAACCTATTTGTCTTATTTGTTATTTGACGTTGTAGTTAATTTGATAACATTATGGGATGACTGTAAATCCGTTTAGATTAATACGGATATGTGTAGTTATGGGTTTTATAACTTTGGGAGACCCATAACTGGTTGTATGTGATAAATGCTATTTGAATGAATTATGTTTTTCCGCAACATAAATTTGTATGATAATATAATAGGGTAAAGAGCATTTTCAAGGAGTGATACTTGAGAGTTTTCAATGAAGGTGACGACTGTACGTAAGAAATGATTAAAATAAATGAAAAATTTTCAAGCGTAGAAAAACGGGTCGTTACACACTATGTATAAATATTCATCGTCTTAAAGTTTAATTGGTTATTCTGATACGCGAAAGTGTCAATTAACCAACAACAATGAAACATTTATATATTCCTGGACTAAAAACTAATGCATTTAATTACATAAAACTATAGATGAGTAATATATATATATATATATATAAACATTTTTTTATATAACTCTAATATTTTAATGTACATATATACAAACGTTGAAATGATATCAAATTCTCAATATTACATATTTTTTTTAAATTATTTAACTTAAAATTTTTGATGTTATCATCAAACATGTGACAGATTTATGACTAAGTTGTATAATATGTGTAATTTATTTTTCAACATATTTCAATAATATTAAAACTTATCATGAAACTCATGACAATAAAGCAGACTCAAGTCATCATCATACCCCTTAAATGAATAATGGTCAGTACAATTTTACTAAATTGTTACATATATGAAATGTATATACATATAACTTTTTACATGTTTTCATGTCAACCTAAAGTTGTTCTTAATTTGAAGATATAGGTTATAAATTTGGTCCAACAATATAACATGAAACTCATACTAATGAGGCAGGACCAAGTCATCTACAAACTCTTGAAACTATTATTGGTTAGTATTTGAAAGTTTATTTATAATTACTTAAAATCATATCTCATTCCATATTTTGAACTAAATATTCTATTTTACCTTTCATAAATCTTTCTTAAAATTTTCCATTGCTCTAAAATCATGTAATTATACTTATATTTTGTCATTAGATATCAATTCTGGTGGACCAACTTATGTTATAAGTCATGAAAATGAAGCAAGATCAATCATCAACATAACCTTGAAAATTGTCATGGTTCGTAAAATAACAATACATCATTTTTTATCTCACATATCTTTTGGCTTTAAAACATTTTTTTAAATTTAAAAATATAAATTTTTAACTCTTACATATATTTTACACTATTGCTTTAGGTTATAACTTTGATGCAAGACAATATAATGGAACAAATTACAGTGAAGCAAGAACGTCTCTTTTTCAAACCCATATACATGTTACACGTTTGTAAAAAAATTAAAATTATTTATTTATCCAAACTATTGAACATAACTTCCACGAACATCATCCACGAAAGTGTATTACCTATTTTATCTATATCTAAAATATACAGGTGATCAATTTTCATCAACACCGTTTCATATTCCACCAGAACATGGTGCAAGTAGAAGATACATCTTCCAATCAAGACATAACAGTTCTAGAAACTTCTGAGATAACGGAAGAATGATTGCATCCCAATTACCCACTCCAACTTCATGTACATGGTGCAATGCAAGGTTGTTTCACCATGAAACAGAAACTATCTGTTGTTTACGTACTAAAGTTTGGTTGCAACAAATAAATGCACATCAACGACTACTTGACTTAATTGTTGACTCCTCATATGAAGGAAGGCATTTTAGGCAACATATTACGAGTTACAATCATATCTTTGCATTTACATCATTAGGTGTTCATCTTGATAACCGTTTAGCCGCAACTCGACGTGATATCTATATATTTCGTGCTCAGGGATCAACTTATCACAAAATTGGGGGACTACTTCTCAATGAAGGAGATAGACCATGTTTCATGCAATTATATATATGACACAGATCGGGAGTTACAAAATAGGATGTTGGAAAACCCTCAACTTCATGAAAACGTAGTTTCGAAGTTACAACATATACTTCATCTTCATTGTAACCCCCTAAAAGTTTGATAATTGGAACATGGTGAAACTCAGTCAGTTTGGGAGCTACTGACTGATTCTCGCCTGAGCGAGAGAGTCTCGCTTGGGCGAGGGTATCAGTATTTCTCCCAGGATTTTATCTGGGAGCCTCACTTGGGCGAGAGAAGCCTCGCTTGAGCAAGAGTTGGCTCGCTTGGGCGAGGGAGAGTGTGTTGACACTGAAGGATTCTCGCTGCTTGAGCGAGAGCGTCAGTGTTTGAAAATTTAAAAAGGCCGGATCTCTCGCTTGGGCGACGTATTCTCGCTTGGGCGAGAATCTAAAATCCTGAACCCTAAAATAGAACTTCAAACACGAAAATGAGGGAGGCTTTTGAGAGAAAGGAGAAGATGAAGCGATTTTCTTGGCAAGAGCTCGTATAAAGGCTAAGAGAAGCTAGAGAAGAGGTAAACCTCTTGATTTTAACACTTCTTCTTACTTAGAAACTCATTATGGTTATTTGGGTCTCTTCTCTTTGAGTTGGAAAACAACCTAACTCTCTCCTTTGAGTGGTGGTTCATTTTATTTAACTTATTTCTTGAAAACTCGTAGTGTAGAGTGTATATTTGGAAATGGTGTTTGAAAAATGTTGATTTTAGGGAACCCCAAAACCTAGAAACGAAATGGTGAAGAAATGAGGTGAAATATTGAGTTGGGTTGTGGTTTACGATTGATGATGTGGAATGAGGGTCTAAATGTTTATGAGTACATGCTTGGAGTCTCAATAGAGATAGTTTCGAGAGTCATCGGAGTATGAGTTATTTTGTGGATTGAAATATGTAAAATGAGTTATAATGTGATGTTACGAATATATTATTGATTATGTTTTTGTGTGTGTGTGAATGGGGAAAGACCCTAAGGTTGGAGGAAGTGGAGTAGAGACTAACAAGCCGCCAAACGCCAACACACACCAAGGTAAGGGAGAAGCATTTCCATACTTAATGATGTAATGCGAAAGGTAAACGTATTGGATTTGTTATTATGATAATAGAGTCATGAATGTCATTAAATGGAAGTTGTATTGAATTCGCCTTTGTGGCATAGACTTGCCCTATGTGGTATTGATTCGCCTTTGTGGCATAGACTTGCCCTATGTGGTATTGATTCGCCTTTGTGGCATAGACTTGCCCTATGTGGTATTGATTCGCCTTTGTGGCATAGACTTGCCCTATGTGGTATTGATTCGCCTTCGTGGCATAGACTTTCCCTATGTGGTATTGATTCGCCTTCATGGCATAGACTTGCCCTATGTGGTATTGATTCTCCTTCGTGGCATAGACTTACCCTATGTGATATTGATTCCCTTTTGTGGCATAGACTTACCCTACATGGTATTGTTACGCCTTTATGGAATAGACTTACCCCGTGTGGTATTGGAGTAATTGATAATAAATGTGGTTGATAAATAGTAGAATGATAGTTTATTGCACTTTAACTGTTGAATTATGTTACTGGCAGAATTATATATATGTTTGCATTATAATTATCCTATTTCGATTTACATATACTGATTATCTTGAATTTGATGTCTTACTCCCTTATGTTTTCTTGATGGTGTTATTTGTGATAATCGGTGTACAGGTAAAGCTAAGGATTAGCGGATTCAGAGGATGGCGTAGTTTAGTTACTTATCTATTTGCCATAGGATGTTCACGTGTTGTTTTGTATTATGCATGTGATTGTACTTATAACTTAAACTATATAACATGTGACCCCGTTTCCTAGGATTTGATGTATTAAGGACAAACATATGGGGACGGAGTCCCCTCTTTAATTAATCTATGATGTTTACGGGTTTTAAACCCCAAATAGCTTGGGTAGGATATCTGCTAATATGAAACGTAAATTATATTTACAAGGTGACAGAAAATTCATGGGGTAATGTAAGGAAAATTAATTAGTAGTGCATGTATGTTAAGAGAAATAAAGGACGAAAAATTTAGGGTATAATTTGGGTCCTTACATTCATAACCCTTTGTGCATGTATTTATACAACATGAACTACGGACATATGTTCACCAATGTAGCCTCATCATCAAAGAGCGTCCTACTAACCAATCACAATATAATCTTTCAACTACTTCACAAGTAGCTGCAATTATTGTTGTAGGAGATGTTGAAACATTGATAAATGGAAGGTATATCAAAGTAATAACTCATGCAGAAAATCTAATAAGGATCTAAGAAACTGTAGGATATTATGATCCCATGCAATATCATATTATCTTCCCATATGGAACGTAGGGTGGGAAACAAACACAATGAGCCATTATAGTAGACGTATTTCATGTCGAAAGAATTACAATTACATGCTACGGGTACTTATCATTAATAATATGTATACCATATTCCAGTAATATATTATTTTTATTACTTCTCTCAGAGTTACAATAATTTAGCAATGTCTATTTGTAGATTCATCCCAATGATCGATCATTATTGTTACGATTGGGATGACTTTTACAACAGTATGTTGTCGACAACTACGTCAAAGTTGAGGCGGGAAGGTTGACGTGGATCCGTCAAAATCAAAATAATATTCGAGCTGAAGTATATCAAGGTTTATAAGATACTTCGCATCATCCTTCATCGGAAGTCGTTGAGAGTTGACTCAGCTTTATGAAGATGGTATGGCCATTGTGCTTAACGATGGCAAACCATACATCTTCCTACAATGACATGTAATCCATCTTGAAGTGAAATCACTTATGAACTCCACGAATTTCAAAGTGCACAAGATTGCCCAGATTTGACAACAAGAATATTACGATCCAAATTTGAGCAATTGAGGGCTGATGTCATTGATAAAGGCGTCTTGGGGAATATTAAGAGCTACATGTGCGTTATGGAATTCCAAAAAAGAGGATTGTCACATGTGCATGTGCTTCTTATTTTGGAAAACAATGTTAAATTATGTTGCCTATAAGAATAAGATGCAATTGTGAGGGCATGAATACCATACTATGAGGAGGAGCCACAATTACATCATGCAGTCTTAAAGCACATGATTCATGGACTTTGCGACATTCTCAGTCCAAATGCCCTGTGTATGAAGGATGGATGTTGCAAAAAAAAAATTCCCTAAAAAGTTTTCAACTCAAACACGCCAGGGTAGTGACTCTTATATAGAGTAAAAAATACTAAGTGACGAACCTATGACTCTCAATAGACATGTCACTATTAATAATGGTTGGGTTAGTCCTTACAACCATTGGTTGTTGCTGAAATATGATTGCAACGTAAATGTCGAGGTATGTAGTAGGATTAAGAATATAAAATATCTATATAAATATGTTCACAAAGGCCTAGATCGAGTAGCAATGGAAGTTCATAGAAGGATAAATACTAATGAAATACAACAATATGTTGATGCAATATGAGTTTGTGCACCAAAGGCCTTATGAAAAATATTCGGATTTAATCTTTACCATTTGTATCCTTCATATGTAAGATTACAAATCCACTTTCCAAATCGCCAACAAATACAGTTTTATGATCATGAGATGATCAATGACATTCTGAATGATGATCATACCTCAAAAATCATGCTTACACAATTTTTTGCACTAAACCATTTGAAAGACAATATCTATACACAAAAATTCCAAAACATTATACTTCAGACAAAGTCAATAGAGAATGACACTGAATAAGGAATCGAATGAGGGTTTTAGGTCGAATGTATACAGTATCTCCTTCATAGTGAGATAAACTATACCTACGTGTTTTGTTGAATCATGTTAGAGGCCTAACCTCTTGGGAAGATCTACCTACTATAGATGTCACTTGTTTCCCTACTTTCAAGTAATCAGCTCAGGAACAAGGTTTTTTAGAGGGGGGCAACAGTATTCGCCAATGCTTAGTTGAAGCTTCAATTTTACGAACACCATATGCATTAAGAAGATTATTTGTTACAATGTTAGTTTTATGTGAACCTACTAATATTAGAAGTCTCTAGGAAGAGTTTGAAAGAAACATGATAGAAGATTACCCTTCAACAAGCTCTACCACCAAAACTAACTTCACAAATAAGCTTCTCAGATATTTGAATGACATTTTGCCTCTTCACGGAAAACAAATCTCAGATTTTGACTTTCCAACTTTACCATGACATGATCATGAAGATAATGTAACACCAAGAATTATTCCATAACAATTGTCATTCCATATTTCTCATCAAGATTTGGATGATGTGGGAAAACTAAATTTTATCAATCATTTGCTTTCAACACCATCATGAATGTCATTGAGCATAGAGAGAGCAAAGATTTTTTTGTGGAATGCCCTTGAGGAATAGGTAAGACGCTCTTCTACCGTGCTTTATTTTCAAAATTAAGAAGTATTGGACAAATTGTCCTAGCAATGACCACCTATAGAATAGCTGCAACATTATTACCTGGTGGTCAGACCGCACATTCACGCTTTAAGATAACTCTAAACCCATATTCAACATCAGTATGCTCAATCATCAAACAATCTGATCTTGCGAAACTAATTACACAAGAATCAACAATAGTTTTGGATGAAGTAGTGAAGCACCAATGGTAAAAAGATATGCATTGGAAGTAGTAGATCGATCATTGAGAGATATTACAGGTTGTAATGCTTCGTTTGGGGGAAATTTGTAATATTGGGAGGAGATTTTAGACAGGTACTTCTAGTGATACCAAACGATAATAACGCAAAAATGATAGCTGCATCTATTGTTAAATCTCTTTTATGGGCATATACGTATGTCTTACATTTGCGTCAAAATATGTGTTCATTGCAAGACCACAATTTTGCTGAAAATCTTATGAGGATTGGAAATGGTTTATTGGTGTTTAACCAATAATCTGTGATGATTTGGTAAAAATACCTCAACAAATGACAATAAGGTGGGAATGAGATGATTCGATACAACAACTTATACAAGAAATATTTCCAAATTTGAGAAGTCATGGATGAGATGGTTCTTATATGTCATAAAGAGTTATACTAACACCCACAAATGAGAATGTTCATAAACTAAATGACATAATCATCAATCATTATTCAGGAGAAGATCATAATTTATTATCTTTTGATGAAGTTAAAGGAGACACAAACAACTTATACCAAGAAGAGTACTTAAACTCCATTACTCCTGGTGGTTTACCACCACATGTTCTAAAAGTAAGATAATGTGCACCATTGATGTTGTTGTGAAACATAGACCCAAAAGTTGGCTTATGCAATGGGACGATGATACTTTGTCTTGGAACTTACATGAACATGTTAGATGTGGAATTTCTAAGTGGCCAACATGTTGGGCATAGAGTTTTTTTGCCTAGGATTAAACTTAAAACATCAGACAATAGGGGACTCCCTTTTGTTCTTATCAGAAGGAAATTTCATATGCGATTAAGTTTTACACTCACTATAAATAAGACACAAGGACAGATCATTCCCAATGTAGGTATTTATCTTCTTAAACATGTCTTTGGACATGGCCAACTATATGTCGCTTTATCATGACGGGTTTCAAAATCTACCAAGAAAATTCTTATTAAGGAAAGAACAATTCCAAGGGAGGAGGGTGATTTTAAACATGTGTTTGGACATGGCCAACTATATGTCGCTTTATCATGACGGGTTTCAAAATCTACCAAGAAAATTCTTATTAAGGAAAGAACAATTCCAAGGGAGGAGGGTGATTTTATAAAGAACATTGTTTTTAAAGATATTTTATTGTCTTAAGTTTGTATTCTTAATGTTACTATACACCTCTATATTTACGTGTAAATCATATTTCAATAACAACCAAAGATTGTAAGGAACAACTCAAGGTTCTCAATATTCACACGTCTATTCAGAGTTATAGTTTCAACATGACCTATTTTTTACTCCGCACAAGAGTCAATATTTATTCACTATTTTTTTTTTCAGTCACAAAGTTGTTATAAGGTGTAGTATCAAGAATAGTGTCATCATTACTTTCATAATACATTTTTCTTCTTCTTTTTCTTATCATGCTACTTTTTTGTACTTCAATTACAAATTATGTACATATTTCATATTTACTATAACAAATTTCATTACACCGAACAAAATACATGTTCTCTTATCCAAAAAAATATATTAATTTTAGTGTTCACTTTAATGGGACATTGTGGCTCCAATATTGCCCCGTGCAACACTTTAAAACAAATAATTGTTTCTCAATTTTATCTTATCAAAGAAAATTCATTAATCGGTATATCATATCTATTAATTTGTGCAATTACTATTACAAAATTAAGAATGCAGTTTACAAATATTTCATGAGGACCTTAAATACTACGTTACAAATAATAGGAAATCAGGTTGACAAACACAATAGTATTTATGGATAGCAACGAGCACAGGCGAATATTGGTAGTGCATACTCGTGCTATTTGCGGGTAGCGAGTATATGCGGATACCCAACGAGTTTCCAATTTTAATTATATTTTACAATAATTAATCTATAAAAATAATTTTTATTTAAATAATATGATATGTATATGATAATTCCATTATTATAGCTTCATTACTAAATTTTATTATGAAGTAATAATAAAATAAACAAATATAATATTAAATTAATAATAACTAAGTATAAAATATATAATTAAAATATATTATTTGATGAGATAAGATTGAGTTGAGATGTGAAGACATATGATATGGTTAAAGAATTCCAAACCAAATTCACGCGTTCCAATTGGCTCCTTCATGCTATTTCACCAAATAAATTAAAAAATTATATTTGATGTGTATTTATCACTTCTTAAGTCTCTTTATTCTTCTCACCCTGATTTCTGAATCCAATACTTAGATATGGCTTCAATCAACAACGGTACTGTTTCAATTTTTTATATACAAATTATATTGACATAAAGTTTCTAATATTTGTTTGTTATGGTGCAGTTATGGTTCTGATGGGTGTCAGTGGTGCCGGCAAAACGTAACTCCCTAATCCTTTTCGATATTGTTTCCCGGATTTGAACTAATCGATCATCCAAACAAATGTAGTAAGTAATATGAATGAATTGAACCAATGGATCATCCATTCAATTGTTTCCTGGATTTGAACCAATGAATTGTTCATTCAATTCATCATGTTACACATATGAATCACAATACCCTTTGTCCTGAAAACTAATCTATTGATTATTCATTCAACAGCACAATTGGTCAGATGCTGGAAAAAGAGATGAAATTTAAGTATCTTGATGCTGATGATTTTCATTCTCAATCAAACAAAGGTAATGTATATTAAGTTGCATTACACAATTGCACAACCTCAATGTTAAGACTCATTGATTTTATTTGTTCTTCCATTATAACAGAAAAGATGCGAATCGGAATTCCCCTTACAGATGAAGATCGGGAACCATGGCTTAAATCGCTGCGCGATGCGATAAGAGAACGCATAATTAACAAGACAGGTGTAATTCTTGGTTGCTCTGCTTTGAAGAAGAAATATAGAGAAATACTTAGATCAGCAGACCCTGATTATGAAGGGAGGAGTTATGGAAGTGCTGTTAGTTTTATACTGTTGGATGCTTCTGCTGAAGTGCTTAGTATTAGACTAAATAAAAGAGCTGCAGAAGGAAAACATTATATGCCTGCATCTCTTTTGCAATCTCAATTAGACTTGCTTGAGATTGATGACTCTGAGGGAATTTTTAGAGTTGATGCCACTTTAAGTCCTCAATCCATTGTCAAAACCGTTCAAAAAATACACCAATTTTAGAGCTGTTTACAGTCATAAAATGTGATTACTGTTTTAAGTTTCATTGTTCAACAGTAGTTGTAGAATTAAAAGAATAGGTTTTGAAGGGGAAAATACTATAATTTTGTGTATAACTAGAATTTGGAATAAGTTTGTTTTTCTATGTAAAAAGAAAGGAAAAAATCCTTTTGTTTCCCCAGCAAAGTCTCATTTTTTTGCCTTAGAAATATCTTGAGGCAATGTTATTTCTCACCACTAACTGTGATTTCAAGTGCTCCATCTTGGGTTATCTCCATTTGATGAAGTTCCCATTAAAACAATTTTCTTTTTCTGAAGATTGTCTGTCTCCAAGTGACTGACATAGTCACTGCTCAACTCTTATACATTCTGTTTCTTGTAACAAAGAAGCAACTATTTCAGTCATACTAGGTAACATCTGACAAGTTAGGACACATTTCAGACCATTGTAGTTGGTCAAGCACATGGACTTTACTATTAATGATTGGTCAGAATCTGACATTGAAATGAAGTGCTAAAGTATGTGTTATTTTTCAGACCATTATGGTTGGTCAAGAATCAATGTTACATCTGACATTTAAACTTAATAAGATTACATATCATGCAAAATTTCTTGATACTATTCCAACCTAAAATGATTGCCGAAGTTGGTAACACTAACACCAAAGCAACCTTTTATTTGGCAAAACTGAATGAACATTTAATATTATGATGACCTGCTGGCTAAGATCCCACAGAAAGAAATCATTATACTAACTGTACTTGATTTCATTCATCCTCCACTCTCCAATCAAACCTGATCGAGGTTTCATTACTTATAGTAAACTTTTTAACTATATAATATACTCAATACTTATAGTTATAATCCATTGAACTCATACGAGATCGAACATTGTAATGTTCATACATCGAAGCCCCGTAATCCACAGGCTTGATTACAACAGACTCCTGTTTTGCATCCTGTTCCTGCACTGCCCCGAACACTATCTCATTGTTTTTCTCATGGCTCTGTTCATAATAAGTGTTAGGGACTGATGAATGATGCTCATGGCGATGATGATATTTTTGTTGCTGTTGTTGCTGCTGAAGATCTCCATCCCATCCACTATAGAATGCTCTACTTTGCCGCAATTGCTGCATTTTTTTTGCATCCTTGGACATGAACGCATATACTTTTCGAGGAGTGGGGGTTCTTTCATCAATAGAAGGAGGCGGCTCATCTTCATTGGGAATCACAAAACTATCCTGCACAGGCCAAGCATTTACTTGCTGCTTTTGAGGTTGCTGGAGCAGCGGTTCTCTTTCATACAGGTAGTTCCGTGGTGTTTTTCTGAAACCAGGAAGTAATCCTCCCATTACCTCCACCATTGATGCAACGAAATTGGCAGCAAGCTTCCCGAAGGATCTGAAGAAATCTTCAAGTTTGTCAGGTTCAGATTCTGATGGAATCAAGGCAGGCCTGACAGATTTCAAGGGCTTTTGATAAAGACTCGGAGAAATATTAGACATAACTGGAACCTCAGTCTGAGCCTACAAAAAGCATGAGATGGATCATTGACTGAATTTTTCTTACATATCCAGATATATATTTGTTGTGCAGTTTCAGAGAAAAATGGCAGCGCTTAAATTTTACATGCTTTTATTTTATCTACAGTAACATAATGCTATGTTGCCATCACTGAAAAGGCAACACACTTAAAGTAATAATTTGAAAACTATAGCATAACATGAAATGACTACTTTCTGTTATGCAACTCTCATGCAAGTTGCAAATTCTTTTGACTGCAAGACTGAAAACAGTGGTTCTCAAAACAATTTTGGATATCTAGTTCATCTTAATTTATTCAAGACATTTAATCAATGGAGAACTATATTCATTTAAGTCTATATCAGTCTCATTTAGTATTATGTATCAGATGAAACAAGACAATGAGAAGCACTCACATCCTGGATTGCCACAAGTGTGCCAAGCCTACGTTGCAGCAATGCCAGCATATAACCAAAGAAGCCAGCCAAAACAAGCATTGCAATCCCTGCAATATTGAAGTCAACCAGTCAAAGTTTGAAATTAACACTTAACAGAACTTCTACGGAGAAACTCGATAATTTAGTTTACCAAGTGGGAAACCACTGCCATATTGATAGGCACAATCATCAAAGCGGAGTTGTATCTCTCTGATAGCTTGGCTTCCTCTGTCTATGACGAGCAGGGAACAACTACTTCCAATATAAACCACATCAAAGTCATCAGAGAATCTAGCTTCTTCACTTGGCCCATCAACATGGCCCCTTCCACGGCTCCATTTTCCTCCAGCAATTGTTGTGACCCCTGAAAACAGAAGTCCTAATTCAATAAAAAAGTTTTCACCTATGACTCTAATGTCAGAAGATAGCATTTAATTATCAGCGAGCCTACAACACCACTAGTCCACTACACGAGCACGCACATGCACATGCACATGCGAACGCAAGACTCGTGAGTTATCTAGAACTTCTAGCAAAGGAAAATTGATTTAGGTGGACAAAAGATTATTCTACCTGAATCACTAATTTTTCTAATTGCCATATTTGAAGTATCTGCAACATAAATATTTCCTCGGTCATCAACAGTTATCCCCTTTGGGTGGTTCATCCTAGCTTCCCTGACTTTCCCATCAACATGTCCTGAATATCCTCCGGAAGATCCTGCAACCAGCTTTGGTCTGCTATCTGTATAATTGCAATGAGCATGATCTTTCTCTAGTGAATAAAATATACACATCCAAGGAGTTGATTTGTCACAAACAAATTATATTAAAAAGAGAAGTTCCCCAGACACAAATTAAAATATATTACAATCATGATATAATCTGTTGAAAATTGTGTTTTCATAGTGACATTAAAGCACATTAATGAGGGGACTGTGAAATTCAAAAAATCTCTAAGTCCCACATTGGTTGGAGGATGGAAGATGAAAGACCTTATATAACTTAAGTCCTACCATTGGGGAGTGCTACAAAACCCCCCACACACGCGCGTGCACCACCTCCGCCGTCCGGCCGGCTCGGTTCGGGTTCGGGCCCAACATTCTTTTTAGTGAAAATAAATATTTATTTTATTTATTTTATTTTATTTTTGGCAATTGGGAGAAGGATCGAGAAGCATTTATCTCCATGCCGCATGACCCGGTATTCAAGGAGCAGAATCCGTGGTTGGCTCCTTCTGACCATAGATGGGGTGATATGGGCTTTGATCTGTGCCGTTGGATGAGGGATCCGTTGGAGGCCTCTGGCTATAAATAGAGGTCTCCCCCTTCATTATTTTTTGCACCAGAAGCTTGTACGCTTATACAAGCTTCTTTCTTTCTCCCTCCATATTTTCTGTCGACGCAATTCCGGCCTCTTTTCTCTCCTTTTCTTTTCGTGGCACTAGAGTTGGAACAGGAATCCAATATTGTGGGAAATTCGGAATACTAACACTGGTAGTCAGTTGGTTGGAATAGAATTGGCACGGGAAGCAAATATTGTGGGTATTTCGGAATTGGCACTGGAAGCCATATTTTTTGGTGTATTCGAGAACGATTCTTACAGTGCAGTAAAAAATCGTATAACAGAGTTGGGCTGTTTTATCCTGGGGACGGCGTGGTTGATAGTCTGCTTGCACATTGAGGCAGTACCACGAAACGTCTTAAAGAGAGCGACCTGGTTGTGACTCAGCCAGTAAAGATTATCTCGTGTCATTGTTGCGGGCTACCGATACAACATAATCTCACACACTAAACTACAAAATATTTAGAGCCACATCATTTCTTTTAAAGTCTATGATGCAAAAAGGGGTTGATCTGGGGGAAGGGGAATAAAGATGACAAAAGTATCATCAGAAACAATATGATGTTTGCAACTTGTTAAGTTGTTTCAAACAAATGGAATGAAGAATGTAGGAACTAACCACAAGATTTGTATGGCAACTGTAGTCTTCCCTCTCAAAGACTCAAAAAGTAATAAACTTCAAATTTCACCAAAAGCACTGTGACCTGATATGGGCCATATGACAGGTCTAAAAAGATTGAAATCAACATTTTAAATCTGGGTTCACAATGGCAATTGAGAATGCAACATCATGGTTTTACCAGTCACAATTGTGGCTTCATCAGCAAGTTTTTTGCAATAGTCCACAATTGCGATGAATCCCAACATAACCGCAACCATGACCACAACCACAATTTCAAACCATTATTGCAATTAAACTTATGCAATAAATACAAAGGGAAAGCCAAAAGCATACTTCTTAACACTGAGAGAAATGCATGATCTTACTGTCTATACTCTATACTCTATAAAGCAAAAAGTTGTGTAGCTCAAAAGTTCCAAATTCATAGCAAGTTAAATTCTATTTAAACTCTAATTTCCAAAAAAATTACTTATGATTTCCCCCCCTAAAAAATATCATGGCTAGCATAGACCAAATTGACGAAAAAAAACAACATCAAAAATAATGATTTTTCACCCATCACTCAGAAATTCATAATCACAAGCTACCAATCAAATTGGCACCCTTACACAAAGAAAGTGAGGATGAAATCCGATAAATGTTGCTATTAGCCGAATCGAGAATGAGAAGCTCCCCATTGGGCAACACCTCAACAGCATAAGGCTCAACTCCAAGCTTGCTTCCATCAAACACAGTCTCCACATTGTATCCACTCTCAAACTTCATCATCGACCGGCTCGAAAATGCTGCAAAATAAATACATAAATAAAAAAAAATTTGGCTCAGCATTAAAATAAAACATACAACATAGTTTATGAATATCATAGATATTCGACAAAGTTTTACATTAGTTATCGACTGCCTAACATAACTTGGAAATTTTATCGAGGCTCGGGACCAACTACGTGTAACATTCATAAAAATGAAACTAAGAAACATACAATTAAAAAACAAATGTGGGTCAGCATTGCCATAGATCTAAACCTGTTTTGGTGGCAGCCTTGAGTGACCACACCCATTTGGCGAAAGCAGGCACAGCATTGGAGAGAAACCCATTAACAACTCCTGATAATATGAAGCAGAGAGCACAAAATTAAGCTAAAGAGCTGAACTTGGAAAAAAACGGACGCAAAAAAAGAAAGATGCATGAGACTTACTTGCAGGTGAAGTAGTGGATGGTGCAGCAGAGATAGAGAGGTTGAAAAATAGGAAGATAAGAGTGAGACATAGCAGCAAAATGTGCTTACCCATTTTGGTATTTGGAGTGTGAAAATGGTTAGTGAAGTGGGAAATGGAAGGTTTCAGAAATGGTGGTGAAACCCTAATTCATGAAGTGAAAATACATGAAAGTGAAGAAAGGGGAAAGAAACTCTGCTCTTATTTTTTGTAATGAAATGGGGTTTGAGTTCATAGCAGAAAAAAAGTTAGTTTGTTTTCAAGTGTTGGTGAGTGAGTGAAAAGAAGAGTAGAACCAAATAAGAATAGAGTAAAATATTAATGCCCTATCAAAGTATCAACAATAAATACATTTCTATTATTTTTACTTTTTATTAAGAGTCAACCATATATTAAATATAAAAATTTATTGTATTATGGTTTTGAATAGTTACTAAGGTTATACATTATCTTAGAGAATACTTGAGAAAAAAAATTTGTTCCTCATAAAATTAGCTTATAATAAGCTATGAATTGGTATACAATCATCATATTATCTATCATTCAATTGTATTTTTGTTTTGAAGAGTCAATAATAATTAAATATGACTGGTAAAAGATACACTAACAATGTAAATATTGTGTCGGTGAATATATTATTTTCTCTGTAAATATTGTGTTGATGAATACATTATTTTCTCTTTATGTATAAGTGAAACAACTTCAACATTTTGTGATCTTAAATATGGTGAAGTTTAAGTATATTTAGAGTTTCCATTATTACTTTTGATTGAAACAATTTTTTATATACACAATGTTGAATTATTATTCTTATTTTTATCTTTTTAATAAATCAAAACAATTAATTCACGTTTAAATAAATTTCTTAATACATGTGAAATTAATTTAAATTATTTATAAAAGATAGATATTAAATGAAATATTAAATATGAACTTATGACTGGTGATATGCATTTATAAGTTTCTCCTCATGTTCCTCAAGTTCCTAAATTTACATTCACTACGGTCAACAACTTTGTTGTAAATGATGTATATATTAAATTTAAAACATAAATTTTATAGTTTAGAACTTAGAACTAGCAAATAAGTTCAATCCTTAATAAATTTTGGTACCTTGTAAAGGTAAAAGTTAAAAATTATACTTTTCGAAACCTTAACTAGGAAGAAGATTTGACTATTGACCTAACATGAAAGTCACACATTTATAAATAATAGAGTAAATTACACTAACAACCCTGAGTTTTAATAAAATTATACAAATCACCTATATATTTTAAAATCCCTACACAAATCACCTATACATTTTAAAATCTCTACACAAATCACCTCTAATTATATATAGATTACACTCACTACCCATGTAAAAGAGATAATTGTAATTTATTAAACAATAAAAAACAACGAGGGCAATTAAGTCAAATAAAATATGATACAGTGTGAAGACAAATCCAAATAGTATAAAAGTCGATGTATGTTCATTATTTTGGTTAGTTTCAATATAATATAAGAGTAATTTAAACATCTCCTTAAAAAATTTGATGCAGTTTGAAATGAATATACATCGACTCTTATACTATTTGGATTTGTCTTTACAATATAACATATTTTATTTCACGTCCTCATTTTTTATTTAAGAAATTACACTTATTTCTCTTATAGGGTAGTCACTATAATATATATATATATAATTAATTGTGGTTTGTGTAAACTTTAAAAATGTATGGGTAATTTATATAATTTTACTAAAATTCAGGGGTGTTAATATAATTTACTCTGATTATAACATAAACAATTTAACTTTGAGAGTTTCAACTGGAAAGACGGAAACAAGAGGCTACTGGTGGGAAATTTTGTCTAATGATTTTCATGTCATAAACTTACTACTTGTGACTACAACTTATTTCTTTTCGGAATATAAATTTGTTTATTTAGCATATTTTTGTTGGGGGGATGGAAATAAAATTTTATTTATCACTATGAACTAAATAAAATAAGATAATAATATAACTCATTATATCATAAAAATAATTTATTTCATTTGACCACTAAAATTATAACATATGTTATATTTCACCCTTTCATACAAAAATAGTTTTAAAAACTAAAAAATATGATATATGTTATAATTTTAGTGACTAAATAAAATGATTCATCTTATCATAATCATAGATGAAATTGAGTAGTGTTGTCACTTATCATGGATATATTAAAATTTCATTTATTATGGATTATTTCTCTAACAATAAAATTTGTTTCCTTTTGTATGGACCAATAAATACAAAAGTATAGATTTACTTTTGTATGGACCAATAAAATTTGTTTACTTTTTTGAACCTACATGGATAAAATACCTTGACACCACATATATTATCAATTTGAAATTTGCTCTTATTGGTAGAAAAGGTATAAATTTGTTAGAACCATAAGTGTATTATCTTTATATGAAAATTAGTATAATAAATTAGAATGCAACTTTTTTAAATGGGAATGTAAAGTTTTTTATACGGTTTGTATATTGTTCATGATTAATATGTATTATTTTTATTTAATTTATATAATATTATATTAGATTGAATATTAGGTGGTGAAATATAAACAATATAATAAAAATACTGAGAATATTATGCTGGACTAAATACCAGACATGAAGCGTGTTTGTCATCATAGTCAAAATTGTAGAAAAATATATCATCTTATCCATATCTGAAGTAGAATACATTGTCATAACTAAGGAATGTAAAACAATATTTTGGTTGAAGAAGTTTCTTCAATGGTTAGGAATAAAACAGTAATAGTATATGATTGAAAATGCTTTCATTTTGAGTAAAAAATGCGATGTACCACTCCTCTTCAAAACATATTGATGTTAGGTATCATTTATTATGTGAAACAGTTGAAAAGAACAATAATTCAAGTTGAAAAAGATCATATAGTGAAAAAAATCATGTATGATAAGAAAAGGTGTAACAAATGAAAAGCTTTAATTTTATGTGAAGTTGATCACATGGATCGTAGATGATTGAAGGGGGAGAAATGTGAAGTCTAATCATGTCCCCATAGTTAAAGTGAAGCCATAAAACATGGCATTTAAAGCAACACCACAACTTTGATTGCTTGAAATATAATTGGATTGGCCTAAACAAGCCATCATAGGTTGGCACTGCAATAATTTCGGTGGCTGAAATTTTGGATGCATTCACACAGCTTAATATTTCATTCACTTGAAGATGCAAAGAAAAGCAGAAGCAAGAAGAGACATAACATAAGTCTTTGCAAGCTGCAAGTGAGAGCTTCTGGTAGTGAGTATAAAAATAATGAGTATAAGTAAATACTAAAAAGTGTAGAGTGTCTGGAAAAGTACAATGAGCATTGTCTCTATTCTATAAACACCAACTAAAGAACAATGACCTCAAGTTACTTCTCCATGGGCCATGGGATGTGCTCTCATTAGAACCTAACGGATTAGACCTTCTCATCGTTAGTCAAAGGAGTAGCCTGATACACGAGGTTCTCAGCTAATGGGATATGAGGAAGATAGTTGAACACAGTCTTAACTTCGCAAACGCAAAGGTTTTTCCAATCTCACACCGTTAGTAATCATTTCTAATTAAATGTTATTGGCTCGTAAATTATAAGCCATTTGAGAACATACTTATATAAGTTCTAACAAAGGTTTTAAATTTGGGTTTGTAATCACTCTAAAGGCTGACATGTCCATGTTTTGGAAGTCGCC
Organism: Lupinus albus; assembly: GCA_009771035.1. Lineage (NCBI taxonomy): Eukaryota > Viridiplantae > Streptophyta > Magnoliopsida > Fabales > Fabaceae > Lupinus > Lupinus albus. The sequence continues at coordinate 14,818,157 of CM020007.1, read as the reverse complement.
GAAATAGTATTATGAATACATCGACTACAAATGTCTGTAAAAATTTCGAGACGACTACCATGACTGTTATTTAAAACATTGGTTCAAATGTTTGTACAACAAAAATTCCAGTCTGAGTTGCATCATTAACCATCCATTTAAATTCGCTGGTGCAATTGTTTAGTTTGTTTTGCTACATATCCTATGGGCCATATTACCTGAAAACGCATGTCATGTATTTGTATGTAAATAACTTACAGTTCTTCCTAATGGACCTGAAAATTGTTTAGTTTATTGGACATGAAACATGAATTTTAATTGTCTAACAGGATGTTAACCACTCAATAATTCATTGTATTATATTGAAGGCTGCACAAGTTATCTGATGTAGCTTTGATGTATCCATATGAAATCATATAATATACTATATATTAGGGAATATGATTGGGTTATTTATATATCATAACTCTTCATATAGCCAGGCTGCTACATATTCTACCTTCACTTTCTCTATGTTCTATATTGTATTCTGTTTTTAACTTTTCTACCAACCTGAAATTACCATGCTGGGACAGAACTTGGTAATATACTATGTTGTTCATTACAACTAAAGCTGCACATGTTGTTTCCTTACCATATCTGACATTTATGAGAATTGAGTCCATTTACAAGTTAAACCCTTCTTTGGTCCATAAATGGAAGTCTAAAATACAATAACATCTCTTATGCTAGTGCATTTTAAAGAGGTAATCATAATTATATTTGTATAGGAACTAAACAAATAAGGAACTGCAAGATTTTACACACAATTCTTGATTAATCTTGCTTTATAGACAATATATTATATCCTTCATCCATATTCATATGAAACTGCATGGCTCACCTGCAAATCCCACTTTAGACTGTTTGGTATCATATATAACCCTTTGGTTCCTTTGCTGATAATTTCCAACAATACCAATATCAGATTCATCAGTAAGACTTGCAAGTGCTAAACAAACTTGTGAAGCATCCTCTTTTACTATATAGAGTATACCAGCTACATCTACATTCAACTCAGCATTGTTCTCAAAATGCATCTTTATAGTTGGTATACTCACTTCCTCATTTCCAGTGAGATTAAAACATGTATCCAATAGTGAAAACCCTGATGCTGAAGGGAAACCAGAAAACTGTTTCAAGAACTCTTCCTTCAAAGCCTTGTACACTGATGGAACCAGTCTTGTAATCACTGTACCTGAATCAATTAACATCCCACCATTGCCAAAACTTGAAGATTGAAGAGCCACACCACCAACATCTATACCAGTGAGATTGAGTATGTAAAAGTTGGATAACTGTGGGTTAGTAACCATATTGGTGTAAGCAATAGGAGTAACATTTTTGAAAACAGAAGAAGATTCATTTCCCATAACTAATGAGCCAGAACTTCCACCTTCTATTGTTGGTAAACAGTATGAGAAAACTCCTCCAAATGTTGCATTAGTTTGAGATATCATTGAGAGGTAGCTTCTTCCTAACCCCATAAGACCAGAAACTCCTCCAAATAAACCTTTGTTGTTCCTACCACAACCAAATACAAAACTACTAACTGAAATACCTCCAAAAATAAGGTGCTCAACACCTAGTTCACCATTAGTATATGACCCATCTCCATAGTTTACCACATAGTTACATGTTGGTGAGTTACTTCCATCACATGTTCCTCTATTTCCTGTAGCAGATTGAAGAGATTGGCAGGTTGATGAATTACACAGAATTGATTTGTAGGAAGAGGAAGTAGAAGGGTTGAATATAGGTCCTTGTTGATTATAACATGACATGCAAGGCTCACATTGAATCCATGTTAAGTCACTTCCAGTGTCAACTATCACAGTCATATTCTGGCTACCTAACCCTATATTCACAATGTAGTTTAAAGTTTCCAAGTTTATACCAGAAGTTAATGGAATTTGAGTTTCTGAAGCTTCTACAATATGGCTAGAGATTGTTTTTCTAATTCTGTTTTGCATGGAAAGAACATTAAGATCATCTAATATTAACTGTTTCTGAAGCCTTTTGTTCCAATCAATTTTCTTCTCTGAGCAATGACCTCTCTCCTTCATTTCTAGTATCACAGTACCTTTCTCCTGTCCTGAGAATTCATTTTAAAAGGGTTTTACTTCTGAATTGATAAAAAGATTCTAAATTTTAATTTGAAGCACACAAAATTTAGACCCTAACAACCATGATCCTACCCATCCCATACACATTCCTCATATTTATATGTACATATTCAATTGTATATAGAGTATTAATATGTATTTGGCCCAAAGTATTGATATCATCTGTTTCATCATATATATCAAACTACATATTCATAATAATAATAAGTAATATTGAGAACACTTTGTGTAAAAGGGTCATGCATTATATTTAACCGGATCTACGGTCGGGTTCGAGTTCAAAAGTTAACTCAATCGATATTTGGGGACAGATTAACCTTGAGTCTTTAACCAAGTTCGGGTTCAAAAAAATGACAAGACTCGGCACAACCCGACCAATATACTAATAGAAAACATAAGGGCATCTAAAGAAATACCAATGTGACTTTGAGTAAATAACTTAATTAAGCACTTATTAGGTAAGTATTATTTCATAAGCTATACATACTTAGAGAAAGATCATAAGCAATTTTCATAAGTACATGGTTTGTGAAAGACAGTTAATCTCTCCTTAAGATAGAGAGAGAGCAATGATGGGTTTTCCTCTTTCAAGGGGGAAAACAAATTCAGTCTTAGATCCTAACAGTGAAAAGGAAAGTGGTTTTGACAAAATATTATTAGAAGATGGAAAAGTGAATAATAATATGACACAAAGTAGTCTATGAAAGTTAAACATTGTTGTGATGCTAAACTCACTTGATTCTGGGAGGAAGCAACTTCTAGTACTAAGTTGTTGTTTCCTCTGCAACATTTGAACATTGAATAGCTTCTTCTCTTGAAAAGAGTGAACACCATTTGCAATGATGATGAGGTGAAGAGAAAGAAGGAAGAAAAAGAATGGTGATATAGGTTTTGCTTCAACCATTGTTGTAAAATAAAGAGTGAATGACCCAAGAAATAGTTAAGGAGGATTGTGTGTGAGAGAGAGAGGTTAAAGAGTTAAAGGCTTAAAAGGGTTAATAGTAATGGAAGAGATTCTTGAGAAATGGATTTTGGCATGAGAACAAAACAGGAAGGGTTGGCCTTTGGACAATTAGACCCCACTTCTGCATGACAAAAATTATTGGGGTTTCACGTGCACATATTAACAAAACAATACAAAACAAACTAAATGAGATTAATGGAGAGACAAATGCATGTTTTCATTGTAATCAAAATGATATATCATTTAAGATTTCATTTGCCTTTAATTTTTAAATGATCCTGACTCAAAACAAAAAGTGTTACCTAGGTGTTTCTGTTTCTCTCATAATTTTACATTTTCAATCATTTTATTGGTCTCTTAAGCTCTATCATCATTTTAATTTTTGGTCTGCCAAGGTTTTGAGTGTTCAAAACAGAAAAACAACTACTATTTAAAACCTTCTAAATACCCTCTAAGGAATCACCTTTACCACATAACATGAGATCCAATTTTTGATATATGTTGGTTAAAATATAATTTTGTCCCTTTTGATATACAGAGGGACTGATATATATCTATAGTTGTTACATATAACAATCATTTTTAATTGCCCATTAACTCATAAAAAATGAAGGATGATGATCAAATTGAAAGGGTTTTATATTACATATAAAGGCTGAGCATATAGCTAAGGACCAAGTTGCCATTTAACATCATATGAGATTATACTTTAACAATATCCATATTTACTGTTTTTCAACATTTAATACAAGGTAGGGTGTGTCTAGTGGGTTAAAATCATTAATGAATATACAAATATTTAAAAATAAAGAAAAATATATGTATTTGCCTCTCCATTAATTCTTGTTTATGTGTCTAGTACCTTAGTTTTATCTGTTTTATAGAAAACTGAAAATGAGCAGAGTAATAAGTTTTAAGAAAGTGAAACTTGAAAGTTGAAACACTTCCATACCAAACCAAAATCAAAACTCCTATGGCTGTTTCTCCGAGACATAGGCACTTGCAATTCACAAGGAAGCATAACTTTAAACATATCCCCGGGAGTCGTAAGGTGATGAAGTGGTAATAGTTGAATACTTAACGAGTTGAGTGATAAAGAGGTTGAGGGCTCACCACAAAAATGCTAACATACTAACATTTGCCTATAAAAAAAACCTTTAGACATATCGATTTTCCAATAAAATCAATTTAATATTGGTAACATTACATTTCTCAAGTATATAGTATAATTTTCATATAAAATCTTGTGGTACATTTGTATCAAACTCACAAAAATGTTCTAGGTAATTATATTTATAGTTATGTATTGGTAAGTACACAAGACATTTATATTTCTCTCTTTCCTTCTTTTTATACTGTTATGTATCATTGAGTCATATCATAATAGTGGTGGGAATAATTGGTGAAAACATTATGAATAAGAATTGATACATACCATGTGGATGCACATTATCTTACATCAAGTGTAAGTGACAAAATCAAATTATAAATATATAAAAAATCATGTTAGATTAATTGTAATTAAATAGTAACAAACTTATAAATATTAAGTGATGTTTATATACATATATGTGTTGATAGCATTACTCACAATTATTAGCACCTCTTTAGTTTTGATTAACTTGTGATAATATAGTCTTTTTTATGTGAATATTTTAGTAGTATTCTTTCTTTTTTGCCTGTCTCCTTCAGTTGTTAAAACGATTTTTGGAAGGTGGCTTGCATACAAAGTTTGCCTTTTATACACAAAATAGAAGGTGACTTGCATATCAAGCAATCTATCTAAAAAAGTTACAATCCTAACTAACTTCTAGAATAGAATGAAATTGAGGCTAAATATCCTAAACTAATTCTATTCTACATCAAGAGCAAATGCTCTATTTCGGGAAAAATGGAAAGTTCCCGATAATGGATGTTGAGAACTCTTAACTTGCAAAGTATATAGTGAAAAGGTGAAGGATCAAATGTTTGATGAGAATATCAACACATTGATTAGTTGTAGGAATAAGTAAGAGACGAAAAAATCTCTATTAAAGACTTTCACGAATCATACGGTAAAATATATATATATTTTTGGAAAACATAATTGTTAGTAATATGACAAGCTGATGCACTATCCCAATAAAGAAGTGCAGAAGAAGTAAAAGAAACAAAGAAGAAATTATATAAAAAGGTAATCTATGTAATCTCATAAGATGTGGCAATCAAGGATCTATACTTAGCTTCATGATGGCCCGTAAATAGTTTGTTGCTTCTTTGATTTATATGAAATGAGTGAATCTCCCAGCAAAACACAATAACCAGATATTGATTTTCTTGTATATATGCGGGCTAGTCAACCACTTTAAATTGAAGTGTAGATGTAGAAAGATGGAATAACCTTGGTGTGGAGAATGCTTGATATCTAAACACTCTTGTTAAGGCCTTGTAATGAGTATTTGCTAGTTGGGGCATGAACTGGCTAAGTTGCTCCATAACTTACCTAATATTTGACCTTGTGTTGGTAAATTATAACAATCTCTCAACTGATATTATGTAAACCCATCTTATAGTTTCAATTATAATTATAAGTACCAATTGCAAGCCCATATTTACTCTCTCAGATCTTGTGTTGGAGGAGTCTACATTTCAATCAGATCTATAGACTCTTCCAATCTTTCTCAGATTTTAATTCCACCAATTTCAAGTCCTAAGCACTTCAATCACTTAATTAATTCACACATTGTGAATGTTGAGATCACACCCTCTCTTTAACCAAGTATTCTTCATAAAAAGAATGAGGAAGAGAAAAGTATACGAGAGAATTAATTTGTTCTACTTATTGTTTAGCAAATGTTCATACATATCTTTTATAGTAAGGCTTTGTTAACTGTTATTAACTTATTGTAAGAAAACTAACTATTAATTGTAGCTAGTTACAACTTCTTTTCCTAACTACAAAGACTTGGACTATACATCAAACTTAACAAACTTAACAAGTGCTTGATTTATTGATTTAATGTATACTGATTGACAATGATACACATTCATGTATATAAAGAACCCTAAAGGCACTATTTAGGAGTGTTGGTGCAGCGGAAGCGATCATTGCGCAGCGTTGGTCACAAACAATCAAATAAAGTGCATAGAATAAATAGAAGAAACAAAGAATTTGGTAACGAGGTTCGGCCAATTGTGCCTACATCCCCGGGAGTGCTGAGCGGCTACCAAGATATTATTAGAGAATAAGGATTTCAAACCCTAGCGCACTCATTGGCCCAAGTGCTCATGGGGTGTTTCTATTTGGTGCTTATATCTAGTGCACATTACAACAAGGAACTTGAGTCCGATATATAACATTAATACTTTACTATATTTTAGTACTAGGTGATGTGGGACTAATGTAATAACATATTTCAAGCATCCTCACCAATCTCCACATTGACTGAAATAGACGAACATATCACTCCTTATGAAATCTACACAAGAATAGCGAATATATGACTTCACCTTAGTGAATATATGACTTCATGTAACGACCTGAAATTCTACCTTTGAAATTTTTTCCTTATTTATTTCAATTTCATAAATTTAATAGTCAATCATAAATTATCGAGTGATTAAACTTACTTTAAAAGTCTCGCTTCTCACTTACACCTTATCCTTAAACCATAAGTAACGTACAACCTTCAATAGCAGAAAAACATAATTCATTTATGTAACCTAGTAACCCCACATACAATTAGTTATGGGTTTCCAAAACACTCATAGCTACATATATCCCGAGTTACTAGTACCCATGATCAATATCATGTACAAAAATAATAATCATAATATCATAAGTTACTTCAATTACAATAAATTAAAATTACAAAAGAATGGATAAAGAGACGTCAAAACAAAAGTCTCTAATCCCCTACTCAAAATCATCCTTCTTCGTCCACCTATCTGAAATGGGATTAACATTTACAATGCACAACAACACAAAGGAATAAGTCATTAATTCAATAAAACTCAATGTCAGTTAATCCACATTTAAATAGGTTTCAACAGTAATATGATTTAAAAACTCTAAAAAACATTTTTCATCATATATACTTTTGAAAAACCATGCTACATAACTCGAGCTAGAGTCGCTAACCTATTCAGGTCGGCTAAAACGAGTTTTATTTTCATTGGCACTCCACCAATACATAAACCATAAATACACCCATCATCACTACAAACATACCCATATATATTTGTAGTGACTAAGTGATTTACCATTTATGTCATTATATTTCGAGTCTTATTTACATTGGTACTCCCCCAATAAGTTTCATTTCATTTGAGTCATCTTTCCATTGGTACTCCCCAATAACATTTAATTCACTTGAGTCATCTTTCCATTGGTACTCCCCCAATAATATTAATTCATTGAGTCATCTTTCCTTTGGTTCTCCCCCAATAATATTACTTTTATTGAGTCATCTTTCCATTGGTACTCCCTCAATAATATTACTTTTATTGAGTCATCTTTCCATTGGTACTCCCCCAATAATATTACTTTTATTGAGTCATCTTTCCATTGGTACTCCCCCAATAATATTACTTTTATTGAGTCATCTTTCTATTGGTACTCCCTCAATAATATTACTTTTATTGAGTCATCTTTCCATTGGTACTCCCCCAATAACATTTAATTCATTTTTCATACAGAAAGTCCAGGCATTTTCCACATAATGCATAAATTAAAGACTTATCCTTACCTCGGCGAGTGTTGGGTTTGGTTTTTGGTGACTTCGCAAGTTCCACCGGCACCAACTCCAAACTTATGATCTTTCCTCATTCCCACCACATAACATAATGTTAGTCATTCATTCCAAATAACAAATAAATAACTTATATTGCATCATTTAAACGTACAAGATATTTATCATGTTCACAATGGTCCTATACTACTTTCATTAAGAGTTTTCAACCATCTAACACATACATATCATCTCATATTTTAACATTGTAAAGCAACTCGTCTTCTACATCTAGCATTTCACTCATCTTTCCTCTCTAACCTCATTTTCTCTCTCTAGGGTTTTGGGTTTCCTTGAGCCAATCCCAAACCTCTTTCCATTCTTGGAATACTAACTCAAAACCAAGAGTTTACGAGGTACAAACGACATAAAATGAACCATAACTCGAAAGAGAGAGTCTTCATGGTTTTACACATTTTGAGAAGAGATCCATAATACCAAATATGGGTTATTAAGGGAAGAAGAGAGTTAGGATAGAGAGTTTTTACCTCTTCTCAAGCTCTTGAACAAGAATCAAAGCTCCTAGACCTTGGGAATGTTCTCTTCTCTCACCTCTCTTCAATTCTTAACCTAAAATGTGTTTGGGGTTTTCCCCCATTTAATGTTCTCGTCGGGTTCTCGCTTAAGCGAGCTTTCTCTCGCTCGAGCGAGAAAATCCCGCCCATTTTAAAAAACTCAACTCTGACCCTCTCGCTCAAGCGAGAATCTCACAGTGTCAACAGGTTCCCTCTCGCTCAAGCGAGGTATTCTCGCTCAAGCGAGAATCTCACAGTGTCAACAACCCCAGTTTGCCATTTCTCGCCCAGGCGAGGAAACTCTCGCTCAGGCGAGAATCTTCCAGTATAGTCCAAGATTTCACCCTCCCAGGTGATCCTTTCTCGCTTAGGCGAGAATCTCTCGCTCAAGCGAGGATCCGATGACTGATATTATAATTTTAAAGACTTAAAAATTTGGGGTGTTACACTTCACCTTACTCAATGCATAACTCTCTTTAACAACTCTACATAAGAGTCTCCTCCCATTCAGCATAAACCTTATGAGTATCCTTGACGATGTTACAAAGAGCCTATCTCTCTAAACTTGTAGTGCAGCTTCCCGTACCGCCATCAAATGGAACACGCCGCATAGCCACCTATTGCTAGGAAGTCTTTCGATATATGGAACCTATACAAAAAAGTTCACCAACAACTCTCTTCTTCAATACTCAATCAAACTGAACCTTGGAGCTTCCTTGGAAAGTCTCAACTACTACGACAATCATAGTTCAAAAGAAGTATCATACTTCACCATAAGGAGTATACCCACAACACACACCTTGCATAATGCTAACCAATGCATGTGTCACACCCTTACATCCAAGCCAATGCCCATGTCACATCCTAAATCTCTACCAATGCTCGTGTTACACCTTGCATCAAAGCCAATGTCAATGTTACATTGTGCATCAAATTCAAGCCAGAGCCTCTGTGCTTTTGTGGATCTACTAACAATTAATAATCTTCATTATGACGTCTCAGACACGTCATTAGGATATTTCACTACTCATCTCAAATGATATCATTCTTTCAACATCTAGGGAGATATTGTCAGTATCTGTCTCAAGGCCAAACTCAACACATGAGTCTCTATCTCCACCTTGATCCTAATATAGTATATGAACTTCTAGAGTTCTACATCAACATATATCGCATCCACCATAGTTCTGCCATATTTTCTTCTCCTTCAACTCATCTCTTTTATCCTTGCGTAGTACCTTAATTGTTGGATTTATTCAAGTGTGAAGTCTCACATTGGATATGCGAGGAGGAGTAAACGAGTTTATATGTAGAAAAGACTCATGGAACTAATGCCTTAAGGTTTTGGTTCAAGGCGTCGTGTCTCGCTTGTGACCCTCTACTCTTCCCATACTCCGGTAACAATGGAACTCCCCGCTGGTTGAAGGCTCTCTGGTCCAACAAGTGGTATCAGAACCGATGGTTCGGCTGAGACATTGTGGACTTAAGGGGGAGCGAACCGGAAAGTGTGTGGTACCCACACTTGAGGGGGAGATTGTTGGGTTTATTCAAGTGTGAAGTCTCACATTAGATATGCGGGAGGAGTAAAAGAGTTTATAAGTAGAAAAGGATATTGAAACTAATGCATTAAGGTTTTGGTTCAAGACGTGGTGTCTCGCTTGTGACCCTCTACTCTTCCCATACCCCGGTAACAATGGAACTCCCCGGTGGTTGATGGCTCCTCGGTCGCAGTCTGGTCCAACAAGGAGGAACGTGAAAATGAAACCATTAGCATTATTATGTATTTGATTGATCATCCTCATGTATCATGCACTATTGCATACATCAACCCTTACCTTTAAGTTGTATAAAATTGTGTGCGTTCAAGCCAAGCCAAACACTCAAAACCATTAAACAATGTGAAATGGATGACTATAATTTGGTTATTATATTAAAAGGTCTCAAGAGTGCTTTGGCTGCAGTAATTCCATATCCTTCAACTGCAAGATGACTATGATGTTGGATTTACATCAGTGGGATATACAGGAGCCATAAGGACTAATTGATTTTGTGGGTTAATGGACTAATTGATTTTCTGAATTTTTTATTTATATTGTAGATTTATACATTTGCCGTCTTATAGAAATGCAAGAATAACTCATATTTGGGTTTGGATAGTTAAATTCATCAAGTCATGGCCAGTGAAATTTTGCCATGTTCTTCTCGGAGACCTTTATGTTGTGCAATGACTCATATTCAATGGACCAAACATTTTCTCATCATAACAACAATACATGTTATGTGATTGGACTGATGTAAAAGGGTTGAGGTAGATGACTATATATATTTATGTAAAGTAAACTTAATGTAACAAGGAGAACAATAGCTAAACACAAACTATTATTCTCTAGTAAATAGTGGTAGTCTCTCAACGCTCTCGGGGATGTAGGCACAATTGGCCGAACCTCGTTACCAAATTCATTGTGTTATTCTCTTCTCTTCTCTTTTACTATTTGATTGCTCGCTTGAGATCTAATATGATTCTAGTGAACAGTGAAACGATTCAGGTGAATAGAGGCAATGAACCATGCACTAATTTAAGTCAAGAAAATGATGATTCTCATACGGAGAGTTCAGGTTTGCAAGAGTATCTACATGCCAGAGACAGAGATATACGTCCTATCAAAACTCTGGAGATAATGACTTTGAGGATATGACTTCAGTTGCTCTCCATGTCAGTTTAGGAGATCTGCGTAGCTTTCAAGATGCTATGAACAGCCAGGAGAAAGAACAATGAATCTTTGCCATGATGGAGGAGATGAAGTCTTTACACAAGAACCAAACTTGAGTGTTTACCCTATTGCCTTTAGACAAGTGTGGAGTTGGTTATTAGTGGTTGTACAAGAGGAAGCCAACAGTATCAGAAAAACAATGGCAAAATTTCAAGGCTCGTCTTGTAGCAAAAGGGTATTCATAACAGAAGGGGATCAACTACAATGAGGTTTTCTCCCTAGTGGTGAGACACACTTCTATCAGAGAAGTGTTTGCCTTGGTACCCAGCCGAGATATACATTTATAACAAATGGATGTGAATGTTGTCTTTCTTCATGGTGAATTAGAGGAGAAAATATATATGACACAATCAGAAGGATTCAATGCAGCTGGACAAAGTGACTTGGTTTTCAAGTTGAAGAAATCTCTATGAGTTTAAGCAGTCTTCCAGACAGTGGTACAAGCGGTTTGACATTTTTATGTTGAAACTTGATAATAAGTGTTGTATGATTGTTGTGTTTATGTAAGAAGCCTTGATGATGGTTCTTTTATTTTTATGCTACTTTATGTTGATGATATGTTTATTGATGCTAATCATTTGAGTGATATCTATGAGTTGAAAGTCATGTTATGGCGAGAAGTTTGACATGAAAGATTTTGGAGGCTGCTAGAAAGATTCTTTGGATGGAGATTGTAAAAGATAAAGAAACAATATGAAAGAGATAGAGAGAAGCAAAGAGGGAAGAAGAAAGATTGTAACTGAATTTGTAAAAAATGAAATGTTAAGTTTGTTACAATTAACCAAGCCCTATTTATATGGAATAATGAAAGAGGGCAAAGTGCCAACTCATATGCTAAACACTAAAACAGAAAGTAGTGCTAAACTAAATACATTTAAATGCACTATTCTAATATAACCCCCTGAACAGGAGGGTGTAAAAACTATACAGCAGAGTTGGCATCTAGAACATGGAGTTGATTTCTTAGTGTAACAAACTGAGTGTTAGAGAGAGGTTTAGTGAGAATGTATGCAGTTTGAAACTCAAATGGAACATGCTTGATGACAAGGCTTTTGTTCTGAACTTTATCTCTCACAAAGTAAAGATCCAGCTCAATATGTTTAGTTATGTTATGTAAGACTGGATTGTGAGACATAGCCATTATACTCAAGTTATCACAAAGAATAACAGGAGTCTGATAGGAAACATTGAGCTCCTTAAGAAGAGACTCAATCCACATTAACTCTTGTGAAGCCAAAGTCAGACTTCTCTATTCTGCTTCTGTGTTGGACCTAGAAATAGTGATCTGCTTCTTTGACCACCAAGTTACCAGATTAGGTCCTAGATAAATGCAAGCATCAGAAGTAGACTTTCTATCTTCAATGTCTGATGCCCAATCAACATCACAGTAAGCTGTGAGAGGAATGTGAGAGAAGGCACTAGCATGAGCGATGGTTAAACCAAGATTCTTAGAACCTAGAAGGTATCTGAAAATCCTTTTAACAGCAGTCCAATGAGAGTTTAAGGGATTTGCTAAAAATTTGCAAACTTTGTTAACACAGTAGGTAATGTCTGGTCTTGTTACAGTGGCATCCTGCAATGCTCCTACAATTGACCTGTAGAAAGTGGGATCTTCAAAAATATCAGATCCATGTTTGGTGAGTTTGCAATTAGAAGCCATAGGAGTGATACTGGGTTTAGAGGTGGTTAAGTTAGCCTTAGCTAGAAGATCTCTAACATACTTTGACTGAGATAAGAAGATAGAGCCATCCTCCTTGTGTTTGACTTCTATTCCAAGGAAATAGTCCAAAGTTCCCAATTCTTTGAGAACAAAAGAACTGCTAAGGTCTGTGATGACTTTCTGCACAAGAGATGCAGAGGATCCAATCATTATTATGTCATCCACATACACTAAGACATAGAGTTGATGACTCATAGCTGTATGAATGAATAGAGAGTTGTCACACTTGTTGACTTTAAAGCCAAAACTGACAAGAGAGCCTTTTAGCCTTTCAAACCATTGTCTTGATGCTTGCTTTAGCCCATAAATGGCTTTGTGCAATTTGCAAACCAGAGACTTGTCACTATTTTGAAACCCAGCAGGTTGAGTCATATAGACTTTTTCATCTAGAATTCCATTCAAAAAGGCATTGTTGATGTCAAGTTGCTCTATTTTCCATTTATGAGGGACAACTAGAGTAAGAAGGATCCTAATGGTGACTTGCTTGACCATAGGTGAAAATGTTTCATTGTAATCGTCATCATGTTGTTGATGAAACCCCTTTACAACAAGTCTAGCTTTATACTTGTTGATAGTGTCATCTGGGTTTTCTTTAACCCTAAACACTCATTTGCAACCTATTTATTGTTTGTGAGAGGGAATAGGTACTAAGGACCAGGTTCCCAAAACCATGAGAGCATCATATTCAACCTTCATAGCTTGCTGCCACACTGGCTCAGATAGAGCAGCTTTGACACTAGTTGGCTCACAAAGAGCTAAGTGAACTCTTGGATAAATTGTTTGATGAATGCTAGACTTTGATCAAGTTTGCATAGGATGCACTGGAGGTTGAGAACCAGAGGGCATAAACTCAGAGTTAAAAGAAATAGGACTGGATGAACTGGAATTTGGACTAGTTGAAATAACATGATGAGTGTGAGAAGAAGATAAAGGAATAGAGAGAGGGGGAGTAGGAGGTGAAACATGGATAGGAGAGTATCCCATAAAGATACACTATGACTAGGATGAAACATGAATAGGAGGTGAAACATTGAAAATGACATCTTTAGAGATGTAAACTTTGCATTCCTTTGCCATGCATTTATACCCTTTATGACTAGGAGAGTATCCCAGAAAGATACACTATGAACTCCTTGGACTCAATTTGTGGTTGTTATAAGGTTTAAGAAGAGGATAACAAGCACAACCAAATACCTTAAGTAAGGTGTAGCCAGGAGCTTTCTAAACAGAATTTGATGAGGAGACTTATTATTAAGACTAATAGATGGTAGTCTGTTGATAAGAATCACAACAGTCAAAAAGGCATGATCCAAATATAGAGTAGGTAAATGAGCATGACTTAAGAAAGTAAGATCAGTTTCAATAATGTGTCTATGTTTTCTTTCAACTGTACCCTGTTAGTGATGTGTGTGAGGACAGGATATCCTATGCACAATCCCAAAGGTTTTAAGATAGACACTAAAGGGTCTGAATTCTCCCCCAAAATCACTCTAAACATGCTGGACAGATTGAGTAAATTGAGTTTTGACATACTGTAGGAAATACTGAAACACTGAAAGTGTTTCAGATTTCAGCTTTAAAGGAAATATCCACGTGTGCTTACTAAAAGCATCAATGGATAAGTAATATCTAAAACATGTTGATGAATAAACAGGAGAAGGCCCCACAAATCAACATAGACTAAATCAAAGAGAGTTGTATAAACTGTATTAGAACTAGGAGCATACAGTTTGTGAACTTTTCCCATACAACAAGAAGAACAAAAATCATATATGGTTTTATTTATATGAGGAATGTTACCGTGTGTCAAAACAGTCTTTACAATAGCCTCATGAGGGTGGCCTAACCTAGAATTCCAAAGGGAAAATGAGGAAGGAACCTTACTAGATATAGAAGAACAACTTGAACTATATTTATTACAATTAGAAAAGTTTAAGTGTGGCAAACCAGAAACAGCTGAACAATGAGAAAAAGTAGAAGATGAATGAGATGACTTTGAGCTTGGAAGAAAACCACGAAAGGCATAGAGTCCTTCCTTGGTAAGGAAACCACGAAGAAGAGTCTCAATAGTAACATGTGATTTCACAAAACACGCATTAGAGTGAAACTCAAAATAACAATGATTATCCTTAGTGAACTGAGATACACTTATGAGATTTTTTGTGATTATGGGAACATGGAGAATATTGTTTAGAGAGAACATGAAGTTTGAATTGAGCTTAGTAGTAAAATAAGAATTTCCAGCAGACTGAATTTTAATACCAATATCATTACCCATGTAAATCTGATCTGAAGTGAAAGATTCAACTGGTTCATGTATCAATGAGGCTTCAGAAGTGAGGTGATTTGTTGCTCCCGAGTCTAGATACCAGAGATCATGGTTGTTGTCACGAGTTGGAGGTTGATGGTCTCTATTTGAAACTTGAGCAGTCATTGCAAAAGGTTGACTATGATATGTAGAAGCATTGAATGGGCCAGGCCCAAGAAGTGAATCCATGTTGTTATAAGAAGAAAATGGCGGAGTGTAAAAATCCTTAGGATATTCAGGATTAAAGTGGGCCGGATAAGTTGGAGGCCCATAAGTAGGATGAAATGAATTGAAACTTGAGTGATGTGGCTGAGGTGGTTTTGAGGTTTTCTTCCTTTGTTATAAGATATCTGTAGTATACTTATATAGTGATGAAATGAATTCTCTATTTGTAGTATACTTATATTTCCTATTTGTATAATACATATTTGTTGGTTAAGGTTTTGAGGTTTTCTTCCTTTGTTATAACATATCTGTTTGTATTTTTAACCAATTTAGGTTAAGGTTAATGTAGTAACATACTTGAGAAGATTAATGTTCATTTAACTAACATGTAAAGCTAGCATTTTTACCAAAATTTATAAATGTTACAGCTTTGTTTAATTTACTTGTAAAACTTGAGAATATTTTTTTTTGTCATTTTTTTGTCTTTCTATTGAAGACCTGTTTGTGGCATACTTATATTACCTGTTTGTAGCATACATATTGTTGGGTTAAAGTTTTGTGTCTTTCTTCCTTTGTTGTGTTGTTTTTCTTTTATTCCTTTGTAATTTGTACTTCGTTGATCGACAACATACTAGTTAGTTTGCACTATTTTTAATCTCCTTCATGGATCTTTTACTCCAGTAACACACAAAGTAATGATGGCTGAATAATATTTTCATGCAGTAGGTATGGCGCGTCCGACAAATCTAATTGAAGAGATCAATTTGTCAAAGGATACTTGGAAGTTGAAGGTGAGAATCACCAATCTTTGGCGTGTCGAAAGATTTAAGCTCTTTCATTAGAGATGATTTTCATTGATTGAAACGTATTTAAATTTAGATTAAATTGTTTAATTCATTATTGCTTCAATTTTTTATACTAACATCATTATGTAATAGGGAGATAAAATTCAAGCTACCGTAAATAATTTAAGTATACCACAATAGGAGTCCCAACTGAAAGAGAAATTTAGTTATATTGCTAAGAACTATGACGTTGTCCTCAATGAGAGACAATATCGATGTTGTAACTATCGTTACAAACTAATCTTTCAAAAACAAACTGTATTGAAAAACAAAGTGTTTTGTAATATTCCAAATTACATTTATCATTTGACTACGTTCGAAGATATATTGAATGGAGTTGCGCTAATAGACTTTTTCATAGGTAATTTTATATACAGTTGGCTATATATTTCATAGTTGTAAAACTTTTTCCAAATTATTTTTCAATTTACATGCCAATATCTTCTGTAATTTAATCTATGTACATATTGAATGTGTTTGTAGATATCATTGGTGAGTTTGTTGAAATTGAGATGACCGACACAGACTCTACACCTAAGAAGGTTGTTTTCACCACGAAGGACCTGATGTTAGTTTACACAACCAAACTGAATTTACAAAACCAAATATATGAGTTTTGAATTTGTAGTCTTCTAATATTTTCGAACAACTTGCAGGGGTAACTACTTAACTTGCACTCTTACCGACCAGTTTTTTACACAATTTATGACGTACATAGCAAACCACAAAGTCGGACATGTTGTGGTATTGACCCTAGCACAGATAAGTGAAGCGAAACGTATCTCACTAAATTTTCTGTTCTTCAATTTAATAAATAAGTATTTTTTTTAAATTATTAATCAGACCTACAACTTGTGGCAGAAGGTTATCCTGTGACCATACAAAATACAATGTACGATTCAAAACTTTATATTAATGATTCCATACCAGAGATTGAACTTTTTGTCGGGGTATTTCATTCTTTATTGTCTCATTACTAAAAACTTGATTTATTGTTAAATGTTTTTCTACTTTGCTACTTAATGATAACAAGTATTTTTTTCATTTACAGTCTCGACTACACCAAATCCTATAAATCTTACGGTCAATATATGAATCGATCTTCTTCATGTTCTGAATTTGGTTCACAAGATAAGTTTTTCCGCAATGATGACCTCAAAACAATTTGTCAACTTACTCAAATTTCTCATGTAAATCGCCTAATCACATTTTTTACAACTAATTGCACACGTTTTTACTTTACATTATTAGCGTAAATGGATTTTGACTTTGTAGGTTGTTTCATACTTTTATTTTTAATTTATTGTGTTTGTTTTTTACATGTTTATGCACCAACTGCTAAGTTTTTATTTTTAGGGCATTGAACCAATTGCAGAGAGGAAGTCAGTAAGTGATGTGAATGTGCTTGTCACCATATAATAGTATGTTGAATCTTCAATCTTTATGTTTACTGTTTTAATAAAGTTGTATTCTATTTATTATGATAACTCTACATTTGGGAACATGTATTTATTTTGTTAATTTTCAGCTTTTTTGGATACTTTGGTAGCATATGTAAAACCCTTGGTGACAATTAATTTAAACACTTCATGTTATTCTAAACATTTATTTTATCATTTACATGTTTCTTGCATGTTTTGCTTTGTTTACATTATAAGTGATCAATGTTACTTTTTTAATATATTTCAAACTGATTTGTTTTAACTATGCGTTAAACCAACGAATGCACCATTTG
This sequence comes from Lupinus albus, assembly GCA_009771035.1. Taxonomy (NCBI): domain Eukaryota; kingdom Viridiplantae; phylum Streptophyta; class Magnoliopsida; order Fabales; family Fabaceae; genus Lupinus; species Lupinus albus. The sequence goes on along the minus strand of CM020007.1, from coordinate 14,800,221 downwards.
CATGTTTGGTTTAACCATGTAATCCAAATTAAGCAAAGTAGGAAGCACATGTTTATATAAATGGTGTAATCAAAGTACTTCAATCAAGTACTTATATTATTCAAGTATATTCACAGCGGAGTACATTCAACAACTATTAAGTTGACAAAGTTTATAATATGAGATGAAGATCCAATGACACACGAGTATTGTTTTGAAGCACTTGGCAAAACTGTTACATTTATGATGAGTTGCAAACGCAATGAAAACAAAGCAGTGCAAACTTTGTCAATTCAAGAAAAACATAACCAATTTGTGCAATGAAAATGTATGTAAGTGAAAACAAGTTATTGTAGTGTCATTTTCATTTTGAGATATATGTCATGCTTTCCGAGCAGTTGAGTTCTTTATCATGCGTAAACATGTACTAGCCCCGTGCGAATGCACGGGTAACTTACTAGTTTAGATCTAACTTGTATGGCATTTAAGGTGGATCTATAAAATCATATGATAGGGTTAGTTGAGATTTCTTGAAACAGACCTTGGTGGATTTTGACATACCATTTATAGTTGTGAGACTTATTATGTGATGTATTAAATGTGGTAGTATGTCTCTTCTTTGGAACGGCTCGCAGTTGGATAGTTCTAAAACTTCCAGGGCCTCCACTAGGATGACCCAATGCCCTCTATTTGTTTGTTCTATGCATGAAAGTTTTGGCATTTCTCATACAACATAGAGTGGATTTTGATGCGTAACATCCACTAATTTTATGTCTTAGAGGAGGAAAATCAATTTTATGAGCATTTATGGTATGCATGTCTGGGTAGGTACTTGGAAATTCCTTTTGTGCAAGGAAGGAACTATAGATCTGACTTTAACCCGTTGGTCGAGAAGATTCAAATGTTTTGGCTGCTTGGAAATTGAGCCTGGTAGGTTATGTCTAGTGAAAATCAATACAATACCACCAGAGTGTGTTTAATGAGATTAATCAGATGTTTAGGAACTTTATATGAAGTTGTGATGTTAGCAAGGGAAATCTCAATCTCTCATTACTATTGCGAGCCCTATTTTTTGGTTGAAAGACCGACTCCACGACTTAGGAAGAGGCGAATGAAGATAAAGTGAAATATAAACCTGGGGTGAAGGAAGATATAAAACTTTTGTCTGGTCATGTGAAAAATGTTATCCACCATTTCCAATCGTTATTCCACCTATTTGATTTCCTTTGGGTCTGATGAAGCAAACAGAACTGCGGCACCAATTTCTTTGTTTCCCATCACAAATGAGTTTTGCTCTTCCATGACCCATGAGATATGGGACACCAAACCCAAGACCAAGACTGTGGGGAATAATCTAAATTAATTATACCCGACATAATCTAATCTAATCGGACAGTTTAACTGGTTAAACCTAATATAATATATCTACCGGTTTGATGACAATTGATGATTGAGCTATATATGGTTGATAAACTTTGTTATTTGTTTAAATCACAAAGATGCAGTGTTTTATTCTCTTTCCATGATAGTCAATAATGTTTCCACCAATATGCAATACAAGCTTATATAGTAATAATATAAATTTCAACTCAACCAACATATACTAACAAATTTACCAATCATTGTTGAAAAGAAAAGGGAAAAGGATAGCAACAACAAAGTTGTAGATTGCAGAATTAGGCATGTTGGGGTCAATCACACCATATAAGTCCTCCCAACTTGAATGATATTGGTATGAGGTACTCTCATGTTTGCAGTGCCTCCTCTGCAATTCTTTCTAAGAAATGCATACAAGTAATTTATCACCAATTTCTTGAAGAAAAATGAATTCTTGTTTGCTCTCACATACCCATGTCCAAGCAAATAGGTGCATCCTGATTCTGTGGCTTCTCTAAGTGCTGCAAGCTCATATTCAAGACTAGGATCTTCGGTTAATGACATGTAACTAGATGGCAATGCTGCTGCAGCAGCTTCCTGTGAGGCAGATATTCCTGTTTCTTCAAAATATTGTTCATCCATCAGTGGAATCCTAAGCTCATCATGATCCACTTGTTTCGCCGAGGCACTATCCATGTCCTCGGTTAAGTGTCCTTCTGATTCCAAGGCGGTTTCTATAGCTTCCCTTCTCAAGAATGTCTTCAGACTTTCGATAAGAAGTTGCTCAAATGCATGGTGGTCTTCCTTCCTTACATCTTTGTAACCATACCTGGCAATGCAACGGAACATATGGTAATCTTTCGGGCAAACTCTTCGAAATAGAAATCTTTCCTCTTGCGGAACCACAGGGATTGGAACATATTTTATGCAGACGAAAACTATTGTAGAGTGAAGAGCTGGAAGGCCAAGCAGGAACTGCACAAAAATTGAGGGAATGCCCTGGACAAGCTCGTTATAAAGCAATCCTAACCCTGGAACTCTAACTGTTCCTAGATCGGAGCCTAACTCGAGCATCAAGTGCAATGAAACCTTCTCTTTCACTTCACTTCGGTACTTCAATACACTCCCATAGTTCCATGTGTACATCACAGAGAGGAAAAAGGTAGCGAACGCAAGTGGAAGCCAGCCACCCTCGAAGATTTTCGATAGGACTGAAGACATGTAAATGAGTTCCACTGAACCAAATACAAGTAGGAAACAAAATGCCAGAAACAAGTTAGTCTGCCAGATTAAAAGCATTACAAGTGTCACCAAGGTGGTGCTAACCATCATGACACCAACTTCAGCAATGCCTGCAACAATGGTATGAATCTCATTAGTAAAGATAAACTACAAATTATGGTCTTCAGTATAAAGTATCTATAGTAAAGCATCACAATAGAAGGGACAATTTACCATATGCATTTGCAATATCAGTAGTGCTTTGGAAGATGGAAACGACAACTATGCACATGATCATCAGAAACCAATTAATTACAGGGATGTAAATTTGACCCATGAACTTTCTTGAGGTATGAATTATCTTGAGCCTGGGGAAGCATCCCAAAGCCATAGATTGCTTTACACATGAAAATGTGGCAGATATCATTGCTTGGCTGGCAATCATAGCAGCAAGTGTGGCTATAACAAACACTGGCCAGAAGAGACTATCTGCACAAACAGAAAATACCAACATCATTACTATCCATAACAAATATCTCTTTAATTACAATCTTAAAGACACTGGCTCGTATTTTATGTCAGTGATATCACCTGGAACAGAGTCATAGAATACGCGTGAATAAGAAGTGGGGTTCTTCAGCAAATAAGCAGCTTGGCCCATATAAGCAAGAAGCAGACATGGAAATACCACAGAAGTGAATGCAATCTGTGTAAGAAATTACACAAAAGAGTTCAGAAAGTAAGTTTTAAATAATTATAGAAGACTTAGTAATGCAAATCTGTTTTTACCGTAGCTCGCAACAATGGCATGAAATAATACTTACCGGCTGAATCACGACCAGGTCGCTCTAATGGCTTACTCTTGAAACAAAAACAACGTGAGGATTCACAAACCTGTATTGCTGGTACAGTAAAATGACCCAGATCTGCAAACATTGCTTCTGCACCTGCAGAGGAATATGTGAGCTAGTTATGTAATTGTCTGTTTTCTTATCCTAGAGTGTTGTTTCTGTGCATCATAAATTCATCATTCAAATGGACAAACATTTGCTACTTATTTCTAAGTGATTGAAGTAGCTTCCATATCATACTTTGTTTTGTTATATTTTCTAGCCTATTTAGTTTGGTACTACATACAGCATCATGCAGCAAGAACCAACATAAATGCCATTGATACTGAGTAAATTATCTTAGAAGAACAAAACCTTCATAAAAAATTCCTAGAAATGGGAAAATGGTATAAATTAAGTGAAATAAACTATTATCATTTTCCTGCTCTGGTTAACAAAACATCTCTATATGCAAGTGTATTAAAAGAGGAAGTCTTGTTTTTTACTTTCAATTTTTTCTCCTTTTCCTTGGGGTAAGTAAGGTTACAGTGAGTTTTAGTTCTTTCTTGCATGCCACTCCACAAACTTATTACCATATTCTTACAAGCATGAACTAAATGAACCACAAACCTATGATCTCATCTAATGGCTCACAATTCTAAACTTCAAAGGTAATACTAAGGTACAGATAAAAAATAAGGTGACTACTACAAACACATCAATGAGATGAGCGAAGAAGCAATGATCGTATTCATGGGATACGAAAGAGGCTTCAAATCAATTGCAGGGATCAAGCCATGAAAATTAGAACAAATTCTTTACCTGTAATACACAGAACACAACCACCAAGAGATGACCATGCAGCTTTGCCGTTACGCGTGAAGAAATAATAGATATAAGCTGGATTGAATGCTCTCAGAACAGTAATATCATACTTAATTATATTGTATATTCCAATAGAACCCAGAGAGAAGAACCATAAGGCAAGTACAGGAGAAAACATGAAGCCCACTTTATTGGTACCAAACCGCTGTATACTGAACAAAGCCACCAGGACTACAATTGAAATACCAACCAGTGCACCTGCAAGTATGAACATAAAAACATAGTTAGTACTGCAAAATACTAACTTTTCCACTACCATATTCATAGTTTCAGAAGATAGCTAAAAGCCAACGTTTTTTAGATAACCTAATACTCTATCATAAATCATGTTCATTAACAAAGCGTTAATTGTTTCATATATGGTTTTTCTTGGCCTTCCGCTGCTTTTAGAAATTGGACTATCATCGATTTGATCTACTCTTCTCAACGAGACTTCTACCGGATGCCCAAACCACCTAAAGGCGAGATTCTACCATTTTTTACAATAGAAGCTACCTGTAATATTCTCAGAAAGAAAAGGATAGTATACCAACCTGTACCAAATCCATTTATTTGACCCTGCAGACCACTTATAGCAGACATCACTGTAACAAGGAAGCACCATGACTATTATACTCAAGTTACAACAAAAGCAATTTTTCTTAACATTGGTCCTACAATGGTATAAAAAGAATACACAAACAATAACAATGTCAAGAAGAAGGAATGATGGTATTATCTAATGGAGACATAGGAAGATAAGTGTCTCAACAAACTTGCCAAAACAGGAAAGACTAACTAAATCAGTTAGTAACAGACTTCCTAATATGGAAAGAATCAAGCTAAGGCAGAAATACATTTCATACACTTCACATATCAATGTGGCTATACTTAGGAGATATTATTATGCTCCAATATCAAGCGATGGATTGGAAGGAATGTGACATAAAAATGTCGAATAAACATGATTGAATAAGTTATCTTCTTTCTGTACAATGGAAGCCATTATGAAATACAACATCATACAATAAGTAAATAGAGGATTCAAATCAAAATCTCTGGTTACTCAACAAGAGAGTCTAATTGATGTTAGTGGGATTTACTAACAATGCTAGTATGAAATGTTTCCTTATCAGAGAATTTTTGCCAGCATTGATAATATTGATACAATACAAACCAAACACTTACAACAGGATTTTTGTCAAAAAGTTGCATATGCACCTGATATTGCTGGGGTTAGAATACCATCTCCTATAATCATGGAAGTTCCAAGAAGAACCAACACCAGCAACACTTTTTTCAAAGATGGTGCCCTTTCCAAAGTGTCCTTTATTTTTAAGGCCCTTTCCAGCTCTGGAGTAGGCAATCTGAGCCTATAACTGGAGATATTTTCATCTGCTTGTTGACGATTCGGAAGCAGATTCACATTTGCATACCTGCAAATCAGCGAGTATAACGCAAATGTTCCTCCTACATTTGAACCATTAGTGTATGAAATTTTGCTTCACAATATGTCTGAAACGAACCGAAGTAAATAATTATGAGTGAAAAGTGGATCCCTTACCTTCTCCATTATCGTTTGCTTTGAGGACTATAAAAACATACTTTGCTAATGGAATAAGAGCTATTGTGTACATCACTAATGATAATGCCCCCAATACATCAACATCTGATCCAATTGGAACCTTGCTGAAGACATCAGCAAAAACATATAGAGGGCTTGTTCCCATGTCACCATAAACCACACCAAGAGTCTTAAATGCTAATGCAGCAGTAGGCCAAAAAGAAAGGTCCTGATTCAAATAAGCATAATAGATTAAATATTCAGGTACCTCTATATCTTCAAGTTGTGACTTTTTTCCAGACACCAAATTATGTGAAGTGAAAATTTCCATGTACCTTGGAGTGTTGAGCATGAGTTCCAGCAATCTCCATAGCTTCAACATCTAAAGAATCAAGACTCTTTGGCTTCTTTGTAAGACTTCTCCTTCTGACTGATCCATACCCTTCTCTACCTTCATTCTGATGCTGCTTAGACTCATCATCCAAATCAACTTCACTTCCATCAACCCACCTTGACTCACTACTGCTACTGTTACTGCTTTTCCTACCCAACAACCTCACCCTGCTGCTACTACTACTAATCTCTTCTTCAATCTTATCCAATTTCATTTCTTCCACAACAATAACAATACCAAAAACAATGGACTCAAAAAACCCACATGCCAAATTGGATCAGCTTTATTAGAAAGTTTTTGTCATTTTTTATATAAAAATTCATTCTTTTGTTGTCAAGGGACCATAGTGAGAGGGTGTGAAGTACTAGTGGTTTGGGTCAAAGGTTGTAACTTGAAACGTTGCTGAAGGTTTAGCCAATCATAGAATAACATAATCATTAATAAATGCATGCAATGCAATGGAGATAGGAAAAAAAATCATTTTTTGATGCATTCTACATAGTGAAATACAATATCTCAATTTTTGTAAAGATTATGTGTAATTTCTTTTAATGATACTATCTTAGTATAGTATTAAACTAGTTAGATATATTTTCTTCGAAATTTAATAAATAGATGTGTATTTATATTACAAATATTTGAAATACATAGTTAAAAAAATATTCTAAGAAAGTTATTATGATAATTAAGCATAACTTTCCTTAAAATAAAAATATAAGTAATGTTCGTGTATATTTAAATTAAATAATGTTTGGCTATCGTAAAATGATCCTACATAATAATTATTATCAATCACAATTGTTCTTTTAAAAAGACAAAATTTTATTAAATAATTAGACAATCAAGAAGGAGATTTATTAAGATCTTATTCTTTTCTGTTAGTGCATAAATTATATTACTCTTTTCTAAAACCACATACTTTTAAATGTTAAAATATTTGTCCATTTTTAACTATTACTGTAATATTTTTACTTTTTTCTATTAGTGCATAAATTATAACAAATATTAAAATATTTATCTATTAGATATTATGCACAATATTTATGATGTTCACCAAAAACGTATATACTATTATCACAAACAACAATAGATAAACTTGATTCATCTTAAAAAATATTCAAATAATTTTTATTTAAGTATTGTGAGTTGTGACATGATTGTTGCTTAAAAATACAGCATACAACAACAACAAAAAGGTAGTAATGAAAAACGCTATTAACGTTAAGAAGAGGAAAGTTTTATACATACATCTAGCTTTTGCTCTAATAAAGAAAATGAAGAATAAAAAAATTAAATTCTAACATAATAATAATAATGAAATTAATAAAATAAGAAGAAAAACTCAAAAGATGAAAACTTTTGCATAGAGAAAGAAGGATAGAAAATGGGAAAAAGGAATCCTTGCATAATAATTAAAGTAGTGAAATAAAAAGAAAAATATCAAAAGATGAAAAATTCTTACACGTATCTCTATGTTTGAGAAAGAAGGATGCTGAAAAATCAAATCATAACCTAATAAATGGAAATTAATGAAATAAAAAAAATATAAAATACAAAAAAAGTCTTACATATGAAGAATGAAAAAGAAATAAACTCTAATAAGATTTTATATATGGTGACCGGTCTTTGAGGCATTAATCGTTTGGCTGGAGTGTGAAGTATTTTGACGATCAAATCAATATATGATGATAAGGGGTGAATGATTAATAACTTATCAAGAATAAATAAGATGCTATAGAGTTTAGAGAATGAGTACAGCCCAAGCGAGTTGTGAGACTGAGGATAAACAATGCTTGATCATGCATGTGTGTAGGCCTATCCTTTTGCAGTTGTGGGGGAGCAGTCCCTATTTATAGCAGATGTGGATGGAGCAGCTTCTGACTGGAGTTGTTGGAGTGGCCGACCATCTAGAGTAGTCAGTCTGTTTCTGGCAGAATAGGGATTGCTTTAGGCGTGTCAGGCCGTACTTTGAGCATAGTTGACTTATAGCCTATAGTAGGTTGTGATAATCGCAGTTTATGCCTACTTTAGCCGTAGGAAGTTAGATGTGAGGTGCAACCATAATGTAGTAGGTGTCAGTAGCGCGTCAAGCAAGTGACATAGGTGTGGCCCTAGTGACGTCTTGAGGTCAAACTCAGTTGACGATATGCATTTCTTTGCTAGTTTGGTAATTCGGTTGGGTCAATAAGCCAGGGGCGCATGAGTCTTCATTAGGGTGGTGGGCTTGTCCGGACTTAAGTACTCTACTCTGGTCAACGATCAACCATTTGATCGGGATAGAATAGTTACCCATGTCTATTAGCGTGGCGACAGTCGGATATGCTGGTAGACTTATGAGTTGTTAATTATGAGATGAGCAGTGTGATGGTGGCACATTGGTGCTGAAATCAGGTGTCTATTGGTTCTCGCAACGATTGGTGCTTCATAGTTCACTTTTGAGTGTATGAGATGTGTTTAGACATGTGGCTTATCTAGGTATTCTTGGTTGTCGTGCCACACAAGGATGGGACGCATTGAATGGACGTAGTTAAAGACATAATTATCTGATTATAGGATCTTATCATCACATATAAATATCATTTATGTACCATTATAACATTTATATATGAGTGCTATAAATCAGTGTGCAATCCTTATTGTTAACATGATTCTAGGATCGTGTTCCCCATGCAACGTTAGTTTAGTAAATGGATTGAAGAAATGAGTTTGAATGTTTGTCTTATTATTCATGCGTGCAATGGATGAGGAATATATCCAAAAATCCTAAAAAGTTATATGGATATACTATTATGGATGCTAATTTGTTTTTAAGATATATAAATGTTGTGGGATAGGCATTGAATGACATGGGTCATGCATAGTGTAATTATGTGAATATAAAAAGGGAACATTACAAGTACAATGACAGAAATAGCCTGAAAGGAAATACAAATGTGTGGAGAGTAGGTTGGCGTGCAATTTTGGTTGCTCATTGATTTCCGTAAATAAAACAAAGTATCTTCCTTTCTATCTATGGCTATGGCTTCTTCACTCAGATTCTCAAGGCTTCTCTCTCGCTCTTTATCTTCTGCTTCTTCCTCTTTCTTTTCTCCAGGTAACTATTCTTACTTCTTAATCATACTAATATATAATTTATTATAGATTGGTTTTGATCCATCATGTGATCACTCTCGCCTTGTAAGATCAAACAAATTTGTGTTTGGTAATATATATATATATATATATATATGAAAAGATTGAAACTTTAGAGATGTTTATATCAGCTAACTTTGAAAATAAAAAAAAGTTGGTGACTTACTAACTTCAGAAAATCTACACTAATAACCATTGGATATATCAGAAGATAATCGGATCTTCATCCAATGATTCAGATTTTTTGAAGTTAGTGAAATCCCCAAATTTTGAAGATCTTCTGTCTCCAAGCCTTTCACAATTTTCCGTCTCAATCAATTAAAAATTGTCACGCAAATAAAATTAAAACAAAAAGTAATATCTTTATTAGTTGTTAAAATGAGATCGGTTTGATTGGGATAGACTTGGGATAGGTGATGTAGTTATGTTTGTGGGTTTCAGTCATTGATGAATGATTGGTCCCTCTCAGTTACTTTCAGAGATTCATTAAAGTACTGTTACTGTACTTTCAGATTATTCTCTCTCTTCACTTGTTTCTTACTTGTTGGGTCTAGCAATGTGAAAGCTACTTAGTACTCACCATCACAGTTCAACTCATTTTCCTCATAATCATGATTTCAATTTTTTGGGTGTTTTGATTTGGTGGTTTTTTTTTCTGTTCAAGGCCATTGACCCTTTTTCTGATATTCAATGCTTGAATGGAAAAAAATAAATTTCAGGTGGAAGTGCTATCCTAGGTGCAAGGGTTAGTAAGTACAGCACTGATGCTGCCATTGAAGAACCAATTAAACCATCAGTTCAAGTAGAGCACACCCAGCTCTTAATTAATGGAAAATTTGTTGATGCTGCTTCTGGTGAGGTTTCTTTTAATCATTTGGACATAAAGTTTAGATTTTTTTGTTAAAAAAGAGAAAAAAAAATGGGGAGATTTGAAGTTTTTGTGGTATCTTATTGTTGGGATTCTTCTGGCATTAGGTAAAACTTTTCCAACATTGGACCCTAGGACAGGGGAAGTGATTGCTCATGTTGCTGAAGGTCACTCTGAAGATATTGATCGAGCAGTTGCGGCTGCGCGAAAAGCATTCGATCAAGGGCCATGGCCTAAGATGACAGCCTATGTATTTGATATATTATATATTTTTGTATTTTTACTTTTGGTGTAATTAAAAAAAGCCTTGACCTTTTGTCCCTTGGTTATGCAGTTAAATCACTCTCTTTGCTTGTTACTATGATTTTATAGGAAAGGCAAAGGATATTATTGCGTGCTGCTGATCTGATTGAAAAGCATAATGATGAGATTGCAGCACTTGAGACTTGGGATAATGGGAAGCCATATGAACAATCTGCTCAGATTGAAATTCCAATGCTTGTTCGCCTAGTTCGATACTATGCGGGTATGTGGGATGAGGAATGTGGAACTTTACCTTTTCTCTTCTTTGTTTTGTGAAATAGTACTAACACTTCTATTTCCGTATGCCCAGGCTGGGCAGATAAGATTCATGGTCTTACAGTTCCAGCTGACGGGCCATACCATGTGCAAACATTGCACGAACCCATTGGTGTTGCTGGTCAGATCATTCCATGGAACTTCCCTCTTGTCATGTTTGCTTGGAAGGTTGGACCAGCATTAGCCTGTGGTAACACTATAGTTCTGAAAACAGCCGAGCAGACACCATTATCTGCTTTATATGTCGCACGGTTATTTCATGAGGTGGGTGATACACCAAACTTCTAGTTTGTGCTTGTTTTTTAGGCGGAGGAGCCTCAAAATCACGTTTACCAAAATCTACTACTTGTAGCTTTTGGCCGTAATTCACATTTAAGGTGCCTCAGGCACCGTGAAAACAAACATGCATTTCATGTTGTAAGCTTGGTTTTAGTTGTCTTCTTTTCAAATTTTCATCATAAAAATAGGGTGTTTGGTTCTGAAGTCTTGAACTTTAATATACCTCATGCGACCACATGCTAATTAAATCTAAATGTCCACTTATTAATGCAACTTTACACATTAATTTGTTTGGAAATCTATCTTGAATCTTAATTCCAAATTTATAATTTGTGTGGCAGGCTGGACTCCCTCCTGGTGTTTTAAATATTGTGTCGGGCTTTGGTCCAACTGCTGGTGCTGCTCTTGCTAGTCACATGGATGTGGATAAGGTAGTAAACTTGGTTCTGGAATAACATTCAATGTATTTTAACTGATATGATGTATGGTTCACCCCCTCCACCGTTTTGACCATTTGGTTGTTGGCTCGTTTTCTAACTCAAATTTGTAAATTCTTTTATTGAGGTACTGTAATGATTTCGGCAGTGTAATGAATGAGTTTCATGCACCAAATAAGGTGCTTGTATAGTCAAACTAGATGCTTAGAAAATAACGATTCAGATTCAGATCATGACTGCCGCAGTCTCCGGAAATACTATGACTAAATTTTTATGACAATTAAAGTTTCAGTGTCCTAGTTTAGTGACGAAGTTTTGAATTCTAATCTGATATTTATTTTCACAGTAATGGATTATTGGTAATCTGACAATGTCAGCCTTAACTTTTGACAATCTCTTGCAGCTTGCTTTTACTGGTTCAACTGAGACTGGAAAGGTTGTCCTTCAATTGGCAACAAAAAGCAATCTTAAGCCTGTAACCTTGGAGCTTGGTGGGAAGTCTCCCTTTATTGTATGTGAAGATGCCGATGTAGATCAGGCTGTTGAGCTAGCACACTTTGCCTTATTCTTTAACCAGGTATATACAAGTATGGAGTTGTTGTAAAACGATTATCGTTCATTAATTTCAGGAAAATTTGATTGGTGTTCTTTTTGATGTCCAGGGACAATGTTGCTGTGCTGGGTCTCGAACATTTGTACATGAAAGTATACATGAGGAGTTTGTTGCGAAAGCAAAGGCTCGTGCTTTGAAACGTGTTGTTGGCGATCCATTCAAGAGTGGAATTGAGCAAGGTCCTCAGGTAATATGTCGACAATTTGGCATGGCAGTGTGATTGCACTTCAATGTTCATTGCTGGTTACCGTCAAACTTGTTACTGCACTTGTAACAGTCAGATATTCGATGCTTCACAGTATTAAAATGCATAGAAAGAATGTTACACTGATATTAATTAGCTTTTCCCTTTCTTAATGTTTCGGGTCTTTGAAAACGACTGACTATACTGACCAGTTCATTTATGATACAATCAACCAGATTGATTCAGACCAATTTGAGAAAATACTGAAGTATATCAGATCTGGTGTTGAAAGTGGAGCTACGCTTGAAACCGGAGGCGATAGGCTTGGCAACAAGGGTTTCTATGTTCAGCCTACTGTATTCTCAAATGTTCAGGTATATTATATATCTTTTAGATCCACTCTCATCTAATTAAGTCTGAAAATACAATTCCTAATATTTATAGTTGTCTTTATAATCATTACCAGGATGGCATGCTGATTGCAAAGGAGGAGATATTTGGCCCAGTGCAATCTATATTTAAGTTCAAGTGAGTGCAAAGTGTACTATTTCACAGAGATGAATGTTATTTATTTTGCACCTAAACTAGAGTTAGTGTTTGAAATTAAGGGACAATATTATCTATGTGGTGTGGACTAATATTTGTGTTGGTACTAGGGACCTTGGTGAGGTAATTCAAAGAGCAAACAACACACAATATGGTCTAGCAGCTGGGGTATTCACAAAGAACTTAGACACTGCTAATACTTTGACAAGAGCATTGAGAGTTGGAACAGTATGGGTTAACTGCTTTGATACATTTGATGCTGCAATTCCTTTTGGTGGGTACAAGATGAGTGGACAAGGAAGAGAAAAAGGAGAGTATAGTCTTAAGAACTACTTGCAAGTGAAAGCTGTTGTTACTCCCTTGAAGAACCCTGCATGGCTTTGAGAGGGTCACTCACTACCTTTTTATACTTAATAATGATGATGAATTCCTGTTTATTTGTCATCTATACTTGGGACTTTGTTGCTTTTCATTTTTGTTTTGGTTGGATATGCTTGAATAATAAATGATATACTAATTTTGGATTTTCTTCTCCATGGATCTAAATATTCTTCCTTAAAACACCAACACCATATGTCCTTTCTCATCTTTCTCCTCCCTCCAATGTAGCTAGATCATGAGCAATAAAAGGATAATTTGTATATTTTAAAAGTATAATTTGTGATTATGGATTAAGTGGTGATAACCTTGAAGACTTGGAAGGAGAAGTTTGGTAGAATATAATAATAGATGTGAGAGAAATGGTGACAGCAAATTAAATAGGGGATAAATTTCTTTCTGCAACATTGTATAGGTGAGAGATAGGATTTTTGTTATGATATATATCATCGAGGAGCTATGATCTTCTCCATTAATGAAGAGACAAGTGCATGTTTCCTTTTATTTTTTATGGTAAAAGTGTCATTGAATATTGTTCAATGTATTTCCCTTTGGTTTTTAACTAGTATATTACTCGTGCATTCGCATGAGTAGTATCGTATTTCGGATGAATATATTTTAGTAGCATATAGTAATTTTTAGGTAAGCAAAAGTTATATTGCTATATATGCATATAGCATTTGTGTTAATAATTTTATAAACATGAGATTACAAAATAATGTCAAGTTAACTAAATGCTATTTATACATGACTCAAATACATATATGTCCACCGAAAGAGTGTCAACATATATGTCAATCTTTATGTTCAAAAAATACATATATGTTCATATAGGTTCACTGACTCAAATACATACATATTTACTAACTCAAATACATATATATTCATTGACCCAAATACATATATATTCATGAAATACAAAATAAATATACAAAAAACAGTGTCAACAATTCCATCAGTAAATGTTAATAACTGAGGTGAGATTCAAAAATTTACAACACAGTGAATATACATCACATTTATCATCCAAGAAAAAGTCAGTGGTCACAAAAAACACATTAAATTTAATGCAGAAAACTCATCAAGTCTTGATATGAATGTTTGAATATGACATTTCAGATTCAACATTAAAAGGAGTTGGAGAATTGTCCGCATCAGTCTCACCCCGCAATTTCTTCGATGAACTTATGACTTGAATGTTGTATGGGTCATGTTCATCAGTAGAGGATACAGTCTATAGAGAAAAATAACAAACATTCCATGGTATTAGAGAAAGTATAGGGAATATCTTTGGCATTTAAAAGTAGATCAAATAAAACATGTATACAGTGAAAGTCATAAATTATTAGGAATCATAGGGATGAGAATTCATATTTACTTGGTTAGAACCATTACCTCAGCTGATGGAAGTGGCCGGTCAGCAGCATTGATTGAATCCAAACGTCTAAGCATTGTAGAAAAACTACAACAACATATTTATTACAATCATATCCATAATTGTAGCAGAATTGGGTAAAGAATATATATAAAAAAGGTCATTTTTGAATGTTATTATCTTTCCTTATACTTGTTAAACTCATATATTTCTGAACCAAACAGCAATTTTGATGCATTCCAATTACTTGAAACACATCGTGGATCATTGTCTACAAAATTGTCAAACAGTTAGACACTATAAAATACAAAATTAAATACACAAAAAGGTACAACAACTACAATCTCTCCTCTCCCTAATCCTAGCATTTGTTAAAATGATGATAATTGGGTCAACAATATGAAATTTTCTGGTGTTGTCGATAAATCTGAGTGCATGTGATTGATAAAGATGACATGTAATGATATCCCCACTGAAGATAATAATTACAAAGACAAAATATGGAAACATTAACGTCAAAACAAAGCACTAAAGGGAACACACTTTCTATTGTTAAGAGTTAATGAGAATAACATTACCTCAAATCTAGTAGGTCAAATGTCACTTTCTTTAATCTTGTTGACAACTGCTTAATGATGGAATTCAATTGGACCAAACCAATAATTTCTACAATAACAATTAAAAGAAAGTAAATGTTAGTAGATAATTTTGTTAAACTATTTCACAATAATAAAATTATGTATCTGACCTAACCTATATACAGATGAGTTGAAAATTTGCCATATAGGATATTAGAAAACTTTTTGAAATCATATTGAAAAAGAGAAATATCAGGATAATCAATTCATCATGTTGTTATACTGCCATTGAATTCAAGACGATAAAGATGATCACAATACTTTAATTCAAGATCGTTTGGAAGAACATCAAAATTTTGCATCAGATGTGATCTATCTTCAACTAAGTAGTGTCTCCATTCATGGAATGCTGCCCTTAGGACAGACACATAAATTCTGTCTCCCTATATTTCATAAAAATAAGTTATTAGTCCACTTCATTAAAAATATGTTATCCTAAATAGTATGCACATAAGGATAAGTAACTACTGCACTAAAATCTGAGAATATGAATTATTGTTACTTGTTCATCCATCAGAATCATATCAAGATGGCCCGATCTGGGTGGCATTTGGACATACCAACGATTCGTAATTCGAATAGCAATTTTCCACTCCTGTTTGGAATCATTTATGTCCTTGATCATGTCACATTTATGTGAAGCAGTCATTATACTAACATTTAAATAAACACGTGACCATGTTAGACATAAACTATATTCTCAGATTATACTAACATTTAAACAAACACTTGATACATAAACTATATCACCTAGCAGTAAATGTATTACTTACTGAATGGTAGAGAGAGGGTAAAAGAGAATGCATGATGAACACAAAAATAGAATAAGAGTTATCTATTTTAGGATTTTTACCATCACCTTCAATCAATAAACATATATAGATGTATATAAAGGCAGAAATGACATAATAGATATAAGCATTATTTATATATATAAAGTAAATGTAAAAGCAAAGTATAAAGATAAGTATGCAGATAAGTATAAAGCAAATATGTCATAAGTATGGATACAATTATCTACACAAAAATAGTATGCAGATAAGGATAGTGTCATTGTATAAGCATTTATCTAGTTATCTACAAATTAAGCAGTCATATAAGCAGTTATCTATAAATTATGAACATAATATGTATATAATCATGTAGTCAATTATAGATACATTAAAAAAGCCTAGTGTGAAGCATATGAGATTCTCTTTTAGTAAATTCACCAGCTCATTCAATCTATATGATTATGTTCATAAGCCTGTTCAATCTATATAGATAAAGAAAACATAATTAAAAAACATGAATACATATACATATACATTGTATAAGCAGTTATGTAGTTATCTACAAATTAAGCAGTTATCTAAAAATTATGAACATAATATGTATATAATCATGTACTCAATTATAGTCAATTATAGATACATCAAAAAAGCCTAGTGTGTAGCATATGAGATGTCTCTTTTAGTAAATTCACCAGCTCATTCAATCTATATGATTATGTTCATTAGCCCCTTCAATCTATATAGATACATCAAGCATAATTAAAAAACATGAATACATATATATACACATTGTATAAGCAGTTATGTAGTTATCTACAAATTAAGCAGTCATATAAGCAGTTATCTACAAATTATGAACATAATATGTATATAATCATGTAGTCAATTATAGATACATTAAAAAAGCCTTGTGTGAAGAATATGAAATGTCTCTTTTAGTAAATTCAACAGCTCATTCAATCTATATGATTATGTTCATAAGCTCGTTCAATCTATATAGATAAAGCAAACATAATTAAAAAACATGAATACATACAGTAAACATGCCTACATGCAAGGTATGGAGTGGGTAAAGAGAAAGCATGATGAACACAAAAATAGAATAAGATTTATCTATTTTAGGATTTTCACCATTACCTTCAATCAATAAACATATATAGATATAGATACAGATACATCTATATATACAAAAATAGTATGAACATAAGGGTATTATACAACTTGTACAATAGATATGTATACAGACAACAATGACATAACAAATAAGGATAGTGTAAAGAGAATGCATGAATACATATACAGTAAACAGTAAACATGTCTACATACAAGGTAGAGAGAGTGTAAAGAGAATGCATGATGAAGAGAAAAATAGAATAAGAGTTATCTAGTTTAGCATTTTCACCATCACTTTCAATCAATAAACATATATAGATATATCTACAAATACATTTATGTTGACAAAATAGTATGGATATAAGGGCAGTGAAATTGTATAATAGATATGTATACATGCAGGACATAACAGATAGAAGCACTAAGTCAGTCATAAGTATGGCAAATATGTCATAACTATGGATACAGATAAATACATATTCAGTAAACATGCCTAAATGCAAGTCTATAATGAACTGGATACATAAAAACACATGAATGAGTAAAAGTAGACATCAATAAAAACATATACATCTCATAATTAAAAACATGAATACATATACATATACAGTAAACATGCCTACATGCAAAGGTATATAGATGGTAAAATGAGATTAGTTAATGAATAAAGATGTCTACATGGAAGTTATTACAGATACATCTATCCTTATGCAAGTTATTTGAAACTTCACATAAAAGTAACAGAGTTCTATAATATAAGTAATTGACTACAAATCATGAATACAATTTGTATATAATCATCTAGTCAACTATATTCAATTTTAGTTACATTAAAAAAATCAAGTGTCAAGCATATAATAGTTATTCACCATAACCTTCAATCAAAAACATATGTAGATAAAGATACAAATACAGTTATATACACAAAAATAGTATGAACATAAGGATATTTTAATAGTTATCTATAAATATTAAAATATATGAAAAAATATCAGAATCTCAAAGATGTACATCTTTATCATTGAAAATGTAACCTCTGTCATTCACTATAGTCTTCAACGAATATGAACTGTGAACCAAACATCGCAGTTAAATATCGTGTAGACAAATGTAACACCCCAAATTTTAATCTTTAAAAATATAGTATCAGTCCTGGAAGCCTCGCTTGATCGAGAGATTCTCGCCTGAGCGAAAAAAGATCACCTGGGAGGGTGAAATCCTGGACTATACTGGAGCATTCTCGCCTAGGCGAGAAATGACAATTTTGGGCTGTTGACACAGTGTAATCGATTACACACTGCTGGTAATCGATTACATGCTGCTAAACTAATCAGACCTGTGCATCTGACACAATGTAATCGATTACACACTTCTGGTAATCGATTACACACTTCTGGTAATCGATTACATGCTCTTGATAATCGATTACATGCTCCTGGTAATCGATTACATGCTCCTGGTAATCGATTACATGCTCCTGGTAATCGATTACACACTCTTGGTAATCGATTACACACTCCTGGTAATCGATTACACACTCCTGGTAATCGATTACACGATGATTAAAAGCATCAGATATGTACATCTGACACAATGTAATCGATTACACCATGTTGGTAATCGATTACATAGTGTTAATGTAATCGATTACACACTTCTGGTAATCGATTACATCGTATTAATGTAATCGATTACACCATGTTGGTAATCGATTACATAGCGACGATGCCTCTATAATTTACACAGTGTAATCGATTACACTATACTTGTAATCGATTACACTTATCGCAGTGTCTATAAATAGAAACCCAAAACACATTTTAGGTTTAGAACTTCGAAGAAAAGAGAGAGAGGAGAGCTTTTCAAGAGCAAGGAGCCTTAGGACTCATCTTGGAGCTTGAGAAGAGGTAAACCTCTTATTACTAACTCTTCTTCTTCCTCTCTAACTTGTTTTGGGTATGTTGGATTTATTTTCATAACATGAGAAACCATGGAAACTCATCCTTTAGAGTTATGGTTCGTTTTGTGTTGTTTTTATCTTGTAAACTCTAGTTTAGAGTTGGTATTTGATGAATGGAAAGTTTTATGGGTTATTCATGGAAAACCCCCAAAAACCCCAAAATGAGAATATGAGTATAAAGAGAAAGAGATGAAATGTTAGATGTGGATAATGAGTAGTGCTTTGATGTTGTTATATGAGATGAACATGTATGCTTTGATATTTAGAAACTTGTATTGAAGTAGTTTTGGAAATATTGAAATATGAGATGTTATGCATGTTTTAGATGGTTGAATATTGATGATGAATATTTTGTATGATTAAATGATGCAAAATAAGTTGTTTATGTGATATTTGGAATAAATGACTAACATTGTTGTTATTGGTGGAAATGGGGAAAGATCCTAAGGTTGGAGGAAATCGCGGAGGAGACTTTTAAAGTTACTCGGAACCGATCCCCAACACTCAGCAAGGTAAGGGATAAGTGGCTCTAAATCATACTTAATGATATGAATGAGGTATGTGAAAGAGGTAATGGTTTAAAATGATACGTCTGTAATTTATGCATTATATTGGAAAATGCGTGACTTTTCTGTTATAAAAATGAAAGTAACATTGTTGGGGGAGGCCCAATGAAAAGAAGACTCCGATGAAAGTAACATTGTTGGGGGAGGCCCAATGAAAAGATGACTCCGATAAAAGTAACATTGTTGGGGGAGGCCCAATGAAAAGATGACTCCGATGAAAGTAACATTGTTGGGGGAGGCCCAATGAAAAGATGACTCAAATGAAAGTAACATTGTTGGGGGAGCCCAATGAAAAGATGACTCCGATGAAAGTAACATTGTTGGGGGAGGCCCAATGAAAAGATGACTTAAATGAAAGTAACATTGTTGGGGAAGGCCCAATGAAAAGATGACTCCGATGAAAGTAACATTGTTGGGGGAGGCCCAATGAAAAGATGACTCAAATGAAAGTAACATTGTTGGGGGAGGCCCAATGAAAAGATGACTCCGATGAAAGTAACATTGTTGAGGGAGGCCCAATTAAAAGATGACTCAATTGAAAGTAACATTGTTGGGGGAGGCCCAATGAAAAGATGACTCGGAGTAATGAAAGTCATATGCATGTTATAGGATATATAGTATGGGATATATATTCTATAAGATGAATATGAAGGATGAGAACTGAATGTCACAATGAAAGTCGTATGCATGCTATGGAGTATATAGTATGGGATATATATTCTATAGGGTGGATATGAATGATGAGAAGTAGGAGGTTTCGAAAGAACGTAGTAGGCGTGCTATAGAATATATATTATGGATATATATACTATAGGACGAATATGAATAACGTGAAAATGAAAGAAAGAATATATGAACGTTTACATTTACTTATTTGTGGTTATGATTTATATCAATGCTTAATGGTATTTGAATGTGGATTATCATGTGATGTTAGTTTCGAACTAATGACTTACTCCTTTTTGTTTTGTGTATTGTTTATGATAATCCCATTGTAGGTAAATAAATGATTTTGAGAAGAAGCTCACTTAGGAAGCTTTTGTGTTTATAAACCTATTTGTCTGTATTTGCTACTTGACGTTGTAGTTAATTTGATAACATTATGGGATGACTGTAAATATGTTTAGATTAATATTGATATGTGTAGTTATGGGTTTTATAACTTTGGGAGACCCATAACTGGTTGTATGTGGTAAATGTTATTTGAATGAATTATGTTTTTCTGCAAGATTAATTGTATGATAATATAATAGGTTATAAGATTAGTTCCAGGAATGATTCATGAGAACTTCTAGATAAATGATTATGTATGTGGTTATTGATTCATGGATTGAGTGTGAGGAAGGGAAATAAGATTTTGAAGTAAGGATATTAAAATGGTAAGGTGAGTTATGAGTGATTGACTGGAATTGAATTAAAATGAGAAAAATTTTCAAGGGTAGAATTTGGGTCCTTACAACAAACACATAATTTCAGTAAAAATTAAAATATTCAGTGATCCTCAATGTTATGTTGTGAACCAAAGTTCACTTCAAACAATATTACAAAGACACACTATGAGACACTGATAAATATTCAAATATATGAAAAAAATATTAGAATTTCAAAGATGTACATCTTTATCATAAAAATGTAACATCAGTTATTCACTATAGTCTTCAACGAATATGAACTGTGAAAAATAAATCACAGTCAACTATATCGTGTAAACCAACACATAAGTTCAACAAAATTAAAATGTTCACTGATCCCTCAATGCTAGTTTCACTGATAATCTGTTTGTGAATCAAAGTTTACTTCAAACAATATTACAAAGACACAATATGGGGACAATGATAAATATTTTACAAAAATGTAAAAATATCAAAGGAAAAAATATATTCTTCAAAGATGAACATTTGAATATTAGAAAAATGTAAAGTTTAACATTCAACATCGTCTTCAACGATAAAAGGTCTGTGAAAAAACCTTTAAAGTGAACAACATCGTGAAGATGAAAACTGAAAATGTAAAGCCTGTGAAAAAGAAAACAAAACCGTAAAAGGAAATAGTGTAAAACCTAGACTGAAAAATCTCAACAAATATAAAATGATAATAACATCTACTTTCTTGTTTAATATAACTTTCCACTACAATGTCGTCTTCAAGGTAAAAATATGAAGACGTTCAAACTGAGAAAGTAAAAATACACCATCTTCTAGGTAAAACTTGATTCCTTTGGTTCAAAGTTGAAAACTGTAAACATAAAATGTAAAAAAAATGCAAAAATAAAAGTGGAAAAGATGATCGGAACTCAGAGTGTTTCGGAAAAAAAATTGCAACTTTGAATATAAACATTCTTGCATGTAAGCCAAAAACCCTATTTTTCACAAAATCGGTTCAAAGGTGAAACCTTTAAACACAAAAATGACCAGAAAATGTTTCCAACAAACTCATAAAGATGATCTATTGAAAAGGTAAGGTGTTTTAAACATGCATTACCTTAATGAAGAGTTTGATCGAGAGAGAAAGATTTTGCAGAAAAACAAAAGGAAGACAAAGAAGAAAATGAAATGAAGACAAAGAAGACACTGAAATGAAATAAATATCTACTCTTATGTAAATAAATATAAAGAAAAATGAATAAACACATCATATAAAGATGAAGACACTGAAACGGTTTTGTACGGAATGCTGATGAAGGAAGAAAAAAGAAGAGAAATGAAGAGACGAAGAGAGATGGAGAGAAATGAAGAGATTATACATTTTTTAGAAAAAACAAAAAATTTGAATGTAGTTAGTGTTTTACAAAAAATACCCCCTTCCCTACAAACCGGAATTTGAAAAATTGGATCTGTTTTAGTAATTTTCTATTTGTATTTTATTATTATAATGATTGCAGAATTGTAATGTCTATTTTACTCATAGTTTAAATTTTAAAATAACACATTGAATAAACCTATTATGGTAATATCCATTGTCCATAATAAATATAGTATTAATTTATTATATTGTTTTTGCAAAAGACAGAAATGCTCCATACTTTTTGTGAAATGACCATTAGAAATATGACTTCAATGTAATTTTGTTATTTTTCATTATTTTAATGCTGAAAACCAAAAGATATTTTTACCTCCAAAATTTCAGGTGTCAAGCATATAAAATGTCCATTTTAGTAAATTCATTTGTCTCTTCAATTAATATAGATACATAGAAGCATCTTATCCTAATTCCTAACTCATTATCAAGATAGGATAGATCATTATAAATGTTGGCACACTAATCAAGAATGGGGTCCACACTCCAACACTCACCCATGTTGCCTTTCTTGATGTGTAAGTGCCAATTAATAGAACCATATGTGGCCATGCGTCACTTCAACATGTTCCACACTATTGTATGACAGTGATGGTAGAAAAAATGATTTTTCTACAAATAATTACTTCCTCGAGCTAATATTTCAGATTTTATTAGCCTATTTGGTGAGTAAGGACTATTTTATACCAACTTGGACCACACATTCCTTATCCACCATTCAACTATTTAATCGCCAAATCCAATAGATCTCTTAGAGGTAAGTGAGATCAAGGTTAATTTTAAAAGGGTTAATTTTAATTACCAATAGAGTACCACATGTGCTAGTGATATAGACGAACTATTGGATGATGACACGTGAACTTTTTTGTATACTTTCAATGTTAAAAAATATTTGATTGCAAATCTAATAAATTTTTCTTCTTTAAAAGTATATAAAAAGGTTCACGTGTCATCCTCTGATAAGTCACCTATACCACTAGCACCTATGATACTTTACCTAAGTTTTGTTCTAATTTTAAAGGGGTTGGTAATAATAATGTTTATTATGATATTTAATATGAGCTTCATTGTAAAAGGAATATGATAAAATGTGATTTTGATTATCAAGGTTTCCTTAAATAATTGATATTATATTAATATTTCTAGAATATTCTTACCTTGTAAGTTGATGACACATTGTAAGATAAGACTTTTGCCAATAGTTATAAAAAATCGGTTCGTGCCGGCCGGTTGAACCGGTCCCAATATCGCTATGGTACAATACTTATACCGATCAAAATCGGTCATACTGACCGATTTTCAATTGAACCGTACCGATCAAACCGATCAATTTTTATTTAAAATTAATTTTTTAATGAAATTAAAAATAATTATTGTTTTTTATTGATTTTGTAACGATATATTATATTTGTATATCTAAATTCACTAGTATGCGGTTTAATTAGTGAATCACCAGTTGAACCGCTATACCACTATACCAGTACCCTACCGGTTTGATGACCGGTACGGTATTAATAACACTGACTTTTACTATTGGTTCTCCTTTCGTGATGTATTTTTCTTGTTTTTTATATTTCTCTCTATTTTCTTATTTTTTTTTTTGTCTCTATTAAGGGTGTAAATAGGCCAGACCGCCTACCACTGACCTATTTATTACCTAACATATAACAGACCAAACCAGGTCAGACATTTTTAGTAAACATGTCAGACTTATGCTTCTCCAAAAGCCTATTTAACCGAAATAGGTCAGGTACATGCCTTTTAAAAAGCCTATTAAATCTAACAGGTCGGCCTATGTAATGTTACTATACATTTATACATTATTTTTACAACATGTACAAGAAACTAAATAATAATTTTTTATATAAATCCATTAGGAGTTAAAGATTAGATAATTTAATAATTGAATATTTAATTGTTGAGACTTGGGCTTAAGTACGTAACTTATCTCAGGTTAAATATTATAACAATATCATATTTTACTATGATATTAAAATACATTTTTTTGTATATTCTAACATCAAATGCACCACAAATCATTCGAATATATTACACAACATTGGAAGACGATGGAAATAATTGTGATAAAAAATTAACAATGTAACAAATTTCACACTAATTGTTATAATTATAATTTTTTTTTAATTTGTACATAATATGTTGAATTTTTTACCTTAACAGACTAACAATCCAAACCATCCTTTTAAACAGACAGACCTAGACTTTGATTTTTTTTAAACAGACCAAACCCAGGCTCCTATATATTATATAGGTCCGACCTGTTTAAGGCGAAGTTTGGTCTGATCTGACCTATTTCCACCCTTAGTCTCTATGTTTCTTGTGTCTTTTGTGATGGGTCCAAGTCTCTATTTATAGGAGAGTTTTGACACAATTTTTTTGGATAGAAAATCATTAGATACCGTATAAAATCTCAATTTTTTTATTACCCTGCATATAAGTGAAAATATTTATTTGATTTTATAAAGTCACAAGAAATGATTAAAAATTAAGGGGAATTAGCACACATGTAGTTTTTTGAAATGAAATTCTTCCGTAACTAGACTAATAAATGTTCATTAAACCACTTAAAAGTTAAAACCACTTTTTTATTTTTTATTCCATGGATAACAAAAGTTTATGGAAAATTAATTTGAATATTATCTCATTGCTATTAAGTTAATTAAGTGCTCATTAAACACATTTTTCATCTTAAAAAGAAAACGAAAATTGGGAAGAAGAGTTGACTTTGGGTGATATCTGATCATTACTGAGCCATAAATGCTTACTAATTTACTTAAAATCACTTTTTATTTTTTATTTTAAAAAAACGAAAGTGGGAGAGGAAAAAGGAAAATGATGTCATTAACTTATTCTCATTGCAATTATTATTGTGTTTTAATTATACAACCCAATCAAATTAATATTAAATTTATTTTATTTGAAGTGATTTGTTTATTTTCATATTGAAAACCTTAATAAATATTTTGATTAAGTCAAATTGTATTTGACTTGAGTTAAACCTTATATAACGAGTTGAGTTTCGAAGGAATATCATGTTAGTTTGAAATAATGTTATTAAAATCGTACTGGTTATCAAACCGGTTAGGGTACTAGTATAGTGGTATAGTGGTTCAGTAATTAAACTGCATGCCGGTTAAATCGGACATATTTGCTTATATATATATATATATATATGTAAACCTATAACAAAAAATTTCAAATAAGTAGGTATTCAGATTTATAATCTATATTCATAATCTACTCCAAATTTACACAAACAAACAACATTAAGTCTTTAACAAAATCAAAGTATAAAGTGTAAAACATATATTAATCCAAAATTATCACTTAACAAACGCAAAATACAAATAAACGACACAAGTATTAATCATTGAAGTTGAAGAATTGAAAATTTGATATTTGAAAAAACTATGTAATCTAGATTTTGAAATTTGAAATTTGCATATAATTTTTATTTTCTTATTTTTTTCATTAGCATTATTAATTTCAACAAAAACTATGTAATCTATATAACCACACCCAACACGTTAATTATAAGTTAGATATTTTAATAAACACAAAAAAATAAAATTTAAAATATATGCAATACAAAAATCTATATAACTCTATGGAAAAAAAGTTACATCACACCATTACTAGACACATATCACACTCCCTTCATTTTTTTTCCTCCTAAACATGTTCATATCTTATCATGTTCTCTCACACACTCTATTATTTCTTCATTTTTTCTATCAAACACTTAATCATATTCTCATATTCTTTTCTCCTCCAAAATTTTCATTTTCCCTAAATCAATTCTTATATTTCTTCATTTCCCATAAACTCATATTATGATTAGCAATCATATTATCCTATTATGCACATTCCTTATATATTTTCTTCTAAATCAATTATTTCCCCCAAAAATCTTTCTTCAATTTCCATAAATCAATTCTTTTATTTCTTCATTTTCTTACTTAATAGAGATATTGTCACGTTTTAACTGAAATAAATAAATTTAAGAATAAAAGCACATAACATTTAAACAATGAGGAGAGATTCATTGACTCCACTTACTCTTGGAATAAGTGGATCCCCATCCTTAAACAATAAGGAAACGACTTATTAATTTTGTGAAAATAGTAAGTAAACTCTTCATTGAATAAGAAGACTTCATTTACATTCCAACCAAAATATTAAAGTTTATGAAATCATATACCAAAAAGTGTTAAATTCAACCGATAAAAGCATGTATGCATATAAAATAATAGCCACCAAAAACACATATATTTATATATATATATCCAATTTTGAAATTTTTGCACTAAACTGGAAAGTATTAATTTATAGAGACTAAAAAGAACTATTTTAATTTATAGATACTAAAATCAAACACATAAGCTAAATGAATTATCGGGTTAGACACACGACAATGTTAAAATTAGATCAGCATTTTCCATCTAAAATAAATAATCACAAAATTGTTAGGAAATGTAAATAAAGTTGATTATAAGACACCTGACATAGCTGGATCTTGAATGTAATTCATGGGCTGATTTTGTAACACGTTTATAGACTATTTTTCTTCATGTATGGAATTTATAGAGTATATTTCAATTAAAATCTTCATGTATGGAATTTATAGAGTATATTTCAATTAAATTTTTGAGTAAATTGTACTAATATCACCTGAGTTTTAGTTAGTTATACAAAATATTTCTCTTTTTTGTAATTATATAAATCATTCCTAATTTATATACATACATTTATTATTGATAATTTGGGTAAAACTCATAGGGTCTGCCCGCCCGCACTTATTGGGCGGACAATACATGAAAAATATGTTCATCCGTCCTAAAATGTCCGTCCAAGATGTCCACTTCGCATGTGGACATTTCAAATGGGCAAAATGGGGAGCCACAAACATTGTTAGATAAAATATTAAACACCAAATATACAAATGTATATGTATTTTGTCAAAAATAAGAAATTGAGTTTCATTTGTGATATATGCATTTGTATATATATCAAATATAATAAAATACTATCATTTTCATATTTTATATATGTATTTGTATTTTGTAGGTAAATTATGTACTTGCCTATTTTGTATTATATATATGCATTTATATTTTGTAAGTATTGTTTCATTTGTATGATTGTCAAATATAAGAAAGTGAGTTCCATTTTGTAAGTATTAATTTTTACTTTGTATGAAGTGTATATAAATTTGTATATTTTTATATATATATTTTGGTTTTTATTTAGGGCGACCTGCAAGCCCGCCTTGTCCATGTTTAGGGCAGACAATGCATTATATTTCATGTCCTATTTTAAAAGTGGGCATGCCCATGCTATTTTAGGCGGACAATGCATGAGCATGAGTAGAGCGGCCATAATTGTCAATATTACATACATTATACTAACTACATTTGAAGGGAGATCAATGTGAATTTTTAAACAAGAAAATGAATGATTAATGTAATTTAAACCTCAAGGGGTCAATGTAATTTTAAGTTAAATTTCAAGGAGTGTTACTGTAATTTACTCTTAATTAACTACATATTAGAATAAGTTGATCATTTGTAAATTTGCATATAGAATTTTATTATAAAATTACTACATATATGCTAAGTACTAATGTACCTCTACGTTGTCGGTTATATATTAAGGATTGATGCATATATGCTACATAGGGTTCTCAATAAAGCAGTTCCTAAAACTCCCTATGAGTTATGAACCGGAAGGAAACCTAATTTGGGATATCTCCATATTTGGGGTTGTCCATCAGAAGTAAAAGTGTACAACCTACATGAAAAGAAGTTTGATGCAAGAATCATTAGTGGTTTCTTCATCGGCTATCCGGAAAGTCAAAAGGATATATATTTTATTATCCTAACCACATTATAATATTTATTGAGTCTGAAAATGCTAGGTTCATTGAGAATGGTCAAACAAGTGTGAATGATAAATCACGAAAGATAGATATTATGAAAATTTCTGATAAATCTTCTTCATTGAAAGTGTTTCCTCATGTTGTTGTTATTACCATTAAATAACACACAAAGACAACAAGATAATATCCAAAACCAATAGAATGAACATGTAGTTATAAATTTATATATTTATTTTCTTAAACTTTATACTTCATTGGTTTATCCCTGCACGAGGTCTGATTAGTTGTTTGGGCTTTTAGCCCAATGAATTATAATAATTTTCAATTAAATTATCGCATAATTTTAAAAAAAAGTAAAATAAAATGTTGAAATAGTGAAAATAAATGGAGAAGTTTCTGTTGTTGTATGATGACATGAGAATAACAGAGAGTGAGTGAATTTCATTTGTGATATGTTTTTAGGGCTAAAATCAAATGAATGGAACAAATTACCAAATCCCATAAACCTCTTCTCTCTCTTGATTGGAACCTCCTCCTCCCCGACGTTCCTGACTCTCACGCGCCGCCACCAGACCTCCTCCTCCTCCTCGTCGAACCCTCCGATCCTATGGCCTCCGATGGCCCTGACCACCTCACCGACCACCAGCTTCTGATATCTATTCAGAATAAGAAGGGAACACTCCAAAAAGCGGCTAAGGGCTTGCCTGATGGTGGTGCTAAGCTTCGCCTCACCATTCAGAACTATGAAGATGAACTCACTCGTCGAAAACTTAAGCGCCAACACGAGGTCTTATTATTTATATATTTAGAGTACAATGTTATTTCCAAAGATTATTTCTAGCAAAAGATTATGTCTAGCATCAATTGAGCTGACTTTTATAGACTTAGTTTATATCATTTTTTGTTTTTATTTTAAGTGTGGTTTTGTGATTTTACAAGCTTTGGCATAATGTGTATGTTATGTGGTTTAGTTTTATCAAGTTATATCTTTCTAAGGGAGTATTGTACTATTGATTTGTGTGATTAGTGTGATTTTGATTTTATGTTGTTTTTTGGTTTTCCTATGTAGAACAGGAATTTGATGAGGACCAGAAGAGGAAACAAGCTGCTGCTACAAGCACCAGTGTTGTTGGTGAGGTTTTTTCTGTTGCGATCATTTAGTAATGTTGTATTTATCGGCAGAATGTGTAGTTAGTTGAAGGATCACAATGGACTGTATTTTATGCTAATGGTGTTTGGTATTGGTACCAGAATGCTTTTGTTTATGGGATATACTATGAATCTGAATGTTTTTGTAGGTGTGTCTAATGATTTGACACAAGAGAATGACTCATCTCAAGCACCATCAGAATCCTCATTTTCATCCTGTTTTGTTAAGAAAATGGAAGATGATGTAAGGTCCTTTGCATCATTCGGAAAGTAATATATTTTTCCTTTCTAACTTGTCCTGTTTATTGCTTTACCTAACTTTCATTTGTTAAGCAGACTGATTGTGCGACAGTCAATGCATTTAGTGAAGATATATCACACTTCAAACATTGCAACAACCAAACAGTGAGAGAAAATGGAGAACCTAGAGAAAGAAAAGGACATCGATCTTCTTTTAGACGCGCTAGCAATCTTTCTAAGCGTACTCATTCTAATCATGATAAAAGCTCTAGAGCAACTTCAGCTTACTCTCAGGATAGCATTGGGAAATACTTGTTCAGGTTCGTTCCCAAAATGTAAGAGAAACTTCCGTACAGTTTTTCAATCTGTTCTCTTTAGAATGGTAACTTCATTGTGTGATATCAGTGTTGAGATAGACCCAATTTAGCGATTTTTCCATCCATAGTTGACCTGGCATGCATCTTTTGCTTCTTGCAATACTGAAATACTGCATTTCTTACTGTATGCCTATTTGCAAGTTAGGTTTACCAAGGGGTGTACTTTTAGTTCATAAGGTTGTATAGCCTTTTACATTTGGGACAGGGTGCTTGGGAATTTGGAGTACACAACAAAGGGTAGCTCATTTTATCAAAACACATGAGGGTTTGGTTCATCTCCTTACCTTACTTTTCACTGTTCCTGCTTCTGATGATATTTAAACTTAAAGACCTGGATTGTGTAACTAGGTTGTCAATTGCAGATAGTGGCCTACCCCAAAAACACTTTAGCAGGAAAGCGAGTAACGGGACAACCGTTACAACTAAGAAAAATATAAGTAATTTATAGTCTACGTATATAAATACTAAAATAGATCATATCAAAGACACATGTCTAATTAATATTCAAGATAATAGTATTACAGATTCTAGTGCTGATCGAAGTTGGATGCCATAATAGAGTTGTATGTCACAAAATTGAACCACACAATGATGTCAAAATTGGGTTCAATCAGTTTGATAAGAGAATCAATAAAGAGATGATGGGGCAAACAATTAGGGACCAAGGAAAAATCATGCTGAGAAAATGAAGTATGTTCGTGAATTAGAAAGCCTTGCAATTTTATTTGAAGAACATGTAAGCAACCAAACAGGTATACTGGAATTAGGAGGAAGAAGAAGAAATAGAAGGAAGAAGAAGAAAGAGAATGAAGGAGAAATAAATGTAGAATAGAGTAAAAATCACATGACCTAGGAAAATCAATGTGAAAGTAGAAGGGGAAGGTTAAATTACCTAAAACTCTAGGGGGAAACCTGCCTCCTATTAAAAAGAGGGCAAAAAAGACTTTTCTTCTCTAAAGTAAGGTTCCGGTCGCAACAAAATGTGTAGCGGGTTATCACCTACTATTTGATCGGCGATTCTATCGCTATTTGACCTGCTATAAACGCTATGGCCATTTGCACCGCTACCCACTGTGGCGTAGCGGGGAACAGTCGAGACCCTGCTACACTCTGCTATCACGGTGCTATAGAGCGCTATTGACTACCTAGGTGTGTAATGCTGAACCGTTAGGGTGCCCTCTTGGGGGCTGAAGGTTTTTTAGTTGTTCTTGGCTGATTTTGTTTCTTAAAATGTGTCTGCTACTGCTATTTTACTAATTTGCTCTTGATTAATGAGGGCTATATTTGATGTTTAGAGGGAGAAACATGATTATATTTGTTGTTTTGTTGTCTCAGTGAATGGAATTGTTTGCTGTTTTATTTTTGTTGATTTTTTAATTTTATTTTCCTTTAAATATTTTCAATTTGAAAAATATACTATAGAATCAGATGTGAAGGTTAACCATAGTATTTTTTGCAATCATATAACCCCTACTATTGTGCTGTGTTTGTCCTCAAAGATCACCTCTATTCAGCATCAGTATTTTTTGCCACGGAAAATTATTGATTTCTTATTGTTGGATTCTTATTTTTTCCCACTTTGTAGGAAGGATGTGTCTCAGGCAACTCAATCTGATGGCTTAAAGTCCAGGAAGGTATGCGTACTTATTTCTTGGTAGAGTACTTTGTTTTTGGTAGAGGTAAGGTATGCCTGTAATGTCTTATTTTCCCAATCGTCATTTTGTTAGCTTATAATTTTGCAGTTATAGTTGTTTGTCATATAAGTCCTAATTTCATTTGTAGTATGCTGATGATCAGACACATCTTTAGCTTCACTACTTACTTACAAGTGATAAGTTATATATGACATGTTTTAAACAGGGTCAGCCCATTGTTCTTGATGATGACGATGATGAAGGACCTAATATTCCAGAGAAAATAGAGGAAGAAAATAAACTTCCCGAATAGTAAGAGAATTTGATTGCTTTTACATGCTTATGAAATTATTTCTTTCTTTCATAACTAGCAGTATGCCTACGAAATACTTAGCTTTACTTTATTTGTGTCTCTCTTCAGCCTGAAAGAAGCTAAGATTTATTATCCAACAAGGTACTTCAAAAGAGTAACACTAGAACATTGTGTTTTAACTAATTTTGTAGTTCTAATTTATGTTGTATGACCTTTTAACTTTCCTTCGTGATTGTGCAGAGATGATCCAGAGTGTGTTGAAGTTTGTTACAAGGACATAGATTGCCTTGCTCCTGAAGGCTATTTAACATCAACTATAATGAACTTTTACATACGGTAAGTGTATCGTGCCTCTTCTTCCCTTCCCCTAGAGGTTCCTTCTGAAAATTTTATTTTTCCTTTGAAGAGGAAAACACATAATTTTGGTGCCTTCTTTCACGTCTTACCCTAAAAGTCATAGGAAGTGTTAAGTGATTTGCTGGCATGTAGAGGGAAATGCATGCTTAATTGACCAGATGCTGGAGTGGATTGAGTTTTTTTTTCGTTCGTCCTACAATACTAAAATTATTGGAATTATGATTCCATTTCTGTTCATTTTGTGATTCTTACATGGGTTATTTTATTTACAACAACAACCCAACCGTAATCCCACTAGGTGGAGTTGGCTACATGGATCGAACGACGCCATATTGCTCTTTCATAAATCATGTTCATTGACAAGACATTTATATCCAAATTTGGTTATTTTATTTAGTGTTAGAAAAATATAATTCTATTTTATGTTTTAATTCTAAGTAAATACCCATTTTGATCCTCAAAAAATACATCACATTGGTCAGTAGTCATAATTAATGTCATCAGCTTTGTGCTTAAAGAACTACTGCAATGTCATTTAAGGCTTAATATGACAGTAAAAGTGTGACATTGAAGGCCAATTTGACATTATGCATATATAGAGGACCAGGTGATGTCGTGAATATCAAATATATCGAGGATCAAAATAGACTTGTAGGTCTAATTTGAAATATGAAAATGTAGGTTATTTGATCTTATAAATTAGGTTATATATACATATTTATTTCTTTTATAATTTTCTGATATAGTAGCATACATGCTCTCTATGGGTTGACACCTGGGTTAATGGATTATTCTTTGTTGAACACTTGTGAGTGTATGTGCTGGGTATTTTGTAATGCTGCACTACCAAACTGGAGTTATGTACCAGTAATTAATACTTTGGTTTCTTAATCTGATATTTTGCTATTATCTCTTGAACTAGTTATATGATTGTGTTTTTGGCTTCTTTTAGGATTTGATTTGCCATACTAAAAACTTAAATCATACTGCAGAATAATAATAATCCTTTGACATATTTCGCATGTTTAGTTTTTGAGCTCTCTTATTATGTTTTGGTTTTGCTAGATATTTGAAGCAGCAAGCATCTCGTGCAAATAGATCGTTATCTGACTATCATTTTTTCAATACTTTTTTCTACAAGAAGCTTAAAGAGGCTGTTTCCAACAAGGTACTCAATTATCTTCCTGCACAAGCATAGCTGTATTTATATGTGTGCGCAGAGATTATTGTCTTAGCAAACATACTTTTATATCTGTGGTTATGATGATTTTGAAGGTAAATTTTGAGGTCAAGGTGAGTCATCACTATAAGATATAAATGTTAAATCAGTAAATGCTTCTTTTGCACAAGAAACTAGTAATTTATACTTATAATCATTGTAGTTTTCTAACAAGATTTTTTGGTTGCCTTTTCGTGCTGTAGAGACAACCCTTTCTGCTTTACAGAAAAGAATTTGTTTGTAATGGAAAAGTAATCTGAATAACAGATAGTTGTAGGAAGTGGACAATAAGGTTTTGAGAGAAAAAGTTTAGTTAAAATTAGTAGGTAAGTGGAGAGATCAAATAAGATATTAATTATCTAAAAAATATTTACTCTGATTTTAAATTACATTAGTGCCTATATTTCTTACATAAATATCTTTATTTAATATTTTGAAGAACTATTTTTATTTAAGAATCATTTGAATATAATAGTTTTAGACTTCTGGGGGCAAAAAATGAATACGAGAATCTGTCTGTTGCTTTCTTTATTTGTTGTAAAGAACTAAGATGCTTTGGTCATTAAAGTTAATTACCCTTTATGCTTTATTTAGTATTTAGTATATTTCTTTAATTCATTTTCAATTTCGATATCTAGCAAAGTGACAGAGAGAGGTTCTTTGCGAAGTTCAGAAGGTGGTGGAAGGGTGTAAATATTTTTCAAAAGCCATATATTTTGATTCCAATACATGAGGAGTAAGTTTTCTTGTTTGTAATTGCTAGATAGCTCTTTTTGTGCTTTCCTCGGAATTAGTTTGTTATTTGAAGAAAATACTATTCATATGATAAACAACTTCAAGGAGAGTTTTGTATACTATCTCTGAATTATCTCTATACAAGGTTTCTGTACATTATAAGGAACTATGAGAATAACTACTTGCCTTGAGTAGAGCTTAACCTAGGGCAAATAGTAATCTATCCTAATAAATGTGCAATCTACAATAACTTAATAATTCTTGGGCAAAGGAATCTTATTGTCAGTCCGGTAGAACTTAGAACACTAATTCCAATATGCACTTCCAGCACAATACTTGTATTTGACTGCAGGGTCACTGTTATATCTTCATCTGCCTGCCTCTCTACTCCCTTTTTGGATTTATTACTTATGATGTTTCATGCATTCAGTCTTCATTGGAGCTTGATCATTATCTGTATCCCGGACAAAGAAGATGAATCGGGGCCAATCATACTTCATTTGGATTCTTTGGGTCTTCACTCAAGTAAATCAGTTTTTAATAATATTAGAAGGTGAGACTAAAGAAGCACCTCTATGATTATATCCCATAAAATATGACATTCAGTTCATCCGTGCTGCTGTCGTTAGCTATTAAGCGTATCTTGCCATTATCTTCTATTCTGTGGTATAATTTCTTGATGTTGGTTTTGGGGGGTGGCAAGATGGATGTGTTTTTGTAAGCATAGAATATGACGAGGTCTTCTATAAGAAGCAAATGTAACGGAGTTGTATTTTAGAAGAATCATGTTGTCTTGTGATTTACTATTTGCAATGGAACCATTGGGAAATATCTCTATTCTTTGCTAATGGAAATAACTGATCTTGTCATGACACAACCTAAATGCAATAGCTCAGCATCACATTATTATATATACTATAGCTTTTGGCTTGTAGCTGGCAATTCTCATTTTTGCTTATCAAGAATGCAAGTTTTGCAAATCTGAGTATCTTCAGGCTTCAGAGTTTTAATTGGATTTCTTTTGGTAGTTTATGTACTTTCTATATATTTTATATATGTCCCCAGATGCTTTGAAGTGAGTGCTATTTTTGTAGTTGCTTTGGGAGCCTCGTGCACTGGGCCGCCTTTATTTTCTTTTTTGGAAGCCATCTTGCTGCATTCTTTTCAAAAGTACAACTTTGTATGAAATGAAGTTTTAAAGCATTATGCAACTTGATAGTGAAGTTACATGTATTCCCTTTGAAAGTATGTTCCAATTATCTAAACATTGTTACACAGTTATAAGAACTGGACTGGAAAACCGATGACCTAGCCATTTGGTACAACTGAAGGGTATGATAAATAAAGTTAAACCAGGTAAATAAAATAGATGATTTGAACAGGGTAAAACCGAAAAAAAATTTCCTTTGTCTATCTGGACAATCTTTTGGCTGGACCACCATGCTGGCAACATAGCCATATGACCAGGTTGACCGAGCCCAGTTCTTAAAACTTTGCTTTGTTAGTTCATTTATTGTACTATCTTCTGATTGGATGTTTTTAGGCTTTTGTCTTTAATTTATACATAACTCAATAATGTGAAATTATGCTTTGTAGCTATTTGTTAGAGGAAAAGAACTATTTGGACAAAGAATGTCTGTCTTCAGATGTACCAATTGCTGGGAAAATATGGAATTGCCTTCCTCGTAGAATTGATACTCAACCCATCGCGGTAAATCTTTAATCATGTCTTATTGATAATCTTGATAGTTTGAAAATGATGTTATTTTCACCTTTTGTTCTTGAAAATGAATATTTTGCCTTTATTGTATGCAACAAATGCCTTCTCCTTTCACAGCTCGTTGTTGTCTACATAATGTAATAGATTCCTGAATCCGGGTAGTGCTGGATATCCTTTTTTAGAAACTTGTTTGGTAAACTGGCAAACCGAGTCTGACAGCTTCAAGAAAAAAATTCGTTTAGTCTTTAACTTTTACTGCAGCCTTCAAAGCTACGTATTTCGAATGTTCAGCATGTTGATGTGGATCAAGCACATTGAAGTTAGGTTCTTGAGATTTCATGCTAAGAGCCAAAGCAGCAAATCCATTATGTTGTTTCAGTAATTATAGTGATCTTTTATCTGAAATTTCAAAATTGTGGGATGTCCACCAATATTTCAACATGTTGCAATTACATTTTACACACCCTTTTCCACAGGTTCCTCAACAGAAGAATGAGTCTGATTGTGGTCTTTTTGTACTGTACTTCATTCAACGTTTCATCGAAGAGGCACCTGAAAGACTGAAGAAGAAAGATTTAGATATGGTAATTTGTGTAGTTGTTTTTTAGTATAATTCATTCATGTAATAGGTTTTATCGATTCATACTTTCGAATCTACAGTTTGGCAAGCGCTGGTTCAGACCTGAAGAGGCATCCAGTCTGAGAGTAAAAATCCGTAAATTGCTGGTGGCAGAACTCCGAAATTCAGTGTCGGAATCTTCTTCTCTGGCAGCATCTGCTGACCCTGCAATCGAAGAATGTGTTGATACTGCCAACGATTCTTCATAGCTAATAAGGCCGTATGAGTTGAGATTCTCATTTCATTGAATATGAACAATCTGTTGAAAGTTGACATAGTTGATGCCAGTGTTTTTCCAATTTAACAAACATCAACTATTGTGGTGGTAGTTTGTGGATATTGAGAAAGTTTCCTATGGCCTGGTAATTACTCTAAGGATCTTTGTCCAGTTCCTAAACATTTCTTGTGGGATAGGAGTTCCCTCCAAATATATGTATAGTGGGGGAAACAGTACAGAGCTGACAACTAGAGATGATAAATAATAGTCTTGAAAATGATGAATAGTTTGATCCTGAGAATGTTCTTTACTTCATTTTCTCACCCACTAAAGTTTGGTTGTGTATTTTTATTGGGTAACAATGTTATTAATTTTACATATTACAAATTATAACTTTGACTATTCTACATTGCTTTGGAAAATCAACCTTCTCTAATCTGATCTGATACATGGGTTACAAAAACAGTACAGTGTCAGTTTGTGCTATTTGTGCTTGTGAGCAGAGGCAAACACAAAGGAACTGATTGAATCTTAGAGAATTGTTATATTTTCTATGAGTAGATTGTTAAGGACATTGTCTCTTGAAGAATCTATGGAAAACTCATTGTACAATTTGATAACTGCAGTTTTAGGGACAATAATAACTATTGTTTCTACAATCCAACAAGTTCATGTCACATAATCAAAATGAGTGCTTGTGTGTGTTGGTTTCCTAGTAAGGTTGCTTCTTATTTGTGAAATAAACAACCATTTTGAATTCTTCTTTTTTTCACATTTCAGCTACATAAGTCATTTGTATATCATTTTCATAACCCAGCCATACTATCTCCATTTAGCTTTTCCTTTTTATCCCTTCCATGCAAATGTCTTATGGCCATAATGGAGAATGTATGATGGTTTTGGCATAATTAAATCATATTATAATTGCAAGCACCCTTTAAGTTTGTTGCTTATTGTTTTAAGCTTTTTATTTTATTTGTTTTTGGATGAGTTGATTTGTTTTAGCCTTTTATATTTTCCCTCTTAGGATGTCATTTTTTCTATTATTGTACTAAAAGTTATATATAAATTTCCTTAAACAATTTTAATAAAATATCAATCAGAAGACTTCAATTAAAATTAGTTTAAATGTAAAAAATTGTTTAGTAACATAAATATAATATATTCATATGTTAAGATGTATAATATTGTAATATATGCACATGTTAATATAAATGTTGAAGGATGATAACTTTAGTTATTTAAATACTTGGCTTGTTATTTCAATATTTGATATATATTCTAGTTTTAAAGAAAAAAAACATGAATGATTTTACTATGGGTGGGGATCATCTTACCCCAAGAGTAAGTGGAAAAACATATTTCACATCTTAACCAATTATTATAAGAAAATCTAACAGTTTAGATCTATTTACTAATTCAACTCATTGAATTTTCCTAGAATAAATGGTTAAGATGTGAAATATATTTGTTTCTGTTGTAAATCTCTTCCCATGATACATCATCAAGTAATAATGTATGAAGTCTGTACATATGCTTTTACAAAACATTTATGTTTTATTATAATAACACATTAGATAAATATCAAGATAAGAGAATATGTGATCTAGTGAGAAGGGTACTATAAATAGTCCTTCAAGTTAAACCTTTTGTTTTTTTTCAGATGAAATAATTTGTGTTAACCTCTTATTATTTTCCTTTTGATGGTTCTTTCATCACACATGTTCAACTTCACTTAAACGATGTCTTCATGCTTAACTTCTTTGTAGGTTTTTGATAAGGAAAACAACTCTGATTTGCTCATATGTTACCTGTAGATATTTATTCAAAATTATAGAAATAAAAAAGTAAAACTAAGAAAATAAATAATAAAATAATTTTCACAAAATCATAAATTTAATTTATATATATAATTATTTTAAACAATGTTAGTAAAATCTCATTCACAAGTACATAAAGTATAATTAGTTTAAATGTAAGAAATTCTTTATAAACACTTTTTTTATTAATATTGATAAGAGCACAAGTTGTACCTATCTCAATTGTACATCATTGATCCCAAAGCAACACCATGTCCCACCTACCTTATGCAAGTATACATGAATAAACAAATAATATTTTAGGTAATGTAACAATACATACATATTTTTCTCATAAAATAATACATTTGGGTCTTTAATTACACACACGGTTGAGGTTGTTGCATGATAAGCCGAGATTGAAGGAGAGAATAAAGATTAATGAAAGAACAAGACACTTGGATCCTTAACAAACCCAAATAATCTATATGAAAATATGAAACAACAAAATATAATATTCTAATGTTCCTCTTTTCCTAAATAAACTAACTATTTTACAATTCAAGGACAACAAAACAGTTTTATTTTATTATTTTCTCTCTTCATTTTGAGATTTTGAGACTCTCTCTCTTCCATCTCTTTGATCGAGCTGGCAATTCTGTTCGCAGAAGTTGCGCAGTTCGACAAATTCATTATTCTCTTCAATGTTTGAATGGAACATCCTTAAACCCATCTTTCTGTTTTTCTCATAAATTAACCTTCTTTTTTTGTTATATATATATATATATATATATATATATGTTCTTGATTTATGGCTCACAAGAAGGAGAAAAATGATTCCGAAAATGATACGAAAAGTGATTCCATAAAAGATACGAAAAGTGATTCCAAAAATGATATAGACAAGTTTTTACCATCCAAAGCAACCTCTGATATTCCAAAGAAGCATTTGTTTAACATTAACAATGATTCATTTCCAACACCAAAACCTATTCTTCATCATCATCATTCACTTTCTCCAAAATCTGCACCGTTGCTTTCTCCACCACCACCACCCTCATTGCCACCATCTTCTCCACCTTCTTCACCACCATTACCTTCTTCGCCTCCACCACCATTACCTGCCTCTCCACCACCACCACAACTGTCACCACCACCACCACAACTATCACCACCACCACCACAACTACCACCACCACCACCTCCACCAAAGTTCCAAGCTCCACCTCCACCTTCATCATCTCCTCCTCCTTCACCACCCTCACGTAATGGTGCACCTTCCAATGATTCTTCAACGTCCAAATCACCCATCTCTCCTCTTCCAATACCTTCAGGGTCAAACAACCATACCATGCACGGTGGTGGTGGGTCCCATGCAAAATCAGGTGGTGGTGGTGGTGGTGGTGGTTCTTCTTCTTCTTCTTCTTCTTCTTCAAATGATTCCTCATCATCATCATCTACACCAAGTGATGATAATAGTCCAGGAAAATATGTTGGTTATACATTGGCTGGGGTTTTCGTTATTGGTGTAGTTGCTTTAGCACTATTTTACACTTACAAGAGATCAAAGAGGAAAACAACATCAAAAGGAGATTCCTTGGTTGCAACCTATGATATTGACATTCATGCAAAATCAGGTAACAATTTAACAATTTCTATCTTCTTTATTATTTTTTTGATAAGGAACATCAAATGAGAATGTGTGCCATGCATGGACACAGATCACTTGTCACATTCTCTGTTTCACTAACTGTCTTGTTACTTTTTATTTTTTAATTTATTATTTTATCCACGTAGCATTGGCTTACTACATTTAGTTTTTATGTTTAATTCAAAGAATGTTAGAGACCATTATCCTGATAGAAAAATGTAGCTATCTTTTTTGTTGCTGAGAAACATTGACTTGCTACATTTTAATATTCATGTCTAATGATATGAGGCATCACACATCAGGTACAGATGTGCAATACAAAGCACAACAGCCACAATCTGTGCATGGAAACATCTATGGAAATGGGAGTATGAAACATATAGGAGGAGGTTCTTTAGACACAGCACAACCCAAAAGTGCTCAAATAGCTTTTACCTATGACATGGTTATGGAAATGACCAATGCATTTTGTAGTGAAAATGTTATAGGGGAAGGTGGATTTGGGTGTGTTTACAAGGGTTGGTTACATGATGGAAGAGCAGTTGCAGTTAAGCAGCTTAAGGCTGGAAGTGGACAAGGAGAGAGAGAATTTCAAGCTGAAGTTGAGATTATAAGTCGTGTTCATCATAAGCATTTGGTTTCATTAGTTGGTTATTGCATATTTGAGCAGCAAAGAATGCTTATCTATGAGTTTCTTCCTAATGGAACACTCCATCATCACTTGCATGGTAATGTGAGTTTTCCCTTTATTTTTCTTACAAAAATGATAATAGAGTTCTTGTTTTCTATATGCTATATGTATGATATGGTTCTCAATTCTCATATTGCAGGAAGTGAAATGCCAGTTCTGGATTGGTCCAAGAGGCTGAAGATTGCAATTGGAGCTGCAAAGGGATTGGCATATCTACATGAGGACTGTATGTATATCTTGGATTTTTGTTTTTTAATATGACTAATATTTTTTTGAAGTGATGTGCAGAAAGCAATGTAACAATTCATTAATCCTTATATTGTGTCTCCTATCATATCTCATTCCTTAAAAATGTGTATGAAGTTTGATGAAATTTACTAAAAGATATTAAAAGGGATGCAGAATTAAGGGGGGATAAATTTTAGTTATATCGAGATTATGGATATGATTCAAATTAGATCTTGGGTTTGGTTTACAAATATTGTTGGTTGTAATTCGTTATCTTTTGCACAATGGTGCATTGATCCTATTACGTGTATGGACCTGTATTGCAAGTTGTAATTGTGTTGGTTGTAAGTTGTAATCGGGTTGACACCCCTTGTGCATTTTAAAGCATAGAACTAGCACTAAGCTTAGCAGATATCTTAGTCTTAATTCTGCCTTTTATGAATAACAAAAGTATTTTGTCTATCTCTAGGCAGCCAAAAGATTATTCACAGAGATATTAAGTCAGCAAATATACTATTGGATGATGCTTTTGAGGCACAGGTATGCATATACTTTGTGTTTTGGTCATGCATAGTTAAGAAATATATATTTTGTAAAATATAATGCAATCTCTTTAAATGCAAAGTCTAGATCCTAATTAACCATTGTTAAAACACAGGTTGCAGACTTTGGACTTGCAAGACTAACAGATACTGGCAATACCCATGTATCAACTAGGGTTATGGGGACCTTTGGGTAGGTTTCCTATGCCTTGACATAAACAAAATACTAATTGAAAATAAATTTCAAGGTTGTTAGAAAAAGAAAAGAAACAATTTAAAAATAACTAGCACTAAGCAGTTTTCACTGGAAAATTGGTTTTCTATAGAATCCAAATGGTATCAATCTATATATAAACTCACCTACAAAAGCTTGACTATTGTTGGCTAATGGTTACAATTCATCAGTTTTATTTTAGGACTAGAGGTAAGGTAGATTCCAACTTCAATAAAGTGACTTGGCTTTAAACTTTGAAAACAGCCCTTAACATTTAAGGTCTTTATTTTACAACTAAACTGGTATTCCTGATAGTTTAATAATAGTAGATACATTTGTCATAAAACCTTATTCAGTGAAGCCATATTCAAATTACATCACTAACTCATTTTGGCATGAATGTGCAGATACATGGCTCCAGAGTATGCAACAAGTGGAAAATTAACTGATAGATCAGATGTTTTCTCATTCGGGGTTGTCCTCCTTGAGCTTATAACTGGAAGGAAACCAGTTGATCAAACTCAGCCTTTGGGAGATGAGAGTTTGGTTGAGTGGGTAAGAATGAACCTTGTTCATATTTTTTGAAAAACAAATTTACATTTTTTGAAGTGTTTCTATTCCTTCTGTTCTCTTATCTCTCTATTATCCTTTCTATAACTAGAAGCAATCCTATAATAATGGAAGACATGGTTCTGTATGAAGTTAATAATCTCAACAGATTGTTCTATGATAAAGAAAACATGTTCCATTGATGACTCCTGTTATTCTTTTTTTCTTGTGATACAAGTTAACATATGCAGCTAACATGTTTTACTCTATCCACAGGCTAGACCCCTTCTTATTCGTGCCATTGAGACACGCGACATTAGTGAATTAACAGATCCAAGGCTTGAAAAACACTATGTGGAGAGTGAAATGTTCAGAATGATTGAGGCAGCTGCAGCATGTGTTCGCCACTCAACTCCTAAACGGCCACGAATGGTTCAGGTGATAACAATACACAAAAACAACAGCTTCTTTGTAGTTCATCAAAATATCTATATTAGGATTGTTGTTTTCCTTTGACATAACTATCTTTGTTTCTAAGTTCTATCTCAACCTATTTAAGACATCCACTGATCTTTCTCTTGGTTTCATATCAGGTGGTAAGGGCCTTAGATAGTGGAGATGATATATCTGATCTAACTAATGGGGTAAAATATGGCCAGAGCACTGTTTATGATTCTAGGCAGTATGATAAAGATATTATGCTATTCAGGAGGATGGCCAATGACAGCTTTGTTGATACTAATTCTGATATGTACTGTAGAGAATACGGTTATTCGAGAGATATGTCTGGAATCCAACCTGCTTGGTTACGGAGTGGTTCTAGCGGCGAGTCAGAATCGAACGCTTTCAACAGTCAACGGAGTAGCAGTTGATGAGCACAAGTACTGAGGGAATGCACACAAAGCAGTTCATTGTAATGACAAATGAGCATAGGCATAAAGGAGTTGGAGGCTGCTGGTTTTAGCCTCTAGTTGATCCACCAAAACTGCCCTAATGGATCATGGCATTGCATCATCTTGCAGGGAGCAACAAGCTTTTGTTTTTACAAGGATTGAAACTATGACCTTTATCCGATCCTGTATCAAAGTGTTACTTTCAATTGTTGGTTCAATTTTCTTGCCCCTTTTCTTCTTTTTGATACCAAGGGATGTTGAAAGCTTGTAAAAAGATAATTTTCTTCAGGCCATTTTTTAATTATTATTATGGACAGATATTTTGGCACAAAGGTAAGGTTGGTTGCCTTATAACCTGGAAGTCATAGGTTCAAATGCTGGAAACAGTCTCTTCTTCGCTTACGAAGGTAAAGCTGCAAATATTTATCCTCCTCAGACCGCACTAGGTGGGAACCTTGTGCACTGGACCGCACTAGGTGGGAACCTTGATTTTCTTACTACATGTTTGATGCATTATGATACAACAACCAACCCTTAATCCCACTAGATGAGGTCAACTACATGGGTC
This sequence comes from Lupinus albus, assembly GCA_009771035.1. NCBI lineage: Eukaryota > Viridiplantae > Streptophyta > Magnoliopsida > Fabales > Fabaceae > Lupinus > Lupinus albus. The sequence continues at coordinate 14,756,141 of CM020007.1, read as the reverse complement.
AGATAACGCCATAATGTTCTATCGCATTGATATCTAAATTTTTCCTAATTAATCATTTTGCCTATGGTTTTTTCTTGGTATCTCTCTACCACCATTAGAAATTAGACCAACCTCCATTTGATCTACTCTCTTTACTAGGTTTCTAATAGTTTCCTCCATACATGCTCAAACTATCTGAGGCACGATTCTACCATATTTTCAAAAATAAGAGCTACCCAGTTTTCTCTCTAATACATTCATTCCTAATATTTTCTTGTTTAGTGTTGACATTTTGCCACTAACATTCCATCTCATATAACATTGTGATTGTTATAAAATATCACCTTAAACGTGAGTACATCATATAACACCTTATGTACTCCACCATTTCACCCATCCTGCTTGAATCCTATGGTTTACATCTCCATCATTTCCACATAGCGTTGTATTAACCCGACATACTTAAATCAAGTGAGTTGTGGTATGGTATGATCCCCAATCTCTACATCTACAATAGAGTTTATTTACATCTTGCTAAACTTATATTCCATACACTTCGTCATATTTTTATTTTTTGTATTATGGTATTCAAAATAAAATAGTTTTCATTCTGATATGGTGGCTTATTTTCCATTATAAATTTACAGATGTGATTACTTGAGGATTGATAATATTACTGCAACCATATCTTACTAAGACCAAGAAGTGGAAATGGTAATAAAAATACAATATATCTTCTAGAATGACTATAGTCAGGAGTTTCAGTTTTGGAGCAAATAAAATTGGATATACAATTTATACTTCTAGTCCAACTTTTTTTCTATATAGTTGTGTGATATTGATTTACTGATAATAACCAAGTTGTTTTTTTGGTAATGTAATAACCAAGTTGTTTGATAACAAGTAATCTTTCAAGTTCTTTAAATCTCACCTGTAACTGAAATTTCAATGTACCACTTATGCAAACTTTGTAAAGGAGCTGTTGTTTACTTGAACTCATTATATCATCACTATTTTCTTGAATCATTCACCTGCATTCTTTATCAAATACTCTTTCAGTGTAGCTGGGTGAATATCCTGCTTTGTTGCCTGTGGAGCAAAATATAATCTCATTCTATCAGAAAGGGTGATCCTATGAACTAAAATACAAGAATGAAAAATTTTAGAAAATAGTTTTAATCAACTTATTTTTCAAATAACACAGGTTACATTTTCCCCCATGAATGAAATCTTTTTTCTAGTTTATTGGTCCCTATCCCTAATATAATTGTATAAGTGCTCTCTGAAGTGAAGGGGTAGTGGATCCCCTTTATAACTTACATGCCCAAAGTGGAATGTGACTAGTGTTTGGGTGTTTTGAGTTCTGAGTCAAAATAGCAGCAAATTAGCTCATCCTTTTTTTAGGGTGCTCCATATTTTTAGCAAATTAATGCACTTTGCTAGTATTCCAGTGTCTTAGACCCTCACCTTAACTGTTAGAATGTTAATGACTTTGCCATCAAGTGTGGCCACATTGGCACTGGCCACCTGCAGTCCAAATGAATGTATAGCTTCCATCAACCTTGAAAACCCACCTTGCTTCTTCTCACAGTATAACTTAATCAAGAAATCTGTCCGGCCGATGTGGTACACTTCTACTTGCACCTGGGTATATGTTAACAGATTGTATTAGGTCACTAAGGCAACATGTGTTGAAGTTTAGTTTGATCCATGATTTGGAAAGAAAAAAAACAGTGAAAAAGATATCAATACTCATGGTACCTTCATCTGCCTCATTTTGTTGCATTCAGAAGAGCTTTGGTTGAGTTCAGTAAAAGGGGCACGTCTCATTCCTCCATTTTCTTTGTCATTTGACATCTTCAATTGTGGCTTGTTTCTTTCACACTCCTCCACTTCCAAAGCCATAACCTCATCTTTAAGTTCTTTTACCTCATGCTGCAATTCCTTTATGTAGTCAATTGCATCTGAAAGAATTGATACTCTATCCATCTGCCAACATTCAAGTGAATTAGATCGTATGCGAATTAAGAAGAAATATTACTGTATGCATGCTTTGGATTTAAACAGTTTTATCTACCTTGGTTATTTTTGGGACCAGAGACCGTAGCGTGAAAAGTCCATTTTTTATCTTGTTTCTCCTTTTCCTCTCTGTGGCAAGATTTTTAGCAATGAAGGTTTCGCTTCGAGGCTGCCTCGCCAGTTTTGCTTTATCTTCTTCCCTAGTGCCACAATGGGAACTTAAACCTTTCCTTTGTTTCCCTGAAGCTTCATTGTACTCAGGCCTTTTAACTTTAGGCATAGGAGATATTTTAACTAATTGCTTCAGATATTCATGCTGAGTCTTTGAATCAAATGATAAATGTTCATTTGAAGGATTAGACCCACTCGAGGTTCTTTCGATGCTAGGATGGGAGCTGCACTTTGCTCCTGGCAGGTGATCAATGAAGTTTAGACTCGCGTACCCTGCAGCAGTTGTAGTTTCTTGCTTCAAAGAGACACAACAGTGTGCTGATATGTACTCTATGATACTCATATCTTTTGGAATCTGTGAAAGGTGAGTAGTTTATTAACTAAAGAATTTTCAATTAGAGGTAATGCCAATAAGTATAATGATCAGCATCTTACAAGCTTTGCAGTGAAGAGCTCGATAAGTCCACCAACAATAGGGATCAGAACTTGTGTCCCTACTGAACCCTGTCAAAACAGACATACTTCAAGTTTATGATCTTCTTAAGTATGGTGAATCAACCATTAAGATTCTCAGCTAAAATTCAAATATCTTGCCCTGTATCCATGACAACCATTACGGCCATTCATTTAACCGAGTGATGAGTTACTTTGAGAAGGTGTTTGTTTCAGCATGAAACTTTATCAGGGTTGTCACTATTTTTTGAAGTCCATATATCACAATGGACTCTGAGGGTGTAATTAGCTCATCAAATAATAGGATTTGTTGTAACATAAGCATATAACAAATGCAAAACCATTTCTAATATCAAACAGAAAGTGTTATACCATAACGATGGAGAGGAAGTATATGACCAGCAACATTAAAAGGAAGAAAATAAACAGTTCCGGTTTTGCATTAAATTGATTTCAGTTCAGATGTAAACTAAAAGAAAGAACTCAAACTGCTTACTTTCCACTTGGCTCAAGACTTTAACTTCAGGGAACCTTCTCAATCCCAAAAATTATAAGCTTTTGAGAACAATAATAATACTAAATTATAGGCTTATTATAATTAACAATATTGGCTTGTTGCAAGCATTATAACAGAAACTAACAAATGGAGAAGGGTTAGTTTTATAAAACAAATGTGGGAAAGAGAAAAATTACCTCCTGGTTCTTGGTAAGCCATTTTGGTTGCTGTGATATAGCAATCTCTCCATGAACCCTGGGCAAGAAATCAGAATCACATAATTTTCATTATGCTTAATTTCCTTCACCAAATATATAAATAAATAAACAATATACAAAAGTTTGTATCCAAAAAGAAATCATTTACTACATCAAAAATACACAAATGTAATAAACCATTTCAAAACTTTACAAACAGGACTAGTCAAGTTTTTAAATTTGGGTCTGCAATCGCAACCAAGGCCGTAACATTATAGTTTTGGTAATCTCTACAATACATCGCCATCTTAATTGTGACCATATCAACCGTATTGTCTCGCATTAGTCCTTAAACGCGTAATCCCTTTGGGCAAATGTTAACAAAAAAAAATCCAAAAACATATGATAGTTACCAAAAACATAAAAAGATAAAACATAATGAGAACATAACAGAAATAAGTAGATAGATTACCCAGAAAATAGAGAAAATGCAAAAGGAAGCTTGGCAAGTTCCTCACAAGCCTTAGTTCTAATTGGATGATGAAAGTGTGTATCCCTACAAATAAGATTAGGAGCCAAGTAGCATTGATCATCCATTTCTTCTTCTTTGAGCTTGATCACATTCTGCTCAATATTTTCTTCACTGCAACTACCACTACAACAACAACCCATCCACTCAACATACCTAAATATAAATATGCACAAATCATCAAACACAAGATAGTCAAGTTAATGAAAATGAAAATGAAAATAAAAAAAGAAAAGAAAAAATGGGTAATGTGTAAGAGTAAGAGTACCTAGTTGGGTCATTGCCATATTTCCAAACAACTATAAAGTCCCAAGCTTTGGTATGAACAAGGGGTCTAAGCCACTCAACTATTTCCATTTCATTCATTGGCTTAAGAAGAAACTATGAATATATGGTACTCTTTCTTAAATAGTTAGTGTTCAGAGTAAGGACTGTACCTTAATGCATTTCTAGAATGCTAATGGTGATTCAAGGAAACTTCACTCTTTCATACTTATAACCTTGTATGGAAAATAATGTGCAACTTTAATTCTGATTTATTATTATGCAAAAATTATTTTTTCAATTTACAAATTAAATATTATGGTGTGAGTTTGATTCCTCTTAATTTTAAGTTTTTCAAATAGTAATAAGGAAGAAAATTTGTAATATATACTCATTCTTATGCATAAAAATATATATACAATTATTATTCAATATTTATTTGTATTATCTAAAGAATCATAATTGAATATAAATAAGGGAGGGAGTAACATATCATAATGGAAACATGTGGGATACCTGGCCCACCATTTTTTTCTTCAAAATTTGTACAATCTATTTTTTTTTTGCCATTTTCAAATATATATTGTTACTTCTAATATTTATCAGAATGATTTTACATTTGTCAAACTTTTGCATCAAAAGTCTTAATCTGGATTTTTATAAATCATTAAATATTGATGTCATTAGCCATTTATGTTTGAACAACTTTCAACCATCTATGAATTAGTGCAATTCTGATCATACATGGAAAGTGAATGCATATTATTTGATTGGTTGAGTTATTTGTTTTATTTTAACTATTTTTGTTTAGTTATTACATAAATATCATTTTTAACAACGAAGATAACCAAACAAAATTATAGTAAAATAGAAGATGAATTTCTTATAACAACATGATGTTTATATTGAAAATAAAATAGCTAAAAATTTGACTCATAATTTAATCATTGATGAGTTTAAGTCTTTAAAATAACGAAAAGTGACACTTTATATACATTTTTATTTTACGTATTAATTATTGTTATTTATAATTAATATGTTATTTTAAAACTTTAAAAAAGTTTGCATATTCCTTTATATATTTTTGTTACTCAATTTGGAACACAACGCATAATGATGAAAGGGCACGGTGGGTAGCCACCATGTTAATAGATTTCTTATTTCAAATTAGTATTTTATCTTACTTGATTATTGTAGTCTAACATTGATAAAACATTTTGAAGAGTTATTTTATTTTACCGAGTCATATAAATTGACATATAAATATAACCATTTGCATACGTTAAAATGGACGAAAAACTCAAAACCTCTCAACCATTCTTCAATCTAAGTCACATTATGTTGTCACTTGCATGCAAAGATCTAAGGAGACTATTAGTTTATAAACTACCATTATCGATATGCTTAGTTTAGGGTGTGCAGATCAAACCAAAACCTTTTATTGTGTCCCGGAGGGGATTTGCTAGTACATCTGTTGCAATCAAAATGAAAAAGATTGGTGGGAAAAATTGAGCTCAAAGTCTAGTATTCCTATACGCCTTGGAAATCAAATATTACCTTTTTACCTTCTCCTTATCAAACCCCAACTCCAATCGATCTTTAGGTTTGAATTTCTATAATAATGCCAACAACGTTGGAAAAAATGATTTTCGAGTTTACGAAATTTAAAAAGTTTGAAGATGGAAACTTTTATAGTTGGCAAAAGAAAACACCCTTCCTATTGTAAGACAATGTATGTTTTAAACTTACCACTCACCGTTAGTCTTAGCAAAACGGTTTATTATTGGATAAAATTATCCTTAATATAAAAAATACGAGGAGGGATCCACTTACTCCAAAAAACACTTACTCTTCATCTTAGCCATCCAATCTTGAAAAAATCAATGGTTTAGATGTACTCATCAATTCAAACCATTGGATTCCCAAGAATGAATGGTCATGATGTGAAGTAGAGTAAGTGGATCCCTCCCCAAAAAATATAGGAGGGTCAAAGAGTGACTAATAGTCTTAGCTTTATGGACCACTCACCGTTAGGGATAGAGATACCCTTGGCAGGGACCAGGGTCCTAATCTGAAGCATATGGTACAATAGAGATACCCTTGGAAGGGTACTAATCTGAAGAATATGGTACAAGTGTATCATTCTAATACGTATACCATATCTCTCACTGCAGGAATCTTTCACATGCTGCCACTTACTATTTTCTTCACAAATTCTCTTTGACTAACTTACCATAAATTACTATACAACTTTTCAATAAGCTTTAGAAAAATCACTTCCATCCTTCATTATTGTATTGTCGATCATTTATTTGTTTTACTTTTATTTAAGACCCAATTATAATTGAAAATGAATATTGAATAATTCAGTAACAGTATAAAAAACTCTTACACCATCGGTGTATATATTTTTTCTCAAAATAAAAAAAAATCATTTATTTTTGTTCCCATGATAAGTTTCATTCACTATAGAGTATAGATAAAGAGGCTTAAGCATGGGATTGAAGAACAAATGTTCAATTGGATAATTGTAGTTAATGGAAATTAAATAATTAAATGTTCAAGATAGTTGAAGGACTAAAAGTACAATTAAATATGTATTCTTCTATTACTACTTAAAAATTAAAAATATTCTATCGTCATTTTAACATTTTCAAGGTAATGTAAATCTTTCTCATCTTTGCTTAATTTTCTATTTGGTTAATTTAAAAAAAATTGTTTATATGTGGTGGGAGGAATCTTTCATGGCATATTATTGTTTTCCTCTCAAAATTAATATATATTCTCTGTGTCAGTATACAGTTATTTGCATTGTCAATATTTTACTAATCATTCATATATATAAATAACTAGCAAGCAAGTGACCCGTGCATTTGCACGGGCGGTATTTTTTTACCGTATGATTCAGAACATACATTACATATGCATTTATATGGTTACGAACACACGTTATTTGTGTATTTTCATGGTTAAAATACATATATTACGTGTGCATTAAGAAGACACATGTTACCAGTGCATTCGTATAGTTAAAAACACACATGTTATCCCTACATTCGCATTGCTAAGAAAATACATGTTACCCATACACTTTTGTACTTTCTTGATTGATAATCATGTTCTATAGTCTATATATTTGGCTAACTAATAAATATAATAAAAATTTATATTGTTCATTATTAATATGGACGTGCATATGAAGAATTTGTTTAATTTTATGATTTATTGTGATAATTTCTTAATGTAACTTGTTTATAATTTATTTTACTTTTAAGATATTATTTCTTAGTAGTTGTTAGTATAATTGATTTATTATTTCATATTTTTTTAATAAGTAATTTAATGATTAATACTTTACGAGTTTAATGATTTAGTATGACAATTTCGAAAATAATATTTTAATAGATAGAGGTGGAATTTATTAATAAATGGTTATTTAAATATGGAAGTTGTAATTATATAGTTCGATTTTTTTTCCTTCAAAATAGTGAAGACCTAAATTATTTAGGATTAAAACTATTAAAATATTTTAAAGATATGAAATGGGACGTTATAATTAAATTTTTAGATTTTTTTTTTAAAAATAAAGCAGGCATACTAATTTGCATATAGTGATTACTATACATTATTTTTTAGCTTGAATATCATCATCGATATCACCCATAAGCACCACGTTAAATGACAATATGTGTTTCTATTCCTTAATGTTCACGAGTTTTATTTCTTTCCTAATGGTTGACGGTATTTATTCAAAGTAATTATTAATTGTTAGTTATTAATTTGCAATTGATCGGCGATATTTATTCAACGCTGTCGATATTTATTCACTTATTCGATTACAAATTACAATAGTATAAAAAATTTATTGTCATTATTTGCCTATGTAGTTTCTATTCCCTTATGAATTTTCCTTTATTGTTTGTTTTATATTATGTATTTTTATATGAATTTTTATCTTTCATTGTTCACATTAATTACTCTTAAATATCGAGAGTAATTATCTCCAAAACCGTTATTATTACATAATTATCCACAATTCATATAAATGATCATTTTAATACTTGAAAAGTTTGTCTATATGTAAAAATAAAACAAAACAAAAAGTTAGAATTTATGACATTTTATTATCTTTAATTAACTTACACGATACATTTGAGAGATAATTAAAAAATTATGGTGTCAGTTTTTAATAAATATATAACATATGTAATGATTAATAAATTCAATAAAAGTATAAGATAAAAAAATTGTATTCACAATATATTTTAATTTGATAACAAAAAAGTTTTGTTTTTACCATAAAATTGACTCAAAAGATAAAAGAATATATAAGGTTAACTTCCATGAAAAGTTGCACATCTCTTTTTAGAACAATGAATAAACATTATATTATTCACATTTTTGAATTATTTAAAAACACATAATCAAATATCAAATATAAGGATGAAACTTAAATGAAATGAACATGTATAGATTGACAATGTTGGAGGAGAAATGAAGAAAGATTTTTGGAGGGAAAAGAGTGATTATGGTAATGACACATGTCATAGCTAATTTGGCAAGGACTTAATTTTCTTATATAGTATATAGACTAGATTATACTGACACATCATAAATTTTAGTGAAATTATATAAATTATCCATTCATTTTTAACACCTACAAAACCTCCATACTTTATAAACATACGTTACACTGACCACCTCTATATGTGATAAATGTAATATTTTAAACAAAAAATGTGATAAATGTAATTAAGTTAAACAAAATATATACATGTTGTGGAAACATATCCATATAGTATACGAGTCAACACATCTTAATTATTTTGTGTTCCTTATAATATAGTATAAGAATTATTTAAATAATATTTCCTTAGAATTCTTGATGCATAATCAGAACAAAAAATAATACAAATGTATTGATTCGTATACTATTTTAAAATGTCTATACAATATATCATATTATGTTTAACTTTATTACACTTATCATATTTTTTATTTCACATGCATGAGTAGTCAGTGTAATGTGTGTATATAAATCAGAGAGTTTTTGTAGGGATAAAAAACGGAGGGGTGGTCTATGTAATTTCATTAAAACTCAGGGATGTAAGTGTAATTAACTCTTATTCCAAATAATGTGTCACACAATGATTAGTTGAAATAATATATTTAAATAAAAATATAATAATTAAATATTATCAAACATAACAAGTAGCACATAAATGTGTGATATTGGTACTACCAATAAGGTAGAGAATATTCTTAACTGTACAAAAAAATATATTAGATTTTGCAAAACACACTACCCTTTGCTTCAGGCTGACCCATTTTGTGCTTTGGGCTCAATCAAGCTGAACAAAAAATCCACATTATTCAGGTTACCTTCCAACTAGTAATGCTTTTGTTCCAATTGACCCAACACATAGATTATTTTCTATTTTAACGTCATCATTTAAGTTACTTTCTATTTCAAAATGAGTCTATAAGTTTTATGTTTTTTAAAAAATGGAACAATTTCGGAAAATATGGAATTTCGAATGAGAATTAGGAGTAAAAATTGGAGAAATAATAAAAAATGGAACAAAAAAAAGTTACAAGATTAAATTGAAAGAACAAATAGGTTGGGACAAATCTAGTCGTTTTATAAATAAGAAATTATGAAATATGTATTATCATTTAGCTGGTGTTTGGTATGAGCACAATCTTAGGAAACTTGAGTATATCACATTCCAACTAAGGTTGGGACAAATCTACCTTGCAAATGATTGCTAAGGACTTGCTTGTAATTCCTATCTCTTCAGGACTAATGGTCAATTCATTACTCATCATCGTAGTAGATTACGCCCACATACATTGGAGGCATTAATGTGCCTTCAAGATTGGCTATGGACTGTTGTTAGAGGTAATGTAATTTATTAATTTAATTATCCATAAATTATAAAACTATATTTTGATACACCTATTCTTATATTTTCAGGATTTTCCAAATCAAGAGATGACTTCAATTTTTATTATAAATACTATACTATAAGATATCGATGATGATGACGTTAGTAAATTTATTGATGTTGTTATCTATAAAGTTAATTGTTATATCTTTAAATTGTATTTTTTTATTTTGCAGGAACCAATTGTTCTATGTGTTGTTGATGGAGGGATCTTGGACATTTGATGTGTTATTATCTTATTTTAAATTATGCTTTTAGTAAAAAAAAAAAATTTAAGTACAATTTAGAGTTGTGACTATGTCAATTTTTGGGTAACCGTAGATCCGCTGGGTACCCATGGACCCACAGGTAGAAGACCTGATGGGTATCTGCCTGGGTCTGGGGCGGATCTGGGTTCCAAAATGAAAGAACGGGGAGGATCCGAATAGTGTATTACCCGAACCCATCCAGACATATTTTTTTTTTAATCTTTCATGAAAATTCTTAGGTGGGATGCCAAAAATGTTCATTTCCATAAACAAACGGAAATAATTTCTCTCTAGGGCTGGACTCTCTAATACTGGAAATGTATGATGAGGTAATTTTTAAAAATATTTAATTTAAAAAATAAAATATGTATCATTGGAATTTTGTTTTTGTCATATATCATAATCTTAATTATGCGAGCTAGACTCAAAACAAACACTACCTTAATAACATGTGAAATCATGCAGCAATCTTAATATAATGTTAGATATTTGCACGTTTCTAAAAATAAATTTGAAGATGTTTTAAAACAGGCAGAAACAAGTAGAAAACAATTTTACAGTTTCATGATGTAATTGGCAATCCTATAATTAAAAAGGAAATTAAATAAAATAAATAGAAAGAGACACAATGATTATAAGTTTGCTAAGTATACATATTAATATGTTATATTATAGTACCACCATGCACCTTCTCAAAGCTCTTCTTCATGAACATGTTTCATTTCAAAACCTTTCATGTTACCATTAGAAGGTGGTTGAGGTACTTCTATGCTTGATCCATGACCACCATGTCCATTTGACTTTGAAGTTGATGGAAATCTTTTGTCAATCCCAAATTCAATATCCCCTTCATCTCTTGGGTGGAAGTTGTGGATTTGTGGCTGCCTTTGTTGTTTAACTGGTCTCTCATTATTGTGGTTGTGATTATGGTTACGATTTTTGTTAAAGCGTCGGTTGCAGAGTTGGCTAAGAAAGCAAGCAACTATAGAAATGACTAATATTATGGCAAGGACAATGAAAACGGTCCCGAATGATCCTTTTGAATGGTGATGAGAGTGGGAATTCGGTTGATTTGTGACACTAGTCGGGTAAACCTGAACAGGTTGTTGCGATTGTTGTTGTGTTTGAGCTTGAAGAGACATCTTAATTTCTGAGTTAGATGATAGAAAAGAATTTGGGTTTAGGAATGGGGAGACTTCAAATTTTTGGGAATAAGTGGATTAGATATTGAGTTTGGAAGCTCTTGTTCTTTGAGTGAATACTAAGGTTGATTTGGGTTAACTCATTAAGCAATCACAAGTAGAATACCTATGATCATAGGTTATGTATAATGTGATGTGCTTGATATGAGTTGAATTTTATAATTTAAAATGAGGAAAAAAAGATGGGAATTTTACTTTAATAAAGAGAGGCTAAAGATATATTCTGTGTGTTTCTTTAGGAATTGCCTCTTTTAATTGCTTTGAAAGGAAAAAGGGAAAGATATAGGAGGTTTTGCAATGGATTCTTTGATTGAAATATGTTAATATAAGTATTGATAAATATTGAAATATGTTGTAAGAGAAACAGAATGGATCAATGTCACATATATCAATATTAGAGAAATATTAATTTATGCTATATTAAGGTTTGAGTTAAGTGATGAGGGAAGGAAATAAATGAATGATTTTTTTTACTTATAAAATCGGTTCAATATTTTAGAGGGAAGAGAAAGTGAAAATCAAAGTTCAAATCCCTTCCCTTCTAATTTTTTTTCACCTCTAAAAGTGGATATTTGTGAAGGGAAAATAAAATTAGTAACTATTTTTACCTTTTATTCCCTCCTCTCCATTAAAATTTATCTATCCTGCATTGAAGAAAAAATAATGTCATTGTTCTATTTTAAGTACTAAAAATAACTAAAATTATATAACAAGTGGGAAACATCATTTTTTGAAATCTTTTTATTTCTTAATCAAAATTGACGTTGTCCATTATATAACACAAAATATTATTATATATAGATTAATATTTCATGAGGAAGGTAAGTTGTACAAACAACATCTTTTACTTTGTTACTTGCTGAATAGGTTATGTATAGATCAAAGTCTAAGATATTATTGAATACAATAATTGAGATTTTGAAGAAATAGAACAATGATTTATGTAAAAAAAACAAACTAATCAGCTAAATGCATGAACCCTAGCTACCTAATTATCTCCTTTATTCCTTTTTACTTTAGAAAGAAGGAATATGCTTGATGAAGAGTGTAGAGTTGGATTGTTCTTATTTTAAACTTTATCGTTTATATTTGATTTACATAAATAAGATATAACCAATCAAAAAACATAAATAAGATATTGGTCCTTGTGTAAAGAAATTAGATATGAGAGACAAAACTGTTTTTTTATATAAAATATATATATATTTTTAAAGTAACCAAGCTACTTGTGATGGAATTTAAACATTGTGTTGGCTCCTTCGTTTATTGTTATTCTTCTGAATTGGTCTTTAACAAGTGTTAGAACTGAATTATGATGTTTACTTTGTGGCTTAGATTGAAAGGTTTGAGAATAGAGATCACGATGAAAACCGAACCCGCAAATATCTCCTGAAATCCAACCTGAATTTAATGGGGAAAACTTGATGTGATTTGGTTTGGGTTCGAGTTTTACCCGAGTTCAATTTTCGGGTTCAGATTTAGTATGGTTAATACCCTACCCTGAACTTGATGTGAGATAGGCTTAAGTGGAGGGGGCATGTTGGGAAGTAAGTCTCACATCGCCTACCTCATTGTTTCGAGAATGATTTAAATATCTGTTGGACTACTCCTCTCATTGCTAATTGGTTTTGAGATGGAACCTTAACACTTTTATTTTTTATCTATGTGACTATGTGTGTGATACTTCTTATTTAAGTGATTCACTTGTCATGCTCAAATAAGAATGTTGTTCCAAGATAATAAACCTCTTTCTTATGTCCATTGGTCTTTCATATTTGTTCTTTTCACTCTTTATCAATGTTTAAGGAAACTCTAAACATAATCACACATTATAGATGGTCAATGATTATACCTTTCATTGTTAAGCATGCCTCACACATATTCTTAAATTCCTTATAATTACTAATTATAAACATTTTTTTTAATGATTTTTGCATTTTAAGACAAATACATATTTGTTTTACATTGAATACCTACTTTATATAGTGCTAAAGTCCAATTTGATGTCTAAATTTTATATTATTATTCCTGAAAATAGAAACTTGTAAATAATCATTGATGAAAATAACTAATTTGGGGTCAATTGAAACTTTTGAAAGTCAATTTAGAGTTTTTAATTTTCCATGGAATGAAATATATATAGTTAAAATTTCAAGGTAGAGTTTGGATTTTTCTTTCTAGAATATATTTCTGCATATAATATACTCCCTATGGTTCCTATTAAATACATTTTCAATTAAAATACACGTATCAATAAAATTAGCCACTTTTATTGAATTATTAAAAAATATTATAAAATGTCATCGTAAATAAGGGTGGAAACAAACTAGACCGTCTATCAGATGTTTAGTACCTAACCTATAATAGGTTAGGTGAGACCATGTCTTTTTAGTAAACATGTCAAACTTAGGTTTCTCCGATAGACTATTTAACTTAAATAGGTCAGACTCATGCCTTTTAAAAAGCCTATTAAGTCTAATGTGCCGACCTATGTAATGTTATTATATATTTATAAATTATTTTTTATAATATATATAAAAAACTAAATAATAAAAAAATATGTAAATCTACTAGGACTTAGAGACTACGCTATTTAATAATTGGACATTTAATTGTTGAGACTTGGGTGTAAGTACATTCAGCCCATGTTAAACATTAAGCATTATCATATTTTACTATGATATTAAAAGACATTGTTTTGTATTTTCTAACCTCAAGGGCACCACAAAATTTCCGAATACATTACACAACATTAGAAGGTAATGAAAATAATTGTGATAACAATGTAAAAAATTTCACACTAACAGGTTGGATCAGAGTTTTAAACATGTCAGACCTAGGCTATGATTTTTTTAATCAGACTAACATGTCAAACCCAAACTCCTATATATTATATAGGCTCAGTCTGTTTAAGGTAAAGTCTGACCTGACATGACATGTTTCCGCACTTAACTAGTAGGTTACCCGTGTATTCGCACAGACATATTCTGTTTTCCATGAATTTATGTAAATAGTAAAATAAATAATTATTAATATATTCCGAATTATCTAAAACAAACAAATAGATCAATAATAAACCTTATCTAATATATTCCGAACATGAGATAGAAGTTAAAGAAATAAGAATCTATTAATTAAGCCTTATCATCAACTGATTTAAAACATAGTACATAATAGTACTTTATATATTATGTTTACTCCAAGATAAAAGCGAAATAACAAAGATTAGTAAGTAACATGTAATACGTTCAAAGTATAATGGTACACAATAATATAAAAATTATGACAAAAAATTTATACAATAGATCAATAATAAACTTTTGGTTTTAACAATGTAGTAGGTATGGTGCAAAGAGTGATATTAATAATGCATATAATATAACATCTAAAATCTTTGATTTTATGCGTTCACAACATCCCTAAACACGTAAACAACAGTAAGGACCATGAGAATAAGAAAAAATTATAATAAAATTGATAGTAAATGCTAAAATACAAAGAAATCAAAACAATAAGAAATAGTGTGACATGAACTATAAGGTGAGTGCTAAATGCTAAAACTGCTATGGTTGTTGTGTTTAAACGAATATAAGGTAAAATCATCAGCATAATGAGGCAGAACTTTCTTCAATTTTGTTTCTGTTTGTGCAAAGATGGATTTGTATTCAACTACACCAATGATTTCTACAATAAATAGAATAAAATAAATTTTATTATATAATCATAACAGAAAACTAAATTAAAGTATTTGGACACAATAACAAATAATGAATTTGACCTAATCTATTAACAAATAACTTGGAAAGTTGCTAGCTAGAATTTCACCAATTTTTCTGAAATCATATTCAAAATAAGGAATATCATGATATATAATTTGTTCTACTGTTGTATTGCCAATGAACTACATCCGGTAAAGATGGTCACATGCCTTAAATTGAAGATCATCGAGCATGATATCGAACTTTTGCATCACATATATATTATATTCCACTAAATAATGTCTCCATTCATTAAATTCTTCATTTACAACATATACTTGTATTTTGCCCCCTAAATTTAATAAACATGAGTAATTTCTTAAAAACAAAAAAATAACTTATACTCAAAATAGGACTAACTGTTACATTAGAATCCATCAAAATCATTTCTAGATGACTAGATTTGGGTGAAATTTGAATATACCAAAGTTTGGTAATTCGAACAACAATTTTCTAAAGCTGTTTGGAATCATTCAGATCTTTGATCATGTCGAAGGGGTGTGATATAAACATTATACTAACATATAAAAAGACATGTAATATTGTTAAGTATAATAATTTTCATACAAAATTAGATATAAAAAACTGAAAAAGATAACTTAATGACAATTTAGGCCTTTAAATCCCAATGTTGAAGGAACAACAGTTTAGGCCTTTAAACAATAGTTTCTTGGACAAATGTTTGAAAATGCACTTAATATAATAAATACAAAAGTTTTTTTTTATAATGACCATATTTCCCTTATGTAAGCTTTTTCATATATCTCTTAAAAAAGTAAGTGGTAACATAATAAATGTTAAGGGCATATTGTAGAGGTCACCTAATAATTAAACTACCCCATAATATACAGACCTTGTTATTTTTTAAGACATGGCTCTCAATGTAAGTCTGAACTTGATACATCAAAATCATATTCAAGAGTTTAATAATGAAATACAAAAAGCATTTAGGAAATAAATGTTTCAGCATTTGATGATGTCAAATACAGTAATAATATGAGTTGATAAATTAAGAGTAAGAATGCAGGATAAGTATGAACAATGAATTACAATTCATGATTAACAATTAAAAAACAAATATATGAAAGTTACCTGTGCATTTGCTATTTCACTTTCGAAATCTGTTTTCCATAAATTTATGTAAATAGTAAAAATAATAATTACTAATATAATAGTTTAAGAGAAAAGGAAGGCAAATAACATATAACCCATAAAAATGAAAGCAAATATGAACAGTTATATACATAAAAATAGTATGGACATACTAAGAGTCAACTTCATAACCTTTATAAGCAGTAAAAGACTCATTTTTTATCAGTAAGGACCAAAGTAATTCAATTCATAAAACACATATAGATATTAGGAACAAAATATTATCTCTGAAAGGTCAAGTAAAAAATTAGGGAATGACCTTCATGAAAAATTAAACACACACAAAGTACCAAAAGAAAGAAAGCCGAATTCAAGAGTACAACAGTGTAAACAGAAACGCTCAATGTCGTCTTGAAGAATAAAAGGTTTGTAAACAAAATTTCACAGTAATCAATATTGTCAAGACGAAAAAAATGAGAAAGTGAAAATTGGAAATGCACACAAAATAATAAACAATGTATTTTTTTTACAAAGAATTTGAATGAAAGTAGTGAGAAAATGGAAACTGTTTCATTCAATGTCATCTTCAACGATAAAAGGTATGTGAACCAAACTTCACAGTGATGAACCTCGTCAAGACGAAAAAATGAGGAAAGTGAAAAATGATAAGCAAATAAAATAGTAAACACCATATTTTTTACAAAGAATTTGAACGAAAATGGTGAGAAAATGTAAATTTTGCCTCCAATGTTGTCTTCAACGATGAAAGGCCTGTGGACCAAAGTTCACAATGATCAATATGAAGACGAAAAATGAGGAAAATGAAAAATGATAAGCAAATAAAATAGCAAACACCATATTTTTTACAAAGAATTTGAACGCAAATAGTGACAAAATGTAAAATTTGCCCTTCGATGTCATCTTCAACGATAAAAGGTATGTAAACCAAACTTCATAGTAATCAATATTATGAAGACGAAAAAATGGGGAAAATAAAAAATGAAAAACTATATGAAAAATGAAAGATATGCAAAGATCAACGATTAAAACAATAAAGCTAAGAAACTTAGTAAAGTTGCCACCTTTACAACAATAAAGCTTATTAACAGAGTCAACAGACGAATGAGACAAAAATGACCTATAAATGTGACTCCTTTAGACATAATGATTTGTTTCTAAAAAATAACCATATTTGTGAAAATAAATGTGTAAAGGTGGAACCTTTACACATAAAATTGCAAAGAAAATGGAGGAAACACAATCGAACAATGAACGGTTTAATCGGCACAACCTTCAAAACCAATGAACCATACATTACCTTAACGAAGAATTTCAGAGTGATGATAAGAGTTTGGTTAAAAGTAAAATGAAGATTGTGAGGGTGAGAGTTGGGGAAAATGAAGAGATAAAATAGAAATGAAGACATGAAATAGAAATGAAGAGATGAACTAGAAATGAAAGACATGAAAGAGAAATGAAGAGATGAAAGTGGAAAGAAGAGATGTTCCTATAGAAGAAAACTCTTCATTTCAAATTTCATACTGCAAATTACTTTGTTATCCCCATCCTAATGGGTATGTATTTGAAAAATTCAACATCTTTTGGTAATTTACTGTATGAATCATTACTTTAAGAAAATGAAGAGTTATTATGGCAAATGATAGAATTATTCCTTACAGTTTGTAGGAATTCATAGAAGATTGAACTCCTAAAAAGTAATTTAGGTAATAAATATTTTATTATGTATTATCGTGTAATGACATATGTACCCATATAAAATACAGGTGTCAACGATGTGGAAGTCTTTTTTGGTAATTTTGCTAGCCCATTCCATTTCTATATAGATATAGATAGGGATGGCAATATGAGTTTGGCACGACGGGTCAGCACATTTTGATCGACATTTTTAGCGGGTCGGTCTGAGAATTTTAGCCCAAAAGCCTATATTCAACCTGGTTTGGAAGTCCGTTTATTAGACGGGCCAACATTAATATTGCTTTAGCATTTTAATGTTATATGTGATTTCAATAATGTAGCTAATTTAATATTGTCTTCCAACCGAGCATTGTATACTTACCGTGTGTAACCAATTTATTATTCATATATAAGACATTTATGAGTAAATTGCTTATCAATGTAATTAATGATACATCCTCCAACTTATCCTCCTACCCACAAGAAAGTGACATATGTCATTTGTTAACCAATTACTAATAAATAAGGTATCACTTTGTGACATATGTCACTTTTTTGTGGGTAAGAGAATTAGTAGGAAAATATAACATTACTCATGTTATTTATATCATAAACAAGACATTTACATATCAATGTTTTATTTATATTATATATCATATTTTGTTTAACTTAATTACATCTATCACTTTTTGGTTTAAAAAATTACATTTCTTATGCAGGGTTGTTCAATGTAATGTATGTTTATAAATTAAGGGTTTTTTGTAAGTGTAGAAATTGGAATGATAGTTTGTGTAATTTCACTAAAACTCATAAAATATCAATACCAGTGTAATTTACTCTTTA
Organism: Lupinus albus; assembly: GCA_009771035.1. Lineage (NCBI taxonomy): Eukaryota > Viridiplantae > Streptophyta > Magnoliopsida > Fabales > Fabaceae > Lupinus > Lupinus albus. The sequence continues at coordinate 14,737,247 of CM020007.1, read as the reverse complement.
TATTACTAATAAACTTTTGCAAATGTTTCACACGTTATACTAAATTGGTTAGTAATATTAATACTAAATTGGTTATACTATTATGTAATATTACAATTGATAAGTAATTTATGAGTAATTTATATCATATACAAGACATTACAAGACATTAACTTATCAGTATAATTTACTTTTTAAATTAATTAGTACTCATATACAAGCCTTCTCAAAAGAATATTTTTTGCATAGGAAAATTGAGACATATTCTTCCAACAGAGTATCTAATGTTTAAAACTTAGCAGTTTGAAGCTTTATTGTGAACTAGGATTCTAAAAGTTTAAGACTATGTTGGCTAGTTCTTTAGAACTTATAAGTTTTAAATTAAAACGATATATATTATTGTAAGATTGTGGATTTTAGTTTGTGATTTTTTGTTTAAAAGACATTTATGAGGCGTTATGATTATTTATTTTTGAAATTGTGATTGAGTTAGTTAAAAATATGTTTTTGAAAAGAATAAAAAATGGGTCAGACCGTCGGCCTATCAGTCTGCCAAATATGGGTCAGGTTGGTATTTTGAGTCATTTTAGCAATAAGGGTCGGGTCAGCCCAACTCATATTTTAGCGGGCCAAAGGCAGGCTAAGCAGGGTCAGGCCGAACTGGCCCGTATTGCCACCGCTAGATATAGATAGTAAACAACTTAATATTGACTTTCAAAAGAGATTGTCAATAGCATTTTGTAAAGGCAAATAGAAGGATTTAATGAAGTATACTGTTCTTTAATTTTGGTCTTGTTGCATAAAGCTTATTAGTGAGTATGAGTTGGGGTTTTCAGTATCCGATCCTAAATATTGACTTAGTTATTTTTTTGAATCTGAACTCAGACCTAAGATCTGAAGCTAACTCGACCCTAAATATTGATCGGGTCAGCCTTTGAACCCGAACATAGACCTGATTAAATATAACGCAAACTCATTTTAGAGAAAATATTCTTAATATTATGTAATTTGATATATAATAAATGGTATATATATATTTATTTATTGTTAATCATGTATACATTCTTAATCATGTAATTTGACATATGATTAGAGAACCAATGATAATTTGACAAAAAAGATATAAGATGCACATACAAACGCGATGAATTCCTAACTATTAGAGAGGTCGGATCGAGTCATACTTATCCCATGCCTAGCCATAAATGTTAACCAAATTTAATTTTTGAACTCAACTTTAACCCACAAATGGTGATGGATCAAAAATGGAATTAGCCGGGTAGAATCAATTCCTCCTAACTTTCTTTATATATTACTTTCATTTTGGTGAGGAAGATAGATCACGATTAGCACGTGTATTTGTTTATATATTACTTTGAACATATGAAGTTGAAAACATGACCTCTTCTTTTATCCTATATTTATCTTGACATAACCTCCAATCAACATTATTTATGATTATCATCACCCAAACATCAACCACTTTTTTGTTTCTTTCATTACCCAAATTATATGTCTGAATAATTCTCACAGGTTTGGATCAGTCATATTCTTAAGGATCATACCCATTTATTATTTATTATTGTGTAAATAAATACAGTTAATAGTATTAGAAAGTGGAATAAGAAGGGAAAAAATGGATCCTAGAGAGGTTGAAACGGAAGCAAATTCGGATCAGAACCAATCCAGTAATGTATATCATCTGGCTTTGGATATTGGGGGTAAGTTCTCTTGCTTCTTCTGTTCTAAAGTTCTGTTTTTCTTTCCAGATTTGTTGTTTTTAATTTCAGTTTAGCCTTTTAGCTTTGTATAATTTTGTGGGGTATGATTTTTTTATGTTAAAGTTTTAATCTTGATTGAAAGTTTTTCATTTTAGGTTGCTGGAAAAAATGCTTATGAGATTATTGTTATAGATTGTATTGTAATTATTTCAATTCAGCTTTCTGTTCAAATTCAAAGCTGGAAGTAGTAATTCAGGTCCAACATGAGTAACAATCACTTCCACAAGCAGGATTTAACAAAAAATAATTCATGCTTATCTCATCCCATAGATAAAATGAGGCATTGAATGTGTTTTGTCTAAAAGCTCCAAAACTTTATCCCTCTCCCCGAAGAGCAATAGAAGAAGCCAACATCTATCTTCTATGTAAATTTCTTCTTCTGATCGGTATGCCAGACATAGATAGAACTTGAGTTTGGTGGATGGAATGTAAACATGCTTCAAGCATATTTTGTTATTTCAGACTGCCCATCAATCACAAAGGCAAATTCGATTGGATGGTGATGCTCTATGGTGGAAGTTGGACAATGAAGTATCCACAAGAGTCAAAATTAAGTGTAGTAGAGATTAGTTTTACTAGGGTGAGTGAATGGCAACCCAATGCACGAGTCTCCCATGTAATGAAGTTTGGGGAGGTAGATATACATAGCCTTACTCCTGCGAGCTTAGAGGTTGTTTCGAGGATTTAAACTCATGGCCTTCAGATCACAAGGCAAACAACCTTACGGTTGCAATAAGGCTCACCCTTGAGGTGGATGAGTGAACAAAGAAGAAATTACAAGAGTATTAAATAGTGTATCTAAGAAAATACAAGAGTATTAAAGAGTATTAATGTCACTATTGAGCATATTACATGGTTCGCGATACCGGTTTCAATAGGCGGTACCCGATTTATACGGTTCGCCATTTTTTACATTATTATTATAAGACTTCTTCTATGAGGAACCCAGTACGCGGTACGACGAACTTGGTATGCTGCACGTAGGCTTGATGGAACCATGTAAATATGCTATTGAGAAGATGATATAAAATCACTTGAATTGGTTTGGTCATGTGAAAGGAAAACCAATAGGAGCTGTACAGAGAAAAGTGGATCAAGTGGAAGATAGCCTGAGTAAAAGTGGTAGAGAAGAACTGTGAAAACATTATGATAAACTATTAGAAAATCCCTTGCAGTAAATGCAATTTTAATTGAAAATTCATATTTTTTTAGAGCTCAATGCCTTTGATCAATCTATGTAGCCAAATATTCTTTTTACCTGTTAATGTATATAGTATTTTTATTCTTCATGCGAACCGTCTGTTTGGATTTTAGTGAGTAGAAGATTATTTGAGTTTCTCAGCAGCTGGTATTTTCTTGGAAGTTCAGCACACTATTTAGCTATACATGTTAATTGTCAAGTTGGTTAACTAGAAGCCATGTTATTTTTTGATGTATCTTTTTTCTTGTAATAACTTGTACACTGAGAATGTAGATGTCACTGGATCTTGGAATGTCATCACAATTTTTTGATAATTTGAAATAATTACTATTAGTTGGCTTGTCCAACTATAGTTAAATTTGTCAGAATTCTGCCCAATTTTTGTGAATTGTAGACACAAATTATGTTTCCACATTAGTTGCATCTTGCCTATGATAATGCTGTCTATTTGTTAATAGGATCTCTTGTCAAGCTAGTTTACTTCACCAAAGACGATGACCATATTGTTGATGGTGAGGAGGGGATATCTCGTGAAAAGACTTCGGTTAAATCTAAAGGCAGTAGGGACTATCCTGTTCTTAATGGGAAGCTCAATTTTAAGAAATTTGAAACAAGCAAGATAAATGATTGTTTGCAGTTTATAAAGACCATGAACCTTCATCTTGGAGGTACATTAAGAATTGTGTTTCTTTGTTTTTGCTACGCTTCATGATGTTTGTCTCATTGTAACCAAATGCTGACTCTTGAAACCATATTCGTGGTTCATAATTTTGATTCTTTTCTGAGAGTTGATCAGAAAGCAAGGTGAAATGTGCTCAATAGATTTTCTTAGTTTTGCTAAATTATTTTCTTCCTTCCTCATTCTTAAACTCTCCTTTACTTGCTCTACACATGACTGGTCATATAAGTCTTAGCTGTTTATAGGTTAGGTGTTGAATAAGCGTCATAGAACCCAAAGTCATCATGCATTTCACGATGTCTAGTTTACTCGTAATATCATTCTGCAATTTATGTTTACTTCTCTGCTACTTCGCTCCAATTAATTGCAAGTTATGACGAATTCAGGTAATCAGCAGCAAGAAAATACTGGAAGTCAGACGACAGCAATTAAGGTAATCAAACTAAAAAGTTTAAGCATGTAAAATATGGCACTTGGATTCATGTTATGTATTTCTAAAGAATGATAAACTGTTGGTGAGAAGGCCACAGGCGGTGGTTCGTACAAATATGCAGATCTCTTCAAAGAAAGACTCGGGATCAGTCTTGACAAGGAAGATGAAATGGATTGTCTTGTTGCTGGAGCAAATTTTCTTCTTGAGGTGGGATCCTAGTACAACATACTTATTCTGTTATTTTGTTGCCAAAAAGTACTCATCCTCTCATTTTAAAATATCAAATTTAAATTATTATATAATTCATATTCATTATTTTTTTCATGCATTCAATAAATAGTCTCCGGAGCCCGAAAAGATTGGTGTATGTATATGTGAAATTTTAAAGTCTGAAAAATCTTTGCTTCTTTTTTTATTTTGGGACATATTAGCTTTAGCAAACAGTAATTTTTAAGTGTTACAAAGTTTCACATTTCCTTTGTTAGTTTGGACACTATATTTTGTGGATGTTTCGGAAGATATTTGATGTTTGTTGATTACTTACTAATGTTGGAGAATTGATTAAAGTGGCCAACTATGTGATGATTGAAATTAAGGCTTCAATGTAGTAACTCTGAATGTAAATTTGAGTCAGAAACACTTTAATGGTTTTACATTATGCAGCCCTAAGATATTTGCTGTCATCTGCAAGCATATGTTTACATCCCCGTTCAATGACTTCCTTAAGTTAGATAAATAGACACATCCCATTGCACTGATCGGGGGCGTTCGTAGTGACTGAGGGGGTCAAAGACCAAGAAGTGAGTTATTTATCAGCCAAACATTCTATTCTTCTTATGGCTAGATCCAATCTCCCGGTCCCTCTGGAAAGGAAAAATAATTTCACGTTCTTCCTTTCGAGAAGGGAGGATTAGGAGTTGTTTATCATGGAAATATGTGTTTAGTTGTAGCAATTCATGAAGCATTGATACTTCAATATTTTTCATGTTTATGTATCTGATACGTATTCGATACCGATACCCTCCGATGATACTTCATGGATACATACATATCCATAGAGTACCGGAATTATTTGTTTGAAAAATAAATAAATTATAAATCTGATACTTTACAGATACTCTTTTATACTTTTAAAATGCCTCAAACACACTATTTTAAGAGGGAGAAAGTAAGAAAAACATAACACACTATCGATTAAGTAGAAGAAAGTAACATAACATGCAATCTACCAAGTGGACCTGTAACGAGAGATGTATTGCATAGAGAATGAAGAAGAAATGCAAATGCATATTCCTATTTGTGGGCACCAAATATAGTAATATGATTTTCATTCTATATTTAGTGATTTCTAAGAAAGATGTTCTCTATTAGGAATTTCATAACAACAATAATATGTTTATTATGTTTTATCAACTTTACGCACACATTTTATTTGCGTATCTCAAACGTATCATATCTTGCATTTTCAAGAATATATGAGAAACCTTATTGATTTGTTTGGAGTTTAGACATTGTAGCATTTTAGTACGTCTTTCATGATCAGTGATTGATAAGGAAAGACATTCTAGACTTTGATTTATTTGGTTTATGGAGAGATTTTGCTCTTCCAGTTTGCCATGAATTACTTTCTGGTCTTCTTTTTGATGCACCATGAGAATTTTAAACTGAAAATCTCATCTTTGTCCCACTCTTCTTTCAATAGGTGGTCCACCAGGAAGCATTTACTTATATGGGTGATCAAAAGCAATTTGTGAAGATTGACCAGAATGATTTGTATCCCTATCTACTTGTGAATATTGGATCTGGTGTTGGCATGATCAAGGTAGTTGTCATGCAAGTTATGTTACTTGTTGTAATGTTCTTCCAATATCCGAACATTTAGTCTTTTTACGCACTTCAAAAAATCCTTTATTGTTTTCATATAGGTGGAGGGAGATGGAAAGTTTGAGCGAGTTAGTGGAACAAGTATCGGTGGCGGCTCTTTCTGGGGTTTAGGAAAGCTTTTAACCAAGTGCAAGAGGTATATTTTTTTGCAGTATTGATCTTTGTATAAACTCATGTGATTACCATTAAAGTACTTTCTACTCCAGTTTCGATGAGTTGCTGGATTTAAGTTATCGGGGGAACAACAGAGCGGTTGATATGCTTGTTGGAGATATTTATGGTGGAATGGACTATTCAAAGGTATGACTGGTGAAACTGTATGTCCTTTTTTCATGTAAGACAATCAACATTATGTCATAATTCTTTGAAGACTTTTTGTAAACCATGGTTGTTTAAAATGGAGAATAATAATTATTCACTGAACCTGAACCTTTTATTAATGATAGATTGGTCTTTCATCAACTGCAATAGCTTCTAGTTTTGGAAGGGCAATTTCTGAAAATAAGGAGCTTAAAGATTACAATCCTGAAGATATCGCTCGATCTCTTCTAAGATTGATCTCAAATAATATTGGACAGGTAAGTTGTGTTTTGTAGATCTCTAGTTGATTGAACAATATTGTGCACTACATGATATTATTAAAAGAGTAATGCTTTATCAACAAAAAAAGAGGTAATGCTTGCTACATCATATGTATTCAGTGAAAACATGTTAGCACAATTCTAATACATCATGACAAGTCCCCAATTTGAAGTGATAAAGTATAAAACATATTTTAGTAAGGACAATAAAATGTTTTATATATTTTTCCTTTTTGTAAGGGTTTAGTAAAGATTGTATTAATCCATATTTTTGTATTCTCTATTAATATATTATAAGAGAGGGTGAGTTTCGACGCAATAGTAAGGTTGCTTTCGCTGTGATCTGGAGGTCGTGGGTTCAAATCCTGGAAATAGTCTCTTCGCTTGTGAGGATAAGGCTGCATGCATCCATCCTTCTTAGATTGCACTAGGTGGGAGCCTTGCGCATTGGGCCACCCATTTTTTAATAATAAATCATAACATCATTGATATATACTTCTCAATGATAACATCATTTCATACTTCTTGTTGTCCTTGTTTATGTTCAAAATTTTACATGCAAGGTCTAAGTGATATATATTTATAAGACACTGCTTAGGTAAAAGAAATTATAAAACTTTAGTAGTATAGTATTATATTTAGATATTAGAGTTAGGTGTCTTTGTATTAAAACACAATTCAGCAATATCACTATTGATATCAGAACAAGTTTCAGACTTCTAGTAATGCAAACTTGCAATGCCATGGTGAATACAGTGAAACATTTTCATCTTCTAGAAAACTGATCATCTGCCTAACATTGATTTTAATTAACACCAGTTTCAAGGGATCTTAACCCTTATATCTGTGTGCATTATACTTTGTTTTCACTGCCCCCAGCATCGAAATAAGTTCATGCAGTATGTATTTAAGATTTCAGTAATGAAATGGATTTGTGCTTTCATTTTCCCCCTTCCAGATCTCTTACTTAAATGCCCTTCGATTCGGGCTGAAGAGGATATTTTTCGGTGGATTTTTTATTCGGAGGCATCCATTTACAATGGACACATTATCTGTTGCTGTTAATTTCTGGTAAGTAGAATGAAGTTCCTTCATTTAACCATTGCAAGGGACAATGACTTACTAATATTAGAGCTCATATCAAACAGCCGCTGTCTCAGACTAAAATCCATGGCCATTAAAGCTTTCCGTGCTATAACGCCAAAGAAATTACAGTCTCCAACATTATATTTTCGGTGCTATATCTTTTTTCCAGGTCTAAAGGTGAGGCGAAAGCAATGTTTTTGCGGCACGAAGGGTTTCTCGGAGCTGTGGGTGCTTTTATGAGTTCTGATAAGCATGGCCTGAAGGAATTATTGGGCAATGAAGTGGTGCAACAAACTCCCAACAAATTATCCTTTGCTGTGGATAAAATACAGGTTCCAATAGATGTGGAATTAAATGGAGATGAAAGTATAGAGTGCAGTGTTTATGCAGCTTAGATGATGAGGAAATCCTTTCTTGCTTGCATGACTAGTTGTAACTTATAATTTGGTTTTGTAAAATGGTCATTTTATTTTTCTTGTATCAGAAGGGATTGACTTAGAATTAAAGAAAACCAGAAAATTAGAATGTGACTCCTAAGTTAAAGTTATTGTTTGTATTTTATGTATACCAGCTAATGATTTGAACCATTACATTTAATGTACCCTTGTCACTCATTTAACTAAATATCTTTCTATTTTTGTTCTCCTTTTCTATTATAGGATGCTCATTGTCTAATGAGGATTCAACTTTATTATTTATGTAGTGAAATTGATACTTAGTTGACATCTACACTCAAATTTATATATATAATAGTTAACTCTACCTCAAAATATGAAAGAGAAAAATGGAATGTATTTATATGAATTATATATATTGTCACTATACCATTCATATTTAATCATTATTAACTCTTTCAAAAAAGTAATTATTGTACTTAAATATTTACACTAACAGTATAGATATTACACTCAAATATGAAACACGATATCCACCTATAAACACATCATTCTATGTTCATCATACATGTATTTTATTTGGAGTGTTCAAAAATTTTCCCACACCAGTATTGAAATATTGATTCTAATCATTCAGTCAAAATATAATGAGCAATCTGAATATACATCAACTAAGGCTCACTGATGATTATCCAAAATTAGTGACCTTAACATTATGCAATGAGATGCATACATTAGAATACATTATAGTCAACTATTATTGAACAAATCTTTGATAGATTACATACATAACAAATTTATTCAACCATTAGAAAATCATTTAGCAGTAAGCAGTTTTCTATGATTCTGCTTTGCATTTTTTCTCCTTAACATCCATCTTTCTTTAATGTCACTTGTGTTAGCAACCAGGTCTACATTTTCATCATGTTTTCTCTCAACCTCTAGTGTAGTCTTCTCAGTCTCATACCCTCCTCTGATTCTGGCAGTTTCTGCAATCAAATCATTTATAAGCATCTCGGTTGTTCGGGCGGTAATACCTCTCAAATACCATGATATGGGAGGAGGAGGGACAATGGCTGGCTGAAGTACTTGTTGCAGGGTCACTTTAGATCCAACTCTTCCTTTGCCTCTTGTACATGTGTTATAATCTTCCTTTGTCAAGGGTTTAAAAGGAAAGCATGTTGCTTCATCAACAAATAAAGGCTCCACCTTCCAACAGCCCTCAAATTTTTTCATGAATCCTGTCTTAATTTGCTTGAACTTCATCTGATATAAAATAACATGTAAGATATGAACCCTTAATTTCTCATATTACACTGCAAAGAAAGACAATGCTATATATATATATATATATTAATGTAATAAACTGTAATGCAATAACTAAATGCTTACATATTATTGTAATAAACTATAACACAAGAACTAAATGGCTACAGAGTTAGGTGTTTCTGGATGTGTCATTACTGGTTTATCCAATCAACATTAGACATATTTTCTACAATTTATATACATGGATAAAATGACAAATAGAAGGGGTTCAAAACCATAATGGTGTCGATTTTTAGCTAGAGTTCACCTAATTGAATCAAGTACTTTATAGGTGAGTTTCTATGCAATCCAAATAAGTATGAGCAACAAATATGGAATTCACCTATTATCTAAAAGGACAGATCCTTACAGAGTGGTCTGTTCGGTTTTGATCTACCAAAACACTAATCAAAATGGTCCCAGACCACCAAAGAAATCTCCATATGGCTGCTTGTTCAAGTTCAACCACTTGCCTGTGACCCTCATCAACCAAAACTTCTCTAGATATCACTTCCTGACCAAGAAACAGAATGTTTATATATGGCAGTATTGAATATTTTTGAAACTTGAAAATGCTTTTTCTGAAGGTTGTAACTTGTAACCAAACATGCAGTGAACAAAGTAATGGATGATTCCAGTTACTTACTTTGATATTTTTAAAAACTCTCTTATTGTCGGGATCGGTCACTATATTATATACTGCATCAGGGGGCAGCCCAACATCCACTTCAACATTGAGGTTGCAAAGAGAACCCTTTGGAACTGTCACCTGCGAAAAGCAACAATGCCACCTTAATAGACAGACATGGATATTCCCATATGATTATTTCAACTATATAGAGGTGATTTCTACATATTAAAATTGGCCTAATAGTCATGTAATAATTAATGTTCTCATACCACATGTTCATGCCAGGGTCTTCATAATTTTATTTCTGGAATTCCCCCAGCCATTATTTAAGAAACTTTCAAAGAAAAAGAAATAGTATGCAGTCTAAAATCAACTTGAAACCCATCCAAATTCCCAAATTGAAAGAACTATAAATTCTACACATCCATTAGTTACAAAAATGCTAACTGCTCATTGCGACATCTTCTTGAAACCCGAATCCCAGACTCCCCATATTCATATCGTCCCTTCAACTTATTTGGTATACTCTAGATGATTGTCTAGGAATAGATAGAGAAAGATTTTAAGATTGGTTTATTTACAGTGCAAGTTATTGTAACATTGATGAAAACAGGGTTCCAAACATAGTTCTTTTGTGGTGTAATAATAATGAGGAATATGGAGCTTCTCTATCACAGCTAATCAGTTTCATCCCAGAAGTAGTGACTATGATAATGGGCTGGATGACATTGAAAGTCAGAGATACTATATAGTATAGAATAGGAACATGAACACAGTGATACAGGGTTCCAGGATGATAACACAACAAACGGTTAACAAATTTTGTGATTTACAGATTATGGGGGAAACCGGATAAAAGGTGAAGGCTGTGTTAGGCAATCGACAATCAACATAAAACTTTGTTGAATCTCTATGATATGGATCATAGATTTTGGGGGTCTAGAGATAATGCTTTCTCTATGGACATGACTTATGATAGAGCAAACCCCATCTAGTGGGAATTAAAGAATGATTGTTGTTATTGACAGATTTTGGGGATTTAGGATACTTTCAAATTGAGAATTTAGTTCTTCATATGCTACACTATATGCAAAGGATTCCAATGTGGTTTTGGATTATGTAAAGGAGTCTTTTTCTCTTCAGATTTTGAAATAATCCATGGTGATCATACAACAAATATAATGATTATGAGACCCATGTGACATGGATGTGTGGAATAGATAACCAGACACATCAATTTATGACATGACTATCTGATGCACATGTCCATAATTATGATTGGCCTAATATGGAATGGCATTGGGCCCCTTCTAAGTTTATGGTCGCTGGAGAAATTGTTACAATCCATGGTCCAGGACGGAATCAAAGGCTAAATGGTGCATGATAGAGATATTCTAGATGGAAGGAGAGTGAGCTTTGATGATCTCTAGCAGGTTGTTAGAGGCTTGGGAAGCGAATGCTCTTGTACAGGGATCAGTATAAGGGGAGAATAGTAAGAAATCAGTTATTCATTTTGGTTATTCGACACTTGCTGGGTAGAGAGTAAGTGCTCTAAGCATTCCTCCGAAGGAGCTTGGGATCTGCGGCTACAAGGTTCTTCCTCGAAATACATTTTCAGATTGGTAAATACTACATCTATTTCCCTTCTCGAATTTCTGATTCCTAACATTGGAAACTAACTCTGGCCAACTTTCCATTCTTCTACAACATCCCTATTTTGCATGACACAGCCTTTTGTCCCTTTCTTGGACCACAGATCCTAACCGAAATCACCTTATTTAGATCCATAAAATGGAGCAAACTGGATTTTAACATTAACGCCGATCCAGCTAGCTGCTGGCATAAAATGTATTACCCAATGCCAATGTTTTGTCTGGTCAAACAGTATATCTATTACACAATGGAAATATCAACAATATTCACCCGCAAATAACACATCCATCATCAATGCATATAAAACTTAAACAGATTAACAGAAAGTATTTGGAAATCTTAATAGAATTAAAGAAACCATACTAGAGGCAGAATCTGTAAGCATCTCAAAAAGCTATAAGGCAAGCCATTCTATCAACAGTGTGAAGAACATACAATCCATTTAACATTTTTATAATAAGAAAGACACAAAAATCCCTACAAAATTAAACTTTTCCGCGTTAACTACTCCATAGTCCATACCTTGATTTGTGGAGGCTTATCAACCCAAGATGGATTTTCTCTCCATGCTTGCAATTGCTCCTTCAGTTCAGCTTCAGAAGCAATAAAAGACCTATTCCCATGTCTCTGTACAGATCTCACAAAATTCATTCCATCCTTTTGTGCTAATCTACTCAGTTGTGACTGTAGTCAGAAAATAATTAATAAAGCTAAATTCAATCAAAGTTCCTATAATAAAATTAAGCAAGAACATAAATGATGATTAACCTTAAGAATATTAAGCTTTTGAGGTAGCTGCACAAAAAATTTAGATATTGCAGGATCCAATCCTCTGGGAAACCCATCTTTGTTAATCTTCCTACCATTTAAGCTGAATTTTGTCACCTCTGCCTCATCCATCATAAGAACCTACAATTTTTCTAAAACACTTTAAGTTAATTCATATTATAAATGTCCTTTTGCGCAACAAAAAGTGTGCGCACGAGTTCAAATCCTGTAAACAACACAGTTAGGAATAGATTAACAAACATATCAAAGAAAATAAAATGGTTAAAAACTTGTGATAGGTAATAGTAATGAAAAATAGTAACTTGATGAGTTTTAAATGCAGGTAAAAGATATAGAAATAAAAAAGGTTGAATTTTTTTTAGTGGGTTGCTAAATTTAGCTCATTAGGTTCGATTTTAAAATGTAAAGGCAAAAATGAAGAAGAGTTAAGCATGAAGTTGTATAGAAAACTGAAGACATAGAATTGAATCAAAATATTGTTATAGATGATGAGATATAACAACACTTACATAAAAAAAGGTTGAGAATCAAAATATTGAAGTAGAAATAAAAAAGGTTGAGATCTTAGGTTGGTGTGGTGAGAGAGGAAAAGGATAAGAGTTTGTGGAAAAGATTGAAGTGATTGACGGTGTTAAATGTCTCAACCTTTTTGTATAACTCAATCTATATAATTTTCTTCCCCCTTAAACTTAACTCATCATTTATGGTAGTGCTTAGACCTGTGCGTTTCGGGCTAGCCTACATCAGTTTTGGGTTAATCTAGATCGGATTAAAAGTCCGGATATAAATTATGCATAATAAATTATAGCCTAAGTCCATCCTAAACGGGTTGTGGGTTGTGGCGAGTCAGCCCGCATAATACTAAAATATAATTATTTAAATTTCAATATATTTACGCTACTTAATATATATATATATATATCATATGATTTTAATGTATAACTTTTTAACACATTTGTTATGTCAAATGCAATCAAACTTATAAATATAATCCATTGTATTTAAGTTAAGACGTGATGTCAAGTCCACGTATATAAATTTTAACACAACTCATTTATTAAGTTTCTCATTTCTATGGAACTCTTACTCTCTACCAAAGTATAATTTGTAACTTCATTTTAATATATAAATATTTAGACACTATAAAAAATAACATCATTTTTTGGTTTATAAAAATAGTAGTATATGCTTAAGTTCATAATGAACATTATATGTCAAACTATATCCAACATTGTAATATATGATCATTATGTTTGAATCTTTTGTATGTCTTTTATCAACACTTTCATTATGAACTATTATGTTAAATTTGGTTGTGTGAAATTCTCTATTGTAAACATTTACGTTGTCTTTTAGTTTTGTTGTAAAACTTGTTTTCTTTATTATGTTTTTGTTGTAGAAGTTAAATCTAATTAAATACACAATTAATAAATGAAAAGTGAGATTTGTATGGTTTAATGTATTCTCATTTGATTTAATACACTATTTTGTTATTATGCTTAAAAGGATATTATGTAAAATATGAAAAATATGATAATGTTTAACTTTATAAAATTATTGCAATTTATATGGCAATATATATTCTCTACTTTTTATTATAAGTTATTTTATAAAATAATTTCCACCTAAAGCTAATTACCAAGTCAAATGTCCCTAAAAAATAAATAAAAAATAAGGGAAAACGGGTAGCCCAAACCCGCCCGGGTAAGCCCAGCCCGAACCCAGTTTTAATATAGTCCTGTCGGGCTAAAAAACCTGGATTCAATGAAAGGTACCTAGTAAGATACCCAACCCCTATAAATTTTCGGGCTTTGGCCGACCAGCCCGATCGAACCCGCCCATTTTGACACCTCTAGTATTGCTATAAGGCCCGGTAGATTAAGGTTCGATTTCTATTATGATCAAAAGGTAATATTCAATTCTTGGAACTTTGTCCGAAATGGATTAGTTACTTATCAAAATTAGGAGATATCATTTATACTACAAAAAACTTATCCCCTCAATATTGTTAAATTATTAATATGTGGTTAATATATAATGTGCAATATAAACTTTGATTATATTATATTTGAGAAAAAGATTTGTACACTGAGAATATATTTATACATTATCATTATCATTATATTATCCACTATTCACATGTAATCATTATTGATTTTTAAAAAATAATCAAAATGAATAATGAATGATACACTGATCGTGTATAAATATTTACACTTACATTGAATATATATTACATTTTGTATACTTTTGCAGTGTATCGATTTGAAAAGAGAAAAAAATCACAATAACATGAGTATATGAATCAAGTATAAATGCTATAAAAATGTATAATTTAACCTTTTTGTATAACTTAATATTTTTTGAAACTATTTTTGGAATTTTAATTTTTATTGTATGAAATTTGTACGCTCAAAACTTTTGAGGGATAGGTTTTTACTCTTTTATTTAAAAATGATATCATATGTTTAGTTAAGTTTTTGGCCTAATTTTTATCATCAAACTTAAACCCATTGTTATCTATACAATAGTATGCCATATAATATTGAACACTATAGATATTAAATTGATTGACAATAGTGAAGGCAATTAATATTGGCTATGAGATTGTTGTAAGCATATAGGTACTTTAGGTCAAAGATGACAATAATGTTATTGTATTATCCACCATTTATATTTAATCGTCATTGACACTTCAAAAAATAATATAAACAAGTGGTAGATGATGTACTGAATATGTATAAATCTTTACAATGACATTCCATAAATATTATACTAAAAAATTTAATATACCATTTTACATTTTTAATCTTAGGTGTTGAATTTTCTTAATAATAAATCAATGTTATAGCTTATAGCAGCAGTTGTTGATGAATACTATTTTAAAAATGTTTCTAAGTAAATAATAATTCTAATGATATAGGCAATTTTTAAAGTCCTACAAAATTTGAGTTGAAATAGAAGTTATATAAAAACATAATTAAAGTTGGCAATAAGCAAATAAAACTCTGATGAAGTGGTGCAATTCGTGGTATCAGGTCCTGCTTCACCAAGTGGTCTTGAGTTCAATTCCTATCCCAAGCACATGGTTAACCAGGCTCTGATACCATGATGGTTATTCACCTTCAAAGGGTGTTCATTTTTTCATCCTAAATCTTGTTTTTTTACATAGCATCACAATTTTATGCAGTTATTTATTGTTGGGTCTTTTTTATTTATTTGATTTTTATAATGTTTCATGCAGCATAGCTAGTTATTTCATTGTGTTAAATGCTCTCATTGTTGCATGCAATATTTATTCTCTTAGGAAATTTGTTTAAACTTATTTGTTTGTAATGTTTATCTTATTTGACAGTGGTAGTGAAGTATGTTGGTCTTCCATTGATAGGCTTAATCTTTTACTAGATGGGATTCTTAGATTTGTACAGAAGATATGTTCACTTTTCTCTGCTACCTTGTCAAATCTTTTGAAGAATATTGTTAGTAAGAAAATTGCATATTTTCTATGATGGTTGATTTCATGATTAAACTTAGTTTGAATCTCGAGTCTCTTCAAAGTTTTAGGACACACCATTTCCAAAAAATAAATAATGATATATCAATATATGTTTGATCAAATAAGATTATTTATTGGTGGGATTTGGATCCTCTCCAGTACTGGACAGTTCAGTACTAGAACATGAGACCCATAAAATTATGAAGATTTAAAAAAATCTATAATTGAAAATGATTGAAAAGTTGCACCATTAATTTTTTTAAGTGACACATGTAACAATATCTGACTGTACTGAACTCTCCAGTACAACTGGAAGCTATAATGTGAATCCCGAACTTATCTTTTATTTTTGTTTGTTGATTTTGAAAATGTTCATTTTAAGGTTCCTGTTAGTCCAACTAACATAAGTGTAGAACTCTAATGTTCTCATATTCTTTCATAACTATTTTCTTTCATAATAGCTTGCACTTATTTATTCATGTTTTTTAAAAGAAAAACTTGTTACAAAAAAGATAGTTAGTTATTCATGATACATGGATTCATGCTAGCCTTATGGTCCAAGGAAAATTGTTTAAACTTTAGACCTTTCTTTTCATTCTGCTTTTTGATATTTGTGATATGAAATCAGTTTTAAAATTTTAGTGTAGTATGTGCTACTATGTTGAATTGAATCTGTTATCATGAACATTAATATAGTATAGTGTATGGAAATTCAGGCATAACTGATATTGAGATACATAGTTATCATTTAAATTTGAGACAAAGTGGTTCCACTAGAATAAATAGGTTGCCTTAAAACAGAAAGATATGGTGCAACATTTAGGTATGCAAAATAGAAGAAGAAAAATTTAAGACTAATTTGTTTGTCATATTTTGCATTGGTAGTGACTAATTTGAGACATTTAGGCTTCATTTGTCACTCAGCCTTGTAAAGATGATATCTTCACTTTTTTCTACTACTTTAGCAAATCTTATTTCATATTTTTATGTATCAAATACCTTATTTACTGCTGATGTCATTTGTGCTTCAAGCAAATTACATTCACATCTAACATTTAGATCATGGGTTAAAGCAATTTATTGAATAATTATCCATTTAATTAATTGTGTCCTCAATATATCATTGTTGACCATAGTGCTGAAGACCATTAAATTCTTTTTTTCCTAGTCATTTAGAACATTGGGTTTTGTCCATACATAGATTATTCATTTGATATTATGCATCATCAAATTTTAAAGGCCCTGCCAAAGTCAAGGAAATTGAGAATTAATCTATTCATTTGTTTGGTATCATGCAATAACCTTACTCCCTCATGTCCTTTTTATAAAATCATTTCATTCCAATTAAAACATCATTTGTCAATAATAAAACTACACCATTCTTAGTATTCATTTTTCAAACAAAATATTGGAGACATAGAACTTTATAAATATGATAAAAACATAAACCCCAAAATGATCTTAAATAAAACAAACTCAGAATGAGTGGATGACGCATTTAATTGGTATCCATTAATTAGGTTATAAACATTGAATCCAAAATCAATAGAAAGCTCAGTAGAGTATTAGACAGACCATGAAATAAATTCCTACTATAATTATAGCCCCATCAATATGTCCTAAACAACAAAACATGAGCACATTCAATTTTTCTTCAGAAGAGAACCAAAATTCAAACCAGATAATATTCACCCATGCATCCAGAATACCAATCCCCAGAAGCTTTAAGCCTGTAATGATAGTAATGGGAACAAAAAATAACTTCAGCATATATATGTGTCTATATGTAGAAGGCAAAGAACAAGACACAAATGCACACGCATAGATATGGCATAGTGCATTTTTGCTACCATTCCCAAGGAAACTTGCATGTTTACATTTTCCATAATACACACATTTTTTAATCAGATTTTGGACAAGACAGAAAGAAAGAAAGAAATAAAAATAGCTAGCTACCTTGTTGGCTATGTTGTTGGAAAGCCAGTCCAAACCCTCATAAAGACCCTCTCCAGAGGTTGCACATGTGCTCTGGATGTACCTGAAAGAGCCAGAAAAGCATGTTAGATCTATACAAAACAGATATCACACTGGAAAACAAGGGGACCTGATCAAACTATTTACCAGTGGCGCTGTCTGAGAGAGTGGAGACCCAGCTTGTCAGTAATTTCAGCAGCATTCATTGCATTGGGAAGATCTTGTTTGTTAGCAAATACAAGCAATACTGCATCTCTCAGTTCATCCTAAAAAGATAATTAAATCGACAAATTTCAAACATTCTGTCATTTCATCACAAGAATATAAGACATAGAAGGCAAAATAATTGGCGTGTTAATGATTCTTGCCATGTTCCTTCTGAACATTTAAGGTGAAGTAAAGTAGGGCAATCAGTAAAGAACTTATCTTCCCAAGAGCTTACTAGAAAGAACTCGTTATTCAACTTCCAAAATATGTCCATATTGTTATCAATTACAAGATCTATTACATAAATTAACAAAGTAATTATGAATATAAATGCTTTCTTTCTTGAGTTCCTCATCAATGATAGGAGGGCATCTAATTGGCAAGTGATCATAATTTGCTACACTAATGTATCACTATTTAACAACATAGTATCAGAAGCAGCAGCATAGTTAGATCAATAGCATATACAGAAAACATTGATTTCTTCAGCTGAAACAGTTCAAACCTTCCACAAATATCGACAAGAAATTATGAATCTTTGCCATATATTCAATATGGACTAGAACTAGCTCTACTAGCAGACAATCCCAGTGGCCTCTGTGACCACTATTCTAGAGAAAAGCACTCCCTCTAAATGCAGATAATAACTGATAACATGATCATAAAGATACCATGAGCAGAAAAGCCCAGATAATTTGACTATTTTACCTCATTCAACATCCTATGCAACTCATCTCTGGCCTCAACAACTCTGTCCCTGTCATTGCTGTCTACAACGAATATCAGACCCTGTGTGTTCTGGAAGTAGTGCCTCCACAAGGGACGGATCTGCAACATAAAACATTAGTATTTAGCCACGGACCACCATCAAGGACATATAACTCAAAATACCATAATTGTGGAGAAGTTTTAAAGAATGCATAAGGATCAAAGTTCACACCTTGTCCTGACCCCCGACATCCCAAACAGTGAAGCTAATATTCTTGTATTCCACAGTCTCCACATTGAACCCTAAAATACATAAGCGAAATAAGAATATAACAATACATATAACAGCAGCAAAAATTGGCTGCAACAGTAGCCTGATTCTCTGTAATTGCCATCCATAACACAACTAATAATAATAACTAGGACATGACGGAAACCAGCAATCTCTCACTGATTTATGAAGAAAATATTTTTCAAATCTCAAAAGTAACATGAGTTGATGAAGAATAATTAGTTACAAGTCAAGTTGCATCCGGTATTTCACGTCAAGCATCACATATTTACGACCCGTTTGTTTGTGATTTTTTTTAACAATAAGACTGCTGCTTTTCTTAGAACCGAAAAATAGTAAAAGTGCTCTCTTTTGAAGCAAACACTAGTGGGCCCTTAAGAGGACTCTGATGTAACACTTATCTTTTGAGATCAATTTCTCACTTCTTAAGGTCCCTTTAAGTATTTAGTAAAATATGTTTCATCTTAAAAGACACAACAACCCCTGAAAACAGTTATTACTAAGACAATTCTACATGCTATCAATAACTAACAGGAATATACATTAATATTCCACTCAATGTTTTAAATTGCAGTGGCGGTTGTAGTTACTGCGATGCGGTCAGCCGTTGCGATGCGAATTATTTTGTGATTAAAAAAAAAATTGAAATTGATACGGTTTGATACGGCTCGATGCAGTTGTGTTGCGGTCTGATGTGGCCCAAATGCGGTCGGATACGGTTGCATTGCATCACAGCGCATTTGTGGTGTGATGTGGTTTGACAGTCACCGCAACCGCATTATTGCGGCCGTGATGCCGTCTGCAATTTGAATCACAGATCTCACATATAGATCAAGAATTACAACATATTGTAAATATAAATAGAAGCAAAGATTAAGAAACTAACCAATGGTAGGAATTGTAGTAACGATCTCTCCAAGCTTGAGCTTGTACAGGATGGTGGTCTTACCAGCAGCGTCGAGACCAACCATGAGAATTCGCATTTCCTTCTTTGCAAAAAGCCGACTGAAAAGCTTGGTGAATGTCAACCCCATTTCTCCTTCAGCTTATGGATCCCTACATTTTCAAAATCTCAAAGTTTATTAAATAAATCATTTTAATTAACCAAAATTAAAATACACAAACTGAAACAATATAAACCCAATTTCATCCATTCAACGCCAATAGAATGACCAGATCTCATGCAATTCGATTCACGAAACATGACATTTTCGAAGATCCGAAACCTTATTCAACAAAGGAATCACATAAATTGAACGATCTGAAACAATTCGACGTAGAAACCCTAGGATGAAATAAAATTATGCAAATAACCGTAACAAAAGAAAGCATCTAAGAAAAAAAGAGATGGAAATTGTTACGTGAAGAAAAAGTAAAGGGAAAATGGAAATGAAAACATGTATGTTGAATCGAATTGTGAGAAAGAGAAAAGAAGCGATCTGAGAATACCTTTAGTTGGGATCTGAAAAGAGAGAGAAAGATAAGAAGGCCAAATGAGAACGGTGATAGGAATTTATATGACAAATTATCTATAAATAACAAAAAATATTCAATTCTTGCCTCATATTATGACGTCATGTAATCTATTATATATATAAGAAAAAAATGTTCTTGCCACATCATCATGGACACATGTCAATTTCTCCTTGACTTTTTTGCCTCCAAAATTGGTCCATATTCTTATTATGTACCATCACACATTGTATTAAATATATATAAAAAAACTCTAAATCAATTACACAATATTGTATTCTTATATATATAATAGATTACAAAATGTTACTAATATATATATCTTTAATAAAATTGATAATTACGTGGTTTCAAATATATGTCAAAATTAATCTGTCTCATATGAATGTACGTGTAATATGTGTGTTCTTAACCATACGGCAAAAAAGTATGGTTAAGAACGATCTTCCACACATGATAAAGACACCTCATTTTGTATGACCTCCCACACAAGATAAAAATATACTCATATACAACATTTAATACATATTCTATATATAAGAAAAAAGTTTCATCAATATTCATTTTCACATGTGTCACAACCATGTTCATTTTTTCCCGTCCAAAATTCATAGGCTAGCATAATTACAAAGAGGAAATAATAATTACTAAAATGAATATTCTATGTTTGACACTTGAATTTTTTAAGGGAAACTTTGTCATTATATAATGAATTTTTTAATAACAATGTAATGTAAATTGTGTGATATATTTATATATGTATATATTTAATATTGTTTGGATACTTTAGTCATTTCATCTCTACTTCATTCATCCTATTTACGAGTAACATATGTGTTTTTAACTATTAAAATTTCTTAACAATATGAATGCACATATAACATATGTATTTTTAACCATATGAATGTATAAGTAGCATGTCTATTTTTAACCATGTAAATGTATGAGTAACATGTGTGTTATTGACCATATGACATAAAATACCGTCCCGTGCATATGCACGGGTAACTTGCTAGTTTAGTATATAATGAAAACTTATCTATTATTAATTAAGGATGTGTTGGTGTAATGTTGAGCCAGTTTCTCTTTTCAATTGTAATTTTGTTGACTTATTATTAATAATTTAATAATAATGTGAGGCATTTCATTTATTATTATTTATATTAATTGGTTAATTAATTTATAGATAAATTCTTTATGAAAAGTCATTAGGACAATAAGATATTAATGTTTATTTTTAAATGGAAAATGATATTTTCTCTTACAAATCCTTCTATACCATAAGAAAATTAAAATGTGTTACAAAATTTATTAATGATTGATTGTCACTTTCTTGTAGTGTAATAGAATATTTGTAGGAAAATTTGGTAAGATGATACAACATTATTCTTATTAAATTGTCTAAAATACAACATTGAGATTGGTATGACTAGAGATGGCAAAACGGGTCACCCTACCCGTTTTGTTTGTGCCCACAAATGTCCCGCAAAAATTTAAGTGGGCGCCGACATACCCACATTGTCTTAATGGACAAAATTAAATGTACTACCCATTTTAAAATGGGATAACAGGTATGCAGGCGGTATGTAAACATTGTTCAATAATTTAAAAAATAAAAAGAAATTAAAGAAAGTACTTGAAGATAAAAATTAACAATATATTTGATATTTTATATGGAGTTGAATAAATCATATTATAATTTTTTGAGGCATTAAAATCAGATCTCAAAATGATCAAAAGGTCAAGGATTCAATTCCTAGGAGCGACACTTGTTGGGAGGAACAACCACGAACCCCGAAAGGGATTAGTTCCTTACCCAAAAAGGTGAGGATATACCATCGTTAGTATAAAAAAACATTTTAATTTATTTCAATTTTTCTTATTTTTCTTTAATTATGTCTGTGGGCTGCCCGCATTGCCGAATGGAAATGCTCACAAACTTTGCGGGCAAACGAACAATAGTGGTTATGGATGAAATTTGTATGCCCTACCCGCAAAATAATACGGGCGTGCCGAGAGACAATGCCCACTTTACCATCTATACGTATGACACACATTGATTTGTAGTTCTCACCAATAGTGGTTATATGATATCAAGTCTTCACATAAGTGTACATTACAAGTATAGTGTGCTAGACTACTCGAAATACTATGTAGATAGCTATTGGAGTCTCCTAAACAATTCTCCTATTGGAAATGGTATATGTGGTCCTTGGATAGTACACAATCTAATATCATGTAGGAATTGGTGGAGGAAAATCAAAACAACATGCCTTGAAGTTCTGTGTCTTTTCTGGTTCCACAAGACTTTCTCCAACAATTTGTAGCATAGATGAACCCAACTCTCTTTCACAAGGTGCCAAGGTAAATCATTCCAAACAATAGATTCTGACAAGTGAAGTAATTCTGTTCCCTCCACTTTCTTTCTTTCTTTTGAATGGACACAAACATATGTGGTTTCTGACTATGTCTTAACTGGGATAGTTAGATAGAAAAAACATAGAAACTAGTACTTCATGTTCATAACTCTGTCCATTTTTTGTTTCTGTTTGCTGTCTATGTACATTTCTTTATAAGATTTTATCCTTTGATTAAACTTCCAAAATTGTGTAAATGATGATATTTATATTGCATTCATAGATGATGCACTTTATATAATATATCTTACATCTAAGCAATATGCCATAACTATTATTGACCACTTGCTATAAGCAGGGCCAGTATACTCACACAATGATAAATCACTAACACTAACACCCCTAATGAAGAAAGATCACTATAAAGTAGGACTTTTAGAACTTAAATGCTTTACCTAAGTGGCTAATAATTTGAATTTATATCTAAGATCAACACAAGTCATGATCTGTTTGGATCCGGTTTCGCGATGGCTTTCCGATCTGTATACAAGGAATTGGTGGGACTGTTGTAGTTTTTAATTCACCATAAGTCTTCCAGCAGAATGGATCATATAGATGGTATTGTTCTTGAACTGGTTTTAGCTCAATTGTGGTTAAAGAAACATCTACACATGGAAGGCTATCACTACAGGCGAAGTGTACTGGCTTAACGGTGTATGTTCCGGTTATCCTTTCGTAGTTGATTCCGGCAAGAGCCACAGCTGATGTTTGGTTTGCACACTTTCTTTTATCACAGTAGAATTGGTCAATCACAATTGGGAATTGAACTTCAGAAAGTTGTATATTTGAGAATAGTACTCCCTGCACCAACCCTGATCCACCCTGCAGAGAGGTTACTTAACTTGTGAGGCATCATCAAGCTTTAAAGTGCTATGTGTTCTTGGAATGTTAAAGAAATTTGAAGCATTTGATTTCACTTATAAACTTCAACTATATTGTTTGCAAATGTTTTACCTGCCATGTTTTGATTCTGACACCATTCATTGTATTATGCATGTTGATGTCTCTGACAGTAATATTTGAGACACAGGCTCTGGTGTTATCCTTTCCAAGACTTCCAATGCTGATTCCATGCCCCGGTCCGCAGTTAACATTGTGCACATATACATTCGAGCATCCGGTTTGTATGGAAATACAATCATCTCCTGCAAAACGGTTAAAATTCAAAGCAACATTTAGCCCAAAAACAACAACAACCAAGCCTTAATCTAATTATAGGTCGAATTAGGCCATAATGTTGGCTCGAACAACATTTAGATACCTCGAACGTTGTATGAAATGGAAATATGTAATGATATGAATAATCGAAATATTACCGCATCCTAAAGTGCTGGTATGGATTGATACATTTTTGGAATTCTGAAGGTGAATTCCATCTGTGTTAGGGCTATCAGCAGGAGATGATATGGTAACATCATGGACCAAAACTCCATTACAGTTATCAAATTTGAGGTGGCATTGTGGACTATTTTGAATTGTTATGCCTGTCACTGTTGGACCAATACTACCATAGAACCTTATTGCCTGTGCATCAAAATCACAATCATTATTATGTTCCAATATATCATAATCAATTTTGGCTTTCTGAATTCTATAAATGCTCCTTACAGTTGGCTTGATGTATGGCATTTTTCTTCCCAGCTCACTTTCAATCTAGTACAATTCAAGGGGCATAAATAATTAGTCTCAAATGAAATACATGATTGCTATGAAGGTTCTAAATTATCTTACCAATACTGGTTTTAGTAGTCTCCAAAATCATGCACAATTGTAGAAAATCCAAAGTAAAATGTCAATTAGATACTTGAAATTATACAATTATTTAATTGGGTCCCTCTAAAAACTTCTGTTTTTTTGCTACTACTAAGGGTATCCCCTTATCTTATAGGTAATGAACTAATACTTTGGGTAGTGACTACCCCATCCAACAAATGTCACTCCCAGGATTCAAACCCTTTTCGGTCTTTTTGGGATCTAGCGAGACCTTACACTACTCAATCAACACCTTATTGAGATTAGCGGGACCTTACACCACTAAACTAACGTCTTGTTGGAATCTAGCGGTACCTTACACTACTAAACTAACGCCTTGTTGGGATGTAGCAGGGCCTTACACAACTAGACTAACATTTTGTTGGATCTAGCGGAACTTTACACAACTAGATCAACACCTTGTTGGTTGGAAACATAAAATTTAATCCTTTATATATTGCAAGTCAACTAGTTAGGGACTAATCTGAGGAACCAAGTTGATATTTTAGAGAAACATAATTAGAAGCACAATATAGAATGATGTAAGATCCAAAGGAAGGTAAATTACCATCATAGGTGGCGTCCCTATTGTGTGATTTATTGGAACTAAAAGTTTTTGTTCATCATCTATTGGAACATCAAATTGATGATCTTGCCACCACACTGAGCCTCTTCCATCAATGATACCATTTCCTTGAATGGTAAATCCTACTAACTTAGTAAAATCCAACCATTGCAGTAATCCTCTGCCCCAAGCATCAGGATTTGTTGGAGCAATAATGGTCCCATCAACCTGATCAAAATTATAAACCTTATTACTAACAATTCTCCCATCAAATAAATTTAACCTTCCATCTAATATCTATGCATCAAAATCTTTTTTTTTTACATTTTATATGTTGACTCTTACACAAATTAACATGTGAATAATGTACTAATCGTGTAACAAATTTTATACACAATTATATATATTAAACTATTTGTTAAAGTTTGGAATGAGGCATGAAAGAAGTTTCCCGATGAACAAGAATGATGAGCTGAGAAAGCTTAAAGAAGAAGAAAGAATGAGAAAAAATGGATTGAATTAAATGAGTTTCTCATTAGTGAAAATGAATTGAATTGCACAGATAAAGGGGAAACACCATTTATATACTACATTATTGTTTAACTAACAACTAACTAATTGACCAAATGACTAGTTAATCGATTAATTACATTGTTAATCGATTAACTATTACGGATTATAACAATTTCAATATCTATATAACCAATTAACCATAATATTAATCGATTATTACATACGTAATCTCAACTATTTTAACATTCTTTAATCTTGTGCAGACCGAGATAATAATAATTTTATGAATTTGTAAAAATAAGGCAGACACAAATATATTATTTTCTCCTACCAAATCAAATCGCGTGATATTTTGTCTTACTTCAATTTTTTGTGATAAAAAATGTATATGCATAGATATTATACTCATTTTTTTATGTTACCTGGAAAATGATGTTGGGTTTACAGTATGGGCCTGAAAATGAAATGGGGCCCACATAAAAAATATAATCTTTAGGAATGAGCATGGTTGATGCCTCTACTTTACAAGCTTCAGCCCATGCAGATTGGAATGCCTGCATTTCAATTTCATTGTTTAGCTACTTCAATTACAATATCAACTAAAAACAATTACAAAATAATGATATACAATGTATTCATAGCCATAATAACAAGGCTAGATGTTACTTATTGTAAGGTTATCTTAATTTTTTTTTTTTTGAAATTATACTAACCCATTGAAATTAAATTTCACTTAATTACACCTAATATTATTTTATTTATATCAAGTTATACTCAATTCCCTTAGCAAAGGTTGGTGTAATAATAAAATATACATCAAGATAGATTAATCTAAGTTTTAATAATTAAAGTGTCAAGTGTAATAATGAAATTAAACCTTAAATCTAGTGATTGTAATGTTTGTTAAGTTTGAATTAAGTACTACATTAATGTAGTGATTGTGTAGATAAAGTTATAAAGTTGACTAAAAAGTACTAAATGAAGAAATAAAGTTTATTAGATAACAAGTGAAGGTGAGATTACTGAACTGACCCTAGTGTTTAGTTATGTGGATGTTACAATTATTATTGAAACATAATATCCTAACTGTCATAACGAGAATCATATGTCAGTAGGTCCCATCCAATTGGTTTGTTCTTGTGTCTTACGCTTTATGCTTTTTTATTCACCTTTCAATCTTTTCTCATACAATCATACTAAACTTTCTTTAATATCATATTATTACCCACACAATTACATCCCCACAGTAAAAACAAGCACACAAAAAAAGAAAATAAAATTATGCTTATAATTGCATATTATTTTAGAGAAACAGGTCTGAATGTAAGAATTTTTTATACTGTCATTATATTATTTATTTTTAATTATCATTTTGACTCTTTAAAAATAATAATCTAAATAAATGATAAATAATGTATTGTGTATATATTTTTATACTATTAATATATAGATATTTCACTGATTATTTTGATTAAGAGTTTAATATATATAAATTATGCACACACAAAAATACATGATTAGTATATTATTTATTTGTATTATATTTTATTTAAGTTTGAGTAAAATATGAAGGATGAAAAACAAGTTGAAAGTATAAAGAATACCAATGGTATCACTGATACATATTAATTCCTTATTTTAAAACATGGTAGGACCACATTTATAGCAGTCACATCTTTCAAACAGTTGATATTACATTATGGAATCATAGCGCAGGTGCATAAACATTAAGTGTTAATAAATTGAGTATAATATCTATCACTTATCACGGTAAAGATTTATATATTATTTGCTAGTCATTCGAATTATTTTTTTGAAGAGTGAATAATAATTAAAAATAAATTATGAATAATTGGCTGATAGTGTATAAAACTTTTATATTGTCAGTACATATATTTTTTCTCTATTAATTTTTTATTATTCTATAATCTAGGCTATACTTTCCTATCACAATTTTCATTAACAAATATTAGTTTTTTCTTAAATTATAAATCTATATTTAACCACATGTGTGAATAAATATTATTTAGAGTGCTTATAATGAACCTATAACCGAAAGCTACATTATAACCATGACAAATATTATTAGCACTCTGAACCTCATATCCATACTCTTTTAACATAACATCCATAATTTTATTTCATTTTTTTAGAAAATGATAATCGGTTAACAATAAATCCCAATCATAATTATTATCATAATATTATAATTTTAACATATAACTTTAAATTGCATACCACAATTATAGTTGAAATATTACATTTTCAAGCTTCCATGATCATATGAAAAATATGAGTCATTATATCGAAATTGCGATAAACACAACATTAACCAAACATTTGTTTAATAATTGAAGATTGAAAGAATTACCTTAGTATCATCAGTGTTTCCTTGACCCTTAGCTCCAAAGTCTAGGACATTAAAAATGGTAGAATAGGCATCATTGTAATGTTTTGGTGGCTGAGTTAAGGAGCCATCTTCTTGTTGTGGTGGTGGAATTGTTGGTGAAGAAGAAGGAGTGCTTATATGTGATGGAGTACTCTTTGATTTTTTGACTCCACCATGTTGCTTATTATTATGACCACTCTTTCCATTCATGTTCAATAGAGAACCATTATTGATATCTCTCTTTTTTGTCCAATGCTTACCTCTTCTTGCAATGCATGTTTCAAAATTTAAAGACCAAATAAGAAATAATGTAATGAGAAGCATATGTGTGAAGCACCTTAAACTTAAGCTACTCATTTTTATTAGAATGTGGTAGAAGTGAAAGAGAGAGCTTCTTTGTTTTGCTAAAAACCCAAGTAAGAGGTTATGTTTATATAGGGATGGAACTTTAAAGATAATAATAATTGTGTGGGGGGCATGATAAGTATAAAATATTCTTGATAATGCCAAGCATTTATGATTCATTCTCCAAAAAATTTCCCCCCTTTTTTCCTTGCATTAATTAGTTTGCTATCTTTTTTGTGAATTTTGGGTAGAATTTGTTTAGTGAGTAGTGTTTAGGGATACTCTTTTTATTGCCACATATCCAAGTCATCACATGTGACCAAACCATGTGACAGTTGGGAGGCTACTATTGCATATATAAACCATATTAAGATTTCATCTCAAAACCAATTGACAATGATAGGAGTAATCCAACAGGTATTTAAACCATTCTCGAGACAATGATGTAGGCAATATGAGACTTACTTCCCAACATGCCCATCCACATAAGTCTGTCGGACCATGCGAAAGGTTACCTTTGACCCATAACTTAAGAGCATCTTTTGGCCCGTGACAAACGGGAAGAAGTTGAGTTTTGACTTTGATACCATGTTAAGGTTTTATCTCAAAACCAATTGGCAATGAGAGGAGTAGCCCAACAAGTATTTAAACCATTATCGAGACAATGAGATAGGCGATGAAATACTTACTTCCTAACAAACAATGCATACATATGCTATTTTCTTGTCCAACTCTTTTTTTATTCCCTATATTAACTCATTTATAAACAATAGTTTAATTCTGGTAGTCTAAGGTGTTGCCCTTTATTTAGGCAATAATTTTTTTTTTTTTTGACATAAGACAAGTTAATATCAATATCAGTTATAAATAGTGACAAAGATTTATTCAAAAGGGCTAGAATATAATCTTTCAGTCAATCAATGTATAGTAGTTATTGTAGATGCAATACTTGTTAAAGATGGAAAAAGTTTAACACAAAAGTGGTAACTCTTAATTTAGGGTATATATATATTATTAGAACAAAGGGTTGATTTTAATTTTAATTTAGAGCCTTATCATTTTCTTCCCCATTTTTGCATATAGTGAGAAGTATATATGCATCACATTTCCTGTACTTGTTTGATTCACACAAATTGTGTATAAAAAATAAATGAGTTTTATTAGATATAGAATAAATGAAGATTGGATAGAAAAACCAAAAGAAATCCACGTGAGTGTGGGTCTATAAGGTATGTAATTAAAACTCTTTATGATCACATGCAACCTTCACGGGTGAAGGCTCTACTCACTTTTGTCTTCTTAAGCCATCACCCATTCCTACATGTTTTTGTTACTTCTAGAAATTGAATCATTGATATTTTAGTCTTTAGCTTCTGAGAATCTAGTGAGACTTTATACCACTATATATACCTATTGACTCAATTGAAACCCGTCCGTTCTTGTGAAAACAATAAAATCTGGACCTTACAACCAATTATAAATAATTAAGATTAAAAATTAATTAATGATCACATGATAGTTATGCATAAATCTTTTAATTTTGATTTTTCAAATAAGATCTAATGATCTATGGTCATGTTCGCATTTCTCATCACAAGGAGAGGGATCAACTTACTCCAAGAGTAAGTGGAAAAACACTTACTCCACATCATGGTCATTTATTCTTGAGAAATCCAATGGTTTGAATTGGTGAGTACATCTAAACAATTAGATTTTCCAAAATTGTATGACTAAGATGTGAAGTAAGTCTTTTTCACTTACTCTTAGAGTAATTGGATCTCTCCCCTTCTCATAATAGTCTACTCATATAAGTCACTTCATATATATATATATATATATATATATATATATATATATATATATATATATATATATATATATATATAGTAAACATCTCACTTGACTATTAATATTATATGATTCAGATTTATTTTTCTCATAATTTTAGAAACCATCTTTTCGCCCACTGATTTGCTTCGTTTATTTGTTTATATATATTTATGTTGAACAACATTTTGTGTGCGTATGAATAAAAACAATATAAAAAGTACGATATCATGGTAAGGTTCTGGAAAACATTTATGTGCAAGGTTCTCAAATCTATTGAGGAGAAAGTAAATTATTGCAATGAAAAAATCAGATATATAAAACAAACAAACAAGAGAATTCAGTGTCATTGATTGATAAGTCAAAATTCCCATGTGAGTGGGGGCCAATTATTTTTGTTTTTATTCTATTTCCAACTATTTCTCATGCACTCAACGTTAACTGAGTGAGACAGAAATTAAATTTGATAAAATATTATGTGAAGTTTTTTATCTAAGTTGAAAGTCACAAGCTTTTAGATTTTGTGATTATGAAAGTATAAGTTTTTAATATATCTTACCAATATTTGTTTTAAGCAAAAGAAATATTTTTAAAACATATTAATATCTTCATAATATGTGATGGAATTAATGAAATCAAAATTAAATCTAGTGTCATGCTGATTAAAGGTGCATATTGAGGGTTCAAGTTGGGATAATAATGTTTTTTTAATCAATGTTGATGCTTAGCGTGCGTTTGGTATATATTAAGTTTTTAGTTTCAGTTTATAAACTGTGAGATTATAAACTGTTTATGTTTGAGTACCTTATCTGAAAATTAAATATAAACTAATCTGTTTTGTTTGGGTAAGGTAGAAAGATTTTTTTTTACATAGTAAATTACAGAAAAATGGTATGAGGATATTTGTTTATGTTATGATTATTTTTGTTGTTTTTTTACACTATTTTTTTAAATATACATTTTTTTAATATTTATCATCATATATTTTTACTTTAATTTTGTAATATTGCATAACAAAGACTAAAAAATATATTAAAATAAAATATAATATAAAAACTAATATTAATATTAAAAACAAGATAAGATAATATTATATATAACAAATTTTTATACATAATTCTTTGTTTATGTATAGATAAAGGAAAGTTTTATGAGGAATACAGGGTTGAGCGGTGATAGAGATAGGAAAATAAAAGTTATGGAGTTTAGTAGTGATGATTTTAATAGATTATATTTTCCATGATTTTGGAACTTCTACTTTTGACTTATTTTTTCAGAAAAAAACTGAGTTTATAAAATTCTTTTAGTTGCCAAACATACATAATTTATATTTTTAGCTTACTTTTCAAAAAAATAAACATAAACCATAAATTTAAAACTATGCCAAACATGGCCTTAACCTAATAGATTATGGTTATGAATTAAAGTAATTTTCACACCTAACAATAGGTGAGCATGGTGTTGGACTTTTCCTGCGTGATTGGGAAAGAATTTTGCAACCAACATTGGTTGTATGACCGAGTACGACCATGCCACTTTGGTTAGTCGAAAAGGGTTCCTATATATCGATCTAAATTAGGGTTTCATTGAGTACCATTTACATGACTATAAGTACAATGTTGTATGAATTGCTCAAATTCCTTAGAAACACATGCATATAGAATGATTTCCACCTTAGAGTGATCCTACTGAAATACTAGCTAGAAAGATAAGTTCTAGTGAAATACTAAAAATATTGTATTATATCAAAATGTAGTGAGATTGAGAAACACAATGTACCATAAAAGAGATCAATTATATTCTTACTTTTCATAGTGAAGATAATTCCTAAACTATTTCTTGTGATTTTTTAATTCTGAATATTCATCTTGTACCCTTTCTCTATTTTATTTTTTCAATTATATTTGATTGTACAAATTAATTTGGGATGTGCCCATTTTTCATTCACAAAGACGGTGAAAAATTAATCTTGTTATATGTATATGAATTATTTAAACATAGTTAAATGTATTAGAGATTGCAAATTCTAATTTCTAATATTATATCAGTAATTATTGTTAAATATTCGCGTCAACATATACACAATTAATTAAACTTGTTAACAAGTTTTATTATTATTTTCTCTTCTATTTATCTATCCCTTGTATCAACATGAATACACCATTGTAACATGCTTATGTGAGGTAGATTAGGAAGCACTCATGATACGTTCTTGAGTTATAAAATGGAGGGTCTAGTTAAGAATTATAGGTGAATAGTAGGGTTATTGTATTAAATTTTTAATTGGGTAATTTAAGTTTATTAAAAAATGTTAAATAATGTAAAGAAATTACACAATACTATTAATGACTCAAGAGTAACACATAGAAAGACAAATTTAAAAGTGTGTCATATTTATCTTTAGGACAATGATGGGCACGAGGTCGAATAGACTTATGATATGCAATAATCAAACATCAAATATGGTTTTCTGTTGTTTCTATTTCTATGCTTCAATCAAATGTCAACTACCAACCACATATTTACATAAATGCCATTGCATCAAAGTCATTTCTCATCTCTCTCCAGAATTTCTTCTTTTCCATGCTTTCATCACCATGATTACTATTCTTTTTCAACTCAATGTTTCTTATTATGATTAATGACATAGCATTACTTGGTTTTCTGCAAACAACACTATCTTTAACTCAATTAACCAGAATCATGATCAACTGTCCAACTTTTTATGTCCCAGTCTAATTGAAAGTTGTTATTTACTTGAAAATAAAAATAAAAATTGTTGGATCAAACTGTGATCGGGGAGCCTCCAATCACCGAGGAGTTCCATTGTTACCGGGGTATCAGAAGAGTGGAGAGCCACAAGTGAGACACCACATCTTGAACCAAAACCTTAATGCATTAGTTCCATGAGTTTTTTCTACTTATAAACTCTTTTATTCCTCTATGCATATCCAATGTGAGACTTCACACTTGAATAAACCTAACAAAAATAACATAAAATAATTTTTTTATATTTTTTAATGGGATATGATTAGTTTGGAACATGAGGACAAAATTTTTTAGAGACATATCAAAGATCATGATTCCAATCAACCCTACTCTTTAACCTATTGTTGAATCCGTGAAGGTGAAATAGTGACTATAAAATGCCTTATATAATTGTCTTCAATCTGCCTTCTAGCTATCTTCTTTTGTACTTGTAATTCTCACTTATTACATCATCCTTCTACCTTTGTATCTTCTATGCATTTTAATAAAATTAATTTTTGCTGATAAAAAAAGACAGCATTACAGTTCCCAGTTGAATAATGATATAATAAGACTTTAAACAAACCTGAAGTTATAAATAAACAATTAGCTAGTAGTTTATTATAACAATTTTGTATTCCCACTTATCCATTAGAATAATCATCCTTTTCCAAATTATTTTTGTTATCTTTTAAATCTTTCTGTGACATGTTTGTTTCTTTGTTGACAAGTTTTTTTTATATTTTCACAAATATACATTATTTCCCTATGCAAAGCAAACATGTTATCATAAACTCACAACTTTCAACCAATGTTATATTTTTGTCCACACAAAAACTAATATAATTTTACCTCCACAACTACATCAAGCCAACATATGCATTTATACAATGTCTCCATAACCTGAGGACATGGAAAATTCACATGTATAGTTATTAATTTGTATACACTATCACTGTATCATCTAGTATAATATATTAAATGTGTATAAATTTTAATAATAATAATACATATACTGAATGATGAATGATATACTGAATGTATATAAATTTTTATAATAACAATGCATAAATATTACACTATTATTTCCATTTTTTTAATGTGTATATATATCTGGTGACTACAAATTCAGAAGACATGTATAATTGAAAAAGGAGTGACACACACAACCTTCTTAGCCGTCTTTTAGTGCTTATGTGTGCTCGTGAACTTTAATGTCTTCTCGTGAACTTTTCATGCAACATTGCACACAAAATATTATTAGGTTATGAATATGTCCACGACCAACAAAGAAGGATAAACAACTATATGCTTAAGAGTAAAGTAATCCACTTACCCACCAACACATGCCTTAAACAAATCATTGTAACCACCAAATTAAAACAGTGATATGCCTCCAATTCTGGCCCAGAGTTCTATCAATTGTCTTAGCACAAATCTGATTTAATCCACTATACATATATATATATATAAACTCGATTTTCTACCCAGAATTGCAAGGGTGATAGTTACTTATATATTAGGCACGAATGAAATTATATAACTTACATAAATAGTTCACTTTAACAACAGTTAGATTCCTAATAATCTCATCACAATGAATGCAAATGTTTATAGAAAGTGTGTATAGGTAGTTCTACTTCTAGCAAGCTACAAATTTTATATTCGGTTCAAGGATAAAATTCAAAATAAAATAAAACTACAGATATATTTTTTCAGATGCAATCTAATAAAGTTGAAGTTTTCCCATTGGAGATTTCTCATTCTTGTTGGTGCTAATAATGATGTTATAGTTTGTGGTGGGATTCACATAAAGACAAGTGAATGATTGTAAGTTTTTAATTCTTCAATAAAGAGAATATAATTCTTCATTCATGAACCTTTAAATTTCCTAGAATTGATGGCTAAAATGTGGAGTATGTTTAAAAAACTTAATCTTGGAGTAAGTGAATCCCTTCTCTAACATCTCTTTGTTTTGTATCCAATGGGGGCCTTCCATTTGTTCTCACATACAAAAAAAGCCAATTTAGAAACATGTATTCACGGATAGCTTAAAGCCCTTAAAGCTTTTGCTTCATCAATAATTTCATTGGAGGATATCTCAAAGAACTTTATCTATTAATCCATGGCCTAAAATGAAGGCACATGACCCTTATTCCAGGGCATAAATGTGACACATTCACATAAAGACAACATTTTCATTTTGGTAATGCTTAATGTGCACTATGCACATCCATGTGCCCTTTTGGATTTTTGTTAAATGGAATGTTACAATTGCTAAATGGCTCTATCTCTAGTACAACTCTTTTTGGATTGGAATCATTGTTGGTAAAACTCTATTACCTTTATATATATAGCAAATTAAATTTAAGGGAAATAGTCAATTTGACAAATGTTATAAATATACAAGATTAAATTGTCTCTTTTTCATAGGATATAATTGAAACCTAAAAAATAAAAATATAGTCAAAATAGTTTTTATTTACATACAAACTGAATAAGTAGGGAGTGCAAGGATATTCAACCCATATATAAAGTAGGGAACACCAAATGAGAGCTTTAGGATTGTGCACCAAACATACAACTACAAAGTCCATTGGCAAATCAATCCCTATGTGTTGCTCATTAATATGATTTTCCATTATTTTTCAGAAGATGATTAAAATTATAACCATTTTATAACAAATCAATCCAAGTTTGTTTGTCAATATTTTTTGGGTGCTATAAGGTATTGTTTGGATTTAAACACATGAGGAGAGCACAACCTAAAAGACTAGTCTATTAGGTGGGAGAGTTTCATGGCTTAAGTACCATATTAAATTTGTTATTCTACTCAATGTGAGACTCCTAGCATTGCTGTCCACGACGACTTTCACTCTATCGACACTAACCCGACGATAGTCTTTTATCTTTTGGCGGCTTCGCTCACATATGAGTATTCAATAATATACCTTAATCAAGCCCATATGTAACCATTTTCGTGGCACAACTCTTAATGTAGGACACCAATTGTTAGAACTTAAACACATGAGAATAGCAAAACCCAAAAGACTAGTTAAGTATCATATTGAGTTTGTTATTCTACTCATTGTGGGACTCCTAAGAGGTATCTCCTCACCCTTCTAGGTAAGGAGCTATTCTCTTTAGGGGTGCGTTGTTACCCCTCCCAACAAGTGTCGCTCCCAGAAATCGAACCATTGACATTTTAGTCGTCCAGGGGATTCAGCGGAATCTTACATCACTAGACCAACACCTCAAGTAGTTTGTTTGTCAATATATCATCATTGTATAGCTTTTCATTTGGTTACATAAGAGTTTAA
This sequence comes from Lupinus albus, assembly GCA_009771035.1. Taxonomy (NCBI): domain Eukaryota; kingdom Viridiplantae; phylum Streptophyta; class Magnoliopsida; order Fabales; family Fabaceae; genus Lupinus; species Lupinus albus. The sequence continues at coordinate 14,700,821 of CM020007.1, read as the reverse complement.
GGGATGGAAGGTTACATTTTAAATGAAGCATCTAAGTAGAAATGGAGATATCTTTGCATGACATAGAATCAAACATAATCAAACATTACATTGTAAACCTGAGTATATGAAACATAATGGCACTATGGAAAACATACAAAAAAAACCAAACATAATGCTAAGGTTTAACTAAAATCTCAATCAATATTATAAAATGGGTATGTGTAGTTGTGTACTATTTTCTTTCCTTCCTTCAGTGGTGTCTATTTTCTGGAATCAATTTTAATTGTAATTCCTAAATTATTTAACAAGAAAGTCCCCACCCCCATGATTTGTCTCTCCCATTTACAAAGTTTGATATAAATAATAATCAAAATGTAACATTGTATGATGCATCATGTATAGTGAACCAAGTTATTATAGTTCAGTATGATAAATAATATCTTGTGTAATTTGATCATTGGAATTAAGGCACTCAGCAGAAGGATGAACAACACCATAGCCAAAGCCTTGAGCAGAGTGGCAATAAGTTTCAACAGTGCCATCAAGTTTGTCTAAGTTCACATTGCTAAGGACTAAGTTGCTGCATGGAAATGTGTCACTGCAATCAAATTTAATGGCCTTTGCACTCTTTGTTGTTCCACTAATGTTCTGATACATTATCTCACTTATCTCCACAGCTGATGTCTGATCAAATTCATTAAATAAAATATTCCATCAATGTTTTAATACTTTTTTCAAGAATGAATTTGTACTTTTTAGAATTAAGTTTCCTAACAATTATACCTGATTTTGACAAGAGGATGGTGAATCACAATAAAATTGATCTATAATAATGGGATTTGATACATTTTCCACTTTCACATTCTGAAACCGTACACCACGAACATATCCAGCACCTCCCTATCAAATAAATGAATCACACTCATATACACATCATTTTTCACAATTTTCAATGAAGATTGCAAACAGCACCTACCTGCCAAGTCTTAATCCTAACCCCATTGGTAGTATCCTTAAAAACTGCTGTATCCAAAACCACTTTTGAGACTATGCCAGTTGAGTTGTTTTTCCCAAGGCTTCCAATGCTGCAAAATAATCTATTAACAAATAATCTATTAACAACCACTATCCCTCGTAGATGATGAAATATACCTAACTCCATGCCCTGGTCCACAAAATATTCTCTTCATTTTGATATTCTTGCTAGCATTCACAATTGATATGCAATCATCCCCTTAACATAATCACACAAATTCATTATCAATCATTAAAACAACAGTTATTACATTATGATGTGAAGTTGTTAACTTTATTGAATGAAACATAAAGTTGAGAACCTGTTCCAATTTTACTGTCTTGGATTGCTACATTTGTTGATTCAGTTATATGAATTCCATCAGTGTTAGGGCTATCTCCAGGAGATGAGACTTTGACACCATAAATTCTAACAGAATTAGATTTTGATATGGTGAAATGCATTTGTTGGCTATTCTGTATAGTTATTCCTTTCACTTTTATACCTGAACTTGAATCAATGGTTAATGCCTGCAATCATTATTATACAATATTATTATTCAACACATTTTTGCAAAACCTTCTTCATCATCAAATATTATATAATAGTATAATACAATAGTGGTTAATTATGAGGGTGCATGGTTCTTACTGTTGGTGCACCTTTGCATGGCTGTGAAAAGAAATAGAAGGAAAAATCAACATAAGTTAATAAGTTATTATAAACTTTCAAAATAACTAAGATGAAAAATGTTCTAAAAATGTTACATTTGACTTATTCTTTTTGCAAGATGCTGCCCACCATTTGGTTCCTGAGCCATCAATAACTCCAGAACCTTGGAAAACAGCTTTATCAAGTTTTGAAAATACAAGCCAAACCCTTGGTAATTTTGGATCCCAGTTCTTAGGCTCATCTGGTGCTACAACTTTTCCATCAATCTAGTAATGATAATAATATTATATCAATATTAATCATATGAATGTGAAGAATGAAACTGAAACTGTTAAAGGAATCAAAATATTTGTTTGCATATATACCTGAATGATTACATTGCTTGCACAAGGGCCTATGAATTTTGTTGCATTGATTAGGTAAATGCGTCCTTGTGGAACTAAGAAAACAGATTTTGGTGTAGAGCAAGATACATTCCATGCTTTTCTAAAAGCCTGATAATCACACCATAGTAAAGAATGAATTATAGTTACTATATCATATGTGTTTGCATGTCAAGTTATATCTAAATAATGAAAAGACTTTACCTCAGTATCATCAGATTCTCCATTTCCAACAGCACCAAAGCTATCAACATTTACAAGAACTTTTCCACCACGCTCACTTCTCCATGAAGGGATTTCAGAAAGTTCTACCTCATTTTCTTCTTCTAAGTCTAGGCCTTCAAGTTCTTGAAGCATGGCAATGTTGTCATACATCATGGTTCCTGCAACTCCATGTGCTGCTAGAAGCAAACTAAGTAAGGAAACAAAGAAGAATTTGTCCATATTTTTTAACTGTTAGATATATTGCAAGGGTTGGTTGAGTTGATTAATGCCAATGAATACTTTGGTTATAATTTATATGCATAGATTAGCTTTGGAAAATGAAGGATTTGATATGCTTTATGGCTTGGCTTGAAAGTGGATGAAGGTGTTACATTTTCTACATGCTCACACTTAAAGTACAAGGAAAAATACTTTTCTAATATTTTGCTTTACTCATCAACCAATTATAAAACTCACAAGTAGGAAAGAGAGTTGCACTCACATATAATGTGTCTTGTTATATTTTCCAAACTTCATTAAGTTGCATAAGTATATAGACATAACACAATGTGGTTATACAGATGATGCTGTTGGATATGACCGCGACCATGGAGCCTCCAATCACCGTGGAATTCCATTGTTAGTAGGGCATGGGAAGAGTGAAGAGTCACAAGTGAGACACCATATCTTGAACTAAAATCTTAAGGCATTAGTTACATTGGCCTTTTCCACTTATAAATTTTTTTGTTCCTCCCCTTATATGCAATGTGAGACTTTAAACTTGAACGAACCCAACAATTTTATGTACTAGATCAAGGTGGAGATAAGGACTCAGATGTTGTTGACCCTCATTTTCTTGGATAAGGATTCTCGTCTCAAAAGAACTTGTCTCTGAGTCCCTATCCAATAGAATTGCACAAAATACTATTAAAGATTAGTTTATATTTTTATAACTTTTTTTCTAATTAAATGATAGATTTTAATTAGTTTGAGACACCAATAGGAACACCGTAGGGACAAGAGATCTTCGTCCCATTTTCTTGGCATGCCCACCAAAAACTCCTTTCAAAAGAAACATTTCCCTTAAAATGTAGGATTAAATTTCCCAAATAGATAAGACTTTACCATCTCAAGAAACATCTACATCATCAGCAGAGCACAATAAGGCATAATTATTTTATGATGTGAATAATGAGCAAGATGCTTCCACAATTCAGGAACTTTATTTTCTTGAATCATCATTGTTTTATGATCAATTATGAAGCTTGCAATCACACTGCTGGGTCTTAAGGGTGTAACTCAACTAACACTATCTGGTTTTAGGCCCTTCTCAGTCATACCTTGAAGCACTGTGAGTCCTTTCCCTATAGCATTTGGAGAAATAAGGGTCTCAAAAATGTGATGACAAAGTCCAGATTTTAATGCAAAGGAATGGAGTAAGTGTGAGCTCATGAAATTTGTAGCATTTGGTTGAAGGTGTTAGCATTGAGGTCTCTTTTGCATGGATCATGACACTTTCAATGATGAAACATTGGGAAATGTGAAACTATCTAATGTTTCTAATGATTGTGCAATTATTTTAGGTATCTTGTGTTTATTATAATTTATGCTTATAATGATTGTATAACCTTTGAATTATGTTATGGAGGGATCATTCTTATAACCTCACCCATACAGTTTACTCCAAAGTTACGCAATTAGTGAGTGAATAATTAATTATGACTTAACTAATTGCTTCTTAACATCAATTTTCTTTCCACTCTAATATTTTTACTTCCACAATGTAATAAATAAATAAATAAAAGTACAATATTTTTCTACCCCACTGGATCATAAGGCCCTCATGTATCCAAACGTCAATGATTAGATTTTTGTGAACAATATTTGTTGGGATGAGCTGTCATACACCTGAAATGGATTAATTCCTTACCCATAATGAAAGTTAAATGAAAGTTTCCAACCAGTTGAGGGATATATTTAGTAGTACAAAAAATATATATACATGAGTTAAATGAAAGTTTCCAACCAGTTGTTTCCTTTTTTCGATAAAATAAAATTGTATTAAACTTACCATAAGGGATGTCCACCAAATACAAGAGGAATATCAGCCTTTAATCCTTTTACAAGCTAAATTGATACCAATTTTGGATCAATGCACCAATTAGAAAAAAATAAAAGAAGAAGATGATAATAAGAAGAAAATCAAATCCAAGATCTAGTATGAATCAAGTCCATAATGTAAACATAGTTCACTTTTTTCTCTGAAAAAAAAACAACTTCATTCCGCATAGTCCAAATGGACCACACCACAACAAACTGCAACATCCTCCAAGCTTTTAACCCTTTACCATAACCAAACTAATCATGAATGTTGAATAGATCGACAATTGAAGTAGGAGTTTGAGCCAAAATTTGAACGGAAGCATAAAAACCTTTCAACACATTTGTAGCAAAGTCGCAAGATTTAAAAAAGTGATCAATAGATTCAATTTGGTTCTTACACAATGCACACATCTTCTCATTAGCCATTGACATGATTTTCCTTTTGAACAACTCATCCTTTGTCGGTAACCTTCTTCTTAAAAGTTTTCAAACAAAACAACAAATATTTGAAGGCACACAATTAAGCCAACATTTTTTAGAACATTACCTAGAACTCCGTTGTTATGATTCTATTGAGCTAAGTATGTTATCTAATGACATAAGGTCATGAAATGTCTACCAATACGTAGCTGACCAACCCATGTTTCTTTTCAGAAGTATGTTTGAGTACCATCACCTATTTCCATCCAAATATTTTCGTCAAACCAACTACTTTTAGACAAATGCATTACTAGTTTAGGACATTACTTTTAGACAAATATTTTCATCCAAATATTACTCTCTTGTAGTTATAGGAATTCGGATTCCATCATTCCAACATATTAGGACATTGCATTACTAGTTTAGGTTTTATTTTCCATTTTTCCTCTTTTGGGGACTGCTAGGGTTTACACTTTTCCCTTCTTCTTCTCCATTTCAGGTTGGTTCTTCCTCTATGGAAGGCTAAACCATCGACTAAATTTCTGTGTTAATGTATCACACAACTCTTGAGGTTTAGTTCTTAATGCATTTTTGGTTTAATTATTAATGCAATTTCACTTTCTTTATTTCGGTTGTTCCTTTGGTTCCCTGAAATAAATTTGATGGAGGTCGTACCCATGCAAATAATAAAACAATTAAAGTACAGTACTAGGAAGTGATTCCTAGGTCGTCTTCCAAGGATTATCTTTCAGACAAATGTTCAAAGACCTTATATTCACACACACAAAATGGGTTTTTGTTGGTGTTAAGCTATGAAAATAAGGCAATTACAGAAACAGTAATAGAAATTAAGCAGTGCAGTAAAACGACTAAATCCATTTGGTTTCTTTGTTCACAAATCAATCCTCGATTTCAAAAGATCAATTTTAGATTCTAAGTGATCTTTGTAACACCCCAAATTTATCCTCCTTGAAATTAGGTAACAGTTCTGAAGAATGGGGCATACTGCCAGATTCTCGCTTGAGCGAGAGAATCTCGCCCAAGCGAGAGGATCAGTGTTTTGAATTTGGAAATTCTGGGAGTCTCGCCCAAGCGAGGAATGGGTCGCTTGAGCGAGAAAAAAGTCTGGGCAGACTGTGAAATTCTCGCTTGAGTGAGAGAAACTCGCCCAGGCGAGAGAAACTCGCCCAGGCGAGAGAATCTCGCCCAGGCGAGAGAGCCCGTGTCTGGAAACTTAAAATATCGTGGGTTTCTCGTCCAGGCGAGAGTGCCCAGCTATAAAAGTAAAGAGAGAGTTTCACAAACCCTAATCTTCATTTTTCTTTTCTCCCATTTCACTCCAATGGCGGCTCCTCATGGATTTCGACTCTTTCCTCCCCTAAAACTCAAAAACACATCAAAACATCTTCATCTTACTTCAAAATGGAACATTTGAGAGCTTTGGAGATGAAAAACAACAATGGAGGTTGAAGGAGATGGATGAAGATGAAGCTCTTTGCGGATCCATGGAGCTTACGCAACCTAAGGTGAGGGAGAAGATCATTGTGGTCTTAGAGTATTTCATTAGAGTCATCATCTCCGATTTCCCTCAAGAATCGGAGCATATTAAAGGATAGAAATTCCCTTGGGAGTTCGTGGTCCATGTGAGAGTCTTTATGTTACATGAGGATGTATTAACCATAAAAGTGGAGATATATGTGTGGGGAAAACCGTTTATTTAAGTAAAACGCTATATGCTCATTTATGGTAATACACAGTCATTAAAGATGGTTCTAACGTTAATGTGTATATGATGAAGGATATGTTATGTGTGGTTCGTTTATGATAATGGTCATGTTGTGTGATAATGATGATGTGTGAGTTATTTATGGTCATAAACATAAATGAGTATGTTGTGAGTGGTTGATTGTTATAAACATGTATGAGCGTGTTCGTAACAATGAATGAGTGATGAGCTGTTAATGTGTTAAATTGGATATGAGTATGTTTATCAAAAGGAGTATGTTGTGAGTTGTTGATTTGTTATGAACATGTATGAGTGTATTTGTAACAATGAATGTGTGATGACCTGTTAAGGTGTTAAAATGGATAAGGTATGTTTGTGACAATGAAGGTGATGTATTGTGTTTATTCGGTGTATGACATTGAGTTGATAATTTGTACTATGACGAACATGAGATGTGAGGATAATGTGAATTACTCGACCTGCCCGATGTGGTATGGGGAATTACTCGACCTACCCGATGTGGTATGGGGAATTACTCGACCTGTCTGATGTGGTATGGGGAATTACTCGACCTGCCCAATGTGGTATGGGGAATTACTCGACCTGCCCGATGTGGTAGATGATTATTTGTACGGTGCCGAATTGTTGAAAGAGATCAAAGGTAAATTACTACGGAATGTGAATGATGTGAAAAGTGTATAATCGAAATGAAAATCATATGCATGCCATATGATATATATTATGGGATATATATCTTATAGGGTGAATATGAATGATAAGAAATGAGTATGTTTGGATGAATAAAATATGCACATTATAACACATATATATTATGGGATATATGTGTACTATAGGGTGAATATGGATAAAATGAGATGAATAAAATATGCACACTATAGAACATATATATTATTGGATATTATGTGTACTATAGGGTGAATATGTATAATATGTGACGAATAAATATGCACACTATAGAACATATATATTATGGGATATATGTGTACTATAGGGTGAATATGGATAATATGTGACGAATAAATATGCTCACTATTGAACACATATAGTATGGGATATATGTGTACTATAGGGTGAATATGGATAATATGTGTTGATTGGTATATGTTTATCATGATTGATGTTAGATGTGTGTGGTGTTAAAACTTTAATGTTATTACTCCATGTAAATCCACGTTACTGTCGTCGTAGTTGGTTCTTACTCCCTCTGTCTTTCCTTGTATGTGTTGCGTATTTGAATTCAGGTCGTGGCGGTAGCGCATCGGACGATTGTGGAGAAGAGTACATGGTAGAGTAGGGCTTTATGTGATCGATATGTTATATGATAAATGTTTGTAATATGAAGAACATGTTAAAGTGAAATTATGTATAGGTAACTTGCTCCTAAATGTATAAGGAAGATTATTTAATATTTGTATTAAAAGTGTTCCTTAAGAATGGATAATTGTTTAGATTATGTATTTGAAAGGAAATGCAATAACATGCTTTTGAAAATAAATGTATTTGGAATATTTTCGCCTTGTAATTTATAAATGTATTCACTCAAGTTTCCAAAACGTTCAGGTAATGTCTTTCAAAAGTAATCATTTTTCATGAATAAGGTTTTAAAAAAAGAATTTTCGGGTTATGAAAATCGGGTCCTTACAATCTTTTGTTGAGAATCGATTAACTAAATGATAATCAATTCATAATTCAATTGTCTAAGCCTCTAACTAAGCGAAATCAAGATAAGCACAGAAAAGTTAACAAATTCACATAAACCAAAAGATCAATTTCAGCTTATAAACATTGAATTCCTAATTTGTTGATAATCAATTAACTAAGCGATAATCAATTCACAGTTCGAATGCCTAAGTCTCTAACTAAGCGAAATCAGCTTAAGCACAAAACAATTAACAAATTCACATGAACTAAGCGATCATGCACTAGAGAAATGATTAACTAATCGAAAATTAGTTCACAAACCTAAATCAAAACCATGGAATTAAGAAACCCATAATCTGAAATAGGATAGAAGAATCAACAATCTTGCAGATTCACCTCAATAGAGAAAATTTGATCATGAGTATCCTAGTTTTGGTCAAGAATCAAGAAATTTACGCATTGTATTATCAACTAATGGAATTAACCCACATACTGTTCAAAGTAGCACCCACATTACATGACTAATGATGTTGGTGATATACAATCGACCTCCTTCTTTATGCATGAAGTGCAAATATATGATGTTATCTATGTTATTCTGAACCTAAACTAGGAAATGACATATACATATACTTGGCTCCATCTATTAAAGACTTAAAGAAAATGTGGGAGACATGTATAGATGTACATGATGCGCATAGGAAAAAAGTTCAACTTGAGGACTTTGTTGTTTGACACGATTATTAGTGATATCCCCACATGTGGTAATCTGAAAGGATATAGTTCAAAAGGACATTTTTTATGTCATGTATGTGAAGACAATACTCATTCAACGAGGTTGGAACATTATAAGAATGTTCATCGTATATTTTTGTGTTCAGATCATCACTATCGACGATTAAGAAAAGCATTTGATGAGAACAATGAAGAAGGTCGTGCTCCTTTGCCGTTAATGGGTGATCAATTATTTCAAAAGCTAAAGGGTTTGAATATTATCTTTGGTAAACCTTTTTCTGGAGAAATGGTTACAAATGGGTGGAAGAAAAAGTAAATCTTCTTTAAATTATCATATTGGAGTTTATTATATGCAAGACATTTCCTCGACATTATGCATATTGAAAAAATGTATTATAAAACATATATGTCTATTATATAGCATATATGTTTATTATAAATGTTATTAATAATCTCAAAAAAAAAAAGATTTATGTGTGGTGAGTGTGAAGAAAACAGAAAAATATTATAGGTTAATTGGGAGTAGATTTGAAATTGTTCAATTTAGTGTTACTATGAAAATGCATGTAGAGAATCATTAATGAGAGGGAGTATTTGGGTCAATTGATTTTCTCCTTTTGGTTTAAATGGAATTGGACAATTTAGTGTTACTCATGCACAAAAAATGATATGAATCGGTTCAACTTGGTTAATTTGAGCATAAATCAATGACTCGATCAGTTGGATTGATTCTAGTTGGTCAATTTAACTAGTTTAAAAAAAATCAAAAAATATGGTACTTTCAATTATTTGGAATATTGTTTATTATTATTGTAATTATAGTTGTTATTTTTGCATTTTTGTTTCGATTAAAACGTAAAACATGTGTTGTTTGGTAATATTTTTAACTTATCTGTGATATTTTGTGGTTGTAAAGTCTTTTGTGTTGATTGTTTAATCAGATACTTATACAATGATAAGTTTTTATATTTGAAATAAAAGTTTATTCAATATTATTATATAATTAATTTATTAGATTTTTTTAATGTGTACCGAGTTAACTAGTCCAACTATTAATACATTGACTGAGTGAATCACTGTCCGAGTTTAATAACATCCACTAAATTTTTTACTTGTTGATTTGTGTATAGTGAAGATATCTTACTTTTCTTTTGAGTTTCATGAAATTCTTGCAAGTTCCATAAAATCAAAAAATGCAAGAGAAAGGCATGGTCATTATCTTCTCTTATCACCTTTGGGAAATAGGTCTATCAAGCTTTTATAATCAACATCACCACATTACTTATGATACATGCACATGGATCTTCTACTTAACAAAAAGTGCCTCAATTTTTTGGAGCATTATCTGGCTTTTCATTGTTAATTTGGCTGGTAAGGAAAGAGGGTGGACATCTTCTGTCCCAAAAGGTGTATCACTTCATGTGTCAGTGATTGTGATTGGTAAGGGAAATACTTAATTATGAAATTTTTAACTTAAATATATTTTTCTTCAATCGATCATAAATAATGGTACATGGAGTGACACACTTTTGTGGGACAGAAGTTGTGTGGACGAGGTCAATTTTAATTCTTCTAAGGTGAATCCAACACAATGGAGAACGTGAAGATGAAATCTTGGCTTTGGATCAAAGGAAGGATAGACAAATCTTATCTTGATTGAGATGACAACCTTTGTGTTAGGTTAGCCCCTCTTTACTCTTAGACCCCTTCTTTTAGTGGCACTTTTATATTCTATTCAAAGCATTGTAACTTTTAGTATTCCTAGTATTGCATCGGGATCTATCAAACCATACCATATTTAAAAACAAATCTTCAATCACAAAAAATATTAACTCTAGGTAATTAGTACTACAATAATCACACTTACAAAGTTACAATGATATAATCATAATTACAACAACAGCCTCCATTTAAAACATAAATCTAACATGTTATTATTTTATTGCTTGTAAGGTCATAACAGACCCGAAAAAAGGACTCCTAATGGGGAAGAGAAAACACACAGAAAAGAGAACTCACACCAAACATAAACAATAGTATATTTCATCCTTACTTTCTACAACATGAAAAATTAAAATAAAGTGATACATGATTAATCGCGAGTTAGATTTTGGAGAGAAATAAAATGAAATAGAAGGTTTTAGAACCATAAAATATACTATGAGATAACTCTAAAGTCTTCTATTTTTCTATTTCCTTTCATTCTCCTCCAAAACTCAACTCGCAAGTGGATCCTAATGGAATCCATTGCCTTTTTCTGACTTGCCGGTTTGCCAAGCTGTAGCCAAAAGCCTCTTCTACTCCTTTGAACATTGCTAGCTTCTCTTCTTCCTTTCTTCTGTTATACAGAAAACTTTTCCATATGAAAGGAGTAGTGTGAAGGGTGAGGACCCTTTAACACTGTCCCTTCTATGCTTCTTTTATATGCCATTAAGCTCCATGCCTAAATGGTTTTATAGAAGCTAGTGGAGAAATAAGGTTGAAAACTTAGAAGAAGTGGTATCCTCTATTCATTATTCAAATACATTGATTCTTACTTTTGCTTTCAAACCATCAAAAGTTGCAATTGTAGAAAGTGATGAAAGCTAACAAACAATCTAGTGTACATTAAAATAAAATTAATTGATAAATGCATCCATTTATTTTATATTATCTACACCGAATTAGGATAAGATAGATACTTTTGTTTTTAAACCACATGTGGGGTTAGTGTAATTATAATTATCTATAAATAATTAAATTTTAAAGGTTGTAAGTGTAACTTTTAAAATAATAGATATAAGTAGTGTAATTAAATCAAACATGAAGGGAAATAAATCTAATTTCCAATAATTATCATCTATTTTATGCTTTTGGTTTAAATGTGAATAATTATTAATACCCTTACTATTGAGACGAAAATGATAGTTAAACAAAGTGAAGAAGTGACAAAAACATGTGGGGAGCATGACCTTCTCCTTAAAGTTATGAATTATTTTAATGTGGATTTCACTATAATCCAAGTTGGCCATTACCTAAGTTTTCATAATCTACATCTTACGTATTGCAATTGCTCTAATTATTAGTAAAGCATGAGTAAAGCATGTCATATTTCCATACAAGATATATCTACTTGAAATTTTTGAATTATGTATACAACTTTCAATATAATAAAATCGGATCGGATGAAATCTACTTAAGTACCAAATTTAAAAATATATTTCAAATCTTAATCATTCATTCTATGAAAATTTAATGGTTTAGGTCTATTAACTAATTCAAATAATTTGATTTTCAAATGGTTAAGATATGTAGTAATTTTTTTAATTAAGTCAATTTCCTCCCTCGTAAAATAAACTTTGAAACATGCGTACCGACCCTATACTTTTTTATTTGTCCTTAACTTTTGATTATTGGATATGTTTCTTTTGATGAATAAGTGAATCCAATATTTGATTCTCATCCCCACTTTTCTTTCAATCATATATAATTATATTACTTCATCTTCCACTAATCTTATTATTGGTCACAAGCCATGCCAGCACAGCAAAGCTACAATAGGCCATTTTTGTTTCTTCTTATTGGTACTTTGCAACTTGTCGAAAATCCGTTCTTTCTCATTTGAGGTTCAAAATCTCTTAAAAAAAAAAAATTGGATGTATTATATGAGTGAGGATTCACTTACTGTAAGAGTAAGTTTTTTAAACTTATTTCATATCTTAGTCATCAATTTTAGGGAAATTCAATAGTTTGAATTAGTAGGAGATCTAAACCATTGGATTTCCCTAGAATTGATGGTTAAGATGTGGAGTAAATTTAAAAACTTACTCTTTGAGTCAATAGATCCTTCATCCTGACCCAAAAATTGTTTAACTTAGCATTTAATCCCTATCACATACCCCTTTCCTTTCTTTTTTAAAAATATCTTAACTTCCCTTGAAGACCCCTAAATGAGTTTTACACAAACAAAAATAGCAGCTAGACTATACACTTAAGCTTGTTTTTTCCTTACCTCTTCTTTAAGCAAACAAATAAATTAGTTATTACTTTTTTCATCTCCTCTTTTGAATCTCACTTTACTATATATGTAATGCCTTAGTGTCCACTCAAATGAGTAGATGCCAACATCTAAGCTTCTTTAGTTTATGGACTTTATTGGATCATGCCACTCGGAAATTTTCAACCACCGAGAAGTTCCATTGTTACCGGGTATGGAAAAAATTGAGAGACACAAGTGAAACATCATGTCTTGAATCAAAACCTGAAGATATTAGTTTTATGAGATTTTTCTACTTATAAATTCTTTTACTCACCCTCGTATGAAATTCAGACATGAATAAATTCAATATTTATATACCCAATGATAAACCATTTAATTAACTTAATTGGTCAGCAAAGTAAGATTGATTTGTCTTGAGTTGATTATTTATATTAACCATTAATTCCTAAGGAATGAGTGAAGAATTTTTATATGATATGGACAATTTCCCCACTAAAACTAACTTTTGGATATGGACTACTCAAACACTTCTATGCTTTAGGATCTGGATTTTAAATCTAGATTTCAGAGAGGTGTGTTAATATTAACATTCTTCATTAAAAAAAATTATATGAACAAAAAGTAGTTTACAAAATTAATAATTTTGATACATTATTAAAATACTTTTTTTGGAATCTCCATATATAAATATATAGTCCCAACAAAAAAGTAGTTCAGTATTTGAAATTCTTACATAATGAATAAAAGAATAATAGATATACACAATCTTATTATTGTAAACGAAAATATTAATCAAATGATTTGTTTTTTATTTATTGAAATGTAAATTTATGTGGACTTCCCCTCTAACCTTCTTATATCTAAAGTTTTGGTGTCCTGTTCTTGATTAGTCAATACAGTAAAATGAATATTGTTTAAATATAAAAAAAAAAATGAATATTATCTACTTATTTTTTATAAATATAAATATACAATAAATTTATTTTTAAATTAGTTCACAAAATAGGATACATATCCTAACGATATAAATCACATTTTATGTAATTAAACTTATAGTCGGTGACTTAAAAAAATACCCTCCTTTTTTATCATCAAACAAGAATATATTAACAAGTATATATTTCACACCAAGATTAAAATCATTTTTAAAAAAATAATTATTTAGAAAAAAAAGAAATGCAATTAATTTTATTCAAAATTAGAAAAATAATATATGGTTCATATTTTACTTTCTTCTTATCTCTCACCATATATTCTCCTAGTAATACCATTATTAAAAAATAATTATTTAATACTCTGAAAATTATTAGTGGACATATATTTTAAAATACATATTTTATTTTCTAACTGAATAGTGAAAATATTATTTTAATTAGCAAATGTTTTCCTGTAGGCGTCCTAAGTGGAGAAATAGAAGCATGACTGAATGTATATCTAAACCTAAGACATATTTTAAATATTTATATTTTTTTAAATAACAACTGTTTTGATAGCCATTGTTGTGTTTATCATTTTGTATTTTTTAATAAATTTCATGCTATAAATTAATACTTTAATAAATAAAAGTTACATAGTTAAAATATGGACGTGTATTTGTGAAGTGGCCGAAGTTGTTGGATCCGACTGTGATCGGAGAGCCTCCAATATAGAGGCGGATCTTTTCATAGGCAGGTGAGGCAACTCCTCCTGACTTTTTACAAAATAAAAATTATATATTTTTTGGTAAAATTTTTAAATATATTTATTATGCATAATTTATTAAAATATTTACTTTAACTAGAAGTGGATGTTTAAATTTAAATCTAATTTATCATTTGGACAACACACACGGCTGACAAACAATTTCATGATTCCATTGACGTTGTAATGCAAACAAAAAATACCAACATTGCACTAATGAGAGTGCATATTGTATTTGCTTTTGTTACCCAAAAAAAAACTTGTTGCATGATTCTCCTCATCACTCATAAATTCATATAGTGTTTATAAGTTATTTTCACCAATACTTTCTTAATGTTATATTCTTATTTCCTCAATTGATATTTAATATTACAATATCGTTATTCCATATTGGAATGCAGTCATAGATATTGTTGATATATTCTGAATTTATGTTATATCATACACTGATTCAATCATTATTCAAGATGGTTTTTCACCGATGACATGATGATTTATAATTTTATATTGAAAATGAAATAACTGAAATTTTTACTTTTGATTCGATTACCGATAAGTTTAAGTCTTTAAAAGAACGAAAAAACGGCACTTCAAATGAATACACATTTTTATTAAACATTTTTATTTGTTACTCAATGTTATTTAAAATTAATATTTTATTTTGAAACTTCGAAACAATTATATATAAATATATTTGTCTTGTTGTTAATAAATTAATTTTAATTATAAATTGTAATTAAATATTATTGCCCCCCTAAACTTTAGATCAAGATCTGCCACTGTTCCAACCAACAGGGGATTCTATTGTTAACGGGGTATGGGAAGAGTGAAAAAACACTAGTGAGACATCATGTATCAAAACCTTAAGACATTAGTTTTATGAGTCTTTTTCACTTACAAACTCTTTCGCTCCTCCTCTCATATCCAGCGTGAGATTTTACACTTGAATAAACTCAACAATCTGATACATGCCTATGGTACATTCCCTCAATTTCACAGCATAACAATGAAATCATTATTTTTGGACTAGGGATGATACCACTCTAAATGTTGGACTATAATTCATAAGTGGTTATGTTACTGATCCTTCAATTCAGAGATATAAGTAGGGACAATGCAATTCTGCTAATTGAAACCATAGATATTTTGTAGTGAAAATAACTCATCTTGGCTCAATCAAACTTTCAGTCATGTTGTCCCCTGAAGAGGGTGTGTTTGATCCAGGTTGAAAATTATTATATCTAGATTTGCTGAATTCTGAACTACCAGAGTTAAGAAATGGTGGTTGAGTTGGCTCAGGAATTTCATGATTGCCATTAATCATTTTAACAACTACTGACATTGATGGTCTCAGCTCTGCAGATGCTTGTGCACAAAGCAACCCGATTTGAAGCAATCCACATGCTTCGTCTCGACCAAAATTACCCTCTAGGATCGGATCAACGATGTCAGATAGCCTACTTGATCTATAGAGGCTCCAAACCTTGTACAAAAGAAGATAAGGAAAATGATCATTAGCCTTTAGACTGTAACAAAACTTTTCTTGTTAAACACGCATCGAATGTAATAGTTTCGGATGATAACGGTTACCACTTGTAGGATAGAGGATGAATTTAAAACAAAGGAACTGTTTCTTTTGCCAGATACGATTTCGACAACTAGAACTCCGAAGCTGTAAACATCTGCTTTCTCGGACAACTGACCACGAACTATATATTCCGGAGCCATATAACCCCTAAATATGAATATGAATATAAAATATAAGAGTATTGAAGCGTCTGATACGATACATATTGTTTACGAGTAAGGCAACCATTTTGGTTGTAGGCTCTTCATAGCCCAAGGCTTATGCAGGATATATCCTACAATTGTTTCGTATACAGAAAACATTCATGTCTAGCTACATAACAATAAGATGATAAAAAAGTGAAGCACTTACAATGTGCCAGCAACGGCTGTGCTAATGTGGGACTTGTCTTCTGGAAATAATCTAGCGAGTCCGAAATCGGCAATCTTGGCTGTGAAGTCCTCATCAAGCAGAACATTGCTTAATTTTATATCCCTATGAATGATTCTCACAGGTGAATCCTCATGAAGATAGGCCATGCCCTCTGCAACTCCTAAGATGATCTTATGCCTTACTTCCCAACTCAATGGTTGAGAAATCCTTCTGACTGAACCGATTCGAAGGAGACAAAAGTTACTAAGTAGTAAATATAAAGGAAATTTCTTAAAGAGCAGATATCAGATATAAAGAAACAAACCGGAAAGGTGATCGTGGAGGCTCTGATTAGGTACATATTCATAAACAAGAAGGCTTTCAGGTCCTGTAATGCTGCAACCCAAAAGCTTTACAAGATTTTTGTGATGAATGCCATTGATCAAATTGACCTCATTGAAGAAATGATCTGCCCATTGTGTTGTGATAAAGCTAAGCCTTTTAATAGCTACGATATTTCCATCCGGAAGAACTCCCTGTACATAAAATCAATATAGTTAAACAATCTAAAAGGGCGGCCCAGTAAACCAGACTCGTACTTAGTGGATTTTGGGGTAGATATAAGCAATTTGTACACAACAATTTGGTCGCCAATAACATAATAAGGCATAAGATAGGAAGTTACTTTATAAACAGAACCTGATCCACCTTGTCCTAGCTTATTGGCCTCATTGAAGTAGTTTGATGCTTTTTCAAGAATTTCATATGCCATATTTAGCTTGGACTTGCTCACTCTATGCAAAAGTACACCAAATTGTCTTTTTTCTGAGGTAAGAAAAACATCACAGAAATTTTCAGTACTTGGACTTTGAACAATATATCCTAGTCTTAAATGTCAAACAATTGATACCTCTTCTCTTCTTCAATACATTCTTCTTTACAAAGAAAACAACTGTTGCAACAACCAGCAGAAGCGCCACGGCGGTAGAAGAAGCAGCCAGGATTTTAGCTAGCTTTTGACGTCCTAATATACAGTAACACAGCTTTTAATGATATGCTTTATAAGAAAAGTGATTTTTGGGGCAATGTTCACAACATGCCTATTGCCAAATTTTAAGAAATTAAGTTCCATGACAAAACACATCAAAGGGCAAAACTTCCACATAAAATTGCTCAAAAGAATCAATATTTCCTTTAAGTATCACTTACAAAACAAAAGTAAATAATAGACATATGCCTAAACACTGACTGTTTGGTAGATTAGAGTTCTATATGAGATATTCAAATCAAATATGCATCTTAAATTCATTTCCAAACCAGAGAAATACTAATTAGGATGGAAGGGTCGATGGCCTAAAAATCAACAACAACAACAACGAAATCTGTTCCTGCTAAGCAGGATAAGGATTCAGATGGATTAGACGATGTCGAAATGTCCTAGCATAAATCACATCTATAGACAAACCATTTAAAACCAAATCCTATTTAATGGTTTCATTTCACCTATATACTTTTTTTGCGCTATATTGAATGTGATCTACTCTTCCTATATCAAATGTCTACTTCAAACATGTCAAAATAATCCAAAATTAGAGTGCAATTGGTACTACATCAACTTTCTTTCAATGGTTTTAAACTGTGGTTATGATTGCAATTATGTTGTGTTTACCGCAATCATCTGTCGGAAAGTACGGTTTCAAATGTAATTGTGATGAGGTTGCAAAGAGACTCAAAACCATAATACTGCAGCCAAAATTGAAATTGCGGACTGCAATTTAAAACCTTCTTATGAATTCATTCCTAATTCCAAATCAAAGGATCTTATAAAAAACTTAAACAAGAACCGGATGGTAAAACAGTGAAAGATAGGAAAAAAGGACTAGCTCACCATGATTTCCTCCTGCAGGTGAATCAATGGAAGAATTGTTATAGAACTTTTGGTTGGAATATCTCAAGTAACAACCAGCATTCAGTGCCCTTCCTTCTTCTCTTGGAACACATGAACCAATCTTTGTAACAGCATCTGCCAAACAATTCTTGCAGGCACTGCCATTCACAATTTTCCAACACTGTGCCAACCCATAAACACTTACATTCTTTTTATTCACAGACCCAACAAAGAACCCATCATTTCTTGGTGCTAACACACTCAAATTTCTCACTAACTCCAAAGCATTGTTTCCATAAACATTCCTATTCCCACTAAAATCACTGGTGTTACACACAGTTGTGTCTTGATCACTTAGACTCTCATTGAAGAAGTTATAGTCATCATACCTGAGGCAAAGACCCATCTACATAGAATTAAAAGGAGCCCAAATACACATATGTAACTATTCCAGAAGTTTAAACAGTGGTGCTCTTAAGACATTGGTTAAGAAATTCAAGATAAAAACTTTGCATAGGAAAATGGTAGGTTCAACATATTAAAAATTTAAAAGAACTATTTTTGTGCAATGTTTTCATTTTTTATTCCTTAACAATGTTTGGACACTACATGACCCATAAGTATTGAAGGAGAACAATGTATTTAGGTTCTGTTTGGAACAACTAGTTGATAAGCTAGTTGACAACTTATAAACTACCCAAAAGCTTATAATCTAGCTGATTAATTCATAAATGTTTGGTAAGATAGCTAATGAAATGTAAAATAGCATATGCCTCTAATTTATGAATCAATAAACTATCACAAGTAAGTTATCAAATATAAGCAAAGTTTTAAATTGTGATCCTTGTTGTACTTGTATTTACCAAAATTGTAGACTATTGTGGGAAACTGTGCTCACAAGTGTGGTCCTTGTTGTCATTGCTGACTGCATTGATTCAAATTGTGGACCACATCACGTGATGCGGCCGCAATATTACAGTTACGGTAGCCGCCGCAACCGCATCACACCACAATTGCGGTGTGACACTAAATCACAATGATGCGGCCACATCATGCTGCAACACAACCGCATCGCAGCTGCATCGATTTCAATTATATTTTTTTACTCACAAAATAATTCACACCGCAACGGCTGCAATGACCGTAACCGCAATAATCGCGATTGCAATTTAAAACACTGGCCGACTCAAATTTAAGACCTTCACAGGTTATATGCTCCTAGCTTATTGTGATAAGCCTATTTACCCAAATATCAATATTGGCTTGTGTTTTATCAAATAAAATAAGTTTCTATCTTATAAGCCAACTTGGTATTACCAAAACACTCTTAATATACCTTTTTGCCAACTTGGAATCAAAGAAGGAAAGTTTGTACTAGGAATAAATGAATAAGTTTTTGTTCACTTGTGCTTAGTTAATATTCTCATATAATGAGTCTAATGAAGATTAGAATATAAAAATATAATTTTTATAGAAAAAGATATTGAAGAAAGTGAAAGCAACCCAACCTAAGATAGCAGCCATCAAAGAAGAGCCTTCCACCACGAGTACCTTTCTGAAAGGGAAGACAACTAAGTATTTGAGTCTTACTTTGTGCAAGACAAACATCACAATCTGATTGAGAGAGATCTTTGAAGCACTCACTAAAAGCATAGACAGTGTTGTTTCCAGTGCCATTCAAAACTGCACCATATCTTTGTGATGAAATAAGAGGAGTTAGTGCATCCATTGAAGCCAAAAAACTTGATATGAAATCATCACGGTGAAGCATAGGTGCAGTTCTGTTTGTGCATATTAAAGCTTCTTTTGTGGCTCTTGGGTCACAAACTGCAGTAGTTGCAAGCCAACAAAGGAAGAGAAGCAAAAGAGATGAAGAAGGCATTGAACTAAGCACATAAAAATGGGGTTTGGAATACCAGAAAATAATATATGATTCAACCGCATTATCATATAAAACATTATAACTAATCATGATTAAATTATTAGGTTATATACATGTATATTTAAATCTTAAATATTTAAATAAGATTCAATTCAATAGTTTATATTAAATATTCTCATTTCTCAAAATAACACATTATTATCACGTGAGTAACTTTGTATGAAAATGAGGTATATCTAGTAGATAAATAAAGTATATCTATCACTTATGTTACAGGGAGAGTATGCATTATTCACATCTTATTCAATTATTGGATAATAATAATATGCATGAACAGTAGTAACTTTATATATTGGTTGGAATGAGTATTTCTAAATTAAAATAGTAATTATGCGATTTTTATTATAAGATATCATTTAAAATATTTTTATAAGCATTTATTATTCCTTCTCATTTCCCTATTAAATTTTTTGTTTATCTCCATTTTATCCCTTTCAATAAAATTATTAATTATTGAACAACATTAAATGTGAATGAGATTATAATCTTATAGTATTTTCACAAAGTCAAGAAAAGTATTCATTTTGAATGATATTTATAATTTAACTAAAAATAGCTTATAAATAGAATAAGAATATAATATTTCTATCGTAAGGTATTATCACCTTCAAATGGAGGATTTTACTTTCGACAAAAAATATTAAATGTAAATATAACTTTAAAAAATTTAAAAAGGATAAAAATAAGATATGAAAATAATTGAACAAAACTTGAAGGTAAAGCAAAGTAAATTATCATTTATTTTAACCTAAAATAATGGTGTTTTATTTCATGTAAATGAAGGGTCATTGGTTTTGTTTTGTTTTGTATTTAGAAGCATCGCCACAACTTCGAAGCAAAAAGAAAGCGAGTGAATGGTAATGAAGTCAACGGAAGAAACATATAGAATTTAGTCATGCTATACTTACATGTAGGTGACACTACCTACCACAAGATAGTGGGACCATTTGTGTACGTGTCCTTCTCTGGTTGGGTGGGTATGGTGGTTGTAGCCTTGTAGGAACAAGGCCTCTCATTTTTAGAGTCAAAAGAGTAAATGCTTCGGTCTTTAAGTATTGCATTAGGTGAAGACCACTATGAAGGGACCCACGCGGAGAGTGAAGTGTAGTAATTTGATTAACTCATATTTATACCCTAAATATTGACAAGTCTAATTATCAAAGTTAAACTCGATTTTATATTTAATTAAATACGACCATATGCTGATCTGATAATAATTAGACCAAACTAGGTCACTCCATGAGGTAAGGTCTTCAGGAAAATTTCTTTTTCCACTACATTTTTTATTTGACCATACTTTTTAAAACAAAATTCTAAAATTAGTCCTTATTCAATTCTCTCTTATTTCCTATTTCTAGAATCATACCTAACTTCAATTTATTACATTCAAACATATATGAAAGTTTGTCCACACTATGGCTTGGAGAAGTGACTCATTGTACATATCTTTTACAATAGTCTCCACTATTTTGGAAATCAATCTCAAGACTATGGTATAGTATTAATGAACAAAAGGATATAAGAAACTTCAAAGATCATATAGAACGTAATCATAATGAAGCCAAGGCAATGCATTGTATCATCCTTTGTTTTTATCCTACATTAAGCTATTCACTTAGTCATAAGTACTTAGAAAGAAATTTTACTTGTTAATATATGGTAGAGGAGTGTAATTTTATGTATTATCAGTGTAATTCTATGAGTCTAAATGGAACACACACTCGTGTTATCAAACAAGTCAAGCGAGTAAGATTTGTGTTGGAAATGAATTTCATGGTTGAATTTTTGTGTTAGATCATAAGATTTATTTGTTTGGTATATGTCATTTCTATAAGAAAAAAATAATAAGCAGAAAGGAAATGTCAGTAAATGGGTGTTTGGTTTTCTATAAAGTGGAGAAAAATAATTTGATTTGCTCATTACTCAGCATGTCTACTTGTTCTGAAATATTGTCATTCCTTGTTTGATAAAAAAATGAAATGGAAGAAAGGAATGAAATGGAAGAGTGACAAGTTAAAAACAATATCTTACATAAATTACTTGTATATTTGCACGAGCTAATTAATTTTGACAAATGTTTAAAAGCATGAAATTATTAAAAAAAAATATATATAACACTAATATTTTGTAACAAATGGATAACATAAAATGAATTTGGGGACAATATCTTTGATCACCCTATGGTACCACAACAGCATACAAATTGCCTTCACCAATGCATAAATGAAAGGTTGGCTTTGCTTCTGTGGTTGGGCAAGTATCTCTCATATGTGATGTTTGGCTACATTTTCATGAGGAAGATATGAGTTTTTCATTATGATATTACGTGTCTAAATGGATCTTTAGAATTTATAACTTTTATATAATAAGAAAATGGATTACATTTCATGTGTTGTGTGTTGTTCTTAGTCAGTAGAGAAACTATTCTATCATTTTCCTTTCCTTTCTATGTTCTTCCTTTATTGATGGGTGATAGATACAAACTTTCTGGGCAGAGATTAGAGACAATGTTTCAATTCTTTTTTCCGATTAATATATTGCTTCCATCAAACACTATATATAGACTATTTTCCAAAAGTCTTATAATTTTATTGATAACTCTTCATTCAAGAGTTATGTCATTCAAACAATAAAATAGTATGTCCCTTCATGTCACAAGAGACATTTCTTACACAAAACTTCTATCAAGTAATGAGATGAAAGTTCTTTTTTATTTAGTTTTTAAGTTTAAAAGTGTAATATCAATATAATTAACAATGATATAAATATTATTTGTATTTGGTATTTTTTGTTTTTTCACACGGGAGTCTCACTCCATTTCCATGTGATGAATGTAAAATCATTTTGTATTTCTTTGTTTTTTTTCTTCATCGTCCTTTCCCTATATTTTTTCTAACTAGTTTTTTTAAGGAATTTCTAACTTTTAAATAAATTATAAAATGTTTTTAAATAAGTCAAAAAATAATTTATTAATATTTTTTTTTTTGAAGAAAAAGTGATTGCTTTGCCTAGCTGTGTCTTTCTAGGGGAAATAGAAAGAAAATAGAATGAAACATTGTCAACGTGTGTAATTGAGAATATACTGAATCTTATGAAATGTTGAAATGGAAATAATGCAATGAAGGGATAAGATATTTATGGCCTACCATTATTCAAAGGCGTACATGAGTTGATCAAGTATAGAATAATAGAAATATGAGAAGGATAAAAGACATTATAGTATTTTTAAATGGAAAAGTGATATATATTTCTTTATTTAAAGCAACATGATGATAAATATATATATATATATTGTTATATACTATCATCCTACATAATTCATATTTAACTATAATTGATTTTTCAAAAATATAATTTAAATTAGTAGATGGTATATAAACTGAATATAAATTTTTATACGAAAGTACATAGATATATTAATATATTATTACTAGTACATATTTAATATATCAAGTACATCTTTGGATCCATCAAGCTAGTATTCAGAATCTAGAAAAGTGGTATGCTCAATTTACCAAAATGGGAGGTCCAATGAAGGAAAATTACAAAATTGGTACCATTCATAATTTCGTACAATCCACACACTTACCCTAAAGAATCTTTCAAAAGATTTTCTAATGCATGTCGGCATATTTTTAGGAAAAAGAAAAAACTAGTTTTTATTTGAAAGTGAAGCATTTATGATCCTAATTTTCTCATGAAAACTTATTTTTTTTATAAAGAAAGTGCTCTTCATTTAACCAATAAAATGTGCCCTTTATACAAAATAGAAATTAATATATAAGAATATAAGGATAAATTGAAAATGTTTTAATGATGAGAAATGTCAGCTTGGTGGAAAACAATTCCTATCTTATGGTGCCCATAAATCTTTGATGATATTGATTTAATGGGAAGAGAGAAGTTTGAGAGAAAAATGTAGTTTTTCCCGTAATATAATAAAACACACATTTCTCTTCTTACTTTATCTTATATCAAATAATACAAAATTCATCTCTATTTCTCACATCTTTCTTTTTTACACTATTTTTCTCTCTACTCATTTTATTCTCTTAAACCAAACAGAGCCTCAAATTAATGATTTTAACCCATGTATAATATAGTTAACAATATTATTATATAGTTTTTTAGTACTACTAATGAACTAATTCTTTTTAGATGTGTGACTCTTCATTTTAACGAGTATCGCTCATAGGAATTGAGGGATTTAGTTTTTAGTTATAAGCTGTTTCTTTAACAATTGTGAGGAATGTTTAAAAAAAATTCTAAAAATAGGAGTGAATTGAATGTGTGGGGGAAATATGATAAGATTTATGAGAAGTGCATGATTGAAATTAATTTGGTAATAAGGGGCTATTTAAACAAGAATGGGATTTAAATATAAAAATGAAATCTAACGGATACCACGTGTTTCTCTCAAACGAAGGAATACCCAATCAAATTCCGCCACGTAAACATCAACTTCGATATTAGTATCTCTCAGTTAAAGTGAATCAACCGCTATCATTCATTCACACTCAGTTCAAACCGCGAAGAATCATCTTCGCAATTTTCTTCTCTGTTTTCCTTTCAATTTCGATTCTCATTCACATTTCAATCGAAGGTTCCTTTTCGATTTTCCATTTTTCTCGCATCGTAATTTTTAGTTAATCGCATGAATTGAACAGTTTTAGAAATGATGATTGCGATTTAATCTGTAGAAAAAAAGGAGTGGATCGAAGGATTATGAGTAACAGTGTGAGCCATAGTATCTTTCACCAAACTTTGATTTATCAAAGTAAGGTGGTGAATTATTGTAGCAATAGAGTAGGATCGAAAAACAAGTTTCTGCTTCCAACCAATTTTCGCGGGAACAGGTTTTGTGTGAAGAAACTGAAGGGAAAACATCAACAACATCGATTTCTTAATCCATGTGCTGTGTTAACAAGTAATGCGGCTTCTGAAGATGTATGTATGTTATTGGATTCTCTCGTTAACATTGTATAACGCGTACTGAATTCGTTCCGCACTGTATATTTTTTTATTAACTTAAACTTGATGTTTTATTTACACTGGAGTAGCTTTCAGGGAAGTTCAATCTTGAAGGAAACCTTGAGTTGCAGGTATGTATGTACCAATAATATGGTTTAAATATGTTTTTGATACGTACGAGTTTTTCCGAATTTTAGTTAATTCTTATAATTTTTTCTAAAGTTTTGGCCCTTGTATGTGTCCAAAAACTTGGTTTTAATAGCTAACACCCCCATGTAACATGCGTTATACTTATTGCCGATTTGGCCAATTATGGTGTTGACATATCTTCGGCAGAAACTCAATCCTAATTTTTGGAACACAAGGATATCCACCTAGTGGTGTCTGAGTGTTGGGTTTATTCAAGTGTGAAGTCTCACATTGGATATGATGGGAGGAATGAAAGATTTTATAAGTGGAAAATACCCATGGAACTAATGCCTTAAGGTTTTGGATCAAGACGTGGTGTGTCACTTATGACTTTTCACTCTTCCCATACCTCGGTAACAATGGAACTCCCCAGTGGTTGGAGGCTCATCAGTTGCAATCTGGTCCAACCCTTACTATGTAAGCGGAGAGGCTGTTTGCTGGATTTGAAGAAAATAATTACAAGGACAAATAAACTTCCCTAAACTTTGAAGGACTAAAAACATATGTTAAGCCTAAATAATAAATATGAGACTTTAATAACCTTTTAGCTAATGGATGCTTGTATTCAATGGAGCAGGTTGTTGCTAGTTCCTCAGCTCCAGGAGCTGCACGACAAGTAGATATTCGGGTTCGGGTTTCAAATAGTAGTGGCTCTCTGGTTTTACATTGGGGAGTTGTACATGATAGGCAAGGGTATGTTGAGTATTAGTTTGTTAAGTTATTTCTTAATCCTCCAATGTTTTAGGTGTTTGGACTAGGTAATAACAACTTGAATCTACCTTGTAGCTTGAAGGTCATTTTTTCCCCTTATACTTGTCTCTTGTTTCTAGGTGGGTACTTCCTTCTCGTTCCCCAGATGGAACTGAAGTTTATAAGAACAGAGCTCTTAGAACTCCTTTTGTGAAAGTAAGCTTCCAATAATAATTTCAAAAGATAAAACATTTCCACAAAAATCGATATACTGACTTGACTAATTTAATTATGGTTTGACTATTTTTTTATTTTACTTTTCTCTTATTAGTCCGGCTCAGGATCCTTCCTAAAAATAGAAGTTGATGATCCTGCTGCAAAAGCTATTGAGTTCCTCATATTTGATGAATCTCAGAATAAGTGGTGTGCTATCTTGTTTCATTTGTCCCTTGTATTCAATTTATAGTTTTATGCTAAAATTGAAAATAATTATTTCTGTTTTTATCTAAATACAGGTTTAAAAACAATGGTGAGAACTTTCACATCAAGTTACCGGTAAAAGATAAGCTAGTTCAACCGGTTTCAGTTCCTGAAGACCTTGTACAAGTTCAAGCATATATTAGGTGGGAACGAAAGGGTAAGCAGATGTACACTCCAGAGCAAGAGAAGGTCAGTAACCGAGTGTTCATGTGTTTCATATTCCCATTTAGCTTCAAACCTTCCAGATTGCTTTCTACTTTGACTTGTTCAGCTAATTCTTTTTAGATTTCCCGGTTTTTCCATTTAGTTTGTTTTTCTCTACAATTTCATTTCAGTATTGTTTTTTTGCTTCACCTTTGAAGAATGTATTACATTTTTTTTAATTATAGCCGGGGTACATGTTCTTTATTATGCATCCCATAGAAACCTCTCACACTCATTAGCTATGTAAATTCTTCCAATCAGTGCTGTGTTCATGTGAACAGTGAGCTTATGTATTCTTTAGCTTTACGTCTGGTGCTATCCTTATTTAAGTTGGTTCTAAGATCCTTTCCAATGTGCTTTAAAACTCTCTCTGATATGCTTGACTTTAGCTTCCATGAAATAGGTAGTCAGAAGCTTTGACCTGTGGTGGAGAATGAAACTACCAGAACCCTTTCTTCACTAACATGACATAGAAATAAGAATATTATTTCCTTTTACCCTTCGAATAGGCACTTATGCTGTAAATTCCTTCTATTCTTGGTTTTTTCAAAATTAGCTTTGAACATCCACACATTATAGCATGATAACCACTCTAAAAAAGTTGATAATTGTGTTAGAGATTGATTATTAAATTAATGTTTCTACTAGTACTACCTCTAGTTTCGTAATCAAATAATCAATTGTTAGAACATGATTACCTTTTTATTATGGTTATTCATTTATGAAGTTTGATTATGTTGAATCAGACAGTTTTATATAATCAAGGAAAAAAGAAAATAGAGACTTAGAGTAATATGTGATTCATATTGATACTGACATGATGATTAGGGAATGGCTAGTACAGTGCTGTCATTCTTTTGTGGTTGTTGGAATTTGATAGACCTGTGAGCTGGAAATATTTCAATTTTAAAGTTCGAACTAATACAATTTGCCTGCCATACCCAAGACATGTATATGATTTTTCCTTCTACCATGTTAGGAGGAATATGAAGCTGCTCGACGTGAACTATTAGAGGAAGTAACTAGGGGTACTTCTGTACAAGACCTCCGTTCAAGGTTAACTAACAAAACGAATGCCAATGAAGTTAAGGAGCCTACTGTTTATGAATCAAAGACCATCCCTGATGAACTTGTACAGATTCAAGCTTTTATACGTTGGGAGAAAGCTGGGATGCCTAACTACTCTCCAGAACAACAACTTGTAACTTCATAATAGCCTTTCTGGTTTTTCCTTTTTCTGTTGACTACTGCTTTCTTAGATTGTCAAAATTGTAATGTTCATTAATTGCTTTAAGTATCTAATGAGACGTCTTCATTCATTGCTTAATTGACATAGATGGAATTTGAGGAAGCAAGAAAAGACTTGCTATCTGAGCTTGAAAATGGATAAAGAACAATGGATCAAACTTTTATATTGAATTTGGTGGGAAGAAGCAAATACAAAAGGTTATACTTCTTGACATTGTAATATTTGTTCCTCTTGATCAACTTATCTTCACTGATCTCACCTTGTTATTTTAACAAACAAGAGTTTTCTTTTTGTTCCATTGAAAGGATTTTAGTGACGCCAAAGGTACAGCAAAGGGTTTGTTGGATAAAATAGCAGAAATGGAAAGTGAGGCACAAAAGTCCTTCATGCACAGGTAAGTAATCCCTTAAAAACTCTTTCTGCTATATTAAATTAGTGTTATCTAACATTAAATGCTAGAAATACGGTTTTCTTAATGGATCATAAGAAATGTGGCTTAATGACTGGTCCGATGTTTTCAAAAACTGCAATTTTTCCTGGGAGTTATTGATAATGAGATGATAAATTATCGTGATGATTAATTTTGTTTATGTTCTCAATGAAATATTTAACCTCCTACTTGTGGAAATTTGATTTTAGGATAGAACATTATGACGTCGTTCGATCCATGTAGACAATCTCATCTACTAGAATTAAGGCTTGGTTCTTCTTGTTTGTTGGATATAAAACCATTCATGGGTCTTCACATATCAACTTATGTTTTTTGGGAGTTGGTCATTTATTGACATGCTATTTGAGCATTTATGGCGTAGTGTTCATGAGTTTGATTCTTTCCGACTGTATTCTTGAAATAAAATTTGAATTTCAGCACAGGTTGTGGTGAGCCTATGCGTTGTCCATGCTTCAAGCTCAAGGAGCTCTTGTGTGAGGGTGTCCATGAGATATATTGGGAATGCTTAGAATATGTTATTGTATGAAATCTTACATTGTCCAGTATTGGAATAGAAGTGAGAGACCAATGTTATATATTGGACTCAAGTCCATCGTTACAATGTACACAAAATATAAGCACCAATTTGAAACATCTCATGGGCCTTGGACCCATGGGTGTGCTAGAGCTTGTAAATTGTAATCCTTAATTTCTAATAGCTCTAATAAAAATTGTGTAGCCGCTCAACGCTCTCAGCTGGGATGTAAGTACAATTGGCTTAACCCCGTTAACAAATTCTCTTGCCTTCTTCTCTTTTATTTATTTTATGCGATTCATTTGATTGCTCGTAGCCAACGCTGCATAACGATCGCTTCCGCTGCAACAACTAGATATAAAGCCATTAATGAGCCTCCACCTAGCAGCTTAATGCCTTAACCTTTTCACAGAGTTGCCTGTTGTCTATTGATAATGCTTTCTAACTTAGCACCTTCTATTTTTGTACTGCTTGTTGCGGGCTTATCTATCTGTTGGATATAGGGTCGCACATGCCTCTTTCATGAACAAGCCTACATCTCCCATATTCAACCAATCCACTATAACACTAGCTTTACACTAGCCTTACTTGCAACCTTTAACTTTAAGCAGATTCAGGTCATAATGCAGCAAGCTTACCTGTTATTATTGTATTCAATTTAAAAGTTGGTTTTCTGCCCCCTTCTTTTTACTGATCATACTGTGCACTCCCCGTTAAGTGTTTAGTTTTTTTTTTTGGTGTTGCTTTAAGCATGATTACTCATTAAAAGTAATATAGATAACTTTTTCTTTCCTTTTTCAAATGTTAATCCAACCATGATTCATTTTCCTCAACATAGTGCCATTTGAGAGAGGAATTTCTTGGCATATTGTTGTTTTCCTTCTAATAATCCATGACATGGTAGTTGAAAATTTACTCTTAAACATCTAACATAGCATAATTGCTCATTCAATTTGTTGACAAAATATTTGTTAGGATCTCACTTGTTCAGTTGAGTCTGGGCTGACCACTCATGCACTTTTTCTCAGATTTAACATTGCGTCGAATTTGATAGATGAAGCCAAAAATGCTGGTCAATTGGGTCTTGCAGGAATTTTGGTGTGGATGAGATTCATGGCTACAAGGCAGCTCATATGGAACAAAAATTACAATGTGAAGCCACGGTATACTTCTTATAAAATGTTTACTTCTCCTGGTTTATGCACTTATGAACAACAGATATTTTACTCTCTGGATTATAGAAATTGTGAATCATAATATGTAACTTTCTGCTTTAGGTTTGGCTTCATTTACTGTATATATGTATATATTTTAAGATAGTGTCTTTCTGTCTGTACTTGTTCCTTTTCTGATCACAAATATTTCTTACCTATTGGAACAGTGAGATAAGCAAAGCACAGGACAGGCTTACAGACTTGCTCCAAGATGTTTATACAAGTTATCCACAGTATAAGGAGCTTGTGAGGATGATCATGTCTACTGTTGGTCGTGGAGGTGAAGGTGATGTGGGACAGCGGATTCGAGATGAAATCCTTGTTATCCAGGTAGATATTATGTTCGTTTGTGTGTTTGTTGTGCTTGATTGAGATGAAATCCTTGTTTATCCTTCTTGTCTGTCACATAAATGGATTTTAACTTGCATGGAAAAATTATGTTTGACCTTCAGAGGAATAACGATTTGGGTGGAATGATGGAGGAGTGGCATCAGAAGTTGCACAATAATACTAGTCCTGATGATGTTGTAATCTGTCAGGTAATGCAGTTGTTTATGTCTTTGTAATTCTTTATTGTTTGCCTCATCATCCTCACCTTTGATATTTTGGTAAATCACTCCAGGCACTGATTGATTATATAAATAGTGACTTTGATATTGGTGTGTACCGGAAAACATTGAATGACAATGGAATAACAAAAGAACGTCTTCTGAGCTATGACCGTGCTATCCATTCTGAACCAAACTTCGGGAGAGATCAGAAGGAAGGCCTTTTGCGTGATCTGGGAAACTACATGAAAACTTTGAAGGTTGATTCATATGTGGTCTTAATTCTGTGTTGTATTCAGTATGTTTTCTTTTTTGTTATGATTCTTCTTTATACCTACTGCAGCTACATATATTATTTGAACTTATTTTCAAATTCCATTCCCTCATTAGTGGACTTGTAAGAAGATTTTATCCAATCCTGTGTTCTCTACCCCAGTATCCTTGACATATTTGACTCACCTTGGGGATTATAATTTTCTAAGTGATTATTTTGGTTTGATTACATCATATGCAGGCAGTTCATTCAGGTGCAGATCTTGAATCTGCTATTACAAATTGTATGGGTTACAGATCTGAGGTAACATGAATTTAAGTTTTCTTGTTATCCAGGGCACCATCTTGCTCTTATATTTTTGTGAGATCTCTATGTCATTAATTTGTATTGTATTGCTCTTCAGGGTCAGGGATTCATGGTTGGCGTGAACATAAATCCAGTTTCTGGTTTGCCATCTGGTTTTCCTGTAATGCTATCTAACTTTTATGAGACTGTTTGTAATGCTGTTATGTTTTCTGGATTATGAAAATAATGTCTTTGATTTGTCTCAAGCAGGAGTTGCTTCAGTTTGTCATGGAAAACATTGAAGATAAGAATGTTGAGCCACTTCTTGAGGTTAATCCTGCTTTTATAAAAGTCAACAATCATTTTTTGTTTGCATATATCTGCCCTAGACTTAGATGATTAAGAAAGACTTAGAGATCAATGTTTTGTCAATGAACATGATTTGTGATATAGCATTATGATATCGTTCGATCCATGTAGCCGACCCCACTTAGTGTGATAAAGGTTGGGTTGACGGTTGTTGTTGTTTTATATATGCCCTAGACATTCCAGTTCTGATATATATATATGTGGGTTTCTCGTTTTTGCAACAGGGCTTGCTAGAGGCTCGTCAAGAACTCCAGCCATCACTCAATAAGTCCCAAAGTCGTCTTAAAGATATTTTATTTTTAGATGTTGCACTTGATTCTACGGTTAGAACAGCTGTGGAAGGGGATATGAGCAGTTAAACAATGCTGGACCTGAGGTGATTCCCTGTTCTAATTATTATTAAATTGTTCTCACTGAATTTATTTACATTAGTATATCTTATTTACAATATGTGTTTTTTATAGAAAAATACACTATATAAAGTCTGATATGCTGATGCGTGGATATGCAGAAAATAATGTATTTCATCTGGATGGTTCTTGAGAATCTTGCACTTTCATCAGATGACAATAAAGATCTTATCTACTGTTTGAAGGTATAGTGTTTTTTAATATTTTTGCTTCATGTTCACTAGTCCTGTCATCATTTCCAGATGCATATTCCAGCTTATAAAGCCTATATTTGTGGTCTGTCATCTGAAACTTTATTCACTTAACTGGAAATAATTGAATTTTGCACTGCTTTAATCATGTTTTGTTTAAATGCATTTTTGGAAAAGTAGCAAACAGATTATTAGTTTAAAGAAAATAAATCCATGATGTGTGCTAAAGGTTGCTTCCGGACACTGTCATGACCTTCATTATGATTTATTTCTGTTCATTCATTATGTACAAATATTTTTTTCTTGGTCAGTGTGGCCAGTTCTTTTTTGACAAAGCACCTTCTTAATAAACTCAATTCAACATCAATTTGAGATTACTTTGTGAGAAGTTGATCACCTAAAAAATGATTGTCTAAGGCTCACAACAATACCAGTATACCACAGATGCTGTTGCAATATAGGTGCTAAGTGGAAGTAATATATAAGGTGTTAAAGATGTTCAGTGTCTAGTTGTCTATACAATTGAAAATATCCACCTTAACTCAATGTTCCTTTTTGTTACTTTGAAGGGATGGGGCGTTGCTTTAAGCATGTGCAAGAGTAAAGATACTCATTGGGCATTGTATGCAAAATCAGTTCTTGACAGAACACGCCTTGCACTCACAAACAAAGCAGAGTTATACCAGCAAATTATGCAACCATCGGCAGAATACCTTGGATCACTACTTGGCGTGGACAGATGGGCTGTATGTCTTTTTCTTTTCGTCTTTCCTTTTTTCCTGTTTTCAATCCCCCATGGTTTCTCTCTCCTGAAATCTCCTCTTGCAGATCGAAATATTTACTGAAGAAATGATACGTGCTGCTTCTCTGTCTACTCTTCTTAATCGACTGGATCCTGTACTCCGAAAGACAGCAAATCTTGGAAGGTGGATTTATCATGCTTGTTCAACTTTAGTCTCTGATTTCATCTTCAATATAATATAATTATCAGATTAGACTGTCATATCATTATGCAGTTGTTTTGATAGTGATAACCTTCTAATGCAATTCTGGATGACCTGGACCAGCTGGCAGGTTATTAGCCCGGTTGAAACCGTTGGATATGTGGAGGTTGTGGATGAGTTGATTACTGTTCAGAACAAATCATATGAGCGGCCTACAATTTTGGTAGCCAAGAGGGTGAAAGGAGAGGAAGAAATTCCAGATGGGGCAGTTGCTGTCCTGACACCTGATATGCCAGATGTCCTATCTCACGTTTCTGTGCGAGCAAGAAACGGCAAGGTATCATGGTTTGTATAGCCAGTTTATTTCATTTTGTTTTATTCGTTTGCTGATATATAAGAGGCAACTATCAGTGAATGATTGATCTGTGTATTGTAGGTTTGATTTGGTGCGTGATAAGTGTATATTGTCAAATCACAAGCTCTCATATAATAATATATTTTAATGTATGGTCAAACTGCAATGAAGACACTTATCAACAACTATATGTTAAAAGAAACTAATAGTTAGCCAATCAACAATGTTTTGAGGCTTGAGACTTGTCACACTCACACCATCACCTAACCTGTTATAGAATGTGATTTTCATTAATCCAATAAATAAATTATAAAGTAATTGTCATATTGATCTTGCATGCCAACATTTTGAAAATTTGGATGGCGATAAGTATGTAACAAAGTAGGTGATTTCATATTATGTTCATAAAGAAAAATGAATATGTAATGATATATTGATAGAGTGCAAAAAGGATCTTTTGTTAATGTGAAATTGTGTGTCTACACACACACACACACGTATATATGCATTCCTATCCAATGAGATTCATCAGGAATCCATCCTACAAATGATATTTAGTTCTTAAGGTTTGTTTACACATACAACAAATCTTAAATAATGAAGATATTTTCTTTCTAAATAAGATTTTCATATGCATTAAATGTCGAACTAAATTCTCATGTTGTTCAGGTGTGTTTTGCTACATGCTTTGATCCTAATATCTTGGCTGAACTCCAAGCAAATAAAGGAAAGTTGTTGCGCTTAAAACCCACATGAGCTGATGTAGTTTATAGGTAACATTTATGTTTTATCTTCAAGTCAGAAGAAGTTTCATTGGCTTGTGCTATTTTCATATCCCATTATTTGAGATGAAACACCTTGTTGATAAAATACTCAAGTTATCTCCTCCTGTGCGACATAAATTGCTCTGCTTTATTATCTTTCTTATACTCTTTTTTGTTTCTTTTCTGTAAATTCTCACAGTGAGGTCAAGGAGAGTGAGTTTATTGATG
This sequence comes from Lupinus albus, assembly GCA_009771035.1. Lineage (NCBI taxonomy): Eukaryota > Viridiplantae > Streptophyta > Magnoliopsida > Fabales > Fabaceae > Lupinus > Lupinus albus. The sequence continues at coordinate 14,666,161 of CM020007.1, read as the reverse complement.
ACAAATCAACTCACCTGCAAGAATTTGGTTCCGGGTCACCCATATCTTTGGTCAAAAAACAGTTTAGTGGGAGATATGCTGTCTCGTCTGAGGAATTCACTGGTGAAATGGTTAGATTTTAAAATTGCAGCGTCAATCTTAAGAAGTTATATTTTTTTTTTACTTATGTCTCTGTCTTTCTAGCCATCATTTTTTCACAAACACCAGATATGTGTAAGTACACTGTCTATTGTGTCCTTCAGCGTAACTTGATTATGGTTGCGTCTTTTCAGGTTGGAGCGAAATCTCGTAATATCTCTTATTTAAAAGGAAAAGTTCCTTCATGGGTTGGAATCCCCACCTCTGTTGCCTTACCATTTGGAGTTTTTGAACATGTCCTTTCTGATATATCAAATCAGGTATTGCACACTATCATGTTACATATGAGCTGTGCAGCATATATTCTGTGGTTATCTTCTGTTTGGATTTACTATGTTTGTCAAGTAGTTGGGTTTATTTTTTAGTTAATATACACATAGGCTTCTGACTACAGTTGAATTGCTAACCTGTTGTATTTGATCCAGGACCATTTTTATTTCCTATACTAAGAAATGAATTACTCTTCATTGGAGCATAAATTTCAATTTTTGTTTTTTTTGTAAAATGGAGTCCCCTAACCCCCCAAAAGTTGTGGAAGTTTTCATCCAAAAACAGCTATAGAAAACAAATTATATATATACCAAGCATCATCGTCCTCTGCAGGTTCCAAAAAATAGCTATTTTTTTCTAAAAAATAATCTAATCCAAAACCCTCATATAGGAGCATTAAGATGGGGTTCCAGCAGACAAACTTATATTGGAGGTTAATTGTCCATTGGTTTCAAGCTTTAAAACTGTCTAAACTATCTGCCTTTATATTACTATATTTTTCTTTCTTTTTAAATTATAGTTTTGCAAGACTTTCCTGCAGTTTAATGAAGTTTTGGACTGTATATTAACTAACAGGCTGTGGCTGAGAAGGTCAGTCTTCTGAAGAAGAAGTTAACTGAAGGAGATTTTGGTGCCCTCAAGGAGATTCGTGAAACAGTTTTACAGTTGAATGCACCATCCCAGTTAGTATGTTCTTTATAGCTGTATGCTTAACATTCATTGACACAATATGACATGTATTCCCTTCATTTGATTATGATAAGTTGATAACCACATATGAATTTATTAAAGTTTCACTCTAATTTTTTTGGAAATGTGTTCAATTTTGCTACCAATGGCATGATTTGATTAATGTAGCCAAACCACCCGGTGGGATAAAGCTTGGTTGTGAATTGTGATTCAAGGTTATCTATTGCTTGTTTTGACACCCCAAATATCTCTTCCCTTTCCTGACTTTTGTCAATTTTTTGTCCAAGTGGACCACCAAAAGTTGATATGTAGTCTAAAGTTTTTTTTGCTATTTTGGTAAAATTTTGGACGACTCCCTGTAGAATGATATAGAATCTTACAGATGAAGCTAATGAGTTGATTGTTTTCAGGTAGAGGAATTGAAGGTTAAGATGAAGAGTTCTGGAATGCCTTGGCCAGGTGATGATGGTGAACAACGCTGGGAGCAAGCATGGGAAGCTATAAAGAAGGTGAGACTTCTCTCCACATAAAGTACATTACACTCACTAGATTTGATGCTTGTTTCCTTAAAATCATGTAATTATAGTAAATTGTATGATGATTACTAGAAATTATTCTTTGCCTTACTTCATAATCTACTTTAGCCAAGTGGTTAATGCTATTAGTCCTATAAATATCCTCTAGATATTCTGTATAAGATCATTTAAGATACTTTCATATATTCTAACACTCCCTCTTAAGCTTAAGCTTACTAAAATTTTGAATTTTGAATTTAACTTTCTATCGTCCCACTAGGTGGACACATGCACTTGTTTGCCCTTTACTGTTTGTTTTTCTCATGAGAATTCTTAATCTGACACCTCTGGAATGGGTTAAAAACCTCAGGTTAAATTAATTGAAATATGTAACAATGAATTTTCCTCTTGGTTTTCGTAAGTTTTCCTCAATTGTTGCAGTAAGACATGTTGCAATCCAGACGAACATCTTAAAAAATAGCTATTTTAGATGTGTGGCTTATTTCTCTTCAAATTTTAGTAAAAAAATCTTTATGGTACTCATGTATAATTGCATTAATGTCATTTGTTTGATTCACAAAAAGGTGTGGGGCTCCAAGTGGAATGAAAGGGCATACTTCAGCACAAGAAAAGTGAAGCTCGACCACGATTATCTTTCCATGTCTGTCCTTGTTCAGGAAGTGATAAATGCTGGCTATGCTTTTGTCATCCATACAACTAATCCGTCCTCTGGGGACTCGTCAGAAATATATGCCGAGGTATAGTTCATTGATGTCATGTTTTTTGTGGCTATGCTTCCACACATTTTAAGAAACAAAATCACCATTTGAAGAAAGAATGGAAAGAAGCAATGACATTGAGGTGATACTCTTTTACATAGGTGGTTAAGGGACTTGGAGAAACACTGGTTGGAGCATATCCAGGTCGTGCTTTGAGTTTTATCTGCAAAAAACATGATTTGAACTCCCCTCAGGTAAAAAAAAATTGTCATATATTTTTTGCATATAGTATCCATAGTTACCATTCTTATATTATTATGTTTAATATAAGAACATCGTAGTGGAATTTGAAGCTTACTTTTACTAGTACTGCATTTTCTATAACTTTGTCATTATTTTGCTATCAGTTTTGGGCTTATTTAGGTCTTGGGTTATCCTAGCAAACCTATTGGCCTATTTATAAGACGGTCACTTATTTTTCGGTCTGATTTCAATGGTGAAGATCTAGAAGGTTATGCTGGTGCTGGCCTTTATGACAGGTAAACTTTGACATATCTGTTCTTCAATGAACATCTTCGTAGAAATAGAGATTTGAAGAGCAACTTGAGTTTACTTGTTTAACTTTTATACAAACTAAGTACCTATTATTTAACTTTTGCCCCTTGGAAACAAGATGAAATTGGGACAAATATTAGATCAAAGGTGCAGAAGTCATACTCGAAATTTGTCTTCAGTTTAAAACTTTAAGGTGTAACATAAGGATGAGACTATAGTCTTAAATCTCCGTGCACATTGCACTGAGTATGGAAGTGTATCTCACATTTTGGTCTTTTATTTTTGCTAAATTTCTTACCAACCCTTGGGTGAAAACGATCAAGTTTCTTCTTTTTTTGTTCTTTCTGAATTTCTTTTCTTTCTCATTTCCCTCCACTTTGGAAGCACTTTTTGACTTCATATTTAGTGAGAGATAAAAAGTGAGATAATAAAAGGAATGAACTGGTCAAAGGCATTTTACCCTTTTCAATGTCACAACAAATAAAGCCTATTCATGTTGCTGACAATTGGTGTGTAGAGTTTCAGTTTGTGAGTAATTGTGCATGGGAGATTAATTTGTCATTTATCTCTTTGAATTTATATTTTCTGAAATTCTATTTTGTGTTTTCTGACATTGGTTAACCAAGTTTCCCCTCAAAACAGTGTGCCCATGGATGAAGAGGACAAAGTGGTGCTTGATTACTCTTCTGATCAACTGATCATTGACGGTAATTTTCGGCGGTCGATCCTGTCAAGCATTGCAGGTGCAGGAAGTGCAATTGAAGAGTTATATGGTTCTCCTCAGGACATTGAAGGTGTGATCAGGGATGGCAAAGTCTATGTTGTCCAGACAAGACCACAAATGTAAGCTTCTACACCCATATCACCTAATCCACCTACCTCAACTATGTCATCCCTGTCCAGCATGGCGTTTCAAACATCACTGAGGTAGCTTCTGCTAGTTTGAGAATAAACCTGTGGATTACCAAATTTGGTTGATAGATTTAATGTAAGTTTATATCATATATTAAAACAATAACTAATTTATAAGTGTAACCTTGACTAATGTAAATCCGGAAAACATTATATTCCATTTTTTTTCTTACTACATATTTATGTCAACTTCTTCTTCCTAGCATGATTTTATACCGAGTTTATGGAATATGGTTAGGTTCAACATATGAGATTCAGTTTATTATTTCAATATTTATATTTTTATCCACAGTACGTTTCTAAACTCTGTATCATTGGTGTAAATTACACCGTGTAATGCTCTATTGCAGCATGGTTTATTGAGTTTGATGTTTGCACTCTAGATCAATTGTGATGTTATCAAAGTTCGCTGGTGATACTAGTGGCAGAGTTCTATGACCACTACAGCAACCGGAAAAAAAGAGTAGTAAGTTTGAACATATTTGATCTACCAAATCAAGAATACTTGAGTTAAGGTCGTCTACTATATTGTTATTTAATCATTGGCGTCTGTCATTTTCTCACTTAACGAGTGAGATTATTCTTTGGGAAAGCAAAAAATACAATTCAAACACAATCATAAGTCTACATTACGCTGAGGGAGTCAAATTTCTGTCATATTCGGGTTTGTGGTGCCATTATTGATAGAGGAGGAAATTGTTGTGAGCAATGGTATATGAGATCTTCTTATCTCGTGATATTGTTGCATGACTACCATTTTAAGTGCTTCTTAACACTTCCTAAAAGCCTTTGTTAATGTTATCATCCTTGGCAAAAACCCACTGAACTTGTTGGGCTGAGTTTTTCATTTATGCAGCTGCAACTTCTATTCTCCATTCGATTGGGGCTGTTTGCCTGTAAACTATGGTTAAGATATAAATGAAATGGAAAACAATTAACATTAAGAAAAGAATAGAGATTTATTGACGTCAAAAGTAATTTTAAACTTCACGTCTAATCCATCAATTATAGGAAATTCAATTATTTGAATTAATGGGTAAATCTAAAACATTAGATTTCCCTAGAATTGATGGCTAAGATGTGGTTTAAGTTTAAAAAAATTTAAACTTACTCTGGATCTGCACCCTTAAGAAAATTATTAATATATTTGGAAAACTTGTGTGAATCTGTTAAGAATTACTTTATTAAAAAATATAACCTCAATATGTGACATCAATTCCAAATCTCTCCAACTTTATTATATTTTTTGTCTTTGCAGCATAATGTATATATACAGTATTTTATATGCATATATAGAATGTAATTACATAAACATTACGTAACCTTAATAAGTACTCCTAGATGGTAAGTAACAACTTAATCCAGTATGTGGAAAACGTTTCAATAACATACTTAATTTAAGATTGAAAATAAATAGTATAAAATAAAATGATAGAAAGGTTTATTAGAAAGTTGAAAGAAAGATAGTTTAGGAAAATATTACAAAAATTGAAAAAGTTGAGTGTGAAAAATCTGGATATAGGTATATTGGAGTGTTAATAGTCCACCCTAAAAAAATAAATCATAAAAAGTGAAGATAAACCGCACATTTAAGGCTGATAAAGAAAAATAGTGCAGATTTAGAAGAGTAAATTAAACCTCATAATTATATACATAAATTACACCTCATCCCTTCATTTTTTAAATCTACATAAATTACTCATAATTATATACATACATTACACTTACTCTATAGTAGAGATAAGCGTAATTTCTTAAACAAAAAATATTAACGAGTATAATTAAGTCAAACAAATATGATATGCCATGAAGACAAGTTCAAATTGTATATGAGTTGATCTCTATTTATTATTTTTAGTTCATTACAACCTGCGTTTATAATAATCTCTTTTATATTGTATTGTAACTAACTAAAATAATAAATATACATTGACTCTTATACTATTTGAACTATTTGGATCGGTCTTCACAATATATGATATTTTCTATAATAGATGTTTTGTGTAATTTCACTAAAACATTTGACATGACATATTTTTAGTAAGATAGAATTTGAGACATGGTTGAGGAAATTTGTTGCTACTTGCTACTGGGTTTCCACAGCAGCAACATAGTGCTATAATTAGTAAAGCAATCAAAATATTTTAACCATCTCAACTAACTAGTAGATTGGCACATATTAATATTCAAAAGTCTCTGTCAGCTTGAACTTGTCAATAATATATCCCAAGTTTTAGTGTACTTATTACTTATTACCACTACTCAAGACAGAAAATAGTGTGAAGAAGATCTCTGCTTCTGACCTTGGCACGGTTTTGATGAAGACACCAACATTACCAAAAAGAAGAAAAGAAAGACTACTTATGAAGACAAAGAAGATCAAAACTTCAAGACAATAGACTAAGTCTTTATAGGTACTTCTATCCTAAAACTCTTAGTATATACAAAGTTATAATGCTCAAACCATTTTTTAAGAAAAAGTTGAAACACTTTAGAATTTGTTAAAACAATTTTCAAAAAAATAGTGTGTAACAGGTTACTTCCTTTAAGTAACAGGTTACATGTGTAAGAAAAGAGTTTTTCAAACCTCTAACAGGTATGAGTAATCCATTACAGACTTTTGAGTAACAGATTACCATGTTTGGAAAACAGGGTAATCGATTACCAAAGTAGTGTAATCGATTACACGAAGAAAAATAACAAAGCTGTCAAACAGTGTTGTTGAGTAATCGATTACTCAAATCCAGTAATCGATTACACTGTGTAAATTTTCAAATAGCTGTTAACAGTATTGTTGGGTAATCGATTACCCAAGTCAGTAATCGATTACTGAGAGCTGTTGGAAGAGTTTTCAGATTTCAAAGTGAAAAGGTTTCACTCCAAACGAAATCCCTTCACTCCAAACAACTCATACACTTTCAGAAAGACACCTAGGGTGTTTTGGAAGTCTATATAAAGGCTCTAAACTCACACACACAAATACATAATTCATATAACAATTTTCATACAATTTTGTCACAACTCTGAAAAGCTCTTACACTTATTCTGAAAATATTCCTTTGAACTTTTGGCAACTAGTTCTTAAACTTTCAAAGTACTTTTTCAAAGTTGCTTTAGTTCAAGTGTTTTAAAGGTTTTCATATAAAGAGCATTATTATCTTGTTATATATATTCAGAGTTGATTGGATTGCAAGTTATACAAATTTCATACTTGTAAAGACAATCTGTCATTGTTATACATTCTTCATTTGTGCAAGAATACTTTCTTTCACGGGGTGTGAAACGAAAGGGGAATAGAATCACTTGGAAATGTGTTTTCCAAGAGTGAATAAGAATTAGGGAGTGTGTAAGGTACATAGAAATCTCGGGGTGAGATATTGTAATTACAACTCATAATTCTTAGTGGAAAAATCTCTTGTGTGGCAAGAGTACTGGATAGCCTTCGGTGGACAAGTGGCCATTATTTTAAGACAACTAATTCACCCCCTCTTAATTGCACTATGATACTTACAAATAGAAGGTCCAAGTTTTTCTGTGCTTCCAATGCATTGAAATAGTGAAACAGTAATTTAAGTTTCTTAGAACACTCACTTATTTGTGTTGGATGGATTTACTGAGAGATGTGTTTCAATGTACAAAATCAAAATCTAATACTTCACATTTTTGTTTTGTTGTGGAAACAATACTACAACACAAATGTGAATCAACACGCACAAAATTTAGCTCCTTATCAATCATTTCCCTCCTTGTATATTTTCTTCTTCTTGCTTCTTTGGTTTCTCCTGTTTATTCTTCAGAGTTTTCAACCAATCAGAGTTTTTGGGCAGAGGAAGAGTTGCATAAGTTGAAAATTGTAACAACTAGTCTTCAGAAGATCAACAAGCCTTATGTTAAGACAATTCAAGTATGTGAAGATTGAAAATGAAGAGTTTTTATTTACTTCATGTTACTTCCTATGTTTTGAAGCATACTATCATGTTAGTTAGTTTGTGTTGTATTCTTATTTTGCAGAGTCCTGATGGTGATATTATTGACTGTGTTTTGTCTCATCAACAACTAGCCTTTGATCATCCTCTATTCAAATACCACAAACCATTGGTAATTATATCTTATATGCGCGACACTTTTCAAGTTTATAATATACTTTGCCCTATAAATACGAAAAGTATTGCGAAAATGTCTAACCTTGGTGTGTAAGAAACAATTTTTGAATTTTATTTCATTGTTTTATATTAGTCAGAATAATTATCATAGAATATGAGCTAAGTCATTTTCAACTTAAAATGTTGATTTGTTTTCATCTTTACTTTTGTTGTTGATGTATATAGATGCAGGATCCTCCAGAAAGACCTAAAGGGCATAACAAAATGGATGTGTTGAGTGAGAATTTTCAACTGTGGACCTTATCTGGAGAATCATGCCCAGAAGGAACAATTCCAATAAGAAGAACAACAGTGGAAGACATTTTAAGAGCTAGTTCTGTTAGTGGATTTGGAAGAAAAATAATAAAACATGTAACAAGGGACACAACCAGCAATGGCCATGAGGTATTATTCACTTTACAACAACAAAAACAAATTATTATTAAAGTTAATCTCTTTCATCAATCAAATAATATAAATGTAACCTTAATACTATCTTAAAGTTAATCCTATGTTGTTGTTTGTTTATACAGCATGCAATTGGGTATGTGAGTGGGGAAGAGTATTATGGAGCAAAAGCAAGAATAAATGTGTGGGTACCCATTGTTGAAAATGAATATGAATTCAGTTTGTCTCAAATGTGGATCATATCTGGTTCCTTTGGTGAGGATCTCAACACTATTGAAGCTGGTTGGCAGGCATGTTATACTCTCATTAATTCTTCATTTACTTCTTACCATCTTTATCTCACTAAATGAAATTTTCCTACTAATCCTTAATTAATGTTTTACAAACATACACAAAATTTATATTCCAATGTGTTTGCCAAAACTAGCTTAAATAATCTATCTATTAAGTTTCATAAAATGACTTATTTTAATAAGCTACTTTTCTTTCTTTTTAGTCATATTTTAAGGTTATAACACATGAATTAAGAATCAAAATTAATATTTTATTTATATTAACTTTATGTAAATATTTTTCTCTAATTTACCCTATATCTCTATAATAATTATAATTGATATATTTTACTCATCTCTCTATAAACTATCTAAGGCTAGAATTGTAAAAACCCTAATTAATGGTATCTTGATTTTGTAAAAAAAGGAAATGAATAGGAGCATTTTTTTTCTAGAAAAACAAATAAAAAGGAAGGGAGATATTACAAACTTATAAGCTCTTCTTTAATAAGTTAGGTACTTATTTCATTTTATATTTATAAGCTAATTTATCCACAAATTTTACATGATACTTCTGATTCAATGCCACTCAAGTTTCAACTCCTAGCTTATAGGTTTTCATGTAGCACGTATGTCTCTAGCTAGCTTATCAGTTAGTTCTACCTATCTACCAACAAGGCATTGATAAGGTCTCGCTAGACCAAGAAAAATCAAAATGTTAAAGGTTCGATTCCTATAAGCGACACTTTTTGGAATAGACAATCACATGCCCCAAAAGAAATTAGTTCCTTATTAATAGAATAAGATAATATCTTTAACATTATCGAAAATAGTTAGGCTCAACGACCAGAATTCAACATTTCTCTAAATGTTATGGGAAATCCTTCCTATTTGGTTAGGATTCAAAAGGCAGTTAGCATGTCCAACTACCCTAGTTAGCATGTATTTAATTTTGTATTTTAGCCAACAAAGCTAATTCCAATTAATTTTTGTGCAGGTTAGCCCAGAGCTATATGGGGACAACTACCCTAGGTTCTTTACTTATTGGACAGTAAGTCAATTTATTTAAGTAAAGGATATGAAAAAGTATACTATTTATTGTTACCTTTGCTTCAAGTATAAGATATACTAGTATTAAAAGGTGCATGTAAAAAAAGTATACTATTTTGTTGTTACCCTTGCTTCAAGTATAAGATACTAGTAATAAAAGGTGCATGGAAAAGTAAAATAATTGTTACTATTTTTCATTATTATTTGTAGAGTGATGCTTATCAAGCAACTGGGTGTTATAATTTACTTTGCTCTGGCTTTGTTCAAACTAATAATAAAATTGCAATTGGTGCTGCAATCTCTCCAACTTCTTCATATGATGGTGGCCAATTTGATATTACCTTACTCATTTGGAAGGTAATTTTCAGCTTAGTTTAAGAAATTGACCTTAGAAAATTATCACTAGTATTTGATACATATCTTCCTATTGTTATATTACTATTTTATTTTATATAGTGTTTTTGTATTATTTTTTAAACTTACTTCACATCTTAGCCATCAATTCTAGAGAAATCAATGGTTTAAACTAATGAGTAGATCTAAACTATTGGATTTCCCTAAAATTGATGGTTAAGATGTTGAAGCATATTTTATTATCGATGGGGATAGTTATGGTTTGTCATACATGTGCATTTCATATAAAAGGATAAGGGGTTCAACTCTTTATTAGTTTACAATTGACCTTTTGTTTGAAAATGAATGCTATAAAAAAAATCAGCTTATGGGTCCCATTCTAAAGGACAAGAAAAATTATTTTGATGGTAGAAGAATGATACCTACCACTTGATTTGATTAATTATTACATATAGTGCAGCAAAACATGCAAATTTTATATTCTAAGCTCAAACAAAAGTTATGATCATCTTCATTAATGGAGAGACGAGTGTATAAAAAACAAAAGGATCGGAAAATTCAACCTTCAATAGTGATATATATATCCCTTTGATTATAATGGAATTACACTTTTACCATTAAAAATAAAATAAAAATATATATTTGTCTCTTTATTAATTGAGAGGATCCTATTTGCCAAAGATGAGAAAATGGAAAGAAGGACAAACAAAACTAAGAGATGGACAATTGTTAGCTCCCCACTATTTTGAATCTACTCATCAATGCCATAGAATTTGTAGATAGATTAAGATGATTCTTGAATGTATTTTAATTTATAGAGAATTTAAAAAAAATGCTAAGATGATATTTAAAAATATTAATAGGATCTTAAAGAAAATAGGAAGTACATTTTTTCTTAGATTAATTAGTTAGTTAACATCAAGATATACTTAATTGAATTCAATATCAGGACAGAAAATGTTACTATAAAGTTTTCACATGATAATTATTCATTTTTAAAATGTTAAAATTCACATCAAAATGTTAGATTCCTTTTCATTATAGCGCATGCACATGGAGAATTCGAATATCAATGTACTGTAACTCCCTTATTATGCTTTGCTTTCAAGATTCTCTTCCTTTTTTTTCCAACTAAAGAGCTTCTGATTTTGAGCATCTTACTTTTTTCCCAATTTTTTTGCATATTTCATTCATCACCTTTCTTGTTCCTTCTACTCTTTTTGACCCATTTCACTATCACTATTTCTTATCATATATGTTGCCTAACACGTTACTCTTAATGATTATGTCTAAGTTTGAGTACCTTTTTCCTTTGTCACATAAACAAAGGGTGTCATTAAAGGTTTCTTTTTCCTTCTTTTTTGTGCATATATTTAGGATCCAAAGCATGGTAATTGGTGGCTTGAATTTGGATCAGGAATCTTAATTGGGTATTGGCCATCATTTCTATTCACACACTTAGGAGATCATGCAAATATGGTTCAATTTGGTGGTGAAATAGTGAATTCAATGTCATTAGGGTCTCATACTTCTACCCAAATGGGTAGTGGACATTTTGCTGAAGAAGGTTTTTCAAAAGCTTCATATTTTAAGAACATGCAAGTTGTGGATTGGGATAACAACTTAATTTCCTTGCCAAATCTCAAGGTTCTAGCAGATCAACCAAATTGCTATGATATACAAGAAGGGGTTAATAATGTTTGGGGAAATTATATTTACTATGGTGGACCTGGAAGAAATATAAAGTGTCCCTAAAATATTGAATATATACACATATATATATAATAATGTATCTTATGGTATAAGGAGATAAGTTATTTCCTCCAGCCACTAAAATCGTGACACGTATACCATTTAATCATTTTTTACAAAAATATTTCTAAAACAAAACAAAACAATACATATGTCATTCTTTTACTGGCTGGAGGATGTAAGTTATCTTCTGGTATGAGGAGATATTTTATTTATATATATATATAGTTATACATAGAGGTCAACCTTTTCTCTCTTTTTTGGCAATTTTGGGTTTGAGTGATAGGGTTTCCTTGTGACTCTCATTCACTTAGATTGGTTCATCCATTCTTATATTTAAATTGGTGTTCATATAATTTTGTTTTATTTTTACTATGCCCATTCAACCTGATTCTTTTGTAAATCTTATAGGAAATAGTAAGGGAAAAAAAATCCTCAAAGTGAACTTAAATATAAAGTAGTGAGTTTGAGATGTTATTATAGTTTAACTAATCAAATGTGTAATGAATATATTGGGTTATTGTCACGTTATGTCCTCCTCCATTTTTTTTTACTTAGTATGGATACTCTCCATTAATTGAGAGATAAGTAAGGTAGTAAAATAATGCAAAATGGAAAATGAAAATACAATTTAATCATTCCATTATATTTGTAATGTCTTTTTTGTCCTTAAAATCAAGTGTAATAACCTCATTTGTCTCTCCATTAATAGAGAGGATCTCTACTTTTTTAGGGTACTTTTATTATATATAACAAAATACATGAGTCTCGCCCTTTCAACTACCTATGCGATTATGTGCATTAATTTCTATCTCACTTTGTATCTACGTCTAATCAGAAAATTTCATTTAATTAAAAATAAAAATCATAAAAAATTAATATTTTTATATTGTTTGATGAAATTTGATTAAATAGAGACATGAATATAATATATTTTTTGGAATAGAGAATCGTTATTTGTGAAGATGATGAGTATCAAATTTTAATTATATAGAGTAATAATTTAAAGATGAGTGTAGTATTCATCCTCCTTCACGAAGGATTATATTCCGTGTCCAATAAAATCTCTCTCTTCCTATGTCATGATCATATGATTGATAAAAAGAATATTTCTTAAAAATTAAAAAGTTAAAAATCTCGAAATTTAATAAAATTTCATTAGTATCAATTAATATTAAATCTCTCTAGTATATATATACTAATATGTTGATAGACATTCTATTGGCCCACATTTCTATATATTTTATTTTGGAAAATTATATATTTATTGTATTAAGTATACTTGTGATAATAAATATATAGCTTTTTGGTATGTGATTATTGTTGGGGTTTTGGGCTCCCTTCCTATGTGGAGAAAAGCCCAATAAAGAGCAAACATTTGGTATCATTTAGGTCATGTGGAAAGTCTGATTTTTGGGCAAGTGAGAAGCAAAAAGAAAGGCAAGAGAAAAAGTGAGAGAAGGGAAGAGATCGGGCTCAAATTTGGATTGCGTGTTTGTGACTTCCGGTTCTTCAATCTGAACGGTGTGATTGGCGAAACGCTGTATGAGGTGGGAGAAATCGGCGTTTTACAGTAGCTGCAATTTTGGGATTTCTAGTTCTTTATCATTCTCATTTTCAAGTTTATTGCTCTATTGCTTTGTACAATTGTTGAGCACGGTTTGTACTACATTTTGAGACTCTCTTGTAATTGTGTGTCTCTTTGTGTTTGTGATTTTGAGTTGTTGCCATATTTGTTAATTGCTCCTCATAGATTCTCGCAAGTAGGGGAAATTATTATCCGCTGCATATTGCTTTGTTATTTATTATATTGATTTTCCCATCAATTATTACCCAGTAAATAGGAGTATAAAACTACTTTGGTGTCACAAACAAATATAGAGTAAAAGGTTGTCATAGGACTTGATAGTTACTAGTCTTTCAACTAAAAATTATTATTTTAAGTTATGATTCAAATAATTGTTTGTTTGGTGACACAATAAATCTAAATATTATAAAGTGTGTGTTATTTGGCTCGAGTTTAAAATCCTTAATGTAATGATAGCTAATTACATCAAACTTTGGCTTTATGTACAATTGTCTCAATTGTCCTAAGGTTGTGATGACAATATGGTTAAAGCCACTTTTTCTAGGGTTAATTAGGACGAAACTCTTCCACTCTATTAAGCTTCCCTCTTTTTAGAGTGTGACTTGAATTTAGTTCTTAACATGTAATAATCTCAATATATCTATGTGAAAAAGAAAGCAAATAAACCATACAATAAATTCATAACATTATTGCACATAGAGGGACACAGGAGAGTGACACCATAATTAGTAGAACACAATAATTTGGCCATTGTAATTAGTATACGTGCTTCATATTTTCTAGTAGAATTAGAGTGCTCTCCCACTTGAATATGTCGAATTTCATACTTGTTCTACATTAATTATTACCTATTATCTTTTCCTTAAAGTTTACGTTACTATAATTGAAGCGATGTAACTTGTGATCTTTGTGATTCATTGGGTTAAAAAAGAAGAAAAAAGTTGATATTGTATTCTATCACACAATGGGGATTTCAGTAATGATAAGTATTGATAATGACTCTCATAAATCATATGATCTTAGATATAGTCATGTTTCTGCATAAAATACAAAACTAAACTAAGACAATCCCATTGATTCCTCCGTGTTATATATGTTTTTTTTTTCCATTTGATTTGTAACTCTCTTTTTAGATTTGGTACTATTTTTGACATTTTTTCCACAACTCTCAACTAACAATTAAAAGTGACAATTTTGATGTACGTGGTTGATTTCAAAATCATCCACAAAAATTTTATATTACTTTTCTGACTATGCAATATTAAAATATGAAGACTCAAATGTTTGCATGGAGTGTCATGTTGGATATAGGCTTCCTTATAAGGAGGATTTAGTTAAAAGGGGTGTTAGCATTAATAGTAATGATCTTTTTGTATGTTTAGTTTAATTCTCATCAAGAAAGTGTGGATTACTTGTTTTTCTCTTATCACTTTTCTTATTGAACTTGGTAGCTCAACTTAATCAAAATCTTTTAACCCAATCACTGCCCTTAACTGTCAAATATTAAGTATATACGTAGAGTACATATAATATACAGTATGAACAAGGATTTAGGGTAAAAGATATCATTAATACGAAATATGATTTGATTCATGAATATCATACTAAACAAAGAATGAAGATCATTTGTCATATTTAATGTTTCAATCTAATTAAAAAGTGACAAAAAGAAAAGATATAAAAATATAAACAAATATTTTTATATTACTTTTTGGAATTTGTTTAGGAAAAAAAATAAAGACATACTTATAGGACATGTGATCTTTGTTCATCAACTAAACAAAGACAACGCCCCATTAGTTATTGATTGAGCAAGAGAGAAAATAAATAATTGACTTTGAATGCAATTATAAGAAAAGTAATCATGTGTCCCAAAATGACTTTGCCTTTATGTACCCATTTAATAGAATTACATCAAATAATATATAATATTAAATAATGTTTTTTTTAACTTTTTTTCTCGGCATATTTTGATTAGTGTAAGACATTATGGTGACATCAACTGAGATAGGATATCTTCATCCCAATTATAAAAAAGTTGCACTACCCCATATCATTTAAGAAAAATGATCACATGTCCCAAAAAATATGTTTTCATGTTCCAAGTCAATCACATTCCACGGTATAATATAAAAAAATATTTTCTGTTTTTATAATTTTTCATTTTAATCAGGTGTCGCTTCACATATGATTTTCATTCATCATTTAATAAAAGTCAATGACCTAATTTAGAGTGTTATTGACTTTATTATAATACAACATCAATCAAACATTAATTTTGTTAAATAATAAAAATTAAATCATGAATTAATTGACATTATAATGCTTTAACACATTTAGGAAGAAGAAAAATTCTTATCAATTGTTTTATAGATCAAATCAATTATTTTTACTCATATATTAATTATAACTTCAATAATCAAATCAATATTTTTTGAAGTAGAACTAATGATATAAACTCACCTTTCACCTATTGTATCATGCATTTTCCTTTGAGCTCAAAAATCAAATAAGAGGGTTTAACTCTAGAAGCCCAAAATGAGTTGAGATGGGCTTTTGGAGGAAATAAAATATATTATCTTATTATCAATGGAATGTGTTGGTGATATTACAATAATAAATATCTCCATTTTTGGACACATGTAAATAAAGGATGATATTCCTGTTATTCAAAAATTATTTTCACAAAAACATCAAACAAAAATTATTCCTCATTTACCGAAAATTACTTACTTACTCTTTGTTTTTCTCTTCACAACTCTGAATCATCTTTCTTCCTTAATTCTTAAATGAATCTCTTCACCATTTCTTTCTTCCTTTCTTCCTCAAATACATATCTCGACTATTTCTCTCTTCCTTTCTTTTTCAAAGACATCTTTGGACCATCTCTTTCTTCATTTCTTCTTCAATGTTGATCAGCCTACTTAAAGATATCATTCTCTCCAACCTACTTGTTAGGTTTATTCAAGTGTGAAGTCTCACATTGGATATGCGGGAGGAGTAAAAGAGTTTATAAGTAGAAAATACTCATGAAACTAATGTCTTAAGGTTTTGTTCAAGACGTAGTGTCTCACTTCACTCTTCCCATACCCTAGTAACAATGGAACTCCCCGATGGTTGGGAGGCTCTCCGATTGCAGTCTGGTCCAAAACCTTAAGGCATTAGTTTCATATGCATTTCACTTCCCCTTAACATATATTATTAAAGGTAACTCATGTTTACTTCATTTCACTTCCGCTTAACATATATTGTAGATTCAATTTATTTTAGAAAATCAACATTTTCACTCTTTGCATGTTCACTAAACTTGCTTGATATTATATATTCAATTTTTTTTACATGTATTTTGTTTCTCATCACCATTGTTGTACACATTAAACCATCAAATAAGTTATAATATTATTATTTATGATATGGGTACTTTTGTTATGTGAAAAATAAAATTTTACATACATTTCTTTTCCACTCATCACTGTTATACAGTTCGAACCATCCATTAAGTTATAATATAATTATTTGTGTTCTACTGGGAAAAAATATATATATTTTTTAAAATATCATTTTAACTTTGTTCATGTTTATTAAATTAAATCTACATGATGACATATATTCAATTTTTAAAAATGTTACTCTTTGCATGTTCATTGAACTACATCTTACAGTACAATGTATACATAGTCTTCATAATATTGATATTTAATTGCTTACTTTTAACATTACATAAGGTTAGACTTTACCATATTGTTAAGTGCTAATTTAATCCATAAAAACCACATAAATTTATAGCACTTTAAAACTCAATCAACCCAAATTATTGGAAAAAATGTTCATACATAGTTAAAAGTTTGATTTATTAGCTAAGTTCACTCCTAAGTAGGCTTGTAGGCTTAAGTGGGACAAAAGAGTAAAAACAAATCCAAGTTTTTGAGCAAGACCAAGCTACGTTCAGCGCCAGATCCACGCCCAACATATTTGACAGCATCTGATAGTTGCGCACAGCGTCGATCCACGCTCAGCACAAGAAAAGTCATGTTCATCACATGTCCTACGTACGTTGTGCGTCTAAATTTAAGAAATTCAACAATCAGTTATTGTTCGTGATATGCTCAGTATCGATTCCACACTCAGCATAGTGGGTGGTGTGCTGAGCGCCGCAAGTCAGGCTCAGCGCAACCTGGTGCGTCCAAGAGTTACGCTTGAATCTCATGCTCAGCGCACTAGCAGTGCACTAAGCGCAGAAGTCATCATCAGAACACTATTTAAGGAGTTTTAAACCATTTCAATTGGACACTATTTCACTTCTTTGAATTGTACTTTCATTGTAGTTTTATTGTAGAGAGTTTAGCTCACTTAGTTCATTGAAACTAAGTGTAAGCATCATAGGTGATAATCGTTACTCAATTCTACTTGGTTCTAGCATCCCATGAGTATATTATCCCTATCATTCTTATATTGTGTGGATATGAGCAACTAAGTTTTTTTTTAGTTGGGGTTGAATGTAGCACAAACTCAATGTAACCATCTCCTTGATTCAATAATATTCCATAAAGTTCATTTCCATTTTTATTCTTATATTTACTTAATGCATGCTTTAGTATGATCAACTTTTGCATGAACTTAGAATAATTGTTTCAATCTTGAACTAGTAATTCTTAACATTTTTTGCATTCACTAGACATAGGTTTGTTCAAGTTGTCACTACATTTATATCATATTTTGGTATCTAGACATATAGCTAATATTGTGATTTCAAAACTCTCAAACTGAATAGCATGTGTTACTAGACATAGAGGCATGTTTGAAGGTTCATATAGCTGAATTTTATCATTGTATTTAGTAGGCATAGACTTACCTATGATAAAATATTAGCATAGACCAAGACATTAACGGCTAGTATACTTAAGGTGTTGCATTTTTACTCAACATGCATATTTGTATCACTAGACATAGGGGCATGATATTGTAAGTCATAATTTTATTTTTATGCATCAAAATCACTAGACATAGGTTTTTCTTGCATAAGTGATTAATTGACTAAGACATTAGCAATTAGTCATATTGACGTTTTTTATATGGACTAGTTGTTCTAAATGGTATGAAATAAAGAATCAAATGTGGAAATTGAGAGTAAGTGTGAAATTCAACTTCAACTACATTTATCAATATATTAAAGTGAATTTGAAGTGTTTGTGTCACACAACAAACAACCCAAAAATATTAAGTTGAGAAACAATAAAAATATTGAAAAACTATAGTTTTATAGCAATTCCATGTGGAGACGATAAATTATTTTTTACCTTATCATTACTCTTATTTTATTTACCTTATTATTACTCTTTTGAATACAAATTTGCTAATTTTTTTGTTTTGTCCTTATGAGAGGATTTATATATCATAGGTAAGATTTATCCACTTTATCGGTATGATTTCTTCATTTCTCTTTACAACTTCTTTAATTATCATCAAATCTTATTGCTTCTAATAATTTGTATTTGAAAATGTGAAGAGT
This sequence comes from Lupinus albus, assembly GCA_009771035.1. Classification (NCBI taxonomy): domain Eukaryota; kingdom Viridiplantae; phylum Streptophyta; class Magnoliopsida; order Fabales; family Fabaceae; genus Lupinus; species Lupinus albus. The sequence goes on along the minus strand of CM020007.1, from coordinate 14,647,287 downwards.
CAAATGAGTCTTTCTAACATCTTATTCTTTCTGAGTTCAATATAACATTTTTTGTAATAGTTCAAAATAATATTTTTTTCAGCCACAAATCGGAGCTTCCATCACTGGAATTGTCACGAAGCCGTCACAACACTTAGGTTAGTCATTTGATATAATCATCTTATCATTTTTGTTATTAGCACTAGATAAATTTAATCTTATATGGGTCATGTATGTGTGGTTATATTAGTGTATTTCACATTTGTTCATTTTATAACTTTACTTTCATTTTAAAGCATGTATTTATGGTTATATCATCCGATTGTAAAATACGACTTTCGTCTAATCTAAAAAATATAGAAGTACACTCTTTATTCCGCAAACGAAGATATTGTTTACATGATTTGAATATAAATTTTTTTGGTCATTAAAAATCAATTTTAGTGTTTGTTTTGCTATTAAAATGTAAGTCAAATAAATTCTATTTTTTCACCCAAAGAAAGGGAGGTGGTGATGGGTAACATGTTAATATCACTAAGTTTAGTTGAAATTGGGAGATCTTCCATGGACACTTTGACGGTGCGGTCTCTATGAGAATTAATCTAGAGTAGTACTGCACAATTTGAACAACATATTTTGTTTGTTGAAGCGTTTCAAAATGGTGGAATCTTAATTATATAAATTATTATAATAAGTATTCATAATGCTATTTTTATTGTGTTTACTTTCAAATTTGGGAAACTTATGTTTAAACTGTTAACTCTGCAATACACAGTGGAAGCCACAAATTACACATCATCATGCAGGTGTAAAAGATAGTGTAGTAATATCCTACTTCCATTGTTATACTTAATGTCTATCATAATGATATGGCAAATGCATGTATCTGATTAATGTTTATGTTACATTGTTTAGTTACTATTCTATGTACGGATGTTGAGAAGCTAGCTGAAGAGATTAAAAAATGGGCTGCTTCTGTGGAAGGAGTAGAAGCAAAACTCTTGCAGGTTAGTTTGTAATGATAACTCTTAGTTATAAACCATTTTTGTTTTTATTCTGAAGGGGTGTGATATATTTCTACATTTATTTATTTTTATTTTTGCTTGATTAGGGGGTGGGGAGGAAAGTCCACACACTTATCCTAGAACATAATTGAAATTTGTATTATGCTCTAACAATATTGTGATACATGAGTGCAAAATTTGTTTAAAGTTGTGTTTATATATCATAACATGTTTATGTAAATAGTGAGATTGCATCTGTGAATGACATGTTAGAGAGCATGTGGAAAAATAATATGAATTAGTTTAATAAAAGAACGAGAGCATTTGTTAACCATAGACATAACATTTTTAAAACACAATACATTTTCAAAGAGCATATAGAGATAAAGTATGAGTTGGTTTCATAAAGTGATTTCTACTGTTAGTACAAATAAATAGAATAAAATATAAATTCTAAGTTTCAACATGGCATAAGTTCAGTGATACATGCTACATGGTATTACTATTTCAGTTTTCTGTTAATTGTTGAGTTAGTTAGAGGACTTAATCAACATGTCTCCTCCTATATAGAAGAAATCATATTATAGTTGATTATTATTTTTCATCATCAAAATTATTTTAAGTGATGCTACTTTCAGTTCTTTGCACAAGCTGGCTTTCCATGTCCTGCTTTGAGGAATCATTTTCTCAATTGAGGGTACTTACTTTTTGTAACTGATGATAGAAGAGGAGAGATTCTTTAGTTTTGTTTTATATCCATACTTATAGTTATATGTATATACTTGCCAATATTTAGTTTTGAACCTTGCTCTTTCAGTTACAATTACAACTGTGTTTGATTTGATTCATGTGTTACTTTCATGTGTTACACCTTAGTTCTTCTAATATATTAGTTTTATGATACTTTTTAAGCAATGATTTATTTATTGCAACTATATTTCTCTTGCACTATTATTACTCTTCCATCAACTTTCTAAAAGTACAACATTTGACAGGTTGTGACACAACTTCCAAGCTTCATCACATGATGTGACTTTTCACTTATCTCTTTTTCTAATATATTTATCTTCTTACACACTCAACCTTTCATTTCTTGCATATATTCTCTTTATACATTAGTTTATGCAGATAATATTCATTAAATTGTATATGTAAATAACATATATTTATTTATTTTTTGTTTCATTGCATGTCAACATATTTTTTTCTTCATATCATTGGGAAAATATTAGTTTCATGTGTTACACCTTAGTTCTTCTAATATATTAGTTTTATGATACTTTTTAAGCAATGATTCATTTATTGCAACTATATTTCTCTTTCATTATTATTATTCTTCCACCAACTTTCTAAAAGTACAACATGTGACCAGTTGTGACACAACTTCCAAGCTTCATCACATGATGTGACTTTTCACTTATCTCTTTTTCTAATATCTTTATCTTCTTACACACTCAACCTTTCATTTCTTGCATATATTCTCTTTATACATTAGTTTATGCAGATAATATTCATTAAATTATATATGTAAATAACATATATTTATTTATTTTTTGTTTCATTGCATGTCAACATATTTTTTTCTTTATATCATTGGGAAAATAACTAAATGTAAAATCTTCTTTAATAAAAATTAAAGGGGTTGTGACTATTACCAAAATAGTTATCTCATTTAGTTGACACTTAGATTTTATTTAAAGGAGTATATTTGTAATTACATGATTTATTAGTTTAGTAAAACAATAAAAGGAAATTGTGTATAGTATATTACTAAAAAGTAAATAACACTTTACTTTACTTATGCTTATACTTGTGGTGGATTTGATTGACTCATTAGATAATAATGGATACAATCAAATAATGTTGACCACAAAGGTGATGTTAAACTCACTTACAACCTTTACTCTATTGTGAAATATACTAACCCACAAAATTTTAAACTCACTTATCACCTTTGGTCTTTCCAAATCATAATATCATGTTGAAAGGTGAAAATCCAATAATGCTATTGAGAAATTTAGACCAATATGAATGATTATGTCGTTTATAAAGGAGTATCGGTCACTAAAGATAACAACAAATGACATTTATAAATATGTTTTCCAAAATCTCTAACCTATATTTTACAATTTATTTTATTACATCATGTTCCAAACTTTTTATCATAACAATTATTTATTTACTTAATATAACAAGTTCAATATTACCTCATACGTTAACAACTCTACATCAACGGTAAAATACATATAAATTATCTTTTATGAGTTAACCCTCCATAATATTCTTATTAATAAATTATGTTGTTATTCCTTAATTAAATTCATGCAAAATACAATATCACCCATGCAAATGCATGAGTATACAAAGTCTTAGTATATTTTTATTGCCATGCTACAAATTTCAAAATCATTATTAGATATGTAAAACCCTAACTATAAGGATTGAGATAAAATAGGGTCATTCTTCTCATGTAATATTGTGTCTAATCTTACATTATTCATTATACGTAGCATATGAGTTATATCACCAGGAAAGTATTATTTTGTGTTACCTAAAATATTATCTAATTTCGGAAAAATTACACCTTTTTATTTATGTTGAACAGGCTAATGTTATTTTGACTTTTCGTTTTATGTTGATATTTAATTTAATATTAATTCTAGGCTAAACCAAAATCATTATTACATATGACAAAGTCTATGTCTTATGTTATGCATAAGATCAAGTTGAAAGTTTTAACTCCAATAATCCAATTAAGAAATTTAGACCAATACGAAGAATTATGTAATAATACAAGATTGATTGTAACTAAAATTGGTAATCATGTACTTGAAGTAAAGATCATATATAGTCCTCTGATGTTATATAAAAAAAGATTGAATCTTTAAAAAAGATCATATATATTCTGAGGATGTCAATGTCTCCCTCACAAACTCAATGACCTTTCAAGCTTATAAGAAGACAATTCCCTATAATTGTTTCATATGTTATGACAATCAACAAATCTCAAGGCCAATCACTAGAGAGTGTGGGTTATATTTACCAAAACTAGTATTCAGTCATGGTCAATTATATGTTGCTATTTCAAGAGTTAAAAGCAAGAAATGATTGAAGATTCTGATTCATGATAAGGATGGTAACCCACTAAAGTCAACAACTAATGTGGTTTATAAAAAAGTTTTTCAAAATCTTTAAGAGGTATTCATGAAATTATCTTTAATTATGTTATTTCACTTATGTTTCTAACCATCATCTTTTTTAACATTATAGGTTTAACACGCACTATGTCAATCCCCAACAACTGTTATGAATGAAAGTTGCGTTGTTAATAGGTATTTATTAAATTATGTTTAATATTGTTCGAAGTAATTTTTAATATTCACAAATTATCGTGTTATTCTTCAATAAAATTCATGCAACACGCATTACTACCCATGCGAATGTACGTGTTATTATATAAAAGCTGACCATTTAACTTCAAATGGTTGTTTTAATTAAATTTAATTTCAAATTGAGGCTGGTGTTATTTTGTTATTATATATTGCTAAATTTATGATGTCATTATGAATAATATAAATTTTTAGGTTGCTATTTTATTTCTTATTAGAGTAGTGTAACATCTACTAAATTGTTTACTAATTTAATTTAGAGTAAATTACACTCACACCCCCTGAGTTTTAGTGAAATTACACAAATCACCCATCATTTTTTTGTCCTTGCACGAACCACCTCTAATTTTTTACATATGTTACACTGACTACCCCTACATAATATAAAAGTGTAATATTATAAACAAAAAACGTATGATGTGTTTAATTAATTAAACAAAATATTGTATATTATGTAGAAAAATTCAAATAATATAAGAGTCAATGTATCTTCATTATTTGGCTCGTTATAAAATAATATAAGATTTATTTAAACATTTATTTGAAATTATTAATGTATTTTTTAATGACACAAAAATAATAAAGAAACATTCGCTTTTGTACTATTTGAAGTGTTACACAATATACAATATTTTGTTTAACTTAATTACATTCATCACACATTTTTTCTTTAAAATATTACACTTTTATAACATGCAGATGTAGTCTGTGTAATGTATGTATAAATCTAGGGGTGGTTTGTGTAGGAGAGAGAAGTGGTTTGTGTAATGACAAAGAATGGAGGGGTGGTTTGTGTAATTTCATTAAAACCCATGGGGTGTGAGTGTAATTTACTCTTTAATTTACTACATATTGTCATTTCATAAACTGCTTAGTTTTATAGCAATTTTAGAAAGAAATCATTCAATAAAAAATGAGAATTAAAAACTTTGATTGTCATTTGATGTTATAAAACAATGTGAAATATATTAAATTTGATATGTTCCATTTGAAAAGTCAAACAATAATTTATTAGGGAAAATACATATATTGTAATATTGTGTTATTATATATCGTATAAATCTTAATATACTTATTGTGCCCATTGGTCAAATCCTATTGTTCATCCTTCTTCACTTTTATATTTATTGTTCATTATACAAATTAGACATATATATATATATATATATCTTTATTATTTGTTGATTTCAGATATAATAGTTGTTCTGCAGAGTATTTGAGATATAATTGAGGAGATTTGAAGATTACTTTTGGAGGTTGCCAATGCTTATTAATTTTATTTAAAATTAAATTATAATTAACACGTATTTTATTAATTGAATTTATTTCATCTACATATTTTTCCTCTTTCTTTCTATCTTCCATCTCTTACATCCTTCTCCAATTTCGTAAAATTTCATACTCAAACATCCTTGAACCTTCTCATTTTCTAACATTTTCAACTCTTAAGTCACTCATTTTAATCTTTGTCAAGTGAATATTTTGTTAAGACTACAAATCATAATCATTTTCAAGTTCGGTCAACAATAACAGGTTGGATTGTCCGATCTGATCCAATTATCAGAACGCTTCCAAAATTAGTCTAATTAGAAAAAGTTATTTAGATGGTTTTAAGTTATAGTTTGGTTTTGAATATGTGGAATCGTTTTAGAATGGTTGGTTCATGGTTTCACTTTTTTTTTTGGAAACAGGAAAAATCAAACCAAATCATGTAGGCTACAACTATTGTCAAAGTAATGAGCTTATCTGATATTTATTATTAGCTAGAGTTTTAAAATCGGCATTTTTAAGCAGGATTGGTTGGATTATTTTACAATTGGGCTCTAGCTACACAAAATATTAACAAAACACTTTTTAATACATTCTTTATAAAACATAGCCTAATAGAGTAAGCATATCAAAAACGAGTTACAAATTAATATATATCCAATGATATATATATATTTAAATTATAATTTAAAAACAGTTAAAATTTAAAAATTTAATGTTATTCAGCTTTCCCACAACAATCCAAAGCCTACATAGAATGAGTTTGAACTACAATTCATCATACATAAATTATAACCGAATTTTAGTCAAATTCAATTTTACCTAAACCATAATAGCTCGAACCTATTATAGTATCGCATTTTTATTGTAGTTGAATATTTATTGATTTGTAAAATGTGTGAAGTCACCTAAGAACACATTTTAGGGGAATTTGACTTTATATATTTGAGATGAATTGGATACTTATTTCCAAATATTGATTTGTATGAAAAAAATGATTACTTATGCAAAAACAAAATTACTAATATTTTCTTTGTTTTTAAATTTTCTATTTTTTAATATTTTCTATGTTTTTATCTACTCACTTATGAACACATCTTAGTGGAGTTTGACTTGTTATATATTTGAGATGAGTTGGATGTTTATTTCCACATTTTGATTTGTATGAAAATATGATTAATTACTTATATAAAAACAAAAGTTACTAATTTTTTCTATGTTTTTAAATTTTCAATAAAGCAAGTAAATCATTGCATATTTTCAATAAAGTTATGATTTAATTTGAGATTATCTTATATATTGATGTACGATACAAGATAATCTGACATTCAAATTATCATTGATCATTTATATTCCTCATTAAATAAAAATGGAAAAATATAGGGTGAAAGTGAATAATAAATAAGGTATGATTGGAAAATAAAGTACAAATATGCATTTGGTTTCTAAAGTATTAAATTTTTATTTGGGAAAAAATCAAACTTCAAAAATATGGATTAAATGAAGTAATATTTTTGGCATTTATTGCCACAATTATGTGCTATTTGGTTCTTTCCGGTAACCGAGTATTACACTACGACCGATCTCATAAACTTTCATAAAAGATTTTTGGAAATTAACTTAAAGCTCCCCAAATTCATTAGGTGAAGCAAGTGACAAGTCAAAGTAACCAAAAAACAATTAAAACTTTTGTTAGGAAACAAGATTGTTCATCAGCCGAAAATAGTAAAACACTTTTATTCTTAAATATAATCCTTATTTCTAAAATGAATTTTCCTTAATATCAAATCTTCTCAAAGTATTTTAAATAAAATATTTTTCTAAAGTTTTACAACTCAACCATAAAGATTTCCAAATATAGAAGTTTAATATAGAAAATAGGTCAAATTAGACCTATAGGATTCTCCCCACATCAAAGATAGTAATTCTAATATAGATTAGGAAACATAACTAGTTTTACTTACAATAATGATAAAATAAAAAGCTGGCAAATGTTAAGAGTGATCGACCTGGTAGATAAGGCCATAAGGGTCAATAATTTTACTGTAGAAATGAAAATCAAATGAGAGTAATACTATAATCAACAAATTACCCACTATAGGCCAAGCAAAATGTATGTTTTCTTTAAACGTATTAGAATACTATTCCCCCAATCATAGGTCCTACCCAGAGAGAAGATTTTGAACCATACCTTTGCGCTTTTCCCACTTAATAAACTAATCTCGCGAAATGTAAGACTTTTATATATTATTATTGCATTATTTACTATTTATATTTAATTATCATTGATTTAAAAAAAATACAAATGAATTATAGATGATGTATTAACTGTGTATAAATCTTTATAATGACAAAATATAAATATTACACAAAGAAACTATTGATAGTATAAGAATGAGATGAATAGGATAACAATGACTTGATTGATATTATTATGATAATGTTGTGTCAATTATTGGCCTTAGAACTTGCTTTAAAAATGTTAAAGAAAATAAAGCCATTCAACTTGCATAGGATTCTAATATGATGTGCTTTGTCTCTTTACGATATGAATCAATGAGGTAATACAACGAAAGCATAACAGGAAAGTGGAAACTTTTCCACTATGTGGAGTTCATTTGGAGAGATATTGTAATAATGTAATTCACATCTATTTTTTTCAGAGATTGCAATCAACATCTAAAGTTTGAATAAGAATATAAATTGATGAATTTAATTTTCAATAAAGTTTTGGTAGCAATTTCTTTTCGATAGAGATCTCTTCAAAATATTCCTAATGGTAGGGTAGTCCATAATACAAAATACCAAGGCGTCACATACATGTGATACAATAATTTATGAGTTAATTAATAAAATGATACTATAAAATTTTATGAGGACGCCACAGATTTTATATAATACCATCTCAAAATATAAATATAATAACAAAACATGGAAGCAAAATGTGACTACCCTCCATTAAGGGAATTTCACTCTGAATCCTAGCTAGAGCTTAAACAAATTAGAGAGGTCATGTGAGCCACCACATAAAGAGCAATTAAAAACAAAGGAAGATGAAAATATATTATAACTTGTAAACTATAAGTCAATGCTATCAAACTCAAACAAGAAATTAAACTGGGAAGAGAAGACGTCTTAGGTTTAACTGGTTTAAATAGTTAAACTATCATGCCAGACCAAATGATTTTATATATAATTAATAATTATCTGTTATGCATAAATATAAATTTTTATATAATTAATAATTATGTATAATTATATTGAAATAATATTTCTCCATTTCTTTTTGCCGAAATAAAATAAAATATTGGAGTACTATTCCACTTTTAAAAAAAAAAAATTTGAACAATTCGGATTACTTTTCGGGTTATTGCGGTTTAACCGGGTTTAACACGATCGAACTAGAATTTCTCTGGTTCAAACGGTCTAACCTCATTCGATTAAGACAGTAAACAAGAATCGTTTTAAAGTTCAGTCAGCGATCGAAACACCAGATCCGATCTGGTTCTCATAATATTGCTATAAGTGCAACCAAACTTTTCACAATTACAATTGCAGGCATTAAAGTTTTGGATAAAACTTAGGTAAAGTACCATATGTGCTAATGGTACAAGTGACCTATTAGAAGATGACAAATGTACATTTTTTGTTACTTTCAAGGAAGAAACATTTATTAAATTTACAATAAAGCATTTTTTGACCTTGAAAGTAAAAAAATGTACATATGTCATCCTCTAATAGGTCACTTGTACAACTAGCATCTATAGTACTTTACCTAAGTTTTGTCTTAAAGTTTTTATGATAACCCAAAAATTTGTGTGGGAGACTGTTTCACGTAGGGGTGAGCATGGGACGAGTTAAGGCTTGTCCTTACCCAGCCCTAAATGTTGTTCGAACTATTTTTCTGAACCCGAACTCGACCCTAGACCCGATTAAATATAATGTATACTCATTTCACATAAAGTCTTCTAAATATTATTTATTATTGTGAATATGTAATTTGACATATAAAATAAAATATGTGTATATATATTATTAAACAGGTATATATGATAAAAAAATAGATAATCAATGATATTTTCGACCAAAAAAGTATCATTACTCTGTATATATTTGAACAGAGACACATACAAACATCATGAGAAAGTGAAAATGAGACGTGTCGAAACGGGTCTTGTTTAGTCCCTACCCGACCCTAAATATTGACTATGTCTAATTTTTAAACCCGGACCTGGCCTTAGATCCGATAAGACCCGACCCTTTTCAGGCCCGACCACGATCGAGCCATACCGGGTGAGCGGGTAGAGCCAGATTCTGCTCACCCCTAGTTGCACGTACTATCCTCAATGTGAGGCCAATTAAGTTTAACTTTTTTAATAAGATTAATGCTACACAAAACTATTTATTAATATGCATCAAATGTTATGAAAAATAATAAATTATTCAGACATGGATATATGGTACATTGAATTCTTTGATCATATATACAAGCTTACAACTTACTTGTTAGAATATAATATGAAGTTGCTTGATAAGTTATTATAAGCTTAAATTATCAATCATGCTTTTGGATAATGTTATCTTAAAAAAATTATTAAATAATAAGTTGCATTAATGTAATAGTTTCTATTCTTTGAAGTGATTTAACAAATAATGCAATAGTTTCTATTCTTTGAAGTGATTTAACCAATGTTATCTAATTGTAAGCAGATCTACAAAAACATTATTCAATTCACTATCTATCATATATATCCACCTTAGCGTTCTCATAATTTTTACACCTATTTCCATATTTATAAGCTATAATTTCACACCTATAAATTAGTTTTTTCTTGATAAAATCTAAGTAGGGGAGATAATAGCATCAGAATACATCTTTTTCCCACAAAAGTTATACCACTTCATGTATAGTGTTGTAATTGTTTAAAAATACTTATTTATTACATTTTTATCTTAAATATATTTTTCAATCAATCACATCAAGTAACACACTTTTTGAGATATAAGATATGATCCATAATATCATAGCACATAATGGTGAAAATATATTATATCAGATGTTGCCTTAAACAAACCAAACCTATATAGCATGTAGGGACCTAGACCTAACATGTTAATTTTTTAAAGTCTATGTCTCACTTGCTTAAAAGTATGGTGTTGTCTATTAGTCTGTTTAAAGGCTTATTATATTATAAGGCTTTTAAATAGGCCAACAAATAAACATTTAAATAGATTAATAGACCTACTTTTAACTAGATTTATGTAACCATAAGAAATAAATTATATTTTTGAATAAAATTTTATATAAAAATTCATATATTAGTTATATAAAAATAGTACAGTATTAATATTATTATATAGTGTAAAATCTATGTACTCTTATTGTAAAATACTTTTAATTCATCATATTCATTATTCATTTGTATTAGTTTTATTTATGAGTCAATGATAATTAAACATAATGATGGATGATATAGGAACAATATAGAAAATTCTTATATGGTCAATACATACATCATTTTCTCTCTTATATAATACAAATAAATAGATGAACTTATTAGATTTAATAACCCATTTAAATGACATAAAGCTTGATATATTAAATAAGCATTTGTAAAACCTAACTATGATTTGTTTATGAAAAAATCTTGATTTGACATAGTCTACAGACCAAGAAATAGGTCTGTAAAAGGGATGATTAAGACCCAATCCTACTTTCTCACTCATTTTGACTCGATCATCATGATTAGACCCGTGTATGGTTGGATTTCATGAGGTCTAAGGTCGAGTTCAAAAATTAGACTTAACCAGTATTTAGAGTTGAACAAGGGATAAACATAACCCAACCAGACTCAATTTCATGGTCATCCATTCTTAGTGTTATATGTGGATTTCTAATTGTGTATAGAATAATGACATTTCTTTGGGTCAAATTATCATCTATTCTCTAATTTTTTCATCATATGTACATAATAATTAACAAAATATCTATATGTATATATTAAGAAAACTTTATCTAAAATGTGTATGCATTATATTTGGAGAAAAAAGTGTATGCACTGAAAGTGCATGAGTTTGATAAACTGTCATTGTATCATCAATCATCTTATTTAATTATCATTGACTTTTCTAAGAAAATAAAATATAAATGAATGGTGGAGGATGTACTGAATATATAAATCTTTATACTAACATTACATAATATTACATTCTTATATTAAATAGGATTTATGGTCACGTTCGTGTTCAAACTATCACAATTAACAATTGGGGTTGGATTAACCTTCAATCTAAAATCAAGTTCGAGTTCAAAAAATATAATCTGACAAACATTTAGAACTTGGATAAAAAACAAGCATTACCCGATTCAACCTAATTCGACTTATGCTCACCCATGGCCTCTCAAAGAGAGTGAAACTTGTTTACTCAAGTTTGAATGCGGCAATATTACTAAGGCCTTATGTGGGGTTAGCTCTCTTCCAAGTCGTGGTGCAGCATATACCTCTTTCAAAAAAATTGTCTACATACTTTGCATTTGGAAACTAAACTATTGGCTTTTTATCTTTATACTTTAACTTCCAATTTCTCATTCATACGCGTGTTCATGAACAGTGACACACCAGCACACATAACTAGGTTGCATATGTCATGTTTGTTGTAATTAAAATTACACCCTCCCCGACACTATTTATAAAATGATTTTGCTGCCAACCCTTTAGTTAACAAATCCTAAAAGGGTATATTATATTGAAAATGTTGTGTTATTTTATTTTTAAATACATTTATTACATTTTCTTTCTCTAGCTCCACTCCTTAATTACTCAAGTTCTCTCCTCAAATATTATTCACTCTTTTATCATATTTTCTATCCCAAATATTTTATTACTCAATATACTCATTATTTCTTATTGGTCAGAAAATATAAAATTAATATATTTTTAGAGTAAATTACACTCACAACCTTGAGTTTTAGTAAAATTACATAAATCACCCCTTCATTTTTTGTCTTTACACAAATCACTTATCTCTCCTACACAAAACACCCCTAATTTTATACATATATTACACTCACTACCCATGCACGATATAAAAGTGTAATATTTTAAACAAAAAAATGTATGACGTGTGTAATTAATAAAGACACACTGACTTTTATACTATTTGAAATGATACACAATATGCAATGTTTTTTTTAACTTAATTACATTCACTACACGTTTTTTTTAAATATTACATTTTTATAACATGCAATGGTAGTCAGTGTAATATATGTACAAAACTATGAGTGATTCGTATAAGAGGGAGAAATGGTTCGTGTAAGGACAAAAAAATGAGGGATGATTTGTGTAGTTTCACTAAAACTAAGAGGTGTGAACTTAATTTACTCTATTTTTCTACTCAAAGCACTTAGAAAGCTTGTTGAATAAATTTCACTCAAATACTCACCTGTTATATGAGGTGGAACATATTTCATGTACTCAACATGCATCCACTATTTCTTATTGGTCAGAAAATATAAAACTAATATATTTTTTATTTAAAATTTCACTTAAATACTCGCCTCTTATATGAGGTGGAACATATTTCATATACTCAACATTTTACTACTTTATGCCTCCATTATTTTTTATTGGTCAAAAAATATAAAACTAATATATTTTTTATTTATGTTTTACTCTTCTGGTAAATGAGAAATAATTTTTTATTTATATTTTACTTTTCTGACAAATGAGAAACAAGAGGTACATAAATTAGGAAAATATTTGAGAGATGAAATGTGTTCATGTTTTCCACCTCATATAACATGTGAGTATTCCAGTGAAATCTAATCAACAAGCTTTCCAAGTGCTTTGAGTTATATCTTTTGAACCAATTGCCTACATTTGAAACATATAACATAATCTTTAAGAGATAGGCAAATATGAATAAGCATGCCTTTGATATATGGGTGAGTAGGACCCGATTTATTTGCTTATTTAGTCTGGTCTAATTATGATTGGACTCAAATATGATCGGGTTTCATCAGGTCTAGGATAAGATTTAGGTTCAAAAATTAGACTCAGTCAGTATTTAGGGTTGGGTAGGGACAAAACATGATCCGTCCCGACCTGTCTCTTGGTCACTCACTCATCAGGTTTGTAGTAGTATCTCTATTCAAATGTGTACAAAGTAATGATACATTTTTGTTTGAAAGTATTATTGATTATCTAATTTTTTTCATCATATATACATTATTAATAATATATGTACATATGTCATTTTATATGTCAAATTACATATCATAATAATAAATAATATTCAGAAGACTTTATCTAAAATGACTATGCATTATATTTAATCGAGTCTAGAGTCGGGTTCGAGTTTAAATTTTGATCTAGTCAATATTTAGGGTTGGGTAAGCTTCAGTTCTAGGGTCAAGTATGCGTTAAAAAGAATGACCCTATTAACATTTAGAGTCAGGTAAGGACGAACTTTAACCCAACTCATGCTCACTCCTACTTTCACCAAAAATGTTAATATCAAGGAAAGAAGACAAATTATTTGTTGTGAACAATTATGTAGATATTAAAGAAAGAAGACATTCACTCACCTCATGGCTGTGTTACACTTGCTACTAGAGGAAGAAGACACATTAATAGAAAGTAATTAAGTGGTGATGTCATATAAAAGGGGAAGAAACAAAATGCAACCTAAAAAAGAAGATAATCATAACATGCAATGTAAAATGACATTTTATTTTTATTTATAACATTTCTCTATACAAATTAGACCTAATCTCTGAACTACCCAATTAAGCTCCAGCTACTAAAACGAAACAGATAAAAACACTTACAAGCTAAAGAAGATTAAGCTAAACAACAGAACCAAACTCTATTCTTTTTCTTTTGTTTTCAATATATTGATGTGTGTCTCTAGCTATCATCAATTGGCCTTTTCAACTTGACGCATAAACACAGTTTCTAAGTCATGAGGTGTAGCTGTGAACAACTCTTTAACGATGCCACAATAATTGTACTTCAAAGTAGGCTTTCGTTTCATAGGAGCTGGTGGACATGTCAACATGGTTGGGATCTTCGATTCTACATTTGTTGGTGTCGTAGAAAAACATTCAACTGCTTCAACTTCTTGTTCTTGTTCCTTCTTCTTCTCTGAAGGGATTGTATATATTGGCTTCAATGGTGCTTTTAAAGCAATTCCAGCTATGACCCATTTTTTATTATCTTCTGACTCAAAGCTTCCCTCTACTATTTCAGATAACCCCATGTTGAATCACACACCAAAAAATCGTTTCAATGTTAATAATATATCTATATAATATAATATTTAAGGTAAGGGAATGGAATAAATAGAGATGGTTCTATAACTTTAGGGGAAGAAAGTTGAAGATAAAGGTAGAAAGATAGAGGTTTAGGGTTATAATTTATATGGTTGGTTAAATGAAAGAGATTAGGTGAAGATTGTTGTAGGTGAGGGGACAAAGGAGAAGAGTTGAAAAAGTTTGAGGGATTGAGATAACTATGAAGAATGTTATAGGATCTTGAACGTGGAAGAGAGTGCCAAATAATAAAACTTTTAATCCAGATGAAGAGAGAGAAATTTAGGAAACTCGTGACATTAGCAATGACGACTAAATTATAAAAAAATAAATATATAAGTAATAGAAGGAGAGTGAGTGTGTGTATTAATTTAAGACTAATGATATACAATCTTACAAGATTATTATATTCATTAAGAATAATGATATTTTTTTCTTCATTTAAATTAAATAAGTTTATATCACAATAATAGAGATAGGAAGCCTCGATCCTAGAGTAAAATTGCTTCGTGAGTTGGACATAAGTGCAAAAATGGGAAACTGCCACTTGTGTCTTGATTGGGATTCTTTTCGATATTGGAAAGTCTACTACTAAAATATGAGATGTAAATTTATTTCATCGTTTATAATAATTTTTTATTTAAAGTTATTTTAAAACTTGTATTGTTAAAAAAAAAAAAAAAGTTACATGTTACAATCTTATTTAACCATGATCCTAAATTAACTAAGATGATCTATTTTCGATTTTTCGTTATGCCTTGGATGCTGATGTAAGATTTTGTGCATGTAATGAGAATCTGAGCTACACTTCAGAGTTCAGATAACGGTGCCACTGAAAATTGCTGAACTTGCGGGCAAGAAATCAAAATATACCAAGAGTAAAATAATTGGACAGTTTTGCAAAACCCACAGTAAACATTTTTTAATAACTATCTTATAAAAAATTTCTACCCCATGTCAAAATCTCATGTCACATCTAAATCAAATTGTCCATTAATAAATAGAGGATTAGACATATGTTATTTTTATGGGCTAGGATGATATTTTAATTTTATGGAAAAGTTTACAAAAACACCTTTAAACTTTGTGCTTTTTTAAAGTAACTATCATGAACTTTTCTTCTTCTAATCAATCTTAAACATTAATATTAAATTACCAATGATGAAAATCTCGCATATTTTAAAATTTTAAGCATCCTATTATTATTATTTAAACATAAATATTTTTATACACGATACTACTTTATTGTCCATTTTAACTCTAAAATTTAATATCATTTTCTTTTCAATAATTTGTCTTTTGAATTTTGATGATAGTTTATTTCAGGCATCGATGATGAATAACATGCATTGTTGCAATTATGGACATATTCCTACTTTTGTGGGTCTAATAGTAGTGATTTCCTTGTTGAATTCTTAGTAATTCAATATTAACTATATGTGAATAGCAATTTTATCAACAAATAAGGAGTAATTAAGAAGAACAAATACTTTATGATGTCTACTTGATTTATGGATGTTCTATGTAATTTTCCCTGTTTTTTATATTCAAATTTTAGATATAATTTTTTTAGTTATACTAAAATAATAGCATAGTCGAATAAATCAGTCGATTAAATTTAATATGTTTTTAGATGACCTAAAATCTAGTATATTAAACTAAATAAACTTTTAAAAAACCTTAATCAAACTTATTTATGAAAAAGTCTAATATGATGATCTAACATGTCATATAATAAACAAATAAGCTAACATGTTTATAAAAATTAGGGGTGACAAAATTATCTACAATCCATGATCGATCCAAAATCCATCCAAATTAAATCCATCCAAATCCATCCATTAGAACTAATGGATTTAAATGGATATATTCCAATGAATAATGTTAATAATGGATGGATTCAAATCCATCCATTATCAACACTATCCATCCATTATATCCAATGGATATTCATGGATATATCCATTTGAATGGATACCAATCCATCCAAAAAAAGTAAAAGTAAAAACATTTTTTTTCTCAAAACAATGTGCAAACTCCTTTTTAACAAAATAATTCATTCAAAAGTTGAATTACCCTTTTTAACAAAAATATTCCCTCAACAAAAGCTTGCTTTCTTCATCTATGCAGGATTTTTTCTAATATCTTCATATATTCTCATCTCCATTGAAGGTTTTGTTTCTTCCAATAGTTTATTTTAATTTTGATGTTCCTTCAAGATTGATTGATATATCTTTTGATTCCTTATATATACATTAAAATGTTATTTTTTGTATTGTATTGTGGATGCTCGTGTTGGAATGATAAATTATTTGCTGATTATTGTACACGAGGCTCCCTCATCACAGTAATTGTGTTACTAGTTATTTTTAAGCTTAAAACTTATGTTAATGCAACATTGTAAATTTATGTTATTTTAGTCTCAAATATTGATGGGAATATGCTTTAATATTGTAGATTTGTGCTTCCTACAAGTTTATTGGTCATTTTGCTTAGGGTATAAAATCTTTTTTTACTTAGCCTTCACATAAAATTGCATTTAGTGTTTAACATTTCTTACCAATTCTATTTCTCTTATACTTCCTTCAATTGGATATTTCTACTATCTATCAATCATGTAATCTAACTTTGATAAATATAATTTATATTTGTAACTAACAAAAAAACATGAAGAGTGAGAGAAATAGAAAAAAGAATATATGAATTTTATGATATACGTCAAATTTTTCTAACAACACTAACTTGAAACTCACTTGAAGGTTTTAACACCAAAAGTTTAAGTTTAACCATATGATTTACCATTAAAATCTTTAAAGTTATTTTTTTAAATTTATTATTCTTTTAAGTTTCGGATAAAAACTTCAAAAGTTTACATTTTTAAACATGTTTTAAAAAAAAACTTTTTAAAAATGTATTTTTTATAAAAGAAAACATATTGTAAAAATATGAAGTCATGGATTAGATTGAATATTCATCCATCCAAATCCATGAAAATGAAGTCATGGATGAATTATAATCCATTGGATATGGATGAATTGAATAACTTAAAATATAATTTAAATGGATTGATGGATGACTTTTCATCCACCCATTTTCATCCAAATCCAAAACCATCCAAATTCATCCATTTGCCACTCCTAATAGAAATGTAGTGACATACATATGTGTAGTTTGTATGTAGACCGTAGAGAATTAACATACATCCTTAATAATAATTTGTGGACTGTAGAATACTACATATCTAAGTCACTAAACTCATGGACCGTAGAATACTACTTGAGATCATGTGAATCATAATTTTACTCGGATAATTCATGAGCTTTTTTTCAAAATTTATCATTTTGCAATTATTCTTGTGGCCATTAAGCCTACAAAATATTTCAGAGGTGAGACTTAGTCATCTAAATAAGTTATAATTATGTATTAGCGCAATTTCATTTATTTGAGTTGATTAAGTAGTTAAAGTATCGTAAAAAGAATTTATAATATATGATCAATTTGACATTTAACAGTTTTGTTGTGGATGCATGTAGAAAAACTCAAAACAATTGATGTTTTAGTATGAGCACAAAATTGGTTTCGCTTCTAATTGCAACATAAGTTGAAGAGCTATTGGAAAACTTAGAAAAACTTGATAAATATATTTTATTTATTTGTTATATTCTATAACACATGTATATGTTGCTACTTTTTAAATCTTATTGGTTATATTTAAACATTTTTTAGAACTTCAACCAATCTCACACCCAACTGAGAGGATTTCGGTGCATTATTATCAATTTTATTGTTGTGAAAGTTTTTTTGTTATTAATCATCGGTGAACACTTTATAATTGCTAAAATTATGTTGTACATACTCATATTGTTGTTGTCTTGCTATTGTTGTCTTATTGTTGCTATTGTTTTTGTTTACTGTTGTTGTCTTGCTGTATTTTGCGGTTGTTTACTTGTACTGTTGTAAGACACTTTTTAATGTTGTTTTTGTTGTTGTTGAACACTATTTTTTTATTGTTGTTTTATGTTTAATATTTAATTATTTTTATGAATTTTGAATGTATATGATATTTCAATCTTTTATAAAACAAAACGATCCAAACCGAGCCGAAATCGCATAAAATATTTGGATCAATTTGGATCAGACATCTTAATATAAATAGATCAGACCGGACCACATGTTAATTACGTGTTTGGATCAGATGATTTTTTGTCTAAAAATCAATCCAATTGTAATATCATGTTAATATATATATATAATAACACAATTGTAATATCATGTTAATCTATATCGTAATATCATATTAATCCATAATTGTAATATCATGTTAATTCATAAATGTGATTGTTATGTTATTAAACTGTATTGTTATATTGTTAAGCAATGATATTACACTATTAATTCATATGTATGATGTAATGTTATGTTAATTGAAGAGTTCTTACCAAATGAATTTTTCATCCTAATGTTGAAGTTATTTTTAATGTTTGTTTGAGTAAAATAAGTTGTGTTTAATAGTCAAATTAAGTTGAGTTTAAAATTTTAAATTGTTGTATAGTTTTTTCTTTTTTTGATTGTCTAAATAACATATAAGATCGTAGAAAACAAATACACAAATGCATAAATTACTTGCAATTATTTATAATATTTTGAATTTATGGGTACTCGTGAATCTGTTGGTTACCTAAGGACCCTGGGTAGTATACCCAACAGGTATTAGAATTGGTTCGGACGGGTCTAGTTCAAAAATAAAGTAACGGGGCGAATCCAGGTAGTGCACTACCCGGACCCATCTAGACCCATTATCATCCCTAATCCAAAGAGACACGAACACCCCTACCTAACATACACTTTAGACATTGGTGGGGGTTTGTTATTAGATTTTTTACAATCTGTCAAGGGTGAAGTAAAAAAATCATTGTTTTGGTATAGTCAAAGATTATCTCATCTTCATATAGATAAGAAACTAATCTTTTTCGGAACATGACTATCAGTTGAGATAAGCAAGCTCCCAGATAAAAAAATGATTGTTTGTTGAAATTTCACGTTGAGCTCACAAGGAGTGTTTATAGATATAACAATAAGCTAGATAAGAGTTAATAATTGGAAGAAATTATGTGACATCATAAAAGGATGAGAATGTAATGTACATAATATCATACCTTTCCCATGTTTAATAGTTTTGTGAAGTAGTCTGTTTAAACCATATGAAATGCACAAACTCATATTATTTATAGAAGAGTTGAATTATATTTTGTTCATGACAAATAAAAATAAAATAATCAAATAATCCCTGCACTAGGCAATTTTAATAATTTAGTCATTCCTTCAATATATCTAATCACTATTCTATTTTGCATTTGATGTCCTAATTAATAATTCATCAAATAAATTGTCATTGCTCATTAAGCTAAGTCTAGCAAAACTTGGGCTAACACCAAAATTCTTCCCTCCTCTTGAAAGTATCCATAATTTTTTTAGGCAACTCTCACAATCTTCTATGCCTTCCTTGCACTTCAACCATGCAAATGCTGTATGGATCAGAAAAATAAAACATACTTGTATATTAGAATTATACTATAATATATTAAGTTACAATAAAGAGAGTTTAATACTTTTAACTGTAAAAATTACTTGTATATTAGGATCATACTATAAAAAAATATACTTGTATATTAGAATCCCAAATTTTTTTTAGGCAACTCTCACAATTTTCTACGGGTACTACTGAACTCAGAATTCAGGTTTGAAAACCATTTTATCCAATGGCATAAAGAGAGTTTAATAATTTTGTTGGTGAAGCGGAAGCGATCGTTGCGCAGCGTTGGTCACAAGCAATCAAATAATGCATAGAATAAATAGAAGGGAAGAAACAAAGAATTTGGTAACAGGATTCGGCCAATTGTGCCTACGTCCCCGAGAGCGCTGAGCGGCTACCAAGATATTATTAGAGAATAAGAATTACAAACTCTATCACACTCATGAGCCCAACTGCCCATAGAGTGTTTCTATTTGGTGCTTATATCTGGTGCACATTACAACAAGAGACCTGAGTCCAATATATAACATTGGTTACTCTACTCTATTCCAATATTAGGCGATGTGGGACTAATCTAATAACATATTTCAAGTATCTCCAACAAATTTTAACTGTAAAAAACATAATGACGACCACAAATCATTTGTGATGATTCAAAATCGAGTTCACCTTTTCCTAAGTCACAGAGCCAGTTTCTAACTGAAAATTTGGGTCGCGATAATAATATTGAGGGGTGAATGCTACTTCTGTAACCCCCTAATTTCTCATCTTTTAAAGCTTGGTGAAACTCGGTAGGCCTGGGAGATGCTGGAGGATTATCGCCTGGGCGAGAGAGCCTCGCTTGAGCGAGAAGCCCATGATTTCTCCTAGGATTTTCCCTGACAGTCTCGTCTGGACGAGATTTGGCTCGCCTAGGTGAGGGAAAGTTACATGGAGGCTGAGAGATTCTCGTCTAGGCGAGAATTGGCTCGCCTGAGCGAGAGGAGTATTTCTAGGGTTGTCGGATCCTCGCTTGAGCGAGAGAACCAGAGTTTGAAACTTAAAGAGGCGGGGCTTCCTCGTCTGGGCGACATATTCTCTTCTGGGCGAGAATCTAAAACCCTGAACCCTAATATAGAGCCCCAAACACGAAAAGAGGGGGAGTTTTTTAGAGAAAAGAGAAGAAGATGTGATTTTCTTGGTGAGAGCTCGTGTAGAGGCTTAGAGAAGCTAGAGAAGAGGTAAACCTCTTGATTTTAACACTCATTCTCTTGTTGAAACTCATCTTGGGAATTTGGGTCTCTTCTCTTGGTACAGAAAATCATATAACTTTCTCTTTTGATTTGTAACTTTTTGTTATCTAGCTTTTCCTTTGAAAAACTCGACGTTTAGAGATTGTATTCGAAAATGGGGATGATTGGTGGTTGATTTTTGAAAACCCCAAAACCCAAAATGAAAATGATGTTGAAAGGGGGAAATGTTAGGTTAGAAATGTGGTTTATGGTTTCTATTGTTAAATAAAAGTGAATAGGTATGTTTTACATGCTTGAAATTCCTAATGGAGATGAATTTAGAAAATATCGAAATATGAACTATTTTTATGGATAAGTGTGGTATTAAGTTCTTTGTGTGATAATATGAATATGTTATTGATTATGGTTATTGTGTGTGGTGTGGATGAGGAAAGACCCTAAGGTTGGAGGAAGCGGATGAGAAACTAACAAGTTGTCTAGCACTACCACCAACACACACCAAGGTAAAGGATAAACATTGTTAATGTTTGGAGGTAAATGTATAATGTGTTATGTTGTATGAAGAAAATTGATGATTCAATGTATGTCTTGCCCTATGTGGTATTGGCCTTATGGCGTTGTATGACTTGCCCAACATGGTATTGGCCCATACGGCAATGTATGACTTGCCCAACGTGGTATTGGCCTATATGGCAATGTATGACTTGCCCAACATGGTATTGGCCTACATGGCAATGTATGACTTGCCCAACGTGTAATGACCCAAATTTTACCCTTGAAAATTTTACTTTTATTTTAAACCTTTAAGCTTAATTCCTCATGTTACATCATGCATACATTTCTTTTAACCGATTAAATTATCCATTTCTTTAATTAACTCATAACTTTAAATCATACTAAATCAGTTTCATACTAGATTACCCTTAACTGCAGAAAAATATAATTCATATTAATATCTCCCAGTAACTACCGCATACAACTAGCTATGGGTTTTCCAAATACCCATAGCTACACAAATTCAGTGTTACAAAGATTAGAATTACAATTATCCCAAAAATGGCACTTAGTCAGTCATGATACAAAACACAAAAGAAGGAAATCCGGATTTAAAAACTCATAAGACTCCAAATCCAACATCCTCAATTCATCCGTTTACCTACAATGGGATTATCATAGCAACACACAAAACACAAGGGAGTACGTCGTTAATTCAATAATAACTGCATATGAAAATCCACATTTAAAGTACACATAAGCATTGAAATGAAATACATTACTTAAATACATGAATATAAACGTTAGTATCTATTTTCCTCTATTCTCTTTTAACTCATATTCACCATATAGTATATATATCCCATAATATATATTCTATAGCATGCATATTCCTTTATTCCAAGACACTTTCAGTTCATCATTTACATTTTGCATCAAAATTACTATTGACCACATCCGGCCCGTTTACACCTCAAATATAATCCACTACCACTTCGGGTAGGTCCACCACATAAAGATAACTCACTACCACTTCGGGTAGGTCCATAACACATGATAATCCACTACCACTCTGGGTAGGTCCATAACATACGATAATCCACTACCACTCCGGGTAGGTCCACAACACACAATAATCCACTACCACTTCGGGTAGGCACAATAATCAATAATCCACTACCACTTCGGATAGGAACACATCATAAGATAATTCACTACCACTTCGGCTAGGCCCACATCATAAGATAATCCACTACCACTTCGGGTAGGCCCACATCATAAGATAATTCACTACCACTTCGGGTAGGACCACACCATAAAGGTGGTCCACATCACAACTAGTACAAACATAATGGCTCATACTCATACCATGTTCACATCATCTCATAAATAATGGAGACACTTATCCCTTACCTTGGTGAGTGTTGGGTTTGATTTTTGGTGACTTTGCAAGTTCCACCGACATCGCTTCCAACCTTAGGATCTCTTCTCAAGCTTCTAGATGAGTATCAAGGCTCCTTGCTCTTGAAAATGCTTTCTTCTATCACTTCTCTTCAATTTCTAACCCTAAAATGTGTTTGGGGTTCCCTATTTAATGTAACAGCGTCGGTTTCTCGCTCAAGCGAGCCCATTCTCGTTCAAGCGAGAAAATATCGCTCAAGCGAGCCCATTCTCGTTCAAGCAAGAAAATCTCGCCCATTTTAAAAACTCAGATCTGACCCTCTCGCTCAAGCGAGAATCTTACAGCCTCGACAGGCCCAGAATGCCACTTCTCGCCCAGGCGAGAAAACTCTCGCTCAGGCGAGACAACTCTCGCTCAAGCGAGGATCCTCTCGTTCAAGCGAGGATCCTCTCGCTCAAGCGAGAATCCTTCAGTATAGCCCAATATTTCACTCACTCAAGTGAGCCACTCTCGCCCAAGCGACACATTTCTCGCTCAAGCGAGATTTCCAGAACTGATATTATAATTTAATGACTTTAAATTTAGGGTGTCACACAACGTGGTATTGGCCTATATGTGTGAAGATTATATAACTGTGGGATAACTTTCAAAGGATTTAATTGTTTCTCAATATGAACTTGAATTTATTTATGTTTGAATAATTATTGTATAATGATTTATAAACACTGATTATCATGATTTCTATGTCTTACTCCCTTGTGTTTTGTTGTTTGTATTGGTAATAATCAGTGTGCAGGTAAAGCGAAGGACTAGTAGATCCAGGCGGTATTGTAGCGTAGCTTTCTTATTTTGTTGTAATATGGATATCAACGTGTTGTTTTGTATTATGCATGTGTATATCCAATATTTGAATTATTTGATATGTAACCTCGTTTTCCCGAGGATTGATGTATGATCGACAAGTATGTGGGGACGGGGTCCCTTTTTTAATTTAAAAATGTGAAGTTTATGGGTTATGAACCTCAAAATATTTTGGTAAATTTATTTGTTAATTAATTGAATTTGAATTATTAATATATATATTGAGGATGTAATTTATGAAAATAAATAGTGGATAAGGTTTGCATGTTTAATAATAAATGAATGAAAAATTTATAGTATAATTTGGGTCCTTACATCTTCATAAAGAGATTATCGATAATTAACATTTATAATATTTTGAAGACACCTTAAAATTGGTATCTTCAACTTTATCTATTCTTTTGAAATAGATTAATTTTTTATTAATAGGAAGAGACATACTCTTTATCATACAAAAAAAAACCATATTTTTGTTTATATTAATTTTTTTTATATTCTTTCAACGTGTAGTAATTTGTGAAAAGATAAGAAAGCTTTCAACCAAAGAAAACGATGTTTGTACCATTTCCAAGAGCTCTCCTAAAATCCGAAGTAGGTGTTCCACACGAGAGGAGATTATCTCTCATATTTTGTGTCCTTATGTAATTAGAAATTGATACTTAACTAAAAAATAAAAAATATTTTTATATTATTTGTTAGCATTTTGATTGTTAAAAATAGATGTGATTTTTTAGGATATAGTATCTTATTTAGTTAGACACTAGCTTGCCTTGTCTTGATTCATCCTCTATGGAAAAAGATCATATATTTTTAAGGGTGTCTCATCTAGTGTATGAATTAGATTTTAATAAATAGTATAAAAATATTAATTTTTATTTTTTAAAGTTTTGTTTTTTATTTATGTGATAATATTTGATTGACTTTCGACAAAAAAATGTGACATCTTTCGGTATGGGTGATAAGATCAGAATTCCCTTAATTGATACGAAATACTAAGTGAATGGCACATACACCAAGAAGAGTGAATGAGGTCATCTTTGCATGGAACTTGTTTTATATTCAGAGTCACAAAAAACCCAAATACCAACATCATTCATTCAACCCTTTTGAACTTTCAATTCTTGCTTCTTCCTCATTCTCATTTGGGTAAGAACCATATATATGCTTGGTTTTGTTTCATGCTTCGTAATTAGAGTAGATGATATTATTAGTTTATTATTACTTTGGATATGCAAAACAAGATTGTTCTCCTTAGTTTTCAATTCTAAAATTTAGTTTATTTTGAAGCCATGTCTAAACTTTGAATTTGAAGTTGGAGATTTAGATTCCTATGTTTTATTATGTTGTTAGCATACCAAATATACATCAACTAAGATTTCCGAACCATTTTTTACAACAATTTGAGACATTTCCTTAATTCCAAAACTCTCCTTCAACAATATAAATCATGTCATCTAATGCTTCTGCTTCTAAAACCTTAGAAAGAAATTGGGACGGGGTGAGAATCTATGACTCTTTTTAAAATATATTTTTAATATTAATATGTGATAGCCCTCAATTGAAATCATCATAACTAGAGATGATAAAAAATATGGTTCATGGGTACAAGTAAAAACACCCACAACAACTATCCGCAATAATAACATATGCTTGGAAAAATGTTTCATAATATCCATTTTGCGGGTACCCACGTATTTATAAATTTATTTTTTAATTAAATTTTATATATATTATAATTTTTTATTATTATTTTAAGATTGTATATTACCTACTTTATTATTATTTCCTAATAAATTGTAGTGATTTGATTATAATTACAAGTTTATCATATAAATATCATACTCTTTATATAATATTTATTTTTGTATATTGATTATTATAAAATATATAAATATATAATAAAAATTAAAAAATTATTGTGTATTCACATATACCCGCTACTAACATGGGTACGCACAAATAGTGTAAGTTTGGGAACGGGAAATCGGTACGTGTCCGCCCAGCCCAATTGACGTCTCTCAGCATAATTGTGATCTAGTAGTCTATGCCATGTTACCATAACTATTAGTTAAATAAGTCTTCTTGGATGTAAGTATTATGACTTTTATATTAAAAAATAATTTTGAAAAATATGCACTATATATTTATTTATGTATATATATTTAGTCCCTCTTAAATATTTTCTGGATCCATTCTTGGTGAGAGAGGTATTAGTTTCATAATGTAATTAGTAATAGATGGGTAACTCCAAAAGAAGCTTGGTTTGTTAAAATAGTAGAAGCTTTCTTGATTAACAAGAAAGATGAAAAAATACATGCATGAATGAGAAAAAAAGTTTTAAAGAAAGCTAAAGAAAGAATGGAGAATCAAGACTCCATTGAAATGAATGAAGTTCTCATTATTAAATGCATTGATGAAAATGAATGAGATGAAATGAGTACAAAGATTAAGGGAATCACCATTTATATATTATACCTACTAGAAACAGAAAAACAGAAAATATTACCCAGATAATCGATTAACTATAATGTTAATCGATTATATTACAGAATACACATCTATATCTATTTTAATATGGTTGCTTAAACTACATAACTAATCTAATTCCAATGTTTCACGCAGGAGTAACATATATATATACACAATTAACATGGCTGTTATAGCAACTGCAGATATTTGTGACACAAATGCAACACATATAGAAAGAGGTGACTTAAGGGTGCTACATCCACATTTCAAAATTTATGGTAAAACCAAGGCATTCTCAGGCCCCATTATGACTCTAAAGGTATTTGAAGAGAATGTTTTAGTTAGAGAAGCACTTGAGACAAAAGGAGAAGGAAGAGTTTTAGTAATTGATGGTGGAGGAAGTAAAAGGTGTGCATTGGTGGGAGGGAATTTAGGACAATTAGCACAAAACATGGGTTGGGTTGGGTTGGGATTGTAGTGAATGGTTGCATTAGAGATGTTGATGAGATAAATGCATGTAATATTGGTGTAAGGGCTTTGGCTTCTCATCCACTCAAGTCAATTAAAAAAGGGAATGGTGAAAATAATGTTTCTGTTTGATTCATGATGGGGAATGGTTGTATGCAGATAATGATGGTATCCTTGTATCAAAATTTGACTTGTCAATTTGAAGGCAAAGAGGCAAATTCTTGCTTCTTGATTTGTACTCGGTAAAAATGACATTGTATTATATTTAAAGGGCAAAACTGTTATATTATATTATTTTTTAGAGTCAATTACACTCACACCTTTGAGTTTTAATGAATTTACACAAACTACCTTTTTATTCTTTGTCCTTACACCAATCACCTCTCCTCTTACACAAACTACCCCTAGATTTATATATACATTACACTGACTGCCCCTGCATGTTATAAAAGTGTAATACTTTAAAGGAAAAGTTTGTGATGAATGTAATTAAGTTAAACAAAATATTGTATATTGTGTTACACTTTAAATAGTACAAAAGCGAGTGTTTCTTTATCATTTTTGTGTCATTAAAAAATACATTATAAATTTCAAAGAAATGTTTAAATAACTCTTATACTATTTTATAACGAGCCAAATAATGAAGACGCAATGACTCTTATATTATTTGAATTTGTCTACACAATATACATTTTTTTAATTAATTACACACATCATACGTTTTTTGTTTAAAATATTATACTTTTATATCATGCAGGGGTAGTAAATGTAACATACGTACAAAATTAGGGGTGGTTCGTGTAATGACAAAAAAGTGAGGGGTGGTTTGTGTAATTTCACTAAAACTCAAGGGGTGTGAGTGTAATTTACTTTATTTTTTATGTACTTTCGTCTCAGAAGATCTTAAATTGTTAAGTGGTTACTTTAGAATTTCTTGTGCACATAGTGCCATAAGAAAAATTGGATGGTAAATTTTTTTTGGGTCTAACCAAGGATAACCCCTTATCATATGAGTAAAAAACTAATCATTTTAGGATGCATGACTGCCCTTTTAATAAATATTGCATCCAATAATTAAATATTTGACATTGGTATCAACGCCTGCTTGGTGTGGATGGTAAATATGAACATGCAAAAAAGTACCATCAGCAAATCAAACAAAATTTGCTCACAAATTCCAAATCCATGTTCTCATGGCTTTATTTGATTGTTTGAATCTTTATATACTTTTGAATCATGTGAAGGATTAGACTAAGAATAAAGATTTTGGCATTGTAGGCAAAGGTTGCTTGGTAAGTATGCCTATAATCTTGTTAATGCTTCACATACTAGACCAAAACCATGATAAATTTATAACCAATGGTAAACTAAATTGTTCAATTTAATTCAATCCAAAAAACTTTTATTCAGATTGAATTAGATTTTATATTAGCTTCCAAAAAAGTACTGCTTTTTGGCATATCTTTGTTCAAATTAGAATGAATAAATCTGTCCTCACAATTAGACATGTTAGGCCATGTTTAGTTTTCATCCTACAGTCATAAAGGCATACATTTTTATTACGTTGCTTTCACAATCATCATATCCCTACAGCATTAGGTCTATTTTTGTGTTGGATAATTGGTATCTTTTGAGTGCAATTTTTTTTATTTAGTGGGACTGGGAACACTGGTCACAACAGAAATTTCAAAGGGTGTTTTTTTTTTTTTTTTTGCATAACCAGTCTAAGTTATAAAATAAAAAGCTATCAATAAAAGAAAAGGAAACCTCTTTTTTCCAGTGCTAAAGGCCTAATCTAAACTTTTTTTTAAATAAATAAAAAAGGATTCATGAGTTAAGCAGTTGTGGATGAAAGGTTGAAGCTGCAAACACCATTGCCAAAGGCTATTTCATTCATTCATTCAAGATAAGGAAAATGATGTCTTCAATGCTATCTTTATATTCATGCACAAATGATTGCAGCTGACAAGAAGCAGATTCTAGAAGTCGGAATGATACACACAAACTAGACTTGAGTGTGTTATCGGTGTGCGGCAAAGAGGGCATTCTGGCTTTTCATTGCACCATTCTGCGATACAGGTCCTACATCGATCACATAAAACAGAACATGATGAGAGGCAGAGAGAAAGGATTGGGGCATGTGAAGAATGTTAAGAACGCAGGAAGAAGACACTACCAGCAGAATACATGGCCGCATGAAGTGGCCGTTGGATGTTGACGATTACTCAGGCATAGCGTGCATTTGCTAGCCCCGCCAGTTGCATGGTACTGCAAATAGAAAAATTAGTTCACTCTTAGAGATGACATGGTGGAGCTGCTTAATCCAATTAAGGTCCATTAAGGACCAACACTAGTTATAGACATGACAAGTACAGACACCAGCAATGTAATCACAAAAACCAGATAAGTCAAATTCTCATTGAGGACCAAAAACAATACAAACATGTCTAGTATAATCTAACTGTATACTTTATCTTGTTATTTCCACTTTGTTATACCCTTTTTGTTAAAATATAAATAAAAATGAGATATAATCATCAGATTTCAAATCTAGTCACTATATTCCTATGCCAAAATATTGGCATTTTACAACAAGCATATCAAGACAACTGCATAAGTTTAAAGCAATATGTTTATCCCACTGCAGATCCTAAAAGTTGTTAAGTAAAACATCACTTATCAACCTCCACGAAAGCAACAACTGCACACTGAATATAATTATTATAACGAGATAAAGGATGAGTTGAGAATAGGACCTCAGGAGATGAAGATTCAGAGACCAAAGTTCCTTTGTCAGCATCGGGAGATGCTAGAGCACCTTCTTCGTTTAAAACAGGTAAATCATGGCCTATAACACATGACAGCAGAATCGGGAAAAAGTACAAAGCATACTAGTAGAGTTATAAGTTGAGAAAAGGAAAATGAAAGAATAAATAATCAACACAAATTATTATGAGGAAAATATATATATAACCTGGCGATCTATGGTATGTTGCAAAGGATGCTTGATTTACTGAACCAGCAATTGAAGTCAAATTTCTTCGACGCAACCCTTCAGCAGCTATTACACAAAGTTGAATCAGCAGAAATACTCCTAGTATTTGGTATCTGCATAGAAGCCAAATTAAAGAGGACATGTGCTCTAAATCTAAACCCCTCTGGAGAAAAACAAGGTTACTATAATGATTGATAAGAAATGATAGAGAAACTTAGGTTCTTGGAATTAACAAAGGCAATCTCCCACTAAAAAAGGCCAAATTTATGCTTCATAAGAAAGCAAATCACACAGAGTGAACATCAATACAAATTGATATTTGCATGAACATCTTTCACAAAGCAATTTCAAAGAGTCACACAACCCAAGGATTAGAGGGTGAGCTTGGCACAATGGTAAGGTTTTTGCTTAGTGACTATGAGGTCACGAGTTAAAATCCTGTAAAAAGCCTCTCCGCTTGCAGGAGTAAGACTGCGTATATCTACTCTCCTCAGACCCCACTAAGTGGGAGCCTCGTACACTAGGCCACCCTTACCCAAACCAAAGATTATCAAATGAAAAGCTAAGAGACCCAATAGAAATTGAGATTAAATAAAAAGAAAGCACAACAGTAGGAAATAGATAACTCTATGACAATACTATGTAAATGAAGTTAATTTGAGAGGAAGGTTTCCCAATTGGTTGCATATTGTCCAAAGTACCTTGGTCTTTGATTTGATGCTTTTCCGATGAACACATAACGAATGCTTGAAGCACGTTTGGATATATGGTAATAGAGGCCTGCAGAGAGAAATAATTGAAAGATTCAGAAAACTTGCTTCAAGACATTTCATGACTGTAATGAGCCTGTTAAGCAAAGGATGACCTTCAAAGTAGAACAGCATGAGGTTAGCACGAAGAAGCAACTGCAGCAACTCACGAACAATAGGGAGCATCTGGTGGCAGGGCATAAAAGCTAGATTCAGCAACGAGAACAATTGCTTTTAACGAAGCCGGCAAAGTGTAGCAACTAGCAAGGCCATGTTAAAAACAGCTCTAATGGGTATGACAAACCAGCCGAGCTCCATAGAAGGAGTGTCAAATTATGATATTTATTTTTTCGGTGGAAATGATCTAACTTGTTATTCCTCTAATAATTTAAATGAACCGCTCAAATAACAATATACGGTGTTAATAGTTTTATAAAAAAAATATATATTAAGTGTATCTAAAGTTGATCATATTGACATCACAATCATGTTGGATGAGCAAGATATATGGAGGATAAATATACCGCAGGCCACCTCTGAATCGTATGCAACCAAAGTCCACTCAGTTTTTCCTTCAACCTCATTAGACTTGGAATATATTGTCCTAATGTGGAAGAAGAAGGAAGTTCACTCAAGGTAGAAATCTGAGAACTACTGCTCCTGGAGGCATTTTCATTATAACTCTCCTCAGAATCAGCAAGCATAATCCCACGGGAAGCAAGTCTAGAACTGCAAAATCAATATTGAAATCATCACAAAATTTGAAACACACTACAGCTCATTCACAGTGATAAAATGGAATCACATGATTGGTTATAATTCATATTTAATAGACAATCAAAAGAAAGGGACAATAATCAACCTTATTCTTTCTGCAATATATGGAACAGCGGTCTGGTATAAAATGTAAAGAGTGCGCCTCGCAGGGGTTGGAGGAAGTCCATAAGATCCAGCAATCTAATAATGCAATCAACAACTACTAACTATTAGATGCCAGAACAGTGGGAAAATTTATCAAATCAGACATAAAAATCCATCAAAACAAAATCAAACCTCCAAATAAAAAAACATCGGTGTCAAAGACTGCAAATTCTTAAGACATTTCCAATTCACAGTTGAGTGTCTAACTGTCTATGGTCAAGTTCATTCAAATAGAACATACTGAAAGTGATGATATTCTAACTTCTAAGTTCTTACCATGTAACTCCAATATTAATGGTAAACAAGGAAGCATGGATACAACACGGGACACAAATATGATACGATACTGACATAAGGATGCAACAAAAAGAAAAGTATAAAATGTTTTAGAACAAGGTTAGGAGTGTCTAATAGAGATACATGTCCGACACGAACACTACACAGATAAAGTGACTATTGACAGTGTTTGTGCTTCCTTTGAGAAACCAGGCGACGTATTTAGTTAGTGATTGGTAGACATGTTAGAATGTGGCAGAAAACAATATATATAGGTTTTATCCTATCCTATGCTTGGTGTGTTTTACAAAATAGAACAGAACAAGAGATTGGAACGAAAAGTGAGACATTTTAGTTCTACTAAACCACGAAGAACATAGTAGAATCACTATTAGTGTCCAGTTCAATATTATATCCTAGTTTGTTCTGATTTGATCCATCTATGTACCAAAACTGACATCACCATTAACAACAACAACAACAATCAGGCCTTAATCCCACTAGGTGAAGTCAATGCGTACCAGAAGTGACATTATTAATCAATTTCAAAATTGAGAGTGACATTATAATGAAGATGCAAATGCACGAAACCTGAGTGATATCACAATATTCCTCTCCTAAGGTCTGTTGTCCCGAGCCGGTTGTAAGCACATAGTATAGAATCTGCCCTAGAAGCTTAGTCTGCAAAACAATATGCATTTACACCAAACATTAGTTATTTTATGTTCCAAATTCAAACAACAAGAAAATCATCATATAAACACAATAAGGATAATACAATGATTCAAATTGTTGACCGCATCACATGATGCAGCCTCAATATTGCGGTTGTGGTGATCGCCGCAACCGCATTACACCACAATTGCGGTGTGACACTAAATCACTACGATGTGTCCACAGCACAACCGTATTGGATCACATTTGGGCAGCATCATGCCAAAATCTGCATTATAATCACCGCAATCTCAGTAACCGCAACCGTGATTGCAATCGCAATAAACGTAACCACAATCATAGTAAATGTCACCGCAATCATACTAACCGCAACCGCAATTACAGTCACCGCAACCATGAACTAACCACAGTTCAAAACAAAGGGAAAATAAGACAAAAAGAAAAGAGTGGTTATTAAGTTGACCTCATTTTGGTAGGTAACTGCAACTCTAGTACCTTTAACACAAGAAAATACAAATATTGTTAAATTAAAATTGATTGATAATTGAGAAATGAATGAATTAAGAATAAATAAATAAAAAGAGTAGATAGAGTTACCGAAGAGGTGGCGAAAGGCGTCACGGCAGGCTTCATAAACAAAAGAAGCATACTGATCGTCCTTCTCGGCTGCACGCATCACTTCCGGCTGAGCCGCCAGAGGGAACCGTTGTGGCTCGGTGGTGGTGGCGGTGGGACCTGCATCTGCACTACTACTTGGAATCCGGCCAAGGTGACCCCACCCCATGATCAACGCAATTTCAACAATCACTTCTTCTTCTTCACCACCACTTGCTTTCTATCTAACTATAATCACAAATTGAAATTCCAAAGTTCAAAACATACTTCAAGGGAATCAAAACGACGACGTATCTACCAATCCTATCCAACCCAACCCAACCATTGGCGTCAAAATACTTACCTGGGTACTACAAATATATGTATGATTCTTGCTTTTCTTTAGTTATGTTTTTTTTGTTGATAAATTATAAATAAATAAGATACTTTTAAAAAAACATTTTTACAAAGTTCCAATTTTTTTTAAATTTAAGTATCACGAATAAGTTTTAATGAAATTACATAGATCTGATTTTTTATTCCTACAAAAAATCATCTGGTTTTTACATGCATTACAAGACTATCATTGTATATGAGTCAATACATTTTCATTATTATTTTTGGTTCATTACAAAATGCATCAATAATTATGATGAACTATTATTTAAATCACTCTTATACGATATTATATCGAACAAAAAATAATAAAAATGTGTTTATTCGTATATTATTTGGAGTTGTTTCCACAATATATTATATTTTGTTTAACTTCATTACACTTATTTCACATGCAGGGTTAATCTGTGTAATGTATGTACAAAAATCATATGATTTTTTGTATAAGTAAAAATGGAAGAATGGTCTGTGTAATTTCATTACAACTCATTGAGTATCATTATAATTTACTCTTTTTTTTATTTCAGATTATAATCAAACATATATAAATATAATCATAATCTAATTTCTCTATCACTAACATACACATCATTAAATAAATTTTTCATCCACTAGGTTTTCTAATGCAAAACTTTAATAAAAGACTAAAAGATAATATTTTGTAAAATAAATGATATATGTACATAATAAAAAGTTTATACATTGTCATAATTCATCATTCATTTTTAATTATTATTAAATTTTCAACAAAAAAAATATAAATAAATAATAGATAATATAATAACTATATATATTTACATTCACAATACATAAATAATGTAATCATATTTTAATATATAAAAACACAATGTTGTTAAACTTCAATGGGTTCAAGGTAGGTAATGGGTTAATGAACCACTTATCAAAGTTTACCAATCATAATATTAAGTATAATTAAACAACCAACAATAAAATTTGTAATATTACAATCTTATAAAATACGTTGAAAATATCATCAAACATCATAAGTATTACGTTTTAATCATATCAAAACTAAATAAATAAATTTAGAACACAATTAAACAAGTAAGATTTTATTATAACGTGAAATTGGTATAAAAAAAACAAACATAACTACAATATGACAAATATAATTAGAAATAGGTTGAAAGCACCCTCTCAAAATAGAATGCAAATCAACTCCGATACCAGAGAGTCTAGTACTGAGTAAAAATTATGACATATGTTTAGAAAAATATTAATGATCCAAAATTAAATTAGTTTTAAATAAAATTATGTCAAAAATGTCACTCATATTTTAGTATTGGACTCAAGTACTGGAGAATATCTTATTCCTTAAAAACAAAATTGTTTTGAAGTTTTTTAAAATAATTGAAGAAGATGACTCAAACTAATTCAATTAGTTGAGTTACCAATTTTACTTGTAACCCTTATAACCATTATTTCCGGTTGGATGAGCAGCTCCAAGTTGAGTTTAACCCTTATAACCATTATTTACTTGTAATATTCCTTTTTTAAAGATAATAGTTAAAATAGGCACGTGTTTAATGCTTCCTTTGTGCGGCTATAGCTTTGAAACATTGTGGTGGGTTTATTGCATGATTCATAAAGTAAATGGATTGGTGGTTTTGCTCAGCATTATATCGAAACACAATCATATAACAGTATTGGACTGCAATATAACCACATCATATTTAAAAATATTTTTTAAATAAAAAAATAATTCAAAACGGACACAATAATCATAATTGCAGTAGTCGATTACAACTATTACTGTATTCAGAACGACAAGTCCAATTTAAAATAGAGCAAAACCAATGAAGAAATCACCTTTGCCAATGAACCCCAGAAAACAGTTCCAGCTCCTCCATATATGGTGTATTTTAAATTTTTAATATTTAGTTCTTATAATTTATCTTATCCATTTGTGAACCAAAAAGTTTTAAAAAGTTATATATCCATTCACGATAAACTATAATAATTCCGACCATATTAATGCATCACCCCTTGCTAAATTATTATACATTAATATTGATCACTAAAAGTTTATATCGGATCCCATTCTCATCACTTGGATAGTATAAAATCCATCTATTTTATTCTATAACTAGCAAGTGACTCGTGCATTTACACGAGACAATATTTTTTTATTGTATGATTCAGAACATACATTATATATGCATTCATATGGTTAAGAACACATGTTATTTGTGTATTTGCATTGTTAAAACACATATTACGTGTGCATTAAAAAGACACATGTGACTAGTGCATTTGCATGGTTAAAAACACACATGTTATCCGTACATTCACATTGCTAAGAAAATACATGTTACCCATACACTTTTGTACTTTCTTCATTGATTTTCATGTTCTATAGTCTATATATTTGGCTAACTAATAAATATAATAAAAACTTATATTTTTCATTATTAATATAGACGTACATATGGAGAATTTGTTTAATTTTATGATTTATTGTGATAATTTCTTAATGTAACTTATTTATAATTTATTTTACTTCTAATATATTATTTCTTAGTAGTTGTTAGTATAATTGATTTATTATTTCATATTTTTTTTAATAAGTAATTTAATGATTAATACTTTACAGGTTAATGATTTAGTATGACAACTTCGAAAATACTATTTTAATAGATAGAAATGAAATTTAGTAATAAATGGACATTGAAATAGAGAAGTTGTAATTATATAGTTCGGTTTTTTCTCAAAATAATGGAGGCCTAAATTATTTAGGATTAAAACTGTTAAAATATTTTAAAGATAGTAATGGTAATGAGAAAATTATAATTAAATTTTTAGATTTTTTTAAAAATAAAGCAGACATACTAATTTGCATGTAGTGATTACTATACATTATTTTCCACCTTTAATAACATCATCGATATCACCCATAAGCACCACATTAAATGACAATATGTGTTTCTATTCCCTTACTTTCACCAGTTTTATTTCTTTCCTAATGGTCGACGATATTTATTCAAATTAATTATTAATTATTAGTTTATAACTGATAGACAATATTTATTCACTTATTCGATTACAAATTAAAATAGTATAACAAAATTTATTGTCATTATTCACATATGCAGTTTCTATTCTCTTATGAATTTTCCTTTATTGTTAGTTTTCTACTATGTATTTTTATATTTCATTATTCGCATTAATTACTCTTAAATCTCGAGAGTAATTCTCTTCAAAACCGTTATTATTCCATAATTATTCACAATTCATATAAATGATCATTTTAATACTTGAAAAGTTTGTCTAGATGTAAAGAAAAGAAAACAAAATGTTAGAATTTATGACATTTTGTTATCTTTAATTAACTTATACGATACATTTTTGAGATAATTAAAAAATTATGGTGTCATATTTGAATTTGATAACAATAAAATTTTGTTTTTATCATAACATAGACTTAAAGATAAAAGAATATATTAAGTTAACTTCCATGAAAAGTTGTACATCTATTTTTAGAACAATGAAGAAACCTTATATTTTTGACATTTGAATTATTTAAAGACATATGATCAAATATCAAATATGATGAGGCAAGGACATGTCCAATGAAATGATCAAACCCTAAACCTTATATTTTTGACATTTGAATTATTTAAATGAAATGAACATGTATAGATTAACAATGTTAGAGAGGAAATGAAGAGAAAAAATGGAGGAAAAAGAGTGATTGTGGTGATGACATGTCATTGCTAATGTGGCAATGACTTAGTTTTCTTATATAGTATATAGATTTTTTTTGTAGTATATATAGACATGATCAATTATGATAGAGTATTTTAATCCTAGTTTATATTTTATGAATAATAATTATGTTAATGATAATTACTAAAGTAAATTACACCTCCTGAGTTTTAATGAAATTACACAAATCACCCCTCTATTTTTAACACCTACAAAAAAACCCTAATTTATAAACATACATTACACGGATCACCCCCGCATGAGAAACAAATGTGATCTTTTAAATAAAAAAATGTGATAAATGTAATTAAGTTAAACAAAATATGTATATTGTGGAAACATGTCCAAATAATATACGAGTCAACACATTTTAATTATATTTTGTTCCTTATAACATAGTATAAGAGTGTTTTAAATAATA
The DNA here is from genome assembly GCA_009771035.1 of Lupinus albus. Lineage (NCBI taxonomy): Eukaryota > Viridiplantae > Streptophyta > Magnoliopsida > Fabales > Fabaceae > Lupinus > Lupinus albus. The sequence continues at coordinate 14,609,117 of CM020007.1, read as the reverse complement.
TTTCTTTAGAACTATTGAAGCATTTTGTAATAAACCAAAAATAATAAAAAAATATTGACTTGTATACTATTTTGACATGTCTCTATAATATATCATATTTTGTTTAACTTTATTACATTTATCATCTCTTTTTATGTAAAAACAAATTTATTTCACATGTATGAGTAGTCATTGTATTGTATATATATAAATGAGGGTTTTTTGTAGGGGTAAAAAACGGATGGATGATCTATGTAATTTCATTAAAACTCAAGAGGTGTCAGTGTAATTAACTCTAATTATTAATTACGTATATTTCTATTCCTCTTAATATTTTCTCATGGAGATAAATTATCTATTTCAATCACTAAAATTATGATATGTGTCCTATTTTTTTAGTACTATTTATGCATAAAATAGCTAAATATAACACATATCATGATTAGTTGTTAGATGATATAACTTATCTCATTGTATGATATTATATTTTATTCTCTTTGAACATATTCATTTAGAAAATCTGATTTTGGCCTTCCACACAAAAAGAGAATGATGACTCATGAACACTACATTTCTCACTATCTTCCTTGCCCTATGAGAAAAATGCTATGGATGAACCCCTATCTGCACTTAAATTGGGTTGGTCAAAGTGAAAAACACCATGTACACCATTCATGAGGAACTAATGATGCTTATTTTATCAAAAAATTGAAAAAATCTCTAGAAGAAAAAATGATGTAGTTAGTTTCAGTGTCTTGTTGTTTTGAAGCTTCATTTAGTTTAGTTAAAGGTCATGAATATTTCATATATTAACTGCTATTCTCAATGAATCATCTTATGATGTGGTGATCTATATTTACATCTCTACTTATAATATTCTTAATCCTTGTCATATTTTTTTATAATGAAAAGAGAGAGAATAGTATATATATATATATATATATATATATATATATGCTTTAATAAATCTGACTAATATTGTTCACATTTTTAAGGGTGGGGAACAAACAAATAAGCCAAAGGAACATGTAGGAAATAACATGTCAAAAATAACCTAATTGAATATGCATTTAAATAATATATATTTAATATATTAAGGTTTTTTCTTTTGTTCTTAAATAGATATTAGTTTTAGGGGAGCAATTCTTAGAATGGTTAAATAGAGCCAATGAAATGTGTTTTTTTGTTAGCACAAAACTCTATGATCAAAATTTATCAAATTATAGGTAAAATACTATAGATGCTAGTGGTACATGTGATCTATTAGAGAATAACACGTAGACCTTTTTGTTTACTTTCAAATAAGGAACATTTACTAGATTTATAATCAACCATTTTTTGACCTTGAAAGTAAACAAAAAGGTCAACATATCATTCTCTAATTAGGTCACATGTACCACTAGCACTTATGATATTTTACCTAAATTTTGTCCGAGAAAGAGATGTCCACTATAAAATCAATGTTTTAGAATTAAGATATCAATTTATGTACAAAATTAAGATATATCTTGTAATTTTAGATTATTATATAAAAACAATATTTATTTTACTTACAACATTTTTATTGGTATAACTAATCTCTCAGTTTATTGGAAAGAAACTAATCCTATCGAAATACTTTTATGTTCATCCCAACAAGTATCTCTCACATTAATTCAATCATTGAATCATTATATTGACCATTTGTTCTATTTAGGAATTTAGTGTAGTCATAAACCATTAGACTAACGTCTTATTGATATTTTATTTAAAACATCTTAATTTAATATCACTTAAAAACCGAAAGAAGTGGGGTTTCCATGATATGAGAGAAGAAATGCATGTTATACATGATGTTAAGCTATTTGTTCTTGTCGGCATGCAAAACTAACAACCTTAGCTTATCATTATATTTTGGAATATTCTTGACCAACCTCATCATTTTCATTGTCTTAGTTTTCACTAATCAGTTTCAACTTTACTACGTGATCTTTATATATAAAACGCATTCTTCTCCCTCATTTCAATATTGCTAAGAGTTCCTCTCTCTCTCTCTCTCTCTCTCTCTCTCTCTCTCTCCTATGGCCATGACCACAAAGGATCATAGCCTACATGAGTTAGGGTTCTTGCAAGAAAACAATTCATGGGATTTCTTCAATTATGATAACTTGGGTGAGACAAAAGAGAAGTTACAAATCCAACTATTGAGTGAGGAAGAAGGAAATGAAGGAGAGAATAGTAGAAGAAATGGTAAGAATGTAATTATTGGTGATGAAAGGAAAAATGAAAAGTGTGATAATGGAAAAGTTATGTGGTCCGAGAAACAAAGGAGGAAGAAGATAGGGAGCTTGTTTGCAACTCTTCATGATTTGATTCCTCAAATTCCTTCTAAGGTAATTTAATTACAATTTCATAATTTCATTTATATATTGTTAGTGTAAAGATTTATACGTAATTAGTATATTTTTCATCATTTATTTGTATTATTTCTTTTTGTATTTAAGAGTCGACAATGATTAAATATGAATGATACTGATATAATGATAGTATAAAAAGCTCGGGTAGCATTCCTTCCTTAGGTTTACTACTTTAGATATTTTTTTTAAGGAAATGCATTTAATTTCTTATGAAAATTATTTCGGTTTTTTTAGCTTTTTCTAATACTTTTTCAACTTAAATTGTAAGAAAACTAAAAATCATCATAGATGATTAGAATCTTGTAAATGACCATTAAAAACACAACTAATAGAGTTAATTTAGTGTTAAACATTTAATAATAATACAATGATAGTATAAAAAGCTCTCATACATTTTTCCTCTTATTAATAATACATGTTGGGTAGTATTCCTTGGTAGGTTTACTTTAGATACTTTTTTTGTAAGGAAATGCATTTAATTTCTTATGAAAGTTATGTCGGTTTTTTTTATAGCTTTTTCTAATACTTTTTCAAGTTAAATTGTAAGGAAACTAAAAATCACCATAGATGATTAGAATATTGTAAATGACCATTAAAAACACAACTACTAGAGTTAACTTAGTGTTAAAACATTGAGAGTGTTAAGAATGACTATTATGAGGTCTACTACTTTGATTTAATTTTGATCTTATATAGGCAAACAAATCAAGCATTATAGATGAAACAATAAGTTACATTGAAAGTCTAAAGCAAACTTTGGAAAAGCTAGAGAAAGAAAAGAAAGAAAGACTTCAATCTCTATTCACTTATGAAGTTCATCCATCTATAATCAATTCATCACAATGGTACCCCAATGACTCTACAATTGCAAATGGAAACTCCAACACTTCAAGTTCAACCATACCTTCATCACCTACAAAGTTAGTAGCATTTGAAACATGGTCTTCTCCAAATTTGGTCTTGAACATTTGTGGAAATGAAGCACAATTTTGCATATTTGCAACTAGGAAGCCAAACATTTTGACCAACATTGCTTTAGTGTTAGAGAAGCATAAGATAGATGTTATATCTGCCAGCATTTTGAGCAATGGTCATGGAAACCAATACACAATTTTAGCCCATGTAAGCTTTCAACTCTCTCTACTACTAAATCATTTTCTTATATGTGATTTGAAAGCTTTAATTTAATTTGTTAAGTACTCTAATTTAGTAATAAGTAGACAAGTTTTTACTTTAAGTCATTAGACTTCATGATAATTTTATTAGCTTAGTCGCATTGCTCCATAAACATTGATTATTAATTAAAATTGGTGCATAACTATACTTATATGATAGTATACTTGTATTTTAGTGTTATGTCCTGATTTTAAACTCAAGTACTTATGTTTAATGTCTTTTAATTCTACTAACTAAGTTGCCGTCTCTTAGGAATCATGATCCTCCACCAACTTAGTTGTTGTAAAAAACAAAAGTAAAATTATCATGTTATTGTTGGGAAGTAAGTCTCACATCGCCTATCTCATTATCTTGGAAATGACTTAAGTATCTTTTGGGTTACTCCTCTCATTATTAATTGGTTTTGAAATGAAACCTTAATAGTTATCATACTATATAACTAATGTCAAGAACTAGCATTTAAACATCAATATATTTAGCCATAAAAGAATGAAAAACCTGAAAATAAAACATTTTTATTTCTACATATACATGCATTTTAATCTTTGTCTTCTTTAATTAAAAACAAATCATTTATGAGAGAAAATGTAATAAAATGATCTAAGAATAATAACTTACTTTAATTTCGTTTATCTCAAATTAAATTATATAATTTTGCAGGCAAATGGAAGTTCATATCAATTGAGCCCAGAGACTACTTTAGTGGGAGAAATTTACAAGCAAGCTGCCGAAGAGATTATTCGATGGATCTCTTAATGTTTTTTATTATTAAAAGTTTAACTTCTTGGGGTGTTAAATTTATATTTTGCATAAAAACAATTACCTTTATTATTTAAACTACTTCAAATGCATTTGGTATTTCATTTGGAAATATAACATTGTGACGTCATTCCATGGCAAAAACATATACTTAATTATGTGGAATTGTTTATTGTCTATTAAGTCTATGTTATTTTCTTAATATCAATATTTTAAACATTGAACCATCATTGGTTTAAGAATAAATGGTTCAACTTTGACCAACAGCAAAGAAATGGATTTTCTATAGTTAAAAGGTATTCTTAAGAATCTTTCTTAATGTAGAAGCATGACAAATGAATCTCGGTAAATAATCCATTCAATACATTCAAATTCAAATTCAAATTAGTTCATTCCAATGTGAAAAATCGATTTATTTAGTAATAATAATGATTGGATTGATTTTTATCAAAATACTAATATTAAATTGATACTATATTAATATATTTTAGGATAGTAGTTAACATATGTAATCATTGACCAAGTGGTTTGGTGGTAAGCGTGTAAAGTTAAAGTAATGTAATAATATTCTACTAAATCCTCCTACTAATCTTTATATCTATAAAAAAAAATGACATATTATTTTCCTTAAAGTTAATATTGTGTGAATAGAACTAGGATCATTTTCATTAATGCAAATATAAGCACATTTTTCTTTACTTTTAGCATTCTTTTGGTTGAAGGGAAAAAGAAGAGAAAGAAAATTAGAGGAGAGAAATTGAGGAGAAATAAAGTTTTTCTCTCATTTGATTTAGGAGGGAGTTTGAAGAAAGAGAAGAAAAAAGTTGTGGAACCCATTAAATGTGTTTCTCCTCCCAAGTAAAGAGAAAATGAGAGGAGAAGAGGTAGCAAGATCTGTCATCTCAAACTGTGTCACAAACCATGTCTCAGAACAATGATATTGAAGCAAAAAAATAAAAAATAATGAATATTATAATTTTTTTAATTTACATAAATATTTTCATTGATCTGGGACATGATTTGAAACATAATTTTAGGCGACAAATCATTATTCAAAGAAGAGTGAAGAAGAAATAATCAATTCTTTCTATTCTTTTTCTATACAACCAAACAACACTAAAATTCACTCTATTTCTCATCTTTTTCTCTCCTTTCTTTCTTCTCTTTCTTTCTCACATATTTCTCTCTTCTTATTTTCTTCTTACAACCAAACGAAACCTTAGGATACGGATCCACTTACTCAAATGGTAAATTTTTTAAACTTAACTCACATCTTAGCCATCAATTTGAGGGAAATCCAATGATTTAGATCTATCAACTAATTCAAACTATTTGATTTCCCTATAATTGATGACTATGATATGAAATAAGTTTAAAAAACTTTGGGAGGATCTTTCCTCTTGTGAATATGTCTTTAATTGTGTTTTAAGGAAAAGGGGAAGCCTATCCACCGTATTCGCGCTTAAAAGGGCAAAATGGTAGGAGGAAAATACAATTATGTCCTTCCTTAGCAAATTGAAATTGGAGAAAAGAAGAAGAAAGCATGATAAGCATGGAAAAGGAAAAGGAAACGGATGTGAAGAAAACGGTTACTGAATCAACCTCTGTTTCATCTTCTCCCTCCTCTTTCAATCTCATCCGTCAGTCACTATTCTTCTTTTTCTTTTTAATCCTTCCATTTTTTATATAATTTTCATATTCACTCATATCTAAACTATAATACCTGCAATGTTATGTGTACATGAATGTTCATCCATATAATATCAACACGATAATTCACTAACCATTGGATGAGCAGACACAATAGATATATACATGATTAGATTATGATTTATTTTATTATTATTTCATAATGAATTTCAGATATTATGTCATACCCACAAATTTATCATATACAAATGTAATTATTTATGCCAGCTTATCACGAAATATATAAATATATAATTTAACTTGAAAACCCGATGGATAGCAATAGCTCTGGGTATGAGCACTTACTATCTGTAGGTTGAAGTCACGGGTTTAAATCGTGAAAATAATTAAACCCTCTTCTTGTATATATCTATGCTTCTCATACCTCACCTTTTGTATGGGCCACTGATGCATGAGATTATTGTTTGTGGGATCATTTTTTGTTGTTATGTGATCAGAGAGAGTGGTAACTGTTGGGAGTGTGCTGGGAAGATGGGGAAGGAAGGTGGGGGAAGCAACTCGTAAGTCTGAGAGTCTTGCTGGAAATACTTGGCAGCATTGTAAGTTTTCTGCTTTTATTTTTTTTACTTATTTAAATTCATTCTTGTATTCAACACTCACATATTAATCCATTTTGAGTTGGAAAATTTTGTGTAAGTTGCCAAAACTTCCTAATCTTGTTTTTTTTTCATTCACAAGATTGGAAGTGGGAGCCTTGCTAATGGGTCCATTTGAGTAACTAATTATGGAAATTGTGTCTAATTTAGTTATTTAGGAAGTTGCACAAATTGAAGTATGAAAATGGGATTATCATGTATCTGTGAATTCTGTGAGTTTATGTGGGATGAAATGGTTGCAGGTAATATTGTGATTCTTTGGTACTTGCATGTATGTCCCTTGGAGGATATATGATCTTTTGAATTATTTTGGCAATTGGATTTGTTGTTGATCATTTTAGTTGTTTGTACAAATATGTTAGTTTTGAAGTGCTATATCGTTAAAATGTTAGTGACAAATTTGTGGAAGAGATTTATATGTAAAACATGTGGTTCTTTTGAGCGAATGGGAACAGTTGTCCCACTTTTCATGTCCCATTGTGTCTCAATCCAATTGCAAGGTGATGTCTACTTGAAAAGAAAAATATAAAAAACATAAAATGACATTTTATATTATTTGGTGGGATATGATTGGCTTGAGACATAGAGACATGAAATTTTGGGGACAGAGGTTCCTGGTTCATTTTGAGCAGTATATTTTTACATGTCAAAACTGAAATATGCTCATTTTGTTACATTGTGTTTTAAGTGAAAACAAGCCCAAGTTTTTCTGAAGCTGCTATGGGAAGAATTGCCCAGGGAACAAAGGTGTTGGCAGAAGGTGGTTATGAGAAAATTTTCCTACATACATTTGAGACAGTTCCAGAGGAAAAGCTTCAGAATTCTTATGCATGTTATCTATCTACATCAGCTGGTCCAGTAATGGGAGTTTTGTATATATCAACAGTAAAGGTTGCATATTCTAGTGATTCTCCTATTTCCTATAAATCTGACAACAAAACAGAATGGAGCTATTATAAGGTACATATTCAATACCCTAACATAGAGGGGGGAAAAGGAAATCATTGGCATGATATCAAGTATCTATTTTCCACATAAAAATTTAACCTTAGTCTATCTGACTGGCTCATGTATATGTACTTGGGTTGTTTTATGTTTCGATATTTTTCTGCCAAATAGTTCATGAAGTTGTTATGATAAGATGGACCCTTAAAGTTTTGTCTTCTTGTTTGTATACTTTGTTAAGTTTGTAACAATCTCGGGTTGGCCAAAGAGACTTATTGTTTTAAACCAAGAGTTTTATATATATAATCCCAATGAGTACATTCTCTGGTTTTTATTATCTAATACATGATAATTTTCTATGCTCTTAGCATTTACCTTTATCATGGTCCACTACTCCACTCAGATTGTGTGTGGTTCTGTTTATGCTATTGGATCATCTTTTTGATTTTTTTTATTTTTTGGTACAATCTGTGTATTATTCTTAAATCATACTGATCCCAGAACATCCCTTTCCATGATTCCAGCACTATCTTCTCCAATCTCCTGCTTCCTAGTGTCCATTCAGTTAGAATCGTGCATATGATTTTGAAGCTCATCAGTGCCCCTTAAAATGCTCTTACTTCTTTCTACAATACACCTGAAATGGGGGCATATGATTTTGAAGCCCATCAATGCCCCTCAAAGAGTTGCACCTTGTCATCAAGGTGAAAGGTATAAACAAGTAGTCTGAATGAGATGGAAAGTATTGTAATGGAAAGGAAGATTAACCCATTTTATGAAAAGCTCATTATGCCCTTCAAAAATTTAGAACTAGCCAACACTTCTTTAGGCAAAACTTGTAACTCCCACTCTACGGTCGAAGAGGTTGAAAGTTATTGGCAAGGAAGGTTAGCAGGTTATAATCCACAGTTCCCACCTCGTCCAGCACCTTAAATGAACTACAAAACTGTGGGATTAGCTTCTCTCCCTAATCCTTAAGAGTTAAAGTTGAGTTTATAGGGCTAGCCTTCAAATAGTCCTATTAATCACCTCTATTTGGCCATTAGTTTGCTGTTGATAAGGTGTGCTAAGTCTTATTATCTTGGTATCCGAAGGCCAGAACTATTCCTTCCCAAACATACTGATGATGAAGGTATAATCCCATCAGACTCTTCACGACTTGGGAAGCTATGCAACCGAACTATCTCCCTGACAAAAAACTTGGGCTACCTCCTTAGAAATACAAGGATGACACAGTGAAATGAAATGGGCATACTTGTTCAAGTGATTGACCACTGCAATAATGGAATCTGCTCCCTTGGCATTATGTAGTCCTCCCATGAAATTTGTCGAAGAAAAACTGCGTTTGGGACTGAGAAACATACATTGATAATATTATTGATAGATTGAAGATGGGATTCAAAACACTATTCAAATTCCCTGACTTCATTAGTACTTCCCTAATGCCAGGATGCATTTGTCTCAACTTGAAAAGGCAGATCAAAATCAGGCAGTGCAAATAAGGGTAAGTGTTCCATGGCACGAGTTTCAACTGACGAATATTGGAAACTTGTTCTTAAAAAGTTGTCAAAGGCTTGGCATTACCCAATAATTTTGTACAAACGTAATATTCTGTCAAGCTCAAAACTTCCCTCAAACCCGTTTTCTCCTCCATAATGGTTCACTTCTTCCCAGCTACTGCATTATCCAAATCAGCCTGATTTCCTTCCGTTGAGATAATCTGCCGAAGATGCTCCAATTGCTCTACTACGAAACTACATATTTTTTAGTTAACACATGATCCCTTAGTGTTAAAACTAAATAAGATCTGCTAGAGTGCTAGGTCAGCTGTACTTCTGCATTTCATGACACTCAATGTTCCTATTTGCTTAAGCTTTTATCTTTTCTGCAATATCTTATCTGAAAAATAGTCACATTAACACCATTCTTTTCATTCTCATTATTTTTTCTGCCTTCGCTCCTCTTCAGGCTTATTTTTGTCTGTGATGTTTTTCTCATGATGCACTTCAATACATATTGCATAATAACATCATACACATTTCTCTTTTCTTTAATTTGTCTGATCTACAATAATACTTTATCCAAGAGTTATTTTTGACAGTTGAAATGGACGGTATTAATTTGCGTGTAGGTGATCATCCCATTACATGAGATAAAAGCAGTGAATCCTTCGTCGAACAACACCAATCCTGCTGAAAAGTACATCCAGGTAATCACTGTGGACAATCATGAATTCTGGTTTATGGGCTTCTTGAACTATGAAGGTGCTGTGGACAGCATGAAAGAAGCTCTTGAAACCGGAAAATCATTACAATCAGTAGCATAGTCTATTCATAAGTTCTACATTTTCAAGCCCCAAATATATATCATTCCTTGCTACAAAAGTTTGTAGATTTGATTGTTATGGTGTTGGAGCTGTTGATAAAATATGCCCCTCCTTGCAACTTTGTGGATATAATTTATGGTAGGTTGATAGCTTTAGATCATTTGACAGGATCCATTAGAAAAAAGAAAGAGAGAACAATGTATATGTTGAATTTATTTTTTCTTACACATATATCCCCTCCACAGACCCACTAAGTGGGAACCTTGTGCATTTAGCCGACTTTTTTTATATGTTTACTTTTTCTATATCTTTTCATCATACATGCTCTAGTTTATAACTGAACTAGTAGGCAGTTAAGCTTTTTTTTACATTAGTGAGTATGATAATGAAAATGGAGTATGGTGATTGTGTTGTATGTGAAGAGGAATAATGAGAATGGAAGGAATGAGAGTAAAAGGGTATTTTTGGAAATGGTCCAATTCATTTTTAGCTATAAAGTATAAACAACATTACACCATCCAAAATTAAATTAGGCTTTGTGAAATGTTTTAAATAAGCTATGTGTTACACATCAATGAAACTAAGCTTCGTCATCTAATATGTTGTCATCAATAGCCTTCAAATATGTCTTTTTTATTTGAATATAATTGTTTCGAGTCATTTTAAAATAGTTTTCAAACTTCCTTGTATATATTTTTGAAGAGCGGTATAAAATAATAAATGTTTTTAATTTTGATCCTGAATAATCTTCATGAAAGCGATTATATTTGAGTCAGGTTGGTAAAACTCTTTCCAAATCATGTGCTCACACCCTCAATATTTCTTATGATGAGAATTATACACTCTCCCTTGAAAACGTCTCCAACTAGCAATGAAACGGGGCAGGTCGGAGTTGAGTTTGTGCTTACCCAACCCGAAATCTAAAACCCGAATTCGAATTAAGCGGGATTGGAAACAATTATATCATCCCAAACCCGTCGGGTTTCGGGTAACCCGAATCCAAAAAAACTCAAACGAAACATAATTTATATATATATAGCTTATATATATTTGAAATTTATATATATAGCTTATATATATAATTTTATAATTTTATATATATTAATCGGGTTTGGGGTAGGGTATTAACAATACCAAACCCGAACCCGAAATTTGAACTTGGATAAAACCCGAACCCAAATTCAATCACATCGGATTTACCCCATTAAATTCGGATTGGGTACGGGCGGGTACCCACGGATTCGGTTTTCATTGTCATCCCTATCTCCAACTCTAGAATTGGGTGTGAGTGTCTTTGATAGTGTATGAGATTTATATATCATCATTGTATCATTCATCATTCATATTTAATTATCATTGATTTTTTTTAAAACTGCAAATGAATGGTAAATAATGTAATAATTATGTATAAATTTATATATTGACAATGCATATATATGACACTCTTATTTAAAAATATAATTTATATATATGTATATATTATTAATAGTTATTTCTGTGAAAGTGGAGATATTAATTTTGTGGATGTAAAAAAGGAATAATAAGAAGAAGAAGAATAATAATAATAATAAGGAATAATAAACAACTAAACGCAAATATGAGATGGCGATTTGACTTATGGCTTTGTTGTATTGGGTGTAGAGTACCTTATTGCTCTCTTATTATTACACATTTTTTGCTTATAATAAAAAGAAGAAGCATACCCATATGGTTATAAGGAATAATAAAAAATAAAATAAAAAAGTGGGAAATAAATGTAAAAAAAGAAGCAACGACGCCTGAGAGATTCGAACTCTCGCGGGGAAACCCCATGTACTTAGCAGGCACACGCCTTAACCACTCGGCCAAAGCGTCGTTATATATTAATGTATCTTTGAATAATAAATATAAATAAAATACTAACAACAATTCTTGTATTTTGTATGAAGGAGTTGCATCTGAATGTTTGAGAGCATCCAGAATTACCTTCTGGAAATAAAGCTCCCGGAGCAAATCTAATTTCCCACAAAAGTGTGTCACTCCATGTGTCATTCTGTTTATGATTGTTTGGAAAAAAAATGTACGTAAGTTAAAATTTTAAGATTAAATATTTATCTGGCCAATCACAAGCAGTAACACATGGAGTTGTACACTTTTTGAGACGAAGATATCCACCACCTTTTTCATCACTTACAAAGTATCTTAGTTTTTACTATACCCAAATTTATGTTTTCTTGATAGTTTTTTTTTTAAACTTACTGTGCTGATAGTGTGTAATTTATGAACAATCTTATGAAAATATAGGTGCCAATGTGTGTAGAGATCTCCTTTGACTTACTTGGCGTTTTCTACCATCAATATTTTGATGACTCTCATAATTTATTATGAATATGCTTCTTTTAGTTTGACCTAAAAATGGACTACATGAATTTGATGATATAAAACCTATCTGATTTGCAGAATGGTTTTAGAAAGTATTTGCAATTTAGTGATTGTGTTACAAATTCAAAATGAAGAGGAAAAAACTTCTCCAACTTACTAAGGAGTACTTTTTTGGTGCATCAATGCACCTTCTATGATTCTTGTATGTTATTTGAATCCACTACACTACCTCTTCAAAAGCATTTTTTCCAGCCCCCTCTACCGCATCGACAAGAGAGGCGGCTTAAAGGGCTCCTCCTCCATCCATGGTGTCTTCCCAAACTTCATCTGCTAGGACGGCAATCGGAAACTAGACCCTGTTTGACACAAGCACCTTACCCTACCAACTAGACCCATCATTGTCAGCCATTGTTCCAAAAAAACTGCATTGTTCAAACCGTGATTGAACCGCCATGCAGCTGTTGAAAGTGCAGCATCATTGCCCCAACTCTATAAACCCACACATGAACCAACACCGCCCTTAACCTGTACAGAAGTACCACACACCACCAAGCATACCCACCATCGCTACCCCCAACAATCATGAACCATTTTGCCTAAGAATTTTTCCACGACAACGAAACAATTTCATTGGTACAAGAATAAGAGTTTTACCATGATTATCGAGATCAATGTCTCTCTACTTTGGATTGAGAATGCATAATTAGAGAAAAGAAGACAATGCCTGTAATGAGAAGCAATTTTGGGTATCACACAGTCTTGTATGAATCTAAAAGGATCTCATAAATGAGAAGGAAGTCCAAACTTGTAATGAGGGCAAATTACATAAGCTTAATCACATTAACAGCTGAAAGTTAATTTAGAGGTTTCTCATTTTCAATCCTTACCAATCTTCATTAACGATCTTGTTATTGAGAAAACAAAACCGGAGTTGCATGTTAAAGAAATCCTGCCAAAGAGCATTGGATTGAAGAGAATCAACAACATTTGCAGTGATATTCTTGCATGACCTATAACAATTAGTGTTTTATTACATATACTATACTCTTATTATCAGATAATTAAGAAGATTTTCAGTGAAGGAAATCTAAAACTAATACTCACTAGAATAAGATCCTTAAGTAATAGCTAGCTAATTTATCAATTTCAATCACCATATAGCGATCCTTTTATCAAAATTTGTATCATAAACTAACTATTAAGTGCAACAAACCTTCACTCGAGACATAACAGACATACAATAGAAAAGAGAATATGAATTTCTACAAAGTAGAAAGTTGAATCCAAATTACATATGTTAACCAGCACATAATGCACCTTTATTAGAAAAGAGAACTATAAAAAGAAGAAAATCAACAACCACATAAAAAGATAGAGCAGGCAAAAGCTGAATTATTCATAGCTTACATTTCTTCTTAGTTGAACATTTATATCAATGTCCTAAAAAGTTGGAGAGGGCCAAACCTGAACTATTCATAACAGTTACTTCCCATTCATAGTGACTCTGTTTTGCACTATGAAAAAGTTTCAAACTTTAACATAAAAAACTTGTTTTTAGACTTTGCAGTCTCTAGAAAAACAAAAAAACACACCATGTAAAATCAAACAAATTAACTACTCCAACTTTTGTCATCTGTTTCATACAATAAAAATGTTAAACCCTAAATTCTCAGCAAGTTTGTCATTAATTATCTTAATCACTTATCTTAAAGGAAGTTTCACTACAATACTAAAATCGGGTTTGGGCATAACCAAGTGAAACTGATAAATAATATTCACAACAAGCTGAGCAAGAGAAACAAATTTTAAATAATATTCATAAAAACTTGCTTCCACAAAAACTACAACACGGAATAAACCAATTCGTTCAAACTATGTACAGATTATAGTTAGTTGAAGCGGCATTGCAAAACAACACGATACAAACAATGCAATCCTCTTTTCCTAACAGATAAAGTACATGATTGATCAGCAAACTACACTACTAGCACAAGTTCCTCCATTTTTGTTACCAAAAATTGTGCACAAGTAGCCAACAAAACTACACGATGTACAACAACGCGTTAGCCGAACTTTGGAAAAGGTTTTCACCCTTTTGCAACCCCTTCCACTCCATCACTCCTTCTATGAACTACAACATAACATTATCCTCTCCTTCCATTCCATCTAACTTGTTAGGTAAACTACAACACACCTTCTTGTTCTACATCCGTATCAGCATCACTATTTTCTTCAATAAACCCTTTCATTCTAACCCTCCTAGCCATAGTTTTCATTCTCATCCTCTTTTTCCCATTGCTCTGTAAACCTATTCCTCCATTCGAATCCCTAATAATGTTCTCATCCACAGGATACCTACAAGGCAAACTAACTTGATAACAATAATACTGCTCCTTCCCCTCCACCATCATATCCTTCGTCGGCGGCTTCACCTCCACACCGTGAAACGTCTTCTGACAGTTTCCACATCGAAAAGTACAATCCTCATATTTCCTTTCATATTCGTGCAGATACCAACAATAAGGACACATGGTCCAAAACGAGGTTCCCTTCTTCTTATCCTCGTCAATCTCACGGTCAAAAGAGGCTCTCCTCACTGGATCAGATATCACAAACCAACCCTCACGGACACGCATCAGTGCATCGTCCGCGAAGGGAAACTTGTTATTATTAGGGTTAAGGAGACGCATGAGATTCTTAAATTGCTGGCGAACTAAGTCACGATTAGCTGAATCCTCGCGGCGAAGCCGGAGAATAGAATACCAATCGAGATTAGCGTCGCTGACTCGGCGTTGAGCCGCGGAGAGGACGTGAACAATTGTTAAGATTTGGTCGACTTGAACGATGATGTTAGGGTCTGATCTGGGGATACAGTGAGCGAGCTGACGACACGTGTTAAAATCACGGCAGGCGAGAAAAGAGGCGCAGGAACGGATGAGGGTTTGGGGATCTTGTTTGGAACCGTTTTCAGTAGCCATTGATTTTGTGTGGTTTGTGTGAAGAAATGAATGGGTTTGGGTTATTATATAACAAACAAACAAACAAACACTATTTATGTCTTGGCGGAAAAACTTGTCGTGTCATCCTCTCTTACATACAAACTTTTCTCAAATTTTACAACAAAATACTTCTCAAACTAGATAATACACATTCTATAGGTTTTTTTTAATTATTTTTATAAGATGTTTTTATTTGTATGTATTATTATTTGTTCCTATTAAAAGGTTTTGAGTAATCTATTTTTAAGGTTGTAATCTTATATAGTTTTTATTAAAAAAAATCAAGAAAAGTAATTAGTTTATTAGTGTAAGATCACACTAGATTCTCAAAAAATACCAAAACGTTAAGGATTCGAATATGGGTGATTAATAAAGAGAATAAAGTATTAAGTGATAAATTATCTCATACTTCCACTAAAATCATGACATTTGTCTTATTTAATTATTTTCTGTAAAAATATTTTTAAAAATCTAAAAAAATAATATAAATATCATAATTTAGTGGTTGGAATAAATAATATATCTCATATTATAAGAACATAATTTATTCTCTTAATAAAAGCATATATCAATCAATAGAGCATAAAATAATATATAAATTAATAGAGCATAAAAGTAATATAGGATCAATATGAGACGAGTAAGGATTCATTGACTACATCTTAGCCATCAATTCTAGGAAAATCCAATGATTTGAATTAGTAGGCAAATCTAAACCATTAAATTTTCCTAGAATTGATGGCTAAGATGTGAAGTAAGTTTCAAAAACTTATTCTTGGAGTAAGTTTAAAAAACTTACTCTTGGAGTAAGTGAATCCCCACCCATATGAGACTATGGTTGCAGCGTAGATGGGGATTTTGTTCAATACATGCTTGGCAAAAAAAATTGTGCATTATTGTATTGTATTCTTGAAAATGGTGAGCAAAGTATTGATCTAGTGATGTCTTCACTAAATTCTCAGGTATACCAAAAAGTTAAAGGTTCTATCCATGAGAGCAATGTTTGTTGGAAGGGAGCAGACATACTCCCTAAAAGAGATTAGTTTTTTATCCAAAGATATGAGGATATCATTGATTATATAAAAAAAACTTAAAAATGGTGACACGTGTTATTACATGCGTAATTAAAATATGACAACAAATTATTTTAATGTGTACAAACAAAGTTGTTTTTTTCCGAACTCGTGGTAGATATAGACTTTGTTCCACATAGGATGATGCATGATATGAACAACAAACTAGTGTATTTAATGTGCATTGTCATCTATCAAAATATGGTTGAAATTTCTTTAAAATATGTATTATATTGCTGAGGTTTAATAGAGTCAAATAATTATTCTTACTCATTTATTTATGAGTATTATAATAATTTATTTGGATTTGTGAAATTAATAGAATATTTTTATCACACATATCCTACTTTTAGATGTTGTGGAATTAGTTTATCCCCTTTTGAATCCTAACCAACCGATTATCTCAATGATTTCGTTTTAACTAATCGAATTTTAAAAATTATTTAGTAAGATATTATGAATTCATTTAATTCGATATGATGGACTTATTAATGGAAATTTATTTAAAAATGTGCAAAAAGTCTCCTAAAAAATAATATGGAGGAGAAGTTAGAAAAGACACAAAAAAGGAAGATCAAAAAAGCTAAATGGAAATTCCCCTCACAACATCCATTGTGATCATAGAGCCAATCATAGGCAAATTATTCCGCCAAATCAGAGTCACATGTAAGCAACTAATAGGCTAATCAATGGTTCATTGTTAAGACCTTGTACAACAAACCTAACCATCGAACATCGCGCAAAAGGAATGATAGAAATGTTATACTATATTATATTTTCATATTGTTTTCTTGATACTTGTCTCTCCATTAATTGAGAGGATCTTAACCCCTCCAAACATAGTTTTCGGGTTCCATTTTCTCACTCCTTTTCATCCACTCCCTTCGAATACAATCTACAAACTTTCAAGTGTGTTGATATGTGTCAGGTTATAGGTATATTCTTTTATTTTTATTGCTTATTTATTTTATCTCCCTTTATTCTTTTACTCTTTTTATTTTAAAAAAAAAACTTATAATTTTGTTTTCCATATTTATTTAATTAAAGTGGTTTCTTTTAAATTATTTTAATCACATACTTAATGAAGTTAATTCGAAATTTAATAATACGATCACAACTCGTGTAGTATCTAATTTTCTACTCTTGTAAGTTCAATGTTCATTAACAACCAATGTGATCTCTTTACTAGTTATTTCTTTATATTCAACTAAATAATTTCTAATAAATGATTTTAATTGCTTGTTTACATAAATTAGTTATAAAATTTAATAGTGAAGTCATGAATCGAGTTGTATCTTCCTTTAACCGAAAATTCGATTAACAACCAATGTGGTCTCTTTGTCATTGATGGTCATTTCTAATTAAAAAAATTGTTTAATAAAAATCAAATCAACTACTAAATTTTCTACACGTAATTATGTAGTTTTCATTTCTCTACCGTTAGGAGCAAGATAAATTTTTGTCTTATAGTAATAAATAATAGTTTCTTCATCTTTTCTTTTAGTAATTAGATATTTAATCAAATAAAATGATGATATAATTTAGTGTACCCATTTAGAGAGGATACCACTTTATTATGGGCAAACAATGAGTTAATACCTTTAATGTTCCACAAATCGATTTACAAGCTCATAATTTGACACAATGATCATATTTTTTAAATTGGGCATATTTTACTTCTAAGTTTTGACTGAAAAAATGCACTCATGATCCAAATTATTTTGAATATATTAGAATTTAATGTGACCTAGTCACAATTCATGTAACTTGTGATTTCTTAGAAAATTGGATCAGAATAGCTAACAAATCCATGGAGTGAGACTCAGAGTTGTTGATTGCAAGGATCTAAGTACCATTTTGGGTTTTTTTTTAAATATTTATCCTCTTTTATCTAGTCGCTTTGTAAAATTAAATATTTGTCTGCATTCAAGGTCCATTTGATTTGCATATTTTCAGGTGGATATTTTATTTTATTTTACAAACTTTTGTATGTGTGATCACTTAATTTTATTAGGCTTAGAAAACTTAAAAAATAATTTATGAAAAATAATAAATATATTGTTTATAATTAAATCATTAAAAATGAAATAATAGATAAACAAACTATCTTGATTTGAAAAATAATAATAATTTTGAGTTCCATTTTCCCATTGTTTTTAAAATAAAAATATAATAATAAATAAATAAGTTTTGAATGGATTAATGAGCATTTAATTGACTCAATAATAAAGATGACAATGAAAACCGAATGCATGGGTATTCGCCCGAACTCAACCCGAATTCAACGGGAAAAACTCGATGTGAGATTGTATTTACCTACCCGAACCTGATTAAATTATAAAATTACATATAAATACATATATAAAAAGCTATATATATATATATATATATATATATATATATATATGGGGTTTACTAACCTGAGTAATATTATTTTTCAGTTATGTACATATTAGCAAAGTGTACCAAAAGTTTTGGAAAAAAAAAATCTTAATAGTATGTTGTAACAAGTTTTAATAATATGAGTGTTTATGTAATTTCACTTTGTCTCACCTCACAACCCAAAATTCAACCTTCCTCCTCATTTCATTTTTTCTCAAATTCCAAATCTCTAACTTTCTCTCCTCCCTAAACCTAATATATTTCTCTCTCTATTAAACCCCTAAACCTAAAAATCTCTTTCTCTCTCCCCATTCTCTCAAATCCATGAAAGAGTGAAATGTTAATTCTCTAACAAGAATAACACTTCTAGTTTCTAAATTATAAACTACCTAACATGCTAATGTGACAATATTTACACTTTCATTCTTTATACCACTATTAGATTTACGATTTGTTTAATGGAGGATCATTTTTTCAACTATTACTTTAATTGCTTCCTGCATTCTTTATTGGAGTTTCTGAGAATCATCGAATGTAGTGGTGTGAGAGAGGCTTGGCAAATGTGGTTTCAAAGGGGAAGAGAAAATTAGGGTTTTGAAATTTAAGATTAGTAAAATGAGGAAAAAAATTGAAGTTTTTGGGTGTGAGATAAAACTATTTTTAGAGGTAATTTACATAAATACCCATTTTATTAAAACTTGTTCCAATAAAAAATTAAGAGTATTTTTGTCCAAATTTTTTGTTACACAATGCTAACATGTACCTAATTGAAAAATCACCTTACTCATGTTAGCAAACCCCTATATATATATAAATTTTACACACACACACATATATATATATATATATATATATATATATATACACGAATATATAATGGGAAAACACAAAATAACTACCCATGATAGTGTAATTTGTGTTTTCCTATTTTGCCCTTACTAATTTATATTTTCTACAAAAAAAAAACTATATAACCCATTTCCTCATTTTATGTTTCATGTTTGTTTATGTAACTTTTACACTTTTTCCATTTGATTACGATAGTTTTTTCACATGGATAAATGCAATATTTGAACACGACAGTTTATCCTTTTCGTTTTTTAACATGCAAAATTGCAAATTATGTTTTGTTGATTTTGTTATAGTTATGAAAAATGTAATAAAAATATATAAATCAATTACAATTCACTCAATAGAAAATCGTTGACAGACACGTGAGTGTCTGTCAACACGCTAATATATATAAAAGCTATATACATATGTATATTATATATATATATATATATATATATATATATATATTTCACATGCTATATATATATATAAATATATGTTTTGTTTGGGGTTTTTTTGGGTTCGTGTTACCCCCGCTTAATTCGGGTTCGAGTTCAGGTTTTGGATTTCGGGTTCGAGGTTGGGTAAACACAAACCCGGCCCCGACCCAACTCAATAACAGTGTGATACCTTAATTTCCCTCAATTTTCATTTTATTGTAATAATAAATAAAAATATTTTGAATGAATTAATTGACTTAATTTACTCAATAATGGTGGGTTACCATTTGAAATTAATCGCACAATTTATAGTTTCTTTTTAAATAAAAAATGGTTTTAAGTAGCTTAATAAATACATACTGTGTCAAGGTTGAAGATATTCAATTTAAAAAAAAAACATGTGTTTATTCTCTCTAATTTTTATCTTTTATAAATAAAATAAAAAGACACTAAGTCATTTTTTGCGACTTTGTAAAAACTAAATAATTATTTTTAACTATCAGTGGGCAATGTGATAATTTTTGGTGTTTTATAATGTTATTAATGCACTTCCGCCCAGAAGGAGTGTTCTAGCTACTTTTTATTTACCACAACTTATATAGTTTCATAAAAAATATTAATTAATTTGTTAGCAGGAAAAACGTTATTTACAGCAACTTAGAATGTTAATGAATGTAAAACATTCCACATATTAATTCTAAATTCAATTAATGACCTTCCAAATCATAAGATCAAGTTAAAATTGGGAACCCTAATTATGTTATTAAGGAATTTAGATCGGTGGGTTATGTAATGCTATAAGGTTGATGATTACTAAGATGACTAAACATGTGCTTGAGACAAAGATAATATTTGGAAAAAATATTTGAAATGTTACTTATTTCTCAATTATCAATGTCCTCATCCCAATCTTCATGACATTTCACGCTTATCAGAAGACAATTTTCTATAATTGTGTCATACGCTATGACAATCAATAAATCGTAAGGTCAATTATTAGAAAATGTGCGATTTTATGAGATGTTTTAAGAGTACAAAACAAAAATGATTAAAAATATTGATACATAACAAGAATGATAAACCAATGAAGACAATAGGGAAGACAAAAATACTCAAACCTGTAAATACTCGTCAAAATATCTGCAATAGGTACCCGTAAAAAAATAGCTCATGGGTAAGAACGAGTATCATGATACCCGCTATGCGGGTACCCGCATATATATTTTTATTAAATATTTTATAATTAATTATTATTAATTTAATATTATATTTGTTTATATTATTATCACATCATCATAAAATTTAGTGATGAGACTATAATCATAAAATTATAATGACATATCATATTATTTAAGTAATAATTATTTTGTATAAATATATAATTAAAATTAAAAAGTTGTTGGATACCCACTATTCGCACAGATACCTACAAATAATGTATATATAAACACAAGTATACACTAACCGTACCCGTCCAATCCGTTGTTATCCCTAGAAGACAATAACAAATATACTTATAAACAAGTTTTCCAAAATCTAAGTGTACAACAACTTAACATCAACGTTATGATTTATGTGAATACCCATGTCTCCTAAAAGATGTTTCATGTATAATCATGCTATCAGGCCTTCCTAACCAGTAAAAATATAAACATCATTTTCATGCTACTTAAATCCTTTTAAAAAAAATTCAATTATTTGTTTTTTATTATTTTATTTCTAATTATTTGTTTTTTATTATTTTATTTCTCATAACAAATAATAATAATAAGCAATGGGTTATGAGTACCCAGCTCTAAAATCGTGTTTAGGTTCTGTTGTGTTTTGAGAAGCTGCTGCTTTTGTTTATTATTATGGCATTTTTTGGATCCACGAAACGTTTTTGTACTAAGGTTTCTCTATTGAGTGGTGGTTTTATAAGAACCTATAGCGGCGCCACAGGCCCAGAGCAAATGAATCTGATAAAGCAACTGAGACAGAGAACCAGTGCTCCTATTAAAGATGTCAAAGCTGCTCTTATTCTCTCTAATTGGGACATTGAGGAGGCTCAGAAGGAATTGAGGAAGAAGGGAAAAGTTTTGGCTTCAAAAAAATCATCTCGAACCGCTACTGAAGGTTTACTTGCCCTTGCCCAAAACCATAACAAAACTGCACTTATTGAACTCAACTGCGAGACTGACTTTGTTGCAAGGAATGAAATTTTTCAACACTTGGTTTGTTTCTTTCATTTCATACACAACTTAATTTCTATTTACAAGATCTATACATTATCATGTTAATTTTGCTTATTCTTTTGAAGGCCTTATCTTTAGCAAAGCAAGCCTTGTCGGTCCAAAACTATTCTCAACAGGTTTCTGGTGTCTTTCATCTTGGACCTGAATCTTTGGAGGTAAAATTTTCAAAATTACTTATCACTAGGTTTTATGGTGTGCGTATTTTTTTCTAGATTTGTGTATGCTGCCCGATTGAGCTTTCCCGATTTTATAAAAATTTAGTCTCAATGATTTCATGTAGAAGCTTTCCATGCCATATTAGCAGCTTCAAATTAACAATAATGCACTTACGTTGACGTGTTTATCTTGAAATGCTTAGCATATCTTTACTTTGATATATTACTGTAAATTTTGGGAGTGCTCATAATTGTATTTCTCTGATATTTTGACCCGTTGGACTACTTTGAATGTGTAATTATGCTCTGATGACACTTTTTACACCATGATCCCTCTTGATTTGCTACTGAAATGAAAATTGCTGGAATATGCATTTAAACAAGTTACTTTCACCAGGAGACGACACTGAATCTTGAGCATCCAAAGATCAGTGGAGAAACAACTGTTCACAATGCAATCATTGAAGTGGCTGCAATGATGGGGGAAAATGTTAAACTTAGAAGAGGTTATGTGATGCCTGCATCATCCCAGGGTCTTATATCTACATATCTCCATACCTGTCCCCAACCAGGTAAGTTGAGTTGTAGTATTCTTCTACTTTTGCATGTGCACATGGGCTCACACATGCTATATTCATGCATGCACATCTGCATACATAATGGTCAAGAAATCAATTCAGTATCATTTTCATTTAAAATATCTCGTGCTAAGTGTCAAATTCTTTGCACGACTGGTAAAGTTGACCCAAAATGATCCTAACTTCCTCCTATTTAACTAGGTCTGGGTCGCATTGCTGGAATTTTGTCTCTTGAAGTAGATGATGGTAAAACACAAGTGGATGCTGTTCAACGAGTTGGATCAGAATTGGCCATGCATTTAGTGGCAGCGAAACCATTATTCTTAACAAAGGATTTAGTGTCTTCAGATGCATTAGAAAATGAGCGTGAAATTCTTAAATCTCAGGTCAGTATTTTGTTTTTTGTTTTGGAGTTAAGTGCAGGTCTTTGCTCAGTATATGAATCATTATTGTTATCAACATAAGCTTAGGCTTCTATAGCTTCTATTCTTAGTATAATTTGAAAGATCATAATTAAATGCATGTTCAAAAAATAAGATGAATGTGCCATTCTCAATTATAGAGTCAGTTGATTTGTGTGCCAATACAAAAAGTTTATATTGTCTACTTAACTCATATTTTCCCAGCTTGGGCCGAGGGCACGGTGTGAAAGTTACAATGCTTGCATAGATGGAACTGACCTTTTGGCAACTGTCCTATGTTTCCTTCAGAGGATTATTTAAGATTTAGTTGGGTTTTGAGTGGTTTAGGGTCGTTTGTAGTTTAGTTTGGGTTTAATTTATACTTCAACTTACAGAGTTTCATTCTGCTGTCAAAACTGGCATTTTGTTTTGAACTCACATCTATGGCCAGTTACCCACAAAAGTTTTTCCCCTGATAAACGAAGAAATAAGTTAAGATGGAAAAGGATAATTACAAAGAGTGTAGATGATAAGAGATCCTCCTTACAAAGAAGGACTAACAAAATAAAAACAAACATCAAGCAAAGCATTCCAACCTGTCAACATAAACCCCTCTAAAAAGTTACACAAGTAGAAGCAAAACACCGAATCTTTTCCCAAAGAAGCTGCTCATTCAAAGAATTTGTCTTCTTTCCTTCTCCCAAAATCAGTAAAGTTTGTCAATTGAACTGGTTCGAGGACGTTGGTTAAACCCAGCACTTCTTTAAAAATACCAAAACGAATAATTACATAATGACGGGGTCACAAAAAATGTGATAACAAATGAGGAACAGTTTCTGAACTCACATCACTCATAACACACATTTAAGGGGAAATAGCCTTATTTGGCTTTCTTACCTGAAAATGTAGTTGGTGTTAATTTTATTAAGCACAACTGTCCAAACAAAGGACTTAACCTTGGAGGGAGCTTTGGACTTTCAAATAGGTTTTATCAAGTTGGGACAAACTCCATTTAAAGAATGAAAAGCCCCTTGTACATGGTTATAGTCCTTTTTGATCTGATCTTTTTCGCTGCTATATATACGTAACTATAGATGAATAAGAGCGTTTCATTATCCACCTTACAAATTGTGTGAGGATTTAGGATCATCCTATTTAGACCAATTCAACTTTTTTGATAAACCACTTATGACTA
The DNA here is from genome assembly GCA_009771035.1 of Lupinus albus. Taxonomy (NCBI): domain Eukaryota; kingdom Viridiplantae; phylum Streptophyta; class Magnoliopsida; order Fabales; family Fabaceae; genus Lupinus; species Lupinus albus. The sequence goes on along the minus strand of CM020007.1, from coordinate 14,584,578 downwards.
ACTTAAAAATTCAGAACTTAAGTTTTTTTCCTTCCAGCAAATTCAATCTACTCAATATCAATATTTGATGTCTTCATACTTCTAGTTCACGTGCCAAAGTGCTGCATTCTTCACTACATTATGGAAACTGATTTTTTTTTATATTTTTTTTTCATCTTAAATAAATTAAGACTGTTATGGTTTATATATATCAGGCAGAATCCTCTGGTAAGTCTCAGATGGCCATAGACAAAATGGTTGAGGGACGCCTACGCAAGTACTTTGAGGAAGTTGTGCTTATGGAGCAAAAATTTATTATGAACGACACCATGAATGTGAAGGTATGTGGGGTTTCTCTAAACTGAATTTGATCATTTTCACTGTGAGAATATTAAAATTAGGGGAGGGATCCACTTACTCCAAGAGTAAGTGGAAAATGACTTACTCCACATCTTAACCATCCAATCTTGGAAAATCCAATGGTTTGAATTGGTAAGTACATCTAAACTATTAGATTTTTTAAGATTGGATGGTTAAGATGTGGAGTAAGTCCTTTTCCACTTACTCTTGGAGTAAGTGGATCCCTCCTCTTAAAATTAATATAGCTATATTTTTTGGTCAATATCATGAATATGATTTGTAAAAAGCAAAAAAAAACTCTACCAATGCATCTGTTCGGTTATAACTTATAATCGATCGCCCTCTTTATTTATTTGGTTAATTTATTTGAGCCTCTTGTTTTATTTATTTAATATATTCATCTGGGGTATTTGATTCCACTATGCAGACAGTGTTGGATAATCTATCCAAGGAGGTGGGTTCATCTGTGAGGATTGTGAACTTTCTCAGAATGGAAGTTGGGGAAGGAATTGCAAGGTGAAACTTGTACCTGATTAGTCATTTTTCTTTTGCCCTTGTTTTAGAGTTTAGTTATTTACTATTTAGAAAAACTCATGGTGTTGAATATAAAAAAGACAAAACAAAGAAAAAGCCCTTGCAATTCGTTTGCAAATTAATTGTTTAAAATTTAGTTTGTACTGTATTACTGTACTTTTTTTTTAAAATGTAAATCATGGAAAAGGAAGGGGAAAATACAAGGTAGTTAAGAAAAAAAGACCAAGAAAGCGGTAAGCGAAGTTAACGGTAAAGTGTATGAGGGCTCATATAAATCTCTAGGTACCGACTACCGAGGGAAGGGAGAGAAGTGTCTACAAACTTGCAAAGGGTAGGGAAAGAAAGACAAGAGACTTGGACCAAGTGAAATGCATGAAAGACGAAAATGACAAAGTTTTGGTGAATGACAAAGATATTAAAGAAAGATAGAAGAACTGTTTTCACAAGACTTTCACTGATGAACATGATTTCTTGCTTTCTGGAAGACTAAACATGAAAGAGAAAGATCAAAATTATACTTTTCATCGTAGAATTCGGGACTTGGAGGTGAAAGAAGCTTTAAAAATTATGAAGAATGAAAATGTGGTTGGACCGGATAATATACCTATTGAGGTCTGTAAGACTGTAAGATTATGGAGAGAAGAGCATTAGATGACTCACAAAGTAGTTTAATGGGATCATGAGATCTAAGAAGATTCCAAACGAGTAGAGGATAAAAATTTTAATCCCTATTTATAAGAACATGAGCGACACACAGAATTGTGCAAACTATAAGAGATTTAAGGAGCATGATTTGTGATGAAACATTATGATGTCGTTCAATCCATGTAGTCGACCCAACCTAGTGAGATTAATTTTGTTGATCAAACTCCCATTATGCTTTCAATATTTGGGAGCTTGGCTGATTTTCTGAACCATAATTTGCAGGCAAGAAGCAGATGCATCTGAGCCTGTTGCTCAGTCTGCCTAATTCATGGAGGAAACTTTGAATAGCTCAGGTTTGTTTGTTAGTCTTTTTTTATGCCATAGCTGATAATGTTTTGTGTGGGCTCTCATTTAAACACTAATGTTCCATTTATTGATCCAGGAAACTTGTGAGGTACAAGATTCTGTTGAAAATTCTGCTCCATGGTTGAAAGCTTGAGTAGTTTCCATTAGATTATGTTAAAATTTGCTCCATATGGGTGTTGCCTTCAAATGACAAAGTTTTGTTTCTGCATCTTTTGTGTGTTCATGGAGTTTTTAAGTTATAGTTTAATTTTTTTTTACCAAGCTTATAATTTCTTAGCACTGCCATGGCAGCATATATGCACTATTTGCTACAGTCACCATCGAATAATATTCTTTACCATTTTCACTATCACCTTCTTTTGACATTGTCAGTGCCATTGTATTACACCCTCCTCCATTGTTTTCGATGGGATGTGTCGAATTTGAGCTAAAAATTGAGTTTGTTTAATAAAAGAGTCACTTTTAATTAAGTACAAAAGCACATTAGCTGGTTTGATTATTTACATGTATCACAAATATTTTATAATTACTTTATACATGTACTTTACAATGGAATTTTTTTTTTGTAGTTTAAACTTATCTAAAACCTTCTCAATTGTAATTTATCTTTGAAAGATATAACATCTAGTCCAAGTTAGGAATGTTATTGGGTATGGATGGGTCGTTAGTGTATTACTGGGCCTGTCCCGTTCTGCTATTTTGGGATTCGGAGTCGTCCCAGACTTGTGCATGCATTCGATGGGTCTTTTACATGTATGTCCTTGAGTATTCATCTGATTTGTTGGTACTCATAAATTTAGAAAATATTAAAGAAATTCCAAACAACTTATATATTTGCACATATTATTTTAGACAACCGAAAGAAGAAAATGATAATAAAATTATAAACCATAATTAAAGTATAAGTACATAGATTTAAATTGTCACTTAAATATATTTTTTTTACTAAAATAATACAACAAAGTATATCAAACATCTAAGATATATCCTCAACATAATATTATACCACATTTTTGCATTAATAAATATAACATCATTCTTTAACAATATAATATCACAATTATGATAAAAAATATGTTCAGTTATATTATTTTTTATAAATATATAGATTTAGGAATTGCGGGTTTGAGTATAGCGAATTTTGATATCGTTGATCCTAACTATCCCCATGATTAAAAATATAGACTCATACTCAATTCATTGTTGGTATTACGAATAGGTACCTACTTATTCAGATATTCATCGTCATCAAGTTAGCAACTTTAAAATAAAGTGATCTAATTCATTAATTGCTACATGTTACACTTCAATATCTTCTCCATTAATTTTTTTTTGCCTTTTAAAGCTTTCTAAAAGACTAAAAAATTTAGACAAATATATGAGAGGTATCCAAGTCATTGTCTTCCTTATTTTTCTTTTACTATTTTTAGCTCGGGGAAAGTAAGAGAAATATAATGTTTTAGAGTCATCTTATAGTGTATTTTATGATTATGAAGCATTCTATTTCTTTTCATCCTTCTCTAAAACTCAACTTACAAACAAACCGTGAGGAACAACAATCTACTAGAAATTCAATTAGCCGAGGGGAAGAAGAGTGGTAATTTTTGAATTGGTCTAATTTAATTACTTTAAATCAAGTCCAAAAACATGTTACTTATTGGTTTTAATTTATTTATTAAGAAGATGATATTTGGAACATTGAGGATCCACTTACTCCAAGTATAAGTTTTTTAAACTTACTCTAAATCTTAGCCATCAATTCTAGGGAAATCCAATGGTTTGAATTAGTGAGTAGATCTATACTATTGAATTTTCATAGAATTGATGACTAAGATGTGAAATAAGTTTAAAAAACTTACTATTCGTGAATTCCTCATTTTAATTATGATAGCATAGAAGTTTAGATACTATCTACTATCCAAATTGAATCTTAGCAAAATTTAAGAGAGTTTATGTTAAAATTTCCAACTTTAATAGACAACTTAATACCATTTAAAATTGTGAACAAGTTTATATGAGTTTCTGACAAATTTTTATATGAAATTCATTACTAATTTCATTCATTACTAATTTTTATGTTTTGATTTTACACATTGTCACCTAATGTCTGCAATGAGGAAAGATTTGGGGTAGCAAATTGATATACTTGTTCATAAGAGATAATAATTTCTATTTTTGTATATTCCTATTGGATTTCATATCAGATGAAGAAGAAGAAAAACTTGATAATTTCTTTTTATTGAATTGAGTAATAAATACAACAAATAATTTATATAGAAAGGAGGAAAACTTACTATCCTAACAACCAAACTAACCCTTCTATTATTTGAAAAAGTACTAATAATTTTCACACATATATTTACATATATATATTCCAATACTGAGTAGATGGTTGCAACTCCTAGTTTGAACATAAGATGATTAAACGGAATAGGCTCCAAAGCCTTAGTGAAAAGATCTGCAACTTGATCAAGTATAAAAATAGGTAGTAAATGAAAAAAACTTGTTTTATAAACGTACACGGTGACATGACATTGCAAGCTTGTAATAACAAGTAGGGATGACAATGAGGCGGGGTGGGCACGAGTAGTGCATACCCGCACTATTTGCCAGTAAGCGTGCGGATAGCAGTTATCCGTGGATATCCAACGAGTTTTCAGTTTTAATTATATTTTTATATATTTTATAATAACTAATATATAAATAATTATTAATTGAATAATATAATATGTATATGATGATTTTATGATTATAGTCCCATCACTAAATTTTATTATGAAATAATAATAAAATAAACATATATAATGTTAAAATAATAATTAAGTATAAAATAATTAACTAAAATATATACGCGAGTACTTGCAGGGTATATACAATGATAACATCCTAACAGATATTTTGCGGGTAATCATTGCGGATATTTTGACGGGTACATACGAGTTGGGTATTTTTGTCATTCCTATTAACAAGTATCATTTGTATGGATGGGGATCACATGTCCCCATTCATGTCCCACTATGTGTACCAAACCAATGAGAAAGTTACATTCAATTAAAAAGACTAATAATAAAATAAGAAATTAATATTGTAATATTATTCTGTGAAATTTGATTGGTTAGTGGCAAGGAATCCTTGTCCCATGATCCCATTCTTCATATTGATTTATTGCAAGCTGTTTAGAATTCATCCAAGAATGCACCGTGCTGAACAAAAATGGTGTTTCCAAATTCAGAAGGGGATTTGTGAAATAGAGGATTCTGTGAGATTTGAGAAAGAGAAAGAAAATGAGATTCTTCCAAATTGGAAAAGGTAATAGAGCATAGTTAATAATTGTTTAATGTTTGTGCATAACCTCTCAAGTTGGTTATTAGGGTTTTCTACAAATTTTGAAAATGGTTATCTTATATCAGGTCAATCATATAAGACCATGAATGAAATTTATGGAGACTTCAACTATATGATTCAAGAGGTTTGATAAAATGATGGAGTATTTTAGGTGTTTCTTGTGATAAAAATGTACGCTCAAGGTAAAAAACTCTTACACTTATAACATGGCAATCAATGATTGTAATGGATAGGTATCTATAAATAATACCTGTAATGGGTCTGGTCTAGGTCGTTATCTTTAGACCTACAGTTAATTGACACTTGAAATTTTAAGACTCGTTGTTGGATGGATCTGAGTAATAAGGTATCCAGATCTGTGGGTATCAGACACATTATTCCTTCCTAAATATATGTATATATAACAACATAATTATAATATTATATTAATCATAATTATAATGTTTTCTTAATCCATAATTGTAATATCATATTAATTCATAAATGTGATTGTTATATTGTTAAATATTGATGTTATAGTGTTAAGCATTTACGTGATGTTGTTAATTCATGTGTAATCTAATATTATGTTGATTAAACGATTCTTACTAAATCAATTTTACATCGTAACGTTAAAGTAATGACTTCGTTTATATTTGTTTTAGTAAGATGAGTTGTGTTTAATAGTCAATTTTTAATTTTAAATTATGTTTTATAATTTTTTCTCTGATTGATTATCTAAATAATATATAAGGTTGTAGGAAACAAACACGTAATTACTTAAGTTGCTCGCAATTATTTTTAGTGTTTTTGAATTTGTGGGAACTCACAGATCTGCTGGGTACCCAAGGACTTGCAGGTAGCAGATCGAACAGGTATCAACACAGATCTGAGACAGGTCTGGGTTCAAAAATGAAGCGATACGGCGAGTATCTGGGTAATGAACTAACCAGACTCAACCAGACCTCATTAGGAATGACAACGATGTGGATCGGGGTCAGGTTTGCGCTTACCCAACCCCGAAATCCAAAACCCGAACCCAAACCCAAATTGAGCGGGGTTTAAATTATTAATACCAAACCCGAAACCTGACGGGAACTCGAAAATACCTCAAATGGTTAATGAAATAACATCCCATTGAATAAAGGTCAGAAGAAAATATCAAATAAAAGCTTTTTCAAATACCTGAAATTGTTTTTTCAATCAACACTTTTGGCAAATGTTTCATTGTAATGAAATTTTATATCAAATAAAAGTTAGAAAAATATATATTAAAATGTTAACTTATATAGTTTATTAATCGGGATGGGTTTGGGGTAGGGTTCCACATGTAACAAACCCGAACCTAAAAATTAACATCAGGTAAAATTCAAACCCCAAACCCAATAACAACAGATTTTACCTATTAAATTCTGGTTAAGTTCAAACGAATACCAACGAGTTCGATTTTTATCGTCATCCTTAGACCTGATTATGATTCCTAATGGCAAAGTATAATAGTGGCACATGAAAGTATGTATTTTTTCTTTTAAAAAGGAGGGTTGGAACATTAAGTTCGGGCGAGGTTTACTCCCCTTCATAATTCTATATTTAGAACTTGTTAGTACCAAGTTATCTCTGTTTCTCTCTTCCTTTGCACTCTTTTTTCTTTTTCTTTTGTTACCTTTGTCCTATGATGGAATTCATGTTTTCTCATACACGCATAGAGTAGTACAAAGAGTTTGCATGTTTTTTATATTCTCATTTTTATGATCATCAATATATTTAATAATAAGAAGCAACAAACAATATGTTGCAAAGGGCTGCAAGCAATGCATATTCATGGTGGTGGGCTAGTCACATTAGAACTAAGCAATCAAAATGGATGGAACAAAACCTTCAAGGTCAGCTTTTTCTCATTTTATTTCTTATTTTCAAACAAATCATTCTCCAATTTATCATTCTTTTTGTTATATCATATTATGTATTAACATTGACAATTTGGATCGTCCTGTCCGTGTAATACCTGCCTAAATTAGAGTGGGTTTGGGCATGCCCGATTGTGAAAACCAACATGAAAACTAATAAAAAGTACATAAACCTAAGCAAAATTAAAAAATAAATGTGACATAACACAAAAATGTATTTGTTTCAAACATAAAGTGTATTAGTTCAAACAATTTAGCTCATAATGATTAAAACATAACACTTAATAATTAAGCTCAAAATACTTACGGGCGGCCTGCCCTATCCATTATAACTGCCCATGGACGAATCGGGCGTTTTGGGCTAATGGACGGATTTTTCATGTCGTGTCCGCCCAATAACTGTGGGCTGGCTGGACCAATGAGCATAACCCAAATTGCAGTGATAAATAATTACCCAATTCACAGTAGCAGTAGGTATGTTGTTCATTTCAGTGTTCAATTGTTCATATCTTTTTATAACATTATTACAAGACTTTACTTAAATGAACTCAATACATGGTATGTTACATGATGAATTCAATGCACATTAATGAGAGAATTAGATATCTATGATAATATATAAGATTTGGATGATCAATTAAATATTGAACTAATCCTTCATGCTAAATGTTTGCCTTACATGCAAATAGAATATAATGATGGATGCTAACTTATTTATTAGAGAACTAAATTTAAGATTTGTTTCAATTCAACGTTAGTTTTATGCCAATGTATGATATGGTATATTGATTTACCTATCAACTAAAATATATATGAAAAATGCAGATATGGAGGAAAAAGTGCAAAGTGTTTTGAAGCTCCTAGGGGAAGATGGAGATTCCTTTGCAAAGAGAGCAAATATGTATTTCAAAAGTAGACCAGAGTTGATAAACTTCGTGGAAGAATCATTTCGGGCATACCGATCCTTAGCTGATCGGTATGATCACATATCAACAGAGCTGCAACAAGCCAACAACACCATTGCTTCGGTTTGTCCAGATCAAGTACCTTATTTGGATGATGATGACGATGACGATACATCAACAAGGCCTCCGAGAAAAATGCCAGACGGGTTCAAACCGAATGTTCCTAATGTTCCAAAGCCTCCACTTAAAGATTTAAAAAGTGTCATAACGTCAGCCACGAAGAAACTCAATCCTAAGAAGGCAGCTGTCAAAGTTGCAAGTGCAAATACTAGAGTTCCGAAATCTGGATTAAGCAAAAATGCGGTGCGCGAAGAGATTGACAAGATTCAGAAACAGATTCTAGCATTACAAACTGTGAAGGAATTTGTGAAGAGCTCATATGATAGTGCCACTGCTAGGTACTGGGAGACTGATGAGCAGATTAAGGAATTGCAAGAGAAAGTCTCTGGTTTGCAAGATGAAGTTGGTGAAGGTATTGTTATCGATGACGAGGAAGCTCGTCGTTTAATGGCAGAAGCGGCTCTTAAATCATGCCACGAGACATTGTCACAGTTGGAAGAAAAACAAGCTTTATCACTTGACGAAACTAGAATTGAGTCCAAAAGGATAAAGGATGTTAAGGCTAAGTTAAGTTCCCTTATGGATGAGCTGGATTATGATCAAACCGATCCGAAGGAACCAAGGGCTAAAAGAGATGTAAAAGAAGTACCGGAAACAAAGGACTTGGATGAAAATGTTGAAAAGATGACTCAGCAGAGACAGGAACTGCAGTTATTACAGGATAAAATTAAGGAACACTTTGAGGTTGACTCCTATTCCGCTCTCACCGTGACAGAAATGGCAGAGAAGATTGATGAGCTTGTGACCAAAGTGATCAACTTAGAAACTGCAGTTTCGTCGCAGACAGCTTTGGTAAAGAGACTAAGAATAGAAACTGATGAACTTAATTCCGTGGTTCGTACTCTAGAAAACGATAAGGAAAGTTTGATCAACGACAAAGCTAAATTGAACAACCATCTGAAAGAAATGGAAGAAAAGCTACATGAGGTACAAGATCTGAACCAAATTGTTGAAGGCCAGAACAGCAACCTCCAAACCCATTTCACTGAAGCACATTGTAATCTTGATCATCTCTCGGATAAAGTCCAAGATGTGAAGCCAGATGAAGAGGTTGAGGTTAGAGATGTATCACAAATCGAAACCAGTTCGTCAAGTGCGGAATTAAAATATGACGTTGAAGGACAAGATGCATTGGATAAAGACGATGTCTTATTGAATGATGCCGAGTCTTGTGAGGATATCAAGATCACTGCTTCGGTAGAAGATCCTGTAAAATCAGATCAGGATCTAAAGGTCACTAATATGTTAGAAGATCATCTATTGTCATACAACAAGCCTAATCTTACTGGTTCATTAGATAATGATATGAAGGTCATTGTTTCTTCCGAAAATAAAATCGAGGACACCGATTCGCTGAAATTGGAACAGGCAGCGAGGCACGAAGATGAACCTGATTGGCGGCAATTATTTACAAAAGGGATGCAGGATAGAGAAAAAGCTCTACTGACTGAGTATACTAATACTCTTCGGAATTACAAAGATATGAAGAGCCAGCTAGCTGAATTAGAGAAGCAAAAACAAGACACCCTATTTGATTCATCTTTGCAGCTCAAAGAATTGAAGACTGCCAATGCCTTGAAAGATGAAGAGATCAGACTCCTACGTCAGAAGCTAGATTTCCTGCAGGAAAGCATGGATTTAGGAGAATTAACTTCGGTAATGCCACCAGAAAATCACGACATCGACGCAACTTTAAAAATTGAAGAACCTGAAACTACATCAGTCATTGAAGAGAAGTTCCGAACAGACATTGATGAACTTCTGGAGGAAAACTTGGCTTTCTGGTATAAATTCAGTACTTCTTTCACAGGAATACAAAAATTTGAAACCACTATCAAAGATTTATTGACTGAGGTATCATCGCTCGATGAAAAATTGAAAAAATCAACAGAAGGCAGTAGTAGCACAAAATATTCTTTGAAATCAGATGCACGGCCACTTTACAATCACCTTGCAGAGATCCAAAGTGAACTAACACCCTGGTTGGAAAACACCGCGTTGCTGAAAGAAGAACTACAACACCGATTTTCATCGTTGTGCGAGATCCAAGAAGAGATAACAACAGCATTGAAAGCCAGTGCTGGAGATGATGATTTCAAGTTCACAAGCTATCAAGCAGCCAAGTTCCAAGGTGAGGTTTTGAACATGAAACAAGAGAACAACAGGGTTGCTGATGAACTTCAAGCAGGTTTAGATCTTGTAACAACTCTCCAGCTCGATGTTGAGAAGGCTCTTGCGAAGTTGAACGAGCAATTCGGGCTCTCAAATTCTACGAGAAGTCAGACGACTCATTCAGATTCTCGCAACGGGGTTCCTCTGAGGTCATTTATATTTGGTGTCAAACCAAAGAAACAAAAACAATCAATATTCTCCTGCATGACCCCTGCAATGCATAAGAAATACCGTACTTCGAGAGGATAAAACCATATGTAAAATATTCTTACTGTATTTCTTCCACCATTCGCCTCTTTTTCGTAATTCAGTTTGATTAGCTTCATTAGATAGTGTGTTGAGATTTGAGAGTGCATTTTTTACTAAAAGGGAAAAGATTCATTTTGTGCTTCTAAACAAATTTGCAGAAGCATGACAAAATATAATTTTCAGCTTGCTCTTATCTTTGAATTTTGAGCTTCTTCCTTCTTTTTTGAACATATATTATTGGTTCAATCTTTCTGTGATTGATAAAACTGCATTACTCAAAGAAGAAATGTGACAGAGATAGTAGAGATAGGTGGAAAATAATTCATTTGATTCAGCAGAATATCAATTACAAGCTTGGTTGAACCATGCAAATTATTTATTTATACATTAATACAACTACATATGTTGTTACCTTAAGGATCCTTGTTTTGTCTATGCTTTATCATGATAACAAATATACCACTTTCTGTGATGATCATAACTATGCTTGATCTTGGTTATAGGAAAATTTGTAGATAGAAAAACTAGGGCTCAGTCTCATATAAAAATCCCCGTCTTGCTGGTAGAAATGACAATAGGGCGGATGTGTGTCGGGTTTGTGCTTACCAAACCCGAATTAAGAGGGGTTGAAAATAATGCTACCATGCATGAACCCGTTGTGTTTCGGGTAACTCGAACCCGGCGGGACCCACCCAAAACATGTATTTTATATATATATTTGGGTTTTATATATATTTATCTCTAATTTTATAACTGTACATATATTAATCGGGATCTGTGTATGGTATCAACTATACCAAATTCGAACCCGAAAATTGAAAACAGTAATACCTGAACTTAGTGACATCGGGTTTTCCGCATTAAATTCGGATTAAGTTTAGACGAATATCCACAGGCTACGAGTTCAATTTTCATTGTCATCCATACTTGGTATGAAGATGTTAGCTAGTGTCATACATGATGTATTTAATTTTAATATCTTGAAGGGAGACATAAATGGTATATTTTTCTTTCCATTTTCTCAATTGCCAACCAAGAAACATGGATAGAGGGTGGAACATTTGAATGATATTATAGGGGGAAATTAAGAAGAGGAAAGAGTGAAATAGGCTTTGAATAATTCACTAATAATTTTATTTAGAGTGGTGTATTAAAAAAATTTGTATGTACCAATTTGGTCACTGAAAATTGAAAATTCAAAGTAATCTCAAAAACATCAAAGTTGGTCAAAAGAGTCTTTTTTTAGAATATTTAATGAACAGGCGTTGATTGTTATATTTGTATGAACCGTGCAGGTCAAGAAATTAGTATAAGCCTAGTCGAGTAACATTGCATTCTGAACATAAGAATACTTCTATAACAATAATAATATACTAATACTCAATGCTCTCACTTAACCAAATAACATCTCTGATTCTATCTTAGAAAAACAAGAGAAAATATTAACAGAAATACTTTTAAAAAAAATCATTTATTTGATCACAAAACTTTTAATTTATGGAATTATAGAAGTTTGAGTCTAACCTGTTAGTCTATTTAAAAAAAGTTAAAGTCCGGGTCTGACATATTTAAAAGTCTAACCAATTAGCTGGTTCAAATGTCTACTATACTATATGGTTATAAAATAAGTTACTAAATCTACATTTAAATGGACTAATAGGTCTACTTTTAAATATGTTCGTTTAACTCTAATAATTAAATTATATTTTTGTATATATTTTTATATTAAAATTAAACGCATATATATATATATAATATAAAGAGGGATCTATTGACTTTAAGAGTAAGTTTTTTTAACTTACTTCACATTTTAGCCATCAATTATAGGGAAATTCAATGGTTTAGATCTACCCACTAATTCAAACTATTGGATTTCCCTAGAATTAATGACCAAGATGTGAAGTAAGTTAAATTTTTTTTACTCTTACAATAAGTAAATCATGGCACATAATATATTATATTAGTATAATATAAAAATTGTTATATAATATTAAGACTATTAGGTTTTGTAGGTCTTTTAATGATCTAAAATATGTGATGTTTAGTACATTAGTTTGTGATGATTGAAAAGGAAGAAGAGGGAAAACCCCAAAAGTCATTTCCCGCCATTTAAACAAAATTTCATTGTTTGTGATATTGAATCTAGAATGGGGAAGAAGATGAAGAAGATAATCGTTGAGAATGAGAATTCAGAAGATAAACCACCCATTGATGATGGCATTGAAATCGTTTCCATTGGTTCTCTCTACAAAGGTCCCTGGGACAAGAAGTTTTGGACCACTTCTAGGGTTTCATTTCTTTCCACACTCTCCCTCTTTTTATTTTATTTTAATTTCTATTCTATCATTGCGTTGCTCTCATAGTAGAATCACTACATACATGTGACCTATCAAGAGGATTACACGTGAATGAATATTTATTAGATTTACAATCAAACATTTTTTGACATTCAAATTAAACAAAAAGGTAATGTGTCATACTTTATCTAAGTTTTGTTTTTATTATTACTACTATTGCTGACGTGACACATGTATTCACTGTTCTGTTATGTTTAGGGAAAAGATCGATATCCGTATCCGATTGGTTATAGAGTTATTAGAGTTCACAATGGGAACACTTATAACTTGCAAATTCATCAAGGTCTTAATGCCCCTACATTTTCGGTTTGTATTCTCTATATGTTTTTTTTATTCAATATTATTAGTGTTTTACATTGCATTCTGCAATATTGCGGTTTTGGAAGTCTATTGCAACAACATCACATATCGGCCGCATTTTCCTGTCATTGCGGTAAACACAACGTAACCACAATTGTGGCACAACCTTAATGTTTTAAATTGCACGTGCAATATTGCGATTTTGGAGTCTGATGCAACTGCAACGGTATCACGTATCGGCCACATTTTCATGCAATTGCGGTGAACATAATTGTGACTCGACCTTAATGTTTTAAATTGCACTACACAATTGCACGTGCAATATTATGATTTTGGAGTCTTCTGCGACCGCAACGACATCACAAATCGGCCGCATTTTTTTGCAATTGTGTCACAACTACAATTTAAGACACTAAGTATGATAAAAATCTAGAACTTGCTTGGAGATTATTAAACAATTTCAGTTACTCCTTGTTAATGCAGATTTCTTCTGATGATGGGATTTCAATTTCTGGGAAAACTCCAGACTTTGCATGGGGAGAATTTCAGAAGAAAGGTTGTCCTCGTACAAAGATTTGGCATGGGAAGAGACTTTCATCAAAGATGGATGGCTTGGAGGTATTAATCCGTGACACTGATATTTCCGTTTGAAGAAAATACCAGATTTTTTGCTTATAGTATCAGAAGAAAATGCTTTGTCATAAGCTCAAAGTAACTGTTAGACATCCATGATATCATTTCCCCCTTTTTATTACTACTTTTCAGTTATATGTGCGGAGTTTGTTAATTTAGCTGCTAGTTTTAGATCGTTTGGCTGTCTGTATCTTATACTTGGAATTAGCGAGATAGTAAAGTTTAAGTACAAAAAGAAGGAAATAGGATCGTCGCCTTGTTTGATTTATTATTCTTGTAGCTTCATAATAATCAGCGAGTTAGTCAATAGTTTTTATATTGTCCCAACATATACACCTTTAGTAGTATACGCCTCAAACATATCATAACTCAGAAATGCAGCCACTGTTTACATCTAAAAGCCTGTGAATTCATAAATGTGAGACAAACTACTTGTGTCATGTTGTAAGTGTGTTTTTGGATTGATAAGTTCTTCAATGCTTCATGATTTGCACCTCAAAACTTTTCTGTTGTTTCACGACTTCTATTTTGTTATTTGTTCATGATTTCTTTAATGAGTATGCACTGGGATTGGAGAGCTTTGTAGGCTTGTAGCACTATGACCTTGTTTATGTTTTTGTCCGTAAGGGTATCTTATCTTTCTCTCTACTTGTATCTCTTCTTTTCTCTTTTCAGTAATTTATCTTTATTTATCCCAAGATGTTAAATGAGTTCTTTTGAACCTACGAGATTTGTATCTAGGTACATGCATTTTGCAACTGTTGCAGCCTATGTGATGATCAATTTCATGGTTCTCCTTCTTTTCCTGTTATATTATTATTCATTTCACAACTATTCATTCCTTATATTACGTTCTTCATCCCTTATGTGTTATGTCGATGTGCTTATTCTAGTTTCTTCTGTTTTCATCACATGCAGTTTTTTGGGTTCAAAAATCCGTTCATCCAGAGGTTGCTTCGGGAACTGGTGGCCGATAGAAATGGAATATCAGAGCGGAGCTTGGTATCCTCAAACTTTGGTGATGGGATGTCTATAGCAGAGCATGACAATTGCGCTATAGACTTAGGCACACATCCCGATTTACTACTTTGCTTGGAAAGATCGCATATTACAGGGAAGAGAAGCAGACATGAAATTAAAAGTAAAAGTTCATATCGGGAAGTTAGACCCCATTCTCAAGAACTCAAGTGTAGCAGAGCTTCAAATGTAAAGAATGAAAATAATCTTGGCCAGGGGAGTTCTGCAACCCACAGTGGTTCAGACGAAGAGATTGGTATCCACAATCACATTGGTGTATCATCCTCATTGCAAGTAATTTCCCCTGCCAGTGAAAGCAATACTGGCATCTCATCCAAAAATGGGTTACTATTGAATCCTATCCCCATATCTGATGATAAGAAAGTGGGATCCATTCCTTCAAAGTTACCAACTGGGTTTATTGATTCTAAAAATTTCAAAACTACAGAAATAAATTCAAAGTTATCCACTGAAGAAGAACCTGTAAGCATAACGTTGAATTTTTATTATTATATTGAACATTATTCATTGGAGATATGTTGCTTCATAAAATCTAGTGAGTGTTATTCAGTGGAAACATGTTTCCTAATTGTGATGGTCTCGATAAAACTGACTGGAAAAGGATATAAATCTTAGAAGTGATATATTTTAAAATAATAATTTTTTTGGTATACTCTGTTATAAAAGAAGAGCTCTTAACTTCTTGCAGATTAATGGGTCACATGATGCAGAGTTGAAAATGTCCAGCTTCATGAAAACATCAGATGACAAGATACTGATACAGTCATGTTTTGAAGAGTCAAAAGATCGTATTGGCATTGATCTTTGTGCTCCAGATACCCTAGATTTTGAGCAAGGTATTTATATTTTTATGTTTGAACTGTTAAACCTTTGTTTTCCACTTTTAGTAATTTCCAACATCTGCGTCCACTTTTTGTTGATGGGATAAAGATTTATTTTTGGTCTAGATGTTGTGGTACTCATACTCATATTTATTCAATTCTGTTATAATTTTGGGATCTATATTTGCTTTTGATCCTTTCAAATTTGAGGTATTAAAGGCTTGTTGGCGCTGCTTAATAGCTTTGGCAACATTGAATAGAGTAGGGTTCTTTATAGATTGAAGACATGAAGTTTCATTTATTTAGTGATAATGTCAATTATAGAGACCTTAAATGTATGGGTTCCAGGTTGGGTTCCATTTCTCTATACAGCATCATGGAATCATGGGTGTTTTGTTTTTAAATATAGTTCCTCATAATCCATCCTCTGAAAGATCTGCACAACTTTCAGTACATTTAGGATTATTCTAAAACATCCCCTCCTTCAATCTCCAGTTTCTTTCTTGTTTATCTCTGTTCTCTTCTCCATTTTAGTGTACATTCTAGAGAGCACTTACACTAGTAAATTACAGAAAATACTGATGAACCTGCACCAAGTAACCTGGATAAGAATGCTTACAGTGGGGCAGCCTGTGGGATCACCTCTGGGGATTTGTTAAACCCAGAACATGAAGTGTTCAATTCTAATTCAAGTCCAAGCTCTGACAAAGGGGATTTTGATTCATCTGGGCAAGATGTGGCAAAGTCAATGATTTCACTTCTACTTCCTCAAGCAGTTCCTCTTCTGAGAAACGTTTCAATGAATAAGAAGTCTATCATTAGCCCTGCAGATAGGTCGCCTTCAAGGGTGAACTGTAAGGAAGCGCAAAATGAAGTTGGATGTAACTTGGATGTACCATTATTTGGTAAATATACTCATCTGTTGCACCAGGGTTTTTGATATAGTATGTAGTCCTCTTATTCTTCCCTTTTTTACGTGTTAATGTATTTATGTGCTTTATTGGAACATATGTTTATACTGCAGGTGTAGTGGTGGCTGAGGATAAATATGGGGAACAGGGGGAAAAGATACATGGGCCAAATACAGAATTGTCTTCAGATACTCATAATTCTGAACTTATGAAGTCTATTGTTTTTGACAGTTTTGAGTATAGTCCATGTGAGGGGGATTTTAAAACCGAACAGGCCATCTTATCTTCTGATATTTCTGAAGCTGGTAGAGCTAGTTTCAATAAAGGGAAGCTTCCTATTTGTGATTTGCCAAAAGGATCATCAATGTGTGCTTCTGAGTTGGAATTTAAAGACAGCCCTCAGGATGGTGATGCATGCATTCCGGATTCTTTTCTTCCTGACATGTCTCCTGTGGACAAAATTATTTCTGAAAGAAGCAATGATGCTTGCTCAGATCTGAAACAAAATCAAGTGCATGCTGCTTTCAATTTGATGCAAAAGGAACTTTTAACTGCTCATGATTTTACTGAAGGTAATGTGTTTATGATATCTGGCATGGTTAATTTTTCCAATGCAGATAAGCATTGCCAGAAAGGATTAAATGTAGATTTTAATATAATTTAATTTTTTTTTAAAGTAAGAGACATTTATTTGTCACTATCAATCTAATTACATGCCAATCCAACAACACTGTTGTAGCAAATCATTAGCATATTTTGGTATCAAATAAAAAATGGAGCTTAACGATCTGTGCCTAGGGCTTAATTGTATTTTTCTCTTATCCAATTATAACCATTCCTTGCAAAAAATTTAAAAAAAAATGTAGGTATCAGTAATGCAGTCTCAGATGTAACACCACATAGGATGGAAACACTTGCAGAGACACAAGATGAAGGTGTAATTAAAACAAGCAAAGTGGATAGAACAATTATGTCCTCTTCTAAATCAGTAAAATACGTATACACCAGAAGAAAGCTCCGAAAAGCTGCTCCCCTCCAAGGAAATTGTTCATTCGAGGAGAGTACTAAGCATGGCAAGTTTGAACATGGTACTCCTCCTGTAATGCATACTGCTGAAGCCACCTTGCATCCCACAGAAACAATTCAAATGAACACTTCTAATGGTAAACCATGTGAACCATATGATTCTGCTCACTTACATGTAGAAACACCTCAAACTCATAGTGTGTTTATGGGTGGACATAACAACCTTGTCGAAATAAACCCAACATCATCTCAGAATCCAAACCCAATGGCCTGTGAAAATAAGTGCTCTGGTTCCAAGGAGGCTAACTATATTTCTGAACCAATGCCCCACAGGAACCAGGAGCTCGGGAATGATCTGGGCAGGAATGTCAAGTTTGTTGGAAGCTACTTACACCCAATGCCTGTATCATCATTACTTCTAAACATGAGAGAGGATGAAATTCACATTTGTGTTTTATGTGGCCTTCCGATGGATCAGTACAGGACCCTGTTCACTTACAAGATAGTAGTTAATGAACTGGGTTTAGGATGCCCTTCTGTCATGGCTCACACCTCAATACTGTTGCCAGATCCCAAATATAACTTCATGCGAGACGTAAGTTGTTTTCTTTGTTCACTTTCGACCATTTTCCTTATTTGCACTGAACTGTTGGTTACATAAATGCTCACTGTCAAAATTTATGGCGTCATGTGCTAGATTATGGTGGAAAGATCGGGGGTGCAGTTGACTCCTGATGGACAGTGTATTGTCTTGCTAGGCAGCATAAAAACTCCCAGCTGCAGGTTAAATATTTCTACAGGTTTGAGTTGATATTTAATAAATTGAAACCATATTAAATAGAATAGTTAAATATCTTCTCTTCGTAGGGAAGGAAAAATTTCTTGTTGTTGCTCAACATGTACATCTGCTTGCTGCTCCAAGAAGAATGCTTTGAAAATTGTCCGAGTAGAACATGGTTATGTTTCAGTTGTAGCGACACTGACAGCTGTAGACATTGTGCATTGTATATTGGTTTGTGAACCTAAACGACTTGTTTCTGTTGGAGAGAGTGGGAGACTGCAAGTGTGGGTCATGAATTCAACATGGAGGTAATTAATTTCTTTAATTTTTTTGTCCTGACATTTAAGCGAATCTAATGCCCACCATATCTGCTATTATAGTCCTCTGAGCCATTCATGTCCTTTTCAGTTTTCAGATTACTTAAACTTTTTTCTTTTAATTTTTTTAGTGATCAACTTATCTGTTGATTTCATCTAGTTTTATTTATAGCGGAGAGCGTGGATATGACCAAAGTTGTGGTGTTTTTCATGGCAAATATCATTAGAATATTAGGAAAACTGTTACTGAAATATGGAATATTTTTTATCATGATGAGTTATTGTAATATTTGTCTGGTTGTGGTCTATAATGTATTGTTATCCATTTTTGTTGCAAAAAAGTATTTATGATTTAGTTACTATTTTTATTAGTATATTGATAAGACTAGGAGGAGGCATAGTATTAAAAATATATATAGAAGGGGAAATAGAAAGGTTTGGGGGGAGAATTCCTAAAGTACCCCTGCCTGTTTTAATTCTATTTAAATTAGTAGTTAGTAGGGAGTTAGGACTATATATAGAAAATAAATCGAAATAAGAGAAAGGAGGAGAATTGGGATTTTGCATCTGGTTGTGGAACCAGGAGGGGTCGTGGGACCTAGGGTGAATTCATCAATTCTTGTAATACACATTTTTTCCCAATAATTTCATTGATATACAATCTAACCTAGAATCATATTGATTTGGGTTGAGGCATTCTTTTACACTTGCGATTCTTTCTTCTTTCTTGTTGTTTACATCTTCTTTTTCTTGCTAATTGGTACCACTGTAATCATATATATGCATATATTTTATGGTACATAGAACTTAGCTTCTTTTTCACTACATTTACTTATTTTGGCAGTGAAGAAGTAGAGAACTCCATTATTCCACCTGATGACTCCATATCCCCAGGCATTGTGGAATTGAAGAAAGTTCCAAAATGTGCTCATTTGGTTGTTGGCCATAATAATTTTGGGGAATTTAGTTTATGGTATGTTGGCTTCATTTACCTTGAAGCTGTTGTCCATTATAGTAGCATCATTGAGCTTGTTTTAATTTGATAATATGGAGCATGTTGTCCATTATAGTACCAGGCCGAGCATGCAGTTATTTTGTCACATCACATTTCTGACATGAATGATCAATCTATTATTTTGTTACATCAAATCTCGTGCTTTTACCTTTCTTGCCCTATAGTACATTTTGTAAGTTGTTATTAACATGCTGGTCATCAATGAATACTTTTATTGGGTCTTATTATCTAATTCTATACTGGTCACAGGTTGTCTGGAAGATGAAGAACTGGAGTCTGTTTACTTATACCGTCCATCTCCCCCTTTTCTTTTCTAAAATATTGAACAAACTGATATTTCCTACTTTAGCATCCTCATTTGCGTATTGAGGAAATATGTCACAGCTGGCTTTTTTGCCAAATTTTCATGCCTTTATTTCAACTTTCATTCTTTTTTACAAAGACATCCAACCTAACCTAACCTAGGAAGAAGTAATCACTTCTAAAAAATTAGTAATTTTTATTCTGGATATTCCGTTATGTTAATGTCTAATTTTCATTATTTTTAAATATTTCCTCAGGGATATTGCAAAGCTCAATTGTGTCTCAAACTTCTCTGCTTCAAAAAATCCAATTAATGAGTTCTATCCAATAAGTTTGTTTCATTGGCAAACAAAAGGCCCAGGTTTCTGCTATCCGAGCATAGAAGACCAGGCTAATAAGCTTTTAGAAGCAACCAATTTGTGGTACTCAGAGCAAAGAGAGACTTGTCCGTTTTTCCCAGCAGACAAAGATGTTGCTATGTGGCTTCTTGCCTCGACTGCCTCTGAATTCGATTCTTCCCATAGTCACGTTTCAACTTCAAATCATTGCAATACCCATAGGGCTAGAAGCTGGAGGCTTGCTCTTTTGGTGAATAATAGCATTTATTTTGGAAGCCCCTTGGATCCAAGGTGCTAGAAAGTTATATTTTTTGAGTTTGAAATTAGTCTGTCCTGTTGCTTAGTTTTGTTAGCATCTTTCTTTACTATTTATTCTTCACTGCCAATAAAGTAGTGTTATCTTTCCGATCTTTTTGTCTAGTCCTTTTTGTTGTCCAATGTTTATGACAAAATGAGTTAAGTGCTTGAACTAGATGTGAGATCATCATTACAATCTCATGCCCTCCTGTCCTCAATCAATAGTTTATCACATTTTTTAGGGCAGTAGCTGGCATTCAGATCTGGGTAATTTTACAGGGCATTAGTCATGGTGATACAAATATAAATTATTGCATTTGAAGAATTTCTGATGACAAGTCATTTTCATAACTTTAAGAGCTGCTATTTTATTGTTTATTCTACATGGAAGATTTATCAATTAATTGACATTTGTATGTCTATGCAGGGCTACTGGCATGGGTGTCTCTGGTGGTCATGGAATCATGAGTACAAGTGATGGACTGGTGCATATGTGGGAATTGTCTAGAGGATCTAAAATTGGTACTCTGCATCATTTCCGAGGTAAGTTGCTGTTTACAGTTTCACTTATCCTCTGCTTGCTTTTTAGTTTTCACTAGCTAATGCTGAAGCAGTTGCATAGTGTAAATTACTTTGTTTACCTAGCTCCATGGTAATTTATTAGGTGCAATGCACCTTCAATTGACCTTATATCAACCTTTTACAATTTCTTTTGACATATTTAGTAGGTGGAATGGTAATACACTTCCTGCTCTCCTTGAAAATATTTTGTACTCTGCTTTTCCTCAGTAGTTGTTGCCCTTGGTAATCTGAATAATAATTGTGTTTTTAATATATATGTTTGTGTGAAAGATATGTCTAAACCTACATAAAAAAATCTTTGGTATTAGATGGCACTATTACATGTGCTGCTACTGATGGAGGTGCATTGGGAGTGGCTGGTGATGGAGGTCAACTGTTTCTTTATCTGCACTGTCATGAACTGAATTCAAATTAACATGGACACAGTGATAGTGTCATTTCCTCATCAATCACCTTCTAAAGGAATTGTGTCCTCTATGTTTGATAACTTTGGTTTAACAAATATTTGTATCAAGTGTATAGTTAGTGACTTCTTTGGTATTTTACTGGGTATTCTAAAATCCTCCCAAAGTGACTAGTTTAGAATTAGAATAAGCATCATAAATGGTAAAATTCTTTTTGGGTTGCAATGTATATTTACTTAAAATGACAATTGTACTCAGTTAACTATTTTTTCAAGTTGAACTTGAGTCTATGCACAATGGTAATGTAATCGTAACTAGCCTTATGATTTGAAGGTCAAAAGTTCAAATCCCGTAAACTTCTTTGTTTGGGACCAGAGAAAGTATTGTTCTTTAATGAACAAAAACTGACACAAGAGAAAGTATATGCACGTAGTAAGAATTCTTTAAATGTGACTATATCATTCATATTTAATTATCATTTACTTTGTAATAGAAATAATGATAGGTGATATATTAATTGTGTATAAATTTTTATATTAACAAATGCAGAAATTACATTCTATATAGGATTTGTTCATAATTCAAAAATATTGTTCAGTGCAATTTGAAATATTTTTATATTTATAATAAAAAAAAGCTCACATTGAGAAGCATCAAATGTGAAAGTCGTCACATTCCTTAGCGTAAAATAAATGACTCAGCAGCTTATACATTTTGACTATAAGTATAAATAATCGTGTGGTCCAATGAAATAATTAATCACTTACATTGATTCCTAGTTCAAAACATGCATCCTTCCAAATATCCAGTATCCAATGTAGTTATTAAAAACAATTTTGGGTTTAAAATATGTATATATAAAATTATTCATTTCCTATTAACAAAATATTAGTCTAATTTTGTAAAACTCGGATGTCCAAATATTATATTAAGTCAAATGTCAAAATTTTTGAAATGATATTCATTGAAACGAACACACAACTCAAAAAAAAATTAAATAAGTGAGAGGATACTAATAGTTACACACAAAATAACATATATATTCATTTAGATATTTGATTCCATTTGTTCATGAATACCTTAACCCCTTGTTGGTCCTAATTAAGATTCTTCAACAATGAGGCTTAACACTAATTTTGTTTGTTGCATATGGTTTTGTTTGTTTGATTTGTTGATTGGAGGAAAGGTAAGACACTACAAGTTTAATGTAGAGTACATGATTAGGTCCTACTGTTACAATAAAAAGTTATTAAAACAATTCAGATGGATTGATGAGCCTCAGGTACATGAATACATTTTAAATTGCGGTTGTGTCACGATTTCGGTAACAGTTTTGGTTACTGCGATTGCAGTCATTGCGATGCGGATTGCGGCCGTTGTGGTGTGAATTATTTTCTTATTAAAACAATTTTTTTGAATTTGATGTGGTACGATGCAGTCCAAATGTGATCCGATGCGGTTGCGTTGCGGCCTGATGTGGTCACATTATTGTAATTCTGAGTCACACTGGAATTGCAGTGTTATACGATTACATTGCTAATGCGGTCCGCAATTTAGATCAATGTTTATACCATTATTTTCTATTCATATTTGATTAATTCAGGGTAAAGTTGTACAGATAATATGAAAAATAGTGTGTATTAGACTATTAGTATATTTTTTACCAACATCTTTCCTTCTCTCATGAAAAATAATGCATGCACATATGAAAGGTGGTGAAGAATGTGCACCTCAGATTCTTCATGTGGAGCCAAATAGAAAAGTATATAGTATTTCCGATTAGACTTCCATGATATATGTTTTATTTAATTATTTTATGAAGAAATATTTCTAAAAACTAAAAATAATAATACACATGTCATAATTTTAGTTACGAGAGGAGATAACTTATCTTTGAGGATTTATTTTGTTCCAATTATTAGTACAAATCCATATCTAAATCAAAATAAAGCTAATTCCCAAAAGTAACTTAGAAAAATTAGCTTATGTGGTGGACTTCTTTAATTGATTATAGTCTCCAACTTAACCATGTCATAAGTTTTTTTAGATCTACCTAAGGGTTATGGCTCCTTTCTTCATCCTAGTTTTGTGAATGTATAACCTCTTGAGCTAAAATGATATTGTTAGTAATACTTTTCTCGGGATAAAATTACTTTGTAATGACCCAATTAAGTCATCCAAATTAGATCTCAATCTATTGGAAAAAATTCCTCTCAAATACTGGAGAGTCCAGTACTGGGAATGTAAGAGAGAGTGTTATTTCAAACAAAATTAATTTTAAAAAGTAGAAAATCTGGACCATTTAAAATTTGATTTGACATGTGTCAAAATCCTAACTATGCATTAACCTCTCGTGTAATGAAGATAAGTCAAACTCCAATCTATTCACAAACACCTTAGTTATCACTTTATTATATACTACATTGTGTAACCTCATCAACCTAACCACATTATACACCAACTTCCAAATATCCTTCTCACAATGTTTCAGTATTTTTAAAGAGGAATAGCATATTAACTTTGATAAAAGCATTTAAGGATCGTTTTGTTGATATTTGACCAAAACTAATGCTAACAAAAGAGAGAATTAAAAAGAATAATGTATCTCCTCATAATATGATATAACTTCCCTCTTTGTCAGTAAAAGAATGACATGTGTATTGTTTTGTTTAGTTCTGTAAATATTTTTATAGAAAATGATTAAACGATACACATGTCATGATTTTAGTGGTTTGGAGAGATAACTTATCTCCTTATACTAGAAGATGCATTATTCTCGAGAATTAAAACCGTCCAAAAACAAATTATTCCCAAAGTAAAAGTTTTCAACATTCAATGAAGATTGAAGTTACAAATTCAAAACGCACGTTTATTGCTGAATTAGAAGTAGTATGAATGAATTTATTTGAAATGTTTAAGATAGTTTTTTGGAATTGATTGTATATTACTCAAAAAACATAATAATAAACTAGTACTTTTATCACAATAGAATTTGAATACTTTGACATGCATATTTGCTCTTAAAAGAATTATAATATTAGTTTAAATATTTATAAATAGTTAGTAAATCATTCGATATTTATTTGTATTACAATAGTTAGCAATGATTAAATATGATGTAGATGATACAGTAATAATCAATGTTATTAAAACCGTACCGGTTATCAAACCGGTCAGGGTACTGGTATAGTGATATAGTGGTTCAACCAGTGGTTCAGTAATTAAACCGCATGCCGGTTAAACTGGACATATTTGCTTATATATATATATATGTGTAAACCTATAACAGAAAATTTCAAATAAGTAGATATTCATATTTATAATCCATATTCATAATTTATTTCAAATTCACACAAACAAACAACATTAAGTCTTTAATAAAATCAAAGTCTAAAGTGCAAAACATATATTAATCCAAAATTATCACTTAACAAACGCAAAATACAAATAAATGACCCAAGTATTAATCATTGAAGTTGAAGAATTGATGAAGAATTGAAAATTTGAAATTTAAAAAAAAAAATTAATGTACAAACCAACCTGTTTAAACCGGTTTACCGGTTTTGACCGGTTCTATTGCATATGCGGTATAACATACGTACAGTACCGGTTAGGAGTCCGGTTTTCCGGTTGAACCGGCCGGTACGCACGGTTTTTAAAACATTGGTAATAATATATAAAACTGATAATAGTTTTTGTAAACTGGATTGTATTTCCATATTGAGCTCTCCTAGGACAATATAAATATGGATATGCTCTTTACAACTAACTCAATACAAATAATGCATATAGGTTTTCTATCTAACTTTTCAGAATCCTAATCGGGTTAAATAACAAATAAGAGACAGTCCATCTGATGATTATTCATTTATTTTGTATGTTGTATATATTTAGTTGTGTATAAAGTAATAATATTTTTTTGTCAAAAATATTATTTTTTTTCTAATTTTTTCATCATATATACATAATTAACAATATATATATACACATATATATCGTTTCATAAATCAAATTACATATTCATACTAATAAGTAAGTAATATTGATAAGACTTTACTTCGAATGGTATGAATTATATTTATTCGGGATTAGGTTGAGTCCAAGTTCAAAAACCGACTTGATCAACATATATTATTCATTAGCTTTGTACCTTTGTCTGGATTCAAAAAATATAAATAGCAACAATGATTGGAATTTACAAAAATATAGCCGAAATAGATTATTTCATAGCATTGGTAAGAAAAAACTATATATGCATATTACCCTTCTTTCAAAGATTCTTTCTTCCTTCAAAAATTAGGGTTTTGTTTTCCATGGCAGAGAAGAAATTGAGCATTGGGTACGCATTGGCACCGAAGAAGCAAAACAGTTTCATTCGCGATTCATTGCTTACCCTTTCTAAATCTCGCGGCGTTGATCTAATCCGCGTCGACACCAACCTACACCTCTCCGATCAAGGACCGTTCGATTGCATCCTTCACAAACTCTACGGCCACGATTGGAACCAACAGCTTCACCATTTCAAATCTCAAAACCCTAATTCCATCATCCTTGATGCCCCCGAATCCATCGAGAGGCTCCACAATCGCATTTCGATGCTCCAGGTCATCAACTTTTTTTTTTATAATACAATGTCCAGTGTTTTAAATTACGGTTACGGATTTTTGGCGGGAAAATGCAGCCAATGCATTCGCGATCGTCAGAATGCAATTTAAAACAATGATGTGATTCTGTGTTTTGAAATTAGGGTTACTGATTTTTGGCGGGAAAATGAAGCCGATTTATTTGCGATTGTCGCGGTGATGCCATTGTGGAATGCAATTTAAAACAATGATGTGATTTGAATTGAAATTTAATGGAAAATATCTAAATGTTATTGCAGGTGGTGTCTGAGTTGGAAATTGAGGACACGAATGAGACATTTGGGATACCAAAGCAGATTGTGATATATGACAAGGAAACCCTTTTGGACGAACAGGCGTGGGAGACGCTGAAGTTCCCCGTGATAGCAAAGCCACTGGTGGCTGATGGTAGTGCGAAATCGCATAAGATGGCGCTTGTTTTCAACCGTGATGCGATGAACAAGTTGAAGCCACCGATCGTGCTGCAGGAGTTTGTGAACCATGGGGGAGTCATTTTCAAGGTATATGTTGTTGGGGAGCATGTGCAGTGTGTGAAGAGGAAGTCATTACCTGATGTTTCGGAGGAGAAGAAATCGGTGGAGGACTTGTTGTCTTTTTCACAGGTGTCGAATTTGGCAAACCATGAGATGATTGATGATAAATATTACAAGTTGATGCATTTGGATGATACTGAAATGCCCCCACAGAGTTTTATTGTGGATATTGCTAGGGGTTTGAGACGAGCTATGAATTTGAATTTGTTTAACTTTGATGTCATAAGGGATTCTAGATATGGAAACCGGTACCTCATTATTGATATCAATTACTTCCCTGGGTATGCCAAAATGCCAGGTTATGAAATGGTTTTGACGGATTTTTTCTGTGATATAATGTACAAGAAACAGCGGCAACAAGAAGAAGTAACGGGAGAGAGGCACAATGATGTGAAGATTATAAGCAGTACTTGTTGTAGTGATGAGGAGGTCAAAGAGAAAGAAGAATCTGTTCAAGTCTAATAAAATTGTGACAAAGCATCATGTTTCTTGTTTCGTGTAGTTTTGTGGTATTTGGGTAACCAGAAATTAGCTCAATGGACCCATTTGCCAACTTGTCGAGTAGGGTGAGGAGATACACATTTGCTTTAGGTAGCAGTTGGTACAGTGGTGAAAGAAACCAATAGAGTTGTTTGTGGCTAGTTTTTTAACATCTTAACAACTTGTATATTCCAGCATCCATCATTGCTCTGCAGATAGGTATTTTTTTGAATACCCCTCAAGCTTTAGGAAAGTTGTATTTTGAATTTGAGGCTTAAGTTCATGCTACAAACTGTTTTTTTGTTCCTGATATTTTTTATTTTTTTTCATCCTCAAGTTTGCTAGATTCTATAGTTGTTTTGGATTTCTTGCTTTGATTACATTAATTCTGTTTATGGTTTTCTTAACTAGCTATATATCCCTTTTCTATTCCCTGGTGTTTTCAACCCCTAGGTTCCTTAATTGGTATTAAAATTTTCAAACTTCTATTTCTGATGTATAAGTGTTCATCAAGTTATTTACTTATTTATTAGCATATTTAATTTTGATGTATTGAAGGGAGCTCATGCACATCTTTCTGTACATGGTTATAACTCATTACCTATGCTTACATAGCAACCTTATTGCTTCAGTGACCCTTTAGCGGATTTTTATTGCTCCCTGCTATCCAATGTTCTACCCTTGTTACCCTTATATAGCCCCTTATTATATCCATATTTCCTCATGTCTAAAATTATGATTCCACTCTCCTAGAGTGGTTTTACATGCATATCTAATATCATCATGTTCTGGAAAAACTTAATTTTGCTTTGAAGATTAATGGTCTTTTCTTTCTCTAAATTGTGTTGTGGCTCATTTTGGTGGGTTCTTCGTGCAATAATTAGTATTCGATATAAATGAAATATCTTTGAATTCTGCATAAATGTATTTGCATTTAAATAGATGCCAAGTATGCATAATTTTCAACATGCGTGAACATTTGTAGAATTCGGATTGGTACGATATGCATATGCTTCTTGAAGACCGGAAAGTCTGTGTTTATGCCCAGTTTATTAAATGCAAACCATAACTGCTTATTCATAGAACTTACTTGTTAGCGTTCAATGAGGCCAGGAACACGGATCCTCTCCTGTACAGGTTAGGATGATGACATGTGGCATTTCATATTTTTTAACGGTGCATATTTTAAGCTATTTTTAATTAAAATATATTTTTTAACTTTGAAAGCAATATGGGTCTCACATTCCAGTATTGGAGAGGATCCCAGCCCTGAGGCAAGATATTGTTTACAAACTAAATTTGACTTGTATATTTCATTTTTCTCTTGTTTATTCTTCTTGAAGTGATGTGGGTCTAATCCTAATCCAAGCAAGTGAAGGCCAGATATTGAAATCTTAGTTTTTTTTATCTTTTTGTCATTTTTGCATGCTTTGCATAGTCGCATGGACCATATAGTTTTCTCTTGGAATTTGGCAAGAAATCATGTACAAGGCCTTGTTATAAGTATAATTGAGGTATAAGATAAAAAATTAAGAAAACAGTTTTAAACAAACAGAACATTGGGAAAATTTCGTTAAAGGAGTAACATCAGAGCAATTTGTTGCCCTTTCAGATGGAATTATGGATTAGAAATAACTAGGATTGAAAAATGCCGTTGTAGTGCTCTGATTTTCCTTCTGTGATGAAGTTCTCTGGTTCCTTCAGAACTCCATAGTCGATTACAATATGCAAATGATGATCAGGCCTTGCTTTGCAACATTTGTAAACTGTGGTATTTTGTATTGACTGTGAAATGTGAATGTTTTCTATCAAAATTGTTGATTTGCATTTCCTTAAAAGGGGGAAGTACCAACAAGGTATTGATCAATTGGTGTAAGGTCTTGCTAGATCCCAATATGACAAAAAAGGTCAAGGGTTTGATTTCCGAGAACTACATTTGTTGGGAGAAGTAGTTACGCACTCTAAAAAATTAGATCTTTACCCATAATGGTAGGGGATACCTTTCATAAGATGGGGGCGGGGCTAGTTGGCTTAGTGGGGTTGAATATGTGCTTTGGCAATGTGTTCGGTCTGCTGGTCATGTCTTCATTCTGTTGTCTCCTCAGTTGTTATTTTATTTGTTGACTTATTTATTTATTTTGTTTAATAATTATTAATAAGTAATTCAATTTTAAAATTAATTTCTAAAATTAATAAAAATAGTAGTAAAATATTAATTAAATATTTACAAAAAATAATTTCTTTAATAGGACTTTTGTCATATCTTATATTCTAACTTGATACAAGAAATGATTGCATTCATTATTTCTACTTCAGCTATCTCTCAAAGCAAGTTGGCGGTTCACAATGAAGTCTCTTTTGCTATTAATTCTCTTAATTTAAATAATTCTGTTACTAAAATATAAATAAATATTTTAATTAATTATTTTCAGAATTTAAAATAACTCGTGACATATCTTACTTTATACTTCGAATCAAGTAATTATTGTAGTCTTTATTACCATCTTTGCTATCTCTCGAACTAAGAAGTTGATTCACGACTAATATAGTTTCTTATGCTATTAATTCTATTTTAATTAAAATAATTTCTTTAATAATTATATAAATTTATAAATTAATTAATAAACTATTTTGGGAATCCAATATTGAGATTATAACTTTGCGGTCATTAGTTTGTCTCTATTATTTCTCAAAGTGATAGGTCACTTCACGACCAATATGGTCTATTATGATATTAACTCTTTTTCATTAACTAATGATTTCTTTAATAAAAATCAAAACAAACTATAAATAAGATTACTTAATCTTATACTAGAATTATGTAGTTGTAATTTTTCTACTGCACATGATATATAAGAACAATGTAAACTCTTGTGAGACAAAAAAATTGTTTTCATAATTAATTTTAATAAAAAAATAATTGTATAAAGGTCCATGTGTGAGGGTATTTTGTTAATAGTGGCAAGTGGGGTGTTAATACATTCTCCGATCTATAACTGACTCCCAAATTCGAAACAAATAAATTGTTAGGATTTATTCGGTATGTTAGGATAAGAACAAAATAGCATTGATAGCAACATGAAAGTCAAATAGGACATGAATCTTATAAGCTCTAATCATGTCTAAAGTTTGGTGGACACCAAATACCTCACTAGAGAATGACATAATATTATACAAGTAATATATTAAAATGACAAACTTACCCTCATGTTAGAATTGCATATAACTCATAATATAATTGTAGCTTAGTTAAATGGTAAAGGTGACGACAATTGGTATCCGTGGTAGTTTGATGGTGGTGATGACAATGGACACAAATCATCTGTCTCATTCTCTGTCACACTTTTTGTCCCGGACCAATCAAAATTTTACTTTTTGTTACTTTTTATTTTATTCATGTTGCAGCATTGTGATTGGCCGGGTATATGAAATGGGACAGAAAGTGGGACGAATGATCCTTGTCCGGCTACAATAATAATGATATAATTGTTGTAGAAGTTTAGGATGATAAAAGATTTATCAAACTCAAATATGAGTTAATCTATCTGTTCAAATGATTGTTGTAGAAGTTATTATAAATGATAAGATGATAAACTCAAATAATAACTAACATGATAAACTTAAACTAAAGATAAATTCAATGAATAAAATGAAACTAACTAAATTTTAGATAATATTATTCTTTATCATTCCAAACATATCTAACCATCTTAAGGGTTACGGTGGTGAGTGGGTTGTATAGTGAAGAGCTAATGGTGGTGGGACAACGGTATTTTTGTGGAGTAAGACTTCTCTCCATTAATGGAGATGCAAATACCCAAAAAAATCAAAGAAAGTAGAAGATGCAATGTCACTTTTGCCCTTTTTATTTAAAAGATAATTACATCTTTACCCTTATAATACACATAAAAAACTCACTTGTCTCTTCATTAATGGAGAGAAGTCCTACTCATTTTTTTAGAATAACAACAATGTATAGTGGTGGCGAGTTGGAGTGATATGATAGGGACATTCACTTTGGTGGTGATTATGACAACTATAGAAATGACAATCATAGTATAGTGATAGTTACAATAATGGTAGATGTTGATTTGATAAATATGGTGGTAATGAAAGTATTATCCAAGGTTGTGGATAATTTTATTATATCCTATTTGCTCTCAAACCATAGATAAATTTATTTCATCTTATCTCTTATCCTTATTAGATACCATATACTTTATTTTATTTTAAAAGGATGAGGAAAAAATATATAGTGCCATTATATGAGTTTTATATATTGTTAGTACATTATTTTTTATTCATTTTTAACCATCATTGGATCTTCCAAAAAATAATTCAAATAAATGGTAAATAATATATTAATGATAAATAAATCTTACATTAATAATATATTTATATTCTAAAAATATATATTGAATGTATGTAATTTCACAGATTTTGCGTTGCCAATTATCTGGACGAAATTCTGGGATAAATTAAGATACAAATGGTATTCTATTATGATGAGATGATACCTTGTAATACTTTTATCTCTATTTCAATTACTATTTTTATTTTATTTTTAATTTATTGTATTGTCAATTATTACTAGTTTATACATAAATTCGTCATTTAATATTATGTTGATAATTATAATTATTATTTTATATTATTATATAATTGATTTATAGTCGGAATAATGATATGACCTAAAGTAAGAAATATATGACAATGTTTAATACTAATTAAGAAAAATATCTCATAAAAATATATTAGAATTAAGTCCTTTTAAGTAACCTAATTGAATCCAGAAACAAATATATATTATGCTGATACATTTTTCCTTCAAAATTTAATATAAAAATATTACATAATTTATTATTTGTTATTCAAGTTTCGTATGGGTCAATTTTTCTCGAACTGGACTTACAAAATATAATGACAGACACTGATAGCATGTTTATATTTGATGCAATCTTGGCTCTCTTGTTTCAACAATGGCTCAACTATTTTCACTTAACAATAATACAATATAAATATAAGTCGTTTTCATCTAATTAAGCTACTTCTTTAAAAAGCCTCATTATTTTTACTTCAATATATGCTTCTTTAGTCATTGAAATATGTTACTGTACATTGCATGTAACTTTTCCAACTCACCTTACAATAAATAACTATAAACTTAAAGAACTGCAGAAACAAAAAGGGATATACATAAATTACAGTATATATAATATATATATATGTGGTGGAAAAAAAAGTGCTCTCATAATATTCTTAGCACTTAAAACACCATATATTCTACATAATATACATCACATTTTCCAATATCTCTTTACACCTTCACTCATTTGAAATATATAAATATATAAAATTATACAATATGATGCAGAAATGAAAAACGTGGTTTATTTATTTGATGATCTTAGTTCTCTTGTTTTGATGTCCATTAAGTAAATCTTCCAAACTCCAATCTCTTCTCATTCCACTACTCCTTACCAATCTTGGTCCAACATTATTTCCAGTACTATTACTTCTACGCATACGATGATGATGTTCTTTCTTTATCTTTGACACAGATCCACCACCTAGTACAACATGTTGTGTTGTTGTTTCTGATATATTCCCTGACCACATTCTTTCAATATTCATCTTCATTTTCATACTACCCTTATTTTCTGGGGCATATTCCTTATCAGATTTCACCCTTTGTAGGGCATTCCCACATGTAAGACAATTCAAACTCATGCTGTTACGTGATTCACAAGTAACACAATTATTATACAGCAGGGTAGGTTTGTGAAGGAATGGAATATGAGTTTATATATATATATATATATATATATATATATATATATATATATAAAAGAAGAGGTTGGAGAATGATTATATTATTGGAAGTGAAAGATATACAAAACTGATTCTAACAAATTGCTGTTACCTTTTTGCATGAATTTATGATCTGTCAAATTTGCTTAGCCACTAATCATGATTTTTTGGTTGTATATGTTTGTGTAATTGTTCACCAATAAACCATCTAATCTTGTTGAGTTAACGTATGTATTAAAAAAGTGGCAATTTAATTTATATATTACTTATATAGCACCCATCCTTTCTACTTTGAGGATTAAATTATATATCATTTATTTACCATATTGTTCCATTATTTAGTTATTTTAATTAATTATATGATATATATGATATTATGATGTCGTTTAATCTGATTGGTTGGTATAACTAGTTAGAACCTATATGAGTTTTTTTCTGAGTTGATGTCTGATTCGCATTTCATAACATTGCTACAAAGTTAAAGGAGTCACATATTTTGTCTCAATGTTTATATCATTCCATGTACCTCTTGTATCTCATTGGTCAAAAAAGTAAAAACATAATATAAATTAATTTTATAAGGTAAAGTAAATCAGAAAATTATAGTACAACATATGTAATTATAGTTCAATATAATACTTTAATATTGTTAAGTCTCGAATGTTATCCTTCTTCTGTGTTCCTAGTCCTACTTTTACGGTAACTAAGAGAGGAAGAAAAACACATATGGGTAGGAAAGAGTTAGTCATGAATAGAAAAAAAGCATAGGAATTTAGATTAGTGTGAGTAATGGAACTAATATGCTCCAAATAAAACTGAGATGAGAAATAACAATTCAAACTTAACAGTGTCAAAATATGGTTGGTGGTCAGTAGAGGTTTCATTGCGGGCCCGATCACACTGGTCCGCCAAGACCCAAAAATTTATAGGGATTGGTATTGTATTATGTACTTTTCATTGAATTTGAGATTTTTAGTCCAGCCCGGCTGAGCTATATTAAAACCGGGTTCGGGCTACCTTTTTGCCTTGTTTTTATTTTTATTTTTAGAGACTTTGGCTTGGTAATTAGCTTTAGGTGAAAATTATTTTATAAAACAACTTATAATAAAATGTAGAAAATAAATATTGTGTTATAATTTTATAAAGTTAAACATTATCATATTTTTTTCTATTTTACATAATATATTTGTAAGCGTAATAACAAAATAGTGTATAATCAAATGAGAATACATTAAACCATATAAATTTCACTTTTTATTTCTTAATTGTGTATTTAATTAGATTTAACTTTTACAACAAAAACATAATAAAGAAAATAACTCTTACAACAAAACTAAAAGACAACATAAATGTTTGTAATAGAGAATTTCACACAACCAAATTTAACATAATAGTTCACCATGAAAGTGTTGATAAAGAGCAAACAGAAAGTAAAACATAATGATCATATATTACAATGGTAGATATATTTTGACATATAGAGTTCATTATGAACTTCATTCTATACTATTAATACTATAAACTAATATTATGTTATTTTTTATAGTGTCCAAAGATACATATATTAAAATGAAATTGCAAATTATATTTTGTTAGGAAGTGAGAGTTCAATAGAAATGAGAAACTTAATAAATGGGTTGTGTTAAAATTTATATACGTGAATTTAACATCATGTCTCAACTCTAACACAAAATATTATATTTATAAGTTTAGTTGCATTTGACATAACAAATGTGTTAAAAAGTTATACATTAAAATTTAAATAATCATATTTTAGTATTATGTTGGCCGACCCTCCACAACTCGCTTAGGGCATACTTGTGTTACAATTTGTTATGCATAATTTGTATCCAAACTTTTTAGTCCGACCCGAATTAGCTTGAACTCGTCCATGTAGCCCGTTTTAACACCTCTGGTGGTGAGATAAAAAAATTACACTATGTCCAATTATGATTAATCATCAATACCAACCTAAAATAGTGTACCTAAATCAATGTTATTAAAACTGTACCGGTTATCAAACCGATCAGGGTACTGATATAGTGATACAGTGGTTCAGTAATTAAATTGTATGCCGGTTAAACCAGACATACTTGTTTATATATATATATATATATATATATGTAAATCTATAACAAAAAATTTCAAATAAGTAGGTATTCAGATTTATAATCAATATTCATAATCTACTCCAAATTCATACAAACAAACAACATTAAGTCTTTAACAAAATCAAAGTCTAAAGTGCAAAACATATATTAATCCAAAATTATCACTTAACAAACGCAAAATACAAATAAATGACACAAGTATTAATCATTGAAGTTGAAGAATGGGTGAAGAATTGAAAATTTGAAATTTAAAAAGAAAATTAATGTACAAACCGATCGGGTTATACTGGTTCACCGATTTTGACCAGTTTTCAATTAGTTTTCACCGGTTCTATTGCATATATGGCATAACATACGTACCGTACTAGTTAGGGGTCCGGTTCACCGGTTTTCCAATTGAACCGGCCGGTCAGTATCATTTTAATAACATAACTCAATATTGTCATTTTATATACACTTTGTTACACAAAGGAGGTGAAAGAAACAACAGATTTGGTGGGTCCAGCACCTGAAAATTCTATTACAGCGTGTGGGCTGTTCCTATTACTCCAAGCAGCCCCTCAGATTCATTGAATTTCATAATTAAAACCAAAAATCCCAATTTCTTATTTCCTCAACCATTTTGATCTTCATTTCCACTCTCCAATGGACTCTGAAACCAATGATAAGAACACTGTCTTCAGAAAACTAAAGGCCAAGCCCCAAAATAAGGTTCCTCTTTTTTATTTATTTCAATTTTATTAAACAAAAATTATTAGGGCTTCCAATTTTCATTTGTATTCACTGGTTTACAAGATCTGGTTTCAGATCTGAGATCATTAGTTTGATTTTTTTTTTAATTTGAATTTGTTTGTGTTTTTTTGACTTCAGATGTGTTTTGATTGCAATGCGAAGAACCCTACTTGGGCATCAGTCACATATGGGATCTTTCTCTGCATTGATTGCTCCGCTTTTCATCGCAGTCTCGGCGTCCACATCAGTTTTGTCAGGCAAGCCTTGTTCTTCTATCCTTTTAGCTGATTTTCTTTGAAATGATAAAATTTGATGTTGATTTTGAATGATTGAAGTGACTAAATCGATTTGCAATGTGATCGTGTAGTGTAATGATATACATGTGGATTAGTTTAGAGTAATGTGTTATAATGCTATGTTATCTTTTAGAAATTCTCCTAAATCCAAATGATTAAAAGATTGTCCAATGTGCCAATTGTTCTTTTCGTCCCTGAAATTTTAAGCACCTACAATGTTATGATACTTTCTGACTTTTGGAAATTTGTATATTTGTTTTCTAGTCCTTGAAACTATGATAGTTGAGTCAAATTGGTTGTTTTCGGACAAATTTGATTGATAAGTAAGTGCCAAGTTGACTATTTTTGGGACTATTATGATCAATGCTCACAGTTTCTGGAATTAAAATGAGGGTTCATTTCTTCTCTCATAGCAATGAAATCAGACTCGGAAGCATAGCTTCTAATACATAGTTTGAAAATAGGAAATTGATTCCGTGGTCCTTGAAGCTGTGTTTAGAATAAAGAAATGCAAGTGGTTTTTTCAGTGCCACACTGTCACCTAAATTTTGGAGGTGGGGGAAACTCTGATTTTGCAGTAGATTTCCTTGCCTCGTTAGGGACTTTAAATGGGAATCTGGATGAAATGGCATTTGGCATGGCTTGATTTGCAAGAATCCCATGAGGAGAGCTTTCTGGATAGTGTAATGACTTCATTATCACAAACCCCTCGCATACTCGATTACTCCAACGTGGACTCAATGGACCATTCATGAAAAAGTAACATTGAGACCTAGATCTTAACTCAAATGGATTGCATGATAGTGTCTGAAGGGTTTGTGAGGATAACGTTTATGCAAATATTATTCCTGTTTATTATAACGCCTTTTTATTTTCATTGTTTAACGTTATTGATTCAAAGATTCTGTGGCTAGATAAGAAGGGAAGGATGGTTGAATAAATAATATTTATTTGAAACTAAATGAAGCCATGTAACGACTGAAAACTAAGTTTGCTTTTGTGATGATTGAAGAAGTTTGAGAAAACTTCACTTAACTACCTTACGCGTGGAAAAATTTAACCAGGAGTCATTTGTCTGATAAAATTTATTCTAGGGAAAGTAAACATAGTTCTTAGTCCAAAGATGGTGTCTCTGCATATTTGAAAAGCCTTAGGGTGGTCGATGTGATTTAAATTTTTGTGGAATTATTACCATTCATTTGATATAGTTTGAAATGTTTAAAAGTTTTATCCAAGTTAATAAATGGAAGGAGGAAAAGATTGATCTCTTAATAATTGCCATTGTTAATGTAGATCTACGAATTTAGACTCATGGAGCCCCGAGCAACTAAAAATGATGAGCTTTGGAGGAAACAATCGCGCACAGGTTTTCTTTAAGCAGCATGGTTGGACTGATGGTGGTAAAACAGAGGCAAAGTACACATCCAGAGCTGCTGAGTTGTATAGGCAAATTCTTTCAAAGGAAGTAGCTAAAAGTATGGCTGAGGAGGCAGGTGTTCCATCCTCACCTTTTATTTCTCAGCCTGCTCAAGGGGCTAATGAACTTCCTGAAGTCAAGACCAATGAAGCACCAAAACAGAACACTGTGGAGAAGCCTGAAAAGCCTAAGAGCACTTCTTCACCTAGAGCTTCGTACACAGCAGTTTCCAGTACTGTCAAGAAGCCTATTGGTGCTAAAAAACCTGGGAAGAGTGGGGGACTTGGTGCCCGTAAACTCAGTAAAAAGGTATGCAAATAGGTATATTTGTTTGCAGATTATGACAACATTTTGTCTGAAGTTGCTATTTTTTTGCAATTATTTTGTTTACTCGTTTAGTTCGATGGTATGATTTGTTGGCATATTATCATTATGAAATGTAGCCAAGTGAGTCTCTCTATGAGCAAAAGCCTGAAGAAGCACCTTCTCCGGTAGTTACATCATCAACAAACAACAATTTGTCTGATGGGCCATCTTTGACATCTCGGTTTGAGTATGTAGAAAATGTTCAATCATCTGAGTTCAATTCTGGAGGTTCAAATGCAATTGGTCATGTCTCTGCTCCAAAGTCAACAAGCTTCTTTTCAGATTTTGGAATGGATAGTAGCTTTCCAAAGAGATCTGGGCCAAGCTCCTCAAAAGTGCAAGTAAGCCATGTATTGCAACCTTTTTCCCTTGCACAGTGTTAGTTTCCAGGTTATCATACAGAGTTAAGTAATATATGACAATCCAAATTCTGATATTCATTTTAAAGTTGCTAACAAGATACAAATCCGTTGAGCAAGACAATGTTAGTTGCAACTTTTGGAGAAAATGCTTATATTTAAGTTTTTATAAAAAGAATAAATTCTAGTATACATGTAAAATCATCTATTAAAAACTTACTCCATGAGTATTACCTACATCTGTTTTTTCTATCACTGTAATTGGAGTTTGGATCCTTCGTGCTTTTTGCTGTTTTCCAACCTCAAATTTTCTTTCTCTTCTTATGGCCTTTACAATTCCTGCTGCATTAACCCAGAAAAAAAGTTATGGAACAAGAAGCAATAAGTATATATCTGACAGATCTTTTTCTATTTTAAAAGAATGTGGACAGATCCAGCAGACAACCTTTTTTACATGCTGCTTTGGCAGTAAATAAGCATTATTATAGTCATCTTTAAAACCTGTACATTTTTTTAATAAATATTTTATCCTGCTCCTTATTTTTTGCTTTTTATTTGCTTGGCTATGCACCTTATTTTGTTTTGCTATGGTTCTTTTATCAGATTCAGGAATCTGATGAAGCGAGAAAGAAGTTCTCAAATGCTAAATCTATTTCTTCATCCCAATTTTTTGGAGACCAGGACAAAGCAGATATGGAGGCTAAAACTACACTGTCAAAGTTTTCAGTATGTGTCCTTTATTTTAGTTGCTTGCTTCAACATTTTGAGAATGTACATTTCTTAGACAGTAGATGTTCATATTCATGATTTGGGGTTGGATGGGTTCTTTCATACTTCGTCCGTTCTTTTGAGTTTTCAAAAGTTTTTTTCTCGTCAAATCAAGCATGAAGGTAAGAGAGTTAGGAATGGTTTTGTGCTGTCAAACAAGTCCTTTTCTTATGTACCAAAACAATTCCTTTGTTTTAAACATACACAACTATAGACACATGTTTGTGGTACATGAGTCACAGTTTTATGCTCTTTCTGGTCATATGCATCACAGTTTTCCTAATATCATTGTGACCATGGAAAACCGTACTCATGATAAATATCAGACAGGCCTGAAGTTACCTTTTCTTTTAGTTGTTATATAAGCAGCTATAAAAAAAATATGGGTCAATATCTGTCTTATTAACTGTTTTTACTAGGACATGATTTGTCTTTATAAGTGATGAGGTCCTTTATCCTCCATTCTCTTTACGTTGATTAAACTTCCTCCACATCAATTCCCTTCTTCCATGTGTCCTTTGATTAAACTCAACTTTCTCTTGTATAACAACCTCCTCCACTACACTTCTCAGTTCATTCCCCATTATACCCTTATTCTCCCTCTCGTTTCTATGATAGACATGAGTTGAAGGGCCATGAATCAGAGGTCATCATCAGATGATAATAACAAAACATGGACAGTACAAGCTTATTATGTCCATGCGAAGGTGAAGTGGTGAACTGGTACAATTGCATGATATGTATTTTCCAAATGTTATGCAGTTCTTTCTGTGATTGAACTGGTAAAATATAATTTTCTATCAAACACAACTTTTATTATTCTCAGTAGTGAAACCCATTAATAATGTGATAGAAACAGTATTAATTCCCATTTTATCCACGAAGATGAACTGCTTTCACGTGTTTATGAATGAGTGTTCGTTTGCATATTCTTGATGCTTGATGCCAGGCTTGAGCAAATTCAGAAGTTATTGATTGTTAGCACTGCAACCAGAGGGCACTAAAGTATTGATGCTTGAGGCTATTGTTATTTACAGGGTTCAGCTGCCATCTCTAGTGCTGATCTATTTGGCGACTCGAGAGATAACTCCTCCATTGACATTACTGCCAGTGACCTCCTCAACCGTTTATCTTTCCAGGTATTCCTCAAAGAAGAAATGTTATATAATTATAGTCTTGTTATTAGTTCCGGTATTAATATTGGATTCGATGTTATACAGGCACAACAGGATATCTCTTCCCTTAAAGGCATTGCTGGAGAGACAGGAAAGAAGCTCAGTTCTTTAGCTTCCAGTTTGATGACAGATCTGCAGGACCGTATCCTTTAAAATAGTACTATTCTGTTCCTTTGGAGTCCTTTCAGATACCAGCCAATTATGTTTAGAATGTAATATAAGAGTTAAATATACAGTTATATGAGAAAAATATTTTCTTTTGTATAACAGGTATTGTTTTGAGGTGGTTAATTTGTTTTAGATTATTTTTTTTTGGGTAAGTACAGTTTTTTGCCAGCTCGACAATGTCATTTCCTACCAAGTAGAAAAATGACTTTGTCCTTTACATTGAACACTAGATAAAATAATAGGCAAAACTGCTATTTTGGTTCTTAGTTCATCTGTTTTTCTCAATTTGATATATATTTGAGTGATTGGATAGCTTATGTATGCACCTGTTGAGTAATTATATACCATCTTTATAGATAGAATCATAGAGGAGAAAGAAACTTTTCATGCTTAGATGGAAAGAAAGTTGTCAAAAGATTAATGTTAGTTTATTGATACATATTAAAATGTAATATCATCTTTGATTTTAGAGAACCATAGACATAGAGTATTGGGGAAGATAAGGAACAAAATTTCTACTACTAAAGGTTGTAAGATAATTAGAATGGGGCCTTATGTTATTTTTGAACTTATGTTCTTTGTTAGAATGAAGGGTGCTCCCATAAACACAAGTAAATGCAAAGGAAGAAGTTGCCAAAATAGTGTACATTCTAACACTTCCAAAGTAGGGATGGCAATACCCATGCCCATACCCGCACTATTTATGGGTACCTGTGTGGGTAGCGGGTACCCGCGGAAACCTTTCACAATAATTAATATATAAAAATATTTTTGACTTAAATAATATGACATGTATATGATAATTTTATAATTATAGTCTCATTGCTAAATTTTATTATGAAGTAATAATAAAATAAACAAGTATAATGTTAAAATAATAATAACTAAATATAAAATATTTAATTAAAATATATATGCGGGTACCCGCAGGGCGGGTATCATGATACATGTTCTCACTCATGATCTATTTTTACGGGTACCCATGGGTCCGGGTATTTTTACCATCCCTTCCAAAGTGGGAATGATGTCTCATTGGACCCCAACATGCTTTGCAGCCCTAGTGGCCACATGGGTTGGCTATGCAATAGCCTTTAGATTAGTCCTTGGTGACTGTAATTCTAGCATTTGCGTGCGTGATACATCAGTCATGAACACATACAGATTAGGTTCTGTGATGCTGAACCTTGCTTTGCAGTTGAACAAAGCAACATTCCAAGTCAATTTTGTAAATCCATATTTGGAGGGGCCTTTTGTTTTGTAACAAATTCCATAAGCTAGATTGGTCAGTAAAACGCGTTCCAGCAGGATGCTATGCTGGTTTGATTTGCATTTTCTTTCTTCTCACATGCATAGGTGGGTGTGTATAAGCAAGCTTGTGCTCTCTCATTTCCTGCAACATTTCTTCATACTCTCTTGCTGCTTCAGTTTCCATCTTTATCTGTCTACTCACTCCTAAGCACCTTGTACTTGTAGCTATTGTTCTGAAGATTATTATGCTCATGCTTCTGATTCTTATGATGTTGTTTACCCTTTTGTTCATTCACCATTTCATCTTCTAACAAATTGTCATCTTCTGATTCAATTGCCTCAGCTACATACACTAGAGTAAGCACTACATGATATCAATTTGTTCAAAGATGAAGAAAAAACAAAAGGGTATTGAGAAAAAACATGAATTTGGATCGACCCAGTTGGTTTATTGAAGTAAAGATTCCAGCTTTATTGGAACCAAGAAATGGGTATAGAGAAATTGGGTTTGGGTGAGAAAATCTAAGGGAATGACAAAGTAACTTGAAGTGCTTTGAGCAAGCACGTTTTGCTAATGTGATCCACATTTCTTTTTTATTTGAATCCAAAATTGTATATCCATTTTACTTTTTTTATTTTTACTTTCACTAATTCAATGTGGAAATGGGTAAGACTATTAGTGTTTCTACCTATACATCCAAATATCTTGGATTGGTTGGTTTTTTAAGAAGGTTGAAGTTAATGTCATGAATAATGAGTTATGATCCTCTCTAATCTACATTAATGGAGAAGCAAGTGTTTCAAAAATCAAAAGGAAATACAACCATCAATGACACATATTTCTTCAATTACAATAAAATTACACTTTTATTATTAAAAATGAAGGGAAAATATGAAATTGCTTCTCCATTAATGAAGAGGATCCTAGTTAAAATAATATGATGAAACATTTTGGTAAAAATATTTTTTTTT
This sequence comes from Lupinus albus, assembly GCA_009771035.1. NCBI lineage: Eukaryota > Viridiplantae > Streptophyta > Magnoliopsida > Fabales > Fabaceae > Lupinus > Lupinus albus. Next base: position 14,541,755 of record CM020007.1, on the reverse strand, counting down.
TGTTAGCAATCTCACCATGGAAGATATTTTTAAGACATATCAAAATCTCTCTCAATCAACCGAGACAACATTTAATAATAATCATTGTAAATATTTTCTAATTAATAGACAAGGTTATTTCTTTCAATAGGTATGCCAATATCTTTATTAATTGCTCTACTATATACAGACTGCATGTAAACATGTGATTTATATATATATCAAGTCTTTCAATAATTACTCTCACTTAGTATGCATTGCATATTATTTTCTTAAATTTTTAAGCCAAATTTTTTGACATTGACAAGGTAAAATTGAACATTATAATTGTTTAGCACACAACCAAGTAAAGATTTGATAAAGCATAAGCATATTTAGTGGCCTTTTAATTAAGAATTACCAAATAGCAATGCCCAAATAAATGAAGCTCAAACTATGACAAGAAATTAATTTTATGCTGAAGCACAATAAATAATGGAAGATACAAAAGAGGTTGGTGATGAAGCATTGAAGGGTACCCCTTTTTTGCTCCTTCCATTTTCTTTCTAATTCTTCATACTCCTTCTTTATATAATCATGAACCATAATAATTTAAATAGCCAAGTGAATCCACTTTAGTAAACCAAACCAATGCTAGTTTATACTTGCATAATCATTTCTTGCACGAGATGTTGGAGGCATACTTGACACAGAAGGATTCATTCTTCTCCCTACAATATATATCCTACCAATATTAGTCTCATATATCATATCATAATAACCCTTTTATTATTATCATTATTATTTGAAAGCTTAAAATGGTTACCGCGTAATATAAAATTAAATCCGGAAAGATACAATTTTTTTTTTGATCAGCCGGAAAGATACAAATGACCACCGATATTGGTGGTCATTAGTATCTTTGGACGACTAATTTGACTATTAATCTTTGGTCCCTAATGCATGAACAAATGCTGCTATTTGAAGTTAAAATTCCATAGAAAACATGAAAACAAAGAGGATGAAAGGAACAAAATGGCAAAAAATATACATACCCCATGGCATAGTATTGGTGAATGAGTTATTCCTGGGAGAGCGTTGGCCTGGACCGCTGAATCCGGAAGAAGGTTGAACCTTAATTTGATTCCAATCTCCACTATGAGGGGGTCTACCATGTGAATATCTTTGAACAGGTTGGTGTCCAAACCGGCTCGGAGAATTTTGTGACATATGAGGCATATGATGAAAAGGCTTTGACATAGAAGGTACATTATATGTTCCTTGAACATCATGCATTGAAGGACTACTCATCTCTACATTAGAAAATGTTTGACCTATTGCATTTTGTCTGAACCACAGTAAAACAAAGATATTAGATTCTAACTGAAGAGAGTTTATAAGATAAGGGAAAATATTCCATGGATTTTATTTTTAAAAGTTTGCAAATTGCAACAGTGTCGATTTCTCATGATTCTATTAACCATAAGAGTTTGTTCACAATGGGAAAAGACTCCTCTACAGTGATTTTGCCTCTAAAGAAATATCTATGCACCAGGCGGATACACCTTTGCTTGCTCCCTTTAGAGATAGGTTCACTTTAGATGAGCCTTATCCATCTACATTGGTATGAGACGCATTCAAAAGTTTCGTTATGCTGATGCAGGGAAATCGTTTTTTTCTTTTCCTATTCTAAAAAATGAATCATAAAGGTATCCTATACATCTGAGATTCATAACCTAATGGTGCAGCAGTTAATCGACACGATGAACAATTCAAGCCAGGGTGCAACCAAGGATAGCACAAATCTATATATCGGACACCATAAGAAATATGGAGAAAGTAATGCAATAAGAGTAAAACATTTAGCAGATAACCCACCTCTGTATGATTAATGGAGAGCTTGCGCTAGAGTTCTGGTTGAACCTTCCGGATCTAACCCATGGTTCAGTGGAACCAAGATTCATACTTCTTCCGAACTCAGTTGACAAGGAGCTTTCATCTGAACCATCCTCTTGCAGGAGAAGAGCATCACTGGAATGAAGATAAAATCATTGACAAGAATATCAACATCATCATCGTGTGTTAGGTTAATAATTAACTTCACGATTCCTATAACAAAAAATGACTTCAGCATTCATACAACTTCGAATTGGTTGAATTTAATATAACTAACTTGTATTGGAATTAATACTACTTCAACTTGAAATGTTTGATCATTTAGCTATGGCTATAGGGAAGGAACGATAGCGCATTTGGTCATATAGCATATCTATGACAAAAAAATTGTTGACCTAAAAAAACTAAAACTGTTAACAAGAAAATGTTGCATGATACATACAAAAAATTAATGTTGCACTATACATACAAAAATCGAACATTCAACATAACAAATTAATTAAGAAATCCAAATGCCAATTGTGTGTACCTATAATTAGGATCCCAATCTGCAGGATCAGGCAACGATAAGGCTGCATCTGCATTGTCACGAGCCAATTCTGTTGATTGCAAGTTAACATTAGAAGTAAGCGTAGCTGTCATGTTATGATTAGCAATAATCCCTCCACTTCCTCGGTGCTTCCAGTTTCCAGGATTAATATTTGAGTGTAGATAAGATGGCGAACTGCCAAGAGCTTGTGATGTTCCCTCGGCATGGTTTGAGCCATCATGAGATTGACCTTGGAAGTGTGAAGAAAATGCTGTTTCTTTAGTTTGAGGACTTCCAGAATATCCCCAATTTTTCCGTCTATTGAACTGGCTAGCTGCAGCTGCCTTCCCTAAAGGCGATCCATGAGAAGCTCCTCTTGCAGGAGATGTAGGTCCATAGTGTCCTGGAGAACCAACTGACATCTGACCAAAAGAACTCGGTGGAGTAAATTGAGATGGGCTGGCACCAAGGGGCAGGGAGGCAAAGTTTCCGGCTGATGGGCTTATACCTAGCCCATTCGCAGGTTGATACTTCAGTCTCCTCCGAGCATCAGGAGTATTTCCAAGCATTGACATACCTCCCTGACCGTGCATGTTCATACCAGATGGACCAACAGGTGAATAATAAGCAAACATGTTACTGCTCTCTCCATAACTTCCATAGCTGCTTCCATGCGCAAAACCATCATTATAGCTCCCATGGCTTCCTACACTACCATAACTATTAGCGGGTGGATATTGCACCATCTGAAAGTGTGGACTGCTATATTGGGAAACTCTGTTAATGCCTGGAACCTGCAGAAACTAAATATAATCACCTGACCCAAAAGAAGAATTGCAAATAATGTTTTAAGAAATAAAAAATCATGCATATATTCCAATTTTAGTGGTAGCAAGATTGGAAAATTAAGTAGTAACTTCCACTGGATAGAACTAGTGTCAATTATCAAAAAGGGCATTCACAAAGATAAAGGGTAACCGCAATGAGCCAATGACCCTCCTGGTAACAACAATGACCGTTCAGAATGATTAATTGACCATCTAGGTTATATTGTTAGCAGTGCTTCTCCTTAATTTTCCTGTATGCATATATTCCAAATTTTGTGGTAGACAGATCGGAAAAGTAAGGAGTAACATCCATTGGATAGAAGGGCAGTCAAGTGCCAATTATCAAAAAGGGCATTCAGCAAGATAAAGGGTAACAGCAATGACCATTCCGGTAACAACAACGACAATTCAGAATGGTTAATTGACCGATAATGCTATATTGTTAGCAGTGCCTTCTCCTAAATTTTCCCTTTCCTGTCCCCTTTCCTCTGGAAACCAATTTGATGTTGGGCTTTATTGGCATATGTACAAAAGGTTATTTCTCTTCAAAATCGTTTAAACACATTTTCCAGTCCCTAAGAAGTGAAAAGTTATCATAAATGCACTAAATTTCCCTATATATGATATAAAGGCAGTAGTAATATTTACAGCAGTAGAAGACTCACATTAGGTGATAGACCAGCAGCAAACCAATGCCCTCCACCTGGATGATTATCTACCTTGATATTTTGAACTACTGGCTAGAAAGTCGCAAGATAAATTAGATGAATATTAGTACATGAATAGACTAGAATCCATCCACCAAACAAGTAATTAAAGCAATAACAGAACTGCAAATTCAAAGAAAATGGACTCACTAAACAATGGAATATACATATAAAAAACACGAAGAAAACCCAAGATAAATTAATGAACTTTTAAAGGCAACATTAATTAATCAATTATAAGAAATAGGAGGCAAAACCAAAAGCATATTATGAAGTAAAAATTCAACAAATCCTTATTGATGGAAACAACCAACTAGACCAAAGTCTGGTAATGTGGCTAGTTTTAAAAAAGTAGTGTCAACTTATTTAATTTACAAGCATTAATTATTTGGTATAATGAAATCTCAGCAATTTCTTTCCCTTACAATCCAAAAACAAAATCAAACCCTTTTCCCACTATGTGGGATCCTGTAGATGCATTAAATGTTGCTATTGTGTTCTATCAAAAACCAAACCCTCCAATAGATCATGTAGATCCAAAACCATCTGAATGGTTTCACCTACATTTTTCTTAGGGTTTGTTTGCAAGTTGGTTTTTGGAGGGGAATGAATGAAAAGAGAAGGCTTTAGAGTCATCTCACAAGTATATTTCATGGCCCTTAAGCCTTCTCTTTCCCTTCCTTCCCCTCTAAAACTCAACTCGCAAACATACCCTTAGTGTTCCTCTTCCTTTATGAGGTCATCCTAAACCAGAAACTCTTCTAAATGAGACTCATATTGGTCTTCTTATTGCATGTTGAAGCCATCTTAAGCACAATTTACTATCTTTTTTCTCAACAAGTGCCACTTATGCATTCACTCCTGATGTTATCTTTTCGTTATGCCCACTCATCCCTGCAGCATTCTCATGTCTACCATAGTTAAAACTTCATGGGCCAGCTTATACCTCTCTCCTAGGCACTTCCATACTTTAATAGATACATTATCTGGTGCAACATCGCTGTTGAGAGAATATTTTATTCTATATAGTAAACAACCTACGTTATTTGTTTCACGACTCATTGATTAAAAATTAATTTAATTAAACAAGTAAAAAAGGCCAAATGTTATTTTCACACGACCACTGGAGCATTCAAAAGAATATTTTAAAAGAAATAGTTAAGGCTAAATATGAATATGTCAACAATTTAGAAACTAGAATTGAGATTTACTTACCATACGAGGGGTCTTGGGAGGAGGCTTGTAAGGCTGTGTAAAAGGCTCCCCTGTTACAAAAGGGTGTTTTGAAGCCTGCAAGAACATAAACTATGAATCTAAGTACTGACAGTGTAAACTTTGCAACAACACAAACCAAAATTCAGTTTGAAAGGCATGTCAATGCAGACAATTAGACAAATCCAATCACCTGGAAGGGTGACCAGCGTTTTGCAGGATCAAGTTCAACAAGCCCTCTCAGAAAATCAATAAGAGCCAATCGTATTTGACTTTCTGTAACGAGTTCAGTTTATACAAAATTCATTAGCGCCATCAACTTGAATTAGAAAAATAAAACATGCAAACATGCACAGAAAACAAAACTGTTAAATCATGTTGAGCAGAAATTTCCAACCTTACCGGCTTTTATTAAAGCATATGAAACCTAACCTTTGATAATATCTTCCTTAGGTAGGTTTTTCCTATACGGATAATTTGTAACAATGGCTTCAAGGTTCATATGATTGAAATACTCTTTTCCAATTGATGGCTTCTTCAAATCTCTCTGAAGAGAAAGCACAAATATGCATGTAATATGTTAAAAAGAAACAAAAATGGAGAAACAGATATGAAAAGCATATCCTTAGAAGGAAGAATAGAAAGTTTATTTTGGACAGAGATCCTAATGAGAAAAAATAACATATAAAACTTACAACTTCATATTCTTCCTCGGTCAATGCTTGATAAACACTTCTTCCATTTTCGAAACTCTCACTGTTGCCAATGTTCTGGAGACTGCCGATACACTTAAAGAATTTACTTGTGTTTTTGGCCTCCCTCAATACATAATCAGGCGGTTGTCCTCTACAATATAATCACAACAATACAACATCTATAACTTTTTTCAAAAAAGTTAAAATAAAAGAAAAACGCCATCTGATTTAATGAGAACCAAAAAAAAAGTGTTCGTTTCATACTCAAAATCTAAAAGCTACCCTAACTCTGTTTGAGGGAGGGTGAGAAGATTTGAAGATGTGAAAAAACTGGTGGGATAAGGGGGAGTGAGAAACACCCTGAGACGTCAAGGGCGGAACCCACTGCATTGCCCCAAAACAGTCTCCCAGTGCATAATTCGAGAGCTCTGCTTTTGGCATAGACAGAAATAGAGTTAAGAAGGGAATATCACAGAGATGACAAAATACAACAACAACCAACCTCTAATCCCACTAAGTGAGGTCGGCTGAAAGAGATGACAAAATATCCACACACAAAAAGACTAGACAAAGAAGATAGGGAAAAAAGAGGAAACAAGGAGGTCAATATTTATGGCAATGTGCAGTTCAAATATCACTACTCTGGAGAAGTTTTAGTTCTCATACATGGGACCATTATGTTTAAATATCAGTTCAAGAAAAACTTTACTTTTTTTATAAGAGTTCGAGAGAGTTCAAGAAAAACCCAGTTAAATGAAAATGGATACTGAAATTAAGTATCTTCTGACCACTAATCTTTTTTTATTAACATATAAAGTATAATTTGGATGGACAAAGGAAAACATTATTTATGATGTTCACATTTTTGCTATAAAAATTGGACTGCCACATAATTAAATGTGTTTCCTTCTTGAGAAATAGATGCATACCCAAGTATTTTAATCATCCGCCTCAAAAGATCAAATTCCGAAGCCCCAGGGAACAATGGTAATCCAAGAAACAATTCAGCCACTATGCACCCAAAGGACCACATATCAATATCTGTTGTGTATCTTGTATGGGTTAAGGCCAACATGAAGCAAGAAGTACGAGTAAATGATGTAATAAATTAACTATTAAAATAGAAGAACATGTGCCCTGAAGAATATACATTAAGAATCTCCGGTATGCAATCAATTTAAACAAGGGCATGCTGCTAGGTAATCTAAGATCTCTATGTTCTTGGGCTCCTATGCATCTCTGAAATGTCCCATTAGTATATACCAAGCACGGGGACATTAAATACCATTTCAAATGTGAGTAACATTGAATCATTAGAGTAGTCAAGAATGAAAAGGCTTCAACCAATCCACCAAATTCAAGATAGCACCAGTGGTGGACAGTAGTTCTAATTGAACAAAAAATTAAAATTTTCTTAATGATTCCCCACATCTAAGTCATGAAAGTAAAATATCAAGCACCAAGTAAATGTTGGAAGCTCTAATAGTGATCATATAAAGCTTTCTGTAAAAACTTAAATTGCTTCCGAATTCAGTCTCATACTACTACGCTTGGGCTTGATATTAACATAAACTGAAATTATAGCTCCACATGCTATACCAGTCTTCACCATTGGTTAAAAGTAGTTGAGAATACTCAAACAATCCCACACAGCTTGCAGTGCAGGGAGATGATGAGGCAAGAAAAGGTAGAGCAATAAAATGAACTCCCAAAAATGTAAAAGCTTGAAAAAAGGTATAAAGTACTAATTTCATTGGTTAGGATACTGATATCCAAGAAGAACCTCAGGAGATCTGTAGTACCGACTCTGTACAAAAAACAGGGAATAAGCTTAAGCATTAGATACTTATAATCACACTAGGAAGTACCAATCCTATGTTCAACAATAAATGTAAACCTGAATATAGGAGTAAACAGTACGATTTTCCATGCATGCTGACCCAAAGTCAATTATCTTGATTTCTGCGGGCTTCACAGTGCTGCACAAGAGAAAACTATATCAAATCTCAAGGTGAAAAAGCTGAAGTATGCAGTTCAATGTGAACACCTTCATGTAAGAAACCAACCTTGTACATAAAAGAATGTTTTCAGGCTTCAGATCACAATGAATAATGCCAGCCTCTTTTAGTAGATCCAGTCCACATAAAATCTTAAAACATAAGTTTAAGAAAATAGATTATGGTAGGATATTAAAACCAATAAAATACCAAGCAGAAATATCACACAGAATTGGCATACCTGCTTAGAGAACAGCTGAACAATACTAAGTGATAGTCCCCTAAAGTGATTCATCTTGATAAGCTCATATCTGTATAACTATGAAATGTCAACACCAAAATATGCAAGAACGGGAATAACAAATCTAGCATAGCAACATTGCAAAATTCATCCATTATAATTAGTTTCATGAAACTACAACCAACCAATAAACATATGCTAACTGGAATAGAAGTCCACAACTTACAAGTTTGTGTCCAGAAGTTCAAAGCATATGCACAAATGTTGTTGATATACAAAATAATCATATATACGAACAATGTGGTGCTTATCCTCAGGATCATACTTTTTATTCAACTGCCGGAAGAAAAGCAAGAACAGAAGTAAGGTCTCATCGTTGCACTTCCAATAAAATGGTTATCATCTAAAAAAACAAAAAAAATATAGGTTACCGTTGTTAAAATAGTTACTTCCACCAGTGCCTGTTGATAGTATGCAGGTTGATTTTTAATGATCTTCACAGCAACAAAACTGTTGGTATATGAATCCAAGCATTTAGCCACTTGTCCAAATGTCCCATGGCCAAGGACATCTTTGACAATATATCTGCAACATATTAAAAACCAAATTTATAAAGACATGCTGATATGGCCAGGTCAAGAGCATAGTAACATCTTTGTGATGAGTTGAAAATCAGCATATAATGCATTTGGTATTCCTAATGGAATATATATACTGATAGCAAAGAAATGAGGAATGAAAAAAATTGAAGATGAACCTTCTATTTTTCTCTACATGGATCAAGACAAAATTCACTGACAGAATAAGATCTGAGTTCACATTATCATAGGCATCATTAAGCACTCCAGTCGAAGGGCTGGTCAAAAATCTTTTTGGATTTAGATCTTCAGAGAATTTAAATTGTGGATTGCAATTTTGGTATGTCTCAACTATGTCCTTGGTCAATCTTGCCACCAACTGCAAATTAGAAGCTATGCATCAGTTCATAATTTTAGGCACTCTAAGCTCTAAACATTCAGACATTAACAAGCATTTGAGCAGATAAAAACGCGTCAAATAGCCATTCTATATTTTTTATTATTATTGAGGAAAGTGTATAGATAGAAGAGATGAGTGCAAGAGCAAGACAATAACTAATCCTCAAGAACTAAAGAATTAAATTAAACCAAAAATACAAAGATAGGCAAAAAAACTAAGGATAAAAATCATGTAGAAAAGCATGTCGACCTATCTACAAATTAGACTAAGGCACCCCTCTAAAAAGGCTGTGGGAAGACCAGCACAAAGGTGCTAGAAAAACTATTATATGTCAAATGAACTCAAGTGATACCCAACACCCTAAAATGATTCTAACATTTCCTTCCAATCAAATGCTTCACAGAACAGCGAAGCGGGAACTTTGCCAAAGCTTTTAGCTTCCTTCCTAGAGCCAAACCCCCTAAACTTGATACTCGGGAACATCTATAAACCCATGGGGCAAGTGATTTTAGCATCCATGTGGGATACAAGTCCTTTAATTTGACTTTGATCCTTGGGTCATCATTATTCGTCAATAGGTCCTGACCAAATCTTGCAATGTGGCAATGTGGCAATGCGTTAAGTGGGCAAGACACCACATCTTAAGGCATTAGGTACTAGTAGACCTAGTGGTTCGAGATCAAAAGAAAGGATCCCCTTGCATTAGCCCCTTAAACTAAGATTTAGGTTTACCATTCACTATGACTGCAAGTCTACAAAGGTGGAGAAAGATAAGCACCCGAAAAAACAATTTCACTATCTCACCTCAAACCCTCTCCTATTCATGACTTCATCCAACAACAACAAAAACCAACTAACAGGATCATAAGCTGTCCCAAAGTCTAGCTTAAAAAATTTGTTTTCTCTACGATCTAACATCACTAACCACCACATTAGCAATGAGAGTCTGCCTAACAAAAATACAAGCACTGTGATTCTTAGAAACGGTAACATAAAGGTTCTGACTCAGCCTGAAATCTAGAAGTTTTGCAATGACCTTATAAACACTAGAGACCAAACTAATAAGGCAAAAACCCTTAACTTCAACCGCCTATCCTTTTTGGGTACAAGAGAGATTGAAGGTACAGTTTGTGCAAACCCTAATTTTACCATCATGGAAAAATCCAGTGAATACCCTAAGAAGAAGGTATTTTAGGCCCTGTCTAGAGTAAATACCCGTCTATGATCTAACTCTTAAGAAAACACTGCATCTGGGTTTCTTGACCACTTCAGCCCCAAAATAACCCATCATAACCACCCATTTACTCCTAAGATCAACATCTACCCTCAAAGAATGAACCCATCCCTATATACTTTTCGACTAAAAAAACAGCTTCTCAGTTAAAATATCTCACAGCAACATTTTGATTATATCATATGTGCTTCTCTAAAATACAAAACATGTTAACTAACACATTCAATAATAAAAATGCTAACATAACCAATCATCAATAATTTATCAAAGCCATAAAATAAAAAATTGACAAAGGAAAACTCACAGATTTTCTCACAACCACACGCAACTTTTGGGACTTGTTATCACTACTAGTGGCTCCACCTTCACCCTGTGACACATAAGGAGCAAATGCAAGGTGGCCGGGACACCATCTTGAACCGGTCACCGATGACGCGGCCGCCGCTGTTGTTTGAGCCTCGTCCATAGAGACTCCAAATTCAGTTACCCAAATCTCACTACTTTCATTTATGAATCACATAAACATAGATAATACAAAAGGGTAACCCCAATTTATTTTTTCTTCTATCAACTGTTCCAAGTACCAAACTTTTTCAACAACAACAACAAATAAGAAGGAAAAAAGATAGTATGATGCTATAGTTGGTGTTTAAAGAAGAACCCACCAACGGATTTTAATTCCATAATGAGTAGAATCATCAAAATCATGACAAAATTAAAATGAAACGAAGATCCATTGTAGACCCAAAAGTGAAAGTGATGATGAATTTTGTGTTGAGAATGTATTGAATCGAATAGAGAAAAAAGAGAGAAAAATTGATGGGAGATTAATAGAGGAGAAGAAGAAGAAAAAAAAAAGGATCAGAATTTAATTTTTGTTGTTTTGGTTTTTGTTGGTCTGATAGAGCAGCACGACACGCCGTCTTATGTTGTTGTATAATGGATGGGTCAGGAGAAATTGCATTATTATTATTATTATTATTATTATTATTATATATCTAACATAATTCGCTTATTACACGTAGAGCACATGTTACAAAATATAGAAAAATAGGTTGACAAGCAGTGTTATTCAACACGCTAGTTTATCATATATATGCTTGCTATATATATATATAAAGGCAAAATATGAAATAACTATTGCAATTCATATTTTCCTATTTTGCCCTTATATTTTTTAAGTTCTACAAAAAAAATCATATAATCCTAAGTAACTACCATTAGCACATTAACCACTTATCTCACCTTAAATTGAATTATAATAAATACATTTTTAACATAAAGTACTCTTAAAATAACCACATTCTAATTGTATAAAATAAAAAATATAAAAATTGAATATTTAATATAATAAAATAAGAATGCAGGTCGGCAGACACGAAGTATCTGTCGACACGCTAGAATATATAAAGCCAAAATATGGTGTGACTACCACAATGGTGTAATTTAACTTTCCTATGTTACCCTTAATATTTTTTAATATCTACAAAAAAAAACTATGTAATTATAAGTAATTGTCACCAAAATATTAATTGCAAGTTGAAACTACCTCTCCCACCATAAATTGACATTCTAATAAAAAATATAATTTAAAGTATATTCAATAAAAATATTCAATTTTTATATATTTCTTTTTGTATAATATTAAAACATGGTGTAATTTTACTTTCCTGTTTTGTCATTAGCACTTTTTAATTTCTATAAAATAACCATATAATTTCCACAAACCATAGACTAATTTCCAATTCTTTATTTTGCCATTAATATTTTCAAATTTCTATTATATTAAAAAGTATTCACACGCTGAAATCAAATTCATATTAATATCGTTATGAACATTTATACCATGTAGAATACGCATTACAAACGATAGAAAAGAAGGTTGATAGGCACGAGAGTGCCTCTCAACACGTTGTTTATTAATAAAGTTAAAACTCAAAATAAATAACACATTATTGTATATTTAATGTTTTCCTATTTTACCCTCACTATCTTCTAATTTATACCAAAAACCCATATAATCCAATAGTATAAATTTCTAATTTCAATTTAACAATGGTAACATCTATCCAAAACTCTTAATCTCTTCCTCTCATGTCATCTTTCATTATTTTTTCTCATCTCATTCTCAACAATCAATTCATTGAACAATTACAAATTATAAATATATAACGCAATTCATTTATTACATGTGGAGTACACGTTACAAACAATAGAAAAGCGGCATGGCCCAAATAAGTTTAATAATTATTAGTTTATAATAAATTTGTATTCTTTTATTTTTGAAATATGAGGTTCTAATAATATTCTGTAAGGCTCTCCTAAATTACTCAAAAAAACCACTTCTTTTGAATGTTAGGCATATATGTTGAATGAATTAATTTTATATCAATAAGATGAGGAAATATATCATTGTGATACCAAAATATATATATATATATATATATATATATTCATTTTCATATAGTATATATTGTTTATTATATTATGAATAACTAAATATGAATTACTTGATAATACAATAACAGTGTAAAAGATTATTTATATTATGAATACACATATTTTTCTCTTAGTGATTATTATATATTTATGTTTAGAATGATAATTGAGTAATATAATTTAAGTTGAAAATATAAATGATTAGTGTGGATAACAAAAGTTAATTTACCTAATATAATTATTAGTTATCTTTATAATATTATATATTAGCTTCTTTTTTTTGGAAAACTAGCTTGTAGTCATGAACTTATAGCTCTGAGTTTGTAGCTTGTAGTTCTAAAGGTAGTTGGAAGCTTGTGTTGTACATGCGAACGTAGCTTATTAAAATAAAGTTGTTCGGTAAAATGAACTTTGTAACCAGCTGAAATTTAAAAAATAACTAAAAACAACATACATTATATATTTATTTATTATTATTTTATTTAATAATTAAAGTAACTAAACACATAGATAATTTAAAATAATCATTTATTTATACATATTAGTTATAATTGGATATGTAATTTATTTATTTCTTTATTTTATTTTAATGTATATTTTTACAATTTTTTTTTTCCAAAAATGCAATTAAGTTTCATAAGTTTATAATATTCTTCTATCATTGACACTATATATCGTTAAAAGATATAATATGAAAATATTTTATAAATTTATCTAACAATCAAATGCAAGAATAATATACTAATCACACAAAAATCCATTCAAAAATAATTTATCTATCATAGAAGGTATGTCTCAGTGATAAGGTTAATAGAGTTTTTTTAATTGATGATAATTTGTAAAACATTGAAGTAAAAAACTATAAAGTAAACTATTAAGTTACTTTCTTAAATGCTATAAATTACCTTCAGTATTTGTTTACTCAAAGCCATTAATAATTTTTTGATTGATTCACAAAACTACAAGTCACATGAAAAATTGCGAGAAATATTGTAGTTATTGTTTATTTTCTATTTTGTGGAAATAACAAATTTGCCCCTCTTGTGTTTTCTTTTTATCAATTTTGGAGGGATAGAAGTTTTAGTGCACTTTAGATTCTAAATGCATGAATCTTGATAGAACATAATTTAAATTTATTAATCGTTTATACTATTTAGATTTTGTAAAATATATTTTAAAGAAAGTAAGCAACCAACATTTGTATTCATACTTTATTATAATTTTTAATTAAGGGGTGGGGAAAATTAATCGTGCAATATTCATCAATTATCTTTTAAAGAAAGATATTGACTTGATATTAATTCTGATCAATAAAAAATGGGTGACATTAATTTAGTATTGAAAGACAAAAGGTTATTTTAATTATTATTATTCTGATTTTAATATATGTAAGTGCAATTTTTTTTAAATTTTAATATTTATGAATTGATGTGTAAGAATTTTTATTGTATTATTAGTTCATCACTATTTACTTATCTATTATTCATTTATTAAGCAATATTTGTATAGAAAATTACACAAGGGGTTAAATTCAACTTTTTAATTATATATTGTTTGCATTAAAGAGTCCGTACCACATAACAATTTAAAAAAGTTTATATATAAACTATATAACTATAACATGACAAAGTCGGATTTTTCTCTAAAAGTGAGAGTATTTTCTTACTTAATTCAAGTAATTTTTGAATAATCTAGGACTAATAAGAATATTGTTACTATTAATTCAATTCAAATAATCTGTTACTTAGGTCCATTAAAATATTTTATGATCATTATGACTAATCATATATAAAAGGCTTTATGATAGAAGCATTTATCTTAGAAGACTATATAATCTTGATATTTTAAAGCTTGTCTTTAAGGTTTTTTTTTTTGTATGTTTATCAAAATTGTGTCAATATGAGGAGTAAGATTTTCTTCACAAATTTTTTTTTATGATGACAAACCAATATTTTCTTGACAATTTGAGTTTTCTAATTCAACATATATTTGTTGGTTTGAACATTTTGAACATTTATATGCTCCCCTTTATTTTTGAATATGTGTCGTGGAAAATTAAGTCCAGAAAACACAAACTAAAACTTTTATGTCCAATTTAACTTCATCAAAAGGAAAGAAAAAAAACTAGATTTCCATATGCACAACAAAATATACATAGAAAGAGTATAAGATATATGACTTATATTTAAGACAAGACCTTTTCTAATTATATGAATCACAACAAATATCTTATAATATGATGGAATCAATTGATGGAACATAACATAATATATATTGTTTGCATAATATATTAAACACAACTTTTAATTACATTTCCTACTACTAATATATATTGTTTGTAGTAAAGAGTCTGTACCACATAAATGAAAGATTACTAGCTAACAATTTAAAAATGTTTATATATAAACTATCTACTCTATTATTTTTAAGAGATGGAATTAATCTAGTCTTTTAAAAAAAATTAAAAAGTAGGCTAACTTATGTAATGCTCACAAATTTCTAAAGATAAATATGATTCTTCTTTTAGATTTGTTTAAGATTTTTAATATTAGTCGAATATATTTATGATTTTTGTATTCTAAAAAAACGTTATTTAGTCGGTTACTTCATATACAAGTGAATATATATCATATGGTAAAGAGTTTTTAAGAAAAATGATGTCATTTAAAAAAAATGTAATTTGTGTTAAAAATATTATTTTATCGTTATATGTAATTGTTCATAATCTTAGAAGCATCTATATGAGAAATTGATTAAGTATATTTGGATTATTTATTCTTTTGATAATAATTTACTAAGTAATATTTGTTACATTATTTATTATAATATTATATTTCTTGTGACTTTTGATTAAATTAGTTATGATTATCATAATATTTATCATAACGTATTTAAGATCATATTATCATATTTATCTTTTCTACCTTTTAATCATTTTATCCCTTACTATATAGCATCATTTTATCCTATATATATATATATGATATATGATATATTGGTAGATTAGTGATAATAGATAGATATATTTCTTTACAATAGTAAGCTTATATATAATGTGTATCAACAAATTCTTGTTTTAATATATATATATATATATATATATATATATATGAATATAAATATTTAATCTTTTATTATTATATCATTGTACAATCTGATATAATCTTTTTATTATGTATAATATTTTAGTTTCTATATTTTAAATTGTGCTTGAAAGCTTAATTTAAAATCGATTAGCCACAAAATTTTCTTTACGGTTATCCTATCCTTCACATAACCTTCACCCCATCATCATCTCCAACAAATTTAATTGTTCACTTTATTTATTTGTCACACACCAAAAATCTAACTCCAATATATGGTTCCCATAAGGCTTATTTTTAGCGTATTGATGTGTATTGCTCAATCATCTTCCAAGACCATTTTGTTTTCTCGTCATAATTTTATAAAAACAAGTAGGTAAGATTCAATCCATTATTATTTGTTTACTATTGTTGTAGACTTTTCCTTCTCAAAGTAGTAACTATATCATGTATATATATTTAGCATCATTAAGTATGTTTATTATACGGCCTTCATCACTTAATAATTAATAACATAAAAAGTCATTTTCCTTTCTTTTTATATCATAACCGTGGCCAATTAAAACTTATTTGAATTTGATAGATATACATATAAACTAATATACTTATGTTTATATATATATATATATATATATATTATTTAGTTTATTATTTTTGAATTGTTAGTCTATGATAAAGTGTTGTAGTATTGGTTTTAGAAATATATGTTTTAAGCCATTGAAAGAGAAATTTCCTTATTTTATTAGTCATAAACATGTGTAGTAACGATTTGGATAAAAGGGCGGTTGATTTTGTTCAGGAAATAATAATCCTTTTGAAACTCATCAAATGTTGATTGTTGTATTCATAGTATTGAAATAACTTATCATTTTCATCTATGACTGGACAATGTTTTTAATGATAAATGGAAAGTGTTGTAATTTTTATTTATATATGAAACTTTCAAAAAAAATATAATTCTAAAGATCATGAGATTTGCAATTATCTAAATATATATATACATACCGTACTCATTAACAAAAACAAAGCAATATGTGCTTTATTTTTACACGTGTAGTTATGTATATTATTTTTGTAAATTATTGACCAATGATATTTTAGTTGTTAGTTTTAGATAGAGTAGAATTTGATTTGTTGTCTTGATTGGTATTAAAATATGTATAAAAAAGATTCTAAAGTTGAAGGAGACGACAGGAGATCTGGTTTGTTTGCTGGATAAGGAGCTTACGTAAATTCAGGTGACGGAGAAGATGATTGTGGTCTTGAAGTATTTCATTAAAGTTCTTCTATCGGATTCCCTTAATAGTCGAGGAGCCTTGTAGGTTAGGAACTCTCATGGGAACTTGTTTTCCATGTAAGAGTCATTAATCTTTTCATGACGATGTATACAGTCTTAGATGTTTGATTTGCTGAAAATATATGTGTGTGAACTTGTTTTTATTTAACATAATGCGAGGTACTCGCTTATGATATTACACCGTCATGAAATGTTGTTAAATATTTCTTTTTGTATGTATGTGAGTATGTGATAAAACTCATGATTGTTTTATGTGGCAATGTTGTAATTTGGAAATATCTCAATTGCAATGGTTATATTGTTGCTTTTTGTATTGATATGTGATGCAAGTTGATTGTTGTATTGATATGAGAAATACATAAGTTGGTCGTTGTATTAATATGGAATATATAAGTTGATTGTCGTATTGATATGGAAAATATATAAGTTGATTGTTGTATTGATATGGAAAATATATAAGTTAATTATTATATTGATATGAGAAAAATATAAGTGGATTGTTGTATTGGTATGAGAAATATATAAATTGATCATTGTATTGATCGAAAAAATATATAACTTAATTATTGTATTGATATGAGAATTACATAAGTTTGAAATTAAGGTTTTGCACGTCGATACTTGATCACTAACTTAGGTGATACTTTTTGCAATAAAATCTTAATGAGCTAACTTTTTGTATTGATATAAGAAAAATATAAGTTGATGGCATAGTGGAAACCTTTATTAAAAGACTTAATGAGCTAAATTCGACTAGTATACACTATTGCATTCTTGTAGTTGGAGAAAATGGAAAGATACAGTAATAGAAATATCATTGTGGATTTATATGGTGCAACCAGAAAAATTATAGTCCCACGGTACACTATGTCAGGATCGCCTAGCATGAATGGTGTGTCTGAAAGACGAAACCGGACTCTTAAGGATAAGGTAAGGAGTATGATTTGTCATTCTACCTTACCAGAGTCACTCTGGGGAGAGGCACTTAAGACTGCAGCTTATATTCTTAATAGAGTACCAACTAAAGCGGCTGCTAAAACACCTTATGAGCTTTGGACTGGGCGAAAGCCTAGTCTTAAGCATTTTCATGTGTGGGGATGTCCAGCTGAGGCAAGGCCTTATAGGCCTTATGAAAAGAAATTGGACTCCCGTACAGTGAGCAGCTACTTTATTGGTTACTCTGAAAAATCAAGGGGCTATAAATTTTATGATCCAAATTTAAGATCCATATTTGAGACGGGTACAGCCACGTTCTTTGAGGATATTGAGTTTGAGGGGGAAGATAAGGTAAGAAACTTTGTCTTAGATGAAGAATCGGTATCAATTCTAGATCCGATTCATATAGTTGCTTCTGATGAAGCAAATTTAGAACCTTTTCAAGACACTCTCCCTACTCAAGATGAGTTAGTAATTCATGAAGGACAAACTCAAATTCCTCAAGAACATGGACAAGAGTTGCAAGAGCCTATAGCTTTGGGTAGATCCACTAGAGAAAGGAGGAATGCAATTCCAGATGATTACATCTGCTTTCTCCTGGAACATGAGGGTGATGGCGTTATGGATAACAATCCTTCAAACGTTCGAGAAGCCATCCAAAGTTCCAATTCGGAAAAGTGGATTGAAGCAATGAAAGAGGAGTATAAATCCATGCAAGACAATAAAGTTTGGGAACTTGTCCCATTACCAGAAGGTAAGAAACCCATTGGTTGCAAATGGATTTTTAAGACCGAGCGGGATTCTAACGGTAATGTGGAAAGGTATAAGGCACGTCTTGTAGCTAAGGGTTTTACTCAAAAGGAAGGGACTGACTATAAAGAGACTTTCTCTCCGGTATCATCGAAAGACTCTCTTAGGATAATCCTCGCTCTTGTAGCTCATTATGGTTTGGAGCTTTATCAGATGGATGTCAAAACAGATTTTCTCAATGGAAACATTGATGAAAAGATTTATATGGTGCAACCAGAAAACAGAAGCTTCACCAAGTCATTTCTCTCCAGTAATTTTGAAATAAAAGATCTTGGTGAAGCTTCTTTTATATTAGGAATTCAAATACACCGAGACAGATCTCGGGGTATTCTTGGATTATCACAGAAGAGCTATATAGAAAAGGTACTTAAAAGATTTGGCATGCAGAATTGTAAACCAATGGATACTCCAGTTACTAAGGGAGACAAATTTAGTCTCAATCAGTGTCCTAAAGGAAATATGGAAATTCAGGAAATGAAAAAGATCCCTTATGCATCAGCTGTAGGGAGTCTAATGTATGCTCAAGTATGTACGCGTCCGGATATAGCGTTCATATTTGGGGTTTTAGGCAGATATATGAGTAATCCAGGAATGGATCACTGGAAAGCAGCCAAAAGGGTCATGAGGTACTTAAGGGGAACAAAAGACTATATGCTCACATATAGGAGATCAGACCAATTAGAGATCATTGGGTATTCTGACTCCGATTTTGTGGGATGCCAAGACAGCAGACGATCCACTTCGGGCTATGTATATCTGTTAGCAGGTGGTGCAGTTTCTTGGCGCAGTGCCAAGCAAACTCTTGTGGCTTCATCCACAATGGCAGGAGAATATATAGCATGTTATGAGGCATCACATCAGGCGACATGGCTGAGAAATTTTGTCACTGGGCTGCGGATTGTGGAAGGAATTGAAAGACCACTAAGGATATACTATGACAATAAGTCAGCCGTGTTGTTCTCCAATAACAATAGGAGTACAACAAAGTCGAAACACATTGACATAAAGTTCCTAGTTGTTAAGGAGAAAGTATAAAGCGGACAACTTTCCATAGAACATTTAGGCACTAACTCCATGATTGCGGATCCTCTTACAAAAGCTATCACACCCAAGGTCTTTCATGAGCATACTGCTCACATGGGTGTTCTACAGTGTGAGGATCATTTGGTTTAGTGGGAGTTAGAACGTGTGTACACTTTTATGTTTTGTGGAATTTCAGTATTATGTATGAATACTTTGTATTCAAACTTCAGTTGATTAATCATTCAGTTTGGTATTCTGTCATTATGCTTTGTACAATAAGGTTTTATGTTATAATTAAGGATCTCACTAAAGTAAAGTAGGACCAGTTGAAAATTGACATGTAAAGACCATATTCATGTGATTTTCATGCTACACATTTCATGATGTATCTATGTCATTTGGTTGTGTCAAAGTTGGTGATCATTGTTGAATTAGTCATGATTGATATGACGAAGTTCACTGTGGTTCGATACGGAGACGGGACTAATGGACGGGATAATTTGGGTATGCATGTGACATAATGGTATATTAAGCGCGCAATAAGGATAACACGTATGGTGAATCATATATGTGACCAGTGGGAGATTGTTGGAATTTCTAACAATTTATGGATCACAAATATAATTCTATAATTGTGTTATAGCCATTATGTATTTAGCCAATATATATAAAATGGTCTTATGGATTAATTTGGTGGCTAAGGACATATGTATCATGAAATATTATGAGTGTAGATACCTTCGGACAATTTCTAGTTTGATGAAGGGACTGAATTAGAATATTGCAACTTAAGTGGTAACCGTTAATGTTACCTTTATGGGTTATGGTCCCCAGTTGCAGAGCAACGAGTTTTATTGAGTAACTGATGTTATAAGGATTGGTTTATGAGGATATGTGACTTATGTCACAAAACCAATATATAAAGAAAAGGGGAAAGGCATAAGGTAAGCCAAGAGCCTTTCATTCTCACTTTGACAAAAAGGAACATCAGGAGCACTCTCGTTCTCTATGGATTCCCCTCTAGCGGAGCGAACGGAAAACCATCAGGCTCTAGCAACCGGAACATCCTACAACCCACATACCTCGGAGCATTCGGAATGGCTAACCAAGGTATGCATTTTCTTCTTCACTATGAAACCAATTGAGGTTTTCTTCGGTCTGGATTAGGATTGTTCCATTAGGGTTTATGTATGGGCATAAACATTTGGTTTCGGAACAATGTCCTAATCATTCTGTTTCGGGGATACGATTAGGATTAATCGGAAATATCCATCAATATGTACTCCCAGTTGCTTTCCCACTAGGATCTTGACATTCAGATATTGTAATTTAGTTGGAGATTGGTTGGTTGAATTGCATAAGCATTGCATGAAAGATATATTAATTGAGGATGTTAATATCCTCTTGTATGAGACACTAACATCATGCATCATTTGCATATATTTGACATTGTTTGATTTTATTTGTGTTATAGGGTGTCTCACTTTAATGTTATTTTTCTATATAATTTCACGTTGCGGTCGCCGTAGTTGGTTCTTACTCTCTTCTTTGTTTTTCTTTTGTCTATACTATGTGCATGTTCAGGTTTATTGCAATTATACTTTGGATATCCATTGATGAAAATGTAGAAAATGAGAACTTAGCTGATGTATAGTTAAATATATTGTCTATGTTGAGATTTTTTTGCTCTGATTTAGGAATACCTTTGGTCTTTATGAATTGGTTTTTATATAAGTCACGTTTTATAAAAAATATTTAAGAATGATTCTTTTTTTCACATATGGTGTCTTTAGAATGAATAATTATATAAATTATGGTTGGATTTTGAGGTTGATGTTAATGCCTCATTTTGAGTTTGAGATAATATAAAATATTTCCGCATTTTGAACTTGAGAGACGAAATGTTTGAATTTATTCTGATTTTAGAACATATTAAGTTTATCCTTCAATATATATTTCCTATATTTTCCATAATAAAGTTTTAATTTCTTAGCTACAATGGGGTGTTACAACTTATGATTTGTTATACTTATACAACATAAATAGATTAGTTTATCTAGATATTTTCATTTTTCAACTACATTTTATTATTATTATTATTGTGTCGATCCATGTTGTTTGATATTAAATATTCAATTTTTACATATTTCATTATGGACTCATAATCCATAATGTGTGATGGTGATCACCTAAGATTATATGATAAATTAAATAATGTTAAAAACAAAACTAGAAAATGAATTTGTCTTCACACGCACTATGGATTTATTATAAATTTAAATTGAATTTTACTTTTCAACATTATAGAATACTTAATGATTGGTTTGATTAAAGTTTATAATAATGTTGGTAAATTTGTTAACTTTTTAAAGAGGGAATAGAATAACAACAAGTTGTTAACTCTAATTTATTATCTGATATTTTTAAGATAAGACCACATTTTCTAAGAGTATTCATGCTTGGTTTCGATTGGTTTTTAGACAACAACAAAATCATTCGATTCAAAAATGTAATTAACTTGTGATATGATTTAGTATGTTTACATTAAAATGTCTGATCTATTTTGATCTCAATATTATATGTGATTTTTGTTCGGTTTGTATCGGTATTTATAATAAAAATTAAAACTACACATAAATTCAAAACTCATAAAAAATGACTAAATAATTATAATAAAACAACAACAAAAATAGTGTCAAAACAACAATAAGAAAAGTGTCTAGCAATGGTAGAAATAAACAACAGCAAAAAAAAAAAAAGCAAGATAACAACAATAAAAGTAAACAACAACGAAAAACAGCAGCAACAACAACAAGACAATAATAACAATATAAGCCCTGCAACCTAATTTTAACTTTATCTCATGTGCTAAAAGTAGACTCTGAAGCGACTGTCGATACATGTATGACCAATACATCCCCACTTATGGATAATGTAATTGGCATAAGAGTGTAAATTTTTTATTTCATCATTGAATTTTTTTATAATTTTTAAAAGTACATGTAATTGAGTTATGAAAACAAATGCTGAAAATTGAAAACTATAAACTACCAATAGGCTAATATAAACTATATGAATTGTGTATAAGTTTTATACATTATTATTACTAGTGTATTGATATGTATTATTGTGTTTGTTAACTCGTTTTCCTGTCGTTTGTAATTTATTCCTTGCATTTGAATATATTTGATTTGAGTAATTGTTCGATCTTAATAAATGGATGCATATACAATTATGTTACTATGAAGGGTCATATAGGGAAATGAAAATTATTCCTTGTTGGTGCTTACAATTGAAAGGTGATTTTGGGTTATAAAAATATAGTTATTATGAATGACAATATAGACAAATGCAAATTATTTCATGTTAGTGCCTAAAATATGTTTTCGCTTTGTATATTAGTATAACTATTATCTATTGTTCATATTTAATCATTATTGACTATTCGAAAAAAGTAATACAAATGAATGATGAATAATATATTGGTTGTTTATCTATACTAATATATAAAGGGAAAACACAAAATAACTACCATGATGATGTAATTTGTGTTTTCCTATTTTGTCATTACTAATTTATATTTTCTACCAATAACCATATAATATATTTACTCATTTTATGTCTCATGTTTGTTTATGTAAGTTTTAGAGTTTTTCCATTTGAACATGACAATTTTTCCATATGGATTAATACAATATTTGAATACGATAGTTTATCCTTTTCATTTTTTAACATTCAAAATTGCAAATCATGTTTTGTTGATTTTGTTATAATTATGAAAAATGTAATAAAAATATACAAATTAATTATAATTCACTTAATAGAAAAACGAGTTGACAGACATTGTCAACACACTATTACTATCTTGCATAAACATTATATACTTTTGTTCTTAAAAGTCTAAAATATTACTCAACATCAATTTGATTTATGAAGATAACCATTTATTTTGTTTGTCAACATGATGAAAGTGTTCATAAAATTTATTTTAAAATCAAATTGGATCAACTAGTTTCCTAAATATTACTTTTTTAAGGGCTCTAAATATTACAATGGATGTTTGTAGAAGAACCCACAATTCCCCAAATTTTATATTACAAAATAAATGTATAGCATAAGAAAAAGACAGTGTCATTAAAACAAAATATTTTTAATTGAAGAGCCAACACAAGTGAAAATAAAACATGAATGGCCAAACCAAAACAATTTTTTTATTAATTTTTTATAGGTTATTTAAAGAAATATTGCAAGATGATGGCGAGAGAAAGATGCTTTTTGTACATAAAGTCAAACACTATTTTTTTTTTGAATTAATTTCTTTGTCAATAACACAGTTGAAAATATTCTTTCCTTTTTGTGGTTTTGAAAAACATGAACGGATTCTTTACTTATCATTTGTTGAATAGTCTTTAACACGTGTAGTGCCCTTAAGAGGACTAGAACAAAACTACAAATCAAGGTTTGGGTAGTAATTATCGTTAATTTAATTGCAGACCGGCATCACCTAATGCGTCCTTAATATTGTGGTTATGGTGACCCCGTAACCGCATCACAGTGCAATTATGGTATGACTCTGAATCACAATGATATGGTCACATCGAGCTGCAACGCAACCGCATCAAACCACATTTGGACCCCATCAGGTCAATCGGATCGCACCGAACTAACCACATTTGGACTACATCGGGTCATATACGGCCCATTAGATTCAAAAATGTTATTTTAATAACAAAATAATTCACATAACAACGACCACAAGATGAGTAATGATCAACACGTTACTCTTTTCCGTTAGAAAATAAACTAAGTTGTAAGAATTGTATAAAAACACATAATCTTAGTTAGCTAGTTCTATGTCTATGTACTTAATTTGGCTTTAGTACATGAATTGAATATATGATATGATACTTTTTATATTTAGAGTATAAAAAATAAAGATTTAATCAACCCATTTGGTGAGGTTAATACAATTATTATTGTACCATATGATAAACTTAGTCAAATAAATACTAGATAGTGCAATTTTCATAACCACCAAGAAAGGGACTAATAAAATTGATATTAGATTTTTAGGTCATATTTATATAAATTTTTATACCAATAATAGATACGAATTATACTCTAAAAAAATTATGTGTAGTCCATAATAGTTATATGGTCCAATTATTATTATTATGTAATGAAATTAAAAAGCAAAATTGCATGTAAGCATAGGCATAATTTCTGTGAAGACCCTTTTAGATGTTTACTTCATAGTAAAGTACACATAAGAAGACAAGAACCTTAACCAACATTTAAGAAACAACTAAGGTTGTTTCATACCTACCACCATGTTTCATTGCACAATGTTTTAAGATTAAAGGTCTAAACAAAACAAAAAGTCACTGTTTTTAACTGCATGATGCTAAGACTAAAAGAAACACCAAATAAACAACAATCAGAAGCTATAATTAGTTCTTTCTTTCTGAGTGATGATGAAAACTGATATTTCTTAATAGAGTTTATGCAGCAACAAAAAAAGCTGAACTCACCAATTAGTAACAGAGTTTTGGAAGGATGAAGCATAATGATAAGGTGATTGCACAAGATTTGTAGAAGGAATGTTTAACTCTGATTGAATACCCTTTTCTTCTTCATCCATAGTTGGAGGCATATTAAGATCAAAACTCAAAATCTTAGGACATTTTTCAGCTAGTGAAGTTGCTTTTGATGCATGAGTTTGATCCACAATAGCATCATTTGTTGTGTTACCATTATGATGATCATGCTCATGTGATTCAAATTCAACAAATTTCTTCTTATGGTTTGATAGATGAGCACTCAATGATTGGTAACATGAGAATGATTCATTGCATATGCTGCATTTGTAAAGCCTCTTCATTGTTTCAATAACATCAAACTTGTTCACACTTGCTCCTATTTCATCTAATTTCATTTTCTTTGTCCCTTTCTTCTTCTTCTTATTCCTCGAATTCTTATTTATGTTCTCTATGTCAACGCCAATCGCGCTTCCGTGATCAGAATTACACGATTTCTGCGACGATTTAACGCTACAATCGATCGTATTCTTCGTCTTCGCTATCTCGGATGTACCTCCTGCATCACATTGAAGGGCACCAGCTAGTAACATTAGTTCATATACTCCTTCTTGCAGCATATGCTGTTCTTCAACTTCTCGAACCCGAAAACATGACGATGATGATGATGATGATTGAAGGCTTTTGCGGCCTCGCTTGGCCGTACTAGACCAACCCCAACAGAGAGAATCAGAGAGATCAATAGCAGCAACACCAACACCAACATCAACATCAACATCAACATCAACATTAACATTAACATCACCAAAAGAATAATGATTAGAAGATGGAGATGCAACAACAACATCATCATTGAGATAAAGTGGTGGTTGAATTCCTCTCCATTCTCTTTCAGGGTGAGATCTCATGTGACCACACAATGATTTAATAGTAGGAAACTTCTTCCTACATAGGTAACAACAATTGGTGTTGGTGTTGTTACTATTACCCTTCATTTTCATACCAAAATGTGAACCTTTTCTTGAATCATTATTAGGTAGTGACCCTTTATCTTCACAAGGGTTAATGTTGTTATTGACATGGTAGGCTTTTCTTCTTTCTAAAGGTGATGATTCTTCTTCATTCTCATCATCTTCGGTTGAAGATTCAATACCAAAAATTTGATCTTTCTTTGTTGGATTCATTCTTTGCTGAGTGATGAATTGAGTTGTTGAAAAAGTGAGTGCAATTTACTAAGATTGTTATGTAACTTAGCTACCAAGAAAAGAATCAATCTCTTTATCTCTTTCTGTAACAAACTCAGATTCCATTTTGGTTTTTTTTGTTAGGAACTAAAAATCAAACAACAATGTAAATTAAAAAAAAAAAAGAACTTGTCTTGAGCAAAGATTTAGAAGGAAAATAAAGAGAGAGAAAAACAATGAAAAGAGTAAGAGGAAGAGTGTTGAGAAGTTACCAATGAAGAAAGATGAGGAGTGTGTTTTTCTGTTGTGTGTTGTGGTTAAGACTTAAGAGTGTGATGAGTCCACTTTTTATGCCTAAATTGATTCAACTTCTTATTCTAAAACAGAACAATGTGTTTTATTTTATTTAGTTTTATAAATATTTTTGTAAAAAATGATTAAATAATACACATTTCACGATTTTAGTGACTGAGAAAGATAACTTATACCAGAAGATACATTATTCTCTTGTCTTCTTTAACTTCATTGTTACTATTCTGAAAACATATGATTACTACTAAAAAGGACAAACAACAATGATTCATATTTTTTGCATTTAAGTTGAGAAATTTTATGACGGTAAAATCATATTATGATGTATTTTCGTATGATTAGCTTTATCTAACACCATATCTTTCCATTCCGATGTTAAGATCCACACATTTTTCAAAGGGACAAACCTAAACCATGAGACATGACATTTTCGACAAATATAGAATAAAGTGTGGATATTATAAAGAATTCATTTATATTAACCATACTTCATATCTTAGCCATTAATTATAGGGAAATCTAATATTGTGAGATTTTTTTTAAACTAATTTCGCTTTTAATGGCACATTTTACCATTTGCCCAAGCATATCCATGGGTACATATCTTATATATTATGATTCATTCACCAAGTAACCATACTTTATTGTAAACTATACTTTGGTGTTATTAGTTTTACTTACTTCTTTTATTCTAGGATGATGATTTGGTTAAAATATAATGTGAAACCCGAGCCGGATATCAAGCCGGGAGAACTTCCATATTAGGTATAACCGGTTTAAATAGTTAAGTTGTCTGGTTGGACCGAATGATTTTAAATATAATTAATAAGTTTTATATATAAATATATAATTATATACAAATATAAAATTTTATATAAGAAGTAACATCTTTCTATCTTTTTTAGACTGAAATAAAACAAAACATTAGAGTAATGTTCCATTTTTTTTTTAATTTTAAGTGAACCATCCTGTTCACTTCCCGAGTTATTCTGATTTAATCGGGTTTAGCACGGCCGAGTCGGAATTTCTTCAGTTCAAAACGGTCCAACTACTCATTCGTTTAAGAGAGTCGTTTTCAAGTTCGTTCAGCGATCGAATTGGTCGGACCGTCCGGTCAGAGCAACATTGGATATTAATTAATTACTAATTACTATACATTACAATTATATTACATTGGAATATGGGAAAAAGGTGAAACTCAAGGGACGTGGGTTTAGGCATTTGATAAGTCATATGAATTTATAAAGAATAATGGAGTTTGCTATATTTATTAGATTGTCACGTTCTGAGATTAACTTTAAATAAAAGTATGGAATGTTGAAAATTTATTTCAAAATAGTTTAATTTATAATTTACTAGCATGTTCGCCGACACTCACGTGTCTGTCTATCAACTCGTTTTTCTATTAAGTAAATTGTAATTGATTTGTATATATTTAGTATAGATATTTAACGATCTCAAACATTTCATTTATGTTATTTTATTATAGATTAAATTCTGTGGGTGATTCTTTAATGTTTTTTATTATGTTTTATTACTTTATCCTTTACTTGCTTATAGTAACGTGCATAACGTGCTTCAATTGGCCGTTTCATTTTGAAAAGCTTATAACCTCTCCCCTATGAATACGCTTAATTAGTTTGCCTCTACAACTAGGGACACTTATTAATACCATTCTCAATATTAAATCTCTCAAAATATTAATATTGTGATTTAATTAGTTATCCAACAAGTGATGCAAATGGTTAAATAAAGTGAAAGACTTGCGTGAAAAAGTATCAATAAAAATATATCTCATATGCTTACTGTTAAAGTTATATTAAATCAATGGTTAATACTCAATCATCATTTATCAGAACTATTCGGAGTCAGGTCATTGGCTTGAACATGACATTTAGTAGGGGTGAGTGTGAGTCAGGTTGGGACGGGTTTAGGCTTGTCCTTACCTGGCCTTAGATGTTGTTCGGGTCATTTTTATGAACCCGGACCCGACCATATAGCCGGAGTTAACCCGACCCGAAATATTCACAAGGTCAGCCTTTAAACCCGGACCCGACCCTAGACCCGATTAAATATAACGTATACTCATTTAACATAAAATCTTCTAAATATTATTTATTATTGTGAATATGTAATTTGACATATAAAATAATATATGTGTATATATATATTATTAAACATGTATATATGATAACAAATTAGAAAATCAATGATATTTTCGACTAAAAAAATATCATTACTCCGTATATATTTGAACAGAGACACATACAAACATAATGAGAAAGTGAAAATGGGACGGGTCGGAACGGGTCATGTTTGGTCCTTACCCGATAAGACCCGACCATTTTCGGGCCCGACCACGATCGGGTCATACCGGGTGAGCGGGTAATAGAGGTGTCAAAACGGGCTACCCGTGCGGGTTCGGGCTAAACTGGGCTGGGCTAAAAAGCCCGGATACAATTTATGTATATGAAAATGTAGCCCAAACCCACCCTAAGCGGGTTTCGGGTTGTGGCGGGTCGGCCCACATAATATTAAAAAAAAAATTAACATATTTAATATATATATATATATAACATTTTATATCGATGCATAACTTTTTTAACACAATTGTTATACTCAATGCAACAAAATCTACTTATATGATTCATAGCATAACTCATTTATCAAATATCTTATTGTTATTAGACTCTCAACCTCTAACACAATATAATTTGTAACTTCACTTCAATATAATAAATGGATACACTAACAAATAATACTTTGGTTTGTAGTAATGATAGTATAGACTCAAATTCAAAATGAAGTCTATGTGTCGAATTATAACCACCATCATAATGATTCTTTACTTTGTTATAGATATATTTTGTATATTCTTTACCAACATTTTTATTGTGAACTGTTATGTTAAATTTGTTTGTGTGAAATTCTCTATGGTAAACAATTAAGTTGTGATTCGTTGTAAAAGTTATTTTCTTTATTATGTTTTTGTTGTATAAGTTAAATCTAATTAAATATACAATTAGGAAAAGAAAAATGGAATCTATATAGTTTAATGTTCTTATTTAATTTGATACATTATTTTGCTAATGTGCTTAAAAGGATATTAAGCAAAATAATAAAAAAAAAATAATGTTTAACTTGATAACATTATTGTAATTTATAAATATTTATGTTATAGACATTACTCTATTTTTTATTCAAAGTTCATAACACAATATTTATCATCTATTATCTATTTTTTATTATTAGTTATTTTGTAAAATAATTTTCACTTTAAGCTTATTACCAAGCCAAATGTCAAAAAAAAAGTTTTAAAATAAATAAAAAACGGGTAGCCCAAGCCCGGTTTTAATATAGCCCGGCCGGGCCGGGCTAAAAAACCCGGATTCACTAAAAAGTGTCAAATATGATACCCAAACCCTACAAAACTCCGGGTTGTGGCGGGCCAGCCCGCATAGGCCCGCCCATTTTGACAGCTCTAGCGGGTAAGGTCGGATCCTGCTCACCCCTAACATTTAGTCCACATAGCTATTCCCGGATCTCGGGAGAATATATTCGATGGAATAATTTGGACACACCTAAATGATTAGGTAGTGTAATTGGTATAATTTAACTCAAGTGTAAGTCAATCTCTTTTCATATTCTCATTATTTAATTGAGTGTCTTGAATTATACCGATGGAATTGATGAACAAAGATTTATTGTGTCAAATAATATTCCAAATTATGTCACATAAATGATAATAAAACAAATAATAATAATAATGAATATTTAAATTTTTAATTGAGATTATATTTTTATTACTGCGATATATTATTTATAACATGATTTACAACCTTGATACTTATATATTTTATTCAAACGGTTGGACTCCAATCCTCGGTATATTTGAAGAGTTTTTATTTATTTCATCACGTGCAAATGATTGTGAATATAGCATGTGCTAACAGAATAAATGTGTATTTTATAATATATAATTGATTAATAATGTAATTAATTAATTATCTAGATGTTGTGTAGATTTAATTCTGTATTCGTTAATTGATTAATAGAATGTTCAATCGATTAATTGTTAATTGTTTTTAGCAGGTTAATTGTTAGTTAGACTCCCTTTATTTTTGTAACTCATTTAATATGATGAGCATATGATTTCAATAATGAGAAGTTCATTCATTTTCAATAGAGAATTGATTCTCCATTATTTCTTTTAAGTTTTTTTTTTAATTCTCATTCATACATTTCTCATACTTCTTTATTCACCATGAAGCTTTCTTTTATGGTTTATACCAAATTTGACAATATTTGTATGATTTTTATGAACATTTCCCTATACGAACAAATATAATGCATACTTATTTTAGGTAAAATGTTCTCTATTTACTTATTATTTTTTATATGTGATTTGACATAAGAGATGATATGGGGCGACTCAAGTGAGAAAAGTTCTCCTATAAAAAATACGAGAACAATAAATATGGGTCTTACAACCAACCATGAATTAATATGATTAATATTTATTTATGGTCACATGATAATCATGTGCATGTATATTTTAATCATAATAATTCAAATAAAATCCAATGATTCATATTAACTGTTCTCATTTATCATAATAGCACATTGTTCTCATGTGATGGCTCCATGAGATGATGAAAAATTAAATAAACAATGATATTTTGGGCAAAATACATGTCATTACTCTTTACATAACTGAATTGACATACATATACACATGACAAATATAAATGACCATGAGATGAGTCAGGCTGGATCATGCATGTTTCATACTCAACCCTAACTGTTATCGAGTCAAATTTTTAAACTCAAATCCAACCATAGAGCCAATAAAATCCGACTATATTCGAATCATATTATAATCAAAACAAATCGGATGAGCAGCTAGGTAAAAGATTCTTACACTCGCACATAAATTAATGATAAGAATAGTTGCAGTAAACAATTTCTGAATGTGTTCTTTAATTTCTAGGTGTAATCTCTTCAAACTTATTTATTTGCGTTATTCTTTTCTTAGTTTTTTCCTATTTAATTTTTATATTTTATTCATTATTATATAAGTCACTTCCTCGTGTCATTTTTATGAAATCCTTAAATATTGTTTTGATTTTATTTATAGGAAATGAGACATTTACAAAGTGTTATATACAATAACTAAACTAATTTATTAATGAATAACACTGTAAATTTCTTCACTTGACTATAATCAATAAGTGGTGTTATTTATCACACACTACCATTTTACAAAATTCATCCTAAACAAATCAATGCTTTCAACATGTTATAAGGTAAAACACAATTATTAATAAAATGTAAAAAATCTTAATAATATAAATTTGTAGGTTTGTTCTATGGAAACTCTTGCAAGTGGCATGCTTAATTAAATCTTAAATTTGTCATTTCTTTCATCTTTTATTTTTTAATAATAAAGTATTGTTTCATTGATAAAGCCCTATTAACTTTTCTATTAAAGATGTTTGCTTTAGGAATGACAATGGGGCATGGCAGGGCGGGGCGGGGTTAGGTTTATGCTTACCCAAATCAAAACCCGAAATTCAAAATCCGAATCCGAATTAAGCGAAGTTGGAAAAATGATATCATCCCCGAACTCGTTGGGTTTCGGGTAACCCGAACCCGAAAAACATATATTATATATATGAAATTTATATATGTATAGCTTATATATATATTTGTGAAATTTATACATATAAAGCGTATATATATATATCTTTTATGTATGTATTTATATGTAATTTTATAATTTTACATATATTAATCGGGTTCGGGTTTGATATTGTTAATACCAAACCCGAACCCGAAATTTGAACTCGGGTAAAACCCGAACCCGAACCCATTCACATCGGGTTTTCCCCATTATATTCGGGCAGGTACCCACAGGTTCGGTTTTCATTGTCATCACTAGTTTGTTTAATTGGTTGAATAAGGGCAAAAATGTAAAGTACATCATGAAGCATTTGAAAACTAACATGATATTCTTGCATTTTTCAAGGTTTGCCATTTTTCTTTAACCAAATGACATTATTTATATCAAATGTTATTGAGTTTAACATCAATATAAGAGCACCACAATGGTAACAAAAAAACACTGCCAAAAAATGGAAAAACTGTTACAGGAGACAGAACATAAATAGAATTGTAGGAGGTGGAATATAAATGTGAGTTAGGTTTGTAGGGTCCATTTAAGAATGGAAAAAAAGTTTTACTATTGGAGATGATTTTGGCTAAAGTTATTAGAAAGTATAAACAAATATAAAATAATCAGTTAAAAATAAAAAGATGTTATACACTATCCTTAAAATAAAATAAAAGAATGTTAAGAATAAAGTGTGTGGATGTTAAGAATAAAATTAAAATAAAATAAAAGAATGTAACTCAAAAAATTCACAAGGGTTGATAAAAATTAATAGTGATTAACTATACTAACAAGAGTATTTCTTCACCTAATGAATAAGAAACTAATTTTTTTACTTACGTGGTTACACTTTCCAACAAGTGTCGCTCACAAGATTAGATTTTTTTTGACATTTCGTCATCTTGAAAATCTAACAAAACTTACATCAGTAAATTAACGATTAATTAACGATTTGTTGGTGACTACATCATTAATACTATATGGCAATCCCATGGAATAACATTGCAGATTTTATTTTAAATTTGTAATAAAACATAGTTATTGATAAACATTACGAATAACATTTAAAATTAGTACTAATTAAAATATTACTCAAATATTATTATTAACATAAACAAATAATTAAATGACTTAGATAAAAAAAAATTAAATATGTTATGTATTTTTAAATATAATTTTTTTACACAATAAAAAAAACTTCGAATGAGTTAGCCGTGAGATTTTAGAATAACTTTACTCTTCATATATTCTACAAAAAGTCAATCAAGATTAGGAATGATAACGAGACAGATTGTGTTCGAGTTTGTGCTTAACTAATATCGAACTCGAAATTCAAAACCAGAACCTAAACCCGAATTAAGCGGGATTAAATACAATGATATTATTACCGAACCCGATGAAAACCCGTCCAAAATATATATTTATATATATATATAGGTTCTATACTTGTTAAATTTCTATATACATAATTTATATATATATATTTATATTTATATTTATGTTTATGTGTAATTCTATAATTATACATATATTAATTGAGTTCGGGGTAGAGTATCAACTATATCAAATCTGACCTGAAAGTTGAACTCAGTTAAAATCCGAGCAGAATCACATCGATTTTTCCCCGTTAAATTCGGGTTCAGTTTGAATGAGTACCCGCATGTTCGATTTTCATTATCATCTCTAATCAATATCTTTTATTAAAAAAAACAAAAGAATTAATGGAAACTAACCTCCTTATAGATACAAGGAGTTTTTTCCATAACTTA
Source organism: Lupinus albus (assembly GCA_009771035.1). Classification (NCBI taxonomy): domain Eukaryota; kingdom Viridiplantae; phylum Streptophyta; class Magnoliopsida; order Fabales; family Fabaceae; genus Lupinus; species Lupinus albus. The sequence continues at coordinate 14,507,420 of CM020007.1, read as the reverse complement.
AAAAAACCATTGACTAAATATTAGTGAATTTGGATTTCTTAACAAAATCAAAAGACTTGTGTATACATGTAAAAAGTCTTGATTGAATTTTTTTGTAATAAAAATATATACTAAAATCTAAATCTAAATCCATTACATTTAATAATTTGATAGTTTTTGGAAAGTTGGATGATTCTACTAGATTTTGGGAAGTTTTGCAATAAAAAGCCTAAAACAAAAAGGCAAAATATTTGTAACATTATCTCATTTGTATTAAAATAAGACATTATTCACTTCACCTATGTTCATATATATTTTTTATTATACATATTTTATCACAAATTATGAAACGTAAATCTAAAAATAAAAACGAGGTGAGATATATCCTTAGAGTAGATAAGGAAAAAATATATAAAGAATGTATAAATTTTATATATTGTCACTTTATGATTGCATTATTTATTATTCATTTTTAATTATTACTGATTATTTTATAAAATCCGACTAAATAGTGAATAATATATTGATTGTGTACAAATATTTAAACTAACCTTTAAATAGATTTTGGAGTTGGATGTAAAATGAGAATAATAATATTTGTATATTTTATGTTTAATCAATGAAGATGCATAATAAATGATAAAATAATGAGAATCAGACAAAAAAAATGAAATTGATATTATAAGAAGAAGATCCATGAAATAAAGGCATGGGAGGGATCCAATTACTTCTTTAAGGTTAAGTGGAAAAAAAAAATACTTTACATTTTGGTTATTCATTTTTAGAAAATCAAATGATTTATATCTATTAACTAATTCAAATCATATATCATATTAGATGTTCAAAAAATAAATAATTACAAAATGGAGTAAGTTTTTTCAACTCAAGAGTGAATGACGTATATTCATGCCCCATATTATATTAGTCAGGGGAATTACCGGTCTCAAAATGGTGTCAACATCCCTATCCCGACCAATTAGATCAGTTACATTTCTTCCTCTTTTAATCCTCTCTATATTAGTAGGAGTGATTGATGTGTGACTCATATTAATCGAATGGTTATGGACTGATGGCCATGCTTTTGAGAAAACTATGCGCTTCTATGCCATCCTCATCGTCAAAGCGATCCTCCGATGATTCGCCGCCGTCAACCACCTCCGGAAATTCACCTCCGCCGCATCTCGGCGCATTCTACTATCTCCCTGACGAAATATTGACGCAAATTCTGCGTCTATTGGGCCCTAAAGACGCTGCTAAACTTTGCGTCCTTTCCAAGTTATGGCGATATATCATCTCTGATAATGATCTATGGATTCATTTTCTTCAGAATCATTACCCTGATCCTTGGGACTCCGTTCTCTTCGCTGAGACTAATTTCAGCTCCGGTTACCCTCTTCCGTATGTTTTTGCAATATCACCGATGAACTCGACTACTTTATTTCATCAAAAATCAGTTATATGTATGCTCTTATTTGATAACTGTTTTCCGGATTTGAACCTATGACCGAGCTCACGTGCTTAGAATAGTTTATGGACTAATGTTATAAAATAGTTTTGATTCAATCAACTAGCTTATTGGTTATCATTTTTCATTCCCTAGCTAGTTTGTGAAGCATATATGTAAGCAGCCATGTGAAGAGACTGTTATCGGGATTTGAACCTATGACCAGGTTTACTATTGCTTTGTGCCGAGGTTCACCCTCTTAGTATAGTTTATCGACTGATGTTATGAAATAGTTCTGATTCAATGAACTAGTTTATTGGTTCTCAGTTTTCATTTCCTAGTTAGTTTGTGAAGGGTATATGTAGGCAGCAATGTGAAGAGGCTGTTATTGGGATTTGAACCTATGACCTCCAGGTTTCATACAACAACCTTACAGTTGCTTTGCTCCGAGGTTCACCCTCTTAAAATAGCTTATCGACTGATGTTATGAAATAGTTTCAATTCAATCAACTAGCTTATTGGTTCTCAGTTTTCATTTCCTAGTTAGTTTGTGAAGCGTATATGTAGGCAGCCATGTGTCCTCGCATGTGAGGAGGCTGTTATCAGGATTTGAATGCATGAACTCCAGGTTGCAGACAACCTAACCATTATGTTATGTCGAGGCTCATCCTTTTAGAATAGTTTATTGAATAATGTTATAAAGTAGTTTCTATTCAATCAAATAGCTTATTGGTTCTCATTTTTTCATTTCCTAGCTAGTTGTGGCAAATGAGTCTTGACGAATAGAAATGAAGCATATTGAAATGGATAGATACTCATAGGTAGTCTTTAAAATGGGATGAAATGGAATAGAACATGTTCCATTTCATCTGATACTCTTTTCAATGTATTGAGGTATGGAATGTAATTAGATAGAGTCAAATTTTGAGTATATATTTGACATCTGATTGAGAATCCTCAAAACTGAATTTGAGGTTTTGAATTTTTGGAATGTTTAGGATTGTTAGCAGCAGAGTTTAATGAACTTTTGTTCAATAATAAGTAAGAAGTTTTCATCTCTCTTTGTTAATCAAAACCCAGGTTTAGTATTTTTAACTACTATTCTCATCTTAATACCCTTAGAAAATTGATTTCCACCCCTCACCCTTCAAGCACTAATATATATTATAAAGCTGCTTATAATCAGAAGCTCAATTTTGCAAACTAGTTTCTGAACTAAATGCACCTTAAGTTCATTCAGCTACATTATATCATAAGATGTCCATGGAAACATTGTTCCATTTAATTCCTTACAATGTTAAGTATCCAAAAGTCACCTGAAAAAATAGGAAAGAAATAGTAAAAAATACTGGTTGATGCTAATTAAGCTCCAAATTGCAGGGCCACTGCTGCTGAGATGTCTCATCTGTCATTCAGGAATGTCTACGCCCAACGTGCACAACTTCCAAGTTCTGTTATCATTGATGGTTAGTTTCATAATTGGCTTGCGTTCTTCCTTCCTCTTGTTGTCTTTTTGTTCTCTTTGTTGTGATGTTTGCTTTGGTTAGTCAGTTAGGTTTCCATTTCCATTTTCCTTCTACAGGTGGTTCTGGCTATTGCAAATTTGGTTTGAGTAATGACGCGTTTCCATCGGGGCGATCTGCAACCTTTCTGGTAAGGCTAAAAAGACGAGGTTTGTATTGAATGTTCCTGTGTACCTGGTCTTTATTGTGAACAATAGCAAGGACAAATTGATTAGAAGGATATTACTAAGGACCAATTAGCCATACTGGGATTAAGGCTTGGTTGTTGACCTCTATGATAGAGCAATATGGCGTCCATCAATCCATGAAGCTGACCCCACCTAGTGGGATTAAGGCTCGATTGTTGTTGTTTTGACCAATTAACCATCTCAAATGGTTTATTGAATATTTCAAATGGTCATTTATGTGCAGGAATTGTTATGGGTGCTTCATTTTTTATTTTTTATTTTTTATTTTTTATTCTTATTATTGGTCTTTCTTGTTAATAATTTATTTCCTTTTGGTTATGTGTATTCGGAATTTGATTCTTCAGGAATTTGGTAATGTGGAAACACCAATGTATACTAGACTTCGACATTTCTTTGGGACTATTTATAACAGGTAGGTGAGAGTCATTCTGGGTTTCCCTTTTTGCTTGTGCAAGTGAAACAATTCACTGCTGTTAATCATTGAAACGAACTGTACATAAATGATTAGTACATTGTCCAAGCAGTCAGGTTGTAGAAAGGGCAAATGTTTTTGTTGATCACTTAATTATTATTAAGATAGAAATATCCCTACGCATCATGAGTAAATTCCATGCCTCGTAGTAATAATAAATTGGCTACCTTCTCTGTAGGATGCAGGTCAAGCCAAGTTCTCAACCAGTTATTGTTTCTATACCAATATGCCACTATGATGGTCAGTTGCATTTTATGATTTTTGCTCCAATAGTTATAAAGAGAAAAGTAAAAGAACACTGTGAACTCCAAACATAATATATCACCATTTAATACTTTTATATTTGAAAGGTAATGTTCCTTGCAATATGTGTGGATCAATATTTTACTGAAACACACGCCTTTATACTTGTGAGGTTTGAATCATTGATTACTTTCTTAAGATCCAATTTGAACATCATTTTTGAGTAATTTTGATCGAAAACCTTTCTGGGTGCCAAATCTTAACCATTTGCAATAAGCTTTCTAGTGTATAATATATGCATGGAAAAGCAAAGATGCCATTGATCTCGAAATTTTTGGTCTGTTTATAAGTGTAACAGTAATAATGAAGATATACCACTCAGTCACTGGTTTATAGAGGTGAGCTTTAATCAATATAGTGGTTTATGTTGCACTAAGAAGCAGAAAATCCACTTCATTCTCCAAATTTTGCTTGAACTATGAGACCTTATACAGAGATGATTCAAGTTAATAACACCTAACTTTCTTATATAAATATGATTCTTCAGCCATATAACACTCTTTCATTTTAGATACTGAAACAGCCAAAGCTTCAAGACGGCAGCTGAAAGAAGCAATCTATTCTGCTCTGTTTGATATGAATGTTCCTGCTGTTTGTGCTCTCAATCAGGTAGCATATTTAAAAAATAAGGAACAAACATAGATCAGTTACAGGTACCGTTATACTTATTATCGAGAAAATCTAATGAGAAGATGCTGAACGGGATTTTTTGACTTTAAGTGTCAAACTTGAAGGATCCATTTTATTGCTCATTTAACTTAGTTATTCGAAGAGATATAAATGGATTTAGGTACTTGCATTGAAGAATAACCAGGTATGTGGGAAGTTCTAAAAGCTAGATATCTAACTGAAGTGGAGTCAGTTTTTAATTATAAGATATTTGGTAACTGCATAAATTTGTAAAAGCTATTTCTAATTTGGACCCATTTTAAGATAAATCATAAAACTATTTCAAAGTTGGTTTTTTTATATTTCTACTCCAACTTTTTGCGCTTATCTTCTTGTTTTTCTTTCTTCGTAACATCTCTCAAATCCTTTTTATCCTTTTCCTTTCATGTTTTATCACTCAATATTTAAATTTTATTGCTGATTTAAGGCAATTTTATCTGAGCTAAAAGCAATTATAACTGGTTACAAAATAACCTGAATTTTTATAAGTTGGTCATGTGCTGAAGTAGTTTTGAGTGTTGCCAAACTACTACAATTGTATAACCCCATTTCCCTATCTTTGAATACTTGTAATAATTTTCAAGTTCTTAAATGTAATTGCTTCCATCTTTATATTTGTAACCCTTTAGATATTCAACTAAGAGAATATGTGTCCTTTCTCTAATAGAAAAATAATAATGTAGCTCCATTTCTTCCTTTTCCCTTGATAAAAAAAAGCAACAGGTTAAGAAATCCTCAAGTATTAGACAGATAAACTAAACCGAAAATACAAAAAAGAGATAGGGAAATGGGTGAGATTGTCAAACTCTGGATTAAGCAGAGTATTGTTATTATTCTCTGTCACCTCAATAACCTAGTCCTAGGTAGAGAAGACCTTGTTGCTTGTTTTCAATAATCCAAAGCAGAGTAAGATGAACTACAATTAATCATGGGTTAATTTTTTCATGGTTCATGCAATTTGTCCATGCACATAGTTTTGTATGTCTACGGGTGCTCTCTTCTTTCGATCATTTTGTTGTTGTTGCATCAATCTTCTTTTACCCAATTTACTTATTTTATTTCTATTTTGTTACTGACTAAATGTAGGCAACTCTAGCTCTGTATGCAGCAAAGCGAACTTCTGGAATAGCTGTTAACATAGGCTTTCAAGTCACATCTGTAGTTCCAAGTATGCTCTACACAACCTTATTCTCTCTCTCTCTCTCTCTCTCTCTCATATATTTCATAATTCATGCATAACAATAAATTTCTTGCATGTGGTACCTTAACTATCTTCTGTCCTGGTGGGGTTCAGAGGTAGTAAATATTTAAACATCAGTACGTCATCACTTGTGTTTTGATGTATAAAATTTTCTTTTGTTGGTTTGAAGTGAGTGAGTTTATTGTCAATTCTTTGTGTGTCCCCCGGTGTGAATATATCGTCATTACCATTTTACAGTTTTAAACGGCAAAGTGATGCGTAATGTGGGTGTGGAGGTTGTGGGGCTAGGAGCACTAAAACTTACCGGATTCCTTAAAGAACAAATGCAGCAGAACAACATATTTTTTGAATCATTGTACACTGTTCGCACACTGAAAGAGGTACCGTTAATGTCCTTTCTGGTCTGAAATATTTATAGTGAGATTTTACTCATTTAGTATGACGGTGCACCTGAGATTTTACTTATTTATGTTGTCCTTTTTTGCTTTGAAATGAATTTTGTATAAAATATCTGGTAATCTTTTCACCTTAGTATGAAATGAAGTTTTTTCAATATTCAAGTCAAGCATAGGTCATTAGCAAATATATAAATGCCCAATACTTTGTTGTCTTTATTGTTCTCTCTTGTGATGCCAGTGTTCACCTAGAAAAACACCTCAATATGTTATGATCCCGGGTATACAAAATTGTTGTATCGGTAGCTCACAACAATGGTACAAAATAATCCTTACTGACTGAGTCACGACCAGGTCGCTCTCTTCAAGACATTTCGTGGTACTGCCCAGATTGTCCAAGAAGACTATCAACCATGGCGTCCCCAGGATAAAACAATCAAGTTTTTTGTTATTCGATTTTTTACTGCACTGTAAGAATCGTTCTCGAATACACCCACATTATGGCTACCAATGCCAATTCCGATATACTCACAATATGACTTCCCGTGCCAATTCTATTTTCACAACCTGACTACGAGTGTCAGTTTCTGAATTTCTCACAATATGGTTGTTTGTGCTAATTCTTAGTGCTACGGAAAGAAATGGGGAGAAAGTAGTCAGAAATGCATCGGCATAAGTTTTTGAGAGAGAAAGAAGAAGTCGAGGAGTGAGAGCCCGACTGGTGCAAAGGAGTGTGCCACATGCTGTTGACAGCCAAAAAGAATAAATAAAATATGCTGCCCAACCCGAACCGAGCCAGCCTATGTGGGATTTGGAGAATTTTCAATTTCACAATCCAAAGGTCACCATTAGTAGTCATATTTAATATGCATTATGAACACTTAGAAACCATCATTTTTCCAACAAATTTTTTAATATACATATAATGACCTGACATACAAATTCCTGGTTATACCTATCGATTTTCAGCCATATCTCCATCTCTTCTGGCCAGCCACTTGTTTTCTGCCAAATCCTGAGAGCCAAGAGGTTTCGTAGTCAAGGTGTCCCTTTTCAGGCCCAATTCCAATTCTAACAAAACTATAATTCAAATTCCATCACCCAAACAGAAACTTGAAAAGTTAAGGCTAGACTATTGCTATTATGATGGGGTTTAATGCTTCTTTCTGGGACTGTGGACCAAGTGGTTTTCCTCTGTCTAATGCTCAACTCATGCAGTTGGTGCTACAGAAAGGTTTATCTCTCTTGGTTGGATAGATTTTTCATTCTTCATACTTGGGGGATATCTTCCAGAAATTCTATGACTTATTCCAATTATTTTCCCATTATTCTAGTGTCTCGTGAGGTTAAATAGGTTTTATTTCTTTTGATTTGAAAGCCTGCAGGTTAATCATTGTTTCTTCTTCCCTTTAACTTTGGGAACATGTGAGGCATTTTTAGTAGAGGAGTGGGAAGATTTTAAATTAATGAGGAAGCTAAATTTCCTTAAGGAGAGGTTGAAGTAGTGAAGTAGGCGTACTTTTGTGGAGAGAAGGATTCACAAAAGGATCTCCTCATAGAGATCAATTCTTTGTGGTGGTGCTCTTTTGCATATAAAAATTGACAGTGTTCTTTCTTTGAGCAAATCCTTTATGATCTTTGTAACTTTCTTTGAATATGTTCCACTTTTCTGCCTTGATGCAATGGTTAAGTTGCTGCCTTATGATCTAGAGGTCATGGGTTCAGTCCTAGAAACAGTCTCATCATTTGTGGGGGTAAGACTACGTAAATTGACCCTCTCCATATCCCAGTAGGTGGGAGTCTTGTGCATTAGGGTGTCATTTATATGTCTCTTTTCTCTTTTCCTTCAAGATCATCTCACTGAAGTTATCTGATATGTTGTTGGTTGCATGGCAACAGAAGCTATGCTATGTTGCTGCTGATTATGAAGTTGAGCTGTCAAAAGATACAGAAGCATCATTTGAAGCTTTTGGAGAAGGATGGTTTACTCTTTCAAAAGAGCGGTTTCGAACAGGGGAGATCTTATTCCAGCCACGTCTTGCTAGGGTGTAAGTTTTCACACTTGTTGCAAAATGGTTACAACTTACAATACTTTCACTATGCATATACAGCATGTGTCAGGGTTTAATAAATTTGTAATGCCCATGAAAGTCTTCTTTATACGAAGTTGAGTGACCGATACGTGGTTCACCATCTAGAATTATTGGCCTTCATTTTAATATTTTCCCTCAATTAAAGCTCAAGCTTATTTTGCACTTCTTGGTTAGGCGAGCAATGGGTTTGCACCAGGCTGTTGCTCTTTGTATGGACCATTGCCATGCTGCTGAATTAGATGGCGACGGTGATTGGTTTAAGACTGTTGTTTTATCAGGGGGAACTGCATGTTTACCAGGTTTGGCAGGTAAATAATATACTTTTTACTTTGTCGCATTTTTCATCTTTGCAACAGAACATAAGGAACTAAAAGTACAGAAAACACGTACTTGGCGATTTTCTAATAACTTCTAATTCTATTTTTCCCATCCCTATGATTCAGAAAGGTTAGAAAAGGAACTCCATGCCTTATTTTCTCCTGAGGTGTCAAATGGAATTACAGTCATACCTCCTCCATATGGTGTGGATACAGCATGGTTTGGAGCAAGGGCTATCGGCAATGTGTGTGAGCCATCAATTGTATTAAATCTTCAAATTTATCGACATAGTGAACCTTTCTATGAAACTGAGTTATTTTGTGTGAGCTTATACAATAAGAAGTTTGAACCTACAGGTCTAACCTTTTGAATTATTATATGTACAGGTGAGTACCTTTCCTGGTCCCTGGTGTACAACGAAGAAGCAGTTCCGTCAGAAGTATAAAGTCAACCGCATATGGTGATTACATTTATCGTTCTCATTTCTGAATGATGTAAGTTATTCTGCACCACTCATCGTAGGATCCATAATTTCCATCCCATGACAGCAAACACAGAACAGGTGAGTTATATGTAGCTTATGGCACATATATAGACAGAATGGAATAGGAATGAACATGATGACATTATTAGAGAACCAAAGTGTCTCACTTTCATATCTTGTATTGTATGTTCTATTTATGAGCTGGGACGAAATATCGCTCATGCTCTTATGCGACTCAGGTTTGATTATCAAGTTTTCTATGTTAATAGACGATGTGTAAATTTCCTTCCGATGGATCATATTGGTTGAAAGTTAAAATTTATGTGTTACTTTCAATGAATCATTCTGGTTTTAAAAAACAATGGGTCAAGAATGAGTTCTATTCTCTAGCATGTTTAGGGATTCATTACATAAATAAAGACATTGCAGATAAAAAATTATGAAATATTGGTTATATCATGTTTTCAAAGATGGTCATGTAAAAGAAAATTGGTTAATGTTTCAGCATTCAAAGAGAGTCTATATCATATCAGTAGTGAACTCTGCTACCCAGAAAGTGGCCATGTAAAGTTGGCTGCATTTTCAGGTACTTTACTCATTTGAATTGGGTATGGAAATTCCAATGCTATTTCATTGGACCATGCCATCTTGTGTCATAGGTGGTGTGTGACAAAATTCAACACACTTTACTACAGAACCTTCTTAATCATGATTTGGGATATAACCACACTCTTAGCTTAAGGATTTGATATATTACTTGTAAGACAAGACACTTCTGAATACCTAATTTTGTCTGGTTCAAAAATACTTCAAAATCAATTTTTTGATAAATAACTTTTTTAATCTTTGAAAATTTGCTTTTATGAAAAGATTGATCATCCAATAAGTTAAAGACTGCAATATGGAAGTTGTAAACCATATAAAATCAAATAATTTTCATATCAATTTGATTTAGGTTACACTTTTAAAAAATAACAATGCGAATAAGTTAATAATAGTAATCAATATTTTTGTTTTTTAATAGTAGTTATTTACCTCAGAATCAACCCAATTTTTGTTTTTGTATCTAAACAAATTTTAAAAATATTTTTTAGTGAATTAAAGATCACTTATTGGAATTTTTATGGAGGGAAATTCCTTTTTAAAAGTCTGCATGTCAATTTCATCTTAATTTTTGTTTTCTCTAATTAAAAAAATAAATAATACAATCAAAAGACCTTTTGTGATTCTATAAAAATTAAAATGATTGTTTCTTACCTAGTGATAGAATAATTTTATGTTTTTTTATGGAATCATTATAGAACTTTCACATAAAGGGTCCCCCAACTACTATTTTTTTTAAATTTCAAATGATTACCTTTAAACTCATTTTTTGGTGTTACATATTTTTAGCCTTATAAAAATTGTTAGGTTATTTTTTATAATTAAAGAGACATTCTTTAGGTATCACCGGACCAGAAATTACTTCATTTGGATTTTAAAATTTGAAGGGAAATTAAATTTGAATTTTGAATATAAAAGACATTAATGAGGTATAATAATAGAAAAAATCAGAATTGATGGATAGAGAGAATATGTACCTTGATCATCTCTAAAAATTAAAAGTGGAGATTTGATTTCTAAAAAACAGATGTGCCAATTCCTATTGGTATAAATAAAGGACTAGGCACTTCCAACACAAACTATGGAAAAATATGGATGGATCACCTGTTCCAAAATGATATCTATAATTCTGTCTTAGCCAATAGAGAATGAAAATGAAAAGTCACATGAATATATGTTTTTTAGTGAAAAGTGATGTAAATTGTTAAATGACATGACATAATATTATCGGCTGAGACTGAAACATGGTTGGGAACACCATTTTGAGACAGGTGATCTCATCCATTAATTTTACACAAGTGAATAGTGAGGGAAAGAGAAAACTGGGATTAACTAAAGTACATGTAAGCAACTCCATGTCTTAGTTCCTCCTTATGTGTCAAATGGAATTACACTCATACCTCCATATGGTGTAGATACACCATGATTTCGAGCAAAATCAAATTATTCGTCTTATCTTAATTATTCTGATTTAACTATTAGATGAAAATCATTTTCAACAATTAAGATGACTAAACAGAACTATGTAGTAAAAATGAAGATGAATTTCTTGTAGAAAAAATGATGATTTACATTGGAAAATAAATAACTAAAAATTTTATCCATAATTTAATCATCAATGAGTTAAAATCTTTAATGAAAAGCGACACTTTAAATGAAATTTTAATTCAACATTTTAGTTGTTAATTATTTTTATTTAGAATTAATATGCTATTTAAAATTTTAAAACAATTATCTATATATTTTTTATATTTTTTTTGTTACTCAATTAATCTTTCCTATCTGCTATCTTAAACTATCAAGACCTCCATGGATAATTAATTTAACTATTACAAACTTGAAGTAAATAATACTTAGTTATTAAAACCATTTCGTACCAGTCGGTTGAACTGGTAAACTAGTGAACCGATCTCAATACTGGTACGATATAATAATTATACTTGTCATGCAATTATACGGGTAAAAACTGGCCAAAATCGGTAAAAACCGGTCATACTGGCCGATTTTCAATTACCATACCAGTCATACCAATTAATTTTTTAATGAAAATAAAATAATTATTGTTTTCTTTATTGATTTTTCAACATTAATGTTAATATACTATATATGTATATCTAACTTTACTGGTATGCGATTTAATTAGTGAACCACTAGTTAAACCACTATACCACTATATCACTACCCCTACCGGTTTAATGACTGATACAATATTAATAACAATTTCCTACTAAATACAATCTACTATCATGCTCATCAATATACAAATATATGAATAATACGGTTACAGAAATAAATATCAAACTACTTGAATGGAAAAATAAAATTTTAATTAAGTAATTATTTAATTACCCCAATTTATAATTACAAATTAATTAATACCTAAACAAATAATAAAATAATTATTTGTGTATCATTTTTAGTCATTTAAAAAATAATCTAATTCATAGCTAATCAACAATCAACTTTGAACTGTACATATCTAAACTACAAACCTACAACGATATAAAATTAGTGCAAGTTAATTTTGCCGAACATAAACTCATTTTATTTTTTGTTTTCCAAACAATTATATTAACTTATTAATCGATTAAAAAACTTATGAGCTACCAAATAAATTATAATATAAAAAATTACTTATTTATTTTAATTTCTAAAAGAGGCATAAAAAAATCAATTTATTAAATAGCAATATGATATATTATAAAAATTGTGGGCCATTAGATTTAGGGTTGATGTGCAAATCTGCATAATTCAATTCCCCCTTTGCAAAATCGAAAATCTTATTACCATTCCAAACCCTAATCTCTGATATATTCCCAATTCTCAGTTTTTTGTTTCATTTGATCCCGCCACACTGAAATCAACACCCAACACCATCTTCTTCAACTATTTTCCAATTTTTCTTACCGGTAATTTTGCCATGCTCTTATTAATATGAATTTATTCACTTTCATATCTCTATGAATTTCACTTGGTATCCTTTATTTCTTTATTAATAGTAAATCTAAGAATAGGGCACTGGTAAATTTAGTTCTCGGTGTTCTAAATTGCGGTTGTGTTACCTTTAGGGCAATTGTGTTACTGTTGCGGAGAATTTAAAAGGTGCAATTTTGCGGCATAATTGCGGTTGCGGAGTGTAATTTAAAACAATGCTCCTTAATATTTTAAAGTGGCACTTTTTAAGATGGCAGTCAAATTAGTCCACTCTATAGTTAACTTATTTAGTATATGAACATTCATTCCGGGATGAAAGGTGCAGTTTTTGGAGTAAACAAATTAAATTGACTGATGCCGAATTTTTCGGGCACTGAATTGGTGATTTGCTCATTTTTTTTGAATTTGGAGTGTTTGATTATTGTTTTCTAGTGAATTTTGGTAGAGATTCATGGAGCAGTATTATCGTAGTGATGAACAGAAACTATGATGGGTTTGGTTTTGGAGTTAACGTTGGAGAAAATGAAATAAGAATATTGGGTTTTGGATTTTTTTGGAGTTGGTTTTGGGGGAAGGGAGTAATGTAATGCATATTGGTTATTTTTTTCTCTGTATAACACAGTGAATTCATGCAGTAAGACATTGCAACTGTTGTTTTGTAATTCAACATAGAAGCATGTGATCAAGTGGTTTGTCTAAGTGCATTAAATTTTACTTGTGGAGTTTAGTTGTTGGTTTCTCAGGAAAGTGGTTTGTCCCTTTAGCTGACTTGTGATGTAAATAAATTTTTATCGCGCAGAATGGTTTAGTGTAAAGTTTTAGAAGAAGCCTAGCCTATATAAAAGTATGGGTAGCAGTGACTCGGATAAATCCCCAAAAGAGAAGGAGCCAAAGGTGCCTCCTCCAGCTATGTCACAGGTCTGCGTGGGTTTCATTTGTTTTGTCTGTAATGGCTTTTACGTACTTTCTACATGACATCCGGAATATTTGCTTCTTTTCCAGGTGCAGTCTGCAAATGCTGGTTCTGGACCGATTAATCCTGACTGGTCTAGCTATCAGGTTTTTAATGAAAAAAGTATTTGTTAGTATATCATATTTTTATTATTAATATTATCTACATTGGATTTTGATTCCCGGCTCCATTTAACAGGCATATTCTCCTTTACCTCCACATGGATTTGTAGCATCAAGTCCCCAAGCTCACCCATATATGTGGGGTGTGCAGGTAATTGTCTCTCGCAGAATGATCCATAATGTTGATAGGATAATGTGGAGTATCTTAACTCAATGTTTGGGTTTTTTAGATTTTTAAAGGGACCTCAGTAACTTCTGATGATGTTATTAATATCACTTCTGCCACTATTATTGATATTGTTTCATACTTTAGCTGTAGGCTGTAGCCCGATGACAAATATAGATATTTGTTGCTTTCGGCAAGACAAGATACTAATACTATCTTTGTTAAACTGAAGTCAGAAGTTGCTAGTTCATTTTGACAAGATACAAAATGCTTCCATGATTTTTGGCAAATTTAATCCTAAATGGAATTTACTTATTCTTACAATAAAAGAGTATATATAAATTAATTGATAAGTTGGTGCACCTACCTAAAAATCCCTTTTAGTTTGTGAACTGTTACGTAGATAATACGGAATTTTTAGGAAGGTCTGGAGTCATGCTAAATAATTAATTAAGCGACCTAACTATTTAACTCTAGATCTTTAGGGTCCATAGATAGGAAAGTTTAGATAATTTCCATTAGATCAGTGATGCATTTTATATTTGAACATATATATTTCATAAGGGCATTTCCTTCATATCATGGATTAGATTTCTGAAGTCATGTAAGATTTTTCATCAGAGTCATTGGTACCACACTTCAGTATGTTTTTAAACAAAGTACAAGTACCTGACTTTTACAAATGACAGTTTTTATGTGATTTTTAAGGACGTTTTTTAATCTTAAAAATCAGAGATATGCATTCCTTATGTTCTTGTCTTTGGGCAGATGTAATGCAAGAATAATACTAACATGGGCAGCTAATTTTTTTTGCAAGTTGCAACTATTCTTGTAGCATGCTGTCTCTGTGGCTTGTAAAAAATCACTTTATCAGCTTAGCCATTCAAATTTGTCTTTCTAGTTTATGGATTATGTCGTGATTGGAGGTGTTGCTTCTTCCCTCTTCTGATGCAACCACATTATTTTATTCTTCTAAGTGGTGGTTGCTGTTGCTTGTGGGTTATGTAGTGTGAGGTTTTGTATACCTCAGTGTCTGTTGCTCTCTTCCTTCCACGTCTCTTCTTTATTCTGTATTTTGAGGTTCCAGATGGTCAAAGACTCTGCAAACTATCTCATTTGCTTGGATATGTGTAACAAACTCAAAGGCTTAGTAAGCTTTCGTTTAAGGAGTGTTATAAGATATCAGGGTTATGAGTTTCTAGTTTCCTTAATGTGCTTCAACTTGTACTAGTAGCATACAGTATTACATATCCTTTCTAGTTTAAATAGAATCTTTGGTTATTATATCACATCGCACATATCAGTTATATATTCAATTTCTCTAGTTAAAATTCTTGACATGGTTTCAGAGCCTCTGCAACCAAGTGGTCTAAATTTTGACCCTTGCCACATAACGGCCCCATTGTTTTAATACAAGTTGACTTTTAGCATAGGGTATGGTTGGATCACGTGTTGTCCAGGCTTCAAGCCCAAAAGGCTTTTGCGTGAGGGATGATTCAATATAAAAACCATTTGTGAAGAAAATCAATCTGAATTCTAAAGTTGGCTAGTTAGTTGGGAAGTAAATTTTTTGTTGAGATTCAAGAGTGTGCTTCATTGAAGTTATGAACCTCTGATTTTAAAGACTGGCTAATTATTTCCATCCGGAAAGTTATTAGCACATTTCTGAGATCTGGCAGACTTAAAATTTTCAAGCTATGAACTAACTGAAAATTTAAAGCCATGTCACTTTCTAATTGGATATAGTATCAATGATACATAGCTTATCAATGTAAAAAATCTCGGGCAATATTAATGTTGTTGCTGCATATTAACAAGAAACAATAGCTATTGATGAGAGTACAGCAAGGGGGTGAAGTAATATTTGTTTACAACTGTTCCTTGATGTTTGGGGAAGGTTCTCATACTAACTTTTGGGAAGACATTTAGATTGGTAATGTCCCTCTTTTTGAATCTTTCCCAAGACTTTTTCGTCTTTCTTATTTGCTTAATGATGCCCATGTTTGTTGGTTTTATTGTCAACATAGTCCCTCTTAGAATTTACATCTCTTCAGAAACCTACATAATATAGATGTTAATGAGTCTCTTTTGGTCTTAATTGGTTCTACATGTCTCTCCTCTCTTCCTGATTAGAGTTTGGCTCCTTGATCCCTCAGGAATGTTCAACATGTAAAACCTTTTTCAGTTATTGACACTATCACAAAACTCAACAGTTGTCATTCGGAGAAACTCATATGGAAGTCTAAAGCTCCTTCTAAGGTTAAAGCTTTTTTGAACTGCTCTTCTTAACAGTATTAACATCAATGATATGCTCCAGAAGGGCAAACCTGTGATTGCTTTATCTCCTTATGTGCATAATGTGTGGTTCAGAATCTGGAAGTGGATCTTATATTTTTTGCATTGCTTGGCGACAAACAATATTTGGAATAGATATCTTTTTATCTTTCACAAATCTTGGATCTATCCTTTGGACTTGCACTGTTTCCTGCTTACTATGTTCAGAGTCTTCGACTCTCCTAAAGATGGCAAAATTCTATGCCCGTGCTTGGTTTTTGCAGTCCATTGATGCATTTGGTTGGAAAGGAACAATATAATTTTCAATGATTTTTTCGCCTCAGGATTATGTCTGGGATAGGGTTGTTTTTTTGGCTTCACTTTTAGGGTGTTCATATGGTAGATATGCAGAGAGATTGACATTCTTTGTTGCATAATCCTTTCGCGTAGTTTCTAACTGTTTCTTTTTGTGTCTGACGATTTCCTTGTTATTCTCTCCACTCTTTTCTGATAATATGTCTTTTCTTTATTAAAAAAAACTGTTGCTGAGAAATTGATCTGGTCAGGAGCGCTCCCATTTTTTCTCTTCTGAAGTACATGGGAGAATCTCAACTAATAATAATGTTTGAACAATGAATACATAAGTGAAGCAAACAACTTTGGTATCATTTAAAATACGTGTTGCTATTAATACTGTTTTCATAACTGCAGTATCTTTGGGGTTTATACATATATACACACCCTGATGCTATTTCATTGCATATCTCATGACATGGGAATGGTATTTAGTTAGTTAACTTAGTTTATCACATCAGAAACTTCAGGATTATATCCAAAATGTGAGTGGATCCAATTTTGGAACATGAATATTTTATGTTTTTATCATTTATTGTTGAATGAGACCCACTTTACCTGTCATTTTTTAATTGTGTACTATGCCTGAAACTTGTGTATACCTCATTACACCTATATTACTGAATATCTAGTTTTAGTTCTCCCTAATGTTTTCCATTGGTTGATTGGTGAAATTTTCACTTGCAGCATATTATGCCTCCCTATGGTACCCCACCACATCCATATGTTGCAATGTATCCCCATGGTGGTGTATATGGTCATCCATCCATTCCTCCGGTATTCTTCCGTAGATTATGCTTTCTTTAAGGTATCATATTGTAAATTAATCATCAAAATCTCCAACTGATTAATTGATATTTGTATGTTTCCATGAATTTATATAGGGATCTTATCCTTTTAGTCCTTTCACCATGCAGTCTCCGAATGGTACTGCTGATGCTTCAGTGAGTGATTTTAGCCATCTTTACTTCTCTGCTTTGTCACTCTTTCTTAGTTCTTTTTTTCCTTTTTCTGTTTGCCTGTCTATCTGTTTCTTGTGATGGGCTTATTCTTATCTGAGTAAGGAAATAGTGACCTACAAGTTTACATGCAGGGAAATACTGCTGGCAGCGTGGAAGCTAATGGTAAGCCTCCTGAAGTGAAGAACAAATTACCAATCAAAAGATCAAAAGGAAGTTTGGGTAGTTTGAATATGATTACCGGAAAAAACAATGAACCTTGTAAAACACCAGGGACATCTGCAAATGGAATTAATTCCAAAAGGTAAGATGCGGTATGTTGATCAATCTAGTTGTTGAATTATGCCCTATCTTGCTTTTAGCATTATCTATTAATCCCCACCCAATTGTCCTGCCAATTTTTTTTTCATTTATTTAATCTTCATCTAAGTTGTGAACCTTCTTTTGATCTTTTCAGCCATTCCAGATCATAGAACCCGAGTTACTTTATTCAATTGGTATTTACTCAATATTGGGGATTTACTGTGCTGTCTACTATAGGAAATATATCAATAGGGCTTTAGGGTTGACAATGGGTGTTTTATCACGTTATGAATCTCTTCAGTGGAATGGTTTGTCGTTTGCAATTGCTTTCTGGCTACTTAATGCTTATGCTGATATGACAAGTTGGATTTGTAGTTGTGAGAGTGCAAGTGAAGGTACTAGTGAAGGAAGTGACGAAAATTCTCAATGTGTAAGTTCTGTGCCACTTTTTACTACATAGCCAATATGTTTACAAACAAAATAAGTTAAAAAAACCTTTTGTTCTTATTTAGGAAAATGTCTTAGGAGTGGCATAAAGATAATGACTAAGCGAGTGCTGTAACTCTTCATAGACTACCAAAATATAATTCTGCACAAATTTGTAATTCTATCAGCACTAATTAGGCAAAATATAAGGTATTGTTTGGCTTCCATGGGACAATAAAGCCTGATAGTATAAGACCTAATAGTATTAGGCCTAACCAGTTTGGATGAACATTTAGATCGGTTAAACATTTGAACCACTACGAACCAGTTTGACTTGGTTATTTTTTATGAAAAAGAGTGACCCGCCGATTTAAGTACACTGGCCGAGTCATGCAACTTATTTATGTTTAAAAATGGAACAGTCATTTACAGCTTTTAGAAGAAGAAAGGGGCATGTGTAGGAAACTAACGAGGAGAGTTAGTTACTGAAATGGAGGAGAGAGAGAGAAGAATATGAAATGAGAGAGAGAAGGATAGGATCTGGCAAGGAGACATAGAGAAGGAGGGGGGGGGGGGGGGGGGGGGGGCTAGACCAGGATTTTGGAGTGGATTTCGGCCATTGTGGCTTGAGATCTCGGTTATGGGAGTTGAGAGACATTTTCTTGTATTTCCTTCTAGTTTCCAGAGGTATCTCTACTGTTTCTGTGGAAACTCCTCCATTTTCATAAATAAAATAAGTATTCCAGGTGTGTGTTGTGCGTCTAGCTCTATCAATGTTAGATTGGCTTCATATAATAATAAGGTTTTGAAATTCATTATGATTACTGATTTCAATTTTACAGACCAATAGGTATATGAATTGATATATGTTCCAAAGTTTTAAGTATCATATTTCTTTAACTGCATAGCTGACTTATGTTAATGGGTTGTTTGGTTTTGCAACTTATTTTGAGGGAATATTGTTTTTTAGCTCTTTCAGACAGATTTTGATTAAAGTTATCTTGAATATAAAAATTGAATATCCATACACACTAAAGCCATTGGTTTATATATATATACACGTAGTTTCATGATATTGAACTTTGAAATAGTGTGGATCTGCCTTGTATAAAAGAATTCTGAGAAAATTTAGATTGATCTTCACTAAAGACATTTACTGTATCTTGATATAGAGGTGGCATTCTATACAGTTCACATTATGATGTACTTCATAAGTCATTTTGTTGTTGTTTTGTGCTCTTCAACTGCCTGGTAGTTACCCCTGGTATTTGTTTCAATGGGTTTTGTAGGACTCTCAATTGAAATCTGGGGAAAGGCATGATTCTTTTGAAGGTCAGACATGGTTATATCCAGAAATATTTTCTACATAAAGTATGCTTCATATTTGTACCCAAAAAAGTACATGTCTTCCAGCTGCAATACCTGTTACCTTTTCTGTATTACAGATGAACCATCTCTAAATGGCAGTTCAGTGCATGCTCATAACCAAACTATGCCTATTGTGCCTATCTCTGCTGATGGTGCTCATGGGGCAGTTCCTGGTCCTACAACTAATTTAAATATAGGAATGGATTATTGGGGTACACCGGTTTCATCCACTATTCCTGCGCTGCATGGAAAGGTTCCTTCTACAGCAGTTTCTGGAGGGATGGTTGCTGCTGGGTCACGGGATAGTGTTCACTCACAACCTTGGCTACAGGTTAACTTTGTCAACATGTTTTTTTTTATAGTATTTTCTCTAAACTTCTTCCTTAAATCTTTATTTTCTGTTCTTAACTTTTAGGATGATAGAGAGCTCAAAAGACAAAAGCGGAAGCAGTCTAACAGGGAATCTGCTCGCAGATCCAGGTTGCGCAAGCAGGTGACAGTATAATCTTTTCCTACTTATGGTTCCATGGTCACATTGTTGTCATATTTCAAATTCCTGTTTATGTGTGCCGATCTCAGGCCGAATGTGATGAACTAGCTCAGCATGCTGAGGCTTTGAAAGAAGAAAATGCTTCTCTCCGTTCAGAATTGAGCCGGATCAGCATGGATTATGAACAACTAATCTTTGAGAATGCAGCCCTCAAGGTGATTTTGAAATCTAGACATGCTTTCATATTTTCTCTGTCTATTCTGCTTCATGGAATAGTGCCGAGACCAAATAGTACTGGACAATAAGTCCATAACAACTGATTTACACACATTTGAACCCTGATTCAAAGAAGAAAAAAAGAACAGAAAAGAAAAAGAATAAGGCCTAGATGTGCTAGTGAGAGTGTGTGACTTTCCCTATTCTGTTTATAATATCTTTAAAGATTTATTCAAAGACTCACATGCTATATGATTATGATATAATGGTTTTTCAGGAGCAACTTGGAGAAGTACCTGAGAACGAGAATCTTAGGTCCAGCCGGGATGATCAGCATGTGGGTAATGAGTAATGAGACTCTGTAGAGGGTACCGACGCATTAGGATCTAACATCTTGCTCCATGCTGCTTTACAGGAAGATAACCTTGCCAAATACAAGGTCAAATTCTTGTTTGTATTATGAAGGTGATCATTTATAGTATTACAATCTATTAAAGAGATACTACTATTGCTAATAATTATACTTCCAAGTATTTAACCTCAAGTAAATTCAATTAGTTTTTGGTAAAGAGATAACATATAACCACAAGCAAACTATTATGACAAACTAGCATAATTATATGACTAGGAAGCCACCTTCTATGAAAGATTCTTCTCAAATCATATAACATGAGTGTCTAAACTGAAGCTTTATTCCTGTGATAGATGGTTACATTGTGCTAACATGAGTGTCTAAACTGAAGCTTTAATCCTGTCATAGATGGTTACATTGTGCTAATCTCCTAAAGAAGGAAAACCATAAAAAGTCTAATAGCTAATCTTTTTTTGCTAGCTGGAACATTGCTTTTGGCTCTTTTCTTTCCTGAGAGAAAATTGGAGCATTCCTCTCCCTCCATGTGTACTCAGAAACAATGGAGCAACCCCAAGCAACATGTTAAAGCTATTTCCTTCTTCTCACACTAAGCATAGCCAATCCCTCCATGAATACCATCTTTACTTCCAATTGGCAATGCCAAGTCAAGAACACAGTTGAGTGAGAAACTCCATGGACCAATGACAGCAAAGAACAAATGAGTAGATTCTATAGCATTTTCAGGATCATTAACTGGAATATTCATCATTAACAATATGTCCCTAGTGAGTAAATTCTTCTGAAGGGTCAACCAGAAAAATAAATCTATGCTCTGGGACACTGCTTTTGCTCCAAGTGTTCCATGAGAATCTGTCATTTGCTTGTTGGAATCTGTCATTTGCTTGGTGGAATCCGTCATTTGCTTCATCGCCACTAAGCCACTTGTATCCATCCCTTATGTTATAGATTCCTGATATATTCTTCTTCCAATTTTCTTTTCAATAATTCTCCCAGAGAAATTCTCCACATTTCCTCTCAATTTTCTTGAGCAACTTTTAGGAATCAGGAATATCTTTGCCCAAGATTCAAGTAAAGGCATAAGCATCTGCCCATGTAGGATACATGTCTAGTTTTCTATGTATTCATTCTATCTGTTACCTTCTGTACCAAAGCATCACAGTCACTATTTGACCATACATGTGGAGAAATTGGCACTCCTAAGTATTTCATAGGAAAACCTGCACATTGAAAACCAGTTTCATGTAAAATGCTTGTTCTGATCTCTTTTTAACTCCAGCAAGGTAAATACCATTGCGACACGAATTGCAACTGTTGCAGTGTGAATTTTTGTGTGATTAAAACAGTATTTTTGAATTTGATGCGGCCAGACGTGTCCCGATGCTGTTGTGTTGTGGCGTGATGGCTAATATCATTATGATTTAGTGTAATGTGGTTGCGATATTCACCACATTGGTGGCCACATCACGTGATGCGGTCTTATGCTCTTGGTTGGTTTCGGAGTATTCTGAAACTGGATGACAATAGTTTCATTCTGAGTAGCATGTATTTATTATTTTCTTACTCTTTCCTTACCTGCAATGTTTTTGTAGTAGTATGGTATGTTAGTGAGTTGAGTTTAAGGGAAATGAAAGTAAATTTTTTTATTATTGTATGCATAGTCTTTCATTTCCAGTTTTTCTCCAAAACTCAACTCTCATAAAAGGACGGTAAGTAACACATTTCTCACATAGGGTATGTTTCCATTATTAAAATATTATACTGATTAATTGCAATTCCAAGTTCTTTTTCAAAAAAATATATTTCATCTGGCATGCATTTATCCAATTCTATCAAGATCCTACCAAATTGGATTCTACACTTTTGCTGAGTCAATTGATCAGCCATGACAAGAACACGTATCAGGCTAGCAATCTTGTAATATTATTTTTAATGCAATTTTAACTTATCAAGTTTTATCTGAATGAAAATTTCACTTTTATATTATAATACAAGATGAATACAACTGCACCAATGTAGGCATTTTTTTTCATTTTAAGTTATTAATCTTATTTTTCAAAACTTTGATTATGATTTTAACATCAATAATAGTTTATACCATTGTGTTTCAATAAGATCAAGGATAAATAAAAAATAATGTATATCAATGTTCCTCTTTATTAAGTTTGATTAAAAAAATTAACCACATTAATGGAAGAGAATCAGAAGTTAATATTTGTCATTATGAATTAGATAATAATGATATGTAATATTGTTAGCCGATAATGAAGTTGGACGTGTTATTAGTGGGGGTGGTGTAGGTGGTAGTGTTGGCTTCTATATGTCATCATTGGCGGCGGATAACGAAGTCAGATGTGTTATTATTGGTGGTTGTGGTTTTGTCTTGTTACCCTTCTTTGGACCCATCTTGATATTTCTAAAATCGGATGACATCCACTTCCAAACTTACTTTACATCTTAGCCATCAATTCTAAGTAAATCCAATGGTTTGAATTAGTAAGTAGATCTAAACCATTAGATTTCCCTAGAATTAATGACTAAGATGTGAAGTAAATTTAAAAAACTTACTATTTAAGTAAATAGATCCGAGTAAGTTTTGCATGAGCTAAAGAGAACAAGAATAACAAGGTAGATTTTATAATAAACAGAGAAAAATATATTAAACTTGAGCTTTTAAATGGAATCAATGTAGATATATGGGTTTTATTTGCATTTGAACATCAACTCTTTATCATTCCCTGAGTTTTAGTGAAATTATACAAATCACCCTCATTTTTTGTCCTTATACGAACCACCCTTCCCTCTTACACAAATCACCCTTAATTTTATACATATATTACACTCTGATGAGATATAAATATAATATTTTCTAACAAAAAATATTATACTCCCGATGAGATATAAATATAAGTTATTACACCCCTGAGTGTTCAGTGTAATATATGTACAAAATTAGGGGTGGTTCGTGTAAGATGGAGGGGTGATTCGTGTAAAGACAAAAAAGGAATGAGTGATTTATGTAATTTCACTAAAATTCAGGGGTATCAGTGTAATTAACTCTAAATTTTATGGGAATTGATGCACATGTGAAATCCTTACAATTAAATTTTTCCCATATTTATTTTAATATCTTACTTTCTTTTCTTTATTTTAAAATGAATAGAGAAAGCTTGACAATTTTTTTATTCTTGACTGTTTATTTGGGATTTCCTGGTTGTTATTTTTAACTCACTTTCAATGCCAATAAAGGCTTCCAATTAGCTTATGAACTAGGATTTTTACTATGCAACTTTTTTGAAATTATTGAAAATATTATTTATATTGTAATACCCTTTTCCCATTTATATATATAGGCTTCATATAGAAAATGTCAAAGATAACTACTGTGATAAAATTAAAAACACTACTGTATGCACCTTTCAATAATCTTTATTCATGAGAGATATACTAAATTTAATAAAAACAATACTCATTTCTTCATATTTATGTTAATGGGAGTATAACCCAAGTAAATATTATTTAGATTTATATATGTCATTTATTTATTTCTTCATATATAATTTGCTAAGTTGTTTTAGTCATATCTCATGGTGGGAAGGTAGATATGTATTTTAGAATTTTTATTATCTCAGAGTCAAGTATTATATAACTATATTATAAATCTTTATATTCTGGTATGCAAAAAACATGAACAAATATGAATATAATGCATTGATGAATATATAATATAGTAGTTATATGACAGTGTTCATAGGAAGAATATAAAGAAGGTTCTCCAACTCCAATAAACTGATTTAATTGATACTAGAAGAGGTTGAATTGTGATTTAATTTGTTTTCTTTCAAAGTTTATGTATCAGAAATCATGTTTATCTTGTTTTGTGAATGGAAAATAATGTCATTGTATCCTTATATACAATAAATGATTGTATTTTTCTTCATGGAATCAAATAACAAACAAATTCATACACTTTGAAGCCAATACACAATATCTTGAGGAATAAGACATTTACTTGGTTGGATGAGTCTTTCTCTTTGCAAAGAACATAACAACCTTTGAAGGAAACAATGATTTCTTCTTCTTTTTGCTCTTTGTATCCGGGGCTGATCCGGTTTCAGCATCATTCATAGGAGTTTTATCCTTTGATCTTAATAAATCATGTACAGGTTCATTTGCTGTTGCTGCTGCTGCATTAGTAGTCATGTCATTTCTTTGTTGCTTTTGTTCTGTTTTCCATGTTTTTAACTCATCTTCTACAGCTAACTTCCCTTGTCTCGCCTTTTCGGCCGCAATGTTCAAAGATTCACTTCTCACGGCCAACTCTTCATTCAGTTCCTCCAACCTCTCCAAGCTTCTTAACTCGGACTCCTTGGCCATCTCGATTTGAGAATTAGCAGCTGCAACCCTCGCTTTAGCTTGCTCCTCCGCCTTATAGCTTCGCTTACTGAGCTCGTGATATTCATCCAGTGTGATTGTCACCACATTGGAATAGTCCATGTCATTGTTGCTTCTACTTGATTCGCTCTTCTCCAATGCGAAAATCGATTCTTTCACCAACCTTTTAGAAACCTTGCTAGCTTCTATCTCCATCTGTGTTGCTAGTAATCTGCTCTCCAATGTACTTGCTCTTGCCTTGGTTTGCTCAGCCTCTTCTTGTGCTTCAACAAGCTCTTTCTGAGCAGCCTGAACAAGTGATTTGGCCTCATCAGCATCCTGTGTCGCTTGCTGAAGTTTCTTCGGCAATTCAATCATCATTTCTCTTGCTTCTTCCTCTTTCATCTTGAGGCAAGCTATTGCAGACTGAGTCTTATCTAGTTCTTCTCGAAGAGTTAAAACTGCAGCAGAAGCTTTTTCCTCACTTTGCTTGAGGTCAGTGAGCAATGACTTCTCTAGTTCTAGTTTTGATTTTAGTGACGCGGAAACTTCCCTCAAGCTGTTAACCTCAGCATTTGCTTTCTCTATGTTCAGTTTTAATTCATCGAGCTCCTTTTTACGTTCTTCTTCGATGCTTTCCTCTTTTATTTTAGATTCCATATATGCAGCTAATTCAGCTTCCAAATCAAGCAGTAAAGAGGAAGATGCATCCAATTTAGATTTGAGAACTTTTGCTGAGGAAACTTGCTGGTTAAGTATTTGAAACTCCTCTTCTGCTTGTTCAAATTCTACCTTTAAGTTGTGAGTTTCTTCATCAATGACTCCTAATCTTTGTTCTTCTGCATCCAATTGCGCTGCTCGTGCCGATTCCAATGACTCCTTTGTTGCAATCAACTCGGCAGCCAAATCTTCCAGTTCCTTTTCAACTTCCTCGGATTCAGCGACAGCCTCTTCTGCCTTTTTCACAGCTACATCTCTTTCACTGACCATAGAAGCATACTCCTCATTCAATGAGTCTAGTTCCCATCTAATAAATTCCAAATCTGAAACCGCGGCAGCATGTCTTGCTTTCTCAGCCTCAACTTGTGCATTGGCTTCAATACTAGCTTCATTCACAATATCCTTCTCCATCTCTTCAATTTTGAGACTCGCAATTTCGACCTCTTCTTTTACCTCGCCCTCTTCTCGTTCTACCTTTTCTAATTTAACTTTGAGTTCTTCAATGAGTTTCTTGATGTTTTCCAATTCCTCTGTGGTATCTGGTTTTCCAAAATCTTGTCCCTCAAGCTTGCCTCTCTGATGAGCCATTAAACATATACAATTAGATTAGACTAGTCGGTTTAAGACATTCAAGCCTCAATCTATGCACGCAACACCAATCAGAAAAACTAACAAAACATTGGTCTATTGGTGTAAAGCCCCACTGGATTCCCAGATAGACCGAAAGGTCAAAAGTTCGATTTTGGGAATGACACTTGTTAGTAGGGACAACCGTACACCCCGAAATGAATTAGTTCATTATCCATAGGGTGAGGGGTTAAACAAAAAAAAGAAAGTTCTTAGTCCAACCGTAAGACAAAATCACTAGTATAACAGGATTGTGATCCCTTGTAAAGTAATATTAGAAAGTTCTTACTTGGGTCAATGGATAAATATTTAAGGATTCTGATCTCTCATAAGGTATTATTATTGTAAAAAGAAATGTTATACCTTCCTACCCAACTTCCTACAAAGATATTTTTTTTAGACCATTTTGAAATTTTCGATTTTTGAGGGACGAAACTGGTACGAAAAATAGATATTTACAAACATTGAAGCAATGTACCTCCATGCTCTGGGTTTGAGTCCCCCTCCAACCAACTTTTCCTCCAAACTTGGACACTGCATCTTTGACAGATTCAATTGGTGCTGCTGTATCAATAACATGCTTTGAAGGATTGTTAGAACCATCATTTCTTGGAGAATCACTACCCTGATTATAGGAATTAACAATATTAGTACAATCTTCTGATTCATTCTTGTTCTTGGAGTATATTAGATTACACTTTTTCACAATTACCTTGGGAGATTCTACAATTTGTTCCATGGAAGATTTTGAAATATCTATAATAGAATTGAAGAAGCAATAAAGAAATGGAGATGAAAAAAGAAGGGTAGAAGAAGAGAATATATTAATAATGAAAAGGTTGTTGTTGTATAAGAAGGGAACAACTCATCACATTTTCTCACCACATCTTTCTTCTATGTCCAACTCATGCAACGTTTTCATCAACAACATACAATCTTATTCAAACACGTCTTTCATTACAATATTAATGCAATATATAGGAATAATCTTCATATATACTCTTTCTTTTCTTTTACTTCTATCTTTTTCTATTTCACTCATGTATAAATCTCATTTAAGCTAGACAATTATCAATCCAATTTTTTTTACTATACTATTAATAATCAAGAAGGGATCCACTTAATCCAAAAGTAAGTGGGAAAAACTTACTCCACATCATAGTTATTCATTCTTGAAAAAACAAATTGTTTGAATTGATCTAAACCATTGAATTTTTCAAGAATTGATGGTTAAGATGTGGAGTAGGTTTTTTCCACTTACTCTTGGACTAAGCCACTCCTTTAATAATTATGTTCCTTTCATAAAATAAAATAAGAACAATATAATATTCATGGAAATATCAAATTTATATCTTTAATTTATACATGTAATTTGCTCCTTTGCTATATAAAAAGTATAACAATATGATGGTTTCAAAGGCATTCCCTTTTACTTTCAAAATTTATGAAAATTAAGACTAGCCACGTGACAACCAAACTTCTCACACATATATTGTTTGGGTGTATATATATATATATATATATATATATATATATATATATATATATGATGTTAAAACATTTTTTTTATCAATTTCTATCGAATCATTTCTAGAATGTGTTTACATAGGTTCTAGTTGTGGTCGACAATGAATCGAATCAACGTGACATTTTTTTAAAACTTGACTTGTTATTTAACTACTTGTTTCATGAAACAAACGGGTCGAACTCGAGTTAAAAACTAAACTCGATAAATAAACGAGTCGAATTTAAACCAAATATAATTCGACTCATTATGAATATAAACTAGCTCGATTATAATACGAGTATAAATATGTATACATGTTGTATATATGTATTATGTATTATATAGAGACATGAATAAATTAATTTTATATTATTAAATAAATAATAATGTTTTGATCTAATAAACTGAACCAACCAGACTAATTATTTGAACTAAATAGTTTACAAACTCTCAATAAACTAAATCAATTAAAACTAACAAGTCAAACCGAATAGTTTGTGAATTTCAATCAAGATGAATTTGAGTTAGAAACATAATTTGTTTCAAACTCGGGTCAAATTTAAAGCTGAACCAAGAGTTTATAGGATTCGGAAAATCCAAAGACACCCAATATCATTTCTAGCAGCAGCCTTGTGCCCACTTCATGAAAAAAGTCAATCTACGTCATATACAAACTTCTTATCAATCTTGTATTTTTTGTTATATAAATGCAATAAAGGTATATTTAATAATTTAAATTTATTTACATATTTTAGAATCTAATAAAGTAAAGGCATGTAATAAACCATGAATTATATTATCTAATTACCATAAAAAATACACTACCCATTATATTCTAAAATTATAAGAAAAGAAAACACATTTTAATTAAATATACAAACATTATATTATATTCATTTAATATTTTACATATAAATATAGTAAATAATTTATGATTGGCACCAAATAAAAATAATTAGTCAACATTATATTTTTTTTATATAAATCCAATACAATCAATCAATTACTTAATTTACAATGGTATATGTAAATTATATTAATTAGAAAATTATTTGATTGATTTCTAAATTTTTCCTAATTGTTAATCATATAATTTCGCTTGTCGCCCTATAAATTTGGAAATTAGACTAATCTCTATTTGATCTACCATTTTTACTATGATTTTTAGTAATTTTATTCATTTATACCTAAATCTTAAAAACACAATTCTATCATTTTATCACAAATATGAGTACTTTAACTTTATTCATAGTACATTTATCTTTTGTTATGTTTTATCTACGTGTCTACTCATACAATATTACATCCTCGTTATACTATATTGATAGGGGAGAGATCTACTTACTTCAAAAAATATTTACTTTTAATCTTAGCCATCCAATCTTAAAAAATTCAATGGCTTAGATGTACTCACCAATTCAAACTATTAGATTTCCCAAGAATGAATAGTAAGTGTTTTTCTTTTTAGATAATTCTAAGAGTATTCCTAATCTTTTTGTTAAAGAATTAAATATTTTTGAGATGTGTAATTACACTTTTCAACAAATATTATTCAGAGAAATTGAATCTTAACATTTTAGAATATAGGAGAAAGCAATAAATGTTTGACACATAGGTGAATAAGGGTTTTATATAGTGTTTGTAAGAGAAACAAAAAAGAAAGATGGTTTTGTACTTGAGTTTCAGACTTTGAGTTATGAGTTAGATCCAAAATCTCTCTCTCTCTCTATAATCTTATCTTCAATTTTGAAAAAGCATGATGAGATCTCAATCAACATCAACATCACCATCTTCTTCTTCTTCTTCTTCAAAATCCAAATCTGAAGCTGAAATCTTATTCCTCACCATGGAACCTGCCAATGCCGCTGGTTCCGAGGAAGAACCATTCACATTCTCGCCGAGGCAACGTCACTCTGTTAAGGTCTCTCTCTCTCTCTATAATTTATTCATTCTCCTCTTTCTTCTTTTCATCTTTAACTGTTTTTTTAGTATACTATCTGCCCTGTATTATAATTAATTTGTATACTTTTATTACATTTTTTTATAACTATAACAAAATCAACAAAACATGATTTGCAATTTTGCATGTTAAAAAATGAAAAAGATAAAATGTGGTTTTCAAATGAAAAAACTACAGCTACATAAATAAACATGAAACATAAGGTGAGGAAAATATGTTATATGATTTTTTTGGTAGAAAATATAGATTAATAAGGTCAAAATAGAAAACAACAAATTATGCCTATTTTGTGTTTTTCATCTAGACTTTAGGTCAAGATTTCAAATTCAGGAAGGTGTAATAGTTAATATAACACGTCATATTTAGATTACAAAAATCATTTATGACTTTATGCTCTATTCTAATTAGAATTAAACTATTTAATATATTTTATTATTTGTCTCTAATGTTAACTAGGTATGTCTAGTTATACAACATGTCATATTTAGTTTGTTGCATGAAAATTGAAATAAGGTATAATGTTTCATATTAATTATTCCCCTATCTTTTTACTTAAATTATTATGTATATACTTTTTACTGTAAAGTTTTACTTAAAAAAGGGTTTTTTTGTAGAATATATGTTAACTGCTGTTACAAATAAATTTTATTAATGACAAAAAAAAGTTGAATCTATTAACATCAACAAGGCGAAAAATAAATTTTTTTTAGCTCCTTCAATAAAAAAAGTATTTTTTTCAGAATTATTATGCCAAACACACACCTCGAATTTTTATTTTATTTTTTATTAGCATTAAAAGTTTAGATGGGGATTTGTAATTTTGGGTCTGGGTTGGTTACCGGTAATCAATAAGAAACAATGATGGTAATATCCATTTTTATTGTTTAGTCAAAAACATAAAAGCATGTTCTCTTTTTTACTGTTTGGGTAAAAATTGGGAAATGGTTGATTTCTGTGCTTGCAGCAGAGTTCACCCAAAACTGGTTAATATCTTTAAGTTGGGTGCTATAATGACTATTCTTATTTTGTTTGTTGGGGACCTACTAAGGATATGCCCTCATCCTTTTGGGTAAGGATACCTTACTTTCTAACAAGTGTCGCTATCGATAATTGAATCATTGACCTTTTAGTCATGTCATGCACCATTAGATCAATACATTGTTGGTAATGAATTTTATTTTCATTAGAGTAATAAAATGAAAGTTTTTTTTGGTATCATATCTACTTACTATTACAGCAAACCCAAACATGTATCTTTCCTTAAAAGAAAACTGATATATATGGGTGGGGATCCACTTCCAAGAGTAAGTTTTTTAAACTGACTCCAAAAGTTAGTTTTTTAAACTTATTCCAAAAATACGTTTTTTAAACTTACTTCACATCTTAGCTATCAATTCTAGGAAAATCCAATGGTTTAGATCTACCCACTAATTCAAACAATTGGATTTCTCTAGAATTGATAACTAAGATGTGGATTAAGTTTAAAAAACTTATTCTTGGAGTCAATGAATCCCTCATCTATATATATATATCGAGGAGGGATCCATTGACTCCAAGAGGGATCCCCACCCATATATATATATATATATATTATTTTTTAAGTGGAACCATGATCTATATTGATAAATTGAACCTTCATAATATTCTTATTTTATTAAAATATTATACTTTATATGCTTGATATTAGAAATTTATATGTGCTAGGTATAAATTGGACTTTCATAATAATATTCTTGATAAGGTCCATTTTATAAAGTATCAACAAGGTCTAATTGTATGTGTTTGATATAAGCATTAATAAATCATCCCAATTTTCTAAGTAAATAAAGATTTCAGCTCTCACATTATCTATATGATACTGAAGCTGATTTTTGTTGAAAAATTGCTGTTATTTAGTTGGGTGAAGCAGAGAGAAGGAAATGAAGATAATATTGTCATTAACATTCATAACTAAAAGAAATCATTCGTGAGAGTAATTATGCCATGATTTCCTTTGTAGATCAATTTACATTATTTACAATAGTTTCCTTCAAAGGTTCATGTGTTATAACTTACAACCAATTTACCAATTAAGCTGTGGCTTCATTTTCACTTTATTAAATAATCCTTTTCTCACAAGCATATCTGCTATTCTTGATTTGTGACAGAATTTATTATTTATTTTATGTGTATTCTGTCAGTGTTGTATTTTTAGTTTGAGTTAATTATACTCGCACCCCTGAGTTTTAATGAAATTACACATATCACCCTCCACTTTTTACCCCTACAGAAAAAACCCATGTTTTTTGTATATACATTACATAGACTACCTCTGCATGTGAAATAAGTGTGATTTTTTATATAAAAAAAGATGATAAGTATAACGAAGTTAAACAAAATATGAAATATTGTAGAGACAAGTCAAAATAGTATACGAATCAACACATTTTCATTATTTTTGGTTCATTACAAAATGCATCATATTATTTAAATCACTCTTATATAATATTGTGACGAACAAAAAATAATGAAATTGTGTTAACTCGTATACTATTTGGACTTGTTTCCACAATATACCTTATTATGTTTAACTTCATTACACCTATCATCATTTTTTTATGTAAAAAATCACACTTATTTCACATGCAGGGGTAGTATGTGTAATGTATGTACAAAAAATTAGGGGTTTTTTGTAGGGGTAAAAAATGGAGGGGTGATATGTGTAATTTCACTAAAACTCAGGGATGTCAGTCTCTTTTAGTTTTCGATTTTAATACTGCTTCACATTTTAAAGATTTTCTTGGTTACTTAGTTCATGTATCTAGCTATCTTCCTAGTATTTTATATTATGATGATGCCTTTGCACAATTTTCAGCATTGTTGACATATTTTCTTCAATGTTGTTTGTATTTAATGGTCATTTCAAAATTTGCGTATTGATTATTGAGTTATGCAGCGGCAAAGATCGAGTGGTCCAGAATTACAATTGATGTGAGTGTAAACTGGAAAGTAGTATATTATTTTCTCGTCATTATATTCATTACTTCAGTTTCCATGGTTCCGATTCTAATTCGCACATAATAATTCATTATTGTAGTTGTAGTGCTGACTTGAAGAAGAAGAAAAAATCAATTCCAAATGGAGAGTGCTTTCGAGAAATGAGTCTTAGGAGATCTCCAAGACTAGCATCATCTAATCATTCTGAATGTGAAAGAATATGTCGAAGTAAATCAGCACGTAAGATTGCAACACATTCGAATACGAAGTTTGACGTGAGGCAATTGAGGCATTCTCCGAGATTAAATCTATACAATGCTAGCAAGGAATGTGTGGAACAACTTAATGCAAAATCATATGGTGGAATAAAACTTCGGAGATCTCCGAGATTTTCAGCTTCAAGTGAGAATGGAAACTTGGAAGTCAGCATCATTCAAGAAAAGAGAACCTCAACGTTATGTCCTCAAAAGAAGAACAAATCAAAAATGATTTCTACTTCCATTGAACTGTATAATTCACCTGTTGAACAACATTCTGAAGTTCAAACCATATCAAGAAACTCAAGTCCTAGAGTTGAAAACAAGTGCTTGATATTGTCAATCACACCCCAATCTTGCATGCAAGAGAATGGAACAATAAGTCCTGATTTTGACTTCACCGGGTCAGATGACAAGCCACCAAGAAAGAAAAATAAAACAACAAAAATGGATCAGAAACACATTCCTTCATTCATTGGTGATCCAATACCTGATGATGAAGCACGAAGAAGATGGGGATGGCGGTACGAATTGAAGGTTATTGACTTTTCTTTTAATATGCTTTTCATGCTATTAGAACTTCACTGTGCCATGGCTTCTGAGTAAGAAAAGAAATCTTAACCAAATTTCCATAGTAATGTCTAAATTTTTCTAGGATTATATTCTCTAAAAAATGAAAAGTTTTCCATGATTTTTATTTGATTTTCATGTTGAACTTGCAGGAGAAAAAATGTAAAGATAAAAAGTTCAAAATAAAGTAAGTATTGCCTAATTAAAAACCATATATGGTGCTTCGGACCCTATTTCTCAAATATATATTTTTTAATTTCATTTTATTTATATCTTCTATGTTAATTTACAGTGAGGACGAAGAAGATGAAATCATTGTAAATGTCAAATGCCATTATGCTCAAATTGAAATTGGGAATTGCATCTTTAGTCTTGGTGATTGTGCATTTATAAAAGTAAGTTAGAAAAACATGCTCTGCCCATCTCTTTTTACTCAATAAAAATTGGTTGTAATTGAAGTGTGTGACACCAATTTAATTATTAAACCAGAATAATCATAATTGTTAATTCTAACTATTATGGATCTAACATATTAATTTCCTTCTTTATTAGTATATACTTTGTATATATATTCCTCTTTATATGCTTACATCTTTTTTCAATATCATCTTTCTACTTTAAACAATCCCATTTTTTCACAACATTACTCTACTCATGAAGTACCAGCACATGCGATGTTTGAAATATAGGACATCGACACACAACATTACACATATGAGCAACGTAAATTTTGTGTACCTTGCATAACTATTTAAATGACTAATTGCCATGTCCCCATTTGTTATTTTGTATGATTGATTTCATATGCTTGGCTTAGTTTAGTTACTTATGAGGGAGTACTAATGATCCCTTATCAGGATTATTATTACTAATTTCTGTCCAAGACCTTTTCCCCTTTTAGGCTTTATGAAATTATCATTTGTGTTGTTGAAAATTTTATAAACACTTCTATTGAAGCTGACTAGCCACTTCCGGGTGTTGGCTAAGTGGTTCAGCCATGAAATTTTTTTGTTTAATTAAACACCAGAAGAGGAGTGCCTGACATATGTCGGTATTGGATACATGTTCCTACTTGGATACCTCAATAAATAGGGTGTATGTGCTTTCTAGCTATCTACCTTAGCTTGTGTGGGAAACATTTTTTACAAGTTTAATGTCATTTTGCTATCTCTTAATCAAGGCTGTATATGTGGTTCATCTCATGTCCTTTACTCCTTCCTCAGTAAAACCCTACATTTTTACCTGTTTCCTTATTTTACCCTTTTATTGGAGTTTTGGCATGATAAATATTTGTTACTGACGTTGGCTGTCAAAACATTAAATGGAAAATTTGAAAAAGTCAGTGTTGAAGTATCATCATGTACCTACTGCTATATGTTTGAATTCATAAACTTTATTAGAAATTATGTCCTTTAACATGGAAATTATTACACTAAGGAATGCAATCCATTTCATTCATCATATCTCATGGAACTGTTGCATGTGAGTATGGCTAGTCATAGTAGTCTTTGTACAACCCATTTCAGAGGTCACGAGGAACTGATGCATCTGAGAACTTCAACTCTCAAGTAAACATAATATTAGAGTAAATTATACTTACATTCTAAGTGATTCTGACAGGGTGAAGGAGCAGTAAAACACGTTGGCCAGATTGTAGAGTTTTTCCAAACAACTGATAGTCAAAATTATTTTCGAGTCCGATGGTTTTACAGAATTCAAGATACAGTGAGTACTGAGTATGCTATGATATTTATTTGGTCATGTCAAAGGGTATGTCATTTTAGCTGTTGCTTCCATTTGATTTTCAGGTCGTTCAAGATGAAGGTGGTTTTCATGACAAAAGGCGTTTATTCTATTCATCAATAATGAATGATAACTTAATCGATTGCATAATAGCAAAAGTCAATGTTACACATTTAAGATCTAGGGTATGCAGATCTCGGTTAAGATCTTTCTTAATTGGTTTGTTCATAATTTCATTTCACGACTGCTGCTTTTTTGTAATCAATTGTGAAGATTATACTTCTCTTAGTACATGCTAATGACCATGAAATTTCTGCATGTGACTTCTTGTAGGTTGGACTGAAGTGGACTTCTATTTCACCATCTGATTTCTATTATGATATGGGATACTCTGTGGATTACTCTACATTCCATAGCATACCAACAGGTGCGTCTTAAGTGAGCCCATATTACTTTTAGTAATCAGTTTCTATATCAGTTTTTTCTTGTTTGATCTATATCTGCAGAGGGAAAAAACAGGAGGGTGGGGAGTCCTAAAAATTCTTGTAATAAATTTTAATTTTAATTGATGGTAACAATTCCTTACACATGCTTCTCTCACAGTTATTTTAGTTGTTTTATGCATACAATAATTCATATTGTGGAGGGAACTAGATATCTCTGGTTTCAGACGAAACTTCATTCATTACATTTTCATATTAATACTTCTTGTCTGAGTTTCTTTTGTCTTTAAATGGTCAATATTTGCTGCCTTGAACTGTTTTATTGCGAAAATGCAATTTTGCTGATGCATTCAAAAATTGCAATTCAAGATGTTCCAACACAAATGAGTGTCCTATTTTGCTAAGATTTATATCTAAACAGATTCTATATATTGCTTTAGATAATCCTGTTGAGAATAATGAGTTAACACATCATACTGTTCATGAGACTCTCTCATTGGAGACCTCAAAAAATACCAATAGTCTGCCGAGTTCTGAGTCTGACAAGACAGAGTTAGCCTTACTGGATCTCTATTCTGGTTGCGGTGGCATGTCAACTGGATTGTGCTATGGTGCCAAAGTTTCAACAGTCAACCTTGTGACGGTACTATAAATGAAATCCTTACTTCTAATGAAATTCTTCCTGTCCATAAATTACATTATATATCATCTTTGAGACGTATTGATCTTGATCTTTGTTGCATTTTGTGTAGAGATGGGCTGTTGACAGTGATAGGTCTGCAAGTGAAAGTTTGAAACTGAATCATCCAGATACACATGTGAATGCTGACTATCTTCTGCTACAACAAATATATTTGATGGTAACTTTTCACATTCAGAGATAATATTGTCCTTGCTTGTATAGGTGAGAAATGAATCCGCCGAAGACTTTCTGGAACTGTTGAAGGAATGGGAAAAGCTATGTAAGCGTTATAAAGTAAGTGATGCAGAAAGAAAATTATCATTACGAAAGAGGAAGAGCCTAGAAGTTGGAAAGGAACAAGTGAATTCTCAAGGTCACAATGATATTTCAGATGATGAACTTGAAGTTTCTAAGTTTGTTGATATATGCTATGGTGATCCCAATGAAACTAGGAAACGTGGTCTATATTTGAAGGTAATAAGTCCAATGTTTTTCCAGCTGAAAAACCCTATTTCTTCATGAAATTACATTTCATAGATATATTTGCTTACATCTGCTGTTAGAGAGAGTAATATCATATGACTGGTACTTGCAATTTTGTTATGTATATGCTAATTATAGAATTTGCTAATTAAGAGAGAGAATTGTCATGGGCTCTAAAAAGGCATACAAGTTATTATTTTTAATTAAAATAACTTTATGCACACTTACTTGTGAATATATTTAATGTATTTGAATTGAATTTTCTTTAACTAAAAGTTAAAGTATGGGTTCTCATCAGTCATCACCTTCTGCTTTTCTGTTAACAGGTAGAAAATTATGTTTTAGTTTGTCTGAAATCAACCCTACTTTTAAAGTTGTTGAGCATGCATTTTCTCATATTGTTTTGGTTTGACTGATTTTAAGATACTCCCAGCTATCATGATTCATGGATAGAGGGACCAAAGGACTTCATTTTAATTATACTAACTTTACTACATCAGCACCTGTACTTTAACAATGAACTTCTTGCTTTACCTTATAATATATTTCCCTATTAAATCTCTATTAATGTCCAGGTTCATAATTTGGTGGTAATTATATTCTCATGGTTTTTTCATAGGTTCATTGGAAGGGTTACAGTTCAAGTGAAGATACATGGGAACCAATTGAAAACTTAAGGTGTATTGATTCTCTTCAATGTGATTGATAATATTAACTGTATTTGGTTCATGGGTACTTATTTATTTGTATTTGCAGTAAATGTAAGGATGCAATACATGATTTTGTGAGAAAAGGAGTGAAATCAAAAATCCTGCCTCATCCTGTAAGTAGCATTATAGATAGTGTAATTTAATAAAATTCGGAAGGATTTTTGCATTTATCTAGAAATGTTGCTTGAAAAATTGCAGGGTGATGTTGATGTTATTTGTGGGGGTCCTCCTTGTCAAGGAATCAGTGGATATAATCGTTATAGGAACACTATATCCCCGCTGGATGATGAAAGAAACCGTCAGATCGTAGTTTTCATGGACATAGTGAAATATTTGAAGCCTAAGTATGTTTTAATGGAAAATGTGGTTGACATTTTGAAATTTGACAAGGGTTCACTTGGAAGGTATGCATTAAGTCGTTTGGTACATATGAATTACCAAGCAAGACTGGGAATTGTTGCTGCTGGGTCTTATGGTCTTCCACAATTTCGATTGCGTGTTTTCCTGTGGGGTGCTCATCCTAGTGAGGTCAGTTTTATAATTAATGTAGAATGGAATACAGACACCTCAGTCCTTCTTACTCAAATGTCTCTACAATTTTTTGCCTATATTAATTGACCTAGATTTAAGGATCTGTCCTTCCACCAATGACATCAACAGCTTGCACTAATGTTGTCATTTCTATTCATTACTATAAGCAGAAAAAAAGATCCATTGTTTGCTCCATATATGAGTTGATATTAGGGGTCAACATGAGTTGGATAAAACTTGTCCCTTACCCGATCCTAAATATTGGTCGGGTTATTTTTTTGAACCCGACCCTAGACCCAAAGCTAACCCAACTCTAAATATCGACCGAGTCATCCTTTGAACTTGACCCTAGACCCAATTAAATATAATGCATGCCCTTTTTAGATAGAGTCTTCTCAATATTACTTATTATTATAGATATGTAATTTGACGTATGTAATGATATATGTATATACATTGTTAATCAAGTAGATATGATGGAAAAATTAGATAATCAATGAGACTTTCGACCAAAGAGATGTCATTACTCTGTACACAATTGAATAGACACATACAAGCATGATGAATGGGTGACCATGGGTCGGGTCATGCTTGTCCCTTATCTGACCCTAAATATTGACTGAGTCTAATTTTTGAACCCGACGTCAGCCCTAGCAATTGTATAGTAATAAAAGTGATGAAGGTGAACTCAACTAAGATGCACCATACATAAAGTTGTCATGCAAGAAGTGGTAGTGCAAAACAAAAGAAAATATATTAATAAAAGGGTATTCCCTCTCAGAATAACTGGATAGCAAGCATGGAAAACATAAATTGACCCCTTAACTTGATCATATGAATGAACTGAATCCCAAACATGAAAGTTGGATGCCTTTTAAGCTTCCAATATTTTCTTCTCTGAAGAGCTTCTAATCATTTTCTATCAAGGGCACTCCTTTAGGCAACAGGGCATTATTCTTTAAACATTCAGTTCATCTTCAAATTCGTATAAAAAAATAAGTTTCTTTAGTTCCATGGATCTTAATTGTTTTATTCTTTTTTTTATGTTTTTTATTCTTTTAACAGATTTTACCCCAATTTCCACTGCCTACACATGATGTTGTTGTTAAAAACTGGCCTCCAATGGAGTTTGAGGTATTGATCAACACACTTCATTGCAAGATAAATCTACCAGAAGTCCTTCCCACTTTTCACTAGTTTTTGCATTTATTTGCAGCGCAACGTTGTTGCTTATGATGAAGACCAACCGCGTGATCTAGAAAAGGCTGCTTTTATTCAAGATGCCATCTCTGATCTTCCAGCTGTAATGTTAAGCATTGGTTTGCTTTTTTAGGTTTAATAGTTTTCAACATGATTGTAACATTATTCAATGTTATAGGTCACAAACAGTGAAACTCGTGATGAAATGTCTTACAAAAATCCTCCAGAAACAGAACTTCAAAGATATATACGGTCAACTAAATATGGTAATAGTGCCTTCCCCTGACTACAAAATGTGTAACTAATCATAAGATCGCGCTATATTGTGTAACTTCACTTGCCTGTTTTATTTTTGTTTCTTTTTTGTGTGTGTAAATTTCCTGTTTTGTTCCTTTATATGCTGTTAATTTACATTAAATTATCCTTATGGAAAGTTCGAGTAAATGCTTGAAACAAAGTAGTGCCCACATTATTTGATCATTAGTAGTGAAGTTCTTTTGCTGAATACTTAAAATATGTGGAATATGCTGTAAGTAGTGAAGATTTATTGTTGTCATGTATTCTTGCAATAGACCTTTGGACTAAAACATCACCTCATCGTTATTTTTCCCTCATATTCATTTTGAGAAGAGATGACTGGGTTGGCATTAAATGGAACAACAGAGAAACGGTCTTTATTATACGATCACCGGCCCTACTTTTTGTTTGAAGATGACTACCAACGTGTTTGTCAAATACCGAAACGAAAGGTTGTACTCTGTAATCTGGATTAAGTTCAAGTATTAAACTTTTGATTCTTTTGGTCATCCATTAATTTAATATGTACTACAGGGAGCAAATTTTCGTGATCTGCCTGGCGTAGTTGTAGGAGCTGACAATGTGGCTAGGCGGCAATCAACTGAGAAACTGTTGCTGCCATCCGGAAAGCCATTGGTGAGTTCTTCCCTCTCCCTCCAAGTTGGGAAGTGATTTGTACTCATTTATATATTTATATACACATTTTGCTATACATTGCCCTTAGTGTAATTGTTAAGGAATAAAAAGTGTGTTGCCCTTAGTGTAATCGTTAAGGAATAAAAAGTGTAAGTTTTATTTGGAATTGGTAATTGAAGTGATGCATTTAATAGATTAAGGAGTGTATTTAGTTTTCCAATAATGCTTCTTTTTTTATTCCCTGTCATTCCTGCTGCTGACAACAAAATTTGTTTTACCACTGAATTAGAATAAGTTTTGAAGTTATATGTTGAGAAAGTATAAGTTGATTTCAAATTATTATGAGGGGCTTTCAATAAGGAAGTTACAGGAAGTTGTTGCTCCTCTTATAGTTTTATCCCTTGGATATTGGCTTACTATTTTTCATGATATGATCAATGAATTGATTTTTGTCCACAAGAAAACAAGTAGCTTATTTACGATCAACTTTACAAGATTTATTTTCTTTAATCTCTGCAATAAAATAGATAAGGAGTTTTATCGTTAGCCAACTTTTAGCTCAATCCTTCTTTTGAAAACAAAAGGGTAAATGTCATTCATCTTCATTGTTCCCCTGGTTGGTTTCAACATGGTAATGCCTTTGTATGGAAGTTTGAAATAACTGTATGAAGAGATCTATAGGCTATAGCATACAATATTTCATGATTATATATAATACATTTATGGTCACATTTAAGGAAATATAAGATGTTATTAGATGTTTCTAGTCTATCCAAGCATTTGAAGTTACTCAGTTTCAAATGGGTCATTATTTGTTTCGGTTTCTTAATTTGTGCTTTAGAATGTTTCATAGAGCATTATGACTTCATTCAATTTAATTAGCTTACTCCACCTAGTGGGACTAAGGCTTTTGTTTTTGTTGTAATTCGGCTTTAGAATGGCATGGATTTAAAATTAAGCTTGTCCAATTTTCCTATTTGGTTTTAGGTCCCAGATTATGCCTTCACCTTTGAACAAGGGAAGTCTAAGAGGTGATTTTTCCAATTCAGTATATGGTATTTTTTTGCTTTACGTTTTGAAGACTCCTAATCTACATTTACCATATATTTAGGCCATTTGCAAGGTTGTGGTGGGATGAGACTGTTCCCACAGCGCTGACGTTCCCAAGTTGTCATAACCAGGTATTATCCCAGCATTCGATTTGTTACTCAAATCTCATAAACAGATCGATTTGTTACACAAATCTTATAAACCGTTAGCTTATAGATTTCCAACTCTTTCTAGGTAATATTGCATCCAGAGCAGGATCGGATCCTCACAATACGAGAATTTGCTAGGCTGCAAGGTTTTCCTGATTATTATAGATTTTACGGGACTGTTAAAGAGAGGTATGAAACCATCATTTAATGATGATATGGTAGAGTGAAATATTGAAATGTCAAATTGTTCTTAAAAATAGTAAATGTTATCAGCTTGGTCATCCAAACAGAAGTGTTGCCAATTTGTGAACAATTTTCTTCGAAGGATCAAGTTGGTGGGGTTGCATAAATGGGGGACCAATTTGTTATTTTACCCTAATATTATATGTATCTGATACATTTGTAGAATCAGTTAATCTTCAGGTAGAAGCAATCTTCAATTAATAGCTAGAAACAATGTTTTAGCAAGTCTACATGCAATTAATCATGTGTCCTCCTTTGTTATGATATATTTTTGCAGGTACTGTCAAATTGGAAATGCAGTTTGTGTTTCGGTTTCACGGGCTTTAGGATATGCCCTAGGAATGGCATATAGAAAGCTCAGTGGAAATGAGCCACTTATGAAACTCCCACCTAAGTTCTCTCACTCCAATTATCTTCAATCATCATCATCATCATCATCATATACTGAGTCCAACCCTTCCGCGGACCCTGCACATAGCGAGAACTTCATAGCACCATCAGATAATCAGCTTGGGTCCAACCCTTCTTCCGAGGACTGCACACATAGCGGAAGTTTTACAGCACCATCAGATAATAAGCTTCAGTCCAACCCTTCTGTGGAGGACCTCGCACATAGCGGGAGTTTTATAGATCCATTAGGACCCGACACATAGGGGGAGTTTTATAGCACCATTAAGTTATCAGCTTGGGTCCAACCCTTCTGAGGAGGATCTCGGACATAGCAGAGCTCTATAGCACCATCGGATCATCAACTTAGGTTCAACCCTTCTGAAGAGGACCTCACACATAGGGAGGCTTTATAGAACCATCATATCATCAGCTTGGATCCAACCCTTCTGTGGAGGACCCTGCACATGTAACACCATCAGATAATGAGCTTGACAATACTGCCTAGCATACATTCTATTCTTTTCCAGTGATTTTTCATGATAAGGCTGCAATGGTATTTAATCCTCTTGCTGAGTAACTCTTATTCATTTATCTATTA
Organism: Lupinus albus; assembly: GCA_009771035.1. Classification (NCBI taxonomy): domain Eukaryota; kingdom Viridiplantae; phylum Streptophyta; class Magnoliopsida; order Fabales; family Fabaceae; genus Lupinus; species Lupinus albus. The sequence goes on along the minus strand of CM020007.1, from coordinate 14,464,668 downwards.
AACTCATGGATTTTTATTTATGTAACTGTAAACTCTCCACACCAATTTTTATTCCTGAGCTTAGTCTGAAATGTCCAGAACTGGTAACAACTGTCCTATGATTGATAGTAGTGAAACTAACTAGAATTTGGAAGGGACAATAGCTTCAACACTGCCTATAAACTTGAGTTTTCTTAGTTTTATTGATAATACAAAAATAGTTCTCATGTGTTTATTCAAATATTTGGAAACAACATCTTCACGTGTGGAGATATAGCTACCGTACATCTACTTTTCTCGAACGATATTAGATGAGAGTCTTGTGCATTAGGTTATCCAATATGTTTATTCATATATATATTATGTTTGTTTTTGTGAATTGTTCAAAAAGTTTGGGAAACACTAAATTATACAGTCAAAATTTCTGCAGGGCAACTGCTATGAGCTGATATCAATATTTCAACTTAAGTGTTTTGTTAATAACCAATATTACAATTATATTCATATTTTAATCAATATCATGTTTGTCATCATGGTTGCTTTAGTTAAATGGAGCCAAATTTTATATTCCCTGGTTATACTATTTCACAAGTGTTTTTATATAACTAAGGGCACACCTTACCTTATGTGTAAGGAACTAAACTTCGTTAATTGATATGAAACAAAATAACATATCCCTTAGAGAACAAAGAGCAGTGATATGGTCAAATTCTGGAAATTTTGACTTTGTTTTCTTTTATTTTGCATGGAAATAATTAATGACTCTGATTAGTATGAGAAGCCATATTAAAACTTTAACTGACTTAGTGAAGACTTGCAATGGTAAGATAGTAGCAAGTTCTAGTTAGCTGAGTCTATTTATGGTTAAGTTCTGCCACAAACATTCACATCCTAAAGCATCTCCATTCCAAGTTTGCTTAAATGGGTCATGCAAATTTTTTTACATTTTCACATTTTCATATTCTGTAATCAACTCAACTAATATTTTACCTTCATCCTTATGAATTCCACAATCTACCCTACATATCTCTTTCTTATTTAAGGATTGTTTCTATTATGCTTCAATGATACAATCTTGTAAGTTGTCCATAAAAGACATGAATGAAGATGCTTGTAGTAACCATTAAACTAGTATCTTCTATTTTTAGAGCATGGTTTTGCAATAAGCTAAATTGGTCAGCATTGCCATTTTATCTTGGGATTGGTTTCTATATGATTATTTAAGATAACAAGAAAATGCACTAGTGATGATCTCTTTTTTATTTTTCCCTCTTTTCCTTTCTTTTTAAACAGAAAACATATTTTATTTGTTAAAAAATCTTCTAAGATATGATGTTGCAAATAGAGATAAAATAGAGACTTCTATATGTTCATATATAATGGTCCTATAAATTTGATTTGAGTGCTTAATTTAGAATTTGATTTGTAATTACATTTATTATATGTACTAGTTCTATAAATAGGATCACACTCCTTTACATTTTAAGACACACATGTATGTTCAATTTACATCCCCTAAAAAATATTCCAAGACATTACAATAAAGTATTATATTATGAGATATATTGAAGATGTTCTAACACAATGCATACCCAAAATTTGTGCAAGAATTATTCTTTCATTTTTCTTGCATAGGACTGATAAGGCATACATAGAATTTCATAATGAGTGTTGGGGAGTTCCAGCTTAGGATGATAAGTATGGTAATTTTGCAGTATCCAACAACTTTCACTCAATAAAATTATAGAAATTTAGGATCGGTCAAATTCAAATATGAGTCAGTCTAAATAAGACAAACACCCAAGAAATGTTTCATAGATGAGTCCAAATTAGACACACTAAGCAAAATTTTGGTTAAGTGTGGAGTGTTATTTCTTCAAAGGGGTTAGTTCCTTGCCTATAGGGTGATGGGATATCTTAATAATACCAAAAAAAAGGTACACACTAAACTAAGAGAGTAATATCTATGTAGTGTCAATGTAAGAATTTATATACAGTCAATACATCATATACCACTTATTTGTATTATTTTTTGAAGATTAACATTATAAAAATCTCATACACTATTATATTTTTTTACCATAAACTAAGTAGCATATTAAATTTGTTCCATATATATGTTAGAGTGTAATGAGACACACTATTATAAATACGATTGAAATACCTTCTTTTAGGATTAAGACACAATTTTTTTAAAATTTTAGGGATGAAAAAACATATTAAAGCCTTAATATAATATTTCACAAATTCTCTAACGGCTGACAATCAACTGAACCAACTAAGTATTCGTTTGAAACTCAACTCATTATCTAGCTCGACAAACTTGATTTATGAACAAAATGAGCCGAACTTGAGCTAAAAATAAAGTTTGTTAGATAAATGAGTCGAACATGAACTATATACAATTCAACTCGTTAGGCTTATGAGGTGACTCAATATATATAAACTTTTTTAAGTTTATTGTTATTCTCATGCATTATTTTTTATATTTATTGTTATTATATATAAACAATATTATATTAATATATAATCTTGTGCGCTATTTAAAAAAATGAAATAATCATTTGAGTTGTCTAAATGAATCAATTCGATATGAGTCGAACAATTCTTAAACTTTAACCGAGCCGAACTCGGGCTAAAAAATAACTCGTATCGAACTTTGTAACACATATTTGTTGGATAATAAAGGCTCAAAGACACCTAGAGAATGTGAATATGTATAGCAGATCACAATACTTGTTTTTTCAGTTAGACTGAAAAATATCTCACTATAATCAACTATGTTGCTTTTAATCGATTAACTCATAACTATGTTTAATCGATTAACACTAGATTTAATCGATTAACCTGAATTTTGTTTTCTCGAAAAACAAATTTCTTGCATGGAAAGAAACTACGATATCAAACAATTACACATACAATTCACTTAATTAATTTACACCAAAGTATTAACAAATTCACAACACGCAGTAATTTCAATAAGTAAAACAATTAAATCACATAAATCGTAAACTACATCTAGATTTCTCATTCTGATAGAAAAATTCAAGACGACAGTCTTTTATCCTGACTCGTTTGCGGGTTCACTTGCAAACTACATTTAGGTCTCCCATTCCGATCTAGGGAGATTTTTCTTCACTATTGGAGATGAATGTTATACTAACACACTTCCAAAATTATACAAGACTACCTTATTGGCCCTAGATTACCCAATATGATTTGATCTTCTACCTACTTCAAATGAATACTCAACATCACTTCTAACGATATGGCCCCAACCACATATCACTCCCAAACAAGACTCGTGTATATATGAAGATAGCTACCTAACCACACATATGGCTTCCCAAGATTCTTGAAACTGAATTGTTCAACAAGATATTTCGCTCAAGATGGCAACCTAAAAACTTTTTTTCACATATCTTATGGTATTGTTAAAATAGTTCGACGATCAGTATAATATGATTTTGGAATGAAAATTGATATCTCTTACTGCAACCTTAATTAAATAATAGAGCACTTATATATTACTAATTTATTTTAATTTTGACTTTTTTTTTTGGAGAGCATTTGGAGATGCATAATACCCATTATGACTTTTCATACATATTTGTATATTTGTGGTAATTAATGACCAAATCCAACAATTAAAGATGTTCAATGTATTATTAACATAAAATCTATTGGAAAAAAAAGTGAAAGTATTAAATATGTAGACATCCTATGGTATTATTAGCTTAACTACTTAAGGGATTAAAATTTAGAATTAAATTAATTATAAGTGTAATTGTCCTAGTTTGTGAAGTTTAGAGTGAATGATTTTGAAAATGATAATGACAAATATATTATGAGGAAATGAAATCATTGAAATGAAAATAAAAAATAAAAATAGAAAATATTTTTGGAAACCAAACACATCCCAAATATCCTAATAAACAAATGTCATTTCTATTATTAAATTTTAATGATGAATTATGGTATAAATACTATTACACAATTAAAATATGCATAACATCCTACCATTCATTTATCTTATAAGAATCATAACACACAATTCATTTTTTTTTACTGTGCTCTACATGTAATAAATAATTACAGTTGAATATATTATAATTTGCATTGGATTATATAGTTTTTTTTATAGAAATTAGAATATAACGAAAACAAAATATGAAATCATTGATGAATGTTATTTGGATTTTGACGAAATTGTAATTAGTATACTAATAAGGTTATGTTTGGTTAAAGTAAGAAATGGTGTATATAAAGAAATATTGAAATACATTGATAGATATGGAGTGAAGAAGAAAGGTTAGGTTCCAATTTCTCTCTTTTTGATTCATTCATTCTCTTCTTAATTCATTTTTCTCAATCTCCTTTTTTCTCAATTCCCACATTATTCTTCTTTTTTATTATTCATTTTCAAATGGGTTTTTATAAATTAGGGTGAAACTCGGCACAACGGTAAGACCGTGTACATCTACTCTTTTCGAGGTTTTATAGTTTGTTATTGGATAAAAAGCATCTATTGGGACACAGTTACTTTCGAGGTTTTATAGTTTGTAAGATATATGTTCAATGTTATTACTTTCATATAGTTTTTGTAACATATATTGTGTATTGTTTTGGTAGTTATTACTTGTTAGTTCTGTTTAGAGCACAACATGAATTAGATCATTCTGTAGTGTATGTTCTTTTTCTGCATTCATTTGTGCTATTGATTTATTTTTTCTTTTTCAAATGCAATTAGTTTTTAAATGATGGAAAATTGAAGTGGAAATTGTTTATAAAGAATGAGAAATGATGAAGTGAAAACTAGAAGCAGTGTTTGAAAAAAATGATGCAGATGCAGTGTCATTTTTGTACCAAGTTTAAGACTCGAAGTCACGAAATATGTTAATTTTGTTTTTGGCAGGGTCCATATACTAATGCAAAGATGAGTTCCTTCTCCATCACAAGGAAGAAGACACCATTCCAGAAGCATAGAGAAGAGGAGGAGGCGAAGAAGAAGGTAGGTTTGATATATCCAATTTAGTTATTTCTTATTAGAGCTTAGAAAATAAGTTTCGTAGGCACCCTAATGGTTTTTGCATCTTGCAGAGAGCAGAAGACGAGACTGCTCGCTTATATGCCGAGTTTGTGGAGTCATTTCAGGGGGACAATGCTCCTGGGTCAAAGACTTTTGTTCGTGGAGGAACAATTAATCCCAATGACAAATTGAAAGATGACATAGACGGTTAGTATGACTGATAATTTCTGTACTTCCTGCCCCTCCTATTTATATTATTTTTGCCTCATCTCTTTTTGAAGTCTTGATTATATATGCTTTTCATGTTGTGGATAGATACATAGTTTTTGCTGTTATTTTATATAATAAGTTTAATAAAAGTATGGACTTTTTTATTCATTCGCGGATGGCAGGTGAAAAGTCCAAAGATGGGGTATCTGGTCCAAAGAAGGGAAGTAGGTAAATAAATGCTTTTGATTAACCATGTTTCTGTGCTCTTTTAATTAGGCTACGTAAGTAGTAAAACCACATGTTTTTCAGGTATAGCCTTATTTTAATTAGGTTTGTACTTACAGACACAATAAAATGAGTACTTTAGTTTATTTTCATGAGTAATGGCCGATTCAATGACATGACTAACTTAGTCTAAACAGTATTTATTTAAATATGGTGTCTCTAGTATTTTTTTCCAAGCATAAGCTATACGTTTTCCAACTCGTCTGATATGTTGTATGTTTTGTTGAGAAATACTCAATTTCGAGAGATAGCTGAAAATACTTCAATCTTAGGTTGTTGAAGGTCATCTTGTTATATAAACTCAGACAAAAACTTGTTGCGGATGGTTAGGTTTGTTCGTGTTAATATAAATATTGGAATTGTTCAAAATTGTGGTGTCAATAATATATTCTAATTTTTTAAACTACTCATATATATCCTATCCAAGGCACAATTAATCAATATTCTTGCATATCATCCTTTTCTTGGCATCCAATAGAGTTGGAATGGTAAATGACTCATTATGCTTGAAAACTAGGCACGTAATTTTCTTCTAGAGAATAGGGCTAAGGCTAGTTAGAGTTAGTTTCAAGTTAGTCAAAAATAGTGTTAAGGCTTACAGCTGGAGTATCTGTACCAGCTAAAGTATAAATATACATTCCTCTTCATTGTAGTGGTTTAACAAAATCATTAATGGAAATCCAGAGTTTTCTCTCAAGTTTACTTTCTCTCCTTTCTTCGCTTTTCTTATTTATTTACATGGTATCATGCTAGTTATGTCCACCGCCAATGTTGATACCACTAGAACCTCCACCGGTTCTCCACCTTCGTCTTCCGAGAATTTGATACAATGTAATCAACTTGCTTCAAAGTTTTCACAAAAGATGCTCTCTATGCTTTTCATGGACTTCTTCCAAGAACTATTCCTAGTTATTCCTTTGTTTCCAATAGGACTTGGTCATTCTCATGATACCATAGTCAATCATGTACTGCATCACTGTAAGATACTTCATATAAACAAAACAATGTTTGGTTTTTTGTTCTGCCTGCTGCATGGGTAAAGCACATAGGCTACGTGCCCCTGCTTCCTCTAGTGTTTATTATTCCTCTTCTGACCTTTTATACCTGGATCTGTGGGGACAAAATTTGAAGCCTTGACTACTTTATGTATTTCCTAAAACTTGTTCAAGCAGTTCAATAAATCAGTCAGTAATAATTTTATCCGGTCCGTGGGTATCATTCATAGGCTCTCTTGCCTTTATACTTATTATCAACAAGGTATTGTTTAGAGAAGACACAAACACAATGGAGACTGGATTAGCTCTACTTGCTCATACTTGTTTTCCAATGACCTATTGGGAGCATGCATTTACAACTGCCCTGTTTCTTCTTAACAGATTACCTTCTCTAACCCTTCAAACTAATCACCTCACTTAGTCACTTCTTGCTTTTTGGTAAAAATACTGAGTATGTCAATCTCAAAGTCTTTGGTTTAGCTTGTTTTCCCTTTCTCATACCTTGTAAAATGCATAAGCTTGATTTCAGGTCTTCTGAGTGTTTTTTCCTAGGTTACTCTTCTACTTACATAGGAATCAAGTGTCTTTCAAACGGATGATAAACTCTGTCTCTAAAGATGTAATTTTCAATGAGTATTCCTTTCCTTTGCCTATAAATCCTCTATTCTACATTTTCATTGTTCCAGTCCACATCTCAGTCTATTCTTTCTCATATTATACATTCAAGCCCATCTGTTGTTCCTAGTCCTAGTGGTGTTTCTGATTCTAGTAATTTTCCTGGAAATTTTCAGATTATATATTTCCCTCATTCTTCTAATTTTTCTCATACTTCTCCCGCACATTCTGTTCCATCAGCTTCCTCACATGCCAACTCTCTGTCATCTCCTTCAATGTCTTCAATACATGTATCTTCTATTCCTTGCGCTCACTCATTACCTGCTTCACCCACTGTCTTATCTCATCACTTATTCTCATCACTTTCTTCTCCTCCTGCACCAGTTTCATTGCACCCCATTTAAAAAGGTCAAAATCTGGAATTTTTAAGACCATTATGCCAAGAGTCTTATTGACTCAAACTGAGCCTATAAGTGGCAACTGATCCTAAAAGTGGCAACTGATCCTACAATTGCCAACTGACCCCACAAATGCTTCTTGCCTGGCAGCGAGCAATACAAACAGAATATGATGCTCTTATGGCATTGGGAACTTGGTCCTTGGTTCCTCTTCTTCTTCAGAAGCAAGTAATATGATGCAATTGGGTTTTTAGGACCAAAGAAAACCCTGATGGGACTGTTCATAGGTATAAAGCTAGGCTTGTAGTTAAGGGTTTTCATCAAAAGCAAGGAGTAGATATTTGAATCCTTTTCACATGTGATCAAACCTGTCGCTATCAGAATTTTATTATCTCTAGTTGTTTCTTATCACTACCCTATTAAGCAACTAGACAGTAATAGTGCCTTTTTGAATGGGTTTCTAGATGAAGAAGTATACATGACTCATCGGCTCAACCAATGGGTTTCTAGCATAGTGACAAGTCTTTGGTTTTCAAACCACGTAAAGCAATTTTTAGGCTCAAACAAGCTCCTAGACAATGGTTTGAGAGGTTAAAATGGACTCTTCTTAAGCTTGGGTTCAAAGTCAGCAAATGTGATTACTCTCTTTTCATTCACACCTCTACTGCATATAGGCTATATGTCTTAGTCTATGTAGATGATATCATAGTCACAAGTTCCTCTTCGACTCATGTCATCAACTTACATGTGATCATAGCTTTCTTTGCATTTGTTCTCAAGCAACTTGGCAAATTAGATTGCTTTCTTGGTAAGGAAGTAAAATATCGTCATGATGGACACCTACTTTTATCTCAATCTAAATATATAAGAGATCTCCTTGAAAGGCTTCATATGGAATCAACTTAACCTATGTCTGCTCATATGTCAAGAAATTGCAAACTCACAAAACAAGGGTCAAATTGTTAAGAAGATCCAACTTTTTACAGGTCCATTGTTGGTTCCTGGCAGTATGCAACAATAATCAGACTTGTCTTGGCTTTCAGTGTCAACAAAGTCTGCCAATTTCTTGGTTACCCCTTCAAATTCATTGGTCTGTTGTTAAGAGAACTCTAAGGTATCTCCAGGGCACTATTTCATATGGGTTGTCTATTCAATCAACACTAAAGCTCCCTTACAACTTATAGTTTTTTGTGATGTTGACTTGGCCTTATACTTAGATGACAAGAAGTCTATTTTAGGTGCATGCTTTTTCTTGGTCGCAATCTTATCACATGATGGTCCAAGAAACATAACATTGTCTCTAGATCCAACACATAGGCCGAATATAGAAATCTTGCTTTGGCTTCTCATGAGTTGATGTGGGTAAAGTCATTACTTAATAAGCTACAGTTCACTTATCAACTACCAACTATATTGTGTGACAACCTAAGTATTATTTGCTATGTCACATAATCAAGTTCTGTACATGAGAACTAAACACATATTGAGTTGGATACCTTTTTTGTTAGAGACAAGTTCCAGAATAAGATTCTTCAAGTGAAACATGTTCCTTCAGAATTCCACATAGTAGACATGCTTATTAAGCCTCTTCCTACATGCCCATTAAGATGCCCTCAGGGAAATCTTTTCTCGTAAAGGTATTCCCTGGACTACATCTTTCAAATCCTCCCAAAATTTTATTTTGTGATGTTCCTCTAGCCCTACTTGGGGTGCATAAGCACTAATCACATTAAAGGTCTTTCTTTGCTACAAAATTTAAGGCTACGATCTTATATATTCTTTTTACATCCACCACATCCTTCTTCCATTCCTTATTTACAATTATACCCTCCTCATTACTTGATCTTATCTTACTGATGTTTCATAACTTAAAGCCCGGAGCATCTAATTCCCTTGCCTTTTCTCCAACCACTTAGTTTTTTTTAGACACATAAAATTGATCATCCTAATCATTGTGCTCTAGTTTCATTGATTTACCCGTAATAGTACTTATATTCCATGTTCTGATTCATATCCTAGACTGATGAATTGGTTTCTTTACCAGCACTCGTTAACACCTTGGTAGTCAAATTCAAGATTCTACTTAAGATCAGGGGAGTCAAAGATCGTAAACGTATGATTGTAATACGACTCATAAGGTCTTACTTATTAATAGAGAAGTATGCAAAGAAGTTCATATATATAAAATAATAGACATAAATCCAAATCCAAACTTAATTTGTTAGAAACATAATTCCAAATCCGATCTCAAACCATATATTTGATAAAAACATAATTTCAAATCCAACTTCAAAGCATAAATTTGCTAAAAACATTCTTCCAAATCCAATATCAAAACATAAGTCTTAATGCGACTAAATCTAATTTAACAAATCATTTTCATAAGTCTTAATTCACATCACTTCTATTCCCACGGGGATTCCTGGGCAGCACTTTAGAAGCACTACTTTGGGACTCAGGAATAGCACTTGAGCCTCCAACAGTTGGGATTGAATTTGAGTTGCCTTCTCCGGACATATTCAAACACTAATTTCTTAAAATAGTAATAAAAGATTATTGAGTATTTTAAAATAATAATCAAAGTTTGGGGAAAAATATGTTACTGTGCACTGTTTATTAAAATAATAAAAAGGAAAGGGAGAAATGTGTTCGGTGGAGAAGGGAGAAAAGGATTTCTGTGGAGAAGGGGTTCTGTGAAGGAGAAAACGAGGATGGTGAATGAGAAAACGAAGGTGAACAGTGAACGTGAATGGAGAAGTGACTCCGGCAGTGGTGATTAAAGAAACGTGAATGAAGAAGGGAGAAGGTCAACAATGAACATACCTGGTAAGTGGACTGGGTTTTAGGGTTTCATTGACCTGGGTTGTAGAAACGGGTTGAGGCCTAATAATTACAGAAACGGGTTGCAATGATCTGAGGAATGGTGGAAGCACCAATTCCACGCCTCAACACGACAATTTCACGACCCCACCTTCTCCACAGCTCGTTTTTGGGATCGAGCATGACCATGGCTGCTCAACGTGTAGACTCGTGCGATCTCATGAGTTGACTCGCGATTTTAACTACCTTGGTTAACACAAATGTTTGGAATTCTTGCTTAGTGTTCACTACATCCAGGCGTCGATGTAGTGACCCTTGCTCTTTTGACACTTTACCTGGAAGACATAGTGGGTTTCTTTCGTGCAACGACCTAGCATTTACGTTGACCGCCGACGTCCTTACACAACCTTCACCTATTATCCAGACTTTAGACTGGATATGTATAGCATCAAACACACATAATTTCTTTGCGTCTAGGGGTCCAATTACAAACTCTGTAGTTTAAGGGTCTATTTAAATTTCTCTAAAAAATTTTGCGACCTAAATATTAATTTAGCCTTAATTATGCTTGAAGGAAACTAAAATGCTCACTGTTTTATGCAGGTCTGTTTCTTCATTTGCTTTTGTCTAAAAATTGTAAAAGCAATAATTATTACGAGTTAGTTGAAAAGATGATTAAGATGTTTTAATATGAGACTCTGGAAAATTTAAATATTGATGTCCAATTGCATTTCCCTTGTCATTTCCAGCTTGACGTATTGCATCTTAAGCTAGACATTTTGGTTTCTATTTTCTGTTGAAGTTGAGTGTTAGACACTGGTATTATAAAATAGAGATAGAGAATGAAAAAAGAAGTGTCCCAGGCCAAAACAGAAGAGTTATTGGCTGGGCTCTAATGGAACTTGTATTATTAGGTAAGAAAATAGAAAGAATTACAAGAGAAGATACTAGAAAGGGTTCCCACGATCCAATTCCCTCACTGATTGCTTCAATCAGATTTCAATGCTCTTTTTCTACTTGCCTACAAGCCATTCCCCCTACTTAAAGACTTGTAATCTGCCTAACTACTTGTAACTACCTAACTAACTAACAGAAAAGAGAGGCAAACTCAGTTGGTTAGTTAATTAACTAATCCAAACCTTCCTCTTGCCCCTTTTGTATACATGCTTTAATTCAGGCTTACATCTTGCCTTATCATTGAGGTTCCTTGTAGACCTTTTCGTTAAGGTGCATACATTTTTCCTAACCAATGACCTATGCACGAAATCATGAAAGATGATCAATATATTACTAATTTGTAGTTAAGAAGTAAAGAGTATTCTACTTAGAGCAATTGTTGTGGGTACCTGTATCCATATTGGAAATGTAGTGAATCAAAAAGTTATTCACAATTCAAGAACCAGTTACTAGGACAACCCAGGCTATGCATTTGGGGCAAGTGAGCTGGCATGTATTGAGTTGCTCTTAGCTGACTAATTTTTATATTCCAAATGTATTTTGTTATGAATTTCAAAGTGTCACAATAGTCCATCATTTATGCAATACAGACAATCAGTTGAGTAAGAAAAAGTAGTAGGTTCTTGCCTCATTGTGAAACAGAGGGGGGGTTGCCTGTGGTTCCTTCATTGCAGTTTCTGGCAATGTCCATATGCATATCACTATGCTCTCAGAAGTTTATTCTATTGGGAAACAAATATATGTTCAGTGTCAATAGTGTGAACTTATAAAGGAGTGAAGCTTTGTCAACTTTGAATATTAGTTGAGGTGGTAACTTAGTGTAAACTATATCTCTTAGTTCTTATTCTCTAATATGGAGTAGTGTGCTAGCTTCCTGGGTGGCAATCTTAAGCTACAAATTACCTGTGATTTTAAAAAACAAAGTTTGAAGGAGTGTTTTGAGAATGCTGAATCTAATAATTCTTATACTTGTACTTACTGAAATTATTGTTTGTAAATTTGTTTGGAAGTTCATCATTTATGTTTCTTTGCAGGTATGTACCTTCTTTTCTACCCCCTCCATTGGCAACCAAGGGGAAGGAACCTGAAAGGAAAGTCTGTATCACAATTGAAGCTTTGATGATTTTGTTGATTTCAAGTTTATATGCGTCTAGTTCTAATGTATTTGTGTTGTGCATTGCAGAAAGAGGAGGAGAAGCCAAAGGAGAAGGAGAAAGGAAAGTCAAGGAACATTGACCATTTTATGGAGGAGCTAAAGCATGAGCAAGAGATGAGGGAGAGACGAAATCAAGAACGTGACCACTATCGTGATGGGCGCATTGTAGAACATTCTATTGTAAGTAATATATTTTTCTTGCAAGATAGCATGCTGCATGAAGGTGCAAATGCTTGGAATTTGGTTGTTGGTTGTAGATTTCTTTGTCTAAGACAGAGGGGGAGCGAAGGTAGCAAAGGAACTGTGTCTTAAAATGCACAGGACTTGCTTATTGGTTGTAGATTTCTTTTCATAGTGATTATGAAATGCTGTTGTACAGGACTAATTGTTATAAGTATATCTAAATTGCACCATCGAATCTTATTTTTATCTAATTTTTGTGATTTGCTTTTATTTGTCTACTATGATTTTTGTGCATTACAAAAATGAAGGATGTTTTTCATAATCTGAATTACGATAATAACTATTAGCATATCATATTCTTAGGATTTCATTCCATATCTTGTGTTCAATGAATTTATGAAGTGTTCTCACTGATGGCTTTTTCTCTTACCATAAGTCGAGCCGCTTTGACGAACTGCCAGATGACTTTGATCCCAGTGGGAAACTTCCGGGATCATTTGATGATGTTGATCCACAAACAACAAATCTTTATGTTGGAAATCTCTCACCCCAGGTTTGATTGCCTCTTCAATAAATATGCTCTGATATCCTTTGGGAGTTAAGTACATGTATATCTCATCTGGTCAATTTTATATTTGTAGGTTGATGAAAATTTTCTTCTCCGTACTTTTGGAAGATTTGGACCTATTGCTAGTGTGAAGATAATGTGGCCTAGGACAGAGGAGGAACGAAGGCGGCAAAGAAACTGTGGTTTTGTAGCTTTCATGAACAGAGCTGACGGGCAGGCTGCTAAAGATGAAATGCAAGGTCTGTTCCTTTTCGTATGAATTCAAAAGATAAGCTAGGAAGAGATAACTTATTTCTTGTTTTTTTTTCTGTTAAGTATGCAGGTCTGCTTCCACAATGCTATTTAAACTTTTCTAAATTGCTTCAAACTTGAAATTTAGAATAATATTTTTGACTTCTTTTCCAATGATATCTTGTATATATGTTGTCAAAGATCACTGTATAACGTTCTCACCTGGCCATAATTCTGCATAGTTTGTTTTGTGTATGATAGGACTCAATTGCTATCTCTGCAAAGAAAACTATATTATAGAGAAAATAAAAAAGAGAATACAGGAAAATGAGAGTATAAATTCACAGCCAGGAGACTCCTAGTTTCAGTTTAAACCAGAGAACAGAAAATGTGATATGATTCCGTGGATAGGATATACTGAAATTACCCTCCCTATTAATTCTAGGCTGTTATTCAATTTAGAATCCTAAAAGATGTCCCCTGTCCACGTTTTTGTCTTTTTGACCAATACCCATATCACTGTTGCTGTGTTTACCTATTTCCATCGAAGTTTATTTTTTTTGCTTGTCCCCCTCTTCTCTTTCTTGTATTTGTGCTATTTTTATAGGATTATCTGACTTTAAAAATATAAACTCCATTTTTATTGATGTAAAAAATATTATTTCTAATTATTTATCTTGTATCTTACGATTCATGATTCAGAAAATAGATCCTCCGATTCATGATATTAATCTGAATTTGATAACCTTGATCAGAGTATGTGCCCAAATTTAAAAAATTATAATGAAATGGTACGTATGCAGTAGGTACTTCATTTTTGAAGTACCCATGCTAGATAGGTGAAGGGCTATACACTCTACAATCGTAACTCTGTATTCTAATAAAGTTATTTCACCGTAAAAAAAGTTATTTCAATTGATTTCTTTGTTTCTGGGAAGCATAAATAGTAAACAGATATAAGATAAGAATGAATCCTCTGATTTTGTTCGGAGTTGAGTCAATGATTGTATGCAACTAACAACTATGTTGTGTTTGACTGTTTAATCATTGAGTTCAAGCTTGGAAAAGTATGTACATACTAGACTGAGGGGAACTATTTTTGCAGGAGTTGTGGTTTATGAGTATGAATTGAAAATTGGCTGGGGAAAGTCTGTTGCCCTCCCATCGCAAGCACTGCCTGCACCCCCACCTGGGCACATGGCCATCAGGAGTAAGGAGGTATTTCTGTTATCTCCCCTCTCTCTCTCCCTTCTCCACTCTTCTGGAAAAGAAATCCCTAAATGTGGTGTTAGAAAACCGGAGATTATCAAATAATAGAAAGGTTGATTATCTTTATTTTGTATTTCTCAACATTTTAATTCTAAAGACTACTCTTTTTGTTTCACAGGGTAATACTGTGATCTTATCTGGCCCATCCGGTTCAGCAGTAACTTCTGTGCCTAATCAGAACTCTGAACTGGTCAGTTCTCAGTTTTTGTATTGTCAAATTCATTTAAATCAAAACCTTCTTGAAGTATCATGCAGTAATGAGACCAAAAATCATTATTAAATATGATTTTGAAACAAGAGTTTGATGTGTATTCAATGTGTCTTTTTTGGAATATGCATAAATGTATCTTTCTATTTTCCATGCGAACTAACGTCTTTTGCTTTCTGTTTGGTTACGAAATTAGTTAGGCTAAATATCCCTTTATATCAGATGGTAAAAGTTTGTATCCATAAACAAAATACCAGATGCTAGTAATACACTAATACTTTCAATACTTACAGGTGCTTCTGCCCTGCATAGTCCTACATGTGATTATATATTTCTGCTCTAACCAAGTAATGATTATTGCTAATGTTCCTGGTTTAGTGGTTCTTACTCCTAATGTTCTTAAATTTGTCTCTAGGTTCTTACTCCTAATGTTCCTGACATAATGGTTACACCTCCTGAGGATGACCATCTAAGGCATGTAATTGATACTATGGCTTTGTATGTTCTGGATGGAGGATGTGCTTTTGAACAAGCTATTATGGAGAGGGGTCGTGGCAATCCTCTTTTCAATTTCTTGTTTGTTCTTGGCTCAAAGGAACATACCTACTATGTTTGGAGACTTTACTCATTTGCTCAGGTACATCAATTTTAATTTTGTAATAATGTAGTTTGCCTTCCAGGAATATACTGGTTAAAATAGAATGCTCAATTACTCTGGGTATTTTTTAGCATTAAAGAAATCCTAGAAAGGAAAAAGCTCAGAGTTGAGTCAATTGACAAAGTGGTTTAGTGTAGATGTTTGCGAACTGTTGGTACATGATCGAAAATATGTGTATTTTGCTTGCAATGCAGGGTGATGCTCTTCAAAGATGGCGGACTGAACCTTTCATCATGATAGCGGGTAGTGGAAGGTACTCTCATAATTCTCTCTTTTCTGAGAATATTTGGTTTGTTGTTAGATGCAACAACAACCAAGCCTCAGTCCCACTCGGTGTGGTTGACTACATGGATTAGACAATGTCATAATGTTTATCATAAATTATGTTCAATGACAAAACATTGATCTCTATGATATGGGTCAATGATGTTGCTGGCTATCACCAAAAAAATGAAAGAAAAAAAGTATTTGTGGTTGTTTTTATTTATTATGTTATTTCTGAAGGGTCAATTATATTAAGTATCATCTAGACAAACATATTTTTTTCAGATGGATTCCGCCCTCTTTGCCAACAGCTAAAAGTCCAGAACATGAAAAGGAGTCTGGTCTCACACATGCTGGAGGAAGAAGCAGGGTACTCTCTTGTTTATATTTTCTATGGGTGAATCCATTTCCTCGAGGATATAATCATATTTATAATTTGTTTGTTTCAATTGAATTTTGCAGCGTGTAGAGCCTGAAAGAACACTAACTGATGCACAGAGGGATGAATTTGAGGATATGCTCCGTGCTTTAACATTGGAGAGGAGCCAGATAAAAGTGGCTATGGGGTTTTCTTTGGACAATGCTGATGCAGCTGGTGAGGTAATACTGTTACTTTGCTTAGGTGCCACCTGATGGCCCTTAGTATGATTGACGTTGCCAATTCAGAGTCAATAAAAAATTATCTTCAGCCTGATTCTGAGCTTCTCAATTAGACCTGTTCACACTACACATTTACGTACTCACCTGTTCTCAATTAGACTTGTTACCAATTAGAACTGTTCCTGAATTATCTTTCATTTTGTGTTACTCGCCTGTTTTCAGTTAGACCTGTTCCTGGATTATCTTTCATTGTGTTTTTTGAAGTTGACTTCCTTAATTATATATGATGTTTTCTTAACTGCAGATTGTTGATGTTTTAACCGAATCCTTGACACTTAAAGAAACCCCTATTCCAACTAAAATTGCAAGGCTTATGCTTGTTTCTGATATTCTTCATAATAGTAGTGCTCCTGTCAGAAATGCATCAGCATATCGCACAAAGTTTGAAGCAACGTTACCTGACATAATGGAGAGTTTTAATGACCTGTATCGTAGCATAATGGGGCGTATTACTGCTGAAGCCCTAAAGGTGGGCTAACAATCGAAAACCTCATTGATATACTTTCTTATCATTATTCTTATATATTTGTGATCTTTATCTGAAATACTTCAGGAACGAGTACTGAAAGTTTTGCAAGTGTGGGCCGACTGGTTTCTCTTTTCAGATGCTTATGTTAATGGCTTACGAGCCACTTTCCTTCGCTCTGGGAACTCTGGCGTGATACTTTTCCATTCCATATGTGGTGATGCACCTGAGGTTGAGCAGGTCATTTCCGAGGATATGGTTATCAGTGGCAAAACCAACCCAGATGCTGCATTGGCAATGGGTCGAGGAGCTGCAACGAAGGAGCTAATGAGTCTTCCTCTTGCTGAGCTTGAAAGGCGTTGCCGACACAATGGGTTGTCGCTTGTTGGTGGTAGAGAAATGATGGTTGCTCGGTTGCTAAGTCTTGAAGAGGCAGAAAAGCAAAGGGGCTATGAACTAGATGATGAATTGAAGTATACCCAAAACCAAACAAATTCTGGGAAATATCCGAGCAGTTGTCGAGAAACAAGCAC
Source organism: Lupinus albus (assembly GCA_009771035.1). Classification (NCBI taxonomy): domain Eukaryota; kingdom Viridiplantae; phylum Streptophyta; class Magnoliopsida; order Fabales; family Fabaceae; genus Lupinus; species Lupinus albus. Next base: position 14,447,184 of record CM020007.1, on the reverse strand, counting down.
TGAGCCAGAAACAATGGGATTATCTGCTTGGAATCGCTATGGTGATGATTCGCAGTCACAAGGCAAAGGGCCTGTACCTTTAGTGCCAACCCTTTCTGTTCCACAGCCTGAAATAAAAGCCTTCACAAAAAAGGAGAAGAGTGATCCGGTTTTGCCGGCCTCTAAATGGGCTCGGGAGGATGACGAAAGTGATGATGAGCAAAGAAGTGGAAAGAATCTTGGGTTAAGCTACTCATCTTCTGGTAGTGAGAATGCAGATGATGGTCTTATTAGAGCTGATGAATCAGAGTCTGCTGTTAATACGAGATTATCAGCTCATGCTGACAGTGGAATGAATGAGGAGCAAAGGTTGCACTATAGCTTGTCTTTATTGCTGTCTCCTTTTGTTCTTTCAGTAGTTGATCTACTATTAAGTTGTCTATAGCAGTTATATCTTTATTGTTATGCATGCATATGTTGAATTTTGTCGTAAATGCGCATCCATATTATCTATGACATGTTTCTTCAGTCTTCAAAATTTCTATTCCCACTTTAAGAATAGTTGATGTAACTCTCTCCCCAAAGCTATGCCAGTTAAAAGTTTTTATTTGTATTATACCTGCTTTGTAATGCTTATGGAGTATGGACCTTACCATGTTACACAGGCAAAAGCTGAGACGCATGGAGGTTGCTTTAATCGAGTATCGTGAGTCTCTTGAAGAAAGAGGGATTAAAAATTTGGAGGAAATTGAGAATAAAGTTGCTACACACCGGAAACGACTGCAAGTGGAGTGTGGGTTATCAGATTCTGGTGAAGATGGTCTAGGCAATAGTATGTTCTTTCTGTTTTATGTTTTTGAAACGCATACTCCATCACATTTCAATTAGCACCAGGATGACGATTGATAATCATCAAATGCCTTCTTATAATTTGGTTTAGATGTGATATTGCTTTATATTATCTAGACAAGTGTATACCAAATTAAATTGCATTTATACTCTTCCATTTTATGTTACATATCATATTCTGAAAGCCTGTTAAAAACTGAAGCAAAATTAATTACTACCTATTTAGCACTAGTACCTTACTTTGGTTGCATGTGATGTTATTTTATGTAATAGGAATTGAGATAATTTTCAGAGCTTAATGGATGTTTTGTTCTCCTAATATGATTTGGTAATAATTATTCAGTTTCATGGTGTCCATCATAGGATTTGGATTATCTAACTTTCAATTTGGTGGCTTTGATCTCCTTTTCTTAAAATAATATTTTCTCTAATCGTTTTATGTTTTCTTTAATAAAAATATAATAGATATTTCCAAAAAGGGTCAAAGTCACCAAATTGAAATTTAGAGAATCCAAGTTTTATTCTTTTACATGTGTCCTATGGCCGTTGTCCAATTTTCATGTTGTTTTGATGGTTTTTTTGTCAGCCACCATTTCTTTTGTTGTATGCACTCTCTTGTTTTATTTAATTTTGTAGTTGTAAAAGTGTATAAAAGGAAAGAGACTAAAGCTAAGAAAGAATAGAAAAGTAATCTGAAAGTTTTGTATTGATTTAATGATTGTACAAAGAGAAAGCCTAGCCTTTATATAGCAAAAGGTTAAGCCTAAATATAAGCAGAAGAGTTGTAACAGAATCTGTTACAACAGCTAACTAATCTTAAGCAGTAACTGCAATAAGCAGTTACTTCACTTGTAAGTCACATTTTGCACATGTGCTTAAAGGCTAAACAGAAAACAGAATATTACAAGCATAAACAGAATCCAAACTTAATCTGGATTCTGTAATATACCCCCCTGAAACTGAGGGTAGTTGACTACTGAAGAGAGATCAATAACTCTCAGTTGCTTCCTTAGGTTTAAGAATCTTGCAGTTGCTAGAGGCTTGGTGAGAACATCAGCTGTCTGAAATTCAGAAAGGATGTGTTTCACTTGAAGAGACTTGCCTTGAATTTTGTCTCTTACAAAAAACAAATCAAGTTCTATGTGCTTTGTTCTGTTGTGGAGAACAGGATTGTGAGCCATGGCAACTGTGCTTAAATTGTCACACAGTATAAGAGGAACATGATGAGAAACCTTGAGTTCAGATACCAATGACTCAACCCACATCATCTCTTGAGAGGCAAGAGCAAGACTCCTATATTCAGCCTCAGTGCTGAATCTAGAGACAGTTTGCTGCTTCTTGGACCACCAAGTGATTAAGTTAGGACCAATGAACAAGCAAGCACCTGATATAGACTTTCTGTCATCAATATCAGTAGCCCAATCAGCATCACAGAGAGCTGTTAAAGTGAGAGGCAGAGAAGGATCAGGAACAGCAGCCTTTAAATGAATGCCAATAGTGAGTGTGCCTTGTAGGTATCTGAGAATCCTTTTTACAGCAACCCAATGTTGTTCAAGAGAGTTGCTCATGTATTGGCAGACCTTGTTGACACTATAAGCTAGATCAGGTCTAGTAATAGTGGCATACTGAAGAGCACCAACTACTGATCTGAACAAAGTAGGATTATCAAATGGATTTGAATCAGATTTGGTGAGTTTGCAAGTAGTTGCCATAGGAGTAATACTGGGTTTAGCAGATTCCATATTAGCCTTTTTGAGAAGATCCCTGATATATTTAGTTTGAGAGAAAGAGAGTGTGATCAGGAAGATGTTTAACTTAAATGCCAAGGAAATAGTCCATATTTCCTAATTTCTTTAGAGCAAAGGCATTGCTAAGTTTATCAACTAAAACTGAGATCTGAGAGCTTGAAGAACCAGTGATGATGATGTCATCAACATAGACCAGCACAAATAACTTGGAGGTGGCAGTGATAGAGAGAAAGAGAGAATTGTCACTTACTGTTTTGAAAACCAAGTTTAAAAAGAGTGGCTTTGAACTTCTCAAACCATTGTCTAGGGGCTTGTTTAAGCCCATACAAAGCCTTGTGCAGTTTACAGACAATGTTTTTGTCACCATTATGAAAGCCAGTAGGTTGTGTCATGTAGACTTCCTCATGTAGAACACCATTGAGGAATGCATTGTTGATGTCAAGTTGCTGAATACCCCATCCATAAGTGATAGCAAGGGTCAGAAGGGTTCTGATAGTGATAGGTTTGGCAACTGGTGAGAAGGTTTCATTGTAGTCAATGCCTTGTTGCTGATGAAAACCCTTAGCAACAAGTCTGGCCTTGTATTTGTTGATAGAACCATCAGGGTTTTCTTTTATTCTGAAAACCCATTTGCAGCCAATAGCCTTCTTGTGTGGGGGTAGAGGAACCAGAGTCCAAGTGCTTAGCTTGAGCAAGGCATCATATTCTTCTTGCATAGCTGTTTTCCATACTGGATTTAGTAAAGCTTCCTTGGGTGTAGAGGGTTCAGTTTGGATAAGAAACAAACTTGCAAGATTAGGTAGAAAGGACTTGTTGATGCCTGATTTGGATCTTGTGGTCATAGGATGAGAGGGGTTGATAGCAGGGCTTAAGGAGTGGATGGTTGATGGACTGGAATCAGTTGGGGAAATGGATTCAGTTGAAGGACTGGTGGTGGTAGGAGGAGAAGAATTATTAATGGGAGCAGAGGATGAGGTTGGGGTGTATTATGGTGGATTGGTGTGGCACAGAAAGGGTTGAGGAAGGATGGATGAGGTGTGTATGAGTAGGGGAGTAGGATAATGGAGTTAAGTTTTCACAAGGCATGGGTTTTGGTGCTTGGTTGAGAGTCTTGTATGGGAAAACAGATTCATTAAAGGTGACATTCTTAGATATATATAACATGCCATCTTTGGAGAGGCACTTGTATCCCTTGTGGAAAGATGAGTAACCCAAAAAGGTGCATTCACTTGATCTATATTGAAGTTTGTGAGTGTTGTAAGGTCTAAGGAGAGGGAAGTAGGCACACCCAAACACTCTTAGGTCTGTATAGGTGGGATTGGTACCAAACAGAAGAAAGTAGGGTGAGCTATTGTTGAGAGTGACAGATGGAAGCCTATTGATGAGATACACAGCTGTAGTAAAGGCATATTCCCAAAAGGATGATGGCAGATTAGCATGAGCAAGTGAAGTCAATCCTGTTTCCACTATGTGCATATGCTTTCTCTCCACAGTTCCCTGTTGATGATGGGCATGTGGGCAGGATAACCTGTGAATGATGCCCAGACTTGAAAGATAGGCAATGAATGGTCTAAACTCCCCTCCTCCATCACTCTGAACAGCTCTAATAGTAGTATTAAACTAATTATGAACAAGAGTAAGGAATTGTTTAAACATAGACAAAGTGTCAGACTTTTGTTTGAGTAGGTATATCCATGTATGTTTGGTTTTAGCATCAACAATAGATAGGTAATACTTAAAACCAGATTCAGATATAATAGGTGCAGGTCCCCACAAATCTAGGTAAAGCAAATCAAAGGGATTAGAATAAGTGTTGATAGACTTGAGAGAATGAATTCTATGTGCTTTGCCAAGTTGACAAGAATTACAGAAAACAGAGACAACTTTATTAGAAAGAGAAATGTTACAATGAGACAGTACAGTGTTTACAGTGTTTTTGTGGGCATGTGCTAACCTACAATGCCACAAGAAAGAAGAAGAACTAAGTCTACAATTAGAGTCAGCTGAAGCAGTTGACATGAGATTGTCCTCTGGATTGGTAGCTGAGGCATTGTAGGCAGACTTTGGAGGAAACAAGCTTTGAAAGACATATAGACCTTCTGAGGTGATAGACCCTTTGAGTAGAATGACATTAGAACCCTGTGATTTGACAAAGTACTCATTAGGATGAAATTCAAAATAGCAAGCATTGTCCTTAGCAAACTGTGACACACTTATTAGATTTTTGGTTATTGAAGGTACAAGAAGCAAATTATTTAGAGATAAGGAGATATGAGAGTGTAAGGGAGAAGAGAATGTGGTGTTGCCACTACAAGAAATAAGTTCTTTGGTGCCATTACCCATATACAAGTGCCCAGGCCCATATTGCTCAACTGGATGGTGAACTAGGTTAAGGTCAGATGTGATGTGGTTTGTGGCCCCTGAATCTGGATACCACAGGTGCTGTTCTGAATCTGCAATTGTGACATGCATAGCATAGGGAGCAGGACCAAGAAGGGAAGGATGTTGATGTCCATGGAGAGGTGGTGGTGGTGTGTATTGTTGTCTGGATTGATTTATAGGTTGTGGGTAGTAGGGATAGTATGGGGCAGGAGCAGGGTAGTTATTGTAAGTATGATATGGGTTAGATGTTCTTGGAGGGTTAGGATCTGTTCTTGAGTTTCTTTGAAAGGAGGGAGAGGGTTGATTTGTGTTATAGTAGGGTGAATGATAAGGATATGGATAGGAAGGGTAAGAATTAAGGTTGTTGTATTGAGCAAAGTAGCACCATTGGATGTCATGTCCAGGTCTGTTGCAATGAGTGCAAAAATAACTGCTCCCTGGGCCAGGTTGAGTTATGCTACTCCTCTGAAATCTGCCACCTCTTCTATCGAATCTGTTGTCTCTGGATCTGTCACTGAAGGATGAGGGCATAGATTCAAATCTGTTGTTGTGGGGGGTGATTTGGATGACCAAGATGGAGGAGAAGGTTGCATAGTGTTGGAAGCAAATTCTGAGGGCTGACTTGGAGCAGGTACAGTGACCATGTTGGCAGATAAAGCATCAGAAACAGCTTTATGTCTATTCTTTATGAGTCTTGATTCAAAGGTAAGAAGGAATTGTTCAAGGTCAGTGATGGCAGTGGGTTCAATTTGGCTTTCAATGGTGGTGATAACAGTTTGAAATTCTTCACCCAACCCATCAAGAATGAAGTCTATATGTTCAAAAAGTGTGTTTGCAGTAAAGGTGGATGTATTCCAGAGGCATTGAGTGAATATCTGCAATGTATTTAGTCACGAATCTTGTGATATGTTACATGCTTTCCATACATTCTCATTTTTAATTCCTTTCTCCATGCTTCTATTTTCGTTCACCTTTATCAAATATACCATTAATTTCCTGACAAAATATTTGAAATTATGTCTAAATTGTTGATGCAACTTATTTATTAAGTACTAAGCTTTCAAATTGGTTATTTTATCATTGCAGAAAGAACATCTTCAGAGAGGAGGGATAGGCATGATGTCCCAAGGAAGCGGCACCGCAGCCATAGTCCAAGCAATAGCCCACAGCAGAAATTATCAGGCAAAGTCAGAGATAGGGAACATGATTTAGAAAGGGACCGAGACAGACATAGAGATAGAAGTCGTGATTTTGATAGCGATAGGGGAAGGGACCGGCACCGGGAAAAGAGTGGAAGCAGAGAGAGGGAGGATCATGATAAGGAGAGAGGCAGGGACCGGGACAGGAGAAGACGGGTCAGATAAGAACATTTCACAAGCTGTAACAGCATGGAAGATCTGTGACCTCAATGGTTTGCTTGCAGAATGGTATTTAAGAATGTTGAACTGTTGGTCTTTTGTCATCGTACTTGGATTTTGGCAATGTGATAGCTGGTGCATGATAGGAATGAAGCATCTGCCAAGAAATTGTGTTATAGACAATCTTTAAAACTGTTGAATAGAGTCTGGCCTACACCACCCATAGTCTGTGTGTGTGGTGTTTTACATCGCGTATAGGATTCTGTCCGCCGATCATTGGGTTACCTAACTGAGATTTCGCTGAAATTATATATATTTAATTGTCTCCTGCTGTTGAATTTCAATCATAAAGGCTAAACTAGAATCTCTCGGTATGACATTTTTGAAGGGTAAGGTTTAGTTTAGTGGTGTGATGATTTGTTAGTGGAATTATGATTACTTGAAAAAATTCAGAGTCTGCTGATTTCCTAGAAAGCTCAAGCATGTTTTGTTGAGATGTATTTAACAGTTTGTGCAAGTATCTTTATCTTATTCTATTTTTCAACTTTTTTGGGTATTTTTAAACTATTCATCAGTCTTATCTACTAAAACTGCTCCCCAGTATAAGAACTCATGGATCAGTCTTGGAGCAAAATCTCTGAAACCAGAACCAGCCCCATTTCTCTCTTCCATGCCTTGGAATAACCACTAGTATTCTGTATTCATAACATTATTCATGTCTCTGATGAGGAAGGTTAGTGTATCTTCAATAGCACCATTCATAGGACACAAGTATAATGATAATAAAAGCCTGAAGGTGAGTTAGTGTCTTTGGAAAGAAAGAAAAGAAGTTAAAACACAACCTCTCAAATAAATTTTAACATTTAGAACCTAACAGAACCTAGTTGCTGGTTATTGTTGTGTAGCAGCCACAAATATTCATAACATTATTCCTCTTGAACTGATAGGGAATGATCCAATGGCCAAGGATGTGAAGATGATGGGGTCCTTATTAGCAAGATTTAAGATATGAATATTTGTTGAAGTAATACACTAGCATCCTGCTTCAAGAGATAATCACTAAGAACCAATTTGGTTATAGTCCATTGCCAAACAGTGAAGTAAGAACCAAATCCAAATCAAGAAAATATCAAATACATTGAATAAAGTCAGTTCTTTTGTGTAATTAAGATGCTTCCTAGACAGAACATAAATAATGTACCTTCATGATACCACTTTGTTGGAGGAGGATTAGTGTTTTTTAATAGAAAACTCAAAAACTTGTTTGATGCCAAATACCACCAAGTACATGAGGGTATTTATAGGTACATTTGGACAATTCTATACATGCTTATAGGATCTTCCTAATAAAAAAAACTAAAAAGTAATTAAAAATGTTAAGGATAGAGCAATCAATATAAAAAGAAAATAGCAGAAGTTCATAAGAATCAATAGGTCTTTCCAAAAGAAAGAGTTTCTATTTGACTGAAACATAAGACAAAGAAAGCTTAAGAGTTATCCACTCTTATACCATTATAAACTTAAATGAGCCTGCTCTCATTAAAAAAGGGACCAAGCACTTTTCTATATATATTCTCAGAAAACTATATCCTACCAAGGTTCAATTCACTGTACAGAAATGTTGTCATAGACAACTGAAAGCAAACAACAACAGATATTTAACCAATTAACTTGAAATTTCTAAGATAAAGAAAAAACAGCAACATTTAGAAATGGTATCCATAAACATATTCTGGCCTATAAGCTGACTTCAGTACAGCTTTCTTATTGTATGCTTTAATCGCCGATACATCGGTGCCTACTGCTTTCGAGAGACCACAACTATCAACATTGGAAGAGTGTTGTAAGACAGTATCCAGTTGTCCACATGCTGCAGCAATTAACCCTGCATGTTACATCAACATCATCAAGCAATCTACAAGTCACATTTCAGAAGCTAAGGCCTTTTTAAGAACATTGTTCGCTACGCATTTACGAAAAATACTTTACTTAGAGCCCTTTCCTAATACTCTTGAACATCAAATACAACCATGTACTTATGAAATATCATATTCATCTGATGTGTTGTTTTAACAAGCATGTATAAAGAATATAAAAGGTAAGTGAGAGATATAAATGAATGTAAGCAATGTCGAAAAGTGTTGGGAATCCTTTTCAAGTAACAGGACTCCCAAGTTTATATGTTAGTTTCTTTCAAAACTAATATATTTTCTTACACAGAAAACTAGCTCCAAGCAGAATTGACATTTCTAAGAGAATCGGCGTATATGTTTGCATCGTGCAGACTAGAAAATGCATCGAGAACACTACACGGGTATAGCTCTTTTTTTTTATGTTTAAAGGATGTAGATACTGAGAGTGAGTGGAATAAAAAAAGGTGGTAGTGGATATGGATAAAGCAAGAACAATAAGTTGCATTGATGCATAAAAATATTGTTTTCCTTGGCTTATTTCTTCTGTCAAATAATAACTCATAGAGTTACTTACATTATAATTTGTATCTAGTTCTCTAGGACCTTCAAATATAAGTCAGTACATTTCCCACTATATGTTGGCACTTCAATGATAAGGGAGTGCCACAGGTTAAAATCAATAAGGAAATGTGTTTCTGGAAAAGAAATACCATTTAACTATAACAATAATGTTCCAGTTAGATGATATATATTATAATCAACTTGGATGCAAAATGGCAGACATGTATTGTATAAGTACCTAAGAACAATGGAGAAGGTTTTCCTGGTCTTGATTTAAATTCGGGATGGAATTGGACACCGATAAAATAAGGATGATTAGGTAGCTCAACAATCTGTAACATGAAAATCAAACAGTAACTCAGAACTACAGCTTATGCTTATAGAAAACGAAGTATTCCGTGAGTATGTTCGTACCTCCATGCGTTTACCAGTTTCATCCTTCCCTGTAAAAGAAAGACCAGCATTTTCTAGCCGAACCACGAAATCAGGGTTCACCTGCATATGAGAAGGATCATTTTCCGTCCTATACAATATTTACAACACAACTTCATGCATGATGATGCAATACCTCGTATCTATGCCGATGTCTCTCATCGATGAAGCTTTTGCAGCCATACCTAAGAGGTAAGGTATAAGAGTTAGAAATCTAATACATCTAATCCATTAAAAGAGTATTTTCATGCCTAAAAATTTATCAACTCATTTAGTGTTTAGTCAAACTGAAGCACACATATTACTCTCATTGCCCGGCACAAAAACAAACAGATCTTCTTGGAAAAGAAAATAAATGAAAATCGAATGGACTAATAATACTTACAATTTTGCGGATTTGCAATCCTTGGTCTGGAAAAAGGTCCTCCTCGATCCGAGGCGCATGGTGCCTCCCATATGTGTTTTTGATCCCTACACAAAACAGTTCAAACAAAACATAAATTTTGTTTACTTATATATGCTTAGCATTAGAATAATATAATGGCAGATATCAATACCTCAGGCATAAATATAACAACGGGGCTTTTAGCATTCGGATCGAATTCAGTGCTATTAGCATCATGTACACCAAGAACAGATCGTGTAAATTCTACGACAGCAATTTGCATTCCAAGGCAAATGCCGAGGAATGGAATTCTGTTTTCGCGGGCATACTTAGCAGCAATAATTTTTCCCTGCACTCCTCTATCCCCAAACCCTCCAGGAATAAGAACACCATCAGCACCCTGAAGGCAAATACATGTTAGATAATTATCGTATATAGCTCGGAACAAAGGAGATGGAAATTGATAGCTAAAGTAACAAATGGCTATCTCAAGCCGTAAATGAAACCTTCAATAACTTCCATGCTGCCTTATAAGCATCAGGATTCTGCAACATGGCAACATTGAACAAAAAGCATAAATATAAGTTGAGGATTATTGAAAACAAAAGAAATCGAGTATGATAAATCAAAATTGATGTCACCTCTTTTGCAGTGGCATCTTCAAGGTTGGTAGCTGAAATCCAGTCCACAAAAAGTTTCTTTCGGCAATCAACGGAAGCGTGCACTAAGGCCTGAACTCAAAATCGAAGGTAACAAGCTTATTCTTATGCAATTATGCCTAAGCTATACAACGTTCATACATGGTACAAGTAATAAACTCTTAACATGACACAAATTTGAAGGCTAATGAAAAAATATAGGCAAATTCACACTTCATGAAGGTGGTTGACATCCATAACAATGCATGTTCAGAAGTAAGGGAAATAGCAAATATAGCCATGAAGTTACAGCTAGCTCCACCTTTAGAATAGAGAGGTATGCATCCGAAAGATCTGTGTATTTTCCCACCAAGGCAATACGAACCTGCCATTTGCACGACCTAAAAGTATAAGTATTGTCGATAATCATGGTTGGGAAAAAAAGTAAGATTATCTTTGGAGTAGCAACACACCGGTTCATGAAGCAAATCACAAGCTTCAGCTCTACAAGTCCATTCCTCTAAACCAGGCTCTCGAGCTACACTGCATATACATTAAATTGCCACTTAAGCCTTCTAGTAAAACCAAGTATAGAAGTTCTCCAAATCCAGTAAGTCAAGTTCAGGAAGACTAACCCGTTAAGGTTCAGCACTTTAAATATTGCTTCATGAGCCTTCTGATCCTAGATTAGAATAAGACAATTTATAAGAAATAGTACCTGTAATGGGATTATTTGTAGTTCAGAAGTTTTAGAGGAAAACGTACTCGTAAAAGCAAGGGAATGTGCCATATGTTGGGAACATCGTAAAGAGTAACAATGTTTTCTGCCTGGAAATATGAAGCTTTCAGTAGATAAGACTCTTACAATGTTGAGTTGAGACAGTCATTTACCCCAAAATCTACTAATCCTTAAAACATCATACCTTAATCAGGCAAAATTGAGAGAGTTTTCCCTTTGCATTCTCATCCAGCACCTGAAAAACGATCGATTGTTAGAACCACAAATACAAAGTTTTCAGTTAAAGAACGGTGTGAATGCAAATATGTAGTTTTATTCATCCATCAATATGCGCTTGTGCATTGTGTGTATTCATGTATACAACAGAGGGGAAAGATTTGAGAGGCGAAAAAGAGAGAGTGAGCAACCATTGTGCTGCGGCATGCTAAGATATGAGGAGTCAGACCTTGGCCTCGCAGTCTGCGAACACTATGTTGAGTTGGTTTTGTTTTCTGAACACAAGAAAAACGTAATTTTCAATGTTATGATGAAAGGTAAATCATTCCCTACTATATGGATCTCAATGGAAATCAAATTGGATCTTATTACCTGTTCGCCGACAACATTTACAACCGGAACAAGACTAACATGGACTAAGCAAAAGTTGCCAGAACCTATAAGGAGCACTATTTAACTTAGCACAATGTTACATGTACAATAAATTCCGACAACTTTTTCGAATAAGATTATAATCAATGTTGTCCAGAAATAGTAAAAAATCAACTCTTGCGAAACATTATCGTCTAACAAAGAAGATTGCACACCGATTTATACATCACATTCAGAAATTAAGTATCCTCACCTACTCTGTAAGAGAATTGTCCTAATGCCTGAATAAATGGCATGGATTCAATATCTCCTGCATCCATCATATATATTCTTTAAGTAAATAATAGAAATAAATAATCTAACCATGAAGAGTGAAGAATGTTTTGAAAGATGTTACCTATAGTTCCTCCCAATTCTATTACACATACATCAGCTGGACCTGGTTTTCCATCTACTGGTATGTGAGCCACTCTCTCTATCCACTCTTGAATAGCATCAGCAATGTGAGGCACAACCTGAGGGTGAAAATAGCATCACACATATTTTTATTATTCGGCTTACGGGATAAGACTGCGTACATCTACCATTTCAAAACCAACTGACAATGAGAGGATTAACCCAACAGGTATTTTAACCATTTCCGAGACAATGGGGTAGCGATGTGGGACTTACTTCCCAACATGCCCCCTCCATATAAGTCTGTCAGACCAGGCGAAGGGTTACCTTTGACCCATAACTAAAGGGCATCTTTTGGCCCATAACAACCGGAAAGAAGTTGGACTCTGACTCTGATACCATGTTCCATCTCAAAACCAATTGGCTATGAGAAAATTAGCTCAACAGGTATTTAAATCATTTCCAAGACAATGAGGTAGGCGATATGGAACTTACTTCCCAACAGTAATTTAATTAAGCAGGACTGACCTGAACAGTTTTTCCCAAATAGTCTCCTCTTCTCTCCTTATCAATTACAAACTGCCATGAAAACATGGAATGAAACATAAATTTAATGTCAACAATTTGTATTAACACAAGTACAGTAAACAAAGAACAGATTATTACTATCTTGTTTTTTTTTAACTATCTTCATGGAAAAGAACTTGAGTCAGAGTCGGTACATCATCCACTATTCATTTGTATTAGTAAATTATCGATAAAACATGAATGATAAATAATGCAATGATAGTGTAGAAAAGAACTTACCTGATAAATCTTGCCAGTAGTTATATTGTTATCACGGGTCAACTTGATATCCATAAAGCGCTCATAGTTTCCAAGATCAAGGTCCACCTTTGAAAGAAGAAAAAAAACAGTACCAAGACTTATAATGTTTTACCTTAAGAACATGCTTTTGCTAAATTTAGTATTGACTGAACTTGTCTGAGAAAATTGCTATAAAGTTGTGTCCTTAAAAGCAAAGGTAGTTAAGTTTTGTACCTCACCACCATCATCCAACACAAACACTTCTCCATGCTCAAAAGGGGACATTGTTCCAGCATCTGTGTTTAAGTATGGATCTGAAAATGATAAAACAAAGCTCATAATTTTATGTAACCCTTGAAAAGAACATGAATCGACAAGTACTTGTTTTTCCTTATACTTTTAATGGCATAAGTGTCATTTCAATATATACAAAAGGATAAAGATATCTTAGCCGTTATTTTTTGTAGTATTTGTCTCTCGATTAACAGAGAGGATTGTTACTCGGATGATGAATAAAGAAAAGAAAAGAATACCAATTTTGATGGCAGTGACTCTGAGACCACTAGCTTTGAGAAGGAAACCAATACTACTGGCAGTTACTCCTTTTCCAAGACCACTAACTACTCCACCACTCACCAATACATACTTCATTTTCAACAAAACACAAACACACACTACTAATGAATGAAGGAATGCAAACATTTGAGGGCTTTATATACTACACAATTTATTCATGTTGTTGTGTATGGTAATGACTTTATTGATAGAGACAAAATTCATTTCATTATTATTGTTAACAGTGAATAGCATGTGTATCAAAAATCATTCAAAGACATGGTTAATGCACATGCATCACACATTATTTTTCTTACACAAACAAACACATCATGCTGGTCAACATGCAAACCTACACTTTTCCCTTTCATCTTTTCAACCATAACATATTTTACTTTTCCACTCTTCTTATTCCTTATTTTCGATAAAATTATTAAATTTTGGTATGAGTCATGAATCATCTTCTTCATGAAACAAGAAAGATGAGAAGATAAGAAACAAAACTTAGAGAAGAAAATAATGACAGAAAGAAAAGATAAAGAATAAGGGAATCATCGTTTATATACTACATGTTAATCGATTAATCTGGTTGATTAATCAATTATCACATACACAATTCAGCTTAACTAATTGAGCAACTAACCAACCTGTTAATCGATTTATTATTCTGTTAATACGACTATATATTTACTCAATTAATCAATTATATACAAATACATATTTTAACAAAAATATCAATTACTTAATTATTCTTTACAATTCAACTATATGCTTATTTTATTGGTCCCATTTTTTTAATTTTTTTTTGTAGCAGATAATTTCTGTAACATGTGCTCATTATTTTTTAATTCATTGCCACATTTTTGTACATATGAAACTTTTGTTTAACATAATATGCATGCATAAGAAAAGTAGCTAATAAAATATATAATATAGATAATAAAGTATCTCTTCATACGATATGTTAACTTATCTTCTTCAGTCGGTAAAAAATGACATGTGTATTATTTTGTTTAGTTTTAGAAATATTTTTATGGAAAATGATTAAATGGTACACATGTCACAATTTTAGTGGTTGAAGGAGATAACTTATCTCCTTATATCGGAAGATACATTATTCTCTATAATATATTGGATTAAGATATGTTTCATATCTCAATATATACTCATGTATGGAAGAGAATGAATATAAAATGTTGATCAGATCTTTACTAACTTAACCCACATCCATTGAGAATATAATATAATTTTTTTCCACTATTAAATATTACAAAAATATTTATAAGAAATCAAAATTGGAATCATAATGAAATTTAATTGACATTAATATGAGGACGTTAGTATGTGAATATTAAGTTAAATAATTTTTTATGGGAAAGTAAAATAAATATTAACTCCATGCCTATGCAATTGATTCTTTGATTAGAGTTCACATTTTCTGTGTAAAAAAATGAGTTACACATTTATAAACCCATGAATATGATGTGGGGCACCCAAGTAGGACAAATGACCCCACATTGGGCAGAGTTGTTACTAGAAATTATAGACCCTACTCACCCTAGGGAAACATATAATGGTATTTGTCTAATTCATTTTATTTTTCTACATTTTGAGCTTCAAAATTAGTTATAATCTAAGTAATTTTAATATTTTATTATTAGATATATAATATAATTAATTCATTTAATATATCTTATGTTATAGTTTATGTCAAATAATATTTAATCAATTTTATTTTAAAAAACTTCTTCTTTTAGTATTGCAAATAATATTGTAAGAACAATGGATGCAAATGAAAAACATAATTATAAAATTAAAGTTAGTGTATAAGTTTTATTGTTTCAAATAAGTTTTGTAGGTTATCTTTTTATTTTTAAATTGTCATATAAGTTATTTTATGTTAGATGGTGAATTCTATGAAAAAATAATTAAATAAAAGGCTATCCATGATGTTAAATGTTTCTTAACTTGATATAAAGAAATCTCACACATATATATATAATATAAAATAGTGTTATTAATATCGTACCGATTATCAATTGGTCAAGATACTGGTATAATGGTATAGCAGTTCAACCGATAATTTATTAATTAAATTGGATATCGATGAAGTTGGATATACATATATAATATATTAATATTAATATTGAAAAATCAATAAAAAATAATTGTTTTTTTATTTTCATTACAAATTAATTTTAAATAAAAAATTGGTCGGAATGACAAGTACGATTCAATTGAAAACCGACAGATAGATTGATTTTGACCAATATAATTATATAATTGATATAATTATTATACCTTAGTATTGGGACCGGTTTATCGATTGAACCAAAAGACATTATTTATAAAAGAATTTAACATAAGAGTAGTTGGCCCAACAACTTAGTGTGTGTAGCAAGAATTAATGTTTCCCATTTTATTCTTATTTTCCTTCATGGTGCTGACACGATGATATGACTTAAGGTGTTTACCTTTAGTATTAAATTAACAAATAAAAAATAGGGACTTATTATTATTATTCTTAATTTCCTACATGGATCTGACACGATAATATTTCCAATAGCATATCATTATGGATAAAAATTAATCAAGTTATGGGTGAATTATTCCAATTTGACTTCATTCTCGTTTTTAGGTAAACCATTAAATTCAAGTTTGAGATCATAGTTGATTATTTAAATGAGACAAATCCCAACTTTATTGTAATTTATTTTTGGTACTTTGGGTTAATATTGTGTTTAATTAGTAATTAGTTTAAAGTCATTTATTTTTTGTATAACAAACTATCATTCAATTTTCATGTTTAAAACATGCCTAAAATTGATTAGTTAGTTAGGAGTTATGTAGAATTAAGTCTATTTTACTTTCTATATAATAGGTTGGTGAATTTCTTTATATAATTTAATTCATTCATTATCCTTCTATTCATTTGGTCAATGAGATACACAATTTTCTCATCCCTTTTTGATTTCTAATATGATATCAAAGCAATGTAATTATATCTTACATTGTGTTATGTTTATCCATGAAGTTTTGAATGTCCAATGTCATCATGTGCAAGATTCCATGACCATGGCGGAAAGCAACATCATCAATCTTTATCTCACCATTTCTTCATTTCTTGGATCATCCATTTCGTCCTCTTCACGTTTGCATCATCGATCACTCGCCATCTTCTTCAACAAGTTTCTTTCTCTTAGCTATTTCTTTATCATTCTCTTTTACAATCTTCATATTCTCTATTTCCCTCAATTCTTCTTGTTATTTTCGAGTAAAAAATTACTCATATTTCATCATATTCTTCTATTGTTATTCTTGAGGAAAATTGCTCATATTTCATCATATTATTTTCTTGTTATTTTTAATCAAATGTTGTTCATAATTCTTCATATTCTTATCTTGTTATGCTTGAACTAATTCATATTTCATCAAATTCTAGATTTTTTCTCATTCTTTGGCCAAGAAACTAAAATGATATTTTTGAACATTGTTATTCTTGAATGAGTATTGTTCATATTTCATCATATTATAGATTTCTTTTATTCTTTAGCCAAGAAACCAATATGGTATTCTTAAGCAATAATATAATTTGATCTTCATTCTATTGTGTTGGTTCTTGATGAACAACATCATTACTTTAATTTTCAATTCATTTTCTTCTAAGAATTATTCTATTAATTCTCTTAGCACAACCTTACTAGTTTCATATACTATATTTTGAAGAATTTTTCTATCTCTTGAAATTTCTTATATTCAACCATATTTGAGTTACCAAATGGATACAAAATGAGTTTTATATTATACTATGTTGATCAAGTTGCAGATCTTCTAACAAATATTCTGAAGTCTTCTTCATTCAATCATCTTTTGCTCAAGTTGAAAGTTATCAACATTCACTCTCCCGCTTGAGAGGGGTGTCAAAGTAAATTTTGATAATATGAGTTAATATTGTATTGGACTATTAATTAATTTAAACTTACTTACATTTTTCATAACAAACAATCATTGTAAATTCAATTTTTTCATGTTTAAAACATGTGTAAAATAAATTAGTTAGTTAGGAGTTAGGTAGAGTTAAGTTTCTTTTATTTTCTATATAATATGTTGAATAATTTCTTTGTAAGTTAATTCAGTCAATATCATTCTATTCATTCAATCAATGATATATGCAATTTTGTTGTTGATTTTTCTTTTCTAATAAACTTTATAAAATCCTGATTGGTGATTTTTTTCCAATCAAGCATAAAAAACCTTATTTTCCCAAAGATATATCACCAAATTTAAGGCTCAACTCATTTCGCTCGTGTAATTATAATAATAATTTAATGTTTAACTTATTGATTCCTCCTATTTTCGAAAAACATCACCTATTTATAAGGTTGTTAGGATCGGAACGGACTATCTCGTACCATCTCACAAACCCGAAACTCTTCTAGACCGTTTTGGGTTGTGTTAAATTCGGTTTAACCGGGTTAGACCAGTAGACCCCAAAATAATCTGGTTGGTTAAACCAGTCGGTCTAACTCTAATTGAAAAACAAAATCCTAAAATAGTAAATACACAAAAGGGTCACAAATTCATAACTCACTCACCACTCATACAAAACTTGTAGAAAACCTAGTCATCGGAAGAACCACCATCTAACTCGTCGTCTCTCTCGCTTGTTGTCGCTCTCATCGTCATTGGTAAGTAGTTTGCAATCTTCAGTTTGCTCCATGGATTTGAAAGTTAAAACAATCAAAGTATGAAACAGAGAATAAGGAAGTATGAAACGATGAAATATGATATTATGACATTATGATGTTGTCCGGTATGATCAGATAGTCTAACCGATTAAACCTATTAGAACCTATACAAGAATTATTTTGAGTTAGTGTCCGACTCAGGTTTCATAACATTGCATATTTGTACAATATGTTCCAATAAAAGTATGATGCCATATAAATATATGTTTTTCAAAATAATATTGGGTGTTTATATATTTTAATTATTTTTAAAATAAATTATTGTTTTTGTAACTGTTATCATTGTAGTGAACTTATTCTCAGATGACAATGTTGTTGATGATTACTTTTTGGTGATCATCTCTTTCAACCACCACATATAACTTTAGTCATAACTTTGAACCATGTTCTTTAGGAAGATTTGAGAAGTAAAATAATATATTCTCCTACGAAATTCTTTTATTCTTAAAAAAGTAACATATGTTATAAAGTGATACTTTGTTTATTAATGATTGATTTACAAGTGATATATATATATATATATATATATATTCTTGTAGCTAGAAATATTTATAGGAAGATTTAATAAGATAATATAACAATACACATTTGGCAAACATCAACGTTTGATTATCGATATTCAACATCTCACCTTGATTATGACCATCGATCAACCACCAATTAAAGTACCTCACCTCTAAAGCCAACATACTTTCAATGTGCACTTGGTTACCTTGTATTTGTCTACGATTGATCATGCGTCATTTAATTCACACATCGATATTCAGCACCGAACCTCGATTACAACCATCGATCAACCACCAACTAAAGTACCTCACATCTGAAGCCAACATACTTTCAATGTGCATTTGGCTACCTTGTATTTGTCTACGATTGATAATATCGTCATTTAATTCACACATCGATCAACCACCAATTAAAGTACCTCACCTTCGAAGCCAACATACTTTCAATGTGCACTTGGCTACCTTGTATTTGTCTATGATTGTTAATATTGTCATTTAATTCACACATCGATATTCAACACCCCACCTCGATTACAACTAGCGATCAACCACCAATTAAAGTACCTCACCTCTGAAGCCAAAATACTTTTAATGTGCACTTCGATACCTTGTATTTATCTACAATTGAGCATGCTGTCATTTAATTCACACAACCATCTACTAGGGTGAGCATGAGTTGGGTAAGGTTTGTCCCTTACCCAACTCTAAATGTTGGTCAAGTCATTTTTTTGAACCCATACTTGAACCTCATCCTAACCCTAGACCCGATTATATACAATACATACAAATTTCAGATAAAGTCTTCTCAATATTACTTATTATTATGAATATGTAATTTGACATATATATGTATATATTGTTAATCATGTATATATGATGAAAAAATTAGAGAATCAATGATACTTTCGACCAAAAATGTGACATTATTGTGTATGCAATTAAATATAGACACATACAAACATGATGAGGTCCCCTATCCAACTCTAAATATTGACCAGATATAATTTTTGAATCCAAACCTGACTCTAAACCCGATGAGGTCCAATCCTATTCATACTCGATAATAATCGAGTCATACCAACTAAGTGGGTAGAGTCGGGTTCTGTTCATCCCTACCATCTACTATAATACTTGTCTTTCCCCATTTTAGTTAATCCTTAATAGTATACTCATACTTGCCAATAAAGAATAACCCAATTGGTAAAAAATTGACTCATAACTTTCAAGATTGTAAATTCGAATCTCATCATCTATCGATGACTTCATTAGTTGATAATTATAAGTGTTTTTATATGGACTCATAATTATAAGTATTTTTATATGGACTCATAATTATAAGTATTTTTATATGGAGTTTACATAAACTTTTAAATCCCATAACTACACTCACCTACAATTTTAAAGAAGAAGATATACTCTACTAATTCAATTTTGAAAGACAATTTTTGTTGGAAGGATCCAAATCCTAGCTTTATTGAATGACATTATTAATGAATGTTTCTTTCATTTAGATGTATCATATTCTTTCTCTCAATGCATGTTTTATGAGATCTAACCACTCAACATCTTCTTTTCATCTAAATTAACAACCCAAGGACTTGTCAATAAGAAAGGGACCTACTTTTCATTTATATTATGAACATGAATACATATGTGGCCCTCACAATACCAAGACCAAGACGTGTCATCACAAATGTCCATCACATTAATAATTAATATTTATTTTAGAGTGTAATATCGATACACTGTCAATATAAAGACTTATATAGAGTCGACACATTATACAATATTCAACTCATTTGTATTATTATTTTGAAGACTAAATAATCATAAAACATGAATACATTTTATCAAACTCATGTGCCGTTAGTATATACATTTCGTCATAGTCTAGAATGGGAAAATTAGTTTTTCCATAATACTCAATATTTTAAAGAAAAATACTTAACATATGTGTAGACTATATATACTTTTCATGAGAATCAATTATGTTTGAGTTTATAATTTTATATATCTCTCCTCATGATACTTTTTTCATGTAAAAGACTCTGTTCAAAATTTTATTTAGGAGAAAATAAACACATATTACTTGAAACAAATGTTGGAGTATTGTATGAACAAAGATTTGTTATCCTAAATTATGTTTCAAATTTTGTTTCACACTAATGATAATGAAACAAAAACAACAAAAATATAAAATGTTTACATTTTTTAATTAACGTATGGAACATGATCTGTAATATATGAGAGTGAATACTTAAATATATAAGACTGGATTTAAAGAATTGCATATGTCTAGTGCTAATAAAGTAAACAAGCAAAAAGAGGACTAAGCATATAAGTGATTTAAACACAATAAAATGTAAATGAAAAGAAGAAGAAAAGAGTGAAATAATCATGAGGAGGCAAAGCTAAAGTGTGCCTCTCTCATATCTTCAAAAGTGTGGGGGTAAAAGAAAATGATACTCTATGTTGAAGCAAATGGGATTCACAAAAAATAGTCTAATTCATTTGCTTTCTTTTCATAAAGTTCTTTGGAAAAATTTTAAATTAATAAAAGGGACAAGAGATAAAATAATAATTTAATATCAATAGATACTTAATATAATTTTTTTAACATAATTAATATATTATTCATTAATGTGTATTACTTTTTTTTTAAAAGTAATAATGTATAAAACTTTTAGACTATAATAAAATAATGTGGCAAATGAGGCGTGCAAAATTGGTCAAATCTTATAAAGGAAAATGATGTGAGATATTGATAAGTCAAGCAACCTATGAAACAATGGATCCTTCAACCGAAAGCAAATAACCTAACGACCAACCAACTGCCTACAACATATAATACATAAAATATCCATGCTATTGTATGTTCCATGATTCACATAAAAATCAATTTCAACATTATACATGACCCTACATTATCAAAATTAAATTTATCATTAATTCTTACTAATAATAAATTTTATAGGTTCTATTAAAAAATTATAAATTTATATAAATTTTATGGGAAGTGATGTACTTACTCTAATAGTAAGTTTAAAAAACTTACTCCACATCATAGTCATCAATTCTAAAGAAATTCAATTGTTTAAATTACTAAATATGTCTAAAGTATTAGATATTTTATAATTGATGGTTAAGATGTAGAGTAAGTTTAAAAAACTTATTCCAAGAATCTAGACTATTAAACGGTGTAAGTCAGTTTTGTCATATTATACCCTTATAAATAATTTATATTTCTATCTTATGTTCCTTGTCTATCTAAAACTAAATCTATCATTATCTTTATACATTAAATTTTTATAATTTTGGTTTATATAACTTCTATTTTTTACAAATATTAGTCTAAATTTGAAATTTATTAAATTAAAAAAATGTGAAGTGAAAAATGCTAAGAATAAAAAAATAAAAATAAACAAATTGTAGCAAATATACTTTTAAAATATTTCTTTACAATTAAATTCCTTTTTTAATAACACCACGGATGAATATCTACCTTCTCTTCTGCGAATAACTATTTTAAATGTTTCTAATGTTATTTAATGGAAAGTATCTAAAATTCTTGTTCAGTTCATGAAAATGTAATCAATTTCATCAAAAATATTAAAAGCTATAAGTGGGACAATCTCTTGGTGGGTGAGTAGAACAAATTATTTCGTCCACATTTTATTCAAAATTGTTAACAACTTAATAATATTGTTTAAAAAATTCTTGTCTTAAAAAATGAATTTTTCAAACATATTGAAAAGTGTTACATTTAAATTTTTTATGTTAATTTTCATCTTTTGTATATATTTCTTTAACAATGCTTTTAGGATAGATTAATATAACCTTTAAACAGACTTTTAGACTTTATTTGGTTGAGAAAAGAAAGTAAGAAGAAAAAAATATGTGAGAGAGATAATAAAGAGAAATAAAATAGAAAGAAAGAAGTGAGAAAGTAGATGAATTTTTATATTGTTTGGTATGATGGAGAAGAAAGAGAAAGTGAGAAAAGAGAAATGATGTATGTTTTAAATAGTATTGATATACATAAGTCTCTTTTGAATATAAAAAATATCAAGTAAAAAGTTAATTGATATTAGAATAAAAAATATATATAAATATATATAATAAAATCTATATTTAAAAATTATAAAATTTATTTTTAATTAATAATAAAAACAATATTTGTCATCTTTTTTCGTTATTTTATGGATACTTTTGTCATTTTAACCATAACATTGTTTCTCTCTTCTCTTTTTCTATCCAACCAAACAAAAGAGTAAGAGAATAAAATATCTCTTTCTATTCATTTTCTCTCATTCTTCTCTTGTATCAAACATCACCAAAATCTACTCTATTTTTCCTCATTCTCTTTCTCACCTGTTTCTTCTCTCTTCTTATTTTATATTTGACGATTTTGGTCCTCCACTTTACTTTTGATGATATTGGTCCACATGTGCTCATGCTTCACCATTCAAGCATCCACACCTCTCCTTGTGCCAATCATGGTGATACGTCATGAGACTTTATAATAATGATATGAACTCATCAACCATACCACCAACAAAGTTTCATAAAAATACATACACAAATGTTTTTAGAAAGAATGTTGATTTATTTCATGAGTAATTTAAAAAACTCATTTCAAATCTTAATTATTCTATGAAAATTTAATAATTAAAATCTACTAATTAATATCATATTTTCTTACAATTTTCTTATAATGCAGTATTTTTTATATTATATTTATATCATCTATCATTTGTATCGAATAATTATTAATTATTAAATATAAAGAAAATAGGTGAATAATAGATAATATATTAAGTTGAATAAACGTTATTGTGACTGAGGTGGTTGAATGATGAAGAATTTGTTCCGACAAGGTACAAGAAAATGTGTGATTGAGTTTTGTGATACTAAGTGAGGAAGCAACACGGAACTCGATTCATAGACAAGTCACGGTTATTGTTTGTTATAGCAGTTTGCCACGTAACTTCCACCTTCTCTCATTACCTTATTTGGCCCCGTAATTTATCGTGATCAAATATTGTCTTGATCCATATGAGAAAACTGTCGTGTTCAAATAGAAAAACGGTAAAAGTTACATAAACAAATATGGAATATAAAATGAAGAAATATGTTACATGGTTTTTTGCTATAAAATATAGATTAGTAAGGGCAAAATAGGAAACAAAAATTACACCATCATGAGTGTTTATTTTATGTTTTCCCTTTATATTAGTATAGAAGTATAGATATTATATGGTTTTTTGGTATAAAATATAGATTAATAAGGGTAAAATAGGAAACAAAAATTACACCATCATGGGTGATTATTTTGTATTTTCCCTTTATATTAGTATAGATATAATATAGATTAATCAAATTGTCTCTATTACTGGAGAGTCATAAGCATAACACATGGGAAAGAAATCCTCAACACCCATAAATTTAAGAGAAAGAGTTATGTAGATGCATATGTATGAGACAATCAATAAACTTTTGATAACACATTAAAAGTTTAATTATAATTAAAATTTAATCATAATATCACCAGAAAAACATAAATACATATTTCAAAATAGATACGTCTTCATACGAGTTTTTCACAACTTTAAATTAATTTTAAAATCAAAGAATATTTTAATCTTTATATTTCAGTATTAGACTCTCAATTAATAAAGATTAGACTATGGAGAAAGGTGTGGCATGTGCATGTTGATTTGGTTTATTAGAAGGAATCATGCCGACATGATCTGTTCAGTGATTTTCCTTTGACACTGTCACAAACATGGTCGTGTGATTGCCTCTTTTTTCTCCAACTTTATCTCCTATAATTGTGCCTCCCAAACAGAATAAAATGAGGAATATATCTCCTAAATTTGCTTATATTTGGAAAAATATCAATATGTTTTACTTTTAATTTAGACGAAGGAGAATATATAGATAATTAATTTCATTAAATATACAATTCAATTCAATTAATAAACTATCCGCTAAATTATTTCGTTAGTATAGTAATATCCTAAGTGATATAATGTTAATAACATTTAATATAATGATATATTCTCTTATTAAATTATTTTACAAATCCTTATGGCTAAAGAAAATAATGCGTCACTTGTAAATCAATCATTATAATCAAAGTATCACTTTATAACATAAGAATAAATTATGTCCTTATAACAAGATAAACAACTAAAATCATGATATGTGTCCTGTTTTTTTTAGATTTTAGAAAATATTTAAATAATATATATGTCATGATTTTAGTGAATGGGGGAAATAAATTATCTCATACGATGATAATATATTTTATTCTTTTATAACATATGATATTTTTTTATGGGTATAAAAATTTAAGAGAAGAACATATCATTTTCATAAGATTTATGAGTTTTAGTGAAATTATGTAAATTATCTGTCATTTTTAAAAGGTACGCAATTCATCCTTAACTATATATATATTATATTGACTACCTCTGTATGAAATATAAATGTAATTTTTTAAACAAAAAATAATGACGATTGTAATTAAGTTAAACAAAATATGATATATTGCGGAGACAAATCCAAATAATATAAGAGTCAATGTTTATTCATTATTTTGGTTAGTTATAGTATAATAAAGTGTGACTTAAACACATTCTTAGAATTATTGATACAGTTTGTAACGAACCAAAAACAATATATACACATTGACTCTTATACTATTTAAATTTGTCTTTATAATGTATATATCATATTATTTTGTTTGACTTAGTTACACTCGTTAATTTGTTTTTTATTGTATATACATAATTAGTGATAATTTTAAAAAAAGAAGTAATTAAAACATATTTTTATCCTTACCATTACTTAGCTGAGTTAAGTCAATTGGTTACATTTTTATAACATTATATTTTTTTACAGAATTGTATATTAATTTGGTGTAATATCTAAATAGATCTCTCATATGAATAAAGAGTACTCTTGATTTTACAAAAAATATATATTATTAATTTAACATACCTAAAATGTTATGATATGACAAGCACAGAGTCAATTCTAGTATATAGTTTAATATCCATGATTTAGTAGTGTAAATTATAATGTAAGTAATCTATATGTGTCTTACTAGTTATAGTTAATAATAATTAATATGTGAATGATAGATAAAATGTTACTAACTCTAAAAACTAAAAAGTTATAAGTATATATAGACTATTTTATCTTGAAAAATAAACTAGGAGTTATATATATATATATAATTATTGACTAATTAATACATGTAATATTATATAGAATGTGGTAACTAGCCCCATTTTCCATTTATTTTGTTCTTCAGTAAAAATATAAAGTGTTCCCACACTAAGTGTGATTAATTATTGGTCAAATATATGTTTAGCTTTAGTCAAAAAGTATTATTCAGTTGATTTTCAATTCTTACGCAAAGTTCACACACATGAGTACCTTCTATGGTGGCTTTTGAAAAAGAAACAAATCAATCTTTATATTTGTTACAATTTGACCGATCAACCTAGGTTTGGACAAAGAATCTGATTAAATTATATTCAAATCTAAATCATAATTATTAATGATTGGTTACATTAAGTACTCCATACTTCTTTCTTCTTAATTAAATAAATAGGTGTAATATATATTCATTGTCTATCTAAAGATTTATATATATAAAGACATTTATTTGTGTTACTTTTTGAAGAATCATTGACGATTAAATATTAATGATATATGATTTATTAACAGT
This sequence comes from Lupinus albus, assembly GCA_009771035.1. Classification (NCBI taxonomy): domain Eukaryota; kingdom Viridiplantae; phylum Streptophyta; class Magnoliopsida; order Fabales; family Fabaceae; genus Lupinus; species Lupinus albus. The sequence continues at coordinate 14,420,859 of CM020007.1, read as the reverse complement.
GTATAAAACTCATACATTATCAATATTTTATGTATAAATAAATTTAGGTTTCAAATGGAGAAGATATTCACTTACATATGAAAGATTTATTTATATTATTATTAATAATATTTTGACTTCCCATAAAATTAACTCCTATACAAAATATATGTGACTATTTAGCTTAAGATTTTGCTAAGAAAAATATTTGTTTACCCTAAAAGTGAGATACTAAACTCTAGATCAATAAAAAAACAATTTCCCCTTCCGTATATATTATTTTCAAGTAGATGAATTTAAAATATATGCATAAATAATACCTGAGTTTTTATATTGTCAACATATTATGTTAAATATTATTTATCTTAAATGAGCATTAATTACTGACAATAAAAAATGAGGTATTAGATGGATAGATATTAGAACTCCTTAAAAAATTGTTGACATTGATGTGTGGTTTCCTTGTCAGATACAACACAGCACATTAGTTGTTGTTTTCATTCCGACGCAACGCCACGTGTTTATTCTCAATATTTGAATTTGTATCAATGTAGTGCTATGACTTATTTTCTTTTATATTGTCATTTCATCTTCTATTATTCGTATTTAATCGTTATTAATGATTCAACAAATAATTTAAATAAATGGTGAACAATATAATAAATGTATATAAATTTGTATATTTATGGTGAACATATATTTGACTCTTTTATTTCCTCATTTAATTCTCGTGTTTGTTTGGCACGTTAGCATGCCCCATAATCCAATTCAATTCCACCCATTCATTCATATCATCATCTTCTTAGTTTCTACTGTCTTTATCATAATTCTATAATCTAAACTTTTCATGACATAATTTCAAGAGTTGAACCCTTATCAAGATAATGTTTGGTATATGGAATTTAATATAAGATTCAATTGTTGGAATTGAAATTGGGATGTTGAATTTTATTATCATTTGGAGCATGGGAATCATTATTTTGAATACCAATTTTATAAAATTATAATATAACAACTAATTTAAATTATTCCCATTTCTAAAACTTCAATTTAATAATTATAGTTATATGATGTGTCTTTCATGCATAGATAGGGGATTATTGTCACCATCATTACTATAATGTTGCTTCCTATATAATCATTATATTTGTTATTGTTATTGTAATATCTATCACTACAAAGTGTCTCAATTCTCATATATTTGTATTTACTACCACTATCGCACTATCTATTATCAACACCTCATCATCATTATCACCCGACATTGTTCCTTCTAATTTCATTGATGTGGCCACTACTACCATTTTTTACGTTCATACCATTGTAACACGTGTCACCACCACCAAGTTGTTGTTACTATTATCATACTATAATCGTCGTCACCACCACACCCTTTCACTATTATCGTAACTACTATCACACCATTTTGATAGATGTTTCTACCATCCCGTCGTCATTACTATTATCATTGTTACCAATGTCATACTACCTCCATAACTATTAAGATCAACTTTTGTATATGATCTATATATGTTGGGGTTGGATATCTCATGTACTCAAGTGAGTAATCAATACTTTCATTCTATTTTTTAGGTTTACATAATATTTGATAAAAGTGAACTTACATTATTTTAATATTTGTTCTTAACAATAGAACTAAACTCCTTAGTAATATGAGTATTATCTCATTTGATTAAATTTTATTTAAATTGATATAATTTGATCATAATGATAAAAGTTAGGATTTGTTTTATAATTTAGGTTTATGTAACATGGTACTAGACTTTCTAAAAACCATACCTAACATTTTGGATGATAAGAAAGAGTAGAGAAAGATAATGAATAAGACCTTAAAGCTTTTAGGGTAGGGTACCCACAAACCCACATGGTATGGGGTAGAGGACAATGAGGGATAAAATCTTCAAATGTGAAACAAGTGTTAGGTATATATGGTAGTTAGAATTTGCAATACCACATTCCATGTCCACCAAATCATAAACATTCCATTCCTTACCCTCTTTTCCTTTTAATAAACCACATAAAATGGAATTATTAACAAAACACACTTTTCGTTTTTTTTAGTTCCTTTAGTTATTTACTTCTCATTCCTTATCTAAAACTAATAATTTTAAACCTAAATTACATAATAGACCTTAGCATATTTTCACTTTGAAAATCATATGATGATCTTAAATAATTTGAACCTTACAATGAAAAGAAAGAAAGAAATATGATTATATTATAATATGAATATATTTTGTAATGAAATAGGGTTACTCAATATAATGAAATTAATGGCTCTAAGAAAAAAGAAATAATTGAGTTCTTCTTTACATCACAATTCACAACCTTCTTAATAATGCATATGGAGTATGGTTGACGTTTGATTTGATCCAATTCAAAAGCATGTGGGAAGCACATGCTATATATATACTTCAATAAATGCTTCCTTAGTTAGAATGATAAAATAATTATTGTAGTCACACGAACCATCCCTCACTTTTTTGTCCTTACATGAACCACCCCTAATTTTGTGCATATGTTACACTGACTACCCCTGCATAATGTAAAAGTGTAATATTTTAAACAAAAAATTTGTAGTGTGTAATTAAGTTAAATAAAATATTGTATATTGTGTAGACAAATTCAAATAATGTGAGAGTCGATGTGTCTTCATTATTTGGCTCGTTACAAAATATTATAAGATTTATTTAAAAATATCTTTGGAATTATTTATGTATTTTGTAATGACACAAAAATAATAAAGAAACATTGACTTTTGTATTATTTGAAATGTTACCCAATATTTAATATTTTCTTTAAACTAATTACACTCACCACACGTTTTTTGTTTAAAATATTACACTTTTATAACATGCAGAGGTAGTCAGTGTAATATATATATAAAACTAGGGGTGATTCGTGTAGGATGTATGAGTAGTTCGTGTAAGGACAAAAAAATGAGGGATGATTTGTATAATTTCACTAAAACTCAGGGGTGTGAGTGTAATTTATTCTTTTTATTATTAAAAATATATATAAAATGTAGAGCATTAATCTACATCATTAAATATGATGAATAGTTGAAATCATAATATTTGTTCAATAAATTAATAAACATAGGATTATGATCTACATTCATGTATATTAAACTGTGAAATACAAATTAATTTTATCATTCATGTATATTAAATTATGTTCAATAAATTAATCTTGGAATCTCAAAGTTGAGTTTTGAAATGAAAATAAAAGAAGAAGAAACTTCAAAATCATGAATATGATTATAAGATAACTTTAAAGTCTTTCGTTTTTTATCTAATTCAATGAGAAAATGATACTCATAAGAGTTGAAGTTTATATAATACTCCAAAACAAAGTAAAATGTTTGAGATGTTTATTTTGTTTGGGTGAAGAATGTTGGTGTGACACATATTTTGAATACTTTTTAAGAACCCAATTTTATTGTGTGAGAATATGCAAAGTCCATTAAATAAAGAATAACTTCATTAATTAGTGGATCTCACATAAAATTTATTCACTGATAAATAATAAATTAAAAAGACAGTGTTGCTAACAAATATTTTCATAATTTCATGGAGCACCCATATGACCAAACTTATTGTAAGAAATTATGCAGTGACTATCAGTAGTTGATGCCACTTTTATATTGGTTTGATGATTTATATAATTATTTTATTTAAAATAATTTAATTTTTTTATTATTAAACTTTTTTAAAATTTGTCAGATGTTTCTGTTTGTTCACGTGATGTCAGTGTTCTTCAGAACACACAAGCGTATCTTTAAGGACAAAATGAAATCTACATGTCTTGTTTTTTATCTTCTTATATAAATGAGAAAAAATTGTAAGACTTTTTTATATTAGTGTTAACATTAGATAATTATTAACTCTTATATCATGATAGATGTTAAGGTTTTATCTTAAAATTAATTGGTAACGAAAGTATTTAAATCATTTCCAAGACAATGAGGTAGGTGATGTGAAACTTACTTCCCAACATGTCTCCTCCACATAAGCCTGTCAGACCAGACGAATGATTATCTTTGACATATAATAACTAAATGACATGTTTTTGCCCATGACAACCAAAAAGAAGTTGGGCTTTGACTATGATATCATGTTAATTTTCCATCTCAAAACCAATTGTCAATGAGAGGAGTAGTCCAATGAATATTTAAACTATTCCCGAGACAATAAGGTAAGCAATGTGGAACTTACTTCCTAACATAATATACATGAGTGATAGATGATAAAACATAAAATTTTACACTAATAATATATAAATATTATACTTTTTATAAATTACAAATTAAATAATTGACATATGGTATCTTTTATGATTGTGGTGCGTTTGTGAATTTTTATCATGTTTCTTTGGGTTTAGAGTTATCATTTTAAGTTAGTTAGAATGGTTGATACTTAAAATTTGAGAATGTGATGTTGCTTTTACGTAATATATTTCATGATTTAAATCACAAATTAAGATTAAGAAAGTGGAAAGATATAATATTTTTCATAAATATAAAATTTGCATATAAATTTTTAGTATTGTCAATAAATTATTCAACTTTTACGTAATATGTTGTATGTGTACAAATTATTTTTTCTATTCTGGAAAACGATATTTGTTGAAAGTACAATTATATATTCTTAAAGAGATTAATTATTTGCTCAAAAGATAAAAATATACCTATAATTTCCGATATACTGACTCAAAATTTACTTTTCTGAATGCACTAGTATTAATTAATAGTATGTTCATGACATTTTTTAGAATAATGGCACAATCTAATTCCTGAAAAATAAAAAATAAGACAATGCAAACAAAATAAAACAAAAACATAATATTTTGACATTTTTATCTTTGCATATAAATGTAATAATATTTTAAACTTACTCTACATCTTAACCATCAATTATAGGGAAATCCAAAGGTTTGAATGAGTGAGTAAATTTAAATAATTGAATTTCCCTAGAATTGATGGCTAGGATATGAAGTAAATTTAAAAAACTTACTATTATTTGAGTCAATGGATACCCACCCTATAAAAAAATTGTAAAAGCAACAACTTTTATCTCTTTTACTGAATATGAGTCGTTATCAGAGTTTGGTAGTTTTTTTATTTCCTTTTGTTAAGAAACATAAGCACGTTGTTCTATCTTAATATTCAGATAGATCCAAGAGGATTGAAATTTTATCAAAAGTCATAAATATGAAATATTTGAGACTTTATTCTCTTAAAGGATTCAATTACTTTATATAACTAGGGCATAAATTCTGACATTGGACTATGGTCCCCAAACAAAAATATATTTCTTTGTCACATAATAAATTCATGAAATATTCGCTTTCTTCTAACATATTTTACAAATATTCTTTTAAGGAAACATTTTTTTACATCTATTGACTCTAAGAGTAAGTTTTTTAATCATCAATTATAGGGAAATCCAATAGTTTGAATTAGTGGGTAGATTTAAACTATTGGATTTCCCTATAATCGATGACTAAGATGTGGAGTAAGTTTAAAAAATTTACTTTTGGAGTGAGTGAATCCCTACCATTTTTTTACAACAAAATATGACAGCTTTTACTATATTACCATTACCATCTTGTAATAGTGCTTACATTAATAAATTCTTTCATCCTATCAAATACTCAATAAATAAATAATACAATTTAATATCTATGTATATATCATAGATGTAAATATTTTTACACATTTATTAAATTATCGTATTACTTTTATTTAAGAGTCGATAATAATTAATAAATGAATGATAAATAATATATTATTGATAGTGTAAAAACTCTCACGCTATACAAATATTAAAATATAAATAATATAGTAAAAAACATAGTCAATGATACTCTAATGAACTATATTCTTAATCATCCATGTATAATAGTATAATTTATATTTAAATATTTCAACAATTTGTATATAAGAATTGTTTTTTAAGACACTTTCTTATATATAACTAACTAACTAATTAATTAAAATTTCAATTCCAAACTTACATTTTTACCTTTAGAAGAATTTGTAGGCAATCATAATGAAAAAAAATGGAAATTCAAGTAAATATAACATACGTGTAATATTTATTGTTTATTTATCAAAGTCATAAATGAAAATTAAAAAACACATTTTCTCAAAAAACATTTCAAAATCTCATATGAAAGAGATTATATATAATGCAGACCATGTTAACCATTATCTCCATCTTACATTCTTCAAAGAAAAAAAGTGTTTAGAATATTAAGAATAGGATTTTCATAAAATGGCTTTTAGCATCTTTGAACAAATTTTCATAGGAATGTTGTGCATTGCATTGGTCTTAGCTTCAGGTATATTTCCCCTATCTTCACTATAAAGCCATTTAAAATAAAGCACAATGCTATTATTTGGTGATACTTTTAAATGGAAGATTCAATATTACTTAAGGGGTTGATTCAATATTAATTGTTAGTTATGCAATCTAATATATAAAGAGTGGTACCTTTAATCTCTGGAATTCAATTCATTTAATTCAATTTCTTCTTCTTCTTTAAGCTTTAAGCTTTAAGCTTTTCTTATCTTTCTCAGTCATGAATGTCTCATCTTTCTTGTTCATCAAGAAAGTTTTGATAAACGACTTATACCAATTTTCACACATAAATATATTAATCTAATCTCATTGTAATAAGTGGAGATGATTGCATAGGGCCTTGTAGTGGAACGAAAGAGTGTGACACCAATTGCATTAACTTGTGATACAAGTTATCAAGGTAGATGTTGTTGTAAAGTGGGTCAAAGCTAATATATTTATGGAGAAAGTTCTGTCCTTTATTTTCATATGGTAAAAACCAATATATACAAAGTACATTGCTGATATTTGCTAACAGAATCTCTAAACATATCCCTATAATATAAACATATCGCTATAATATCTCATTACAGCAAATCATCATCAAATGGTTGATATCAATCCTACTTAATAGGAAACAAGATAAATATGTATAATGACTATGATACAGGAAAGGAAACCAGATTCGGTTTCCTATTAAAAGCAATTAAAGTAGTGCATTATACTAAAATAAAAATATGAGTCTTGTAGTAGAATTTTCCAATATATGAAATAAAAAGGCTTTCATTTTCACAATTTATTCCCATCTAAAAAATTATAGATATAATAGTTCATAATATATGTTAATTTGGTGGATGCAATGGTTAAAGAAAAGAAAAAGTTTGGTTGGAAAATAAAATAAAATATATTACTCTCCAATAAATATATTTAATTTTTCCTTCATAAATTTGTGGTAATGGCTAGTAAAATCATAGTCAATAATATGCACATTTGCATGTAATATTACATAATGATGTTGAATAAAAAACAAGTCACTTATATTGTACTCCATCTTTATAAGTGTTCAAAATAATAGAATTTTTATTATCATAAATGAGACTATAGTGATAATCAATTTTTTAGTGAATGTAGTAAGTTACATGGTGGAATGAAATCATAATCTTCTGTCATAACATTAATGTATAATAAATGATCCTCTATTCAAGGTGGATCATGAAAACAAATAGAATCAAAAAGCCATTATGGCCAAACATAACATTAGAGAATAACTTTAACTTTTTCATACATCTAAATAATATCATCTAAAAAGATTAAAAAGATGTAAGAAACAATATTAATTATTTAAACTGAATTTTTAGACCACTCTTATAATAAAATTTATTTCATAAATAATATTGTTTCCCATACACAACTTCGAGTTTTTGTATAGACAACTTATTAACACTACAAATTACAATGTGTTGATCTAGTAGTATAAAATCTACTGGATATCCAAATAGGACAAAAAAGTTAAAGATTCAATTCCCGAGAACTACAATTGTTAAAAAAGGCAAACACACGCACCAAAAGTGATTAGATTTTTACATGTAGGGTGAAAATATAACATATGGTAATACCAAAAAAAAAAAAAAACTAAAGTTAACTCTAGTTTCAAGTTTTTGAGTTAGATTACTTATTTTAATCAATGTTAATCTCAAAGTTGTTTAACCAATGCGTCATGTATCCGCAAAACGCTAGTCTAGTAATATAATGTCCAATTGAATCATCAGAATGACCAAAAAGTCAAATTTTTGATTCCTAGAAGCAACGTTTATTGAGAAAGACAATCACGCACCCCGAAAAAGATTAACTCATTACTCATAAAGTGAGTAGATAACTTCGGTAATACAAAAAAAAACCATCTTTTTATTTATATCCAGACACGTATATATGGTTTTGAAACATAGGAAAATATTTTGTGCAAGACTAAATACTTATTACTTTATTAAAGTGATAATTGGAAATATGAAAGCATAAACATTTCTAATATTGATAAATATAAAAAACTTCCACCCTAAGCTAATTTGACAATATAATTAAAAAATCCCAAATAAAAGTTATCTGATTTAAAATAAACGTGTATAAGTGAAGTTAATTCATTCAGGTTGAGAACAAAATTTGTAACACTCAGAAAAGTGACTAAAGGAGTTGTTGAAAAAAGGCTATAATAGAAATAAGTAACCCACCAAAGAGGCATAGTCTAAGAACCTTCTTCCTCTTCCTTGGGCTCAACCCAGTAAAGTGGGATAGAGTGCCCTCTAAAATATATTCACCATCCAGAAAATACACCTGATCATATATATATTATCATGTTAGAGGAAATTCAACAATATAACAAACAAAAAAACATATTATCACAATACCTAAAGATTGTACACAAATTGGTATATGCTCTATCACCCATTTGTATTACTTATATCGAAGAGTTCATGATTAAATATGAATGATAAATGATGCAGTGATAATGTAAAAAACTCTTATATTATCGGTTATTTAAAAGGTTTTCACTCCAACAATACAACACTTTGTAGCATAAACAAACCAAATCAAGTTTGTTTTGTGAGGCATAAAGCAAAGTAAGCAGGAGTTTCTTTGTGTCAATAACTCCCTCAAACAACCTTGGATATAACAAAAACCTTGTAGTTAACATTGTACTTGTATTATTGTAAACTTCTCTTTTTAAGGCCTGAACTTTAACTTGTGTAAGAAGTTATATACTTATGTTTAACCTATAAGCCTCAAATCCTTCACAATTTCACCCCATTTAAAACTGACCATGCAGCAACCTGGCTGCATTTTCATAATCTATTGAACATAAACTTAAAAGTCTAAAGGGGTCAAATATTTAACCTAGACAATCAAGTATCTTCAAGTAACTACTCGAGTTTTATCCTTTCACCTACGCCATTTATATTGAACAGTTTGTCTAAAGTGTACTACTATCTGTGATGTTAAATGTTAGTAATTTTCTACTGATACAAATTATGTCAGTAAATGAAAATAAATCTAATGAAGTTGACTATATTAATGGACAAGTTCTGGTTAAATAGACAAACACATAGGCAACAGTTGACATAAGGTGATGCCTAACATAAGGGCAAGGAAGAAATTGTTCATCACTTACCGGCAAACCATTGAGAAGGGCGAGAGCTAGAGAGACATGGAATGTCCACATCAAAATCTTTTCCACCAAGTTTGGAAGATATGCAACAAATTTTAGTCCCAAGCGAGGCTGATACGATGTTAACTGAATCGAATGTGCCATTGAGATGACATCACCGGCGAATATAAAAGTCCCACCGCAATTAGTTTCCTTAATGCCGGAAGTTTCAGAAACTGAAGATCTATTTCTTTCCTGTAATGAACATTCAGGAGAAGGACTTGAATATGTGATCTCAACCCATACTAATCCGGGCTCCTGAACTGGCGCTAAACAAAACTCATCCTGTGATCAATATCAAGAGAACATTCATTAGCTGTAGTATCTATGTCAGTACCATGTAAGCAAGAGATCACACAAATAGAAAATTTGAAAACATTCATAGACTTTTCCACCTGAGAACACGTACACCCACTTCCATTTGTCGCAACTGGCCCCCAATGATCACCACATTTATTCAGTTTGACAACATCTTTAGCATTTAAGCAGTACATATTCCTTTTCCTGTTTAAAATATCAGTTTGGCTCTGACTATCATCCATTGTAATATTAGCAGAGCATGAAACTTTTACAAAGGAAGCAAGTCCACTGGGACAAACATCTTGATTTTCCAATGATTCGGTAATTTTGCTTTCTTCCATCATAACAGTGGGGACACAATAACCCTTATTAACAAGCCACAAGTCCCCAGGGTGCTGGGAAATATTTACATTATTAAGCTTGATATCATATGTCAAAGTGTTAATCTCCAACCACTCTTGTGCATTTCTGATGGGTACATTATCAACTGATAGAATAACATCACCAGGAACTAGAAAACCAGACAAAGGTGATGTCCGGGGAACATTCAAAACCTGTCTCCCATTTAGCCAACACACACGCAATAAGTAAGATGATATGTACAAGAACAAATGAATATGATAAAACTATTATGATCTAGGAAATGTACCATGGGACTATGCCTACTGCTGTAAAAGGGAAACAGCAACAAGGGCAAGAGGAATAACGCCAATCCACAAGCTGCACAACACTAGAAAGTAAAGGTTGAAGATGTAGAAATGCAATAAATAATCTAGAATCATGTAGAAGTCTAAAACTAAACTAAAACAATAAACAATCTATAAACAAGGGCATGTATCCTTGAGAGGTTCTTCTAGTGTGTGTATCCTCCTATTTTCAAAATTGTTATTGTTCTCTCCTTGAATTTAGAGAATAGTTGTAACTTTCTTCCATATAATGAAAATCTCCTATGATCTTGCCTGTAGTTTTCCCCTCGTTTTGGGGTTTTAGGAGGTTCCCACATTGAATATATTGTGTCAATTCTAATTTATCAACTTTGTTTTAATTGTTCGATATTGTTCACGTAATTTTGTTACCCAGCAGTTAATTGCAATATCGTTAGAGACGGATATTTTCAAATGTTGCTACTAGCTTTGTTAGCTCAAATGATTAGCCAATACATATTTTCACTAATTCTCTAGGGTGTCCTGAAATAAATTATGTCTATGTGTGCGGACATTGGACATTTGTGCATATATACATGACCCGACTCAATGTGTTGAAATAATGAGATTATCATCTATATATAATTGTATGGTATATTGTACTGTAACCATCGTTTTATTTTAAATGGCTATACATCTCAATGTTGTTTACAATTGAATGTACAGACATTTGCATATTCTCATCCAGTTAGTTCTCTATCTTATCTTATCTTGTTTCCCTAGAATATTTAAGTATCAATCTTTTTCCTAAAGTTGACATGAAAGGTTGTGTGATAGCAACTTCAAAGATTATATTGGTATGTGCATATCTATATAGAGGGTAGCCCATTGCACAAGGCTCCCACGTAGTGGGGTCCGGGGAGGGTAGACGTACACAGCCTTACCCTCATAAACGAAGAGATTGTTTCAAGGATTTTAACCCATGATCTTCAGGTCACAAGGCAAGAAACCGTACTGTTGAGTCGAAGCTCACCCTCCAAAATAATTTGCTTTCATTGAGAGTTGAACTCAAGACCTCCCGCTTATTAAACGGATGCACATATCCACATATGCATCAATTTATACAGAGAGAGAGAGAGAGAATGGTTGTATACTTGTATGATCTAGATTAACTTCTCTTATCCGTGGAGCTCTCACCATATATGCCCTAATATATATATGTGTGTGTGTGTGTGTGTGTGTGTGTACACACACACATGAAGAAGTTATTAATTAAGTAGCATAAGTCTAATTTTCAACACTAGTGTCAATGGATACATACTATTTTGTATTCAACTTACAACTGCATTGTGCCAAATGCCAGCAGAATACACACGGAGGGCAGTAAAATGTGGCAAACTTTGCAGCAATTCATTGTTGAAGGCAACCAGTGCACCAGGAAATAGAATTGCGATGAAGATGGCAATGTACTCTATTTGTATTCCCTCACTGCTTTCCATTGAAAATGATCAATAGCATAAACATGAGAATCTAGCTTTTGACATTTCAAGCAAAACTAAATTTGGGATTCTTGGTATCTGCATGATCATATAGTAAATAAAAGAAGAATAAAATTTACTATTGAAATTATATGACCATTGGAAATGCTTCCTTGCATAGTTGCATTGCTTTTAAATGGTAGGTAAAAGCACTCAACATAAACAAGAAGTGCTTCAATTGCAACTGTATGTTAAAATATGTTTTAGAACACTATGAAGCACCTTGAATGTATTCCCATTTATAAAGCCTCAAGTTCTCAAAACTTAAAATATGTAATAAATTTTTCTACCCTATCCTTCATGGAGAGGAGAAATGGGATCTATGTGTACAACAAAAACAACAACCAGCAGTCTTCTCCCACTAGGTGAGGACAACTACATGGACTAGACCACAACATTGTGTCGTATCATAAATCATGTCCTGAAATTTGTGTGATGGAACAAAATAAAGGAGTTAAGTGTTTGTATAAGTCTTACAATTCAGAACCTCGGTAGAAGAAAGAAAGGGAAAGAGAACGAGAAGTACTGAACTTGTTGTGAAAGGTTAGTTACAACTGAACCCCTGACTTCTATTTATAGAAGTCTTAGACCATAGCAATACAGGTGTTGATAGCTCGAGCTAGCTCAACAACACTACACACTGGCATTTCTTACAGCTTCTGCTTAACTACTTAAACCATAGTCCTCACTACACTAATAATAAGGATACATCATTTTTATGAGGGAGAAAATTAAAAATATTACGGGATGCAAGACAGTCAATTCAGCTCACTCAAGCTCATGGATATTTTCTTCATCTTCTTTCTATCAGTCATCACTCATCAGATTTGGGGATAAGTCTTGTTTATGGGTCGGAGATCATCCATTTATATTTCCTTATATATTACAGCATCAGGACTCATTAGCGGCTTCTTAGAAACAATAAATGGATGAGTGTGATCCAAAAGGGGGCAATAAAGCAAATACAACTGACCTAGTGGCAGCAACAGCATGACCAACTTCGTGCACAGAAACAGATATGATGGTAGAAATGCATATATACCCAGCATCAGCAAGTGAGAAGCTTAAACCAGAAAGCTGCATTTACGATAGTAAGTTTGCAAGAGCGTGACAGAAAAAAGATTATTCACATTTTCCATTAGTTGTCAGATTGCTATTCCTTATATTTGTTTTCTCATAACAAAATATTATAAAAATAAAATCAGGAAAGAAGGGAAAACATAGTTACTAACCAAGGGGGAAAACCTAAATAGAAAGGCACTTGTAAGGTTTCCAAGCTTACTACTGCCACCACAGAGATGCAATGCTCTGGCTAATTCCCAAAGGAGAAACTGAAAAAAGTGCGGCTAAGTGAAACTTAAACCCATAATAAGATAAAACAATGAATGTTTTAGTAGAGTGCATACCAAAGTAACTCCAAGCAATACAGAAAGTGCAAAACCAACCCCAATTGAAAACCACACTTTCAAAAACCTGTAGAACAATCAAGCCGATTATGCATGTATAGAACAATGAAGTCATCAAAAGAAGAAGCAAAAACCCAATGGTGGTTGAATGCAATATTAGGTGTTATCAAAATCCTAAAGTCATGGTAGGGCTTTCTTCATATAGCCACCACCCTGGCCTCAAGTTACTCTCAGCTATGCCCAGATTAAATTTTTAGTCCTAGGAAATTAATTATGCGTTTTTAATTGAATCCTTAAAATTTTAAAATACTTCGACCTTCGGCACAATGGTAAGATTCACACGTTCAAATCCTGAAAACGCTTAACTCTACTCTCCCCATACCCTACTAGGTAAGGTAAAGGGACCTTGTACACTGGGTGGCCCCTTATTTTGGTTTTAGTTACAATTAAGTGATGACATGTCAACATCACAATCGGCCAATTACTAGTGAGAAACACTTATGCGAAGACATATCTATATGGAGACATAATTAAAATTTAGTCATAAATGATAGCACAAAAAACATACATATACTCGTCTCTAAATGTGACATGTTGTATTCGTCTTCATATAAGTTTTTCTCATACAAAAGTGTGTCCACATGTCATCACTTAACTAATAACATACACTACAATCAAATATTTTAAAATCTCAAACAAAAAAATTATAATTTTGAGGATTAAAAACAAAAAAGGCATAATTTTTTGAACACCCAAAAACTTAAATAAAACTCACCTAGCATGTGTTTGACCAAAATTGAAAAGGGGTTTATTAAAAGAGAAGATCTTGTAATCACAATACCTGCAATGATAGAGTAACAAATGTTTGAATTTGACTAATTTTAAGAAAAAAAGAAGAAGGTAAGTATGAGAAATTGAAATGAAAGAAGATTACCAACAAGAGATAGTATTATGATGAGAGAATGATGAAAGATGAAGTGGGAGAAGAGTATTAGTATTCGTATTTGTGTGTCTTTGATTTCTAAACCTTCTTATTCGTCTCGCTTCAACTTCCATCATTGAATTCAAAAATGGTGAATGAAGATGGTGGAGACACCGAAGAATACCCAACTATATGTAAATAAATATAGTTTTTCCAAAAATAGGTGAGTAGTAGTAAACCATTGGATTTTCCAAGATTGGATAGCTAAGACGAGAAGTAGGTTTTTTCCAATAAGTTGATACCTCCCCGTAAAAATATATGTAATTTAGGTTTTAGTAAAATCAAATAAATTGTTTTGCTCCTTTGTATTTTTTTTATTCTGTGATATTAGTATTTGTAATGTATGCAAATTTTCACCGTCAAAACAAACACCTTCAACCAAAAATCAATTCAAAATAAACTGAAGATTTTTTTTTTAAAGAAAGATAAGTCTGGTTTGGTTTTCGGTTCCACCTCTTAGATTCAGACCGGACCGTAATTGTTTAAGTGTAACAATTTCAAGTATTTTTTCGTTGTTCTATGCTTATTATTTTGTCATTTTTTGAGACACATGATATTTACAAATATTTTTTATTCCTTCCCATAAAATACCTTCATGTTGCATGATATAATGGTTGCTAAAAAAACACTACTTCCCCTGAAATTGTTTCAATTGATTAGATCATTAGACTATACTATTTTGATGTTAATATATGTTTAGACCTCTTTTTGGATGATTTTAAGTTAGGTAGTTAAGGTCCTCTATAAAGCTTTCTTCTTGTTTTCTCCTTTCAATTTAATTTTGTATCTTGGCTCATATACAATTTTTTTTTTTATAAACTCTAGTATTTGAGTGTATGTCCAATTTTAATTTTTTATAAAAAAATCGCTCTAAACCGAATCGAAACCGCATATAATATTACACCATATTGGATCGAACATCTTAATTTAAATAGATCAGACCAGACCGGACCGCATATTAATTACGTATTTGGATCGGTCGATTTTTTACTTAAAAACCGATCCAAGTGGACCGCGAACACCCTTGCCAACAAGTCATTATTGTCCATTGGTGTAAGGCTCTATTAGATGGAGAGACGGTATAAAAGATTAGTTTAACATATCATACTTTATGCCATTTAAAATGTCTATTAAGTGTAACAGATGGACCTAGTTAATTATATTATATAATAATATTCATATTATATTATTTAATATGAAAATGTATACAAAAATATAATTTAATTGTTAGGGTTAGATTATCATAGTTAAATGTATGTCTATTTAAATGTAGATAGGCTGACATATTTCAATACCATATAATATAATAGACTTTTAAACAAGTTAGACCAGACTTTTAAATAAGTGAGACCCGACCTTTGCATTTTTTAAAGGTTAACATGTCAAATAAAGACTTTTATATATTAGATAGATTTGACCAGTTTAATATAAATGGTTAGATAAGATAACATGTTTCCATCCTTATCTCTAAATAGACCTGTCAAAACGGGTTACCTGGACGGGTTTGCACTAGCCCGCTTTTGATTCGGGCTAAAACGGGTCAGGCTAAAAAGTCCGGTTAGATTTTATGTTGCTAAAAGTGAGGCCCAAACCTGCCCAAAGCGGGCTGCGGGCTGTGGCGGGCCGGTCCGAATTATTTTATACTTAAAATTTTAAATAATATTTTACAAATTATTTATTATTTACACACAAAAATATAATGAAGTAAACAATTGTGACATTATTTCACCAATTCTACTATGCAGGTTGTTGATCTTCTTGCACCGTACCAAAGGGAGGAAAGATTGGATTGTTCGGTGGTGCTGGTGTTGGGAAAACTGTGCTTATTATGGAGCTTATTAACAATGTGGCTAAGGCTCATGGTGTGTGCTTAGTGTTGTTTATTTGTTGTTTGCAATTGTTCATTTCCCTTTCTGTACTGTGTTGCTGACTGTTGCCATTGGTCAGGTGGTTTCTCTGTTTTTGCTGGTGTTCATGATACATAGTGAATAAAATGCATTTCGATTTGAAACTACTGGAAGGAATAGGATGGGTAGTTTACCTAAGATTTACACTTTAGATTTCGAACTCTTCTTTTTGCTTAATCCTTCGTGTTGTATTCTATTGTGTATTTTTTGTGTTTCTAAAAATGAGTTTCTCTATGTTTTCTCTATTTTTTCCTTTATGTTATGTGTCCTCTAGTAGAATGAGATGGAAAATTGAAAAACCGAAGGAGAGAGAAATTGAAAAGCCAAAGGAGAGGGAAGAAAATGAGTAGTTGAGGCCCGAACCGAACTGGTAAGCCCGGCTCGAGCCCGAATTTATTGTGGTCCGGCCGGGCCGGGCTAAAAAACTCGGTTTAAGTAAAATACTCAAAATTTGGTACCCGAGCCCTATACTCTTTCGGGCTTTGGCAGGATGGCCCGCTATACCCGACCCATTTTGACAGGTCTATCTCTAAATGGTGTAAAACTGATTCTTTTGTTAAAGGGAATGCAAACATTAAACATTTCATTGGTCCTTCGTCTTTTTATTTGTGCGCAATTTATGTCACTTTTTTTTATTTTTTTATGAAATGAAGAGTTTATCATATTAATTGGTAACTTTTTAGAAAAAAAAATAGCCAAATTTGGGGTGAAGTTGAATGTGTTAGAATAGATTTAGGAATGTTAGTGTGGAATGTAAATATTTTCAAAAATAAAGAGTAATATTAATATTGTATCGATCATCAAATCAGTTAATATGTCAGTTTATTAGTATAATGATTCATTCATTGGTTCATTAACTAAACCACATATCAATGAATTTAGATATAAATATATATTATACTAATTTTAATATTAAAAAAATAATAAGGAAGATAATAACTAATTTTATGTATACCATTTTTTAACACAAAATGTGTCACTTTGTGGTAAATCATGCTTTAGATATGACCGAATGTAGTAGTAGTGTAATTGATTGACCATACAAACATTTTGATAAAAAAACTAAGTTATTTTACTAAAAAAATTAATTTTAAATAGAAATTAGATGGTATGACGCGTACGGTTCAGTTGAGGACGGTATGACTAGTTTTGGTCAGTAAGATTGCATGACCATACAATTATTGTATCATACTGATACAGAAATCAGTTCAACTTGAAAGATGGACGGGCCGATACGGTCCAATTTTCACAACACTCATAAAATATGGTACGGGGTGAAACTATGCCATTGATAATTATGGTCAAATATAATATGAAAAAAATGTATTCACCCACACTCTAAGAGTTTTTTACACTATCATATGATATATTGACTATGAGTCTATAGAAATTTTTCTCACACCCCGTTTTTTTATCTAAGAAATTAAAACTTTATTCTAAAAAATATAGAGAATGCATATTGAAAGATAAACTTAATATGTTAGAAAATCAGATTAAATTCAAAATCTTTTGTCTCTTAAGTTCAAAATGCGGAAACAATTTATATTATCTCAACCTCAAAATGAGGCATTAACATCAACCTCAAAATCCAACCATAATTTATATAATTATCCCTTCTAAATTATATAACTTTAGAAAATCATTAATCTAATCTTATCAACCTAATTATAAAAGACACCATTGCAAAAAGAATCATTCTTAAATATTTTTTCATAAAACATGACTTATACACAAATAAGTTCAAAAAGACCAAGAATATTCCTAAATCAGAATCAATAATCCTCACATAGAAAATATACTTAACTAATACACAAACCAAGTTCTTCTAGTCTTACTTCCATCAATGGATATCCAAAGTGCAACAACAACCAACATGAGCATATACATAGTATAGACAAAAGAAAAAGACAAAGAAGGTAGTAAGAACCAACTACAGTGATCGCATCGTGGAATTACATAGAGAAATAATATTAAAGTGAGATACCCTATAACACCAATAAAATCAAACAATGTCAAACATATTCAAATGATGCATGAAGTTAGTGCCTTATACAATAGGAGATTCTCATCCCCGATTAATATATCTATCATGCAATGTTTATGCCATTCAACCACCCAATCTCCATCAAAATTATAATACTCGAAGGCAATTATAATACCCGAAGACAATTACAATACTCGATGGCCAAGATCATAGTGGGAAAGCAACCGGGAGTACATATATCCTTAACATCGACAAGTAACAATATCAATTGTTGCCCAGTACCTCTATATGAGGTGCTTACGTGGTAAGTCCAGTCCGTTTCAGGATTCCTCTCTAAATCATGAAATGTGCAAGGGGGTGTCAGAGACCGCTTAGTTTGGATGTAGGACTATCATGGTCATATAAGTAATGAACCCGAACCCTCACTGGACTATCTCACCTAATCAATCCCTCAAGGCTTCTTGACGAATCACCGTCATTGTCGCCACTATCCAAATCCGCAATGATATTTCTATCACTGTATCTTTCCATTTTATCTAACTTCAACTACAAGAATGCAATACATGTACACTAACCAAAGTTAGCTTATTAAATCTTTAAGTAAAGGTTTCTACTATTTTTATTTTAAAAAGTATCACCTAAGTTAGTCGTCTCAGCCCCATTTCATTTTTACTATGCCATGTCCTCAGGATGAGCTCAAGGCACTAACTTAGTGATCAAGTATCGACGTGCAAAACCTTAATTTTAAACTTATGTAATTCTCATATCAATACAATAATCAAGTTATATATTTTTCCGATCAATACAATGATCAACTTATATTTCTCATACCAATAAAACAATCAACCTATATATTTCTCATATCCATACAACAATCAACTTATATATTTTCCATATCAATACAATAATCAGCTTATATATTCCATATTAATACAACAACCAACTTATGTATTTCTCATATAACAATCAACTTACATCACATATCAAAACAACAAGCAACAATATAACCATTGCAATTGAGATATTTCTAAATTACAACTTTGCCACAACATTTTAGCACATAAAACAATCATCAGTTTTATCACAAATACTCACATACATACAAAAAGAAATATTTAGCAACATTTCATGACGATATAATACCATAAGGGAGTAACTCGCATAATGTTAAATAAAAACAAGTTCACACATATATTTCCAGTAAATCAAACATCTAAGACTATATACATTGTCCTGAAAAGATTAAGGACCCTAACATGGAAAATAAGTTCTCATGTGAATTCCTAATCTACAAGACTCTCTAACTTTTGAGAGAATCAGAAAAAATAACTTTAATGAAATACTCTAACACCACAATGATCTTATCCCTCACACCTGAGACGCTTTATCTCATAACTTAAACATTGTTCCTTCATCATGAACTTTACTGCTAGCATCCACTTGACCCATGTGTCACACTTCACCAACCAACGAAGTAACAAAGAACCCAAAAACTTTATGAGAGAAGACATAAAACATATTTTTACTTTTATGGCAACAAATTTCACTTGTAAATCAAACTTTTGCAATATTTTAAAAATGTTAAATGAGAACCAATTTAAATAATAATTATAGTAACATTTGGAATAGTAACATCAACACTTGTAAGTTGTAACAATATTAACAAAAGTAATAATAATAATAATAACAACATGATACTAATAATAATAATAATTCTAAAAATATATGAGGTGTATTGCACGAGTGGCATGTGATTAATGAGTGTACTTGCTTGAAATATAAAACTGATGCACAAAAGAAATTAGGAATAATGAATGTGTTTGTTGTATTGGTTGAAATATTTGATGAGAGATCATAGGTAAACATGAATCAATTAAACAAAAAAAAAGAAGGAAAAGTCTACAACAACCGTAAACAAATAAACAAATGATAACAAATTGAATCTTACTCACTTGATATAATGAAAATATAATGAGATAACGAAATAGTCTTGGAGGATAATTGAGCAACATACATCAATCTACTACTAAAATAAGACTTATGGAAACCATGTATTGAAGTTAGGTTTTTTATGTATGTTACAAAGAAATAAATTGAACAATGAAATTTGGTTAGAAATGATGGGTGGGGTGAAGGTTATGTGAAGGATAGGATATCCGCAAAGAGAATTTTGTGGCTAAGAGATTTTAAACTAGGCTTTCGAGCACAATTTAAAATATGGAAACCGAAAGATTATATCAGATTGTGCAATGATATATAATAAAAGATTGAATATTTATATGCATACATATAATAAAACAAACTACTATTGTATTATATGAATTTGTTGATAAACATTATATATTAGGATAGATAAGCTTATTATTGTAAAGTAATATATCTATCTATTATCATTAATGTACCAATATATCATATCATATATATATATATATAGAGGATAAAGTGATGTTACAAAGTTAAGGATAAAATGATAGAAAGATAAAGATGATGAAATGATCTTAAATACATTATGATAATCATAACTAATTTAATCAAAAGTCATAAGAAAGATAATGTTATAATAAATAATATAGCAAATATTACTTAATAAATTATTATTAAAAGGATAAATACTCCAACTATATTTAGTAAAATTTGTAAGATTATGAGTAATTCAGTTTTATCATCAAGTAGATAAAATAGATAAGATCATTACAAAAGAATAACCACATATAATATATAGATAATCTTCGTGAGATAATTTTATTAAAGATTAACCAAAATAATTATTAATTATAATATGATATACTATCAAAATTAGTTTAAGATAAACGTTATAATAAACATAACGATTCAAATCAAAACAAAATAAGGTTATTAAAATAATCATCCAAAGATCTATAACTCATATAAAAAAATCCTATTTGTAAATAAATTTTTTTCTTTCACACTAGAAAATTTGGGAATATTATATATTTCTTATTAAGTAAAACTATTTTCATATTTTGTCTTGAGTCAAATAATAACTTATACATTATTTATTATTCATTTGAGTTAAAAATGTTTTTGAGGAGTGGGTGATAATTAGATATAAATGACGTACTGATATTATATAAATTTTACATCATTTTTATTTTATTTTTAATTAGAAAGTGTGTAATATTTATACACAGTTAGTGTAATATTTATATAGAATGAATAAATTATAAAATATAATATTGAGATGATGATAATAAATAAAATAAAAGGTGAGATAATATATATTATATGAAAAGAAAAGAGAGAGACTTAGAATTAGTGAGTTGAAGGTACAGTGGTTATGAAGCTATGAATCCTCTTCATATTTGTTCTTCATCGGAACCCTAATCCCTCAATTTCACTTATTTTCTTTCCATTACTTTTTCAGATTGAGATTTTGCTACAAATCCCATTCGATTCAATTCAAATGGAAGGAATGTTAACTTCAAATGATCAACAAATTATGGTCTCTTCTTTCCTCGAGGTTGCGCAGGGTCAGACCGATGAAACTGCTAGACAATTCCTTCAGGTTTTGAATTTTATTATCTTTATTTTCATTTTCTATAAAAATAAGTTGAAAATTGAATGATCATTAACCAAATCTTTGATTAAAAATTATCCCTTTCGGTTGTTTTTATGGGTTTTCAAACTATAATGGGTATGCTTTATTTGGTGCAAAATTTGATGTTATATCAGATAGAGACCGGATTTTTTTAGAGGCGAAACTGTTATAGGAAGGATTTAGATGTCAATGATTTGTCCATATTAGACATGATTTATGATAGAATATTAATCGTGCCATTTGATAGCCAATCCCGAAATAGGCTTTACAGTTGTTATTGTATATGGTTCAGGGATGCTCATCTTAGAGACTAATTACTTTTTGGATAGTAAGCGATATAGTTAGATGGTACACGGTACCGATTCCGTTGCACGGTAGTGTTTCTATGTGGTTTGTTAGTTTTAAAATTATTACTACAAGACTTCCTCTATGACGAACCCGAAATGTGGTATGTTGTCTAGAGGATGGAAACATGTAACTATGGTAAAAAAAACATGTTTCTGATGGGTAGTGGTGTGAGTTATTTTCACATGGGGATGTATAAGTTGACTCTAGGGTCAGTTTGGTTTGTGAACTCTTAAATTGGGGTGAAAATTTAGGGATGTGTTCTATATGAAAAACTTATCCTGGAACATTTTCAGGATGTACTGGACTGATTACTAGAGATGAGAAGTGAACCAGAAGTAGTAATAGAAATCTAGGAATTTGATTGTTAAGCTTTCATTTCTTAAATCGGCAATGCTTGAATTGTTGTTGTATAGTGATCTATAAAATGTTGTGGTAACTGGTAGCAGGCCACAAGCTGGCAACTTGAGGAAGCTCTTCAGCTGTTCTTGATAGGCAGCGAAGCCGGAGCGGTGCTGCCATCATCACACACTCCACCTCTAGAAAATGTTGATTCCTTGATTGATCAACCGCGTAGGTATGTGGAGAACTAACTGTGTCTTTGATAGTCTAAGACTACATTGTTTATTGGTTGCTTTTAAACTTCTGCCTTGGCTGTTTTAGTGAACCTAGGAAGGAGACTACAAATGGAAGTAGTGGCCAAAATGATGGAGAAGTACGCCCTCCCTTACCTGTTATAAGGGAAACTCTTTATGATGGTTCAATGCTGTATGGGTATGCTTTCCATTTCCTCATTTATTTGCTTAACTTGAAAATTGAGGGTTTCTATTCAAATGCATTTGCTTTATTCAGTGTTTTTATCATTCTTTAACTACATGTTGATACAATTCATTGGGTCTTTTAGCGTTGGCCTATCTTTGACATCATGTCACTTCAACTTACCTTGACATCATTTTAGTGCAACTATAATGACCTATCTTTGTAGAAAGAGTGTATTACTGTTAGCCTTCCTTTAATTGCAGATCGATGTGATTTATTTGGTCTCTGATTTTGGAATGTGTCTTTAATTTGGTGAATTTTAGTATTTTTTGAGTATTATTTGTAGGGTATAAATTACTTATATCATTTTTCCCTTTGCTTTAGCAGTCATTCTTCTACCGGCTATCCCGCTATAGCATTTTTGGGGTTGGCCAGTGGCCACTATTTGGAATTGACTACCTAGCACATTTATTCTTTTGTTGTGTCCTGATATGCAATGACAATGTGGTTTTTCCTGTCAAACCACTCATTATAGTTGTGTTCTGTAATGTTTATGCAGGGCATCAAGGATTGGAGACCATTCACAAGAACCAAGCTCTCTAATTGCATTTCGTAACTTCGAAGAGGAAAGGAGACGTCCAGGGGTTTGGGAGTCAGAGCAAGGTTCTGTTTCTACAGCAGAGAGTTCTCGGGATAATCTTGCTTCACTTTATCGCCCTCCATTTCATCTGATGTTCAGTGGTTCTTTCGATCAGGTAAATGTGCTTCTTCGTTTGAAACTTTGAATTGTGTGAACTCAGCATGAGGTGGAATCCACCCGATCCAAGACTTACATCTTTTTATTTAATTCAAATTTAAGTTGAGCATGGAAACCAAGTTCAAGCTCAAACTTGGTTTTAAATTTTTATTTTTCTACTCAAATATTAATGTTATAATTAATTTTTAATAAAAATTATAATAGTCATAATTTAAAAAATATAATGCACATCTGATATTTTAATCTAGTTTTTGCCAAGTGTATTATGTTTAAATGCCTAGTCTTTTACTTTTGCCCGAACACAGAATCAAGCCTTATATTATGTTCAAAGTTGACATTGATTAACTTCTAGATTTCACTGACACCCAAATATTTTTATGAATAAACGCTTGTTTCATCTAATATAAAAATATCATATATATGGTGTTAATGTAGAAACTAGGAAGAAACTTGGATTTCATCATTAGAGTTTGGCGATTACTTTTTTTTTTTGTTTTTTGGATTTACTTACTTCTCTTTGGGTAAATGTTTTGGAAAATAAATAAAAATAAGCTTATATCATAAAGCTGATTGTAACATTTTATACGGAAAAAACCTGCCAATAATAAGCTCTGCCTTTCATTTTAAAATAATGTTAACATGAGTTAAAGTCATTGTAGACACATTAAAGGTTAAAGGATGGTAAGTTGGTAACACTTCATACTAACCCAAGAACACTCTAAAACTGAATTTCATGCTAACCTTCTCATTTAGGTTTATGTATTCATTGTGTGGCTTGTGTTCTACCTAAAGTCTGGACATATGTCATACTACCAATTTTCATCAAAGTGAAAAGTGGTATATTTTTGTGTTCATCACACCACCAGTTCTTGTTCTCTATTTGTTATTCGTTGCTATTCTTCCTGTGAGTCGTCCACGTTTATTGCTTTCTAGAAAGTTGAAAGAAACATAATAATTGGGAACCTAATTTTAGATAATGTTTTGACAGAAAAACTTCGGTTCATGACTTTGTCCACGACCTTTTTGATTCACTATAAGCAATCAAGAAGACTTCTGTGACTCTGTTAATATCCTGATTACTACTATCAGTTATTAGCTAGCTGGCTATGGCGTTGGGGATCCTAAATAGGGGCAACATGTGCTAGTTCTATCTGCCATGTGTAAATAGTGGTACAAGATGACTTTTGGAGAGAGGTCTAGGGAACTGACTATCTAATGGCTAAACTAATAAAAATAAAGGGTAAAAAAAATCAAAAGCTCTATTCCTCTACTCACTCCTACCCTCAACAAAGACATTGAGGAGCCCCTCTGTTCTCTGGTGATAGACCCACCAGCCAGTGATATCAGTTCGAAGAGTCCTCTGCCTGTCCAGCCCATTGTTGGAGAATTGGCGCTAGAAACTGCTGCACGTGTACTCATGCTGCCCTCTCTGTTTGTGGTTCCGGTCACCTGTCGCATGGTCATGTGTGTAGTCTCTGTTTTACGCACCTATTTTGACTTCTTTTCCGTTCTTAGATATGACATAACACTCTGCAAAAATATACAATTGACAGATAAGAATCTTATCTCGTAGTATGAAAATTCTATCCAGATATTGATTCTTATCGTGCATATTGGAAAGGATTCTTAAATTTCCAGTTCTATTTTCTCTTTGTGGTTGTTTAGTGTGAGTTGATGTCTAAATCTCATTCATTTCATCTCTCTGTCTTATAGGATTTGCTTGCAAACAATTTGTGACAGTTGGCTCTATATTGGTTGTACAAATATTTTCAAATAACGAAACATGCAACTGATAAGCGTTGTAGCTAAGGTTTTGGTCTCTGAATGCAGGCAAAGGGTGCTGCTTCTATTGCGGATAAATGGCTGTTGGTGAACATACAATCTACCAAGGAATTCAGCTCACATATGGTATTTTTATTTTTGGCACCCTGCTTTCATTTTTCTTGTTTGTTTCAGCATTAGCGTTACTGGTATCAATGTTTACTTTGTGAAGCTTAATCGGGATACATGGGCCAATGAAGCTGTTTCTCAGACAATTAGTACAAACTTTATATTCTGGCAGGTCAGTTTGTTGCTCTTCGGACTTGAACACTGGTGTTTGATTATATTCTATTTTGAAAGTGTTAGGTGGTTTGGACATGTGTGGAGGGAATTGTTAGAAACCCCAGTAAGGAGAGTAGACCAAATGGAGGTTAATCCAATTTCTAGAGGCAGAGGGAGGCCAAGAAAAATCATAGGCAAAATAAAAGATTATGAAAGATTTATAGATCAATGTTTTGTGAATGAACATCATTTATATTAGAGAACTATGGCATCACTCGACCCATGTAGTTGACCCCACCTAGTGTAACTAAGACTTGGTTGTTGTTGTAATTTCCATGGTGACTTGTATTATATCCTATAACCATTACGTACTAAATCTATTGAGAAAAGTTCATATATGTTATTGAGTCATATTACATGGATGATTTGCTCAACTGATACAAAGGCTCATAGGATAAGCTTTAGTATGTTTTGTTATAGAATTTTTATAAAAGAAGAAATTAATTAAGGTGGAGAAGTTGGAAAGTTTGGAGGATGATAAGTACCGGTATAAAAAGATACAAGAAAGATTGAAAGAATACTCAATTTCCCCAAACAAGAATTAGTGGTTCTTGGTGGGTCAATGTGAATAGTAGTTTATTGAAAGAATGAAAAGATTTACAAGAAAAATGAATTGTACACAATAGAGTCCCACGACCCTTCCATTTGGTTCCTCAACCAATTCCAACTATTTTTCTCCTCCTTCCAAGAAGCCAATTCTCTATTTATTCACTAACTAACAAACTAATTGCTTAGGGACATTTTAGTAAAAGTGTTATAACTAGGCAACCCCTAACCAAACTATCCTATTCCCCTTTTATACACATTTTTAATACTAGGCCTAATCTTATCAACACTCCCCCCTAAAAGGATTAACTTGTCCTCAAGTGGGAAGTCTAAGAATTTGTCTTGTATAGTCGTTGCCTTCAACAATATAGGAGGCTCCCTATCATATAAAGCTCGGAAAAGAGACATTCCTGTTGAGCTGTTATAGTTGGAATTAAACCAGAACTTAGTTCCATTCTTCAAATGAATGGCATGATCTTGCCTCATAGAAGGTGGTAACCCTTGTGGATTCTGGAACACATCCTGGTACTGCTGCAAGGTTCTCTCAATTCTGCTGGAATTCCCTCCCCCTCTTGTCTATAACCTTGTCTTGTATCATAGTGCAACCGCAAACCTCTCATCTCCTTTAAAAGCACTCGCATGAAAGCTCCACAGGAAAGTTCTGTCCTATTCAATGCAGGGTCCCTTACTATTGTGATTATTGAGTTCCCCTTTGTGAGAGTTAATTCCATTCTCCCAAAGTCAGCTTTCACTTCTCTCAGGCTTGCTAACTATTTTAATCCTAACACTAGGTCCATTCCCTTCAAGCCAAACACATAGAAGTCTTGGATCACCTCTAGTTGTTGCATGGAGAGTTTGAGTTGTGCATATTTTCCCTTGCACCTAACGTTATGTCCATCTCCCACTTCTACAAGATAAACATGAGTTTCTTCCACCTTCAATTGCAAATTGTCCACCAATTCCCTTGAAATGAAATTGTGAGAAGCTCCGCAATCTATAAGAATCACCCCAATATTATTCCCTAAGGTTTCCCCTACCTTCCATGACTTAGTGGATGTGAGTCCCGTCATAGAATACATGGATAGTTGTAGAGAATCGAAACTTTCCAATCCTTCTCCCACATCCACCTCATTCTCATCATCTTCTTCCTCAACAAGTAGAATCATTCTCAACTGTTTTTTTTTTTGCACACATAGTCCCTAGTGAAGAGTTCACATCTAAAACACAACGTTTTCTTTTTTTTTTCCTTCATCTCCGCACTAGTTAACCTCTTATAATCTGTCTTGCTCCTAGAGTTTGTAGTTTTTTGAGTATTTCTAGAAGTAACAACCACACTCCCCACAGAAGACCATTCTCTCTTGTTGTTACTAGAAGTAGAGGAATCCAAAGAAACAACCCTATTGCAAGTATTGCTACGATAAGGACCAGTAGTTGTGGCATACCTCTCAGTGAATCTTTTTTCCACTATGACATTCTTCTACTCAATAAGGATGACTTTCTGGATTTCCTCAGGTAATGTCTCCAGCTCATATAACATCACCTCTACCCTTATCTCCTCCTTCAATCCATTGAGGAAAATGCCCCTAACAAAATCTGGGTTAATTTTCTGCAAGCCTCCAACGTGTTTCTCAAACTACTCAACATAAGCTTCCACACTCCCTTCTTGCTTCAAAGAAAGTAACAACTCAAAGAGGTTCTGTATTATTGAAGGTTGAAAGCGTCTCACCACACCAATCTTGAAACATTCCCATGTTGGAGATGGGTTGCAGCGTTTCCACTACTGAGGGCTCTGCCTTCCAAAGCTACCATGGTAGCTTGCATCCTTTCTTCCTCTGAAATGACTGAGGGTGAAGTATCTCTCCAATTTTTGAACCCAGCCATATGCATCTTCACCAAGAAAGATAGGAATCTCTAGCTTACGCCACCTATCATGATTTTGATGTGTTCTGTGGCTCTCAACCTCTCCTCCATTCTCGCTGCCCTCTCTTACGGAAGTAGCCCTTTTGGAAATCCCTGATTTGGTGGCTATTGCAGCTAATATCTTTTCTATATTCTTGGTACGTATCTCATTTTGTTCTAAGCGTAAACGAAGCTCCTCTTTTTCTTGCCTCATCTTTTCACGTTCTTGCACCCAACTATCGTTTTCTCTTGCCATGCTCTGTGTAGAAACCATATGTCACGATCACGTTGAAGCTGGTGGTTCTTTCCTCCCCCTCAGGCACCAAGATTGGTGCTCTGATACCAATGATAAGTACCGGTACAAAAAGATAAAAGAAAGATAGAAAGAATGCCCAATTTTCCCAAACAAGAATTAGTGGTTCTTGGTTGGGTCAATGTGAATAGTAGTTTATTGAAAGAATGAAAAGATTTACAAGAAAAATGATTTGTACACAATAGAGTCCCACGACCCTTCTCTTTGGTTCCTCAACCAATTCCAACTATTTTTCTCCCTCCCCTCCAAGAAGCCAATTCTCTATTTATAGACTAACTAACAAACTAACTGCTTAAGGACATTTTAGTAAAAGTGTTATAACTAGGCAACCCCTAACCAAATTATCCTATTCCCCTTTTATACACATCTTTAATATTAGGCCTAATCTTATAACATAGCTGAAAAAGAATCCTCCTAACATGAAAAAGAAATACTAACAAAGAAAAAAACTAAATATCATGTTATAACATAGCTGCTCAATCACCGAACATTCCTTAGAAGGAGAACTGATAGGAAATGGATCAGAGATTAAGAAGGAAATAGGGAAACTTCTCCACAGTCCACATAAACATTGCTCTGCTTGATAAATTACTACGGCATTCACCCTGAAACCACTTTTCTAATTCCTCAGTATTTCAAAATTTTAAAGTGAGTTGCTGCAGCTTGCCACTTGGCCTTATTTTGTGATTTTGTGGTAGTTATCGTTGCTTATAACTTGTGATGCATTTGAAATTTTATTGTATAGTTTTTTATGATATGTAGTTTTCAGTTGTTAACTATTATTCTGTGCTTATAGGTATATGATGATACAACCGAAGGCAGAAAAGTTTGCACTTATTATAGACTGGATTCGATTCCTGTTGTGCTTATTCTTGATCCCATCACTGGCCAAAAGATGCGCTCCTGGTGTGGGATGGTTGAGCCTGAAACTTTATTGGAAGTATGCGATAACCTCTTACCTTACTATGATGAGAACTTTGAATAGGGAAATTCTGAAACATTGTTCATATTCTAGAATATAAACCTTTAACTTGGTTGGTTTTTCTATATATCCTTACTGATTTAAAGAGTCTTTTGTTTACTCTAGGGACTACTAGGTTTCCTTGATGCAGGCCCTAAGGATCATCACGTTACCTTGTCTCACAAGCGTCCTAGAGCAAGTTCTAGCCCACCTAAAAGTAAAGGTTTGTTTCTAGTTTCTATCTGTGTGCCAGTTTGTTTGGTGTCAGGATGACTTGGTAGATTTACTTATTTACTTCTTTTTCACTAACACTGTATAATTGGTATGTTCCATGTCTATTATAATTTGATGGACCTTAGTGATCACCCTTAATCCACTTCTAGTCATGTTTTCTTTCATTATGTTTTGAGGATTGAAAGTTCCGTCTTTTTTTTGTTTAGTACTTTAATATCTTGTTTTTACTACCTGAATTCTATGTCCATCATATGCTATCTTCGGCATAATTTTGTCATCTTTATGATAGCTTGTTTGATATTACAGCCATGGGGGATTTAGACTTAAGCAAAGAGGAGGATGAGGAAGTTCAGAGAGCTCTGGCTGCTTCCATGGAAAGCATGAATGAATCAAGTGCAGTGGTTGGAGGTGATGATAATAAGGATACAGAAATTGCTGTCAGCGGGCAAGATGAACCATTCTTGCCTAAGAGGCCCACATATCCAACCCTTCCTGAAGAACCTAAGGCTGAAAGAAATCTCCTATGCAGAGTTGGTGTCCGGCTTCCAGACGGACGTCGTGTTCAGCGTAACTTCTTACGTACTGACCCAATTCAGGTAGCAAGTTCATCACTCATATATCTGTAGGAATTGATTCGACACTACAGTGTTCTCATTGGTCTTATGGTGATTTCATATGCCTGAGGACTTTCACATTTTTGAATGCAAATTGATAGTGTTTTATTTGTTTATTTATCTTGTTTGGATTTTCCTGAATGACCTTTTGTTTCTTGTCTTGAAGCTGCTGTGGTCATTCGTTTCTGCGCAACTAGGGGAAGATGAGACAAAGTCATTCAGACTAACACAAGCAATTCCCGGAGCATCCAAAACTCTGGATTATGAAAGTAATTCAACTTTTGCTGAATCAGGACTTGCCAACTCTATGATCTCTGTGACATGGGACTGAGTTCGGATTCATTGGTGGGTTATAATTTCAGACCGGAGAACCTTTTTTTTCTGGGTGACTCACGTCTATGTGATCCCGCTTTTCATCGAACTTGTGAGGTTGGTTTATTTATTATCAAAGAACAAATCTGTGCATATGCTGTGAATCTGAATGATGGGTAAAATTAAGTTAAGGGAGATACATTACTGTTATTTTACACTCTGGCATAATGTTTATAATGGTAAGCTATAACTGTTAGTTTGTTTTATGTTCTTAATTGGAGCATTATTGAGTTTGAAGTTGAAAACAATTCTGAAAGATAGGAAAATGTATCTATCTATGTTTAGATTGTTGGTGAGTTAAGGTTATAACACATTTTAGATAAATCAATGGTAGTATCTATCTTTATCATTGGCAATGGTTGCAAGAAGCAATGACCATATATGTCTCAAAAGATTGAAAATCATAAGCCTAGTTTGTGGAAGAATTAGCCTTCATAAGGGGAATCACATTGAATTCATGGATGTGCAATGATCAACCTAACTCAGCCATCAAATTAATCACAAGAAAGTAAAACAAACCCCTAAACAGTAAACTAACCCAAAACGATTAAAAAAATACAAAAAATGCACCAACACATTTAACATGACCTGCATGTGTCATGTTAAAAATGAATGAAATCCTACTTATCACAAAATACATGGCTAACAAAATAATAATGAATATACATTGACTCTTATATTATTTTGACTTATTTTCATGGTATAACATATTTTGTTTGACTTAATTATATTTGTCACCATTTTTTGTTCAATAAATTATATGAATCTCTACTACAATGGTAGTCAATGTAATGTATGTATATAATTATGGTGGTTTGTGTGGGTTTAAAAAAATAGATGTGATTTATGTAATTTCATTAACACTCGGAGTATCAATGTAATGAGAATAAAATATTTCATCATACCATAATATAACTTATCTCATTTAATTCACTCATTATTAAAAATATTATCATCGTTTATATATCATATTTTTCATTCTAGAAATGGAGCATCATTTTACTTTATGAAATTTTTAATAGTAAACAATTCATTTTAATATAAATTAATTATTGTATAATACATTTATAAATGAATTTATTTTTAAAACATTTATAAATGAATTATTGTAGAAATGAATGACCATTTTACTTTATCAAAATTTTGTATAAAAAATTATTTTAATAGAAAATAATCATTGTATAATTAAAAATGGGAGAAGATTCACTTACTCTAAGACTACGTTAAAAAAACTTACTTCACGACTTAATTATCCATTCTATGAAAATCTAATAATTCAGATTAAGATGTGAAGTAAGTTTTTAACGTACTCTTGAAGTAACTGAACATCTCCCTTAAAAAATAATTAAGAACATTTGCTACTTCCCTCTTTCTCATTGCAAATTATAATTTAGGGTTATAGTCTATTTTATAATTTATAATATTCATCACTTTAGAATAAATATTGTTTTATTTTATCAAAATTTTAATGATAAACATTTCATTTTAATGGTGAATAGTCCTTGTTTAATATATTTACAAGAAAATATTTTTAAATTAATAAGTAGTTCTTGCTCCTTTGCAATAACAAATTACTAGTGTTATTAATATGGGTCATCATACTAATTAGGGTACGGAGACTATGCCACATTTAATTATCCGGATTTTTTTTAATTTTTTTTATATATTTTTGCTTCATATTTTCATTTTGTTGTTTCTATTATATCTTTAATATTTTTTTATTAATCATTAAAAAAACATGTGTGAGTGCCTTAAAATATTACACTTATATCTCATATCGGAGTGGTTAGTGTAATATATGTACAAAATTAAGGTGATTCATGTAAGAGAGATAAGTGATTCGTATAAGAACAAAAAACGATGAGAAATTTATTTAATTTCACTAAAACTCATAGGGTGTCAATGTAATTAACTCTATATATAATTGTTGAAGTAGACTATGATCGCTGGGGCCTCCAACCATTAGAGAAGTTAATTGTTATTCGGGAATAAGAAGAGTGAAGAACCACAAGTGAAACACTTCATTTTGAACTAAAACTTTAAGGTATTAATGGTACGAGTCTTTTACGCTTATAAACTTTTTCATTCATCCCATCATATCCAATGTAAGACTTTACACTTTAATAAACTCAACAATTTCCCCCTCAAGTGTGAGTATCACACACTTACCATTTCGTTTCCCTTAAGTCCACTATATTCCAACTGAATCATCGACTTCAATACAATTTGTTGGACCAGACTATAACGATAGTGGTGGATCTTGATTTAAACTCTAGGAGAAAAGAATATTTAATTACAATTTATAACTAAAATTAATTGTGTAACAACAAATAAAAAGAAACATACATGCTTGGATTAGAGGAAAATTTTCACCTATTTCCTCTTCAATATAAATCATTACGTTGCAGGTAAAAAATTCATCTTCTATCTTTTACGTAACTTTGTTTGATTCTCTTTATTATTGAAAATGATATTTATGTAATGGTTGAACCATAATAGTTAAGATAAAATGAATAACTTGAAAAATCATTATATGACTAACGACATATGGTTGAGAGTTTTTCAAATTTGAATGACTAACGATATCAAAAATAAAATGTTAAAATTAATATCTCAAACTAATCTTTTTAAGTTTTTTTGCTCATTGAAATTCATATGATAGAATTTTTGTACAAAAATACATATATTATCAATATTAAATGACTTATAAGTATCATTAATTAGGATATATATTATCAATACATATGTAATCTCTTTCATCAAATAAAAATCATTAAGAACTCAAATAAAATCATATTATTATAAGTAATATTAGCATCAATATGTATAAAAGAACTTGGCCTATTATGTATAATTTTTATAAGGATCACACAAGTTATACTATATTTATTTACCAAACTACAAATTTAAGAAATATGTGAGCTCTAATGAATATTCATAAAGACATCATTTAGGTGTTGGTAAAGAGAATACATTTGTTAGTCCAAAGTGTATTACTCTATGTGTCACTTGTTGTGATTGGTTGAAAAAAATCTATTTTATAATTTACAAGCTTAATAATTACATACTTTTATGACTAAATGTAGTAAGTAACACATGGAGCGACATACTTTGTAGGATATAAGATGTATTATTACATGTAAAAATAATGTTTTAATAAATTTTAAAAAATTCAGGGGGAGCTGCCCCCTCCTACACCTTACGATCGGAGAGTCTCCAACCATTGGAGAGTTTCATTATTATTGGGTATGAGAAGAGCAAAAAACCACAAATATGATACCACATCTTGAATCAAAACATTAAGACATTAGTTGGATGAGTTTTTTGGACTTATAAACTATTAATTCTCTCATATCCAATGTAATACTTCAAACTTAAATAAACCCAATAATAAAAAATCACAAATTTATCCATCAATAGTCTTTACAAGATGTGTTGAAGATACATGATTTTTGTTAAACTGATTTGGTGATACTTGAGAATCAACTTAAGACTTATGTCATTGATATGACCTTTGAAAAAAATCAATAATCTTTCAGATAAGTTAGTTGAAAGTGGAAGACACATTGTTTATCCATTAGATTATATTCTTTTGAAGTTAGCAATAATTGTACTTGTTGCCACAACAACTCAAGAAAGAGCTTTTCCATTTATGAAGTTTCTAAAAAATAGGTTGTGTAATCGAATGAGAGATACATGGATAAATGACTCTCTGGTGACTTATATTGAGCAAGATGTGTTCAATAACATTAACATTGACTTGATTGTTCCACGATGTTAAAATATGAAGTCACATAGAGATCAATTATAAAATGTGTAATTTATTTGATTATTTATTATTAAAATTTGTGATTTTAGTTTTCATGTTTTTATATAATTTTAATTTTTAACGTTGCTACCTGACTTTGGGTCTTAAATCTCTCACTAGGTACGATTATTAAAATGTAATTCTTGAACCAATTAATCACTAATTAAACTACATGAAATTAAATATATATATATATATATATTGTATTAATATTAACGTTACCAAGAGACATTGGTCTAATGATGTAAGAGTCTGCTAGATCTCAAGGATGACCAAAAATCCAAGAGTTTGATTTCTACGAGTGACACTTGTTGAAAAGTGCAACCACACACTCCGCAAGAAATTAGTTTCTTACCCATAGTGTGAATGATACCCTTGATATTATAAAAAAAACATTAACTTTAAAAAACTACAAATTACATGATAAATATTTTTATTTACATCATTTATTAAAACAAAATTTGCGACGTTGATTGACCATATTTTAGAAATATAAATAAAGGTAGTGGTTTGATATTCCAAAATAACATTTTGATAAATATTAAGTTAATTTCCTAAAAAATGAAATTTGGCCGGTGTGATCAATATTGATGAATATAATTGCATGATTGATATAATACCAATATGAGAACTGATTCAACAGTTTTGTAGTTCAACCGTCAAATATGTTATGGTTATCATTACGATGCAAATTAAGACATGTGTTTCATTCTTTATTTTATAATTTCATCCATTTTAGAAAAACAACTATTTTATTTTCCCATAATTGCAATATTAAATAATTAATTTATTTGAAAATAATAATTCATTTTAATGGAGAAGAATCACTGTAAAGTTAGGAAAATTAAAATTTTAGATTTACTTCTTTGCCATTAAAAATTACCATATATGTTCATTGTTAGTTAATATAATTGATAATACTCGTCCTTTAAGAAATTTATTATTGTTTTATTTTATTGAAATTTTAGTAGTGAACATTTCATCTTAATAGTAAAGATTCATCAAAATTGTATAATATCTGTCCTTTTTATAAAAGAATCATTATTTTATTATATAAAAAATGTAATAGTAAATAATTCATTTTAATATAAAAAAATCACTGTATAATATATTTACAAGTAAACAAATTTAAAAAACATCTGTACTTGCTTCTTTGTCATTCCAAATGTATAATATATTTATAATATTTTTCATTTTAGAAATGAATTGTTATTTTACTTTATTAAAATTTTATAACAACCAATTCATTTTAGTAGAAAATATTAATTGTACAATTAAATAAATTTAAAAACATTTGCTACTTGCCTCTTTCTCATTACAAATTACAGTACACAATTTATTTTAAAATTTTAATTTTATAATATCTCTATTTTAGAAAAGAATTATTTCTCCACTTCATACAAATCAACTTATCCTTCATAAGAACTTAAGATTAAATTTGATTGTTAATAAATAATGGTAAAAGCCTTAAACACAACAGTTTATAGACATAGTAAAAGACATGAAAGCTGAATCTCATTTTTAATTACTAAATTAAAGTGGTTTGCATGTTATCATTACAAACCAAGTATTGAAGGCAAATTCCCTTAACCAACATAATGTGATTTCAACTTCTACAAAAAAAAAGCTAAAGTGCTAAACAAACCTTAGTGCAATTTCCTCCGACAACCTTGTTATTAATAATACCATATCAGATACTAAACCGGTTAGGATACTGATATAGTTGTATAGCAATTCAATTAGTAGTTTATTAATTAAATTGTATATCGGTGAAATTAGATATACATTATAATATATTAATATTAACATTATTGAAAAATCGATAAAAAATATTTTTTTATTTTTATTAAAAAATATTTTTTTTATTTTTATTAAAAAATAATTTTAAATAAAAAATCATTCAGTATGGTTCAATTGAAAATCGGCTGGTATGACCGGTTTTAACCGATATGATTATATAACTGATATAATTGTTGTATTGTACCTATATGAGACCAATTTATCGATTTACCATTTGAACCGGCCGCCACGAACTAATTTTACCAATAGTGCCAAGAGTAATAAGATTAATGAATAAGGTAATAATTGTGTATAAAAATTTATGTTTTTTCCTAAAATTTTTTTTAATAATAATTAAATATAAATAATGAATTATGCATGAATAAGGAATAATTGACTTGACTTGACGTTTATAAAGATTTTTTATACATAATCACTACATCTTTATTATTTATATTTAATCATTATTGACTATGGATAAGTTGAATAGTTATTACAATAGTTCAAATGTATTTAATTTAATGTTTTATTTCTCTCTCTAAATATCTTAGCTCTCTCTTTCTTTCACTAACTCCATTTTCATGGATTCTCTTCTCTCTCTTCACAACCCAAACAACAACACCTTCCACATTCCGACCACCACCACCACCATCTCCGCCGCCGGCGAAACCACTTCCACCGGAGGAGGTTTAAAAGTACCGAAACCTGAACCTGAAGAAGACGATGTGGAAAAGCAACTTCAACTTTACTCTGACTTCTGTAGAGTCTCAAATCTCTTCCGTGAGGCATTCGGTAAAACCTTGCACCAACAATTCGGGAATGGTGATTCTGATTATGACCTTGATTCTAACCTTGTTGATGTGAAGGTTTCAGTTTCTGACCCAATTTTGGAGAATGGTGTTGGTGATTTGAATTTCCCGCTCTTAAATTCAAACCCTAATGCAGGTGCAATTGTTGCAGTGAGTAGACCTCACGGACAAGCGGTTGAGGTAACAATGACGCCGAGGCGAAAGCAGAGCCGAATGAAGGAGCTGGTGAGGGTGATGGATCTTGGAGTGAAGGATCAGGTGCATTTCAGGGAGGTTGTAAGAAAGACAAGGATTGTGTATGAGTCAATTCGTGTCGTGACATCTATCGAGGATGAGAAAAGAGTGGCTGCTGCTGTGGAAGAGAAGAAAAGAATGATTGCTGCCATGGCTGCTGCAGGTAAAGGAGAGCTAGAGGGAAGTGGCAGCAATGGCAGTAAGAGTTTTAGGAGGATGCGTCTTCGAGGGGACTTGAGAGCAGCCTCATTGATGAGGGATCGAGGTTTATGGCTGAACCGCGATAAGCGAATAGTTGGGGCGATTCCAGGTATAGACGTTGGTGATGTTTTCTTGTTTAGGATGGAATTGTGTGTTCTTGGGTTGCATGGTCAGATACAAGCTGGGATTGATTACCTTCCTAGTAGCATGAGCTCCAATGGCGAGCCAATAGCTACTAGTGTTATTGTTTCGGGTGGTTACGAGGATGACTTGGATGATGGTGAAGTTATTGTATACACGGGTCAAGGTGGGCAAGAGAAAAATTCTTATAGGCAAGTTTCTCATCAGAAGTTGGAGGGAGGGAACCTTGCACTGGAAAGGAGTATGCATTATGGGATTGAGGTGCGGGTCATTCGAGGGGTGAGGTACGAAGGAAGTGCATCGTCGTCTGGTAAGGTTTATGTTTATGATGGATTGTATAAGATTGTTGATTGCTGGTTTGATGTGGGGAGGTCGGGTTTTGGAGTTTATAAGTATAAACTTCGGAGAATTGAAGGGCAAGAGAAGATGGGTAGTGCTATTCTTAAAGAAGCCAGGGATATTAGGAGGAGTGGGATTGATTTCAATCCCATGCATTGTCTCTCTGTAGATATTTCGAACGGTAAGGAGAATTTCCCTATCCGGCTTTTTAATGACATAGATGATAATCAGGATCCTCTTTGTTTTGAGTATATTACCAAGACTACTTTTCCTCAATTTGTGTTCCATCAAAGTGGGAAGGCCACTGGTTGTGATTGCGTGGACGGTTGTGCTCATGACTGCTTTTGCTTTATGAAAAATGGAAGTGAGTTTCCGTATAATCAACATGGGGTTCTCGTCCGAGGGAAGCCTTTGATTTTTGAATGTGGACCATTTTGCGGTTGTCCTCCCCATTGTCGCAACCGTGTTACACAAAAGGGGCTGCAGAATAGGTTGGAAGTGTTTAGGTCTACACAGACAGGTTGGGGAGTTAGGTCCTTGGACCTTATTCATGCTGGTGCTTTTATCTGTGAGTATGCAGGGGTTGTTTTGACTAGGGAGCAAGCACAAATTTTGACAATGAATGGTTCTGACTCGTCGATACATCCTAATCAATTTTCTCAGAGGTGGGCAGAATGGGGGAATATATCTCAGGTATACTCTGATTATGCCCGTCCATCATATCCATCAGTTCCTCCTTTAGATTTTTCTCTTGATGTCTCAACAATGAGGAATGTTGCTTGCTATATGAGCCATAGTTCAACCCCAAATGTGTTTGTTCAGTTTGTTCTGTATGATCACAACAATTTGATGTTCCCTCACACAATGATATTTGCGATGGAGAACATCCCTCCAATGAGAGAGCTCAGCATTGATTATGGGGTAGCTGACGAGTGGACGGGCAAGCTCTCCATATGCAACTGAATGATTTGAAAGGTTCATGCACTTCTATCTAAGACTTCGAAGCCGAACTTGGGGCATGTATAAGTGAGGTAAAGCCAAGTTCTATCATTTAAATTGTTTGTTTTCACCATTATGAAAACTGTTTAATTACACCTTCCTTTTATCTGGTACTTGTGCTGGCTCCAATGTAAACTTTTTTGATTGTATGATTTTGAGTTATAGGCATATTAGTATTCTGGTATTTCAAACATCGAGATATACTTCGGATGACGGAAATATATTAGTGAGGCTGATGATTGACTCACTGTTTTTGAATGTCTTGTTGTTTGTCTAATCTGCATACTGATGAGTATTACATACTCTTCATTTATATTCATCTGTCTTTTATCAGTGCCATTTTAGTAAACACTCTTTAAACTTGTCTCACATGACTAGATGTTTCCTTATTGGATTCCTTCTTTCATATCAGTTTCTTTGCCAAATGATTCATGTTATGTAATATGAATTAATCTATTTGTGGGGACATTCATTCTAATATGTGTTACCGCTTCTCCATTTATTGACATTGCCTCTAAGAATAGTGACTTTGTGCTGATATTTCTGAGGCTAATGATTTTAACTGTTGAAATTGCTTCTTTGATGATTATTCTTAAAGGGAATTACTCTGGTAATTTTTCAAAGTGACTGCTATTATATTTTCTAAAAAGTTAGTCTAAAATTCCTTATAATCATAAAAAATGAAATGTACCACTTATCAAGTTTATGTCTGAAGAAATGACATCTGTCACTTTCAAATCGTTAGAAGGATTTTTAGAGGTTATTTAATTTAAAAATACATATTTTTATAAAACACTATTTTTAAAATTAATAATTTTCAATATCATTATATTAATGTCAAAATTTCTTATAAACATGAATGTTATCACCTTCCTAATTTCACAAGTGTTCAGTTAGATTTGCAAATCAGAATGAAGTTTTAATTTTCATCTCTCAAGTTTAAGAACTAAAAATAAAAGGACTTTTGGTGTGTGGAAGAACATGTTCAAAATTTTCCAACAATGGCTTAGAATGACTTAGATTTTACTCATTATGAATGAAACGTGTTAC
The DNA here is from genome assembly GCA_009771035.1 of Lupinus albus. Taxonomy (NCBI): domain Eukaryota; kingdom Viridiplantae; phylum Streptophyta; class Magnoliopsida; order Fabales; family Fabaceae; genus Lupinus; species Lupinus albus. Next base: position 14,380,733 of record CM020007.1, on the reverse strand, counting down.
TAAGATTTTTTTTGAATGAATGTTACTAAGAAATTAGTTTCATTAAAAATGCACTCATTTATGTCAAAATGTAAGTAATTTGATGTTATTTATTACCATATGAACAAAAATTACTTGTCTCACTTCCATTCTCACTTCATATATCATACCAATCAAAATGATGATATATAAATAAAATAAAAAGTAAAATTTTGATTGATTCGGGACAAGGAGTGAAACATGTGATATTGAGAAAAGATTTATAGTAAAGGGAGAAGAGAAAAATATCCACCAAGATGCACTACCAAACATGTTATTATTTTGTAATAAGTACTACTTAAAGGTAATATATTATATGCACCATTTAACCTTGTACCAAATTTCATATACTATAAAGTAGAACTTCATCTGAACTAATATAAGTTCCTATTTGTAACTACATATGTTAATTATTTGAAATGTTATAAAGTCACTACTAGATTTCAATCCCACAAGTAAAATTAAAGGAACATAGATACTAATGAGAAAGGGAAGAAACAAAAAGCAGTCAAAGTCTAAGATTCATAGAAACAACCACAGCAACACACATTGATGTTGGAGCACTCAAGCTGTTGCCAAATTTTTGTCCATGACCTCAATAAGCTTGTTGGCTATGGCACTAGCATAAACTGAGGAACCTTCACATATCTGCTCCAATACAAAAATTCACACTTTAATAAACAATATGTATTCATGACCATACCAAAACCAAACACAAGAAATTGAAGAGCAAATTGCATTCCACAACCATAATTTCGGCCACTATTGTAACAAACGCAATTTAAAATACTGATCATTATACGAAACTCGTTAGGTTTATAAGGCAAAGTATTATAAACTTGAAAAGTGTCGCGAAAGTGTTGCGCGGTAGTGTAGAAGAAACAACCATAATTTCGGCCACTATTGCAACAAACACAATTTAAAATACTGACCATTATACAAAACTCGTTAGGTTTATAAGGCAAAGTATTATAAACTTGAAAAGTATCGTGTGCGCGGTAGTGTAGAAGAAACATTTTTGAGATTGAAATGAAATGCCCATTTGTAGACAAACCTTGGTATTGAACATAAAGCTGCTGAAATCACCAATGTGGCCACCAGCAACATGTTGGAGATCAAGGTTGAGTTCATCAAGAACTTGAGAAGCATACACCAAGCAATTGATTTTCTTCCTTTGAACAAGCTTTATTGTAACTTCATTATCAATAATCCTCACATCAATCTCAGTATCTTTGGATTTCCTTTGGATCCAAGAACTCCTTAAGCTTTCATTGTAAGAATGGTTATTAGTTGTATTCATCAAGTCTCCTTCAATGGAAGCATCACCTTCTTCTTCAACCTTGTGTCTCTTCATCATCCTTTGTTTCTCATACCTTTTCTTCTCAACCAATATTTTGAGCTCATTCACTGTCCTTAGAAGCTCCTTTATATAATCAATAGCATCTCCCACCACAGATGCTCTATCACTCTTAGTTTCAGTGGTGTCACCAAAACAAACAAAAATAGAAAATGCAAGGTCAACAATTAAAGAGTGTAACAACAAATTGTGCTAAGGAAATTTTGTTGTTAAGAGTAATTGATAAAGAGTTTCTTTTTTGGGTTTTTGAACATATACTCTAGATTACATTGGTAAAACATCTCTAAGAACCTTCTAACAACATAAAAAACATTAATATCTCAAACACTTGAATAAGAACCTTCTAACAATATTTTTTCACAACAAAAAAAGAGAGACAGCATAATTTTCATTGCTTCCTATTTCTGATTTCTCTATTCTTTTGTGGCAACTTATACAAATACTTTCTTGTGTAAATAGTAAAGTAGTCCAAAGTTGTTGGAAATAGATTTAGAAATAGATTTAGAAATGGTAATGCATGTGAAACAAAATATTAGTTATGCATGGTCCTAATTGATATGATAATTTTTGTAAAATAGAAACTTAAATGAAACAAATAGTTCACAAATTTGTAGTAGCAATGAGACATGGATTAAAGAAACAAAAAAAGAGTACCTTTGAAGGGTTTGGAATGAGTTCTTTCAATGCATCAAATTTTCCACCCAAATCCACTCTCCTTTGTCTCTCAGTTGTAGATGTAAACTGCTTAGTGCTTTTTCCTCTTCTCCTTTTTCCAACATCATGATTACTTAACTCTATAACCCCATTTTCAAACTCTTGAAATGCAGCAATTCCACTTCCTTCTATATCATCTCCAAAAACAAAATCATTTCTTGGCACAGTATAGCCATGAGATACTAAAGACTGAAACAAAGGTGGTTGTGTTGGAAGATTCAAATGCAAGTAAGGATCATAAGATACCCCTATAGGATGATTATAGTTACAATTATTACCAACCCAAGTGCCATTGTTATTGTGAGGTGTAATGTTTTCAAAGGAAATAGAAGAGTTCCCTAATGAAGAAGTTTTTGTTGGACTCAAATGAAGGAAGTTTAGAAGATCTGGTGTGGGTTTTGGGTATGAAGGAAATTTCATATCTTGATGGTGACATTGGTCAAAGGAATGATTTTGACTTGACCCATGATCATTGTTGTTAGTTACATCTTCAACAACAAAATGGGTAGTGAAGTTATTGTATGGATCATTATTTTCCATGTCAAAACCCAATTCCATTGCATTGGTAGCACAAGTTGTTGTTGCTGTTGTTGTTGTTGCAATGATAGCATGATCTTGTTGATTTTCACATGAATATGATGATGGGTATGATGTTATGATTTCCATAGAAAGACCTACATTGTTGTTGTTGGTTTGTGTTGCAGAAATGTGAGACATTTTTGGTTCTGACTCTGAATTGATTTGGGAGTAGCAGTGATTTTCTGTTATTGTACCTTGTACCAACATTGCATTTGGATCAAAGCAATTATCATTTTCTTCATACATTTTTTTCGACCTGACACTAATGTTTAGCAAACAAAATATTATTAAAGAGGAGATATATATTGATTCAAGAGTAAGTTTGTATTTTAAACTTACTCCAACTCTTAGCCATCAATTCTAGGAGAATTCAATGGTTTGAATTAGTGGGTAGATTTAAACCATTGAATTTCCCTAGAATTGATGGCTAAGATGTGAAGTAAGTTTAAAAAACTTAAAGTTAATCAGCCATAATTAAATGATCAGCCCAAATATCAAATAATCCTTAAAATTTTCAAATGTACCAGTTTGATGTTGAAAACCAAAAAAATGGGCATATAAATGTGGATCAAATTATTATTTTTAGCATGTTTTCTAACACTTATAGGGACTGTTTTGACTCTAAAAATAATTAATTTGACTAAGATTTAATATTTTTGGGATCATTTCAAGTTTCGATTATTGAGGGAGCAAATAAGTATATACTCTTATTAATTATATATGAGTTACATATCACTATTTTAATTTATGATTATATTTACTATACAGTTGTGAGAAAATATGAATAACTTAATAGTAATTACTCTCAATTTATAAGATTGGATTAGTTAAGATATAAAAAAAGATGATTTTATGAAGTGGGAAAATGATAATGAGGAAAACAAGTATAAGGTGTGGTGAATGGTATGAGGGTGTGAAATTACTAAAAAGGTCATATACAGTTACTTGTTGTACGGACTCTTGTCAAATGGACCCCACAAAATCATATATTCAATATTTCAGAATGCAGTACACTATTTCTGGTGTCCTCTTTTTCATTCAAACATGCTTATTTTTCTTGGTGTCCTCTCTTTTTCACCTGTCCCAAAATGTTGCTCACAATCTTATCCCAGCCGATCAGAAAATGAAAAATCATAAGAATATATATTTTTTTAATAAAGAGTTATGTAGGTTTTTAAATGACGTGACACAATATTATTGATTGAGATAGGGTTGAAGACATCATTTTGGGACCCTTAATCTCATCCCCTATTTTTCATGGTAATCATACTTTTTAACTTATCCTATTTTTTTATTTAAAAAAATAAGGATGATTAAATACATTTAGAAAAGGGTAATTAATAAATAAAAAATAAACAAATTCGATTAATAACCTATAATTGTATGGATAGTCTCATGATCACCTTCTATAATAAAAAATAAATTATATATAGATTAACTTATCTCGAGAGTAAGTGAAAAAACTTATTTCACAAATCATTCATTCTAGGAAAATCTAGTGGTTTGAATTAGTAAGTAGATCTAAATCAATGATGTATTTATAATTAAATTTAAATTAGTTAGATTGAATCTAACTTTTAAATGTTAGATTTGTCAATATCATTAAAACAAGTAATTAATAAGATATGAATCCAATTTTGAGAAAATGAAACTAAAAGAAAAATGAAATATAAATAAAATAAAATAAAACTACCTTCCCATCCAATGCCTTATGCATGAGGTACCTACAACAAAATGCTGTATAACTGTAACCCCTTCTTATTTACAAAACTAATTAATAAGCATTTTTTTTCTAGGTTTTTTAAAATAATGTAGCAAATTTTTTTTTACAAAAGTAATTAATAAACATTTTCTCTACGATAACGCTAGTGATTCGTTTTAAATTTTAAATATTTCTAGCAACTATGGTAATTATAACTACATTATTTGCAATTGTGTGGTAAACATAATATAATCAAAGTCTGAAAAATAGTCACAGACTTTGCCATTTTTATGAGTAAATTATATTCATATATATTTAGTTTTAGTAAATTTATACAAATTAAGCCTCTTTTTTACACCTACATAAATCACCCATAATTTATATATGCATTACATTGACTACTCTTACATGAGAAATAAGTATAATTTTTTAAACAAAAATGATGAAAAATATAATTAAATTAAAGTCCAAATAGTATCTGAATACATCTTCATTATTTTTTGTTTTTCACAATATAATAAAAGAATGATTTATTGATGTATCATGTAACAAACAAAAAATAATGAATATATATTATTATATATACTATTTAAATTTTGTGTCCACAATATACCATATTTTGTTTAACTTAATTACATTCATTACTTTTGTTTTTTTTTTTTTTGCTTAAAAATCACACTTATCTAAAAAAGGAGATTATTTAACTAAAATGTTAGTATAATTTACACATTTTTTTTAATTATTTTTTTAATATGCTCTGAATTCATGAGAAGGATTAAAGTGATGTAACATGGAGCTCAAAATGACAAATTAGGCCCCAAAATTATAAAAAAATGTAACCATATAAATTTTGAATGTTAAAGTTTTAATAAAATTAAGAGTCCAAAACAAATACTAAGATCGAAATAAAAATAAATACATATTACATATCAAAAAATTTAAATATATTATTTAATTTTTACAATAAATTTTAAATATGGTAAGTCTCAAAACAAATTATGATAACTTAAAATACTACATTTTTGTGGGACAATCCGATATATTTTTTAGACCAATTTCATAGTAAACCATAAAACACCTCATACTTTACTCACCTCAAGTCAGACCTTATTTCAATTATATATCAATCATTTAATAATATAAAACAATAATTATTACAATATCAACAAAATATAGATTAAGAGTAAATTACGCTCACCCCCTGAGTTTTAGTGAAATTGCACAAACAACTCCTCACTTTTTTTCATTACACGAACCACCCTTAATTTTGTACATATGTTACACTGACTACCCCTTATACAAAAGTGTAATATTTTAAACAAAAAATGTATGATGTGTGTAATTAATTAAACAAAATATTGTATATTGTGTAGACAAATTCAAATAATATAAGAGTCAATGGGTCTTCATTATTTGGTTCGTTATAAGATAATATAAGAGTTATTTAAACATTTCTTTGAAATTATTAATGTATTTTTTAATGACACAAAAATAATAAAGAAACACTCGTTTTTGTACTATTTGAAGTGTTATACAATATACAATATTTTGTTTAACTTAATTACATTCATCACACGTTTTTTCTTTAAAATATTACACTTTTATAACATGCAGGGGTAGTCAATGTAATATATTTATAAATCTAGGGATGATTTGTATAGGAGAGAGGGGTAGTTAGTGTAAGGACAAAAAAGAAAGGGGTGGTTTGCATAATTTCATTAAAACTCAGGGGGTATGAGTGTAATTTACTCATAGATTAATATATATATATATATATATGCCATAGTTTTGAAAACCGTGTCGTATCGGCCGGTTCAACCGGAAAACCGGTGAACCGGACCCCTAACCGGTACGGTATGTATGTTATACCGCATATGCAATAGAACCGGTCAAAACCGGTTGAAAACCAGTCAAAACCGGTTGAAAACCGGTCAAAACCGGTTGGTTTGTACATTAATTTTTTTTTTTTTTAAATTTCAAATTTTCAATTCTTCACCAATTCTTCAACTTCAATGATTGATACTTTGGTCATTTATTTGTATTTTGCATTTGTTAAGTGATAATTTTGGATAAATATATGTTTTGTACTTTAGACTTTGATTTTATTAAAGACTTAATGTTGTTTCTTTGTGTGAATTTGAAGTAAATTATGAATATGGATTATAAATATGAATATCTACTTATTTGAAATTTTTTGTTATAGGTTTACATATATATATATATATAAGCAAGTATGTCCGGTTTAACCGGCATGCGGTTTAATTACTGAACCACTGGTTGAACCACTGTACCACTATACCAGTACCCTAACCGGTTTGATAACCGGTACGGTTTTAATAACATTGATATATGCAACAACAAAAAAACATTTGAGTCTCATTAATTATTAATTATGTGTCATGTATCACACACTTATGACATTTGATATGATTCCCTCCTACAAATTAAACTATTTTTTTAATTTAAATATGTTTGGGCAAATAATTAAGTGTGTGCATTATCATCAGAGGTTAATTATGGAGATCCTATCAAACTTGTGAATTTTCTTATGGTTCAAAAAGTCAACTTTGAAGATTTTATATAACAAAATAAAACTTAAAAATATTAGTTGTACAACCAACTTCTATAACTTTTTCAACAACTTCTATAGAGAGTGAAAAATGATATAAAACATGAGAGAAGTATTCTTTTTCCCAACATGGAAAGTTGTTGAAATAATTGTAATATTAGTTGTTCAAATATTGCCATTGAATTTTTTTATGAACGTTCAATAATATCAATAATGGGTTAAAAAATAATGAGAATATGAGGAAACTAAATAGTAGGAACGGACAATTGTCACATTGAATTTCAGTTAAGCAAATGGAAAGAAAAGGATGCTACCTAAAATTGGAGAGTATGGATCATCTACATTATTAGAGAGGCTGGTACCTTCTCAAATGGTGACACGTGGTAGGGAAAAAATCAATGATTATGATTTAAAAAATCCCTAAAAATCTCTCCCTCATTATCTCATCTCTCTTCTCCCTTGTAAAATCTCTCTTTTCCAAACCTAGCTATACTTCAACTTTATATCTCTTCCTTGAACCTAGCTAGACATAGCATATTTTCATTGGGACGAAAATAGACTTGCATGGTGAGTGTTTATGATGTGACTTCTAAAGGATTTGTAGAGAATGAGATAATATTTTACACAGTGAGAAATGGAGAAGAGATGTTTTTATGGTGAAAAAGGGAGAAGAGAAATTGGATAATGAGGAAGAAATTTAGGAATTTAGAGATTTTTTATGTTTTTAATTTAAAAATTTATTCATTTTCTTGTAAAATCATAACCATTTATTTTTTTCTTGATACGTGTCACCATCTGAGGAATGTACTGGCCTGTAATATAATGGAGATGATCCAGACTCCTAAAATTGTTACATTGCCTTTTAATGTTAACACATATCTAACAACAACCAAATATTTATTACACCAGGATGACATCAACTATAAATGAAGATTTTTTGTCTCAAACTATATCTTAACTCTTATCTCACACTAATGAAAATATGATATGTTAATTAAAAAATTTAAATTTAAATTTTTTCTTCTGTTTTTGCTTCATTTGTGCGAGAAATGATTTAAAACAACAAATTTTTATCGAATTGGCTATATAGATCGAACATCATAACCCATGTAATTATATTTACAAATAACATTTATAAAACATAAACATAGTGAATGATTAAACTTTTTTGACTTTTGTGGTTGACCAATTTCTCAAGACCAACATCCTAATAAAACTAAAAATAAAAGACATAGAAAAGGTTTGAGAAATGAAACCCTATGATGTTGGATTCATGTGTTTATAATCTATGCAACCTTAACACCAAGAAAATCAGATGCAGACCTAGCCATGATTGTAGCAAACTCATCAAAACTGATAACACCATCACTATTGCTATCAGCTTCAGCCATCATTGTAGAAAGTTCATGATACGTGAGAGGGTGACCCATCTTAGCCATGGATCCAGCAAGCTCTTTAGCAGTGATATAACCATTTCCGTCACGATCGAAAGATCGAAAAACCTCCAAAAGTTGTTCTTGGTTGATGAGAACGTTGTCATTCATGTTAGGCATGATTGCATGAACAAGTTCATCAAACTCTATATATCCATTTCCATTGTTGTCCATGTTGGATAGTAATGCATGGAGCTCGTCGCCCCTCGGTTTTATCCCTAGGGATCGAAGAAGGGCGGCGAGCTCCAGGTGGGTGAGGCTACCATCGGAATCCATGTCAAATCGGTTAAATATTTCATTGAGTTGTTTTATTTGATCAGCTTTGAGTATTGAAGACATGATAATAATGGTTTGAAGAATAAGGAAGAGGAGATTGAGAAAATTAATGTAAGGTTGTTGTTTTGTGTTATTTGATGATTATATGAAACATTTTTCAAAGGATAGGGTATGAAAGTATGACTATATATGATAAGGAATGAATGTGTGATTTGGCTATGATTTCGAAGTCAATACCTAGTGGAGGGATAAGGACCTATTTTTAGTATAAGTTATTACAAAATGTTGAATTATGAGGTATTGCCTTTTGGAATACTAATCATAATTTTATTTAATAATTAAACAATAATTATATTTTAGTTAATTTTATTGTATTCTTTTTTATATAATTTTAGTTAATTACATTGACATATCCTCTTAGATAAGGTGAATGTAATTTTAGTGTAATTAAATTAAACTTCATAGAATGTAAGTGTAACTTACTCGAAAAATTATCATATATTAAAATAGTTTTGTCTCGGGATTTTGTTTTAATTATAGATGTTTCCTATAAGAGATAATCATATTTTATGGTAAAGCTTTAAAATAAAGATGAGAAATATGTTTATACTAAGTTAAATTATGCCAATTTTTATGCTATTAATAGTTTTTTATAAAATATAATTTTTTTGGTATGTTAGTTAAATAATATATCATTTATCTCAAATTGTAAAAAAATGAAAATCAATAAATAAATAATTCAATAGGTATATATTTTAAGAATATATTACGTAAATCTTGATATATATATATAAATGAATTACCAAATAATGTTTGTTTTTTTGTGAAATGTGATATTTTAGATCTATAGGATAGAAACTTTCAATCTAATAGTTGATCCAATTAAATTTATTTTATATAAAAAATTATTCACATAATAAGAAATGAATTGATATTTAGTTTTTTAAAATATAATTTGACTCCATTTTTCATTTATCTTTATAAGAGACTAATAGTAATACCGTTTTAAAATTATACTTATCCGATATTAGCAAGGCATTTAAAAATAAAATAATTATTATTATAAATAGTTTAATATTTATATACTAAACATTTTATATTGAGAGTTACTTCAGCATCAACAATTCAATTATATTATTTTTTATTTAAAGAACAATTATTATTAAACATAAATAATATATAATATATTTACTATGTATGAAACTCTTAAATTATTCTTTAACTATTACTACACATCAATTTTCTCTACAAAAAATATAAATGGATCCTTGAGTATCTTTGCTCAAGGTATGTAAGTTTTTATTAAAAAAAATAAATGAATCCTTTAAACATTATAAAATTTCCAAATTCATGGAGATCAAAGAAATCCTTTAAACATTGTAAATAGCCTAAGCTAAGGTACCCACACATGTGATTTTGGGTCATTAGTTCTTGATTTCTCACAATAATTATATATAACCATTTTTTTTTATAAAACACTATTTAAAATATTGTGTACATCTTCATTCTCTGATTCTTGTTTAGGGCCATGAAGTAGAAATCTAACATTATTGATATCCAAATTTCAAAACTGTTATTTATAATTGAAGTTGTAAAAGTGATTTTACTTTTAAGCTGTTTTTTATGATGGATACCCCTGTCAAATTGGACAATAAAATTCCTCATCTTTTTGTAACAAAAAATTCAATTAGAAACTACATATAAGATAATTGTAAGGGAACAATAGACAACATTTGCATGATATTTCCATAATTCATGTTCATTAGTCAGAAGGCTTTGTGTGGCCTGAGAAAATGTGACCTTTCTGGTATGAACTCTTCACAGGAATAACCACAGAAGCTGCTTGTCTTTCTCTATAAGATGCCCAAGTAACCGCGTATAGACCAGTAATGATTAAAGATCCCCCTAAGATGCTGTTGTCATGGATACAAAATCAACAAAAGTTCGGGAACACCGATTAGATATTATCGCAAATTCGGGAAAATGTGGCAGCCACAATTGCTTTCACAAAACGGTTCTGGAAACTCCCAAAACCGTTGCGGACCACAATTTAAAACCTTTGGATAGGACATTTAAGCAAATCATAACAAAATCTTAATTGAAAAATGTAGTGGTGCATATAACAAGGTATGTGTAGGCTTCTAGCAACTTAATCAACAATGCATCAGGAACTGGGAAATAATAGAAGTACCTTCCCATGTAAATTGGACTTCCAAGAAAAATTCTGGACAGGAGTGCAGAAGCTCCGGGTTGAAGTGGATTATAAAGGGCAACCATCGCCGGCCCCAAGATTTTGTTGGACCAAGTAATGAGTCCATAATTAAGGGCAGAAGCAATAACTCCCTGAACAAGGAAAACATTTGACAGAATCTGGCATGTTAACAATCCTCCGAAATAGTTTAGTTCAAAAAGTTTATATGAAGTCGGCTAATATCGAAAATGCAAGAAAATATGAGATTTCCACTTATTTCTTGTTCAAATAAACACACCCTCATTGCTTTACCCTGGTTGCTTTTATTCCTTTCTTCAAATGGGGGCACATAGCTAAATACAATTTTCAATAACATATCCACGACTCTTTCAAGACTATAAATGTATGTCATGTATTCCTACTCTTGCTTCACCAGAAAGAAACAAACAACCCATAATTGATAAATCCCATCTTATTCCAAACTATGCTGCTCCAATGAAGATTGAAGAAACAGTTCTTCACAATAAAGGCAATGCCGAGTCTAGTAATTTGTTTAAAAATTGTTGTCAAACATTAAATGCAACTGGATTTTAGAGGCTTAAGAACTATTTTATTAAGGTCTATTACTAACAGAAACAGGCTCATCAAATTAAGTTCATGAATGTTCAATCTGTGACTTCTACAAACTTAATTAAATCGGTGACTTCTACAAACTTAATTAAAACGGTGACTTCTACAAACTTAATTAAATCGATTACTTCTACAAAATTTGCTTGTGTGAAAATGGTTTCATTACAAAAACTCATAATTGCTCGCATCTGAAATGTTCAAGAATGAAACAATGCAAATAACAAATAGGGAAAACGGGCCACAGTGATACAGCAATAACATAACTAAAAGTGGCTCATTAGATTGAAGGTTGAATTAAAATTATAGCGACTTACAGCATAAATGACAGCAATTGTTTCAGATTGTGTAAAACTCCAGTCAGTTGACTCATTAGTCGCGAAGAACGATGTTGTCACCATCAGTAAAGCTCCAAAGAAGTATGAATATGCTGTGACAGAGAGGTTTGCAGGATACTTTTTTAATAATGGTGCCTGAAAATAAATTAGAGTACCAAACCGTTCACTTATGAAGAACCTTATGCCATCCTAAAATTGAAGAGTAAGCAAGATATCTTTGGGAAGTTATCTGATTGTACATCAACATATGTGTATTGTGTTTGGATGGAGATAAGTGGGAAAAGGAATGTTTCATTCGAACTTCGCCTGATTTGGGATTTCTTTTTAGGGGAGATAAATGAATCTGTTAAAACTTATAATTAAGTATGCAATTCTATTTTGAAAAGTACTAGATAGACAATCTCTCCGCTTGCAGGGTAAAGTTGCGTACATCTATCCTCCTCGAACACCATTAAGTAAGAGCCACATGAAGTAAGCCGCCATTTTGTGCTAGATACAAGTGTTTTTAACTCTTGCATGGATGAGTGGTCATAACCATGGATGAGTGGTCCGATACAAGTGTTTTTAACTCTTGCATGGATGAGTGGTCATAACCATGTTGAATTATCCCACAACAACCCTTGAATCATGGCAAGTTCTGGCTGAATTTTGTCAAAATCTTGCTGGCTGTGTGGCAATACTCTTCTATCAGGGGTTTTTAGGTGATAGGTATCTTATTTTAAAAATCTATGATTATCAAAATTCTGACAACACATCGAATAAAATTAGGGATCAAGCATCAATAGGCCTTTAATTAATCTAGCAGCAGGTAATTAGTATCGATTCTAGTGAGAATTATACACCGAGCAAAAGCCTTATCATTCATAAGAATCTCACCGCTCAAAGGTAAGCTCGCTATGTGTAAGTGAACATCGTTCATGGAACAACATATGAAATGAAAGAAGAGTTTACAACCTTTCAAGTAGGAATAATTCTAAAAATCTTACACTCTTTAGACGGATCAGTATAGGTGAAATGAACTCGATCTGTCGAGATAGGAAATTACTATGAAGGACAATTATTAGAGTCACCAAAAGTGTATATTACATGGGAATTGAGGCTAAATAAATGGGTAGCAAAAATAATAGATACTGATCACAATTTTTTTTATCGATAACCATTTAAATGATGTCGAAACAAAATGTACCTGAATGGATAGAAAAGCAGCCATGCACATGCAGTTCCCTATGAAGCACAGAACTCCGAGGTGAAAGTGGTCTAACCCAAGATCCTGTAAACTACCAATTAACCATCCAGAAGGCTCTGGTTGACCCTTAGCACTTATTTCACTTTGCGATACAAGGTCTGTTTCCGCATCTCCTATCAACGCTGGACCGCGATACAAAACCATCAATATGGCACCCGAAACACAAATAAGAGTTCCACCAACCTTAGCCAAACCTTCATATCTTAGCAAGTTCACTCTTTCTGTACTGCATGAACAATCATGTTAAGTTACGCATTACTCTATGTCCCGGTGTACCGGAATTTAATTTAGTTAATCCATAAACACACAAACTCAACTAACATTTATATACAGAAATTGGTAAGAATTTCACTGACCCCATCATTACAGCAAACAGAAATGTAAAGACTGGGGTAGCTGGTTGTATTGCTGCTGCATAAGTTGGATTGGTATAGCTTAAACCAATAAGGAACAAAAGGTGGTTCCCAAATATCCTGAACAATAAGAATCAACAAAAAAATAATACCATATGCATCAATAAAACACTATCATTCATCATCCATATATTACATAACAAAATTTGGTTGCATCAAGAGCCTTACCCAGTTAATCCAAGAAGAAAGAACGACATCAACAGAGGCTTGGTTATGGGTGGCCGTGTCCGTCTACATATAAAAATATCATAATTAGCATACTCAATAAAATGGTGGCACAATGCACGATACTCCCACACACAGTTGGGTCGGGTCTGGAGAGATGTTAAATGTTTGCAGTCTTATCCTACGAGACTGTGTAAGTTATTTCTAGTATTTGAAATTGTGACCTATCGGTCAATAGTGATCCATTTGCGTGTTAGGTTTTGGAGGGAAATGAATGAAAAAAACAATACTCCATGAAATACACTTCTGAATGACTTATGAAGCTTTCATTTTCCCTTCCTTCTTAGGCTTTTAAGTCATCTGACAAATGTATTTCATATTTGATTAAGTCTCCCTTTTCGCTTCCTCCCCTCCAAAATCCAACTCGCAAACATACCCCTAAGAACCCGTTTGCGAATTGTTTCTTTGAGGTACGACAAAATTTAGTTTTTAGAGAAAAAGAAAGGAAAGGGTCATCTCAAAAGTATATTACGACTCCAATATCTTTCTCTTCTGTTAATTATCCTCTCATAACAAACTCCCAAAAACAGACAAACAACATTACAGTTACACGAAAAAAATTATAATAAATTGAATTATGAAATAGTAAAGAAAAAAAGAAGATACATTTCACGGAAATAAGCGAGAGGAGCGAGAATGGAAAGAGCAAGAAGATCACGAAAGACACAAAAGACAATTTGATTGACACCAACGTTAAGAGCCAATTTAGTGATAACATGATAGCCACCGTAGAATAATTGAACAACCGCCATGGCTGAATGTGCCTTCCATATTTCATCACCTGAATCTGATGATAATAATGCCATTAGATTAGATTAGAGTTATTAGAGAAATGAAAAAAATTATAATAATGTTGCTATGGTTTTGGTTCAAATTTTAAAAATTTATGGGTGGTGGTGCATTAAAAATGTGTGATGCTTTTGTTTGGGAAGGGACAATTTAATTTAATTTCATTCTAACTATAGGGTTGAATTTTATTTTTTATTTTTGAATCAAGGGTGAAGATCTATTTACTGAGTAAGTTTTTTAAACTTACTTCATATTTTAACAATTAATTTAGGGAAATTTAATGAATTAGTGAGTATATCAAAATTATTGAATTTCTCTAAAATTGATGATTAAAATGTGAAGTAAGTAAATCTCTCCTCCATTAAAAAAAATGTTGTTTTGCCTCTTCTTTTGTTTCAAAGAATAATATCATGGTGGAAATGTGATTCCCACTCTCATTTTTTTGTTGCTACTTTTAATATGTTTTCTAGTTTTAAATTATTGAAATGTAATTTTATTAAGAAAAAATCACCGCATTCTTTTTTTTTAATGATAATGATCTATTTATTCTAATAGTAAGTTTTTAAATTTACTCTATATCTTAGTTATAAATTATAGGGAAATCCAATGTTTTATATCTACTCACTAATTCAAATCATTGGATTTTCTTAGAATTGATGGTTAATTGTGTGGGATAAATTTAATTTTTTTTTACTCTTTTAATAAGTAAATCCCTTCATTTTTAAATAGGCTAGTATTTGTATTTTGTTAATGGTGGATCTTTAACTAGTATTAAAGGGTAATTCTTATGAATAAGGATCACATGTTTAAAAAAAGTAATGTCATCATCTCACAAATCAATCATGTTGTACTAAATAATATAAAAACATATTTTTCTATTTTTTTTAATTTTCATATTAATTACGTGACATTTTTTAGTGAATCGGGACATATTAGGACACCAGAACATATTATCTGGATTCCATTGTTCCATTGTTATTAGGTGGATCCATGGATATAAGAGTTTTTCTTCTTCATATGTATTCATAAATGCAATGATAAAATTAAGACTATATTATTTTTCAAATAGAAAATGTTTGATTAATTAGATACATTTTAATTGATTAAGTCGATATCAACCCTTCATTCATCCTTGTCACAAATGTTTATAAAACCATAAAAGTTGTCATAATTCTCCTAGTTGAGTAAAAAATAATGTAATTGCCTTTTTTAAAACCATTGAAATCGTGACAATATCTATAATTGAATAAAAAATCTCTTAATTATATAAAGCCACAAAAAGTACCACAATAATCCGTTGTAAAAGTAATCTATTAACATATTATAAGGCCATTAAGTTATTGTGTTGCCCTTCTTTCCATTTACTTTTATTATTTCAATTTGCCCACTTTTTTTCTTGTATTAAAAACATGTCAAACAAAATTATATGTTCACAAGATTTAGATCTTGTGCTCCCTTGATTTAATGAGAATGCAAAAGATGATCATTTTTCTTATTACTATGCTATATTTACAAGACTTGGTTAGCAACTTTATTCTAGGATAAAAAATCATAAGTTGCAATGTACATGAGTGGCACATTCCATTTCATGAGTGCAACTTCAATATTTATATTTATATTTTAGACATAGGTTCAATATTGATAATAGTAAGATTATGACATATAACATACATTCTTATCAATTAGACAACAAGTATTTTTGAACTATAATATGATGCTATTAGATACATTGTTTTGCCCGGCCGGTTGAACCGGTTCCAATACCGGTACGATATAATAATTATACCGGTAAAACCCGACTAAAACTGATAAAAACTAGTCATACTAGCCGATTTTCAATTGAACTGTACCGGTCATACCGATATATTTTTATTTAAAATTATTTTTTAATGAAAATAAAAATAATTATTGTTTTTTATTAATTTTTCAATATTAATGTTAATATATTATATATGTATATCTAACTTTATTGGTATGCGTTTTAATTAATGAACAACCAGTTAAAATACTATATCATTATATCAGTATCCCTATCAATTTAATGACCGATACGGTATTAATAACACTGATTAGATATTGACCGATCTAACCATAAATAAAATCTCTCACAATTTAATGTTTGATCGACTTTATTAACATTGGTTTGGGCTTCCACAACCATATTAAGAACCATGATAATATTATATCATTTTAACTAAGATTATATACATTCACCATTTCTGTTGCAGCTATTATTGATCATATTTGTTTGTGCATATTCATGATAATTGTGATTTTGATGACCAAATTATGATCCCATTAATTTCAAAACATTGTGATATATTTTTTCAAGTTAGTGTTGTTATTGTTTAGTTCAACGTTTACTCTATGGTGGATTCTAGATTTTCTGTGGTTTTTTAAGTTTGACGTTTAATAAGGTAACATTTTTATTTGACATGTTAATATTTTTTTCGCCATTTTTATTAAATGAAGCTTACAATTCTTTTTGAGTTGAAGTATTTTGTTGAATGTGATTTATCATTACATTTTATTTCCATTTTATTTTTGGTAAAGTGGATGCAGATGAAAAACACAACAACACTGTAACTTATAATTCCATACTCATTGCTAAGTTTAATGTTACTTTGGCTTTTTTGGTTATTAATTCTCTTTACCTTAATGTATTTATTTTTATATTAATTTTTTTTATTTGAGAGTTGTTGTAATTTTTTTTATGTTTAATATTTTGTCATCCTTTTGTATATCTATATTGTCTACCATTAAAATTGACAAGAATGTAAAATTAAAATTCATATGGATAGGGTTTCTTAGATTGGCACTCCCACTTGATTTATACGAAGAGGTAATTTACATTGTTATGTTTTTGAAGTTTGAATATGAATGCAACTCGTTTTCTGAAACATGTTATGAATGTTTTGTTTAAGATATATTAGTATTTGTAAAAATAATGTTATGGTAATTTTTACAATGTACCTTAATGAGATATTATCACTATTGAGTAAATGACGGTAATCACATGGTTAAATTATGAGTTCATTTATCACAGATTGTCCTACAGCAACTATAGTCATATTCTTAAGTCATTCATACATTAGGGTTAATTTAAATCCAGGTGCCTAACTAATTATGCAATGTGATTATAATAACATCATTGACATCCCTATTTTCAACTTATAGATCATCAAAGAATGTTATTGCTTCTTTACATATGAGATACTGACACTAATATTGAGATGGCACAAGAATATATTAAAGTCATTTTTCTAAGAATTAAAGTCATTTTTTCTATGTACTTTTATCTATATATTATATAAGAAAACTAAGTCTTTGTCACATTAACCATGACATGTGTCATCACCACAATCACTCTTTTTCCTCCATTTTTTCTTCTTCATTTCCCCTCCAACATTGTCAATCTATACATGTTCATTTTATTTCAGTTTCCTCCTTATATTTGATATTTGATTATGTGTCTTTAAATAATTCAAATGTTAAAAATATAATGTTTCTTCATTGTTCTAAAAAGAGATGTACAACTTTTCATGGAAGTTAACTTAATATATTCTTTTATCTTTGAGTCTATGTTATGGTAAAAACAAAACTGTATTGTTATCAAATTAAAATATACTATGAATACAATTTTTTTATCTTATATTTTTATTTAATTTATCAATCATTACATATGTTATATATTTATTAAAAAATGACACCATAATTTTTTAATTATCTTCTAAATGTATCGTATAAATTAATTAAAGATAATAAAATATCATAAATTCTAATATTTTGTTTTCTTTTCTTTTTACATCTAGACAAACTTTTCAAGTATTAAAATGATCATTTATATGAATTGTGGATAATTATGGAATAATAACGGTTTTGAAGAGAATTACTCTCGAGATTTAAGAGTAATTAATGTGAACAATGAAATATAAAAATACATAGTAGAAAACTAACAATAAAGAAAAATTCATAAGGGAATAGAAACTGCATAGGTGAATAACGACAATAAATTTTGTTATACTATTGTAATTTGTAATCGAATAAGTGAATAAATATTGTCTATCAGTTGTAAACTAATAATTAACAATTAATAATTACTTTGAATAAATACCGTCAACCATTGGGAAAGAAATAAAACTGGTGAAAATAAGGGAATAGAAACACATATTGTCATTTAATGTGGTGCTTATGGGTGACATCAATGATGTTTTTAAAGGTGAAAAATAATGTATAGTAATCAATGCAATTTAGCATGTCTACTTTTTTTTTAAAATCTAAAAATTTAATTATAATTTTCTCTTTTTCATTTCTATCTTTAAAATATTTTAACATTTTTAAAATCCTAAATAATTTAGGCCTCCATTATTTTGAGAAAAAAACCGAACTATATAATTACAACTTCTCAATTTCAATGACCATTTATTACTAAATTTCTTTTCTATCTATTAAAATATTATTTTCAAAGTTGTCATACTAAATAATTAAACCCGTAAAGTACTAATCATTAAATTACTTATTAAAAAATATGAAATAATAAATCAATTATACTAACAACTACTAAGAAATAATATCTTAGAAGTAAAATAAATTATAAACAAGTTAGATTAAGAGATTATCACAATAAATCATACAATTAAACAAATTATCTATATGTATGTATATATTAATAATGAACAATATCAGTTTTTATTATATTTATTAGTTAACCCAATATATAGACTATGGAGCATGAAAATCAATCAAGAAAGTACAAAAGTGTATGGGTAACATGTATTTTCTTAGCAATGTGAATGTACGGATAACATGTGTGTTTTTAACCATACGAATGCACTAGTCACATGTGTCTTCTTAATGCATGTAACCAATGTGTTAAAAACTGTGCCGTACCGGCCGGTTCAACCGGAAAACCGGTGAACCGGTGAACCGGACCCCTAACCGGTACGGTACGTATGTTATACCGCATATGCAATAGAACCGGTCAAAACTGGTTGAAAACCGGTGAAAACCGGTAAACCGGTTTAAACCGGTCGGTTTGTACATTAATTTTTTTTTTGAATTTCAAATTTTCAATTCTTCACCAATTCTTCAACTTCAATGATTGATATTTGGGTCATTTATTTGTATTTTGCGTTTGTTAAGTGATAATTTTGGATAAATATATGTTTTGTACTTTAGACTTTGATTTTATTAAATACTTAATGTTGTTTGTTTGTGTGAATTTGAAGTAAATTATGAATATGGATTATAAATATGAATATCTACTTATTTAAAATTTTTTGTTATAGGTTTACATATATATATATACATATATATATATATAAGCAATTATGTCCGGTTTAACCGGCATGCGGTTTAATTACTGAACCATTGTACCACTATACCAGTACCCTAACCGGTTTGATAACCGGTACGGTTTTAATAACATTGCATGTAACACCCTAAATTTTAAGTCTTTAAAATTATAGTATCAGTCACGGGATCCTCACTTGAGCAAGAGATTCTCGCTTGGGCGAGAGAAAGGGCTCGCTTAAGCGAGAACCCGACGCTGTTACATTAAATAAGGGACCCCAAACACATTTATGAGGGTTAACCTAAAGAGAAGTGAGAGAAAGGAGCATTTTCAAGAGCAAGAAGGCTTGTGAGTCATTTAGAAGCTTAAGAAGAGGTAGATCTCTTGATTCTAACTCTCTTCTTCCATTTGAAACTTGTTTTGGGGTATGTTGGATCTTTTCTCAAAATGAGAGAAACCATGGAAACTCACTCTCTTGAGTTATGGTTCGTTTTATGTGATTTTATCTTGTAAACTCTTGGTATAGAGTTAATATTTCGAGAAAGGAGAGAGTTTGTAGGTTGATTCATGAAAACCCCAAAACCCTAAAATGAAAATGGGTAAAATGCTAGAGGTAGAAAATGAGTTTACCTTCTAATGATGAAATATGAGATGAATATGTATGTTTTAGATGTTGTAAACTTATGATGAACGTAGTTTAGCAACATTGAAAATATGATGAATATATTGTATGGTTAAATGATGCAATATAAGTTGTTTATGAAATATTTGGAATAAATGACTAACATTGTGTTATATGGTGGGAATGAAGAAAGATCCTAGAGTTGGCGGCGGTGTCGGTGGAACTAGTGCAGTTACCCAGTACCCAACCCAACACTCACCAATGTAAGGATAAGTCTTTAATTTGTACAATTGAAATGGAAAATGTGTGTATTTTCTGGTTATGCAATGATTAATTGGTGAATCACGTATTTATTATAAACATATATGGGTATGTTTGTAATAAGGATTGCGTGGATTCACTGGATAAGATTGATAGTGAAATGAATGAAAAATGAAATATATTTTTAGCTAACCCTAAGGGGTGTAGCGACTTCGGCCCGAGTTTATGTGGCAACACTTCGGTCCGAGTTTATGTGGCAACACTTCGGCCCGAGTTTATGTGGCAACACTTCGGCCCGAGTTTATGTGGCAACACTTCGGCCCGAGTTTATGTGGCAACACTTCGGCTCGAGTTTATGTAGCAACACTTCGGCCCGAGTTTATGTGACATGTTTTCTTTATAAAAGAGATGAGAAATTGTTTTTAGCTAACCCTAAGGGGTGTAGCGACTTCGGCTCGAGTTTATGTAGCAACACTTCGGCCCGAGTTTATGTGGCATGTTTTATTTATAAAAGAGATGAGAAATTGTTTTTAGCTAACCCTAAGGGGTGTAGCGACTTCGGCTCGAGTTTATGTAGCAACACTTCGGCCCGAGTTTATGTAGCAACACTTCGGCCCGAGTTTATGTGGCATGTTTTCTTGATAAAAAGGACGAGAAATCGCTTTTAGCTAACCCTAAGGGGTGTAGTGACTTTGGCTCAAGTGATGTAGCACGGAAAATGAATTTCAAAGTGATTTACTAACTTTTTCTAATATGGATTATCTTATAATGACGTTTATTGAATTAATGACTTACTCCTTTATGTGTTTGTGTTTTCGTGATTGATAATCTCATTGCAGATAAACAGGTAACCTGAGGTGGTCTTATTTTTGGAAGCTTAAGAGCTTTATATTTTTGGATTTCAATTATTAGCACTATTTTGTACATGAGTGCTTATTGAATTACTTGGAATATTTTGTAATTATGGATATATGACTTATACGATTTATCGTAATT
Source organism: Lupinus albus (assembly GCA_009771035.1). Lineage (NCBI taxonomy): Eukaryota > Viridiplantae > Streptophyta > Magnoliopsida > Fabales > Fabaceae > Lupinus > Lupinus albus. The sequence continues at coordinate 14,359,084 of CM020007.1, read as the reverse complement.
CCGCATATACGTAGCTATAGGTATTTTGGAAACCCATAGCTAGTTGTATACGGTAGACACTAGGGTTCAATTGAATGAATTATGTTTTTCCGCAATACAAATTGTATGGTAATATATTATGTTAAAAAGTGTTTTAAGGAGTGATAAATGAGAAATCAAGGTAGTATGATGACTGTATGCATGAAAGAATTAGAATAAAAGAAAAAATTTTAAGGGTAGAATTTGGGTCTTTACAATGCACACATAATATGTGTGTTTTAACCATGCAAATGCACAAATAACGTGTGTTCTTAACCATATGAATACATATGTAATGTATGTTTTGAATTATAACATAAAAAATATCGCCCCGTGCAAATGCACGGGTCACTTACTAGTTGACAATATATTAAAGTCATTTTTTGGTATGCATGCTCACTATCTAAGACAATGAGTTTCATGTTTCAGAACTTATTTTTGTCACTTTTACTAGATAATCATTTTTCTTGCTTTTAAGTTCAACATATACTAACTACTTTTTTTTTTTTAAGTTCAATATTTACTAACTGGATAACATTTTTTATTAGCAAATTTATATTATTATTTTTTTTATTTTTGTTCAATGAAATATATTTATTGCATTTAAAGCTGAAGATAACATTTTTTTCACCCCTTTAAATATTTGCATGTTTAATTTTCTTTACCTATACTTTTATATAGTACTTATAAATATTGTCCCAAAAAATTTGATTCGGAAAGAAGTCCCCATATTTATATAGAGAAAAATGAGGGGATATTATCCCACACAATTTGAATCTTATTTGTTACAAGTTATTTTGGAATCAAATATTTTCAATAATCATTATTCCAACGAATCAATGATAATAATTTATACAATCATACTTTTGTGATTTTTTAATAGCAAATTTAAATTGTGTATAGCATGATAATAATGTAACCATAATGATAATAATAACGTGATAATGACAATATTTGATATATAATAAAAGCAATAGTAATAATATTATGATAGTAACAATATGAAACATAACATAAAAATAATATTTATAATTTTCTACTTCTTAACATTGCAAGTGTAAACATTGATTGTTAAAGTTAGTTTCTATATGGTGTTGTTATGGTTATCGGCAACCTGATTGAGATTCTTGCGTATGGGTTTGTTCTGATTTCCAACTAAATATACTGACAGATAGATCGATATTGTATAGGGAAATGCTAACTGAAGCACATTAAGAAATATTTTGTTATGCTTATGTTGTTGATCTTTTACTTTATACTTCTATCTATTGTATAGTTGGCTTACCCATTGCATTGGAAATACTCAATTGTATAGAAGACTCTTTTTATACTTCATAAAATTTTCGTGTAGACATGTCAATAAATAACAAATATCACTTTTTTGCTCAATTTTTATTGTTAGACTTATATTCTTGATTTTTTAGTTTGTAATTCTATAAATTGAATGATTGACAATACAATGCGGATGATTATTTCAAAATTGATACTTTAACATTTTATCACTTCAAATTATTGATCTTTAATTTTTTATACCTTTTTATTCTACTAGTTTTACTTATATAGAGCAAAAATGGAACAACCATACTACTAGTATCTTATGATAACAATATCATGTCTCATGTTGAGTGTCACTATATCTAGAGGTAATTACACTGACACCATCTGAGTTTTAATGAAATTATACAGATCATTCCTCCATTTTTGACCCATACAAAAACCTCTGATTTTTGTACATACATTATACTGATCACCCCTATATATAAAATAAGTATGATTTTTACATAAAAATGGATGATGAGAGTAATGAAATTAAACAAAATATGATATATTGTAGAGACAAGTCAATATAGTATACGAGAAAATACATTTTCATTATTTTTGGTTCATTACAAAATACATTAATAATTATATGGATATATTATTTAAATCACTCTTATACGATATTATAAGGAATAAAAAATAATGAAAATGTATTGAATCGTAAACTATTTTGACTTGTCTCTACAATATATCATATTTTGTTTAGTTTCATTACACTTGTCATCTTTTTTACGTAAAAAATCACACTTATTTTACATGCAGTGGTAGTCAGTGTAATGTAAGTACAGAAATCATGGGTTTTTTTTATAGGGGTAAAAAATGGATGAGTGATCTGTGTAATTTCACTAAAACTCAGGGGGTGTCATGTAATTTACTCTTATATCTAATATTGATGTTTGGCATTGTACAATTCATAAGAATACAATGAATAGAGTAATTACTCATTTTGATCCATCAAGTTTTTCGTGGGAACCAATTTACTCTCTAATAAATTTTAATTGTCATTTTTGTCCCCAACAAATTCAACATCGACTCATATTAGTCCTTCCGTCAACTCCTCTATGTTAAGTGTAGTAGAGTTGCTCGCGTATTACGTTAACTGCTCACGTGACCTCTATTGTATAGTCCTAGATGGATTTTATCACACGTCATACATGTTTTGGTTTTTTTATTCGAATTTTGTAAACAAAACAACATCATCTTGTTTAAAAAATTTAAAATATTTTTTTAAACCAAAATGACTATTTTTTGGGTTAATATTTTTTAATTTCTTTTCTTCATCATCACTACCCCATCTTATTTACCACATCTTCTCCATAATCCCATCCATATCCTCCACCCCATCAACATTTATCTTAATAAAAATGACATTCTCCTTTGTTTTATTTAATTTTATGTGTCTTTTTAGTCAAATATTGATTTTGTTTTTATGTAATAAATTAATATGAACGCTATGTTAATTTTCTATGCTATTAATAGTTTATTGATCTTAGTCACTGTTTCATTGGGGTTTTGTTTTGTCCAGGAAATGGGTCTGTCCAATGAAGTTGCTATGTTAGAGTAGCATAGAAAAATGTTGGAGAATTTACCTTATTTGGAATTAACTGAAGAGACCAAAAAACTGCAACAAACTTGTTTTAAAGCTAATTACAAGTAGAGATGGTGTTTAGTTTAACACTTAAAATTTGACCCTTATGGTCATTGCTTTGAATTATGCTATTATTTACCAACAAAGGGACATGATTGAGAGCTGCAGTTTATGCTTAGGTGATGTTTTAAAAATCACTTTTCACATTTGCAAAGTATATTTTGTTTGGGATAACACATTAGAATTTGACATTAGATTGGACATATATGGAGGAAACCGATAGAAACTCCGTTAAGGAGAGTAATTCAAATAAAGGTTAGTCCAATTTCTAAAAGCATAAATGTTAAGAAAAATCATAGGCGAGATGATTATGAATGATTTAAAAATCAATGTTTTGTCAATGGACAAGTATGTGATAAAACATTATAGCATCATTTGATCTATATAGTCGATACTAGCTAGTGAGAGTAAAGTTTGATTCTTGTTGTATAGTCATCACCTTCCTAAAAAAAACCACTTTTGTAAAATCACCTTTTTTTTAAGCCCAAACAGAAATGTGTAAGAGTAAGAGTAAGAGTAAGGCAAAATATCAATAAACTTGTTAAGTATATTGATAAAAATATAAATGTTGAGTAATTTAAAAACTTTAGTCGCAGAGTAAGTAAATCTATTCCCATATTATAATGTATCATACATATATATCATCTTTATTGACAAAAAATGATCTCTAAATATTTTCTAATTGTTTTTCTTAATCTCCCTTTTTTCTCTCTAGAATTTGTATCAACTTTGATTTGATCTTTTTTTTTTTTTGAGCTCCTAACTATCTCCTCCAATGTTTAAAACTCACATGGATATGATTCTATCATTTTTTTTCTTTAATAACAATAGTCTAACTTTCTCCGTTAACACATTCATTTTAAAAAAGAGCTATATTGATTATCATATTATATTTGGCTTAGAAATCATATCTCAAAATTGGAGGAATGATGGTTGAATAACTTCTTTGTCACCCAAAGGAATTCATATATCAAATATGAAACTCTTCATATAATCAATCATATTTATAGAAAAGATAAAAGATGAAACTTGCATCAGAGGAAACAATAATTTTTTGTACAGGTAAATAACAAACCTAATAAATAAATAAAAATAAATGATTTTAATGATTATTCCGGAATATTTAATAAGAAATAGATTTGAATCTAAATAAATGAGAACACATTTTTTAATCCATAAACTATGTCAATTAGTTGAAAATATATATTAAAAATAAGAGTTTAATAATTAAGTATTTATCTCATCAATCAGATCAAATAACACATTTTATTGGACAAAAAGACATAAAATTATTCAAGGTTAATGTCGCGACCCGATTTTCGGTTGGAAGACCGGCCCTGCGACTTAGGGAGAGGCGAACTCGATTTCTACCTCTTCCAATTGATTTGGAGTCGCCACTACGTTTTTTGCGGTTAAAACGTAGAAAACTCTAAGCATGCCCAATTAGGATAATTTGGTCTTTAACTAGAGATTTTGAGCTCGGGAGTCGATTACGGATCGGGGAAGGTATTAGCACCCCGTCCGCCCGTATTAAAACGGTACCCTCGCTAATAACATGGACTTTTATACCCTTAAAATTATTTATTAAAATTCAGTAAATAAAAACAAAATGTTTTTATTTTTTATAGTTGTGTCTGACAAGAATTCAACTTGCTCCTACGTATCCCTAGCTGCAATAGGGAAATCAAGGCTACGTAGTTCTGGTTCGAAAATTAATTGGTTGGTTTCGTGGATTTGAAGGTATCGATTTGATTGGGTAATGAAATAAGTTTTTACTAAAACATTTTTGATATGGAATTAATAGTTTAGAGACGGCACTGGTCGTAGACCTCCTTCCCATTTTCAGAGAATTTGGAGACAACACGGGCCATAACCTTACTATAAAAAATTCCATTTTAAACCATTTGATTAAATTTATTTAAAATATTGGATCTGGAATTAATAGTTTAGAGACGACACTGGTCGTAGACCTCCTTCCCATTTTCAGAGAATTTAGAGACAACACGGGTCATAACCTTGCTATAAACTCCATTTAAAATTACTTGAATAAACAATGATTATTTTTGAAATATTTGATATGGAATTAATAGTTTAGAGACGACACTGGTCGTAGACCTCATTCTCATTTTTAGAGAATTCAGAGACAACACGGGTCATAACCTTACTATAAAACTCCATTTAAAACTTTTGAATAAACAATGATTATTTTTGAAATATTTGATATGGAATTAATAGTTTAGAGACGACACTGGTCGTAGACCTCATTCTCATTTTTAGAGAATTCAGAGACAACACGGGTCATAACCTTACTATAAAACTCCATTTAAAATTACTTGAATAAATAATGATTATTTTTGAAATATTTGATATGGAATTAATAGTTTAGAGACGACACTGGTCGTAGACCTCATTCTCATTTTTAGAGAATTCAGAGACAATACGGGTCATAACCTTACTATAAAACTCCATTTAAAACTTTTGAATAAATAGTTAACTAAATATCATACATAAATAAAGACTACAAATAAGGGATAAAACATAATTAACAAAACATAATAAACAAACAAAAAAACAAAAAAAACAAAACAAAAAAACATGGGTTTGGTACGGGCCCAATCAAACAAAACAAGCTTGAAAGGAGAGGGGTCAGATTTGGGGTTTCCATTTTCATTTTTCAGGGATTTGAGTGAGATTAGAATAGGGTGAGAAGAAGAGAGAAAACCGCGGAGGTGAGAAACGAAAGCGATTCGTCGCGATGAGAAGACGAAGGCGGTTCGTCACGGCGGGAAGACGACGGCGGTTCGTCACGGCAGGAAGACGAAGGCGATTTGGTTCTACGGTCTTCTTCTCCGATTATCTTCTCCGTTACAGTGACGCGGTGGTTCCGACGAAGGTAAACCCTTAACCTTCTCTCATTTCAATCTTCTTCGTTACGGTGACGCGGTGGTTCCGACGAAGGTAAACCCTTAACCTTCTCTCATTTCAATCTTCTTCGTTACAGTGACGCGGTGGTTCCGACGAAGGTAAACCCTTAACCCTCTTTCATTTCAATCTTCTTCGTTACAGTGACGCGGTGGTTCCGACGAAGGTAAACCCTTAACCCTCTTTCATTTCAATCTTCTTCGTTATTCGTATGTATTTGATACCCTAATCTCTTGCTTTTTCAAACACTTTCAGTCTTATTACTTAATACATAGGATTCAGGTTCCCTCAACATGCTTAGACAACCTGCTTTTGTGCTATGATATTTCTTATAGTATTATGCTAAGAATAGTCGAGTTCCAGGTGCTATTTTAGTATTGAAATAGATACTCATATTTCGGCATTTCGGTAAGCATTTACATACACTAAATAGGGAAAAATTAGACGGTGATTAACAACCAACAGAAACATATGCTGTTATGATTTGAAATTTGCATGTTTTTTGATTGATTATTATGAATACAGTTATGTGATGGTTAAGACGTGATTCCATATCTGTAATTACGCAAACATAGTGAGTGCCAAACCTGTATATATACCTTGTATTTGGCAATGACTCCCTGTTTGATGCTTGACTGATGATAGTCGTAATAAGAAGAGATTGTGTATGCGGTCGTTTACCTGAGAAAACCAAAGCTTATTGCCTTTTCTGATTATTGTGGGTGATTTGAATGTGGTTGGGGATTTATGTGTATGTGTGATATTGGCTTGTGGTGCGGGTTATGCTATTGTAATGAGCGTTCTCTGTTTGGGCTGCTATTTGTATTGTGTGTTTTTCTTTTTGCACAAATGCTGAATGTACGTATCTCTCCTCCTCCTGGTATGATCTGCTGGTTGCTTCTTATAGCTGATTGAAGTTATTGTAGAAAATCCCTTCAGTTGCTCATAATCACCACTTTGATTTTCACCAAAAAAAAACTGCCTGTGACTGCTGCCATTTTATGATTGAAATAACTCTGACTATTCTCATTTAAGACTGAAAATGATCACAATTTATGCTAAATGTGTAACTGAAAGGAGGGCTGCTGATAACTATCATTCTATGCTTATCTGCCTTTTATTTTCTGATTATTTGCCTTTAGAAATACTTATCACTGCTGCTTAATAATAATGTTTGTAACTGAAACTAGCATATTCCAATAGGCAGCCATCTAACGTGTATTTCTCTTGAAATTTTGGTTGGTTTAGAATGAGTTAGCAACTATCGACCTGGTTCACCTAAAACCGATATCCTAGTGGGACCAATTCACAACTTAAGTGGAACTAACTGAATCAAAAGTGCCATGTATGATTGCATAGCTTATATCTAAGCAATGTTGAGATTCATTATGAATGTATGCAGGTATGTATCAAATTGCGGTATGTTTTGCTTCTGTGTAGCTGTCTGAATATGACTTGAGAGAATGATCTGAACAATACCAATTTATTGATCTTTTCAGCTCATCATGTGCTTGGATATTCCTCTGAGTGTGACCTGGAATGTTGCTAATACTCCTCTTCTTTCTATTGCCAAACCAGATAAATTCATTGTTATAAAGAGTCGTTATATACAGTTCTGGATCCAACATTATATACCTCATGTAAAGGATAATATGCCTATGGAACACTTTACTTTATTTCTTCTTTTTTGTTATGGTTGACCATTAAAACAGCTTTATCAAAGATCATGCAGAGATAGAAATGCTATCAATTATTATTACTTAAGTTCACCAACCATATCATGAATAACTTAAGCAAACCTTAAATGATTATTGCTTTTAAAATATGTTCCAATATGTACCAAAAACATGCATTCATAAGTTATCGAGTTGCTATTATCCACACCTTTCTTCGCCGCATTACGGAATGCCTTACAACATATAACACATACCAAAGAAAGTTGTCCGGTAGGACAAAATTGAGTGTTCACAGTTAAGATCTACTAGTACTTATAAACGGAAATAGATGGAAAGACATATGTTTATTTTTTCTTGTAACACATCAGTCCTGACATGCGACCAATCCTTCTCATGGACCCATAAATACACTAAGCGTGTTATCCTACCAACTTAAATATTCCTGTATTATTTTATTCCCCACAATGTTTGGTTGAGCGGTTGGTTTACTTGTGTTTCACACGACCCAAGCTCTCATACAGTGTGCACAATTTATCTCAATTCATGCATGAACCTCAAATTGAATATTGGGAAGCTAATCTACGGGTAATTTGGTTCCTAAAAGGTAATCCAGGACAAAGAATATTTCTTGATCGTGACTCTGACTTGCAACTTCACGGTTGGTGCGACTTAGATTGGGCTGGTTGTCCTTTAACCAGACGATCGGTTACTTGCTGGTTGGTGCAACTAGGTAACTCCCCTATCTCTTGGAAAATAAAGAAACAACAAACAGTTTCTCGGTCGTCAGGTGAAGCTGAGTATAGATCTATGGCCACCACTTCATGCAAGTTGAAATGGTTAAAAGGAATTCAATCCAACCTAGGGGTAACTCATAGCAAACCCATGATACTTCATTGTGATAGTCAAGCAGTCTTACATATTGCTAAAAACCCGATATTTCATGAACGTACCAAGCGTATTGAAGTAGATTGTCATTTTGTACGCAATGAAGTTCTCAAAGACAACATTCGCCCAACTTATGTCTCTACTACTATCCAACTTGCGGATATATTCACAAAAGCTCTGGGAAAACCGAAGTTTGATTTCTTCCTTAGCAAGTTGGGCATTCAAAATCTCCATGTTCCAACTTGAGGGGGGTATTAAGCTATATTTGGCAAGAAGTTATATCTTGGCAGAATAGTAGCACCCTCATTCATTTACAATTATATCAGATTTGATTTGATTTCTTATGTTATAATTACTCATGCTACTAATAAGGGTCACATGTAAATAGAATCAATAGCTGCAAATTTGAAAGGCACAATTCTAGGAACAACCATAGGAGTTTATTCATGTATATATGATATGGCATATCAATGCACAAAATGATCTGAACCATTTATCCTTTCAAATAACTTCTCAGTCACCCAAAGGAATTCATATATCAAACATGAAACTCTCATATAATAATAATTGGGTGGGGATCAACTTACTCCAAGAGTAAGTTTTAAATTTACTCCACGTCTTAGCCATCAATTCTAGGAAAATTCAATGGTTTAGATCTACCCACTAATTCAAAACGTTGGATTTTGCTAGAATTGATGGCTAAGATGTGGAATAAGTTTAAAAAACTTACTCATGAAGTAAATGAATCTCTCCTCATAATATTTATTGAAAAGGTAAAAGGTGAAACTTGCATTAGAAACAAGAAATGACCAAAAAGGGAACATATTTGGTGTCCCAAAAACTATATTAGTTTATATGATTAGTTGAAAATATATATTAAAATAGTTTAATAATTAAGTATTTATCTAATAAATGAAATGTTGTGGAACCCAAGTCGAACATCAAGACGGAAGAGATTCTGTATAAGGTTTAACCGATTTAAAGAGTTAAACCGTCCAGACGGATTAGATGATTTTAAATATAAGTAATAATTTTTATCTATAAATATATAATTATATATAAATATAAATTTATATCTATTTAAATTAAGATGTCCGATCCAATCCGGTCCAAATATTATATGTGGTTTCGGTTTGGATCAATTTTTTTATAAAAAATTAAAATTGGACATACACTCAAATATTAAAGTTTATGAAAAAAATAAGATATTGCATATGGGCCAAGATACAAAATTAAATTGAAAGGAAAAAACAAGAGGAAAACTTTATGAAGGACTTTTAGCTGCCTAACTTAAAAGCATCCACAAAGAGGAATAAACATATACTAACATCAAAATAGTCCAATGATCCAATCAATTGAAATAATTTCGTGTGAAGTAGTGTTTTTTACTAGCAATCATTATCATGCAACATGGAGATATTTTATGGGAAGGAATGAGAAATACATGTCAATACCGTGTCTCAAAAAATGACAAAATAATAAGCATAAAACAACGAAAAAAAATACTTAAAATGGTTAAACTTAAACAATTTCGGCCAGGTTTAGATCTAAGAGATGAAACTGAAAACCGGACCAAACTGATCGGTCTTTAAAAAATAAATCAAATACGATCCAAATACATTCAGTTTTTGCGGTTTCCATCTATTTTGGATCAGTTTTTTGTTTTCTTTTTGGACCGGTCTGGATTTGAACCCCGATTATTCCTTGCCCATAATAGCAGAGTTGTATGAGGTAGGAAGACCAGAAGAGGCATAAACCATACCAAAAAAATGCTTCTGAGACCTTTGGTCTCCATATTCATATTCATTAGTGAAACTACTACACCAAACACCAAAACCCAGTGTATATATTTTCCCTCTTCGAAAACCAACTTACCAATTAATGGATCATGAGCTTTAACCAAACCCAGCTAAGGTTAAAAGTAAAGTTTTTATCTTTGTTTTGTTTTTTTCTCAACCCATTTCATCCTTAAATAGCCTTGCACTTTGTGTTTCTCATAACACATTTCATTCTTAAATAACCTTGCAGAACACATTTCTTATACACATTGTGTCTGGACTTGCATTACACTTTCATCTTAGTATCCATAACTATGGAGAAGAGTCTTCACAAACTTGGAATGGTATTATTCATATATTTGTACATTTTTTGTGTGTTTTTATTTCCTTTTTTTGGAGTTAAGTGTTTCTTCTATATGGAGTCAACTGTTTCTTCTATATAGATTCTGATGTACTCTTTAATTCATGTTGAATCTTTCACAGTTACTCCAACGAAGGCACAAGAAGTCTCTCCTTGTAGCTCCAGAAAAAATCAAAGCTTGTGAGAATTAACTCAAGGGATTAGTTGTTATCATATAGTGATGTGTTCCCCTGGAGTCAAACAAATTTGACTCTTGAATTAATGTTCTTCTACTGCCTTTTAACTTAAGGGATTAGTTGTTGTAACGTGTAAGAGGGTGAGTTTGGCGCAAATTGTTGCGTAGTAACAATGAGGTCACAGGCTCACTTGTGGGGATAAGGCTATGTTTTTACCTGCATTTTTCTCTGTTTCGAATTTATGTGAAATAAATAATTATTTCTCACACCTTTTTTTAATGAGCGAGACATCCGCGCTCGGGCGAGAGCGTCAGAGTTGAAAAGCTGAAAAATTGCGAAATTCTCGCCCAAGCGAGCCATTCTCGCCCGGGGGAGGCTGCGCAGCTATAAAAGTAAAAGAGGGTTTTCAAAAATCCTAATCTTAATTTTCTTTTCTCTCCTTTCTCTCCCAACGGCGGCTCCACCCAAATGAACTATTCTTCTCTCCACTAAACATCAAAACTCATCAAAATCTATTTCTATTACTTCTTGGTGGCACATTTGGGAAATCTTGGAGGTGAAAAATGGAACAATGGAGATTGGAGAAGATGAAGGGAGATGTGACTCTTTTGTGGAGAAACGGAGCTTACGCAACCTAAGGTGAGGGAGAAGACCATTGTGGTCTTAAAGTATTTCATTAGAGTCGTCTTCTCTGATTTCCTTCAGGAATCGGAGAATGTTATCGAATAGAAACTCTCTTGGAAATTTGTGGTCCATTTGAGAGTCTTCATCTTTCATGAAGAGGTATTAGCCATAAATATGAGTATAGATGTGTATGAAAACCCTTTAGTTAAACTAAGAGTGAAATACTCATTTATGGTAATACACCGTCATAAAAGATGGTTCTATCGTTAACGGTGTGTATGTGTGATGATATTGTGATAACGGTAAACGATTGTGTGAACGATGAGTAATATGTTATGAGTTGTTTATTGTGATAAAAAGATATGAGTATACTTATGAAAATGATTAAGTTGTGAGTTGCTTATTGCTTATAAACATATATGAGTATGTTTGTAATAATGATGTTGTGATGAGCGGTTTATTGATGATAAATGGACATGATTATATTATGTGATGATGATTATGGTGTGAGTTGGTTATTTGTGATAAAAGGATAATGATTATGTTATCTGATGATGATGATGTTATGAAATGTTTTATTGTGGTAAGAAATGAGATGCATTGTGTTTAAGACATTGATGTGATATTTTGTGTTATGGTGATGTCTTGATGTGAGATTAATACAAGGGAAATGATGGTATTGTGAGTTTTATGTTGTTGTATGGAATGAGATGTAAATGATAAGTATTTCCATTAAATATGAGATGTGTTATAATGGATATATAATTGTATTGAATCGCCATTCGTGGTGTAGACTTGCCCTATGTGGTATTGTAGACTTGCCCTACGTGGTATTGGATCACCTTTGTGGTGTAGACTTACCCTGTGTGGTATCGAATCACCTTTGTGGTGTAGACGTGCCTGATGTGGTATTGAGTTGCCTTTGCGGTGTAGTCTTGCCCTGTGTTGTATTGGTTCTCAGGGTAATGTATGATTAGTTCATTGTGTGTAGCGTTGTCTTGTAAGTATTGTGGTACTTTGGAAAGTATTGTAATGATGTGTAAGTATGATATAGCTTTGAGTATAGCATGGTGATTGTTTTTTTTAAAGAGACTATTGTGTGGTAATCTTGATGAAAATTAAATGGATAAATGGTATGAGCATGTGGTTATAGGAATCGATTGAAGAACGAATATCCTATGGTATGTTGTATTGATTTGATTGAATTGTCTAAGTGAGATATGATGATTATGCTAATTGGATATATGAACATTATATGGTTTATTGTATTGATTGGTATATGTCTAATATGCTTGATTTTAGATGTTATGTAGAGTGTAATACTTTAATGTTATTACTCTATGTAATTCCACGCTACGGTCGCCGTAGTTGGTTCTTACTCCCTTTTTGCCTCTGCTTGTATGTGTTATGTATTGAAATTCAGGTGGCGGCTATAGTACATTGGATGCTCGCGAAGGAAGCACCGATTAGTGTAGTTACTTTAAGTACACAACATTGTAATTGAATAAGGCATGTAATATGAAGAACATGTTTAAGTGAATTTATGTATAAGTGACTTTCTCCTACATGTATAATGAAGTTATTTTGATGAGGTTAAATGAAAGTATTATTTGAGAAAGAATAATTGTATATAATATGTATGATAAAAGAAGTGTAATGATATGTTTTTAATGAATGAATACTTTTGATTATTTCCGCATTTGAATCATGAACATAAGTGATATTGGTATGCTCACAAGTTTTCCAAATCGTTTAAGTAATATATTTCAAAAGTAATCACTTGATTTTATGAATAAAGTTTTAAAATTTTTGAGGTTACACAGTCGGGTCCTTACAATTATAAGTAGGTCAAAAACACTGAATGAACATTATTATATAATAACATTAATAAATCCAAAGACCAAACTAAATTCAATGACTAGTTGGTAAAGAATTTGCATCTAAGGATTTAAGCCTTGAGATTGGCCACTTTCTGTAATGGTAGTCAAGGATAAGGGATGTAACCTTAGAATTTGCTTCACATGATCTGGTTATGGTAATTTCCACGCCGTTGTCTATTAATAACATTCTAGAGTGGTAAGATGATCTCGTCATGGTAATGACTATATCGTGTGGTTATGACTATATAATTTCATGTTAATGCTTCTTGATAAAAAAGATTCAAGAGTTTGGTAATTTAGTAAGTTGATCAAAATGCTCTTTTCCATAGATACGTGGATGGAAGGCATGGGAGGAGGAGACTTCATCTCGTGCGTTGAATAATATCGATGGTATGATGTCATGACATATTTAAGTGTGTTGTCTTCTAAGTGTAAAAGTACTAGTTCCATAGTTTTACTGATAAGTTTGGCAAATGTTACATTGCAAATGCTGCTATATGCTCTTTCATGTTTTTAATGGGTATTTTTATATGCAGATCTGCCTAGGTTCGAGTTTTCTCATCGAACAACATTTGTGAGAGCTCATGCCACTTTTTGGACAAGATACTCAATCTCCTTTTACATCGTAAGACACTACAAACTAGCTTTGTTGGAACTATAACACAAATGTGTTGGAATTTCTAACAATTTATGGGTCACAAATATAATTCTATAATTGTGTTTTAGCCATTATGTATTTAGCCAATATATATAAAATGGTCTTATGGATTAACTTGGTGGCTAAGGGCATATGTGTCATGAAATATTATGAGTGTAGATTCCTTCGGGCAATTTCTAGTTTGATGAAGGGACTGAATTAGAATATTGCAACTTAAGTGGTAACCGTTAATGTTACCTTTATGGGTTATGGTCCCCAGTTGCAGAGCAACGGGTTTTATTGAGTAACTGATGTTATAAGGATTGGTTTATGAGGATATGTGACTTATGTCATAAAACCAAGATATATAAAGGAAAAGATAAAGGCATAAGGAGGAGCTCTCTCACTTTTCACTTAAGACATTAAGGAACATCAGGAGCACTCTCGTTCTCTCTGGATTCCCCTCTAGCGGAGCGAACGGAAAACTATCAGGCTCTAGCAACCGGAACATCCTACAACCCACATACCTCGGAGCATTCGGAATGGCAAACCAAGGTATGCGTTTTCTTCTTCACTATGAAACCAATTGGGGTTTTTCTTCGGTCTGGATTAGGATTGTTCCATTAGGGTTTATGTATGGGCATAAACATTTGGTTTCGGAACAATGTCCTAATCATTCGGTTTCAGGGATACGATTAGGATTAATCGGAATTATCCAACAAGTGGTATCAGAGCCACCCCAATTTGGTTCATATGTGAAATTTGGGTTTTTTGTATGATGTTATTCATGTTTTCCCCAAATTGGGTTTTGTTTTGCAAAATTGATGATTGCTATAATATTATTTTGAAACATTAGCAATCATAATGCAATTTTTGGCTGTTTTGGGGTGAATTTTGCGAAAAAACCCGATGGAGAACCTCCATCTTCGTCAAAACCCTCGGGTAGACGAAGGGTTCTCGCTCAAGCGAGAAACCTGTCGCTCATGCGACGTTGAGGCAGTAGCTGCGACAAAATGGTTGGGTTCTCGCTCAAGCGAGAAACCTGTCGCTCAAGCGACGTTGAGGCAGTAGCTACGACAAAAGGAGTTGGGCTCTCGCTCAAGCGAGACCCCTCTCGCTCAAGCGAGATTCAGGGACAATTTTGGGGTCTTTTTCAAGTATATTTTGGGGCTTTGGTATCCTTATGCATTAAACATGGTTATGATATGGTTACCCGCTAAGTTGTCTGTTATTTCAAGTGAGCCAATTGAAGTGGAATGTCGCCAAAGTGACCTCTTTCATGGATATAACTCATAAGGAATATTAGATGTTGGTGTGTGTGGTTATTCATGCGGATGTTAGCTGGCCCAAAGGAAAGTTAATGTTTGGCCGAAGATCATACACACTGGCGATGATAAACATGTGATAATTATTCAGTTTTATACATGTGACTGATGAATCAATCCAAAGAGGGGTTCGTCAGTTGACATGTCTTATTATCAATGTTGATCATTGCAACAAGAGTACCACTTGCAGTTAATATTACTGTCCAAAGACTTGATATTAATGGTGCGCTAGGTATCTTGATTGGGACATACCATTGTTTATAGCATATTGATGATTTTGAGTTGTGAGCATGTTTTAATATATTGTCTTTTGTTCTATTCAGCACCATCTATTGCTTCTATATCTGCTAATCTGAATTCGGTTCCGGTCCTCAATGGAACAAATTTTGTGGACTGGAAAGAGAACATGGAAATTGTTCTTGGCTGCATGGATCTGGACTATGCATTAAGGGTAGAGCAACCACCTCCTCCTTTGGAATCCAGCACCTCTGAAGAGATGAAGGATTATGAGAGGTGGGAGCGCTCCAATCGCATGTGTCTCATGATTATTAAGCGCGGCATTCCAGAAGTCTTTAGGGGTACTGTCTCTGATAAGATAACAAGTGCCAAATTTTTCCTTGCTGAGATAGAAAAGCGCTTTGCAAAAAGCGATAAGGCGGAAACAAGTACTCTGTTACAGAACTTGATTTCCATGAGGTATCAAGGCAAGGGAAATATAAGGGAACACATTATGGGAATGTCCAACATTGTCTCAAAGCTGAAGGCTCTTAAGCTTGAGATGTCGGAAAACTTGCTCATCCATTTGGTTTTAATTTCTCTTCCTGCACAATTCAGTCAGTTTAAGATATCTTATAACTGTCAAAAGGAGAAATGGACTCTTAATGAGCTCATTTCATTTTGTGTGCAAGAAGAGGAAAGGATGAAGCAAGAGAGGACAGAGAGTGTCCATTTTGTTAGTACCTCTAAAGACAAGGGCAAAAAGAAAATGACTATGGAGCCCAAGAATGAAGCTGCAAAGGGTCCAGTGCAAAAGAAGCAGAAACAGGTTACTGTTTGTTTCTTTTGCAAAGAATCTGGACATTTAAAGAAGAAATGTGAAAAGTATCACGCTTGGCGTGCTAAGAAAGGTACATTTCTTGCTTTGGTTTGTTCTGAGGTCAATTTAACTTCAGTACCTGGAAACACTTGGTGGTTAGACTCCGGTTCAACTTCTAACATCAGTGTTTCATTACAGGGTTGCTTGAACTACCGAAAGCCTAATTTTGTTGAAAGATACATATTCGTTGGCGATGGGAAATCGGTAGAAGTTGAAGCTATAGGACATTTTAGGTTATTATTAAGTACTGGTTTATATTTGGATTTGAAAGACACCTTTGTTGTACCGTCTTTTAGACGGAACTTAATTTCTCTTTCTTATTTGGACAAATTTGGTTATTATTGTTCATTTGGAAACAATTCGGTTAAATTGTCTTTAAATTCAAATATTGTTGGAACTGGTACTCTTATGATAAATGATAACCTTTATATGTTGAATACTATAGCTGATTATAGCGAAACCTTGAATGTGGAATCACGTGGTACTAAACGTAAAATTGATAATAATAATTCAGGTGCATTATGGCACAAGCGCCTAGGTCACATTTCTCAAAAGAGGATTGAGCGTCTTGTGTCAGATGGAATCTTGGATTCCATTGACTTCACAGACCATAAGGTTTGTGTTAAATGCATAAAAGGTAAACAGACCAAACAATCGAAAACTGGTGCATATAGAGCTTCAGACGTCTTAGAATTGATACATACGGATATATGTGGGCCATTCCCTACGGCTTCATGGAATGGTCAACATTATTTCATATCATTCATAGACGATTATTCTCGTTATGCATACATTTTTCTTATTCATGAAAAGTCCCAATCAGTGGATGTGTTCAAAACTTTTAAGGCTGAAGTTGAAAATCAACTCAGCAAAAGGATAAAGTGCGTCAGATCTGATCGTGGTGGTGAATACTACGGTAGATATGACGGTTCAGGTGAACAACGTCCAGGGCCTTTTGCCAAATACCTAGAGGAATGTGGTATAGTCCCACAGTACACTATGCCAGGATCGCCTAGCATGAATGGTGTGTCTGAAAGACGAAACCGGACTCTTAAGGATATGGTAAGGAGTATGATTTGTCATTCTACCTTACCAGAGTCACTCTGGGGAGAAGCACTTAAGACTGCAGCTTATATTCTTAATAGAGTACCAACTAAAGCGGCTGCCAAAACACCTTATGAGCTTTGGACTGGGCGAAAGCCTAGTCTTAAGCATTTTCATGTGTGGGGATGTCCAGCTGAGGCAAGGTCTTATAGGCCTTATGAAAAGAAATTGGACTCCCGTACAGTGAGCAGCTACTTTATTGGTTACTCTGAAAAATCAAGGGGCTATAAATTTTATGATCCAAATTTAAGATCCATATTTGAGATGGGTACATCCACGTTCCTTGAGGATATTGAGTTTGAGGGGGAAGATAAGGTAAGAAACTTTGTCTTAGAGGAAGAATCGGTATCAATTCCAGATCCGATTCATATAGTTGCTTCTGATGAAGCAAATTTGGAACCTCTTCAAGACACTCTCCCTACTCAAGATGAGTTAGTAATTCATGAAGGACAAACTCAAATTCCTCAAGAATATGGACAAGAGTTGCAAGAGCATATAGCTTTGCGTAGATCCACTAGAGAAATGAGGAATGCAATTCCAGATGATTACATCTGTTTTCTCCTGGAACATGAGGGTGATGGCGTTATGGATAACAATCCTTCAAACGTTCGAGAAGCCATCCAAAGTTCCAATTCGAAAAAGTGGATTGAAGCAATGAAAGAGGAGTTTAAATCCATGCAAGACAATAAAGTTTGGGAACTTGTCCCATTACCAGAAGGAAAGAAACCCATTGGTTGCAAATGGATTTTTAAGACCAAGCGGGATTCTAACGGTAATGTGGAAAGGTATAAGGCACGTCTTGTAGCTAAGGGTTTTACTCAAAAGGAAGGGATTGACTATAAAGAGACTTTCTCTCCGGTATCATCGAAAGACTCTCTTAGGACAATCCTCGCTCTTGTAGCTCATTATGATTTGGAGCATCATCAGATGGATGTCAAAACAGCTTTTCTCAATGGAAACATTGATGAAAAGATTTATATGGTGCAACCAGAAAACTTTGTGCGGGAGACCCAAATAATATGGTTTGCATATTGACAAAATCTATCTATGGACTAAAACAGGCGTCTCGTCAGTGGTACCACAAATTTCATGAGGTGATTCTCTCATTTGGTTTTGAGATGAATTCAGTCGAGGATTGTGTGTATCACAAATTCAGTGGGAGCAATCACATTTTCTTGCTCTTGTATGTGGATGACATACTGCTTGCCACTAATGATGTGGGTACCTTGTTGGAAACCAAGTCATTTCTCTCCAGTAATTTTGAAATGAAAGATCTTGGTGAAGCTTCTTTTGTATTAGGAATTCAGATACACCGAGACAGATCTCGGGGTATTCTTGGATTATCACAGAAAAGCTATATAGAAAAGGTACTTAAAAGATTTGGCATGCAGAATTGTAAACCAATGGATACTCCAGTTACTAAGGGAGACAAATTTAGTCTCAATCAGTGCCCTAAAGGAAATCTGGAAATTCAGGAAATGCAAAAGATCCCTTATGCATCAGCTGTAGGGAGTCTAATGTATGCTCAAGTATGTACGCGTCCGGATATAGCGTTCATAGTTGGGGTTTTAGGCAGATATATGAGTAATCCAGGAATGGATCACTGGAAAGCAGCCAAAAGGGTCATGAGGTACTTAAGGGGAACAAAAGACTATATGCTCACATATAGGAGATCAGACCAATTAGAGATCATTGGGTATTCTGACTCCGATTTTGCGGGATCCCAAGACAGCAGACGATCCACTTCAGGCTATGTATATCTGTTAGCAGGTGGTGCAGTTTCTTGGCGCAGTGCCAAGCAAACTCTTGTGGCTTCATCCACAATGGCAGCAGAATATATAGCATGCTATGAGGCATCACATCAGGCGACATGGCTGAGAAATTTTGTCACTGGGCTGCGGATTGTGGAAGGAATTGAAAGACCACTAAAGATATACTGTGACAATAAGTCAGTCGTGTTGTTCTCTAATAACAATAGGAGTACAGCAAAGTCGAAACACATCGACATAAAGTTCCTAGTTGTTAAGGAGAAAGTACAAAGCGGACAGCTTTCCATAGAACACTTAGGCACTAACTCCATGATTGCGGATCCTCTTACAAAAGGTATAACTCTCAAGGTCTTTCATGAGCATACTGCTCAAATGGGTGTTCTACAATGTGAGGATCATTTGGTTTAGTGGGAGTTAGAACGTGTATACACTTTTATGTTTTATGGAATTTCAGTATTATAGATGAATACTTTGTATTCAAACTTCAGTTGATTAATCATTCGGTTTGGTATTCTGTCATTATGCTTTGTACGATAAGGTTTTATGTTATAATTAAGGATCTCACTAAAGTAAAGTAGGACCAGTTGAAAATTGACATGTAAAGACCATATTCATGTGATTTTCACGCTACACATTTCATGATGTATCTATGTCATTTGGTTGTGTCAAAGTTGGTGATCATTGTTGAATTAGTCATGATTGATATGACGAAGTTCACTGTGGTTCGATACGGAGACGGGACTAATGGACGAGATAATTTGGGTATGCCTGTGACATAATGGTATATTAAGCGCGCAATAAGGATAACACGTATGGTGAATCATATGTGTGACCAGTGGGAGATTGTTGGAATTTCTAACAATTTATGGGTCACAAATATAATTCTATAATTGTGTTTTAGCCATTATGTATTTAGCCAATATATATAAAATGGTCTTATGGATTAACTTGGTGGCTAAGGGCATATGTGTCATGAAATATTATGAGTGTAGATTCCTTCGGGCAATTTCTAGTTTGATGAAGGGACTGAATTAGAATATTGCAACTTAAGTGGTAACCGTTAATGTTACCTTTATGAGTTATGGTCCCCAGTTGCAGAGCAACGAGTTTTATTGAGTAACTGATGTTATAAGGATTAGTTTATGAGGATATGTGACTTATGTCATAAAACCAAGATATATAAAGGAAAAGATAAAGGCATAAGGAGGAGCTCTCTCACTTTTCACTTAAGACATTAAGGAACATCAGGAGCACTCTCGTTCTCTCTGGATTCCCCTCCAGCGGAGCGAACGGAAAACTATCAGGCTCTAGCAACCGGAACATCCTACAACCCACATACCTCGGAGCATTTGGAATGGCAAACCAAAATATGCGTTTTCTTCTTCACTATGAAACCAATTGGGGTTTTTCTTCGGTCTAGATTAGGATTGTTCCATTAGGGTTTATGTATGGGCATAAACATTTGGTTTCGGAACAATGTCCTAATCATTCGGTTTCTGGGATACGATTAGGATTAATCGGAATTATCCAACAAAATGTAAAAGACTGTTAAAAGATAACAAACGACCATACTTTAGTGGCAATTTTTTAGGTACACACATAAATTGGGTATTGAGAAAAATAATCATGTTCAATCCTTGCAAATATTTTAATATCGTAATAGGATAAAATGGTCTTTTAAACTAGGTGTTTGAACTATAATGGAAGATGAATGTTGCAATCTTGTTTTTTGACTCTTCTTGCAATCTCAGAAAATGTTGAGATTATTTAATAAAAATTAATATAAGTTAGTTGAGTTTTTTAATTGATATATCAAATTTTGACACCCGTAACACGTGGAATGAAAAGACCTTGGTTTTAGTTATTGTTGAAATTCTCGCATATTTGAAATCTTAGAAATATTTGAAGTTGATGGTAGGATGAGTGTCAGTTTTTGATTTTCTTATGTACTCTCTAACTCATGTTGAAACTTTCACAGTGGCTCCTTCAAAGGCACAAGAAGTCTCTCGAAGCCTATTTAAGTTTATCATTTCTATTTTATTTTAGTTTATTTAGTTTAGTCGTGCAATAATCATGCATGGATCATGCAATAATCGTACATGGATCGCGCAATAATCGTGCATGGACAATATATAGTCGTGGATAATCGTGCATGAACAATATGATTCAACCTTTGCATTGTGAATTGTGCTATTTTGCATTCATGTCTATCTCAAAGTCTAAAATGTTGTGTTTTTGTGTGGTTTCTTGGTTATGTTATGAAGTTGGTTTGAGTATGGGTTCTTCATACGAGGTGGGTAGTGGAAGTTCTAGAGAACTTGATAAAACACCTACACGAGCTCTTGCATGTGTCTGCACTATCTTCATCTTAATATCCATAACTATGGAGAAGAGTCTTCACAAACTTGGAATGATATTATTCATATATTCGTACATTTTTTGGGTGTCTTTTTACTTCCTTTTTTAGGAGTTAACTGTTTCTTCTATATTGGTTTTAATTCTTGTCTAATCCATTCAGTCTACTTTTGTCGTAAAGCAAATGACTTTTTCTTTTGTCGATGCTTGTGTTCTATGATTTTGCTGTAATAAAATGTTCATTGTTTGTTATATATCTGGATGATGAGCTCTATAGAACGGTCCGTTCCAATTTACTAGTCATAAATCATTTACCATCTTTGAATAAGATATACTCTATTCTAGTGTAGAAAGAAAGAGTGTGAAGCATCACACGAGACATAGATGAGAGACCAGAAGCCATGGCCTTCGCTGTCCAAAATAAACGCAAAGATAAAATGGCGTTAGAACAAAAACAAATTTGTATGCATGCACTGTGGTAAAACAGGACATGATGAGGCAGGTTGTTTTCTACTAATCGGATACCCAAAATGGTTGGGTGAATGACCCATAAATGATGAGAAAGCTGGTGGAAGAGTAAGAGGGCAGAACTACATTGGGTCAAGCAGTGGGCACACACAAAGGGGTCCAACACGTGCACATGTTGCCCAAAATTTAGGATCCATCATTGGTGGGGATGTCGAAAATTCAGTTACAACCGTATTGAGCAAGGATCAGTGGAAAACTCTGATAGAAATGATTAACAATTCAAAGGTCACTCAAAATGAAAACATAACCGGTAAGACTGAACTCAATTCATGGATCCTCGATAATGGGGCATCTAATCACATAACAGGAACCTTGCAACATTTGTTTGAGGTGAGGAAAGTATATGGGTGCCCTGTTGGACTTGCAAATGGGCATATTGTCACGTCTACTAAAGAAGGAATAATAAGACTTACTGATAGTTTAAAACTTGAAAACGTGCTTTATGTACCTCAATTAAATTGCAACTTGATTTCTATATCACAATTGTCAAATGAATCAAATTGTAATGTCCAATTCACTACTAAATTGTGTGCTATACAGGACCGAACCTCGAAGATGTTGATTGGTGTGGGTGAACGAAGGAGTAGACTCTACTTCTTCCGGGAAGTACCCAAAGTGAAGGCATGCAAAGTTGAAGGAATGAATCAACTAGATGTGTGGCACAAGCGATTGGGACATCCATCTTGGAAGACTACTCAGTTGGTTTCTAATGTTAGTGGGAGTAGAGTTAGTAATTTGAAAAATAAAGTTTGTGACACATGCCAAAGAGCTAAACAAACTAGAGAATCATTTCCTTAAAGTAATTATCAAGCTTCTAATACATTTGATTTGATACATTGTGATTTATGGGGAGCATATAGAACTCGTTCCTCTTGTGGTGCTTCCTATTTCCTTACTATTGTTGATGAATGCTCACATGCAATGTGGATATTCTTGTTGATTGATAAGAAATAAGTAACACGAATACTAACCAATACTTCCTTGAGCTTAGAAAATACTTCCCTGAGCTTGGGATTGTTCTTCAAACTTCATGTACGAGCACACCTCAACAAAATGGGAGGGTCGAAAGAAAGCATCGCCAAATTCTAAATGTGGCATGAGCTTCGCGGTTTCAAGGTAACTTACCTATTGAATTTGAGGGTGAGTGTGTGTGTTGATAGCAGGATATTTGATCAATTGCACTCCAAACATGGTTTTAAAGGGAAAAACTCCATACGAAGCACTACATGGGCAACCTCCTTCTTATGCTCACTTGTGTGTTTTTGGATCCTTATGTTTCTCGCGCAACCAAACTATGAATGGAGACAAATTCGCAAGTCGCAGTCGTAGGTGTGTCTTCATTGGGTATCCTTATGGACAAAAAGTTTGGAAAGTTTATGATCTTGAGACACATGATTTTTTTGTATCACGAGATGTTCATTTCTCCGAGACACAATTTCATTCTCTTGTCAAGAAACAACACAATGTTCTTCTTATTCCACTATTGACAATGTTGGTGGGGAGAATCACATCGATGATCAGGAAGATACTCCAATAAAGTCATTGACAAAAGTGCATGAGAAAGTCATCGATACTATAGAAATAATTGATGCAACTACTTCTAATGGCGACTCTCATATCATTCATATTGCAGAGACCACTGCAATAGATATAGTTGGGACACTCGAGGGTCCGAACATGGAGATCTCCAGTGCTCATGAATTGTTAGGACCTGGGTGTCGGGTAAAACAATCATCTACTCGATTATAGGAGTACATGACAAACACAATTCAAAAGTTGAGTCCTTCCTCTTGTTCATCAGCTCAATCACATCCTTCAGGTACACCCTATCGTATTGCACACTATGTAAATTGTGAAAAAATCTCCTTGCCACACAAACATTTCCTTGCAGCAATTAGTATAGAAAAGAAGCCACTCTTCTTTCATGAGGCGGTGAAAGACATTTGTTGGAGAAAAGCAATGCAAGATGTGATTCAAGCTCTTAACTGCAATCATACATGGAGGGTGCAACACCTACCACCCGGGAAGAAAGCTCTTAGGTGCAAATGGGTGTATTGCATCAAGTACAACTCAGATTACACAATTGAACGATTTAAAGCTCGATTGGTTGCACTCGGAAATCGTCAAGTGTAAAAGATCAACTATACTAAAATGTTCGCATTAGTCGCAAAAATGGTCACGATATGAACTATATTAGCTATAGCAGCAACCAAAACTTGGGAACTTCACCAAATGGATGTACACAATGCATTTTTACATGGTGATCTAAATGAAGAAGTTTTCATCAAAATTCCTCTTGGTTTTTCAGCTTCAAAGCCAAACATGGTGTGCAAACTATGCAAATCACTCTATGGATTAAAACAAGCTTCAAGGTGTTGGTTTACCAAGCTCTCTACTGCCCTAAAGTCTTATGGATTTCAGCAATCATATCTTAATTATTCTTTGTTTAGTTTGCACCAAAAAGGCATCCAACTTGTGGTTCTTATCTATGTGGATGATTTAATAATTGTTGGGAATAATCTTAGCGTGTGTTTCCATATGAAAGATCTTGAGGTATTGAAGTATTTTCTAGATATTGAAGTTTCCAGAAACCCTATAGGTATTTTCCTGTGTCAACGTAAATACACACTTGATATCATCTCTAAAGTTGGTCTTCTAGCCGCTAAAACCGCATACACTCTGTCAGAGCAAAATCATCGACTGTCCCTTGCTTCTGGTCAACTTCTTGCAAATCTTGAACAATATCGATGTTTGGTTGGGCGGTTGATTTACTTGTGTTTCATACGACCTGAGCTCTCATACAATGTGCACACTTTATCTCAATTCATGCACGAACCTCGAATTGAACATTGGGAAGTTGCTCTATGGGTAGTTCGGTTCCTAAAAGGTAATCCAGGACAAAGAATATTTCTTGATCGTGACTCTGACTTCCAACTTCACGTTTGGTGCGACTCAGACTGGACTGGTTGTCCTTTAACCAGACGGTCCGTTATTGGCTGGTTGATGCAACTATGTAACTCCTCTATCTCTTGGAAAACAAAGAAACAACAAACAGTTTCTCGGTCGTCAGGTGAAGCTGAGTATAGATCTATGGCCACCACTTCATGCAAGTTGAAATGGTTAAAAGGAATTCAATCCAACCTAGGTGTAACTCATAGCAAACCCATGATACTTCATTGTGATAGTCAAGCGGCCTTTCATATTGCTAAAAACCCGGTATTTCATGAACGTACCAGGCACATTGAAGTAGATTATAATTTTGTACGCAATGAAGTTCTCAAAGACAACATTCGCCCAACTTATGTCTCTACTACTATCCAACTTGCGGATATATTCACAAAAGATCTGGGAAAACCGAAGTTTGATTTCTTCCTTAGCAAGTTGGACATTCAAAATCTCCATGCTCCAATCTTGAGGGGGGGGGGGGGGGGGGGGTATTGAGTTATATTTGGCAAGAAGTTATATTTTGGCAAAATAATAACACCATTATTCATTTACAATTATATCAGATCTGATTTGATTTCTTATGTTATAATTACCTATGCTACTAATAAGGGTCACATGTAAATAGAATCAATAGCTGCAAATTTGGAAAACACAATTCTAGGAACAACCATAAGTGCTTATTCATGTATATATGATATGGCATATCAATGTACAAAACGATCTGAACCATTTCTCCTTTCAAATAACTTCTCAGTCACCTAAAGGAATTCATATATCAAACATGAAACTCTCATAATAATATTTGGGTGGGGTCAACTTACTCCAAAAGTAAGTTTTTTAAATTTACTCCATATCTTAGCCATCTATTATAGGAAAATTCAATGGTTTAGATCTACCCACTAACTCAAATCATTGGATTTCCCTAGAATTAATGGCTAAGATGTGGATGTTGTCAATAAATCTTTGTTCATAATATTTATAGAAAATGTAAAAGGTGAAACTTGCATTAGATTGAAGGAATGACCAAAAGGGGAACATATGTGGTGTCCAAAAAACTATATTAGTTTATATGATTAGTTGAAAAAATATATTCAAATTAAGAGTTTAATAATTAAGTATTTATCTGATGAATGAAATGTTGTGAAACACGAGCCCAACATCAAGAGGGAAGATGTTATGTATAAGGTTTAACCGATTTAAACAATTAAACAGTCTGGTCGGACCAGATGATTTTAAATATAATTAATAATTTTTATCTATAAATATATAATTATATATAAATGTAAAAATTTATATAATTATTAATTTTATATAACTATATTGAAGTAACATATTTTCATTTTTTTGGACCGAAGTAAAACAAAACAGTAGAGTAATATTCAATTTTTTTTTAAATTTTAAGTAAACCATCCGGTTCACTTCACGAGTTATTCCGATTTAATCGGGTTTAGCATGGTCGAACCAAAATTTCTACAACTCAAAACTGTTCAACTACTCATTCAATTAAGACTATAAACTAAAACCGTTTTGAATTGTCAGGTTATCAAAACACTGGAGGAATGCAAAAAAGATATGTTGGAAATTAACATGGCATGTTAATCTTAGATCTTACAGGCCCTTATTACCCAATCAGTTAGGTTTGGCCCAATATATAAAGAAAGAGGTACACTTTTTGCAAAACCCTCTTCGCTGCATTCTCCTCTTGAAAGAAGAAGAGGTAGCAGCAATTCCTTAACCTAGTCGCGATTATGGGAAAGGTGCTAATGAGTGAGAATCAAGAATTTCCTGAAACGGAGAGCGATGATTTCACTGATTCTCAGTTAATTTATCATGTTCGAGATGCACTTGCTTCAGTCACTTCGGTTGATGGTGGTGATAGGGAGAATTATGATGAACTCGTTGGTTATTTACATCCTAAAAAGTATCTTAATCCTCATGAAATTGCTTTGCTTGTGGTATTTTTCTTAAACTTCAATTTATAACAAATTATGTATTACTCTTATATGCTGTTATATTTGTATTATATATATGTATATGGTTTCAGACTACTTTGAAGGCGCTTTCTGGAGCAGCTTCCTATATTGATTCTTCTTATCATGAAGCTCTTCTTTTCGCTGTAAGTTCTTTTTTACATGTTATTTGTGTTCAGTTTTTTTATAAGTTTTACTTCTGTTGTTCACTGATTCTGTTGTTGACTGCGTAACATAACCTTCGTAATTTATTCGGGCTTGGCTTGGGCTTCAACTAGTGTTATTAAGGCTTTATTGTTGTTGTTGGTGACATGTTTACTTATTCGTGATACGGATCCGGTATGACACATGATTAGACATCATGGTATGAAGATGTAAAAGTATTGAAGGAATGGATATACAAGATATTAAATTAGCGTGGGATTAACATGAAAGTGTAGATTTTATATTCGAGGGAGATAACAATTTTAAAGTTGGTACAAATCATTACAAAGTATTAACATGATAAAAATGTATTATATATATATAACTACCCTATACCTATAATGCTTGCAAATTAAGATGCTTTAAACCACATAAATGTATAATATTGTTAGGAGTGTTTGAAAATGTTCGTGAAGTGTTCGATATCGTCTCATGTTTAGTGTAGACAATGCATAGCTATTAGGAAGTGTCTGTGCTGCTTAATAGCCATTACCTCTTCATGCTGTGTTTCATACTTCAGTTTATTAATTCATGCAGGTGGATCACAATAACTAATCAATATGAGTTTCTTGATAAAATTGTTTGTCCAGGTTTCAAGAATGAGCTTGTGGAATTATGGGACAGATGTTATGGATGCACTACTTGAACTCATCATCTCTTTGGTACATGAATTTATTGCATTACCTTGGATCCTTGTAATTATTATTAGAGCAATTTGTTGATTTTTTAAATTTTGCTGTCTTATTTTTTGTGCAGGCTGCTTCCAATGGAAAATATATAGATTGGTGTTTGGAGATGCTCGTGAAGAATTTTGTGCCACCTTATTTTGACATCCTGAAACACGAGAATGGAATTGACAAGAAGAATAATGTTCTGTCTCGGGTGCATGCTGCTTTGAAAGACATAGCAGATTTGGTTCCGCTTGCCCCCTTGCGACTATCTCCAATCGTCGTCCAGAGGATGCCAAGTGTCTTCAGTAAGGAACCTGTGAGTTCAATCTGTACCTTCTTTTAAAGATTTCAAGCAACTGCTTGTGCTAGATACTACTGCATATAATTTATTTTCTGTTTCCATATATATCGGGGTGTCAATATACTAATATTTCAGATTGCATTATACCATCCATACTCGCCAATTTTAAATTCAGCATCTGAGCTGTTCAGCATTTCCATTTTCTAAATTTTATGAATGACTTCATGGTTAATTAACTGTCGGCGTCATTAATTATTACCTTTGCAACATGAATTTTGTAGGATCTGTTCGTGTTCCATTTCCTCCCTTGTGCTTAATTCTCTCCTTTGACAATGTGAAATGGCTCGTATTCATTTATTTACTTATTTAGTATGCATCTTTATTTCAAAATGATATTATCAAAGTTCTTATTAACTATTATGAGAGTTTCAGTTGTTCAGTTTTCTATTTTGTTTTTGTGTGGCTCTGTCATCCATACCAAAGAGAAACTACCTTTTGGTTGTAATCTTTCTCATCAATGTTCACTTGCTTCTATTTTTCTTGTAGGAGATTGTCGCGTATGTGGAGAATATGTTAAGGCTGGAGAGTGGTGCAATTGGAGAAATTGTCAGTGGTACAATGCTGCCTGCCCTTGTGGATAGGTTGATAGAGTTGGATGTAAGTTGTTAAAGCCTCCCTTGAATTTTCTGCCAAAGCAATGGTGATTGGTTAAAATTGAATTTAAAAATTAAGATGCTCCATTAAATTAATTATACCTGACCTTGTAGGTGGAAATTGGATGGGATGGCCTCTTACAGGAAGATGCCAAAGGCATGTTTGAAATGGAGCTGGAAGATGATGCTGACATTGAATACGATGATGCGAAATACGATACTTTGGTATGGTCCTTATATTTCATTTGAAGTTCATGTTGCAGTCTTATGATGAAATGGAACTTTGAAAATTAAGATACTCCATTGAATTGAATTGGCATAACATGGCTTGTCTGATTTTTATTCATTTATGCTTCTCAGTGTGTTACCAAGTGAGTTTCTTTTGTTTTTTAATCTATGTTCCACCCTCACAAATTTTTCCA
Organism: Lupinus albus; assembly: GCA_009771035.1. NCBI lineage: Eukaryota > Viridiplantae > Streptophyta > Magnoliopsida > Fabales > Fabaceae > Lupinus > Lupinus albus. The sequence goes on along the minus strand of CM020007.1, from coordinate 14,329,815 downwards.
TAAGATAATAAACTGTTATGGCCTGAGTGAGGTTGTCACCATGTCCTCATAATTTCACACTCATCAAAATCTCCCTGACTCCTACTATTGGTTTGAGATGATTGTATCATTAAGCAGATACCAATGCTTGCTGCTTAAACAAACACTTGTGGAGAAGCCAGTGGTGGATGATGTGTATCTGTGAATGTTTCTTTCTGTGGCCATCTTTGCAGTATGAAGTTTGAGATTTGTCATCATGCCCTTCACTTTTGTTCTTCTATAAGCTTTATCGGTTATATACGCTGTAGAAAATGCACTTTGATGTGCATGTGATTAACTGCTTGCAGTTCGATTAGTTTGATCACTGCACTATTGCATGATCTGTCACAAGATCACACCCTTTTCTGTTTTCCATTGTTTCTATCAGCATTTCCGTAGCAAGAGAGAGAAGAGGGATGGAAGGGTAAAGTCAGAAGTTGTGAGTTCAGTTGAAATATAAGTCTCGATCAAACATAGGTTTCCGAATTGGTTGGGTAAGTTTGAGAGTCCTGGTGAATCGATTTTGTAATTTTGACAGAGTATGCATGTTTACAAGGCTTTTAAAGCAGCCTTTTGCCCCGTCGAAATACGAAGGGCCTTATTATGGTGTTTGCCTGTTTCCCTTTCAGGCTACCATGCCAAGCTGAGTGGTACTCACGCTTGGCTTGACCAGGCCATGGTTCAGGTTGAGCAGCTTTGTGAAGTGGCAAAACTTCACACGGTGAATACAGGTACTTGGCTGTTTGTACGTGGTATGCTAAGCAGGAAGTGAGCATGTGTGCTTGCTGTGAGAAATATTTATGCAACCATTCTAGTTATTTCTTGCTCATGTCTTAATTGCAATGATTACTTAGAGCCTGTTTTTTTGGGTGTTTATTTATTAAAAAATCATCTTTGACATTCATATGCCTTTTGGGTTGGGCTTTAATAAAAATATTTACCTGGAAATAAAGCTGAAATTCCACTGTTATGTTTTTCAGCTTTCGATAATAAAATTGTACCAAAAATGTTGATAGAGAGCATCACTTTTTATTAAAGCCTGAACAAACTGCCTCTCGAGTTTGTCAATTAGTGTGATATATTTTCAGACTCATGTAGAAGACTGAGATCTTTGTCGCTTTATCATGATTTCCATTTATTGTGTATCTCCGTACCAGTAACATTCCTAAGTGGGTAGAGGAGACAATTCTTTGGTTGAGCTTTTATTAAAAACATTTATATGGTAAAAAAGAAACGAAATTCAGCTTTTAGGAAAAGCACAAGAGGTGACTGAGCAATTACTTTGCCTAGACTTAGGTGTATCTTCTGTTGTCTTTAATTACTAGTACATGTGATCCCAGTTTGATTTTATCGACAACAATAGTCAATTGAGCTCTTATCCTTAAATGAAGGATAAACATCCTTTCAAGAGACTGATATGTGGGTTTTGCATACTGCTTTCTATCTGTCTGTGCATTGTATGTGTTTTTGAATTCTTGGAGTCTTCTAAATGCCCACTTTCATAACTTCTCCTATTCTTATGTTGAATGGGTGTGGCATCCATCAAATTGTCTCTTTCTTTGTTAGTTCTTGAGATTAAGTGGATAGGAGTACCACTTGTTCTCCTAATTTCTGTCTCATTATTAATAAATTTCTTTTGCTGATAAAAAGAAGTATGTGTGTTTTTCTTCCTCAAGATAATAGTTCAAGGTCCTTGAAGATTGATGCAATTATTGTATATTGTTATATCTTGTAGGAATATATGTTAACCTATTTTCACTATATTATTAATTAACTAGGAAATATAAACTAATTCTCATTATACATAGTCAATATTCAATATCTTTGTAATAGAGATATACTCTCTACTTTTGGCTTTCCACTTATATTTCCCATGGCTAATGTGTCGTTTCATGGTATTTGGTGTTCAATTTTACAGAGTTCATCAGAGTTATTGTTTAGGAAAAGCTTACAAGGCAATTTGGTTGTTGAGAAATTAGATAGCTTAATGGTTCTGACCTTTTTGCATCTTGAGTCCTGTCAAAGCAGTGGCCGCTTGGCTGAGGTATTTAAATATATACACATACAACATTCTGTAATGCTTGTATCTAATCTGTGCATGCTTTAGTGATATACTTAATTGTTATTTGTTATTGTTACGTACTCATTAAATTTTTTGATTAGGTATTCAATGTTTTACTGGGATCATTTAGGAGAACTATATTGAATGCATACAAGTCAAAGTTTACCCAGGTACAGTTTTTTTCCTTCATTTTTTTTATTCTAACTTGTTTGTGCCATGTTCCTTGTTGGTACTATTTTTGTGAAATGCATTGTCACTGCTTATATTTCTTAATTGCAGTTTGTGATGTTCTATGCCTCTGCACTGGATCCTGAAGAGTGTGGTGTGAAATTTGCCAAGGTTCTTTTGGAGATGTTTGTTTCTGATGTTAATCCCCCTATTACTAGGTAACTGATTTGCCATGATAAGCCACTATTAATTATTTTCGACTATCGTGTGTTGTGGCTGCTGTTTCAAAATGGGGGTCTTTGCAGCTGCAACTTTATTTTATTGCACTGTCTTTTTCTCCTGATCTTGAAATGATTTTTTATGTTAATGAAAGACTTCCATGGAAGCTTTATTTTGGGGCATATGTTGCCATATGTTGTTCACATGTAACTTATCATGTTGGTAATTGTCTTCATTTATTCCAGGATGAGTGCTGTTGCATATCTTGCTAGTTACTTGTCCCGTGCGAAGTTTATTTCAGCTGCACTGGTTGCTAGCATCTTACAAAGGTATGTAAATATCAGTGTCCATTACTAAATTGACTGTTTTATAACAAAATATGGAAATTGGTAATTGATGTGACTATCTTTTGTTGAGGTTTCAGTTTGGTAGGTTGGTGTATTGACTATTGCAACTCACATGACTTCGATATGAACCCACGAGCACATCAAGTTTTCTATTCTGCGTGCCAGGTATGTCCAATCTGGGTGTATTCTGTCATTTAACTTGGAAAAAGGAATCCGATTACTTGCGAACTTCCGTCAATGTGTAGTTTAGTTAGTATGTATTTTTTGACTCTTTGCCTTCTCTTATTCTGCACTTTGTCATTTGATTCATTGGCCATGTCATGATTATAATCAACTAGTTAGGCTTCCTGGTAAATGTCCACGGTATGGTGGGAAAACTTCTATTTTTGCCCTTAACTGCAAAGTTTTATCATGTTGAAGCTATCATCGTTCTTATTTTGCAATGAATTGAGGTTTTTATTCAATATTTCGTTTTGTGGGCAGGCTATAATGTATGTTTTATGTTTTCGTCTGAGATCATTGATGGACATTCCAAGGCTCAAATATCAGATTCAAAAAATGCCCATAGAGTCAATCTTGAAACATAAATTGTGTCCCTTGAAGGTAAGGAACCTTCTAGAAAGCTGTTTACATATAGGATTTTGTTGATAAAGTGATAGACTATACCTTATGATGATGATGCTTCACTATAACAATGCTTTGGAGCCTAATATAAACTTTTTAAACAGGTGTGTTTACCTACTATAGTTGAGGAATTTCTTAGACAGGCAAAGGCTGCTCAACTTTTTATGACATCAGAGTCATTTGTTTTCAATGATTTGCTCGAGTCGGATCTTTCCAGGGCTTTTGGTGGAATGGATAGACTTGACATGTTCTTCCCATTTGATCCATGTTTGTTGAAGAAAAGTGAAAGGTTGGTAACCTTAGGTTTCTGCAAGTAACAAGTCACCAAAACATTTTTCCTTGTTGAATTGTTTGCTCATCTTGCTTTTACTCTCTGTTCCAACTGTCTATGTTGACTTACTGCAGCTACATAAAGCCACATTTTGTTCGTTGGTCAAAGGTGAAAACTACATACGATAGTGACAATGGCGACTTAAGTGATAGTGGGAGTGATGTATCAGATGATGATTTCGGTGACGGGGATGCAGAAGAAATGATTGATGATGATATGATGGTGAACATTGTAGGTATTGACTTGAACAGAATGTCTATCACACCCAAAAATAGATCATTCAGACAATTAGAACAGTCTACGCGAATGCCAGCATCAATTCGACCATCCACTACTCCAGGGTCTCTGTAATTTCTATCTGCATTTTATCTTCTTTTTACAACTTAGCAAACTTTTTTATTTTGAAATGTTATGTGAACTTAGATGTAGGAACTCAACTTGGTCTTTCTCAAAACTAAACAACAAAAATCTTTGATAGTGTTCTTTGCTCTGTTATTGGTTCAATTGTAGTTGTAGATTTTGCATCAATGTTGTTCACTTTATGTTGAAGAAAATAGCAAGAGAGACCAACCATTTAAGATTCCATTCCCAGTTATCTTGTAATTATTTTTGTATTGGTGACAAGGTACTTGAAACCACTGAGTTGTTTTAGAGATCAATGTTTTGTCAATAATCGTTATTTGTGATAGAGCGTTATGATGTTCGATTTATATAGCCGATCCTATCTTCTAAGACTAAGACTTAGTTGTTAGACCTAACTACAAAAGCTTGTAGTGCTTGCTGAAAGGTTCAGAGTGAAAGGTACTAATGCTATTTACACAGTTGATCTGGTTGGTAATGCACGATTGATGAGCTTGAGTTTAAGCATATAATGTTCCATGTTGGTTTACAAATTTATTTGTATTATATTTTTAAGTTCATTAACTTGATATTTAATAAACCTGTTTTAGTAAATAAAAAATAATGCGAAATATGATATGATTATTTTGTATATCTAAATACAAACCTATAACAAATAATGTGTAATTTCTATTCATTATAAAATGAATTTTTTAATTTGGAAGAAATAAATTATAATGGGAGAAATAAAAAATATATGAGATTATACTAATATTTATAGTTACTCATAAGTTATTAATGTCGCCGATAAAATTCAAGCGTGAGTTGACATGTTTAAGTAATCAATTAAGTTTGATTATTTAATTAACCAATCTCAAATAATTTATGAATAGGTGGACTTGTTTGTACTTCAATACCTATATCAAATGAAATAAACTGATGAGGTATAATTTCAACTCAAAAAATGATTAGTTTATGTGGTGGAATTTGTAAAAAGGATGTTCATTGATATTTTTAAGAAACTAAAATAAAGGTATTTCAATATAATTTTTATAGGAGAGTTGCAAACATTAGAGGAATAAGGATGAAGAATAAGGTGTACCAGAAACATATTGTTACCTCTAAATGCCAAGGCACCCACTTTCTTTTTATAAATAAATGGTGTACATTTTGCATATTTTCTCAACAATGTCACTCCAATTAATCACATACCCATGCTTCACAGTATGAAACTAAAACTATGTTATAAATAAATAATATTGCAATGTAATAATTGCTGAGCTAAGTCAAAAAGTTTTATTACTTGTATGATTTTAAAGAAGTGTAAATTTAAAAGAATTGTGGGGTATTAGACCTAACTAGTATGATATGAAATATATAACCTAAGAATACATTGAAACTAATTTCCAGAACTCAAATTAGTCAAAATTAGCTTAAAGTCAAGACAAGTTTATAATATATATGATCAATACCCTCGAGTGGTTAAGTTTATGAAGTTTATTTTCCACAGTTTTTAATAGTTCAAGGATCTTTCAAATACATTGGGTTTGTTTGATGTAATTGGTACAAGTTGTGTACACTTTTACAATAGTATCCATTACCTCATCCCATTGTTTAGACTCCTATTGAGTTTCAATATTACCATAATGGATACCATCATAAAAGTGGATACAACTCGCACAAAAATTGCGCTTGTAACTTTGTCGTGAAGAAAAGAATGCCTCATCACTCTACATTTATTTTAACATTCTTTATGCCATACACTATCTTAGGTCAAATACTTTCTTGAATTCTTTCCCAGGAACAACAAGAGGGGCTTAGAAAGCTCCGCATTTGTATGTTGAATGGAGTATGTCCCTTCAACATCATCACCCTCTAACTCTATAGAAATGCACTTTAACCTTAATGGCAATTATGTGCAATTCTTAGTGCTGGAAATAAGCGATCAAACAAATAGTAAAAGAGAAGAGAAGAAAATAACATAAGGAATTTGGTAATGAGGTTCGGCCAATTGCGTCTACGTCCCGTGAGCATTGAGAGGCTACCACTATGTATTAGAGAATAATGATTTGTGTTTAGTTATTGTTCTCCTTGTTACATTAGGTTTACATAGCATAAATATATATAGCCCTCTACCCCAACCCTTTATATCAGCCCAAGCCCATAACTTGTATTGCTGTTATGATGAGAATAGGTCCGATCCATTGAATATGAGCTATTGCACAATAATCTCCACCTTGGCGAATATCATCAATCTCCATCTTCCACCATTGGGTTGGGGGCGCTCCATATTCCAGCATTAGTGAATGTTCAGCAATGTCAGACAATGTATGAACTTGTCTATGATAACCGACTCAGTTAACATATCACTTACATTTTCTGAAGCGTGGACCTTATGCAATAGTATTTGCCCACAAGCTACCAACTCTCTGATCTTGTGAAATCTCACATCAATATGTTTGGTCCTAGCATGATGCAACTGGTTCTTTGCCAAGAAGATATCACTCTTACTATCACAATGCAGCGAAACTCCACCTTGCGCAATGCCTAATTCATTTACCAACCCCATAAGCCATAGGGCTTCCTTAAAAGCTTCACCAGCTGCCATGTACTCTAGTTCAGTTGTGGACATAGCAACAACAGACTGAACTGATGATCTCCACATAATTGGTCCACTTGCAATAGTGAAGACAAATCATGTTGTGGACCCTCTATCATCAAAGTCTCCTACATATTCCGAATCAACATAACCAATCATTGAAGGCTTACTCTGTTGGTTGCCAAAAATAATGCTGAGACTTGTAGCCCCCTTCAAATATCTGAAAATCTATTTGACTGCTTCCCAATGTTGCTTCCCTGGTTTCGACATGTACTTGCATACTTGACTAACTGCATGTGCCAAGTTCAGTCTAGTACAAACCATAGCATACATCAAGCAACCCACTGCACTGGCATATGGAACCTTTGACATGTACTTTTCTTCTTCATTTGTCTTTGGACACTGATCTAGGGAAAACTTGAAGTAATTTGCCAATGGAGTGCTCACTACTTTAACATTACTCATATCAAATCCCTCTAAGATCTTTTCAACATAAGTTTGCTTAGAGAGCCATAGTTTTTTAGCTCTCATATCAATGTGACTCTCCATCCCAAGAATATTTGTAGCAACCCCTAAATCTTTCATGTCAAACTCCTCGCCCAACATGACTTTCAACTCATAGATATCACTCAAATGGTTAACAACAATCAACATATCATCAACATAAAGTAGGAGAAAAATAAAAGAACCATCATCAAGGCTTCTTACATAAACACAACAATCATACTCACAATGCTTGTAACCAAGCTTCAAATTTAAGTGTCAAATCGCTTGTACCACTGTTTGGGAGACTGGTTCAATCCATATAAAGACTTATTCAACTTGTAAACCAAGTGACTCTGTCCAGCTACACTGAACCCTTCTCGTTGTGTCATGTAAATTTTCTCCTCTAATTCACCATGGAGAAAGGCAGTATTCACATCCATTTATTCTAAGTGCATATCTCAGCTGACTACCAAGGCAAGCACTGCCCTGATAGAAGTGTGTCTCACCACTGGGGAGAAAATCTCATTGTATCGATCCCCTTTTGTTGTGAATACCTTTTTACTACAAGACGAGCCTTGAACTTTTCCCTTATTTTTCATATTGTTGGCTTCATCTTGTATACCCACTTGCACCCAACTACATGCTTGTCGGAGGGCAATGGGACAAGATCCCAAGTTTGATTCTTGTGTAAAGACTTCATCTCCTCCATCATGGCACCCATCCATTGTTCTTTCTCCGGACTGTTTATAACATCTTGAAAGTTACATGGATCTCCTGAGCTGATATGGAGAGCAACTGAAGCCATATTCTCAAAGCCATATCTCTCTGAAGGTTTTATAGGACGTTTATCTTTGTCTCTAGCAAGTAGATAATCTTGCACATGTCCATCTGAGAATCATCATGTTCTTGACTTGAACTAGTGCATGTTTCCTTACCTTTATTCACATGAATCGTTTAACTGTTCAATGGAGTCATATTTGATCTCAATGTCTCTCCATTGGGTCTGGGCACCTTTGTCATAACTGACTCTTTTAGTAGAAAATCTTCATCAAACACTACATTTCTGGTCAATACCATTTTTCTGGAAACTGGACCCCAAAACTTGAACTCTTTCACACATTCAGTATATCCAATGAAGATACACTTCTTTGACTTGAGATCAAGTTTAGATCGTTCATCACGAGGTACATGTATATAAGAAGGACTTCCAAATATGCGTAACATATTATAATTGACTGAGTTACCTATCCATACTTCTTCTGCAACTTTACCATCCAATTAAGTCTGTGGTGATCTATTGATGACATAACATGCCATACTAAGTGTCTCTTCCCAAAATCCTCTGGAAAGTCCAGCATTCAGTCTCATACATCTGGTCCTCTCTATAAGATTTCTATTCATCCTCTCTGCAACACCATTCTTCTGATGAGTCTTCTTCACCGAAAAGTGCCTCTAAATGTCATGTTCCTCACATAACTTCTGAAAATGTGAGTCCTTGTACTCCATACCATTGTCCGACCTTAGGTATATGATTTTTCTACCAGTCTAGTTCTCTACCTTTGCCTTCCAAACCTTGAACTTGGTAGAATGCCCTGAGTCCTGTGTTGGCCAGCCTTGAAACTAACTCGCGTCTGTTTCCCAAGCACATAATACTTGCACAAATCTAGCTTCCATTTGCTGACTCCCCTCAACAATCCTCTTTTGCATAGTTCTGTCATGCCACACACACTAATATGACCCAAACACATGTGCTATAATTTTGTAGCATCATGGTCTGAATATACTGAAATCTCTTCAGTCACTTCTACAATTCCACCTATAATTGTTCTCCCTAACAACTTGTAGGTGTCCCCAGCAGTCTTCTTACCCTTCATCATAGTCATAGTACATTTTCATACTCGAAGAATATCACTATCTCTATCAGCTCTATAGCTAAATCCTTTGGCCTACAATGTCCCCAAAGAAATCAAATTCTTCTTCAAATATGGTATATGCCTAACCTTACATAACGTCTTCACTACACCATCATCCATCACAATTCTGATTTGTCCCATGCAATATGTCTACATGCTTTATTATTTTTGAGATAAACAAAACCTAATTTGCCTTCCCTGTATGTGGTGAACCATTATCTGTTTGGCATCATGTGGTGGGAACAACCAGTGTCAAGTATCCAATCATCTACACTATGATTTGATGATACAGATAGTACATCACCTTCACTATTGTAACCAAAGTCATCTTTCTATGCAACATTTGCAGATGTAGATACTTCATTTTTCCCCCACCGGCTTGCTAGGACTCTATTCATTGGGACAATCCCTTTTGTAATGCTCAATCTGTTTGCACTTAAAGTCACGAATCAAGCCCCACAGTATGTTATTGGGAATCCTCAAAGTCACGAATGAACTGTTTGATTAGATAAAGTTAATGCAGTTGAATGATCAAGAACTAATGGCTAAGAAAGTATTGATGGCTAATGGGAAGGAGAAGTACATCTTTTTAGATACTAAGGGATTGTTAAGGTGTAATGGAAGAGTATGTGTGTCTTATGATGTGGAATTGAGGAGGAATATATTAGAGGAGACCCATAAGAGTAAGATGAGCTTTCACCTTAGAACGAGTAAAATGTATCAGGATTTAAAGAAGATGTTCTGGTGGTATGGAATGAAGAGGGATGAGACTTTGTATGTATCCAAGATCGAACACCAGATGCCTGCACATGAGCTGTAATCATTAGAAATTCCCGTTTGGAAATGGAACAATATCTCAATGTACTTTGTGTTGGGTTTTCCTAAGATTCAAAAAGGTTTTGACTCGATATGGGTAATAGTGGACCGATTAACCAAATCTGCTCATTTCCTACCTATTAATGAGATATTTTTTGGAACGTTTAGCAGAATTGTATATCAGGGAGGTAGTTTGAGTGCATGGAATTCCTACGAGTATCATATCGGATATAGACCCTCGTTTTACTTCGAACTTTTGGACTAGTTTGCAATCTGCTTTGGGAACCAAGTTGAAGTTGAGCTTCGCCTACCATCCACAGACGGACGGTCAATCAAAGAGGACTATTCAATCGTTGGAGGATCTTTTGAGGGCTTGTGTGCTAGAACAGCCTGGGAGTTGGGATAATATGTTACCACTGATTGAGTTTACCTATAACAACAGTTTCCATTTGAGTATCGAGATGACACCTTATGAGGCGTTATATGGTAGGAAATGTAGGACTCCTATAAGTTGGTTTGAGACTGGGGAGAACTTGGTGTTGGGGCCCAATGCGATCCAAGAAATGACAGAGAAAATTAAGATAATAAGAGAGAATATGAGGATAGCCCAAAGTTGACAGCAGATTTATCATGATAAGAGGAGAAAGCCTCTTGAGTTTAAGGAAGGAGATCATGTTTTCATGAGGGTAGTTCCGACTACAGGGATTGGTCGAGTTTTGAAATCCTGTAAGCTTACTCCAAGATTCATCAGACCATATTAGATCCTAAAGAAGATTGACCATGTGGCTTATCGAATAGCTTTACATCCGTTGCTATCTAATTTCTACAATGTTTTTCATGTGTCGCAACTGAGGAAGTATATTGGATATCCATCGCATGTTATAGAACCTGATTGGATTCAGTTAAAGGAAAACTTGACTTTCAGAACTCTACCAGTGAGGATCTTGGATAGAAGTGTTAAGAAATTGCGAGGGAAAAAAATTCCTTTAGTGAAAGTGTTTTGGAGTCAAATGGACGATGGAGATGCAATTTGGGAGGTGGAACATGATATGATAGATGATTACTCTCACTTGTTCGAACCGAGATATGTTTAATGTTCGGGGACAAAAATTCTTATTAGAGGGGGATGATTGTAACAACTCAATTTTTCTCTCTAAGTGTTGGGAAACTTGGAATTTTGGGAGACATGCTGGGTTTTTCTCGCTTGAGCGAGAGGGTCTCGCCCAAGTGAGGGGCTCAGAGTTCTACTAGGATTTTTCATGTGACTCTTGACTAAGCGAGAGAGTCGTCGCTCAAGCGAGGGAGAGCTGAGCACACTGGGCAATTCTCGCTTGAGCGAGAAGCTGTCGCCTGAGCATGAACATCAGTGTTTGAAATCTGAAAAGTCAAGTACTTCTCGCCCAAGCGAGCCCCTGTCGCTTGAGCGAGATTCCAAAACCCTGAAACCTAAAGTAGAACCCCAAATGAAAAAGGGGACACTTTTTGCGAAAGAAAGGAAGAGGAGAGGCATTTTCCATACTCTAGCTCGTGTAGGAGGAAAAAAAGATTTGAGAAGAGGTAAAACCTTTTGATTCTAACACTCACCCTTATTGTGAAAACCCTTATGGTGTTTATGGATCTCTTCTCTTAATGTGAAAACCTCATAACCATTCCTTTTTGAGATTGTGGTTCGTTTTCTATGTAGTTTTTCTTTTGAAATGTGTGGTTGAGGGTTTATTTTCGAAAATGGTATTGATTTTGGAAATTTTAAACCAAAAACGAAATAGTTGTGAATGAGGGTGAAAGATGATGTTAGAAATATGGTTTGTGGGTTATTGGTGTTTTTTTGGAAAGGAAAATACTCCCTATTTGAATGTTTTGAACTTCGAAAAGTTAGTGAAGTGGAACCATTGAAGTTTGAGCTATTTTCATTTATGAATGACAAATGTTGTTTGAAGTTTTTTGTTTATATGATGTGAATAAATGATTGATTATTGTTGTTGTGTCATATGGAGGAGAAGAGAGAATCTCTAACAAGGTTGCGGAATCAAAACACTAGCTCACATTCAGGTAAGGGATAAGCATTGTACTTAATATTGATGAAACTTAATGATGTAATTTCTAGTGGTGGATTATGGTGAACAAACTGTTGGGAATGTATTAAATGACTGACTTGCCCTTGTGGTATTGTATAACCTATGTGGCAATGATTGACTTGCCGTATGTGGTATTGTATAGCTTACGTGGCAATGACTGACTTACCCTATGTGGTATTGTATAACCTATGTGGCAATGACTGACTTGCCTATGTGGTATTGTATAGCTTATATGGCAATGACTGACTTGTCCTATGTGGTATTGTATCGCCCTATGTAGCATTGAAATATTCGATTTGATGAATTAACATTTTAAGGGAATTGCTAGATACTTGGATAATGAAGTTGTAACACCCTAAATTTAAGTCTTTACAATTATAGTATCAGTCATGGGATTCTCGCTTGAGCGAGGGATTCTCGCCTGGGCGAGAAAGGCTCACCTGGGAGGGTGAAATCCTGGGCTATACTGAAGGATTCTCGCCTGAGCGAGGGTTGTCTCGCTTGAGCGAGAGTGTCTCGCCTGAGCGAGAGTTAGCTCGCCTGGGCGAGAAATGCTCAATTTGAAGGGTGAAATCTTGGGCTATACGGAAATATTCTCGCCTGAGCGAGAGTTGGCTCGCTTGAGCGAGGGTGGTCTCGCTTGAGCGAGGGTTGGCTCGCCTGGGCGATAAAAGTGACATTTTGGAGCTTGGATACTTATCTAAGAGCTTGAGAAGAGGTAAAACTCTTGATTCTAACTATTTTCTTCCCTTTGAAACTCATTTTGGGTATGTTGGATCTCTTCTCAAAATGTGTAAAACCATGGAAACTCGCCCTTTCGAGTTATGGTTCTTTTAATGTTGTTTTTACTTTGTAAACTCTTGGTTTAGAGTTAGTATTTCAAGAATGGATAGGGTTTGTGGGTTGATTCATGAAAACCCCAAAACCCTAAAGAGAAAATGTGGTTAAAGTGGAAAATGGGTAAAATGCTAGAGGTAGAAGATGAGTTTACTTTCTAATGTTGAAATATGAGATGAATATGTATGTTTTGGATGGTTGTAAACTTATGATGAATGTAGTTTAGAAACATTGAAAATATGATGAATATCTTGTATGGTTAAATAATGCAATATAAGTTGTTTATGTGATATTTGGAATAAATGATTAACATTGTATTATATGGTGGGAATGAGGAAAGATCCTAAAGTTGGAGGCGGTGTCGGTGGAACTTACGAAGTTGGCAAGAACCAAACCAAACCCAACACTCGCAAAGGTAAGGATAAGTCTTTAACTTATGCACTGTGATGGAAAATGCGTGAATTTTCTGGTTATGGATAATGAAATGAATTATGAATCACTTAATTGTTATAAGCATATATGGGTATGTTTGTAATGATGATGATGTGGATTTACTGTTTATGTATGGGTGGAGTGTCAATGGAAATAAAACTCGGAATAATGAAATTAATTGTGAATCACTTAATTGTTATAAGCATATATGGGTATGTTTGTAATGGTGATGGTATGGATTCACTGTTTATGTATTGGTGGAGTGCCAATGAAAATAAAACTCGTTTTTAGCCGACCATGATTGGTTAGCGACTTTGGCTCAAGTAATGTAGCAAGTTTTGGCTCAAGCGATGTAGCAAGCTTTGGCTCAAGCAATATAGCAAACTTTAGCTCAAGTTATGTAGCATGTTTTCAAAAGTATAAACAAAGGAAATGGTTTTAAGTATATTTAATTCTAATTTTTTACTTAACTTTATTAAAATATGGATTAACGTATATTGACATTATTTTACGTTAACGACTTACTCCTTTGTGTTTCTGTGTATGGTTAATGTTAATCCCATTGCAGGTAGCTGGAAGATGTAAGGACGTTTTGATTAGGAGCTTATAGGCTTTTAATTTTTGAAAGTCTTTATATTCATTCTTTTGTAATATGACTAATTGTATTTTGAACATGAATATTTGTAACTCTGGATATTCGTAGCTATGGGTATTTTGGAATACCATAGCTAATTGTATACGGTAGTTACCGGGATGCATGAATGAATTATGATTTTCTGCTATGCGAACATGTATGTTATTTTGAGATTATGAAATGAGTATTAGTAGGGAAATGAGACTTAATTTGAGTTGTTGGTATTTTTATTTAAAAGAAGTAAGAAAATGTATGAAGGATGAATAAAATAAGGAAAAAAATTCAAGGGTAGAATTTGGGTCCTTACAGAAGTGCCTACGGGCATGGTGCTATTTAGGATATGGTAAGTTATGAGTAATGAAAGTATTGAAGGTAATATGTGAAAGTGGCTGGAGAAGTATTTATGGTTTGATTTGTAATGTGGTTGTAATGTGACGGTGTCCGAGGTGGTAAGCCTTGGTTTATATAACTGGTTATTTCTAGTATTTACTTCTTAATATTATATTGTGCATTGATTTATATTGCGGATTATTACAAAAATTAAATGTCTTACTCCCTTTGTATGGTGTGTTCCCTCTACTTGTGATAAATCAGATTGCACGTGAAGCGAAGGAGCAGTGATCAAGGTGGTCATTTAGTGCAGATCCATTCTTAGACGATGTCTGTAGTTTAGGAACTTAATATGTGTAACCTTGAGTATTTATGGAGTAAATTAAGTACTATCTGACTTTTGTACTGACTAGGTGATGTATGTTAATTTCTTTGGGGATGACCCTTTTAGTTATTACACTGTAGAGGCATTTATTTTGAGTATTGAAAGTGATAAATCAATTGAGCATTATATGGAAATTCTTACGATTTTTTGATAACTATTTTGCAAGTGTTAATCTAACATAAAACACTTTCATAATTCGATGAACTATTTTTTTTGTATGTTAAAAAGTCGAAAATTTCATGGTTACAATTTAGGTGAAAAGGTTAAAAACCTCCTTGTGTATAGTTTCTCTTTGCAGTAGATTTGCAAGAACAACAAAACCAGTGTCTCGCTGGACACCGATATCATATGTAATTGGCAGTGCAACATTTCAACGGAATACTCCATAAATTCTTTAACAACAACATTCTTCCTTGAACAAAGTAATACCTTTATGATATTTAATGAGGTAAGAAGCAAAGAAGTTGAAGTTCTTAAATTATTTAGCAATAAAATATAAGTGCTCATCATTTATAATCATTCTCTTCACCCTAATATCTTCAAGCTAAGGATATCAATTGCCTCATTGCTTACAATTTCTAAAGGTTTTTATTATAAGATTAAAAAAAAATCCAATATATATGAACTTCTACATGTCCACTTCTAGAGAGTAAAATAACAATCATATATCTACTAATGTGTCTCAACTTGAAGGGGAGGAAGGTAATATCTTAACCCCAATTGTCATTTTAATCCTTATTATATTTTTATCAAAAAATGGATCAATACAAAAGAGGTGAAATTTGTAATGAACTATATTATTATACTTATTAAGTTAATATATTATAAATATTTTTTTTAATATTCATTATTTTAACTCTGTTATATTGCTTTCATTATATAAATAAAACATTTATTATTATATATAGAAACAAATATTAATATACCAATTATTATTAATTATATAAATAAATTGATAAAAATAAATAAAAAAATATACTTGAAGTGTCACATTGTATTACACAGGGGAACATGATGGAATGTTTCATGTTTTGGGAGAGTCACGTGGCGGTCGACATAAGAGATTCTTTTTTGGATTTTCTCGTGATTTATTAATGGGAGACACGAGTGTTTATTTATTATAGTGTAAAATGTGAGGTTTTGTGATTGTGAATATGTTACTTTTAAAAAGAATACTCATAAGAAATGCAATCCTATTTCAAAAATGATAGTATTGTATCTCTCTAATTTAAAAAAACATTGGATTTATTTAGTTTTAGATCAATACATAACTGGTTGGATTTATCTATTCTTTAAATCAACATATAATTCTGAACAACTAGTAACTCTTAACACTTAGTAGAATTCATTCATATAAATCAACTTAACGATCAATGGTTTTTTCATTTAAAAATATCATTGACCTTTGTAATATTAATTTTTGGTCCTCTTTCACTTTGCACAAGAGAAAATTAGTTTTTCACAAATATTATGTTACGAATGGTGTGAGTGAAGCAATGACAATTGATATTGATCAAACCATTTGTTATTATGTCAACTTCACTTCCTCATTTTTTAATGACCACTTTAAAGAATATCCTACCAAATACAATCTATGATACAATAATATAATAGTCTTATATCGTTGATCAAATTAAATTAACTTGGTTTAAGAGAAAGGTTTTGAAAATAAATTTTTAAAATAGCTTGTGAAAGAAAATAAACCATATTATAGGTTTAATATTTCCGCCTCTCACATTCTGAAGAGAATATACTAATGATTTGAAAATGATGATTAATTAACATGAGAACAACTAGCTATTAGCTGAGGGTCAATTAAAAAAGGCATTATAGCGAATTTATTTTATTGGATGTAATAATCATTCATATATAAAAATGGATTATAATCATCCATTTTTTGTACAATCCTCTCGCCCAAACTGTACTGTCTTATCTTTAATATTATATATGAATTTGAAGTTGGCTTGTTGACATGCCCCTAAAATGTTGAGATTAATTGGAGTCTCTTGAATTGCCAACAGGAAAGTTTCCATCCCTGTTTTGCTCTTTATAAAAGTGTCTTCGTGTTTAACATCCAATTGAGCACCATTTTCGAAGTAAAAAGTGACACCCAGCATATTTTTGTAGTCGCTTGGTGCTCCAACCCTTAGGTAAATAAGAAATTTTCCATTGGGGTTTTTCATAAATTCTCCTTTATATTTTGAGAAGTGCTTTTCCAAATTTTTCACAAGTATTTGATATGCTCCTTTAGCTAGCCATGAGAAAGAAGCTGAAAGAGCTGTTAGTTGGACTGTTGTCCAAGTCTTTAGGACTAGTTTAGTTGAATTAAATAAGCTCCTATTTATTAGGTTTGTTAGTCCAGTTGATTCAGTCTTTATTTTCTATTTTAGTAGTGGCTATTGTTCAGCCTCACTTTGTTTCAGGATGTAATTGACTATGACTATAAAAGGGTCTAGTCTTTCATTGAATAAAGCAGCTTTTGAGTTTCTAATACCTTACATTTGGTATCAGAGCAAATACTGGGAGTGAGTGTGAGAGGCAGCAACCTCTGAGATTTCAAACACAAGAGAATGAGCGAAGATAAGACACTTACCAAAATTCCTCATTTCGATGGTCACTATGATCATTGGAGTGAACTCATGGAAAATCTATTGAAGGCAAAGGGTCTTTGGAGTTTGGTTGAGCGTGGTCTTGAAGAACCACTCAAAGGAACACTACTCACTGATGCTCAACAAACACAATTGGAAGACGCCAGAACAAAAGATCACCAGGTAAAGCATTACCTCTATCAAGCAATAGATAGAACTGTGTTTGAACAAATTCTGGACCGACGCACATCCAAAGTGGTGTGGGATTCACTGAAGAAGAAGTTCGGAGGAAATGAAAAAGTAAAGAAGGCTCTGAGAAATTCTTTGAGAAGAGAATTTGAGATCCTAGAAATGAACAAAGGAGAGACCATCAATGACTACTTCGCAAGAGTAATGGTGGTTTCAAACAAATTGCGCAGCAATGGAGAAGATATGACGGATTCCAAGATCGTAGAGAAGATCTTGCGAACACTAACAGAGCAGTTCACTTATGTGGTGGTATCTATTGAAGAATCTAAGGATACAGATGATATCTCAATTGATGAACTACAGAGTTCATTAGCAATGCATGAACAAAAGTTTAATCGAGACAAAAGAGAAGATGAAGATCAGGCTCTTAAAGTGGAGGAGAGAACAAGCTCTGGGAGAGGTAGAGGTAGAGGATCACCCCGAGGACGTGGTCGAGGCAGAGGAAGATACACTATCAACAAAGCAACCGTTGAGTGTTTCAAATGTCACAAACTAGGACATTTTCAATATGAGTGCCCTATGTGGAACAAAGAGACAAACTATGCAGAGCTCGAAGAAGATGACTTTCTACTAATGGCATATGTGGGTGATCATGAGAGAAAAGATATATGGTTTGTTGATTCAGGATGCTCAAATCACATGTGTAGTGACAAAGGTATGTTTTCAAGTTTGGATATGACATTCTTTCATTCTGTCAAACTTGGAAACAATAACAGAATGGAAGTTGCTGGAAAAGGTGTTGTCAAACTGGCACTAGGAGGAATCTTATACACCATAGGAGACGTTTATTTTGTTCCTGAGCTTAAGAACAATTTGCTAAGCGTTGGCCAGCTTCAAGAGAAAGGTTTGGCAGTATTATTTCACGAAGGAGTGTGCAATATATATCATCCTCAAAGAGGATTAATTGTACAATCTGTCATGAGTGCAAACAGAATGTTCACTATTGTGTCCAAGCCACCAGAAACACATGGAATGCAAGAAGAGAAGAGGAGGGAGGTAAAATGCCTTCATACAAATGGAGATGATCTTTCAAATCTTTGGCATCAACGGTATGGTCATCTAAGCTATAAGGGGCTACGCATACTGCAATACAAAGACATGGTTTATGGTCTTCCAAAATTCCCAGCCTCAACTATCACATGTGTGGATTGCTTGAATGGAAAGCAGACAAGAAATGCAATTCTAAAGCAGTCTTCTTGGAGATCAACTCAGCCTCTGGAACTAGTTCATTCAGACATTTGTGGTCCCATATCTCCTATGTCCAACAGCGGGAAGAGGTATTTTCTAAGCTTCATTGATGATTTTAGTCGAAAAGCATGGGTTTATTTGCTAGTCGAAAAATCAGATGCTCTGAATTGTTTCAAACTATTCAAAAGTATGGTTGAGAAGGAAGCATGCCTCTTGCTCAAGTGTCTTCGAACAGATAGAGGAGGTGAATACACTTCAACTGATTTTGACAACTTCTGCAAAGAGAATGGCATTCGAAAGCAACTAACAAATGCGTACACACCCCAACAAAATGGAGTCGCGGAGAGAAAAAACAGAACAATAATGAATATGGTGCGAGCCTTACTATCAGCAAAAAGGATTCCAAAATCATTTTGGCCTGAAGCAGTGAACTGGACTTTCCATGTTCTAAATCGATGTCCCACTTTGGCAGTTAAAGATATAACACCTCAAGAAGCTTGGAGTGAAATCAAACCTCATGTGGATCATTTTAGAGTTTGGGGCTGTCTTGCTCATGCTCACATTCCAAATGTCAAACGAGGTAAATTAGACAATAAAAGTTCAGTTTGTATTTTCTTAGGAGTAAGTGAGAATACTAAGGGATATAGACTTTTTAATGTTACAACAAACAAAATTATAATTCGTCGAGATGTGGTGTTCGAAGAGAGTGAGCAGTGGGATTGGGGAAAAGAATATGAAACACAAGTAAGTATAGACTTAGAGTGGGGAGAGAAAACACAAACTGAGGGAGGTGAAGAAGTGAGGAATGTGGTTGAGATTGAGGGAGGTAATGAAGTGAGTAAAATAGATGGGGAAGTGACAGCAACTGCTGCAGAAAATGATGAACCACAAAATGAGAGAAGAGAGAGAAGAATGCCTAGTTGGATGAATGATTTTGTGAGCGGAGATTCTTTATCGGATGATGATGAAGTTAATATGGTTCAAGAAATAGGAACTGAAGATCCAATTCATTTTGAAGATGCAGTAAGAGAACAAAAATGGAGGCAAGCCATGGATAGTGAAATAAATTCCATTGAGAAGAACAACACATGGACTCTCTCTGAACTACCAAAAGGTGCCAAGAAGATTGGAGTAAAGTGGGTTTTCAAAACCAAGCGAGATGAAAATGGCAAGATTATAAAGCATAAAGCTCGTTTAGTAGCTAAGGGATACTCTCAAAAAGAGGGTGTTGACTACTCGGAAGTATTTGCTCCAGTGGCTCGGCTCGACACAGTAAGGATGGTGATAGCATCGGCAGCCCAAAAAGGATGGAAAATCTATCAACTTGATGTGAAGTCAGCCTTTTTGCACGGACAATTAAGTGAAGAAGTTTTTGTTGATCAACCAAGAGGCTATGAAAGAAAGGGGAGTGAACACTTAGTGTATAAGTTGCACAAAGCATTATATGGATTAAAACAAGCTCCAAGAGCATGGTTCAGTCACATTAAAGCTCATTTCGTCAAAGAAGGATTTGAGAGTTGTGACAGTGAACAAACTCTTTTCACCAAGAGGAGCAAAGAAGGTAAAATCATGATTGTCAGTGTCTATGTTGATGATTTAATTTTCACTGGTGATGATGAATCCTTGACAATGGAGTTTAAGGCATCAATGATGAGAGAATTTGACATGTCAGATTTAGGATACATGAGTTATTTTTTGGGTATTGAAGTTCTACAGAAAAATGAAGGGATCTTCATATGTCAAAAACGCTATGCAGAAGAAGTTTTGAGGAGATTTGGAATGTTGGAAAGCAACTCAGTCCGCAATCCTACTGTACCAGGTATATGGAAAAACCCACTGAACTTCATTTACAAATTGCAAAAAAGAGTTCTCAGGTACCTTAAAGGAACAATGAGTTTGGGAATTTTATACAAGAAAAGCAGTCAGTTGAAGGAGCTAGAAGCCTACACAGATAGTGATTATGCTGGTGATAGTGAAGATAGAAAGAGCACAAGTGGATATGTTTTTTTACTCAGCTCAGGAGCTGTAGCCTGGAGCTCGAAGAAACAGCCTATTGTTACACTATCTACAACAGAGGCAGAATTTGTAGCAGCTTCTGCATGTGCTTGTCAAGCTGTTTGGATGAAGAGGATACTCAAGGTGCTCAATCATGAAGGGAAGAAATGCACTAGCATAAACTGCGATAATAGCTCTACCATCAAGCTGTCCAAAAATCCAGTGATGCATGGTCGAAGCAAACACATAGATGTTCGTTTCCATTTCTTAAGAAATTTGTCAGAAGAAGGTACTATTTCCTTAGTTCATTGTGCAAGTGCTGATCAAGTTGCAGATATCATGACCAAACCATTAAAAGCAGATGCTTTTCAGAAGCTGCGAACTTCATTAGGAATGTGTGACATTGAAGAATTAAGCTAATGAGTTTCACAACATTAGCTTAAGGGAGGTTATGAAAGAGCTGTTAGTTGGACTGTTGTCCAAGTCTTTAGGACTAGTTTAGTTGAATTAAATAAGCTCCTATTTATTAGGTTTGTTAGTCCAGTTGATTCAGTCTTTATTTTCTGTTTTAGTAGTGGCTATTGTTCAGCCTCACTTTGTTTCAGGATGTAATTGACTATGACTATAAAGGGGTCTAGTCTTTCATTGAATAAAGCAGCTTTTGAGTTTCTAATACCTTACAGAAGCTCCCGAGTCAAGTAATATCCCTTTTTTTGTTTTGGGAGGATTAATTATTTCTTCTTTAATATTAAGTCGTTGCCCATTCACTCCCAGGTCTATTAGATTCACATGGTAGGAAGATGGAGAGGATTCAAGGAACTTTATAGTTTTAAAGTTTGACAATGGCTTTATATTGGTGCTAAACCTCAGGTACAATGGTGGAGGATTCTTCATCTCCATAGATGCCAAGCAGTATGAGAATCTTCCCTCACTTTGTTTTTCTATCTGACTTATAAAGGACATTTTATCCCTTCCCATACCAAATACCCCTGCTATTGTGTTGCTCCTATCCGTTGCAAATGGTGGATGATTATTAGTTCCCAACCAAAAATAATGTTTGGAAATTTTAAATTGGGAGATAACGGAGAAGGAAAAGTAAAAGTATCTTTTGCGGTAAAGCCAGAAGAGTTAGATCCATCCCCATATTTTATAGAATAAGGTGATGGGGGGTTGAGGGGAAGTAAGATTTGGACTTGGAATTTGGAAAGTAGTCTTCCTTTTGAGGAAAACAATGTCCATTAGGTTTGCGACAATCCTCACATTGTGTCCATATTTTTTCAGCCCCAGTGTCAAATATCAAAAAGTATGATTTGTGACCACCGTTATTGAAGGTGCCAATGCCAACCTCCACAACCATGGTTAGGCCGAATGTCTTCATAACAGGCATTGGGTTCATGTCTTTCTGTGAGGGATATTCTGAATTATTGGGATGAAGTGTTGATGAAAATATATTAGATACATGTTGGACACGTGCATCAGAATGTTGAACCAACATTTGCATTCTCTCCTCGAAAGTAAGATTAGGAATGAATAGAGGTGATTTTGGAGAGTGTGGAGGAACGATCTCTAGCGTTAAACCAGTAGTAGAACTATAAGAAGAATAAGCTAAACTCAGTGACATCAAGACAACAATAAGAGACATCGTTTGAATGGAAGCCATGGGAGAATTTATGTAAGCAATACTATTACGTGTAAAAACAATAATTGAGTGTTCTTTTATAGTTGAGTTTTACGGATCAAGTCTTAAGTATTTTTAGATAATATATAATAATACTAGTTATGTTAAAATAATATAATATAATAGAAATATAAGATAATATATTTTATATTTTTATCTTTTTTCTAAGTATCTCTATGTATTATGAAAATTAATACTAGATAATTATTTGTAGAAAATGTTTGATTGGTTGGAATGGTTTAATTACTTTAAGGAATGCAAGAAACATATTGTGACCGCTCCAAGGATTAGATGTAGTGTTTAAAAAACCGTGCCGTACCGGCTGGTTCAACCGGAAAACCGGTGAACCGGACCCCTAACCGGTACGGTACGTATGTTATACCGCATATGCAATAGAACCAGTTAAAACCGGTCAAAACCGGTCGGTTTGTACATTAATTTTTTTTTTTAATTTCAAATTTTCAATTCTTCACCAATTCTTCAACTTCAATTATTGATATTTGGGTCATTTATTTGTATTTTGCGTTTGTTAAGTGATAATTTTGGATTAATATATGTTTTGCACTTTAGACTTTGATTTTATTAAAGATTTAATGTTGTTTGTTTGTGTGAATTTGAAGTAAATTATGAATATGAATTATAAATATGAATATCTACTTATTTGAAATTTTTTGTTATAGGTTTACATATATATATATATAAGCAAGTATATACAGTTTAACCGGCATGCGGTTTAATTATTGAACCACTGGTTGAACCATTGTACCACTATACCAGTACCCTGACCGGTTTGATAACCGGTACGGTTTTAATAACATTGATTAGATGAGTAAAAGAAACGACTACTCATGACCTTCATCCATTATTAATGTGATTATTTACTATATTCTGTAAAGTTAATTAAGAAAAAAATCATATTAATTTAATTTTACATTCATTACTTATCATAAACATTAATATTGATATTATCAATTTTATTATTTTTCATTATCTCAAAAAAATTATTTTTTAATTTTTTATTATTAATAATTATCTATCATGTCAAAAGTTTTAAATTAAAAGATGATATAAGGAATAGAAGTATTGTTATTAATACCGTATCGGTCATCAAACCGGTAGGGTTACTGGTATAGTGGTATAGCGGTTCAACCGGTGGTT
The DNA here is from genome assembly GCA_009771035.1 of Lupinus albus. NCBI lineage: Eukaryota > Viridiplantae > Streptophyta > Magnoliopsida > Fabales > Fabaceae > Lupinus > Lupinus albus. The sequence continues at coordinate 14,306,344 of CM020007.1, read as the reverse complement.
CACTAATTAAACTGCATACCGGTGAAGTTAGATATACATATATAATATATTAACATTAATGTTGAAAAATCAATAAAAACACAATAATTTTTTTATTTTCATTAAAAAAAATTAATTATAAATAAAAATGGACCGGTTTGACCGGTTTTTGCCAGTTTTGTCTTGTATAATTGCATGACCAATATAATTGTTGTACCATAACAGTATAGGGACCAGTTCACCGGTTTAACCGGTCAGTATGAAACAGTTTTTACAACTATAAATAGAATGTTATCATGACCCTTCTTTTGTCTATATTATAATTTATTTTGAGAGATTAATAGTTAAATATGATAAAGACACCATTTTAATTTTTAAAAACCATTTATTATTATTATTATTAAAATATATTTCCCAAAAAATCTTTACAAATTATATTTTATTCACAAAATAAAAATTCATTATTGTATTATTATCATATACATGAACACTATTTTTATATTATTATTATACAAATAAAAAAAGTATTAATAAAAAAACCATATATATAGAATACAAATTAAATAAAAATAGAATGAATAGTCTAATAAAAAAAGTAATATTTGTAAGATAGAGTAAAATCATTGGAATAAAAAACCTCAAAAACAAATGGACAAAGGATATGGCAGCTGCAAATCGAGATTCCAAAGCTGAAATTTTTCATTGGTTGTGAATAGTTTTAGCTAGAGCATTTAGGCTTAGTTTTTCAAAGTAATGAGAATGACGACTCAAACATGCAACTAAAAAACTCTACTAAGACAAAGATGGGTTGTCAAAAACATGTGAAGTGCAACAATCATTAGGAAATAAGACATGCTAAGTGGGCAAATGTATTCATAGTAAGTAGGGTCGATATCTCGTATTCGAAAACTAGTTGTTCCCACCGTCAAGCCTCCACGGCCAAAATTAAATAGCTCATTTTCTCCTATGAACAATGTAAGGACCCAAATTCTATCATTGAAATTTTTTCCTTATTTTAATCCAATTTCATGCATTTAACTATAAATTATAATTCCCAATTGAATGAACTTATTTAAAAGATTTCACTTCCCTCATCACATCCAATCTATAAACCAAAAGTGACATACCAAATCAGATAATAGAAAAACATAATTCATATTCATGTAACTTAGTAACTACCGCATACAATTAGCTATAGGTTTCCAAAACACCTATAGCTACATATATCCCAAGTTACTAGCTTCTAGGATTAATATCATGTACATCAATCATGTTCATAGTTACAAATAGTTAGTTCAAGTTCAACAAATGAGGTTACAAAAAAATGGATAAGAAACATCAAAATAAAAGTCTCTAAGCTCCTAATCAAAAACACCCTTACTCCTTCCACCTACCTGCAATGGGATTAACATTGGCAATACAACAAAGAAACACAAGGAGTAAGTCGTTAACTCAACAAATATCAATGTAAGTTAATACACATTTAATAAGATTAAATAAACAGTTTAAAATCAAATTTACTTAAAACCATTTTCATCGTTCATACTTTTGAAAACCATGCTACATAACTTAAGCCAAAGTTTGTTACATTGCTTGAGCCAAAGCTTGCTACATTACTTGAGCCAAAGTTTGCTACATTGCTTGAGCCATAACTTTCTACATTACTTGAGCCAAAATTTGTTACATTGCTTGAGTCAAAGCTTGCTACATTACTTGAGCCAAAGTCGCTAACTAATCATGGTCGGCTAAAAACGAGTTTTATTTCTATTGGCACTCCACCAATACATTTTCCGAGTTTTATTTCCATTGGCACTCCACCAATACAAAAAATAGTAAATGCACCCGACATCATTACAAACATATTCATATATGCTTATAACTACAAAGTGATTTACGCTTCATTTCATTATTTCGAGTTTTATTTCCATTGGCACTCCACCAATACATAAACAGTAAATTCACTCCTCATCACTACAAACATACCCATATATGCTTGTAACGACTAAGTGATTTACATTACATTTCATTATCCACAACAGAAAATCCACGCATTTTCTATCACAGTGCATAAGTTGAAGACTTATCCTTACCTCGGTGAGTGTTGGGTTTGGTTCTTGGCAACTTCTCAAGTTCCACCGACACCGCCTCCAACTTTAAGATCTTTCCTCATTCTCACCATACAACACAATGTTAGTCATTTATTCCAAATATCACATAAACAACTTATATTGCATCTTTTAACCATACAAGATATTCATCATATTTTCAATGTTGCTAAACTACTTTCGTCATAAGTTTACAACATCTAAAACATACATATTCATCTCATATTTCAACATTATAAAGTAAACTCATCTTCTACTTCTAACATTTTACCCATTTTCCATCTTAACCCCATTTTCACTTTAGGGTTTTGGGGTTTTCATGAATCAACCCACAAACCCTCTCCTTTCTTGAAATACTAACTCTATACCAAGAGTTTACAAGATAAAATCACATAAAACTAACCATAACTCAAAAGGGTGAGTTTCCATGGTTTATCTCATTTTGAGAAGAGATCCAACATACCCAAAACAAGTTTCAAAGGGAAGAATAGAGTTAGAATCAAGAGATCTACCTCTTCTCAAGCTTCTAAATGAATCACAAGCCTTCTTGCTCTTGAAAATGCTCCATTCTCTCACTTCTCTCTAGGTTAACCCTCATAAATGTGTTTGGGGTCCCCTATTTAATGTAACAGCGTCAAGTTCTCGCTTAAGCGAGCCCTTTCTCGCTCAAGCTAGAAAATTCCGCCTATTTTAAAAACTCAGATCTAACCATCTTGCTCAAACGAGAATCCCTCGCTCAAGCGAATATCCCAAAATGCCATTTCTCGCCCAGGCGAGACAACTCTCGCTCAGGCGAGAATCCTCCAGTATGGTCTAGGATTTCACCCTCCCAGGTGAGCCTTTCTCGCCCATGCGAGAATATCTCGCTCAAGCGAGTATCCCAAGACTGATACTATAATTTTAAATACTTAAAGTTAGGGTGTTACAAACAATGTCAAAAGCTATGAATTTATATAACCCCATTACAATACACTTTTGTATGCTTTCTTTATATTAAAATTTAGTATGTAATAATATATCTTATACTAAAATACATAATATATAATTTAATCTTATTACTTTTTCCGTCTAACAAACGTTTACATTTTTCTTATATATCTCTAGGTGTATTAGGAAAACAAAGATTATATAATTATGGGTAGAAAATGTATCATCGTTTGGAGTGTGTTAATTATTTTAAGGAAATGATGCAACATAACGTAATTGTTCGAGTGATTAATTATTTATTATATTTTTTAAATTAATTAATAGAAAATTCATATTTATTTAATTTTAAATTCATTATTTATTATTAAATAACATACTTATTATTATTATCATCATTATTTAATTTTTTACTATATTATTATTAACAATTATTTCTCATATCAAAAGTTTTATTATTATTTTATTATTAAACTTATAGAGAGTTAAAATTTTAAAAACAAGAGTGAGTCACTCAAACCTAGATATCATGACCCTTCCTTTGTTAATATATAATTTATTTTGAGAGATTAATCATCAAATATTATAAAGACAATATTTTATATTTAAAAAAAAATTTATTTTTTTAATATTAAACATATATTTTCAAACAAAAAAATATCCATTATTTTTTAAATTTTAAAAATAAAATAAAAATTTCTTATTTAATTATTATTATCTATATATGTATACATTCTTTATAATAAAACTTATTATATAATAATGTTTGTTATATAAAATGACATAATATGTTGTACAATTGTTTTTGCGTCTAACAAAACTTTACCTTCCTCATACGTATCACTAGGTATATTAGGAAAATAAAGAATATATAATTATGGCTAGAAAATGTCACATTAGTTGGGATGGATTAATTATTTTAAGGAATAGAAACAACATTTCACAATTGTTGGATGAATTAATTATTTTTACATTTTTAAAATTTAATTAAAAAATATTAATTTTTATTTAATTTTATATTAATTAATTTTAATTAAATAAATATTCATTATCATTATCTCAAGTATTTAATTTCTTTTACTGTTTTGTTAGTAATGTTTATTTATCCTGTCAAAAATATTTTATTATTAAATTTATTTAGAGTTAACATTTAAAAAGAGAAGTGATGTATTAATGTCAGAGAAACATGGTTCCATAAATAGTAGTAACATCACAACTCTTTCTTTAATTATTTTATAATTTATTTTCGGCGATTAATCATTAAATATTTATAAAAACACTATTTTATTTTTAAAACTTTTTGTTTATTATTATTAAATAGATATTTTCAAATTAAAAATATCCATTACTATTTAAATTTTATTAATACCATAAAAATTTATTATTTAATTATTATATTCTAAATTTGTAGTAATTTGTATAGTAAAGTATATTATGAAATATATTTATTATACTAAAATAACATAATATATAGTATAACATATTTTTGCATCTAACAAATGTTTACCTTGCTTTTATTTTTATATATATATATATAAATATAAATATAAATATAAGTATAAGTGTGTTAGGTAAAGAGAGACAATGTAATTAAGGGTAAAAATTGTCTCATTAATTGGGATGGTTTAATTATTTTAAGGAATAGAAGTCCAAAACTCATAATTTGTGATGGTCCAAACAAGTCCATATGAAGTAACTCTAATGGCCTTGTTGTGGAAACCACATTTTTAGATGAAAAAGAATTTTTTGTTTGTTTGCACCTTTGACAGGTGTCGCGAATATCTTTAGTTTTGAAGTTCAACTTTGGTAGTCCAATAACTAACTCTTTTAATGATACCTTTTCTAAGTGTCTTAGATGGACATGAGTTAATCTCCTATGTAAAGTCTATATCTCAATTTCATTTGAAATTAAACATTTTGAAAACAAGGAAGTGATATTGTCTAAGTTAACCATATAGATATTGTTAGTTCGATGACCAACGAATTTAATTTTATTATCTATGCCATCGCGAATGTTGCAAGATTCATAATCGAAAGATACCTTATTACATATATCGCATAGTTGACTTATGCTCAGTAGGTTATGCTCCAAGCCTTCCACATAAAGCACATTATCTACTATAGCTTGAGATGCATTTCCGATATTTCCAATTCCTAGAATTTTTCCTTGGTTGTTATCGCCATAAGTGACATAGCCTTTCTCTTTGAGTGTAAGTTCCAGAAATTTGGACTTATCACCCGTCATATGCCTAGAACACCCACAGTCGAGATATCAGTGTTCTCCGAGTGCTCTTAGACATACCTGCAAAGTAATAAATTACTTGCTTTGTTTAGGTACCCAAGTTATGTTGGGTCTCTTTTTGTTAGTATCAGAAACTGATGATCTTTTTTCTACCCAAACGTACTTGCCACTAGGCACTCTGTGCCTCTTAATGTGACATGAACTGGATGTATGGCCAAGAATACCACAATAAAAACAAGTAGGCAGTTTAAATTTATGCAAGTTGTGCTTGTGTCCTACATGCTTTCTATATGACCTTTTTCGTTTTGTATTCTTGTAGCCTAGGCCAGTTCTATAACCAATATTTCTAGATGATGCAAGTAACATGTCTAAATTTTGACGACTGTAAGTGAACTTTGTCATTTTGTTTCTAAAAACAAAGTTTTCAACTTCTAAAGTGTGGCAAGTTTCACATACAGGTGTCTCAATAACTATAGTAGAACACATACATGAAGCACTAGAGTAAATAAGATCCAGAGTTTCATTCTCTAATTTTAATTCATCCAATTCTTTTTGCATGTCTACTATTTTCTTTTCATGCAATAAGATTAATCTCTTTCTATCTATATTTACCTTAGCAATTTTCTTGAGCTCTTCATGTAGCTCAACAAAAGTATTATATAATTCGTCATATGATGGTGAAATTTCAGAACTAGGATAGGAGCTAGTTTCGAAGGAATTTACCTCACTAAGTTCGTCAACCTTTATAGAGGTACTGGCTTCTTGCGCATTCACCATTAGACAAATCTTAGCGTTTTCCTCTTCTTCAGAGGTACTTGTTGTTGAGTCTTCCTTTGGAACATCCCATACGATGTAGGCTTTCTTAGACTTAAAGTCCATCGAGTTGTTCTTCTCACCCTCAACTTTCTTGAGGTAGGTAGGGCACTGGTATTTCATATGATCTTCCTTACCACACTCATGACAAGAAAATCGATCTTTGGGATTCTTGCCCTTGAAAGTTGAGCTTCTTGATTCTTTATTTTGAAACCTCTTTACACTTCCCTTTCTCTTCAAGAATTTAATAAATTTCCTTACAAGAAGCGTCATGGTTTCATTGTCAATGGCTGAATTAGAATCTTATTCATCCCCTTCTTCTTGATCTTGAGAGGTGGATGCTTTGAGAGATATTCCTTTCTTGTGCTTATCCAATTCTTCATGCAAAGTCAAACGTCCAAGTTCCATCTCGTGTTCTTGGAGCTTGCTAAAGCCATTGAGTCAAGATCCTTAGACTCCATGATTGCAGTCACATTGGGCTTTAGGAAAACATTTATCCCAAGCAACTAGATAGGTAGTTCACCTTTAGCAAAACATTTATCCAAAGCAACTAGATGATTGACAATATGTGTGAAACATTTTTGCATATCACTAATAGATTCATTTGGAAACATTCTAAACAATTCATATTCGTTCGTCAAAGCATTCAATCTAGAGCTCGCTTGACCTCGCTAGTGCTTTCGTGAGTTACTTGTAAAGTATCCCACATTTCTTTGGCGCTACTACATTGTGAAACATGAAATAATTCGTCATAAGAGAGTGTAAAAGTGATGATGTTTTTTGCTTTTAAATTGTGCTGCACTTTTCTCTTTTCATCATCACTCTACTACATGCTCTTAGATTTATCTTTTGTTTCACCTTCCACTAGGTAGAGTGGAGTATAAGGGTCATTGACAATGGAATCCCAAATGTTTCATGAAAAACTAGCATTTTAATGCAATCTACTAAAATATGGATGAATGTTGACTCTCAAAAATAATTTTAGACAATTCTAAGATTATGTGAGATATTCATCATTGGATTAATCTACATAGACTCAATCTAAGCAATCATCTTAGGATTTCTAGAAAAGTAAAATAAACTCCCCTAAAGTCTTCAAGAGTCTTGAGTCTTGGTTCTATTGTTTGTTGTCAAATCACGTCTTCATGTTTTCTTCTATTATAGTATAAAATGTGATTTTACACATTTGTACACACAATGAGAATAATGAGAAAAATTACTCTGTCTCCTTCATTCTTCAAATTTTCTTTCTCATTCATGCATGACTCCTACCATTCTAAGAGCAAGTGGCACAAGTTTGTAACTGAGAATGTGCTTAGATTTGGGAAGAACATGTATATCATTATGATACCTAGATAATACAAAACTCTGTGAATCTGCTAGTGACTATTTGATTTCTTGCTTCTTATATAGTATGTGAAGGGATCTCCCAAAATGGCATAAGGGGGGTATTCCAAACTCACAATCAATGGTGGTAACTCCAAATCCCAAGAAAATGTTGTAGCAGAAGCAGATTTGTCTTCAACCATCTCAAAATCACTGTTCCAAGTCTGAGCTTGGAAATGTTCATATCGGAACTCACCAAGAATACTTAAAGCATAATAGGTTTAAGAAAGGGAATAGAAATTAATCCAAATGATTGTTGTATTTGCTTTATATTGTCAGGATCTAGTTGAGAATCATCTTCCCCTTCTGGTTCAGATATTCCAAGCAGCTCAACATGATGACTATCTATAAAGTATCGTTCAAGAGTCTTTTCAACTCACCTGAGTAGACATCATGGCCTTTGGAGACCACTGTTACGGCGGTGGTGTGGGCACGTGTGAGGGGTTTTGTTTGTGTGAGTTCTCACCTACTCACAAAACTCATTGTATCAATGGTAGGACTTGAGCCTTATAAGGTCTTTCACCTTCCCTTCTCCAACCAATGTGGGACTTGGAGAGTTTTTTGAAATTCACACTTTAAGCTTCCTCTTTAATGGTCACTTTAATGTGCTTTAATGCATCTTAAAACCAACAATTTTCAACAAGAGGCATCAAGATGCAGATCAACTCTTGGGTCTTGTTGTTCAACTTGGATAGATCGGATCTTTTAGTGGAACACTCGGTACATAACCCTGTAATATCCAAAAGGGTAAAGTCTCCAATCATGTTGAGAAAGGAGTTTGATAAATTCATACCAATTTTGAAAGAAATACCACAACATTGGCATGACTCAAATGAAAAAATATATCCCATTGTTACTTAAACAGTTAAGCGGATGTGGGTTATGCAATATATATTAACCACTAATATTATAGCCATAAGGAGCAAAACATGCACAAGTTAGGGATCACAATTCAGAACAACAATAGGGTGGGGTGATTTAAAAAATTGAGGATGTTCAAATTGCATCATCGCACAGGTTACTCGCTTCAAGAAACATTTCACAGTGCATTTCATAGGTTTTTTTTTTAAGAGCAATAATTTCAAGTGAATCGCGGAACCTTCTTCCTTTAGAAACAACAAAGCGAGTGTACCATTCATCAGTGATCCTGCAAATCTAGATGAAAAACATGAAAAGACGATACATATCAAAACATATACTTATTTATAACTGAATTAAGACTCACGGTAGCAAGTCAACACTATTGAATCAAGCTCCTTGCTCAATTAATCAAGCAAAGTGACCCACACACACTCTGAAGGAACTATTGAATCAAGCACCACTATTTATAACCTTTCCCATTAATTAGATGAAGTGAGCCTAAGTGCTTTGGCGAAAATTGTCGATAGTCGAGGAGTTTGGCTCTAGTCTAGTTTGTTTTAAGTGTTTAGGATATGCTTCTTGCCCATGTTTCTTAGACCATTCCAAACTAGGTGTATGTGTACTGGAAAATCTTCCACATGGTCCAAGTGGCTCTCTCTCGCAGAGTGGTGGTATAATACCAATTATCACTCATCAATTCACACTACTCCCTTTGAGGTGGTATATGGTCAGCCCCTCCAATCCATCTTCCTTATCTTCCAGGAGAGGTTGTTACTGCAGCGGTAGAGCGGACTCTGAGTGCAAGGGAGGTTGTTATTCAACTATTGAAATTCCATTTATTAAGGGCTCAAAACAGGATGTCACAACAAGCTAATAAACATAGAAGTGACAGGATTTTTGCCATTGGTGATTTTGTTTATCTCAAGCTCTAACCTTATAGACAATCTTCCATTCGTAACCAACTACATCACAAGCTTGTACCTAAATTCTATGGACCTTACAAGGTAGATGATCGAATTGGTGCAGCAGCATATCAACTTGACCTTCCTATTTCAGCTGACATACATAATGTATTTCATGTATCCCAATTGAAGCTTTGCCATGATCCAAAGATCAATCATCTGCATATCTTGCCTGCAATACAAAACTTATCCATTCCTAGCATTGAACCTGAAGCTATTTTAGATAGAAAATGGTCAAAAGAGGAAGACTTGCTGCTATAATGATTTACTTCAAAAGTTTCCTAGTCCAAGCAACAAGGCATATGGCAATTTTACTAACTAATTTTCACCATGGAAACTAACAATGTAGGTTTTGGGGTGAAGGTAAAAAACAAAGAAAGAAAGTCATATTTACCAGAAATTCCAATAACAGCCACGTCAGGGAAATCGTCGTGGAGGAAGTCGAGGACATTTTGGACTCCTTTAGATGCAAGGTTCATCCCCATGGTATCTCCAGTGCTACAACGAAATCTAATGTACAAATTCTTACTAGAAATAGTAGGATGAATACTCTGTAATCTAGCAAATCTGCTTGACCTGCAAATTCCAATTAAATATTAATCAAACCAAGAACAATATATATTGCTTTGCATTGGGTATTATTTCTCATCAAAACAACACCACTATCAACATGTTCAAAAGTGGTGAATAAGTCCTTATAAGTATACGTATGAACAGTACGTCTAGACTCAAGAATCCATTTTGCTTTATTCCTCTTATTTGAAGAGACAACAAATAAAATAATATCAGCATCAAAAAGTCAGCTTCAATATTAGCAGCTTTATGGGATTGTTGAGATTTTCCTTTTTACTTTTTTTCTTCAAGATGAAATAATTAGAAATATCATGCCCTAATTTCTTGCAATAGCGACAGATTTTGTTGGTCCTGTGTATTTGGATATAATCTTTTTACAACTGGTACTATATTTTCTTGAGTTCTACCTCTAACACTTAAGCTCTCACATTTTTCCACAAAATTAACTTCAAGATCAATTTTTTCTTTGGAAAATAAATTAGATTTAATATCTTCAAAGGATAAGGTATCATTGTTTTCATACAACATGATTTTTTTTGAAGTGTTTATAGGTAGAAAGTAAAGAGACAACCAACAAAACAATTTTGTCTTTATCTTCAATATTAATATCAATATTTTGCATATCCATAATAATAGAGTTAAACTCATCAAGATGAGTTTGAATAGGAGTATCTTTAATCATACGAATGGTATATAACCGTTCTTTGAGACGAAACTTGTTTATGAGGATCTTGGTCATATATAAGGTTTCTAACTTCAGCCACAAAGCCGCTACGGTTTCTTCATTGACAACTTTACGAAGAACCTCCTTGGACAAACAAAGTTGTATTGTTGAAAGCATTTTTTCATCCAACTCGTCTCATTAGTCATCAGCCATGGAAACTGGTTTCTTTGACTTCTCATCTAAAGTTTTCTTTAATCCACTCTGGATAAGAACGACCCTCATTTGGAATCCCGAAATAGAAAATCTAATTTTGTCATCAAACTCTCAATGTCAAATTCAATAGACATTTTGAAATTCTGAATTGAGTAAGAGTTTTGATACCACTTGTTAGAAATAGAACACTATGCATAAGCACATGATCAGATTAATTGAGAACTAAAGAGAAGGAACAATAAAACAACACACAAGATTTAACGTACAATATTTTTCTACTTTTTAGATCTCTCATGCCATTCAAACATCCAATGTATGTGGTGGTGGATCCACAACCAACTATGGAAAAAGCATATACTTTCACACCGCTTTTATGTTAAATAGCATCAAGTGTTTTGTAACTTCTAACCTCTCCTATGTTAAATGCTTGTATTTTCTTTCTCTACTTTGCTCTCATTCAGATATTTTATTTAGTTCATGTTAATAAATATTGTTTTGACATCCAAATAAACTATCATAGTCAAGACTTTTCATATAATGATATATAGAGACGCTAAAACAAAATATGCATGATCATAGTTGCATAGTTCCCTCGTTTAGCTAGCCTACATACCATGTACCACATATTTGGTTCGTCATAAAGAATGTCTTATAATAATAATGCAAAAATAGAGGAACTACATACCATTTAACTATGTATATGATATATGAATGTGTTGGGGTACTGCGGGTTATAGTAACACCTAGAGGAGTGAATAGGTGTAAGCGGACAAGTATGACCGTTTTTTCCTATGCACAAAGTGAGTGAAAACAGTAAGCTATTTAATCGATTAATAATGGTGCTAACCGATTATTGACATATGTGTTAATCGATTAAAGATAGTGTTAATCGATTATCATGTTCAAGAAAAATATAAAATAAAAAACCATAGTTTCTTGATTTACATGTAAACCTAAATCCAGAATCTAACACACCCAAAATTGCTAGCAGATACTTAACATAGATGTATAAAAACAATAAGTAATCACAGTACACTTATAGCAATCTATATACTATATAAGAAAATTAAGTCTTTGTCACATTAGCCATGACATGTGTCATCACCACAATCACTCTTTTCCCTCCAAAAATCTTTCTTTATTTCTCATCCAATATTGTCAATCTATACATGTTCATTTCATTTAAGTTTCATCCTCATATTTGATTATGTATCTTTAAATAAATCAAATGTGAATAATATAATGTTCCTTATTTGTTCTAAAAAAAGATATGCAACTTTTCATTGAAGTTAACTTAATATATTCTTTTATATTTGAGTAAATGTTATGGTAAAAACAAAACTTTATTGTTATCAAATTAAAATATACTATAAATACAATTTTTTTATCTTATACTTTTATTGAATTTATTAACCATTACATATGTTATATATTTATTAAAAAATGACACTATAATTTTTTAATTATCTATCAGATGTATCATATAAGTTAATTAAAGATAATAAAATGTATAAATTTTAACCTTTTGTTTTCTTTTCTTTTTACATCTAGACAAACTTTTCAAGTGTTAAAATGATCGTTTATATGAATTGTGAATAATTATGGAATAATAACTGTTTTGGAGAGAATTACTCTCGAGATCTAAGAGTAATTAATGTGAACAATGAAAGATAAAAATTTATATAAAAATACATAGTAGAATGACAATAAAGGAAAATTCATAAGGGAATAGAAACTATATATGTGAATAATGACAATATATTTTGTTATATTATTGTAATTTGTAATCGAATAAGTGAATAAATATCAACAACGTTGAATAAATATCGTCGATCAGTTGCAAACTAATAATTAATAATTACTTTGAATAAATATCGTCGACCATTAGGAAAGAAATAAAACTGGTGAACATAAGAGAATCGAAACACATATTGTCACTTAATGTGGTGCTTATGGGTGATATTGATGATATTATTCAAGTTTGAAAATAATGTATAGTAATCATTACATGTAAATTAGTAGCTCTGCTTTATTTTAAAAAAAATTAAAAATTTAATTATAATGTTCTCATTTTCATTATTATCTTTAAAATATTTTAACAGTTTTAATCATAAATAATTTAGGTCTCCACTATTTTGAAAAAAAATGGAACTATATAATTACAACCTCTCTATTTCAATGATCATTTATTACTAAATTTCATTTCTATCTATTAAAATATTATTTTCGAAGTTGTCATACTAAATCATTAAACTCGTAAAGTACTAATCATTAAATTACTTATTAAAAAATATCAAATAATAAATTAATTATACTAACAACTACTAATAAATAATATATTAGAAGTAAAATAAATTATAAACAAATTACATTAAGAAATTATTACAATAAATAATAAAATTAAACAAATTTTTCATATGTACGTCCATTTTAATAATGAACAATATAATTTTTTATTATATTTATTAGTTAGGCAAATATATAGACTATAGAACATGAAAATCAATTAAGTACAAAAGTGAAAAGTGTATGGGTAACATGTATTTTCTTAGCAATATGAATGTACGGATAACATGTGTGTTTTTAACCATGCGAATGCACTGATCACATGTGTCTTCTTAATGCACACGTAATATGTGTGTTTTAACCATGCAAATGCACAAATAACGTGTGTTCTTAACCATATGAATGCATATGTAATGTATATTTTGAATCATACGACAAAAAAATACCGTCCCGTGCAAATGCACGGGTCACTTGCTAGTTTCATTAATCAAACAAAGTATACTAAATGACTGAATCGTAAAAAGATAGGGATAAGAAGATTGAGAGTATGAGATTTTATGTTGGTTCGCTTGCTTGTCCACGTGCAAACTACATTCAGGTCTCACCTTCTGATCTCGGGAGATTTGCTTCACTAAACTGAAAATAATGTCTTTACACACACACTTCCAAGTACACAAGTGTTTCTCTCTTGAAACTCGAGCTACTAAGCTAAGCTTGACAATTTCCATTTGCTTCTAATGGTTTCTCTCACCACTTCTAACGGCTGTCAACTCACTCTAACACTCGCTGTCAAGATACTTGTACGGGAAGTCTATATCTACTAAATGCAATTAGCGATATTCTCAAACCTTCTCTAACACTAGAGAATACAATCTTTCCTCTCAAATAAACAAAATCTTTAATGAAAAACAACCTAAACAGTAGCTTATCTCACAGAGAGTAATCCTATAAACTCAATTCAAAATACTTCACACAACCTAAAAACTAAGTATGTGAGAATGCAATTGTTTGTAAAATAAGATTTTGATGCACTTAATGCAATGTTAAAAACAGTTAAGACTTTTCTCCCTAAAATCAACTCAAGGAACTTCCATAAAGAGTTTTTCCATAACAACACAATTTCACTCAGAGAATCTATGTAATATTGAAATTTTGGAAATCTTGATTGTGAGCAAAGTTATAGAAAAATAGATTGTATAGTTAACTGAATTCAACAACATTTAATCAATTAACTAAAGTCATAATCAATTAACGGGTTTTGAAATTAACAGACATCTGTTGAATTTAATCGATTAATAAGAACCTTAATCGATTAATGTCATCAAGAAACTCAAGATGATAGGTACTGAAACTCTCGTTAATCGATTAATCAAAGGCTTAATCGATTAATAAGCTTTCACAACTACTTAATCAATTACTGAACTATTTAGTCAATTAACAGTTAAACATAAAATTATTTATTGGTTTTCAAGTAACCTTCATATATGATGTAAGTTGATGCAATGAATGATTTTAAGAAGACCTATCATTTTAATGCAACATACTCAGATATGGATGGATGATGACTCAAAAATAGTTAAACACTTTTTAAGGTCATGTGAGATTCTCATCATTGAGTTTTATCTACCTAGACTCAATCTAAGCAAACATCTTATGACTTCTAAAAATATAAAAGTAATTTCCCTAAGCCTTAAATGATCTTGAGTCTTGGTTTGTTGTTTGTTGACTTGTCATGTCTTCAAGCTTTTCCATAGCGTCTTTGTCTTTATCAAAACCAAATCATAAGATCGATGTTGCAACCTTTCATGTTGATTCCTCTTGCAATCTCAGAATGCACTATTTGCATATCGGAAGTTTTGTATTGTAGGTGGGTCACTTTAGACCACTTTATTTTTAGCTTCAAAATGTCATTGGGTCGAGGTGTATTCATTGAGATCCATAGTTCCCTTAAGACCCATCATTGCAATAGTATATGCCACAAAATTCACATTGCAACTAACATGAACCAAACTCATGTTGAAAACTAATCATCAAAAGTTGGATATTCCTCACCAAGTTCGAATAATGATGGTTACCATTAGCACAATCAAAATTAAGAAGATGAATAGCTTCAATGGAATCTATATGCATTTGTGACCAATGGTGGTATTAAGTAGTAGTAGCTATAGGGTTGAGCTGTTTTCAATGTTAAGTGGCTGCTTCTATGGAAACCCTATCTCTAGCAGTTCAATTACATGCAAACTAATTTAACATATGCTTCTCTTTCTGCAATTAATAGTTAAAAGAATCTAAAAAACAAAGTCTTTAAGCAATGGTTTTCAGTTTCTAATGAAGATTTTTATATTCATAGGACAATGGTAAACCAAACCAATTGTAAATATGTTAAGATGCATAAAATTTTCACCATGTGCCAACCATTTACAATGCAATTGAAGAGATGCAGACAAAAGTGACCAACCAGAGACTGTTATTAAAAACCCTACATCCCATATGGATATTCTATGTTCTCGTTTAGATTACAAATTAACAAGAAGATGGAGATTACAACACATTAGAATACTACAAACACTAAAATAGCACATCTTTGAGGCAATAGCTTCAGTTGACAGAATAACATACAAAATAATGCCAAAGTTGTGGCTACTTCTTGTTCTTCCTCCACTCTCTGATTCTAGTCCTTCTGCACAAGATCAAAAGGAGACAGCCTCACACGGATCGGATATTCAGTACGTCTAAATGCAGGTTGTGTTCTCTGTTTGGTTTCTACAACAAGCTATTGGGGACCTGGATTTACTCTTCAAAAGATACCAACCATCAGTTATTTTATTCACCCCCACCACAACCAATAGTCCTTTAGAAACTCAGTGATATACCCTCTGTTTTTTGTCCTTATTAAAGGCTTTGAAATATTAGTCTCCAAACTCCAATGCTAATTTACTAAACTGTTGTCATAAAGGCCAGCTCATGAGACAATTTTGGATGCATCTTTGCTAGATCTGTTGTATTTCATGTGACTATTAACAAGCTGCCCAGCAGCAATTGCAGACATTAGTGACAGCTCCCCGGCCAGAACTGAACCAGCTACTATGGTGGCCAGTAGCCTAGAATTTGTTCCTGGAGATTCTTTATTGGCCCCCTTGACACCAAGTAAATTAAGACAAGCTGACTGAGATGCAAGTTGAGTGCCACCTCCAACGGTACCGACCTGAACCATGAGATATATTTTAGATTAAACAAAAAATGATACTCTCACTGTACCCGTGGTAGCTACATATTTGTACTAGGTTGTGCAAGCAATAAAAAGCAAGGAATTAACGTAAAAAACCTAAGGTGGGTTCATTTAATCTCATTCCCTAGGGAGCATGACTATTTAAAAATTAGTTCTCTACAAATGGTGAAGAAGATAGCTATGTACTCTGCTAAGAAATAAATGTTTTCCTTCCTTTACCTATGAAAGTTAAAACAGAAGGCAAATTAAAAAAGTGTCAAGGGAAGAATCAATTCTTAGATAAAACTACTCTCACACGATATTGATGGCACTGAATCTTATATTGACTTGCAAACAAGCACTTTGATTACATCTTCTCCCATTTGAGTGTGGGAAGGATGAGTTCAGATATTGGTTAGAGGACTAACCACCATCCCTCTACCATAAATCATGTTCCACGTCAACAATATAACTGAATATTCAAGGCATGTTCATGTGTAATGGTTCTATGACTTGCACCTAATAAAAAAGAATCTTATACCAGAGAAGATTAGAAACATTACCTAAAAGACAACACTGCTTAAAACTAGAGAATATTATACCTCAATGGAAGGCATGGTGACAGAGATGTGAAGGTCTTTTCCATTATTCACAGCTTCCATCATGGTAATACAATGAGAACTCTCCACATTCTGAGCAGGATCCTGACCGGTGGCTATGTAAATGGCAGAGACAATATTGCTAGCATGAGCATTAAAACCACCTAGAGAACCAGCTATGGCTGATCCAGTAAGGTTTTTAAGCATGTTAAGCTCGACTAGGGCCTCCACAGTAGTCTTCAATACTTTCTTTACCACCTCTTCTTTAATTATAGCCTCGCAGACCACAGACTTACCACGCCCTTCAACCCAGTTTACAGCAGCAGCTTTCTTGTCCGAACAGAAGTTTCCTAGTCCAAGCAACAAGGCATATGGCAATTTTACTAACTAGTTTTCACCATGGCAAATAACAATGTAGGTTTTGGCGTCAGGGTAAAAAACAAAGAAAGAAAGTCATGTTTACCAGAAATTCCAATAACATCCATGTCAGGGAAATCGATGTGGAGGAAGTCGAGGACATTTTGGACTCCTTTAGATACCATGTTCATCCCCATGGCATCCCCAGTGCTACAACGGAATCTAATGTACAAATTCTTACCAGCAATAGTAGGCTGAATACTCTGTAACCTGGCAAATCTGCTTGACCTGCACATACCAATTAAATATTAATCAAACCAAGAACAATCTCATGTTAATTACTGCCTGCGATCCTTTTTAGAAATGAAAATTGTTACTGTTTGTAATTCTAAAACAAAAGTGATAATAGTTCTACATATTCACTTGCAAGATTAAGGTTATCTATATTTACGAGGCTGTAAGAGTACAAGTTGTCTATTGTCTATGTCAGTTCTATGTGACACCAATTACAAATTGACACATCAATTAGTTTTAGAAAATGAAAGGGAAAAGGAAGGTACTTGTTGAATGTGAGAGCAATGGTGTCAAAATTGAGAGGATCTTCCAAATAGAATTTCAAGTGAGCAGCCCTAGTGGCAGTTGCAAACCTAACAACAGGAGCTCTAGTCATCCCATCTCTAAGCAACACAGATGAAGCTCCACCACAAGCCTGAATCGCCTTACACCCTCTATTAGTACTCGCCACCAGACAACCCTCCGTCGTCGCCATCGGCACCGTATACTCCTTCCCATCCAATAACAACGGCCCCGCCACTCCCACCGGAATCTGCACAAACCCGATCGGCATTTCACAACATTGCCCTAATATTGACTCATAATTGAATCCCTCCAATGCCAATCCTTCTAATGACCTTCCGGTCAACCTCTGCACCGCCTCCCGCCTTATCGCCGCCGCCTTCCGACAATCCATTAGTCTGGATTCCAATGAATATGACGGAATTGATCCCGAAACAACTGAATTCACGATATCCTCGTCTTCTATTACTATCTTCTTCGGTAATGGCAATGTAGATTGTTCAGTGAAGGATTCAATGGTTTCAATTTCGTCATTA
Source organism: Lupinus albus (assembly GCA_009771035.1). Classification (NCBI taxonomy): domain Eukaryota; kingdom Viridiplantae; phylum Streptophyta; class Magnoliopsida; order Fabales; family Fabaceae; genus Lupinus; species Lupinus albus. The sequence continues at coordinate 14,288,060 of CM020007.1, read as the reverse complement.
TTATGAAGCTTGTTGCGAGTGCCTATGGTGTGGATGAAGGCAATGCCGAAGAATTTGAGGAGATAGAGGAATGAAGAGAGGAGTGAGAGAATTGCTGCGGTTTCGGAGACGGTGACGACGTGGAGGGGAGTGGAGGTGCGGATCTTGTTACGCCAACGGTGGAGGAGGAAATAGGAGACGGAGAAGAAGAGGCCGAAGAAGACGGCGTTGGTGAGGTAGAGAGGGAGGAATGAGTCACGAGGAGAGTCGTGGTGGTTGTGGTTTAGCTTCTGGGTTTTGAGATGTTCGCCGGCGGGTGTACGGACGGTGGTAATGAGTCGCCGGCGAACGTCCATTTTTCTAACGAGAACTGATCTACGGAAATGTAGATGCAGGAATCGAAAGAAAATGGAAGGCAAAACCCAGAAGCTAAGTGAAGGGAAAGAGAGGGTGAGGGATTTCAAAGGTTTTGTTTGGTTCATGGGAGAGGAAGAGAGGAAAATGTGGAAATCACAAATTTAATGGTTGCTATTGAAGGGAAATGCGACGAATTTGGAACTTATTTTTTTATAGAAATTGCCAAACTTGGAAGTGGTTACCCACGCTTGCAACGTGGATTTTCTTTTTTTATTTCATCATTTTTACAATTTAATATATTATCCTAGGAAGAAAAAATTATAATATATGTTATTAATTATTGATTTAAAGTCGCATAATTTAAAAATAAAATATATGGTTTTCTTCTTATAGTATAATAGAATTTATAGGATAGTTCATCATTACTTATTTAATTTTAGAGTAAAAATTTATATTTGTCCTTCAAAAATTTTGTATGCACTAATTTGGTTCCTGCAAAATTCAAAAACTCAAAGTAATTCCAAAAATATCAAATGTTGGTCAAGTTAGACATTTTTAATAGCTATTTTGGCTATATTCATTATCTTTGATTACTTATTTGAATATTTTATCTTTTTAGAATTAAATTGGTACATGTATATCTGCATAATTGTAAACAAATAATTAAATATTTTATATATGTTTTAATTTTGTATTAATTTAAAATTATATATTATTTATTTCTTATTATTTAATCATGCATTTTATTGATTGAAATATAATAATAAATTTATGGTATAAACGTGTTATTATTCATATAATTATTTATATATTAATTATTAAAAAAATATTTAATTAACCTTACAAATAATTAAGTACCTCAAATAGGTGTGAGTTTGGGTATGGAAAAATACAATCTTCATCCTTCCAAGCACCATGATGAACAAATATGACTATTAAAACAGAAAAACAATTTTTCTAGTAGTCAAATTAATTGAATCCCCTAATATGGTGAGAATAAATTAGAGTCCAAAAGTACATCAAGAAACACTTAGAGCAACCACAATGGAGAATATCATCTTTATTCTTATTTGGGTCTCACATATTATTTTATAATTTATTATAACTACACATGAAATATGAACAACATCTATTTTTTCCTCACAATGACAAACATAATTCTTATTATTATTTGAGTCTCACAACGTACCTCAAGCTTTTATATTTGACCATAAATATAACCAAACATTTACCTCTTTCCTCACTTTCCCTTGCCCAAAAATTAATTCACAAAATAAGAATATCACTGTGGAGAATAAAGTAAGAATATTCTTATCTATTAATAATAATCAATGTGGTTGCTCTTATAACTTGTCATGTTGTAGATGCCAATGGACACAACATGATATTGAATATCATGCCAATAAACATAATAGACACAAAAAAACATTGCAAAACATAAAACACCCAAGTATATATACACATCATGATATTGAATACCATATTAAGTCCTAGATTGAAATACAAATATTATGTAAAAGAAACTAATAAAAATACATATTATGATAAATGCTTCAGTATTTCTGCACACAGTTATGGGAGAGCACTTTTGCTTGATACCAAGCTATTGACATGAAGTTCCAACTCAAATGAAAACCATGAAACCATCTCAATGACATCTATCACCCTTAGATTTCTTGTGTTCACATTGTAACCATAGATCATTGTCCTGAAATTAGGTTTAGTTACTAGAGATAATCTCCCATCTTTAAGTATTGTGTAAAATGTAAATGTCAATAATTTAAATTGCGGACTGCATCACCTGATACAGTTGTAATATTGTGATTGTGATGATCGTCGCAACCGCATCACACCGCAATTGCGGTGTGACTCCGAATCATAATGATGCGGCTACATCTGGCCCAACGCAACCGCATTTAGATCGCGTCAAATCGCATATTCAAAAATATTTAGTCACAAAATAATTCATACCGCAAATGCCACAATTCAAATCACAACGATCACAATGACCGCAATCGCAATAATCGCAATCGTTACCGCAATCGTGATCGCATCCACAATTTAAAACACTAGTCAATGTTGCTCATCTAGAAGGTAAAATGCCCTAAAGGTTTCCTTATCTACATCCATGGCAATCACTCTATGAATCATGTATTCCAAACCTTAGCACATACCACGGGTTAACACGAGTTCTAGATTCCTTAGTTTAGGTGACTAGTATTAACATTTGGCCACTTGTTCTCGGACTAAGAGCAACTATTATATTTGGTTATTATTATTTCCTATAATTTAGGGATCATCTGTAAATTAGATAAACAAATCAATTAGATTAATTTGTGATATAGTTTGATTATAAGATCTTCCTTTATACTATGTATATGCACCTACATTCTTTTACAAGAAAGTGAATAAGATATACATTCAAACATAGTATCAAGAGCCTGAAAATTCTGAAGCTTCCGCCATGGTGACTCGATGATCCAGATCTTCTAAAAAACGACAAGACCAAACAATGACCAACTATCCTAAGCCTACTAATGGTACTGATAAATCTACCTACAAATGTACTCAATGCAATCAATATGGTCATACCAAAAATCGTTGTTTTGAAATTGTTGGATATCCAGACAGGTGGGATCACAGTCGAGACTCATGGAAGAGGAATTCCAAGAAGACCTATAATGATGCATTTGTTGAAACAAACACAAGGGATGATTCTACTGGACAAGCTTCAGCATTGGTAGCAGCTACAGGTAATAGTGGTAAGGTTTTTAATATTTATACATATATTTCTAATAGTGCAGGGATAACTGATTCTGGTGTTACCGATCAAATGACATTTGATTCTAGGCAGGTATTATCCTTTAAACCAACTTCACAAAAATTTGTTTCCACTGCCAATGGTGCCTCAACCCATGTTATTGGAGAATGATCTTTGCCCCTCGTCGATACTTTGAATTTAGATTTTGTTTTAGTTGTTTCATCCTTGGACTATAATCTTTTATCAGTTTCCCAAATTACCACTACCTTATTTTGTGTTGTAACTTTTTGGCCTGATTTTTGTGTTTTTAAGGACATCCAAACAAGGCAGACGATTGGTTGTAGTACTAGGTGTGGAAAGCTCTATTACTTGGACTTAGAATCAAAGAGTTCAGACAAGTTGCATCAAGCATTGATAGTGAATAATAATTAGGGAAAAGAAGAAATCTGACATATGGTTGTGGCATCAACGTCTTGGACATGTCTCTTTTGGTTATCTTAAGAAAATATTTCTCAGTTTATTTGTAAACTTTGATGTTTTTAGTTTCCGCTGTGATGTTTGTGAACTTGCAAAAAGCCATTGTACATCGTTTCCATTAATTTTGAATAAAAGTCATATTCCCTTTATGGTTATACATTATGATGTTTGGGGTCCATCTAAAGTCACAACCCTTGGTGGATCATGTTGGTTTATTACTTTTATCGATGATTATAATAGGACGACTTGGGGGCACTTGATGAAATCCAAAAGTGAAGTGTATTTTTTATTTAAAAAAGTTCATAAAATGGTATGCATTCAGTACAATGCACAGGTTCAGGTTCTTCGAAGTGACAATGGAGGTGAATGTTTGAGTTCTGAATTTCAACAATATTTGGAAACACATGGGATTGTTCATCAAACTACTTGTCCCAACACACCTCAACAAAATGGGGTGGTTGGGCGGAAAAAATTATCATTTATTAGAGGTTGTCTATGCTTTATTGATAGAAGTCTATATGTCATTATCCTATTGGGGAAAAGCACTTACATCTGCAATATATTTTATTAACCGGGTACCCTCTAGCACTATTGACTTTCAAACACCATCCCAAGCCCTGGTTGAAGCCATTGTTGCTCTTGTTGTTCCAAACTTATCTCCTAGTGTCTTTGGTTGTGTAGCTTTTGTACATCTCCATAAGCATCAAAGTAACAAGTTGTCTCCTCGAGCATTGTGATGTGTTTTTGTAGGGTACGCAACTTATCAAAAAGGATATCGATGTTATCATCCTCCAACTCAAAAAATGTTTGTTACATTAGATGTAGTTTTTCATGAAGACTCGGATGTATTTTTCCTCTAAGCCTGAGCTTCAGGGGGAGAATCAGGAAAAAGTTCTGACTCTAGACTATGATTTTCATGTATCCGTAGAAAAGGAAGTCACTAAAGAATGAGAACACTTTGAATCTAGAGGGGAGCTCTCTGAATCTAGTATTGAATATGGTAGTATGAGTGAATCAAATATAAGTGGTGCAACTTTGGATGAAGGTGGTGCAACTTTGGATGAAGGTGGTGATGAAGGTGGTGCAACAATCTTGGCTCCATCATCGTTTGAATTACTAGTACCACAAGTAATTGATACGCCAAACCAATCGTCTGCTGAGGAAGCTCCTGATTTGGAGTCTAAACCATCAAGAAAACAACTATCATCGTGTTGCACTATATGTATCCCTAAACCCAGATATGAATCTGAACTTTATAATAAAGTTAAATATCATATGAGTTGTTATGTGTCTAACCATCACTTGTCAGAATTAAGTCAATCTTTTGTAAATCAATTATCTATTGCATCTATTTCTAACAGTGTGCAGGAAGCCTTAGCTAACCCAAGGTGGAAAGTTGCTATGAATGAGGAGATGAATTCTTGCTGAAAAATAAGAGTTGGGAACTTGTTGATTGTCCACCAGGAAAGAAATCAGTTGGATGTCGGTGGATTTATATTGTGAAGTATCAAGCAGATGGTACAATTGAATACTTTAAAGCAAGATTGGTGCAAAAGGATACACTAAAACCTATGGGATCGATTATACAAAGACATTTGCACCTATAGCTAAAATCAAAACAGTCTGAGTCTTGTTGTCTCTAGCGGCCAACTTGGACTGGCCACTACAACAGTTTGACGTGAATAATCCCTTTCTACATGGGGAGTTATCTGAACAAGTCTACATGGATCTCCATCGAGGATGCATGATACCAGAAACCCATAGTAAAAAGGTGTGCAAAATAAAGAAATCATTGTATGGGTTGAAACAATCTCCGAGAGTATGGTTTGGAAGATTTACAAAATATATGAAAGCTTTTGGGTACCACCAGAGCAATGCAGATCACACTTTATTCTTAAAGAAACAATGTGGTAAGATTGCTACACTTATTGTATATGTTGATGACATGGTGGTTATAGGAAATGATCCCGTGGAAAGGATGGCTTTACAAAGTTATTTGTCCAGGGAATTTGAAATGAAAGACCTTGGTTAATAAAGGAATTTTTCTCTCTCAAAGAAAATATACCTTAGACTTATTACAAAAAACCGACATGTCAGCATGTCAACCAGCCGATACACCGATAGAAGAAGGATTGAAGTTATGTGTCAAGTCTAATCAAGTACTTGTTAATAAAGGGAGATACCAAAGACTAGTAGGGAGATTGATGTATTAACCCACACTAGGCCGGACCTTGCCTATGCATTGAGTATTGTTAGTCAATTTATGCATAATCCTGGAGAGCAACATATGAATACAGTTATGCGCATTTTGAGGTATTTGAAGTCTCCTCTTGGGAAAGGACTATTATTCACTAAAAATGTAGATCATCAAAGTGTGAATGCATACACGGATGCTGATTGAGCTGGAGCGATAGATGATAGACGATCTACTTTAGGTTATTTCTCCTTTATAGGTGGTAACCTCGTTACATGGAAAAATAAAAAGCAGAATATTGTTGCACGTTCAAGTGTATAGGCTGAATTTAGAGGTATGACACTTGGAGTATGTGAAACACTATGACTAAGACTTTTTATGATGGATTTGGGCTACCCACTTAAGCAACCAATTCAACTATATTGTAACAATAAAGCAGTGTGTGACATAGCTCATAAATAATATGTATTATGTATTATGTATTAAATAATATGTAAATTCTACCCACTTTGCTTAAATTTATTTATTAAATAATATGTATTATGTTGTTTTATTATGACACATACTATTAAATAATAAATTCTAGTATAAAGAAGGTATACAAAAGTAGATAATAATAATTAAATAATAAATAAATGTAATAATGGATATTTTTTGTTTTAAAATACATGTTTAATAATAACGAATAAATGAATGGCTTTCTAAAATAAAATTGTGTCTTTATAATATTTAATGATTAATCTATGAAAATGAATTATAATATAAATGGAGGAAGGTCAGTGATATTACTATTATTCCTCAAACCATTTTTTAGTAAATGTGATACATTACTTCTATTCGTTCAAATTTAAGCTTCAATAAGTTTAATAATAAAATAATAAATAAAAAACTTTTGATATGATAAATAATAGTATTCGTGTTATGAAAATCGGTTGATGTCGGCCAATTCAACCAGTAAACTTGTCTCAATACTAGTATAGTACAACAATTATACAAGTCATGCAATCATACCAGTCAAAAACCGACGAAAACTGTTCAAAACCAGTCATACCGACCGATTTTCAATTGAATCGTACAAGTCATACAGGTCGGTTTTCAATTGAACCATACCGACCATACTGGTCAATTTCATTTAAAATTATTTTTTAATGAAAATGACTTATTTTTATCAAAATATTAGTATGGAAGATCAAACGCATAACTAATACATTTTCTATACTTCTAAAACATGGTCTACCGTCAAGCAATGCATTTTTCTTTTAACAAATTGTATAAATAAAATTTTGTTTTCTCATTGATTTCAACATTAATGTAAGTATAAGATATATGTATATCTAACTTAAACGATATGTAATTAATCAGTGAACCACTAATTGAACAGTTATACCACTATATTAGTACTCTGACCAGTTTGATAATGAATACGATATTAATAACATTGATTATTACTAATAAAACAGTAACAAAAATGAAACCGTTGAGATGATAATAAATATTTTATTTAATAGTAAATAATAAATGTCAAATTAAATAAATATAATATATATTATGTTATGTTATTTTTTTTATAATAGATATTATTACATAATAAATTTTAATATAAAGAGTATATACAAAAGTATATAATAATAATTAAGTAAAAAATATTTATTTTATTAATAAAATGTAATTAATAATGAATTTATTTTGAGAAAGCCAAGAAGGCAAAAATTACATGCATGTAGTACTTTATCAATTATCATATAGATGTCATTAAAATTTTGAGATTGTAATAATGTAATATATTTTGTTTATGATTAATATTTTTATTTAAGTCAAAAACTTCAATGTAATTGTTAAGAAATACTAAAAATTAATGAAAAAAATTTAAACATAAAACTCCAATATTGATGTCCATTTCATTGAGGGAAATAAAAAAAAAGAAAATAAAACACCATGCGTGGATATATATATATATATATATATATATATATATAGAGGTTAGACAACAACAAATAAATTATACAAACTTTAGAACTGCATTAGCAATGTTGGTGCAGTGCCATAGAGTTCAACAAAACTCTACAACTTGGTCGGCGAGTTTAGTTTTTATTAATCTAGTTTTATAAGGGGATGGATCCACTTACTCCAAGAGTAAATGAAAAAAGACTTACTCCATATTTTAACCATTCATTCTTAAGAAATTCAATGGTTTGAATTAGTAAGTACATCTAAACCATTGAATTTTCCAAGATTGAATAATTAATATGTGAAGTAAGTTATTTTTCACTTACTCTTGGAGTAAGTGGATCCCTCCTCATTTTATAAAGTATAATTTCCTACCAACATTCCAATAGGGTTGCCGAGTTTAGCATGAGAATAAAAAAAAAACTCCTATACTATTTCCGAGTTTAATAAAATATTCATAAAAATAGGAAACTCCACAATATAATTTCAGAAATTTTATAAAATACACTAATTTGATAAATAATTTAAAATGTGCCCCAAAAATGTATAGTAAATTTGCGGAAACAAACATAACCCATTTTTTTGAAACATAAAGGTTTGTGAAAAGTGACATCCTTTTCATTCATACCAGAAAAGTAAAATACTCAAATAGATGGGAATAAAGTGAATGAAAACCAAAAAAAGAATGATAATTTTTATAATAATTTCATTAAACCTCAACAAATATCAACATAATTTTATCTAAATGTAATTATTGAAAAATTTAGTAAAACTAATCCTATTAACTAACCATCATAAAATTAGCCCAAAAATAGGACCAATACATAAAACATGGCTATAGTATATGGAATATTGGTGGTTGGTTCCATGAAATAAATCATGATTATGGTAAAAAAAATTATATGTTTTTGCATTGATGAAAGTAATAATTATGTTTTCAGATATGAAAGAGATTGATGCTAATAGTGGTAATTGATAGTTAATCATAAATCATTATTAGATGTAGATCACTTATACATCCATGAGGATGTTGACTTTTTAGGCACTCAAATTCCATGAGGATGTTGACTTTTTAGGCACTCAAATTCCTCATAATGATTGGTGAAGTTTTTGTGCTTCTTGCTCTCATCATGCCTTATGACTCTTCAATCCATAATCATAAGGATTTGTTATCTCATATCATGTCTCAAACCAATAATGTTGAATAAAAATTAGAAAACATTTAATATTTTTTTTCTTCATTTGTTTGAGACATACTTTGGGATAGTAAATCATTGTCGGAACGAAAATATCTTTTTGTGCTGAAAATAATTTGATATTATTTTCAATTAAATAATAAAAGGATTCAATATGTAGGCAATTTGAATGTAAAGTTGTTAAGAGGATCGATTTTTAATAATGATTAATAAATTATATAATATAGATACAAAAAAACTTTTATATTGTTTACATAAATTATTTTCTCAAGTACATACATGTATATTTATATTAAGCAAGGTATTCAAAAAACCCATTTTGTTGGCTATGAACGTTTATACATTTATATCTTCTGCTTTGAACACATGTGTAGTGATATCTAAAAAAATCACAAACCCATCATTTTAAAGAAATCAACAATTTAGATACAATCCTATAATTAATTAATCATGCACCCACCTCATAGATTGGGACATTAACCACTCATTTTTTGTACAACAATTACATGTTAATTATAGCATATTAGATAATGAATCAAAACATTGAGGATATCACATGCTTGGTGCTTGTAATTTTGGCATTGCCCATGGACCCACATGATCTACAATACTCCATATACTAGCCTTTAAACTTGGAAAATCCAATGGTTTAGATGTACTCACCAATTCAAACCATTAGATTTTCCATGAATGAATGTTTGTGATGTGGATATGATTTTTTCACTTACTCTTGGAGTAACTGAATTTCTTCCCATTTAGCTTTATGACCTTTATTTTTAGGGGAGGTATCCACTTACTCCAAAAAACACTTACTCTTCATCTTAGCCATCCAATCTTGAAAAATTCAATGGTTTAGATGTACTCACAAATTCAAACCATTGGATTTCCAAGAATGAATGGTCATGATGTGGAGTAAGTGGATCTCTCCCCTTATTTTTATTATCATTTATGAAAGTGGACAGAAAATCCGTTAATCTGTTTTAAAAGTGGCCAATTTGTATGAGTAACCCAAATTAGCATTACTAGTGGTTAGGCATTGAGACACCTTGCCTCCACTAAGGTTGAGTGTTAATTACATTGCTTTTAACAATGAGCAATGATTTGAGGACCACATTTGACATTTGGGATCACACCCAAGAATCGATGCTTTGTTGTTTCTACAAAAGCATCATTCCCTTTCTCTCTTTTGTCTTACTCTTTCTCATTACTCATCATCTAACTCCCTTTTTTACCCTTTTACCCTTTTATCCACTACTAATACTACCCTTTCATGCCACTGCTATTCCATATTTTCCCCTTTAGTTCCATTATTTGTAATAAAAAAATATGTTTGCATTGACACCGTAAGAGATTTTCACATTGTCATTGCATCGTCTATTATTCATATATAATTATCATTAACTTTTAAATAAAAATAATACAAATAAATAATAAATAGATTGTGTATAAATTTTTACACTTACATAACATATATTTTGAAAATGTATATGTAAAAGATACTGATTAGCATCCTTCTTATGCCCGTTGAAAACTTAAAAAAAACTTAAACACGACCAACTATGTTATTTTTTATTTTCTATCTATAATTGAAAGTAGTTTTAAATCATTAATCAAAGATTAATATCTTTCTACACATATAAATCATTCAAAAAAAAATATTTGATTTGATATTACCCCTCAAATGAACTTCTATGTTTTATATATTTGGGTCCCTCAAATCAAAGTTGTGAGTCACAAGCATACCTTAATACAATATAAATATTTGTGATAAGAATAGAATTTAATGTTTATGTATTTCAATAGTTTATAGTTTTTTATCTATGAAGATCTTATGGCTTGGTCTATATTCACAATTATGTTCCGGATCAATTAAAATATTTTATCAATTAAATAAAAAAAATCATAAAAATATAATTATACTACTTGGTGTAATTTTATTGGACAAAGACAGTGAAATATATAATTTTTGGGTCGGATCAATTTTTTATACAGCTTTCAACAATCATGCACATTATTAAAAAATTGTTAAGATTTTATTTTAAAACCAATTGACAATGAGATAAGTATATATTTGATTTAATCATTGTTATACAATAACCTCAACCATGATTCTCTCCCGTTTTTCCTATCATGGTTTTCTATCCTATCCTCATTTATTTATTTATTTGATTCTCAAAGTTTCAATTTCTCTTTATTTATAGAACCAGGTTCTCATTTCATTTTACTCACCAAAGCTTAAGACTTTAACAATGTCTTCTTCTAACTATGCTACAACCAATACTTTGTTCTATCTCTTTCTTGCACTGCTTATTTCACAACTTAGCTTTTGCTTTTCTTCTAAGGTAAAATTTATTAAAAAAAAAGCTTTTTTTTGTACTATGGTACTTATTTCTGAATTTTGGGTTTCTTAGCTTAATTCAAAAATTGAATCTTTGTTGGATTTCAGGTTTATGTAGTGTACATGGGAAGCAAAAGTGATGAACAACACCAAGATGATATTCTAAAACAAAACTATAAAATGATTGCTTCTGTTCATAGTGGAAGCTATGAGAAAGCACAAGCTTCTCATGTTTATAGCTATATGCATGGTTTCAGAGGATTTGCTGCTAAGCTCACTGATGAACAAGCTTCCAAAATTTCCAGTAAGTTCTAGGATCTTCCTCGTAGTTAAATAGTTAAATTGCGGTTGAAATTGCGATTGTGTTGCCTTTACTGCATTTTTCGATGAAAGAAAAGGTCGAAATAGTGTATGAAGTCTTACTCTTGCAAGAAAATATATGAAATGAAACTATAATTGTGATTACGGTTATGTTGCAAATATCACTAAAATTGTAAGAGAAGTCGCAATTGTGTTGTGATCATAATTTAAAACCATAAAGCTAAACTTTTATATGTTAGTATTATACTTACTCTACCTCAAGTCATAGACATAATTGTGACTACAAAACAGTGGTTTTGATACTTTCTGTAACATTATGACAACTTCAATTGTATCCTAATTGTAATGATAATCGCAACCGCAATTTAAAATCATAAATTCGATAACTGTTTACTAATTATGTTGCTGGATTTAGATCCAAAAAGTAAGGGGTTTTATAACTTTTATGAGCAGAAATGGAAGGGGTGGTTTCAGTGTTTCCCAATTGTAAAAGAAAGCTTCACACAACTCACTCATGGGACTTCATGGGGCTAATGGATGATCAAACAATGGAGACTCTTGGTTATTCTATTAGGAACCAAGAAAATATCATCATTGGTTTCATTGATACAGGTAAATAAGATGAATTTGGATCCTCTGTTGTACTGGAGAGTCCAGTCAGAGACGGACATATTTTCAACTAATTTCAATTAAAGTTTTTTTAATCTTCAAATTATTTTGGGTCTCATGTTCTAGTACTGAACTGTTCAGTATCGGAGAGGATTCAAACCCAAGTAAGATGACTTACCAATTATGATGAGTTGATAAGTTCATAATTTTTATGTACTACCATTCTTTTCATCCCAAAAGTTATGTACTATATGAAGTTGAATTCATTCCTCAAAGTCACATAAAGACATTTATTCCTTTGGTTATCAAGAAGTAGAACTTCCACTTCCACACTTCATTTATTACTCTAGGACATAATTACATAAAGGGTATCTGGTATGTGATTCGTATCCATTCGTCACTTTTTACATTATTATGATAAGACTTTATTTATGACAAACTCGGTAAATGACATAGGGTACGTGAGACTTGATACACAATATGTAGAGTAAATGAGGGAACCATATAAGTATGGTTTATGAATAGCAAAAAAAATCTGTCCCTTTATCTCTCTGCTTTTAGCAGTAGTAGCAGCTTAGAGGAAAGTGTAATTAATAACATTGGAGATTGGACTCCACATGATATTTATTAATATATGGTAGTCAAATTCTTACTAATTAATTCCACATGAGCATTATTCATCCCATTTTTTGCGGATCATAGAAATTTCAGAAAGAAAAAATGTGGTTTTGCAGTGCATGTTGAAAATGTTCCTTTGGTCTGACAGAACTTAATTATTTTAAATTAAATTGTGGTGATAAATGGAAATCAGAGTATTATTTTTATTATAATATTTAGAATACCTTTGATTTTAGAACATATTGTGAAATCAATAACGTAATGTTAGAAGCTATTTCTTATTTTTATTATATGTTCTCACTTATTTTCTTATTTAACTAGAGCTAAAGATTGCTACAAATGGATGTTATTTTGTATTGTTTTGTTGCATATTATTTTGGGTTGATGCCACTTTTTTAAGTAAATGCAAGATTAACATTGTTCATTAATTTGGTTCTTCTATATAGATACTGATGGATTTATTTAAGTGTGAAGTCCCACATTGGATATACACGGAGGAATAAAAGATTTTATAAGTAGAAAAGGATCATGAAACTAATGCTTTAAGATTTTGGTTCAAGACATGGTGCATTACTTGTGGCTCTGCACTCTTCCTATACCCCCATAACAATGGAACTCCCCGATGGTTGGGAGGCTCATCGGTCGCAGTCTGATCCAACAAGTGATATCAGAGCCGATGGTTCGGCTGGGACATGGTGGACTTAAGGGGGAGCGGACCAGAAAATGTGTTGTATCACTTGTGGATCTGCACTCTTCCCATACTCCGGTAACAGGGGAATTCCCCGATGGTCGGAGGCTCTCCGGTCGGAGTGTGGTCCAACAAATACCACTTTGGTCTCTACACTATGTAGATCAAATTAATAGGGACTAAGTTTTTTGTAATTTCATGTAACAAATTGATGGATAATGTAAATCTGAAGAAAGAAGTTAAAGTTTTACTCTTTTTTCTTTACGCCCTAACATTCAACTCAATAATTCCTTAAACAACTTCATTCATAATGAATATTGACACAGGAATTTGGCCAGAATCTCCAAGTTTTAGTGACACCGACATGCCACCAGTGCCAACTAGATGGAAGGGACAATGTCAAACAGGAGAAGCATTCAATGCATCATCATGCAACAGGTTTTTTGGTTGCACCATATATGCATCTTTTTTTTCTTCTTTCATTTCAGTTTATAGGCACTAGCATGAACTTAGTAGTGTATCATCTTCACTGGTTAGTTAATAATTTATGGAATAGGAAAGTAATTGGAGCAAGATACTACATGAGTGGATATGAAGCAGAAGAAGATTCAGATACAAAAGTGTCATACAAATCTGCTAGAGATAGCAATGGCCATGGAAGCCATACAGCTTCCATAGCTACAGGTATGGAAGATAGGTTACAAATTGAATTGTTATTTGTTATCCGTATTCAGCGGTGTATATATATAAATATATATAAATTGACAAACTAACCTGGAGAGGATCAATCTAACAAATCTCTTACTGATTCCCCACTAATTACAAGTAGTGTTATTAATACCGTACCGGTTATCAAACCGGCAGGGGTACTGGTATAGTGGTATAGTGATTCAGACGGTGGTTCACTAATTAAAACGCATACCGGTGAAGTTAAATATACATATATAATGTATTAACATTAATGTTGAAAAATCAATAAAAACCCAATATTTTTTTATTTTCATTAAAAAATTTAAATAAAAATCGACCGGTTTGACCGGTACGGTTCAATTGAAAACCGGCCGGTATGACCGGTTTTGACCGGTATAATTGCATGAGCGGTATAATTGTTGTAACGTACCGGTATTGGGACCGGTTAACCGGTTGGCACGAACCGGTTTTTACAACTATGAATTTACAAGGCTGAAATAATTAAATAAAATAAATGCTAATTATTGTTATTGATAACAGGAAGGTATGTAGCAAACATGAACTATAAGGGTCTTGGAGCTGGAGGAGCAAGAGGAGGTGCACCTATGGCAAGGATTGCAGTGTATAAAACATGTTGGGATTCTGGTTGCTATGATGTTGATTTGTTAGCTGCATTTGATGATGCTATAAGAGATGGTGTTCATATTTTGTCTCTATCTTTGGGTGCTCAATCTCCACAAGGAGATTATTTTAATGATGCAATTTCTGTTGGGTCATTTCATGCTGCTAAACGTGGAGTCATGGTTGTTGCATCAGCTGGGAATGAAGGAATACCTGCTTCTGCTACAAATCTTGCACCATGGATTCTCACTGTTGCTGCCACCTCAACTGATAGAGATTTCACTTCTGATATTGTCTTAGGAAATGGTGCTAAAATCATGGTAAAGTTTTTATTAACTTGCTAAAATTATTAATCTTATGGTAAAACTAAGTTTTTGTTCAATTTCTACTAGTTAGACAATTTTTGTAATGAAGTCCTTCAAACCTCTTCCAGTTGAGGCTTATCTAAAATTTTCGTAACTGTAGGGCCTAATTAAAATCATTTAGACTTCTTTAAAATTCCAGTACATCTATAAGGATCAATAAAATGGGTGACCCAATGTACGAGACTCACACTTAGTGGGATCTGGGAGGGTAGATGTATGCAGCCTTACCCCGCAAGCGGAGAGGTTTTTCCTTTAACAAAAATGAGTTTTGCTATATCCTACTAAGTACTAATACAACCTTCTAAGGATAAAAAGCAAGAAAATGAGTAGATTTTAGATTTGTAAAACTTGATAGTACATCCTATAAGGATCAAGCTAATAGAAAACAACTTTTACATTATAACTACTTATCCAAAAGTTAAGCACAATTATAAGGATAAAAAGCAAATTAACATATCAACTTTGAAAGTTAAACTTTCAGCACACTATGATGAGGATGACCCTAATTGGTATTCTATGATTGATACAGGGTGAAAGTCTCAGTCTCTTGGGTATGAATGCCTCCACAAGAATAATTTCTGCTTCTGTAGCCTATGCAGGATATTTTACTCCTTATCAATCCAGGTGAAGCAAGGTACTTGAAAGTGAAAACTACCTAAAAATTATTACCAAAGTATAGCTTCTAAGTTACATTTCCTTTCAATCTGCTTCTGTAGTTATTGTCTAGATAGTTCTTTGAATAAGACCAAGACAAAGGGGAAGGTTCTAGTCTGTCAACATGTACAAAGTTCCACAGAGTCTAAGGTAGCGAAGAGTAAGGTAGTGAAAGAGGTAGGTGGAGTTGGCATGATACTTATTGATGAGACAGATCAAGATGTTGCAATCCCATTTGTGATCCCTTCGGCTATTATCGGAAAGAAAACAGGAGAAATAATTCTATCCTACCTCAAGAACACAAGGTTGGTTTTATATTTAAAAGGGAAACAATGACATTTTTTCCAAAATGTTATCTGTATAATTAACGTGGACAAATTTCCTAACAACTTCACTTTTTATAATGCAGAGTGCCTATACTTTGCGTTATGAGTATCGAAGTTGTTTAGAACTTATTCGAGGATGGTTGTTCATAAAACATTTCATTTATAGAAAGTACATTTCTTTTACTGTCATTCTCTAACTCAGTATACTGTTACATGCTGAACAGTAAGCCTAGATCAAGGATTTTGGGAGCAAAGACAGTACTAGGAGCTAAGCCTGCACCCCGTGTAGCAGCATTTTCATCTAAAGGTCCCAATGCTTTAAATCCAGAAATTCTGAAGGTAAAAGTCTCATTAATTTTTGCAAATGAATTTCGATAATATTATCACTGGCTTTTATCATGTCTACAAGAGTCTGAGCCTCGACACAACAGTAAGGTTATTGGCCTTGCGACCTAGAGGTCATGGGTTCAAATCCTGGAAATAGCATCTTTGCTTGCAAATGTAAGGTTGTGTACATTTACCTTCCCCATACCCTCTTAGGTAAGAGCCTCGTGCACTGGACTGCATATTCATAGACTTCTGACTGCTCTGCTTTCGATATGTAGCCCGATGTTACAGCTCCAGGACTGAATATCCTTGCAGCATGGTCTCCGGCAGCTGGAAACATGTTCAATGTTATGTCAGGAACTTCTATGGCTTGTCCTCATGTAACTGGAATTGCAACCTTAGTCAAAGCTGTCCATCCTTTATGGTCTCCATCTGCTATCAAATCTGCCATCATGACAACAGGTGTGGAGATTTTGATCAATCAATTTAAGACAAACTACTTCATAGATTAAATTCCATTTGTCACTTAATGTCCTTAAATCGAGAATTAGTAAGAATCTAACATTCACCAAATAGAAAGATACTGATGCATATACCTTATTGTGCACAAGCTTAGTTACTTCCATTCAAGAAACTAATAATAAATTCAATATGCAGCTACTATTCTAGATAAGCACCACAGGCCTATCAGTGCAGATCCCGGGCGAAGAAGGGCTAATGCATTTGATTATGGATCAGGGTTTGTGAACCCTGCAAGAGTTCTTGAGCCTGGTCTAATCTATGATTCGGAGCCATCAGATTTTGTTGCATTCCTTTGTTCACTTGGTTATGATCAGCGGTCACTCCGTCTTGTCACTAGAGACAACAGCACATGTGATCGGGCATTCAGAACAGCATCTGACCTCAACTATCCATCTATAACAATGCCCAATCTTAAAGACGACTCTTCAGTAACTCGAACTGTGACTAATGTTGGAAAAGCAAGAAGTATATATAATGTTGTAGTGTCTTCTCCTCCTGGTGTTAATGTCACTGTTATTCCAAGCCGGTTAGTCTTCACGAGAATCGGGCAGAAAATCGAGTTCACAGTGAATTTCAAAATAACAGCTCCCTCAAAGGGCTATGCATTTGGATTTTTCTCATGGACGAACGGAATATCGCAAGTCACCAGTCCTTTAGTTGTTCGGGTTGCACCTTCAAACCATGGGTTGGGGAGATAGCAGTGCCTGTAAATAACTATATTAGTACAAGAGTTTTGAGATCCCTACAGTCACTAGAACAAACATTCATACAGAAATCCTGAACCTGATGCAACCTACTGCCAAATTGTATTAGTTATATGCTTCGGGGCGGCGACCATTAACAAAAACAGAATCCTCACAAAATTGATATACCTATGCCCTGGAGGCTGAACTGAAAGTGTCTCTCAAATTCATTATTATTTGTCTGTTTTGAAACAAAACTTTGCCAAGTAGGTATTTCTGCACTTGCCTTGTATTGAAATGAATGTTACAATACTCTTTTATACATAACTTTGAGCTGAAAAAAAAAACACTTGGATGGTCCAATTTTAGTTTACATAGGATATTATTAGATTTGATGACAGTAACTTAATTTAGCTGGCAGTTGAAATGAGCCATAGAATAAAGCAAATTAGAAAGTTACAAAGATTTTTGCAAATATGGCCTTGCAAAAATGACTGGTTTGCTACACTGATTCTATAGTTCCATTGTGATTGCAAGATGTTTCGTGTTGCATGTTATGACGGAACATTATGTTTCACTTCTCCTTTTCTTTTCTTCAAAAAGATAGGTGTCCGATAGTTACATGATTCTCTCATTTAACCTACGTACCATACCGGATTTGGTGTACAACATACCACGTACCGGATTCCTCATGATATAAAAGAAGTCTTATACTAATAACGTAGATAGTGATGATCCACATAGAATCGGGTATGGCAAACCATGTAACTATGGGTGTACATATTAGATGCACAAAGTAGTTGTAAAAATAAATTACTCATATAACATCTAACCTTCTTTATGTCGGGACTTAAGTACATGAGAAAAGCCCAACCCAAAAGACTAGTCTATTAAGTGGGAGAACATTATGGTTTAAGTACCACATTGAGTTTGCAATTCTACTGGACTCCTATCACTCTATACTTCATTGTTTTTGCATTGAAAACCTTAGAATTGTTCTTGCAAAGGGTGTCCCCACCTTTGGCCATTCATTAAAGTGTGCCCTGGACCATGATGATGGTGGCCACTTGTTAAAATCATTCAATGCATTGCCATTAAAAGTCTTCATCCTATTCATTGTAGCTTCAAAGTTCAAACTCAGGTGGGTGGGGTCCTAGCTCTTGCATATTCCCATAGCTTATGCCTACTTCTGAAAACTTTCCATATATGCATCATATAGAACTTGTGGTCTGCATCAGGCTTCAACTCTTTGGAGTATTGGTATGAGGCCTTGTTAAAACACATGCAAACTAGTTACATTAGTCTCTAATGGTTTATTTGCAAGTCGGATTTTATAGGGGAAGAAAGGGAAAGAAAGACTTCAGCGCCATAAAATATATTTGCAGCATGACTATGAACTATTTCATTTATCTTCTTTCCCGTCCAAAACTTAACTCGCAAAGAAACTATGAAAAATACATATTAACTACAATTTGGTCAATATAAGAGGAGAAATCATGCAAATAAGTCCTTAAGGAAGAGGCTTATACATTTTTTTACACATTAGATACTAATGTCCATCCATGATCCTTATAATCTCCAATGTCTACATGAAGGAATGAGAGTCACCATTTTCTGTTGTCTTTGTTCTCAGTGTTACATTACATACCTAATAACAAATAGATGTTTATTTCAAAGTTACATTTGTTTTTTTTTGTATTACCAAGGGTCTCCTTTCATCTTTTGAGAAATGAACTAATCACTTTCAGAGTGCATAGACATTGGAATCAAACCCTTATATCGATTTTGGTACACAATATATGGTTTATGAAAAAATATCCAATTACTCATGGGAAATAATTCCAAGATGTATTTCAGCGTTCTTCACCATAACTCCATTTTATTTCATACAAGGAAAATCATATATCATATATTCTCTTATTAATTCTTTTATTAATAAAAAGTCGCATGTGATATTTTATTTATTAATAATTAATTTACAAATGAAATGTGTCACTCTTTTTTGTGAGTACGAGAATTTAGTAGATGAATGTATAAATGTCAGCAAGCTTTTAATGTTTTAAAAAATTGATAACTTAGAAGTAAAGAGTTATATATAATTCCCATAGATGACATACTTATGTGGATATATCAAGAGTATAAAGAAAAAATAAATTTAGATTTTCAACTAATTAAGTTTTTTTTTTGTTGCATAACCAAGGATATTACATCACCATACCCTCACTATATGGATAAAGAACTAATTTCTTTCGGTATGCGTGATTGTTCATCCTAAAAACAAATAATGTTTTCATAAATCAAACATTTGAGCTTTTGGTCTATATGGGATCCAGTAAAACTTTACACCACTAGATAAACATGTGAACAAATTAAGTTTGATTCATCTAATTCATGTGTATGAGATATTCCTGATTATGCATTTAGTATCTTAAAATATTATTCTCTAATCAATGGTTGCTTCCTTGTTTTCCATATCTTAAAAAATGATATATTATATAAGTGTTTATGACATAAATGATACAAAGAATGATACAACCAATTAACTTATGCAACAAATGAGTTTTATGACTTGAGAATTTGTTTACCAAAACACCTTAATCTCTCCAAAGCACCACGGATTTGGTCAGAAATTTCAATGTAGAGACATCTCTGTGCTGCTTCATCCAAACCATCACAAGTACTAGGCCACCCAATAGTAGGGAATGGTGTTCCATTATGAGAGTTTGAAATAGCCTTTTGCTTCATTTTTGGTAGATCAAACTCAATTGGATCCCCAATTATTATATCAATTTTTTTGTTACATAATGGTAAAAGAGGTCTTCTACCAAACATAAATTTCTCTGGCATCACCTACAAACATAATAAGCAGAAGTTAATAACCAAATCGGTGCGATTCCTGTTTAAGCATATACTCGGGGGTGCAGGATGAACGATTTCAAAATGGAGAGGTTTTCTTACTCTGACAAGATTAACTACATTAGAAACAATATGTGTAGGACTAGTCTACAAGCAGAATAAAGCTGAGAGTTACCTCCTGAAAACCATGATGCACAATCGGCAACACAATTGGAGTTACAGGTGCACGAACAATTAGACTAGCAGTTCCCCATTTCAATCGCCTTATAGGTGCATCGTCTTGATAAACTTTTCCTTCTGGAAAAGTATGCAGCTGACATTGCAAATACAGAAATGAGATAGCAGTGTCAAAAAATTTCCATTTCAGTAATAAAACATAGTATCTATCTTATTAAACCGCCGGTTTTAGAGAACATCTGAAACTAGTTCTCTTATGGCTATGGCATATCAATTTACTGCATGTACATCCAGAAAAGTGGCATACAGAGATAAGTAAAAAAGGTATTACTCAGGTACTTTTTGGTTTTAATATTTGCATAAAAAAGGAAAGAAAGCTTATGTATAATTAGCTTAAAGGGTAATGTTTTATGACTCAAAAGTGCTAAAAACTTGCTTTCAGTGCATCCACTTAACCACGGTGCCATTTTATTTATTTCCGCGATTTCTTTTCCAAAAAAGAATCACTCATCCTAAAATCTGCTTACTCAGTGATGCAATTGCAAGGTGAAGATCTTTAATAATGAAACATACAGAAATACGAGTAACCATTAACTGCATTCATTTACTGTGAAAAAGTTCATTTTACAATGTTGGAAAATCAAGTATATGGCCACTACAAAGGATCAATTCATACCCATGAACTACTAAATAATAGAATAGAATCAAGAAACAATCCCATCTCCATTGCACCTTTATACCCATGTTTGACTCAGCTCACGTATGCATCCAGCATATAGGAATAAGAATGGTTGCTGGAATTTTGGTTATCCGGGAATTACCAGTGAGGTTTGGGTTTGTTTTCAGATTTGATCTTCAACGAAAAACAGTAAACTAAAAACACATAAGAAATCAGAACTAAAAAGTGGTTCTCAGTCCAAATACAACCTAATCAACCTTAGAAACAGTTTTCTAGCTACCAATCATTATTGTTAAGATAGTCCAATGTAGACGGGAATATGATCAAAATAGTGCTTATAAGGTTTCGGCATCACTCACCCTATGAGCTAGGTTTTGAGGAGTTAGGCTCATACGTTCTAATAGTTACCATGAAAAAACAAGCTTCTAACCTGCATAGATCTGATCTATGCAACATGAATTGCTAGGCTTTGGAATTACAAGGTGTGATCATGGTTGGGGTTGCGACGACTGCATCTCCATCATGTGATGCAGTCTGCAATTCAAATAGTTTAGACCAAGGAAATTTCACCGCAAAACTAGACCTACCAAAATAACTCATCCTATCATTGTGTTTCTGGATGTGAAGAAACCAATGAAATTGACCTTGCCTTCAAGTATTTAAATCACATCACAGCCGTGATATGCAACTGAATAATTCATATGAAGACATGAGTTGGAAAGTTTGTTAGCCATTTAACATCAAGTCATCAACAACCAAGGAACACAAGAACAAATGAATTCCTAACAACAAGAGTCAAGCTTGTGCGAGGAAGAAGTATTAAATGTCACATAGATACCCATTCTCCATCATTTAAGCGCTCAAGAGCTTCATTCATGTGCTCTTGATAAATTCCACCACCTCTTCTAATAGGTATGCATTTCCCTGTGCAAGTTTACCATTTTAGTAACAAACAAAGTATGCTATAAAAACAAATAGAAAAGCTTTTAGGCACATTATGTTAACAAGCTTCAACAAAATCCAACAAATAAATAATGGTAAAGTGTTGCATTCTGAACATTCCAATTAGTTTAAGATGGGAACTTGATAAACAATAGGTCAGATTCATACACACCTACAACCCCAGAGTATTTAGCAATTAGTTCATTTTTCAACGAAATTTATGGACGTCTTCTCTCTTCCGAGTTGACGTCTTCTTTCTATCTCTCTCGTTTTCTTTTTCTTTTATGTCCGATGTTTTCTTCGAAGCCTTAGGAGGATCGATCTTCCTGTCATGTACTCTCTCCCAATGTTTTAAATTGCACAACACTCGAGTCGGGGTGGTTGCCCCAACAGCATTAGGCCATAAGTTGCCAATTTTTTTATTTACTCAATCCCCATCATAAAATACTCAAACAATGGTAGGCACAACGACAACAGTTTTAAACTGCAGTTGCGAGCTCAGTTATTAAAGTTTACTACAATTGCAACCTCAACAAATGCGACCGTAGAGACTCTCAAAACCGCAATATTATAGTTGTAGACCGGATTGGCATGGTAACTTTTATTTCACTCGAATTACATTCCAAAATCCATCTCAATTCAATCCATTCCACCCAACCCATCATTAAATATCGGCAAAGATGAACTTCTAATTGTTCAACAATAGTATGATGCATAATGAATGAAATCAAAACCAAACAATATAGTTATGAAAATGAGACATACCAACACGAAAAAGATATGAATAAAAATGATTCCTAAAACAAATATCTTCAGCAGCAAGAACCCATCGAGCTAATTTGGTATCAAAGATAGGAAAACCCTTGAATCCCCACAAAAACGGATCATCCAACCTGAAAAAGTTTCAACTTTGAAATAAGAAAATGGAAAAGATTGAAACTTTGAGTTGAAGAGTAATGGAAAGGAGAGAGGTTACGTGGACATGTGGTTGCTAACGGTGATGAGGGGCACGGTGGGGGGTCTAGATCGGAGGAGGCGGAAGAGGGTATCGGAGTTGTGAACGGTGGTGGTGTTGAGAAAAGACGACACCGTTTTGGAGAAAGCGCCAACAGTTGCAATGACTATCTTCCTTGGAATACCACGTAAGTGTTCGGACCTCGCTGCCCATTCCATTCTCCGTGCCATTTTTTCAGTTACGGCGGCGCCGCCACTTACCTCAGGAGGAAGAAGGAAACCTCATTGGTCTTTAAGCTTTATTTACTAATGTGAGTATATGAGCTAATCAGTGATTAGTTTTTTTTTTGTTTTTTTTTTATGATCCTCTAATCTCTTTCGGGGTGTGTAGCCTATAGATATTAAACTCTTGATTTTTTGTCTTTTTCTTATCTAGTGGATCCCGTTACTACCTAAATGAGTAATTAATCACTAAAAAGTCAAAGTTTCAATTTCATGAAACGACAATTCTTTGGATGGACAATCACATGATATAAATTAATTTTTTACCAAAAAAATAAGAGATATTTTTAAGGGGATGGATCCATATACTCCAAGAGTAAGTGGAAAAAACGTACTCATCATCATAATCATCCATTCTTGGGAAATCCAATGGTTTGAATTGGTGAGTAAATCTAAACCATTGAATTTTTCAAGATTGGATGGCTAAGATGAGGAGTAAGTCTTTTCCACTAACTCCGAGATCCGAGAGTAAGTGAAAAGGTCCTACTCCACATCATGATCATTCATTTTTTGAAAATCCAATAGTTTGAATTGGTGAGTACATTTAAACCATTAAATTTTCCAATATTAGATGGCTAAGATGAAGAGTAGGTTTTTTTCACTTACTCTTGGAGTAAATGGATCTCTCCCCTTTAATAGTAACTAAAAAAAGTTACTTGTTACTCTTAATTAATCATATCTAGACATGGAGATTGTGGGAAGAAATTTTAACCTTTTTTGTATATTGGAAAGTAGAGAAAAAAAATTACTAGCTAATACAAAGGTAATTTTAGATTGTCATGGGCTATGGTTTTTTTGACATAGAGTAGTAAATAACTGACCCTAACTTTGTCTACAAATAAACCAACTTGTTTACCTTTCTTATGACAAACTTAACTTCAATATGGAAATTTTAAGGGAATGTGGATTCCTTTATATATAATTTGCACAATTTCAAGTTATTCACTTTCAAGAATGACATTCTTATATTCCTTTTCCATTCATATATATATATAAACTTTTGCTCTATAAATTAACAAAATCATATTATTTCTTGACAATTTTGTACTTGCTAGATTCTTGTATATTATAGAAATTTGAATCAACTTATGCTAAATAATCCTGAGTTCATCATCTTGAACTTTTGTTGGATGAGTACCACAGTTTTTTCTGGCATATCAATATCTTCTCCATCTCATTGTCATTCACAGCCTTTTCTTTACGGCATTCCCATCGCATAGCTTTCGCAACGGCCGCAATGACATCGACAAAATAATTGGACTCCCGAATGATTGCATACCCGGTTGGTCGTAAAATTCGGTCCATTTCTAGCAACACATACTTCATCTCACACCTGCCACACAACAATCAATGTTAGACCAATAAAATAATACAGTCATCTATTAATGTAAACATGACGATTTATGATAGAACATTACGACATCATTCGACTATTGAAATCAAATATATTTTTTTATTCTTTTTTTAAGCAAAGTCGACAATGAAGTTTGAACCTATAGCCTCATGCAAATTGCCCAAACCGATCACAAACAACGATAGCGCAATGTAAAAGCATAGTCATGAGTTGACAAAGTCACCTGTGGCTTTCTGCCGTGAAGAGTCGGTCGAGATGAAGGAGGTCATATGTTCGAGGATATGTTGAAAAAGGTTCACACCTGTCATAACGTAAATCAAATCAACACCATAAAGACCGAAATAAATTCAACTTTATGGTTCATATCCGAAGTTTAGAATTACCAGTCATGGAATGTTCCAATGAGGCCTCGGTCGTAAACAACAGGGAGTGTGTCGATAGCATAAGATGACACCACATTCATGACCCATACGGGATCGTTAGTTAAGGCTGCAGCCAAACCTCCATATACTGTATTCATGTCCATCACATTTCTTAACTTGTTTGTCCCAAGATCGGGGATCAGTTTTTTATAGTGTGCAACATGCTTTTTCCATTTACTGGCATCACGCTTGAAAGAACTAGCATTCTCGCCATGAAACATGGAAATGCGTTCGGGTGTAGCATGCAACCGATCCGGCCACTTAGAAATGGACGTGAGGCCTGATTTCTTAAACTTCGGATCTGGAACCACAATACAAGCACGGAGTGGTGTATACCATGCTGAATCTGGTTCAAGGCTATCATCACATTTTGGCGGATAAGTATCTCTAGCCAGCTTATCATAGCAGTTATTATCGGGAGACTTCTGCCATACGGCAATGTCATCTTTTTTATTGTACATTTTAAAGCACAAAGAAGTCAGCAATTCCTGCAACTTCTCATAATCTGATCTTTGCTCTTCGATAGTTGTGTTCCATCCGCGCCACCTTCGCTCATAGTTGATTGGTGGACCAGACAAGACCCAAAATCCTCCAGGACGAAGAATCCGGTGTATTTCAAGGAGATAAACTCCACCTACAACCAGTTCATGAATGACAATTTAGAGCGAGATCGAGGAGTGTGATCTGATAAAACCAGATGCTCGTTGAACTACATACAAGCCTGAGCGGAAGGAACCTTTGCCCCATATATTTACAACATATGTATGAAACACAGTTTAATTGACTACAAAGAGGTTCATAATCACCAGAAAATGTTCCATAAACAGGAATAAATTTCGTTTAATCACTAAACATTGAAAATCGAAAGAAAAGTTACCAAATTCTGTCCATGGGATAAGGCATCTGGAGCAATGAGCCATGTCAAAGGAGTTAGAAGGGAATGAAAGTCTCTGTGTAGAGATGACACCGAGAATTGCCGGGATACCACGCTCTAGAGCAAACTGAACCTGAGCTTCATGATTATCTCTTGGGGCAAGAGAAACTGTTAGAATCCCACGATCTAACAAGTCGCCACCCCAGCTAGCAACCTATAAACACGAGTTATACGGTTTAATTGATGTAAGTCCTTTGTCTATCACATGCTTGAGAATTGCAACCGAAATTACTTAGCAGTAAAATAAGATATATTCAACTTGCAGTTAAGAAAACATAGTTAAAAGAAAGATTTTGTTATAAACCAAAATAGAATAGGTTCTATTAAGAAACTAAGTACATAAATCTTTTAGTTCTTTAAATACATCATTTCCCAATGAAAGATATCTTAGTTTGGCTCTTTATCCTCATCACTAAGGGGCTTCGGTTAAACAAAACACATAACGAAACGATGCATGTCAATAGACTAGAAATTTATTGCTTCACAAGGAACTTTGACAATCGTAATTTGCATAGCTGTTTTCTAGATAAACACGGTATCAAAAAAATAAGATATAAGAAACTCACTCCACAACCAGTATCAATGGCAGTTCGAATAGACCCGTCTTTCATTTCTGGGATCAGATCTTGCATTAAGTCAACGTATTCACCAACACCATTGGGGAACATAGTACCTCCGCCGGGAAAAAGGAATTTCTGCCCCTCCTTTTTCAACCAATGCTGATTGGATTTCTGCTTGTTAATCCAATCATATGGTACATTCCTGACATTAAAAACAACAGAAAACTTTAAGGAGTGGCAGAATATCGACTACAGAAAACTTAATCAATCCAGCCTTGTATTGTTTGTTAACTCATAAAGCATATATATTTTACCTGTACCAACATTCATCTCGGCTCTTCGGCCATCTTATTGGAGGCTTATACCCATCTGGGGGAGGAACTAAGCATTCTTTCCTCTCAAAAATTGGAGGGCAATGGCGTTCCAACAAAGTAAGCCGATAGAAGCCGTACTTCCTCCATCTCTAAAAAATTTAGCATAATTAATCAATTACGAAAACTTTTTTCTACAAACCCGACAGCATTAGAAAATGGACTGTTGTTTGTTGCATTACCCTTGGATCGGTGCATGGAGTATAGTCCTGATAGTCACTGCTGCACTCAGGAAAACTCATTGATTTAATCTGCAGAGAAGCTATGGAGGATCCTTCGGGGGATTCAATGGACTTGTGGCTGTTAACGAAAGCAAACGTGCTCTTTTCGGAACAAAAGATTCCGCCCATGTAGAAAGAAAATCCACATAGCACCACGAATATGATTGCCATCGGGACAATCCTGTTCTTGTCTGGCTGTGTGATTGGTTTTCCGTCTTTATGCTTCATCGTCCCAGAAGTAATCAACTATCTGCAAAAATGAATTACACTCAGCTTCACTAAAATGCAGTCCCCTCCCCTAATCATATACTTCAAAAAAAATATTGTAATCAGCATCATAAGTAAGGCACATTGGAGTCTCCAACCACCAGGGAGTCTCGCTGTTACCAGACATGTGAAAAGTGAAGAGTCATAAGTGATACACCAAGTCTTGAACAAAAAAAACCATTGTTTTAAACTGAGGATCACATCACCTGATGCAATCGCAATATTGCGGTTGCCGCTGCAATTGCAATGTGACACTGAATCACAGTACTGTAATCGCAACCGCGTCAAATTCAAAATTATTTTTCCCCCTCATATCCAATGTGGTCACATGTCATCATTTATCAATCACAGACAATACAAGAGTTAGAACACCATAAACTACAACCAGAACAGAGTCATAAGACACTAATTCCCTAAACCTTCTACAAAATAATCCTTCCAAACCCTCCACTATTATAAAGCAAAAAAAGAAGCTCCAGATCTTATGCCAAAATCTATTGCTATGCAAAAAAAAAAGTGCACAAGTTAAGTTATCACATAATAGTAATATAAAATAATCATTTTTTGACATATTTGCTGCACCAATCAATTGTATTTCCACTGAATCATCATTGAAATCTAAAAAGGAGCATAAACAGAGGAACCCTCCAATCCAAGTTTACTGATTCAGTTCTAAAAAGATCATAAAAATGCATTTTGTATACAAAAAATGGAAATTTTGGGATAATCTTGAAACCCCATGATTGTATAATGATAAAAAGCAAAAAACTTTGATAGTAAACACACCAAATAAACAACACCTCACAAGTCCTCAGGCACAGAAATAGAAAACTGAAGCAAAAAAAACAAAGAGAAATGAAAATCAGAAATGAGATGATGAAAGAATGAGACAAATAAAAAAGCACAAGAATCATATTCCAAGATGATGAAAGAAAAAGAAGTAAAAGTACTTACTCCTTAATCTCTCTCTTTTTCTCAGCTTCTGATTCCACCATTTTTAAAAGAAAGAAAAAGAGAAAAAGAAACAATGGTTAGAGAATGAAGAGGAACAGAAACTAAGAATAAAAGAAGATAGGCTTAAAATAAGTCACATATAACAGTGTTCAGGCTTAACTAGAAACTGAAAACTATGAAGTGAACAAATAGTCAAATATAGATATAACTACTTTTACTTGTTTTCTTAGCTGTTATGTTTTAACTACTTATGTTGAAAGTTGAAACACCTTTCATGGTGTTTCTTCCTATTTCTTTTCTTTCAATTTTAACACATTTAAATCCATACAAAAATAAAATAAAAGATATTTTATGTGTTATGTATCATAATCTATCCTTAAAATAAAATAAAACATATTTTATGTGATATTTTAAATGTCTTAAATCTATCCTTAAAATTTGAAAATTTAAGGTTATCTTTTTTATGTGTTTTAAATTTATCCTAATCTTAAAATTGGTATATATCCAATTAGAATTTGAAATTAAATTTTAATTAAAAAATTTATTTTTTAAATTAAATATATTATAATTATAAATATATTTATTTTTAAGTTATATTTTTTTGCTTTGTGTAAAGATGTTAAATTTTATGAAATGGGAGGGATCCACTTACTCCAAGAGTAAGTAGAAAAAACATACTTCACATCATCATTCATTTTTTGGAAATTCAATGATTTGAATTGGTGAGTACATCTAAACCATTGGATTTTCTAAGATTTGATGACTATGATGTGGAGTAAATCTTTTTCACTTACTCTTGGAGTAAGTGGAAAAAATACTCTACATCATGATCATTCATTTTTTAGAAATTCAATGGTTTGAATTGGTGAGTACACTAAACCATTGGATTTTCTAAGATTTGATGGCTAGGATAGGATGTAGAGTAAGTTTTTTTCACTTACTTTTGGAATAAGTGGATCCCTCCCCTTTATGAAATATAAAAAATAGTGGAAATAAAATTTGAACTTTATATTGGAGTTTCAAACTTCTTTTTGTGTGTGGAGAATTTATCCTTAAAAACTTTAAGTTTGTAAATTAAATAACATAAATATATAATTTTAATTTATAATTATTGGCTTTGAATTGTTTTATTTTATACTTTCTGGATTCAATTTGAGGTAAACCTGTATTCATTATTTATCATTTTAAATATTTTTTATTGATGAATTTTAAATTGTTTGTACACTGAAATTCATATAAGAAATGTGTAAATTGGATATTTTTTATATTTTTAAGCATGTTTGTGGTGAATTATTTTTTATATTTTGCTTATTTTTGAAAAATAAGTTGAAAACATAAATTATGTACGTTTGCAATAAAATGAAATTATAAACTTAGTTTTTTTTTAAATAAGTCAAAAGTAGAAGCTCCAAAATCATAGGTTGTTTTTTTTATTAGCTTGTTTTTTTCAATTTTTCAACTTCTCATTTTACCTCATCATAAATTTATATCTCTTCTAATTTTTACTCTTCCATCAAACCCCATAACTCTTTACATTTGGGGTGTTCGCAGTCCATTTCGATTAGTTTTTAAGTAAAAAATCATCTGATCCAAATATTATATGCAGTTTCAGTTCAGTTTGGATTAGTTTTTTTTATGAAAAATAAAATTGGACATACACTCAAATACAAGAGTTTATAAAAAATAAGATATTGCATAGGGTCAAGATACATCAATAAATTGAAAAGAAAAAACAAGAGAAAAACTTTATAGGACTTTAGGTGTCCAACTTAAAAGCATTTACAAATAAAAAAGATTGCAGCCTCCTAATTGCAACCACCACAACACCAACAACCAAAACATCACAATCACTGGAATGTCTAAGGATTGTAGTTAGTGCATTTGCTGCGTAAAAACCCAAAAGTAGCAGGAATATTTTCATAGAGAAGTTTCATCCAGATTTTCTCAGGAAACTAATATTCCACAAATACAAATAAGAAACATTTGATTATCTTAATAGTATGATTAAAAACATCAAAATATTCCAATAATCCAATTAATTGAAACAATTTCATGTGAAATGGTGTTTTTTCTAGCAATCATTATCATACAACACATATATTTTATGGGAATGAATGAGAAATATATGCAAATGTTGTGTGTCTAAAAATTCACAAAATATTAAGCATAAAACAAAGAAAAATACTTAAAAGGGTTAAATTTAAACAATTTTGGTCCAGTTTGTATCTAGGAGTTTGAATTTAAATTTAAATTAAAAATAATAATTAAATATATTTATTTTTAATTAAATTGAAGTTATAAATTAAATATATTATAATTTTAAATATATTTATTTTAAGTTATATAAATGGTTTTGTGTGTGTGGAAAATTTATCCTTAAAAGCTTTAAGTTTGTAAATTAAATAACATAAATATATAATTTTGATTTATAGTTATTGGCTTTTAATTGTTTTATACTTTCTAGATTCAATTTGAATTGAGCCTGTATTTGTAAGTACCGAAATTTTTAACTTTGAAAATTTTTGCTTTATTTTAATCTTTTCATGCATACATTCATCATTATACTTTAATCTCTCATTAATCACTCCGTAAGACCACTTTTTAACATACTATGTTATCATACACTTTATATTGCAGAAAAACATAATTCATTCAATTGAACCCTAGTGACTATCACATACAACTAGCTATGAGTTTCCAAAATACTCATAGCTACGAATATGTAGAGTTACAATAAATCAGATAAGTTATATATCCATAGTTACAAAATATTCCAAGTAATCCAATAAGCACTCATGTACAAAATAGTGCTAATAATTGAAACCAAAACATAAAGCTCATAAGCTTCCAAAAATAAGACAACCTCATGTCACCTGTTTATCTGCAATGGAATTATCAATGACAAAAATACAAACACATAAAGGAGTAAGTCATTAATTCAATAAACGTTATTATAAGATAATCCACATTAGAAAAGGTTAATAAATCACTTTGAAATTCATTTTCCGTGCTACATCACTTGAGCCAAAGTCACTACACCCCTTAGGGTTAGCTAAAAGCGATTTCTCATCTCTTTTACAAAGAAAACATGCCACATAAACTCGGGCCGAAGTGTTGCCACATAAACTCGGGCCGAAGTGTTGCTACGTAAACTCGAGCCAAAGTCGCTAACCATTTATGGTCGGCTAAAAATATATTTCCTTTTTCATTGATTTCACTATCAATCATATCCAGTGAATCCACGCAATCCTTATTATAAACATACTCATATATGTTTATAATAAATATGTGATTCACCAATTAATCCTTGCACAACCAGAAAATACACACATTTTCCATTTCAATTGTACAAATTAAAGACTTATCCTTACCTTGGTGAGTGTTGGGTTGGGTAGTGGGTAACTACATTAGTTCCACTGACACTGCCGCAAACTCTAGGATCTTTCCTCATTCCCACCATACAACACAATGTTAGTCATTTATTCCAAATATGACATAAACAACTTATATTGCACCATTTAACCATACAAGATATTTATCATATTTTCAATGTTGCTAAACTACTTTCATCATAAGTTTACAACATCTAAAACATACATATTCATCTCATATTCTCAACATTAGAAAGTAAACTCATCTTCTACTTCTAACATTTTACCTATTTTCCATCTTAACCCCATTTTCACTTTAGGGTTTTGGGGTTTTCATGAATCAACCCACAAACTCGCTCCTTTCTTGAAATACTAACTCTATACCAAGAGTTTACAAGATAAAATCACATAAAACGAACCATAACTCAAAAGGGTGAGTTTCCATAGTTTCTCTCTTTTTGAGAAGAGATCCAACATACTCAAAACAAGTTTCAAAGGGAAGAAAAGAGTTAGAATCAAGAGATCTACCTCTTCTCAAGCTTCTAAATGACTCACAAGCTTTCTTGCTCTTGAAAATGCTCAATTCTCTCACTTCTCTTTAGGTTAACCCTTATAAATGTGTTTGGGGTCCCCTATTTAATGTAACAGCGTCGGGTTCTCGCTTAAGCGAGCCATTTCTCGCTCAAGGGAGAAAATCCCGCCTATTTTAAAAACTCAGATCTGACCCTCTCGCTCAAGCGAGGGATTCTCGCTCAAGCGAGAATCTCACAGTCTCAACAATTCCAAAATGCCATTTCTCGCCCAGGCGAGACAACTCTCGCTCAGGCGATAATCCTCCAGTATAGCCCAGGATTTCACCCTCCTAGGTGAGTCTTTCTCGCCCAGTCGAGAATCTCTCGCTCAAACGAGGATCTTAGGACTGATACTATAATTTTAAAGACTTAAACTTAGGGTGTTACAGTACTCACTATTTATCATTTTAAATATTTTTTATTGCTATTAAGTATTCTATGTGAATTTAATTATTTGTACTCTGAAATTCGTATATAAGAAATGTGTAAATTGTATACTTTTTATTTTATTTTTAAGTTTATGTTGATTTTTTTAGTACTATTAATGAGTATTATTTCACCCTATAAATAAAGAATTAATTTTTTTCGGAATACGTAATTGCTCATTTCAACAAGTAACGTTTCGTGGAACCAAACTCTTAACCCTATGGTTGTTTAAGAGATTTAACAGGGTGTTACACAATTAGACGGTTAGTAATACTTGTATAGAGAAATAAATAGAGAAAACATATGTAAGGGTGGATGCATTGAATGTAGTGTTTAATGATAACATCTTTGACGGTGCTGCTTGTTGTTTCACATGTCTTTTCATTTATTCAATTTTTATATTTGACTTTGTATTTTATATTTATATTCTGCATGTAACCATGAACCTCTTCATGAAAAGTTATCTTATTTTCTTCTTGATGGATTATATTATACTCTAATTATTTGATGTTTCAAAATATGTTGTTTTGGTGGTAATTTTACATTTAATAGATAAGAAAATTGGGTGAATGAGGAAGATTAATAATGAATAAAAATGATCCCAACAAAAAGAAACTAATAAAAATGAAAAAGAAAAAAAGGATTTTTCGTTGACTTAATTTTATTGTTGCCATGTTTCTTCTATATTGACAAATTAACTAGTCTTAAATATAAATTTAAATAATATATATTAACTTTATATTTTTTAATTAATAAATATGGAGTGATATGCATTTAAGACATAAAATATGCTCCCTCAACAAAGTCATATATGATGTCTCAAAGTTTAACCACTCAATGTATTGCATAATTCTCATTGGTCAAAGTGATATATGTTGTCTCAAAGGTTGAATATTCTTTATCTTTCAAATACAATTTTATAACTTCTAAATTAATAAAAAGAATCTCCAACTTATGGCAATTGCAACATAACAGATTTCATATTTTAATTTACTGGCTTAATATCTGAAAATAATTTTTTGGATTTGCTATGCCATGTTGCATGATTTTAGGTTAATTAGATTCAACAATTTTTTTTCAAATATATACTTCAAACTTCTTTAAAATTATTTATTTTTCTTTCTCTAAAAGATTTTTATATTTTATTCAAAATAAAAAACTGTATTTAAAAAAAAAATTATTATTTGGGAATTAAACTTTCCCAAACACCCCCAGTAGCATTAATTATATTCCCCTTAGTAAAGAAAAATGATATACTTCAAACTTCTTTAAACAGAAATTTATCATTTTTGTTACTTACTCCATATATCATTAATTATATGTATAAATTAACTATTAATTTAAAATTATTGGATTTCCCAATATGAACTAAATTTAAAAACATACTTTGAGTAAGTGAATCTCTCCATATTCTTAAAAAACTAGTACCATAATAATTGCTTGGTTTATAAATAACATTTGTGATTTTTTATTATATGATTTCTGAATCCAAAATGTCATTACAAGATTATCACTTTCTATAGTAATTTTTGTATCTTAACGGTTGACCCAACAAATTTGAGCCAAATTCATAGGAACAATTTTGATCAAATCCGACCACAATAAACAAAACAACAAAGTTGATTTTGGCCACATTGTTTGCGGTTTCTTACCATTGTTCTGCAAAGGTGTTCCTTTTCTTTTCCTTTCTTCTATAACTGGATCTGCAATATTTGTGTTTTCTTTTTATTTATTCTCAATTTTTTTTTATTTTTGTTACAAAGTTTGATTCTTTTTCCATTATAATCGAACCCCTTTACCCAAATAACGCATTTGCATTAAAAGAAACATACATTTTCATTGTTTTTGACATGGAACTTAGAAGGAATGAAGAAAGTGAAATTTGTGATATTAATGTTAATGGGTATGTGTGTGTATTATATATGCAGTTGGTGGAGAAATGATTCATGGATTCTAGTGAGAATGAGCGTGTGACGGTTCGAGAATTCTGTGCAAATGGAACATTCTTGGTTACAACAGAAATTGAGGCCAAGCTTGATGAAGGAAACATTCAAGAAGCAGAATCGGCATTGCGAGAAGGGTTGTCACTCAATCATGAGGTTAGTTTGTGAATGCTACATTTCATATTTACAATTAGAAATAACAATACTTATATGGTTATTCATTTAGCCCGAGCGACTTATAAAAGAAGTTTTGTAATAGTAATGTAAAAAGTGACGAACTGCATGGAAATAGGTACGTCGCATCGGAATTACAATGTCATTGAGGAAGCTGAACTCTGATCTCAGCCCCTTTTTGTTGCCAAATGATTGAAACCGTTCGTGCATCGGAATTACACTAACTGATTGTCTAAACTGCATTATGTTGTCTCACTGTCTCCATTTTGGTGCTAACTATTGACACAAATGGGTTTATGGTCATGAATTAAGTTAATTATGAATATGTTGATTCTTGAAACTTGAAGCGGATAAGTGTTAGAGTGGTTTTATTTTATAGAATAAATTTGGACTTGCAACTTCTAAGCATAAATGTAGGTCTTTGGTCTCCAACATTGTCTTTTTTTCCTTATGTGGATAAATGAATCATACTACATGGACACTCTTAAATCTTAACAGGAAGCAAGATCTCTTCTCGGAAAGTTAGAGTATCAAAGAGGTAATGTTGAAGGTGCACTTCGTGTTTTCGATGGGATTGATCTGCAAGCGGCTATACAGCGACTCCAGTCTTCCCTTTCTGAAAAGTCACCGGTCAAGAAAGGTTCCGTTCGCACTGAATCACCTTCTTCGGTCTCTCAGCATGCTGCTAGTTTGGTGCTTGAAGCCATCTACTTAAAATCCAAATCTCTACAAAAACTGGGAAAATTTACTGGTATTAAATATAATATTGACTATTGAAAGTTATTCTCTACCTTTTACTTGATATTTTTCTTTACGAATGGGAATTCCTCCTAAACCTTTAATCCTCCATCTTTTATTCATATTGAATACATTGAAATGCTTGTTTAATGGATTATGCAGAAGCTGCTAATGAATGCAAGCGTGTTCTTGATGCTGTTGAGAACATATTTTATCAGGGTGTACCCGATATTCACGTGGACAATAAATTGCAAGAGATAGTAAGCCATGCAGTAGAGCTGCTTCCAGAGCTTTGGAAATATGCCGGTTGCTATCATGAGGCAATGTCTGCTTATAGGCATGGACTTCTTAGTCAGTGGAACCTTGATAATGACTTCTGTGCAAGAATTCAGAAAGCCTTTGCTGTGTTTTTGCTCTACAGTGGGGTGGAGGCAAGTCCACCTAGTTTAGCTGTTCAGGTTGAGGGATCTTACGTGCCGAAAAATAATCTGGAAGAGGCGATTCTGCTTCTAATGATTCTTTTACAAAAGTTTAGCCTTGGTAAGATAAAATGGGATCCTTCAATTATGGAACACCTGACGTTTGCTCTTTCAGCATGTGGCCAAACTTCTTTAGTAGCAAAACAACTTGAGGAGTTGCTTCCTGGTGTATATCATCGTATTGACCGTTGGAATTCTTTAGCTTTATGTCATAGTGGTGCTGGACAAAACATAAGTGCTTTGAATCTTCTTAGGAAATCTTTGCACAAACATGAACGACCGGATGACCTTATATCGTTGTTATTGGCTGCCAGGCTTTGCAGCGAGGATCCTCATCTTGCTGCCGAGGGGGCAGGCTATGCACAGAGGGCAATTAACAATGCTCACGGCCAGCATGAGCATTTAAAAGGTGTGGCTCTTCGGATGTTGGGACTCTGCCTGGGAAAGCAAGCTATGGTTGCTTCCTCGGACTACGAGAGGTCTCATCTTCAGTCCAAAGCTCTGCAATCATTGGAGGAGGCAGCTAGAATGGAGCGAAACAACTCTGATCTAATTTTTGAGTTGGCTGTTCAATACGCAAAGCACCGAAATTTGACTGCTGCGTTACGCTATGCCAAGCAGTTCTTTGACGAAACCGGTGCCTCTGTATTGAAAGGATGGAGATTGCTTGCTCTAGTTTTGTCTTCACAAAAAAGATATTCTGAGGCTGAAGTAGTGACTGATGCTGCTTTAGATGAGACTGTAAAATGGGAACAGGGGCCACTGCTCAGGCTGAAAGCGAAGCTGAAGATCTCCCAATCACGACCAATGGATGCTATCGAAACTTATCGTTACCTTCTTGCATTGGTTCAAGCCCAGAGAAAATCCTTTGGGCATCTCAGAATTTGTTCACAGGTATGGTTCTGCTGTCTTCTCTTCTTCCAGGAATTATATTATTTAAAGTTAATAAATTCAACAATAGAGACACATTTAATCAAATAATGGTAGTAGTAGCAGAAGCAGCAGCAGCGAGCATGCCGGTATGATGTGAGAGTGGCAGATTATAATAGTTATGATTAAATTATTTCAATCGAATGCTATAATGGTGATGTATATGGCATCACATTGTTCATCCCTTAATCAATTATAAATTCAAAAACTTTGAACAAGATTCTGTTCATCCCTTTTAGTTACCAAGTTGTTTCACCAGTTTTAAATGAAAAGAAGCTGATATTTTGTACTTAAGAAGAAATCTAACACCATGGTGATGTTTATTAAAAAAACAATAGTGCAAGAAAGATTGATTTTTTTTAATAAAGGTTGCTTCCTTTTTGTTCGACCAAGGCGGCTGTTATATCGGAAGCTTTATCTATAATACTGTAAGAATCATTTCTCCATAGATGTTTGCATGATTTTGGGAGAATAGGTCAGTATAAATTAAAATAAAATTGGTTTTTACGCTTTTGCTTGCTTTGATCCCTTAGTGTTGTTTGCATTGAAGTGAAAATGTTTTCTTTATCACTATTATATTTTATCTCTTTGTAGATTGAGGATGATAAAGTAAATGAATTTGATGTTTGGCATGATTTGGCAAATTTATATGCAAGCCTTTCTCACTGGAAGGATGCTGAAATCTGTTTGCAAAAGGCTAGGGAGTTGAAGGAGTACTCGGCAGCAGTAATACACACCGAAGGCAAGAACCGAACCATTATTTGTTAGGAATTTTCTACTCTAGCATGCTGAACTTATGTTTATGTTCCCTCCAATTTTATTCACCGAGACTACGCTATGTGAGGGAGGATCCATGGATTCAATCCCTTGCCCGCAAAACTCATGTGATCATAAGCAATGGATCCCCATTTAGTGATGTTGGGGCAAGTACCCACACACTCAATTTCATACAAGAAATTAAAATCCAAATTCATTCATGAGAAAAAATGCAGCCCCCAATTTAGTTCAAGAAAACTAAAAAATTCCGATTAGTCAATAAAAATCTCAAATGCTAGCTGATGTGGTCTCCGACAGGGATTAGTTTGTTCTTTAAATTTGTCCTAAAAAAAACTAATTTGACCGGCATTTGAATTTCCTAGGGATTAAAATTGGGAGGCTCATTTTTTCTTTGGGACAAATTTGAGTATACTCATTTTATAAGTTTATTATTGCTGTAGTCGTAATTTGTCTTTAAAGCCCTTTTGTCTTGGAAATTTTGGCTATCTTACCATAACAAATGAGTAAATTTCACCACACTATTTTTTTCATATGAAGAGAGATCTATTGTCATTGCACTTCCCCATTACCCAAAATTGTTGATTTCACTAGTGATGGCCATAGGCCTAAGAAAAAGAATCTACTTCAACCGATATGTACTTACGCACGGCCATACATAACGTAGAAATGACAATCGGAAAGGGTGGACAATTTGCTAGAGCAGCATAAACCCAACAAAATCTGTAATGAAGTAAAAAACAAAGAATCATCTGCATGCATGGTTTCAATATTTGAGGGAATTTACCTTATGATAGGCATTTTATATTTTCTTATATGATTGTACTAGGAATTATTTTTGACGGACGAGGACAAAATCAAGAAGCTTTTGCTGCTACTACCAATGCTGTCCTACTCGAACCAAACTATGTTCCGAGCAAGATCTCAATGGGTTCTTTGATGCTTAAAATGGGTTCAAAAGCTTTGCCTGCTGCTAGAAGCTTAGTTTCCGATGCACTTAGAATAGAACCAACTAACCGCAGGGCTTGGTATTACTTGGGATTAATTCACAAGCATGATGGCCGAATCGGCGATGCTGCAGATTGCTTCCAAGCAGCTTCAATGCTCGAAGAATCGGATCCCATCGAAAATTTCAGCACTATACTTTGACTCAATGATAGATTCATACCATTATGTTACCAGTTTTTGACATGTATCCCAGTCCCCTTTTGTTTTTTCATTTGAAATTTTTGTTATCAGAAACTAGGCTCAAAGAAAAAAGAATTAAACTAAAGATTCATTAGGAAATAAAAAAGAGAAGTTTATGTTAATCCTATGGTAGGATGGATGAATTGTAAAAAAGGATTGGTGGAGATTTTAATGTGGTTCAGTTGCTTGGCCTTGTAAATGATGAATCTTTTTTGTTCTTTGAATACATAAAGCTTGTGATGTTTAATTGAAAGTATCATGTTAAACATAGCAGAGATTAATTTTTCTTCTTTTTATGGCACAATATTATTGGTTAGAATTTTAATGCTTTACCAATGATATATATATATCCAATTGTGCTGTTATTATGTACATGTGTTATATTAGTGATTCAAAATTAAATTAATTTATTCCAAATTAATAGTGAAGATGTGATTCAAACCATTACTCATAGACCATGTAATAATAATTTCTATGTGGATCACTCTCTAACTTGCTAGCTTTTGACCTTTAAAACCTTCCAGTGTCTTGGGCTCTTGGCATGGCTTGAAAGTAGAAACTTCTTTCTTCCTTTAATTTATATTTCTCTTTTATATATTGGCTAAAAAATTAAGAGTTCGATTCCTGATAGGGACAATCACATTATCGTTTATTCTTATTTTAATTTTATAAACCACTTCCCACATTATTGCATCAGTCATTGATGTTACAGGAAAGAGTAAATGAAGGAACTTTACATTCATTAATTCTTAAAAAGATGCAGACATAAGATGTTTCTAATGTTGCAACATAGTACACACATGCCTCGGGGATAGCCCGACTTCTTGTACATCTGAACTAGTACAATAAACCAATGTTTTAAATTGCGATTACGATGCGTTTATGTGATTTCTTAAAAAAAATCGAGATCACAATGCTATTAGGAAGACTACCAAAATTGCAATATTACAGCCGCAAATGTGAAAGCAGAGGAGTTATATGGCCAATATGAACCAAAATCATGGCTGCAAAACTTCCTAAAGATGTTATTCTGATTAAGTGAATACAAAATTTAAGACAAAATTGAGAGGGTTGAAATACGGTGTCTCTCATAATGCTCATATGCATGTTTGGTTCTAAAGAACAAAAGCACACTAGAAACTAATCCTAAGACAGATATGCATGCCCACAAGACAAATGTCCAGAAGTAACACTCTCTTCCCATGCATTGTACTGAGTCAGAAACTGTCATGTTTCCTGGTTTTGAGTGTGTATTGGAATCATAAACTACTGCAGCGAGAAAACCGTAGAGGAGCGATCCGATTGGGATATTTGTTATGAGAATGTTGTGATTGACACCGATGCTGTTAGGTCCAAAAAGTTCAGATGTAACTGATACTGCGGCTGCGAATATGAAACCAGAACTTAACCCAATTAGTGCAGTGCTAGTGTGCAGTGCCAGAGGAGTGCCTGATGCAGCGAGCAAGATGAACGCGGTTGGCGTTGGTATAAGTGCAATGGTTAGCCAACCAGTCCGCGCAAAGTACAACTTACTGCAATGCCGAAAATACTATCATCAGAACTGTCAAGGTTCACTTATAAATCAACATAGGCAAAAAAGAAATTATGTTTCTGTATAAAGTGTTTGAAGAGAAAACTTACTTACGAATATAGTCCGGTGCAGCCGAAAGCAAGCGGCCAAAGAAGGAAAAGGATGCGTAGAGAGTCACAAGTGTGGAAATATTTGAACTCAAGCCAAGAGATTGAGCAATCTGTCCTAGATTATTGCTGTAGACAAGACCAATTGTACCTCCACAAAAGTATGTAACATAGTATAGCCAAAAATCGAATCTTCGAACAAGCACTGCAGCTGAGTGATCTTCTCCTAGCATTGCCAACTGATCTTGAGTAATCATCCTCTCACAACACATATCAGTATCTTTTGATTTCAGATTTCTAAACATGGATCCATTCTCACTCAACAGGGTGTAACCTTCTTCATTGCTAATAATGCTATCGTTGCGGCTAAGGAATTCTTTATGTATCTCAAGATCATCATCATGAACAAGAATGAAGCTTCCGCCTTCCATCCGAAAGCTCGAATTTATGGTACGACGAAACCAAGCGCGAGCATATACAATGCCAGGAATACATAAAGGTAAGATGAGGAGGAGAATAGCACCACCAAAGTAGAGCCTAGCTGAAGTTGCACCAGAAGTAGATGAGCCAAACATGAGGAGGTAAATGCCAGTTAAGATGGCTAAGAAGTTCAATATTAGAAATACCAATGAGTCCTGGTTAACTGCATCAGCAGGGAGAGGGTCTAAAGCCGGTTGGCGAAGAATCGGTACGAGTGCTGCAATGCAAATAACAAGGGGAACAAGGGCATTCAAAAGCAGATACAGTGATTTGGATGAAGGGTCTATTGAATTGGCAGCTAAGGTGTAGAGTGCTGCACTAACACCATTAAAACTCACAGTAAGTGATAATGCAAGGGCTCTGTTAACTGGGAAATTTCTAATGCAGAGAACAAAACATACTGTGTTGAACCAACAAATGCTACATCCACCTAAAAGAGACAGAAGAAATACCTGCCATACAAAATTAAAAGCTAGTCAATGCAATGAGCAAATTTACTCTATAAGGTCCAGAAAAAAAGGCGGTCCAGTGCACAAGACTCCCATTTAGTCGGGTTTGAGAATGTTAGATGTATGCAGCCTTACTCCCGCAAACGGCGAGGCTATTTCCAGGATTTGAACTCATGACCACATATTCAGTTAAGAAACAACCTTACTATTGTTCCAAGCTCAACCTCTTATAGGTAGAGAAAATTTAAAACAATGGTTACTGGATATAATCATTAAAGTAATATATCAGCATTGTTTTATGTATTCCTTTTAGCTGCAGAACTTTTACTATATAGAGTAGAATACAGCACATGTATCCAGAGAAATCATGGAAAGTTAGATACAAAACATTATCAGTGAGTAATTAGTAAGATAGTTATATTATTAGTTAGTTAGTTAGTGAAAAATATAACATAGAATTGAAAATGTTTCAAATGTAGATTTGCATAAGCATGTTCAGTTTCTTTATGGTAGACTACATGTATGTTTAAATAAAATAACTAAAAACTACTTACTTTAAAAATAAAAACAAGTGAGATTGGTATTTGTTAAGGGCTAAAAGATGCAAAAAACTAGCCACATGCAACTTATTCATTATTAGATATAAGAATCATGAATAATGTATTGTATTCAATCATAGATCCATTATTACACCTCATGCAATCTCCCATAATGCATTTTGAAGAACATGGACTATACCCTT
The DNA here is from genome assembly GCA_009771035.1 of Lupinus albus. Taxonomy (NCBI): domain Eukaryota; kingdom Viridiplantae; phylum Streptophyta; class Magnoliopsida; order Fabales; family Fabaceae; genus Lupinus; species Lupinus albus. Next base: position 14,245,510 of record CM020007.1, on the reverse strand, counting down.
TTAATAATAATAGTAAAGATTAAGGAGTATAGATCCAAAACCACTCACTGTCAAACCAGTTTTTTTCTTGACAGGTTTATAAACAGTGTACTAATGTACTAGTATTTTATTTCTATGTCCCTTTTTTGTGTGCTACACTCACATGTTGCCATGTTATGGAAACTCACATCTACTAATAATATAAAAAGTGACGAAACACATGATATCACACATCGGAATTGGTATCATGCACCAGAACTGGTATCACGCACCATGTAACTATGCACTAAGACAAAAAAGAACTATGTCACTAGAACAATAAAGAACTATGTCTACCTCACTAATTCATTATAAGAATATATTATGATGGCTGCTTGAAAAATTGGGAGAATGAAAATGACCTACATGGAAAACCAGACCATGAATCACAACAGACAAAAAATACCATAGGAGGTGACTCATAAAATCATCACTTTCAAAAACAACATTAAAAAAACTAAATTATTCAAACAATATTATTCTTACTCATTCATTTTAGTGAAGAATGAATAGAAAGAATATCTTAGTATTTTCAAGCAAGAAGTGTAATCAGCATCTAGTAATCACAATAACTCATAAATAATTTCATCAGTATTAAGTGTGTCTTTAGCATGTACATGAGAACAAAATTTATATTTGGTTATTTGGATATTAGAGAAGAATACAATTTGATAAAATGCTGATTAGGGAAATAGTTCTTACTTTGTTTTATAGGCAACTTTATGTTAAGCAAAACTAACTTCTGAGAAGAAGAAAAAATGGATAAAAAGAATGATACATTGTTTGAAAAGAAGAAAACTTAAATTTAGAAAACAATCATTACAAAGTTACTTAAATTGAGAAACTATGGAGAAAAAAAAGAAATAGTATTGAAATCCATTTTATTGACCAATTGGAATTACAAAATAATAATAAGGTTGATGTGATTACAAGAAAATACCACAATTTTGATTCTAATACTATTATTCAGACCGTAGAAACCATAATATTACAATCAAAATTGGGTAGGTTCCGACTCGTTCGTTCGGTCAAGGGTTAAATTCCTGGAAACGATACTTCTGGATTAGTTACTTATCCTCTTGGATATAACAAAAAAGACTCCTTCTTTGAAACTTTCTAATCCAAAATAGGATGATTAACCATCACTAAAAACATGAGAAATGTTCAAGAAAATATCACAATTTTGATTCTAATACAATTCAGACTCTAGAAACCATAATATTACAATCAAAATTGGGTTAAGACTCACTCACTTACTTGGTCAAGTGTTAAATTGCTGGAAACGACATTTCTGGATTAGTTACTTACCCTTTTGGATAGACTCATTCTTTCAAACTTTCTAATCCAAAATAGAAAAAAATAACATAAGAAATGTTCAAGAAAAGCAGACAAAAAATGTAGAGAAGGAAGCATACCAGAAAATAAGGCAAGGAGATGAAATGGTTGATAAGAAGCCATTGGAATCCATAGCCAATAAAACCCATAAAAGCAGCGATGAACATAACAAGAGATAGAGGTAGATACATAAGAGCAAGCCCAGAAGACCAACCAAAAACCTTACCCATATCATTAGCAGTAGCAAGATAATTCAACTGCACCTGAGATATATTCAGTGCAGATTTCAACGTAGAAGAATATTGAGAAAAATCAAAATTTGTTCCTGTGAATGCTTGAATCCATATCGTAGCTACCAATATCATCCATTTCCTTGATTGCCCCGCCATGCAGTGTAATAATATTCTTGACAAAAGGTGGCGGAATAGAACCGTACGGCGCGGTGGTGATGCGGTGGTGGTGGATGGTAGTTGTTGAGAATGCAAAGAGAATAAGCGTTTATATGTATCTCTGTTATTGTTACGTGGTCTCATATTTATAATATAGAAACGTGTTTTTGTTGTTTTGTTCTTAATATGGAAATCTGAAAAGGTTTGTGGAATGTGACTTATTCTGTTGAAGATGTTTCCTACGTTAGAAAGTGTGTTTTCTCATGTTATGCTGTCACCACTACTTTGTTCAAAACAAAAATAAAATTACTTTTGTTGAATGGTAGGAAAAACTTTTAATGAATTTGATTTTATTCAATTAGTCTTCAATGATGTGGTGGGGTTGGGGTAATAAATAAATGTGGACAGAAGTCAAAAGTCTAACCTTAGTTGGTTACATTCAATTAGGATTACCCAATCTCCTCCTGTCATCTTATGACCCAAATATGTTCCCATTTCAACATGTTTAGAGCATAGTTGTAAAAACTAGTTTGTGTCGGCTGGTTCAACCGGTTATAATATGGCACGGTACAATAATTATATCTGTCATGTAATTATATCGGTCAAAAGCGGCTACCGACCGGTTTTCAATTGAACCGTATCAGTAGTACCAGTCGATTTGTATTTAAAAATAATTTTTTAATGAAAATAAAAATAATTATTATTTTTTATTAATTTTTCATCATTAATGTTAATATATTATATATGTGCATCTAATTTCATCGGTATGCGGTTTAATTAGTGAATCACCGGTTGAACCGTTATACCACTATACCAGTACCTCTACCGGTTTTATGATTAGTACGATATCAATAACACTGGTTTATAGTCATGTTCGACTTAAAAAATTAGACTCATTCAATATTTAGGGTCGTGTTTAGGTTAAAAAATTAGACTTGTTCAATATTAGCGTCGTGTTTGGGTTAAAAAATTAGACTCATTCAATATTTAGCTAGGGTCGTGCTCGGGTTAAAAAATTAGACTCATTCAATATTTAGCTAGGGTCGTGCTCGGGTTAAAAAATTAAACTTATTCAATATTTAGGGCTAGATAGAGGAAAAACATGATTCGACTCGACTTGTCTCATGATCACTCATTCATCATGTTTTTATTTGTCTTTATTCAATTGTGTAGAGTGTAATAACATCGCTTTTGCCGAAAATATCATTTTTCTAAATTTTCCCCATATATACATGATTAACAATGTACATATAATAATAAGTAATATTGAGAAAACTAAATTTAAAATGGTATGTATTATATTATCGGGTCTATGATCAGGTTCAAAGGATGATCTAATCAACATTTAGGGTAAGATTAACTTTAGTTCTAGGGTCGATTCCAAATTTAAAAAAATGACTCAATTAACATTTAGTATTGGGTAATAGACAAGTCTTACCCGACCCAACTCGACTCATACTCACCAGCTCCTTCAATTATGTTTTTAGTCAAAGTAATAAAAATTTGTATAAATAGTAGGTAGATAATATATTAAATATTTAATTTTAATTAAAAATAATCTCAAATAATTATTTTGGTTAACCTAAATAAATGTATCTTCATATATGATACATACATATTCATACAAGTCTTTGTCTAATAAATAAATGATGTTTTAATAAACAAAAAGGAAACTAGTAAAAGAGAAATGATAATAAATGTTTAGGAGTGGCTAAGGAGACATTGATCAAGTTTTGCAAAGTATCACACTAGATCCTTGTGCATCATATTAGGTCAAATGTTAAATATTCATTCTTGAAAACGACATTTGTTAGAAAGGATAATCATACACCACAGAATGAATTAGATCCATAAATATATAGTGAGACGATATATTTAGTTATATCAAAAAAAAATAGAAGTTGTGACATTAACACTCAAATGTAAATACCAAATTGAAGGATGCTTTATTATTATTAAGATGCACTGCAAGATTGGAAGTTACAATTTGGAATAGTTGGAAAAGTGGAATTTGCAAACTTGAACATTGGATTGAAGAATTGAACATGCTTGAATAGTTGAATGAATTGGAAATTTGGAACTTGGTATTGGAAGTAGGGATGACAACGACACGAGGAGTGCATACTCATGCTTGTACTCACACTATTTGCGGGGTACTCAACAGGTTTTCAATTATAATTATATTTTTATATATTTTACAATAATTAATCTATAAAAATAATTTTTACTTAAATAATATGACATGTATATGATACTTTTATGATTATAGTATCATTACTAAATTTTATTATGAAGTAATAATAAAATAAACAAATATAATGTTAAATTAATAATAACTAAGTATAAAATATTTAATTAAAATATATATGCGGGTACCTGCGAGACGGATATCATGATACCAGTTCTCACTCATGAGCTATTTTTGTAGATATTCATTGTGGGTATTTTGACGGATACCCACGAGTCCGATTATTTTTGCCATCCCTAATTGGAAGAGTGGAAGTTGCAATTTGGAAATTGAAATGGAACACCGTTGCACAGTGACACCCATGATATGCATTATTAAGTTGGGTGAATGGAGTTGGGTCTAACACCCTTTTTTTAAGGTATGATCAATTGCATGACATAGGAATGGATAGAAAATAAATTGGAAGATTTGAAGTCGTTATCACGTTTTTGTGGATAAAATATCGAAAATTATTTTTGTCTAGATTGAAAAATGTGATTATTTAACTAGTTCTCAACTCATGAGTTGATTATAAATCAACGAATATATTAGTATCTTAATGTCTGCCTATAACAAAATTACATCATTGCTAATTGCACTAAGCTTTATACCCAAAACTTGTTGAATTAAATATTTAATTATTAAAATAAAATAATAAATTATTCATTATGGTGTCTCATAAAAATTTATCTTACTCCTATGTATTCTTATGTGTAATAGTGAAATCAAAACTATACATGTTAAGGTAAAAAGTTATTGTTGCAATTAATAAAACTTTACTACTGAAGTAGAAAGAATAGAAATGTAGACTGTTCCCAACCATGGGTAGAATGATAATTAGAATTACCCAATGAAAAGAAATATTCTAAACTATTTTTATTAAAAAATAATTATTAAATACAATAACAAAACTAGGGTTTAGAAAAAAGATTAAGAGACAACATTTGTTATAAAGTGCCCTCAGGTACTAGAAGATGACATAAACAATACTAATAAAGATAATTATCAATTCTATTCAAGAGAAAAGATATAATATGAGACACAAGTTACTTCTTAAACTCTTAAAAAAGTATTTAAAACATTTTATAAAATATTTAATTTTTATTATATTATTTATTATTTAAAATCAATTATTATTTAATCATAGAATAATATATTTATTTAGATAAAATGAAATATCTATTTAATTGTTAATAAAATAATAATAAGAAAAAAAGGAATAAAGTAAATGAAAATAGAAAAAGTAAATTCTTTTAGGGGTATTTCAAACCAAAGTTGATGCCTTTCTCAACACCCAAGTCATGTCTTGCTTGTCATTGGGTTCAACTCCTTTGCATTCAAAAATCAATTTTGTCAAATTTGGATTCAAAGTTTTCAGTTCCTTATAATTCTTTTCAACAAACCATAGTACCATTATAAATGAAGTTGAGATCTTCTAGGGGTATTTCACTATCCAATACTGGAGATGATCCCAACCCGCTATAAGAGTGCGTATCAAATCTTCATGGACATCTTTATGTCAAGAGCAAGCTGGAGACAATGTTCCTTTTGTAATGCAAGAGTTTGTCGAAAGAAAATTAAGAATGTCGAGTCAACACATAAAATTAATATTTTAGGTGTATTTATACTCCACACCTACCTCTAAGAAGCCTTATAGGAAACCTATCATCACTATTGGATTTGATCCCATGATTGTCAGAATTTGTCGTATAACACCTCGAATATGGTTGTTATCATGTTTGTATGTGTATCTATTCATTTATGTAAAGAGTAATAATGACATCGTTTTGGTCCAAAATATTATTGATTTATTATTTTTTTTATCTCATATATACATGAGTAACAAAATATCTACATATAAATCATTTCATATGACAAATTACATATTCAAATAATAAGTAATATTGAGAAAATTCTATCTAAAATGGATATGCATTATATTTAATAGAGTCTATGATCGAGTTTAGGTTCAAAGGCAGGTCTGTTCGACAGTCAGGGTCAGGGTTAGCTTCGGTTCTAGGCCGAATTAAAAATAATAATTCGACCAACATTTATGGCCGAGTAACGGGCAAACCTTACCCGACTCAACCCAAACTATGTTCACCCATAATATGAACTTAGAGCATGTTAACCTTCAACCCTAACGTTTTGTAAAAATCATTGAGCGTTGAGGTGATCATTCTAACGTGAGAATTTGTTGCTTTGTAGAACAAAAGCAAATCATATGCAAATAATAAATGAGATACAACATGACCACCTCTTGAAATATTATGAGGTAGCCATGTTAAACATATGATTACCTTGACATAGCCCTATAATTGCCTTAAACCCTTCTATTTGTGATCCATTGGATAGCAAGGACATACAATCTTACCTCACACAACTTTGTCAAAGTATGTTGCAAAAACTCCTAATTAACGATGTCATAAGCTTTATCTAGATCCACCTTAATGGCTACGACTTCATTATTCATCCTAGTTTTGTGTAAATTATGCATAACCTCTTTGTTAAAATGACATTATATATAGTATGTCTACCTGAGATGAAACTACTTTATAAAGGTCTAATTAAGTCATCCAAATAAGACCTCAATCTATTCACCAACACCTTGATTATCACTTTATAGACTATGTTGCACAAACTGATTGGTCTCAATTCCTTTAAAGATCATATGATTAAATTTGAGAATGAGAATTAAAAAAGTCTCTCCAAATAGGTAATCCATAAAATATACTTGAAGACATCATGCAATAGCTTTCATATGTCATTCTCCACAATCTTCCAATACTTTATTGTAAGACTGAGATTGCAACTAAGAGGGGGAGTGAATTAGTTGTTGCAACTAAGAGGGGGAGTGAATTAGTTGTTGCAATAAGTATGGCCAATTTTTCTGCAATATCAAAGTTAATGTGCAGCGGAAATAATATGCAGAAAAATATTGACTAAGGAATGATAAATAAATAACAAGAGAAGGGAAAGAGAGTATGCAAGTGTTTTATACTGGTTCACCTTCTTGTCCACCGAAGGCTACGTCCAGTACTCTTGACGCGCAAGAGATTCCTTTATTAAATATAATGAGTTGCAATTACAAATATCTCACCTCGAGATCTCCTTGTACCTTACACACTCACTTATATCTAATTCCCTTGGAAAACTCTATTCCAAGTAACACCCTTGGTAAACACTATACCAAGTCACTCACCCTTTCTCTTCACACCCTTGTGAAAGAAAGTAAACTTTGCAAAAATGAAGAATGTACAATTTGGCTTGGATTGCCTTACAAGTGTATATGACAATTTCTAGAACTTGCAATCCAATAACAACTCGTATAATTGAGATAATAATGCTCTTTAACAATTTGAAAAACACTTAGAAGCAACTTCAAAATAACTTTGAAAGTTTAAGAGTAGGTTGCTAGAAAAGTGTAAGTAAAATCAGAAAGTGTGAGAGCTTTTAAGAGTCTCAAGTAAAAGTTTGTAATCTGAGTTGTTGTCTATTGTTGTTTTGTGTGAGAGTGTTTCAATGTCTTTATATAGGCTTCCAATCAACCACAATATCCTTAGGCATGAGTAGGTTTCGTTTGGAATGAAAAGCAATCAGTTTGGAGTGAAACCTCTTCACTTGAAATCTGAAAAACTGATGCAACAGCTCTCAGTAATCGATTACTGTAAATGGGTAATCGATTACCCAACAATCCTGTTAACAACTTTTTGAAAATTCACACAGTGTAATCGATTACTGGTTTTGAGTAATCGATTACTCAACAACACTGTTTGACAGCTTTGTTAATTTTCCTTAGTGTAATCGATTACACTACTTTGAGTAATCGATTACCCTGTTTTCTAAAAATGGTAATATGTTACTCCAAAGTCTGTAATGGATTACTCATAGCTGTTAGAGGTTTGAAAACTCTTTTCTCACTCATGTAACTTGTTACTCAAGTATGGTAACCCGTTACATGTTGTTTTTGAAAATTATTTTTATTCACACTTAGTTTTTCCTGATTTTCTTGAAAACAATTTTGAGCATTATTAACTAAGTAAATAAAGGAGTTGTAAGGATAGAAGTACGTAAGGACTTAGACTCTATTTCTTGAAGCTTTATCTTCGATAGTCTTTGTCGGTCTTCTTCCTTTCTTCTTTTTGTGATATTGGTGTCTTCATCAAAACCGTGTCAAGGTCAGGAAAAGATCTTCTTCACAATTAGGTCATCCAAATAAGACCTCAATCTATTCACCAACACCTTGATTATCACTTTATAGACTATGTTGCACAAACTGATTGGTCTCAATTCCTTTAAAAATCATATGATTAAATTTGAGAATGAGAATTAAAAAAGTCTCTCCAAATCAGTAATCCATAAAATATACTTGAAGACATCATGCAATAGCTTTCATATGTCATTCTCCACAATCTTCCAATACTTTATAACCATATTTGAAAATTCTTCTATGGTACCCAATAAAGTCAAAGCTTCAACACTTTCACATAACAAAACTGGAGTAATAATAACATTACATTTAACCATATGAACTTGACTTATAGTCTTGCTAGATCATGACATACCACAAAGCCATGAAAAATATTTATAATACATTGGATAAGAATACTTCATTTGATTTTATAAAACGGCAAAATTAGGTGCTCGTAGAGAAAGTATTTATAATATCTTACTTTATATTATGACATCTTAATATAATTTAATGAAAAAATAAAACATAATTTTATGACATCTTATCTTATCTTACTTCGATAAATTTATATGACTTCGATATTCGATATATTATCAAGATAAAAATAATAAGAAAATATCATATTATTTTCTTATTTTGATCTATTATCATGATAAAATATAATAATAAAATATCATGTTATTTTATTACTTCGAAATATTAAAAATGTAATTCTATGATATCCTTTTCTTACTTCGACCTTTGATCTTCGATCCTCATTTTAGTATAATAGAGTGTCGTGGTTATAATTGGGGAAGGGGAAATGGATACAGGAAGTGTAAGATCGAAGTCATAAAACACATTTTATAGTCTTATTTTATCATAATATTATATTTATCATTAAAATAGATCAAAGATCGAAGTCAGAAAAAAGATATCATACGATTACTTTTTTAATAGATCGAAGTAATAAAATAACATGATATTTTATTTATATTTTATCTTGATAATAGACCGAAGTAAGAAAATAACATGATATTTTCTTATTATTTTATCTTGATAATAGATCGAAGATCGAAGTCATGAAGAAAATAATTAAGTAGACAAAATTGATAAGATTGAAAATTATAATAAGTTTTAAAAAATACTGTTACTGATAGTTGGTTATGGTAGATTCAATTATCTAAATAGCAGATTAAATTTAAAGAAAGAAAATTCTAAATTTATTAATCAAAGAGAAAATGTCATAATTTAAAATCATAGCTACTAATGTTAACATTATTTTATTCTAATTAGATTAGAGATTTTTTTTTTGTTTTTTTAAATGAAGGTTTATGAAGAGGATCTGTTCTGGAAAACTAGCTGAAATCTTGTAGCTGTGAAATTATGCTTATTAAACTAGCTAATATTGTTTGGTAAAATGAGAATTGTAACTAAGTGAAATTTAAAAAATGACTAAAAATGACATACATTATTTGTTTTGTTATTTATTAATTGAAGTAATTAAATACATAGAAAATTTAAAATAATCATTTATTTTTATATTTTAGTTATAATTGGATATGTAATATTTTAATTATTTGTTTTATTTTAAATCTGAATAATTATAATGACAACTCTTCAAATAGATGAGAATAGAAACCAAAGAAAAAACTATGATGACAACTCTTCACAATACATTAGAATATAAACCAAAGAAAAACCTTTATAACAATCTAACTCATACATAAAATAATATCATATATATCATTGTATAGAATCAAATAATAGAAGAGACTTTAACTATGTTACATGTAACCAGTGTTGTTTGGACCGGACCGGACCGGCCGGTCCAACCGTCACCCGCTTGAGTAAATGGTCCTGTACATATAGAAAACCGGAATTGGTTTCCAGCCGTTTGGGGCCGTGGAAAATCCGGTCCAACCGGGTTAGACCGGGTAAAACCGGAATAACCCGGTTGGTTAAACCGGCCGGGTTGGTAAAATTAAAAAAAAACAAAAGAAAATGTAAAAAATGCACATATCTGATGCTTTTAATATGCTGTAATCGATTACGAGTATATTGTAATCGATTACATCATGTAACATGCACATGTCTGATTAGTTTATCAGCATGTAATCGATTACCAGGATTGTGTAATCGATTACACTGTTTAAAAATGCAAATGATCTTAGTTTCATGCATGAGTTTTTCAAAGATCAGTATTATACATATTTTCTAATTATTATACATATTAATCTAACGTATATTCTAATTTGTAGGTATGGTTGAAGGACAAAATATTACTATTGATGGAGGGCTTAATTTAGACTTTTTTCCTCAAGAAGATGTAGATAGTTACACTCAAAGTACATCTTTAACCAACAATGTAAACTTAGGATCTAACCAAGACAATGATACATGGATGAATTAGAATGTTTACTCTCTAAATGAGATGTGTTTTGATTTATTGCTCTAATTATGTAAGACTTAAACTTTGATGCACTTTTATTTTGATTTATGTGTAAGCTTTGTGCAAAGTTATTCACTTATTTTAATTAATTATATAATATATGTATATATATAATTATATATGATATTATATTGTCGTCCGGTCCGACTGGACGGCTTAACCGGTTAAACCGGTTAGAACCTATACAAGACCTCCTCTAGGTTGACGTCCGGCTCGGGTTTCACAACATTGCATGTAACCATGTCAGAAAAATAAAATAAAAAATACAGAAGTAATAATCATTGAGAAGCTACACGAATGGAGGGAAGTAGATGTTTTCTCTCTGTGAAGGAAACGTAAATGGAGGAAGGATAGGAGTGACAGATAAGGTTAATAAGTTTTTTTAATTGAGGACATGCAATGTAATTTGTTAAAATATTGAAGAATAAAATTGGAAAGCAAATTGCTGAAAATTACTTTCACTTTCTAAACGTTACTTGAAGTATCTTTCTGAAAAGTATCTTTCAAACTATACAATCTCATTTCTTAAAGTTTACAAATTATCTTCAATTTTTATTTATCAGACATTTATAAACAGCTTTTTGAATGACTCAAAAAAACTACAAATTACCTTAAAACAAATTTAAATGTAGAAATAGTTGAAATACACTTTCCACTATGTGATATCAAAGATTTACACATTTATAAATTGAGAAAGAACACAAAAGCTAAGGAGAAATAATTGAAATATACTTCCAAGGGTTTGATATGAAGGATTTACATTTTTTCTTCTGTTTAACCAATTGAAATCACTTTAAGATAATTAGTTTTTTACTATCAGGGTATCCTTTTACCTTTTGAGGTATCTGATTGTTCATCCCAATAAATGTTATTCTTAGAAATTAAATCCTTAACTTTTTGATCATCCTGAAGATATAGTAAAACATTATATCACTAGACCAACAACTTGTTGATTGTGAGGGTTTAAGACAACTTGTTTGATAGTAGATAAAGTAATTTAAGGTGAATTAGCATTAAATACTACATAAAACAAACAAAGTAAGTTAATATTTTTGACAAGTTGAGAATCCATATACAAATTATATAATTTCCCATGTAAAACTATTCTCCAGGTTCAGCCAATTTGCACTTTTCTAATTTTGATGTTGCTGGCTCTCCACATGTAACATGGGTCATGCTTTCATGCTCCCCTTTAAGTTTTGACGCACAACCATAATAATTTTCTCTACTAGTAGTAGAGAGACAAATACTTATGTTTTAATAGCAAAATGTTATTATATTATATATAAAATGATAAAAATGTCTTATCATATTATTTTTTCTTTGTTTTTGTAATACTTGTCTCTCTATTAATTAAAAGATTGTTGATTGAGATTGAAAGAAGAAATGATTTAAAATGATAATAATAGTATGGTTGTTTTATTAATTAAAAGATTGATGGTTGAGATTGAAAGAAGAAATGCTTTAAAATGATAATAATAGTGTCCATGTTGTGCTTTGCCTCTTCAACCCATTCACCACATCTCTACAACCACACAAATATTCTCCAATGACCTAACAATAACACCTTCACCACATTCATCTCCCACCACCAATGACCTAACACTATCAGCCTATTTGTACCATATTTTCCATACGAGATGATCTACTTACTTCAAGAGTAAGTTTAAAACACTTATTCCACATCATAACTATCAATTCTTGGGAAATCCAATGGTTTGAATTAGTGAGTAGATCTAAACCATTAGATTTCCTATAATTGATGCCTAAGATGTAGATCTATCCTCAATAAGTAATAACCATTTCATTAAAAAAAATCATTCTTATTTTTTAGTGAAAATTAATTTATTCTTTTGACTATTTCTCATTAATAACAAAAACAACCATATTAGATTAGCAAAAGTAGAAGAATTGATGATTTTTATTCCAAAACAACATCAAATTCCTTAAACTTTAAAAGGATGAGAATAACTAGTTGAGGTACCATTAGGGTGAGCATCACCTCGGTTGGATTAGGTAAGGTTTGTCCTTTACGCGATCCATAATATTGGATGAATTATTTTTTGAATCAGAATCTAAACCTGAAGCTAACCCGACCCCAAATGTTGATTGAGTCAATTTTTGAATTAGAATTCGATCCTACACCGAATTAAACATAATGCATATCATTTTAGATAAAGTCTTCTTAATATTACTTATGATGTATATGCAATTTGACATATGAAATGATATGTATATATATTGTTAATTATGTATATATATGATGAAAAAACTTAGGGAATCAATGATATATTCGACAAATGAACAATCATGTGACATACCAGACCATGTTTGTCTCTCGCTCAATCCTAAATATTGACCAAATCATTTTCTTAAACTCAAACTTAACCTTAGACCTAATGAAACCCAACGTTATTTGTGTTTGATCACAGTCGAGCCAAACTAGATAAACAAATAGGTTAAAGTCGAGAACATGACCTAATCATTAATGTCGAAAAAGCAAGAGTGGTTAAGCCCAAGAAGAGGTTGGCATTGTTATTGTCCACGTTTCAACCTCCACCGTCACCGAGGTTTCTGTTATTTGACCTCCGTGGCACTTTCACAACCCTCTCTCTCTCTTCCCATGCCTTCTCCATCATTTCATATAACCGCTAACAAAAAAAAAAACAAAAACAATAACTCATTTCACTTATAATGTTTTTTAGAACCTTCTCAACTCATAAACCTCCTCATATCTTCACGCGCCTCCTTACTTGGGCCACCTCCACCGCTCACCCTCCACCACCACCACCACCTACTCCGCCGCAACTGCCACGTCATCACCAACCTCAACATTCTAATAACCATACCCCACTCAACTTGCTACCTTCTATTCTAACTTCGAAGGTTCTAGATTCTTCTATGTGTAAATCTTTGTTACCTTATTTATCCCCTTTTCACTTTGATCACTTATTTTTTTCTATTCATAACACTGTTAACCCTAAAACGACACTCCATTTTTTCCGTTTTGCTTCTAACCATTTTAGGTTTCGATTCACTCTTCGTTCTTATTGTATTTTGATTCGTTTGCTTCTTGCTTCGAGTTTTTTGCCGCGTGCAAGAGAGGTATTAACTCGTTTGATTGATGGCAATATTGTTACATTGTTTGATAATTTTGAGAATAGGGTTAGTGAAATAGCTCTTTTGATGCTTGAGATTAATGAAGCTTTGGATGAGAGACATGGTGAATTGGATTTGTTGCTTCATGTTCTATGCTCAAGGTTTAAGAATTTGGGATTTTATCATGCTTTTGATGTATTTGTCATGTTTTCTAGGAAGGGTATTTTCCCATCGTTGAAAAGTTGCAATTTTTTGTTGGGTTGTTTGGTGAAAGCTAATGAGCTTCAGAAAAGTTATGAGGTGTTTGATGTTATTTGTCAAGGCATTTCTCCGGATGTTTATACGTTTACTACTATGATTAACGCGTTTTGCAAGGGAGGGAGGGTGGGAGATGCTGTTAGTTTGTTCATGAAAATGGAGGAGGTTGGTGTGTTGCCGAATGTTGTTACGTATAATAATGTGATTGATGGGTTGTGCAAGAGTGGAAGGTTGGGTGAAGCATTTCAGTTTAAAGAAAAGATGGTGAAGATCAAAGTGAATCCGACTCTCAAAACATATAGTGTGCTTATCAATGGTTTGATGAAGTCGGAGAAATTTGATGAGGTGGGTGGCATTTTGTTAGAAATGTACAACAAGGGGTTTGCCCCTAATGAGTTTATCTATAATGCACTCATAGATGGGTACTGCCGGAAGGGGGGTATGAGTGAGGCACTAAAGATTAGGGATGACATGTTATTAAAGGGCATACAACCCAATTCTGTTACTTTTAACACTCTTTTACAAGGTTTTTGCAGGAGCAATCAAATGGAGCAAGCTCTGCAAGTATTGGGGTACTTATTATCAAGTGGGTTATCTGTTAATCAGGATGCATGTTCTTATGTTATTAACTGGTTGTGCAATAAATCCTGGTTTGATTCAGCCTTAAATATTGTCACAAAGTTGTTGATGAGGAGTATCAAGACTAGTGATAGCTTGCTAACCCCATTGGTATGTGGACTTTGTAAATGTGAAAAACATTCAGAGGCAATTAAACTTTGGTTTGCCCTTGCAGATAAAGGGCTTGCAGCCAATACAGTGACCTCAAATGCTCTTCTTCATGGACTTTGTGAACGAGGGAACATGGAAGAGGTTGTTGCAGTATTGAAAGAAATGCTTGAGAGGGGTTTGGTACTAGATAGGATATCCTACAACACACTTATTTTTGGCTGTTGTAAATGGGATAAAATTGAGAAAGCTTTCAAGCTCAAGGAAGAGATGGTCGAGCGAGAATTTCAACCAGATATGTATACCTATAATTTCCTAATGAAGGGGTTTGCTGAGAGGGGTAAAATAGATAACATTAATCAGCTTTTGCATGAAGTCAAAGAACATGGCCTGGTTCTAAATGTCTATACATATGCACTTATGCTAGAAGGATATTGTAAGGCTGATCGAATTGAAGATGCCGTTAACATATTCAACAAGTTAGTTTATGAGAAAGTAGAGCTAACTCCTGTTCTTTATAACATACTTATGGCAGCTTATTGTAGAGTTGGAAATGTGAAGGAAGCCCTCAATATCCTCGATTCTATGAAAAGTGAGGGCATTCGACCTACCTGTGCCACATATTCTTCACTAATACATGGAATGTGCTATATTGGCCGTGTTGATGAGGCAAAGGAAATTTTTGAAGAAATGAGAAATGAAGGCTTGTTGCCAAATGTTTTTAGTTATACCGCCCTAATTGGTGGTTATTGTAAGGTAGGTCAGATGGATGAAGTGAGAAGTATCTTATTGGAAATGTCTTCAAACAGTATACAACCTAATAAAATTACCTACACCATTATGATTGATGGTTATTGTAAATTGGGCAATGTGAAAGAAGCTACTAAGCTTTTAAATGAGATGATTGCAAATGGAATAGAACCAGATACCATTACTTATAATGCATTTCAAAATTTGCATCACAAGGAAAAGAAGCAACAAGAAACTTCTCAATGTGATCATATGTCTAATACAGGAATGCCCTTAGATGAAATTACGTATACGACATTGGTTCAAAGGTTGCATCCACATACAGCTCCTAGCAATCAAGAGTAATAAGGAAACATCTCAATGTTTGTATACTTAGATGTTACCAGGACTATTGTGGTTCATACTGCCTTAGTCCAGTTTAATTGTAAGCTCATCATTGGGAAAATGAAGGTTTCATATGCTTGATCTCTAGGCACGTGGACTACTGTCAAGTGTCAACAACTACAGCAGCTTACTCTTGACTTGCCTTCCTAGTTGAAGAATGAGCTTTTGGGTTTCTGAGGTTAGTCATTTAAGATTATGTCTAGTTGTTTGCTTTACATTTGTTTATTTCATCGTTTTTTTGTTTTCCCTGAAAAATTCGATTTGTAATGCTATTATAACTGTTCTTTATATTTGTTCCATATATAAATATTTTCTGTTGATGTAATTGACACAATGTTTAGGGTTTACTTAAAATTATTTTAGGGGCAATTATGTCATGTTTATTTTTTTGGTAATTTGGGGTTTTAATCTTGTTTGTATTGAGATGTGATTATTGATTTTAAGAAATTGCTATTTAATTACGATTGAACTAGGGTTTTTGACCACTCTTGGATTATAAATACTCCTTTAGGCATAGTGTGTTATTCATGCCTTTCATGTATAATCAAGTAAAGTGATTAATGTGTGTTTCTGAGTCAATCTTGAGGATTCTTGGTTCCACGTCAGTATGGCTCCCATTAGAGGTTCTGCTTTTGTTTGCCATCATGCTCTGTGGATGATAGAACCCTTTCCATATTTCATTTGCAACCTTTTTTTTCTTTCTGAAAAATAGAAATATTATTAGAATGGAAGAGAGGATATTGCAAGAGGATATGAAATTCTCATAAGAAAAATCATTTCTTTTTATTAAATATATCTATATATCTGCATCTCTATTCGTGTATTGAAAATTATGATATTAATTGGTTACTCTGTTGTTAGCTTTCTTTGGAACTTGGGAAATGCTTTCTAAAAAAGGGTGTTTGAGTGCACAAGGCTCCTAGTGGGGTCTAAGGAAGGTAGATGTATGCAGCCTTACCCTCACAAGTGAGAGTCTGTTTCTGGGATTTAAGTCGAGGTTACTAAGCAAGCAATCTTACTGTTCCGTCAAGGCTGTATATGATTTCTATTAATCTAAGTAAATTTATTAAGTAGCAAGAATTTTCAACGTGTCTTCTGGTTTTAAATGATTATGCTTAGTTCTATAGTCCTAATGGGAGAATTTGGACTTTTGCTGTTTGGAGTATTTTCTCAATGATCCTTCCAGTTTTGAACTCGTTCTTCTAATTCCCAGGGATTCATTTAATCGCATTGGGAAGTCCAAAGCTCCTCATGAAGTCAAATCCTTTGTCTGGACAGCACTTCTAAGCTATGAGCATGGACACCATCCACGGACACTTGAACACAGATAATTTCTAAGCTATAGGACACTAGTAGAGGACACTATAAGTCTATAAATGCTCATAATTATAACATGGCGTCTCTTAATATATTTTTTGTGAGGCTCATTCATTAGCATAGGAAAATATACATTGTCAAATGCATGAAATATAGGACACGGATACGATGCTATATATACACACATGCATACCTACACACAAATTCAAGTAAATGAAATGAGCAACATGACATTTTTAATGTGTCTTGCATTACTAATTGCATGATTAATTTCATATGATTTGCTTGGTTAACGGTGAAGGACTTACTAATGGTCCTTTGCTATTATTAATATAATAGCAAGGCATATTTTTATATGATAGCGAGTCACACAAAAAAATTACTTAGGGTCTGTTTGGATGGAGGGAATGGAAAGGGATGACATACTTTTCAATTTCAAATTAAGAGAGTTATATAATGTTTTTATAAATAAATAATGAATGATAAGGTAGATTTCATAATAATCTGTCACTTTATTCCTTATTTATTTATTTATAAAATCATTATATTACAATCTTGATTTGAATTTGAAAAATATGTCTTTCCTTTCCCTAAAAAAACAACTCCCGAACAGAAAAGACACCATTTTATAAAGTATGTACTGTTTGTTTACAAAAAAGATTCAAAAACAAAAGATGAACTATATCTTTCACCTTTAATCTATTCATGTGCAACCAAAGAATTAAGAAGAGATCTAGTCTTTCTTGTTGTCTTTTTTTAAGTTAGCAATTATTTTTGAAAATTTTCTTAACAGTCATGTCATCGGAAGATGTTTAGTCATTTTGGGTATCGCCTATGTGTCTGAGCCATGTCTTGCGGGTGTCCGAGCTGATAAAAAAATGTTTTTTAATTGAGCACCAAGAAAGGGGTGTCTGACACCTGTTTACAAGTGTGTGTGTCAAAAACGTGTTTGACACTTGAACACCTCAACAAACAGAGGTGTTTGTGCTTCCTAGGTTCTTGGTATTAGTAAAGATTAATACAAATGACAGGTTGCAAATTCTTAGGTGCCACATTTTTATTTTTCTTCATTTGTATCTAGCTCTAGTTCAGAAACATCTGAACAGAAGATTTTGCTATGTAAGTTGTCAACTTTTTTGTGGAACAATTTGTTTGGGGTTTCTCGTGGACAATGGGTGGGTGTATCCTACTTTGAAGCAGATTCTCGTGCTTAGACGTAAAGGAAAAACACTCTTAATTTTAGAGGTGCCTCTCTACTCCTCAACTTGCTAGAGGATAAGATCGTGCTTATTGCCTGTCTTTGATTTCTGCTATGGATTTGTCTCCTCTAAAGTGTACTATAAAGTTCAAATCTAACAATTGATTAGAAAATCAACGGTTGAGATTACGATAAAATATATGCATATGTATAACAAATCATGGAATTGTTGAAGTCTCAACCACTTATTTTTGGATCAATGATTATAATCCAACACTTAATCCTCTGAGGTCCATCCCTCACTTTAGAGAAGCTAAATCAGCTATGGATTTTGCTCCTCTAAATCCTTCTGCTGGCTATTTCAAAGGAGCTGTCATTTCATGTTTGCATATGTGTTGCATTCTTGATCTTTTATTATTATCTGGGTATTTTACTTTCTATGTTTTGGAATATATCTTATCCTCATATAGCTGTACTTTCCCCTTTTTCCTTAACAAAATTTTCTTTTACTACCCAAAATAAAATTTGTTAAACATAGATCTTCATATTGCATACATTTGTTTAGTTCCAAATGATAAAATTTATTTTTTAAATTTAATTTGGTTATGATCCATTGATTATGTGTTCTAAAATCAGGGAGCTTGAATTTCAGAAATTATGAGGACTGCACTGGAGCAGAGATGTAGCTGCTTAATCATGTGCCAGGTTTAAGTCCTTGTGCATTCTCTATCGAATTGATTGGTCTTTATTACTAATTTTTGTACTTAATAAATTTATTATGTTGATTATGTGAAGGTGAGCCTCGGCGCAACGGTAAGGTTGCTGCTTAATTTCCAAGAGGTTACAAATTCAAATTCTGGAAACAGCCTCTTCAATTGTGGGGTAAGGCTGTTTATATCTACCTTCCCCAGACGGCCAGACCCCACTAGGTGGGAACCTCGTGCACTGGCCGTCCTATTATTATTGAGTATATGGCGACCAACTCTAGCCTGTTAGGCACGACTTCAAGAAGAGTGTTGATATAGTCAAGCATCAAAGGGGTATCTTACCCATATTCTTTTGCATTTGTTGTTTGGTGAGGGTCTCATAATATATATCCAATCTCTTGATTACCTTATGTGCCTTTGGTGTTTTTTTTTGTCTAAATATAATGCATTTCCTTTGGCATCCTAGAACCTCTGTTATATGGTCACAGGTCATTGCTTGGACCACAGATCTCTGGATAGTTGAGTTAGCAATGATTTGGAGAGGCTTGCAGGCATATTCTTTAGTAAAAATTATGGTGCATTTATTAGAGCCTATAGCACAAGGAAAAGAATAACTTTACAGGTATGTTTTAGCACCAAGTAGAGGCAAAAAGTTCCATCTGTAAAATGGTTACTGACAAATATTTTTCAAATTTGTGTTCTTATCCAAGTACATCCCCAACAACCCCTAAATTGCTGAAATAGAAATGAGACATTATGGCAAATAGGGCAGGAGAAGGACCTATGTGCAAATACCACGACAATGTTTTAAATTGTGGTTGCGATTGCTGTAATGGTTGCGGTTACTGTGATTGCGGTCATTGTGGTGTGAATTATTTTGTGATTAAAATAATATTTTTGAATTAAATGCGGTCTGATGCGGTCCAAATGCAGTCCGATGCGGTTGCGTGCGGCCCGATGCGGCCGCGTCATTGTGATTCAGAGTCACACCGCAATTGCAGTGTGATGCGGTTGCGGCCGCATTAGGTGATGTGGTCCGCAATTTAAATCATTATACCACAGTAATAAAATAGAATATTTGGATACCGTGTACACGATATATGTATGTGTATATATATGTATGTGTATGAGACAATGGACAGACTTTCTGGCTTAAATATGTGAACTGTGTTGGAAAATTCATTTTCTCCCTTGGAGATTTGTAATATTTATGCTGTTTTGATATGTTGGATCCATTGTAGTTCTAAATCCACACAATTTTCTTCAGGTACGTACTGTTGGTAAGAGAACTTGGTACATTTCTGAGCTGCTAGGAATCCTTGCATTTATGGAGCATTTGATTATTGTGATTGGTTTTTACAATATTTGAATCTGAACCCGATACTAGACCTGATTAAATATAATTTATACCTCAAGAGTTCTAAATATTTTACTTATTTATTTTGAAATATGAAATGATAGGGAGCGACTCATGTGAGAAATGTTTATTTACTTTTAATTATAATCATTCATGATTGATTGTAAGACCTAAATTTATTATTATCAAAGTTTTCATATGAGAACTGTTTTCATTTGACTCATCCCCTAAAATGATATATGTATATATATTGTTAATCATGTATATATGATAAAAAATATAGAATTAATAATAATTTCAACCAAAGAGATGTCATAGGCACATGATTGAATAGAGACGATACATACAAATATGATAAGTGAGTGACCATGGGATGAGTTGGGGTTATGTTTGTCTCTTATTCGACCCTAAATGTTTGAGTGTAATTTTTGAACCTGAACCCGACCTAGACCTGATGAGACACAATCCTATTTGAGTTTGATCATAGTCGGGTCTAATCGGGTGAGTGGGTAGGGTCGAGTCGAGTCTTGTTAACTCCTAATCACCATATAGCCATGTAAGCTTTGTGTGGTTATTTGACTCTTGACCATGAAAATGAGTGTTCCATGGGTTCATTCATTATTAACTAAGTAATTTTATGGGTGACAACATCTTCCCACAACACATGTCAAAGAAGTCATTATAGAGGACATCCCATATTTCATTTTCTGTAATATTTATTATACTAGAAAATGGCTTAGTAAAGATTCTAGAAAATCAATTACCAAATAATCTATAAGAATGAATGCCTCTCTAGGTGTTTTAGAAAATCCAGGATGCTAAATCGTCTTAGAAAATGGCTTAATGGAGATTTTTTCTAGGTGCCATTCCTATGAAAGCCAACAGGACTATATAATATGCATAATTTGCGACTAATAAAAAAGATTAATACTGAACCTAATCTCTTATGATACTGTTGAAATAATCTTTTCCAATGAAAATGTAGCTGTACTCATAATAGTTGACAAAAGCAAATGAAGATGATTAACAAAAGTTAGAACTAAGAAAATAGTGCAGACTAAAAATCAAAAATATTAATATTTCCATTGACTAAAGACATATTTAAGGCAATGTTTTATTTTATTAAGCAAATAGCCATTGTAACATTGAACAATGATTCAAGGCAGCTTTATAAATTACAAAACATATCTTCTCATTCAATAACAAAGTAACCAATAAATCTGGTTTTGTAGGAATGATATATTCATTAAATGAATCTATACTCCAAAGTTGTTGTCATCAAATACACGGTTATGACAAGTTGGGTTGCAAGGGTAAGTGCAATCTGTCTCATGAAAAGGCTTTCTGTCATAAAACCAGTCTCCAACAGCCTTTGCTATTGTCTGCACAATGTTGCACATATCAATGTCAGTTTTTCAAATTTTCATATTCAGGTGCTAAAGTTACATAATACGCCACACAAGTTGTTCTTTTATGCGCGACACAAGTCGTTCTAAGTTACATAATACACGACACAAGTTGTTATGCGCTATGCAAGTTGTTCTAAGTTACATAATACGGGACACAAGTTGTTCTCTTATGCGCGACGCAAGTTGTTCTAAGTTACATAATACGCGACACAAGTTGTTCTCTTATGCGCGACACGAGTTGTTCTGGTACGTGGTTCTTCACTTTTTATGTTATTATCGTAAGACTTATGATGAACCCAATACGTGGTATATGATATGCTTAATTTGGAACACATTAGATAAGATAAATGAATGAATATTGAAATCTCTTACTGTATCAGCAAGCAAAGGAGAGTCATTTCTCAACCATGTCTCCTGCATTCCGGTTTGACAGTGGGCATAGCAAGCATCTATGAATGTTCCTTTAGATGCAGAGTTGCCTACTGCAGTCAACGCCTTCATGAACTCATTCCTAAACCCTGAAAATCATTTTCACACATCAATTTCTGGCACTCCACAACTCCATAAGTTTCACCCGAAATGGCAGATAAATATGACTTCTCATGCAAGTTTCTAAAAATCATTAAACACAGTGATATTCAACACATATTCAGAGGGAGGACAAATTTTAGACCATAGACCATAGTTTATATGGTAGGCAGTATTGGTTCCGGTACACGGTACCTAGTTGCCGATTCTATGTGATTCGTCTTTTTTTTTATATTATTAGTACAAGACTTCCTTTATGACTGGGGTATGGGAAGAGTGAAGAGCCATAAGTGAGACACCATGTCTTGAACCAAAACCTTAAGGCATTAGTTCCATGGGCCTTTTTCACTTATAAAATCTTTCACTCCTCCCCTCATATCCAATGTGGGACTTCACACTTGAATAAATCCAACAAGATTAGCAAAATTCAATGAGGCACAAGTTATTAAGATCAGAAAATGTGTACCTTGCATAATACTTAGTTGAGAAGGTGAGCATTTCTTTATATCAAGCTTGCAGTCATGCCATTGGCCATGGGGGTCGGCAACACCCGGTGCCAAGATGTTCTTAATCTGAATCAAATCAATAGCTTGAGGATAATAGGAAAAAAAAACTAGAAGGATGTGGTGATAAATAAAAGTAAGATTAGTAAGTAGTGATAGCATTAAATGTCAACTCATCATGGAAATAGATTATTAGGTGTCTTATCAGGGGGAGTGACTCACGTGAGACTAGTGTGCTATTATGAGAAATGAGAAAATTTAATATGGACTATTGGATCTTATTTGAACGGTTAAAATTAAAAGATACATGCACATGACTATCATGTGACCAATAACTAACTTTTAATCCTAACCATCCATGATTGGTTATAAGATCCAAATTTATTGTTCTCACAGTTTTTATATGATGTACTAACCTGCCACGAGTCATAAGCCGCATTTATAAAGAAGATTGGTGTGTTGATTTGTGAAGCAACATTTTGTGGGAAAAAGCACTGCATAATTGACCAAAAGTATCAGTGACACCAAAGAAGAAGTTGGAAAGGAAAAGGATTTAAAAATTACAATTCACAAACTTACCAATCCTGGACTGAGTCTTGAAGTGCATGATAGAGGCAAATTCTTTGCTGACCCCTAAAATCATAAAGAAAACCAAATCAGTTTCTGTTCAGTGAAAGCTTCAGAATCTTTTTCAAGTTAAAGAACAGCATATGCCAATGCTTTAATAGAGCGAGTACATGTGTTTTAACAACTTGGCTGTAGAATTCTTCAATGTGTGCTGCTCCGGAGACATCCTTTCTGTTGTACAACAATAACAAATAACAACAATAACATACCGAAATCACAAAATGATCCGAGGAACTCAAAATATAGAGGAAATAAAGGAAACATACACGTTGATAAAATAACCGGCATCGGAAAGACATTTCACTTTAGCTCCTGTAGGTAACAGAGATCTAAAGCGATCGCAAAGTAGTATAGTAGTCAATCCTCCAGCTGAACATCCAGAGAAAATAACCTGTAGTCACAAGCTTCGGTGAGAAAGTGAAGAAAAAAGTTACTCAAGAAGATGGACAGAAGTCGAGAATCATCGATCTCTTTTACGTTTTGAGCATTTTTCATTCCTTTTGCTAGTAACTCCTCAATGACAGCAACAAAAATCCTTGCTCCTCTGAAGTGCAAATTGGTTGTCTGGTTCATATAAAAATCTCAGCAGAAAGAATATTAGAATGTGGAATTCACTGGTGATTAGTACTTTTTCTGAAACTCAAAATTCAAGTTCCTTTGAACTTGAAAAACTTACCGGATCGACTGCTTCGATATCACCAGTAAATGATGCCCCGTCACAGTACCTAACCTTGATTCTGTTCCAATTGTAGAAATCTGGAATTTACAAAAACTGTCAGAAATCTAAACGGGATGTTTGATTCTCTTGAATGAAATTTCCACATGAAAAGGAATTGCATTTAGTAGTAACACCCTTTCATGAAATTTCATATTAGAGGATCCATTCTCTTTGTGAAGACAAGCAACACAAACAATACCTGGATTAAACTTTTGCTTGTTACTGAAAAACCCAGAAAAGGAAACTACACCATCCATTTTCTTGGATGAGCCTAAACGAGTATCCTTGCGGGCAAGACAAGTAGTGACATTGTTGCACCAACCTCCTCCCTAATACAAAGTGTGTTGAAGGTTACTAAAGCGATAAGAATTCATGTTCGGTCCAGGGATAATAGATGTATGCAGCCTTATTCTCACAAAATGTTGAATTCATGACCTCCAGGTCATGAGGCAAACAACCTTACCGTTGTTCGGTTCAGGAATAGTAGATGTATGCAGCCTTATCCTCGCAAATGTTGAATTCATGACCTCCAGGTCATGAGGCAAACAACCTTACCGTTGTTCGGTCCAAGGATAATAGATGTATGCAGCCTTATCCTCGCAAATGTTGAATAGAGGAATATACATACCTCAACATGAACTATCCAGTTGTTTATCCCTGCTCCGAATCCCTTATCGAAGTGGTAAGCTGGCGGACTTCCATCCAAACAAACTGCACCAATTGTTAAACATCAATTGCCAAATTATTATAAACTTCACAACAGAGTTATAAAATATCAATAAACATAGCAAAACTTTCTCACCAGCTCCTTTTGCTACTGCGTTTTCAACGAAACTGATCGATACAGAAATCCCTTCTGCCTTTAGCAATAGCAGTACACATATTATAAGGCTTAAACATTGCTTCATTCTTATGTTTCCCATTCTGCATGATTCCAACAAATAAACAATGATAAACATATGCATATAAACAAGGAAAATAGAGTATCTTAATAAGTATCAATAGGGAAAGTATTTAAGTACTATTCTCCAATGAAAAGGTAATATTTGTAACATTTCATCAATATCATCTTGAATTCTTATCACCTGTCAAACTACCACAACAACATACCCTTTACCAAGAAATGATCCATTCTTTTCTTAATAAATCAATGAGCTAGCCGATTCGATTTTATTCACTCGGGGATCCTTGAATCATTAATGGACTAGTGAAACAGCACCATTCATATTTTGTTGTGTTAATTAATAGGAAGAGTTTTTCTGGTGTTTAGAAATCCCTTTTTGAACTCTTGTTCAGAACTTTTATAACAGGAACTAACTATCTAAATATGCAGATAGAAGAAGAAAGAAAAGAGTAGAAGATATAGAAAACAAATTATGGAAAATATAGTAAGAATCTAATGAACAAAGATCAATGAATCAATTATTTTGCAAAGGAAGATGCAACATTTAAGATCCATATCACAATCTTAATAATCAGTGAACCACTTCACCTATTTGGTGCCATAAAGTTTGATTCATTCAATATAGTAGCCCAGAGAACATCATAGTCTAATTCTACTCTTAGCTAAGAAAACAAAACCTATGATACCACTGAAGCTTAATTTAGAAACCCATTAGAATCTGCTATGGAAAAATAAAAATAAATCCAAAAAGTAAAGATTTGCATGTATAAATTGTTAAGGTTTCATCTCAAAACCAATTGGTAATGAGAGAAGTAGTACAACAGATGTTTAAACCATTCCCGAGACAATGAAGTAAGCGGTGTGAGATTTACTTCTCAACATAAATATCAGATCAGATCAAAACATCATTAAAGCAAATATAATAATATATCAAACTTCATACTACTTCACCATATAGCTAAACCCAAAAACAAATCATTACACCACTTCCTAGATCAAGAACTGTTCACTATTGAGATAAATTTAGTAACTTTTCATGCATTTTGAACACCCCATAAACCCCACATGCAGATGATAAAATGCATCATATATAGAAGATAACAAGATAGAAAGAAAAAAGTGCAAATTATATGATTATTTAGCTTACTATATGAACCTGAGATATTGAAGATGTTAATGAAATGTTGCATAAGGTAGTAGTGGATTATAAAATGCTTCAAACCACCGACACTTGTTCAGATATTAGATCCACTGTTTTATTTCCGACATTACATTCTTTCATGTACTTATATTATAATCATATATCATTTTATTCTAATACCTTGTAATGTTTATTATTAGACTAAATACTCATTTTAAATGTTTTTCAATTTTATTAGTTTGATTCTTCAAAAATTAAAAAACTTAAAAGGGTTTTCTAAAATTTTCAGATGTGCTAATCATTTTTAGTATCAAATTAGTTTTTATCAGATGTTTTAAGCAATGTTGTTAAACCCGAGCCGGACGTTAAGCCGAAAGAGCTTTCGTATTAGGTTTAACCGGTTTAAACAGTTAAGTCGTCCGGTCGGACCGAATGATTTTAAATATAATTAATATTTTTTATTTATAAATATATAATTATATATAAATGTAAAATTTTATATAACTATATTGAAGTAATGTAAAATTAATATTAGAGTAATGTTCAATTTTTTTAAATTTTAAGTGAACCGTCCGGTTTTTTCTCCGGGTTATTTTGGTTTAAACAGGTTTAACACAGTCAAATCGAAATTTCACTGGTTCAAAGCGGTCCAACTACTCATTCAATTAAGATTATAAAACGGAGTCGTTTTCAAGTCCGGTCAAACCAGACTTGTTATCAGAACACTTGTTCCGAGATATATTCGGCGTGCCAGGCTGTCCACAATGTACGTTTCCTTTTCATATGAAACCAATACAAAATTGTACAAGAGTTACATAATTAAATGTTACTTATGTAGAAAAAATGAATGTTTCCAAAAATATGAAAACTGAGAATTATGATATATGTTTATACTTTTGGAAATAAAATGTTTATTTTTTGTGTTACACAAGGATAAAATTTATGGCTTCATCCCTAGTTATGGCAGGATTGTAATTATGTAACTTTGAAGAAGATGGTTTTTTGAAAATGGGAACATTTGACGGTGGCTTCTTTCCAATTTCTGTCCACTTGTGATGCTTTGAAGCTGTCATCCAATATATTAATTATTGCATCTTTTTAAAGTTACATGAATTTTTGTTTAATTTTATTTGGTACTTTGTTATTGCAAACTATACTCTTCTCTTTTTATTTTATTTGTATTTTAAAATTATGATAAATAAAATAAAAGAAGTAATTAATATGTCTATCTCAAAATTATTTTTCAAGTTGTTTGAGTGTGTTTCTAAGTTTTCTAAACTTTCAAAGAACATTATTACCTATTGTATATAAGAGTTGTTTGGATTGCAAGCTATAATTGTCATATCAAACTTGTAAAGACAATCCTGCCATTATTGTAAATTCTTCATTTTGCAAGAATACTTTCTTTCACAAAGGTGTGAATAGAAATGAGATATAGTTACTTGGACAAGGAAGATCAAGTATTAGTGAGTGTGTAAGGTACGTAGAGATCTCGATGTGAGATATTGTAAGTGCAACTCATAATATTTAAGTAAAGAAATCTCTTGTGTGGCAAGAGTACTGGACGTAGCTTTCGATAAACAAGAAGGTGAACTAGTATAAAACACATGTGTACTCTTTTCTCCTTTATCTTTCTATTTTCGATCATTATTTTTCTGCATTATTTTTCCGTTACACTTAAACTCTTGATTTTGCAGAAAAAGTGGCCATAATTTTATAACAACTAATTCACCACCTCTTAGTTGCAATCTCATTCTTACAAGGACATCCAAATATTCTTAAATTAGAATAATCAATAGGATTACCTGACCAATTTTTTTCTGGAATTTTGAAGTCAAGTGCTGAATGTGGAGAACAGTTGACCAAGTAACAAGCAGTAGATGCTGCCTCAGCCCAAAGTTCACGTTGATGTCATAACCCAACATTTGAGAGAATACAACGAGCTCTCTCAAGTAGAGTCTTGTTCACCTATTCTGCAACACCATTTTGCTCAAGATTCCTTGGAATGGTTTTGTGTCTAGCAATACCATGAGTTGTGCATAATTTATTAAATTTACCATTACAGAACTCTAACACATTGTCTGTTCTGAGCTTCTTCACTTGTTCCTATGTTTAGATTTTAACAAGAGTTTTCTAGTTCTTGAAAGTGAAGAAGGTTTCATTTTATGCTTCAGAAAATTAACTAAAACCTTGCGTGAAAAATCATCAATGATAGTCATCATATAGCGGCATCCTCCATGTGTAGGAACTTTAGAAGGCCCCCAAAGGTCAGAATGAATATAATCAAGAATACATTTGGTACGGTGAGTTGCAATAGAGAAACTAACATTTTTATGTTTCCCAAAAGTACAATGTTTGCAAAATTCAAACTTACCGATGTCATGTTTACCAAGATAATCTTGCTTGCTCAGAAGGTGCATGCCTTTTCACTCATATGGCCCAGACGCATGTGCCAAAATTTGGTGACATCATTATCAGGCATTGAAGAAGATACAATTGTTGAGTCTCACAATAAAGTCTTGCAAGACATATAAGTTACCAACTCGATTAGCCTTTAATAATACAAGAGCATCTTTCAATACATATAGAACTCCACATTTAGCTGAATACCTGCACCCGAGAGACTCTAGGGTGCCAAGAGAAATTAAGCTTCACTTCAAATCTGGAATATAGCGGACATTAGCCAAAGTTCCGACTGAATTGTACCTATTATTGGAACCTTGCATTTAGTATCATTTCCCATCAAAACAACACAATTGTCAACATGTTCAAAAGTGGTGAATAAGTCCTTATAATGACACATATGAAAAGTACATCCAAAATTAAGAATCCATTTTGTTTTACTCCTCTTATTAGAATAGACAACATATAAAAAAATATCACCGTTATAGTCAACTTCAATATTAGCAGCTTGAAGGGATTGTTGAGATTTTCTTTTTTCTTGTTTTTCCTATTTTTTCTTCAAGATGAAACATTCAGGAATATCATGTCATGTTGTCGCGTCCGGATTTTTGGCCACGCGACCTCTTGGGGAGTCGCCACCACGTCTTTTGCGGTTAAAACGTGGAAAACTCGAATTAAGCCCAAATTGGATAAAATTGGTCTTTATGTTAGAGTTATGAGTTCGGGAGTCGATTACGAATTGAGGAAGGTATTAACATCTCGTCCGCCCATTATTAAACAATACCTGTAATTAATTGCATGCTTTTAATTTACCCTTACTTTATTAAAATTAAATTGATTAAAACAAAATATTTATTTATTATTTTTGTATATGACAAGAATTTATCTTGCTCCTACGTATCCCTAAGTGCAATAGGGAAATCAAGACTACGTAGTTCTTTAGAAAATCGTTTGTTAGTTTGATTAAAAGTTATTAAAAAATTGGTTTGAGTTTAGTCGAAGTGGGATTAATAGACGACGAATGAACATTGATTGTTTACCCTCTTCTCAATTCGATAAATAGCAGAAGAAGTACAAATGACTGCGACTGGTTCTCGGCTCAAAGTAAAAAAGAAATACACAATACGAGTTGTAACCTCGCTATTGAATCCCAAAAACATTTTTTTATTTTATTAAAATTACTTAAACATTTTAAAGAGAATTCTTATGAATAAAAAGTTGACGTTAGTTATTAACTTCTTAATTTGATAAATAGGAGACACAATACAAATGACCGCGACCAGTTATTGGCTCGAAGTAATAGATAAGGTGTTATACAAATCATAACTTCAAGTATTAAATTCCTTAAGAAAACTAGTTTTAATAATTGAATTTTAAGACATTTTTCATTCTATGTGTAGTCCAAACAAATATTTAGAAGGTTAAATACACTTAAGTCACATGCGTCAATTTACAATTAAATAGCATATAAATCATATATCTTAATTTAGAAATAACATAACCATGTATATTATCGCAAATGTTAAAGGTACCATAACAATTCTACGTATGATTTTATTTAGGTAACAATTTTGAGATGGGCTTACCATAGAATTAGGCCTAGGCAGTATACACAAATCTGAAAAGGGGTTGGGATTGTAGGATTTCATTTAGGGATGACAAAGGGCACGGGTAGTGCATACCCTTACCCGTACCCGCACTATTTGTGGATACCCGTGTGGGTAGAGGGTACCCGCGGGTACCCAATGAGTTTCCAATTCTAATTATATTTTTATATATTTTACAATAATTAATCTATAAAAATAATTTTTACTTAAATAATATGAAATATATATGATAATTTATTGATTATAGTCTTATTACTAAATTTTATTATGAAGTAATAATAAAATAAAAAAATATAATGTTAAATTAATAATAACTAAATGTAAAATATTTAATAAAAATACGGGTTGCCATCCCTAATTTCATTTCTAGGTTTAGGGTTTTATTCTTTAGAAAAGAGGGGAGAAGAGAGCTTCTTCTCTGGAGTGCCGCCGACTTCGTGATTCCGACGGCGAAGGAAGAGTTGTGTCCTCGTCGGAATGCATCTCTAATGACAGCGATGGACATGGCGACTCTGGACGTTGGTGCAGATGGAAGAGGAAGGAGCGACTCTGGCGTCCCAGGTTCAGACGGAGGTGGTCTTTTGTTCCACTGGCGGCGGATCCAGAGGGGTTTGACATCCAAATTTTGGGTGTTCATATTGACTCACTTGTTGAAAGAAAATTTCCAAGAACCATGTCTTTTTCGTTTCTAAAATATCTTATGAACTTGATATATGTATTAGATTTATTGGCTGGGGTTGCGTTTAAGGATTTGAGTTGTTTGAAAAATCAAGTTTATTTGTAAGATAAAATTCTTTGTGAGCTTAGGGTGTTTGTGAGATTTGAAATTATTATATGAAAAATATTTTGACGGTGAATTAATATGAACAGAAAAGCAAGATTCAGTTTCAAACATTAGGATGCAGAGTACTATTATTTTATTTCATTTGTTGTGATTGCAATTCAATGAGTTGTAAATCAGAAATTTATTTGTTTTATTCTTAGGGATGTGCGAGATTGCTCAATAATACTTGTGTGTCCATAGAAATGTCGGTATTAATATGGTGAACACATGCTTATTACTAATATGACAATAAGTATGTATGGATGTTCAGATGTTAACACACATTGTATATAAAACATGTGGAATTTAGTAAATCGTAATTACAATAATGCAAGAATATCCTAATTCCTAACAGTAAAGCATGGGCTAACCTCTTTGAGCTCACAATTGTGTATTGTCTTCTCTACTCTTGTTCCTACTTTTCTGATTCTGCTCTCCCTTTGCTTTTTACATGTGTTCTTTGGTTGATTTCTGTGTGTGTCCTTTCTCTAAGTTACTCTTGCTATATATATATATATGTTATAATGTTGTCAATATCTCATTTTTCAATTTCCTCCTCCTTTTTTTCATAATGCTTGAGATTCCTTTCCATATTTGTAATTCCTTTTTTTAATTGCCAATCAATACTTTAATGCCCCCTTTATGCTATGATTTTCTTTCTAATTTTCACTCTAACTTCCTTATTGAGATCATCTTTTTATGCTTTGATTATTGCCCATTATTGCTGATTATTTAATTAAGGTTGCTCATAATTACTGATTATTGAGTTACCATGATTCTAGTATGTATTTACTTAGTACCATTTTTGGAATGTTGTTGATCATAATATTAAATGTATTTCTTTAGTGTTGTTGATTGATTACCTTATTTAGTTTGTTGACTTGCATTTCTTTCTCTTTCAATGAAAGAATGTAGTCTACTATTATAGCAAAATGGGAAGACATATGAACCAAAATGAGATATCCTCCCATTAAAGCATCGAATGAAGCAAAGAGAGAGAGTTATTTCCTTTTAAGTGATTGAATGTATCCTCTTTTAAGACCAAATGCAACAAGATTGCAGAATGCTATAAATTGGAATGTAACTATCGCTTTAATTAAACATTATGCAATTGTTTTGCCTTATTTCAATTGTTCAAATTATTGCAGTGTTTAATTCAAATGCTCAATCACCGCCTGAATTAAGCATATGGCCAACGACCTGAGTTATTGTATTGCATGTTGTAAATTCGAAGGTAATTTATTACTAAATGTGATACAATTAATTAATATTCTTATTCTAGCATATGAACAAAGTTGTAACAAATTCAATTTTTAAACTTGTGTAGTTGGGGTAGAAATACATTGATATTGTTGTTTATGTATTTGAGAAGGTATTTTGGACCGAACAAAATTGGATACTCACACATGGTTTTCTGCAATAGCGACATGTTTTGTTGGATTTGTGTCCCCTGAATTTGGATCTGAATTTTTTATAACTGATATTCCCTTTTTCCTAAGTTCTACCTCGAACATTTAAGCCCTCACCATTGTCCACAAAATTAACTTCAATGTCAAATTTTCTTTGGACAATAAATTAGACTTAACATCTTCAAGGAATAATGTATCATTGTTCCCATACACCATAATTTCTTTGAAGTGTCTATAGGTAGAAGGTAAAGAGACAACCAACAAAACAACTTCATCTTCAATATTTTGCAGATCCATAATAATAGAGTTAAACTCATTAAGATGAGTTTGAATAGGAGTACCTTCAGCCATACGAATGATATATAACGTTCTTCGAGACGAAACTTGTTTGCAAGGCTCTTGGTCATATATAAGGTTTCTAACTCCAGCGACAAAGCCACAATAGTTTCTTCATTGGCAACTTCACGAAGAACCTTCTTGGACAAGCAAAGTTGAATTGTTGAAAGCGCCTTTCCATCCAACTCGTCTCGTTGTCTTCAGTCATGGAAGCTGGTTTCTTTGACTTTCCATCTAAAACTTTATTTAATCTGCTCTGGATAAGAACAACCCTCATTTGGACTTGCCAAATAGAAAAACTAATCTTGCCATCAAACTTATCAATGTCAAATTTAGTAGACATTTTGAAATTCTCAATTGAGTAAGAGTGGCACTTGTTAGGAATAGAGCGCAATGCGGAAGCACATGATCAGATCAATTTAGAACAAAAAAGAAGCAAGTAAATGAGGAAGAAAATAACACGCAATATTTAACGTGGAAAAGCTCTCTCGGTGTGAGTAGTAAAAAACCACGGGCGCTTACGAGCAAAATTTCAATATGTAAAATGGAGAGTACAACAAATCTTCTTAATGAGGACAAAAAATAATATTTTCTATCACAAATTCTCTTTCAAATGAAACAAGAATTCTCACCAAAATATACTCATAAATTATACGTGCATATAGAATGTTATGATATTGCTATCTTGCGTCAATCTTGAAGCCATTTACCCTTTCCTTTATATAGGCACCAATGCAAGCTTCGATTCTTAAGAGTGAAGGAAGTGAACAAGGATCCCATGTCCCCAAAAGTTTTTGTCTCAAGCCAATTATATCCCACAAAGTAGTCAAAACACACTATTTTCCTTTTTTATAAATTTTTTTTCTTAAGTAGTTTGCATTTTTTATTGGAGTGGTACACAATGAGACACCAAATCTTGGGACAGGTGATCTCTATCCGAAGAAAGTAACATAGAATTAAGTATGAGGTGTTGGCATATGGTGAATGCTTCCTCCAAGTCTAAAGAATTGTAGACACACTCTTCTTACAATGTAATACTTAGCATGTAAGTTAAATAAGTATCACCACAAAACAAATTAGCATGTAAGTTAAATAAGTATCACCACAAAACAAATAAGCCTATAAATTGGAGCCACACATTCAACAATATTTATCTATGATATGAAGATAAAAGTTTTATTGTGAATAAAAATTGACACACTTAGGAAAAAATTGTCTAATATCTTATAATGACTTGAGTTGGAGTTTTGTTGCATGAAGGTTTTGTTTATAGGTATCATCATAAGTTTTTATTGAGCAATGCTGATCCATTAAAATCTAACTCACCTAAATTTTATTTCGGAAATGTTAAATTTTTATTTTAATAATAAATTTAAAATACCTTAAAATTATGAAAAAAATAAGAAAATAGATATTAAAAATATATAACTATAATTACTTCCCAACTTTGTTGGTGAATATGGTAAAGCAATGAACCAACAAATCTTCACCATATTCCATGAGTTGAAGCTTATAGGATTTATTGATCTCAAATCTTCATAAAATATAATAGGATGTGTTCCACTTTATATCCAATATTGTGTTTTTATATGTATTATTACATAAAACTCCATTAAAGGTAAAAGTAATTATTTATATTCATAACCACAAAGGAAAAAATATATATATATTAAAATTGGCATAAGCCATGAACAATCTTCTTAATGAACCAAGAAAGATGGGCCAAAAGATGTCTTTTAGTTATAGGTCAAAGGTAACCATTCGCTTGGTCCAATAGACTTATATGGAGGGGGCATGTTGGGAAGTAAGTCTCACATCGCTTACCTCATTGTCAATTGGTTTTGAGATGTAACCTTAACATGGTATCAGAGCCAGAGCCCGACTTATTTTCGGTTGTCATGGGCCAAAAGATGCAATTTAGTTATGGGTCAAAGGTAACTCTTCCCCTGGTCCGGCAGACTTATGTGGAGGGGGCATGTTGGGAAGTAAGTCCCACATCACCTACCTCATTGTCTCGGGAATGGTTTAAATATCTACTGGACTACTCATCTCATTGGCAATTGGTTTTGAGATGAAACCTTAACATGGTATCAGACTCAGAGCCCAACTTATTTCCGGTTGTCATGAGCCAAAAGATGCCCTTTAGTTATGGATCAAAGGCAACTTTTCGCCTGGTCCAGCAGACTTATGTGGAGGGGGCATGTTGGGAAGTAACTCTCACATCGTCTACCTCATTGTCTCGGAAACGATTTAAATATCTGTTGGGCTACTTCTCTCATTGTCAATTGGTTTTGAGATGAAACTTTAACATATGAGAAAGAAAAACTTGAAGAAGGAAGAATGAAATCATTATTGAATGAATTGATGAAACAAAAAAACACATTTATTTTAACACGTCCTCACAAGCTGGAATGTATCAAACATTCCAAGCTTGAAATGATTATATTGAATGATGATGATTATAGTCTAAAACCTCCTTTTGCTGGTGAGCGGATCTTCATCTTATAGTCATGAAATCTGAATGTGAAGCAACAACCATGCTTAACCACCATAGGCAGAAACAACCTCGTCCAAAGCTTAACCAACCAAACCAACCATAATGGATGAAAGAAAGACAAATGGATCTTAATCTTGATCCTAATATGTTGTTTCAACGATGAAAAAAACACACTATAATAATGTTGTATATTTAATGAGAGATATAAAGAAAATAGATTAAGGATGTGTGAATACCCAATTTCGTCTGGGGTCCTTTTAAAACTTTAAAGAAATATAGGGACTGAGTCGCAATGCAATAAACTCACAGGACTAAATGGTAATTACCCTAAACAACGCTTAACCCTAAACCTAATTTTAAAGGGTTTATATAAAGACCCACTTAACTAATCCTAAACACAGAGATTTTTCTATCCTACACTCAGCCGTTTATGTAACACCCCTAAATTTAAGTCTTTAAAATTATAGTATCAGTCCTGAGATTCTCGCCTAGGAGAGAAAGGCTCACCTGGAAGGGTGAAATCCTGGGCTATACTGAAGGATTCTCGCCTAAGCGAGGGTTGACTCGCTTGAGCGAGAGTGGTCTCGCCTGAGCGAGAGTTGGCTTGCCTAGGCGAGAAATTCTCAACTGGAAGGGTGAAATCCTAGTCTATACGGAAAGATTTTCGCCTAAGCGAGAGTTGGCTCGCCTGAGCGATAAAAGTGACATTTTGGACCTGTCGAGGCTGTAAGATCCTCGCCTGAGCGAGAGTTCCCTCGCCTGGGCGAGAGGGTCAGACCTGAGTTTTTAAAATGAGCGGGATTTTCTCGCTTGAGCAAGAATGAGCTCGCTTAAGCGAGAGCGCGACGAGACAACATTAAATGAGAAACCCCAAACACATTTTAGGGTTAGAAATTGGAGATAGGTGAGAGAAGAGAGATTTCCCAAGGGCAAGGAGCTTGGATACTCATCTAATAGCTTGAGAAGAGGTAAAACTCTTGATTCTAACTCTCTTCTTCCCTTTGAAACTCATTTTGGGTATGTTGTATCTCTTCTCAAAATGTGTAAAACCATGGAAACTCGCCCTTTCGAGTTATGGTTCGTTTTATGTTGTTTTTACCTTGTAAACTCTTGGTTTAGAGTTAGTATTTCAAAAATGGAAAGGGTTTGTGGGTTGATTCATGAAAACCCCAAAATCCTAAAGAGAAAATGTGGTTAAAGTGGAAAATTGGTAAAATGCTAGAGGTAGAAGATGAATTTACTTTCTAATGTTGAAATATGAGATTAATATGTATGTTTTGAATGGTTGTAAACTTATGATGAAAGTAGTTTAGCAACATTGAAAATATGATGAATATCTTGTATGGTTAAATAATGCAATATAAGTTGTTTATGTGATATTTGGAATAAATGACTAACATTGTGTTATATGGTGGGAATGAAGAAAGATCCTAAAGTTGGAGGCGGTGTCGGTGGAACTTATGAAGTTGCCAAGAACCAAACCCAACACTTACCGAGGTAAGGATAAGTCTTTAACTTATGTACTGTGATGGAAAATGCGTGGATTTTCTAGTTATGGATAATGATATGAATTGTGAATCACTTAATTATTATAAGCATATATGAGTATGTTTGTAATGATGATGGTGTGGATTTACTGTTTATGTATTGGTGGAGTGCGAATGGAAATAAAACTCGGAATAATGAAATTAATTGTGAATCACTTAATTGTTATAAGCATATATGGGTATGTTTGTAATGGTGATGGTATGGATTCACTGTTTATGTATTGGTGGAGTGCCAATGAAAATAAAACTCGTTTTTAGCCGATCATGATTGGTTAGCGACTTTGGCTCAAGTAATGTAGCAAGCTTTGACTCAAGCGATGTAGCAAACTTTGGCTCAAGCAATGTAGCAAACTTTGGCTCAAGTAATGTAGCAAGCTTTGGCTCAAGCAATGTAACAAACTTTAGCTCAAGTTATGGAGCATGTTTTCAAAAGTATAAACAAAGGAAATGGTTCTAAGTATATTTAATTCTAAGTTTTTACTTGGATTAACGTATATTGACATTATTTTACGTTAACGACTTACTCCTTTGTGTTTTCTGTGTATGATCAATGTTAATCCCATTGCAGTTAGGTGGGAGATGTAAGGACGTTTTGATTAGGAGCTTAGAGGCTTTTAATTTTGGAAGTCCATATATTCATTCTTTTGTAATATGACTAATTGTATTTTGAACATGAATATTTGTAACTCTGATATTCGTAGCTATGAGTATTTTGGAATCCCATAGCTAATTGTATGCGGTAGTTACCGGATGTATGAATGAATTATGATTTTCTGTTATGCGAACATGTATGTTATTTTGAGATTATGAAAATGACATGAGTAGGGTAATGAGACTTAATTTGAGTTGTTGATATTTTTATTTTAAAAGTCATAGGAAAATGTATGAATGATGAATAAAATAAAGAAAAAATTTCAATGGTAAAATTTGGGTCCTTACAGTTTACCCTAAAATTCAGTCAACACCTTTATCCTAATCTCAAGCCACGACAGCCTGAAAAAACCTAAACACCCCACATATCTTCTATGATAATCTGAATCACAAGAAGGCAGCTTTATCCCTAAACACAACTTACCAACACCTCTAAACCTAAGAAATTAGAACAGTAATCAGCATATAGAAACAACAACAACCAGAAAAAGAGAAAAAATAAATAAATAAGATATCGGGAAGGTGAAGCTGTGACTCGAGAGTGCTGGTTAAAACCCCATAGTTGGAATCGGAAGTACTGACAATGGTGGAGGGTCAAAGGTTACGTGTATATGTATTTAACTATTGCATCTTGTGCTTCATCTGTTCAAGTGGTAGTATTAGGTGTATATATGTTTTTGTTTGTTTATTTATTTATATTATTATATTATATATCATTTTGTGTTTCATGATATCATGTTAATTTGAGGTGATTAGTTTATTCTAAAAAATGTGCTAGAAATTATTGCCATAATCACTCTAATAATGAGTATTAAAAGGAATATTTTCAAAATTGATTCACTGAAAAATGTATCATATTCAAATCTTTTAATTCTCTAATTCTTGTTAACATGTACATAGTAATTATAAATAATATTAAAGATGATTGTGTCATAATTAATTGATTCTAGTTATTTGTGACGTAATTAAATGTTCATACGTGGAGGTTTATATTATAAGAGTTAATTATCATTAATATTCTTTCATGTTAACTATACTAACACCAAATAATGACTTTTTAAATTATCTCCCAAAAAACTTCTCATATTTTAAAAGGTAAGTAAGCGGTACCCGACCCGAGTCTTATCTTCCTATCTTATTCAAGTTAAAAAGCGGTACACGGTCTTGAACTGCATCTTCTTTCTCTCAGATATAAGTAAGGCGGTGTAGTCCAGAGTTAGATCTTCTTGCTTACCCGTGATATAAAAGTCCAAATTGTATCTATATATCTTATATTAATTAAAATCAACCAAACACACAATTTTCTACCAAGAACTACGTAGTCTTGATTTCCCTATTGCACCTAGGGATACATAGGAGCAAGATGAACTATTGTCAGACACAAAAAATAAAAATAAAATATTTTGTTTCAATAAATAATCATTTGATTTAACAAGCTTTAAGGTATATTCAATTCCATGCGATTATTGCGGGTACCGTTTAATAACGGACGGACGAGATGTTAATACCTTCTCCGATCCGTAACCGACTCCCGAGTCCAGAATTCTAGTTTAAAGACCAGTCTTTCCAATATTTGGGCATCAAAGGGTTTCACTACGTTTTGACTGCATAAAATGTAGTGGCGAATCCACACCAGTCGTGCAACCGGTGTTCTTCTGAAAAATTTGGGGCGCGACAGGATGAAATGAGGTAATTGAGAGTAGTTGATAAAGGAATGGCAAATCTGGAAACTTGAGGAACTATTGACCAACAGTTCTAAGAATTCCTTGGAGAACTGGAATAGGAGAGGCAAATTTCTCAAAAGTTTGTAGGCAAAGTAATGATGTAAAGAAGATGTTGCAAACAACAACCTAGAGGTAGAAGAGCAAGAAATCTACGTGCCTTGAATCAGATTCTTTGTTGTTTCTTTTTTCTCCTGCCTTGGACTTATGGAGAAATGTAAGAATAGTAGTATAAGCGTAAGCCATAAAAAGAATAATTATGACTATGATATCATGTTAAAATTGGTATGAGCCATGAACAATATTTTTGATGAACCAAGAAAGGCGAGAACAAAAACTTCAAGAAGGAAGAATGAAATCATTATTAAATGAATTGATGAAAAAATGAAAGAGATACAAAGATTAAGGGTATGCCCATTTATATACTATATTGTCTAACTAATTAATTTAAAATAGAAAAACACATTTATTATAGCAAAATAATATATATTGAACAATATTTTTGATGAACCAAGAAAGACGAGAACAAAAACTTCAAGAAGGAAGAATGAAATCATTATTAAATGAATTGATGAAAAAATGAATGAGATACAAAGATTAAGGGTATGCCCTTTATATACTATATTGTCTAACTAATTAATTTAAAACAGAAAAGCACATTTATTTTAACAAAATAATATATATTGAACAATATTTTTGATGAACCAAGAAAGACGAGAACAAAAACTTCAAGAAGGAAGAATGAAATCATTATTAAATGAATTGATGAAAAAATGAATGAGATACAAAGATTAAGGGTATGCCCCTTTATATACTATATTGTCTAACTAATTAATTTAAAACAGAAAAACACATTTATTTTAACAAAATAATATATATTGAACAATATTTTTGATGAACCAAGAAAGACGAGAACAAAAACTTCAAGAAGGAAGAATGAAATCATTATTAAATGAATTGATGAAAAAATGAATGAGATACAAAGATTAAGGGTATGCCCATTTATATACTATATTGTCTAACTAATTAATTTAAAACAGAAAAACACATTTATTTTAACAAAATAATATATATTGAACAATATTTTTGAAGAACCAAGAAAGACGAGAACAAAAACTTCAAGAAGGAAGAATGAAATCATTATTAAATGAATTGATGAAAAAATGAATGAGATACAAAGATTAAGGGTATGCCCATTTATATACTATATTGTCTAACTAATTAATTTAAAACAGAAAAACACATTTATTTTAACAAAATAATATATATTGAACAATATTTTTGATGAACCAAGAAAGACGAGAACAAAAACTTCAAAGAGGAAGAATGAAATCATTATTAAATGAATTGATGAAAAAATGAATGAGATACAAAGATTAAGGGTATGCCCCTTTATATACTATATTGTCTAACTAATTAATTTAAAACAGAAAAACACATTTATTTTAACAAAATAATATATATTGAAGAATATTTTTGATGAACCAAGAAAGACGAGAACAAAAACTTCAAGAAGGAAGAATGAAATCATTATTAAATGAATTGATGAAAAAATGAATGAGATACAAAGATTAAGGGTATGCCCCTTTATATACTATATTGTCTAACTAATTAATTTAAAACAGAAAAACACATTTATTTTAACAAAATAATATATATTGAACAATATTTTTGATGAACCAAGAAAGACGAGAACAAAAACTTCAAGAAGGAAGAATGAAATCATTATTAAATGAATTGATGAAAAAAATGAATGAGATACAAAGATTAAGGGTATGCCCCTTTATATACTATATTGTCTAACTAATTAATTTAAAACAGAAAAACACATTTATTTTAACAAAATAAAATATATTGAACAATATTTTTGATGAACCAAGAAAGACGAGAACAAAAACTTCAAGAAGGAAGAATGAAATCATTATTAAATGAATTGATGAAAAAATGAATGAGATACAAAGATTAAGTGTATGCCCTTTATATACTATATTGTCTAACTAATTAATTTAAAACAGAAAAACACATTTATTTTAACAAAATAATATATATTGAAGAATATTTTTGATGAACCAAGAAAGACGAGAACAAAAACTTCAAGAAGGAAGAATGAAATCATTATTAAATGAATTGATGAAAAAATGAATGAGATACAAAGATTAAGGGTATGCCCTTTATATACTATATTGTCTAACTAATTAATTTAAAACAGAAAAACACATTTATTTTAACAAAATAATATATATTGAACAATATTTTTGATGAACCAAGAAAGACGAGAACAAAAACTTCAAGAAGGAAGAATGAAATCATTATTAAATGAATTGATGAAAAAATGAATGAGATACAAAGATTAAGGGTATGCCCCTTTATATACTATATTGTCTAACTAATTAATTTAAAACAGAAAAACACATTTATTATAACAAAATAATATATATTGTACAATATTTTTGATGAACCAAGAAAGACGAGAACAAAAACTTCAAGAAGGAAGAATGAAATCATTATTAAATGAATTGATGAGAAAATGAATGAGATACAAAGATTAAGGGTATCCCCTTTATATACTATATTGTCTAACTAATTAATTTAAAACAGAAAAACACATTTATTTTAACAAAATAATATATATTGAAGAATATTTTTGATGAACCAAGAAAGATGAGAACAAAAACTTCAAGAAGGAAGAATGAAATCATTATTAAATGAATTGATGAAAAAATGAATGAGATACAAAGATTAAGGGTATGCCCCTTTATATACTATATTGTCTAACTAATTAATTTAAAACAGAAAAACACATTTATTTTAACAAAATAATATATATTGAACAATATTTTTGATGAACCAAGAAAGACGAGAACAGAAACTTCAAGAAGGAAGAATGAAATCATTATTAAATGAATTGATGAAAAAAATGAATGAGATACAAAGATTAAGGGTATGCCCCTTTATATACTATATTGTCTAACTAATTAATTTAAAACAGAAAAACACATTTATTTTAACAAAATAATATATATTGAACAATATTTTTGATGAACCAAGAAAGACGAGAACAAAAACTTCAAGAAGGAAGAATGAAATCATTATTAAATGAATTGATGAAAAAATGAATGAGATACAAAGATTAAGTGTATGCCCTTTATATACTATATTGTCTAACTAATTAATTTAAAACAGAAAAACACATTTATTTTAACAAAATAATATATATTGAAGAATATTTTTGATGAACCAAGAAAGACGAGAACAAAAACTTCAAGAAGGAAGAATGAAATCATTATTAAATGAATTGATGAAAAAATGAATGAGATACAAAGATTAAGGGTATGCCCCTTTATATACTATATTGTCTAACTAATTAATTTAAAACAGAAAAACACATTTATTTTAACAAAATAATATATATTGAACAATATTTTGGATGAACCAAGAAAGACGAGAACAAAAACTTCAAGAAGGAAGAATGAAATCATTATTAAATGAATTGATGAAAAAATGAATGAGATACAAAGATTAAGGGTATGCCCCTTTATATACTATATTGTCTAACTAATTAATTTAAAACAGAAAAACACATTTATTTTAACAAAATAATATATATTGAACAATATTTTTGATGAACCAAGAAAGACGAGAACAAAAACTTCAAGAAGGAAGAATGAAATCATTATAAAATGAATTGATGAAAAAATGAATGAGATACAAAGATTAAGGGTATGCCCCTTTATATACTATAT
This sequence comes from Lupinus albus, assembly GCA_009771035.1. Lineage (NCBI taxonomy): Eukaryota > Viridiplantae > Streptophyta > Magnoliopsida > Fabales > Fabaceae > Lupinus > Lupinus albus. The sequence goes on along the minus strand of CM020007.1, from coordinate 14,202,555 downwards.
TGTCTAACTAATTAATTTAAAACAGAAAAACACATTTATTTTAACAAAATAATATATATTGAACAATATTTTTGATGAACCAAGAAAGACGAGAACAAAAACTTCAAGAAGGAAGAATGAAATCATTATTAAATGAATTGATGAAAAAATGAATGAGATACAAAGATTAAGGGTATGCCCCTTTATATACTATATTGTCTAACTAATTAATTTAAAACAGAAAAACACATTTATTTTAACAAAATAATATATATTGAAGAATATTTTTGATGAACCAAGAAAGACGAGAACAAAAACTTCAAGAAGGAAGAATGAAATCATTATTAAGTGAATTGATGAAAAAATGAATGAGATACAAAGATTAAGGGTATGCCCCTTTATATACTATATTGTCTAACTAATTAATTTAAAACAGAAAAACCCATTTATTATAACAAAATAATATATATTGAACAATATTTTTGATGAACCAAGAAAGACGAGAACAAAAACTTCAAGAAGGAAGAATGAAATCATTATTAAATGAATTGATGAAAAAATGAATGAGATACAAAGATTAAGGGTATGCCCCTTTATATACTATATTGTCTAACTAATTAATTTAAAACAGAAAAACACATTTATTTTAACAAAATAATATATATTGAAGAATATTTTTGATGAACCAAGAAAGACGAGAACAAAAACTTCAAGAAGGAAGAATGAAATCATTATTAAATGAATTGATGAAAAAATGAATGAGATACAAAGATTAAGGGTATGCCCCTTTATATACTATATTGTCTAACTAATTAATTTAAAACAGAAAAACACATTTATTTTAACAAAATAATATATATTGAACAATATTTTTGATGAACCAAGAAAGACGAGAACAAAAACTTCAAGAAGGAAGAATGAAATCATTATTAAATGAATTGATGAAAAAATGAATGAGATACAAAGATTAAGGGTATGCCCCTTTATATACTATATTGTCTAACTAATTAATTTAAAACAGAAAATCACATTTATTTTAACAAAATAATATATATTGAACAATATTTTTGATGAACCAAGAAAGACGAGAACAAAAACTTCAAGAAGGAAGAATGAAATCATTATTAAATGAATTGATGAAAAAATGAATGAGATACAAAGATTAAGGGTATCCCCTTTATATACTATATTGTCTAACTAATTAATTTAAAACAGAAAAACACATTTATTTTAACAAAATAATATATATTGAACAATATTTTTGATGAACCAAGAAAGACGAGAACAAAATCTTCAAGAAGGAAGAATGAAATCATTATTAAATGAATTGATGAAAAAATGAATGAGATACAAAGATTAAGGGTATGCCCCTTTATATATTATATTGTCTAACTAATTAATTTAAAACAGAAAAACACATTTATTTTAACAAAATAATATATATTGAACAATATTTTTGATGAACCAAGAAAGACGAGAACAAAAACTTCAAGAAGGAAGAATGAAATCATTATTAAATGAATTGATGAAAAAATGAATGAGATACAAAGATTAAGGGTATGCCCCTTTATATACTATATTGTCTAACTAATTAATTTAAAACAGAAAAACACATTTATTTTAACAAAATAATATATATTGAAGAATATTTTTGATGAACCAAGAAAGACGAGAACAAAAACTTCAAGAAGGAAGAATGAAATCATTATTAAATGAATTGATGAAAAAATGAATGAGATACAAAGATTAAGGGTATGCCCCTTTATATACTATATTGTCTAACTAATTAATTTAAAACAGAAAAACACATTTATTTTAACAAAATAATATATATTGAAGAATATTTTTGATGAACCAAGAAAGACGAGAACAAAAACTTCAAGAAGGAAGAATGAAATCATTATTAAATGAATTGATGAAAAAATGAATGAGATACAAAGATTAAGGGTATGCCCCTTTATATACTATATTGTCTAACTAATTAATTTAAAACAGAAAAACACATTTATTTTAACAAAATAATATATATTGAACAATATTTTTGATGAACCAAGAAAGACGAGAACAAAAACTTTAAGAAGGAAGAATGAAATCATTATTAAATGAATTGATGAAAAAATGAATGAGATACAAAGATTAAGGGTATGCCCCTTTATATACTATATTGTCTAACTAATTAATTTAAAACAGAAAAACACATTTATTTTAACAAAATAATATATATTGAAGAATATTTTTGATGAACCAAGAAAGACGAGAACAAAAACTTCAAGAAGGAAGAATGAAATCATTATTAAATGAATTGATGAAAAAATGAATGAGATACAAAGATTAAGGGTATGCCCCTTTATATACTATATTGTCTAACTAATTAATTTAATACAGAAAAACACATTTATTTTAACAAAATAATATATATTGAACAATATTTTTGATGAACCAAGAAAGAGGAGAACAAAAACTTCAAGAAGGAAGAATGAAATCATTATTAAATGAATTGATGAAAAAATGAATGAGATACAAAGATTAAGGGTATGCCCCTTTATATACTATATTGTCTAACTAATTAATTTAAAACAGAAAAACACATTTATTTTAACAAAATAATATATATTGAACAATATTTTTGATGAACCAAGAAAGACGAGAACGAAAACTTCAAGAAGGAAGAATGAAATCATTATTAAATGAATTGATGAAAAAATGAATGAGATACAAAGATTAAGGGTATGCCCCTTTATATACTATATTGTCTAACTAATTAATTTAAAACAGAAAAACACATTTATTTTAACAAAATAATATATATTGAACAATATTTTTGATGATCCAAGAAAGACGAGAACAAAAACTTCAAGAAGGAAGAATGAAATCATTATTAAATGAATTGATGAAAAAATGAATGAGATACAAAGATTAAGGGTATGCCCCTTTATATACTATATTGTCTAACTAATTAATTTAAAACAGAAAAACACATTTATTATAACAAAATAATATATATTGAACAATATTTTTGATGAACCAAGAAAGACGAGAACAAAAACTTCAAGAAGGAAGAATGAAATCATTATTAAATGAATTGATGAAAAAATGAATGAGATACAAAGATTAAGGGTATGCCCTTTATATACTATATTGTCTAACTAATTAATTTAAAACAGAAAAACACATTTATTTTAACAAAATAATATATATTGAACAATATTTTTGATGAACCAAGAAAGACGAGAACGAAAACTTCAAGAAGGAAGAATGAAATCATTATTAAATAAATTGATGAAAAAATGAATGAGATACAAAGATTAAGTGTATGCCACTTTATATATTATATTGTCTAACTAATTAATTTAAAACAGAAAAACACATTTATTTTAACAAAATAATATTTATTGAACAATATTTTTGATGAACCAAGAAAGACGAGAACAAAAACTTCAAGAAGGAATAATGAAATCATTATTAAATGAATTGATGAAAAAATGAATGAGATACAAAGATTAAGGGTATGCCCCTTTATATACTATATTGTCTAACTAATTAATTTAAAATAGAAAAACACATTTATTTTAACAAAATAATATATATTGAACAATATTTTTGATGAACCAAGAAAGACGAGAACAAAAACTTCAAGAAGGAAGAATGAAATCATTATTAAATGAATTGATGAAAAAATGAATGAGATACAAAGATTAAGGGTATGCCCCTTTATATACTATATTGTCTAACTAATTAATTTAAAACAGAAAAACACATTTATTTTAACAAAATAATATATATTGAACAATATTTTTGATGAACCAAGAAAGACGAAAACGAAAACTTCAAGAAGGAAGAATGAAATCATTATTAAATAAATTGATGAAAAAATGAATGAGATACAAAGATTAAGTGTATGCCCCTTTATATATTATATTGTCTAACTAATTAATTTAAAACAGAAAAACACATTTATTTTAACAAAATAATATTTATTGAACAATATTTTTGATGAACCAAGAAAGACGAGAACAAAAACTTCAAGAAGGAATAATGAAATCATTATTAAATGAATTGATGAAAAAATGAATGAGATACAAAGATTAAGGGTATGCCCCTTTATATACTATATTGTCTAACTAATTAATTTAAAATAGAAAAACACATTTATTTTAACAAAATAATATATATTGAACAATATTTTTGATGAACCAAGAAAGACGAGAACAAAAACTTCAAGAAGGAAGAATGAAATCATTATTAAATGAATTGATGAAAAAATGAATGAGATACAAAGATTAAGTGTATGCCCCTTTATATACTATATTGTCTAACTAATTAATTTAAAACAGAAAAACACATTTATTTTAACAATATATATATATATATATTATTTATCATGGACTAGATCATATACAACAAGGTTTGGTTTTTCTTTTCCCAAAATAAAGTAACTTAAATATTGTCCCATAGTCTTTGCACATAGTCATTGATTGTTACTTCATTATCCACCATTCATAATTATCCACCATTCATAATTAATCATAATTGACTTTTCAAAAAGTAATACAAATGAATAGTGAATGATATAATGATTGTGTATAAATCTTCACACTAACAATGAATAAATATTAGACATTTAGTTATATTGTCAATTTTCCACTATGCAAACATACTCATTCATTCATTAATGTAGAAGTTAGAATGTCATGGCTATACTTTCATAGCTTTCTCTCAACATACAATAACTTCACAAGACAAAATTACAAGCAGCATAGTAATAACAATGTATCTTTACAACACTTATTGGTAAAATTTCAATGTCCTACCTAGGACCATTTTATGTAACAATGTATGGTACAAAGTTATAATTAAGAACCCCCAATGATACATGATAATGTAAAATGGCATTCTCAAATCTACATGTAAAATCAAAATCATTGAACAACACCTAGCATGACATCAAAATGGATAAACTTCCCACATTATGCTTTCATAGTTTATTGGTCTATTTAGTTCCACAATGGACTTAATTTCTTACATGCACAAGTTGTCATTCTCGCATCTAATAATGTTAATTAAACTGTCAATGCCTACATTTTAATGTTAATTAAGTTATTTTGTGTGATTATTGTAATTATTTTAAAATATAGGGAGAAATCAATTGACTTCAACTCCACATCTTAGCCATCAATTTTAGGAAAATCCAATGATTTGAATTAATTGGTAGATCTAAACCATTGGATTTCCCTAGAATTAATGTCTAAGATTTGGTAGATCCTCATCCTTAAAATATTCTTATTTTCACTTTAGTTATTAGCTTATAGAAATTATAGTAGTATGTGAAGCCTTGTTTCACTATATTGTGATGAACTTGTCTATATCAGTGTGGAAAGTAAGTGTATCCATCATTATTCTTCAAAGCAAAGATATTGTTTTCAGGATTTGAATGCACAACTTTTAAGTTACAAGATAAACAATTTTATGTATCGAGAGTTACTCGGACACAACAATAACACAATATATTACTTAATTGTATATAGTATTTGGTGTTAAGTTACAATCAAGTTACCCAATGATGGTGGTTGATGTGTAAGTGAAATTGTGAAGGGATATAATTACACAAAGTGGTAAAATTGCAATCCCAATGGTTTGGAAAAGTATTTTGTCTATCAATCAGTTTTGTACAAGTTACATTCAAGGAACCTTCTCTAACGCTATACTTATTGGTGTAGTTACCACTCCTTATTCAAAGGGTCATAATATGTTGCATATTACTCTCTAGAAGTTATGGTTGGGACAAAGAGTGGAGAATACATGTCAGCTACAAGAAAAGGCCTAATAAATATGATAATGAAATTAAAGGGTGATGAATGAAAGAGTTTTCAACAAAAAATTTTGGGAGGGAGAAAGAAGTGTTGAGGATATGTGGGATGATACAACCAAAGGAATAAGAAGATAACAAAGGAGACACTATATGAATCTAGAGACATTGGACCAATCGATAAAAAATTATGATGGTTGGACAGAGTGTCTAAGAGAGAGTTAATTAAGGTGAAAAAAGAATATGAGAAAGAATGATACAAGGCAACTAAGAGAGGAGAACAAAGCGTCAACTTGCGAAGGGATGAGAAAGACAAAAGACTTAGATCATGTAAAATGCATCAAAGATAAAGATGAAAAAGTATTGGTGAAAGACAAAGATATTATCGAAAGATAGAAAAACTATTTTCATAAGTTTTTCAATAACGATATGATTCTTTGCATCCATATAGGTTAAATACTAAAGATGAAAATCAAAATTATACCTTTTATAGTAGAGAATTAGGTAGAAAAGAAGCTTTGTAAAAATGGAAAATGACAAAGTACTTAGGTGAAATAATAAAACTATTATCATGAAAGGTTGTATGAGATAAGGCCATTAGTTTTCTAATGTTTAATGAGATTATTAGGTCCAAGAAGGAGAAAGATTTTTAATCCATATTTCTAATAAAAAAAAGATATACAAAGTTGTTGAAACTATAGATGTGTTAAGTTCACGAGCCAAATTATGAAAGCACGGAAGAGGATAATTGAGAGGAGTATGACATGAAGACTATATACTTATTATGATGATTGATGGAGAAATAATGAAAAGAGCAAAGGACATACGCATGATTGTCATTAATTTGATAATGCATATGATAAGGTGTCAAAAATGGCATTGCGAAAACTATAAAAAAAAAAGGAGTACATATTGCCTTTGTTCGAAAAATCAAGGAAGACCGGTGTGAGAACAAAAATGAAGTCTCAAAAGATTTTCATATTGCTATAAGAATGACGGGTGAACATTTTACCTTTTTACATTGGTCTTAGGTTTGCTTATTGAGCGTAGTTGAGAATCAATATCACAAAACATGTTTTTCTCTGTATAATATTGTTATGGTTGGAGACTCAAGAGACTAGAAATGTAGAGACAAACTTTAGAAATACATGACTTTCGTATTCATAAAAGTAAGAAGAGATATATGAAATGTAAATTTAGCCAGAGACAAATAAATCATACTTCCATACCGCAACTCACTATATTTAACTATATTGGGTGAATCATACAACACATGGAGAAATTCGAGAGAGATATAAACCATTTGATTCAGGTAGGCAAATAAAATGGTCGAGAGATTCAATTGTAGATAGATAAAATGATAGAATCACGTCTTTATTTGAAATATTATTAGCTAAAAACCAAAAAAAACAATTAATCACGAGAGAGAATATGGTAGCTCATAAAGACAAGAAAATGTGACTGACTCATAGCAACTTGCACTAAGACAAGAATACACCATTCTTTATGTGGATATGTCACACTTAATTGACGGTGCAAATTTGTTTATCAATTCTTTTTATAAAATATGATTTATAAATTATTAATAAATGACAAATAACTTATGTGGTGAGTATCAATGATATTCTCTCCCACAATGATTATGGAACTAATCCTTTTGAGATGTGTAACTGCCCTTCTAACAAGTATCGTTTTCAAAAATCGACTTTTCGACCTCTTAACATAGTATAATACATGATGATCAAATAGAACCTTACACAACTAGATGAATGTTGAGTGTGGCAATAAACATTGAAAATTGTTTTTTAGTGTGTGTGAATAAATGTTTGTTATTGGGTTCCTAGCTCAAGAATGTGACAAAAAGTGAGTGTTTAATCCTCTAGCTTTGAAGCAGTTACAAAATCACATACAATTCCTAGAAATAAGGAAATCAACTTTCATATGGTGTTATTCCATTTTCATCTTTAATTTCCCATAATAAGATACCCCCCCTAGTCCTTAACCAATGCTTAAATCAGGAATTCACATTAAATTTGTATCTTAGTTAAAGAATTATATATGCTACCACCCCTTTACTTCTTTTCACTCACACTCCATCTTCCATTGCAGCACTAGTTGGTTAGCTTCATAGATAAGAAATCTTCTAAATAATTTCATGTTTTTTTTTGTTTCACTTTTGATAATATGTTTGTGAAGTTAGAAGGAGTTGTTGTTGAACTAGAAAATGTTTTAATGGAATCATAGGTGTTGCACTTACATTTAGTTATTACTGCCATAAAAAACATAAACATAGGTGTTGTATAATTTTATTTCCATATTCTATGTTGTATAATTTTATTGAATCTTTTGAACTAGTCCCTTTGTTTTTCTTGCTTTCTTTTCAGAGGTTCATTGATTTCTTTTGGTTGGAATTTTCTGAATGAAGAGCAAAAGAATGAGACAATGGGTAAACCTTCTAGATTTTGCACTGCTATTGCTACTGGCACAAGGATCTTATGTTCCAATCACTATTGTTAATGATGCAGTATCAAAAGGAGCAGGTCAGGAACTTTTGCTATGCATTATCTAAAATATTACTGTTTTTAGTTACTAATCGGCATGATTTATAAGATAGAGCATTACAGCGTTATTTGATCGGAGTCGAGATAAAGGCTTGGTTGTTGTTGGTCACATGATTGTTAAAAAACAGCAGTCTGATGCACGAGACTTTTACCTAATAGGGTCTGTAAATGTCGGATGTGCGTAGCCTTGCCCACCAAGCAGAGAGGCTATTTTCAGTTTACCCGACTATTGGGTATTGAAAAAGAGCAATTTGATGCACGAGACTTTTACTTAATAGGGTCTGTAAATGCCGGATGTATGTAGCCTTGCCGAGCAAGCAGAGATGCTATTTCCAGGTTTACCCGACTATTGGGTATTGAAATATAAGTTTAACATCTTATGCAGTTTGTTTGGATGGGAGTCCACCAGCATACCACTTTGCTAAGGGAACTGGAGAAGGAATTAACAACTGGATTGTTCACATTGAGGTATCATGTCCCTTTCATGAAAACAATCCTTTCAATTTTAACATCTTATTACTTGTTATGTTATACTCCAATATAGATAAAGCCTTAATTTTTAGATTCCAACTACTAAGTAATTGGCCTTTTATCTTTTCTTGGTAATGATTTTCAATACAATTTGTTCTAGGGTGGAGGATGGTGCAGCGATGTCACGTCTTGCCTGTGGCGTAAGGACAGTCGTTTAGGTTCATCAAAGAAAATGGAGGAGCAACTTTACTTTTCGGGACTTTTAAGTGACACAGAAAATCTCAATCCGGGTAATTTCTAATGTCTACTACCACATTGTTTCTGAACATTTTGTTTAGCTTGCTAACCAATTTTACAAATTCCAGATTTCTACAATTGGAACAGAGTCAAGATTAGGTACTGTGATGGAGGGTCATTTACTGGCGATGTGGAAAAAGTTGATCCGGTAAGTTTTCTGTGATTCAAAGGAGTTCGGAAATTTAAAGTTTATGGAGAATATTAATCATTGGTAAACTTTGTTTTCGAGTGTTCGTTTTGATGAGAGTTTTATGATGTTATATAAATCAGGGAAACAATTTGCACTTCAGAGGAGCAAGGATTTTCGTTGCTGTTATTGACGAATTACTAGCGAAAGGAATGAAAAATGCCGAAAATGTATGAGACCTTGATCATTTGACACTTTTTTTCTTCCTACTTTGTGATTTTTTCATTCTCTGACTAAACCTTGTGAATCTGGCTACAGGCTCTTCTATCTGGATGCTCAGCAGGAGGGTTGGCTTCTATATTACATTGCGATCGCTTTAAAGCTCTATTACCAGAGGGAACTACGGTTAAATGCCTTTCGGATGCTGGTTATTTTGTCGATGTGTAAGTTCGTTATATTTGCGTTATACTTAGCCTTCTTCACGAGTTCCTTAGATCGACGAATGATTCCATATGTTATTGTTGTGCAACAGAAAGGATATCTCGGGTGCAAAACGCATTGAAGAGTTCTATGGTCAAGTTGTTGAAACCCATGTACTTATCCTTTCTCTTTGATCGCTTTCCCCTTTAGGAATCCACTTGCATCGCTGTCTTTTGCACCCAAAAAAAGCTGCTACTAATGGTTTCACACTTTTCATTCGAAAGATAAATGGTTAATGGTTCGTTCGATTGTGACTGAATTGTTTTTTCTTTATTGTTTCAGGGCTCAGCAAAGCATTTACCCGGATCATGCACTTCAAGACTAAGTCCAGGGCTGGTAAGATTGTTACCTGTGATTTTATCTTCTACCTTTTGATCTTCTTCGGTATCACTAATACTTCTGAACAAATTGTGCAGTGCTTTTTCCCGGAACACGTGATATCAGAAATCGATGCACCAATCTTCATCGTAAACACGGCCTATGACCCATGGCAGGTTAGATTATTCTGTTACTCAAAAAACATTAGCTTATCTTCAAAATGGTGTGCATTGGAATATATTGGTCATAATAGAAAGTCCTTAAAGTTTATATTCTGTGATCAATTTGTGGGAAAATTGGAGATAATAGTATTGTTCCAATCTTTTATGTGATCCTCAAGTTATTGCTCTGATGCAGATTCAAAACATTTTGGCACCCGGTGTTGCCGATCCAGGTGGTTCTTGGCAAAGTTGTGACCTTGATATAAAAAGATGCACACCTGATCAACTAAGTGTAGTGCAAGGTAAACATTTTCCGATCCTAATAACTTCGCATCTCTTCGATCTTACTATCTCAATCAATGTTTTAAATTGTTATTGTGGTTAAGTTATGTTTTCAAGAAAATGCGGTCATTATGCCGTTGCACAGACTCCCGAAAACCAAAAATTGCAGCTACAATCGCGACTGCGGGGTGCAATTTAAAACACCGATCTTCAAGTAAAGTTGCTAACTTTGCGATTTCGCTTACAAATGCATGAATTGATTTTCAGAATTCAGAACAGAATTCCTAAAGGCATTGAGTCCTCTAGGAAAATCTCCATCTAGAGGAATGTTCATAGACTCTTGCTATATCCACTGTCAAACAGAAACACAAGAAACATGGTTTCACAATAATGCTCCACTACTATCCAATTCAGTAAGAAATTGATTACATTACTATAATCACTTTTCTGTGGCTTAAAAGCTAGCTAACTTATGTGCATAACATTATTGTGCAGACAATTTCAAAAGCTGTAGGAGACTGGTTTTATGAAAGAAGTGATTCCAATCAGAAAATAGATTGTAGTTACCCTTGCAACCCTACATGTCATAGCAGTGTTTTTGATGCAAGAAAGTACCCAGGGATATTCCTTTAATCAATACATAATAGCATTATATAAACCATGCATAGTGGTTAACTTAGTTATTGAATGAGAAAATATGAATGTTAGTATAATTTATAAAGCTACAAAATAAGGAGAAGTATAATATTAACATTGTTGTACTTTTAATTAAGTGTATAAACATTATATGTTACAACTTTATGTGTCTAACTCATTGAAAATCCATTAGGGTAAGTCAAGGGCTTCATATACTTTGAAATTCTGATAAAGGATAAGTTGACCAAAGTCATATACATCCTTAATAATGTTTTAAATTGTGGTTGCGGTCGCTATTGCCGTAACGGTTGTGGTTACTACGATTGCGATCATTGCGGCCGTTGCGATGCGGATTGTGACCGTTGCGGTGTGAATTATTTTGTAATTAAAACAATATTTTTTAATTCGATGTGTTGTCTGATGCGGTCGGATGAGGTTTGATGCGGTCCGATGTGGTTTCGTTGTGGCCTGATGGGCCGCATTATTGTGATTTGGAGTCACACCGCAACCGCAATATTGTGGCCGCATCATTGTGATTTGGAGTCACACCGCAACCGCAATATTGTGGCGCGCAATTTAGATCACAAATCAGTATATGTCACTTGTTTTTTTATAGCTTACTAGCTATATTCTTGTGGATTTATGGTCTTGTAAGACATTTTCAATCAAACTATAATGATTAATAAAAATAGTTAATTTAGTTTACAAAATTATATTTTGAAAAACTGTCATTTAATAGTGCAGTACTTCTTAGTTGATAATTTTACATACAACAAACTTTTGATTTATTCTCATTATTTATACTATTGATTTATTCAAGATAATAAATAATTTAAATTTTTGTAAGTCCAAGTTAGGAATATCGTAGTTGTTATTATACTCTTTACAAGTATATATCATTTGTTTGCGCTATATTGATAAGAATGTTTGATATAAATGTATTATGGATAATGTATTTGAACCTTGAAAGTAAATAAAAATGTTCATGTTTCATCCTTTGATAAGATCACATGTACCATTAGCACCTATGTTACTTGACCTAAGTTTTGTTCCTATGAATGATCGTTATCGGTAGGAAGATTTTAGTTGTTGTTCAATTAAGCTATTAAGCATATTTTAGGATTATTGGAAATGTATTTAAAATCAAGGACACCTAGTTAAAATTAAATTATGGAAATGTATTTAAAAACAATGATAAAGATAAGTCATATATAATTGATGAGACTATCCAATTGAAACTTGTTTTTTATATTGAAAATTTCATTTTTCTCTTATTGGTATTTGGTAGCTACCAAGTGTCAACAATAAAACCAGTAATAGAAGAACAAAGGGTTGCAGCAAAATAAATACAATAAGAGTAATTATATATATCATTCCACATATCCTTCTATACTATAAATATTATTTGTAAATCAACTATTAATAAACTTTGTAACACATATTAATTACTTTTTATAGTGTGGGATAATATATCATTTACCATGATAAGTACAATATAGTTATATATAGCATAAACTAGCAAGTAAACCGTGCATTTGCACGGACGGTATTTTTATCATATGATTAAGAACACACATTATATGTGCGTTCATATCAATGTTTTAAAAACCGAACCGTACCGGTCGGTTCAACCAGAAAACCGGTGAACTTGACCCCTAACCTGTACGGTACGTATGTTATACCGCATATGCAATAGAACCGGTGAAAACCGATGAAAACCGGTCAAAACCGGTGAACCGGTTTAAACCGGCCGGTTTGTACATTAAATTTTTTTTTTTGAATTTCAAATTTTCAATTCTTCACCAATTCTTCAACTTCAATGATTGATATTTGTGTCATTCATTTGTATTTTGCGTTTGTTTATTGATAATTTTGGATTAATATATGTTTTGCACTTTAGACTTTGATTTTGTTAAAGACTTAATGTTGTTTGTTTGTGTGAATTTGGAGTAGATTATGAATATGAATTATAAATCTGAACACCTACTTATTTGAAATTTTTTGTTATAGATTTATATATATATATATAAGCAAGTATGTCCGGTTTAACCGGCATGCGGTTTAATTACTGAACCACTTGTTGAACCATTGTACCACTATACCAGTACCCTGACCGGTTTGATAACTGGTACGGTTTTAATAACATTGGTTCATATGGTTAAGAACATACACGCTATTTGTGCGTTTGCATGGTTTCGTGAAGATATGTTAGCTATATACTTTTGCACTTTTTTTATTGATTTTCATACTCTGTAGTCTATATATTTTGTTAACTAATAAATACAATAAAAACTTATATTTATCATTCTTAATATAGACTTATATATGGAGAACTTGTTTAGTTTTATGATTTATTGTGATTATTTCTTAATGTAACTTGTTTATCATTTCTTTTATTTCTAAAATATTATTTGTTAGTATAATTGGTTTATTATTTCATATATTTTTTAAAAGTATTCAAAAGGGGAAATTGTAATTAATTACTTATATTTTTTTTCAAAATAAATATGGATTTAATCATTTAGTATGACAACTTTGATAATAATATTTTAATAGATATAAATGAAATTTTAGTAATAAATGATCATTGAAATAAGAAAGTTGTAATTATATAATTTGATTACTTTTCAAAATAATGAAGATTATTTAGAATCAAAACTGCTAAAATATTTTAAAGATAGTAATGGAAATGTATGAACAATATTAATAAATGGAAATGAGAACATTATATTTAATTTTTAGTTTTTTTGAAAATAAAGCACACATTCTAATTTGCATGTAGTGATTACTATACATTATTTTTCAACATGAATGACATCACCGATCTCACCAATAAACATCACATTAAATGACAATATGTGTTTTTATTCACTTATATTCATCAGTTTTATTTCTTTCTTAATGGTTGACGATATTTATTCAAAGTAATTATTAATTATTAGTTTGCAACTGATCGACGATATTTATTCAACGCTATCGATATTTATTCACTTATTCAATTACAAATTACAATAGTATAGCAAAATTTATTGTCATTATTCACATATGCAGATTCTATTCCCTTATGAATTTCCTTTATTGTTATTCTACTATGCTTTATCTTTCATTATTCACATTAATTACTCTTAAATCTCGAGAGTAATTCTCTCCAACTGTTATTATTCCATAATTCATATAAATGATTATTTTAGTACTTGAAAAGTTTGTGTAGATATAAAAATAAAATAAAACAATATGTTAGAATTTATGACATTTATTATCTTTAATTAACAATTAATAAAATTCACCTAGTGACATGGGAAATGGTCCATTGAAAATTCAAACATTAGTGTTTTTGTGGTATAAAAAATTATGGTGTCATTTTTAATAAATATATAACATATGTAATAGTTAATAAATTCAATGAAAGTATAAAATGAAGAAAAAATGTTATCATAGTATATTTTAATTAAATTACAACAAATTTTTGTTTTTACCATAATATAGACTCAAAGATAAAAGAATGTAATTATGTTAACTTTCATGAAAGCACATTTCCTTTTTATAACAATGAAAAACTTTATATTATTGACATTTGAGTTATTGAATGACACATAATCAAATATCACATATGATGATGAAACTTAAATCAAAAGAAATTTAAGAGGAGGATACATTCTAGGTGTTTATAACAACATGCAAAACAAAAAATGAAAATCTAATTATTGGAATAAAAAAGTGTATAAAAATAAAATAAGAGATGAAGATAGAGAAAACTAATATGTGAAGATGTTCTGAATAGAGAACCAAAATTCAAATGAAAAGAGAAAATGATTATAGTAAAATATGATGAAGAGATAAATATGTGTTAGAAAAGTAGTGAATCTTTGAATAAAAGATTTATAAATAAAATTAGAGTTTAAGAGAAGAAAAAAAACTTAAAGAATAACCAAACTGCAAATAATAAGAGAAAATGATAAAAACGAGATATGATGAAGAGATAAATAAGTTAATAACAAAAGCAAACAAACAACCAACAACCATACCTTTTGAAGGTTTGATTGTACTCATGGACGATACTCTTGCTTATAAGAAGCTAACAAAGATAATGATTCGAAGAACAGATCTACAAAATAATGAAATCAATTAGAACACATGTACAAAATAAGGATATCAATGAAAAATAAACAAAAATCAATGATAAAATAAGAACAAAATTACAAAATAAGAACATATATACAAAATGAACAAAAAATAAATAAAATATGCACTTTAAATATGAGATATACAAAATAAGAATAGATCTACAAAATAATAGGATTACTTTCACAATATTATAAGGAATGTGCATAATAGGATAATAGGATTACTAATACGAATATGAGTTTATGAAAAATGAAGAAATATAAGAATTGATTTAGGAAAAATGAAGAAAGATTTTTGGATGGAAAAATAATATGAGAATATGTAAATGATTGAGTATTTGATAGAAAAAATGAAGGACTAATAGAGTGTGTGTGGGAACATGATAATGTATGGACATGTTTAGGAGGGAAAAAAGTGAAGGAGAGTATGACATGTGTCTAGTGATGATGTGATAGAACCTTTTTTCTTATAGATATATAGATGTATGTAGAGTAATCTATTATTTGGTTGCATCGAAAAGAAGGGGAAAGAAAAAGTGGTACCCATTTCATTATGTTTTCTCTCCAATATTAGGTGAAAAAACAAGTAGGGAAAATTGGACGAAGATTGATTGTCCAAAACCATATCCCAAATCAATGATGGATTGACATGATATATTTTCATTAGTTTAGGATATGATTTAGAACATACTTTGATATATCAGATCCTTTGTCCAAGAAAATGAGTAACAGATTTTCTAATCGCTAACTCCATATACATTTAAAATTTTGTATTCAGTGTTAGTCACACATATAAATGTCGATAATTTCCTAAAATTCAAAAGAAAATAAACTAACACATGCATGTCAATGTCATTGTTAATAAACAACAAGATATTAGTTTAGTGGTGTAAAGTCCATCTAGATTCACATAAAGATCAAAAGACCAAGAGTTCGATTTATGTGGTAACGCTTATTGGGAGAAATAGTCATACACTATGAAAGAGATTACTTATTTACTCATAGAGTAATGAGATACCGTTGGTAGTAAAAAAATATTCTCTTCACTTACTTTCCATTTTGTATCATACCAAACAATTAAAAGATCATCACATTTTCTATCCATTCTCTTCTCAATTTTTCTTTCCTTAGCATTTCTTTTGCAAACAGAGTGTAAAGGAATGTAATTCCCATTATTCAAGGGATGGAACTTAAGGTCACAAGTGAAATGTGCCTAAGAACTTAAAAAAGCCCATTGGACCCACCCTCCACGGTGTCCTAGCACTTCCCCTCAAGTTAAAAATAATCTTATTCTTTGAACTGAACAATGGTATAGATGGTGACTGAAAAACATAGTTGAGTCTTTGAACTGATTCTTAGTTACCCCAAATGGGTCAGCAAGGGCATGAAGTTAGAGGGACCAAAACATGCTTCCTTTTTTTGCTTTGTAGGAATTTTGGTTTGAGAAGGTTTAGTGAGAGGTTCATATTTTTTATTCTCACTTTCACCATCACTTGTACTCATTATAAAAATGATAATGATATATTCTTCTACCAAATCATCTATACATTACAAAACGTGACATGTCACTTATAAACCAATCAATTAATAAAAATGTGGCATGTATTATTCTTATGGTGTATGAGGATTTGTAAAAAGATGTATCATTTTCCTTACAAAAATATTACACCAATTTTTGTGTTTCTTATTTGTAAAATTTTATAAGAGTGAAAATAATGTATAAGGCCATGAAATTCACCCGAGATTTTACATTGAGTAGCATATCAAACTCGATGAGATATTGAGCTTTATGAGGCTCTTTCACCTAATAAACTAATCTTTTAAGTTCGGTTAATCGGTTCTCCTCATGTGCTTTAAATCAGTGTTGTGATAACCGGACCGTACAGTCCCACCAGTTCGATCACTGACCGGACTTAAAACGGCTTCGTTTTGTAGTCTTAACCGAATGAGTAGTTAGACCACTTTGAACCGGAGAAATTCCGGTTCGACCGTGCTAAACCCGGTTAAACCAGAATAACCCGGGAAAAAACCCGGACGGTTTACTTAAAATTTAAAAAAAATGGAACATTACTCTAATGTTTTGTTTTATTTTGGTCCAAAAAAGATAGAAAGATGTTACTTCAGTGTAGTTATATAAAATTATTAATTAAATAAAAAATTTCATTTATATATAATTATATATTTATAGATAAAAATTATTAATTATATTTAAAATCATCCGGTCCGACCGGACAGTTTAACTGTTTAAACTAGTTAAACCTAATACGAAAGCTCTTCCGACTTGACGTCCGGCTCGGGTGTCACAACATTGCTTTAAATCATAACAATTTTTGTGTTACATGACTACAATGCCAATCAACTGAAGATTAAGATGAATTATAAAAATAAAAATCAACAGATGTCAAAATGAACATGGCATTACAAAAAAAAAAAAAAACAAACTAAGTATTAATGTCAAAGTCGTGACACAGTGCATCAGTGTGTTCCACTGATCAGTTTCTAAAATCTAATTTTATGTAACAGCCAAAAAAGCACATAAATAACAGGAAAAAAAAGAGGTCAACTAAGTATAATGGAGCACCATTACACAAAGTATGGTTTATTTATAAAGCTATAAGCACAATGCAGCAGCATTCAAAGTCATTGTTGCATATACATTCCTTACTTCCACTTCTTGAACCCACCACCATGTTTGCCGAACTTTCCGTGCTTGCCAAACTTTCCGTGCTTGCCATGCTTGAACTTTCCATGATTCTTGAATTTCCCATGGGGCATGTGAGCAACATGTCCATAACCGCCGTGAGCTCCATAGGCGCCATGGCCTCCGTGGGAGACTTGGTGGGCACCGTATGCAGCAGCGGCTGCAGCAGCACCCCCAACAAGCATTCCCCCAATACCTCCATGTCCATGGGACCCTGGTGACAAAGGAAGAGAACTTAGCTGCTTCCCAGGATATTGATGCAAATTATAGGTACTAAAATAACTTTCAAATAGACAATTCATAAATGAAACAAGGAAAACAACTTCAAAAACCACACAGATTTCAAGAAGAGTGCAGAACAGGGAAATTAACATTACGTTAAAAAATAATACTTATGTCATAAGTTTTTTCTTTCCCTATTATAAGGCATAATCATGAATGACCAGAATGCTAACAATATTATCAAAATGTCAGGAGACATTCAAAAAGTCTAAAACATCTCAGCTCATGAGTTTTTTTATTGGAGAATGCTAATTGATACGAAGCGCCCATAGGGCTTCCTAGGACACCGAAGGAATCGAAAGGAAAATAGTGCATTCAAGTACATTAAGAATTTAAATGATGCAATTTTCAACTTCATTTTCTATTTTTGATTCCTTAACAAGTGCCCAAGCAACGTTTTTTTTTTATTTAGATAAACGATCAGTTGGTATGCTGAATTTAATCTGCAATATATAGTCATACATGATAGAGTATGTGTTGCTTTTAAAAAGCAATAGTATCTCAGTGAATTATACAAATTTTACAAAAGCACAATGGAATTTCAAAATTCAATGTAATAATTAGCATGATAAAAACGCAATAATGTAAAAAACAATTGAAAGCAAACATACCTGGGGCATGTGGAGCAGATGAACCAGGATAACCAGCAGGTGGGTAACCAGAAGGAGGGTATGCACCAGGAGGGTACCCTTGTTGTGGTGGGTACCCTTGTTGTGGTGGGTACCCTTGTTGTGGTGGGTACCCTTGTGGCGGGTACCCTTGTTGGGGTGGGTACCCTTGTGGAGGATATGCCCCATGTTGTGGAGGGTAAGCCCCAGGTGGGTACCCATGTGAAGCATTAGCTACACCATGAGCAAGGTGTGAGAAAACCCCTTTGTCAGATTCATCATGTTTGTCCTTACCACCTCCCATCTTTCAAAGCCAATAGCTGATAATTCACAATTACGAATTGTTAACAGACTTCAATAAAAAAAAAAAAAAAAAAACAAAAAGTCAAAAACTGAATGAATAATAATAATAGCAAAGAAACAACAAACTGTGGAATCTCCAATCCAAAACACTCAACGCTAAAGTTGCAAACTTTGCTAAAACACTTTTTGTCAATGATCTAACAAATGAAATTACTATCGCCTAAAATGTCACTTTGGTCCCTGAAATTGACATTGTTGATCATTGATCAATTTAGTCCTAAGATTAGAAGAAAATATCAATTTGGTTCTTGCCATTGCACACTATCATCTGGTGAGAATTTTATAATTATTTTTCTATATTTCAAAGACCAAATTGACTGATGATGTGTAACCTAAAGGACAAAATTAATAGATGATGTCATGTCTCGATGCATGCAGCCTTACTCCATAAGTGAAAAAGCTATTTCCAGAATTTAAAATCAAATGGATGTATTGCTTATAGGTAAACAATTCTCTCATTACTCTTTGCAAAGAGATCGCCATAAACAAAATCAGATAAAATTATTAATGTAAAAAGTGAATCACAAAATTAAGGACATATTAACACTAATAACACATGGGTGTGATCAAATTATTCCAAGAATAAGTTTTTTAAACATAGTCCACATCTAACTTATCAATTCTAAGGAAATAAATTCAATGATTTATATCTGCTCACTAATTCAAACCATTAGATTTACTTAAAATTGATGGCTAAGATATGTGAATGGATCATACTCTTAACACATATCATGTAACTATGGTATTCTTGTTGCAAAATTAAGTAAATCACAAAACAAACGAAATTAATACATGAAAAAACTAAAATAAATGTAAATTGCAGAGATCAGATGAAACAGAAAATCACTTATGATCACAGTAGAAACGATCATAACATCAATTTAGGTATCGAGTACGGAACAGAGTTAGAATTGGAAGATCTAAAACATTTGAAAGAAATTATATGGAAAAAAAAGGAGACTCACCGAAATTAATTTGCAGAAGAAGAATAAACTGAGAAATTGGAATTGAAATAGAAGAGAGAAATGAGAGAACAATTATATATAGATTATGACTTTGTACCAAGATTGAGAGAGGAAACGCGTTACGCGCAAATAACGCGTCATCGACGCGTGCATTTTCTATCTCACACGTGGCTGATGCTGCTTCCTTCATTTATTCTCCACTTCGTTACTTTCATCAACAACAAAATATAAACCATTGAATTTTTTAAGATTGGATAACTAAGATGATGAATATGTATTTTGGATCCATCCCCTTCATATTTAGATATAATTGTATTTATGTTTTGTTGGTACTATCATATCACTTATTACTAAATATTAATTATAAATTATTTTTAATGTGTTGTCTGTCAATATATTACATATCCTTATCTCAAAAATTAATAGTAGTATTTCCATTTTACTGTGTGTAAGTAAAAACAATACAATATAAGGTTACCAAAAAGGTGAGGATCAAGATAAATTATTAAAGTATCAAGTTTAAATAATCAGCCACATTATATAGTCAATTATACAATTTATAGAATTACAAACTAAAAAAATCAAAGAATATAAGTCTAACTAAGGTATAAAAGTATTATAAAAAATAGTATGAAGAACATCCTTTTTATTACTTCTTAAAGAGCACATAACACAATTTTAGTCATCTTTTAATTTATGCAAAAATAACTTAAAAATGAGCAAATAACTTATATTTGTTATTTATTGACATGTCTGCACTAAAATTACTTTAAGTATAAAGAGTCTTTTATACATTTGAGTTTTTCCAATACATTGGGTTAGCCAACTATACAATAGATGGAAGTATAAAATATAAGTATCACCAAAAATTTCTTAATGTACTTCAATTAGCATTTTCGCAAGAATTTCAAGCATCAAGTTGTCGATAGTGATAACAACACAATATAGAAATCAATTTTAACAAATCAATGTTTACACGTAATAAGTAGAAAATTCATAATATTATTTTATGTTATGTTTGATATTGTTACTATTATGAATTATTTTTATATTATTATTATTATTGTTGTTATTGAAGTTAATCCTATGGGGTAGTGGTGAAATATCACTGATGTTTGTGTTTAATGATGAATGCTTCGTTTTTTTTTATCTGAATGTGTTACAATTGTAATTTTTTTAATCAAGTCAAATTAATAAGTTCTATTTTTAGCATATATCTAGAATGATTATGTTTTATTTTATATTGATATTGATATTGATGACATTGTGTTTAAATATTTGAATATTTACACGAAAAATATTAACATTGTTTTTTAGGGTATATGTACAATATTAGCATATGTGTGTTTTATGAGAAGAGAATAAATGGAGGATGAGGTGAAATTCACCTCCTGATTAATTTAATCTATGATATTATTATTAATATTGCTTTTATGATTGTATCTAATATTGTCATCATCCCATGCTAGTCACAATTTAAATTTGCTATAACAAAAAAAAAACACAAAGTATGATTGTGTGAATTATTACCAACATTGATTTGTTGAAATAATGATAGTTGAAAGTATTTGATTCTAAAATAACTTGTAACAACTAAAATTCAAATTGTATATTGTCGCTACCATTTTCATAGGTACGACTGGAAATATGCAAATAAATGCAACGGAGTTGCCATCAATATTTTTTAGCGGGAAAACATAAAAAACCAATTTTTTTTAAATAAAAAGGATTTTGTCTGCTCACACCGAAAAATTAAGTTCGGGGGTCGATTACGGACGAGAAATCAAGGTTACGTAGTTC
Organism: Lupinus albus; assembly: GCA_009771035.1. Classification (NCBI taxonomy): domain Eukaryota; kingdom Viridiplantae; phylum Streptophyta; class Magnoliopsida; order Fabales; family Fabaceae; genus Lupinus; species Lupinus albus. The sequence goes on along the minus strand of CM020007.1, from coordinate 14,180,594 downwards.
TTTCAGAAAAAATGTTGATTAATTGATATATATTTTTTATTTTTTAAAACAAATAACAAGGGCGAGTGACGCGACATGGAACGAGTCACATAGTGCATTATCTCTCCTTGATTTATTTGAAACATTCAAGGCATTTTTTTATTTATTTACAATTATTATTGTTTTTATATTAACTTTTATAAAACAAATAATAATAAATAAAAAAACAGGAAAATTAAACAAAAAAATAAATAAAAAGCAAACAGAAAAATAAAAAAAATAAAATTAACAGAAAAAATAAAAAAAAACAGAATATATAACAATAAAAAACAGAAATACAATAAATAAATAAAAAAAACAGAATATAAAAAAAGTTAAATAAATAAAAAAACGAAAATAAAAAAATAAAAAAGATGGTAAATTGATTTAGAGTTTTAGGGTAAAATTGGTTTAGGGTTAGGCTAAAATTGATTTGGGGCTTTTGGGGTTAAAAATGATTTAGGAATTTAATGTAAATTTGTTTTGGGTTAGATTAAAATTGGTTTAGGGGTTTAGTGTAAAATCAATTTGGGGTTAGGTTAAAATCATTTTGGGGTTTAGAGTTAGGGTTGTCATAGGAGGCAATCCTCCTATTACTAGAAGGGGTGGTGGTAGCAGCGCCGCCATCCAAAACGCTATCTGTGGCAGCCCTACGGTGGCCAACCACAGAGCTGCAACCGCTTGAGGAGGTGGCCCGACAGAAACAGTCGTTGCGGCGCGGCTGTGACAGCTGTAACCACCAAAAATGGTGGTTAGCCCATCCCCTCCACTACCGGACGTGGACTCTACACTCACCACCACCAACGATTCCAAAAAAAAAAACGGAAAAAGAAACAACAAAACAGCCACACACAAAATATGCAAAAGTGTAAGAAAAAAATGAAAGAAAAGATGAAGAGGAAGGAGACATTTGATGCTTTAGGATTGTTGAATCAGAATGTGATGTTCTTCCAGTGCCTCCCTTGTGTTACTAGCCTTTTGCTCATCTTCTTCTCTCTTTTTTCAAAACTAGGATTCCCTCTCTTTAGGTTTGTCTCCTCCCTTTCTTTTTTTGAAATGTGATTGTCTCCTTTAGTTTAGGTTAGTTTGTAGATTTTATAGTAAGTGAGAATTAGGATTAGGGTTAGGGTTTTAGGTAAAAGATAATGGGCCATCCTGGGCCAAGTTGCCATACCCCTAAATCCTACACCCTAAACTTCCTAATTTTATTTTTTTACTACTTCTAAAAAAAATTGCCCCGGTCAAAATTGGGTGTTTACATATATGATAATATCTCCCCTCTATATTCTCTATATAAAATTTATATAGTGAATATAGATGGGAGATATTATCGTACCGTACCAGCCGGTTCGACCGGAAAATCGGCGAACCGGACCCCTAACCGGTACGGCACGACTGTTGCATCGGACAAGCAACAAAACCAGTGGAAATCGGTTAAAACCGGCTGGTTTTGGTTAAAACCGACCACTTTATACATAATTATTTTTAAAAAAACTCATCCTAAAAGCTAAAACAGTGTAGTTTTGCAAAAAACCAAGAAGGGTTTTCTTCAACCCTTAATGCACGGCCCCCTTTGTTCTTCAACCCTTCATTCACCTCCAAACTTCAATTTAACATTCTAAACTTCCACATTCAGTCCCTTCCTTCGATTCATCTCCACAAGTTCCAGGCGTTGTAGCTTTCACGGGTTCAATTCCAGGCGTGAAATTTTTATCAGGTATTGGTTATGCACCGGTTTATGATTTATGTTTCCTTCTAGTTCTAATGGAAGACTTTCGGGTTCCATATTGTGTATGCTCTTTTAGAGGTTGGAGATGATTACAGAATGTGTGTATACTGATGATATTGTAGGGTCATTTATTTGGATGAACGTTTTTTTGCTCTTTAATTTGGTATTAGCATGTCTTCATCTTATCTTTAACTAGCAAAATATCCGTGCATTTGCACGGGTCGATATTTTATGTTGTATGATTAAGAACACATAACACACATTACATGTATTCATATAGTTATTAAAAATACACAAGTTATTTGTGCATTTGAATGATTAAAGCACACATATTACATGTGCATTCGTCATGTTACTCATACACTTTTGTAATTTTTTGATTGATTTTCATACTCAATAATCTATATATTTGGTTAACTAATAAATACAATAAAAACTTGTATTGTTCATTCTTAATATAGACATGTACATATAGAAAACTTATATATTTGTTAATATAACTTGTTGATATTTTCTTTTATTTCCACAAAATTATTTTTTATTAGTTGTTAGTATAATTGTTTTATTATTTTATATTTTTTAAAAGGTATACAAAATGTGACATTATAATTAATTACTTAGATTTTTTTCCAAAATAAATACGGGTTTAATCATTTAGCATGACAAAATAAGTACCAACCCGATGAATGAAACCTCTCATTGTAAGTATGAGAGAGATGAAAAGGTAGGAGATAGATAGAAATAGAAAAATGAGTAAAGAAGATGACAATTAGAGGTGTCAAAACGGGCTACCCGGACGGGTTCGGGCTAAACCGAGCCGGGCTAAAAAGATCGGATACAATTTATGTATATCAAAATGTAGCCCAAGCCCGCCCTATGCGGGTTGCGGGTTGTGGCGGGTCGGCCCGCATAATATTAAAAAAAATTATTTAAATTTTAACATATTTAATATATATATATATCATTTTATATTAATGCATAAATTTTTTAACACAATTGTTATACTCAATGTAATCAAACTTATAGATATAATGTTATGTGTTTGAGCTAATACATGATGTTAAGTCTACGGATATGATTCATAACATAACTTATTCATTAAATATTTTATTTATATTAGACTATCAATCTCTAACACTATATAATTTGTAACTTTACTTCAATATAATAAATAGATACAGTAAAAAATAATAGCACTTTGGTTTATAGTAATGATAGTATAGACTCAAATTCAAAATGAATTCTATGTGTCGAAGTATAACTATTATCATAATATTTCTTTACTTTGTGTATGAATATATTTTGTATGTTCTTTATCAACACTTTCATTGTGAACTGTTATGTTAAATTTGGTTGTGTTGAGTTCTCTATGGTAAACAATTAAGTTGTTTTTCAGTTTCGTTGTAAAAATTATTTTATTTATTATGTTTTTGTTGTAGAAATTAAATCTAATTAAATATACAATTAAAAAAAGAAAAATAGAATCTATATGGTTTAATGTTCTCAGTTAATTTGATACATTATTTTGCTAATGTGCTTAAAAGGATATTAAGCAAAATAGGAAAAATAATATAATTATTAACTTGATAACATTATTATAATTTATAAATGTTTATGTTATAGACATTACTCTATTTTTTATTCAAAGTTCATTACACAATATTTAGTATATATTATCTATTTTTTTATCATAAGATATTTTTTAAAATGATTTCATCTTAAGCTTATTACCTAGCCAAAAAGTCCCAAAAAAAAGTTTTAAAATAAGAGAAAACCGGTAGCCCGGACCCGTTCGGGTAAGCCCGGCCCGAGCCCGATTTTAATATAGTCCGGTCGGGCCGGGCTAAAAATCTCGGATTCACTAAAAAGTGCCAAATTTAATACTCAAGCCCTACAAAATTTCGGGTTGTGGCGGGCCGGCCCGCACGGGCCCTCCCATTTTGACACCTCTAATGACAATGATCATATTTAAATGAGCAAAGAAATGGTAATTTTTAACAATTAAAATTAAAATTCAGAAAGAGTTATTAATCATGATTGCCATTTGAATGCCATTTATTCCGTTTTTTTAAATTAAATAGTTGTTCATTACAATTAATTTTGGGATTTGATTGATGATTGTGTTTTGAGTTGAATTTCTCTTTAATGTTTATTAGACATGATTGTCCTTGAATGCATTTTATTTTGTTTTTTTTAATTAAATAGTTGTTCCCCACAATTATTTTGGGATTTGAATGATGATTGTATTTTGAGATTAAATTTCTCTTTAATCTATATTAGACATGATTGTTCTTGAATGTCTTTTATTCCATTTCTTAAAAATTAAAATTTTATCCACACAATTAATTTTGGGATTGATCATATTTCCAATTTTAATTAAAAATATGTTTTTCAATTTCAATATTTTTTTGTCAATTCAATTTGTTCAAATCACAAAAACAAATGGAAGTGGTTGTCTAAGGAACAACATCTTTTAGAATTGATTTTATTGTCATAAATGAATAAAATTAGCAGCATATTCCTATTAATAATATTTTTTGTAACCATGTTATTCTTCTACCCATACTTAATGGTTTAAGAAAAATAAGTTGACACTCATCAAATAAAATAAATACGGGTTTAATCATTTAGTATGACAACTTTGAAAATAATATTTTAATAGATAAAAATAAAATTTTAGTAATAAATGACCATTAAATTAGGAAAGTTGTAATTATATAGTTCGATTTTTTTCAAAATAAATGAAGCCTTAATTATTTAGGATCAAAACTTCTAAAATATTTTAAAGATTGTAATAAAAATGAATGAAAAATATTAATAAATGGAAATGAGAACATTATAATTAATTTTTTAGTTTTTTTTTTAAATTAAAGGAGAGGTGCTAATTTGCATGTAGCGATTACTATATATTATTTTTCAGCTTGAATAGCATCATCGATCTCACCAATAAGCATCACATTAAATGACAATATATGTTTCTATTCCCTTGTATCACTTTTATTTCTTTCATAATAGTCGGCGATATTTATTCAAATTAATTATTAATTAGTAATTATTAGTTTGTAAATTATAACTGTATAATCATTATTCACATAATCAGTTTTTATTCCCTTATGAATTTTCTTTTATTGTCATTCTAATGAAGACAAAAACACATAAATAAAATATCATAAGTTGTGAATATGATTATCACGTCAATAGTGAGAATATGATAATAAATATTAATTTGTGAAAAATAAATTTGATATTAACAGTTATGACAACGTAAAATGTAATCAAAGTTATGATTTTTATAAGATCTTAGTCAGATCTACACTTAAAGAAGTGATTTTTATAACATTACATATAAATCATGACAATGAAGTTCCATTAGAGACCATAGTTAATAAAGAAAAATATAAAAAATGATGAATACAAAGAAAAATATAAAGGAAAAAATATGAATATGTTTACATTGAACAAGATGATAAGTCAGATCTACCCTTAATACTTGAAGTTCAAATGGAAACCATAGTTAGTAAATAAAAATATTAAAAAATGATGAATACAAAGAAAAATATAAAGGAAAAATGATGAATATGTTTACCTTGAAGAAAATGATAAGTCAAATCTACACTTAATACATGAAGTTCAAATGGAGTCCATAGTTAGTAAAGAAAAATATAAAAAAAACGATGAATAGAAAGAAAAATATAAAGGAAAATGATGATCTAAAGATTTGAAAAAGTATGGAAAGAAAAAAGAGAGAATATGATATAGAGAGGAAAGATGAAGAAGATGAACAAGAATAAAGAAAAACTTTCTTTCGAGAATAAACCCAAGTTTGTATTTTGAAATCGGGAGATAATGAAGTGTTGGAGAAATTAGGAATGATGAAGATTTTGGTTTGATGAAGGAAAATGAAGAGTTCGAAGTATTGAGAGTGAGAAAAGTGAGATGAAGTTTGAAGAATTGGGGATGAAAGAATTCATATGAAATAAAATTAGGGTAAATGAAGAATTTGTTGAATTTGGGGATAATGAAAAGGTTGGAGAATTGTGGATGAAAGACACGTGGATGAGCAGACATCAACGGTTAGGATGTGTGTGTGTGTTTAGGCGGGAAAAAAATGTATGAGGAGTTGACACGTGGATAATGAATAGTGCATTGGAACATCTTTTTCTTATATAGTAATAGATTTTGAATGTTATTGTGCCTATCATGTATTTGTTGAGGATAACTTCTTTATTTACTTTATCATAATAAACACCACAGTGTGTAATTGTGTATGCAAATCCTTTGGTGTATGTAACATAAGAGAAATCCTCTAATATTTAGGGGTTTTCTTTGTCCCCAATGTTTGTATATGGGATAAAATTTTGTTTTAATTGTGTTGCTATCTAATAAGAACAAATCATAATTATAAGTGTTGCTATCATGGAGTTATAAGTGAGGCTCTGGTAAAAAGCATTGAGTTGGATTTATAAGCTTTGGTTATTGGTTATGCTTTACTGTTAGATTATGAAATTCTTAAGAATTTCATGTTTAGGCTTACTATTATGATGCTTATGATGTTTGAGAACAAATCCATTTTATGTTTACATATATATAAATATAAGTAGATATGTCTGGTTTAACCGACATGCAGTTTAATTACTGAACCACCGAATGAACCACTGTACCACTATATTACTATATCAGTACCCTAACCGGTTTGATAACTAGTACGGTTTTAATAACATTGATATAAATATACAGACCGGTTTGGAAGAAATATTTTTTTGGCACATCATTTAAAACTATGACATTTCTAACGACATACGACTGTGATATTTTAACGTACATATTTTAAGGAATAGTTGTTCAAACTTTTATAATAAAAAATGTCACTTTTAATATACATATTTGAATTGACATTTTTATCCTTTCTAATTTAGTCTCTATTGCATTTTGAAATGTGTATTGTATCATACATCTTAAAAAATCGTTACAATGAACACAAACAAATAAAATGAAGTTTACAACATGTTACACCAAACTTAAACAAATAAAGGAAAAGTTTTAATAGTTCATATGATTACATATAGAAGTTATTTAATAATAATCAATAATAATTCCATACCATTTGAATTTTATTTGCTAGAAATAATTTTAGAATCAAACAATGAAGATGGTTATAAATATATATCCATAATGAGCATTACCTAAATTTAAGGAATGAAAAATAAATCAAACAAACATAAATCAAATATGCATTACAATATTATTAAGCAAAATAAATATGAAATAAAACTTGCCTATTAATCAAACTTTTATATTTAGGAAATATTTATAGTATACATACATACATATATATATATATATATATATATATATATATATATATATATTGTTATCATAACTTGCAACAATTCTAAATGACACGAAATAATATTTACTGGCTGAGTCACGACAAGTCGCTCTCTTTAAGACGTTTCGTGGTACTACCAAAAATGTGCAAGTAGACTATCAAACACGCCGTCCCTAAGATAAAACAGCTCAGTTCTATGTTATCGAATTCTTACTGCATTGTAAGAACCGATCTTGAATACACCCACCATAATATGACTACCAGTGCCAATTCTGAAAATTCACACAATATGGCTACGAGTGCCAATTCTTTTCCCACTATCTGACTACTAGTGTCAGTTCTCGAAATTCCCACAATTTAGCTACTTGTGCCAATTCTTTTCCCACAATCCGACTACCAATGTCAGTTTCCGAATTTCTCACAATATGACTGCATATGACAATTCTTAGTGACACAGAAAGAAAGAGAATAAGTTTGCCAGAAATGCATCGGCGGAAAATATGAGGGAGAAAAAAAAGTTAACTAAAAAACGTAATCAACTTGATGCAAGAAAATATGAAGGGAGAAGACTTCTATTTATAGCATGATATTTTTTTTTTAAATTCATGCATCCCTTTTATATTTTCTTGCACCAAATTGAGTACGTTTTTTACTTAGCTTTTTATTTCTCCCTCATATCTTCCGTCGACGTATTTCCGGCAAACTTCTCCCCCTTTCTTTCCGTGGCACAGACTTCCATATTGTGTGAAGTTCAGAAACTGATACTGGTAGTCAGATTGTGGGAAAAGAATTGGCACAAGTAGCCAATTTGCGGGAATTTCAAGATCTGACATTGGTAGTCATATTGTGGGAAAAGAATTGACACTAGTAGTCATACTGTGGGAATTTCCAGAATTGACACTAGTATCCATATTGTGGTGGGTGTATTCAAGGTTGGTTCTTACAGTGCAGTAAAAATTCAATAGAACTGAAGTGTTTTATCCTGGAAACGACGTGGATGATAGTTTGTTTGCACATTTTTTACCCTACCACAAACTGGATTGTTTTATCCCAGTCACATTTTAAATTTGCTATAACCAAAAAAATCACAAAAGTATGATTGCATGGATTATTATCGGCATTGATTTGTTGAAATAACGATGGTTGAAAGTATTTGAATCTATAACTTTTAACAAATAAAATTTAAATTGTATACGATAATATTTCTCCTCTATATTATCTATATAAATATAAGGACTTATTTCTAAATAATATTTTTGGGACCATATTTATAAGTACTATATAAATTTATAATGGCTTTCTTTAGAATATCTCTCGATTGAATATGTTTAATTTTAAATTGATGGTTGTTATGTTTAAATATTTGAATGTTTACAATGCAATATTAGCATAATTCTAGAATAAATTTTTTATTTTAGATTGATATTTATTATGTTTTATACTATGGATTTGTTGTATTTAAAATTTTGAATTCAAACAATCATAAATGTTCAGGTATAATATTAATTTAAATATCAATAATTTTAACAAATCAATGATATTCTTTTTATGTTATGTTTCATATTGTTACTATGCCTTTTACATTGATCTTTATTTTTTACGTTATTCATTTTACATATGAAAGGTACATTTTTTATAAATTTTTTGAAATTTCCTTTCTGTTATTTGGAAGATACACTTTTCCAACACACTAATTAGAACTATGACATTTCTAATGACAGATGATTGTGATATTTTAATGTGTATCTTTTAAAGAATAATTGTTCAAACTTTTCAAATAAAAACTCTCACTTTTATAGTATACATATTTGAATTGATATTTATATCCTTTCTAATTTAGTCTCTATTGCATTTTGAAATGTGTATCATATCATACATCTTAAAAAATAGTTACAATGAACACAAAAAATAAAATAAAGTTTTCACAATGTTACACCAAACTTAAACAAATAAAAGAAATGTTTTAATAGTTTATAGGATTACATATAGATGTTATTTTAATAATAATCCATAATAATTCCATACCATTTCAATATAATATTAGTATAATGCCATTTCAATATAATATTAGTATAATGCCATTTCAATATGATTACATATATTAATATTATATGAAATTAATATTAATGATAAGAAATTAATTTTTTCTCTCCTCCCATTCTCAATTCCAAACCTTCCACGTTATCTTCTTAGATGAAGAGAGCAACAACACCACCTACTTAGAAAATTTAATGAGAGGTAAAGAATTGGTGGGAGATTTTTATCTATGGTTATATCATTCTTTTATGGGCTAAGTGAAAGAATCATATAAATGGGTTTGACACTACATCTTGACCAGAAACCTTAAGGTATTAGATTTATGGGTCCATATACTTATATGCTCTTAAGCTCATCAACTTTTGCACAATGTGAGACTTCTATATTCACACTTGTAATATCCAACAAGAATGATGTATTGATCTAATGATTACAGTGTTCATATATAGCAAATGCTAGTAATACATGATCGTATGATTAATGCATCTCTCTAATTCACCTAATCCCCCAAATTAAAATCATTTATTGTTCATCCATCATAGAGTTTTCTATTTCAGCATAGGGATATTCACATATTAACCTTGATCATTGCTTTCTAACTATTATTTATGACTACCTCATAAGCATGAAGTGAAACTCTTAGACACATGAACAATATTGGTATAAGTAAAAATTACAAATAATTAAGGTATAACAAGTTCCTTTTACTCATAATTTTTCTTTACAATAACAAACAAAGTATGGAAATGGAAAACAGTGAGAAGGTTTTACCTATAAGCAATGATGAACAGTTCTACAATGAGTAATGATGAAGAGTTCTACAAATAGTAATGATGGCTTAACAATGAGTGATTTGAATCAATTTAAAAGATGAAAGAGATTGAACAAATTTTGGAATTAGGGTTCTTAAGTAGTATTATTGGACTCTTCAATATGATGATAAAATAACATTGAAGACTTGGATTTGGGAATGAGAAGAGAGATAAAATTAATTATTTTAATTTTAATAATAACAAGTTATCAAAAATATCCTTAACACTAGTATCCATTTTAACTTGACATTGAGGATATTTTTTGTCAAACCTTTGTAGTATAGTATAAAATATATATCACATTTTTAAAAAACATGTTTAAATAAAAATATTTATCAGTTTTTTATCATGAATGTTAATATAATATATATATATATATATTATTAATAAAGTTAAAATCTAAAATAACTACCACACCATGATGTAATTAATGCTTTCCTATTTTGTCATTACTATCTTCTAATTTATATCACAAAATCATATAACCCAATGGTATATCTATACTTCTATATCTATATCTATATCTATACTAGTTAATAAAGAGAAAACATGAAATAATTGAGTGAGACTCTTCTCCATTAATGGAGAGACAAGTGATGTGAAAAAGCAAAGGAAAGATAACATGCATTGACATTTATATCATTTTTATTTAAAAGAAGATTATACTTTTGCCCTTAGACTACACATAAAAAATCGCTTGCATTTCCATTAATGGAGAGGAGTCCTACTCGAAATAACTACATATGGTGTAATTTGTTGTTTTCTATTTTGTTCTTACTAATATCTATTTTATACCAAAAAAACCATATATCTCATTTTCTCATTTTATGTTCCATGTTCTAGGTTTGTTAATGTAACTACTACAGTTTTGCATTTGAACATGACAATTTTTCCACATAGATCATGACAATATTTGGGCATGGCAGTTCATCTTCCAAATACTAGATAATGCACACAAGTTTTCTACACTTTTACTTTCATTTCTCATTACATACATTTTCTCTCTCCATTTTGTTATCCCTCGCTGTATGCATACACAAATATATGTTTACGGATATCATATAGGAAACCAATAGTTAGATAATATAAATTAACTTTGGTTTTATATTACGGTTCATATTAATTTATAGTGATTGATACAATATCTAACACTTTATTATATTAGACATTTATTGCATGTGAAATTGAATTGAAAGACAAGACGCACAAGTATATATAATTTTACAACTACTTGCTAAACTGCTGTAGGCGTACAATATTAATAATAGTAATATAGTAACTACTCAAAATTTGAAGAATGTATGATGTTTTGTCACATTTAAAAAGTGGCATTTGGAATACATATTAGTAATATTAGCAACGTAGAATTTACTATTTGTCATCAAACATGCCACAATGTAGGGTGTCTTAATCACAAAGCAAAACAAGGCTTTCAAGAACAAATTCCACTTTGACCAATAAAAGATGTATGAAGGAAAAAGGAAAAGCAAGCAAAAGTATAAAGAATAAAGATACAAAGTGACATAGATAATCATGATAGCTAACTCATAACCTCTTTTCAACCTCTTGATTACAACCCCTTCACCTAAAATAACATCACAAAATTTAAACAAAATGTTAGTATATTAGCCTAAGGTATTATTATTACTCGATCCATAAGTATATAAAATTGTTAAATATTCGATTTGTGAGATTAATATTTAGATTCGATGATTAATATGTAAAATAAGGAAAATAATATTCTCCAATAATCGAGAGGTAATTGATCACTTTTACACTTTCACATATGACTAAAAATGTCATCCCATTATATCTTAAAAATAAAACGTTGGTTTATCAGTATAAGTATTACTTTATTTATGGATAGATTAAAATGTCAAATATTCGGTGAGAATTAAACAATATTTAAACAAAATATTGGTTTATTAGTGTAAGGTATTATTCAATCTATAAATAGATCAAAATGTCAAATATTCAATTTCCGATAGTAACATTTAGATTTGATGATTAATATGTAAAATAAGAGAAATGATCCTTTCAAGTAATTGAGAGACAAATGATCATTTTTACACTTTCACATATGAATAAAAATGTCATCTCATTATATCTTAAAGATAAAATATTGGTTTATTAGTAGAAGATATTACTCGATTTATAAATTGATGAAAATATCAAATATTAGGTTAGAATTAACATGTAAAATAATGGATGGTAGGATAAGAATGGTTAGTATATTGTATGTGATTAATATTAGAAGGAAGGAGAAAAAGAAAGAGAAAAAAGAGGAGGATTGTTGAAAGAGAGAGTAATGTGTTGTGTGATTTGAAAAGGCCAAACACCAGAAATAGAATTGAAGGAATAAAGTCCGAGGGAGAGAGAGAGAGAGAGAGAGAGAGAGAGAGAGAGAAAGAGAGAGAGAGAGAGAGAGAGAGAGAGATGTCGTGTTCTTCATCATCAGGATCAGAAGAAGACGGTGAGGGGTTCGACTCTTACCGGAAAGGAGGATACCACGCCGTCAGGATCGGCGATCAATTCGCCGGCGGGAGGTATATTGCTCAGAGGAAGCTTGGTTGGGGTCACTTCTCCACCGTATGGCTCGCTTTTGATACCACCACTTCCGTATGTTTCTTACTCATTGCCGCAATATTGTGGTTACATTGATAGTCGCAACCGCATCCCAATGCAATTGTCTTGTAATATTGAATCACTATGATGTAGTCGCATCTGGCTGCAATGCAACCACATGGAATCATATTTGGGCCACATCAGGACACGTCGAATTCAAAAATATTTTTTATCACAAAATCATTTACATCACAAAGGTCGTAGTAACCGTGACCACAATCGCAATTTAAGACACTAAGTCTTGTGGGGTGAGATCAAGTACATGTATCCCCATAGTCAACTTGGTGTGAGCCTGGTGTTTTGGGATTACCTTGTTATATATGTTGGCGTTTTCTTGCTTAATAAGGATATTGTTTCCTTGAATGGATCCAATTGAGGTTGAATATTGATTGTGATATATTTTGGTTGGCTAAACAATCTTGTTTTGTCCTCATCCCGCTACTAGTCCTTCAACATTATGTAATTTTTAACATGTGTCACAACAAATTTTGCATATTGGATGAAAACATTGGTGAATGGTAATCATGAAATGTGACCACTTAGTTTCAAAAGATTTGTCTGTTTGTGGAGGAGCAATAAATGTGTCTATATACCTGTTTTGTTTTAAGTAGGTTGATGCTGATTTGGTAATTCTGTGTTTTATGTTCCTTTTAAAAGGTAACACTTGGTGTCTTTTATACTTACCTTGATACATACACATTAAATTTGTTGGAAGGGGTTTATAATGAGCTGAAAATGGAAACACTATGGTTCTGAATTTAGTTCTAATTCTAAGTTATCAGAGTAGAATGTTAAGACTTAGGAGTCTTTTATATTTACATTAATCATCTTAATGGATCTAGAACTTGTGCTACCATTAAATTATATTATCATAAGTTTGTGATTTTCAGACGTATGTTGCTCTCAAGATCCAGAAAAGTGCGGCTCAGTTTGTTCAAGCTGCCCTTCATGAGATTGAAATTCTTTCATCCATTGCTGATGGTGCCCCTTCAAATATAAAGTTTGTCATCCAATTGATTGACCACTTTAAGCATACAGGCCCTAATGGCCAGCACCTTTGCATGGTGCTTGAGTTTCTCGGCGATAGCTTGCTTCGTCTTATCAAATTTAGCCGTTACAAAGGCCTTCCATTGGATAGAGTTAGGGAGATTTGCAAATGCATTTTGATTGGTCTGGATTACTTGCATAGAGAACATGGTATTATCCACACAGACCTAAAACCTGAAAATGTTCTTCTGGTTTCGACTATTGATCCTGCCAAAGACCCTGTTAGATCTGAAATTGCCCCAATTCTAGAGAGGCCTGAGGGAAACATAAATGCTGGAGTTACAAATCTTATCGAGAAAAGGTTGAAAAGGAGAGCGAGGAGGGCAGTTGCTAAAATATCTGGAAGAAAAGATTCAATGGTGGAAACAGGAGAAGCTCCAAAGTCTGATAGAAATATTGATGGGGTAGATGTGAGATGCAAGATAGTAGATTTCGGAAATGCATGTTTCGCTGCTAAGCCGATTGCACAAGAAATTCAGACAAGGCAGTACAGGGCTCCTGAAGTTATATTGGAGGCTGGGTATTCCTTCTCTGTTGACATGTGGTCTTTTGCTTGTATTGCTTTTGAGCTTGCCACTGGTGATATGTTGTTTACTCCCAAGGTTGGACAAGGTTTTAGTGAGGATGAGGTATGATGTTTTTACATTATGGTGATTTAAATTATGTTCCTTATCTCATGCATGATCTTATTTATGATAATTTTTTGAGCATAGACCAAATGCCTTATATTTCAATGCCATGACTGCAAGGAAAAACAATATAATTGAATGATTTGGGTAATGAATTCCTCATTACAAATCATATGCTCATATGTTCATATCAAATGAAAAACTAGCGGAAGAATTTAAAACTGCTATGCATGACACCAAACTAAAGGGGACTAGTAGTAAGACTCTGTCTGAAAAGATGTAATAGATTTTATTATACCACTATTATAATTATTATTATCATTTAAAAAAAGATTGACTCTGATTTTATATTTTATCATTAACATGAATGCACTTGCAATAGTTATTACTTAATACTTTATTTTGGAATATGTGAGTAAAGGTTACCAGATAATGATAAACCAATATAAAAGGTACCCAGGAACACAATTTGTAGAATCTAACTGCGTTGCTGGTCCATTTGATGGAAATATGACAAATATTTATATATTCTCTGTAGTAAAGCATTTCTATTCCACTTCAGCAGTAGTATTCACTAATTTGGAGGAAGAATAGAAATATTGTTGAGATTTTGTAATAAAAAAACAAAGGAATCATAGAATTTCATTTGCAAAATAGAATTATGAATTCGAATTCAGAATATAGTTTTGGTTGGAAGTTGTATAATATCTCTCTGAAGTCCAAGGAATATTTTGTACTCCTTTTGTTGTTAGTTCCTGATTCCTTATGACTGAATGGCTTATGATGTGTGATACTTGAATGGTGAGTTTGTCATATCATATATTTCAGAATCCATCTAAAATTTTACATTTTTCTATATATTTATGATCTTTTCACAACCCTGATGCGAGAAAAACTATTAAGTATATGCAATAACAACCAAACCTTAGTCTCATTACGTGGGATCAACTACATGGATCGAACGACGTCATAATGATCTGTCATATATCATATTCATTGACACAACATTGATCTCTAACATTTAGTTTCTATTGGAATAGGATGAAATAGTAATCTTCATGCTGTCAATCATTGATTTATCAGTGTCTTGAAATAGTCACAAGTAGGCAATAACTCTTAGTCTTTGATTATCATGTTGAAATAAAAAAATTGAGATTTAGATGTTTGCATTATGAGTTTCATATTATTGGTAAGTACTTTATTATTACAACTACTGGTGTTGGAATTATTCTAATTTTACATCCAAAAAGTGGAAAAGAAATTCTCTGTTTCCTCCTCTATCTGGTCTCTAAGAATTATTCATCAATTTTGATTGCTTCAACTGGGTGAACACAAGCTTCTACACATAAGATTGCATTTTACAATAATAGAAGTTTGTGTTGTGTTGATTTCAGGATCACCTTGCTCTGATGATGGAACTACTTGGAAAGATTCCACGAAAGGTACTACGCTCTCGCTATCTCTCCATCGTATATAAATAGCGATTTAGTGATATCTAATGCTTCCATATTGCAGATTGCTACTGCTGGAGCAAAATCTAAAGATTTTTTTGATAGACATGGAGATCTTAAGAGGATCAGAAGGCTAAAATTCTGGCCACTTAACAAGTTGTTGATTGATAGATATAAATTTCCAGAGAATGATGCTCATGAGTTTTCAGAGTTTCTTTTGCCACTTCTCGATTTTGCACCGGAAAAGCGACCAACTGCACAGCAGTGCCTACAACACCCATGGCTCAACAGCAAGGACTCCACTCCAAGTTAAATGAGAATTCAATCAGGTGTGGATGTTAGGATGAACAACCTTAAAATCTTGAAAGGTGTCTGACATAGCCACCCACAAAGTCACATTTTTAAGCCCCTTCCTTCCACATGAATGTCTATTGATTGTGTTTTTATTATTATCAAGTTTAATAAGATTTTTTAAATTGTATTAACTACAGAGATGTAAATTAGTAAAGAATTTTGTTCATCCAAATATATCTGACAAAAGAATTTGAGTGTATATTCACATGATTTGAAGTGATGATGGCATTAATATCATGTTTTTCTCCCAAGCTATGAAGCATGGTTACTCTAAAATGGTTGTTGTTCCCATCCATATGGTACTTGTTTTTTACACTAGGTACTTACTCAATAGTACACACATGCTAATTAGGTATATTATCACTCAAATACAAGTTATTAATATATGCAGAACAGTAAATTTTCTTGCTAAATGTTAATTTAATTTAGAGGAGGGATCCATTGACTCCAAGAGTAAGTTTTTTAAAATTACTCTACATCTTAGCCATCAATTCTAGGGAAATCCAATGGTTTGAATTAGTGGTAGATCTAAACAATTGAATTTCCTTAGAATTAATGGCTAAGATGTGGAGTAAGTGAACCCCACCCTTTAATTTATGTATTTTTTATTAACTACTATTTCACTTTCTATGAGTTTCTTTATATATTTTGGTATAAGGCATGTGATATCAAGGGGAGGGGAGAATCAAAGTTATATTAATATAATGATTTTTCCTTAAAATAATGTTTCCCTTATCTTATTTTTAAGTTATTTTCTAACAAAAATATGTTAACTTTAGAAAAGGTTATCTCTTCATTGTTTCTTTTGTTACGACCATAGTTTCTTACTTTCTTTTCTTACATTTCTGACTCTTCATTATGCCATTTTAAACTCTTTTGGGTCCCAAATTCAAGAGTTACATACTGAATTTAGAACTGAAACCACTCCAAATAGCACCCAAATTATCACAACAGGACCTGATTTTTTAATGGCTGGATTCCAATATCATGGAACCCTTAGTTTCATACTTCAAGATTAAAGCACCTCATCAACATTGAAGAAAACATAAACACAGCAAAAATATGATTAGAAAAGGAAAATCAATTGGTACCCTTAAATGATGATTATAAAGACTCATTGAAAAATCATTATTTTATAAAACTATCAATGTTTTAAATTGCAGTTATAGTCGTAATTGCAATAATGGTTGTGATTACTGCGATTGTGGTTATTGTGATACGGATTGCGGCCATTGTGGTGTGAATTACTTTGTAATTAAAACAATATTTTTGAATCTGATGCGACCTGACACGGTCCGATGCGGCCCAAATACAGTCTGATGTGGTTGCATTGTGACCCGATGCGGCAACATCAATGTGATTCGGAGTCATACCGCAATTGTGGTGTGATGCGGTTGCAACGGTCACTCCAACTGCATCAGGTGATGCGGTCCGCAATTTAAATGACTGAAAACTATAATAAAGATTAGTTAGTAAAAAGTGTGAATAGACATTTTGGAACATCTAAAACTCACCCAGAATACTACTCTAGTTTTCCTATCAATTGAAGTAACACAGCAATGAAATGAAAGAAAATATGCAAGCAACTAAATCTAAATTTATATTTATTCAGTACAAATCTATTACAAAACCAAAGATGAACAAAGATAAATTCCATAATGTAAAAAAAAGAAAGGGAAGCATCATAATTCCTGCCTCTGCTATCAACATGTATGACAGTAGCACAGAGTCATCAAAATGTAATATGTAAATATTATGACTGCACAGATTTATTTTCTTTGATACAAACCGGCGGCGCCTTCAGCTCCTTGCATTTCCACATCGGTGTAGCCTCAATCAGCTTCATTCTGTCCGTGGTCGGCGGCTCCACAGGAAACAGAGGTATAGTACTGACAGAATGATTGCCTGTGTTCATTTCAGTCAACATTGAACTTCTTGCTCTTATACCTTCCTTCGGATGTGCCCTATCTTTGGAGTTGCGATTACTTAACGGGGACTTCTTTACCTTCGCCGGTCCTCTCTTCTTACCGATGGGAGACAGATCCTCATAGTTCTTCTCCTTTGACTGGCTTGACTCTGCTTCTATCACCATTTGGCTTGATATATCATATTTGGATCCCTTCTTATCTTTCTTAGTCGAGCATACCTCTTGGATCGGTCCATCAGAACCAATATTTCCCACTAATGCATGCCCGTTATTCAAAGATAAGCAATCTTGTCGAAATGCCACACCAGCATTAGATCCCTCGGTTATTTTGAAACTTGAAGAGCTTTTAAGCTTCTTGTGTTTGCTGCCTTTTGAGTTTGAATTTGGAGAATTCTTAGAGATTCTGGGAGAACTGTTTATGGCTCGATGTAATGTACGAGCTAATTCTTCATCTGTCCTGTAATTTCCAATTGGTCGATTTTTTTTGTACAACAGTTGAACTGGGAGATGCTTCTTTGACTTGCTCTTTTTCAAATTTCTTTCCTTGGTCACTGCCTCTTCGGAAAAAGATGCAGCTAAATCTAAAGCACTCTTGGCTGCAGCAACCGCCTTTGCTGCTATTGCACTTTTTTCTTCAGCCGCAGCTCTTGAAGCCTTTGCAGCCTTAGTTGCAGCATTTGCTACTGTTTTTGAGGCCTCCACTAACTCCTCGGGTGTAAGGTTAGGGTTATTTGAATGATAACTTAACAAGTGCTTCAGTCGGGCTTTGAATTCACTTGAAAAGGACATAGACGAAGGGTAAGCAACATCCGCTACACAAGAAACAGCAACCGGAGAGAGAAAGGCAGTAGCATCACCATCTGAATTCTGTTTTTTCAAACCAGCAAGAAGCCGTTTTCGAGGAGGCAAAAGAACATCAGCATCCAATTGACCGACATCACACACGTTCTCCATGTTCCCACAGTAAATTCAATTTAACACTCAGAAAATAATGAATCAATCTTCACATGAATTAAATTGTCGCTCCATTGGAAGTCATATCATCAAGATAATGATCAAACCTTTCCCGATCTGTAACTCACAAATCTAATTCGACATCCCTAATGTAATCGATACAGGATCCTTAACAAAACCCTACATAAAACACTAAACAGCGCGATGCTATTTAATGTTGTTAACCTCCAAAAGAAGAAATTCAACTCATACCCAACATCATATTCTTCAATTCCATCTATTTGATTCCTAAACAGAAAGAAAGAAACCAACAAAATCAAACTCAAATAAAAATAATATAAATGATTTCCTTCATCAGAATAAGTTTATCTATGTAAAAACACACACAACAGGACAATGTAAATTCTGAAACTTCATCCAATCCCACAATTCAAACCAAATACCCACCAAAACAAAATCCATAATTCAGCAATAGGGCATTTTTCAAAATATCAATGGTAGAATATGAATTGAACTCTGGCTAAACATGCAGCATAAAAATCAGTTTTTTCTAACAACCCAAGTTTCAAAAACCATTTAAATCAATCCACAAAGCAATGAATCAGTAATAAAGATCAAAAAACCTGAAACAGATTAAAATCTAGGTTCAACAAAATAATGAAAGATCAATGAGAATTTAATTGAAAATAAGTTAAGGAACACAAAAAGAGAGAGTTGAAGCATTGAGGATGAAGGAGGTGGCTGAGAACCTGATCCAGTTGAAGAAGGTAAAGGGTAGAAATGGAAAATTGTGGAGAAAGATAGAGGTTAGGGTTTTCAAGAGAGAGAGAGAAGAAAGAGGTTGTGGTGATGAAGAGAAAATAGTTCTAATTTCATTTTTAAATAATATATATACTACTTTCCTTTAATTAACATCACTCTAATTAATTAATGCTCAACTTACATGTTAAATTAATTTAGATACCTTCAGGGTAATTTTTACAATTTATTTTTTAAGAAAATTTACATGGTAAGATGAAAGAATTGATTGAGAGGAAAATAACACATTTGTTGTGCTACAAATTTATGTTATTTTATGTGATATTTTTTGAAATTATTTGGAAAATTACATATTTATTAATTTTGGTTGAAATAATTTTTTCTATCAATAATAGCAATTGAACATATTTTTTTATACATAATATATGTTCTCATAAGGAAATTGAAATATAGAATAAAGTAAGAGATGAACCTACATCATTTCATGAATGTGAAATATTAAAATAAGCAATGTTTTAGAAAACTAAAAATAAAAGTTAGCTTATTGAAGGTAATGTATGTTTTAGAGTAGTTAAGGTGAGAGAGAAAACCAAGAGAAATACATTATATTATTAGAGTTCTTCAATGTTTCTTAAAGCTTGAAGTTTAGTATATTAGGATATTCCATAGAAATAGAAATTGGGACTTTCAATGTGTTTTGTTTTGTTCATGACAATTTTGTTTTAGAGGTTGAGTTCATTATCATACCAATAGACTTTCTGGTTCATTTATATTCTTTATTTTGAGATTGACAATCATATAGTTTTGAAGTAATTTTGAGTATTTCAGGTGAACTTTTTTTACATGTCAATATGAGATGTGTGTGATTTATCAAGATATGCATCAATTGAATTTGAGTATAGCTATATGTGTGGCCATACATGATAATGCTTGATGTATGGCAATTCATGGTTTTTATGATTTTTTTGTCCATTATTTTAGAATAACTATAAATTGGATTAATTTTATAAATACTAGCATTTTATCGGCACTGCTGTGTCTATCAACCTGCTTTTCTATTATTAGTAACGTGTGCTCTACATGCAATAAATGAATTGGGTTAGATATATTATTATAATTGGAGTTGAATATATTATAATTTGCATTGAGCTATATGATTTTTTTTTGGTAGAAATTAGAATATAATGAAGGTAAAATAGGAAATCATTAATTAAACCATAGTGAATAGTTATTTTGGGGTTTAGCTTTATTAATAATATACATTATTATCGAGGGACTCTTTTGGATAATGTAAAAGGCTTATGATGAGTTAAGGAAATGGGGAATTATTTATAAGAGTTGAATGGTTCTTCGGTGAGAAGAGTAGTTGCAAACTTTCGATCTAGTGTTCTTGTAGTTGCTTAGTTATGAGTCATGTCTCAAAGATAGTATGGTTCAGTATAGTTTTAAGACTTTAGAATAAGAGTTGAAAGTTATTGAGAAGTTCAATAGGTTAGATTGAGACAATGATAAGAGGGAAGATGACTAATTTAGATTACACCTTAGATTTGGATAACTTGATTGAGAATTATCAAACATACTTCAGTAACACATATGAGTAGAGGCCTTTTGTTTGATAATGATTAGGAACGACAATGGGGCGAATCAAGGTCAGCGTTTTACTTATTAAACCCAAATCCAAAATTCAAAACCCAAACCCGAATTTAGCGGAATTGAAATTATCAATGTTATCCCCGAACCTCGGGTTCGGATTAACCAGAATCGAACGGAAATGCGAAAAGGGTGATGAGACTGCGCCACCCAAAAAGTGTCGCTCCTAAGAATTGAAGTTTTGACCTTTTGGTCATCCTGAGGATCTGCAGAGCTTTACACCATTAGACCAACACCTTGTTGATACTTTTAACCTTTTGTTAGTGATGGTTTAAGGTAGTGATGGTTTAAGGTCTTTCATGCATGAAAACTAAAAAGAGCTGTTATAATGACTAAAACTTAAAAGATAGAGACTATTTGCACTTCCTCAAGAATGGATTTAAACATATAACAAAGATAGAAATTGACATTATAAATCATGATGCTGAAGCTTAATTAGAATTGTGCACTAACCTAAACATTGAAATATGAGTAAGGGCTATTGATTGGGAAACATTCTATCAAAACCCCTAAGGCAAACTATGTAATAGCATTTTTCTCCAATCCACACCTAAACTTCCTACATTCATCATCATCTTCCTCCTGCAGAGTGAAAAAATGTATATTTAAAAACTAATCAATATATAGTAAGAGACATAAATCGAAGTTTTTTTGATATAATCAAAGGTATCCCCTGACCCTATGGGTAACTATTCCTTTTCGGGGTGTATGACTATCCCTCTGAATCAAAACTTTGACCTTTGACTTAGTACAATACCTAAAGATCTATTGGGTGTTGGAATTTCTAACAATTTATGGGTCACAAATATAATTCTATAATTGTGTTATAGCCATTATGTATTTAGCCAATATATATAAAATGGTCTTATGAATTAATTTGGTGGCTAAGGGCATATGTGTCATGAAATATTATGAGTGTAGATACCTTCGGGCAATTTCTAATTTAATGAAGGGACTGAATTAGAATATTGCAACTTAAGTGGTAACCGTTAGTGTTACCTTTATGGGTTATGGTCCCCAGTTGCAGAGCAACGGGTTTTATTGAGTAACTGATGTTATAAGGATATATAAAGAAAAAGAGAAAGGCATAAGGTTAAGCCAAGGCTCTCTCACTTTTCACTCAAGGCATTCAGAACATCAGGAGCACTCACGTTCTCTCTGGATTCCCCTCTAGCGGAGCGAACGGAAAACCATCAGGCTCTAGCAACCGGAACATCCTACAACCCACATACCTCGGAGCATTCGGAATGGCAAACCAAGGTATGCGTTTTCTTCTTCACTATGAAACCAATTGGGGTTTTGTTCGGTCTGGATTAGGATTGTTCCATAAGGGTTTATGTATGGGCATAAACATTTGGTTTCGGAACAATGTCCTAATCATTCGGTTTCAGGGATACGATTAGGATTAATCGGTAATATCCATCAAGTGGTATCAGAGCCACCCCAATTTGGTTCATATGTGAAATTCGGGTTTTGTATGATGTTCTTCATGTTTTCCCCAAATTGGGTTTTGTTTTGCAAAATTGATGATTGCTATAACATTATTTTGAAACATTAGCAATCATAATGCATTTTTGGCTGTTTTTGGGGTGAATTTTGCGAAAAAACCCGATGGAGAACCTTCATCTTCGTCAAAACCCTCGGGTAGACGAAGGGTTCTCGCTCAAGCGAGAAAACTGTCGCTCAAGCGAGAAAACTGTCGCTCAAGCGACATTAAGGCAGTAGCTGCAACAAAATGGTTGGGTTCTCGCTCAAGCGAGAAACCTGTCGCTCAAGCGAGAAACCTGTCGCTCAAGCGACATTCAGGCAGTAGCTACGACAAAAGGAGTTGGGCTCTCGCTCAAGCGAGACTCCTCTCGCTCAAGCGAGACCCCTCTCGCTCAAGCAAGACCCCTCTCGCTCAAGCGAGATTCAGGGACAATTTTGGGGTCTTTTTTCAAGTAAATTTTTTTTGGGGCTTTGGTATCTTTATGCATAGAACATGGTTATGATATGGTTACCCGCTAAGTTGTCTATTATTTCAAGTGAGCCAATTGAAGTGGAATGTCGCCAAAGTGACCTCTTTCATGGATATAACTCATAAGGAATATTAGATGTTGGTGTGTGTGGTTATTCATGCGGATGTTAGCTGGCCCAAAGGAAAGTTAATGTTTGGCCGAAGATCATACACACTGGCGATGATAAACATGTGATAATTATTCAGTTTTATACATGTGACTGATGAATCAATCCAAAGAGGGGTTCGTCAGTTGACATGTCTTATTATCAATGTTAATCATTGCAACAAGAGTACCACTTGCAGTTAATATTACTGTCCAAAGACTTGATATTAATGGTGCGCTAGGTATCTTGATTGGGACATACCATTGTTTATAGCATATTGATGGTTTTAAGTTGTGAGCATGTTTTAATATATTGTCTTTTGTTCTATTCAGCACCGTCTATTGCTTCTATATCTGCAAATCTGAATTCGGTTCCGGTCCTCAATGGAACAAATTTTGAGGACTGGAAAGAGAACATGGAAATTGTTCTTAGCTGCATGGATCTGGACTATGCATTAAGGGTAGAGCAACCACCTCCTCCTTTGGAATCCAGCACCTCCGAAGAGAGGAAGGATTATGAGAGGTGGGAGCGCTCCAATCGCATGTGTCTCATGATCATTAAGCGCGGCATTCCAGAAGTCTTTAGGGGTACTGTATCTGAAAAGATATCAAGTGCCAAGTTTTTCCTTGCTGAGATAGAAAAGCGCTTTGCAAAAAGCGATAAGGCGGAAACAAGTACTCTGTTACAGAACTTGATTTCCATGAGGTATCATGGCAAGGGAAATATAAGGGAACACATTATGGGAATGTCCAATATTGTCTCAAAGCTGAAGGCTCTTAAGCTTGAGATGTCGGAAGACTTGCTCATCCATCTGGTTTTAATTTCTCTTCCTGCACAATTCAGTCAGTTTAAGATTTCTTATAACTGTCAAAAGGAGAAATGGACTCTTAATGAGCTCATTTCATTTTGTGTGCAAGAAGAGGAAAGGATGAAGCGAGAAAGGACAGAAAGTGCCCATTTTGCTAGTACCTCTAAAGACAAGGGCAAAAAGAAAATGATTATGGAGCCCAAGAATGAAGCTGCAAAGGGTCCAGTGCAAAAGAAGCAGAAACAGGTTACTGTTTGTTTCTTTTGCAAAGAATCTGGACATTTAAAGAATAAATGTGATAAGTATCACGCTTGGCGTGCTAAGAAAGGTACATTTCTTGCTTTGGTTTGTTCTGAGGTCAATTTAACTTCAGTACCTGGAAACACTTGGTGGTTAGACTCCGGTTCAACTTCTAACATCAGTGTTTCATTACATGGTTGCTTGAACTACCGAAAGCCTAATTTTGTTGAAAGATACATATTCGTTGGCGATGGAAATTCGGTAGAAGTTGAAGCTGTAGGACATTTTAGGTTATTATTAAGTACTGGATTTTATTTGGATTTGAAAGACACCTTTGTTGTACCGTCTTTTAGACGGAACTTAATTTCTGTTTCTTATTTGGACAAATTCGGTTATTATTGTTCATTTGGAAACAATTCGTTTAAATTGTCTTTAAATTCAAATATTGTTGGAACTGGTACTCTTATGATAAATGATAACCTTTATA
Source organism: Lupinus albus (assembly GCA_009771035.1). Taxonomy (NCBI): domain Eukaryota; kingdom Viridiplantae; phylum Streptophyta; class Magnoliopsida; order Fabales; family Fabaceae; genus Lupinus; species Lupinus albus. The sequence continues at coordinate 14,155,635 of CM020007.1, read as the reverse complement.
TGTTGAACACTATAGCTGATTATAATGAAACCTTGAATGTGGAATCACGTGGTACTAAACGTAAAATTGAAAATAATAATTCAGGTGCATTATGGCACAAGCGCCTAGGTCACATTTCTCAAAAGAGAATTGAGCGTCTTGTGTCAGATGGGATCTTGGATTCCATTGACTTCACAGACCATAAGGTTTGTGTTAAATGCATAAAAGGTAAACAGATCAAACAATCGAAAACTGGTGCATATAGAGCTTCGGACGTCTTAGAATTGATACATACGGATATATGTGGGCCATTCCCTACGGCTTCCTGGAATGGTCAACATTATTTCATATCATTCATAGATGATTATTCTCGTTATGCATACATTTTTCTTATTCATGAAAAGTCCCAATCAGTGGACGTGTTCAAAACTTTTAAGGCTGAAGTTGAAAATCAACTCAGCAAAAGGATAAAGTGCGTCAGATCTGATCGTGGTGGTGAATACTACGGTAGATATGACGGTTCAGGTGAACAACGTCCAGGGCCTTTTGCCAAATACCTAGAGGAATGTGGTATAGTCCCACAGTACACTATGCCAGGATCGCCTAGCATGAATGGTGTGTCTGAAAGACGAAACCGGACTCTTAAGGATATGGTAAGGAGTATGATTTGTCATTCTACCTTACCAGAGTCACTCTGGGGAGAGGCACTTAAGACTGCAGCTTATATTCTTAATAGAGTACCAACTAAAGCGGCTGCCAAAACACCTTATGAGCTTTGGACTGGGCGAAAGCCTAGTCTTAAGCATTTTCATGTGTGGGGATGTCCAGCTGAGGCAAGGCCTTATAGGCCTTATGAAAAGAAATTGGACTCTCGTACAGTGAGCAGCTACTTTATTGGTTACTCTGAAAAATCAAGGGGCTATAAATTTTATGATCCAAATTTAAGATCCATATTTGAGACGGGTACAGCCACGTTCTTTGAGGATATTGAGTTTGAGGGGGAAGATAAAGTAAGAAACTTTGTCTTAGAGGAAGAATCGGTATCAATTCCAGATCCGATTCATATAGTTGCTTCTAATGAAGCAAATTTGGAACCTCTTCAAGACACTCTCCCTACTCAAGATGAGTTTGTAATTCATGAAGGACAAACTCAAATTCCTCAAGAACATGGACAAGAGTTGCAAGAGCCTATAGCTTTGCGTAGATCCACTAGAGAAAGGAGGAATGCAATTCCAGATGATTACATCTGTTTTCTCCTGGAACATGAGGGTGATGGCATTATGGATAACGATCCTTCAAACGTTCGTGAAGCCATCCAAGGTTCCAATTCGGAAAAGTGGATTGAAGCAATGAAAGAGGAGTATAAATCCATGCAAGACAATAAAGTTTGGGAACTTGTCCCATTACCAGAAGGTAAGAAACCCATTGGTTGCAAATGGATTTTTAAGACCAAGCGGGATTCTAACGGTAATGTGGAAAGGTATAAGGCACGTCTTGTAGCTAAGGGTTTTACTCAAAAGGAAGGGATTGACTATAAAGAGACTTTCTCTCCGGTATCATCGAAAGACTCTCTTAGGACAATCCTCGCTCTTGTAGCTCATTATGATTTGGAGCTTCATCAGATGGATGTCAAAACAGCTTTTCTCAATGGAAACATTGATGAAAAGATTTATATGGTGCAACCAGAAAACTTTGTGTCAGGAGACCCAAAGAATATGGTTTGCAGATTGACAAAATCCATCTATGGACTAAAACAGGCGTCTCGTCAGTGGTACCACAAATTTCATGAGGTGATTCTCTCATTTGGTTTTGAGATGAATTCAGTCGAGGATTGTGTGTATCACAAATTCAGTGGGAGCAAGCACATTTTCTTGCTCTTGTATGTGGATGACATACTGCTTGCCACAAATGATGTGGGTACCTTGTTGGAAACCAAGTCATTTCTCTCCAGTAATTTTGAAATGAAAGATCTTGGTGAAGCTTCTTTTGTATTAGGAATTCAGATACACCGAGACAGATCTCGGGGTATTCTTGGATTATCACAGAAAAGCTATAGAAAAGGTACTTAAAAAATTTGGCATGCAGAATTGTAAACCAATGGATACTCCAGTTACTAAGGGAGACAAATTTAGTCTCAATCAGTGCCCTAAAGGAAATCTGGAAATTCAGGAAATGCAAAAGATCCCTTATGCATCAGCTGTAGGGAGTCTAATGTATGCTCAAGTATGTACGCGTCCGGATATAGCGTTCATAGTTGGGGTTTTAGGCAGATATATGAGTAATCCAGGAATGGATCACTGGAAAGCAGCCAAAAGGGTCATGAGGTACTTAAGGGGAACAAAAGACTATATGCTCACATATAGGAGATCAGACCAATTAGAGATCATTGGGTATTCTGACTCCGATTTTGCGGGATGCCAAGATAGCAGACGATCCACTTCGGGCTATGTATATCTGCTAGCAGGTGGTGCAGTTTCTTGGCGCAGTGCCAAGCAAACTCTTGTGGCTTCATCCACAATGGCAGCAGAATATATAGCATGCTATGAGGCATCACATCAGGCGACATGGCTGAGAAATTTTGTCACTGGGCTGCGGATTGTGGAAGGAATTGAAAGACCACTAAAGTTATACTGTGACAATAAGTCAGCCGTGTTGTTCTCCAATAACAATAGGAGTACAGCAAAGTCGAAACACATCGACATAAAGTTCCTAGTTGTTAAGGAGAAAGTACAAAGCGGACAGCTTTCCATAGAACACTTAGGCACTAACTCCATGATTGCGGATCCTCTGACAAAAGGTATAACACCCAAGGTCTTTCATGAGCATACTGCTCACATGGGTGTTCTACGATGTGAGGATCATTTGGTTTAGTGGGAGTTAGAACGTATATACACTTTTATGTTTTATGGAATTTCAGTATTATGTGAATACTTTGTATTCAAACTTCAGTTGATTAATCATTCAGTTCAGTATTCTGTCATTATGCTTTGTACAATAAGGTAATTAAGGATCTCACTAAAGTAAAGTAGGACCAGTTGAAAATTGACATGTAAAGACCATATTCATGTGATTTTCATGCTACACATTTCATGATGTATCTATGTCATTTGGTTGTGTCAAAGTTGGTGATCATTGTTGAATTAGTCATGATTGATATGACGAAGTTCACTGTGGTTCGATACGGAGACGGGACTAATAGACGGGATAATTTGGGTATGCCTGTGACATAATGGTATAATAAGCATGCAATAAGGATAACACTTACGGTGAATCATATATGTGACCAGTGGGAGATTGTTGGAATTTCTAACAATTTATGGGTCACAAATATAATTCTATAATTGTGTTATAGCCATTATGTATTTAGCCAATATATATAAAATGGTCTTATGAATTAATTTGGTGGCTAAGGGCATATGTGTCATGAAATATTATGAGTGTAGATACCTTCGGGCAATTTCTAATTTAATGAAGGGACTGAATTAGAATATTGCAACTTAAGTGGTAACCGTTAGTGTTACCTTTATGGGTTATGGTCCCCAGTTGCAGAGCAACGGGTTTTATTGAGTAACTGATGTTATAAGGATATATAAAGAAAAAGAGAAAGGCATAAGGTTAAGCCAAGGCTCTCTCACTTTTCACTCAAGGCATTCAGAACATCAGGAGCACTCACGTTCTCTCTGGATTCCCCTCTAGCGGAGCGAACGGAAAACCATCAGGCTCTAGCAACCGGAACATCCTACAACCCACATACCTCGGAGCATTCGGAATGGCAAACCAAGGTATGCGTTTTCTTCTTCACTATGAAACCAATTGGGGTTTTGTTCGGTCTGGATTAGGATTGTTCCATAAGGGTTTATGTATGGGCATAAACATTTGGTTTCGGAACAATGTCCTAATCATTCGGTTTCAGGGATACGATTAGGATTAATCGGTAATATCCATCATTGGGACCTTACATCACAACACCAACACCTTGTTGGTGACATAAAAAAAATCAAAGTACAATATTAAAATCAAATGATTAAATAAAATCAACCTCATCTTCATCATCATCATCATGCACTTCAGACGACTCATCTTCCTCTGAAGGATTTCTTATTGCAGGCCAAAATATTACTATAATACTCCTCTTTCTTCTTCATTGCCCTAGCAACGTAAGTAGCTTTCTCCTGAAAAATAAATTTGAGAGGCAAATTAGACCATAAACATAACTCTATTAAATTACTAATTCACTAATAATCACAACCATCAAGAAAGTGCAAAAACGAATCACAAGTTATGAGAATGTAAATTAAAATAAAATAAATAAAACTTAACATTTCTTTGACCCAAAAGAGAGAGTGAAGAGTAATACTCACAGCATCAGAGATTGACTTCCATTTGCTACCACCAGCTTTACTGACCTAATTGATTTTTTTCATATAAAACATGAATAAGAATTTTTATTATTAAAAAAAAGCAAAGAATTTTCCACACAAGAAAAAAAATGACTTACATTAGCTACAGATTTGTTTTCCGGGTAATCTTTCTTATACTGCTCTCTAAACTCAGACCTGCAGCAATCACAAATCTGAATATTACTTCAAGGAAACCTAAGACAGCAATCAAAATGAAAACCTTAACCTTAAAAAGCAATTCAAAAGAGAAAATAGTTTATGCACCAACAAACTCCTAGACTTCGTAATACAATACTAGATCCTAGAAAGACTAAAAGAAAATCATGTAGCGGTTCAGGAAAATTCATTATATCTAAAAAATTTAATCAAAATTTCATGATGTTATTGATATGACTAGGAAAAAGTTTTATATAGTAAATTGATCTCTACATTCAATTGAATCCTGAGTGTAAATTGATATAGGTAGAATTATAGGACCAATTTTATTCAAGAATATGAATATTGAATAAAAAAAATACTAAAACTATGTAAATGTTTTTTACACGATGAATTCATTGTGAACCATTTATAGTGTAATCAGTATTTTAAATTGTGTTTGCGGTCGCGATTGTGGTAACGGGTGTGATTATTGCGATTGTGGTCATTGCGGTGGTCCAATGCATTTGCATTGTGGCCCAATGCGGATGCATCATTGTAATTCGGAGTGACACCGCAATTGCGCTGTGATGCAGTTGCACCGCAATATTGCGACCACATCAGGTGATGTGTTCCGCAATTTAAATCAATTTAAATGAATGAGTTTAATTATTATTGATTATTAACTAAAAATAATTGATATAAACCGTAAATAATATACGGAGAGTGTCTCTACCTCTTTTTCATGGGTACGACGGGAAATATGCAAATAAATGCAATGAATTCGCCATCAATATTTTTTAGAGGGAAAACATGAAAAACAAATTTTTTTAAATAAAAAAGGATTTGACCTGCTCACCCAGAAAAATTAAGTTCGGGAATCGGTTACGGATGAGGAAGGTGTTAGGCACCTCACACCGCCCGTTATAAAAACGGTACCTAGATCAATCATGTGGATATTTATTCGAAATATTAATTTTACCCTCACATTATTAAGTAAAAAAAGAACAAAAAACATGTTTTATTTTTTTTGTGTCTGACAGAGAAAACCTGCTCCTACGTATCTCTAGATGCAATAGAGAAATTAAGGCTACGTAGTTCTTTCAGAAAAAGGTTGATTGATTGATATATTTTTTTTAAAACAAATAACAAGGTCGAGTAACGCGACAGAGCACGAATCCCATAGTGCACTATCTTCCTTTGTTTTTATTAAATTATGTTTGAAAATAATCAAATTAAGATAACGCGACAGGGAACGAGTCTCATAGTGCACCATCTCTCCTTGATTTATTTAAGTTTAGAAAAATATCAATTTGAGATAACGCGACAGGAAACGAGTCTCATAGTGCATATATCTCCTTGATTTATTTAAGTTTTTGAAAAAATATCAATTTGAGAAATCGCGAAAGGAAACGAGTCCCATAGTGCTCCACCTCTCCTTGATTTATTTAAGTTTTAGAAAAAATATCAATTTGAAACAACGCGACAGAGAACGAGTCCCATAGTGTACTACCTCTCCTTGATTTATTTAATTATGTTTGAAAATAATCAAATTGAGATAACGCGACAGAGAACGAGTCACATAGTGATCTATCTCTCTTTGATTTATTTAAGTTTTGAAAAATATCAATTTGAAATAACGCGACAAGGAACGAGTACATAATGCACTATTTCTCTTTGATTTATTTAAGTTTAGAAAAAAAACATCAATTTGAGATAACGCGACAGGGAACGAGTCCCATAGTGCACTATCTCTCATTGATTTATTTATGTTTATAAAAAATATCAATTTGAGATAACGCGACAGGAAACGAGTCCCATAGTGCACTATCTCTCATTGATTTATTTATGTTTATAAAAAATATCAATTTGAGATAACGCGACAGGGAACGAGTCCCATAGCGTACTATCTCTCCTTGATTTGTTTAACTTTAAAAATATCAATTTGAGATAACACGACAGGGAACGAGTCATTATCTCTCATTGATTTATTTAAAATATTCAATTACATTTTTTATTTTTTAATTATTATTCTTGTTTTCATATTAATTTTTATAATACAAATATTAATAATAAAATAGAAAACAAAATAAATAAATAATTAAAACAAAGAGCAAAAATTAAAAAACAAAAAAAACAGAAAAAAAATTAAAATAAAAACAGAATATAATAATAATAATAATAAATTAAATAAATAAAAAACGAAAAAAAAAAGATAGGGAATTGATTTGGGGGTGTATGGTAAAATTGTTTTAGGAGTTTAGAGTAAATTTGATTTGGGGTTAGGTTAAAATTGATTTTGGGCTTTTTGGATTAAAAATAATTTAGGGATTGAATGTAAAATTGTTTTAGGGTTAGGTTAAAATTGGTTTAGGAGTTTAGGAAAAAAAATCAATTTGGGGTGTAGGGTTAGGTTAAAATCAATTTGGAGTTTAGGGTAAAATTGATTAGGGGGTTTCGGTTAAAATTGATTTGGTGGTTTCGGTTAAAATTGAATAGGGGGTTTCGGTTAAAATTGATTTTGGCTGGAAAAAAAAATGGCGGCAACGGCCATAATAGCGGCGACAATAGTGGCGGTGCCACTCACAATAATAATAATAAAAAAATAAACACATTCAACTCAGAAACAACAATCACATAACTATACAATAAAGAGAATAAAAGGGGAAAAAACAAGAAAAGAAATAAAACTTAGAGCAAGGAAAATTGAGAAGATAAACCTATTGATGTTTGAGAAAGATGAAGTGTAATGGTGATCTCTCTCTTTATCTCATTCCTCTTCTACTTCTTCTTCTCCTTTTCTTTTCCTTCTTTCTTTTCCTCTCCTCTCTTCCTTCTTTTCTTTCTTTTTTTTTCTTCCTCCTCTCTCCGCTGCACTCCCCTCTTCTCCCTTTCTTTTCTTCCTTTCCTTTCATTTCTTCTTTTCCTTTCCTTCTTTCTTTTCCTCTCCTCTCTTCCTTTTTTTCTTTCTTATTTTCTTCCTCTTTCTATGCCGCTGCACTCCCCTCTCTTCTTTGCTTTAGTTTAGGTATTTATATTTATGGGCCTTAGTGTAACGACCCAAAATTCACCCCTTGAAAATTTTTCATTTATTTTAATCATTTTTTGCATACAGTCGTCACCTTAATTAAAACTCTCAAGTATCACTCTTTGAAAATACTATTTACCATATTATATTATCATACAAATTTATGTTGCGGAAAAAACATAATTCATTCAAATAGCATTTACCACATACAACTAGTTATGGGTCTGCCAGAGTTATAACGTCCATAACTACACATATCCGCATTAATCTAAACAGATTTACAGTCATCCCAAAATGTTATCAAATTAACTACACTATCAAATAGCAAAGAAAGACAAACAAATTAATAAACACAAAAGCTTCCTAAGTGAGCTTCCTTCTCAAAATCCTTCATTTACCTACAATGAGATTATCATAAACAACACACAAAACAAAAGAGAGTAAGTCATTAATTCAAAAAATAATATCACATGATAATCCACATTTCAAATACGATTAATCTTTAATATAATTCGTAAATACACATGCGTAATTGTAAACATTCATGTCATCTTCCTTTAATTTCCACTTTACTCATATTCATCGTATAGTATATATATCTCATAATATATATTCTATAGTATGCATATTACGTTCGTTCGAAACATCATCCTTCTCATTATTCATATCTACCCTATAGTATATATATCTCATAATATATATCCTATAGCATGTATATTACTTTCATTCTCAACATCTTATTTTTTATCGCTCATATTCACCCTATCGTATATATATCCCATACTATATATCCTATAGCATGCATATGACTCTCTTTGTGACATTCTCATTTCAAGTCATTCATATTCACCCTATAGAATATACATTTCATACTATACATTCTATAGCATGCATATGACATTCATTGTGACATCCACACTTCTCATCATTCATATTCACCCTATAGAATATACATCTCATACTATATATTCTAGCATGCATATGACATTCATTGTAGCATTCACATTTCTCATCATTCATCTTCACCAATTTCATTTCCCATACCACATCGGGCAGGCCGAGTTATTACCTCATACCACATCGGGCAGGTCGAGTTATTATTACCTCATACCGCATCGGGCAGGTCGAGTTATTATTACCCCATACCACATCGGGCAGGTCGAGTTATTATTACCCCATACCACATCGGGCAGGTCGAGTTATTATTACCACATACCACATCAGGCAGGTCGAGTTATTATTACCTCATACCACATCGGGCAGGTTGAGTTATTATTACCTCATACCACATCGGGCAGGTCGAGTTATTATTACCCCATACCACATCGGGCAGGTCGAGTTCACAATAATCACTACCATTCCCGGTAGGACACAATAACAGTCCGCTACCACTCCGGGTAGGACACAATAACAGTCCGCTACCACTCCGGGTAGGACACCAACAATAAACCACTACCTCTTTGGGTAGGGTAACAATAATAAACCACTATCTCTTCGGGTAGGGTAACAATAATAAACCACTACCTCTTAGGGTAGGGTAACAACAATAAAACTTACCAACACATTACCTCTTTCACATACCTCATTCACATCAGTGAGTATGAATTAGAGACACTTATCCCTTACCTTGGTGAGCGTTGGGGATCGGTTCCGAGTAACTTTAAAAGTCTCATCCGCGATTTCCTCCAACCTTAGGATCTTTCCTCATTTCCACCAATAACAACAATGTCAGTCATTTATTCAAAATAACACATAAATAACTAGTATTTCATCATCAAACATACAAGAGATTCACATATATTCAAGATTTCCAAAACTACTTCAATACAAGTTTCCAAACATCAAAACATACATGTTCATCTCATATAACATCAAAGCACAAACTCATCATCCACATCTAAAATTTCATCTCTTTCTCTTTATACACATATTCTCATTTTGGGGTTTTTGGGGTTTTCATGAATAACCCACAAGACCTTTCCATTCATCAAATATCAACTCTAAATCAAAAGTTTACAAGAGAAAAACAACATAAAACGAACCATAACTCTAAAGGGTGAGTTTCCATGGTTTCTCATGTTTTGAAAATAGATCCAACATACCCAAAACAAGTTAAAGAGGAAGAAAAAGAGTTAGAAACAAGAGGTTTACCTCTTCTCAAGTTCTAAGATGAGTCCTAAGGCTCTTTGCTCTTGAAAAGCTCTATTATCTCTTTTCTCTTCAAAGTTATAACCCTAAAATGTGTTTGGGGTTTCTATTTTAAAGACCAGTCGTCGGGTTCTCGCTCAAGCGAGAATCTCACAGTGTCAACAGCCTCAACTTGCCATTTCTCGCCCAAAGCATAGGCTCGAGCTTGGTGATAAAAGAGATAACGAGTGTCAAGTGTGATGCTTCTTACTGTTATTAGTGAAACCACTAGAAAGTCAAAGATATAAAAATCATACCAATGGAGTCGAGGGTACAACACGAGACCACTAGGGGGTCTAAGTGCAAGGAGGACCACGGGAACGCACGGATAGCGAGGAACTCTGGGTCAAAAGATTAAATAAGACCACGGAAGGGTCAAAAGCATAACACGAGATCACTGGGGGGTCTGGGTGCATGGAGGACCACGGGAACGCACATATAGCGAGGAACTCTGGGTCAAAAGATTAAATAAGACCACGGAAGGGTCAAGGGCACAACACGAGACCACTAGGGGTCGGGGTGCAAGGAGGACCACGGGAACGCACAGATAGCGAGGAACTCTGGGTCAAGAGATTATGAGACCACAGAAGGGTCAAAAGCACAACACGAGACCACTAGGAGGCCTGGGTGCAAGGAGGACCATAAGAACGCACGAATAGCGAGGAACTCCTGATCAAAAGTAAGTGAGACCACGAAATGGTCAAAAACACAACATGAGACCACTTGTGGGCCTGGGTGCAAGGAGGATCACGAGAACACATAGATAACGAGGAACTATGGGTCAAAATATAAAATGAGACCACATAAGGGTCAAAAATACAACACGAGACCACTGGGGGCCTGGGTGCAAGGTGGACCACAAGAACGCACGGATAACAAGAAACTCTAGGTCAAAAAATTAAATAAGACCACAGAAGGGTCAAGGGCACAACACGAGACCACTAGGGGGTCTTGGTGCAAGGATGACCACGGGAACGCACAGATAGCGAGGAACTCTGGGCCAAAAGATTAAATAAGACCACGGAAGGGTCAAGGGCACAACTCGAGACCACTGGGGTGTCTGGGTGCAAGGAGGACCACAGGAACGCACGGATAGCGAGGAAGTCTGGGTCAAAAAGATTAAATAAGACCACGGAAGGGTCAAAGGCACAACACGAGACCACTTGGGGTCTGGGTGCAAGGAGGACCATGAGAACGCACGAATAGCGAGGAACTCTGGGTCAAAAGATTATGAGACCACAAAAGGGTCAAAAGCACAACACGAGACCACTGGGGGCCTGGGTGCAAGGAGGACCACAGGAACGCACGGATAGCGAGGAAGTCTGGGTCAAAAAGATTAAATAAGACCACGGAAGGGTCAAAGGCACAACACGAGACCACTTGGGGTCTGGGTGCAAGGAGGACCATGAGAACGCACGAATAGCGAGGAACTCTGGGTCAAAAGATTATGAGACCACAAAAGGGTCAAAAGCACAACACGAGACCACTGGGGGCCTGGGTGCAAGGAGGACCACGGGAATGCATGGATAGCGAGGAACATTAGGTCAAAATATAAAATGAGACCATGGAAGGGTCAAAGGCACAACACGAGACCACTAGGGGGCCTGGGTGCAAGGAGGACCACGAGAATGCACTGATAACGATGAACTCTAGGTCAAAAATAAATGCAACCATTGGGGGTCAAACTATGGTCATGCATGCATATGATGGTGTGAATGCAAATTATGCATGAATAATGCGAAGATATTTGTGAAGATGCATGTATAATGTGTTACACATATGCGAACAACTTAATTATCATTATAAATTTTGATTGATTTGAAACCATAACGCTTCCTCGGTAGACAACTATTAATCGAACTGAAACCGATCACATTTTCTTCCCTTCTTTTAGGCCTTGGAATATGTTTGTGCATTGACTTCCACTCTTATTGAAAGATTGTCACTATTTCTCCATCGATACCAACCTTGATACTTAGCTCCAATGAGTTTTGTTAGTGCGAACCACTAGTGAAAAGTCATCACAAAACTTATCTGATTATGCATTTCGAACATTACATTTATATAACTTAAGACTTATCTAAGTGAACATGCACACACAAATGTATAGTAGAGAGATGAATAAATTTTATTTTTATTGATATTCAAGGAATCTTAATGGGAATATTAAGGGATATTTGTGTCATGAGAGGTATTAGATCTTACAAAATTTTGCAAAATATTTGCCTCAGTATAAGGTAATTGTTTATCTATCAATGGATATTCCAAGACAACTGGATAACTTAACAATTGCATCTAGCTTGTTTGAAACTCCAAAGAACTTTATTTTCATCTCATAATGCCCGAAACTTCTAAAATTCCAAACTGATGTGCAGACATATGGAGGATTCTGCCTCACCCAAATGGTAGTACACCTTCAAGAGAATTGCCTTTTAATTGCCCTAACTTTTGTTTAGGTCGCCCTTTCGGGTTTTCAACCTAATAGACTTTTGCTCATACCCCAACTTTTTGCTTAGGTCGCTCTTTTGGGTTTTTGACCTAACAAGCTTTTCTTTATACCCTAATTTTTGCTTAGGTCTCCCTTATGGGTTTTCAACCTAACGAGTTTTTTGTTCATACCCTAATTTTTGCTTAGGCCGCCCCTTTGGGTTTTGAACCTAACGGTTATGTGTTTTGTTTTGTTGGTATTGAATCTCTTGACCGCGTCCGTGTTCATTGATCTAGGTAAAACATTTTCACATATGTCTTGCAAGATCGGGATCCCTCATGAGAATGCATTCTTGACGATGTAGGAACCTTTATAGTTTGTGGTCCATTTTCCATTAGCATCTTCCTAATTTGGGAGGATCTTTTCAAGTATTAAATTTCCTATTTCGAAATTTCTAGGGACAAACCTTCTTGTCAAAAGCTATCGCCACTATTCCTTTGTATAATTGACTATGAAAAAGGCTGTCAATGTTTTCTCTTCAACCATATTCAACTGTTCATATCTAGCTCTGACTCTTCTAGCTCTACATCCGTTAATACTCTAAATAAGGGAATTTATACTTCAATTGGGGAAATGACTTCCATCTCGTATACCCGTGAGAATGGGGTTACCCCAGTACTTGATCTGAATATTGATGTCAACATTTCTATCAATGAAGGGTAACTCATGAGTCTTCCCGACACGGTCAAGTAAAACATCAATGTGATTGGTTACTAATACCATATTAGACGACCATTATGTAAGTCTAGACACTTCTATGAAATTTGACTCCAACTATATTGTTACCACTTTCTTTACTTCTCAGCAATCTTCTCCATCACCAAACTCAATGGGATCATCATCAGGTGCTGCAAAAGAATCAATTGATATATTTTCAAGTACCCTATAACTGGACAAAGTCTCTACAAAAATTTGATACAAGTATTGATTTGTGAAATGTCGAGGGGAAGGATGGAACATGAAATATGGACATTCACATTGGCATGAAAAGAAGTATATAAGTGAGTATGGATATGATAATATGGATGAATGAGAAGGAAACATTAGATAGCCATGCAAATTCACTGAGATATTGTCTCAAGTAATATAAAAACAAGTCCAAAGAAAATTCAAAGCATTTGAATTACAACATAATCAAATAACCATTATGTAACTACATCACTTATTGGCTCGGACTACCATTTTTCAAAGGATCGTTATCGTTGTTTTGATGGGTGACATTATTCATTAACAACTTCCTCCAAGGTATTGATAGTGAGGCAGATATAAAGATCAATGACATAACATTTATCTTCTTCCCTCATGTATCTTTGAGCTCAAATTCTCAATATGTGATTTGTTAGCTTTAATTTTGGCTTAAGCTCTGGTGTTGAAAACACGAGTTTGATTAGTGTTGTCTTTCCTAGGTCGCGCATTGATTCCAATTTTAAATTTGTCATTACCAATGAATTTGGTTGAAATTTTTTTATTTTGATTTGTTGAAATTATTTCTCTTATCAAATGAAGAACTTTCCATATAACAAGTTGACCATCCCAGAACTGTTTCCTAAGGTTATAACCCCTAGAGGTTGACGACAATCATAGAGAGAGCACATATGCTCCACAATATGATCACACCATGGGGGTCATATCCTAAATATCCAGTAACAATCCGAGTGATACATCGGCGCAATATCGAAATGTGCACGAATGCCCAATGACGACAAGCCAATGCATCCCTAAACAATAGGAAAATAGGTCTGGTAGACGGGCGAAAGAACTATGCATGAATAGTGAAGTGTGTGAGGGAGTTTACAAAACTCGAAAATACATGCATAAAACTCGTAAACCACCCCATAATCAACATATACAACAAAATACAAATTCTATATACGAGAGTTAAATATACAAATGAGTATTTACAAAAAAAATGATAAAATTAAAATAACGAACAAAATATCCACATAATTATAATTTAAGGCCTGACTCTCAGCTATCCCCAATGGAGTCGCTATTCTGTCACTACCCATTTTTAATGGGTACGACGGGAAATGTGCAAATAAATGCAATGGAGTCGTCATCAATGTTTTTTAGAGGGAAAACATGAAAAACCAATTTTTTTAATTAAAAATGATTTGGTCTGCTCACACAGAAAAATTAAGTTTGAGAATCGGTTACGGGTGAGGAAGGTGTTAGGCACCCCACACCGCCCGTTATAAAAATGGTACCTAGATCAATCATGTGGATATTTATTCGAAATATTAATTTTACCCTCACATTATTAAGTAAAAAAAGAATAAAAAACATGTTTTATCTTTTTTGTGTCTGACAGAGAAAACCTGCTCCTACGTATCTCTAGCTGCAATAGAGAAATCAACGCTACGCAGTTCTTTCAGAAAAAATGTTGATTGGTTGATATTTTTTTTTTATTTTTTTAAAACAAATAACAAGATAGAGTAACGCGACAGAGCACGAGTCCCATAGTGCAATATCTTCCATTGTCTTTATTAAATTATGTTTGAAAATAATTAAATTGAAATAACGCGACAGAGAACGAGTCTCATAGTGCACTATCTCTCCTTGATTTATTTAAGTTTAGAAAAATATCAATTTGAGATAACGCGACAGGGGACGAGTCCCATAGTGCACTATCTCTCCTTGATTTATTTAAGTTTTGAAAAATATAAATTTGAGATAACGCGATAGGGAACGAGTCATATAGTGCACTATCTCTCATTGATTTATTTATGTTTAGAAAAAATATCAATTTGAGATAACGCAATAGGGAACGAGTCCCATAGTGCACTATCTCTCCTTGATTTGTTTAACTTTAAAAAATATCAATTTGAGATAATGCGACAGGGAACGAGTCTCATAGTGCACTATCCCTCTTTGATTTATTTAAATATTCAATTGCATTTTTTTATTTTTATTATTATTATTCTTGTTTTCATATTAATTTTTATAATACAAATATTAATAATAAAACAGAAAACAAAATAAATAAATAAATAAAAACAAACAGCAAAAATAAAAATAAATAAAAAGGTAGAAAAATAATAAAATAAATAAAATATAATATAATAATAATAAAAAGCAGAAATAAAAAAAGATAGGGAATTGATTTGGGAGTGAAGGGTAAAATTGGTTTAGGGGTTTAGAGTAAATTTGATTTGAGGTTAAGTTAAAATTGATTTAGGTCTTTTTGGATTTAAAATAATTTAGAGATTTAATGTAAAATTGTTTTAGGGTTAGGTTAAAATTGGTTTAGGGGTTTAGGAAAAAAAAAATCAATTTGGGGTTTAGGTTAGGTTAAAATCAATTTGGAGGTTTATGTTAAAATTGATTTAGTGGTTTTAGGTTAGGGTTGCCATGAGAGGCAACCCTCTTACTTTTGGTCGGAAAAAAAATAAAAAAATGGCGGCAACGACCATAATAGCGGCGGCGGCAGTGGTGGTGTCACTCACAATAATAATAATAAAAAAATAAATACATTCAACTCAGAAACAACAATCACATAACTATACAATAAAGAGAATAAAAGGGGAAAAACAAGAAAAGAAATAAAACTTAGAGCAAGGAAAATGGAGAAGATAAACCTATTGATGTTTGAGAAAGATGAAGTGTAATGGTGATCTCTCTCTTTATCTCATTCCTCTTCTACTTCTTCTTCTCCTTTTCTTTTCTTCCTTTCCTTTCCTTATTTCTTTTCCTCTCCTCTCTTCCTTCTTTTCTTTCTTTTTTTCTTCCTCTCTCTATGCTCCCCTGCACTCCCATCTCTTCTTTGCTTTAGTTTAGGTATTTATATTTAAGGGGCTTTAAGAGTAGAGTTAGGGTTTTAGGTAAAAGTTGATGGGTAATTCTGAGCCTAATTGCCACCATTTTTTACCATACATTATTCATTATTTACTCATCATTATTTTTATTTTTATTTTAAAAATTAAATTACCCCGGTCAAAATTGGGTATTTAGATAAAGGATAAAAAGCAATAGATGAATATTAAAGGAAAATGAAATGAAAAAGAATACATGAAAACAAAGAAAAGCAGTAGGAGGCGTCTTTGGTTTGTTAGGATCCTTAGCAGCTTTCTTTGATTGCTTACTTCCACTTCCATAACCCTTCCTCTTTAACCTAATTATTCAACAAATCATTACAAATTATCAAATTTCATTCCAACAATAAATATCTCAAAATTCACAAACAAAAACGGATTCTAAACAAATATATATATATATATATATATATAACAGAGAGTTTTAGGGTTCGGCATTATGAGAAGAGAATCACAAAAGTGTGAGAGTTTGTGTTGTGTGGTTTGAACAAAACAAAACGGAACATTAAATATTGAAGTTCTCGACGGATTTCGAATCCTCACTTATTCCTCTCTTCATATTTCTAATATACATTATTATATTATAATATGAGAATATACATTGTATACATTAGGAGTGTAGCGATGACAACGGGCATGGGCGGGCACGTGCATACCCGTATTCATAACCGTACTATTTGTGGGTATCCGTGGTTATCCAATAAGTTTACAATTTTAATTATATTTTTATATATTTTACAATAATTAATCTATAAAATTATTTTTTACTTAAATAATATAATATGTATATGATAATTTTATGATTTGTATAACTAAATTTTATTATGAAGAAATCATAAAATAAACAAATATAATGTTAAATTAATAATAAGTAAGTATAAAATATATACGCGGGTACCCATGAGGCGGATATTATGATACTCGTTCCTACCCATGAGCTATTTTTGCGGGTACCCATTACAGGTATTTTCACGGGTACCCACGAGTCATGTAATTTTGCCATCCCAATTAGGGTATTGATAGACACGACAATGTCTGTCAATCCATTTTCATATCATTTGTAATGTGTAATTTACATTTTATTTACTCCTCTCAACCCATATTTCTTTTGTTTGGTTTGAAATGTAATGAGATTTGAAACAATTATGTCTATCCATAGGGTCTCCTCATAGATGACCTTTTCCTTTTTAGGCACACTGGAATTATGATAATACTACTTGTAAAATCAAATAAACTTGACACTTGCTAGTATACTTCACTTTCAAACCTATTTATAGTTATCTATATCAATTATTAGATATTTTGAGTGACTTTGAAATGTATGTTAGTCATAGGTTGTATAATCATTGAGATAAATGGTGATAGGAGCTCCATTGTATGATGCATAACATTTTTCTCAATATTCTGGTATATATTGACAAGAAGTTGAAGTCCAATATATGGAATATTATATCTCATTTCTATCTCTTACAAAAATCTACTTCAATAACGAACTAAATTTTAATAACAACTAGCAAGTTATCCGTGCATATGCACGAGGAAATATTTTTTGCCACATGATTAATAGCACATATTACATGTGTATTTATATAGTTAAGAACATACATGTTATTCATATATTCGCATGTTTAAAAGTACATATATTACATATGCATTCGTATTGTTAGGAATAAACATGTGACTCGTACATTTCAATGATTAAAAACACTAATGTTATTCGTACATTCACATTGCTAAGAAGAGTACATATTACATATACATATGTTACTCGTACATTCGCATTACTCGTACAAACATGTGTCTTTTAAACCATATACTCAAATGATTAAAAATACACATGTTACATGTGCATTCATATTATTAAGAATAAACATGTGACCCGTACATATGTGTTACTCGTATATTCGTATTGCTAAGAAAACATATGTTACCTATACATCCCCATAGTTAAAACACACACGTTGCCCGTATATTCGTATTGTTAAGAACATTCATGTTACCCGTATTACCAATTCAAGAATAATTTTATAAAATGATTATATTTTCATCAATAAAACTATTCAATTCTATTATTATTATTATTATATCTTATTAAGTAATATATTGGGTAATGAACAATGAGTAAATATATATTTTATCCTATGTGAGAGATTGTACAAAGTGTGATGTCTTTATTGTGGGTGTCATTTTTAGTATTATTATTATATGTTATTAAATAATATAATAGGTAATTAATGAGTAGGATGTACTTTTATCTTATATGAGATGTTGTACAATAAGAAAGTGAGGTGTTTTGGGAGGGAAAATTTTTGTTGAGGTTGTGACACTTGTCATAGGATGACATGAGAGAACCTTCTTTTCTGATATAGTATATAGATTTAGTGTATGATGTTGAGTACCAATTTAATGTTGAGAATAAAGTATCTCCTCATAATAGGAGATAACTTACATCATCTAGCTAGTAAAAGAATGACATGTGTGTTGTTTTATTTAGTTTTAGAAATATTTTTGTAAAAAATGATTAAATGATACACATATCACGATTTTAGTGGCTGAAGAATATAACTTATCTTCTTATACTAGGAGATAAATTATTTTATTTAATGTTTCCTTATGATTTCATTGAGATCCATGAGAAGGATACTAAATTTTTATGCATAAGTAAAGTAAATTCTTTTGTTATGTATTGATCATTTCTTTTATCCTTCTTATTTTTTTGTTGCAATATAGAGGTTTGAAACAAACTCCATGAGGAAAGGGCAATATTTTAGTAACATTTGGTAGGATTTTGGTTATGGACTAACTCATGAGTCACGCTGGAAATTCAATAAAAACAAATGTCTTTATCCTATTGAAAACTAATAGCTGGAAATTCATACAAAATATTTCTCAAATGATATACTTTCTGTTTCTATAGTGCCTACAAAAGCCATTATATATAAAGTGATATGTTTACAAAAATATCACTAGGCATATTGTATATTAAAATATTGAAACTTATCATCTATCAATATTTGTATACTAATATTTAATTTAGCAATCAAAATTCTTGAACTAGTAGTTCATGAGTATAATTGGACATGTTGTATGTCAAAATACAAAATGTTATTATTTTGTCATGATTTTGATGCTATTATTATCTTATTTAATTTGAGTACTTAGATGCTTAGTACAAATTGAGAACTGCACTTACTTTTAAGGTGTAGTTTGAAAATAAGTTCAATAATATTGTTCAATAAACATAAAAATAATAAAAAGTTAAAAACAAACCATAAAACTGAATTAAAAATATTAAACAAAGATATTTAAGAGAGAAAACAAAAAAAAAACTTGATATGTTATTTGAACTTATGTTATTTGAAGTTGAGTAAATCACATGACATCACAAATTTGTTGAGACATCAAATCAAATTACATCATAAGTAAGTGTATCCCATTACACTTATACCATTCGCATTTTTTGCGTCCCTCTTTTTCATTTCTTCAACTTCTCTACCATCATCATACCCTTCATATTAAACCTCACTTTCTTCAACTTCTCTAATCAAAGATAACAATTCCCCCCTTTAACTCAAGTTCAGAAACCAAATCATCAAATAATAAGTGTATCCCGAATGAAGATCTGTTGTCCCCATTTCTCAATGGTATCCCGTACCAATCAAAAAGTGTCATTTAATTGGAATAAAAAAGTTATAAAATATAAAAGAATATTTTATATTATTTGATGCAATTTTATTGGATTGGTACATGGGGACAGGGTCCATTTGGGACAGAGGATCTCTGTTCATGTATCCCCTCTTCCAATTTTCACAATCAGATTTCCAAAAAATGAGAGTCACATAAGTTTCCCAAATAAAATGAGTGTTAGGAGTTCTTCCCTAACAATATCTTCCTCTAAAATTAGGAAAGCACTTCCTACACTTTTAACATCTAATATAATTATTTCCTAACTAATTGACAAACGGTAAAAAAATATATGAGTAATTCCCACCCATTTTCCATCACTATATGTCATCATTGTAATAATCAGTGTAATGAAAACCGTGCCGTACCGGCCGGTTCGACCGGAAAATCGGCGAACCGGACTCCTAACCGGTACGGCACGACTATTGTACCGGACACGCAAGAGAACCGGTCAAAACCGGTGAACCGGTTAAAACCGACCAGTTTGTATATTTTTTTTTAAATTTCATCCATAAAAAGTGAAAATATACTGCCTCACATTTCAAATTTTCAATTTTTCACCAATTATTTAACTTTAAGGATTAACACTTGTGTCATTTATTGGTATTTTGCGTTTGTGAAATGATAATTTTGAATTGATATATGTTTTGCACTTTAGACTTTGGAGAGCATCTCAGTTCATTCCGTGGGGTTTCCATCATTGTTTTTAGAGTTAATTACACTCGCACCCATGAGTTTTAATGAAATTACACATATTGCCCCTTCATTTTTTACATACAAAAAAACTCTTGGTTTTTGAACATACATCACACAGACTAACTCTTCATGTGAAATGAGTATGATTTTTTACATAAAAAATGATGATAAGTGTAATGAAGTTAAACAAAATATGGTATATATCATGGAAACAAGTCCAAATGGTATATGAGTCAACACATTTTCATTATTTTTTGTTCGTTATAATATCATATAAGAGTGATTTAAATAATATATCCTTATAATTATTGATGCATTTTATAATGAACAAAAAATAATGAAAATGTATTGACTCGTATACTATTTTAAATTGTCTCTACAATATATCATATTTTGTTTAACTTCATTACACTTATCATATTTTTTTATGTAAAAAATCACATTTATTTTACATGCAGGGTAGTCTGTGTAATGTATGTACGAAAATCATGAGTTTTTTGTAGGGATAAAAAATGAATGATAGTGTGTATAATTTCACTAAAACTCACGGGATATTAGTGTAATTTACTTTTGTTTTTAATCTTTTGTTTCGGTTAAACTTATTATTCTTTCATTGAAAGTCTCTCCACTTATTTCATGGGAGCAGGCTAGGCTTGGTTATGGATAAAGCTAGCTATACCATATTAAGTGACACCCTCGTAAACTAGGTTGTCTTTTAAACTTATTCATTCAAACATTCCTTTTTTGTATTAGTCATTAAAAAATGGACACTAGATTAGATAGTTAGTTATTAGTATTTCTATACCAAAATTAGACACTATACCTATTTGTTTCCCCTTAAGTACACAATGTTCGAATTTAAATCATGGGTTCTGATACCACTTGTTGGATCAGACTGCGAGCAGATAGCTTCCAATCACCGGGGAGTTCCATTGTTACTGGGTATGAGAAGATGAAGAGCCACAAGTAAGACACCACGTCTTGAACCAAAACTTTTAAGACATTAGTTTCATAGGTCTTTTCCACTTATAAACTTTTTCACTTTTCCCTCATATCCGATGTGAGACTTCATACCTAAACTAAACACTTTGTATTCACCCACTACACTTTGGCCAGAAATAGGTCTAAGACTCTTGGTCTGGGCAGTATTGAACTTCTAGAGACACCACTTTTACTTGGAAAAGAAAAAGAAAAAGTTTTATTGTATCATTATCAACTAAAAGTCAGTATGTAAATCATGTAATGTCAGGTTGCTTTTCTTGTTTGTGGTTGTCTACCCTGCTCATTTGCTAGGAGGAGTCTTGGGTTTAAATCAGTGGTGGGGATTCTAAATTACTTGTAACTTGTAAGTTTCATATCATGCCATATGCAGAATGAATTTTTATTTATAGATGTTTATTCATGTAGCCAGCCCGTCATATCTATAATGGGAACTCGAAGAATACTTTATCAATTAACATGATTTATGATAAAGTATTATAATGTTGTTTGATTCATTTAGTGAATAATTAAGGCTTGATGGTTATGGAAGATGTCGATGCATAACAAAACCAAACATTTCTACAACTGAGCTGAACCATCCCAAAATTTAAAGATAATCATGATATCTTGTGAACATTGAACCAATATAACTCAAAATATTGCTGAATTTGGTACTAAGACTTCCGCCCATACTTATTAAAACCGTTTCGTGCCGGCCAGTTAAACCGGTAAATTGGTGAACTGGTCTCAATACCGGTACGATACAATAATTATACTGATCATGCAATTATACCAATAAAAACCGGCCTAAATCAGTAAAAACCGATCATACCGGTCGGTTTTCAATTGAACCGTACCGGTCATACCGATTAATTTTTATTTAAAATTATTTTTTTAATGAAAATAAAAATAATAATTATTTTTTATTGATTTTTCAACATTAATGTTAATATATTATATATGTATATCTAACTTTACCGGTATACGGTTTAATTAGTGAACCATCAGTTAAATCACTATATCACTGTACCAATACCCCTATCAGTTTGATGACCGGTACGGTATTAATAACACTGCTCAACCCATTTCAGGAAGATGATCATTTAACCCACTCATAAATCTCAAATTTAATTAGTTAAATCACTATACCACTGTATCAATACTCCTATCAGCTTAATGACCAGTACGGTATTAATAACACTGCTCAACCCATTTCAGGAAGATGATCATTTAACTCACTCATAAATCTCAAATTTCACAAAAACTCAACACTCCCTAGTTCAGAAAACCAATTGATAATTTAGAATAACCTAAATAGTGGTGTAAAGATTATCAGTGTGGTTCTTATTTAATTATCTTTTAAGGCTGAAATGCAAAAATAAAAAATACAATTAATGTGTCTTAATTGGTAAGTTCACATTTTTTTAACTGATTGTGATACTAATAAATATATTCTAGGTCCCCTATTTTTCATAGGCTTAGGCTATTGAAACAACAATTTTCTTAATGGATAGATTTTCAAATAAAGCAACAATTTTTGAAATGGATAATATGGATTCCCTTAATTTAAGAGATTAGATTCCCAAAAATTGATGAATTTTGCATGCAATAGTTTTTCACCTTTTCTCAGTCACACAATAAGTCAATGACCCTAACCGAATGTAACATAAATGTTAACTAAAAAAGTAAAGTCATCTTCACTGAAATAAAGACCTGCAATGGTTCTATTGCATGAAGCATGAATTCGGTTAAAGGCATCCAAAAGAATGAACTCAATATCTGATTTCCAAGAACCTTGAGTGCTTCTATCTTAAACAAGGCACTAAAAACCACATTTACAAGGAGGAACAGTGGCACAGGAAATGTTGACAAAGCACTAATCACTCAAATGGGGGTATGGATAATTTCTTTGGAAGCTATAATGACTAGAAAATGAGCATGAATGAATAAAGTATAATAAGCAGCATGCTAGGAGCATTGTGTAAAGGATTGAATTCATTAAAGTGATCTAGACTTAGAAGATTTCTGTTGGTGTAGCCTGTTGCAGAAGCGCGACACTTCCGAGGGAAATGTTAATTGCTTAAAGTGATATGTATATAAAAGTCAACACCTGGGTTTGTGTAAACGAGGCCTGTTGCAGAAAACCCGGCCGTTAACCCTCACAAATGCTGCTAGACCAACACTAATGCTTGCCCACATTAGCGAAAAGAAGAAGTGCCGAAAATCATATCTAACTGCAGAAACAAGGAACATATTATGAATATACATACAGTTACATAATTTCATAATGGTACAAGACAATGCTGCTCACTGAACTCTTCAGAAAGAGAGCCAGTCCTATTAATGGTTCAGAAATAAAAGGAGCTGTTGATGCCCTTGTCACTAGGGTAATGGGGATATTACCTATATTTAAGTTTTCCTTATTTATACATTTCTGGATACTAAATTTTTCAATTTACAATTCGTTACTCAAATTGGACAAATAATTCTTGATATAACTCAGCTTCATAATTTATCATCTTCCTTTTCTCTTTATTCCCTAACATCTTCAAGAACATATAATTAAGTCTAAACATCTTCTGGTGGATACTTTCAGAAACTTTTTGACGTGTTCGTGCACAAACATGGTTCACCCTACATGTATCCCTCACATTGTTTCTAGACAATACTTACATTTAATGTGGAATCTATAGTCAAGAACAGTACTCTGTTCCTAAATGACAACCTTCCTCCTCTTTTAATTGCCTAAGGAGCCATAAAGGTGACCAAGTGAAGTCCCCATTTCAGAAAAATGAAAGCTGAGAAATAAATAGCCAAAGCGGAACTAAATGAAGTCCATTCCTTCTGATTTGAGTTACGTCTCTCTCCCCCTTTGAATTGTCTGTTTTGTGCACACAGATAAATATCACCGACTTGCAGAATCGTACAATTTACACAGGTTTGACCAATACATGCATGATCCGAATCCATTACGATTCACTATACAATACAAATTGCTGATTTACTGAACAGCGAATTGTATGGTTTTAACATCTGTAAGTAGCTTTGTTTATTAATGTTTCTATTTAATATGATAATGGGTGTTGAGTGAAGGATTTATATTCTTGTGGCATTAATCCTAGTTCACCTATTTCAGGATTATTACTCTCTAGCTCAGCTCCCAGAATTTCCATGAATAATTATTACTGAGCAGTTTTCTCTAATGTCCCTATTATCTATCCACCATATTTTATATCTCCGAACTTCCCCCTATTTTCTGTCTCCTGAAATTTTCTTTTCCCTTCTCCCGAATGTCCCTGCCTAATAGTATTGCTCCACCTATAGAAAAAAGTTAGACTGGTGGTTTTAAACCACAACTCTCTAAGGGATGGGTTCAGTCTATTCTTATATTTATATAAATACAAAGGTGGCGAGTAAACACACCTAATGACAAATTAATTCTTAATTTTTCCTTCCAGTGTACTTCATATCCTTTACGCTAAAAGAGCAAAAGTCAACTCACCTTGCCTTAATGACATTGTTGCAAAAAGGAATCCAGTCAAAACCAGACCCAAAGCCAGAGGAAATGACTACAAAGATAAACAAAGAGATTTACTATTAGTTTGCATAAAATGATGATATTCTTCAAGCATTCCTAACCACTACATGGCAGAAAAGTATAGAACGAAAAATAATCATATTAGATTTTCAACACAAGGCAATGCTGTAACGCATAGTCCCTCAATACAATCACTTAAAAGGTTTCCTTGATTGAAAAACCATGTTGCACATTTTAATGTCAAAGGAGACTTTGTTGAACTTAAAACTACATAAAGCAAATCATGGACAACTTGGCTTTACGTGGTATTTATGCTTAAGAATTGCTTGGTAGCCCCTGGATTGAAGTGCATACACATTAGGATGGGGTGAATCGCTCCTTAGATGTGGTACACATAAGGTGGGTTCACCCTATGTGTGTAACAAGTAAAATCTGGGCTTTGGGAGCCTCCTGGTTTGCTTTTAGCCCAATGCAAACCAAGACATTCCTGAAGGGTTAGGAGCAAGGACCAACTTTTTGAAAACCTTAAACAGAAGAAATGTCTAACAAAAAGTCAAAAAAGAAATACAGAAAGTATTGTATTTTGTTTTTTTCCTTAAAGGGACGTAGGTTATCTTCACAAACTTAAATTTCAACTAATTTAAAGTATATTCAGAATGAATTTAGCCACAAATCAAAAGTTAACATATATTTTTATTGCCAACTTTCTAATAACTGATCAAAAAACAAAACAGATGCCTGAAACTTCAATCTGGAATATACTTTCATCTATATTAAACTCACGGCGATAGCTTCAAGACCTCCACTCTGAGAAGAGGGAGCCATATCTCGGCCAACAGAAACTATATAATGTCCTTGCAGGAGATCAATTGTATCCTTCACGTAAACAAAAAAATCATGAACAGTGTAAATTAGATACAAATAAACTATAAATTTCTTTACATCAATAAAGTTAAGAAACAAATTTTTAGGCCCAAAAAAGCTTAAGTGAATTCAACTCAAAAACTGTATAGTTTATCTGGGAAAAGGAAATTCTGGATAAATTTGGTGTAAAACATAATCCACAATTACATGAAAAATCAGTATCTCTGACAGCATAATTTCTACATGGAGAAACAGGACATCGGTAAAACTTAGAATTAGGATGCGGAAGTAAAATAAAACATACAAAAGGGAAGACCTAGACGATAATAAGTTATGACAGAAGCCACCTAATAAAATATCTGATACATATATCGAGACTAGGCTCACAAACCTGCTTTGTTCCATCACAAAAATTATTCAAATAATAGCGCATAAGAGCATTCCAACCATCTGCTAGTATCCCTTCTATAGTGCGGTGCCCATATCTAAATCCAACCAAAACCTTACTTAGGGAAAGCTTACAAAATTCAAACTTTACTACCACATTTTGAAACTTATGAGATATTAGCTCTTCATATATATAGCCAACATCTTCCTGTAAAAATTTATCAGATAGTTACAAAAGGAAGCTATTCAATCTATAAGTATAATAATCATACGGCAACTACTTTGTAATGTTTAATATAATTCCCAACTTTTGTGATTCCAATTGAATATAGTAGATGGTAGAATATAAGAAAGAAATAAGAAAAAGAATAATAGATTGATATGGGAAAACATAATGCATGAACGTTCCTTAACAAGGATAAAGCTAAAAAGAGAAAACATAAATCCATAAATTCCATTCCTATCATAATACTACTTGCTAGGTGTCATAAACTACTGTTTTGGACAATACAATTAAGGCCAGTACACAATTTAATTGATTTTGCAATTATTTATTGGAATATAATTTTAGCATAGAATAAATATCAATAACCTTTTATGAATACCCAACTTCTCTTGGTTCTTTATACATAATGAACATGGAAAAGATTCATGGGAAAATACCGGACAAAATCTCCTTTCAGAGCAGGAGTGCCTGAATATTGAACACTTATATCATCCCCATGATTAGCCCACACTGATCATAAAGAACCAGTTAGAATAGAATCTATGTTTGAAGTCCTATGAAATAATGTAAATTAGAATGTATCAAATGAAGATAACTACATAATACAGCGTGGTTTTATTTCAAAGATACATAATTTAAAATTTAGTAATACACTTACAGATCTTGAAGCTGTCGTCCAGGTTTGGATGTGAACTAATGGTTTCTTTAGCACCAAAGACACCTAGCCTTCTAAGCTGGCATTCTAGCATATTTCTGCCTATCATGCTCTGAATACAAGGTTTAACATTATTAAACAGGAAAATGGCGCCATAAACACAGGCACATTTGTAGCTAATTCGAAAATAACAAGCAATTAAAATTGTGGTTATGTCTGTGCATGTGCACACGCATGCAAATATGTAGAATGTGGAGCTTTTGTATGGTATATGCTAAGCAGCAAGTCCGTACCAGGTAATCACAGAGAAATTGAGTGTTCTTAATGAGGGGGATATAAAATTCATTTTTTTATTCATCTAATAAGGCACAGACTATTTGTGTCGCAGAAACTACCAACCTGAGTAACATTTGTACGGTCCAGACAATCAATACAATTGGTCCTAACAACCCCTAGTTGCTCCTTCATTTTCTCTCCCTTTTCATTCAACAGAAGATATCTGCAGCCAAAAAAACAGGGATCAGATTTTTTTGAGCTTTTCCTTATGTTTAGAGCGGAGTACAAAATTTGGTTACAGAACAGAAAAGTTGGTTAAGATTGTTCTACAGATGCCACTAAATAACATTCTGCTTGACAGTTGCCCAAGGTACTATACCAGATAGTTTTACAGTATGCACAATAACAGAAGAGTATTATAAATCATAGGAATTAGTTCAACCTTGCTTGCATGAAATGAAGCAATGTAAGTGCAATCAAATTGTAAATTAAACAAGAACTTTTATATTAAGATGACTAAAAGCTTCACCAATAAAATCTCCATACCCATTTGTCTCAAGAAAATCTGAAATTTGATCATAAAGGATTGAGAGATTCTCAAAGTGAACGTGCCCGCATATGTGATGGAAATCAAAGTGTAGATATCTACAAAAATAAAAATAAAAGCATTAATATCAAATAAAAAGAAACCTAAACAATGTAAAATTGTATATACATAAATATTTTCATGAACCAACTCCTTTGGGTTTGAAGAGTAGACGATGGACAGGCCCAAGGACAGGCCTGCCTGGGCTCTCCCCTTGCCCAAACAAAAACTTTTAATACATCTGAGTCACTCTTGTAGTTAAGTGGATTACATTGAAACCTTTTCTCTTATTGTAAAGCAAATAACTATTAGAATTCTACTCACTCTTGTTGTTATGTACAAATGGGCCATAGAACAATTAGATGTCAACAATGCCTTCCTCAATGATCTACTACATGAAGAGGCCTATATGATTCAACCTACTGATTTTCATAATGGTGACAAAAATATTGCAAGTAAATTACACAAAGCCCTATATGGATTGAAATAGGCTCTCAAGTTTGGAAGGATCAAAGGCACTCTAGTTAAACTAGGTTTTCACAATAGCAAGTGTGACAACTCTTTCTTTAAACTCATGACTTCCACTACAAACTGTTTGTTCTTATCTATGTCGATGATATTATTGTTACTGGTTCTCCTCTAAGATGGCTCATTATTCCTTTCTCGGTCAAAGTATATTAGAGATATTCTCCTAAGGGCAAATATGAGTAGTGCTAAACACATTTCCACATCCATGGGTGCAACTTGCAAGCTCACTGGAACTGGTTATGATGTTTTTGATGACCCTAATCTATACAGGTCTGTAGTTGGTGCCTTATGGTATGCTACAGTGACCAGACCTAACCTTGCATTCAGTGTGAACAAGGTTTGCCAGTTTATGTACCAACCTTTACAACAACACCAAAATGCAGTAAAAAGGATCCTAAGATATCTATCGTCATCCTTTGGTCTTCATGTTAAGCCAGCTGCATAATCACTACCAATGTCTATTATGGCATGTTGTGATGCAGATCGGGCATCTGACCCATAAGAAATCCATTTCAGGGGCTTGTGTATTTATTGGACCTGACATTGTTACATTGTGGTCCAAGAAACAAAAAACCATATCCAGATCCAGCACTGAAGCTGAATACAAAAGTCTTGCTTTGACTTCTCAAGAGATAATTTTGATAGAATCATTGCTCTCAAAGCTAAAATTTACTCATCAAGCACCATTGGTTCTATGTGATAACTGAAGCACTGTTGCTATGGCTCATAATCCTTTCTACATAATAGAACAAAGCATATTGAACTTGATCAATTCTTTGTTAGAGATAAAATCCAATCCAAGGCCTTGCAGGTCAAACAATTTTCTTCTGAACATCAGACAACAAATGTGTCGATAAAACCTTTGTCTACTTCCAAGTTCACTTCTATCAGAGTGTTTGATCCTCAATCTCTTAACAGTTACCCCATATGGAAAAGGGGTGTATTAGAAAATAGAAGCAAAGAGGGTGTATGGTTTCAGGGGATATATTAGAGTAGTAATATTTATTCTGTTTTATGTTATTGTGTTAATTAGTTTCGGGGTAATTATGTTAGTAAGGTTTAGTGAGTTAGTTATTACTAACTAACTCTTAGCTTACTTGAGAAGCCATCCACCTACTATAAATAGAGGTTAGCTTCCCTCTTTTATAACTAACTCATTATTTTCAATAGTAAATGAAGGGTGACAGTTACCACTCTCAACTCTCCTCTCTCACACTCGTATTCTCTTTCTTTTTCTTCTCTCTTCTATTTTCTTCTCTTTCACAATAGTCAATAGCTGAAAGAAAGAATTTTTTAGGCTTTACTTTTCTCATCCAAGTGATGTATAACACATTTTTAAAGAAACAATAGATAATGGGCAAAGCGACTAATCTTGTATACATTTGATATAATTAATTATATATGAAAAAAATTAATAAAAAGCGTCTACTAAATTTTTTATTATTTCAGATATATACTTTTGTATACTTATTTCCCTTCTATAGATGTTTTATACCACTAATTATATACATTATTTTTCATAAAAATACATTTTAAATAAATATTCACAACATGTATATATTTTTTTCGGGACTCTCCATCATTTCTTTTTGGATTCATCCTTTCACAGGCACACCGTATGTCTATGCCTTGCACTGAAATTTGATTTTTTTTTTTAAATTTATTTAGAAGAGTGGAGACAACAGAGGTCGAACTTCTGACCATTCGGTCTTAGAGGCTTGGATACCATGTCAAGAACCTGTTAGATTAATTTAGCAATTATGTGGTCCATGTGTTTAGAAGTTACTAGTTTGAATTAAAGTGCATAATGTGATGATGGTTGGCAATTAATGAGTCAAACTAGTGGGAGTTATTACTAACTCCCTCCCCTCTCACTTCATGAATGGAAGTTTCCATGATAGAGGAGGAGTTACAACTCCTCCTACTCTCCTTCTATAAGAGAGACACTCACATATTAGAAAGGCAATTATTTTGCTATCTCATAACCAGAAACACAAAGAGAGAACTCAAAACATTAGTGGCTGCATTAAGGAAAGTGTAGTGTCATATCAGAGAAGGAAGGAAACTGAGTTCCTAATCATCAAGGAACGCATAAAGGGAAGGCGGAGAGGTGAGAACAAAGACAATCAGAAAGGCAATCAGAAAGTGCATTAGAAGATATATCGCTATGGAACCAGGTATTCCTTGATCTCACATTTATCACATGTGAATGTCATAATGTCAAGATCCTAATTAAAGGGTTCTTATGAACCATCAAAGGCTCATTAAAAGTATTTTATAAAAATCTAACAGAACCAACTCTCCCAAAAGCTTGGGTGAAGGAACATGAACGGTTTATATATTTAACAAATCTAAACGAAAATTGAAAGAGACTTTTCTACCTTACATCATCACTAGCCACTTGCTGCATTGTACTTCCAAATTTTTCACATAGCCGCCCCTCTCCTCCATGCTGATAAGAAATGAAGGAAACAAAAAACCACTCAAAGAGATGCATGATGATACATAACTACACACATTATCACAGTATATCTTGTGGAAATCATGTGCAACATGATAGAGCAATGATATTTGGTCGGTACACATAGATTGTGTGCATTTAATGGTTTCGCTAAACAATTGCATGCGCTAGTATTGTAAGGTATTATTGTCCGTCAGATAAGTAATATGAGTTCTGTATGCAATGGAAGAATATTCACCTTGTTGACGAGATCAACAGCTACCACAGCCCCATATTTTTTTCTTAAATCTAAGAAATGGCGTTCTAGGACTCGAGGCTGCATCATACGCAGTTAAACATAAGTCAAATACAAATAGAATATTAGATGAAAACTACAAAAAAATACTACAATAAAACAATCACTCACAGCTTCTTCAAGTTTCAATAACTCAAACTTCGGTTTATATGTCAAGTCAACAATTTGCTCCCAAAGCAGTGGAATTGAACCACGAACCTGAAAAAGAACAACCAAAACAAAATGGTTCCTGTGTAAACAAGATGTGTTCTTAATTGATTATAAATGGCAAATGGTAGTTCATGGCGGCAGGCAAAAAATCTGCCAAGAGGTTATGGGAGATGGCATTGCGGCAAATGGAAGATGCACGGAAGCCATGTTAAAAAAGGGAAAATTACATTGACCTTCCCCAATGTTTAGTTTTATTACACTCAATACCCGTTGTTTAGAAATTACACCAATCTCTCCAGATTTATGCTATCATTACACTTATCCCCTGACGTTAGCAAGGTGTTAATGTAGGGGTATTAGGTGTAATATTGTAAAACCTCAAAGCAGGTGCTGCGCTGCTATCGTGCTGAAGCTAACCGCCTACGTTGCAGTATAAATAGTTTTAGATATTGGTAATTGTCAAGTAAGAAGGCAAGTTTGTTTGTGTAAGTGAGATTGAAAGAGAAATGTATTTCATCTTAATATTTCTACATCATCTGACCCATATTGTAGACCACAAATACGAACTATTTCCCTCCAAATTAGTTTTAAATCTTAGAATAATAGACTTCCCAATCTTCGAAGCATTTGGCATTGGACTTGATATCATAATATGAACCATAAAACTATAGGAATCAAGTAGAGCACTACACAGAAATTTGGTATAGGGAGAGGGCACAGTTTAAGAAAGCCAGATGATACAACAGAGTGGAGATTTAAACAATAACAATTTCAGAAGGTAGGTGTACTAAGTGATAACAACTTAATATTCATCGTGTTTGCATATCCATTTTCCTCTACCAAGGACTCAGTTATGGGCATACAGTTCTATATTTACCGTTCATCTTAAAGCTACCACCACCAACTGTTCACATTTACAAATACTTAGGCCTGGAAGTAATCATAACCTTATTCAGTTCAACGTCAAACTCACCTCAAAACTGGAAAGGCAAAATTTCAAAGAGGAAAATATGATAAAAGTAAGAACAATGAATGAACTACATGTAGAGATTCTTTGAAAAATATGGCAACGTTGAACTAAGATTGCTCCACAGCCTGAGAGGGTAATGTTGAACTAAGAGTGATAAGGTTAAATCCCAGCAAAGGATTAACCACGTGTATAAGAGAGGCCCTAGGAAAGTTTGGCAGTTGAATAACTAACTTGTAACTGTTTTTCTGTTAGTTAGTTAGTTAGTAGGGTTTTCTGTTGTTGTTGTTAAATAGGAAGAGCAGCTCTAGGTAGAGGGTAGTTAGTTGGTAAATTGGGATCTGATTGTGGAATCAGAGGCATTGGGTCGTGGGATCCTTTGGGGCAAACACTTGTAATTACTCATTCTTGACACTTCTTCTACATTCAATAATATTTATTTAGAGCCCTACCAAGAATCCAATTGATTCTGGTTTTGGGACAATTTCCTTTCATTCTATTTTCTTTTTATTCAAACTAGATACCAGTGTTATCACTGGTATCAGAGCACCATCTTGGTGCCTGCTGGATCAAAAACCCCACCACCCACGAGCTGTTGTGATACTCTTATGGTCTCTACTAGAAGCATGGCTAGAGAAAATGATAGTTGGAACCAGGAGAGAGAAGATATTCACATGAGATTGGAACTCACTAAAGCAAAAACCAAGAAGGCAGAGGAACTGTTGGATGCCATACCTCTGAACCTTGGAGTAACAAGAGAGGAAAGTAGTGACAATCATGAAGAAATGGAGAGTCACCACTTCAGTCCAGGTCATGATAAATGGAGGAAGTTGGACATACCCATCTTTATGGGGGATGATGCTTATGGCTGGGTACAAAAATTGGAAAGATACTTCAACATGAGGGCTATTTCTGAGGCTGAGAAGATGAGGGCTACCATGGTGGCTCTGGAAGGCAAGGCCCTGAACTGGTTTCAGTGGTGGGAGGGATGCAACCCTTCACCCACTTGGGACTGTTTCAAACTAGCAGTGGTGAGGAGGTTCCAGCCATCAATGATCCAGAATCCTTTTGAGCTCTTATTATCCTTAAAGCAAGAAGGTAGTGTAGAAGCATATGTGGAGGAATTTGAAAAATATGCTGGAGCTTTAAGGGAAGCCAACCCAACATTCCTAAGGGGGGTTTTCTTGAATGGGCTCAGGGAGGATATAAGGGTGGAAGTTAGATTGTATGAGTTGGAAACACTACAATAGGTCATCCACAAGGCTGTTCTTATTGAGCAGAAGAACTTAGTAGTACAGAGAAGACCTAATCCAGGATATGCTAGGAATACCAGCTTCAGAGGCAATTCTTTCAATAAGGTAGTGACCTTGGACTCTGTTACTACCAGCAGCACCAAAAGAGAATCTTCTTCAGTGGGTAGTGTGGCTAGAATTCCCCATCAGGCTCAAGCACAGATAGGAACCAGGGTGGCAGGGGATTATAAAAGACTCTCTAGTACTGAAATGAGGGAGAGAAGGGAAAAAGGCTTATGCTTTAGATGTGATGAACCTTTTTCCAGGGATCATGTATGCAAGAACAAGCAGTTGAGAATGCTCTTGCTACCTGAAGAAGATGAACTAGAGGAGACAGAAGGGGGTAAGGCAGAGGTACAGCAGCTCAACTCATTGCAGTTATCTTTATACTCAATGACTGGATTGGACTTCATCTAGATCTTGGAAGGTCAAGGGATTCCTAGGAGAAAGACTAGTGGTGGTCATGATTGACTGTGGGGCATCCCACAATTTCATTGCACAAGAGTTGGTGGTTGATTTGCAGATCAAGGTAGCAGCTACTACAACCTATGTGGTAGAAGTGGAGGATGGACACCATATTAAGTGTCAAGGAAAGTGCTCTCAACTGAAGCTGATTTTGCCACAGTTAGAAGTCATACAAAAGGTAACTGTTTTATCCCTATTGATCATACAAAAGCTGATTTTGCATCAGTCCTTATTCCAGTCCCATAATTTTGGTGAAGAAGAAGGATGGATGATGGAGGTTCTGTGTTGATTATAGGGCCTTGAACAAGGTAACTGTTCCTAATAAATTTCCCATTCCTTTGATTGATGAACTCTTAGATGAGTTAGGACATGCTAAGGTATTCTCTAAGTTGGATCTAAAGTCAGGCTATCATCAAATCAGAATGAAGGCTGAGGACATAGAGAAGACAGCCTTTAGGACTCATGAGGGGCATTATGAATTTATGGTGATGCCTTTTGGCTTAACCAATGCCCCTTCAACCTTTCAAGCACTTATGAATGAGATTCTGAAACCTCACTTGAGAAGGTTCACCCTAATCTTTTTTGATGATATATTGGTATACAGCCCTGATTTGGACTCTCATGGCCAACATTTGGGAATGGTTTTATCCCTATTGATGAAGAATTCACTCAGAGCTAACCTCAAGAAGTGCAGTTTTGGGCAGAGAAGTATTGAGTGCCTAGGCCACATTATTTCTGAAGGCAGTGTCTCTGCTGACTCATCTAAGGTAGCAGATATGAAGAGTTGGCCAGTTCCTACCAGCATCAAGGGATTAAGAGGGTTTCTGGGTCTTACTGGATACTATAGAAAGTTTGTGCAAGGCTATGGTAAGTTGGCCAAGCCCCTCACTGAATTGATCAAAAAATATGCTTTTAAATGGACACCAGAAGCCACTGTGGCTTTCCAACAGTTGAAGGAAGCCATGATGGAGTTATCCATGCTAGCCATTCCTGACTTTACCAAGAACTTTGTGGTTGAGACAGATGCCTCTAGCAAGGGATTAGGTGCAGTGTTGATGCAAGATGGGAAACCACTAGCCTTTTGGAGCAAGGGTCTATCCTTAAAGGCACAACAGAAATCAGTGTATGAGAGGGAGTTAATGGCTCTAGTTCAGGCTATTCATAAGTAGAGGCACTACCTCCTAGGAAGGCATTTCATCATTAAGACTGATCAGAGAAGTCTTAAATTTCTAACAGATCAAATGTTATTTTCAGATGAACAGTTTAAATGGGCAGTGAAGTTAATAGGCTTGGATTTTGAGATACAATACAAGCCAGGTACTGAAAATTCAGCAGCTGATGCACTATCCAGAAGGTTGATGTACTCTGCCATTTCTATGATTGCCAATGAAGACATAGAGAATTGGATGGATGATCTTCAACCAGACCCTAAATGGAAGAGAAAGGTTCAGGAATTGATGGTTTCTCCTACTGCTCATCCTGATTTTACATTAAGGAAGGGGGTTTTATACTACAATGATAGGTTGGTATTGTCTAAATCCTCTAATAGGATTCCATTGATCCTTTCTGAATGCCATGAGACCCCCACTGGAGGACATTCTAGTTACTTCAAGACCTACAAGAAGATAGCTAGTTTCTTGTTTGGGAGGGGATGAGGAGTGATATAAAGACTTTCATAGCTGAATGTGACACTTGCCAAAGGAACAAATACTCTACCCTAGCCCCTGCAGGTCTGTTGCAGCCCTTACCCATTCCACAGCAAGTCTGGATGGACATATCTATGGACTTCATAGGAGGGTTGCCAAGGGTTAAAGGGCAGGACACCATTTATGTAGTAGTGGATAGACTCTCTAAGTATGCCCACTTCTTCACCTTAGGGCATCCTTACTCTGCCAAGGAGGTAGCTATGGTATTCTTAAAGGGTGTGGTCAAGCTGCATGGGTTTCCTGTCTCCATAGTTTCAGATAGAGATCCACTGTTTCTCAACTTGTTTTTGGAAGAAATTGTTCAAATTGGCTGGTATTCAACTAAGAATGAGCACTTCATACCATCCTCAGACTGATGGGCAGACTGAAGTAACTAATAGGTGCTTGGAAACCTATTTGAGATGCTTTGTTGATCCTAAGCCCAAGCAGTGGGTTGATTGGTTGCATTGGGCTGAATATTGGTTCAATACCAACTATCATGCTTCAGCAGGAATGACACCCTTCCAGGCTTTGTATGGGAGGGAACCTCCCATGTTACTAAATGTAGGAACCATTCCCTCCAAGGTTCAACCAATTGTTTTATCAGAGGGATGGGATTTTGGAAGAATTGAAGGCTAATTTGTCTAAGGCACAGAACCTGATGAAGCAGTATGCAGACAAGCATAGGGGGGAGTTGGCATTTGAGGTGGGAGATTGGGTTTTTCTTAAGCTACAACCCTATAAACTGAAATCCCTAGCCTCAAGACCTTATGCCAAGCTAGCCCCCAAGTTCTTTGGTCCTTATCAAGTATTGAAAAAGGTGGGAACAGTAGCTTATCAACTGGATTTGCCTACTCAGGTCAGAATTCATCCAGTTTTCCATGTTTCACTGCTTAAAAAGGCTCTAAAGCCTCATCAAAATCCCCAACCCCTACCACCTATGCTAACTGAAGAACTAGAACTAGAAGTGAGTCCAGAAGACATCACTGATAGCAAGATGAATGAACAAGGCAACTTAGAAGTTTTAGTCAAGTGGCAGGATCTTCCTCTTCATGATTGCACTTGGGAATTGGCTACAACTTTGAAGGAGAACTTCCCTAATTTCCAACTTGAGGACAAGTTAGAATGTTTAGGGGGGAGTATTGATAAGGTTAAATCCCAGCAAAGGATTAACCACGTGTATAAGAGAGGCCCTAGGAAAGTTTGGCAGTTGAATAACTAACTTGTAACTGTTTTTCTGTTAGTTAGTTAGTTAGTAGGATTTTCTGTTGTTGTTGTTAAATAGGAAGAGCAGCTCTAGGTAGAGGGTAGTTAGTTGGTAAATTGGGATCTGATTGTGGAATCAGAGGCATTGGGTCGTGGGATCCTTTGGGACAAACACTTGTAATTACTCATTCTTGACACTTCTTCTACATTCAATAATATTTATTTAGAGCCCTACCAAGAATCTAATTGATTCTGGTTTTGGGACAATTTCCTTTCATTCTATTTTCTTTCTATTCAAACTAGATACCAGTGTTATCACTATTTCGAATCAACCATAGCTCCTATGAGTTAGTATCACAAAACTAAATAAAATCATCAAAATTTACTGTCTTGCATGGCACTGTATAGTTGCTTAATGATAAAAGAAAGTATTACCTGAACAAAGGATGCTGTATACCCATTGATCTGCATAATTTGCTCCGTTTCCACAAAATTGGCGACATACCCATCAGGGTCAGCTCCTCTTCTCCACATTCGAGTTCCTTCCGGGAAATGAAATTGTATTTGAAGCATTAGCCAACCAACCAATAAAAGATAATGCCATTCCAACACAAGTAGTTGAAAATATTTTATGCATATAGGTAGCCAGATGACAGTAATCCTTAATATGGTAGCTCATGGGTCAGCCACACAGCCTTCACTAAGCATCCTAAAATGATAATCACAAGTTTTCTCACACAAAATTTCAAATTCCAGAGATAATACTAACTCTCCAATTTTTCTCTGCATATGATCATTTTCCTCATTAAAGGGATAGTAATAGATACAGAAACTAATTGCACCTAGAATCAACTGTGTTTTTGTTTCTCCTCCGAAATACTTGTAATTAACAATCTTTTTATTGTCTCATTCTAAACATGAACAATATCAGGTAAGTTTATTTCATCCCCAGGTGAAATTTATCACCAATTTTTGGGGTTCAAATCCTGGAGTTGCCACTTTAGAGAAGGTTTTACCTAATTGTCATCCTGGCTCGAAATTGTGAAGCCAATTGCTTGCACAGTTGTGTACCAAAAACAGATGAACGTACCCAACAAAGAGCCATTTCTACGTGGCTGCCATATTTGTACTAGGTAAACATTGGGATAGGGAGCACATGGCCATGTTCTGGATATACTTTTTATTTATTTCTATTGAGAACATTAGGGTGTGTTTCTTTTTTAGGGAAAACATTAGAGTACGTCTTGGTTATGCATCTTATGGATTTTGGAGACATTGGGTAATTCTGATTGTATGTAACTTTTCCTTGCTTGAGGTACTTGATGGAGTTTCTGTTGAAAAAATGAAGTTAGAATGCTAAGGAAATGACATTTATCCTCAAGTTAATTTCATGGCCTAAAGGATATTGATTCTCTAAATTGTAAGAATATACTAGTAATTATGATATTTATAACTGTAGTGTCCATCTGTAAATATACAGAATCAATTCAAAAGTATTAAATACCATTTCTTCTTGTGCATCTCCTAGCAATCAAAGTGATGTCAATAATATCTTTTCCAATGGCTGATTGGAAGTAATGAAAGCCTGATGCATTGTTAAGGATAGTCTTAAAAGGAAATAGTTAAGTGATTGCTAGATAACAATGAAAACGGTCAGAATAAACAAACCCAAAAACAATGCATATCTTAGAAAACAACCATGAAATGAATACAACAATAAGAAAATGATACTTCCTTGGACAATAGGGAGTAAGTATGGGTCAAGCTGCACAGAAAGGGTCATACATCAACTAGTTAGAAATATTAAAGTCTTAGCAATGAAAAAATTGAATAAGTAACAACAAATTAGCCACAAGCCCACCTTGTTATCTATGATTACTTCCAACATATAATTGTTCCAAAGAAATCGAGGCTCTGCCTGGGATAAAGCATTTGTAAAATAAGCAGATGCAAAGGGAAAACCAAAAAAATGCAAATTTGATAAATTCAGACTGAGCATTGTTCACACAGACATCAAAACTATCACCCATGTATAATATTATAAACAACCTATTAAAGAGATACTTTTTCAACCATGGCATCAGAACTCCTTTGCAGTAAAAATCTCCTACAACAGAAGGTTAACGATACAAAAGACAATGAATTACCTGTCTCCAAAGAGGAAGCAATCTAGACTCATCGCCCAGGTCATTCAGTCGTTGAGCACTGTAGAAGATATGAAAATTATTTCAACAAAGATTTTACAATTTTATTGTCTCAATGAAAATTACAAATAAGTTTTTGTTTCAGTCAGGTAATGTTAGAAACTTCCCAACGTTAGGAATTATTTATAAAAGATTAGAATGACTCAAACCTCTAAAATTGTTAGGAATCGTTATTTGTTATAGGCTATTTTGCAGAAAATATTTTGTACCCATATTGAACTTAAAATTTAGCAGTATGGAGTTCCTGGGCATCAGACTTGACAGAGCAATCAAGCAATCATAATTGTCAATAAAATATAAAAGGTGGATAGAAAAAGCTCCTCTAAAGTGAGCTTGGCTTAAGCAAGCAAGCAACAATGCAACCACCCATGATTTTATTGAAAGTGCATCATGATCTTAATCCATTAAACAATTTAAGGGCGAATACACCAATAATTACTCACTTTACGTATAATGGAAACACAAACCTTGAAAGGGGATGATAAGAATGATTAAGAATAACTTGAAAAGAAGGCAACAATCGGAAAATCAACTTGCAGAAGGATCACAAGCCTAAGTTTCTCTCAAGACGAATATTGTGGCTCTCATACCATGTTAAGGTTCGATCTTAAAATCAATTATCAATGAGAGGAGTAATCCAACAAATATTTAAACCGCTCCTAAGATAATAAGACAAACGATGTGGGACAACTCAAAATATCTATGTCAAGAAAAATAGGCTTATCTTAAAATAAATTCTTACGTCTAAAATTAGTGATTTATATAGCTTAACATGCAATAGTTGCAACATGGGATCCTTTTCTAAAATACAGAACATCGTTAATGTGCTTATATATTGTAATGACTTAAGCATATGAGAAGAGTCCAACCCTAAAGACTAGTATATTAAATAGGAGAGCTTCATGACTTAAGTATTACATTAAGTTTGTTATGCTACCCAATGTGGGACTCCTAACATTGCCGCCCCCTTAAAGGGTCGACGTCCATGACAAATTTCACTTTATCAACACTGACCCGATGATAGCTCTTTCTCTTTTGTCAGCTTTACTCACCTATCAATATTGGTAATATACCTTAATCCAACCTATAGGTGGCCCTTTCCGTAGCACAACTCTCAATGAAAGACTCCAATTGTTAGGACTTAAACACATGAGGAAAGTCCAATCCAAAAGTCTATTAGGTGGGAGGGCCTCCTAGCTTAAGTACCGCATTGAGATTGTTATGCTATCCAATGTGGGACTCCTAACATATATATATATATATATATATAGGAAGTGAGTAAGATGAGAACAATTATCATTATGAGATATGAGAACAATTAATATGGACCATTAGATCTTATTTGAATGGTCGAGATTAAAATATAAATGCATATGACTTTTTTAAGTGATCTTGTGACCATTAAATAATTTTTAATCCTAACCATCCATGTATGGCTATATGGCCCAAATTTACTACGTGCTGATAACTATCCCATTGAGTATGAATGCAACTTATTCAAGCTGAAGCTATCAAACATGCCTGAAATAATACATTTTATCCAATAGACAACAAGGCAGATGCAAATATCCTAAATGCCGTGTAAAATGAGCTATATTAATTATAATTGAAAAAACTCTATTTATTTCAACAGGTTCAGTGGTTGCACTTGCACCCATTTCTTTACTAACCAAAGTTAGAACGTATGGATATTTTTATCGGGATAAACAGCAAATTTGAGAATCCAAATAGAATCATGTCATGTTCCAGTCATAATTAGAGTTGGGTGTTCGCTAGAAATATCCAAGGAAGTTCACCTCAGAGTTAAATTAGTGTCATATGAGAAGAACAGACCAGAAGTCTTCTCAGCTACATTTAGAAGTGCCCAAAATCCCATCTCTGTCCTCTTCTGCCAAATATGATGCAGCAATTATAAGTTTCAAATTGTTTGTGAACATAGCACTAAATAAGAAATAAATAGAGTCCTAGCAACTTACTTGTTCAGCAGGGGTATGTTTAAGAGAATGATCACATGGAAAAACCTTCATGGATGAAATTTTAAAAATTGGATGCCCCAAGTATGATCCGACACATTTACGCCCAGTTATAACCATCAAATATGATCCTAAAAGTTAAACATCAAATTTATAGGTCAAATGAACCTCTACTTCAGAAAAGGAATGCATCATATGAATATGAAGCTGGTGTATCTAAAGTAAATATACAAAACAAATGTCATTATCAAAATCAAAAGTACGAGCAAATAAAAAAACTTGGGACCTAGTGCTGACTATGAAGATTAGCAAATGAAAGTCAACCATCTTAATCCTTAACTCCACTGCCTTTTTAGAGAGAGAGAGAGAGAAAGAGAAAGGGAGGCAGAATGCATAATTTAATTATCATTGCTCACAAGTGCACCGAAATCTGCCGGTATCTTATCCTATTTCGTTATCATCTATGTTAAAAAATCAATCATCCTTTGATGAAGCCAAAGACATCTCCATGGGAAAAAAACACCTTAATCTAGTTTCTTCACATTATAGAACAATCATATTGACAAAGATTGACACCAACATAGTCCACTCCTTCCACTGTCTAAAATTATAGGAAAGATAAGCACGAGGTAATGAAGGCGTAATACAGATAAATAGATTAAATATCACATTCACTATATACAAAATCAACCACAAATCAAGGTTAAGTGATTGCTATGAGTACTTACCAGCCAAAAGCCGCAACATCCCAACCACACCAAAAATTGTGAAAATCTTAGGAACTCTAATGGTCCTGTATTCTGGAATCTCATCTGTTTTAAGCAACACAACAAGGCCCACAACAAAAAACGAAAAAAAAAAACAAAGATTGAGCTACACTGATTTGCAAACCTAACCAGAGCACCATCAAAAGCAAGGAACCAAAAAAACAATAGAAAGAACAAACCAATGAGTTTCATGGAGCCATCTTTTCGACTGATGGACAATGAAGAACAAGAAGATCCATCCGTTGGCTGAATCACATATTGATCCGGAAATTCCCAAAGTCGCATTTGTGTGTATAGCTTCTTCACTGAATCAGCCTTCTCCATCATTATCCTAATTCTTAACACACTGGAGGACAAAAAAAACAACAGATTCAATCATTCAAAGATCAAGGAACTCTCTAAACCAGAAATCACCATCAAGCTT
Organism: Lupinus albus; assembly: GCA_009771035.1. Classification (NCBI taxonomy): domain Eukaryota; kingdom Viridiplantae; phylum Streptophyta; class Magnoliopsida; order Fabales; family Fabaceae; genus Lupinus; species Lupinus albus. The sequence goes on along the minus strand of CM020007.1, from coordinate 14,113,296 downwards.
TCCAAATCAATTTAATCAATAATGTAGTTGAATTAGTAAAACCTAGGTACAATTCTTTGATATTTCCCAAAAAATACAACAATAACAAGCCTTAATTCCACCAGATAGATTCGACTATCAATATATATATATATATGAGGAGTGATTCATTTACTTAAAAGAATAAGTTTTTTAAACTTACTCCACATTTCAGTCATCGATTCTAGGGAAATTCAGTTTAGATCCAATCACTACTTCAAACAATTGTATTTCCCTAGAATTGATGGTCAATATATGAAATAAGTTTAAAAAACTTACATAAGTGAATCTCCTCATAAATATATATATATATGTTATAGTTACATTGCTTGTGGTACTAGTTCCAGTTCACGGTACCAGTTCTATGCGGATTATTACTTTTTTGAGTGACTTCTTTTCTATGAATCCGTACATATACATAGAATATCTCCACAGTAACAATTACAACCTAATTTGTGTGATTAAAGTTAGTAAAACAAATTGAAATTGAGATAATGATGAATTGAAAATGCAGTAGAAGAAGAGAAGAAAATGTTGACCTTGTAGAAGGTAGAACAATGGAGAATAGTGATATCAATTGGGATTAAGGAGTTTGTTGAAGAAGGGAATGAAATGAAATGGTTCACTTAATTTGTTCAAATTCGTAAAATTCAAACGGAAACTTCGATTGGTTCAGCTGAAACAATGGCGGAGGAATGTGAGTTTCAGACACGTATTTCGTGATTATGTCTCCGTCACAGCCATGATTAATTGGATTGTGTTAGATTAATTTTTTAAAAATCAATTAATTCAGTTCGATTATTTGTTCTAAAATTAGACCAGGTTAATATGTTTTATTAAAAATTTCTACAAATAAAGTTGTTTGTTTAGTGTTTAACACTTAACACTCAAGTTTGGTATTATATTCTAGAAAAATTAAAATGCAAATTCAACAACCAATTAGTCATATGTTATATTGAGTAATATTCATTTGATGTGTCTTTAAGTAATATATTTTCTCACATGATAATATTTCTTTTGAAAAAATATAGTTAAGTTACTGTGTTGACTTTCTTCTTATATACAATACATTGATAAGAATAAATCAATGTCAAATATCATTATGTCCAATTGTTTCTTTCTTTTAATGATAATATCTTGTTATTATATAATAGTTGTTTTTTGTTTATATTAACATGGTGCTAGAAATAATGTGGGCTTGTGTCATTATGTCTTTACAATGTAGGTAAACAATGATATTACAATATTAACATGAATGCATATAACTTGTTACTTTAAGGCTATGTTTGGGAGTTATGATGGAAATGAAGGGAGAAGGATCAAATGACTAGCAAGGGGGAGGGAAGGAAGGGAAAGGAAGACAATGTTTTCTCTTGTGAGTATGAAATTTAGATGGGATGGTAAATTAATGTTAATATTAGATATTTTTATTTTTCCTTTTAAAATGTAATTAACAATGAGAAATGAATAATAATACTATATAATATAATTACTAAAAATATTAGGTATTTTTATATTTTATCTCGAGAAAAACCCCAAATTGGGGAGCCGCAAAAATAGACACATGAAGAGTTTCAGAGGGTTTGAGAAACCCTCCAAAACCTTCCTCTCTCCTTCTTCCAACTCCCAAACAAGGGGAGACTTTTTAAAGTCATTCATTTCATTCTCTTCCCCTCCAAAATCACACTCCCAAACAAAGCCAATGATATATTTAGGGGGTTAAAAGATCGGTTTTTTGTCCAATTCAGTGACCGAACCAAATACACAGACTTGGTTTGGTTTACATCAATTATCCGCAAATTTTATTGCAAGAACTGAACGAAACCACTCATGAATGGTTTGGTTCAGTTCGATTCGTCGATTTTCATAGTTTTTAAAAAAAAATATTTTTTGCGTCAATTCAAAGTTCAAAATGTGTTACAATATTTGTGGAGGTTTTTAACCTCCAATATTTGTGGAGGTTTTTAACCTCCAATATTTCAGGAGTTTTTTGCAGCATTTATCGTGGAGGTTGTAAACCTCCACCATATGCGGAGGTTTTTTGCAGTGTTCATCATGGAGGCTTTAAACCTCCACTATTTGAGAAAGTTAATTGTGGATATTTTCAACCTCTACTAATTGAAATAACATATGAAGAGAAATGTAACTATTATATGTTTCTAGAGAATTTCAACATCAATTTAATCTCATAAATTTCACAACTTTAATCTCATTAGTTTATAATTATTATTTAAATATACAATATTAAATACAAGTGTTCTTAGCAATAATAAATTTTTATCGCAAATAACCAAGGTAGCATAACAGAGTTAGAAGAGTTATAATTCATTTATTATAAACCCAAATACTCCATAAAATCTCAAAAAACTAAAAGTAATCTCATATGACACTTTAACAACAAAATACATAACAAATATCCTAAATGTTGTTAACTCTAGATGATACTCGTGCATCCAAAGATGTATCAGTAATACTTGCATCATCATTTGCCTGAAATAATAAAATAAAAACATTTAGTTGGAATAATAAAAAAACATATGGCACAAATAAAACAATTAGACTCACCCAAAGTTCTGACTTATCTCATGGCATGTTGGGGTGGATCTATTGTATCCATGCTCAATAAATAAATAAATAAAAAGCTATGATTCAATGTTCAATATCAATGAAGAACACACACACCTTTGTGTAAAGTGGTTCATAAAGCTTCTGATATTTAGCTTCCAACTCTACTTGTTGCTCTAAAAATTTACCCTCCAACTAATCATGTGCAAATTGAAAACCATGTTAGACCTTATCCCACAAATTGAAAACACAGAATCAAGTACATTATTTTTTATGAACAGTTATAAGAAACATCCTTAGTTAAGAGTTATCACTTAAACAAATGCTCTCTACACCTTAGCATTTCTCTGCATATTCTTCGAGTTTTTCATGCAAGTACAGGGCACATCGAAGTATCATCAAATGTTCTCCAATATTGAAGGACAATTTTACTCGAGTTCAGTGGGTTTCCAGTGTCTATGCTAGATTATGTATCTTGTCCATTTGTTAGAAGAGGTAGGTTCTTAGCATAAAATAATCGAGATGACATTGAATTCCCTCCTACATGCATATGTGGATCCAACGAAGAACCTTACTATACCAGTTGGTACAAATAATGTCCATGTACTGAATGAATGATCACATATCAAATTTCTAACATTACTTGCAACATAAGTCAAACTTATAAAATTAAACTAAGATTGGTGAATGTCTTTAATTCTATACGTGCTGGCAAATCTTCACTTCTCTATATCCAAGGCATCCATACCAACGTACAAGATGAAAATTTCGAAGATTAAAGAGGAAGTTGCAAAAGCATGCCTAGAGATATGGATAAACAAGATAAGAAAGATGATAACATCACTACTTTATTAGCATCTATATATTTGTGCATTATTGATTTTCTTTCACGTCAATACAGTAATACATTGTAATCATCTCACACAAAAAAAGGAGCTTTTATCTTTGCCTCACTAAAAAATAGGCATAGTAATGTCAATGACATTAAGTTGCAAGTAATGTGATTCAATGCAATTAAATTGCATCTTATGAAAGACAAACTTAATAAAAACATTAAAAGGTTGAAATGTATCATTAAAATTAAAATATCCTCTACATTATTATAAATTCTATCATATGGCTTATGAAAGACCAAACAAGATGGCTATAATTACCATCATATAAGATATGGAAGCAAAATATGAAATATATAATTAATGTCACTTTTACCTTGAATGATGAATAGTCCTACTGATACAAATGAAGCAATCACCATAAATAAGGAGGTTCAAATTGTCTCAAAGAATAAAAACTTGCCCCAGAGAATAAAAACTGGAACAAATGACAACTTGGCTTAACACAGTTGATGCAGTAGGGGGTAACATGATAGGAGGTCAAATATAGAAATGAATAGTAGGAATGAATAGTGAGAAACATTTTTGTATATTTATAGAGAATATAACCTATATATAATAAAGGTTATGAAATTTTGACTTCTTGACAAAGTAAAGGGAGATGACTAATTCAAGTTCCAAAATTTTGACTTCTTGAGAGCAAAATAGTGACGAAATAAGTCAAAGAGAGAAACCCGCTATGATGACATATAGACTAATAGAAGGATTGGAAAGATAAAGATTGGTCAAACTCAAGTATGAGTTAGTCCAAATAATCTATTATATAACGAGAAATTGTTACAAACGATAAGATATAAACTCAAATAATAAGTAACATAATAAACTTAAACAAAATAAACGTAAATAAAATGAAACTAATTAAATCCAGATAAGATAGTTTTTTATCTTTACAAATATATCTAACACAATGGAACAAACACAAATGGTGCAACATGTCTATTTTACTAGTCTTTTATGGACTTACGTGAAGCTATAAATATAGCAAGATTAGTTTTGTCTTGGAACTATACATATATAAAATATGTCATCTTCACAATAATTGTATACTAATCTTTTCTTTTGATAAAAATCTATATATTCTACTCAATGGTAGTTTATAAATCTATTACCATATATATCTTGGGGAGGGATCCACTAACTCTAAAAAAACACTTACTCTTCATCTTAGCCATCCAATCTTGAAAAATTCAATGACTTAGATGTACTCACCAATTCAAACCATTGGATTTCCCAAGAATAAATGGTCATGATGTAGAGTAAGTGTTTTTCCACTTACTCTTGGAGTAAGTGGAACCCTCCCCATATATCTTTAATCTACAATTCATGACCATCATTTTTGATTTTTTCTAAAAACTTTTCTTTTCTATTTAGTTTATGTAAGTTGACATCAATGATGTAATTCGTATATAAGCTTTTGAAACTATAACCAAAAGTTTTTGAACATCTAATCAAACTCAGATGCATATTAAGTACAAAATTATAAAAAGAAGGAGATTTATTAATGATATATAGGGTACCATGGCTAGACCTTAGATGATAAAAGGTACATCCAACCAAAGTAAGATCATTATGCAAAAAGCCCAATTAATCCCCACCATTCTTATACCATTTTAATTGAAATAATAATATTTTTCACTCATTTGCCAATATGATACTCTTATGCTCATTCTTATAATGAAATATGGGTCTCAAAAAAGTATAAATGAGGAGAAAAAACTATTTGTTATTATAAAATATAAAAGTGTGAGTAAATTATGAGACTCGAATAAAAAAGATATTTGTCATTATGGAGAAAATATATATGTTATTCTTAATTTATAGAAAATATGTAATAAATTATAAAATAATGTGTGACCCAAATAAAAATAAAATTAGTGTTCTCTAATAAAGATGATATACACCCATACCCAAATAACCCAATGTGTAATATTATTTTTACCTATTTATTTGCACTAACCTTTTGGGATAAAGAAAAGTATCTCACACTTCTCTCTATTTGCTATTTCATTTCTATTAGGAATAAAAGGAATGATGTGTAGGGGTCAAGCAGTAGATATAACTTTTAAAAATAAAATAAAAAATTAATATTTTAATATTATTTTATAAAACTTGATTCGTTAGAATCATGTGGATATGAAAATTCTCGGAAAAAAGATTCTTGTCCATATACAAGACTTGAGGATAAGAGGTACAGATTGGTTCAAAATACACAAGAATATAATAAATAAGTTGAATGAGTTCAATTTTAAAATAAATAACAACATATAGAAGAACAACAAAAGACTTAATAGTCATTGAGATATGCATATTAAGTAAACTTGATGAAGTTTTTGTAAGTTGTCTTTGACCACATGGCCCAAAGAAGAAAACATAACATGCAATAATGGGTTTAACTTGATCACTCAAATTCCTCAAATTGCATTGCACACATTCAATAGGAATCTTAACTTAAGATCTTGAATATTCTCTAACACTACTACACTATTTATTATAGGTACAATTTGAGGATAAATGCATGCCCTTAGAAATCTTAATAAGACCCATCTTCATCTTCATCAACTAGAGGCTCATTAAGGTCAAAGTCATAAACCTTTTCTGCTGAAGACTCCACATCTTTTTTATTTAAACTAGAGCTCTCAGCTTCAGATTCTGCTGCTCCAAGTTCATATGGTGATTCTTCATTTCCCCCTACTTAATAACACACAATTAATCAAATACACACATGCACTTACACATAACCTAGATTATATTTCCTAACATAATAAATAGAAGAAATATCATTAACACTTAATGTTTTAAATTGTAGTTGGTATTACATTAAGTTTACTACAATTGCAATTATGATACTGTTGTAAAGATATCTAAAACCTCAATGTTGTGGTTGCAATTGCGGAATGTGCATAATTTAAAACAATGTTTATTAAGGTTTCATCTCAAAATTAATTGGCAATGAAATGAGTATCTCAACAAATATTTAAACTCTTCTCGAGACAATGAGGTAGGCGCATATGAGACTTACTTCCCAACATGCCCCTTCCACACAAGTCTTCCGGACCAGACGAATGATTACCTTTGACTCATAACTAAAGGACATATTTTGGTCAATGACAACCGGAAAAAAGTTAGGCTCCGGTTCTGATATCATGTTAAGGTTTCATCTCAAAATCAATTGGCAATGAGAGAAGTAGTCCAATAAAAAAGTATATAAGACTCACTTCCGAAGAATGTTATAACATAATACTATGCTTTAAGATTAGAAAAGTATGCATTGATCTTCACTTTTCACCTTGAGGTGCTAGTTGAATTCCAAGAGCAGGTGGTGAGTCCACATTTCCAACTTTCTCATCAATGTCTTCACCTTCAATCACAATAACAAATTAACAAATATATTGTTTTTTGTTAAATAAGAAGCAATTTTCAAATACAAACATGAACATACACATAACCTATACTATATTCCCTAACTTAAAAGTAGTGACATTTTTTATAATGTGCAAGTACTATATTATATATTGATGGACACATATTATCTATCTCATTCTCTGTCTCACTTTCTGTCCCGAATCAATTAAAATTTTAATTTTTGTTACTTTTAATTTTTAATTTTTTTATTTTATTCATGTAGCAGCATTGTGATTGGTCGGGTACATGGAATGGGACAAGAAGTGATCCTTGTCCATATATTGATTATTGCTGAAGAAATATTTATATGAGGAGCTAATGGTATAGAATGCTAGTAATTTTAGAGAGATGTGGAAGGTGCAACTATATATGCTTAAAACTAATATAGGTTTCTACTCACATTCAATAGGGTTTGAGACTTGAGAAAAGTATGAGCATGCTAATATATATATATATATATAGAAATATCATAGGTTAGGTTGTGTAAAAAACTTTGAATTCTTATTTTCTTTTCTTTATTTAGGAGTTTTTAACTATAGGGCAACCACAATTTAGCAGAATCATGAGTTACTGATGAAAAAATAATGAAACTAGTTTACGTATCTTATTTGAATATAAAACCAAATATGAGTGACATTCATTCATATATCTTAAATATTATGCTATAATTATAATGCATACTAACCTTCATCTTCATCAATAATTGGAACATTCAGGTCAAATTTGGCTCTCTTAGCATCAACAGTGAAATCATTTTTCTGTGCTGCAAGATCATTAGGCAATGAGCACTTACTGTTTATTTTCTCAATAGCACCTTCATCTTCATCTATAACCATATAAGGATACACATAAATCAGCAAATGAATGAGAAAATAATATCCAAAACAAAATAGCTTAAGATCAATAAACTATAAAACCCAGTAAGTAGCTAGAAAAGCTAGAAATGTTATATTCTCATGTTTGATAGAAAACCAAGGGTTTGTAATTTAGTGCCACACCGTAATTACGGTATGATGTGATTGTGGCGATCACCACTGTTGGAAAAAAAGTTTCACATCGTCTACCTCATTGTCTTGGGAATGATTTAAATACCTGTTGGGTTACTCCTCCCATTGCTAATTGGTTTTGAGATGAAACCTTAACAATCATAACTGCAATATTATGGTTGCATCACGTGATATGGTACGCAATTTGAAACAATAACTCATATAATAACAAGAGATATAAAAAGGCATGTATGTCAATTTGGTTTTTGGTTGCCGGTTTGATAAATTTGATTATTGAGGAACTTGTTGGTTTTCAGAAATCACCCTTCTGATTATTTTTGGTTGTTAGAACTTATTAAAGCTAGATCTTGAATAATTTGTAACTAGTTGTGATGATTTGAATGAAACATTGATACTTTTGGTGTATTAGAAAATGATTTTGACATAAGGAACAAGTGAAAGGAACACAAGGAAAATATATAAATTGTACCTTCAGAAAGCTTTCTCTTGAGACTCATGATTCCACTGTCAGAAAAACCCTCATTGTGATTCTCCACTGTGGGTTCTTGAATTGAATCACTTACTTCTTCATGAATGAAAAAAATAGTTTTTCTTTCAACCCTTTTAAAAGATTGTTCTATCCCTTCTTCTGCTCCTTCAGTTGTAGCAATATCAGTACCAACTTTTTCATGTTCATCATTTGGAGAAAGAAGCTTCTTAGTGATGGAAGAAGAATCCTCTGTGATTTTTTCCATGGCTAAAGAAATGGCCTTAAACTTCAAAAATTAATATTTATGGGTGGATAGTTAGATATAAGAAAATATTGAGAATTGCACTTTACAATCAAAATATTTCAATTTCACAACTTTGATGCATTTTTGTGTCACAATTTTATTTGATCTAGATATAAAGAATGCAACTATAATAATCACAATTTATGATATATGTTAAATCTTTATATTTATATTTAACATCAATCAAATCTTAATCTAGAATATAGATATTAAATCTTTGTATTTATATTTAACAACAATTAAATCTAATCTCTATATGTGAGATTGATTAGATAATATAATGTTATATGATAAATTAATTATATCATCAATGAATTATGGGTAATGTTATACGTGTTAATCGTTTTATTCGTTTATGAAAAATCATAAATATATTTACTTTTCATTCACTAGTTTTATGATAAAGAATATTTGTTTTTAAAATAATAATACTATGATTAAGAAATATGATTAATATATTTATTTGTATTAAGTATTCATATTTGTTTTATTGATTCTTTATTTCTAAAAAATTATCAACAATATTGTCTTGGTTTTCTAAAAAGACAGTGAAACAAATTCCTTTTTCTTAAAAAATACCTTTTCAATATGAAGGTAGTATTTCATTTTTGTTAATGCATTTCAATGATTAGATTTGAAGAAATTCCTGATGTTATTAATTATCCAATTTATTTATATTATATATTTTTACTAGCAATTTATTTAATAACTTAGAAAAAGAAATATATTTTTTTAATTTATTAGGATACTATATTCAAGTAAAATATGTTTTTTTATACAAAAATTAAAATATGTTTAGTTTTAAATAGAACTATCAATACATAATATGTCATTTAAAATGCCAATTGCATAAGAATTGATGTAACAAAAATAAAATTATATTATAGTGGTAGATTATTTTCCATTTTCAAATATAATGAATGATATAGGATTTAATTCAACAAAAATAAATTTCAGAAACAATATGACAAATGCAACACGCTAGATTTTCTTATGTTTATTTCATGATTTCATAGTTTAATTAATAAAAGTGATGTGCAAGAGATATAGAAATTATGACCCGAAATTGATGTTGTTTTTTCTCATATATTAAAAGTTACGTTTGTTTGTTTATTCCTAAAATTTGTATTTGATTTGCCACGTAGCATATCCTACAATAAAGATTTGTCTACAATTGCTTGAGGTTTAATATAAATTTTAACTTTATTTTAGCATTAATTAAGATCATTTTTGTGAAAATATATATAATGGAAGGAAACCAAAAAGACGTTGGTCTAGTGGTAAGGTGAGAGTGAGATGATATTGTATTCTTGGTAAAGACAGTTGCATACCCTAAAAGAGATTAGTTAATTACATATAGGGTGAGAGAATGTCATTGGTAGTACAAAAAAAATAGGGAAAATTAAAGTATATGAAGCCCCCTAAACTTTATGCATTTTGCAAATAGACACCATGAACTATTTTTTCTTCCTAATTGCAACTTAAATTTTATCACTTAGTGAAATTGGTCCCTATATAAATAAATTGTTAAATTACTCAAAAATAACAAGGAATTTGCTCCAATCAGCTCACAATAATAGCAATACAATAATACATGTTACGTTACAACATTGATATTTGAAGTTAAGGAAACCACCATCAAAATATAAAATTGATTGAGAAGAAGAAAATAAGTAAATTATAGAGTTAAAAGTGATTACTCTAGTAGTGTTGTTATATGAAAAGTAATTCATTTACTCCAAGAGTAAGTGAGAAAAATCTACTTCACATCTTAACCATTCATTCTAGAAAAACCATTCATTCTAGAAAAATCTAATGGTTCAAATCTACTCACTAATTAAAACAATTGAATTTTTTTAGAATAAATTGTTAAGATTTGAAGTAAGTTTTTTCACTTACCCTTGGAAAAAGTGGATTACTTCCCTTGTTATATATACAAAAATAAAATAAAATAAAGAGTTTGAGATTAAAAAATGATAGGGGAAGTAAGTGGAAAAACATATTTTATATCTTAGTCATCCATTCCTGGAAAATCCAATGGTTTAGATGTACTCACCAATTTAAACCGTTAGATTTTTCAAGAATGAATTACTGGAGTATGTTTCTTCACTTACCCTTAAAGTAAATGAATCTATTCCCTAAAAAAATACATGGGTTACAAAATTTCATTGTGTTTAATTTAACACTATCTTTATACGGGGGACATTTTAACCAATAGTTACAGTTTAAGGGATAATTATAAATAAATAAAAATTGTTTATGATAACTATTTACAAAAGACACAGTTTATGGTGCTTTTATAAATTTTTCACAGAAAAATATAGTGAGTAAACTTCTCTTTTATATGATATTTATATCTATATATTAATTGAAAGAGCTTATGGTATTACGAAAATGGAAATTTTATGTGGTTAACACCTGACTTTTTTAAGGGTAAAATTGTCAATCCAATACAATAAGAGTTTTACTTTATTAAATGATATTATCATAACAGTCATCCTGAATTAATGACACTTGGATTATCAGAGTGTATATTTGTAATAAAAGTTTTACTTTATTAAAAAAATAATGTAATTTCAAATTTCAACTTTACCTTCTTCTCTCTTTTTTCAGTATGCTCTCTTTCTCTTTCTTTGCTGCCTCCATTTCTCTCTTTCAATATTCTCTCTTTCTTCTTAACTTTCCTGTCTTTCAACTCATTTTTTTTTTCTGTATTCGCCTATATGTTCACCAACCTATCCGAATGTATGATCTTTCTTTTTTCTCTGTGTTCTTAGTCATATTTTTCTAAGATAAGATTTGTGTAGTTTTGCATCTTTTTTTTGTGTGTGTTGTCGTTCTACCACTCCTTTCTTTACATTCACTAGATGTTGCACATGAGTTATGTTAGGTTATTCATTTTGTGCATTTTCATATCTCAATATAAAGAAAAAAATGTTGAAGGTGGATGACTAAGAACACACAAAGATAACCTATTCATTTTACTTTACCTAATCTATTTATTATATAGTTATAATTATGTATAAATTGTTTTTTCCCTTTACAACTTTACCGATTATTTCTTATTCTTCTTCAAAAGGAAGGATGAAGAAAGAAACCCTAAAAAAGGAAGAGATAAAAATAAGGTGTGGGAGTTTGAATATGTATGATCTAGCAGCAGTGAGAGTATGTCATGATTCTCCTTCTCCTTTCTCTCTTTTAACTTATTTCTCTTTCTCCACATTTGCATTTGCATTGGTGTTCACCTATTCACTCAAGGTATGATTTTTCTTTTATGTGCAGTTAGTGGAGAAGCCAGTTATGACACATTATAATACATACATATCTCTTCCAATGTTAGGCTGAGATGAAAACATTATGTTACTATCTTCATCCTCGATGTGGTTATGATGATTTAACTGATTACCAATTGCCATAGCTTATACGAACACATTTGAAGTCCTTGTGTCTGCAAATCAAAAGTCTACAACTTCGAAGCATCTCTGAGTTTTTATCTAGAGCTCTGCAATCACCAGAGCCTTTATCGGTAAAATTCATTGCAACATAGTCTTTTTTGGGACCTATTTTTATAACTTTTTAATGCTAATCATTTGTTTCGTGATATTATATTTATTCATTTATTGCACTATATAAAAGAGTGGAGAAAAGACTCTCTGAATCGAAGTTTGAAACCGACACAATCGCAATGTATGTATTACAAGAAAATTGTAATATATATATACCTTACAAAGTCATGGGATCTAATTATGAATGAACCTGATATGGAAGTTTATCTTTCTAACTATTTATGTTGTTTAGAATTCAATACATATCTTATATTTTTAGTCATTGTAAAATTCAATACATATCATGAATGTAAATAGAAAACATTATGTTACCATCTTTATTCTCGATGTGTTTATGATGATTTTGCTGATTACCAATTGTCATAGCTTCTACGAACACCTTTGAAGTCCTTATGTCTGCAAATCAAAAGTCTACAACTTGAAGAATCTCTGAGTTTTTATCTAGAGCTCTGCAGTCACCAGAGCATTTATCGGTAAAATTCATTGCACATGATTTTGGAACTTGCATTGAAAACTATTTGAATGTAATTGTGTTGAATTTAAGACATTTTGCATGTTGCATTGGTGTCGTTTTATTCAATTTTTAATTTTGTTAATTAATTTCATTGTGCGAGTTCAAAATGTTGTTAAGTATTTAAAGATGTGAAATAAATAACTTGTCCTTCATATCATGTATTCTTTAATGTTTTTGACTAATCATTTATGCTTCACTATATTCATATCATTTGAATTCTTAAATTTTCAAACTTATTTGGAACTCCTTTGTCTTATTTTGGGTCTGCATGTTTTTTTAGTCTTTTGTTTCTCACAGTAAACTTATTTTTATATTAATCAATTTTCTTACCTTTTTATGTCAATATTTTCTTTCCATGTGATTTATGTGTAGTTATATGTTTCTATGTAGTAATGTGTGTAAAAATGTATACACAAATTCACCATTTATTTCAGATTGAAATAATAATAAAATGGGTTGTTTGTGATTTTCATTGGTTCTTAGAAGTGACTATTACAACAAGATACAAAAGAGTGGAGCGATGACTATGTGAAGATAAGTGAGTGTGTAAGGTACAAGGAGATCTCAGGGTGAGATATCTGTAATTGCAACTCATTATATTTAATAAAGGAATCTCTTGCGCGTCAAGAGTACTGGACGTAGCCTTCGGTGGACAAGAGAGTGAACCCGTATAAAATACATGCGTACTCTCTTTCCCTTCTCTTGTTATTTATTTATCATTCCTTAGTCAATATTTTTCTGCATATTATTTCCGCTGCACATTAACTTTGATATTGCAGAAAAAATTGGCCATACTTATTGCAACAACTAATTCACCCCCCCCCCCCCTCTTAGTTGCAATCTCAGTCTTACAATTGGCATCAGAGCTATTTTTGAGAAAGTTACTCTCAAAATCTGATCCTACTACAACATGGCCTCAAGATCATTCATAGGAAAAGGATCCAACATAAACAGACCTCCAAGCTTTGTTGGAGAGTGTTACGACTTCTGGAAAATCAGAATGAGGATTTTCATAGAGTCGCAAGACTTGGACATTTGGAATGCTATCGAGGAAGGACCATACGTGCCATTTACCGTTGTCAACAACACAAGAGAGACAAAGTCAAAATCTTCATGGAATGATGAAGATAAGAAGAAGGTGCAATATGATTTGAAAGCAAAGAACATCCTCACATCGGCACTTGGAATAGATGAGTTCTTTAGAGTGTCCAACTGCAAATCCACTAAGGAAATGTGGGACACTTTGGAGACAACTCATGAAGGTACCGAAGAGGTAAAGAGATCGAGACTCAACACTTTATCCCAGGAATACGAAATGTTTCGTATGAAACCTGGAGAGAAGATCTTGGATCTTCAAAAGAGATTCACTCATCTCACCAACCATCTTATTGCACTTGGCAAGGTGCTGTCAAATAGTGTCTTGAACTTAAAAGTTCTAAGGTCACTAACAAGAACATGGCAACCAAAGGTAACGGCTATTTTCGAAAAGAAAAGCCTTTCAAAAATGTCATTGGTTGCTCTGTTTGGTAAGTTGCAGGAACACGAACTCGAATTGAGTCAACTTGATCAACATGAAGAACTAGAGAAGAAGAAGAAGAACATTTCTCTCATGGCAAAAGCTAAGAAATATGATTCATCGGATGATGAAGACGACAAGGAGGAGACTGACGACATGAGCCTCTTCGTCAAAAAGTTCAGCAAGTTCCTAAGAAGGAACAAAGGCGGTAGAACCGGGCAAATAAAGAAATTCTCCAAAAGCAATGAGGTTTCCACTTCAAACCAGAACTTTACATGCTTTGAGTGTCGCAAACCTGGCCACATGAAGATGGACTGACCAAACATCAAGAAGAGTTCTTTCAAAGGAAAGAATGAATTAAAGAATGGACGAAGAGCCTACATCGCTTGGGAAGACAACGACACAAGTTCAGCCTCTGAACCAGAAAGCGAAGAACATGCACATCTCTCTCTCATGGCGTCTCATCACTCAGAAGATGAAGAGGTAAATGAATCTATCCATTTTTCTTCTTCCGAATTACAAACTGCATTTAATGATCTACATGATGAATATATGAAAATGTCTAAAATGTTTCTAAAACAAAAATCTGAATTAGATTCTCTTAGAAACATACATTCATCATCCTCATGTTTAAATTGCATTACTCTTGGCAACAAAGTTTCTACATTGAGTTTTGAACTCAATAAAATGAACAAGAGTAGCAAGAGCTTGAGCAAGATCATTAATGATCAAAGACACTCTACGGATCGAAGAGGTCTTGGCTTTGGAAAAAGGCCCGCTCTTAAGAAACAAAGTAAGTCTATCATAACAGACTTTCGGAAAACATGTATCCATGCATCTACACATAGCAAACACAAATCTAGGATACATGTGCATCAACCTATCTGCTCTTATTGTAAAAATCATGGGCAAACACCAAATACTTGTCATATTAGAAAATATGGTGTTCCCCTAGGATTTTTTAAATGGGTTGAGAAAGGATCTAATCATGTAGGACCCAAAACAAGTTGGGTGCCTAATATAACTTAACCTGTTTTGCAAGTTGATTTGAGCGCCGCCCGCAATTTATGGTACTTGGATAGCGGCTGCTCAAAACATATGACGGGCGATAAAATTAAATCCTCTGTCCTAACTCCAAGGGACAAAGGATATGTCACATATGGTGATAACAACAAAGGAAAAATTCTTGGAGTTGGTAGAATCGGAAAGCCACCCTCAACAACTATTGAAGATGTACTATATGTTGAAGGACTCAAGCACAACCTTCTAAGCATAAGCCAATTATGCGATAAAGGATTCCTTGTCGCATTCTACCCAGATAAGTGCATCATTGAAAGTAAGGATTCTAAAAACTCTAAACTTGTTGGTAAGAGAATGAATAACATATACATGATTGACATAGATTCTGCTTTACCTATAACATGTTTAGTTGCTAATAATAATCATGATGCATGGCTTTGGCATAGGAGAATTGCACATATTCACATGGACCATTTGAATAAGCTAATAAAGAAAGATTTAGTTGTTGGCTTACCCAAAATGAAGTTTGTTAAAGACAAACTATGTAGTGCTTGTCAAAAGGGTAAACAAACAAAAACTTCTTTCAAACCAAAGCATATTGTTTCTTCCGATAGACCATTACAATTGCTTCATATGGATTTATTTGGTCCCTCAAGGACAAAAAGTTTTGGTGGTAATTATTATGCTCTTGTTATAGTAGACGATTTTTCTAGATATACATGAACTCTATTCTTAGTTGATAAGAATGAGGCATTCAAAGCCTTTAGCATCTTTGCTAAAAGAGTTCAAAATGAAAAGTCTCTAAAAATCGCTGCTATACGAAGTGATCATGGGGGAGAATTTCAAAACTCTTCATTTGAAGAATTCTGTGATGATCTTGGGATCAACCACAATTTTTCTGCTCCTAGAACACCACAACAAAATGGTGTTGTAGAGAGAAAGAATCGGTCCTTAGAAGAACTAGCTCGAACAATGTTAAATGAAACTAACCTCCCAAAATATTTCTGGGCTGATGCAGTTAGCACTACTTGTTATGTTTCAAATCGAGTTCTTATAAGACAAATTCTTAAGAAAACCCCCTATGAACTCTTCAAAGGTAGAAAACCAAATATTTCTCATCTACATGTTTTCGGTTGTAAATATTTTGTTTTAAACAATGGTAAGGATAACTTGGGCAAATTTGATGCAAAAGCTGATGAATGAATTTTACTTGGCGATTCTCTCACAAGTAAAGCATATAGAGTCTTTAATTAAAGAACTCTTGCCATGGAAGAATCCATTCATGTTTCATTTGATGAAACCGATCCAGTACTAAAAGATAATGACCTGGCAAGTACTTCTGCTAAAGAAAACACTATTGTTGAAACTACAACTGATGCTGAAGAAGTGGAAATAGATGATAATCTATCTTCTCAAGAAGAGAACATTCACTCAGACCTACCAAAAGAATGGAGAACTCATCGAAGTCATCCTATTGACAACATCATCAGTGATATAAATAAAGGTATAACTACACGAAGAATGTTTGATGCTTGTCTGAACATGGCCTTTGTCTCTCAAATAAAACCATCTAAGATTGATGATGCAATCGAAGATGAACACTGGATTCTTGCTATGCAAGAAGAGTTAAACCAGTTTGAGAGGAATGAAGTTTGGGAACTTGTTCCTAGACCAAAGAACAGGCATGTCATCGGAACTTGTTGGGTATTCAGAAATAAATCTGATAAAAATGGTGTTATTGTTAGAAATAAAGCTAGACTAGTAGCCCAAGGATACAATCAGGAAGAAGGTATAGACTTTGATGAAACCTTTTCTCCGGTTGCTAGACTTGAAGCTATTAGGCTATTACTTGCCTATGCTTGCTCTCTTAATTTTCAGCTATACCAAATGGACGTCAAGAGTGCTTTTCTCAATGGCTACATACAAGAAGAAGTGTTTGTAGAACAACCTCCTGGTTTTGAAGATCACAAACATCCTTCTCATGTCTACAAGTTAAAGAAAGCCTTCTATGGTTTAAAGCAAGCACCACGTGCGTGGTATGATCGTCTGATTAATTTTCTGATAGAAAAAGGTTTTACCAAAGGGAAGGTCGACACTACTCTATTTATAAAGAAAATAAATCATCATACTTTATTAGTTCAAATTTATGTAGATGATATTATTTTCGGTTCTACTAATGAAAGTTTGTGTAGTGACTTTGGCAATATGATGCAAGGAGAATTTGAAATGTCCATGATGGGAAAATTGAACTATTTTCTTGGACTTCAAATTAAACAGCTTGATAACGGAATCTTTGTCAGCCAATCCAAATATTGCAAAGATCTGCTGAAAAATATTTGAAATGAATGAATGCAAGCCTATAGCTACTCCTATGGGATCCAATACATACATTGATACGGATGAAACTGGAAAAAGCATTGAAATGTCAAAGTATCGAGGTATGATCGGATCTCTTTTATATCTAACTGCAAGTAGACCAGATATCATGTTTAGTGTATGTTTGTGTGCACGTTATCAATCTAATCCAAAAGAATCACACTTAGTTGCTGTTAAGAGAATCATGAAATATCTTAAAGGAACAACTGACGTTGGGCTATGGTATCCAAAAGGAAGCATATGTGATTTGGTCGGATATTCAGATTCAGATTTTGCCGGTTGCAAATCTGAGAGGAAAAGTATAAGTGGTACTTGTCACACTTTAGGCAATGCTTTAGTTTCTTGGTCTTGCAAGAAACAAGCATGTGTTGCGCTAAGCACTGCTGAGGCTGAATATACAGCAGCAGGTAGTTGTTGTGCCCAAGTGTTGTGTCTTAAGCAACAATTACGAGATTATGGCTTAGACTTAGGCTGCACTCCGCTGAAATGTGACAATACTAGTGCTATAAACCTCACAAAGAATCCAGTAATGCATTCTAGAACCAAACATATTGATATAAGGCATCACTTCCTTAGGGACCATGTCCAAAAGAAAGATGTGACAGTAGAATTTGTTGATACGCATAACCAACTAGCAGACATTTTCACTAAACCATTGGCTAAAGAACCTTTTTACAAAATTCGACGAGAACTAGGCATACTCGATGAAGCTTACTTGTCCTAACATGTTTAAATGTTTATATATATGCTTCATTGTTTATATCCAATGCCTACTTGATCTTAAATTGTGTGTTTTATGCTTTAATTTTCAAGTTTTTAGAGCCAAAAATCATTTTTAACATCAGTGGAAAAACAATATGTTACAGTAATCGATTACTGTAATGGAGTAATCGATTACAGAGAGACACTGTTTGAAAAATTTTGAATTTTTGAAAGTGGGTAATCGATTACTCACTCAGTGTAATCGATTACTCTATGCAGTTATATATATGAACTGCTGCATTTTTCAGAAATCCACCATTTTTCTCTCTCCTGGAACTCGTGTTCACCCTCTCAATCTCTAAAAACCTCATTTCTACTTCGTTTTGATTGATTTTTGTTGCAAATCACTTTTTCAATTCTAAACACTTCTACACCTTCCAGTTTGTGATTTGTGGCCTCAATCAAAAACCCCCAAATTTCCAAATTCAAAAAAAAACCCTAAACCTTCAAACACCAACAATGGCTTCATCTTCAAAAAGACCACGTTCTTCAAAGTCTAAGCAAGGAGAATCAACTTCCATGGACGCGCCATCTTCACTCCTAAGTACGGTAACATTGGAAACTTTGAGTTTGAAGATTTTCTTTTTCCTTATCTTTTGCGGCAACAAAAACTTTTTGACTTTTGCTGCGAAGCGAACGATATTTATCCTTAGCTTGTTCGCGTATTTTACTGCAACATGAACTTTAGGAAAAATCTTATGACTTCCCATGTTAAGGGAAATGACATTGTTTTGGATATGAAAACCTTTAGTTCTATTTGCTGTGATATACCGATGATAGGTGAAATTACTGGGTTCGGCCTGGTATGTGAATGGGATGATTACGATCGCAAGAAATTCTATCTTTCTATTTGTAGAATTTCTAAGGAGGAAATAGGAAGGCGAAAGCAACAAAGCCTTGGCGAGACTGTTCAGAACATGGATATCCTCTCTACTGGATATCTCACACTGGAAGATCGTTTGATACATTATTTTATTTCTTATGTCATTTTGCCGAAATTTTCAAACCATTCGCAAATAAGTGACATAGAACTCCAATTGATGTATGCTATCAAGTTTAACATCAAGATTAATTGGACTAAGATGATAATGAATCAAATGTGGCATGTTTGCGGCTCCCAAAGTCCGTTGCCCTACGCCATCTTCATTACCAAAATCCTAGAGCATTTCGGCGTACCTTTAGAAGGTGAGACCAAAGTGGCCCTCAATTTTCGCGAAAGCAAGGTTGATATTGAGGTTGTCCACAAGATGGGATTCGTTATAGATCCTGTCACTCGTCGAACCTACAAACATCGTACCGACCGCCAACCTGCTCCTACCGACGAACCATAACCTACTGCTGCACCAAACCAGCTTGAGTCTCATGCTCAATCCTCTTCGTCTGCTGCTATGCCCACTAATCAGATGATTATGGATGAATTGGTTTCTCTTCGAAGCTACATCACCACAAGGATGGATGCTTTCGATACTCAGAGTCACCAAATCCAATACGAACTTCATTGTCTTTCTTCGAGGCTAAGCAACATGGATATTGATGAAGATAGTTCCGAGCCCGAGTCTTAGATTACTTTGTCTAGGTCTCTGATTTTGTAATGTCTATGGCTGTGCATTTTCCATGAGCTTTTGAACTTTGTTTGGATTTTATTTTATTTTCTACTATTCTGGATTTTGTATGAACATCTTTATTTTCGTAATTATGCAATGATGTTTATGTTTCATACATGGGGTTATTGTCTTATATATATATATATGCTTTTATATTGTTACTTGAACTTTCATATACTATGAACTATTGTATGATAAGCTCTACAAATGTCTATTGTGCTAGACTCTTGGCTTTTCTTCTTTTTGATGAAGTCAAAAGGGGGAGAAAAGTTAGGAGAAATGTATTTTCTGTCAATATTCTTTCAGGCACATAATTCCAAACGAAAGGGGGAGCATACATGCATACATATAGGGGGAGCATACTCAAGACAAGTCAAGATATATCATCAAGTATGCTGCTCTCAGAAAATTACACTTTCAAGAAGACATTGGTTTGTCATCATCAAGATATATTGTTTTGTTGGTTATGTCCTCCATAACTTTATTTGCAATACTATATACAACTATTTGTTTATGGGCCAATTCTATCATTGTATAGCAAGAGTTTTTTAATCACTTTCTGTGACATCATCACTAATGATCTGAGTTTTTTTTAATATGCTTAGGTTTACTTCGTCTTCATTACTGGGTTTCCAACTACCTTTATTCACACTTACTCATTCAGTCAAAGGTATGTTTTTCATGTTTTTGATGTTAACGTTTATTTTGATGTTTACTATGGATTTTAGGTTCTATTTGCTAATTTTTAGTTCAACCTTTATTAACAATGTAACATTTTTTTGGGTATTTTCTGTTGGATGAAGTTTGTTTATTCTTTGAGTTCAAGATAACATTTTTTGTATGAGTTTAAGATAATATTTTTTGTATGAGTTGAAAATAAGATTTTCACCGCTAGACACCGGAACTACCATCGTTGGCACTGCCACTTAGCCATCATAATACTCATGTTAGTCATTTTGATATAACTATCTTATCATTTTAAAAAAAATGATTTATATCTTAAAAAATAAACTCATAACTTTAATGGGTAAACTCATAACTATCTTAGCCATCATAATACTCATGTTATTCAAGAGTATATTTTTATTGTATATTATATCATTTTCTAACTATTTTATTTAAGACTTTCAACTTTGACTAGAAAATTCATTGAAGACATCAAGTATATTTATTTAATGATTATTTTCACATGTAGTGAAAGGAAAAGTTTATTTTCACCATTTAACCATGGGGCTTTATTTGCTATAGATTAGTTTTTATTTTATTTATTTTTCATAGATTCAGTTTTTTTTGTTCTACATTACTTTGTTGGTTTTTTAAAGTGTCATCATTATAACATTACAATTGTAACTTTGTAATAATATCATTTTATAACATTAGACTTAAAAAATAGAATGTTAACCCTAGAATTGTAACCAACAGAATTTATAACTTTTAATATGTATATGTGTGATTTTAAATTTTCCTAGTTCTAGAAGTTGTAACACCCAAAATTTACCCTCTTTGAAATGAGGCAACATTCCTGAAGAAAGGGGGCATACTGCTAGGTTCTCGCTTGAGCGAGACAGTCTCACCCAAGCGAGAGACCCAGTATTTTAGTTTATGGAATTCTGGGAATCTCGCCCAAGCGAGAAAGTGGTCGCTTGAGTGAGAGAAAGCTTGGGCAGGCTGTGAGATTCTCGCTTGAGCGAGAGAATCTCGCCCAGGAGAGAAGGTCCGTGTTTTGAAACTTAAAATATTGTGGGCTTCTCGCTCAAGCGAGATATTCTCGCCTGGGCGAGAGTGCCCAGCTATAAAAGAAAAGAAAGGGTTTCACAAACCCTAATCTTCATTTTCTTTTCTCCCCTTTCACTCCCGGCGGCTCCCCATGGATTCCGACTCTTTCCTCCACTAAACCTCAAAAACACATCAAAATCTCTTCCTCTTGCTTCTTAATGGAAGATTGGAGAGCTTTGGAGATGAAAAAGCAACATTGGAGGTTGAAGGGGATGGAGGTAGATGGAGCTCTTCGTGGATCCACGGAGCTTACGCAACCTAAGGTGAGGGAGAAGACCATTGTGGTCTTAGAGTAGTTCATTAGAGTCATCATCTCCGATTTCCCTCAAGAATCGGAGCATATTAACGGATAGAAACTCTCTTGGGAGTTTGTGGTCCATGTGAGAGTCTTTATTTTACATGAGGATATATTAGCCATAAAAGTGGAGATATATGTGTGGGAAAAATCGTTTATTTGAGTAAAATGCTATATGCTCATTTATGGTAATACACCGTCATTAAAGATGGTTCTAACGTTAATGTGTATATGATGAAGGATATGTTATGCGTGGTTTGTTTATGATAATGGTTATGTTTTGTGATAATGACGGTGTGAGAGTTATTTATGGTTATAAACATGTATGGGTGTATTTGTAACAATGAATGTGTGATGAGATGTTAGTGTGTTAAAATGGACATGAGTATGTTTTTCTAAATGAGTATGTTGTGAGTTGTTGGTTGTTATAAACCTATATGGGTGTCCGTGTAATGATGAATGTGTGATGAGCTGTCAAGGTGTTAAAATGGATAAGGGTATATTTGTGACAATGAAGGTGTTGTGTGTTATTTTATGGTGATAAAATAATGAGATGTCTTGTGTTGATTGTGTATGACATGGATGTGAGTATAATGTGGAAACTAGACATGCCCGATGTGGTATGGGGAATAACTAGACCTGCCTGATGTGGTATGGAGAAATAACTAGACCTGCCCGATGTGGTATGGGGAATTAACTAGACCTGCCCGATGTGGTATGGAGAAATAACTAGACCTGCCCGATGTGGTATGGAGAAATAACTAGACCTGCCCGATGTGATATAGGGAATTAACTAGACCTACCCGATGTGGTATGGAGAATTAACTAGACTAGCCCGATGTGGTATGGAGAAATAACTAGACATGTCCGATGTGGTATGGAGAATTAACTAGACCTGCCCAATGTCGTATGGAGAAATAACTAGACCTGCCCGATGTGGTATGGAGAAATAACTAGACCTGCCCGATGTGGTATGGAGAATTAACTAGACTTGCCCGATGTGGTATGGAGAAATAACTAGACCTGCCCGATGTGGTATGGAGAAATAACTAGACCTGCTCGATGTGGTATGGAGAATTAACTAGACCTGCCCGATGTGGTATGGCGAATAACTAGACATGCCCGATGTGGTATGCATAAATAACTAGACCTGCCCGATGTGGTATGGAGAAATAACTAGACCTGCCCGATGTGGTATGGTGAATAACTAGACCTGACCGATATGGTATGGAGAATTAACTAGACCTGCCCGATGAGGTAAGGGGAATAACTAGACATGCCCGATGTGGTATGGAGAAATGACTAGACCTGCCCGATGTGGTATGGAGGAATTACTCGACCTACCCGATGTGGTATGAGGATTAACTAGAGCTACCCGATGTGGTAGAAGATTATTTGTACGGTGCATAATTGTTGAAAGAGATCAAGGGTAAATTACTACGGAATGTGAATGATGTGAAAAGTGTATATTCGGAATGAAAATCATATGCATGCCATATGATATATATTATGGGATATATATCTTATAGGGTGAATATGAATGATGAGAAATGAGTATGTTTGGATGAATAAAATATGCACACTATAACATATATATATTATGGGATATATGTGTACTATATGGTGAATATGGATAATGTGAGATGAGTAAAATATGCACACTATAGAACATATATATTATGGAATGTATGTGTACTATAAGGTGAATATGGATAATATGTGATGAATAAATATGCACACTATAGAACACATATAGTATGGGATATATGTGTACTATAGGGTGAATATGGATAATATGTGTTGATTGGTATATGTTTATCATGATTGATGTTAGATGTGTGTGGTTTTATTACTTTAAAGTTATTACTCCATGTAAATTCATGCTACGGTCGCCGTAGTTGGTTCTTACTCTCTCTGTCTTTCCTTGTATGTGTTGTATATTTGAGTTCAGGTTGTGGAGGTAACGCATTGGACGCTTGCGGAGAAGAGTATATGATAGAGTAGTGTTTTATGTAATTGACATATTATATGAAAAACGTTTGTAATATGAGAACCTTGTTGGTTTCCATCTTTTGTATAATGGAACTTCTCCTAAAGTGTATAATGAAGTTGATTTAATATTTGTAATTAAAAGTGTCCTTTGTTAAAGGGTAATTGTTTAGATTTTGTATTTGAAATGAAGTGGAATGACATGCTTTTGAAATGAAATGTATTTGGAATATTTTCGCCTCGTAATTTATAAATGTTTCCACTCAAGTTTCCGAACCGTTCAAGTAATGTCTTTCACAAGTAATCACTTCATTTTCATGGATAAGGTTTTAAAAAAAAAAATTGGATTATGAAAATCGGGTCCTTACAGAAGTGACCAATTATATTTTTAAGCTAAGAAATGTTTTGATATGATTACACTTAAAAATAGAATAATAACCTTAAGAATATAGTTAATTTCAATATTAATACAATTTCATTCAAAGTTATTTTTGATACCTTAATTTTAGGCAATACTCAATATAAATTTATATTCAAATATTGTTTAATTCTAAAATAAGTAATAGGAAATATGTATAACTCATAATAAATATGTATTCCTTAATTTTAAACAATGCTCATTATAGATATATTTTGTATAGAGTTTAGATTTAATTCTAATATTGCAATTTTACTATTGCTAGTAACCATAAGAAATATAAAATAAAAAAAATATTAATAATTTTCTATTTGAATAGTAACAATAGTAACTGTTTTGAATTTTATTTGTTTGTAGTTATTTTAGAGTTAAATAATAGTAATGTGTATAATATGTTTCTTTTCGGTAAGTTTTGCTTGGGTCGGTGATAATCACAAGTGTTTTACCATAAGTATCTAACAAATAAATTTGTTGTATTTAGTACCAACAGATGCATTGGCTCCATACAGAGCAGTATTTACTAATATGCAAAACGTCTCAAAGATAGTTATTGATATTAAAATTAATTTTAAATATTCATATTTATGATTTTATGAATTCATAATATTAAAAAGAGAATAATGTATCTCCTCTTACCACCAGGAGATAACTTACCTCCTCTGGCCATTAAAAGAATGACATGTGTATTGTTTTGTTTAGTTTTAGAAATATTTTTTTGCAGAAAATGATTAAATGATACACATGTCACAATTTTAGTGGTTGGAGGAGATAACTTATCTCCTTATATTAGGAGATACATTATTCTCTATTAAAAATATCAAATCCTTAGTATAAAACATAATCAGTCTCAATCTAAAATAAATATAGTAATATTATTATTTTTATTGAACTTACTGAATAATAGAATTGTGATAAAGCCTCTAA
This sequence comes from Lupinus albus, assembly GCA_009771035.1. Taxonomy (NCBI): domain Eukaryota; kingdom Viridiplantae; phylum Streptophyta; class Magnoliopsida; order Fabales; family Fabaceae; genus Lupinus; species Lupinus albus. Next base: position 14,087,878 of record CM020007.1, on the reverse strand, counting down.
AATATCACAATATATCATTGACCTTTATAGAGAAAAAACAATATATTAGGCTTAAAAAATCATATCTTTGGTTTAATTTAATTATGATAATTAAATTGATTCTTCTACATTTTTTTTTATTAAAATCAAACATAAGATATAAAAAGTTGTGTGTAGTGTAACACATATTTGATATAGAGTTTAGTTTTAATTCTAATGTTGTAATGTTTATTTGTTTGTAGTTATTTTAAAGTCAAATGATAATATGTATTTTGAAAATAATTTTATTTTAGAATCATATAATAATGTGTTATAATTTTATTGATGAATTTTTAATTATTATGATAATGATGTGTTTCTCAATATTTTATAAAGTTCGATGCTCAAATAGAGTAATACAAAATATACTAAATGTATTTTTCTATCTTTATCCTACAGAAAAAATATGTACAAGTATTTTTTATATAATATATAGTAAAATGTCATAGTTATATTTCAATACAATTTCAATCAATATTATTTATTAATAACATTAAATTAAAACAACGAAAATATTAAGTCAAATATGTTTATTATAAATGTTAGAGTTTATATTATAAAAAATAATGTAAACAATAATAATAAATTTCATAATTAAACATTTATTTATTAACGTTATTGATATTAAAATTAATTTTAAATATTCAGATTATATGAATTCATAATAATAAAAATACCAAATCTATGGTATAAAACATAATGAGTCTCAATCTAAAATAAAGATAGTAATATTATTATTTTATTGAAGTTACTGAGTAATGTAATTATGATAAATATAATAATATTGTGTCTATTGAGGATAATATTCTTCCAAATAATAAAAATGAAACTTCAATTTTTTTGAACGTCTTTTTTTGTAATAAAGCATCTAAAAAATTACAATGTAAGATTGACAAAGTTATATGCATTATAACACATATTTGATTTATATTTAGTTTGAATTATTTTTTATTCCTTAATTTAGGTTAGATGTGTCAAAATGGGCCAGCCCAACCGGGCCTGCCCGCCAAAGCCCGAAATTTTATAGGGTTTGGGTATCATATTATGTACTTTTCATTGAATCCAGGTTTTTTAGCCCGGCCCAACCCGACTATATTAAAATCGGGTTCGGGCTAGGCTTACTCGGGCGGATTCGGCCTACTCGTTTTTCTTTATTTATTTTTATTTTTTAGGGACTTTTAGCTTGATAATTAGTTTTGGGTGAAAATTATTTTACAAAATAACTTATAATAACAAGTATAGAATAGATATTGTGATATAAATTACAATAATTTTATAAAGTTAAACATTATCATATTTTTCCTATTTTACATAATATCATTTTAAGCATAATAAAAAAATAGTATATCAAATCAAATGAGAATACATTAAACCATATAAATCTCACTTTTTTTTCTTAATTGTGTATTTAATCAGAATTAACTTCTACAACAAAAACATAATGAAGAAAATAACTTTTACGACAAAACTAAAAGACAACGTAAATGTTTACAATAGAGAGTTTCTTATATTATTGTGAACAAATCAAAATTAATTAATATACATTGATTCTTATATTATTTGGACTTGTGTTCACAATATCTAATTTTGTTTAACTTAATTATATTTATCACACTTTTGCTTAAAATATCATACTAATTTCTTGTATAGAGGTAGTGAGTGTAATTATTTATAAATTAGATGTGATTTACATATGTATAAAAAATAGATAGAAAATAGATGTGTGATTTATATAATTTGAAAAGTAAAAGGTGAGAATATACTTTTCTCCTATTATAATATTCAATCTACTCATATGCATTAAATGCAAGTTTTTTTGGAAAGAGAAATTTTGCTACATAAATTACTTATTGACAAATTCACGTATAAAAAAGGAAAATGATATATCCTCATACTAAATTTTCCTACTAATCCTCCTACCCACAAAAAAGTGACATATGTTACAAAGTGATACTTTATTTATTAGTGATTGATTTACAAGTGACATATGTCACTTTTTTGTGGGTATGAGGATTAGTAAGAGGATTTAGTAGGAGGATATAACATTACTTTTTTTAAATTTACTTCACATCTTAGCCATCAATTCTAGGAAATTCAATGGTTTAGATTTACTCACTAATTCAAACCATTGGATTTTCATAGAATTGATGACTAAGATGAAGGGTAAGTTTAAAAAACTTACTCTTGAAATAAATGGATCTCTCCTCTTGAATTTGTATAGAAATCTTTGTTAAGAGTATAGAAAAAGATACTGAGAAGAAAAGAAGAGTTTGGTTAATGAAAAGAACTACCTATACAAGGCTCAAAAACAGAAAATAATAAAGTTTAATAACGGGAATATATAGGTTGTCTCAAAAAGTGTATTATTAGATAGAACATTTGTTATAATTAGTTAGAAAAATACTTAATTATAATTTTTTTTATTCAATCTTAACAAATAATAACAATCTAATGCATTACACTGATGAGCCCAAAAAGACTTTCTAACAAAGAATACATGTGTTGAGAGCACTATTACTATTTGGAATAATGGTTGATTTTTTGAGTGAGTGCTAAAAGTGGATTTTTTAAATTATTATTAAATCAAAATAAATATAAATGGAAGAACATTGTTATTTCTGTATAACTTGGTCTAACGAATATCATTACATGAAGTAATGAATCTCCATTAATGGAGAGACAAGTGATGTATAAAACAAGATAAAAAAGAAAATGAAAAGACAATTATATATTCCTATTTAACATGTAATGATATTTTCATCCTTAAAGCTAGCGTAAAAATATAACTTAGTCTCTCCATTAATGACGATGATACCTACTCCATTACAAGGTGTTTACTCTCTTGTTCTGCAATCATATTTACCTACTTTTGTTTAGTTTTATCTTCATATACGTGTAGTTCTAGAGGGGAAATTTTTCAATGGCAAGTCCTACTAATGTTGTTGGATTTCATATATTATAATTTTATTAGTTGTTGCTAACTACGTTTATTAACATATATCTAATCATTTTTATGGGTTAAAACATACATTCAATGATTATCAATGAAGTTATTTACTCATTAAAAAACTTCCATTTATTTTCATATAAGCAATACCATTTTTTAATCATTATAATTAATGAATAAATGAAAATAATAGGACTATTTTTAATTTTTCACTAATAAAATACTAAAAACAGAGAAAATAGTTAACACACTGATAATATAAAAGTATAAGAGTTTTTTACATTATTTATATGTTAATTATTATTCACAATTAAATAAAAGTATTACCATTGTGTAAAAAAAATCTTCATAATACATGAGTATTAAACTCAAAAAAACACTATACATGTCAAAATGTAAACACGTCTAATTATAGAATTTTGGTAACAATGACACCATTTTTTGGAAACAATATATTCTCATTTTTACATGTTCTGATTTTTTTTCCAATTAATTAAATAATTCCAGAAACAGAATTATGTTATGGTAAACCAAATCCATATATTGGGAAGATAATATGTGTTTTTTCAATGTGGAAGAGGTTTGTTAAGAATATGGATCTCTTTGCGATACTCGAACAAGAGTTGACCTTGGATCATCTTGAATCGCTTTGGCTTTGGGTGAATACCTGAAAAAAGACTTTGACGCTCAATTCAATATAAAGGTCTACTATAGATAGAGAAAGTAGAGTGACACTCTATGAGAGTAAGTATCTCTCCCTTGTGGATGGTTCTCTCTATTTATAGAGAGGTAGAGTGAGATGTACTCTAAGGTAAGTGTTTTAATCATAACATGTCGTCTTATTTTACTTTTGCTCGAACTATTATTACTATGTGTGTGGCTTCTTATCCTTGTCGAATGGATGAGAACTTGCACTGGGCATCACCGTTTATCCTTTGGCATGCATGAGGGTTTTTCAACTTTGAAGGTACTAGCTCGACCATGTCTTGTCGTTATCATTTTTCCCACAACTAGATCGGCCAACCAGACATGATCGACGGTCGTGTGTTAATGTTTGAGACCTCTATTCATGTGCATACCGTTAGATTTGTACTTAATGGTTTTTGAACGGTCATAATAGGTTTATGAGGCGACCTTAAAAATGAAACTTCTACCAACAACAGAGATGTTTTTGACCTAGTTGTTCGTCTGAAACAAACTCCATGGCTTTCCACAACTCTCTAGTTAGAGGAAAAATTTAATGCTCTCAACTGTTTTAAGATTCCAGATCCAGGTTAAGGATGTGTCTGTACTTTAATTATTTAAATTATAATACATAAGTATTCAAAATTACATAGGCACAATTACAACAATTTAATTATTTAAAATATTAAAAATGTAAGGGGAATAATATAAATATCAGTTTATATCATATAGAAAATAAACACCTTGATCTTTGTACTTTTTCTTCATTCCATTAAAAATTATATTCAAATATTTTTTTATTATAAATGTCCATTTGGAACTTTTATTTGTTCTAAATGCTACAACTAATATTATAAATATTATCAATTACATAATGGCAATTATAACAATTCAATACTTATATTATTAAAAATGTAAAAAAAAAATATAAAAGCATATATTATTTTTACATTATAGACATAATAACACTTTGATTTTTTTTTCATTTTTCTTAATGACATTAAAAATTATATTTAAATAACATTTTACAGAACAAGGGCATTTTGTTAAATATACAATCTATTCCCAGTGATAAGTTATTCCCCAGAATTCTAATTGCTTACAAAACATGTTTTGGAAGATACCCAACAATAACATTTTTGGTAATAACATCTCATGTTATGTGATTCTGAATCTAGAACTCTGCACTTTGCATGCATCATATGATAAAACTACCAGAAATGACATACATGTATTCCATTCAATATTTTTCCAAACAGGTTAATCATGTTGCTCTCTTCATATTCCTAAATGGATAATTTTTAATGCTTAAAACATCAAAATGGTGAAAGACACAAGCACATTACAGCCACAACTGAGAAGCCAGATGAAGAAAAATAAAAAGAAAAACCTGCTATGTTTGTTGATACCAGAAAATAGTCCACAAAAGCACAATTTTCTACATCAATAACTTGAGATCTCAACTTTGCTTGCTGGGCCTCGGAGCTCCGAAGTAGTTGGTTATCAATCCCATTATAGAAAACCTGAAGTTCAGAGTTAATTAATAGATCAAGGTAACAATTTTGATAGTGAAATACAATACATGATACATTTCATGTTTACATAAAGGCGAAGAAATGAAGAAAAATAAAGTACAAGGATCACCGTTAATATGAATCATGTGTATGATTAATGGAACATCCAAGATTAACATCACTTTTGGAGAAAGCTAGAATTGACTTTAGTATGCTTCTAAGTTACCTTTTCTATTATAGAATGTATCTAAACCTCAGAGACATTCATCAATTATCATCAATAAATAAGCATAATGTTCACAATTTACAGAAAATATATTCATCAACATAATGAAAGTATATCCTAATATATTCTTACCTCTATGTCCGAATGTGAAGGAAAAAATATTTAGTACAATTAAAAGAAATCTCAAGACTCTCGTCCCCATAAAATACAATTCAAAAACAGCTTCACTAAATTACTGTCTATAAAAGGATCAAACGATGCAATGACAATATTGCATTTGCACAACTGCATCACCACATTAAAAAGGCTGTGACATGACTGCAACGCAAGTACTGCATCAACTGCTATGTTGCAACTTTTGTTTAATAAAATTTCAAGGTTGCTAATGCTAGTTATAAAAAACTGCAGCCATAGGCTGCAACCAGCATCACAATGCCCACAACTGCAGTAACACCAACTTCAGTTTTAAACCATGATGTGTGTAGAGGAATTAAGTGTCACTGGTGTCAGAAATTACATGTTTGGAGAATAGAATAGAAAATTTTTTTATATATTCAACCCACACTTGTATAAAGCAAATAGTGAATTACATGTAAGCACTGGGGTGTTAAACCTTGCAACTGTTTCATGATTTGAAACCATAACCTTCTTTTAAGTCTTGCCTTACTTACCCTAATGTTTGAGACAAATATAGAGTATAGAAGAATGTAAATGAAAAGAAGAAAGACTTACATAATGGCCATCATAACTTGTTTGAGATCATTTTCGATATTCCTCATATTAGCAATGGATTGTGCACAGAACACGAGAGCCAACCAAGAGCATAACTTGTACTGATTTTTTTTAATTAATTTATTCAAACAATAATAGAAGGTTAGTGTAATGAAAACTACAGATCCATTTCAAACAAAGATAGAAATGAGATGCTACGAACCTTGAACATCACGCCGGCGATGCCGAACACCACGGCGATGAAACCTGCATAATCGATCGGAAGGTCTTGCGGGGAAACTGGTGGCGCCACGTATGGCTTCGCCGCCGATGGCTGACGTGGATCGTTGCCTTGCGATGACATGACCTATCTCTCTCTCTCTCTCTGCTTTCGTGTCGAGATCCGCACACATAAATTGTGATACGTTTTATTATAACTTAAAAACAATACAAAATATTTTAGTATTTTAGAAGACCCTATAGTAGGTTTGGCTTATTTAAAAACTACTATTTTTATTTAACAGATAATAATTTATTATGTACATAATAAATCTTGAAGTTAATTGGTTCATCATTTGGTTGCAAAAAGAAAATAAGATTGGAGAAATAGATGAGAAAGAAAGTCAGGAGTAAGAGAAAGAAGATAAATAAAATAGGGGGGAAAATGTTTTATTATTAATTAAAAATAAAGGTTATAATTTTAAATTGTAAAATTTATTATATATATTTTATTATATTTTCAATTGTTTTTTATTAACATTTTTTATATCGGAAAGAGTTACTTTATGTATGTTACTAGTGTTTAAAACCAAGAAATAGAGAGAAAATTTGAAGGATACATTTGTCATTTCATATAAAATTATCATTTTTTCTCCACTTTCTCTCCAATTTAGAAGATAAAGAAATTATAATGGGTCCCACACCTTTTTTCTTCTTTCCTCTCTTTCTCTCTTCACAACCAAAGAGGATAAATCCTCTCTTTCTCTTCAATTTATCTCTCCACTCAATTTCTTTCCCACCAAATGAAGGCTTAGTTTGTTATCCTAGAAATCATTAGTCTTAAGCCCATGTCATAAAGGTAGATGCCAGATGTTAAAAAATATTATTTTAATTAATATAATGTAAATTCTAATAATATTTGTTACAAATTTAACTGAATATAGATTTCAAAGTCATGAAATACATTTGTGATAATTTTTCATTTTCTTATCATTCTTCTATAAAACCCAACTGATAAGTAGATCACTAGGTGAGTTTTATATAGAAAAGAAGAGAAGAAAAACTTAACTTTTGGTCATTCCATTTCCATTAATATAGCTGCTAAAAAAGAAGTAAAACATGGGAGTTGAGTGATTTAGTAACCCAATTTTATCAGAGGCGAAATTCCAAGATCAACAAGTCATGTTTTGGGGTGTGGCATCTCGAAAGTGCATTTTACACTTTTGGCCATTGAAAATAATGTATGATTGAAATCATTATTCAACAATTAAAAAATCTCCATTAGCATTAAGTCCAGATTCATGCCTTATTATTTTTTTGAAACACCTATCACAACAATTCAAGTTTTTCAATCAGAACTTCAAAAAAAATAGCAGTTATAATACTTGATCAATAATAAAATAGCATAACAGTTTAAAATATGACTTGTCACCTCTTTCTCTACAAATTCTTCAGGAAAATAAATACATTTACTGTGCTACATACACACATTATTTAGGACCCCCAAATTTGTTATTTTCAATTTGAAGGGGCAAAAAAAATGCGACCTAGCGAGTGAACGAGGCTCCTGCCTAGTAGGGCCTACTATTACAATAAGGCTCAGTTTCATTTGGAAAAACAACATTGATAAGATTAGTTAGAAAAGAATATAGGAGGCTAACTTCATTTGGGAAATCAACAAATGAGTAATAGCTCAATCTAAAGCTCGAATGACTGCATCAACAACTTCTTGGGTAGTGCTTGTCCCTCCAAGATCCTTTGTCCGGTATTTGCCCTCTAGAATGACTCCTTCAACAGCAGTTTCCAATCGATCGGCGAATGCAGGAAACTGGAGATGCCTAAGCATCATAGCTGATGAGAGAAGAAGCGCAACTGGGTTGGCTTTCTGTTGTTCAATAATTTTATCACTACCAACATTTCCTGCTGAAGCACCTTGCTCAAACACAGCATGCTCAGCCCCAACATTACCTACAAGCATGGCAATCACGGTTTGTGATTTAAAGAAATAAATATGCCATAATAATTTTTCTCAACAATTACATCTACGATCTACCTACCCAGGTCTCTTTTTGCCCCGACCCCCCAAAATAAAAAAAAACACAATGTGTGGATATGTTATTTATGTCGAAAACAGCTTAACAATTAAACGTTTTCGAAGAGCTTCAGAAAAACGTGATTATTTCTCATGATTTAAGCTGAAGAAAACATGCACCAGCTGCTGCCATTAAAACCAGCTTGATGTCATCTTAGCTTCGTCTTCTATTCTTGATTCCTCTCTACAATAATACTGCTACTCAGTGATTTAAATTGCGGACCGCATCACCTGATGGGCCGCAATATTGCAGTTGCAGTGGCCACTGGCCCGCTGCAACCGCATCACACCGCAATTACAGTGTGACTCCGAATCACAATGATGCGGCCGCATTGGACCGCATCAGACCGCATCGGACCGCATCAGATTCAAAAATAATGTTTTAATCGCAAAATAATTCACATCGCCGCAATCACAATAACCGCAATTTAATACACTGCTGCCACTGCTACCATTACAGCCACTTCTTTCTCTACTTCACAGATTCACTACTATTTTTGGCTGTAACCAAGAGGAAACAAACCAACACAAGGGAATGGATTAGCAGCTGCACCATCCATTAAAATCTGCCCACACCCGAAAAAGGAGGCAAATAAAAGTTGGGGAGACCAACATCTTTAGAGTGTGCTTAACCACTCCACTCCCTTCACTAAAAGTGTTACAATTCAGACTACCGAGTAGCAACTTCAACATGTTCCAGATGTTTTCTACAATCCATGCCCAAAGATGAGATGGCAACCTCCACAAGCTGATATCAGTTATCACCACCTTATATTTCCGTTTTCACCTCTATCAACAACTACAATACCCCCACAATGACCCAACAACAGCTTCTGTCTCCAGTTGGTATGGAGGTAGAAAATTAACTTCTGGCTAGATACAAGTCTTATATAATCCAGTCTACTTCAGTAAAATGTTTTTATATGAAAAGATTTTCAATGCATAAAAATGTTCCCCAGAGTAACCATGTAGACAAGCACAAGATTAATAAATTGAGCCTAGTCCTACAAGTGCTGAACATTTAGTCACACATCTGACAACGACATTATGGAAGTGAGTGAGTAGACAAAAAGCAAAGAGGAAACATACTTAAGTGACAGCTCTAAAGTTGCAACATATAGTAATAACTAAATAATCATACCTCCTGGCATGACTCCAGTGCCTCCAGCAATGCCTGCTGCAGTATTTGCAACTAGATTTCCGTAAAGATTGGGGGTTACCTAGCAAGTGGAAATAGCATGCATGAGCTTCAAATTTCCTTTTTTTTTTTACAGAAAATGGGAAGTAAATTACAAACACGAGTAATTTGCAAGAGAGAACCATCAGAATTACAGTTTAAATTAGTGGTTCACACTTGTAAATAGAAAAGATGACCAATAAAATTTATCCTTCAATATTCCATGGAAGTACATCAACATGCCTTAAGGGTATGTTTGGATGGAGAAGTTTAGAGCAAAAGGGAGACGTTTTAAAATTATTAAATGTTTAAACCAATAAATGAATAAAAGGGATGGTTGGAAGTTAGATGATAGTCTCTCATTTTATTCCTATCATTAAGAAGAAGAAAAATATTTCTTTCTCCTTTCCCAAACACTCCTCCATCTGAAGTCCAAACATACCCCCAAAGATCAACTAGTGCTACCGCACACCATTCATTATTACAAATCCCTACTTTATCCATCTCCACAGGGACAAGGGAGATAAGTAAATATTTATTTCAAATGTATCAAGGCTATCCAAACCTTACTCCAATTACATTTTACTCAACTATTAAATAAAATACTCATCCTCTTCAAATATTCCAAAATAAGTTAACTATTTTATTAGAACTCAACCTTTATTTTTGTCGATTTGATCCTTATGTTTCAAACAGTAATCAATCTAGCCTTCCATCATACTTCCGCTAGTCTCATTAAAAAAAGTGATGACATGTCACTAACCATTGATGTCATGTCATCATCACCATATCAGCAGCATCACCATTCACCACCATTAGGGGCATATCATCACTTCCAAAGGGGTTATGACAGAATCATTACAGGGGACCACATTGGTTGAAGGTTTAAAACTTAAGGGACCAATTTGGCAAAAATAAATCACTGGGGACCAAATTGATTTTTTTAAAGATAACAGACTAAAATGCAATGTTTGCCTATATCATACTAATCCTCTAACATAATTAGAAATAATATCAATGATTATCAGATGCTATCAGTATCAATGTTTCCAACTTCCAAGACAATGTGCTAAAATAATATTCCTTCCCTTTTTCCCACATTTCCAATAATCCTTAATGGCCATAACCACATTACGAAACATCTCAAACCCTGGCTTTTATTTTTTCCATCAAACCTTAAAATACCCTTTTGATTGAACCAACTGTGAAAACGCCTTAGCAAAAATAGAGCATTATTTTTCGAAAACATCTTAGCTTTTATTATAATCCCCACTGTATATTCTGCCACTACTCATTACTCAGTTGATTTCTCCAGTAGAAGTAAATAATTGAAAAAGAAAGGGGGCAAACTTAAAGCACACTTCCCTAACAAAAAGAATATATAGAGATACAATGGATTCACATTTAAATCAAAGACTTGTTTTTCTTCATAATAAACTGGGAAGAGTATGTTTTAATAATCATGCAAATCAAACAAGAGTAAATCTAGTAATCTACATGTGTAGACCACAAAAATATATTAAACAAAAGTGACTAAATAGCTGGGAACCAGGATTTAATAGTAAATTTGCATACCATGACATCAAACTGCTCGGGCTTTGAAACAAGCTGCATGCAGCAGTTATCCACAATAATTTCATTATACTTGATTCCAGGATACTTTGTAGCAACCTCTCGACAAGATTCCAAGAATAAACCATCTGCAAGCTTCATAATATTTGCTTTGTGCACAGCAGTCACTTTCTTTCTGTTATTTAAGTAAGCATACTCAAATGCATATTTAGCAATACGCTCTGAACAGAACTTCGTTATTACCTAGCAAAATGTTCGGATAAACACCAAACATAAACCCTACAACATCAGTATCAAGGTGATAACTCCATGATAAGTATACACTAAAGTAACAGGGAGGAAAACAAAATTAAACAAGAAAAATAACTTTCCTATAAAAAGAATAGCCCTATAGAAACCATAAGATATCTGGAGTACAATCAACTAGACCTTAGAGTAGTAGACAAAGCATCAACATTGTGTGGCAGCATGCAGCCGCACACATAGTGCAAAGCCTCATACAGAATAAAAGTGTATATATATATAGAGAGAGAGAGAGATGCATACACATTTCACTGGAAGATAATAGAATATCACAAGAGAAGAGGTTAAGAAATCCTCACAAAGAAAAAAGGATAGAGGAACAGCTATGCAGGAGGTAGAGCAATGCAACAAAGCATGCCAATCTCTTTGCAAGTCTACCACAGAAACTTAACACACAAAAAAGTAACCCTTTCTCAAACAAAATCTAAAGACAAAGAATCTCTAAAAATTCTATATGATTTCTTTCTAGCCATACACACACCAGATAATAGAAAAAACTGCACACCGGCACACCGCCACAAAAATATTGGCATCTATCCGAGAACCAAAACCTCTAATCAGGTAAGGAGGAAAAGGAAAGAACGTAGCTCCATAAGGCTAGTCCAAGATTCATCACAGAGCGAACAATCTGTGCAAATGATGTCTTGCTGCCGGGCAAAGGAGAAAAAAGGTGAGACACCGTTTATGAATCCAAGCCACACATAATGCACATGTTTGAAGAAGAAGACTGATCAGATAATCAAGGAGGATTAACTTAAAAACAAATCTGATCTAGAAGAAAGCAAGTCTGAAGATCAACTAAAGCTGGGAGCTAATCTAAAGCCTGAAGACTTGCTACATCCGCTGAAGGAAAGATGTCACTGTCAAAGGAATGCATCTGCTGAGATAAGCATTTAAAGTTGAAGAGTGAAGACACAAGTGTTCAATTCACAAACCAGCCATTTAATTAAACTATTTTTTTACTCACAAGCCTCACAATGTTCAATTCACAATCAAAGCCATCATCAAAATCAGTCATGAAACCTCTAAAACGAAAAGGGAAAATTGCAGACCTTTCTTGAGGTTCAATTTAATTACATGGTCAAAGTTTTAAACAGTGACTGCGGTCATGGTTTCAGAGACTCTCGACCTTACATACTAGTGTGGGTAAATGCGGACGCAATTGCGATCGCGGTGCGGTTTTGGCAACATCCAAAACCATAAAACTGTGGTGTCTATAACACCTAGATTCAAAATCTTTAACCTGCCTCCCTTGAAGCTTATTACACTTAATTCGGAATGACCATGCTCCCATCACCAGCTTAGAGATCAATGTAATTTCACCCATCAGGGATAAGTTATAGTATCCAATGTAATTTAACCCAAACCTAAGGGAAAGTGTTAGGACTTAAACACATGAGGAAAGCTTAACCCAAAAGACTAGTCTATTAGGTGGGAGAGCCCCATGGCTTAAGTACCACATTGAGTTTGTTATTCTACTCAATGCGGGACTCCTAACATTGCCACTCCTTTAAGGGCCGACATCCACAGCGGCTTGCACTCTATCGACAATGACCCGATGGTAGCTCTTTCACTTTTTGGCGGCTTCACTCACCTATCAGTGTTCGGTAATATAATTTAATCCAGTCTATAGATAGCCCTTTCCGTAATACAACTCTCAATGAAAACACTAATTGTTAGGACTTAAACACATGAGAGTCCAACCCAAAAGACATATTAGGTAGGAGAGCCTCTTGGTTTAAGTAGCAAGTTGACTTTGCTATTCTAGTCAACGTAGGACTCCTAACAAAAAGTAAGTAGAGTAAAATCCCCCTTACAAAAAAAATGTAACTAAAATGTCACAATAGTAACAAAATTACAAGACAAACAACAAAAAAGGAAAAGGAATCATTTAATAAAAAGAGCAAAAACAGAATACCTTAAGGCTTTCAACAACACCAGGAACAACCTCGTGTTCAAGTCCAGCATACTCTCCCTCAGTGTTCTCTCTAATCACAACAATATCAACATTATCATGGCGCGTGGGTAATCCAGGTAAATTGAAGCAATTAACAAGTGAAGCATAAAGATCAAGCTCCTTCCTAAGCTGAACATTAAGAGAACTAACACCACCACCCATAGGAGTAGCAAGACCACCTTTCAAACACACCTTATTCTTCCGTATCGATTCTAGAACCTCTAGAGGCACCGCTTTCATGTCACCATGAACTTCGAATTTCTCGAAGTAAACCGGCGCGTGCATCGCTTCCATTACTTGTTCAACGGCGCCGGTAACAAGTGGTCCGATTCCGTCGCCGGGGATTAGGGTGACGGGACGAGGTGAAGCGTCGCCGGGACGGTGCATGTAGGTGACGGATCGGGATGGAATGAAAGGGGAAATCGATGGAGAGAGTGAGAAATTGGATCTGGTGAAGAGTTGATTGAGAATTGGAGCGGTTCTTCTCGCCATTGTTGTTGGATGAAGGATGAATCTGGAGAATAGTATCGTAGCTTTTGAACGGTTTTCAATCAATGATTGGTATCAGAGAAATTATAGCTCTAGAGAGAGGCGCGTAACAATTTCACTCGTTTCTTCTATTTTTAATATCACACATAACAATTAGTTTTGTTCATTGTTATTAGTTTATTCATCACTCCTATTTATGAAAAAAAAAATATTTACATTAATATTAGCGTGTTGAAATTACAGTCTGTCAACCACTTTTCTATTGAGTGAATTATAATTGATTTGCATATTTTTATGACATTTTTCATAACTATAATAAAATTAACAAAACATGATTTGCAATTTTGCATGTTAAAAATGAAAAGGATAAATTGTCGTGTTCAGATATTGTCTTGATCCATGTAGAAAAACTGTCGTGTTCAAATCGAAAAATTGTAAAAGTTACATAAACAAACATGTAACAAAATGAGGAAATATGTTATACGGTATAAAATATAGATTAATAAGGGTAAAATAGGAAACAACAAATTATACCATCATGGTAGTTATTTTGTGTTTTCCCTTTATATTAGTATAGATATAGATATAGATATTATATTTTAATATTTAATATTATACAATTTATTATATATACTTCTATACTATATATAAAGTCAAAACATGAAATAACTACTATCATATGTAATTTCTATTTTCTTATTTTGCCCTTATATTTTTTAATTTCTACATAAAAAAGTCATATAATCCTAAATAACTACCATTAGCACATTAATCACATATCTCACATTAAATTGAATTATAATAAATATATTTTTAACATAAAGTACTCTTAATATAAAAACATTCTAATTGTATAAAATAAAATATATAAAAATTGAATATTTAATATAATAAAATATGAATGCGAGTTGACAGATACGAAGTGTCTGTCGACACGCTAATATCTATAACAAATATTGTTATAATAATGAGATATTGGTCGTTATATATAATAATAAATTTATGAACATAAATATTATTATTATAACATGCAACTCAATTATTAAAATAAGTGACATAGTTAATAACTATGGAGTCTACTGTTTGAATCTGATGATATTTTGACAGTTAGATTGACAATGTTAACCATTTTCATTCAAAATCTAGTATAATTCACATATCATATTAATATTATATTTATTAAAACTGTTTCGTGTCGGTTGGTTGAACCATTAAACCGGTCTCAATACCGATATGATACAATAATTATACTGGTTATGCAATTATACTGATAAAAACCAGTCAAAATCGGTAAAAACAGGTTATAGGCCGGTTTTCAATTGAACCGTACCGGTCATACCGGTCGATTTTTATTTAAAATTAATTTTTTAATGAAAATAAAAATAAATATTGTTTTTTATTGATTTTTCAACATTAATGTTAATATATTATATATGTATATCTAACTTTGACAGTATGCAGTTTAATTAGTGAACCACCAGTTAAACAACTATATCAATGTATCAGTTCCCCTACCAGTTTGATAACTGGTACGATATTAATAACACTGATATTTATGATTCTAGTTGAGGAAGCACCTACAATATTATAACTATGATTCTAATATATAAATACAGGTGAGCTATGCAATATTATAGTCGAATCACAACTTTGGATGTTCTTTAGCGTGAAAGAGATTAGTCGAAATTTAGATCTCTATGCTATATCCAAAAAGAAGCTCTAGCACTCAATTATAAGTGTCTACTTTAGAAAGAGAAAGTATAATGAAAGTGAATATGTATATTAAGTCTCTTTTATGAATGATTCCCTCTGTCTCTGTCTCTGCTTAGAATAACAATATTGTAGATTTGGTGTACCTCTATCATGTGGACAATGTGAACATGTAGCTCACATGGTGTGACCTGCTCTTTGGCGTGTACGGAGATTTTCCTACTTCTGAGGTGTTAACTTGGGTCATGTTTTATCGTTGTTGTCCTCTTCCCTAGCTAGATCGAACATCCATTAATAATCGACAGTTGTGTGAAATAGATCTTGTTTGCCCGATGGTAGGCCTCATTCCTAACAGTTGGTTAGTATTGTCCGGTCCTAGCATTTGGATGGAACAAGTTATAATATGCATTATGCATATTTTAACTTCATTTCCAATTGTATTGCCCATGTAACTAGAATAACAAAAGATAGTTAGAATACTTCTCTTTTGTTCTATAGGGATCATCTAAAAATAGCTAACATATATCGTTTAGTTTTGAACTATAGACGAGAGGTTAAATTTTCAAGGGTCAAAGAGATGTTTAAGCGAAAATTTATTAAAATAATATTTTTTACATAAAAATAAATTCAATGATCCAACTTGAGAGCTCATGTTTAAGTCAATGTTATTTGGATCAGACTGGACGACTTGATCGGTTCAATCACTCACTGTATTTGAAAATGACTCTGGTTTGTAGTCTTAATCAAATGAGAAGTTTGATCGCTTTGAACGTGACAAATTCTGATCAGATTGTGTTAAACCCGATTAAACTATAATAACTCGAAAAGTAAATGAGACGATTCACTTAAAATTTATAAAAAATGAACATTACTCAATTGTTTTTTTTGTTGCTCCAATTCAAAAAAGATGGAGAGACGTTAGTCACATTACCTTAATATAATTACACATAACTATTAATTATATAAATTTTTATATTTATAAATTTAATTGGATAGATAATTATTAATATGAGACAATTAAAGCTATTATGAGACATCTTCTAGTTTGATGTCAGAATTGGATTTGACGAACAAGGAATGTCCCTAAAATTTATGTTTCTATGTCCATATCCAATTATATTTCACCAATTAGTAAAAACATACTAATTTCTATTTTTATAATTTTTTCTCTCTTAACTAGTTAGTATTTTCTGATTGAATTGGTACACATCAGATATCAAATACCTGGACAAATGATCTCATATTCGGATTTGACAAGCAAGACAAATACAAACAACCACACATGAGTGGAGGGAAGTGAGGTTGTTCCACATTAATACGATTTCAACGTCTACCATTTTATATTCATTCTTTAATCATATTCATTCCTTTCAATTCTTCGCCTACTTTTCCTGCTAATTAGCAATACTCTTATGTTATTTCACATAAATGTTTAACATAAAACTTTAACTTTGTTGATGGTATCTACTTGTAAAATGAATTCTTTTAATGAACCTAAAGTAATGTAATATCTATGTAAATATAATATAAAGATTTATACACAATCAATATATTATATACTATTTATTTGTATTATTTATATTTAAAAGTTAATTATAATTAAATTTTCATAATAGATAATGCAACAATATTGTAACAAATTCTTATAATGTTAATATATACATTTTTCTCAAAATGTATATATTAAGAAAAAACAAATTATATCATCATATTTATCTTAAATTTATTTAAAATGATAGAGATCAAAAGTGTATTTGCACCTACAGGGAAAAAACATTTTATATAATTGGATTGATATTCTAATATTAAGTCTTTAGTCTGATTAGGGGATATCAATCACATGAATCCAACAACACCTTAATACTATATTATAAATCGCGTCGATTGGAAAATCATCGATCTTTAAATATTTCTTAATCATTCACTCATGATTTCTCTTAATCACCCTTTGCCTCTAGAAACTAGATTAACTTTCAATTAGTCTACCCTCCTTACTGGACCTTCTAATAGTCTCATTCACACAAGCTAAAAGCATGTAGATGTGGTTCTATTATCCTTTTGCGATAGGATACCCTGACTTTGTTAATGCATTTATTTACATTGCAATATTCTCATCTCTATCACATGAGTATATTCTTTTGTTTATATTTTCGCCCAAAATTCACTCTCATATAATAAGTCTTATAGTTGTGAAATAAATTTTTCTCTTAAACTTGAATGACACATTTATATCACATATGACACTTGACACAATTCACCATTTCATCCACCTCGCTTGTACCTTATGGTTTACATGTCATGCAATTTCCTAGTTGTGTTGTATGATTGACAA
Source organism: Lupinus albus (assembly GCA_009771035.1). Classification (NCBI taxonomy): domain Eukaryota; kingdom Viridiplantae; phylum Streptophyta; class Magnoliopsida; order Fabales; family Fabaceae; genus Lupinus; species Lupinus albus. Next base: position 14,069,927 of record CM020007.1, on the reverse strand, counting down.
GATGCTTAAATCTAATTACTTGATATAATCTCCAATTTTTACCTCTAGACTAGAGTTTGTCACATACATGTTAAAACTACACTCCATTTAACTTGACTTACTTCAATTTATACGAAAGTCATGTCTTCACATTTGTAGCTTCACAATTTATTCCTCTATCAATTCTCGAAGTAGAAAAGTATCATCCACAAAAAACATGCATTGTACTATTAATTATTGGATATGCTCACTAAATACATCCAAAACTAGTGTAAATGAGTGGGGAATCACTTTCACTAGTTGGGTAGTCCTATAGCAATATCAAATTCTCTTAATCATAGTTTGATGACATGCTATGGAGGATACATACAAAGTAGCTCAATGATTAAATAATAACTAGGGATTTTCTTCATTTCACTGATGTTTTTTTTTATAATTTTTATAATTTTAAACCAAAAATTGTACCCTCCAATTTATCCAAATCCATGCAATTATGTTTTTTTATACCTAGTTTTCTAAGACTCTTGCCAATAAGCAATCAAATAGGAGAGTCATACTTATTAAGGGTCTAGTTAACCGGTTTTTCAATGAAACCAGCCAATACAGTATGATTTTTAATAAAACTAAGGTCTTCCACCATTAGAGCAATGCATTATTGGTCCTCCTTTATAATCATGGGACTTTAGAATTTAAATGTTTGGATATACTACATAGATTTCCCATTGAGTGTGACAAACTAAAAGGAAATCAAAGACCAATGACACAAAATGTTGTGTGTGGACATACAATTTACATAAACCCTTTGAATGAGAACAATGAGATGCAGAAAAGATTACCACAGAAAGATCAAATATTCAAGGTCACCTTTGGTTTTGGTGTTCTATTTCCATGATGCATTACTCATGCAAGCTATATATCCCAAGTTACCTGTTACATTGTATTAATCGAACGAACATTTTCGCAGTTTCTGTTAAATCGGGTATACAAGCTGATAGTCGCGAGTTCAATGTATGCTAAAAGTACAACAGTACATACAAGCGTAAAAGTTCATACAGCCATCGCCGGAACTAAGTTTCCGTAGGATCAGCAAAGGGAGACAAGGTTCTTGAAGGTACGGGAATGCCACCTCCCCTTACCGATAAGGGAGGTCCTCTTACTGAGCTGGCTCTGCTCACAAGGTTGGAATCAAGAAATACAACTACAACTGTGATGTCATCGTGGAAATGACGGCGTACACCGCGGTCAATCTTCTTCAAATCGGAGTACCTCATCTCTCGTTTCTTCGCTGCTTCCTGCAAAGCAGCTTTGATGAGCCTCCGAGCAATTCCCTGCAAAACACAAAGCATGTGATGCCAACATCTATATTTACTTTCCGATGCTTCAATTCTAGTGTTAGATCTGTTTTACATTGCCATCAAATTGTGCTTCATATTAAGTCATTTTTCCTATCAACAAATCAAATAAACAGCCTCTTCATTTTCACTTCCAAGCCTGTAATCTGTACCTTCTACATGAAAAGAGTACATTAGCATGACCTAAAGGTAAACATTAATGACTTATATCTGCATGGAAAAGCAAGTCAAGAAAATAAACTACTCAATGCTCCAACGGAGCACACAAATAAATTTAAGAGAAAATACTCATTTCAGTCAAATTAGTCTTTTAGCATGTTTTACAACACCCTGATAGAGACTAATTTGACCTACATCGGAAATTTATGGGGACCATTTTAGGTTTTTAATTTTTGAGGGACCAAACTGGTAAAATCAACAAACATAAGAGACTGAAATGGGTATTTACTCTAAATTTAAATATCGGACTCATGAAACTTCTTGAAAGAAAAGGAGCAGATACATGTCTGGAACTGGACAAAACTATGGTTAGTAGCTAAGCACTGAAAACCTAAGTAATGACTAAAATGAAAAACATAAAACAAAATAGAAAAATCACATATTCATCTTACATTGTGTGGGTGATTTTGAACTATATCAACAGCATCCTGATTGCTAAGGTGTTCCCAAAGACCATCAGACGCAAATATGAGAAATTGATCATGTTCTTGAAGTTCGTGAACAGAAATTGATGGGTCAGAGCTCAAAATTGGCGTCTTAAAAGTTTCCCGAAGACGAAACTTAGTATACAACGGTTCCTTGTTAAATTCTGCCTTTTTAAGGTATGCATCACCAATGGATCTAGAAACCTGCCATGAAAAAAATTCATACTAAGTATTAACATGATAAGAGTAAACAATTTACAATCATACAGAGACCAAACTCACTGGAAACTAGCATCCTTTGCCAGGTGAATAATTTATGGAATAATTAATCATTTCATACAGAAACTAAACAATGTAATTTTCTTCACTTTGCTCCATTGTAAGATGTTTGAATCAAGAACATAATAAAACCGAAAACCAAAGAACAGTAAAGCTATATATTTTGCAACAAAAAACAAACATATGATTCAATTCTTAAATGGTAAATCACATAAACACTGTTCATCAACAATGTGATCACATCCTAAAACCGTTCATTCGTTCTTAAGGAATTGGAGGTTGTCAGCTGCAAGAGGGTACTAATGTGAAGATCCCATGTGCTTTTCCTGAAGTTTTCATTTTCCCAACTGGGAAATTTTTTAGTCATCTCTTTATTACTTTCGGACCCAATGACCCCATCCTTCACCTTTAATACCTAAACTAATGCCTCCAAGAATCAGCTCAGTTGGTAGAGCTTTGGGACATAAAGTGTGAGTTTGCTCGGGCTCTGGCATTTCTCTCATCTCTCAACATAGGATTACAATTTTGCTGGGATGTATAGGTCACTGATACAGAGGTGCAGCATGATAGTATAACCAAAACCCGTACTTTCACTTATAAGTGGAAAGTGGTTCAAGCCATTAACAAGAGTGAGGGGTTACAAAAAAACAACTAACACCTAAAGATGTTAACATTGCTATTGAAGCAGTTGGAAGGGGAGAACACAATGCTTTCATCCAACATTATGGATCCAACGAGATATTAATGGCTGAAAAACTATTCCTAGATCTTGTAAGGTTTCAAAAGCATCTAACAAAGTTAAAGATGTTATTCATGAGCGGGTGTCTTCCAAAGACATAGAGTTGCAAGACATCCTGAGAAATGGAAGGGGGTATCAACTTTAGAAAGTGTTTGAATTATGCAGAAATGTATGGGATTGCTTGTCGATTAGGAAAAAAGGACAGTAATTGTTTTTAACTGGCGATGGTTATAGTTTCCCGTATTTTATATAATCCAGAGTCATGGTTCATTGTAAATCTAGAATTACTAATTGAGTCTAGGAAAGTCTGATCTCGTAATTATAGGTCTAAGTAATAAACAAGTGGGTTCATTATTCACTATAATTGCAAAGGTGGAAAAAGATCAAAAATCCATTTCCACCATCTAGCACCAAACCCTTCCTATCCATGACATTATTCAGAAAACCCCAACAAACGTGATCATAAGAATTTTCGAAGTGTAGATAAAAAACAAGACCTTGTTCTCTCTAGGATCTAATGTCATCCACCACCTTATTAGCAATGAGGATAGCTTCAAGAACGCTACAAGGAATAAAAGTGCTTTGACTATCTGAAATGGTATCAGAAAGGAACTCACTCAACCTGCAAGCTACAACTTTTGTTTATGAACCCTAGAGGGCAAGCAAATAATAAAATCCTTAGCTCTATCAAGACTGTCCTTTTCGGGAACAAGAGAGATAAAAGTGAAGTTTACGGAAAAACTCCAATTTTACCATTATGAAACTATTCCTTAGCTCTATCAAGGAGGCCAGGCTTGGCAACATCTCAACAATTCTCAAACAAACCAAAAATACAGTCATCAGGAGGACCACTCACTTTGTCTTTCCTCAAGCTGAACAAAATCCTACGAATTTCCTCCCCCTCAAAAGGCCATTCCAACCAAAAAAACCTTGTCCCGGTTAAAATTGAACTTGTTAATGAAAGACATAAAAGGTAAATCCTTAGTAAACAACTCAGACAGGAACCCTGAGGTCTTAGAAGCAATGATGGCACAGTGTAACTAGTAATACTACCACCCTTAAGTTCTAATTCTTTGATTAAGCTCTTTGTACAATACATGAAAGGCACCGTAAAAAATAACTTCAAATTAGCATCCCCATCCTTAGCCCATTGAAGTATCATCTTTCTCTAACTAGATTCTTCCATAATCAAAATTTCTATTGGATCTAATCATGACTTACGCCTCTTTGCACACAAAAGCTTTGAAAGGTTACCCTTCAATTCCAACCTATCCAGCAAGTCGATCTTTTCAAGATATTTTCTTTTCTAATTCAATTATCCCAGAAACAAATTTATTCAACTCTTTTAACTTATCCTTTAGAATTTTTAATTTCCTCGTAATTTCAAAATCTTCCCAACCATCAGCAACAACTAAACTCCAAACCTCCTTAACAAAAGGGATAAAAGCGACGACTAAGCTACATTTCTTAAAAGCCAAGGGAATAAAGCCAATTCTTTAGGAGAAATTATCAGTTTCATCATTAGAAACAACCAAGGAAGACTAAGCACAAAGAAGGGATAGAGGAGAAAGTCTACCAAAAGCAGGTGACAAATTTGAACAACGAGGAGATCAACTCAAAAGATCAATCCCTAGAATAGATAAACTTGATTTTGAAAACCAATGTTCTTAGTACGACTAACGCCAACTTGAAGACAAGAAGTAGAATCTGAATTTTCCTCTCCATTTGTTTGATTAAAAAGTTCAAGAATTCCTGGCAAGTCAACCTAGTCCATCCTCGTCATAAACTCCAGACTCAATCATAATAAATGGAAAAGATGATTCAAAAGCATAATTAGATACCCAAACAAATTGATATTTGCATCATTGTCCTTGTTATTCCCATCTTTATAAGATCATGTCACATCACCTACTTTGGTGAGATGAGATAAAACAATTGAAGTTCCATCAACCAGCATTGGAAGAGAAGGGGGTGGTGAGGAGTGGAAGTAAATTTAGCAAAAGCCAGGACACCAAAGCTTTTACCTAAACTTACTATCTTAACTGAACTCGAGTTGAAGGTTTTGATGATGGAGCTTTTATAACCCAAATATGACTGAACTTTGCCTTTTAATGAACCTTTAGATGGCAAGGGTTTATACTGTAGCTATTGGGTACTGTCATTTACCCTACATACCAAATACGTTGTACCGCGTGCCACGTACAGGTTTGCCTTAAAGAAAGCCTTGTAATAAGGACATAAAAAATGACGATCTGCATATCCATAATTGTAATGCACACCCAATAACTATTGGTTTAGACACGAGCCCAGTAAATATTCCCTTTTCCTCCAAGTCTAGATAGACCCGAAACAACCTTCTTTATGACAACCATTCTTAATGCCTCCAGATTCAATACCCGAACATGATTGTATCCCAAAAACCGCTTGTGGCCACGATGCAAAACACTGATTGGACTACAACTCAGCAGTCTTCAACAAGATTGACATCAACAAATCTGATAAAGCTAAAAGACTTCTCGAAAAGATTCTGCCTTGCACACAAGCGGACCCTCAGGTTCAAAAACTGTATTCCTACTATCGTTGCTAAATAACTCTGACCTGAATATACTACCTATTCAATCCAGCCTTCAATTCAAACAAATTCATGGAATGCACTAGTGTATGTGTATCAAGTTCAGATCAAACCACAAAAGTAGGTTCAAACATAAAAAATTTCCTTCAAATGTTGCACATATCGGTGAACAAACACAGAAGCATCCAGCAACTCTAGAAATACATAACTTCGTCCTTTTTCTTATAATGCAGCACTTGAGTCTTGAGCTACTACTATGAATTTTGCATGTTCCAACATTCAACACCATAATCGTTGATAGAAATCTCTCACTTTATAAACTTCAAAATTACACATGACATTTAGTATAAATAACATTGAACTGTTCAATCATATTCTCTCAAATACAAGGTTAAAAGAGAAGCATAGCTTTTAAAGTTCTGTTAGGCAACCCCCGTAGTTAGTTGGTTATTTGGTAGTAACAGTTAGTAAGGAGGTTATTTAGTTAGTTGGGGGTTGGGATAATTAGAGAAATAAAGCATGATGCCTATAAATAAGAAGAGGAGCTCGGTGGTAGAGGTATCTTGTCATTTTTAGAGAGAATTAGGTCCTTTCGGCATAGAGAGGTGCAGACCCTCGATGTTCGGCAACATACTATCGTAATCTGGGGATATTTCCGCTATTCATAGCAATCAACTACCAGGGTTCTATCAGATTCATTCAGATATTTGCTCTATAGCATTACCCATCTAAAAGTTAGTGACAATATGCAGTCTATTCAAATGGCGTCAGGTTTTTGATAGACTATAAATTTATTTTTACAATTCCCAAAACAAAATAACATAATAATTTGGGAATCGAGATGTTGATTTTTTTTAATAAAACGAGCCAATCACCAAGAGTCGTATATAAAACATACCTGTATCAGACCCTTCACCCGCCATACGTTGTGCTTCAGAACTACAATTTTCGAGTCATCCGGATGCAGAGAATGCATCTCTTGTCTCACAGATTCTATGGCCACATTATGCTCTGACGAGAGTTGGATTGCCAGAACCTCACCAGTTGCTCTGACAACCCGTCCAAGCACGGCACGGGAATCACCAAGGTTAGCAATATAGAGGGTACCACCACAAATCACTCCAACCAAACAACAAGATCCCACAGCAGCAATTTGGGGATTCACAGGCCAGTGTTTGGTAACCACCGACAGAAAACCTTCTTCCGTAGCTTGGTATGCCTTGCGAATAACCTCCACGGACATAGACTTGTGCTCAGATGCAAATCCTAACAAGTACAAAATAAATCACACATACACATCAATACAAGCATTCGAAAACAACAATAAACACGAGAAATTCTTAGGTGCTAACAGTTTTCCAAATTGCAGTCTCCATAACATAATCGCAAGCGCAATTGCGGCCGTAAATGCAACCACAATTTAAAACAATGAGTGTTGAGTGCTATATACTATTAAATATGAGTAACCGATTTCTCCTGCCCTATACTATTGAATATGTACCATATCAACTGTGTCTGTGTGTGTGTGCCAAATCTATTCCTTAACTATTTTTCGATATAATACACATTGAATGGTAACGGCACATATTCACAAAATACTAAAAATCTATGTTAAACAAAAATTACAACATAATACAGTAAAAGCTTAAAAAAATCGATTACTTTTTAGATGCTGGAAGAGGTTATCATAAATGTAGCGGGAAGTTTCGGGTCCACCATGACCATCATAGACACCGATAAATGTAGCATAAGGGCCATCATGAAGCAAAGTAAGAGAACCAGACTCAATCTGGCTCTGATCTTCAAGCAAATTATTGGCCTGAACAACAGCCATTGAGTATTCACCAAACAAGTGTTGCCCAACATCCTTATACCAAAGCAGTCCTTCTTTACGGCCGGTAACATCCGAACCCTTTCGATCCGATGATGATGAAGAAGCCGATCGTTGTTGTCGTCGCCACAAGCAGGCGGTTAGAAACTTCATTAAACTTAATACCATCCCTCATTTCACCACTAAAACACCCAACTCATTAATTCACATCCAAAAATATGGATGCTAATAAAATAAAAACCCCTTTGTTTGTTCACCTAATAATAATACAACTTAGATAAGTGATGTTAATTACTTTAACTACTTAAGAAATGAAATAATATACAAAAATAATGAAATTAAGTAAAAATGGGTACCTGAGAATGGAATAAATAGTGAAGAGGAGAGAGAGAGAGAGAGAGAGAGATTTTTACTGTTATTGTTATTGATATTGGTGTAGTTGTTGGTTGTTAAGAGAAGAAGGAAGAGAAAGTTGTTAGATCTAGAGATTAAAGAAGGTATGAAGTGTGTGTGTGTTGTGTGGTGTAGTGATAGGGTTTTGTGTAGAAAGTAGAAAAGAGGATTTTTGAGACCAAAAAGAGACTCACCTCTTTTCTTTTCTTTTTCTTTTACAATCAATTTCAAAACAAACATAAAATATCTAAATTTAAATATATATTACTTTTTTCTAAATAATTATTATGGATAGGGTCATAAAAAACAAAAATTCATTTGTTTTTAAATATGATATATATAATATCTTTCGTTCTCGTAAAATAAATTTTTATATCTTAGATAAGAAGTAAGATAATAAAGTATATACCCATATCAGAAGATAATTTATCTCCTACAGTCATTAAAAGAATGACATGTGTACTGTTTTGTTTAGTTTTAAAAATATTTTTGTAGAAAATGATTAAATAGTACATATGTCACGATTTTAGTGGCTGGAGGAGATAATTTATCTTCTTATATCAGGAGATACATTATTCTCAAGAAGTAATATATGTTATAAATTTTATATATGTTTTGTTGTAATATATGATGATTTATAAGAGGATCATTATTGTTTTAATATTTTTATGATTAATAAATGCTTTAGTCTAAGCTATTTTGAACTCATAGTGATGATTCATGAAAATTAGCTAATAGTTTTTACTTATTTAAGAAACAAATTAATATTGGTGGAAAATTTTAAAGATTATAGTGTTATTTTTGTTGGTTATTATGGATTTGTGGTGTTTGAGAGAGGAGGGGGGGAAACTTCAACTAACTCTATCCTGTGTGCACGGCTACACTCACTTAACTCTCTGCTTTTTCTAATTATTACCAACTATCATAAACTAGTATATGCCTCATAGAGATTATCTGTTTCAAAAATGATATTCTAATGTGTCTCGATCCACTAAAAAATTGTCACGTATTTAATATGAAAATTTAAAATTTTTTACATTACTTGGTGCAACTTGGTTTGGAACATATGGACATAAATTTTTTGGGACATGTGATCATTATTCTACTCATATAGGCTCTAGTTACTATGATACACATTTATTAGGAAATACATTCATACATATAAAAAAAATAAAGACTTAGTTGGAAATAATCCTAACACGTCAAGTTTGTAGATATCAAATCATAGTTTGACATATCATTAAATTGTGTGTCTTACCGCACGAAATTATTAAATATGAGATAAAGAGATGAGTATAATATATATATATATATATATATTACCAATATAAAAATTTATACGTATAACACTATGACTTATTTGTATTTTTTTTTCTAAAGAGACAATTATAATTGGAAATAAATGTTAGATGATGAACTTCTAGTGTATAAAATTCTTATATTGTCACAACAGTATCTATTATTTATATTTAATCATTATTGATTTTTTGGTAAAATAATCATTCACTTTTAAACTTAAGTAATACAATGAATAATAAATGATGCATTAAATATGTATACTTTTTTATACTAACAGTACATAGATATTATACTCAAATTACAATCATATCTTACATCATAAAGATTAAATACTACATCTATTGAATGTATATTATATTTGAATGACATGAAATGAATATTTTTTTAAATAAACTAGAAAAGAATTATGTTTTCTATCTAAATTATTTTATAAGTACCAACAAAATCATAATCCTAGCATTATACAGCCTAAATTACTAGATCCATGATATGTATTCGTAATTAATTTATTTTCCTCAATTTTTTTTGTAGGCATTAAACTATTTAAAAAAATATAAATATTCATAAATAACTCATAATAACATGTGACAAACTTAAGGGTGGTGAGAATATGCAAAAACCATTCTAGTCTTGATTCCATTGTGAAATACGTATAACTAATATGAGTACTAGTAAGAACAATGCATATATACTTCAAAGAAATATAAAAATGAAAGAAAAATTAGATATATGAAATGATAAACAGTGTATGTATTGAAAATTACCGATACAATATTTGTGTAGTGGTATAAGACTTTACTGAATTCTCAAATATTGTATTAGGTCGAAGATTAGATTCATGAATCAATACTTGTTGGAAGGAACAATCATACATTCTGAAATTGATGAATTAAAACAAATTCATGGAAAATATAAAATGACGAATTAAAAGAAATATATATAAATTTTAAATTTTAAATTGAGAGTATAATTTATTTATGCTTTGTACTTTTATAAATTGATTGTTATTTTTCTTTCTTTTTAATTTTTATATTAGATTTGACTATTCTCCGACTATTTATATTTAAACATTTTCATTAATTTTAAAATCTTTCCAAGATTAATTAGTTATATTTTTAATCATAATATTAAATCTTTTTGGATATATTATACAATTTAATAATATAAATTAAGCATGACAAAATAATTTAGATTTGATGTTTATGATATTGCCACAAATAATACAATTAGACAAATGAGATATTTTTGGAGGATGCATATCACTATTTCCATTGGATATTAGACACTCTAGTACTTAATAGGATGTATGTGGTTTGAATAATCTTTTGTTTATCTATATTTATAAACATAAATTGCACTATCAAAATGAATGATAGGAAGAGCCAATACTTATTTGAACTAGTGAGAATAGAAGTTTTCCAAGCTCTAAGCTTGAATAAATAAAAGAAATTGAATGTGAATAAATCTACTATTTAGAATACTAATGCATTTTAAAGTTTTGGAATATGTCTTAAAATAAATACGATAATTAATCATATTTTTTTCTATTACAATCTTAAAATAAAGTACATTAATCACCAAACATTTTTTTACACCATAATTATGTAGTCACAATTCCTTATTGCTCATGTGTATATCAATGAGCAAGAGAAAATATTGTGAAAAAAAAATAAGTTTTAAATTTGTAAATAAAATAATAAAACAATTAAATGGTATAAAATCTCTCTTATATTAATTGTATCGTCTAATATGTGGAGACGTGTATTAATACTTTATTATATCTATAATCGATTCAAGTCCAAATATCTAATTTAACGACTAATGTAATCCAAAAGCGAGTATTAAGAAAGTTTTGTACATTTTGAGTGCAAAATATAGTGACAATACTAATATATCGTTTAACTCGTATTCAATATGATACTAGGTAAAATATATAGTATTTATACTCTTTATTTCATTTCTACTATAAACATGCTTATTAATGATATAAGTTCAAAAGAATAAAAAAGAATTTAGAAGAAAATTTGTTAAATGGAAACAAAATCAAGCTTTAAATGAGTTCAATATATGAGTCAAGCTTAAGTCTTGAATTTCTAAACAATCAAGCTTGAGTGTCTTTACTTTTTTTACAAGTGAATCTTGAGCTTTTAATGTTTGATTCAACTTTGCTTATTACGGAGAGAAGAAAATTTTAAAATATAAAGTTTTCAAACATTCCTATTTCAATACTTTGAAAAGTGAAAATAAATCTTAGAAAAAATAAAGGACCAAACTCAAAACTTATAATTTGTTTTTGGTATATCAAGAGTATAGATGGCAAAATGGGTAATGCATGTGGATTCACCTTACCTGTAATTTTTTGCAGGCAGGACATGCAAATTTTGTGTATTTATCATTTTTTCCCCAGTACATTTGCTCATCAAACCCACATGCATTTCTATTAGAGAATGCGAGTGCCCATAAACATAATCTAAGAAAAATTTGAATAAGTTATGATATAATGTGACTTAATATTTCAAAAAATTGTGATGTAACATGATTTTATCAACTTCATATATTTTTTTTTTTAAATTTTGTTATCTTCACCTACTTTATTTAATTTTTATATTATTTTCTTATTTTTAAATTATTCATCAGTGTCCACATGCTGCTCACTTGCCCGTTATCACATTTTAAAATGGACAAAACATGCCATTTTTTCCGTTAAGACAATATGACTATTCATGTATCTGTTTAAATTTTTGCAAGTAAAATGGACAGAATGACTCATTTTAGTATCTCTAATCATCACCCTAAGTAGGGTTGAGCGTGGGTCGGGTTAAGGTTTGTCCTTACCCGACCCATAAATGTTGTTTGTGTCATTTTTCTGAACCCGGACCCGACCATAAACCCAGAGTTAATTCGACCCTAAATATTCACAGGGTCAGCCTTTAAACACGAACTCGACCATATACCCGATTAAATATAATGTATACTAATTTTACATAAAGTCTTCTAAATATTATTTATTATTGTGAATATGTAATTTGACATATAAAATAATATATGTGTATATATATTATTAAACATATATATATGATAAAAATTAGATAATCAATGATATTTTCGACCAAAAAATTATCATTACTCTGTATATATTTAAATAGAGACACATACATACATCATGAGTGAGTATATATGAGATAAGTCGGGACGATCGGGTAATGTTTGGTCCCTAATTTCTGAACCCGAACTTGATCTTAGACTCGATAAGACCCAACCTTATTTAGGTCCAATCATGATCGTGCCATACCCGCTGAGCGGGAGAGTCGGGTCCTGGTCACCCCTAACCTAAGAATAAGTACTATCACTAGATATTTTGGGTTGTTGCTCTCAAACAAATGTTTATAATTGATAAAAATGTATATAAGCCTTTTTACTTCCCCCCAAATCATGCAGCCCTAACCTTATGCAAATTTTTACTCTTGTTCAATCCATGAAGAGAAAAATTTCCGAATTGGGTTCAATTTACCTAAATTCCCACCAAATTTTGATCCTATAAACCCTAATTTAACAATCCAACAACTTCGGCTCTTATCCATGCAAAACCCCCTCCCTCCGCCGCCGTCCTCCGTCGACGATGGCGGAGACTCATCCGCCACCTGGTACGGTAACATCCACTACCTTCTCAATATATCGGCAATCGGCGCCTTATGTTGCCTCCTCATCTTCCTCTTCGTCAAGCTCCGCAGCGATCACCGCCGCATGCCAGGTCCCGCCGCCGTCTTCACTAAGCTCCTCGCTGTCTGGCACGCCACGGGCCGTGAAATCGCCCGTCATTGTGGTGCAGACGCGGCGCAGTTCCTCCTGATTGAAGGTGGAAGCTGCGCAATTCTCTTATCAATTGCGGCATTGGCGTTACTCGTGTTGCTTCCTGTTAATCTCTACGCTGGGAATGCCATTTTGGATGATCAGTTTTCGAGTACAACGATCAATCATATCGAGAAAGGTTCGGCTTTGCTTTGGATTCATTTCCTTTTTGCTGTTGTTGTGGTTGTTTTGGTTCATTTTGGCATTTCCGCGGCCGAAGAGCGGTTGCGAATTACTAGGTTTAGAGATGGATATGGTAATTTGAGTGATCCAACTGTGAATTCCACTGCTATATTTACTATCATGGTGCAAGGTTTGCCTAAGATTATAGGTGCTGATAGGGCTGTATTGCATGAGTATTTTCAGTATAGATATCATGGGAAGGTTTATAAGGTTATTGTGCCAATGGATTTGTGTGCATTGGATGATTTGGCCACGGAGTTGTTGCGGGTAAGGGATGAGATTTCGTGGTTAGTGGCACGGATTGACTCTCGGCTTTTGCCAGATGATGGGAGTGTGCCGGGTGCTTCTCGTGGATTATGGGGTTGGGTGGTTTATTGTTGGAGATGGTGGAAAGATATTTTTGCTGACATCATGGCTAGATTTGGTTACACCGACGAAGAGAGGTTAAAGAAATTGCAAGAACTGAGAGCTGAATTGGAGACAGAGTTGGCTGCATACAAAGAAGGTCGTGCGCCTGGTGCTGGAGTTGCGTTCGTTATATTCAAGGATGTGTACACGGCTAATAGAGCTGTTCAGGATTTTCAGAATGAAAAGAGGAGGAGAATTGGGCAATTCTTTTCTCTCATGGAGTTGCGATTGTGGAGAAACCAATGGAAAGTTGAGCGTGCTCCCTTGGCAAGTGACATTTACTGGAAAAATATGGGCACACCAAAGCTCTCACTAAAGTTGCGGAGAGTGTTTGTGAATACTTGCTTATTGTTGTTGCTCTTATTCTTTAGTTCTCCCCTTGCCGTGATCAGTGCTGTTAAAAATGCTGGGAGGATCTTCAACGCCGAAGCTATGGATAATGCACAACTGTGGTTGGCTTGGGTGCAAAGCTCTAGCTGGCTTGCAAGCCTTATTTTTCAGTTCTTGCCCAATGTCATCATATTTGTCAGCATGTACATAATAGTTCCCTCGGCTCTTTCCTATTTCTCAAAATTTGAACGCCATCTGACAGTGTCCGGGGAGCAAAGAGCTGCACTCTTAAAGTTGGTCTGCTTCTTCCTTGTAAATCTCATTCTCTTGAGGGGTCTGGTAGAATCTTCATTAGAGAGTACCATCCTGAAGATGGGACAGTGCTATTTGGATGGACAAGATTGCAAGAGGATTGAGCAATACATGAGTGCGTCATTCCTGTCGAAGTCATGCCTTTCCTCGCTTGCATTTCTTATCACAAGCACTTTCTTGGGTATATCATATGATCTATTGGCTCCCATTCCTTGGATTAAAAGAAAGATTCAGAAGTTTCGGAAGAATGACATGCTTCAGTTAGTTCCAGAACAAAGCGAAGAATATCCGCTAGAACATCAGGACATTGATAGTCTTCAGAGACCATTGATGCACGACGGTGCTTATGACACTTCCAATGGGGATAATGTAGAGGGACAAGATCTTTTTGTCTATCCAATAACCGGAAGCTCCCCTGCTCCAAAACAGACATTCGATCTTGCACAGTATTATGCCTTTAATCTTACAATATTTGCCCTGACTCTGATTTATTGTTCGTTTGCTCCACTTGTGGTCCCTGTTGGTGCAGTTTATTTTGGGTATAGATATTTGGTTGACAAATACAACTTTCTGTTTGTTTATCGTGTTCGGGGATTTCCTTCAGGCAATGATGGGAAGTTAATTGATACTGTATTATCCATCATGCGTTTCTGCGTTGATCTATTTTTACTGGCTATGCTCCTATTCTTCTCAGTTCATGGGGACTCTACGAAGTTGCAAGCGATATTTACTCTTGTATTATTAGTCGTGTATAAATTATTGCCTTCGAGTAATGACAGTTTCCGATCGACTCTTTTGGAGGGCATTCAAACAGTTGATAATGTTGTAGATGGTCCCATTGATTATGAGGTATTTTCACAGCCCAGGTTTGATTGGGATACCTCCCAAGGGTGAATTAAGCTTTGATATGATGCTATATGGTCCTTAACACAATAATGTAACTCATGAACAAAGGGGTGGAAAATGGGGACATAGTAGTGGTGGAGGAATCATGCTCTAGACATGGAGGAAAAGGTAAGGGTGTTCTTTAAAATGCTGTTCATATTTTTTTACACAAATTTATAACACTTCATTCTTCACTTCCATGCTACCTTATTCCAAAGCTTGGGCATGATGTTAATGTCTTCGTAATGTACAATATGATATTTATGTGAACTTGGGTTAATTTTTTTTGTCACATGTGTTTATTGTCACGTGACATGTCTAAGCATGCCATGTATCTCTTTCTAATTCTATTACATTAGAAAAAAATGATGATTATGATGGTGATCTTGGTGCAACGGTAAATTTGTTACTCATTGACCATGAGGTCACGAGTTCAAATCGTATAAATAGTCTTCAGTTGTGAGGGTAAGTCTATGTACATCTACCCTCCCCAGACCCTACTAAATATGAACCCCGTGTACTGAGTCACAATTTTTAACGTCTGAGCAAAAACAAGATGAGGGACCAAATTGGAATTTGACTCATTTACAATGACCATTTTAACATGTGACTCATTCATATGTATAATAGGTCTACGTATATAATAAAGGCAGATTATATTGGTTGGCTCTAGTTCAAATATTATTCAGTTTAATTACCATTTCCTCACAAGTTTCATCCATATAATTAAGTAAAAGGAAAATATATATGCAATGATAATATAAGAATTTTCACATTATCACATTGCATCATCTACCATTCATATTTAATTATCACCGACTCTTAATTAAAGTATAATACAAATTGATGATAGATGATATAGTAAATGAGTATAAATTTTTACAATAACAATACATATATATTATATAAAACATAAAATTACAATTTAATAATTAACTAATTCCACTAGCTATATATCATCATAAGTACAAGAAAATATTAAGCATTTTGTTAGGGAGTGTCCAATGTGACCCCTTAATATTAACCTACACTCGTCTTTATATAACCCACTTATGTGTATGGAAACTTTGCCCAATGTATATATTCAAAATATTAAGCATTTTGCATGAACATATCTTACAGATACTTATCAAATATATACATTGGAAAACATTAGATGACACTTAAAAGAAGAAAAAAAAGATGCATTTTAGTAATTTATTAGAGAAAGTGAAAGGTTGAATAAATCAGATGTTGGAATTCACTTGGAGCAAATGAATTATAGGGAATAAGAGAAATGGAGAGGACTAAGGAGATGAATGTCATTTAGTCAAAACACCAATCCTATGTTTTCTCTGGACCAAACAATTGCAGATCTCTTCCCACTTGAACATGTTCTGTATTCAAATCCTTTGTAACTCCACTCATCACTAATTCGTTACATGTAACTTTCTCTCTCAAATGTGTGGCTATTCTTTCAATGTATCTGATACTCTGCACTAAAACCAATTCAATGGGGTGGGATAAATAGATTGAATCTTGTGTCACAAGTCATTTGCTCATTTCACTTGTTACTCTTATTTTTCTGTTTCTTTTATTACTTAGGATAAAAGTAGAGACATAAGGAATATGCATCATCAAGCAATGAAAAGTAACCTTACTGAATTAGGTACAAACAGTAATAAGGTTGGATTTGGAATATATGATCAACCCATTTGCCCAAAGCCTAGAAAACTTTCACCTGCCATACCTGAATTCCTCAAGCCAGTTAGGTGTAGCAAACACATGTATGTTTCTTTTTCTTCTTTTTTTGTTTTATTATTTCGAGAAACTGGGTGGGCTTGGCGCAACAGTAAGTTGTTGCTCAGTGATTATGAGGTCACATGGGAAACAGTCTCTCTGCGGGAGCCTCATGTAAGACTGCGTATATCTATCCTCCTTAAACACTACTAAGCGGGAGCCTCATGCATTAGATCGTTTATTTTATTTTATTTCGAGAATGTTGATCTGTACACTTACTTAGGACACTTGTTAAGGAATCAAGAAGGAAAAGATTGTATGGAAAAGTGGTGAAGATATTGTATTTAGACTCACCATGGTTCAGTTTTCCAATACTTCATTTCCTCTTCATATCCTTAACCAATGCCCTTATAAAGCAAATTTTTATTTGTATTGGCAGCACCATTTCTATATGGTTGATCATATCATAACTGATGTGTTATATTCTTTTGACCAGTCAGCAAAATATTGATGAAGGAAATGGAGTTCTCAATATGATAACAGAAAAGGTTCTGAGTTTGTTTAATCTTTTCTGATAAAACATGATATTGAGATTATAAAAAAAATACCTTCTGACAGTTGAACTTAATGTTTTAAATCACGATTGCAATCGTGATTGCAGTCGTAGTTGTTTTTACAACGATTGCAGTTGCTGCGATGCAGATTGCGACAGTTGCGTTGTGAATTATTTTTTAGAGTTAATTACACAGACACCCCTGAGTTTTAGTGAAATTATACAAACCACCCCTCCCTTTTTTGTCATTACACGAACTACCCCTCCTTCTTACACGAACCACCCCTAATTTTGTACAATATTACACTGATCACCCTTGATGAGATATAAGTGTAATATTTTAAACAAAAAACGTGTGGTGAGTGTAATTAAGTTAAACAAATATTATATATTGCGTAGACAATTCCAAATAGTACAAAACTGTGTTTTTTTATTATTATTTTTTTTATTACACAATATATTAACAATTATAATGAGATGTTTATATAACCCTTATACTATTTTGTAATGAACCAAATAATGAAGATGCATTGACTCTTATTTTATTTGGATTTGTCTATACAATATACAATATTTTGTTTAACTTAATTACATGCATCACATGTTTTTTTGTTTAAAATATTACACTTATATCTCATCAAGGGTGTCAGTGTAATATTGTACAAAATTAGGGGTGATTCGTGTAAGGAGGGGTAGTTTGTGTAATGACAAAAAGGGGAGAGGTGGTTTGTATAATTTCACTAAAACTCAGGGGTGTTAGTGTAATTAACTCTATTTTTTATTACAAAATAATATTTAATTCAATATGGTCCAATGCGGTTGCATTGCGGTCCAATGTAAATGTGTCACTGTGAATCGGTGTCACACTGTAATTATAATGTAATTTCTTTGCAGTAATCACCGCACCAACAATATTAGCGGTCGCATCAACCGCATCAGTTGATGCGGTCCACAATTTAAATCAATAGATTTCAACTTTTACAAAAAGCCAGAAAACATGCAATTTTTTGAGAAGCTCTAATCTTCAGCTTCTCAAAAAAATCAATTTTTTAAGGCTAAACAAAGCCCAAAATTAATCTAGAAAATTGGATTAAGTAGTTAGATTGTTTATAGTAGTTGGTGAATGTTTATGCAGAATGCAGATAAAAGGGAAATGATATGTAGTGGTTGCTTACCTTGTTGTTACTCAGGCTCTCCTCCTAGAAGAACAGAGAATCCATTGGTTCATGATGTTGAGTTTATTCATCAAGTTGAGCTTGTTTCACCATTATCTCTAACTAAACTCTCAGATAAATTTGGTTTTACTTCTGCTTCTCCATTTTGAATATAGAAAAAAATGGGATAATAACATTGCCCCATGGGAGAAAACTTCATCCTTAAATTTTGCATAGTCTAGAAGTAACATTTGAGGGATTGTTGTACTCATAAAGAGGATATAGTTAGTATAAACCAAGGCTTAAATAGCGGTTGCAATCACGATTTCAGTTGCGTTGTCGATTTCGGGATCATAGATATTAAAGATGTTCGATGTAAATTAGGGTTGTTGCATTGTGAAGTGGATATGTGATATGTTTACAAGTTTTCATAAATAACATGAAAATTATCTTTTATTGTAAAATTTATAATAACTCTTAGTTTATATTTTCCAATTATTATGAGATACATCCTATGTTAACAAAATTGATCACACCTTTTTAAAAGATCAATAACTACAAAATTCATTCAACCAAATATATTTTTGGTACCTAAACATAAATAATCATCATTAGTACAAAACATTGATTACTTCAATACCCAACGTAAACAAATTAGAAGCTAGGGATATATTAAACAATTGAATGCATGATCTTATTAGTGATAGAAGAACTAATTTGTGTAGTCTCCATTCTTTACTTATAAGTCTTTATCCTCTCTTATACCCCTTTCACTTATAAATACCGTTATTATATTATCGATCATTGAATGGTATTAGTTTATTTTTGAATGGTCATTAATAAAATAAAGGGAGCATCATATATTAATAATATATAAAACTTTTATACTGTCATTTTTTCCCTACACCAAATTATTCTTCTTAAGAGGTACAAAACCAGGAAATCCATGAAATTTAGCTCTCAAATGTTAGACTATGTATAAACAATGTTAATCATAAAATAGAAAATTATGAGAATTAGCACACCAATAATTATTTATTTGAAATCAGTTAATAATAATATATCTATACTACTTAATATCTATACTTCTATACTACTTAATAAAGGGAAAACATAAATTAACCACCAATGATGTAATTTATGTTTTCCTATTTTACCCTTTATAATTATAATTTCATGTTTATATAACTTTTAATGTAAATTAATGA
This sequence comes from Lupinus albus, assembly GCA_009771035.1. Lineage (NCBI taxonomy): Eukaryota > Viridiplantae > Streptophyta > Magnoliopsida > Fabales > Fabaceae > Lupinus > Lupinus albus. The sequence goes on along the minus strand of CM020007.1, from coordinate 14,050,238 downwards.
CTCTTTTTGTAATTGTTGTAATATTTATTAAACCTCTCTTCCATTCTCATTTTCATGTTATATAATTGGAGTAGTTTTTTTGGGGTAAGGGGCAGTTTTTTTATTTTGAATGAATGTGGAGAATGAATTAACTTAATCATTTTTAATTACTCCCATTTAGTATATTTTCCCATGGTAGTTTCCCATTTTGCAGATAGAATGTGGATGAGAAGTAAATTGCTTTCCATTTCAGAGAACCCCTTTTTTTTCTCTATTTTCTAGGTTCTCTCCATTCCTTATGGGTTCCACTTTATTTGTTTAATCCCTTTCTTTTTGGGTGTGATTTTTTCAACAAAAGTTTAATTTTTATAGTGGGAAAGTGGAAGAGACATTGATTCGTTTTGTATGCAATAGTTGTTGTGTTTTTTAGGGGGCAGTGACAATGTTCACCTTCAAGTCCTTAATAAAACTGTTGTTATGAAGTAACATGGAAGTGGTTTGTCACGATTACAACAACATCATTTTCGACATTATCAACAACAAGAACATGTTTTATATTAGCAGTGATGCTTCTAAGGTTGTTTCTTTCACCATTTTCAATGTTTGCTACAATTTATTATTCGTAGCAACATTTTTGTTTTATAAATAATTGTAATAAATATTTGAATGATTTGATGTATAGCCATGGAAGAGGTTTTGTGCAGGGGTAACAACAGAAATCAACATCTATTGTCCAATAACATGTTTTAATCAATGACTAACATACTTGATATATGTTTTTATATTTTGACTTATTACTACTAGCGTGTTGACAGCTATTACTGTGTCTGTCAACCCATTTTCATATTGTTTGTAATGTGCACTTTATATATAATAAATGTCCAATATAATAAATTGTGTTATATATTGTAATTTTTAGGTGAGAAAACACTAAGATTGAATATGCATTTACCTTAATCGAATATATTAAACTACAAATTGCAATATATAACACAATTTATTACATTAAACATTTATTATATGTAAAGTACACATTATAAATGATATGAAAGCGGATTGACAATCAAGTAAAATAATATATGAATATATGAATTGATTGTATAATTTGTTTACACCTTTTACAAATCAGTCATTATTACTTATCGTTAATATAGATGAACTATAAATTAAATAAATCACTAAACATAGCTACACTAATAAATAATATATGAATTTAAATTTACTCTATATTTTTGCCATCAATTCTAAAAAAAATCAATGGTTTAAATTAGTGAGTATATCTAAATAATTGAATTTCCCTAGAATTGATCTTTAAAAAACTTACTATTGGACAATAATAATAGTAATAATATTTATAAAAAAAACTAAAGTGAGTAATTGAAAGAAACGGAACAGAACGGCGGGAATGAATATTGCAACCGCCATTAACCGTAAAAACGGAAGCGTTGTGGGACCCACTCACATGGCCTTCTATCTTCATTCACTGTTTCAAGATCTCACAACCAGATTTTCACTCTCTTTCTCATTTCCCAAAACCCTAGAAATTTCGAATTTCACAAAAATGCTCACTTTCTTCTCAATCATTATCATCTTCATATTCTTCTTCTCCATTTCTCACTGTTTCAATGATGATGCTCGTGTCTTCACCTTCACAATGCACCATCGTTTCTCTGAGCCTGTCAAAAAGTGGTCTCAGACCACCACCGGAATTCCCTCTCCGGCCAATCACTGGCCGGAAAAGGGAACATTTGAATACTATTCTCAGTTAGCCGATCGCGATCGCTTTCTTCGCGGTCGGAAGCTCTCTGAATTTGATCCTGGACTTGCTTTCTCTGATGGCAACTCCACCTTTCGGATCAGCTCTCTTGGATTGTATGTTCAATTCCTTTTTTTCTCTCTTTATCTTTGTTCTTAGTTAAACAGGATCAATCTCGGCGCAATGGTAAGGTTGTTGTTGTTGCTGACTATAGGTCACGAGTTTAAATCATTGAAACAGTCTCTGATTAGGCTGCATATGTAGTCGGCCGCCCATTTTTGTTTTAAAACGATATAGTCTACTGGTTAAGTTAATGGATACAGTGATATACTGTGGAAATTGCTAAAAGTTCGACTTTTTAATGTACAACAATGACTAAGCCTGTATCCTACTAGGTTGGGTCGGCAACATGGATTGAACTAAGTCATAATACTTTTTAATGTATGGAAATGTGATTCCGAGTGCGATATTTCTTAATGGTTTTAGTAAATTAATACATTTTATTAGATGAAATAGTCTATTAGGGGACTTTCTTGAATTAGCCTACTTTTAACTCCTGAGTCCTGACCTTTTTTGAAGTTTAGGCTAAATAACAACCTTACTGTTATATAAATTGCAATGATATCTCTTGAAGTTTATGTTGTAAGGGAGTGTAAGTGTATTGATAATATAAATCACAATGGTCATGTGTAAATATAATGAAAATTGACGGCATAACTCTTAAGGGGGTCAGTGTAATTTCTGATAGATCAAGATGAGTGTGATTTCGTCAAATTTGGAGGGAGATCAGTATAACTTTCCCAATATATACATATTAAATATACTTCCTGGTTTTCTTTAATCTTTGTTTTTTCTATTGATTTTTTTGGAGATTCATGCAGTTTGCATTATACAACTGTTCAACTGGGAACACCGGGAGTGAAGTTCATGGTGGCGCTTGATACAGGAAGTGACTTGTTTTGGGTACCCTGTGATTGCACCAGATGTGCTGCTACTGAAGGCACAGCCTTTGCATCAGCCCTGGCTTCTGTATGCTCTCTCTTGGTCTTGTTAAATTGTGACTTGTATTGTATCTCTAGATTACTTGTAATATAATGTGTTTCTCTACTGGCTATTGCTCATTTTCCTACTCCCTTTTCAAGTTCTTTCCCTCTTATGTGAAAAATGCCTTGAGGAGTGTGAGCTTTCTATGATATGAAGGACGATTTTGAATATCTTATCAGGCTTTTTGTCATCCCTGCTTTGTTTGTGAATAAAACTCATTATCATTGGCAGGACTTTGACCTTAGTATATATAACCCTAATGGATCTTCAACCAGCAGAAATGTCACTTGTAACAACAGTCTGTGCATGCATCGCAACCAATGCCTTGAGACATTCAGCAATTGCCCCTACATGGTCTCTTATGTCTCTGCTGAAACTTCTACGTCGGGAATACTTGTGGAGGATGTTCTGCATTTAACAAAAGAAGATAATCATCACCATGACCTTGTTGAGGCAAATGTCATATTTGGGTTAGTTTCCTTGTTATAATACTAAAATTGATATGAGCCTAAGTGCTTTTAGCTTTCTGGCTCGTTTTATGTTTTCACTTTCTCTTTTAATCACTTATACATGTAATAGCTGGAAATAAAATTGCAATGCATGTGTTGCAGCTGTGGACAAGTTCAGAGTGGATCGTTCCTAGATGTTGCTGCACCCAATGGTTTGTTTGGGCTCGGGATGGAAAAGATATCAGTTCCTAGCATGCTATCCAGGGAAGGCTTTACAGCAGATTCGTTTTCCATGTGTTTTGGACGTGATGGCATGGGAAGGATAAGTTTTGGTGACAAGGGTAGTCTTGATCAAGAAGAGACTCCATTTAATCTGAACCCATCACAGTAAGTGGTAATTCCCTGTTACTTGCCTCTGATTATCTGAATTTAAAGTAAGATTGACGCTTTAAAAAATATAATCTCTTATGCTTGGACACAACTCACAGCCCTACCTATAACATCACAGTCACTCAAGTTCGTGTAGGAACAACTCTAATTGATGCGAAATTTACTGCTCTTTTTGACTCTGGGACGTCTTTTACATACTTGGTTGATCCAACATATACAAGGCTTTCTAAGAGTGTAAGTACTAAACAGGGATGAAATCTGCTTATATTTAGCTAGATGTATTTTGAATACAAACGTAACAAAGTGTTTATATTGCAGTTTCATTCTCAAGTAGAAGATAGGCGGCATCCATCTGATTCAAGAATCCCTTTTGAATATTGTTATGATATGAGGTCATATAATTATCATTATTTATAATTTATAACTAATTTTTGTTGTTTTTGCTTTCAAAGCTAAAAATTGTGTGTTATGTTGGACAGTCCTGATGCAAATACTAGCTTGATTCCTAGCATGAGTCTAACTATGGGAAGTGGAAGCCACTTTGCTGTTTATGATCCAATAATAATTATCTCTACTCAGGTGGTAGTGCAAGCTGGAAAACTCAATCTATGCATGCCTGTTTATTTCTAGAACATATAACTGGAGAAATTAAAGGTTTTCCCTCCCTTATTATTTTGCAGAGTGAACTTATATATTGTCTGGCAGTCGTCAAGAGTGCTGAACTGAACATAATTGGGCGTAAGTCTCTTACTTTCTGAATATGATGTATTAATAATTGCCTGTGTTCTATGAACCTGAAGTGAATTAATTATAACTTGGGTCAAGCTTAAGATTTTTTTTACTTGAGACCATATCAACCAAAAAAATGAGAGGGCTTGTTGACTGAGTCTTGATATCAGTGCAGCTTTGCGTTTTTCTTTTAAATCCAAATGCTGCATGATGCATCATATATGCTCATTCTTGTGTGTTGTTCTACCTAATGGTATTGACGACTGCATATGCCTCTGCTTTTGATGTATTTCAGAAAACTTCATGACTGGCTACCGTGTAGTATTTGACCGTGAAAAACTCATCTTGGGATGGAAGAAGTTTGATTGTAAGTTTTTATGTTCTTCCAATTTGTTAGCTATAAGTTGAGATTAAAGGTCATACTCTGAGCTTAAATTAAATGGTCATGTTTTGAGCTCTCGAACAGGTTATGAAATCGAGGATCATAATGCTATCCCAACAAGACCACACTCAGATACTGTGCCTCCTGCTGTGGCCGCTGGGCTTGGTAATACTGGTTCAACTAGGAAGACCAAAAGCAATTTTCAGAGGTCAAATTCATCACCATCACATTATAGCCATACTTCACTTCTGACTAACTTTGGAATTTTTGTATTTTCTTTTGTTTACATATTCTATGATCTTTCATTTGTATGGGGCAGTAGTACTTCATGGTAAAATTTTGTTCATGTTCTTTCTCTACATGTTGATATGATATTAGAGAGCACAATTGTGTAAAATGTGTATGATTTTACTCATGATATTCCAGTGTAAATGTCATTTGTATGTTTCCCTTCCATGCAAGTTATTACTCTGTTATTTATTGAAGGTGGAGGATATTTATTTTCATGTTATATGCCACTAAGACATGATTGTTGTTGTAATTCTGATGCACTAATTAGCATTGATTATAATGCCATATAAAAGCAAACATACCTTACCTTTTGAGTTTAATTTATTTTGGTATGTACATTTTGAGGACTCATCAATTAATGAATGTACAACTGAAAGATGAAGGCTACATGGTACCTCTTGATTTTGAGTTTTTGACAAGACCAGCTCCAACTGAAAGATGAATTGGTTTTGAAGATGTTTGGAAAGGTTCTTAAAGGATTTAAATGTGTCACTTTTTAAAGCAAGAAATAATGTCCAAATGAATCTTGAATCATCAACTATAACAAGTGCATAGTAGCTACCATCAAAGTTCATGATTTGTGATGGTCCAAACAACTCTATATGAAGTAATTCTAAAGGCCTTGTTATGAATACCACTGTTTTTGATGAAAAAGGGTTTTTTGACTTTGACGAGACTCACAAATATAGACTTTTGATATTCAAGTAGTTAGCAGCAAGAATGAGATAGAAGAGAGTGGTGTGATCAACTTTAACAAAATGAGCATCCCAAGCCTTGAGATCATCATCATCAATGGGGTTAGTAGCAAGCAACATGGTTCTTGCAATATTCAATTACTTTAGGAAGTATATTGCTATTAACATTTGGCAATGGGATACCATTATCAGCACAATCATCTTCAATCATGTGTCTTATTGTTTGACATTCCAACGCCACAGCTTCATCCATCTCAAAAGCTTCTCCATCACAACTCTTCACTGTTATCTTCCTTGTTGATCATACCATGTCAATCAATCAATCAATGAATAGGAAGAAGTCTCATCCTTTTGTGTTTATAAAGGGATTAATGATATCATATCAAATATTATCATCACATTCTATATCCAATCACCAATCATCACATTCTATATCATATCAAATACCGGATGAGCGGGTAGGGTCGGGTCCCACTCACCCCTAGCTGAACCTATGGCTTAGGAAGAGTTGAAACGTAGAAAACTCTCTTTTAAATCTAATTAGGATAATATGTTTTAAACAAAGATTCTGAGTTCGAGTCGATAACGAATCAGAGAATGTATTAGCAACCCGTCCGCCTGTATTAAAACAGTACCTTCGCTAATCATGTAACACCCTTAATTTAATTCTTTAAAATTATAGTATCAGTCCTGAGATTCTCGCTTGAGCGAGGGATTCTCGCCTGGGCGAGAAAGACTCACCTGGGAGGGTGAAATCCTGGGCTATACTGACGGATTCTCGCCTGAGCGAGAGTTGGCTCGCTTCAGCGAAAGTGGTCTCACCTGAGTGAGAGTTGGCTCGCCTGGGCGAGAAAAGTGACATTTTGGACCTGTCGAGGCTGTAAGATCCTCGCTTGAGCGAGAGATGCCTCGCCTGGGCGAGAGGGTCTGATCTGAGTTTTTAAAATGGGCGGGATTTTCTCGTTTGAGCGAGAATGGGCTCGCTTAAGCGAGAACCCGACGAGTTGCATTAAATGAGAAACCCCAAACACATTTTTAGGGTTAAGAATTGAAGAGAGGTGAGACAAGAGAGCTTTTCCAAGGGCAAAGAGCTTTTATACTCATCTAAGAGTTTGGGAAGAGGTAAAACTCTTGATTCTAACTCTCTTCTTCCATTTGAAACTCATTTTGGGTATGTTAGATCTCTTGTGAAACCATGGAAACTCACCCTTTTGAGTTATGATTCGTTTTATGTTGTTTTTTTCTTGTAAACTTTTGGTTTATAATTAATATTTTAAGAATGGAAAGGGTTTGTGGGTTGATTTATGAAAACCCCAAAACCCTAAAGTGAAAATGTGGTTAAAGAGGAAAATGGGTAAAATGCTAGAGGTAGAAGATGAGTATGCATTCTAATGTTGAAATATGAGATGAATGTGTATGTTTTAGATGGTTGTAAACTTATGATGAAAGTATTTTAGAAACATTGAAAATATGAGGAATATCTTGTATGGTTAAATAATGCAATATAAGTTGTTTATGTGATATTTGGAATAAATGACTAACATTGTGTTATATGGTGGAATGAGGAAATATCCTAAAGTTGGAGGCGGTGTCGGTGGAACTTGCGAAGTTGCCAAGAACCAAATCCAACACTCACCGAGGTAAATATAAGTCTTTAACTTATATGCATTGTGTTAGAACATGCGTGGATTTTCTGGTTGTGGATAATGAATCGTGTTGTGAACCCCTTAATTATTACAAACATATATGGGTATGTTTGTAATAATGATGGTGTAGATTTACTGTTTATGAATTGATGGAGTGTCAATGAAAAGAAAACTCGTTTTTAGCCGACCATGATTGATTAGCGACTTTGGCTCAAGTAATGTAGCAAGTTTTGGCTCAAGCGATGTAGCAAACTTTGGCTCAAACGATGTAGCAAGCTTTGGCTCAAGCGATGTAGCAAGCTTTGGCTCAAGCGATGTAGCAAGCTTTGGCTCAAGCGATGTAGCAAGCTTTGGCTCAAGCGATGTAGCAAGCTTTGGCTCAAGCGATGTAGCAAGCTTTGGCTCAAGCGATGTAGCAAGCTTTGGCTCAAGCGATGTAGCAAGCTTTGGCTCAAGCGATGTAGCAAATTTTGGCTCAAGTTATGTAGCATGGTTTTCAAAAAGTATAAATGATAAAATTGGTTTTAATAATATTTAATTCTAAATTGTTTACTTAATCTTATTAAGATGTGGATTAACGTACATTGACATTTATTACATTAACGACTTACTCCTTTGTGTTTTCTGTATATGATCAATGTTAATCCCATTGCAAGTAGGTGGAAGATGTAAGGACGTTTTGATTAGGAGCTTAGAGGCTTTTAATTTTTGGAAGTTCTTATATTCATTCTTTTGTAATACGATTGACTGTATTTTGGACATGAATATTTGTAACTCTGGATATTCGTAGCTATGAGTATTTTGGAATCTCATAGATAATTGTATGCGGTAGTTACCGGGATGCATGAATGAATTATGATTTTCTGCTATGCGAAAGTGTATATTATTTTGAACTTAGGAAATGGGTATGAGTAGGAAATGGGGACTTAACTTATGTTTAAAAGTCGTAGGAAATTTCATGAAGGATGAATAAAATAGGGGAAAAAATTCAAGGGTATAATTTGGGTACTTATAAATCACATGTACTTTATACCCTTAAAAGTTATTTACTAAAATTTACTAACTGAAACAAAATATTTTATTTTTATTTTTGTGTCTGATAAGAATTCATATTGCTCCTATGTATCTCTAGGTGCAATAGGGAAATCAAGACTACATAGTTCTGGTTTGAAAATTTGGTTGGTGTTCATTATAAAATATAATTAGTCTGCACCGCTCAAAGAGACATTTCAAAGTAATTGAAATCTTATCGAGTTCAAGATAGATGAAACAACAAAAACTAATGTCCGCACTGTATCAAATCTTAAAGAAATTTTTGAAATAATTAAAATGCTATCATGTTCGAGACCGATGAAGCAGCAGAAATCAATGTCTGCATCACATCAAATCTGAAAGAAATATGTGAAATTATTAAAATTTTATCGTCTTCAAGATAGGGGAAGCCACAAAAACTAATACCTACACCACATCCAATCTCAAATAGATATTTTAAAAATAAAATTCTTTCAATAATATAATCTGTTAGTTAAGAAATGGCATAAAAATTGAATTATTTGCCTTTAATCATTATTCACTTATCTTGTTATTTTGAAATGTTATATAAAAAAATGAGAGAAGTAAGGAATTACCTATGATCTTACTTGCCTTTAATCTATTGATAATCCTTATTCTCTTGTTTGCTCGCTTGTTCCCAACATTTGATATTAGAGTCGATTGATAGTTGACAATTAGCCCAAACGTTAGATTACGCCTAAAGAGGGTGAATGCATGTTGATTGGACAGGGTCTGTCAAAGGCAATGTACGACAAGATAAAGTAGATGAGTTGAAGGGGGAGGAAACATGGTGTGAACATGGTGGGACCAAATTTGTGTTGGATCCATAATCCTAGAAGTCCATGTATTGGATTGAGACCAATGTGGAGATAGAGACCAATGTGGTGAGTCGGATGCTGACAATATCTCTCTAAATGTTGAGAGAATAATCTCATTTGAGATGAGAAGTGAAATATCCTAATGGCATGTTTGTGACGTCTTAGTGAAGAATATTAATTGTTAGTGGATCCACAAAAGCACATGTGCACTGGTTGACTTGGATGCAAGGTGCAACCAGACATTGACTTGGATGCAAGGTGCAACCAGACATTGACTTGGATGCAAGGTGTAACACATGCAATCGTAGAGATGCAAGGTGTGACATGAATATTATGTTAAATGCAGAGGCGTGACATGGATATTGGATGACATTGACGCAATGTGTGTTGTTGATATACTCCTTATGGTGGAATATGATAGTTCTTTTGAACTATAATTGTGGGAGTAAATAGTGGTGGTAGCAGTTGAGGCTTTTCGAGGAAGCTCCAATGTTCAATTTGACTGATTATTAAATAGGACGGTTATTGGTGAACTTTTGTGTAGATGTTTCAAATATCGAAAGACTTCCTAACAATAGATGGCTAGACGGTGTGTTCCATTAGATTAAGATACGGGAAATTGCAATAAATGTTTGGAGAGCTAGACTCTAGCCTCTAGGTAACATCATCAGAGATTCTCAGAAGGTTTATGCTGTAGAGGAGTAGACTCTTATATGGAGGAGTTATTAACGAGAATTAGGCATTGAACAAGGTGCAGTCAAGTATTCACTAAGGTGGAGAATTTTGAGTAGATTTCCTAAGCAACAATATATTCATCTATTTCAATCAAGATGGAGATTGTTGGGGATGCTTGAAATATGTTGTTGTATTAGTCCCACATTGTCTAGTCTACAGAGTAGAGTAACAAATATTATATATTGTCATTGGAGAGATTGTTGGGTTTATTCAAGTGTGGAGTCTCACATTGTCTGGTAGGAATGGCAATGGGGCGGGTTGGGGTCGGGTTTGTGCTTACCCAACCCCGAACTCGAAATCCAAAACCTGAATCCGAACCCGAAATCTAAAACCTGAATCCGAACCCGAACCTGAATCAAGCAGGGTTGGGAACAATGATACCATCCCCGAACCCGTCGGGTTTCGGGTAACCCGAAAAAAAAAACCGAACCAAACACACACACATATATATATATATATATGTATATATATATATATATATATACCTTATATATGGACATGGTACAATACAATTTCAACAATATTTTCTGGTTTATCCGGTTTGATGAAATGTGGTTCAATTATCATATAAGGTACTGGACCAAATTTCCTGTTAAATAGAGAATATTATTACTCTGCCATTTAAGATTCAAAAGATATTTTGGTCAATTTAAATTATTAAAACTTAATATTAAAATCTCTCAATTTTTTCTCTCACACTTTCTCTCTAAACTTCATGGCTTCATGCATATCTTCATTGTCGTGTTTGAAAAATAAGGCTGTATAAATATTCATTTAGTAAAAAATAGTTATTGTTTGAATAAAGACTTAAGGTAGAAAAAAATAAGGCCTTATCAATATATTCTTATTTGTGAAATTTATATATGTATTTATGTGTAATTTTATAATTTTATATATATTAATCGGGTTCGGGGTGGGTTCGGGGTAGGTATTAACAATACCAAACCCAAACCTGAACCCGAAATTTGAACTCGGTTAAAACCCGAACCCAATTACATCAGGTTTTCACCATTAAATTTGGATTGGGTTCGGACAGGTATCCGCGGATTCGGTTTTCATTGTCATCCCTATTGTCTAGTATTGAAATAATGCAGAGTAACCAATGTTACATATTCTGAAAGGGGGAGATTGTTTTGTTTATTCAAGTTTGAAGTCACACATTGAATATGAAGGGATAAATTAAAGAGTTTATAAGTGGAAAATGCTCATGAAACTAGAAATAACAACAGGGCGGGTCAAGGTCACGTTTGTGCTTACCCAACCCCGAACCCGAAATCCAAAATCCGAACTCGAACTAAGTGGGGGTTAAAAACAGTTATATCATCCCAAACCCATCGGGTTTCGGGTAACACAAATGCGATGAAAACCCGTCTAATATATATATATATATATATATATATATATGTTATATATATATATATGTTAGTTTTTTAGATATAGCTTTTATATATGTACTTATGTGTAATTATGTAATTTTACATATATTAATAGGTTCGGGTCGAGTTCGGAGTAGGATATCAACTGTACCAAACTCGAAATCGTACCCGAAAGTTGAGCTCGGGTGAAACCCAAACGTGAACCCGAGCTCAATCACATCGAATTTTCCCCGTTAAATTCAGGTTGAGTTCGGGCGGTACTCGTGGATTCGGTTTTCATTGTCATCCCTACATGAAACTAATGCCTTAAGGTTTTGGTTCAAGACGTGGTGTCTCACTTGTGGTTCTTCATTCTTCTCATATCTCAGTAACAATGGAACTCCTCAACGGTTGTAGGCTCTTCGGTTACAGTCTGATCCAACAACCATGACTCTTATTAGTTCTCATTCTTAATCATGACTTGCAATGTAGTGAATATGGAAAATATATTCTGATCATGCCAATTATATTTGATTTTAATCAAAACATGAATTGTATTGTCACATGAGCGAAATGATAGAATGTAATAAATGTCTCATGTTACATGAATGAATACATTGCTTTGTTTTGATGGTGTAACTCTTGAATGGAGAGTTATAAATGTGCTAACTGGTAAGTAGGTGTAAAAATACTACCTACACTGTTGTAAACAAGTAAAAATGTAAGGGTTTGTTGTATCCACAAGGACTTGTTAACTGAACCTTTCAAAATCAAATTACTATCTTATGCTAGTTTTCAAAAGGTTTTTCAATTTGTTAGTTGATTTGGAAAAAAATTGAATAATAAAAGTGTTGAAATTTAGATGTGGGATTGACGCACTATCATATTAGTAAATTGACAAACAACTAAGAATAACATAAGTACAATTTCACACAACATTTGAGCTCAAATACACTAAAAACCAATGCTTTAGTATACTTAGCAACTCATGAATTAAAGCCTAAACCTTAAATACAAGATCAATGATTATGACACAATACGCCAATAGCGCTTTTTTTGGCTTTAGGACAGCACGTCTCGCCGCTGTCTGTTTAACCGAAGTCGTAGATGGTATACATTAATCGCGCTTTCTTATTTCGCTGTTGTATACCACATTTTACAATAGTGCCACCTCCAACAAGCGCTATTATATATGTGCATGACTTTTAACTGCTCTCATCACGAGTGTTGTTGATATGTCACTTAACAGTACTCATTTAACCACACTTATATTAAATAAGGCAAAATCTCTTGTAGACATTTTATCAAACACATAAGAAGCTTCAATATAATAAAAATGAAATAAAACTATTGTGTGAACATGTCTCTCTTAACCACACACAGTAATGAAAAGGACGAATATGATAAATATGTAGAGGACAAATCCATGATTTTCTACTCTCCCTTAACCTAAGAAATAAGAGTACATAAAGATACAGTCAAATTCAATATAATAAGAACGAAATAAAAAATTATATAGAAAATATGAATGAAAAAAATAATAAATAAATACAAGAAATACATATCGGAATTGCAAGTTTGGCAAATCAACGACAACTTCACGTAGATTCAACATTGACATTTCCTGTAATATAAAATAAAAATTTAACGCATAAGAATGTAAATGCAAGAAGAAGTGAATCAAAGAGAATGATTCACCTTATGCTCCAATAGAGAAAACGTAAGCTAATAACTTGTTTGAAGAGAGAAACTAAAAGAAGAAGAGTAAGAGCTGAAGAGGTTTTATTTTTAAATCTGCAAAGATTCGCGCCTACTAAAAAATGTATGACTTTTACCAGTGCTCTCTAAAAATACGCTGTTAAATGTGTGACTTTTCAGCTATTCTAAGATTATCAAAACACATTCACTATAAAACTTGTAAAATAAAAACAAAATAGTAAAAAATATTTTTTTTTTAAATTCCAGGATGCACTTTTCTAATATAGTGAGAAAATTTGGATATAATGAATTTTTATACCCCAAATACATATATAATATGTCCAATTCTGATTAGTAATTCAAAATTTATATAAAAAATAGTGATATAACATCTTTAACAGCGCTTATTTACGCAAAGTGTTGTTTATACTTTAACAGGGTTTTTTACACAAGTGCGGTTAAATATATATAGTGTTTCATGGAAACACTATACTAATGTAAAAAAGGATTTGATGCAGTGTCTCTATCTCTACCAGAAAGAGTGTCTCTATCTACCATCAATAAATGAAGAACATAGAAAGAAATGTAAAGAGATAGAAAAGTTTCTCTATTGACGAAGAATAACACACAACATCTAAAGGAGGATCGTGTCGCCATGGATAGAGCTTAATAATCTATAACCATTCTTATTATGTGAAAACTATAAATTCTTAATATTCATTTACACATAATTTATTCGTGTTGGTCAACCCTGTTGCATCTACGTTCTGACTAACACAATGCTTTATCCAGGATGGACCGCCTTGCCGCCCGCCTAGGCTGTTGCGACCATATACTAGGTTTGCTCGTATCGTGTAGCAAAGAATAGCTCACATTGTTCAGACAACATGTTCAGCTTATGATATGTGTTGTTAAGGCGGTGCCTCAGTCCTATAGCAAATTTATTTGTCTTTGCATGTGTTGTCTAGACTACATCTTATCAGTGTTGTCCTTTATTGTAATTAAAAGAGACATTGGGTAATCTAGATCCTACTTGTTTGGTGATGGGCCAAAATCCTATTTTGACCAATCCGGACATTTGGGTGAAACAAATAACTTAACAAATCAAATGAGTCAAGATTCTTTTAGGAAAGGAAAGAATGGAGAAAGAATGAGGTTATGGACACTTGGAAATTTTAACAATCGGATCTAAAGGAACATTATAAGATATATATTTATGTCATTTCCAAGCATGTATAATACTCATACATTACAAGTCAATTATGGGAAACTACATTTAAAGAAATCACACGATCTTGCATATAATTATAGCTAAGTTATTCAACTTATAATGAAAAGTGTTCAACATTATTACTCGTGATTGAGATATGCTCAATAGGGACACATAAAATTTCAAGACCAAATAGATTCGTTTCAAACTAAGGAATTGAGCAAAGTTCAAAACAAGGTAGCTACTAGTTGTGATCAAGTCTCTTATAAAATTAAAGCAGCAAAGCTATTGATATAGTATGGTGATATAAACGATCTCGTCTGTCTTTACTAATTTTCGTATGTACCATTTCGATCCTAAAAGATAAAAATTTAAATTAGTACTCGTAGATCATAAATGTGATTCAAAATATTTTCTATCAAATACCATAAAAAATGCAAAATATAATTAATTTGACCTTAATATTTTTAGGAATTATTTTAGGGTTGTCAAATTTTTAAAAATCAAAATAGATCTTCCATCCTTTTGTTATTCATCATTGTATACAAATATTTTATTCCCTTTTTGTGTGCAAACCATATTCTATTAGCAAAATATGTATACGTCTTTTGTGGTAACTTTGTAACGGTTAATCAATATTGCACATTGAGCTAGGATTAGTTTTTCTTTCCAACCAATAGATTTTCAATGTTTCTGAAATTATATTATTTTTACTCTATATCCCAAATTAGTTTACAAAACTATTTAATGTATTTGAAGTAATTTTTAGTAATTAATTTTAACAACCTTAAATCATATCTATGTCCGTAAATATGTATTTCAAGTAATTTTTAGTAATTAACTAACAAGTTACTCGTGCATTTACACATGGTGATATTTTCTTGGCGTATGATTAAGAACATACATATTATATATACATTTATATGGTTAAAAATACAGATATTGTTCGTGCATTCGCATGGTTAAAAACACATATTAACCGTGCATTCATATTGTTAAGAACATACATGTGACCCATGCATTCACATGCTTAAAAACAAAGATGTTATCCATACATTCACATTAATAATAACACAGTTACTCATGCATTGCATAGTTAAAATACACATGTTAGTCATGCATTCATAGAGTTAAAACACACATATTACATGTACATTTGCATCGTTAAGAACACTTAGAACTAATAGTAAATGTGTCCAAAATATTAAAAAATGAATATTCATATCTTATAAATGATCATTTATATGGATTTGTTTTCTGAAATATATAAGGAGTGTAATATCTATATACTGTGAATGTAAAGAATTATACACAATCTGTATATCATCTATCACTCATTTGTACTACTTCTTTTTTGAATTAAACATGAATGATGCAATACAGTATATCAAACTCATACACTATCACTGAACACATCATTTTCTGATATAAAAATCTAAATTATTGCTCGAAGTCATGAATGTCATTTGTATCCAATTTTCTTCTCATATACACATTTTAAATATTTTGTCATTGTTCTATAAAAAATAACATCGTTTACTTATTTATATGTCATTTTTAATGTATTAGCTAATAAAATTAATGATATTGATCATGAAGATTGATTTCATAAATGAGTTTTTCATTTTATGTGTGAGGTTACATACTAAGAGATAGAGAGCTTTTGGATGGAAAAATTTGCATGAGGTAATGACCCTAACTTATGTGGCAAATGTATAAAAGTGAGGATGTAGTGTGAGAATATACTTAGTAGTAGCATAGAACACTTTATGAGAGAAAAAAAGGTAATGAGAAGATGACAAGTGGCTAGAAGGAGTTTTTTTTCTTATATAGTTTATAGATTTTAACAACCTTAAATCATGTCTATGTCCTTAAATATGACCAAAAGATGTACCTAAAATAATTTGATTCCTTTTATTCAAGGTAGTGCGTGGACAGACATTTCGTGCCTATTGGTCTATATTCTTTTTTTTAAGATATTAAATATTCATCTTTTATATATTTCATTTTGAAGTTTTTTGTATTGGATGTATTTTAATAATTTTTATATTAAGTGTACTTAATTTATAAATTTTTGCCATTTATGGTAGAAGAGTGATTTCAACTTACAATTAATGTGTTGGGTGATTACCTAAGATTATATGATTTTTTGTATAAACTAAAAAACGTTACGTACAAAATACTAAAGTATAAATTTGATCATAGTGATAATTATACTATGTTTTGACTAGCGTGTAGTGCATGTTAACCCGTTTTCTTATCGTTTGTAATTTATTGTATACATGCAGTGAATATCTAATATAGTAAAATGTGTTATATATATTGTAATTTGCAGTTGAATATATTCGATTGATGTAATTGTGCAATCTTAATTAATTAATGGATGCATATACAGTAGTGTAGTTATTAACTTAATTATTCATATTTCATAGGATGTTTTATTACGACGAATGCCTAATTGTCATGAAATAATGAAATGTTTAATGAAGGGATGCATTCAAATACTAATATGTTTGTCAACCTGATTTCCTATTATTTGTAACGTGGTATTTAAGGTAATAGTGAATTTTCCATTCCCCATAATGAAACATTACATTGTAATATGTATGTATGCAACTATAAGAATGAAATTATAAGAAATTAAATATGTCTATTTTAATTAGAAATATTGTTACTACTATTGGTATTGGTTTGTTTTCACCACATAATATATGCCTTATCATGTATACATTAAAAAGTATAAGATTAAAAGTTTTTGGATATTTATACTTCGTGATTTGATGTAGTGCACAAACAATGATATATTTTATATTAATTACTAAATGAAGATATATAAACTACATTGATAATAGAAGAAGAGAAAATATAAATTTTTATAGAGGATCTATTACATTCATATCAAAAAAGGGTGAAGAAGGGAAACCTGCATAATGAAAAGTTTACGGAAGATTCAGAAATTGAAGTAGTGAGGTAATGTTCATTTTTCTTAAGTTTTTATTAAGATTGCAAGTAGTGAAGTATATAAGAATGATGCAAACAATTAAAAGTAAGAGATGATAAATACCTTAAAGTTAGAATAAATTTATTTTGTGGAGGCAATAAAAACAATTTCAAAGCCAAGATGAATAGTAGTAGCAGTAGTATGATGTCAGTCCCTTATTAAACATTGAAATATGTACAAATAAAAACATAAGTTGTTGTGTGATATTGGTTATGAAGAGATTTTAAATTGGTTATAGAAGAGAAGAAAAACAAAAGAACAAAAAGAGAAGAGATAAGAAATACCTTAAAGTTTGAAGAAATTATTGAATCTATTGAATTAATAAGACGTGTAAAACTTCCAAAAATGAAATTGGACTAATATAACCACAAAAAATGTGTAAAACTTCTTGAACATAGTATTGATGGAATAGAACAAATATGATTATGACGTTAATGTTGGAATATACTAAATATGATTATGATGTTAGTGCTGGAATAGACTAATAGCCAAATATGATTATGAAGTTAGTGTTGGAATGAGTAAAAATAAATTAGTATTGGAGTGTTGTTACCAATTCAGTGGATTAGCATTGCAATTGGCAGTTAAAAATAACATGCAGTCTTAAATGATCATTTCTTGCTAGTTTGAATTCCAGTTCCAAAATTACTTTAATGGGCATGACACACAATATTAAAAAATCAATGACAATCAAAAATTAATATGCCTAAAGCTGTTTAACCTTATTTTTAACCAAATAACATGGAATATTTCTATACTAATTTTCTAGATAATGAAATTAGCAAACTATATATCTTAACACAACTACACTACCTTTTCAAATCCAAACAGGTGTAAAAAGTTTTTTTCTCTGTGTGTGGAATACCATTACTCTTAAATCAACATCAACAGATCTATTCATTTCATAGCACAATCAATGAACAAATCAACAATATCCTCTTCATTTAACATAGGAATGTATTAAAACTATGTATTTCCTATAATAGTGCCAAAATGACCAACACTCAAATATCCAAATATTTATAAAGGTGCTATAAGGAATCATATTATGTGTTGAAGCAATATTATTCAAATCTAAGTGGAAGATAATATGAATAGAATATGAACAATAATAATAAGGAAGAGATTAAAAGGAATATGCATGGAAAATAACATGGAATATTCGTGGAGAGAAACATTGAGTTATATATGGTTTTTTGGTAGGAATTATAAAATAATAAGGGCAAAATAGACAACCAAAAATTACATAATGGTAAGTGGTTAACTTGAGTTTTGACTTTATTAGTAGTATAAATATAGATATAGATATAGTAAATATCTACCAATTTTTAAATAATTTTATTAACTACAAGGAATGAAATCAATCAATTAAACTTAATAATGGTGTTTAATGAAAACTAAAATATTTTATTAACCACAACGAATGAAATCAAGAAGTTAAACTTAATTTTTTATTAATAGTGTTGGACTCTTAACTACTTCATCAATTATGTAATGGGATAAGTTTCTATGTTTGGAAAGAAAATAGAAGACTTTGTAGTATGATAAGTTGGAAACATTTACAATTAGTCAATTATTCGTTTTGGCTAATTAAAATTGATTTAGTTGCTAAAAATTAACTCATCTAATAAAATTATGGATTCAAATTGTTGTTTTTGTGAGGACATTATTGATGAGTAATAATATATAGAAATGTGAAGCCTACCATAACATGATCATCCCAGTACCCAACTCAAATAAACTTCATTGCATATAATGAAATCAATCATTTTAAACTATAAGTAAAATTAATTTAATTATCACATGCATCCCATGAGTCAAAAGGCTATTATGTAATTTAGGGGTGAGCATGACTCAACCCTACCCGTTCACCCGATATAGCCCGATCATGATCGGGTCTGAATAGAGCCGAGTCTCATCGGGTCTAACCGAGTTCAGGTTCAAAAATTAGACTCTGTCAATATTTAGGGTCAGGTAGAGACCAAACATGACACGTCCCGACCCGTCTATTGGTCAATCACTCTTGATGTTTGTATGTGTCTCTGTTAAATGTGTATAGAGTAATGATACATTTTTGGTCGAAAATATCATTGTTATCTAATTTTTATCATATATACATGTTTAATAATATATATTATGTTATATGTCAAATTACATATTCAAAATAATAAATAATATTTAGAAGACTTTATCTAAAATGAGTATACATTATATTTAATCGGGTCTAGGGTCGGGTACAAGTTTAAAGGCTGACCCTGTGAATATTTAGGGTCAGATTAAGTTCGGTTCTAGGGTCGGGTCCGAGTTCAAAAAAAAAATGACTCAAACAACATTTAAGGTCGGGTAAGGACAAGCCTTAACCCGTCCCAACCCGACCCACACTCACCCTTAATGTAATTTATAATGATCTGATAGTTTTTTGATACTACCAAATGTCTCCTTTTACGTTTTGAGTATGAAACTACTCTATTTCGAAATATATGACGGTTTCTCCTCTTAGAGAAAGCAGAGAATGAAAAAGAGAAGTGTTTGAATAATTCCTCATTGTATTAAAATTACTCAGCAAAGTAATTACCACCTACTATTTATAGGGGTTAGTTAAATAACAAAAGGCTAAGCTTAACCATGATACTTATTCATCAACACAAATAAACTAGAATAAGCTTAAAACTATCATATGCAAGGATAACACAATAACAATGGATTAAATGTAACAAACAAACAACCAATAATATACATTCCAAGATAACAATTCAACATCCCCCCTCAAGTTGGGTCGTGGATAGAACACAAACCCAACTTGGAGACAAAGGCCTGAAAAGAGGAAGGAGGAAGTGGCTTGGTGAAAGCATCATCAAGTTGATTAGCATAAGCAATGGGAAGGAGATGAATGAGTCCCTTTTGAATCTTCTCACGAACCACATGACAATCCACTTCAATATGCTTGGACCTCTCATGGAACACATGATTATGAGAAAGATAGATAACTGATCTATTGTCACAATAGATATAAGCAGGATTGACCAAGGAAATATGCAAATCCTGAAAAAGATAATTCAACCATTGCACCTCACAAGCAAGGCTACCAAAAGCTCTATACTCAGCTTCAGATGAAGACCTGCTAACAGTGTTTTGTTTCTTGGACTTCCATGAAATGAGAGAAGAACCAAGGAATATACAAAACCCTGTAATTGATTTTCTACTATCTAGACAACAAGCCCAGTCTGAATCTGAAAACCCAGCAAGTTTGAGAGAGGAGGAAGAAGAAAAGAAGAGACCATGTGCTGGAGAGGCTTTCAAATAATGAAGAACTCTAAGAGCAGACTTGTAATGCACATCCATAGGCTTGCACATAAAGAGACTTAATTGTTGAACATCATAGGCAATATCAGGTCTAGAAATTGTGAGATATAGCAGTCTACCCACCAATCTTCTATAGGAGAGAACATCAAGAAAAGGAACACCCTGCTCAAGCTGCAGCTTGATAGAGGGATCAAAGGGAATCTTGGCTGGCTTGGCAGCTAAGGAACCAGAATCCTCCAAAAGAGATAAGGTATAACCTCTCTGACTCAAGTGGATGCCATCAGATTTTCTAGCAATTTCAAGACCCAAGAAAAATCTAAGAGGGCCAAGATCCTTAATTTTGAAAGAATCATCAAGGAACTGTTTGACCAACTGAATTTCATCAAGATTGTTCCCAGCCAAAACCATATCATCTACATAGACTAGGATGGCAGTAAAGCTATCAATAGAAGAATTAGTAAACAAGGCTTGATCAGCCTGAGAATGTGCATATCCCAAAGAGATCAGGGAAGCTAATAGTGTGGTGTGCCACTCTCTACTAACTTGCTTTAAACCATAAAGGGATTTGTGCAATTTGCATACTTGCTGCGAATGTGTAAGGGATAAGCCAGGTGGTGGTAACATATACACCTCCTCATGAAGATCTCCATGGAGGAAGGCATTGTTAACATCAAGTTGTTCTAAATGCCAAGACTTGATGGATGCTAAGGCTAAAACAGTCCTTACAATAATGATTTTCACCACAGGAGAAAAGGTGTCAAAGAAATCAACCACTTCCATATGTGTATAACCTTTTGCAACCAACCTAGCCTTATGCCTTTCTAGAGTACCATCAGCATGCACCTTAGTCTTATAGACCCATTTAAAACCTATGGGAACCTTTCCTGGTGGAAGATCAACAAGAGACCAGGTATGATTCTGATCCAAGGCTTGCAACTCAAGTGCCATAGCTTGCTGCCAATGACTTATCTTAGCAGCCTGTGCATAAGTTGAAGGTTCTGGATCACTAGAAATAGTGAGACAAAATTTCTTAAAGGCAGGTGAGCACTTGGAGTAATCAAGCACAGAAGACAATGGATATTTAGGATGAGATTCAGAACCATCAGGAGTGGCATCAGTGAGAGTATGAACCAGTGAGCAGTGATAGTCATGCAAGTGAAATGGTGGCCTTTTGATTCTAGTGGAGTGTCTTAAAGCTGCTTGTGAATTTGTGTTTGACCCAGGCAAAAAATTTGTGTTTGACTCATAATTTGTGTTTTACTCAGACAATATGTTTGACTCAGGCAATGTGTTTGACTCAGACAATGTGTTTGACTCTTGTTGAGGGAAAACAGAAAGTAGAGAAGGAGATATGTTTGACTCAAGTGTTTGATTAGACAGATTAGGGACAGAAGAGAATGGAAAATGATTTTAATAGAAAATGACATCCATAGAGATAAAAATATCATGAGAAACTATGTCATAGATTATGGAGCCTTTGGTACCATCTTTATGTCCTAGAAAAACACATTTTCTAGCTCTTGGATCAAACTTACCCTCCCTGCTACAAGAGTACTAGCATAGGCAAAACAACCAAAGACTTTTAAAGTGTCTATAGGTGGTAAGCATCCATGAAGTAACTGATATGGTGAAGAGTTACTTAGTAAAGGACTAGGTAGTCTATTTATAATGTGTATTGCATATTGTATTGCAAAATTCCAGAGAGAGGAAGGCAATTTGGATTGAAAAAATATGGCTCTAGCAACATTAAGTATGTGCTGATGCTTTCTTTCAACAACACCATTTTGTTGAGGTGTGAGAACATAAGATTTTTGATGCAAGATTCCCTTAGAAGAGTAGAAATCATGCATCAAAAATTCTGGTCCATTATCACTTCTAATGGACTATAGTTTTGAATTGAATTGGGTTTCAATGAAATTAATAAACCTAATGAGGTTTTCTCTTGTTTCACTCTTGTTTTTCATTAAAATAACCTAAGTAAATCTTGATTACAAAAAAAGAAACAATAGAAAGAGGACCCCATATGTCAACATGTAACAATTGAAACATTTTATTTGATTTTGTATGGCTATTACAGAAGGGTAACCTTTTTTGTCTAGAAATGTGACAACCCTAAACATATATTTTCACAAAAATTGAACTCTTAATATTTTGATCATCTAGAAGATCTAATGAGGTTTTACAATACTAGACTTATATCTTATTGATACATTACCTCATAGTGTATAATTACTAAATACCGTACTGCGTACTTGCTAGTTAATGTTTGGTAATCTGAAGCATGAAGCGCGTTACTCACGAGTGAATGCTGAATTCAACCATTCAATCTTTCACACTACTGCATCTATTAGGGCCAAACTTGTCATTCAATTATTACTATTTTTGTTTATTATTCCTTTTTCTCACTTCCCACTCAAATCTGTCAAATCACCCAATTTTATTTCCTTATTCTCATTTCATTTTGAAAATAAATTCAATCAAATTATGAAAGAGAAAAATATAAATATACAATAAATATTTTTATACTATTATTACATCATTCATCAATCATATTTAATAATTCTTAACATATAAATACATGTTACACAATTTAGTGATAAATAACATATTGTTTGAATATAGATTTTTATACTAAAAAGATATAATATATAGCAAATGAAAAATCATATCTTTAGTAAATTATGCAGATAATTCTTAAATTTAATAAAATTTTATAATTTTTTTTTATATTTACAAAAATTATACATAATTCATTACATACATTACATATCATCCAATATTCATGAAGAAAAAGTGAGTATAATTAAGTTGACCTTATAATATTTTAAAGTGAGAAGAGATTCACTTAACTTTAAGAGTAAGTGGAAAAAACCTGCTCCACATCATAGTTATTCACTCTTGCAAAATCTAATAGTTTGAATTGGTGAATACATTTAAACCATTGAATTTTCGAAGAATGAATGATTATGATTTGGAGTGAATCTCTCATCTCTAAAAAAAGTATAATTAAAATAAAGTTTGGTTTGATGTATAATTTTCCATTTTCAACAAAAATATTGAAAATCAAGCAGAATTAAACTCAGGTAGGGTCCAATACCTAGGATACCAAATAACACCCATTCAGAAACCGCCACGTCTCCAAATCTAATTCACGTTCAGAAACTCCACGTCACTATTCATGAAAATTTTGGCGGGCAAATTTGGGAAATTCAAATAAATTGTAATGAAAACCCTAACATTCTCATTCCACTTTTTCATTCTTCAAAACCTCTCTTCTATTTCTACCCCAAAGGTTCCTTTCTACTTATTCACTTTCAATAATTATTCAATTTATGTATATAACTTTTTTCTATCTATTTTTGTTATTATTGTTATTATGAATTTGTGATTTTATATAATTGAAGCTTTATTATTATATAGTTTTGAAGGTATGGGAAAAATTTCAGCAAAAGATAAGAGTCGGAAGATTCAGAAAGGTAGAAGAAAATTGAGAAGCACAGGGAATAAGTATTTGAAACCTGGCACTATTTCTCAGCTTCTTTATAATCAATCACCGACATCGGTGTCGGCGTCTTCAGCCCTTGTTGCTTCGGGTGCTGCTAAGGCTTGTACTGATCTTGGGAAGAAAAGAGTGGAGGTGTTGAATTCAAGGAAGTCTAAGGGTCAATGTGGAAGTGATGTTAGTCATGAGGATAAGGTGTTTGATAAAACTCCTCTTATGTTGTCTCCATCGAATTCGGTGAAACCGAGTGGGTTGTTAGTGTCACCGAAGACACCTCGTGTCGAACATTGTTATTCGGATTCGAGGCTCGAGTCTCTTCCTATGGATTTGATGGTATGTTGTTATGTTTAATCAACATTTTTATGATTTATTATAGGTGAAATTAAGTGACGGCCCAATGCATGATGAGGCTTCGATTCTACTCTTTGGTTCTGGGGATGATAGATGTAGATGTTGTTTCTAGTATTTGAAACCGTGACCACTAAGCAATAGTCTTATTGTTGCATTGCGTCTCACTCTCTTATGATATGTGAACCTATTAGGAACTATTTAAATTTATACGTTTTGTCTATGTATGTGATTTATGGTAGGATATTATGATGTGTTTGATCTATATGGTATGATTTATGATAGAATATTATGTTAATGATTCATGTTAGGACCCCATCTAGTGGAGAAAAGCTTAGTTGTTGTTATTGTTGTTTTTCTTTTGTTTGCTTCAAAGTTTTCAGGATGTTATGTTTCACAAATTCTCAATGTTTCCTCAAATGCTTATTGTTTAGCATTAGTCCCCTTTTACTTCTATGATTTACTTGCGTCCCTTTCTTTTTCTGTGGCTTCTAATTTTTTGTTTTAGTTTGTTTTTAACAATATTTGTTTATGTATTTATGTATCTGTTAATTTCAGTTATGTGTTTGAATTTCAAAGCCTGTATTAATATCATCACTATAAGCAGACAAAGACATACTAGATTCTTGCTTCTATGATATCATCCTCCACCTGTCTGGAGATTGATTTGGATCATCTGCACACGGTCTTACCAGTGAAACTTAGTTTCTAGAATGACAGAATATAAATAAAAAATATAGTTCTGAAAGTTTGAGACATTGGATTAGGAAATGCGTAATGTACAAATTCCCCCTCAACTGTCGAGGATCTCAGTCCATTGTCTTCCTGAGGTGCAGACAGCAATGGAAATGCTCATTATGATCGATTCCTACCGTGCTCAAGTACCTTTGGTTGTGATTTTCTGTTTGGTATCACTCATGGGTTATTGTATGATGGGAATTTGTGGTTCTTTTTCTTGGTGTTATTCTATATACTGTGGGTGAGCTGTAGCTCAACAACAATAATGTTATTGCCTTATTACCTGGAAGTCACATCTCACATGTTTAGGTCTTAGTAAAAGTCTCTCCATTTGTGTAGGTAAATTTATGTCTACTCTCCCTTGAGCTCATGAGATGTGAGCCTTATGCACCGGGGTGCCTATATTTTAATCTATATACTGATTTTAATTTATCCTGTACTTTAATTAATCAAGCTCTCTGAACATTAGGGAAGTTGTTTATAACTGCACAGCTACACACACTATACAAAAGAGTGTGTCATGTGTGCTCCAAATTTTTAGATTGGCAGTTTACTGCATCCAATTGTTTAGCTTCATTCATGTCTTGTTGTGTTAGCCCATCTCATGTGCTTCAACTCCTTTTGTTGTGTTAACCCCTTTTTCTTTTTTACTAATTTGAGGTTAAAATAATATGCCACCTGCACCATGACCAACTGAAGGCTGTCTTCCATGTTTCCCAAAGAGTTAGAAAAGCTGTAAGTTCTGTGCCTGTGCCATAAACATTTGTCAGTAAATGTTTGCTTACCTGACATGGTTCAGTTATTTGCGCCATGGTTAACACTTTCCAATATTGATAGGTTGTGGTTGCAAGACAGTTTTATTTCAATTATACTACCCCAGATCGCTCTAGGCTAGAGATGTTAAGTACAATGACTCCTCGTCCTACTGAGCGCTGGCCTTTCTTGAGGTAGGTGTTTTAAATATATTTTCCTTGCAAATTTTTATGGGTTACTCATAATGCTATAAACTTTCCCAGCAAGGGTGATGAGAAGGCATTGAAGATTCGAAGCCCACATACACCCAAAGCACCTAGACATGGACCACGGCCACCCTCTCGCCTGAAAGTTTCTGAGTTGAGACAGGTTGCAGCTGTTCTTTTCCCGGAGTCAGCTTTCCCTACTCGTTGCTTGATGCCATCTGTTATACCAAAGCCCACGTGCAAATCATTGGCTTCTAATAGAGTTCTCTTCTACGAGGATGAGCTATGCCAGGCTGTTGCTCAGAATAAGCTTCTCTGATGCAATTCTCATTTATATTTTCTTGCTGCCTCATGTTTCTCTGCTGTATAGTACCTGTTTGGTTTCTAGTGAATGCTAGAATAGTATGGAGGCAATTTTGCAATCTTTCTTGGGGCAGTTTAGCTGGTGTGGATATTTCAGATGTCTAAATAGATGTGGAGGGTTGGCTATGGTTTGGGAATGCTATATAATCTTTAGTTGTATATGTTTTCCTTTTCTGAAATAACGGCGAATATGTTTTTTTGATCAATTTAAGGATATTTCACAGTATAGAAATGCTGTGCTTTCTCAGTTTCTTGTACCTATATTTTTACATAATTGCAAAAAGGGTGTTGCTGAAATCAGAAGCTAGATATTTTTACTTTTATTTATTTACACTTTCCTATAATTTAAGCAACGAAACTCTTAAAAATTTATTATATGATTCCCAAAACCTATTCTTGACATTTCTTTCTCTTTTTTATTCCAATATTTTTTCATTATTTTGTTCAAAGAACATTTTAATCTAGATTGTGGAATCCAATATAAGCAAGTTCTATGTAAGATGGTGAGTATCCCAATGCATGTTTTGAACTTTTCCTACTCAAGTTTGTCTTTTTCAATTTAATATATCTGGTGCTAGTTAACATGTTCTATAATTGAACTAATGTAGTTTTGTTGTTCTGTTTCTGTTACATGTTGAATTACTAACTTTATTAGTGATGACACTTTTATGTTATCTACTATTACTTTATGAAATTCACATCGAACTACTTTTTTTATGGATTGAAATCATTGTGAAAATAAATGTTCATGGAGAAAAGATAATATTTTAATTAATTTTCCATTTTTAACCTGCACATGGGAGATGAAAAAATTAATGGTACAGAACAAAAAAAATTCAAATTTGGCTGTAATTAAAGTGGCAGGATTCGTTATTTAACAAATTTCATTAAAAAAAAACACCCTCTTAAAATCTTGGATCAGATTCTGCTATAAATGTATACATAATAAGTATTCATGAAGAGATTGAACAAGTAAAATAGATAATGTACTATGAGTATTGTCTCACAATGGAACAATTATGCTATAATTATATTACCACATTTATTTATCAATAACTCAAAGTATTTCATCTAACAATATTATTAGGCAAATCTACCCACACCAATTAATTGATGTGGTACATATAAATATATTAATTGATGAATTAAGAAACTAAAAGTGATTATTTTTCTTCTTCTCATATAAACTGATGAATTGTCTTTTTTATAGCATCTGAAGTAAGTAGATTATAAGCTCTATCAGTGGGGTGATAACTGTCCCAGAAGACATATTTAGAAGCATCTTCACACATTTTTAACACAAAAGAATTACACAGAGGACCCAATTCCACATTTGCAATGCCACAGCATGAACTATTCCCATTTTCAAACCCTGATCCATAACCAATGTCTCAATTAGTGATTCATTATTTAAATACTACAACTTTATATATCTACAATACACTTATACATATAAGTGATATAACACTCTTATTTATCACCTAATTAAATTTTTAAGAGAATTACTATAAGTCAAGGATTTAAAATTATTTTACGGATGAAAAATATTAGAAACTATTACCTGACTTATAACAAGTTAGGGCATATTAAACATTTTTTCATAGATAGATTTTACCTAGGTTTAAAAAAATATATATTTACTTTAGACCACCTAAAATATATATTAAGCCAAATATATCAACTTACTTAATTCTATTGTTACTATACTATTTTCAATATGACTAATATTATTATGCATGAAATTTTAATAATTTTTATATAAAATTATAATTTAATTATTAGGGTTATATGTACATATTAAAATATATATATATATTTGCCTAATTAAAGGTAAAAATGTCGATCTATTTAAAAAAAGACAAATTGATCTATTTAAAGGTTTTATATCATAATAAATATTTTAAATAAGTAAATTTGTTAGACTTTTATATATGCAAAAAATGTTATTTTTTGTTTTTAAAGATTCTTTTTTATTTATGTGACAATATTTGATTGATGGAGACAAATGACACAATGTGGTTGGATGTATCATCTCACTCACTCCATAATAGCATGAAATTTTGATATGGTGAGAGAAAGTAAAAGAGTATAAGTGAAGATTAATATAAATGAAGAAATTTACCAAAGAGTTTGGGGTATTGGACAAAGGCATTCAATCCAGTATAGGTATCAAGGTAGACAAATCTAGCATCTGGATAAGTTGCATTGAGAGTCAAAATTGAAGAATAAAGCTTAGAATTATAGAGCAAGCATGCCTCATTTATTTCTACTACACACTTTCTTTCACTTCCTCCTTCTATTGTTCTTTGCATAGGCACACATCCCACTGGTCCCAAGCTCAATATTCCAATCCTTCTTGCTCCCAATCCATAAAGTTCCTTCCATTAATTTCAACTCATTTCCCATCAAAATGTCATAGGTATATCATAAGCTATAGGTATATCTAAGATCCTACGAATATGACGTGATATGACTGTAACATTATGATTATGGTGATCGCTACAATTGTGTCACACCTCAATTACGATGTGATTCTGAATCATAATGATGTGGCTGCAACACAACCAAATCATACCACATTTGGACTGCATCAGGCGCATCGACCGTATCATGTCATAAGAATTCAAAAATATTTTTTAATTACAAGATAATTTACAATAATTCACACTGCAACGGCTCCAAATAACTGCCCTTACAATGGACCGCGTCAGGCCGCATCGGACCATATCACGTCGTATTGAATTCAAAGATATTTTTTTAAATACAAAATAATTCACACTGTATAATCTGAATTGTTACTGTGATCGCGACTACAACTACAATTCAAAAGAATTTGTTAATGCTATGTATACCAGGTAAGAGATTTCCTTTCTTATGATGTTTTCTTTCTAAAATTAAAATAGGGTTTAATTGATATACCTGTACAAATTTGGAATTTTGATCGATTAATATAGTTGTATACTGATCCATATCAAACACAAATCTTCGATAAGGTGACCGAAAATATGTTCCTGAAATGTCATTACTTCCCATGCTGATGACTATTATGCTTTTTGACAGAATCATGTTTGTTTTTTCTTCTCCAACAGCTTCATTCAGTTTTGCTATGTATTCTTTGAACATACTTAGTTGGTCATCAATTGATAATACAGACTGATATACCAACAAAAAAATGTTAAAAAGATAAATCACATTCTTTGTCCCGAACCGATCAGATTTTAACAAATAATATAAAAATGTTACTTTTTGTTTTTTAAAGTTTTTTTTATTTATGTGACAATATCTGATTGGTCAGGGACATAGAATCGGACATCATTAAAGAGAGGTGATAAAGATTGAAAAGTATGAGTATTACTGATCGTTCAATTGTAAGAGGATCATATCCAGAACCGGCAGAGGCGAAACAAACCCCAGTTAAGAGGTCTTCAATCTGTAAATCTGGATCAAGATATGGTGGCAAGGATTCCTTAACACCAAGTATTTCAGCTGAAAATTATGTCCCAATCCGGTAAGAAAAATAGTAATAATGTGACTCATGTTCAATGTACTCTACTTGTACCTAATATAAGATTTAAAAAATCACAAAATTTATGGTAGCAACACTGGTTGGAAGGGGTCTGAAATGGATTAGTTCCTTACCCATATGACGAGGGATATTCTTAATAGTACAAAAAAAGCATAAAATTCACGTGATTCTACGTGTATGTGCATATATAAGGATGATCAGTATACGGGGCGGCTCCCTCTTAGGGAGTTTTGAAGACTATAGATGTACGTAATCTTATCATTGTAAGCGAAATGATTGTTTAGAACATTTGAGTCCATGACCTCTGAGTCATAAGGCAAATAACCTTATATGCGAGTCTTATATATATATATATATGTTAAAGTAATATGCATTAGTTAGTAGTTGAAAGTTGAAAGTACCAAAAAAGTCAGAAGGAACCCTGCCATTGCAAAACCTTCCAGTGGGTTTTCCTCCAAAGAAATCCCTTCCATATGGTTTGAAATTTGACTTAACTATTGTTTCAAGATAATTATTGTTCCCAGTATCCAATATTGAATCACCAAAAGCTATAACAGAAGGAAATGAAAAGTTTGTGGCTATAGCATCAAGAAATGAAGATTTCACATCTGATATGGATATGACAACATATGGATTTAAAAACATAACAAGAATAGGACAGACATATAGATATTTAAGGTTGGAAAGCTTCATCATATGATTTCAGTTTCACTTTTCTGCTTCAGGAATATAAATTTATAAAGTAGTGGACCTTTATGTTTGTCATATTTTTCTTCATTTGATTATATATCTACCTTGGTGAGAGTGCTAATTGTTGTTAGCAACTTAGCCATGGGCAAAAACAATGGGTAACTACAAAATAATATTTTATCATAAATCATATTTATTTATAATTAAAAAATTTCTAATAGTTCAATATAATCTTTTCGTTTCCATTTAATTTACTGTTATTTGGCTTCTAAAGGTTTACTATGAGTAGAAATCCTCTCTATTACCAAAGATGTAAGTAGTTGAGAAAACAAAATAAAAAACAATATGGTATGACATTTATATCCCTTTATATATAATGAAATTGCAATTTTGCCACTGAAAATAAAAGAAAAAAGTAAATTCTCTCTTCAGGAATGGAGAGGATCCTAATTCATCTATGCACATTTACAAACTATACATGACTCTACAATATTTTCTACAATACTAGTTATCCTTGACTTTATCTCTAATACATTCATTCTTAATCCTATCTTATCTAATATGTCAATTCATCTAATACAATATTCTTATATTTGTTACATCGAGCTTATTATGTTGTTGATATTTGTTACATTCTCATATAACATTGCATATATTATAGTTGTGCATTAATATTTTCCTTCAGACATGAGGGATACCTTTCTATGCACATGACACTTGATGCATTCAACAATTGTATCGACCCGGTAGATAATATGATTTACATCTTCCACAATTTTAAGAGTTAGACTCATCTCCATTACTGGAGAGGACAATTATGTCAAAATACATGTAAAAATTAGAAGATAATAACATTTATATCATTTAACTTACACTCATATTACATTTTTATCTTTCAAAACACACTTTAAAATAGGATTGTCCTCTCCACAGCACTGGAGAGGAGTCTGACTCCAATTTTAATGTCTACTATATATGACATCATTTCCAATGTTTACTAAACTAACTTCAACTTGGTGGTGCATTAAAATTGTAAAAATTGTATTATGAGGTTATTTTGGATCCATTGTATGATAGTTGAATGAGGGAGGTGCATATATATAAATCATACAAATGATGTGTTTCCTTAAAATTAGGCAAAACCCCATGCATTCTTCTCCAATTGGTAATAGCAATAGGTCCAAAACTGAACTCATGCATATTCTGCTTGGAGACATTTTTTATGATAGGGAAAAGAAATCTTTAAACTAATTACTCTACAATTTATAAATTTATGGAAGATAATATAAACTATAAATCTCAACACCTTTATGAGCCTCAACATAACTTCCCATGAATGACAAGAATGGTTTTCTGAATGACAGGAATCTTTTGTGAGTAAAGTTTCACCAAAATTAGAATTAAACATGTTTTTAGTCATAGGTTTATTTTAGTTTTAGGCATTGAAAAATGAAAAATAAAATAAAAATTGATTTTAGTTAAATAACTTAGTTTGTTTTGGTTTTTCTACTTGCCCTTAGTTAAGAAGTATTAGTATATTATTTTCAATATTGTGTCACATGTCATTTATATGTGATGCCATATTATTACTTAACCGAATTCAGGTAGCCAGACAAAAATACAAATAAATATTTAAAACATAATTTGTATTTTATATCAACTAAAATGAAAACGATCATACTTTATAGGAAGCATTTTTAAGCCTAAGATAAATTATAATTTGGCTATATTAAAAACCTTTTTTTGGAAGGTTAACTTTAGGCATTGTTTATGATACCAAGTGAATAATTTGACAATGAAAATGATATGTTCAACTTATTGAAGAATATTGAACTTGATTTTTAATGGTAATTTCCTTCTTTAATATTTCATTTACTAACCAGTCTTTTCTAAGATATTTCTCTCTTATGGGTATTGTTTTTATAGTTACTAGCGTGTCGATAGATATTATATGTCTGTTGACCCATATTTTAATTTTATGATATTAAATATTTAATTTTTATATATTTTATTTTAAAGAATTATAATATTTTTACTATGTACTTTATGTTATAATGTTTTTTATATTTATTATACTGTCCAATTTTAAGTGCGATATGTAGTTACTGTGTTAATGATGATTACATAAAATTATATAATTTTTGTTGTTGTAAAAAGTTAAGAATATTACGGGCAAAATACGAAAGTATAAAATACACTATGATAATAGTTGCACCATTGCTTGACTTTATATAAATTACATATAATAATTTGAATATGTGTTCTTATCCTAAAAAAACAAGTTCCTTAGCACACATTACCTATTCTCCACTCAAATTCGTCTTTGTTCCACACGTTAATTAATAAGCTAGGTAAATGTTTATAAGTTAATTGAAAGCTTATAAACTATAAACTTAGTAATAGATTAATTTATAAACTCTTTATCATCTTATCAAATGCAAATACTATGCCCCATGAAATAATTAAAATTTGGGAATTTTTAGAAAATAAAATAAACTTTACATAGAAAGAATTAACTCTAACTTTTTCTATATCTCACTATCATCTAAATAAATAGTACTTGAATCACAATGTTATGGGCCAACTACTAAGCCCATTTGAATAAAATAGTATAAATGTCAACTACTAAAGCCCATTTGATTAAAGCAATAAAAATGTCAACTATTAAAACCTAATTTTCTATATAATTGGGCTTAAATGGCCCAAAAATGCACTCAGAAGAAGTCTTTGATTTTGTGATCAAGCACTAGAGAACTAAGGACATGATAAGTCTTTTCTGTAGGATGATAACTATCCCAAAATATGTAGTTTGAGGAGTTAGAACATGTATTTATGCTGTAAGGGTTGCACAAAATGCCAACTTCTATGTTCCCTGTGCCACAACATCCTCTATCTGTCTCTTCAAAACCTTAAAGAACAATCAATTAAGAAAAATGTTAGTTAAAAATAGTGATTATAATGCCCATATGTTAAAAAAATGGTATTTAGCCATGAAAGAGTTGGGATTGCAAGGATTTGTTGGAGATAAAAGTTTTTTGAGCCCAACCCATTATAATTTTTAGGATGTATCCTTAAATTCTTCTTTTGCATAAACTTTTATACACTTTTTGGTACTACCAAGGGTATTGTTGGACCAGACTGCGAACGGAGAGCCTCCAACTATCGGAGAGTTTCATTGTTACCGGGGTATGAGAAGAGTATAGAGCCACAAGTGAGACACTACGTCTTGAATCAAAACCTTAAGCCATTAGTTTCATGAACTTTTTCCACTAATAAATTCGTTCATTATTCCCTTAATATCCAATGTGAGACTTCACACTTGAATAAATTCAACATGTATCATTACCCTGTGGGTAAGAATTTAATCTCTTTCGGGGGTGTGACTGCCCCTCACAACAAGTGTTATTTCAATAAATCGAACTCTTAACTTTTTAGTCTTTCTGGAGATCTAGCTGAATCTTATACTACTAGACCAACGTCTTCTTCATAACTTTTTTACACTTTCTTTTTTACCTTAAACCCTCCTTCCTCACAAACTTTTATACACTTTGAAATTAGAAGTTTGCCAATAGTTGAAAAAAGAAGTGAATTTTCAACTTCTACTACATCACCAAGTTGAAAATTTTAAACTAAGTCATCAACCTATAAAATTGTAGGGAATGAATCAACTTACTCCAAGAGTAAATGGAAAAAACATACTCCATATCATAATTATTTATTCTTGGAAAATCCAATAGTTTGAATTGGTGTGTACATCTAAACCATTAGATTTTCCAAAAATATATATCTAAGATATGAAGTAGGTTTTTTTCACTTACTCTTGGAGTAAGTGAATCCCCTCTCAAAATTATATAGGTTGATACATGTTATTATTGATATTTTTGTCATATAGAAACAAGTAGAATGATGCAATATAATGAAGTAATTAATGAATATGAATAGTGAGTACCATATTTAGAAGGGTTTTGAAGAATGTCAAGGAATGGATTATATGAATCAAGATAGACAAATCTGGCATCAGAAAACTTAGTTTGAAGTGCATCCATTTGGAATGAAAGCTTTGAATTGAAGAGTATTGCTACTTGGTTTGAAAAATCAGAACATGCTCTCAAAATGCCTCCACCAATTGTTCTTTGTGAAGGTACACACCCTATAACTGGTACATTAAATACTCCTATTCTTCTTGGTCCTAATCCATAAAGTTCCTGCATATCAATCATTTCATATTTTTTATACTCAAAAAAGCATAAATAAGATATATAAAATCAAAAGTTTATTAACATGTGGAATGTTAATCTAATTTTTGTATTATTCAACCTACATTTTTTGTATTATTATTTTGTTAACATTAACTTGAATAATACGCTGATAGTATAAAAAACTCTTATATAATATGTAATAGACTATTTAAATTAAAAAAACAAATGTTCTTGTTTGGGTATGTGGTTTACAAGATAAGCATAACCAAAAATATTAATTTTACAACCAAATTTTGACAAATTAGTGGGCAAAGAATTAGAAAATGTGAAAAATATATATGCAATAATAATAATGTAAGAGTTTTATAAACTATTATTTCATCACCCATCATTTATATTTTATAAATGGTGAATGATATACTAAAAATATATAAATATTTATACGAAAATCCGGCTCGATAAAAAATAAATAAATAGGCAGAGCATATTAAGCACAATAGAATTCGAAATGGGGAAAACGAGATTCTACGAGGGATTATTTATCTTTTCCCAGAGTTCGATTCATTCTTGCTTGTATCAAAATAGAAATATTCTACAAAATTTAAGAAAATAATACTTCTTGATCCCCTTACTAAAAGAATCCTATTCTTAGTTTCCATTGGTGCATATAAACTACACTAAAAAAATTGTTTGAATAAATAATATTGTTGATGCATAGAGAGACATTCAAATAGTGAGTATATGTTTGACATTCAAGTTATATATATATTCTTTTTGATATTCCAAATGCATTTATTCCCTATTTAGGAAATTAATATTTAGCTACCAATCCTGCTAAATAAGTGGCGAAATTGATATTTGACTTCCAACACTAAATATGACTGCTGCATAGTATCTTGTCTTACAATTAAAGTTCATCAGCACTTGTTTCAAGAAATCAATTATTCTTTGAAAATTTGAAGGTGGAAACATGTTTTTTTCTCAGAAAATTGACGGGAAATAGTTTTTTTATTTGGAAAATAATATGCTCCTTTGTTATATCCTTTTAATATATTGTCTTAGAAACCAATTTAACCTTTTAAAAATTTAGTATTAAATAGAAAATAATTGTATAGTTGATTTGAAATGTAAAAACATTCAAATTTTGTCTCATGTTCAATAAGTAGAAATATTTTCAGGAAGATTTTTAATTTTAGTTTATGTAATTTATAGTTTTAATTTATGTTGATATAGTTAGGAAAATATAATAGTGCAACAAAAAATTATTTACATTATCTATGATGGTGTACCAAAATAAGCTTAATTGCCATTTGAAGGATTTGATTTTTACATAAGCTAACTTATTTTATAAAAATGAAAGATAAAAGTTTGCAAACAAATTTGTTGTTCACAAAACATTTATTAATTTCAAATTACATAGGGTAACGTGCACAAGAAGTTATTATCAGCAGAGAAAGTTGTTAATTTTTGTTTATGTTGCATTAAATGTGGCTATCTTTTCGAGAGAGAAATAAAATTATATTATATCTAAAATTGTTATCAAGAACAAAGTAAGGTATTCTAAGTAGGGGTGAGCAGGACTCGATCCTACCCTCTCACTCGATATGGTCCGATCATGATTGAGTGTAAAAATGGTCGGATCTTATTGGATTTAGGGCCGAGTTCAGGTTCAAAATATAGAACCATTCAATATTTAGGGCCGAGTAGAGACTAAACATGACTCGTCCCGATCCGTCCTATGGTCACTCACTCATGATGTTTGAATGTGTTTATGTTCAAATATATAGAGAGTAATGATACTTTTTTTGGTCGGAAATATCATTGATTCTCTAATTTTTTATCACATATACATGTTTAATAATATATATACTCTTATATTATTTTATATGTCATATGCACAATAATAAATAATATTTAGAAGAATTTATGTAAAATAAGTATATGTTATATTTAATCGGGTATGGATTTAAAGGCTGAATTTGTGAATATTTAGGGTAGGATTAACTTCAGGTCTAGAGCTGGGTCCGGGTTCATAAAAATAAATCGAAAACATTTAGGGTCGGATAAGGACAGACCTTAACCCGTCTCAACCCGGCTCACGCTCACCCCTAATTCTAAGGTGTTGGATTTTTTTTTTTGAAGTTAATATATCATTATTTTATTGACTTCTATATGAAACTAATATTCTCTTCATTCCAACACATTTTGATGTTGAAAACACATTCGAAACTAAATTAAAAAAACTAAATAACACGAGGTGAAAATAATAATAAATAATAGTATAATTAAAAGTAAAGTATAAAGATGTATTATATTTCTAATAAAAAAAAGAGTAATGTTATATTATACTAAATCTTCCTATTAATCCTTCCACCCACAAAAAATGATATATGTCATAAAATGATACTTTATTTATTAGTGATTGGTTTACAAGTGACACATATCACTTTCTTGTGGGTAGAAGTATTTAGTAGGAGATATAACATTTTCCAAAAAAAAAAAAAATACATGCAAAAGGGACCAATGCATGGTTTTTCTCATCTTACTTATAACATTGAATATAAACATGAATGCCCCCACATATTTTATGTAGAAAAGTGTTCAATTTCCCATACTTTTATCTCTACATTTTTCAAAAAGGGAATATGGTTCTGAAAAAAATACATGGAACATTTAAAAAATAAAGTTACCTGTAAGAAATTTGAGGCTTCTGAAGCCATTAAATCTGTATATGATTGAATATCATATAAGCCTTGTCTAAATGGTGTTTGAGCATAAGTATTTGCAATATCATCACTTCCTATGCACACAATGTATACACTCTTTGATATTATTGTTGCTGTTCTGTTTCCACCAATTGCATCATTTAATTTTCCTATGTATTCTTTGAACATGTTCAATTGATCTGATAATGACATCACAGACTTATCACAAGTACAAAATAATCAAGAGTTAGAATATTAAATTTAATATATACTATATAGTAAATTATCATTAGAAAATTTATTAGTAATTTACCACTATTTCAGATGTTAGAGGATCATATCCAGCACCACCTGAGGCAAAACTTACACCACTGACAAGTTCTTGGATTTGCAAATTTGGATCAAGATAAGCAGGTAAAAGCTCCTTCACTCCAAATTTTGCAGCTGAAAAATGAGTCAAAGAAATTTGTATGAATTGAAAATGTCTCTAAGTTTCGATTTCTGAAAGCCACACGTATTGAAAGGAGTATTAATTCCTTACCCATAGGCTGATGGCATACTATTGATTATACCAAAAAATTATTGGAAAAACATGATTTACGATATAGCATTATGTCATCGTTCAATCCATGTAGTCAACCTCGATCACCTGATGAGGAGCCACGGTTAAAGGCTTGACATTTATCCCCACTAGGCGAGGTCGACTACATGAATCAAATGTAACGATGTTATATATATATTGGAAGAGGAAAGAATTGTATACCAATGATGTCTGATGGGACTAAACCGTTACTGAATCTTCCTGTTGGATGATTTCCTTCACCAAAATCTCTACCATATGGTGGGAAATTGCATTTGATAAGTGTATCAATATAGTTGTTGTTTCCAGAATCAACTATAGAGTCTCCAAATACAATAACTGCTGGCACACTTTCATTGTTTGGTAGATTTACAGCACAAACATGTTCAAATATCATGCCTATGGCTGAACACCAAATAATGTATAGTTGCAATTGAGAAACATGTTTTTGTAACAGTGATTTCATGATGTTTCTATCACTAATGTTTCTCACTTTTCTTTCTCAATGAAAGCTATGACATACATATTCTCCTATTGGGGCAAGGTATTTATAGGAAGAGAATAAATCATTTATATGTACCCGTGTTATCTTCTTCAAACACTAAAATCATGATAAATGTCAAATTTAATTGTTTTTTTGTAAAAATATTACTAAAATCTAAAATTAGTAGCTAATAACTTATCTCCTGACGATATATGAACAATGATCACATGTTCCAAAAAATTCATATCTTCATGTTTTAACCGAATCATATTCTATCAAGTAATAAAAACAAACTATTTTTGTTTTTATAATTGTTTTTCTTAATTAGTTGACATTTTTTTATTGGATTGAAACATAATGGGACACCAAATGTTGAGACAAATGATATTCGTTCATACTTTATTTTCTCCTAAGAAATCTAGCTATAGTTTATTTTATTTTGTGGTCTTTCTTTGAATTAAAGTCTTGGATATTATTTATTTCCCCTACCTGTAAACTAACTAAGAATATACAAAATGTAATTACAATGTAATAAGAAAAACTATGCATCATTAGTGAATAAGGCACTAATAGAAAAGGTTTAGGAGTTATTATAGGTAATCAACCACATACATTTTAATTAACAATCATTTCATTTATGAGATGGTGCTTTTTACAATTTTACCCACCAATTTTGCTATTTTAACAACAATTGCATCAATACGTCACTACTTTTTTTGAGATAAAAATAAAAGAGAACATTAAAAATTTTATGTCCTTTTATTTTCTATTATTAAAAAAAGATAAATTCTTAAGCTTATACGATTACGTAGGAAAAGTTTTTTAAACTAAATCCAACTTAAGACAAATATTTAAGGCTTACACTTTAAAATTAGTAAGCTTAGATGATTACGTATAGCTATGGCATACATACTTTGCGGCAAGCTATTTATCCCAAAGCTATATTATATTATATTTTGTTTATAAGGGGTCCATTTTAAAAAAAAATTAATTATCATTTTATATTTTATTTTAGGTCCACTTGATAAATATAATAGTAAAGACAAGATAATACAAACATTGAAACCAATGTTATTAAAACCGTACCGGTTATCAAACCGGTAAGGGTACTGGTATAATGGTACAATGGTTCAACTAGTGGTTCACTAATTAAACCGCATGCCGGTTAAAACAGACATACTTGCTTATATATATATATATATATGTAAACCTATAACAAAAAATTTCAAATAAGTAGATATTCAGATTTATAATACATATTCATAATCTACTCCAAATTCACACAAACAAACAACATTAAATATTTAACAAAATCAAAGTCTAAAATGCAAAACATATATGAATCCAAAATTATCACTTATGAAACGCAAAATACAAATAAATAATACAAGTATCAATCATTGAAGTTGAAGAATTGGTGAAAAATTGAAATTAAAAAAAAAATTAATATATAAACCGGCCGGTTTAAACCGGTTCACCGGTTTTCACTGATTTTCACTGGTTCTCACCGGTTATATTGCATATGCGGTATAACATACATACCGTACCGATTAGGGATCCAGTCACCGGTTGAACCGGCCGGTACGGTACGGTTTTTTAAAACATTGGTTGAAACTATAAAACATGTCACAATTTAAATGTTATAAATTGATATTCTTGTTCAAACTTTAATGTTGAGTTTCACATAGTCTTAAAAATCAATTTTATAGTAAAACTCAAAACATAGAGTGTGAGAATTAGGGGCATGAGTCGACCCTTAATATTCACAGGGTCAACATTTAAACCTGACCCCGACCCTAAACCCGATTAAATATAATGTATACCAATTTTGCATAAGTCTTCTAAAGAATATGTAACTTATTGACATATAAAATAATATATGCATATATATGATGAAAAAATTAGAGAATTAATCATATTTTCAACCAAAAATGTATCATTACTCTGTATATATTTGAACAGAGACACGTACAAACATCATGAACGAGTGAGTATGGAACAGGTCGGGACATGTCATGTTTGGTCCATACCCGACCCTAAATATCATTTGAGTCTAATTTTTGAATCCGAACCTGACCTAGACCCGACGAGACCCGACCCTATTCAGGACCGATCATGATCGGACCATACCGAGTGAGCGGGTAGGGTTGGATCCTACTCACCCCTAATAAGAATAGTAGTCATATAATTTTCTGAATCCCCTAAATTTTTTGCTATGATTAGTTTAATAAATTAAAGATCATATTTTCCCATACATAGTCTCGAATAGGTCAGGATTGGCCCTGGGACAACCCTACGGTGACTAAGAAAAATTACACCTTACATATATTATATTGACTCTCGTGGGTTATCATAAACAAAACATCAATAATATATTGGTCTAGTGATATAAGACTTTACTAAACAATTAATAATTTGATTTCTTAGAATGATACTTATTGCAAGGACAACCAAACATCTCGAAATAGATTAATTTTTTTAGTTAAAAAGAGCGAAAGATTACCTTTAGTTATATAAAAAAACACAATTAAAACAAGTAGGTAAACATCCCTAGCTATGTTCAAACTTGCTACCTATCTTTCAAACTTTGCGGTATTACCTATATCCCCTTACAACTTTATGCACAACTGTAGAGGTATTTGCATTCTAACCACTAACAAAATCTTAGGAGAAGACAATGTATAAGTAGGATTATAATATATGGTTAAAACAAAAATTTAATGTTCTAAATTTTTAATTTTTTTAAATTAAATATTTTAGAAAGCTATCATCTTTTATATTTCGAGTATTAGACTCTCCATTATGGAGAAAAAATATATAACTAAGATATGAATTCAGGACATGGAAATACAGGAAATGACTTTATCACTAAGTCAATATATAACTTTCATTAATATTTTGACAGATATAAAGACTTTTGAGGGTCTCATTTATTAGTTACTGCAGCCAGGAATAGTTCCAGCTTATACATACCAAAGTTAGGTTATCAACATGTTTTTTACGTTAATAAATGTTCCATTTTAAAGAATGAAGATCATCTGTCCCATATTTTATGTCTCATTTTGTTCCGATCTAATAGAAAATTGACATATACTTAAAAATACAATTCATAAAAAAAAGTAAATTTTTTATTTTATTTTATAAAATTTGATTAGTTTGGGACAAAAAGATATAAACATTTGGGGACAAAGAATCATAGTTAATTTTAATGATTATATTTGTGAGTGCATGTTGCCTCCTGCTAAAGTTTTATGGCCACTCATTCATGTAGATCATTGAATATAATAAATGTTTCAGATTTTTGAACTTAATTAATGAATCAACATCTTATAAGCAAAGCTAGAGATCATTTACACACTAGTTTTGATATTGTCCAAATAAGGTTTTTAGTAAAATTACGCAAAACATTTATTTTCTTTTTGTATCAAACCACATTTATTTATATTCATATATTACACTAATTACCCATATATAAAAAACAAGTGTTATATTTTGAACAAAAAAAAATAATGAGTGTAATTAAGTTAAACAAAATATGTATATTTTGAAGACAAATTCAAATAATATAAGAGTCAATGTTTCTTCATTATTTTTGGTTCATTATAAAATACATAACTCTTATATTATATTGTAACAAAACAAAAATAACGAATATGTATTGACTCGTATACTATTTGAACTTGTCTCCATAATATATCATATATTTATCACATTTTTTTATTTAAAAGATTACACTTATATCTCTTACAGGGGTAATTGATATAATGTGTGTATATAAATTAGGGAAATTTATATACTATAGAAAAATAAATTGTGATTTGTGTAATTTCACTAAAATTCAGGGACAGGTGTAATTTACTCAATTTTATATAATCTCACCAGCAAATCTAATGCTTGAGGTTTTAACAATTTATTATTCTATGGACATTACTATTTTTTATTGTAATATTAAGCAAAATACCTTTATTTGTTAATAAGATGTTAGGTTCAAACATATTTATTCTAATTCCATACACCTACAATATCTCACTGGTATTAGAGTCAATTAGACATACATGTAATTAATGCCTATAATTCTAGTATTACTATCATGCTAGGGTATAACCAACAATTGTTTATTGCCTTAAACTCTTTCATCTCACAACACTACCGTTGAAATAAAACATGGAACCTCATTGTGAATGTGAGTCATGGAAGATTTAATTGTGATTGTTCTTGTTTCACTGTATTAGGACCTTGAGGTTATGTTTGGTTGGGGTGAAAAGGAAGGGGAAAAAATCTTTTACATTGTTTGGTTACAATGAATAGAGGGAGGGAAAGAAAAAATGATGGGACTCACAATTTTTTTGTTTTCTCTCTGATACTGACATTCAGAAGAAAACTCAAGTGGAGAAGATTAGTATTAAATTATCTCGTCCCCAACTCCTTATATACTTAAAAAAATTCGTATTTCTTATTAGTTACTATTATAAATATAGTTACTTTTCTAAAACTAAAAATAAAAAACAAAAAAACAATATCATCAATATCATTATTAAAAATAACTATAATTTTTTCCTAAACCAAATAACTAAAAAAATCATGGCATTTTCTTTCCTCAACTTGAAAAAAAGGGTTCATGACCTTAAGGGTTCATAACATGACCATGTATGTATTCTTTTACAAATGGGGACTAGGAATGCCAACTAAGCGAGTCGGGGTCGGGTTTGTACTTACCCGAACCCGAACCTGAATCCGAATTAAGTGAGGTTGAAAACAAATTTATCATCCCCGAACCTGATAAAAATCCGTCCGAAACATATATTTCTAGGTATATATATATATATATATATATATATATATCAAATTTCAATATATATATATATATATATATATAACTTTTATATATGTATTTATGTGTAATTCTATAATTTACATATATTAATTGGGTTCGGGGTAGGGTAAAACCCGAAAATTGATCTTGAGTAAAACCCGAACCCAATCACATCGGGTTTTCCCCGTTAATTCTGGATTGAGTTCGGACGGGTATCTACGAGTTCGATTTTCATTACCATCCCTAATGGGACCCATCTTCACGCCAA
Organism: Lupinus albus; assembly: GCA_009771035.1. NCBI lineage: Eukaryota > Viridiplantae > Streptophyta > Magnoliopsida > Fabales > Fabaceae > Lupinus > Lupinus albus. Next base: position 14,006,529 of record CM020007.1, on the reverse strand, counting down.
CACGGAAGGCTTCTCCTTAAAGCCATCTTAAATTTGTCATATAAATAAATAAATAATCCTCTTCATTTCACACTCTCTTCAAATTGTTAATTCATTCTATTCTTTCTTCACACATAGTTTTTGTTTGTAATTAAACCCTTTTCTCTCATGTCAAAGCGAAATTCCCTCGTTTTTCCCTCATCATATCATCAAGATGCTTCTAATAATCGTTCTCTGAATTCCAACCGTAGATATACATCAAAGCCCAAGTCAAGAAGCTGTCTAGGTCAAAAGAAGCTCCGAGTTTTCGGGACTCATTTCTCTCATTAGTTGTCATATGTAATAGAAATATGTACAATAGTTGTAAGACACACAATGTTGTATCATTCTCATTATTTGATAAAATGTCAACAACAAGAGAATAAGTAAGTTACACGTATCAGAGATGAAAAATGTTGGGTTGCATGAGTGAGTATACTATATAAGATAAGATTTGAACTGAATGCATTAGAGGAGAGATAAAATATGGTAGAATCATACACTTTATGTAGTTTGGATATGTCTCGAGAAGACTGTTAGAAGTCTCAATAAGGAGAGTGAATCAAATGAATGTTAGTCTAATATTTAGAAGAAGAAAGAGGTCAAGAAAAATCAAATATGAAACAATTAGAAATATTTTAGACATAAATGCTTTATTAATGAATAGGATATGTGATAGAGCATTGTGACATCATTCGATCTATATAACCAACTCCATCAAATGAGATTTAAGGCTTTGTTGTATTGTAAGAGTTTTTTGTGCATATTATCCATAATTCATTATTAATCATGATTGAACTTTTAAATGAAAGTGTAATACACATCATTTATGTAGAAAAATTTATGCTAACAATATATAAAAATTAAACTCAATTTTATAAGTTGTGACATTTGGAGAAATGGAAGGGAAGAGGAGGGAAAGGTTGAAGATGCTTTTAAGAACTTTCCCTCTCCTCTCAAACCCCCAACTTTGGGAGTGTAGGGATTTTGATTCCATTATTTGGATGTTACATTATTTTGATTTGGGAATATAGAAAGTTTTTTCTCCCATTATTTGGATTGATTTAAGTCTTATGATTTGGATCTTCCTTACTCAAGTAGATGGATACTTTAAAATAGTGATATTATTGTTGTATGATGAGTGACCTTGATCATAGTTGATGCAAAGTTAATAGTTTGTACTATGTTACTTCTATCACATGGCACATACTATCCTTGTAGTACTCGAGTTTTGATTGCATTTTTGTTTAATGTCTGTTATTAAATCAAAGGTTTTCACTCCATTGTTATCGGTATATGGGAAGTGTTGGGAACAAGTGATCAATCAAATAGTAAAAGAGAAGAAAATAACACAAGAAATTTGTGTTTAGCTATTGTTCTCCTTGTTACATTAAGTTTACATAACATAAATATATAGCCCTTTACCCCAACCCTTTACATCAGCCCAAACCCATAACTTGTATTGCTGTTATGATGAGAAGATGTCTGATCCATTGAATATGAGTCATTGCACAATAATCTCCACCTTAACTAATATCATCAATCTCCATCTTCCAACGTTGGGTTAGGACACTCCTTAGTCCAGCATTAGTGAATGTTCAACAAGCTTAGACAATGTCTGAACTTGTCTGTGGTAACCGACTTGGTTAATATATCAATTGTATTTTCTGAAGTGTGAACCTTTTGCAATAGTATCTGCCCACAAGCTATCAACTCTCTGATCTTGTGAAATCTCACATCAATATGTTTGGTCCTCTTTATAAGAGTTCTATTCATCCTCTTTGCAACATCATTCTGTTGAGAAGTATTCTTCATTGAAAAGTGCCTATGAATACCATGTTCCTCACAAAACTTCTGAAACAGTGAGTTCTTGTATTCCATACAATTGTCTGACTTCAGGTATTTGATTTTTCTGTCAGTCTGGTTCTCTACCTCTGCCTTCCAAACCTTGAACTTGGCAAAGACTTCTGACTTATGTTTCAGAAAATATACCAAGGCCTTGCGAGAAAAGTCATCAACGAAGGTAACAAAATACCTAGAACCTCATAGAGATGGTTCCTGAGTGGGTCCCCATACATCAGTGTGGACATAGTCTAAAATGACCCGAGTTCTGTGTTGGCTAGCATTGAAACTAACTCGTGTCTGTTTCTCAAGCACACAATACTTGCAGAGATTTAGCTTGCATTTGCTGACTCCCATCAACAGTCCTCTTTTGCATAGTTCTGTCATGCCACATACACTAATATGATCCAAACGCATGTGCCATAATTTTGTAGCATCATGGTTTAAATCTACTGAAATCTCTTCAGCCATTCCAACAACTCCACCTACAACTGTTCTCCCTAATAGCTTGTAGGTATTCCCAACAATCATCTTACAATTCATCACAGTCATAACACCTTTATTCAAGTGTGAAGTCCCACATTGGATATGCGGGGAATAGTAAAAAAGTTTATAAGTAGAAAAGCCCATGAAACTAATGCCTTAAGGTTTTGGTTCAAGACGTAGTGAATCACTTGTGACTCTACACTCTACCCAAACCCATGGAACTAATCCTTTAAGGTTTTGCTTTATTTATTTTCTTGTTGTCTTCTGAATCTATACTCTGCCCCCTGCTCTCATATGTATCCTACATGAATCAGGTACTCAAAGAAGCAATACATTGGAGCCTATGAAGCAGAGATACGGATATGTGTATCGTATCCGATATGCCGATACGCATTTTTCCTAAAATATAGTATACGATACGTTCAAGGATACATCTATAAAACAGTAAAAAATATATAAAATATGATAAAATTATATGTGTAAATCAAAATATCCAAAGTAGAAAGTATAATAGAAATTTCAAATCATTATCCTCCATTAGTATTTGCCTTTAAATAAGTTGGTATTTTCCATAATTATTGGAATGCTTTGATTAATACATATCATATCTATCATAGATTTATTTTTTGAAAAGTTTCAGATACATATCCTATCTATCATAGTTTTTTTTGTTCAAAACGTTTCAGATACATATTTTAATATTTTTTTATTTTTTATTTTTGGATACTCTTTTCTATGGACATATATCTATGACGAATCAGAGCGTATCCGTATTGGATACGTGTCCGACACCGATATGTAAAGGAGTTTCATATATATGTGCTTTAGAGATTGGAGATATGGGTTGATAACTACCAGCCCTGTTCACCAGAAGAACTTGTTCACAAGAAAAAGGTCAAGGTTCTAAACTTGAAGTTATTGACTTTTCTATAGGAATTCCAGCTCATTTTTCCTTTTTGTGGTGTTTTCAGGTTGAAGAAATCAAGACATGATTCGAGGAAAGGTTGGAACCTTCAAAGGTAAATATTGGAAAAGAACTTGGTAGGGAATGTTTTCCTTGTAAACTTGCAAAACATTATGTTGTGAAGTAAGTCTCACATTGTCTCCTTCATTATCTCGGGATTGGTTTAAATACTTATTGGACTATTATTCTCATTACCAATTGATTTTGAGATGAAACCTTAACACATTATCTAGATAGAGATGAAGTATTAAGGATAAGGTGATAAGTTAAATTGTCACCTGTTTAAGAATTTTGATTTTTTTTTTGCTCTTTCCGATTGGGTAGTTAAGTGATTTGAATCCATTTGGCCAAGATTCTGTTAGGATCGATCTAAGGTTTGAAACAACACAAAAAACTTGTAGTGCCTCATTATTAAGGAAGGCTTTATTGATCAGATGTTTATGTTGTTTGTTTATGTTCTTTTTATCAATTTCATGTTTCTTCACCTTAGTTTTTGGCAATTTTACAAGGCATGTACAGAAATAATGTTCTTGTCATTAGTGGGCATGCTGGCATTAGAAAATCTGCATGTACTATGTATAGCACTTCCATTTTCTTCTTATCATAGAAGTATCTGGTTTCTTATACTTGTATTAGAACAGCCATAGAGACCAATTTATAAGTGCAAATGTCTGATTCAGGATAATGTGGCTTGTTGTTGTACAGAGTTTCTTCTTTTCTATGCATTTTGATTTGTTTCTTTATATTTGATTCTTATATATGCAGGTTTTTAACTCATTTATTATTTTGAAAAACATGGATATGGAAGATTTTGATTTTGACCAAATGAGTTTAGATGACCAAGCAGAGGGGTTTTCTGATGATGAAATAGGAGATTGGTAGGTTTGCAACATGCATGTGTTGTGATGAGGTTGTTCACTTTCCAAGACATGTTTTTAATGTATATAATATTTGTTTGACCCTTCTTTACTATTTTGATATATGCTTTGTATTAATAGAGTTAGAAGCATTGCTTATAGGGAAATGCAAGATTATGGATGAATTAGATGGAAAGTTATTGGAATAGGATTTGGATTGTGTTTGTTTTAGCTTTTCTTACCAATATAACGAGTGAGACTTATCTCCATTACCGTAGAGGGTAATTATTAGAAAAAATCATTGAAAAGATAAAGAGTATTAATATTTATGCCCTTTAATTTACACTTATATTATATTTTTATCCTAAAAAAACACTATAAAATATGAATGCACTCTCTAGCAATGGAGATAAGTCTCACTCGAGTATAACCTCTACTTTTGAGAAATATTATTTTTATTCTTATTTGGACCCCACCCCATAATTAAAATATCTAAAGCAATCCACACACACCACATGTGTGTAATTGACTAAGCGTGTGTTTGATATAGATTAAATTTTTAGTTTCAGTTTATAAACTGTGAGATTATAAACTGTTAAGATTATAATCTGTTTATGTTTGGGTACCTTGGCTGAAAATTGAATATAAACTAATCTGTTTTGTTTGGGTAAGGTAGAAAGATTGTTTTTACATAGTAAATTACAGAAAATGGTATGAGGTTATTTGCTTATGTTATGATTATTTTGGTTGTTTTTACACTATTTTTTAAATATACATTTTTTATATTTATCCTCTTATATTTTTATTTTAATATTGTAATATTGCATAACAAAGGCTAAAAAAATATATTAAAATAAAATACAATATAAAAAGTAATATTAATATTAAAAAACAACATAAGATCAACATAAACAAATAACCTCATACATAGTTAAACATAAAGTAAAGAAAATAAATCAACCCATGATTTTTAATATTGCATAATAACAAAGGCTAAAAAATATTAAAATAAAATACAATATAAAAACCAATATCAATATTAAAAACAATATAACACATAAATAAATGGAAGTTACTAAACTTATATTACATTAATAACAAAATAAATAATACATAAATGTTAAGTTTTATACAAAAGTTTTAGGGTTTATTGAGTTTATACATAATTCACAAAATTTTAATATTATATAACAAAGTTTTATACATAATTCTTTGTTCGTGTATTGATAAAAGAAAGTGTTATGGGGAATTTCGGGATTGAGTGTTGAGAGAGAGGAAAATTAGAGTTATGGAGTTTGATGGTGATGATGTGAAAAGTTATGGTATTTGGTGGAAGAGTAAAAAGGAGGAGAGATATAAAGTTATGATGGAGTAAAATGAGAAATAAAAAAATTGAGAAAAAATAAGCTAAAAAAATAAACAAACTCATGATTCTGGAGCTTCTACTTTTGGCTTATTTTTTTTCAGAAAAAAATCTGAGTTTATAAACATTTAATTGTTAAACATACATAATTTATATTTTCAATTTATTTTTCAAAAAATAAACATAAACTCCTATTTTTAAACCATGCCAAACATGGCCTAAAAATATGTAAAAAATGAATTTATTTTTGTTACTTGGCTCTCACGTTTGCTAAGTTTCCTTGTTGTTGAAGCTTTGGATGAAAAGCGGCGCCTACAATTCTTCTCTCCTAAGTCCTAAGTTCTAACTTCTCTGCTTTCACTGCTTAGGCTTTTATTAACAATTAAGATTTTGCGGTAGCCTAGAACAGCTTCATTAGTTGTTCATTTGTATCACCCCAAACATCTACCTTCATTATTTAAAATTAATATTCTCTGCCGGTTGAACCACTGTGTCGCCATACTAATATCATGATTGATTTGATGATCAGTATTATATTCATAATACTATTTTGCGAGATAATATATGGACCTAGAAAATGGATATTTAAGCAATGTTATATAACTCAACTCGAATCAGCCGGTCTGACTAGTTTAACCGTGAACCGACATCTAACCGGTCTTAGCCCCTCATCTAACCAGTTTTTCATCAAAATCTGGTTAAACATAAAACTTGTGACTCGGATGGTCGAACTAGTTGGACCGGGCAAGTCAATAATTTTTTTTAAAAAACAACCAAATCTATGTCATTTTTAAATGAAAAATCAAGTACCTTTAACTTATCTATAATTATGTTTGTCATTTGTTAGCTTACGTTATACCAACATCTTCATTGTTTAATTAAATTTCAAACTTATTATACATTTTTGTTGCTGTTAAAGCATAGTTCATATATTGCTTGATGATGTTTTAAACTTATTTGTGTCATTTTATAGTAGTAAAATTTTCTTTGTTGGTAGTTTAATTAGGTATACTAATGTTTTTAAATTTTGAGTATACAATTATTAAATATTGTTATGTAGTATTATGATTTTTTATAGAATTTCTAATGTAAATCGAGTTAATCAGTCCAACCATTGACCCACTGGTTGGACGAGTGACTCATTGGCTCAATACCCTGACCGAGTCATTGATTGGTCGGAGTTTAATAACATTGTATTTAAGAGATGTACAAATGATAATTGTAAAAATCGGAATGCGTTTAACTGAAAAACCAGCAAATTTATCCTCATACTAATATGGTATAATAATTATTCCGATCATACAATTCAACCGATAAAAACTGAAAAATATCAATTTAAAGTGATTTGTATATGAAAATTTTAATATTTTTAAAAGACACAATACCAATTCAAAACTTGGACTTGATATATGTTTATGACATAATTAGTCATTGAACTATTTTAATAATTATGTAATATATTATAAATACTAATATTTATATTTAAAAATGTATTATATTTATTATAATGAGAATAATGTATCTCCCCATACCAGGAGATAACTTATATCATTCAGCCAATAAAATAATGACATATGTATTGTTTTGTATAATTTAAGAAATAATTTTGTAGAAAATGATTAAATGATACACATGTCACGATTTTAGTGGTTGAAGGAGATAACTTATCTTCTTATAGCAAGAGATACATTATTCTCTATTATAATATATATAAATTAACTGCTACAGCAAGTTTAATTAATATAGCCGTTGTTAAACAATTATACTATTATTCCATTACTCTAACCCATATCATAACACTTAAAACAAGAACTAAAGCAAAAGGACAGACTGAGCAACCTATTAGATTAACTCATCGAGTTTAACAACTTCAAACCAATGTCCTTAACTTTGAGTGTTTGGATGAACTCAAAGAAGTTATATATATGGTAGATAGAAATTTATAATTTCTTATCAGAAATCATATATTTTTAATATAATTATATTAATTATTTATTTAAGAATAACCCATTTGACTTCCAAAAACTTATATGAGGTTTAATTATTAACATCTTGTTGAGTCAATACACTAATAGCAAAACAAAACAATTTTTATTTCTCTAGGGAACAAAGATTTATTGTCTCAAATCATGAATGACCCCAATAGTAATGAAACAAATACAATAATAACAATGAATGTTTAAAAATTTTAATTGACATGTTACATCATAATTAATATAAGGGTTTGACGCATGACATCAAATCATGTCCCGTCTCAAATTTTTAATTGATATGTTTTCGTTTTACCCATGATATGGTTTTATACAACATATTTTTGTTAACTCTTTGCTTCTCCAACCCTAATAAACCTCACTCTTATTCATTGACATAGAAATTGAAATTACAAATAACTTCAACTTAAATTTGATTCCCTACAATTATATCCTGAATGAGTGCAAGGTTGACAAAGAAGTTTTTGACCATTTCATGGGTTATCCCAATCTGATGTGTAACTTCATATATGATTGTCATTACTATGGAAAAATTGTGAGGTTTGACATTCTTGTTCCTCATCTCTCAGAGTTTATTATATCTAGGAATGCCAAATTTTTATCTTTATCAACTCGGCATCATCCAAGTAAGCGTACATTTAGTATAGTTTCAATTTACAAACTATAATTTGAATAGAAACTAATTTGTTTTGGTTGAGGAAAATAGAATGATTGTTTTTTACATAGTAAATTACACAAAATAGTATCAGATTATTTGTTTATGTTATTTTTTTACACTATTTTTATATATACATTTTTCTAATATTTACCATCATATATATTTTTACGATAAATTTTTTAATTTTTAATATTGCATAACAAAGACTAAAAAAACACCATCATCTTCTTTCACATAATTGTCACTCTTCATCAAATGACCAACCAATCCCTTGTTACATGTACCTTAATGAGAACCCATGGACCATTCTTGTGTCTTCCTTATTATTAAATGAAGAGAATTACCATCCATGGTCAAGAGCCGTGACAATGGCTTTCCGATCCAAAATTAAGTTTTGAGGCATTGGATCTTTGGGCTTTAGTTTGGGCTTCTGAGAATCATCAATTTCTTCAACATATTTCTTTATCAAATGTGATATTCAATCATTAGTTGCGACAAATTAAGAGGAACATAGATGTACACTACATTATTATAAAAATTTCTCACTGAAATAAATTGTGTTGTCTAGTTCGAGTGCTTGTACACTATGGATCATGCTTAGTTGGATTGTTTAGTGCTAGGTGCTAACCAATTGTGATGGTAAATCTCATATAATCGGTGGGTATAATGGAGAAGCTCAATAACAATAACTATAACATGGAGTGCCCTGCTGAAGTTGTACTTGCTCGAGCAAGATCTTCGACGTGTTGTTGTTGGCACCAAGATGGCCACACCAACAAACGAGGAGGGCGACAAAAAGGAAGTGGAAGATCAAAGTTGGGAAAATCGGTTCGTGCTGACCGGTTCAATTGGTAATCCGGTCACAATACCAGTACAGTACAACAATTAGACTGATTATGTAATCATATCGATCAAAACTAGCTAAAACCGATCAAAACCGGTTGTACCGGTCGGTTTTCAATTGAACCGTACCGGTCACACCAGTTGATTTTTTATTTAAAATTAATTTTTAATGAAAACAAAAAATCATTGTTTTTATTGATTTTTCAATACTACTGTTAATATATTATATATGTGTATTTAACTTCACCGATATGTTTTAACTGATATATCACTATAATAGTATCCTGACCAGTTTGATAACTGGTACTGTATTTATAACACTTGTATAAATGGTGGCAATGGTTCACACTTTCTACAAGAATATAAAAAAAATTCAGCATCAAGAAAGAAAGTAAGAAATCATTAACTACATAATATTCCATTAAATTTCAAAAGCTAGAAAGCCATTCAAACTGCAACTAAAAATTACAATTAGAAATCCAACAACATTCTCAATAAATGAGTTAGCACAATTTACTTGTAGCACTGATCAAACTACACACACATTACAAAATTAAGGGCACAAGTTAAACAAAAACATATTGTAAACAGTGAATAAAAAATGACATTGAATTAGGAGCATTGAAACTCAGAGGGTGGTGTCTTGTCACAGTAATTAAGGAGCAAGCTTAGTGAAATGGGAATATTAATGTTAATTCCAAGAATGTTTGCTTTGATAGCAGTACAAAGACAAAGAGCAACTTCAAGATCAAGAAGCCCTTCTAGTATTGAACAACATGGGTGGTTTAATGGTGACCCCACCAATGCACCAATTGGTGTATTAAGAACATTTGCACAAACTCCTAGTTTCAATGCATCTCTGGGACAACTCTTATCACTTTGGTTTGGAAAAGGTAATGTGTTAGGGTTAGGGTTAGGGTTTTGTTTTGGCTGTGTACAACTATAGCACCCACTAGCTAAGACAAAGAAAAGCAAATTGATGGAGAATAATAGAGCAAGAGTTGAAGTTCTTGAAGAATCCATTGTTTTGAAAGAAAAAATAGCAATAAACTCTAATTAAGAACCGTAGTAATAATTGTGTGAAGATGTAAATAGTAATGCGGTTATTTATAGTGTCCAAGGTAAGTGTACTTTTTAGCCGAGGTTAATAAAGAATTTTGGTCACAAGATTTCATGTTTGAAGCACTAGCCACCATGTGAACCACGAAGCACTATGAGTTTAGCTGGCAGTGCAAGTGGGTCAATATAAAAAAACGGGAGACATCCACTTACTCTAAGAGTAAGTTTTTTAAATTTACTCCACATCTTAACCATTAATTCTAGGAAAATCCAATGATTTGAATTAGTGAGTAGATCTAAACCATTAGATTTCCCTAGAATTGATGACTAAGATATGAAGTAAGTTTAAAAAACTTACTATTGAAGTAAGTTTTATCTTAGAGTAAATAAATCCCTCCTCTAAACAAATTGATGGGTTTTCCACCTTCCAATATGAAATATTTCATAATCAATTAAAAAAAAAACAGTGTAGTGCACGAGGTTCTTACTTCGTAAGGTTTAGGGAAGAAATATGTATAACCCTTATCCCGCAAGCAGATAGTCAACAATTTTACGGTTGCGCCATACTCATTTCATAATTAATTATTATATTAGAAAATTAGATTTGTTTTATAAAGTATAGATCATATTATATTGGCATGTGAGTGGATCACTAAATGACTCCCGTGAACTTCATCCATGATGAGCGGGAAACGGCCTGTGATATGATTCCCCGATAGTTGAGCTTTTCTTATAATTAAGATATGAAAATAGTTGGAACAAATGAGTGCATCAATAATTGATAACATGCGTGATTTAGTTTCTATCATAAAATTAAGATTTAGTTGCTGGTATAAAGTTAATTTAGGTCCCTTTTAAATAGGGAAAATGGGTTATCGCATGAGTTATCAATTCTACAAGAACTTATTTGATACTATTATTTCAACCAAATATTGCTATTCTAAGTTATTTCAAATTAGGTTGGTTGATTTGTTTGATTATACTATTGAGCTAAATTTTGATTAAATTAAACTACTAAAATAAAGTTGTTGGATTGAACTTTACTACTCACTCTCCATACACACTTGATTCAATAACACTTATTCATTTAGTTATTATTCTTTCACAACAACGAGATCTCAATGATACTAAAAGTTAATGTCTTAGTCAATTCATTAGCTCGTGAAATAAAACTAATCTAATGTCTTAATTAATTTATTACCTCATAAAATAAAGCTTTGTGTCTAGCAACTCTATTCATAAGATGAAGACCTATGATTCACAGAACACACCTCTATGTCTAGCAACTCTGCCCGTGAAATTAAGTTTTAATGGAACACCTCAAATGTATTAATCGTCAATATCTTGGTTATATTAGTAGCTTATTAATATAACTCAATGTTTAGCAATTATTCTAACAAGATGAAGATTTATGAACCTTTAAAAGACATCTATGTCTAGCAAGTATGTTAACAAACTTGAGAGTTATTTAGTATTCATATGACCCTGTCTAGCAACCATATCAACATAAGCACAAATGTGACAAATTAGTACAAATATAAGTCTAGAGCTCTAGAATTTATACCAATATGATGAGCTCCTGATTTAAGAATTTAGAACCAGAATTTCTTCATGCAATGCAATCAGAATAGCAAAATCGTACTAGAAAGGTTGTCAATCTCTTAGTACACATTAGACACAACAAACAACTCATAAGAATCACAACAACAATTAAGCATAACTTCAAATTTTGTTAACATACTTGCTAGACATAGATAACTAGAAACAAATATACAAAAAGACAAATACAACTCATAGAGGAAGAGATTACCTCCTCAATGAACATACATCAACTCCTATAATCTTTCCCTCTTGCTATTATATCTCATATCCAGCTAAACTACCCTAGGAGAAATTGAGTACATAATGTATCTACTCGAACTTCCTCTAACTACCTTTTAAAGAGTCTGATTTTTGCACGATTAACCCTGCACATGGATTTTGCTTGGAGCAGCCTTTCTTCTGGCCAAGGTTCAACCTTTCAGCTAGCTTGGGTGCGATGGGCAAAATTGCCCAATTTCACTAAGTGTAGGTGATTCATTAGGAGAATCCAGAACAATGGTTACGTCAAAGTTTCTCCCCAATTTCCCCCAACGCATTGATTCATTGGATGTAGCTTTTGATGTATGCTATTTTTGGCAAACGTAGGGATTGCGCTAACTGTGACTCCTGGTCTTGTGAGATGTGTTGGGCCTGAGTTGTTTTTGTCCAAAAATTTGACTTTTTACAATAATTCCTCCGGTTTTGGCCTGCACAAACATTCTAAAGGGTAATATATATCCTGCAATTCACACAATATGTTAAGTTTAAGATCAATTTGTCGCTAATTGGACTAGTCTATGAGCTAAAGTATTATAAAATTGATAGTTCAAATACAATAATTTGGAACTTAACAACTCTGCTCAACTTAGAACTTTGTTTGTCCTCAAACAAAAGTCCAAGATGAACTTTTCAAAAATATGTTTGGGTTTTCAACATTATAAGTTATACTAAAATGATCATGACATGCAACTTAACTAGATGTTTCCTCAACTGATGAGAAGTTAAAATAATGAAGTTAAGAGCTTAAGGTTATTGATGGTGTCCACAAGTAAAGCATGTCATATTAGTTGTATAACTAAAATATAACCTCATCAATAAAGAATTTGTATGTCATTTAACTAGGAAGTGCATTCACTCAAAGTATTTATATAATTCTCTCAAGTAGTGTATGTCTCTCATTAGTATGCACTAAACAAATAACAAAGTCAATTTTGGTATTATCTCATATATATTAATAAAAAATAGTATGCAACATGGATCACTAAGGTCTTACTTATGTTTGTAAAATGGGTGGACTAAAAAGAATATAGTTTTTCTGAATAATAAAAATCTTAGTATAGGCTAAGAGAGAAATTCAACACACTCACTTATTCAACTTACCACATAATATGTGCATAATGAACATCTCCGCGCCAACCATGTGAAGGTTGGAATGGACTTTGCAGTAGATGGTGATGCATTGCTGTCAATACCTATCGAGCATACAATTATAGTAGGATGCTATAGGTACTTATGTGGCTTGACAAACACACCTTGTTATTGTAGATCCCAAGGTATGCAATTTTACTATTCATAGATAGTTATGGTTTGATTTTGATAAGATGTTAAGGTATTGATAACTGACATATTAACTCGGAAATTTCAGGTATATGAAAAAATCCATTGAAATCATTGCTTGTGAAAACCATGTTGAATATGTCACAACCAACAATGTTTGTTTGAGAAAACATTGTTGATTCACCACTTTCAATATCACTTTAAAAATGTTGTTGAATCTAGCCCCATATTCTACTATATTTATATAGACAACGTCCAAAAACATGATTAAATGTCAATTTTAAATGTTATTGTTTTGTAATTGTCCCACGGTGCAATGAACCAAAATTCTACAAATCTGAAATCTAGTTCATCAAAAGCATGGCTTCCTGGTGTAATCCTTAAACCCTATTATGCTTTTGTAAATGGACCATGGTGACCCTTATAAAATATTCACTATATTAAATTATTTCAAAACGAAAATCACATCATCTTCGTAATATTGTGGTTCTGGTGTGACATTATATTGCAACAACGTGAGTGATATGCGGTATAATGTGATACATAATTTGAATGAGAGAAATAAGCGAGTATATTTTTTTCTGAATAGAATAAAGTAAAAATAAGTATAATAAGGTAGTAGGGAATTTTCAAACTTTGTTACACAATAACATTGCTATAAAATTTTGGCTTTTCAACAATTGATTCAAAATATGGAGAATTAAGATCTTGTTTAGATGTGCAAGATGCATATGAGCCTATTTTGGTTAACGAAGCCCGTGACTATATACTACATCAAATGATTGATATTATACTATAAAAAAATAGTTTATAGTGGAAAAGCTTCCATTAAGATTTAACAACATGTCATGGCCTAAAACGCGTAGAAAGATTTGATTCTAATATTAATTGAAATTCATGTAGTCATACCCTAATCTGGGATGGATTTACTTTTTAGAATATATAATTCAAATCAATAATTATAAATTAGTTGTTCATATCATGAATATATCCATCCAATGAAGCTGTTTCTCTTTAATATGAATGTAACATCGAATTAATCAACGCAGTGCAACATACTTCAGTGCTTTCTGGGCATAATCTAACTAGGCCTATATCTTTAGGCTCCTTATTAAATACTTTAAGAGGGAAAATATATACATGTAAGAGATTTATATATTTTTATTGTATCATTTACCATTCATGTTTAATCATTATTGAGACTTGATATATGATATACTAATTTTGTATAAATCATTACACTGACCGTGTATAGATATTACATAAATTAATGTTTCTTTTTCAATCTTTAAGTTATTATTATGCAAATGGAAAGAAACTGGCCAATTAAAAAATTAATAGAAAAAATGTATGCATTAATACTATATGAGTTTTATATACTGTCATTGTTTTATCTATCATTTATATTTAATCATCATTGTCTTATCGAAAAAATAATCCAAATAAATTGTCGATAATACAGTAACTAGGTATAAATCTTCATACTAATAATGCAGAAAAATCACACTCAAATTAATAATGTGTGCGTTGAAATTATGGTTCAATCTGTCCACGTTTCTGGTTACAATAGCTGGGTTTTTGTTACATGTATTGCCTATCGTGAAAGGAACTCCAAAAAGATATCAATTAATATTAGTCAAGCATGCGCCAGCATCTTAAAAAATGACCGAGACAAGAAAGTCACCTGACTTGGTCAGCAGCGCCAGCCACGCACCATGCCCAAGCACCAAAGACAGCCAGCCTCGGTCAGAATGTCACGACACCTCGATCACGAAATCAGGCACGCCTCAGTCAGATCCTAAGCCACGACTCAACCGTGACCCAGCTTCCCCGGTCAGACGAAAGCCACACAGACACGCATGACTCAGCCATGCCTCACACTTGGCACGGTCAGCAGGCCAAATCTGGCTAGGCCAAGCAGAAGCCAAGGCCAAGTCTGGCTCGGTCAGACAGAAGCCATGGTGCATCAGCAGGGATTTCTTGGCTCACAAGCAAACCTCCTCAACATCTATAAATATCATCTAATCTCTTATAATCTTATCTTATCTTCATCATTAAGATTATTTTACTATATTTTAAGATTAGATTTGATATATTATTTACTTATAAATACATTCTCTTTGTAATCATAGAATATATGGAATAAAATGCAATTTGTTTTTATCTTATTATCTCATATTCAAACTTTCCAACCAATTAGTTAGAGCAACTAACTCTCAATTTATAACATGGTATCGGAGCTCTTCATAGAGCTCTGTTACATTCAATAGAAGTGCACACTGCTTTCAAAATTCCAAACCCACGAAAAGCCACCATCTAAACACCATGGACCCATCTCAAGATCAAAGCTCTCCTTTCTTTGTTCATCCTTCAGAAAATCCTTCAATCTCACTTGTATCACCACTTCTTTGTGAAGAAGATCTTGCTCCTGACCTTGGCACGGTTTTGATGAAGACACCAATATCACAAAAAGAAAAAAGGAAGAAGACCAACAAAGACTATCGAAGATAAAGCTTCAAGATTTAGAGTCTAAGTCTTTAGGTACTTCTATCCTTACAACACCTTTATTTACTTAGTTAATAATGCTCAAAATTGTTTTCAAGAAAATCAGGAAAAATTAAGTGTGATTAAAAATAATTTTCAAAAACAACATGTAACGGGTTACCATACTTGAGTAACAAGTTACATGAGTGAGAAAAGAGTTTTCACACCTCTAACAGCTATGAGTAATCCATTACAGACTTTGGAGTACCAGATTACCAATTTTAGAAAATAGGGTAATCGATTACTCAAAGTAGTGTAATCGATTACACTAAGGCAAATTCACAAAGCTGTCAAACAGTGTTGTTGAGTAATCGATTACTCAAATCCAATAATCGATTACACTGTGTGAATTTTCAAAAAGTTGTTAACAGGATTGTTGGGTAATCGATTACCCATTTGCAGTAATCGATTACTGAGAGTTGTTGCATCATTTTTTCAGATTTCAAGTGAAAGGGTTTTACTCCAAACTGATTGCTTTTCATTCCAAACGAAACCTACTCATGCCTAAGGGTATTGTGGTTGATTGGAAGCCTATATAAAGACATTAAAACACTTTCACAATACACAACAATATACAACAACTCAGATTACAAACTTTTACTTGAAACTCTCAAAAGCTCTCACACTTTCTGATTTTACTTACACTTTTCAAGCAACCTACTCCTAAACTTTCAAAGATATTTTGAAGTTGCTTCAAATTGTTTTTCATATTGTTAAAGAGCATTTTTATCTCAAGTATAAAGAGTTGTTATTGGATTGCAAGTTATAGAAATTGTCATATACACTTGTAAGGCAATCCAAGCCAAATTGTACATTCTTCACTTTTGCAAAGTTTACTTTCTTTCACAAGGGTGTGAAGAGAAAGGGTGAGTGACTTGGTTACATTTTTTCATTTCCGCTGCACGTTAACTTTGATATTGCAGAAAAATTGGCCATTATTGCAACAACTAATTCACCCCCCCCCCCCCCCCCCCCCCCTCTCTTAGTTGCAATCTCAGTCTTACATTCTTGATGGAGAAAATTATCACAAGTGGGCAAGATCAATGCCACTCTACCTCATCACAAAATAGAAACTGAGATTCATTGATGGAAGCATCAAGATGCCATCAAGAAGTGATCCCTTATATCATGCATGGGAAAGAGCCAACAACATGGTCATATCTTGGATTTCAAGATCAATATCTCCTACAATTGCACAAAGCATACTATGGATGGATAGAGCACATGAGGTATGGGATGAATTGAGAGAAAGATTTTCTCAAGGCAATTTATTTACAATAGCTGAATTACAAGAATTCATAGCCAACCTTAGGCAAGGAGATTTGTCTGTGACTAGTTATTTCACTGAATTAAAAATCATGTGGGATGAATTGGACAACTTTAGGCATCTTCCTAAATGTTCTTGTGAAATACCATGTACATGTGATGCTCTAGTAGGTGTGAGAACTCATAGAACAGAGGATAGGGTGATTAGATTCTTAAGGGGACTCAATGACTCATATGCTAGTGTAAGATCACAGATCATGTTGATTGAACCAATGCCTAACATGAGCATAGTCTTTTCTTTATTGTCCAACAAGAAAGGCAATTAGGGAATGCAGATAGTGAAGGAAGAGCATTTGCAGTAGGAACAAATTGGAGATGAGAAGGTTCTTCAGATAGAAACTCCAACTTTGGCAGAGGAAAAGGGTCATTTAGAGGAAACAACTCATCAAACAAGGCAAGTTGGGCCAAGAATGGTAAATTTTGCACTCATTGCAGAAAACCAGGACACACTATGGATATATGCTATAAACTTCATGGATTCCTAGCCAATTTCAAGTTCACCAGAAACCAACATGCTAACTCTGCCACAACCACCAATCAAGATCAAATTCATGAAAGGGGAAATGATCCACACATTGGCTTCAATGAGGAAGAATATAGAAGGCTGCAAAACATGACTCCACCAACAAGAAACACCAACGAACATAATATATCAACTATCCTATCAACAATGGCACCTGATGTGAATGACAATAGTGAAGAAGGTATGACAAAATTCCAAAGTGTGCCTTGGATTTTAGATAGTGGTGCCACTGACCACATATCATGTTGCATATCCCTCTATTCATGTCATTATAAAATAAAACCTATTAAGGTTATTTTTCCAAATGGACATACCATTACTGCCTCTATCTCAGGAACCATCCCTTTGAATGACAAAATAACAAATCACAATATCTTGTTTATACCTACATTTGCATATAATCTCCTATCTATCTATAAGCTAACTATGGATTCATCTTATACCCTATTGTTTAATGCCTCTTGCTGTATAATTCAGGAGAGCAACTATTTGAGGAAGATTGGTTCAGCTAAGCTCTCAAAGGGATTATATGTCTTCAAAGCTAATAATTACCAATGTAGGATTTCCTTTTCTGCTGTATTTTCAAACAGTGTTCACATGGCAGCTACTCAATTTTCTACCAAGGTGAAAATTGTTAGAAGTGATAATGGCATGGAGTTTTCTCTAGCTTATTTTTACTCAGTACTTGGTATTCAACATCAAACATCATGTAGATACACCCCTGAACAAAATGGTGTTGTTGAAAGAAATCACCAGCACTTATTGAATGTAACAAGAGCACTACTTATACAAAGCCACATTCCTACAATTTATTGGTGCTATGCTTTAAAGCATTCAGCCCATGTCATTAATCTTCTACCCACACCTACCTTAAACTAGCACTCACCCCATGAGAAACTTTACACAACAAATCCTGATCTCTAGAACCTAAGGGTATTTGGTTCCCTATGCTACACAAGTACATTGCAACATAAAAGATCAAAGCTAGATCCTAGAGCCTCAAAATGTGTATTTTTAGGATGCAAACAAGGAACAAAAGGATACATAGTGTTACATCTCAACACCAGGGCCCTTGAGGTCAGTAGAAATGTCATTTTTTATGAACATATATTCCCATACCAACAGCTTAAAGCCATCACACATACAAAAGTTTTGCCTATTCATACACCTTCACATCCTAGCATATATGATGATATCTTCTGTTCATCATCTGTCCCTAATCCAACTCCTCAAACCACAAACCAACATAGCATTATCCCTGATCCTTTACCTATCAGAAGAAGTACAAGGTCATCTAGACCACCATCATACTTATATGATTATCACTGTGCTCTTTTACATAACACTCAACCTACCCACACACAAACTTAGCCATTATCATATTATCTTTCCTATGACAACTTGTCTTCCAAACACAAGCATACTATCCTCTCAATCATTGCCCAAACAGAACCTACATCATATTCTCAAGCCATCACTAATCCTCGCTGGAAAGCAGCCATTGAAAAAGAATTACATGCTCTGGAGCAAAATAAAACTTGGATAATCATTAATTTGCCAAGTTCAAAGAAACCAATAGGTTACAAATGGGTTTTTAAGATCAAACGCAGAGCTGATGGCATAATTGAAAGATATAAGGCTAGGTTAGTAGCCAAAGGTTACACACAAACAGAGGGTATAGACTATATGGACACTTTCTCCCCTATTATCAAACTCAGCACAGTCAGATTGATCCTTGCACTAGCTTTTATCTTCCATTGGCCACTAAAGCAACTTGATGTTAATAATGCTTTCCTCCATGGTGACCTCAATGAAGTTGTATACATGAAATTACCCCCTGGCCTGGCACATCAATCCCCTAATCAGGTATGCAAACTACAAAAGTCACTATATGGCCTCAAACAAGCAAGTAGGCAATGGTTTGCCAAGCTTTCAACTCTCATTCTTAAGCATGGTTACTACAAATCCAAGCATGACCACTTTCTATTCATCAAACACATCTCAACTACTTCATTGCCCATCATCCTTGTCTATGTGGATGACATTATTTTGACATGGAACAATCTCAATGAGATCATTTCTATCAAAACTACTTTACACAATGTTTTCCACATCAAGGATCTAAGTGATCTCAAGTATTTTTTAGGCTTAGAAATTGCGAGAAATCATGAAGGCATCTCAATTAATCAAAGAAAGTATGCCTTAGAACTCATTTCAGATGCAAGTCTCATTGGCTGCAAACCCTCTTCCACTCCAATGACTCATGGCACACACTTATTTCAAGATCCAAGCCCACCATATTCTGATCCAAAGGCTTACAAGAGGCTTGTTGGAAGACTCATCTATCTCACAAACACAAGATCAGACATTACCTTTGTGGTCAATCAGCTTGCTCAATTCATGGCAACTCCTACAACAACTCACCACACCACTGCATTAAAAGTTCTTCGATATCTTAAAGGAACACCTGCCTTTGGCTTATTCTTCCCATGCAATTCAACCATACAACTAAAAGCTTACAATGACTAGGCTTCTTGTCTCGATACAAGAAGATCTGTAACTGGATATTGCATATACTTAGGCACATCACTAATCTCTTGGAAATCCAAGAAGCAGAGAACAATTTCAAGGAGCTCTTGTGAAGCAGAATACAGAGCCATGACCATCACCACTTGTGAACTTAAATGGCTCTCTTATCTCCTCCATGATCTTCACATATCCCCTTCAAATTCAACAACTCTCTACAATCAAGTTGCCCTTCATATTGCCTCAAACCCAGTCTTTCACGAGAGAACAAAACACATAGAAGTGGATTGCCACACTGTTAGAGAAGGATGCACCAATGGCTCCTTGAATCTATTCCCTGTCCCCTCTCACTTGCAGCTTGCAGATGCCTTGACCAAACCTCTTGGTCCTAAGGAATATGCCTTGATTCATCTCAAGTTGGGATTGCACAATTTGTGCCCTCCAACTTGCAGGGGATATTAGCCAAGCATGGGCCAGCATCTTCAAAAATGACCGAGACAGGAAAGCCACCTGACTCGGTCAGGAGCGCCATCCACGCACCATGCCCAAACACCAAAGACAACCAACCTCGGTCAGAATGTCATGACACCTCAGTCACGAAATCAGGCATGCCTTGGTCAGATCCTAAGCCACGACTCAACCGTGACCCAGCTTCCCTGGTCAGACGAAAGCCACGCAGACACGCATGACTCAACCATGCCTCATTCTTGGCACGGTCAGCAGGCCAAATCTGGCTAGGCCAAGCAGAAGCCAAGGCCAAGTCTGGCTCGGTCAGACAGAAGCCATGGTGCATCAGTAGGGATTTCTTGGCTCACAAGCAAACCTCCTAAACATCTATAAATCTCATCTAATCTCTTATAATCTTATCTTATCTTCACCACTAAGATTATTTTACTATATTTTAGGATTAGATTTGATATATTATTTACTTATAAATACATCCTCTTTGTAATCATAGAATATATGGAATAAAATGCAATTTGCTTTTATCTTATTATCTCATATTCAAACTTTCCAACCAATTAGTTAGAGCAACTAACTCTTAATTTATAAGAATTAATATTAACCAGCAAGATTGAGCTAACTACAATACTAACAATTTATAGACTAATAACTTGTTTTATGTATGTTTGAAAGGATCATTACTAAGTAAATAATTTGTCCAGTGGTGTTAGGTATGTTAAATCCTTAAATATAGTAAAAAATGTTTAATCCTTTGAGTAATATATTTTTTTGGAGAAAAAAAAAGTATATATGATGAGTTTTATACATTGTCACTATATTATCCACCATTGATATTTTGTCAATATTGACTCTTCAAAAAAGTAATACAAATAAACGGTAAATGATGTAGTGACTATGTATAAATCTTAATATAGTTTATAGATAGTACATTGTATTTGTTGGATAAGAAGCCAAACACATTGAAAGAAACTACAATCTTACTCCCAAGATAAAACCTTGTTTAAAGCTCTTACAAGTATTCTTACTAGCAATGTAAAATTGACCAAATATTTTTATTAATCACAAAACACACATGAATCTTAACCCATTAGATGTTTTTGAAACCATATATATTACCATTAGATCCAGTGTTGTTGTGATAACCGGATGGACCGGACGGTCCGACCGGTTCGACCGCTGACCGGACTTGAAGACGGCTCCGTTTTGTAGTCTTAGCCGAATGAGCAGTTGGACCGCTTTGAACCGGGGAAATTCTGGTTCGACCGTGCTAAACCAGGTTAAACCGGAAAAAACCGGACGATTCACTTAAAATTTTAAAAAATAGAATATTACTCAAATGTTTTGTTTTATTTCGGTCCAAAAAAGATAGAGAGATATTTCTTCAATATAGTTATATAAAATTATTGATTATATAAAACTTAACCTTTATATATAATTATATATTTATGGATAAAAATTATTAATTATATTTAAAATCATCTGGTCCGACCGGACAGCTTAACTGTTTAAACCGATTAGACCTAATACGAAAACTCTTCTGGCTTGACGTCCGACTTGGGTTTCACAACATTGATTAGATCCCTTATTGACAATTACAATACTTTTAATTAATGTCATTTCTTTTTTATTTCATTAGCCTTAAAATTCATTTAATAACATATTTTTGGGACATTACCAATGCTTTACAATTATATACACGGAAATTCATGGAGAGACATCACTCATTATCAAATTTGCCTTATCTCTCTATGCTCTTTCTCCCTTCATCACTTAGGCTTTGTTTGGTTGTAGGAAGAAAATAAGAAGAGAAAAATATGTGAGAGAGAAATGAAAAGAGAGAAAGGGATGAGAAATAGAGTGAATTTTAGTGTTGTTTGGTTGTATGGAAAAAGAAGAAAAAAAATGAGTGTTTCTTCCTCACTCTTCTCTGAACAATGATTTGTCGTCCAAAATTATGTTTCAAATTTAGTATGTTATGTTAGTATTTGTTATGGACGATACTCGAACCCTCCTCAACCTCCAACTCACCTTATAACTCATTTTTTTTAAAGTTGCTATGGGTGAGATTCAAACCCACAACCTCTTTCACCATATTCCTTAAATCTTCCACCAGACCACCTTATGACTCCCAACATTACTTTGACTGCCACCAACATTCCTAACGTTTTGGGATTGGGTATATACTCAAATTGTTTGAGACATTAAAGGACTTAACTAATGAAATGCTTATCTCTTTTGAAAAGAAGAAATATAAGAGAAAGAAGGAATATCATATAAGGATAACTTGCCCTCTAAACTATTGACGATATTGATGATAAGGTTGTTATTGGTAAGATAATTAAAGTTTAGGCTTTGAAATTGGCCATTGATTAATACTCCCTGATTATATATCAAAAAATACAACAAATACCCCTACTTAACTTTACTTCACTAACTGAGAAGAAAAAAATAATTATACAAAAGTAGTACAAAAAAAGTGAGATTAAGACACAAGTTATCATATTATACCAACTTGACTATCATGGCTACACATGTATGTATGGTGCTCTATACATAACTTACAATAGCAAAGAATATTATTTTTGTGTCCATAAAACTAAGAAAGATACACCCAATTTTGTCGAGATCATATTTAAAAAAAAAACTCAAAAGTAATTTTATCATAAAAAAATATTTTTTAGATGTCCCAAAACCAGGTTTATCTCTTCAAATTTTAATCAACTGTCATTTAATTACAAATGGTTTTATTTTGAATTTTAGATTGTCGGTTTCAGTTTTTTTATTCCGAAATTAATGGTTTCGATTTTATATTCAAAAAATAAATAAATGAGTGGTTACATTTTTTAATTTTCGTATTTAATTTCGTTTTACACAATTTTTCTATAAAAGGAGGCACAAGTGTTATGCAACACGCAACAACAAAAAAACAATTTCAGTTTCCATGTATGCACTTCAATCCAATGTTGTTGTGACCGGACCGGACGGGTTGGACCGGTCCGGTCCAACCGCCACCCGCTTAAGTAAACGATCCTGTACATGTAGAAAACCGGAATTGGTTTCCAGCCGTTTTGGGCCGTGGAAAATCCGGTCCAACCGGGTTAGACCGGGTAAAACCAGAATAACCCGGTTGGTTAAACCGGCCGTGGGCCGTTTTGATTTATGTGTAAGTTCTGCGCAAAGTTATTCACTTATTTTAATTAATTATATAATATATGTATATATATATAATTATATATGATATTATATTGTCGTCCGGTTCGACCGGACGGCTTAACTGGTTAAACTGGTTAGAACCTATACAAGACCTCCTCTGGTTTAACGTCCGGCTCGAGTTTCACAACATTGCTTCAATCATTCCTCATTTTCCAATCTTGCCAGCATTATTTGCCTTGCATTTCATACACATCATAGTGCACCCAATACCTTTGTTCCACATCATAGTGCACCCAATACCGGTTAAACTGGTTAGAACCTATACAAGACCTCATCCGGTTTAACGTCCGGCTCAAGTTTCACAACATTGCTTCAATCATTCCTCATTTTCCAATCTTGCCAGCATTCTTTGCCTTGCATTTCATACACATCATAGTGCACTCAATACCTTTGTTCCACATTTTTCATTATTTAATAATAAAAATAATCCTAATGCTAATCATAATTATAAAGATAATCTTGATGCTAGTTATAATGGTGTCACTAATTAATGAAAATAAGCTTTTATACAAAGTGAGTAAATAATAAACTGATAAATATTTTAGAGCAATAAAAATTGTAATAATAAATTGATATATGTTTTTCTAATAGGAGAAAATTAACATATGCAATTTAGATACAATACATCTTTTATTTCTAAAAATTAATAAAAAGGTTTTATCACCATAATTAATTAATGAAATTTTCATATTTTGTTTATGGTTCGCGTTTTCTCTAAATTCTTTGGAAGTGAGACCAAGGTATACGATCAATATCATCTCTTTGCTATTAATTTCATTTAAAATTAATAATTCATATTTTTAATTAATTAATTATTTTATTATTAAATAAATTTGATGAAATTTTTATAGTTCGATTATGGTCGTGTCGTCTCTAACTTCTTTGAAAATTGGAAGAATATCTACAATCAACAATATATTTTTGCTATTAATTCCATTTAAAATTCATAACCTATCTTTTTAATTACTCAGATATTTTATTGTTAAAAACATATAGGGATACATAGGATCAATATGAACTCTTGTTAGAAACAATAGAGTTAATTACACTGACACCCCCTGAGTTATGGTGAAATTACACAAACCACTCATTCATTTTTTGTCCTTACACGAACCAGCTTTCCATCTTACACGAATCATTCCTAAGTTTGTACATATATTACAATACTGATCACCCCTCATAAAATATAAGTGTAATATTTTAAACAAAAAACATGTGATGTGTGTTATTAAGTTAAACAAAATATTATATATTGTGTAGACAAATCCAAATAATATAAGAGCCAATGCATCTTCATTATTTGGTTCATTACAAAATAATATAAGGATTATATAAACATCTCATTAGAATTATTAATATATTGTTTAATAAAATAAAAATAATAAAAAACACATAGTTTTGTACTATTTGGAATTGTCTACACAATATATAATATTTTATTTAACTTAATTACATTCACCAAACATTTTTTGTTAAAAATATTATATTTATATCTCATCGTATGTGCTCAGTGTAATATATGTATAAAATTAGGGGTGATTTATGTAAGAGAGAGATGGTTCGTGTAAGGACAAAAAAGGGAGGGGTGATTTGTATAATTTCGTTAAAACTCATGGGGTCTCAGTATAATTAACACGAAAGAATAATAATTTTTAATGGTATATATAAAAGTTCATGGGGGTGTCCTTTTAATAGAGGATATAATGTTAATACATTCATCAATCTGTAATCAACTCATGAACTTATAACTCAGGTTCAAAGACCATTTTATACAATTTGGATATAAAGACAATTTTCTATGTTTTAAATTAGCCTAAAAAAATATAGTGACGACTCCAAATTATTAGGGAAATATCAAAATCGAGTTCTTGAAGTGATAATTTCTAATGGAAAATGTAGGGATGGACACATGTTAATATGTTATTGGCAAAAGGAAAATGTGATAATGTTATTAAATTTTGTTAAGTGACTAGTTTTAATGTTATTATCATTTGCTAGCTAATACTCACTGACACGTGTGTAGAGTGACGATGCAAAGCCATTTGGTTGCTTTAGTTGCATCCGTTATTGAAACTCCAAACAATAACATTATGGAAATTCAGTGTGCATAGCTTATAGCAAACATTGACTATTTTATTATAAAAAACGTAGATATCGTAGAGGACAAAATTTAATTATATGAAAATCTAATGATTTATATCTACATACTAATTCAAATTACATGAATTGTTGAATTTTCTAGAATAAATGATCAAGACCATTAGTATTGTTTATGTCATCTCACGAGAGAAGAGACAATTCACTATTAATGTTGACTTTTTTTAACCTCTTATCACTTAAACTTTTTTAATTTTATCATCTTAAAAAATATTTTTTTCAAATTCAAAAATTACTCAGATTAATAAATCATCCAAAAAAAAGTTTTATAAATTAAATCTAAAATTATCTTTAAATAATACAATTAATTAAAAACCTTTAATTTGGGAATTGAATAGGGTGATCACGACTTCTATAATATTTTTATTTTTTATCTAGGTTGAAAATCGATTGTAATCATTAGTACTGTCAGTGTTATCTCCCAAAATGAGAAGATAGTTCTTGATCAATGTTATCTTTTTCTATTAATTTCCTTTCAGTTAATTAAAATAATTCATTTAATAAAAATAAATATTACTAATATTTTTGTTAAATTGAAAATTGGAAGAACATTTGCGATTGCTATGGTCTTTTCCATTTTTTATACATTGAGAAACGATCATGATTATTATTATTGTTGCATTTGTCGTCTAGCGAACTAGGGAGGATAGAAAGTTAAAATACAACAATTTTTAGGTCATAATTACATATTCTTAATTTTTCTATTTCATCTCGTGGTACGTAAGAGCAAAATAAACTCGGGTAAAAAATATAATCAAATTTTGATTAATTACACTCATACCCCCTATGATTTAGTGAAACTACATAAACTATCATCCCTTTTTGCATCTAGACAAATCATCCCTAGTTTATCTACATATATCACACTAACTACCTTTGGTAGGTGATTGTAATTATACTAAACTAGAATGGGTGTAATTTACTCTAATAAAAAATAATGAAAAGACGACATTTACTCTTAACACTATTTAGACTTGATTCCATGGTATACCATATTTTGTTGAAATCTTGTATGTGATTAAATAAAGTTGTATAGTTTCTTCTCTTTGACCATTGTCATTGGAAAATATATTTGTCTATAAAATTAGTTGTTGCTAATGATATAAGGTCAGAACCAATAAATGATTTAAATGAAACAATAGTGCATGAATTGTCATTTTGTTATTATTATTTTAAGATTTATCGGAGATGATTAAAGATTGGATAAACAACTCATGATAAAATAAAAAATTGGTATTTTATGTCAAAGCAAGTGACAATATTATAAATAATGTAGGAATGATGTGTTTTTATATTAAAATATTATTACTAAGATGAAATAAAATGTTTGAGTTTGTCTTATTACTTAAACTTTTGTTATTTTGTAGGATCAATAAGTTTTGAAAAATGTGCTAATCGAAAAATTAGTCAATTAAATTATGGATCAGGGTTATCGCAAACATGTATAAAAATTTGTCAAATCCATAAGTATTTGCTTGATACCAGCATTTCAACCAAAAAGATTGCTATTCTAAGTTGATTTCAAATTGAGTAGCATTTGTTTGATTAAGCTATTAAACTAAAATTGATTTGATTAAACTATTGAAATAAAGATATTGGGATTGAACTTTAATACTCTCTATCCATCCACACTTAATTCAACAACATTTATTCATCTAGCTATGATTCTTTCACAACAATGAGACCTCGATGATACTAAAAATTAATGTCTTAGTCAATTTATTAGTAGCTCGTGAAATAAAGTTTTATGTTTATCAACTCTACCCGTAAGATGAAGAACTATGATCTACAAAACACTCATCTATGTCTAAAAACTATGCTTCTGAAAATGAGTTTTAATGAAACGCCTCAAATGAACTAATGCCAATGTGTTTGTCATATTAGTAGTTTATTAATATAACTCTATGTCTAGTAACTACACTAACAAGATGAAGATTTATGAATCATTATATTAACAAACATCTATGTCTAGCAATTATGTTAACAAAATTGAGAGTTATAAATCATTAAAATAGCATTATGTCTAGTAACTATAACACCATGCATAATGTGACTAATTGATATAATTATGTTTAATAATTATATCAAAATGATGAGTTGAAATATTCATAATTAAAATGAGGATTTCTAATGCATTCATAATCACAAAATCATACAAAAGGTTATCAATCTTAAAGTAAGCATTAAACACAGACGATAATTCATAAAATCAAAGAATAACAACTAACCATAAATCCGAATCAAAATATATACATCAAGTAAATATTACATCCAATCCCAATTAGGGAGAACTTTAGCAACACATTTTCATAATAACTAAAAACAAAGATATAAAGATAAAATTGAAACTCATAGAATAAGAGACTACCTCCTCAATGAGCATATACATGTACTCTTCTAATCTTTCCTCCTCGCTTTTACACCTCATTTCTAGCTAAAATACCCTAGGAACTAAGAGAAATAGAGTACAAAGTGTTTATACCTGAATGAATCCTCAAAATTCCCAATTTAATCTCCTTATAAAAAGTCTGAATGGTGTTTTTTTTTCCCTCAGCATAGAGAATTCGTTGGGCGCAACGCTTCATCGCGCCAAGTCTCGACCTTTCGGCTAGTCAAGCTGCATTGGGCGTAGCTGCCTTGCTTCGCTGGGTGAAACTCCTTTTCACCAATTCATGCTCCTTTTTGCTCTTTCAAACTTGGAATGACATAAAAATCATGTAATAGATATTATGTGATTATTTAACTCGATGCATAGTATGTATGACAGTTATTTAACTTTTAAAGTAAAAAAGTGCTCAAAGCATTATTATGTAAGGTAATTTTTGCACTTAACAAATGCTTAAGATAACAACTCAATTTACCCAACTTTTTTGTTCGATCATGTGATCGAGTTAGTTCATAGAAGTAATAAAGAGAGACCTTGTTGTTTGATCCAATGAAAGATGGATTTCAGTTACTCCATTAAGTTGTAAGAAATTATCGTTAACATACTTAACAATGTAATATGTATCAAAACTTATATTGTCAGTATTCCATAGATGATGAGTTGGCACATAGTACAATGGGAAACAAAAACATAGTAAGTTGTCAAAAAAATCATTTGGTTTATTATACAATGCAACAATAATTATAAAAAGATGTTACTAAAGTACACAAAAGAGAAGAGTACATTCATAATCAAATTCTATTTGAAAATTCAGAAATGGTTAATTTATCCTAGTAAATGTGTAATTAATTAAACAAGAGTAAATTACACTAATAACTTGTGGAGTTTAGTTTAATTACATTTATCACGTTTTTTTAAATATTACACTCATTTCCCCTATCGGAGTAGTCAACGTAATGTATGACAATTAAGGGTGTTTGAGTAGATGCAAAAAAAAGAATGAGATAATTTGTATAATTTCACTAAATCTCAAGATGTGTCATTCTAATTTACTCTAAAATTATATTTTTTCTATCACCTGTTTGTTCAGTTGTTCTAATGATTGAATGCTTTAATGAAATAAGTTTAATGTGTAAATTAGTTCATCCAATTACTAAGGTACCATTTTAATATGAGTGGATAAGGTGTTACTGTATTCATGATTCTCAATCAATTACCGAACTCAAAATTATAGTTTAATAACCATGTTTTCTAAATCTTGCATAAATATAATTTTTTGTGTTTTTTCAACAACAAAAAAATAGTAACAACTTTAAATGATTTGGGAGATGGTGAAATTTTCTTCCATCCCCTCCTAAATCCTGTAAAAATTCTAATTAAAAAATTGGGTCACACCAAATATTGTACTCTCCTTTTAAATTTTAGTAAAATATAGCTAGGCTTGGAAATTGCATATACTACTTTTAGGCCACCCATTTTTTGAGTGAGGTAAATAGCAGAGTAATACTGGATACCATTACCGGATAGTACAATCCTATTTTTAGGGTATTTTTAAGGTTAAAAATATAACTTTAGTATAAATTAAAGGATATAAGTGTCAATATACTTTAGTTTTTCAATGCTTTGTCTCATAACTGTCATCTCCAATAAGGAATAGTAGTCTGGATGGTAAATAGATTGGGCAAAAGTCATAAATGGTGTATCATTCTCTTCCGGTAGAGGACCCGCCATTCCACGTGCATAGGCCAGAGTTTCAAGATCGAACTCATGATTCCATGAATTTGCTATGCTATGGATCCACATATTAGAGCCATGATCACCACACTAGCATCCAAAACCTAAATAAAGGGTCTATTTGTGCCAGCTAATTAACACTCTAATCTCATGTTCACTTTCATTACCCTAATATCTCTCCCATGACCACTATATAAACCCACATATATACTACTAATAACTCTCATCCTCTCAAACACTCTTCTCTTAATCTCCATAGTTAACTAGCAACACTAGTATTTTAGAGTGATTAGTTGGCTATAAGAGTTTTAACATGGCTTTAAAAACCTCTTCCTCCCTAGCTCTTTTCCTCACACTAAATGTCCTCTTCTTTGCCCTTGTCTCATCTTGTGGGACATGCACTAGTCCTAACCCAAACCCAAAGAGCAAGCCACACTATGGCTCCGGAGGCTCTGGGGGGTCCGGAAGATCAGGTGGGTCTAGAGGATCAGGTGCCTCTGGAGGCTCTGGTAATTCGAGTGCATCATGTCCTCATGATGCACTCAAACTAGGTGTATGCGCCAATCTGCTAAACGGTTTAGTAAATGTGACTTTGGGTGAACCACCAGTGACTCCATGTTGCACTCTCATTCAAGGCCTTGCTGACGTGGAGGCAGCAGTGTGCTTATGCACTGCCCTAAAAGCCAATATTTTAGGCATCAATCTCAACCTTCCAATCTCACTTAGCTTGCTTCTCAATGTTTGCTCAAAGGAAGCTCCTAAAAGTTTCCAATGTGCTTAATCATTATATCTACTTATGCTTTGTCTTTGCTATTTGATTTTCAATTACTTTTTTTAAATTTCATTGCTAAGTGTGTGTGATTCTTGTATGTGCATGGATAACTAATTGCTAGTTATCCCTTAATTTATAGTGATTACTTTTATCTGGTCATAGAGTGACACAGTAAATAAATTCACTTGTGTTTACTTATGTAAGTTCCTAAGGGAACCAAAATTGATGAACTATAGTGTTCTTTATTTTATATTTAAATAATAAAAGTGGAGAAGGAAGTTGGTGTTTTTGTTCTTCATAGTTAGGTTAAAATGTTATTAAATTATATTTAAATAATAAAAGTGTTATATCATATTTTTTTTTCTTGTTTTTATACACTCCCTTCTATAGTAGTGAGAGACCTATATAAAAAATGAATTTGTGTCTTAATGATGTATCAATCCAATTAAAAAGTGACACATAATTAAAAAGAAAATAATAAAAACAGAAAATAATTTTTTTATATTACTTGATGGAAAGTGATTGGTTTGGGGCACGAGAACAATAAATTTTTTGGACATGTGATTTTTATTCATAAAGTAGTTTAAAAAAAGTTATTTAACAACTTTATGTTAAATTAATTTCGTGAAACAATTCAAATTGAATCAACATTTGCCAACGATCTCATCTTTCTCTTAGTTTTTCTCAGTTATAATTTACGATCTCATTATTATAATCTATATATTAACATTTAACACAGCTTTAATTTTAGCAAAAGCATCCCCCATATTGCATCTAGTATGTCGTTTTTCCTTAGTACGTAGTTTTTCTTTTAACATTAAATAAAGTAAATATGGAATAAAAATGCACCAATATGTTGAAATTATAAATAAAAAATATTACAACCTTTCTCTATTTCCTTTTTAAATTTTTTAAGAATATGATTTAAAAAATTAAGTTTTTATGTGGTTTTGTGGAATTATATGGGACCTAACTTTTAGATTTTCTAAGCACTGTTTGTCCCGTGATATGCAATGTGGACAGAAACAACCAAAAAAATGGAAATAAAACACATGCTTCTTACTTACGAAAATGGTGGGTGAAAGGTTGAATCCCTTTTCACCTTCATTTTGATTAGTAGTTCATGCAAAAGTGTGTTCTAACAACCAAATAAAAATAAAGAATACAAATCAGAAGAGAGGCACCGTATAACCAATACTGGAATGTGAGGCACAAAATGGTTTGAATATTAAAAAAAACTTTATTTAAAAACAACTTAAAATTTGCACCGTTAAACAAATTTCAATGTCACATGTCATTATCTCCTTATGTACTATACCCTCCATTACATGAGAGAATTCATATTCTTTATTAAGAGGAGTGACACACTCTGCGGAACATCATATATGTTTCCGACAAGGTAACTAATATAGCAAGGTTGGGGGTCCATCATCATAAGATTTTGAAAAGACTATTTTAAGATTTAAGCGATTAAACTATTCGGCCAGATTGGATGACATTAAATATAATTATATAAATGTGTGACTAGAGAGTGACTCAAGTGAGAATAATTTTCATATAAAAATTGTGAGAACAATAAATTTGGATTTTACAACCAATCATGAATGATTAAGATTAAAAGTTAATTAATGGTCATATGATAGTCATGTGTATTTATTTTTTAATTTTGACCATTCAAATAAAATCCAACGATTCATATTAATTGTTCTCATTTCTCACAATAGTGCCAAAATATTGAATTAGTATATCTTCATTTTAATTTTAAGTAATTGTCTCGTTCACTTACAGGTTTTATTAATTTCCAGATTAATGCGATTTAACCTTATTGGACTATCGAAATAGAATTTTTACGATCTAAATGGCCCAAATATTTGTTTTATTAATAATATAAATTAGACTTGTTTGCAAGTCTGATCAATAGTGGGGTTGTCCGATCTATCCCAATCTTCATATCATCCATCATGACTCACTTCTTCATTCATGAGACATATATAATAAAATGAATAAATGACCAAAAGAAAAGTAAATAATTTCACACCATAAAGACATAATAATCTGCCAATTTTACCAAATTAAAATATTTGCCAATATTGGAGGACAATACTCAAATGTAGTTACAAGACAATCATATGTGGAAGATAATCACGTGACAAATGAAAACTTTTGCAGATATGTAGAAGTTCCAACAAATATAATGTTAAAAGTGAATAGTTTATTTCAGTAAATAAAATTGACACATAATTGGAATACAATTGACGTCTAGCTAGATATTAAATGTTTCAGGACAAATCATACAACTCTTTAAAATTTGGCAGAAATTGAGTTGAACAGATATTCTCTCCATTAATTGAGAAGTAAGTAGTTATGAAAGTAAAAGAAAAACAATAATGATATTTATACCTTTTTATATAAAGAAACTTCTCTCCCTTATGACAGAGAGTATATACACTGATTAGAATTAGGGATGACAATGGGTACCCGGATCCGTTGGTACCCGCTAATATTATTTGCAACGAAACGGATTTGGGTCCATGTTTTGGGTCCATGTTTTGGACCCGTATGTAATTGAAACCCACAATTTTAAGATCCGCTGTTAGATGGGTCTCGGTCTAGATAATGAGGTATCAGACCCGTGGGTAACCGGACCCACTATTTCTTCCTAAATATATAAAAAAATTAATTTAATGTTTGTTTCAGTAAAATGAGTTCTGTTTAATAGTCAAATTAAGTTGTATTTAAAACTTTAAATTAAATTTTATAATTTTTTATCTTGTTGATTATCTAAATAAAATATAAGAGTGTAAGAAACAAATACAAAAGTACATAAATTACTTACAATTATTTTTAATTTTTTGAATTTATGAGTACATATATCCGCTAGGTGCCCAAGGAGCCGCATGTAATATACACAGCGGGTACTAGTACAGGTCTGAGTCCAAAATGAAGCAACGGGGTGGATTAGGGTAATGCACTACTCGGACCCATCCAACTCATTATCACTCATAATTAGAATGAGTTATGGTTCTAGCTACCCTGATAGAAAAGGTCAAAGATTTTCTAATACATAACACAAAGGATCAAATTAACTTACTTTTACTTCTAAAATTCTTCAAAACTAAAAAAAAATGTACATGGAATATCCAACTTGAACTCTAATGAATCAATAGAAGTTAGATGATCGAAGAGCCTTGTGCTAATTTTTTAGTACTATATCAACAAAAGAAAAAAGTTAGTGTGAAGTGTGTCTTAAAATTGAAAATATACTTCCAATAAGATGTTAGTAACTAAAAGTTCGATGGTTCTATTTTTCGGAATGACATTTGTTGAGAGAAAGATAATTACGTTGTTGGGAGATCTTTATCTATGAGCTAGAACATTCTTCTCTAGGCTAAATTAAAGAAGTATATAAGTGAGGTTAACATCATTTGACCCAAAACCTTAATGCATTACGTATATCGGTTCATCCACTTATATGATCTTCAATTCATCTAATTCTACACAATATGAGACTTCTCATTCACATTGGAATACCTAACATAGACAATTCAAAAGAAATTAGATCCTTACTCACTGGGTATATGCGGTTAGATCCAAACAAATTTGAGTATATGCGCTCCAACAATTTATATAGTTATGAGAGGCATGAAATTCAAACCCATTAATATAAATGTGCTGTTAAATTAGTCCATCGAAAATCGTATGCTCCCCCGCATTAAGTTTTTAGAGCTTTTTTTACTAAGTCCTTTAAAAGTACCAAAATATCATTAAATTCGTTCTTAAAAAAAGTTATCTGATAAAAATATATGAAAGAAAACATTGTGACACCTTAATTTTCAGTATAACAGTTTAAAAGTTGAGAAAATAATATAAGCAGTTACAATTCAATGTTTCTTATACTACAATGATACTGTCAATATTATAATTATTATTTGTTAATTACAATTAAGTGTTTCAGTATATTTATTTATTAACTATTATTAACTCTTAGGTTGTGTTTGCTTCTAATGAAAATTGGAGGAAAAATGATTTTCTCTTGTTTGGATGACAAGGGAAAAGAGGAGAGGGAGAAAAAATGTGTAGGCCCAAGCTAAAATTAGGGGTGAGCAGGACCCGGCACTACTCGCTCACCCGGTATGGCCCGATCGAGTCTCATCAGGTTTATGGTCGGGTTCGAGTTTAAAAATAGACTCAGTCGATATTTAGGGTCGGGTATGGACTAAGCATGACTCGTTCCAACCCGTCCCAGGGTCACTCACTCGTGATGTTTGTATGTGTCTATATTCAAATATATACAGAGTAATGATATTTTTTTGGTCAAAAATATCATTAATTCTCTAATTTTTCATCATATATACATGTTTAATAATATATATACACATATATAATTTTATATATCAAATTAATATTCAGAATAATAAATAATATTTAGAAGACTTTAAATAAAATAGTATATGTTATATGGGTTTAGGGTCGGGTCCGGATTTAAAGGTTGACCCTGTGAATATTTAGGGTCGGGTTAACTCCGGGTCTATGATTGAGTCCGGATTCAGAAAAATGGTTTAGACAACATTTATGGCCGGGTAAGAACAAGTTTTAACACATCCCAACCCGACTCACACTCACCCCTAGCTAAAATGTTTTCTTCTCAAATGGGAGAGGAAACATGTGGAAAATACTCATTTTGATAAAATGACTAGAATACCCTTGTTTTATCACTAAACACTCACTTTTCTAGTATTCTCTCCTCAAATTCACTTTCTCATCTTTTCACTTCAAATTAGATTGTCACAGAAACAAAAACAAAATAGAACTTTAACATTCTAATCCATTTTTTCTTTTTATAATTCCAATAAAAGAATGTATATATTTTCTCACTTGTTTTAATTCGTGCAACCCTATTTAAATTTTTTATCTTTTTTTATTATTTTTTATCCATTCTTTTTTTTTTGAGGTAGATTATAAATGCTTTGAAAATAAAAAAAAATGCATTTTTTATTTCATTTTCAGTTTTAATCATTTTTGGAGAACTTATGATTTGTTGGGTGATATATTTGTATTATTCTTTTGTAGAATTTTTTTTCTTTAATTGTTATTTTTATTATTAATGTGATACACAAATCTAATATATTTAGATTTTTTGTACATAATATTTTGTCTATAATTGTTTGGTATTTATACTTGTCTAGTTAGTTTGGTCAAAGAATGTATGGATGTCCTAAGTTTTGTACGTGCTAAAATAAAGTAGTAACAACAACAATTGTGTAAATGTGATAATTCTTATTGGGGAGGGATTCACTTACTCCAAGAGTAAGTGAAAAAGACATTTTCCACATCTTAGTCATCCAATTTTGGAAAATCCAACGGTTTAGATGTAATCACCAATTCAAACCATTGAATTTCTCAAGAATGAGCGATCATGATGTGGAGTAAGTTTTTTCCCCTTACTTTTGAAGTAAGTGAATCCCTCCCCTTTCTTACTTGGGGTGTTTATATAATTTCACAAGTATACTTTTTCTTTTTCTTCCACTTCTTGCACAACCAAACAAGATGAGAGAAAAGTTATAATTTTCTTCTATATTTTTTCCTTTAAACCAAACAAATAATTTTTCACCTCAATTTCTACTTCTTTTCATTCCTTGAACTTTTCTTCCTTTTTTTTGTTTCCTTCCATTTTCCTTGTGAACCAAATAAATTGTTTAAGTGATACACAAATGATACAACTACAATATTTTTTTTACAAATATGATGCATGACATTAAACTCTTAAAAATTTTACTCTGAACTAGGGGTGATAAAATTATTCATAATCTATGAGCCAACCAAATCCAAGAAAATTATATTCATCCATTAGAGCAAATGGATTTAAATAGATATAATCTAATAAATAACTTTAATAATGAATGAATTTGAATCTATCAATTATATCTAATTGATATATCTATTTGGATATATCTATCCAAAAAACAAACATTCAAAAAATATTACTGGCTCTTCAATTCTATTCACCACCTCAACTATCACTTTCCTATAGTGTTTCTCACTCTCGTTTTGATTTTTTATTAAATTGAGATTAATCAAAGAATATGTGGAAGTAGTTAATATTATAATAAAGTTTGTTCTTAAATACATAAGATATATAAACATATGTTCAAAATTTTACATTATAAAACCTTAAATGTTGTATGCTTGTGGAATATTGAAAAAAAGTATTTTTTTTTAAATTTAAAAAAGAACATTGTATAAAAAAGTTAGAAACGCTTTTAAAAAAAATTAAATAGTTTTTAAAAGTGATTTTATTTAAAATGTAATATTAAAAAATGTTTTATTGAAATAATGGTTTTTAAAAGAACCTTTTTCTTTTCAAAAGTGTTTTTAGTTTCAATTAAAAAAAATAAAATGAATTGGATATTCATCCATCCAAATCCATGAAAATAGAGTCATAGATGCATTGGAATTCATCCATTATATTAAGTTTGAATATAGATAGATTAAATAAACCTACAAAAACCCATACTTTTTATACATACATTACAAAATTCAAGTGAAGACAAATCGAAATAGTATACAAGTGATTATATTTTCATTAATTTTGGTTCAGTACAAAATTCAATAATTCTAAGGAGATATTATTTAAATCACATTTATACTATATTATAATGAACAAAAAATAATAAAAATGTAGTGACTCGTATACTATTGGACTGATTTCCAGAGTATAACATATTATGTTTAACTTAATTACACTTATAATCATTTTTTATTTAAAAAATCAAACTTATTTATCATGCAAGAGTGATCAGTGTAATGTATATTTATAAATTATGGGGTTTTTGTATGTGTAAAAAATGGAGAGGTGGTTTGTGTAATTTCACTAAAACTCAGGAGATGTCAGTGTAATTTACTCTATAAAATATAATTTAAATGAATTTATATGGATTGGTGGGGGATTTTTTATTCACTCATTAGAATCCAAATTCAAATACATTCATATCCATCCATTTTCCACTCATACCGTAATAATATTTTGATAATAAACACTAAAATGTTTTATTTTGAGAGTTCTAGAGCCATGGTATAATGAAAGTAGATCCTCTCCCCTAATAGAGGATCTAGTGCCTTAAGAAATGATAACATGTGGCATTCCAAAAACTTTACGGTATAGATTTTAACTTATTTTTAAATAATCAAATCAACCTACACTTCACATTTAAGTATTGGACTAGAGAGGATTTCATTTCAGGTATTGTTGGAAGATACTCATTCATAGATTATAGCATTTTTCCATGGACTATGTGAAAGAAATAAATATGTAGGATTGACACCACATCTTCACTAAAAACATTAAAACATTAGGTCTATGGATCCATCCACTTACATCTCTTCAACTCATGCACTCCTACAATATGTAAGACTTCGTGTCCGTTTGGTATAGATTAAGTTTTTAGTTTCATTTTATAAACTGTTAAGATTATAATGTGTTTATGTTTGGCTACCTTAGTTGAAAATTGAATATAAATTAATCTGTTTTGTTTGGCTAAGGTAGAAATATTATTTTTTACATAGTAAATTACACAAAAGGATATGAGGATATTTGTTTATGTTATGATTATTTTTGTTGTTTTTTTACACTATTTTTTAAACATTCATCTTTTTTAATATTTATCACCATATATTTTTACTTTAGTTTTGTAATATTGCATAACAACGACTAAAAAATATATTAAAATAAAATACAATATAAAAACTAATATTAATATTAAAAAATAACATAAGATCAACATAAACAAATAACTTCATACATAATTAAATATAAACTAAAAAATAAATCAACCCATTATTTTTAATATTGCATAATAACAAATGCTAAACAAATATTAAAATAAAAGACAATATAAAAATCAATATCAATATTAAAAATATACCACATAAATAAATGAAAGTTACTAAACTTAAATTACATAATTCATAAAATAAATAATACATAAATGTTAAGTTTTATGAAAAAAAGTTTTTGGGTTTATACATAATTCACAAAATTTTAATATTATATAACAAATTTTTATACATAATTCTTTGTTCGTGTATAGATAAAAGAAAATGTTATGAGAAATTACGGGGTTGAGTGGTGATAGAGATAAGAAAATGATAGTTATGGAGTTTGGTGGTGATGATGAGTTATGGTGTTTGGTAGAAGAGTAAAAATGAGGAAATAGATAAAGTTATGATGAGGTAAAATGAGAAATAGAAAAATTGAGAAAAAATAAGTTAAAAAAAATTAACCAACCCATGATTTTGGAGCTTATACTTTTGGCTTATTTTTTCAGGAAAAAACTTAGTTTATAAACTTCATTTAATTACCAAACATACATATACATAGTTTATATTTTAAACTTATTTTTCAAAAAATAAATATAAACAACAACAAATAAACTATACCCGCATCATATTCAAACTTGAGATACCCTAACATGTATAATGTATTCTAAATCAATTTTTTAGGCAAACATTTTGTATTTTTTAGGGGAAAGGGGTGCACGTGTCTTCAATATAACTATGGTAATTGTCATAAATTGCTTTATTTATTCATTATGTTAACTCTTAAAATGATATTAATAATCATGATTCTTATTCCAAATTTATTGTAAACTAAAAATGATTGGATTTAATAATTAGAATCAATTAAAACCTTATATAACTTGTGACCTCAAGGAAAATGCCTTCAATAATGTTTATATATGCAAGCTGATATTGGTGAATGGCGTTAGTATCTTGTATAGTTCCATTAGATCATCGGGATGACCTAAAAGTCAAAGTTCAATTCATAATAGCGACACTTATTAAGAGGGACAATCATATATCCTGAAAAAGATTTGTACAAAAAAATACCGATATTTCAAATGCAATTAAAACTCTGCCGATGGATTCAAATATTATTAAATCATCACTTGAAACTACGTATGTAACACCTGCATTTTTTTCATATTGCTAATCCCACAGATAATCTGTTTAGCTACTAGGAGTGGCTAAGTAAACAGCACTCTTGTAATCAGTTTAGTTATATTCCAATTCTAAT
This sequence comes from Lupinus albus, assembly GCA_009771035.1. NCBI lineage: Eukaryota > Viridiplantae > Streptophyta > Magnoliopsida > Fabales > Fabaceae > Lupinus > Lupinus albus. The sequence goes on along the minus strand of CM020007.1, from coordinate 13,966,591 downwards.
TTTATTAAATTTGGAATTGATTCAAAATCATTTTTCTTTGATGTTTGGGTTGTGCAAATAATTAGAATGTAAATACGCCTATATTCCATAGGGTCCACAAATTGAGCATAATAATGTATGAGAATGATTAAAAATTGAAAGAACAATGTACCAAAATTAAAAGAACAAAGTCACATACATTAAACTGTTCAATTCTTATAGTTGGTTTCATAGAATCCATTATTTTGAAGTACATTGGAACACAAATAAATGAAAATTAAGAATTACATCAAACATAATGATCTCATCCCATCATTGTCATCAACACCAACCTATGGTTCACCACCAAGTTCCACTCGCAGATTGTCATATGGATATACTTTGGGTGCCTGATACAGACAAAATAATATACAAATTTATCAGCATAAAAAATACTGTCTCCAAAAGCTAGCATATGAAGCTTCAAAACAAACAAAACATATCAAAGAAGAAATAGACTAATGCATGTCATTTTAATTTAGATTCAACACTCATTTTCATCCTTAAATTTTTGTGTTGATCCTCGAAAAAATAGAATTCCAAACTAGTACACAAAGATTTGTTAATGTGAGTCAAAATAGTCCCTGTAATTGGTCATAAAAATGCTAAAAATGATTAATTTGTCCCACATTTGAAATTTTTTGGGTCGTTTTGGGTTTTCCAATATTAGTGTCGGTAGAAGCACAATATCGAGAATATTTCCACCTGGACATCTTTCACAATCCCACATAGTCCACTTCAAAACTCATGGATAAATAATTCGACTCATTCACATCTAGATCATGAATGTTCGGAATCCACAGAAGTACAAGCAGGAAAGCAATCAGGATACAGGACCACATAAGTACAAGCAAGGATGCAATCAGGATAAAAAAGGGAGTTAAAATGGTATACACTGTATGCAACATCTTTACAAAAGTTGTTAATAGTGATTGTGGTCATTGGGTTGGTGGTGTTTGGATTTGGACTATATCTTCGCACAGCAAATTATTCGACTGGGAAAGGTCACTTCAGGTGGAGCTTTCGAAACTAGTAGGTGGTCGTACGCTTGTTGAGAATAGGGATGATGTCTGGTCCTGGAAATCGGAAGCCGGGGGAAACTAGTAGTAGTTGGTCGTATGGTTGTTGAAACTAGTAGGTGGTCGTACCAGAGTGTACCCAACCAAATTATTCTATCATACGCTTGTTTGGTTGGGTACACTCTGGTACTCGTTGGAATAAAAACATTTGCCTATATATAATGGTAAACAGTATCAAAGAAAAAAGTATAACACTGTCATCTACTAAAATTCTATCATTTGTGCTTTTATATCAATAACAAAGACAGAGAAATGGCGGAATAATGATTTATCATAATATAATTGGATGTCAGTGAAAAATAATTTCCATTAACAATGCATAGCAATTAAACTCTAGTACAGGTACATTCAAGGTAAAAAGAAAACCTACAGTGTACAACTGTAGCAAGCAAATTGTTATTTTTCGACCAAATAGTGAAAATAAAAATAAAAACTCATTCTACATATAGCTTCAGTTAAAAATTTAGGAACAGTTTTAATTCGGTAGGTCCACTATGACGAAAGGACGAAGATGGTCTCTTTACAACCCTTTAGGTTAGTACTTCATTTCTTCATCAAGGTGCCTCAGCATTATAACCATCTCTAGCTTTGGTGTGTAAAACAATATTAATATGATATACAATCTCAGAAATATACGGAGTAAAATATCTTTAACCACCCCAAGATCGGTAAAGGTGCTAGATAGGTCCTTCTACTTGAAGACATGATAAACGGCAGGCCCAGATGATCTTAAATATGAGAATACTTAAAACCTCAAAATACATCCCCTAAGCAATGAGTGAGAAAAATCACTTCCTTCTAAGTTCCAACAATCATAAATCTCAATCACATTTAACATTCTAAATAATATCTTATGAACAACTGACTATCACAGATTTGAAATCAACAAACATCATATACATGAATCACAAAATTTGTCTAAACTAATTATGAATTATCTCTAATTGATGGATAATATAAAAGGGTAGCCCAGAGCATGAGGCTCCCACCTAGTAGGATTTGAGGAGGATTATGACTGACAACGGGCTGGCTTCGCATTTTACCCTCCCCACCCCAACCCTGCGAGGTTTAAAAAACGAACATTGTCTTGCCAAGTGATTTAAATTGTGGACCGCATCACATCGCAATTGCGGTGTGACTCCGAATCACAATGACACAACCGCATCAGGCCACAATGCAAACGCATCGGACCGCATCATACCGCATTTGGCACCACATCGGATTCAAAAATATTGTTTTAATCACAAAATAATTCACACCGCAACGGTCGCAATCCACAATTGCAGTAACCACAACCATTATTGCAATCGCGACCGCAATTTAAAACACTGGTCTCGCCCCAATCGAGATTTGGGTTTACTGGACCCAAACACATACATAAAGGTAGTTTCATAAAAACCCTTATATATAACTCTAACTTCAATAATATATATACACAATACAAGCGGGGGCGAATTCACGAGTACCAATCCCAAACTCAAACAAAGCGAGTTTTCCCATCTGATTCGGGTTGGGCTTGGACGGGTACCCAGTGGTTCGATTACATTGTCATGTCTAGGGAGGATAAATGTAAGCGGATTAATAAAATCGACAAGATCATAGGTTAAACTAATAAAAGTGAGATGCCGGAAAACGAAGGCGCTTACAAATGGAATCTTGGAGGCTTTGTCATTCCACACAGCCAACAGTCCCAGACCCGCAAAAAAACTCAATCCACCACACAACCACGCCAATGCTTCATACTGTTATCAAAATAAATTAAATTAATATATATTTCTCCACAATTATTAATTCCCAAATAAAAAAGATAAAAAAAATGTTATTACCTTTCCAACAGTATCAGCAATACGATCAATACAGGGTTCAGGAAATGGAGTACCATTATCCCACATAAGTTCATCACTGGCAGGAAGCTGAAATAAATAAATAAATAAATAAAATTAAATAGAGAGATTTAAATCGACAAAGTTTTAAGTTGGCTGTCGACTGTGTAACACGGTCTTTAATTTTATTTTTATCGGGTTTAGGATCGGCTATGTATAACATCGAGCGTGTTTAAAAAAAGAGAAAATGGGAAATGAATAGAAAGAAAAGGGTTAAGAGAACGAACGGGTTTGTCAGGTACGATATGTTTTCCAACGGGGAGGCCCATACCGGAACGGAGGCGAAGAGAGGAAGCTACTGATCTTGAAACGACGCCGTTTCCGCCCAAGATCCTTGATGCTGCGTTTGTCAATCTTCCTGCCATGATTTTTGTTCCCTTTGATTCTTTCACAGTAATTAACATTTTAATACCAACTATTTTTTATAATTTATTATTTGGGCCGGGTCTTTTTCTGTGTTTATTTTGGATTTTGGTTAAATAGATTTTACTTAGTAATTGGGCTCATTCTTAAATGTGTTTTTATAGAAAATCTTTAAAAAAATCTTCTTTCATAATCTTACTTGTCCATTTTCATTTTATTAAGTAGGGATGATAAAATATCCGACTCGTAGGTACCCGTTAAAATATTTGTAATGGTTCCTGTGAAAACAATACATGGGTGAGAACAAGTATTATGATACTTGTTTCGTGTGTACCGCATATATATTTTAATTAAATATTTTATATTCAATTATTACTATTTTAACATTATATTTGTCTATTTTATTATTATTTCATAATAAAATATAGTAATGAAACTATAATCATAAAATTATCATATACATATCATACTATTATAAAATATATAAAAATATAATTAAAATTAAAAACTTGTTGGGTATCCATGGATACTCACTATCCGCAAATAGTGTAGGTATGAGCATGTGTATACACTACCCATGTTCGTACAACCCCGTTTTCATCCTTATTGTTAAGCTGATTTGGCGTTACGATGATTCATGGGGTTTGTAGTTTACTTGTCCAAGTTTGGGCACTGATGTTTTGGTTTGTTTAACGTAGGACTTTGAAGAAATTGCTAGTTTAGAATTGTGTAAGAAGATTTAAGGCTACATAGTTCTCTTAAAAGATAAGAGAGTTAAAATATACATTTAAGAGTATCGATATATACCCTATGGCATTGAGTAGCAAGGTATATTCCCTCTTAAACTCACTACACTTCTTCGTTTTAGTTATTATTTTCGTATTTATTTATTTTTGTGTGTTTGGTTTGTTATTGTTTTGCTCTTAATGTTTTTGTTGTTGGTTTAGTGATAAACTAGTGTCAAAATGGAAATTTATGCATTCTGACAAGTCACAATTGGAATGGACAAATTGCATTTGCAACTCATAAGTGTCAGAATGGAAATTTGAATTCAAATTGAGCAATTTTAATTGAGAAAATAGTATCTCACCAAGTAATAAAAATACACTATTTTCTGTTTTTTTTTTTAACTAGTTGTCAGTCTTTGAGTTGGGTTATTGTCAAAGTCTTGAGGACTAGTTTGAATTAATAAAGCTCCTATTTAATAGATCCGCTAGACTAGTTGATTTAACATTTTAGTAGCATATATTGTTCAGCCTTTTAGTTTGCTTATGTTGAGATTTTGTATAATAGTCTATGATTATATAAAGAGCCTAGTTTTTCATTAATAAAAATCACACAGTTTTTTAGTCCATACACTCTTTAATTGGCGTCAGAGCGAATACTAGGAGTGAGTGAATGTGAGAGGCAGCAGCTTGTGAGATTTTTACAAACACAAAATAATGGACTTACCAAAATTCCTAATTTGATTGGGACTATGATCATTGGAGTGAACTAATGGAGAATCTATTGAAGGCAAAGGATCTCTAGAGTCTCGTGAAGCATGGTTTTGTAGAACCACTCGAAAGAACACTACTAATTGATGCTCAACATCCATAATTGGAAGACGCCAGAACTAAAGATCATTGGGTAAAGCGTTACCTTTATCAAATTCTAGATCAACGCACATCCAAGGTGGTGTGGTTATTAATGAAGACGAAGTTCGGAGGTAAATGTATTGAATGAGGGAATGGAGTAGGATGCTTCGTGTTGAGTGACTTCTCTTCGGTACCGGAGAGAGGGAAGGGGAGTGATCTCAAAAAACCAAGAAAAGCTCATATGCAATGATAGTTGTATTCTTATATTTAGTATGATAATACAATTTTACTCTTACAATTAAAGGGAAAAACATTACTCCTCTCTTCATTAATGGAGAAGAGTCTAACCGATTTGTGGGGTCTAACATTGACCATAATTAGGGCATGGAACGCACAAAAATTATAACTAAAAGTTATATTACCATTATTGTATATTTGTATTTAGAGAATAAAGTATCCCTCCTATCGGTAGATAATTTCTCTCACTTGACTACTAAAATCATGATATGTGTCTTATTTAATTATTTTCTATAAAAATATTTCTAAAAACTTAAAAATAATACACATGTAATAATTTTAGTGGTTGAAATAGATATTTTATTCTCATATATATATATATATATATATATATATATATATATATGTTTTTAGAGTAAACTTTTGAGATTGATGATGATAACTATAATATTTGGAAAAGTTTTTTCTTTAATTTATTATAAAAAAATCGCATATAAAATCATGTGAGAGATGCATTTTTGAATGATATTTGGTTGCTCGTGATTGAAAGAGCCCCAATAGGTTTATCTATGTATTTGATTTGTTTCATGTGTATTTTAATCTATATATTTTTATTTTATTTTCTCATAAATTTGTTTTAAAATAAATATTCATAAATAAATAATTTAAATTTATAATACTAACATAGTTATGTCATATTGAATACTAAATTAGTTAAATGTATAAAAAGTATATAATTTAAAATTGAAATATAATACCTGTGCAATACACAAACTAGTAGCTAGTCTATATATAAATTATATGCGTAATGCGAGAGTTTTCTTAATACATTATTTTTATATACCTTTCATATATAATTAATATTTTATTATTATCTATTATAATAAATATTCAATCGCAAATCAATCTACATTAGTTTCAGAAAATATTTTTCATTCAATTACTTTTACACTGAAAAATATTTTCTTAAATAGTGAATATTTTATTAATATACTATGGAAAGTCTTTCAATTACTTATTGCACTAAACCTTCCATGGAAGAACTTCCAGAATCATCCAAAAAAAAAAAAGAAATCCAAAATTAATCTAAAAATCTAAAAGTGCAAAAAGATGCAATTATTTGAATTGTATTTGATTGGTTTTTATAAAATTGATCTGGTTTGATTTTTTGTTCCAATTTTATAAATCAGGCTAATTCTAAACAACTGAAAATTATTTCAATTCTATATGTAACTAGCAAGTTACTCGTGCATATGCATGGGGTATTATTTTTTGTCACATGATTAATAACACACATGTTACTCATATTTCACATGATTAAAAATATACATGTTACTTATACATTCACATGATTAAAAATATATATGTTACATGTGTATTCGTATTGTTAAGAACAAACATGTGACCTGTATATTTTAATAGTTAAAACTAAGGATGGCAATATGGGCTTGGCCCGACGGGCCAGCCCGTTTTGATCGACATTTTTGGCAGGCCGGACTGTAGATTTAGCCTAAAAGCCCATATTCAACCCGATTTGGAAGCCCGTTTTTTAGACGGGCCACAGCGGGTCGGGCCGGGCTAGACCGGCGGACCAACATTAATATTGCTTTATCATTTTAAGGTTACATATGATTCTAATAATGTAGTCAATTTAATATTGTTTTCCAACCGAGCATTTTACACATTCCGTGTGCAACCAATTTATTATTCATATATAACACATTTATGAGTAAATTACTTATCAATGTAATTTATATCATATATAATACAAAATATTTACTGTTTAATTTATATCATATATCATATTTTGTTTAACTTAATTACATTTGTCACTTTTTTGTTTAAAAAATTACACCTCTCATACATGGTTGATCAATGTAATGTATGTTTATAAATTAAGGGTTTTTTGTAAGTGTAGAAAATGGAATGATAGTTTGTGTAATTTCACTAAAACTCGTGGAATATCAGTATAATTTAAATGTGTTTTTGAAAAGAAAAAGAAAAACGGGTCAGTCTGCTGGCTTGTCAACCCTGCCAAATATTGATCGGGTGGCATTTTGAGCCCTTTTAGCAATAAGGGTCGAACCAACCCACCCTATATTTTGGCGGGCCGGACAGAGTCGGGCCGGGTCGGCCCGTTTTTCCATCCCTAGTTAAAACACATATGTTATTCGTAAATGAGATGAATGGAGTAGAGAGGAAATGACTAAAGTATCCCCAACAATATTAAATGTATACATATAGAAATATATCATACAACTTACATTACAATGATATTAAAAAAGTCATTATGTAATGACAAAGTTGCCCTTGAAAAATTCAAGTGTCAAGCATATGGTATTCATTTTAGTAATTATTATTTCCTCTATGTTATTATGTTAACCTATGAATTTTGGACGGGAAAAAATGAATGTGGTTGTGACACATGTGAAAATGAATATTGATGAAACTTTTTTTCTTATATATAGTATATATATTAAATGTTATTATTATTATATCTTATTAAATAATATATTGGGTAATGAACAATGGTTATGAGTGTATTTTTATCCTATGTGGGAGGTTGTACAAAATGAAATGTCTTTATCGAGTGTGGGAGGTTGTTCTTGACCCTACTTTTTTGTCATACGGTTAAGAACACACATATTACCCGTACATTCATATGGGACCAAATGAAGTGAAACCAAATGTTTAGAATAAATGAATTTTGTCTTTGTCAAATGATTCAGTGTATGCATTTCCATGGTAGATGATGGTAGAAAATAGATTTAATACATTTTTTGTCGTATGGTTAAGAACACACATATTAACAAAAAGTGTAGAATAAATGAATTTTGTTTTTGTCAAATGATTCAACGTATGTGTGTTCATGGTAAAATATAGATTTAATACAATGTATGAGGGTACATAATAAGAATATGGACCAATTTTGGAGGAAAAAAAATCAAGAAGATGTTAACATGTGTCCATTATAATGTGGCAAGAACATTTTTTTCTTATATATATATAATATATAATAGATTAGTCTTACCATTGGTAATCTAAAATCTATATTTTTCATATTTCTAATTATTAAAATTGTTATTATTTATTACTTAACATCTTTTTATTACTGTTGTGATAATAGGACCGGACGGTCCGACCGATTCGATCGCTGACCGGAATTGAAAACGACTCTGGTTTGTAGTTTTAACCGAATGAGTGATTGGACCGCTTTGAACCGGAGAAATTTCGGTTCGACCGAGCAAACTAGGTTAAACCAGAATAGCCCGGGAAATGAAGCAAACAGTTCACTTAAAATTTTAAAAAATGAAACATTACTCTAATGTTTTGTTTTACTTCAGTCCAAAAAAATAAAGAAATATTACTTCAATATAGTTATATAAAATTATTAATTATATAAAATTTTACATTTATATATAATTATATATTTATAGATAAAAATTATTAATTATATTTAAAATCATTCCGTCCAACCAGACAGTTTTACAGTTTAAATCGATTAAACCTAATACGGAAGCTCTTCTAGCTTAATGTTCAGTTCGGGTTTCACAACATTGATTTTTATTGTTAAAATTATATTCTTGTGTTCTTCGTGCTGCTTTTCCCTTTCTCATTTAGCATTCATCAATATTATTAATGTTTAATTAATTTGTTTTGTATAAGACTTATTAGTTTTTATGTAAGTTTGATACTTTAAAAATGTAGTAACTTGTTATATTAAAATATACGTATTTTGATACAAAGTTGTTACTTTGAAATTGGTTAAATATGTTATTTTTTATTTAAAAAAATTAACTAAACTTGACCAAAATCGTGCATAATTTTTGGATTTGGTTGAATGATATATTTTAATATAAATAAATTAAAAGAGACTATATATTATTTATGTCTTTCTACCTACAAATCAATCCAACAGACCACACCCATATTCCATGCCATGATGTTATATATAAACTTTAAGAATTTTTGTGAGAAAAGTTGAGACACAAGATTGAAGATAAATAATAAATTTTTTGTTAATAAAGATAAATATTCAAATTGATTGTCCTTCCAGAAATTGTATTCGTGATTATATAATATGAAAATTATATTTTCCACCTCTTAAAAATTGTTGGCCTGAAGTTTTTTTTTATAGTAAAAGGGAAATATATTATGATAATTAAGGCGCTTATAATATAAGGCTTTATTTATAACTTTGACTATATCTTGAAAGATTAATCACTCAAAATAAGATGGAACCATATTTAAGGAACAAAAAAAAAATAGATAATAAAATACTTCATTCAACTACTCAAATCATGACGTGTATCCTATTTAACTATTTTCTAAAAAAATGTTTCTAAAAACTAAAGAAATAGTATAATGTTATAATTTTAGTGTCTGAATGAAATAATAATTAATGAGATTAATATTTATGAAATTAGAGTGTAATTAATATGTATGAATGACAAATAATATGGTGATAATGTAATAAATTATTATATAATCGGTATATAGATAATAAACTTGATTAATATATTTAATAAAACTGACAAATACATCTTATAAATATTAAGAAATAATTCAAAAGATTTTTTAAAATTATAGTCTATATTGGAATACTATGATATCCTCCTAATCTCAATGATTTAATCCTCAATTCTTTTTTTTGTTGGTATAATGAAGAATATCTCATTACTTTTGAATAATGAATTAATCCATTCATAATGTGAGTTGTCCCTTCCAACAAATGTCGTTCACATAAATCAAATATTAATTAACCTTTGATGTAGTATGATACATGTAGATCCAGTGAGATTTTACACAACTCCGACTAATTTTTAGTACCCGAGTTCTTATGAAATGCATAAGTGGATGTATTAATCTTTCTAATATGAAACAAAGAAAGAAACTTAAATACTCTTAATTAGAATTACCTTTTATTTCGTTATATTCTAGAAGTCCTTCAACAAAAATAAATCCATAAGAATTTAGCATTACTTGTCAACCATGCCTTCTAATAAGTGTGTCCATTTTCACTTGATTTAATAATTGCACCAACAACAATATTCTAAACATTAATTGACAAATTCTAACAGAAACTTCTTGGTACAAGAACAACGTGGGAACTGCTCAAACAATTCCTGTAAGTCATGTTCATGATTAGGTTCCTTGAAAATGAAATAATAAAAAATACTTGAAGGAAACATAATAATGTATCTCTTGGTATAAGGAGATAAATTATCTCTTTCAGCCACTAAAATGATGACATGTGTACAATTTAATTATTTTCTACAAAAATATTTCTAAAACAAAACAAAACAATACACATGTCATTTTTTTACTAGCTGGAGGAGATAAGTTATCTCATAATAAGAGGAAATATTTTATTCTCTACAGGAAATCTTACTATTGATATTGTTTTTACTACACTTATTTTTCATACTATCAAATTAAAAAATTCAGGTTTGAATAAATAATATCCCATATATGAGATCAATATATATTTATGATCCTTTAATACATTTTCCAAGAGGGATCAATGACCATTCATTCTTGGAAATCCAATGGTTTGAATTGGTGAGTACATCTAAACCATTGAATTTTTCAAGATTGGATGGCTAAGATGAATAGTAAGTGTTTTTTGGAGTAAGTGGATCACTCCCCTACTTTTTATACGAGCAAATATTATTTTAGTTTATAACAATTTTGTATTCAATTTGTTATTAGTTATTCACAATAACTTTTAAACAGTAGGGCTTGATATTTTCTTTTGAGTTTGAGAGGAATGGTAAAGAGGGCGATATGCTCTGCTAGGGTTTTTAACTTGAGATTGAATTTACAATGAACAACACAATCATTCCATGGAACTTTCTCATGGATTCCTCTACTCCTTCAATTCTTACACCTACTCATTCAATTCCAACACCTATTGCTCAACAAAAATCGTTTGCAGATGTCATAAAGGTTTCGTGTGATGTCTCACAGTTACCTCAACCGCGCATCAATGGCAACACGATAGCAGTTAAGATTCCAGAAGAGGAATATCAAGCCGGTCTTCTTCGTTGTAAGACTCATTTGCATGGTAGAGTTATCCTTTCAAAAGGTGATGCCCCTGTCAAATTTCTAGATTTGAAAGGGAAGCTTTCTGCTCGCTGGAACAAAGTGGGTAAGTGGACCATGATTTCACTTGGTAGGGGTTTTTATGAATTTTCATTCTCCTATATTGAAGACATGAGAAGAGTTTGTGCCTTGGGTTCTTGGAATCTCAATCCAGGATTTTTTCGGGTGTTTCCTTGGACTCCGGATTTCAATCCTACTTTGCAGAGGATGGCAAATGTACAATGTTGGGTTAAACTTGTGGGTCTTCCCCAAGAATATTGGAGTCCAAAAATCATTTTTTCCATTGTAGGGGTATAGGAACTCCAATTTCATTAGATGATGCAACTCAAGGCAGATCATTTGGTCATTTTGCTAGAGTTTTGGTGGATATAAATCTCAAAGGTTTGCTTCCAGATCAAATCCCAATGGAAACGGACGAATTTGGTTTTCATGTGATGGTGGAATATGAAAAATTGCCTAATCTTTGTATTGAATGTCATTCTATTGGTCATTTAGTATCTAATTGCAGGAAAGTATTGAAAAAGAGTGTGGTGGAGGTTGATCATACTAAATCCTACAAGAAAGATACTATCATCCCACCAACTGTTCATAAAGATCCTGTTAAAGAATTCTTCATCCAGTTAGACATAAATCCGGAGGTCACTTCTAATGATGAATTGGTGGATTCTTGTCCAATAATCAACAAGCCGTCCAGGGAATTAGGTAAGGAGGTGGATAAAATCAGGGAAGTTGAACTACTTAGTGATGTCGAGACAAATACAACAAGCAATGCTACCGATAGAGGTCATGATTGGGATGGTGATCAGGTTACTATGGTGAAATTGGTGGAAGTTTTATGTAATCCAATTGTTGCCCAGGATATAAGGATTATAGGCAAGCTTTGGGCTGATGATCAAGTAGAAGATAAAGAAGAAGAGGCAAGGGAATTCACTCCGGTTCTATCGAGATCGCAAAAAAAGTCCTTAAAGAATAAAGGTATCTCAGTAAAGGCTCATAATACTCGAAATGGGGGTTCTCTAAACTCTGTGCAATGAAATTATTATATTGGAATTGTAGGGGAATAAGGAATAATAAAACAAAACTTGTTTTAAAGAACCTTTGTCTTTCGAATAATCCAGACCTGGTTTTTGTCTCTGAGCCAATGATCTCTCCAGAGGACATAAATCCTTTGTTCTGGGTTGCGCTAAATTTAAAGCTTTTTGTGGTTAATAACAGGGATGCTCTTCTATCTAATATTTGGGGTCTTTGTAGAGTTGATTTATCTCTTATTATCATAGCTAATTCGCCTCAAAGGATTTCGGTTTCTATCATTCTGGAAAATCAGCCTGTGAATGTTTGTGCAGTGTATGCCAAAACTTGTTATTTGCAGAGGAGAAGTCTATGGTCTGATATCCAGGATATTTTGTCTACTCATGTGGGTCCTTGGTGTTGCATTGGTGATTTCAATACAGTCTTGGGTGCTAATGAGTGTAGGGGCTTTGGCTTTCCTTCTAGAATCTCTTTTGAGGATTTTAGGAACTTCTATGATAGCTCCAATCTCATCCATCTGTTGACTAGGGGCTCTGAATTCACTTGGACCAATAGAAGAAGGGGAATCAAATTAACTGAGAAGAGATTAGATAGAAGTATTTGTAACGACAGTTGGTTTGAGGTTTGGAATCAGGTCACTTGCTGCACCTTGCCAAGAGTTGCATCTGACCATAATCCTTTGTTGTTATCTGCTACTAATACCAACACCATGAGGATTTCCCAGTTCAGCTTTCACAGAATGTGGTTAAATCACTCAGATTGTAGTAGAGTGGTGGCTGATTCTTGGAGGAACTTAGTGCATGGTTGTCCTATGTTCATTCTGTCACAAAAGCTTAAGAATTTGAAGCTTGTGCTGAAGGATTGGAATAGGAATGTCTTTGGTGACATTCATCTGAGAGTTCAGAATGCTATGGCCAATGTGGATCATATTCAAAATCAGATTTCAATTGTTGGCCCTTCTTCTCAGTTACTGGGTGATGAAGCAAATGCTCAAAAGAGTTTGTTGTTGGCTCTAAAATAGAGGAAGACTTTTGGCGAGAAAAAGCTAGGCTCAATTGGCATAATCTCGGGGATATGAATACAAGCTTTTTTCATAAAGTAACTAAGATCAAGCAAGTTTCTAAATCATTGGCTTTGTTAAAGGATGGTGACCATTTCTTGACCAACAACGATGACATCTCTTCTCATGTTTTACAGTACTTCACCAACCTTTTTGCCTCCCCCAACATTATCTCCTCTAATGGTTTTATCCACTCTATGATCCCCAAGCTTGTCTCTGAAGATGAGAATTTGATGTTGTCCTCCATCCCCTCTAATGCTGAGATTAAGTCAGCTGTTTTGCTTTGAATGGAGAGGGTGCCCCTGGCCCGGATGGTTTTGGTGGGTGTTTTTATCAGGATTTTTGGGACATTATTCACTTTGATGTTTGTAACTCAGTTAGACAATTCTTTACTCAGGGATGACTACTTCCTAATCTTAACTCCAACAAGGTGATTCTAATTCCTAAATTTCCTGGTGTTGTCAATATTGAAGATTTTAGGCCAATTGTCTTGGCCAATTTCCAATTCAAGATCATAACTAAAGTTATTGCTGATAGATTAGCTTTGGTTGCTCCTAATATTGTCTCTAGCCAACAAAGAGGTTTTATTAAGGAGAAACAGATTCTTGTTTGTCTTTGTTCTACATCTGAAGCTATCAATCTTCTTGATCACAAAACCTTTGGTGGAAATATGGCCATTAAGATTGATATTAAAAAGGCTTTTGACACTATGGATTGGAATTTCATTCTGGACACTCTTAAAGCCTTTGGCTTTAATAAGATTTTTCAAAATTGGATCAGAGTAATTTTGTATTCAGCTAAGCTCTCTATTAGTGTGAATGGTCAAATGGTGGGTTTTTTCTCTTGTACAAGAGGAGAGAGGCAAGGTGACCCCCTTTCTCCCTTGTTGTTCTGTCTTGCTGAAGATGTGCTTAGCAGAGGTATCTCTAAACTTCTGGCCGAGGGGAAAATCAGTTCTATTTCGGGTCCTAAACATCTAAAAACTGCTAGTCATGTTTTGTTTGCTGATGACATTGTGATTTTCTACAAAGGTTTAAAAAGGGAGCTGCTTTGTCTAACTTCTCTATTGCAGGATTATGCTTTAGTTTCTGGCCAGCGGGTTAATGTTGCTAAAAGCAGGTTCTACACTACTAATGCTTCAACTAGGAAAATATCTAATATTGCCTCTTATATGGGTTTCTCTGCTGGCACTCTCCTTTTTTAACTACTTGGGGTGCCAATGTTTATAGGCAAACCCAAGAAGAGTCACTTGCAGCCCATTGCTGATAGAATTTTAGCTAAACTAACCAAATGGAAAGGTTCTGTCTTATCTATAATGGGCAGAGTTGAATTGGTGAAGTCTGTCATTCATAGCATGGCCATTTATACTTTCCATGTTTACATTTAGCCTTCTCAACTAATCAAGCATGTGGATAAAGGTATTAGCAATTTTATATGGGCCGGTAATATTGGTGTCAGGAAAATTACTACAGTGGCTTGGCATAAAGTTTCCCTTCCTTTTAAAAAGGGTGGTCTTGGTATTAGATCTTTAAGGAAACTTAACAAGGCTGCCTTACTTAAGCTCTCTTGGGAATTGTTGGCCTCTAATCATGACTAGGCTATTTTTTGCAAGCAAAGATTTGATAAATCTCTTTTAAAGAGATATTTCAAATCTTCTATTTGGTCTGGTATCAAACCCAATTGGTCCAAGGCTACTCAAAATTTCTGGTGGGTAATGGACATGACACCAACTTTTGGACAGATAATTGGTTGGGTGATCCTTTAGTCGAGATTCTCCAAATTCCTGAATTTTTGCATAATTCCCTCCAAGAAAAGGTTGCTGACTTCTATGATGGCACTAATTGGCTCATTCCTCAATTACTGTTTAATAAATGTCCCCAGCTTGGTGCAAGGATATCTCAAATCCATCCAACAATTGATAGAGATGGTATTATTTGGACTAGAACTAACAATGGAATTCTAACTCTGAAAGAGTCTTATATTCACCTTAGTCCATAAACTCCTTGCCTAGCTGGTGTAAAATTATCTGGTCCAAATCCATTCCTCCATCTAAATCCTTCACAACGTGGAGGCTTATTCATAAGAGAATGCCCACTGATGAAAACCTTATGAGTAGGGGTTGCTCTATGGAATCCAAGTGCATCTTGTGTAATATTAATGCTGAATCTTCTGAACATCTATTTTTGGCTTGCCCCTTTTCTACTACAATTTGGCAATGGCTGAGTGGCATCTTTGGTATTCCTCTGAACATGACTTCGATTGAAAACATGTTGAAGGCTTGTAATTTGCACTAGAGTCCTCAGTTGAAGGAGGTGCTTGCAGCTTGTATATTTCATTTGGTTAACATTATTTGATTTTGTAGGAATCAATTAAGATTTAGAGGTACTATCATTAGTTCTGCATTGGCAATCTCTAAGATCAAATTGGCCACTAATATGTCTGATATGTTCTCTAAAGCTTGTGCCCACAATGATATCAAGGAGTTCACCATCCTAAAACTCTTCAACATTGATATTCACTACAATAAAGCCCCTCAGATCATGGAGATAATCTAGAAGCCACAAGCTTCAGGCTGGATTAAGATCAATACTGATGGGGCAGCTCATGGTGCTCCGGGTTTATCTGGTGGTGGTAGTATTTTTAGAGATAATAGGGGTGATTGTCTTGGTTGTTTTTCTGCTTCCTTTGGAATCCAAACAACGATTTTTGCTGAATTATACACTGTCATTTTAGCTATTGACTTAGCTTTTCACAATGGTTGGAAAGTGATATGGTTGGAGTGTGACTCAACCACTGTCGTGGACATTTTCTTAGGAAAAGCTAAACCCCCTTGGAAACTTCTTTCTAGATGGAGACATTGTGAATTTTTATTGAAGAGCATGATCTGTCATGTCTCTCATATATATATAGAGAGAGTAATTCTTGTGCGGATAAGTTGACAAACTATGGAATTCATTCTAATGTTTTTAATTGGTGGAATGAAGCTCCCTCTTTCATTTTAGAGGAGTGGCGTAGGAATAGTTTATCTCTTCATGCTTACAGGTTTTGTAACTTTTAACCCTTTATGGGTTTACTATTGTATTCCAACTTTTATTAATATATTGTGGTGCTTTAGCACCTTCGTCTAAAAAAAATAGTAGGGATCTTTGTTTTTTATGATAAAATTACTTAAATCTAATTTGAGTTTATTTGAGCAATAAAGAATGGAATATTTTTAGAATACGATTAATATATATACCAAAAAGTATAAAATAAAAATACAATTAATTAGAATATATCTTTTCCTGATTTGTCTTTACCACCCATCAAATATTTTTATTCTCATCCTCAACCTATATTTTATATTCATAAAATAACATAAAGAAGATACCTAGGTTGCTTTTTATATTAACATAAATCACAATCCACTTTATTTGCTTTACAAAAAAAAGTTTTGAAAAAAAATTAATGAAAGAAAAAGTAAGAAGAGAAAATGAATTAAAAATGTAATGATTTTTTAGTTGTTTAATATAATAGAAAATTGAAAGAAAATGAGAAAAAAGGTTATTATTTGTCATTTGATTTTTTGTTTTAATTTTAGGGAATTAATGATATTTAAAAGCATGACTAATACAAATTACTAATTTTCAAGATGGTAGATGATCCAATTACTTCAAGAGTAAGTAGAAAAAATCTATTTCATAAATCAGTCATACATTCTTGAAAAATCCAATTGTTTAAATGTACTCACTACTTCAAATCATTATATTTTTTTAAGAATGAATTTTAGGATTTTTTCCACTTACTCTTGAAGTAAATCATTCATTTTCAAGATATATAAGGAATAAGTGACAAAAAAATCATTCTCCAGTTCATTAAAAAACATGAGTTCCACACTTTTTTTAATTTCCTTCCATTATTGAAAAATATTTTTTTTTACTTCCTATTCCATTCATCTCCCTATTATAAATTAATAAATCATCATATATGCTATAATCTCATATGACCAAAGTTCAATGTCTAAATTGTTCATTCTTTGGTAAAAGCTTCTGAAATTTCGGATCAACTGCCATAGGAAAAGGAAGAACACTCTCATCCAATCACTCTTTCAAACCCTTAAACCAATTTTCTCTCTCTCAAATATTGCTGAATTTTCACTATTCCAATCATTTTTCTCCCTTTGAATCACACCAACCCTAGTTAACATATTTCATACCAAAAAAATCATTCAAAAGAATGAGCAAAACCCAGAAAGTGAATTTAGATGAAGATCAAATCGCGGAGTTACGTGAGATTTTCCGTTCATTCGATCGGAACAACGATGGAAGCCTAACACAATTAGAGTTAAGCTCTCTTCTCCGATCACTAGGTCTGAAACCTAGCCCGGAACAGTTAGAGAGTTTCATTCAAAAAGCAGATACAAACAGCAATGGTTTGGTTGAGTTTTCGGAATTTGTGGCACTGGTGGCACCGGAGCTTCTACCGGCGAAATCACCGTATAGTGAGGAACAATTGAGGAAACTTTTCAGAATGTTTGATAGAGATGGAAATGGATTCATAACTGCAGCTGAATTGGCACATTCTATGGCAAAACTTGGACATGCCCTAACTGCTGATGAGTTAACTGGTATGATCAAAGAAGCTGATACTGATGGTGATGGCAGGATCAGTTTTCAGGAGTTTTCTCAAGCTATTACTTCTGCTGCTTTTGATAATTCTTGGGCTTAATTAGGTATATTCAATCCTTCATCCTCCTAAGAACAATTGTTTAATTCATGTAACAATGTTTTAAATCTTGGTTATGATTATGATTGTGGTTGGGTTCTATTATTCTATTGCAATTACGGTCAGTGTGAACCGTAGTATTATGTTGGTGCAAGTATTGTTCTAGATTTCAATTTAAAACATGGAAAAAATACATTATTGATACATTGTATATGTTACTTGATCTGAAAGTAAATAATAAGTAGATATGAACAAGATCATCTTGTTATGTTTTTAGGAATAAAAATATTATTTTTGTTTTTTTTGTTGCATTTTAGTCTCCTGAAGATCTTTATTCCCAGATGATATGGTGATAAATTAAAAATATGTTATACTTCTATAATGATAACAATAGGAAAGGGATCCAATAGATATAAACATGATACAGTATATGAGAAATTAGAAAGTAGGGAATTAGATCATGTGATCATGTTTATTGTAAATTTATCTGCGGAGAATAAAATATCTTCGTGTATAAGGAGATAAGTTATCTTCTCCGACAACTGGAATTATGACATGTGTCCTATTTAACTATTTTCTATAAAAATATTTTTAAAAACTAAACAAAATACTTTATTCTCTTATTTGTGATCCAAATTTATGCATAAAAAGATAATTGAAAAGAAATGAAATGGAATAGAGTTTACTTGTTTTATTATTTTTGGTGTAATTTTATGTATTGACTGATTATAACAGCTAGACCTGTCAAAATGGGCCGGGTATAGCGGGCTGGCCCGCCAAGGCCCGAAAAGGTATAGGGTTTGGGTATTAAAGTTTGAGTATTTTAGTTAAACCGGGCCACAATAAATTCGGGCTCGGGCCGGGCTTACCCGTTCGGGTTCGGACCATTGTCTACTCATTTTCTTCCCTCTCATTTGGCTTTTCTTACCTGTGCATTTTACATGATGTAATCGATTACGATATACTCGTAATCAATTACAACATATGAAAAGCATTAGTTTTTGTTGTTTTTTAAATAGTGTAATCGATTACACAATCCTGGTAATCGATTACATGCTGATAAACTAATCAGACCTGTGCATTTTACATGATGTAATCGATTACAATATACTCGTAATCGATTACAACACATTAAAAGCATCAGGTTTGCTGTTTTTTAAACAGTGTAATCGATTACAGAATCCTGGTAATCAATTACACTGTTTAAAAACAGCAAAAAATAATGTTTTTAATATGTTGTAATCGATTACAATATACTCGTAATCGATTACAACATATTAAAAACATCAGTTTTTTGCATTGGTGTAAATAATAAAATAATCCGGGCTGGCCCGCCGCAGCCCGCTTTGGACGGGTTTGGGCCTCATTTTTAGCAACATAAAATATAACCGGACTTTTTTAGCCCGGCCCGTTTTAGCCCGAATCAAAAGCGGGCTAGCCCGAACCCGTCCGGGTAGCCCGTTTTGACAGGTATAGTAACAACATTAGGGAAGGGTCTGGTGACTGCAAAATTTTCATTCATTTAGCAGAATTAAAATTTATTGCTTTTAAAAAAATGTTTCACATTTTATCTTCGTTTCATGTCATATATCAAACATAAAAAAGAATCATATATATATATATATATATATATATATATATATATATATATATATATATATATTTGTCCGGTTAATTATATTGACGACACTTAAAGTAATTTGTTTTAGGTGAAAAACTACACCAATGCATTCCCACCGGTCATTTAACAGTAAAGTAGTTATAAAATAGGGAGATGATTTATTTACTTTAAGAGTAAGTTTAAAATACCTACTTTACATCATAACATCAATTCTTGGAAATCCAATGGTTTGATTAGTGAGTAGATCTAAACCATTAGATTTTCTAGAATTGATGGCTAAGATGTGGAATAAGTTTAAAAAAATTACTATTGGAATAAGTGGATCTCTCATCTTTCAAATAAATCAAATCAAAGAATTTGAATAGATAAAATTAAAAAGGACATAAACAACATTTTTAATGTAGAATTGTTCTTAACTCCAAATTCTCCTTCCTTCTTAAATTAGATAATTTTCAACCTCATTAAATTGAAAGTTATTAAATATAAGACAAAAATGTATTATTTTAATATGTCTTCTAGTCCTATAAATTAACTAATAATTTTAGCATGATTAATGTACTTGGAAGTATGTAAATATTATTTGTTATTGGTCACCCTAATCCAAAAAAAGGGAGAAAGATCTATTGTCCCGAACCCCGTCCCGCACCAATCAAAAAATGATATATTAATTAAAAAAATAAATATTCATGATTTTTTCTATTTTTACTCTATTTTAATTGGTGTGAGACGAGATTAAGAACAAGGTTCGGGACAATAGATCTTTATCCTCCTAAAAAGTGGAGGTCTTAAGAAATAAACAATATCTATTTCTAATAATATCACCCACACATAGCAATTGCTAGTTGAGGGTTATTTTCTAATTTAGTATGATAATAAAATACAATAAAGATGATAATGTTTTGTGTAAATTACACTGATACCCCTGAGTTTTAGTGAAATTATACAAATCACTCCTTCATTTTTTGTCCTTACACGGACCACCCCTAATTTTGTGCATATGTTACATTGACTACCCCTGCATAATATAAAAATGTAATATTTTAAACAAAAAATGTGTAGTGCGTAATTAAGTTAAATAAAATATTGTATATTGTGTAGAAAAATTCAAATAATATGAGAGTCGATGCGTCTTCATTATTTGACTCGTTACAAAATATTATAAGATGTATTTAAAAATATCTGTGAAATTATTTATGTATTTTGTAATGACACAAAAATAATAAACAAACATCAATTTTTGTATTATTTGAAATGTTACACAATATATAATATTTTGTTTAAATTAATTACACACACCACACGTTTTTTGTTTCAAATATTACACTTTTATAACATGTAGGGGTAGTCAGTGTAATATATATATATATAAAACTAGGGGTGGTTTATGTAATTTCACTAAAACTCAAAGGGTGTGAGTGTAATTTACTCTAATGTTTTTAGCTTAGCCTTTCTAATAACATGAAATTCCTAATACTTTTTGAATCTTTTCCTTGAAGTGTTATACATGATATTTTCATAGTCTCGTTCATAGATTTTTTCAATGGAGACTAGCTACTATAAGACCTTAGTATTTGGTTTGAAGAAATTACTAGTTAGGTAGACAACTATACAAAATATAGTAATTGAAACTAAATAATCAACAAAAAAAAAAGTGTAAGTAAAATATATGAAAGGATAGTAAATTTGTTTGCTAGAGAAAATTAGTGCTAACCCACAAATAAGAGTATAAAACTACTTCGGTGTTGCAAACAAGTATAAAGTAGGGAGTTGTCGTATCCACGATGACTTGTTAGATACTAGCTTTCAACTAAAAATTATTATTTTAAGTTATGATTCAAAAGATTTTTGATTGGTGACACGATGAATTGAATTTGTAATATAATAGGAAATGAAGTTGTGATTGAACTTCACACTTAATTACTATTCGTACACACCTAATTCTTAATTTACACCCATTCAGTAATGATTAATCCATATAATAACCTCAAGATTACTAAAAGTTAATATTTTAGTCAATTAGTAGCTTATGTAAGAAATAGTAGCTTATGCAAGAAATCCATGTGCCTAACAACTTCAATTCATAATATTAAGAAATATGGCTTGCAAAATCATGCATTTATGTCTAGTAATTCATCCATACAAGTTGAGTTAAAATGCAACACCTCAATTATATTAGTCGACAATGTCTTGATTTACACTAATATATACTTCACCAAAAATAGCTCTATGTCTAGCAACTATAATGATAAAATTCAGTTTTATGAACCTTCAAGCAAACATATATGTCTAGTAGTTTATGTCATTAAGTTTGAGAGTTATAATATTACAATTTAGTGCTATTTCTAGATACTAATTAGTAATACGCGTAAGATGACAAATAATACGAGTCTATGCCTAGTAAATGTACTCCTTGTTGAGTTATGCAAGTTCAAAATAATGTAAATAAGAACTAAACAATTTATTAATTCAATAATCATGCAAAATGTTGACCAAACTCAAATCAAGCATAAAGTAAATATGCAACTCAAATATAACTAAAACTTTATGGATTAATGATGAATCAATGTGTATACAACAAACTCATGCTATATTCAATCCCAATAAAGGTTTTAGCTACTAATGTTCATAACTCATGGTGTGGTAGAACCACACATATGAGCATAGATTAACTCATCTAATACTTATACCTTAATCCCATAATTAAAATGAGTTAAACTACCCTAGAAACTCAGAAAAAGTATTACAAATCAATATTACAAAGTGCGTGTCCAATGGTTTGAGTTGGAAGTCCTTAAATAGTGTTAAACCTGACTATTCGTGACCTTTTAGTGCACCAACTTGCATTGGGCACACCTAAGTGTGCTCAACGCACCACCCATTGCGCTCTGAGCGCAGACAAACAATGGCTAAATATTCAGAAATTTTCTCTGATGCACTGAGCGCACAAACCTGCGCTTAGAACATCAACTTTTGCTTATTTTGATGATCTGACCGTTTACATTGAAGATCCATCAATTAGGAACAACATATCCAAAATTCAGCTCGATCCAACGGTGATCGAATGCATTATCACAATTTTACTGACTAATCATGATTGAATCATTGCTTTTGTCCAAAACTTATCTTTTTGCAATAATTCCTCCGAATTAAGCTTGCAAAACACTCGAGATGTGAGACTTCCATTTAAACAAGTTTTAATCATCTATTAGTACATTTTTATTCATTTGAGTTTATTAAATAGTTAGTGTGTCGTAAAAAGAGTATATAAAATATGAAATCAAACGTCACAATTCATACCAACAAGGGTTGATCTAGTAGTACAAAACATCACTTGATTTTTAGGATGACTAAAAGGTTAATGATTCGACTTCTGGTAGCGACATTTGTTTTAAGAAATAATCATAATGGATACCCTTGATAGTATAAATAAAACGTCTAAATTCATATTTTCCCTCTTCAGTTCAATCTTTTTCCTCATTTCCAAGGGGTGGATTTATTCCCCGGTCAATCCCTTCTCCTTCCACGGTTTCAAGGACAATAGTTATTTTCTTTCCATTTCCATAGTTTCAAGGGATAGAATTATTCCCTCATCAAGTTAGTAAAGCAGTAAATTGTGTCTATTGCTTTACAAGATTTTAAAAGATAGAAATATAATAAACTTAATAAATTCATATATTTTGAATTTAAAATGCGGATGAATGAATGAGCGGTACTGATTGAACACAAGTTGTCTATGTCATTTCTCTATGTCACTTCTATGTGCCATCAATTACAAATTGACATGTCAATTAAAGTTGCATTATAATAACTAACCAAAAGTTAACAAAACATAAATGTGAGTTTGTAATTGATGACACATAGAAGTGACATAGAAAAGTGACATTGACAACTTGTGCTCGTACAGATTCCCTTTTTTGTCAGTAGGTATTTAGGGATTCCAAGTTTTGGATGAAGAAAATAGCTTCTTTATTGGACAAGAGGGCTAAGATATCTAATTTATTACTAAAATGTGAAGTAAATTTAAAAAACTTATTCTTTGAGTATATGAATTTATTCTCTAAAAAAATTGTAGAAGACTAGAAGAGATAATATATGCCTACTCATCAGACTTTTATATTGTTTCATAGGAGAGAATAAAATATTTCCTTACACCATAAAATAATTTATTTCCTTAATTTCATTCATTATTTGACATGTGTCTTATTTTTTTTCATTTTATAATATATTTTGAAATGAAAACTTCTAAATCGGGGAGAAAGAAGACATATGTAAAATAATGAGTAAATTTAAGGAGATAAATTACCTCATAATATATGGAAATATTTTATTCTCTCAAATTAAAATTGTCATAAAAGTGATTTATTGACTTAACTTAAAAAATATTGTTAATCCTATTATTAATGCATAAAAATATTGTAAAATAATGAGTAGATGTAAGGAGATAAGTTATCTCATAATATAATGAAATACTTTATTCTCTCTTTAGAATTAAAATTGTCATAAGAGTGATTTATTGACTTAGCTTTAAAAATATGAGTTAATTACACTGACACCCCCTGAGTTTTACTGAAATTACACAAACTACCCCTTCATTTTTTGTCCTTACACGAACTACCCTTTACTCTTATACAAACCACCCCTAATTTTATACATATGTTACACTCACCACCCCTGATGAGATATAAGTGTAATATTTTAAACAAAAAATGTGTGGTGAGTGTAATTAAGTTAAAGAAAATATCATATATTGGGTAGATAATTCCAAATAGTACAAAATTGAGTGTCTTTTTATTATTTTTGTTTCATTACATCATATATTAATAATTATAATGAGATGTTTCTATAATCCTTATACTATTTTGTAATGAACCAAATAACGAAGATGCATTGACTCTTATATTATTTGGATTTGTCTACACAATATACAATATTTTGTTTAACTTAATTACACATTTCACATGTTTTTTGTTTTAAATATTACATTTATATCTCATTAGGGGTGATCAGTGTAATACACGTACAAAATTAGGGGTGGTTCGTGTAATGAAAAAAAAGTGAAGAGTGATTTATGTAATTTCACTAAAACTCAGAGGGTGTCAGTGTAATTAACTCTAAAAATATTGTTAATCCTATTATTAATGCATAAAATATGCTATTCTTGGTTTTTTGTGTTGATTTTCTTGCAGATTATTAGTACCCAACTTGGATAAATGGATTCAAGGGACAGCCATGACTAAATATATACTGTGGAGGCCTATCTCTACATCATTAATTTTTCTGTTGACGATCGTAGCTATTATTTATTAGGTTAATTGTGTTGGAAGATTTTGGATGGTAATTGATGCCGACAATAGAGTTCAATTCCTCTCGAGTATTGGATATGTCAGGAATATGAGACTAAGATTTTTTCAATATTGGTGTGAATTTTCTTATTGTCTTAAGTTTCCTGTTATCAAGTTTAAATTTACTTACTTTTATCACGTTCCTTTAAAATGTGGTGCACCACTCTATCGCCTTGCGCATGCAACAACTTTGCATACCATTGAACTATATATGCCAATAAAAGCTCCAAAAAAGGGAAGAAAACCTTTGACGCACCATAGCGGAACCTATCGGTCGAAGTCTTTCTCCACCACAAACTTCCTTAAACATGCCATCAAGCACATTGCTTGAAAGAAAATTAAGGTTGGTGACCATATATATTGCGTCTCCCAACCGATGTCGTTCTCAGGAATCAAATCCTTAACATTTTAGTCATGTTGGGATTAATGGGGCCTTACATCATTAGACCAACGCCTTGTTGGTACTTAACGAGATGGTTGAAAAATGTATTTAAATTAAAAGTATAGTAGTTAAGTATTTTCCTAAAACACTTTTACGGTACAAATAGACATGATGTTGAAGGAGATGAACAAGGTAAAAAAGGTTTATACACGACCAATACATCACCTACCATTAGTACATACTTTTTTTTTTCTTGGTAGTATGCACTATTCAAACTGAAATTAACCATATCATACATAAAAATTAATTGTAAAATATAGAACATTCCTTTTATCCTTAGACTTTAGAAACTTGAAACTTCAGGCATATTAGAAAAAAAAACATCATTTCCCTCTGTGTGACTTAAAAATGCTGTCTACAATACACTTTTTAGAAGAAAAAGTTTGTCCAAACCTTAACCATGAATTTTTGATATTGTGGTTTGATAGAGTATCTGGAATAGCAAATTATATATTCATTCTTATTTGAGCACAACATATTATTTCATAATCTATTACAACTTTCCATAAAATAAGAATAATATTTACATTTTTCTCACAATAATAAGCATCATTCTTATTTTTATTTGGGTCCCACAATCTATCTCATTCTTAACCAAACTTCTTCATTTTTTTGTTATTTCTCTTTGTTTTTATTTCTAAATCTTTTTTCTTAATTAAGAACAGAAGTCAGAAAATAAGAATGTCATAGTGAAAAGTAGAGAAAGAATATTCTTATTTTAATAAGAATGAGTTAAGAATAATCATTAGATATGCTCTTATTTTCTATTCTTAGTTTACTTTTTAGTGTTTAATAATGGAAGAAACTATTACATTTTATATGCATATAATTGTCAAAGGTTTAGTTTTACACTTTTACCCAAACCTTAACCTTAGTAGCTATAATTGGTTCATCAACTACTTTGCTTAAGATGAAAGTGTTGTCACAACAAATGAAAAACATTTAATACAAATAAAAAAATTGCTACAACAAAACAGTTTCTGATGAATGATGATATAACTAAACATAAAGCAATAAATATTGAGTTAGTTAAAAGAAAACATAATACTTAAAAAAATTAAAACATTAGTTGACAAAAACAGGTCTAAAATGCAAAATCCTACATGAAATAATCATAAACAATATTTTTTATTATAATCAAGAGTACTCTCTCACCCCATGGGTAAAGATCTGATCTCTTCTGAGTGTGTGATTCCACCTATAACCTAATACTACACATGCTGATCCTTGTAACCTTATACCAGTAAACCAATGCACCGTTACTAAGTCATCATAAACAATTATTGACCAAGACATGAAAAGATGATAGTTCACACACTATAGAACGTATGAACCAACTAAAAGATGTCACATACAACAAAAATTATACAAAAAAATTAGACCAGTAATATACATATTATGATCAATCTATAAAGAATCTAACAGCCAAAATGAAGATGGATAGTTATCTAATTTATTATAACCAAATGATTACAACAGTGATTCATCATAATGAAATTCATCATTCTATTAAACAGTGCCTGCAGATTTGAAATGCTCTTCATACCTGCCAGGAAAAGAAGGGTGAAAACTCTATTAATGTTATACCATTTGGGTAATTAAGAATGTTATAAAGCAAAGTTGTTAACAGTATTGTACCTTCAAAGAAAATAGTGTACACATCCTGCAGAAGGTCATAAACTTAAATAAATGAATAGATTACAGGACATTTAGAAGAGTCCATATACTCTCCAAACTTAAATAAGGATGACAAGGTAGATTCTTTAATAATATCACTTTATTTCTTATTTATTTATAAAAACATAATATAATGTTGTGACCCAATGCATGAGGTTCTTGTAGGGTAAATGTAATCAATCTTATATTCACAAGTGAAGATGTTGTTTTCAAGATTTAAACCCATTATATAATAAAAACATTATACAACCAACTTGATTTAAAATTGAAAAATGTGTCTTCCTTCCAAATTCCAAATAGACCTGGATGGCAATGAAAATCATACTTGTGGATACCTGTCCGAACCCAACCCAAATTTAACAAAGAAAAACCGATGTGATTGGGTTCGGGTTTTGCCTGAGTTCAACTTTCGGGTTCGGGTTTGGTACAATTAATACCCTACCCAGAATCCGATCAATACATGTAAAATTATAAAATTACACATAAATACAGATATAAAGGCTATATATATATAGAAATATGACATATACAGAACCTATATATATAGAAATATATGTCCCGGGCAAATTTTCATCGGGTTCGGTTACCCAAAACCCGACGGGTTCGGAGATGGTATCATTGTTTTCAACCTCGCTTAATTCAGGTTTCGAATTTTGGGTTCGGGGTTGGGTAAGCACAGACCCGATCCCAACCCGCCCCAATGTCATTCCTAACCTTAATAAATAGAGAAGATACAATGGAGAGGATCTCAGCCATTAACTAATTTAACTATATAATGAAATATTAAATCTAATTTTGGAGGGAAGTAAACAAGAAATAGTGATAAGGAAGTGGGAAGCATCTCCACACAACATGATTTTGACACCAGTACACTTATCATTGAAGTCATGTGAATGCAAATGAGTGAAAAATATTAGTGAAAGTTTACGAATCTGTCTGAAAACAGTGCTAGTTTCAATTCTTTCTTTTAGAGGGAAACCCAACTAACGTGTATGGTGATCTATAAAGTAATAAACCATCCAGCCATTAAGGAAGCAAATGTCATTATGGATGAGAAGAAAGCTTTGATGCATAATAAAGGATGAGGTATGTTATTCTGAAGAGATTGTTTAAAAGATACAATGCTTACAACTAAATGATAAAATATATATTATGATTATAAAAATGAATACAAGTATTTTAGATAGGTAAAATTAGGATGCCCAATGCCATTGACCAAATAAGAATGTTTGGATAGAAGGGCCAAGTCAATAGTTTTGAAAGATGAACCAATAGAAGTCAAGTTTAGTTTCGGGTTTGTGGCTGGTTGGTGTTTTGTGTTTCCTAGTGTGGTAGGCGCATCAGTCATGAATCTGTGCTTATTTTCATCTAAGATGAAGTAGAATTGATTCTTGATACCATATAATTGGAGTATGGAGATTATCATTCCATCTCCACTTTATTCAAACAACCAAGGTACAATATATAGAGAGAGAAAACTAAAAACGAAACAAAAAAATTGGGCAACATCATATGGAGTTCATGAAGATGCAGCCAGATATCAAATTAAAAGCATTGTTTAATCCAACTCAAATCCAATAAAAGACAAGTAAACCACAAAGATCAAGTTGTAGAAATTATTTATCGAAAGTATCTACATAGAAAGAAGCATTGGAACTAGAAGCACAGGGCTCTCCCTTAGTGGGGTCTAGGAAGGGTAGATGTACACAACTTGAGCCTGCAAGCGGAGAAGTTATTTCCAAGATTTGAACCCATAGAAACCTTACCTAATGTAGGGACTAAAATTTAAAAAACAAATCCTATTTTATAAGGACCAGATGCATCATGCATATTTGAGTCAATATTACTGGACAGCACATTAACAGAATGTAATAATGCAGGACAAGGTCAAAGTATCACTACCGAGACAGTTTACTAAATCGTCTCCTGAAAGATACCCATCTCATGGGATGCACTTTGTTTCATATGCTATACAACAAAAGGTTCAAAGTGAACCATTGAAGTCACATTCTATCACATGTCATACATCCCTGATTTTAGACTTAGTCAGACAAATAATCTAGAATCCGGAGTATAGAAAGTTCTATACATGTTAAGATTAGTATAAAAGTATAAATACAATTACACAATATGCCAAAGCTTACTTCAATAGCCACGTCCCTCAAATTAAAAAAAAAAAACATGACATAACTCATAAGGAAGTTTCTGTTAGAGCCATGACTCTCATATTTATCTCCAGGTGGGTAGGGAGTGTTGCATACACACTACTTAACTGATGCCTTTGCTTTAAGTCAGTCAAATAAAGAGAAAACGATCTCATGTCCTTTAATCGTAACTTCTGTAAGAAGCAATAACAATGACAATTAAAGTGAATGCATCCACCAAAAAAGAATCACCATTCACATCATACCACCTACCTCCCCCTAGCCCCCAATTTATTCAACCAAGCAACACATAAAGGATAGAGTAACGTATATTGAAGTAGCAGCTGCATAATCAAATATTTTTTTAGCTTAGGTGGAAATGGCTGACGAAGCTCAAGCCTCGTGGATTGAGACACTTCCAATCAAAATGAGAAACTTTTTCTACACAACACTTTCACAGTATTTGGTCACTGCTAGCTCAATGGCAATACCACCTATTAACTATATCTAAACAGGTGACTAAACAGATAACAATCATCTAACCAGAAAGAACAATTTCCAGAGACCATTGTATTTATATTCACACCAGTAGAATCAAACAAAGAGCAAATTAGGGGTAAAATTAAAGTGATTATTACTATGACTCAGTGTTTTAAATTGCGGTTGCGGTAACGGTTGCGGTTATTGCGATTGCAGTCGTTGCGATACGGATTGCGGCCGTTGCGGTGTGAATTATTTTCTGATTAAAACAATATTTTTTAATCTGATGCGGTCCAAATTCGGTCCGATGCGGTTGCATTGCGGTCACCGCAACTGCAATATTGCGGCCGCATCAGGTGATGCGGCCCACAATTTAAAACACTGCTATGACTATATCTACAACAGTCCAAAATCAAATCATGAGCACAAATTAGCAGCTTAAAGCTACTTCATCATTTAAATTCAGGCATAAAAAGAAGCAAGAACATGAGACAATAAATTAAAGCATGATTTGCTGCTCACCATACGAAATAAACAGAATTTAGAACCATACTTGCATTTGAAACAACTACAGTGGTACTCAATCCAGATCTTCTTCTCTGGTTTCTGACTCAAAATTCTGATTTCCCCTACTTCCACGATTTGATCCTCCACCAGTGTTGTTATTATCATCATTCCCGGTGCCAACATTGCTTGTATCTCCAGCAAATTGCCTAAAAGGCCATGGCAAAACCCTAAACCTGAGCTCCCTCGGCGACTGCAACTGCGAGCTATCTCCAGCATTCTGATCCAGCTGGGTCCCACCCCCTCCTCCACCTCCACTGCCCTGACCCCTCTGCTCATATTCAGGATCATCGGTCGGTAACTCGTAACGACAAACAGGGCAAGAATTATGCAATTCCAACCAAGGCATAATGCAATCATTATGATAAATGTGCTTACAAGGTAACTGCTTAGCAATTTCCTTTAACTCGAATGTGTCTTTACACACTGCACATTGTGATAAATCGGAATCAAGCAATTCCTCGGTTACCGCGATATTCGGGAGCCCCTCGATGGCAGATTTTGAAGCCGGAGGGGTACCATAGCGGTTGGGATCATTCTCTGCGAGTTGCTGAATCAATTGCTCGAGACCAGAGCCGAAAAAGTAATCACCGAGATTGAGATTCGTCGAAGCGTTGTTATCGATGACGAATTGAACGTTGGAGCCACCAGCTCTTAGGGTTTGGATATAATTTTGAAGAAAAACGAGAGGATTGAAGGCATCGGCATCGCCGAAAGGAGATCGACCGGCGAAGATTGAAGGAAGATCATCGCCGCCGAGTTCATAGGTGAAAGAGAACGGGTGATGTTGATGTTGAGGGATTGGGTTTTCGATTTCTTCGATGAATCCGCTGTTGCAATCGGGACAAGAGAGATCGGAGGAGGGAATGATGGAGACGGTGCGGTTGCACTGGTGGCAGAAATATTGGCGAGGAGAAGCGTTTCCGCCGCTAACACCGCCGTCGACGCCGGCAGAAGACATGTGAAACGGAGAGGAAGGGATAAAGGGAATAAGGAGAATGAAATTAGGGAGACTAATAGGAGACTCGTGATAAAAGAGAAAGAGGTTTTTGTGTGGCGGTATAATGGTCAAATTCTCAAATACCATAATAAGTTTAAGATTAAATTATAGTAACTCAACGAGTTTTTAATGAAATTATCCCAATTTCTCATCTATTTTTAATATATATAAAACCCCCTTAAATTATAAACAAACATGATATTCACCATTCTTGCATGAGAAATAAGTGTAATATTTTAAACAAAAAATGTGATAAATGTAATGAAGTTAAACAAAATATCTATATTATGGAAACATATTCAAATATTATACGAGTCAACACATTTTCACTATTTTTTGTTCGTTATAATATAGTACAAGAGTGATTTAAATAATATCTCCCTGAAATTATTGATGCATTTTATAATAAACCAAAAATAATAAAAATGTATTGACTCACACTATTTTGACATGTCTCTACAATATATCATATTTTGTTTAACTTTATTACACTTATCATCATTTTTATGTAAAAAAAATCACACTTATTTCACATGCAGAGATAGTCAGTATAATGTATATATATAAATCACAGGTTTTTGTATGAGTAAAAACTGAAGGGTGGCCTATGTAATTCATTAAAACTCAGAGTGTCACTGTATAATTTCTGGTTAGATGATTGTTATCTGTTTAGTCACCTGTTTAGATATAGTTTCTATCATCATCACCACCACATCTACACAAGCCAACCCAAACTAAATTTACCAAAATTTGCATGATCATTGTTTTAATATCTCTTTTAAAAGTGTTATGCATGAAATAAGTAGTTCTATAGTAAAGAGAAAAAGGGAAGCCTCTCAAACTAAGGTACATTTTGGGATGATTCTTGGTCTAAGGCTTTCTAATTCAAATCTACAAGAATGATGTGAATAGAAGGATGATTGTTATCTCACACCGTGACAGTTTTTGGGTTGACCATATTTCCTAGTGGAAAGTCAAAAGAAGCTCAAACTAGGGTAATTTTTGGGTTGATCTCATTTTCTTGTGAAAAAT
Source organism: Lupinus albus (assembly GCA_009771035.1). NCBI lineage: Eukaryota > Viridiplantae > Streptophyta > Magnoliopsida > Fabales > Fabaceae > Lupinus > Lupinus albus. The sequence goes on along the minus strand of CM020007.1, from coordinate 13,934,234 downwards.
TATAAAAAGCCCAAAACTGAGGCAATAATGAAGTGACTTCTCAAAACTCCAAGTCGATTCGATCACAAGAAGCCAAAATCTTTAAAGCATAAAAAGGAAAGATCTTAAGTTATCACCATTAGGAACGACTATAAGTGGTAACTCGTACAAGTCTTCTACTTCCTATAAAAAAAATCATCATATTTGAGGGTGTTCTTAAAAAAAAACATATTATGAAAACAAAAAAAATCAAAAAAGAGTTGTAGGTTGAAAACCCACCTGAGCAAGCTAGGAAAAGGAGAGTGATTTTAAGTCAAAAGTCTGCAATGGCGACTTGGAATCATAATAAAATGTGAGAATTCCCGACACATGTCTACATAAGGTATTTTGGGAAAAAAGTTAGGGAACATGTAATGAACGTCTTCAAGCTAAAGACTTACTAATACACATCCTTAGTCACCCTAACTTGGACAATTTTCTTGTAGAATCTAAGTTATAGCCTCCTAGCTAAAGACAAGAGTTCATAACAGACACACCGGGACAATTTTTGTTGCCACAAAAATATCAATACTTTTGAGAGAAGTTCTATGCAAGCCTACATTGGGACAAAATAGTTGGGTTTATTAATTGTCCTCTAGATTATACTAGGGAAATTTTATGGATCACCTTAAAAAGAAAGGTGTCGTGAAGCAAATTGGGGCAATTATATTGAAAGAAAAGTTATAGTACGAATCAACAACAAACAACAAGGGTCGTGTCAATCGAGTCTACAAAAATCGATGAGTTCTATCTATGAAATAAACCATGCGTAATACATTATAAAATTTGCATTCAATTCAAACAAACATCAAATATTCATATCGTACATGACATCCATACATTGAAGTATATCAATAGTTAAATCAATGCATAATCATATCCACACATTAATCATTATAGCACAAACATCGACGTAAACATCATGCATCACATATCCTAAACAAACATATCACGACAATATTCATTCGAATTGTATTGCACTTTACACTTTCCAGGATCCCGTGTCTGACGTGTTTCAAAATCATACTTTCCAGGACCCCGTGTCTGATGTGTTTTAAAATAATACTTTGCACGACCTTGTTCCTGATATGTTTCAAAATCATATTTTTCCAAGACCTCGTGCCGTATGTGCTTCACAATCATACTTTCCAGGACCTAGTGCTTGATGTGTTTCAAAATCATACTTTCTAGGACCCAGTGTCTGATGTTTTTCAAAATCATACTTTCGAGGACCCTGTGCCTCATGTGTTTCAAAATCCCAATTTCCAGGAGTCTGTGCCTGATGTGTTTCAATATCATACTTTCCAGGACCTCGTGCCTGATGTATTTCAAAATCATACTTTTAAAGACCCCATGCCTGAAGTATTTCAAAATCATAATTTCGAGGACCATGTGACTCATGTGTTTCAAAATCATACTTTCGAGGATCACATGCCTGATGTGTTTCAAAATCATACTTTCCAAGACCATGTGCCTGGTGTGTTTCAAAATCATACTTTCTAGGACACCGTGCCTAAAGTGTCTCAAAATCATACATTCGAAGACCTCGTGCCTGATGTATTTCAAATCTTACTTGCCTGGACCTCGTGCTTGAAATGTTTCAAATCTTACTTGTCAGGACCCCATGTCTGAAGTATTTCAAATCATACTTTACAGGACCTTGTGCCTGATGTGTTTCAAAATCATACTTTCCATGACCCAATGCCTGATGTGTGTCAAATCATACTTTTCAGGACCTCGTGCCTGAAGTGTTTCAAAATCATACTTTCTAGGAACTCGTTCCTGATGAGTTTCAAAACCCTACTTTTCAGGACCCCGAGCCTGAAGTGTCTAAAGATCATATTTCGAGGATCCTATGCCTGATGTGTTTCAAACTTCTATTTTCCATGACCCCGTGCCTGAAGTGCTTCAAAATCAAACTTTCTAGGACCTTGTGTGTGATATGTTTCAAATCATAATTTACAGGACCTTATGCCTGATGTGTTTCAAAATCGTTTCAATAAACATTGTCAGACTCAGACGCAAAAATGTTATGTCATCACTAAAACACTATGGCAAGTGCGAGAACTGCCTCAACAAATCATTAGTTAATCATGGAAAAACGTGAAACTGCCTCAACAAATCATTAGTTAATCATGGAAAAACGTGAAACTGCCTCAACAAATCCTTGATGCATCACGACAAGCACGAGAACTGCCTTAACAAATTCCTAATCCATCACGACAAACACAGGAACTGTCTCAACAAATCCATGGTTCACCATAGCAGATTATGGAGCTCCTTCACCAAATCCATGGTTTCCCCTTCATCCCAGGTATGAATAGATTTTTCTTTTTCATCCTTAACAAAATTAGTGTTTTTTTCTTTATTCATTACTTACCATGATATCTCACACACCTCGGTTTGCTAGCTATCCGATAAGCAACAAGTAAAGAGGGGCAACTGCGAATAACCAATTTTGTCCGGCCCAAAAATAAATATACTTCTTCAAAAAATGAAGTTTTAACAAAACAATATGATAAAAAATATAATATTTGGAGATTAACTCTCATCAAAATTGGATCAGTAAATGAGTCAAAATTGGATCAGTAAATGAATCAAGATTGCAATATGCAAATCAAATCAAATTAGAAAATTTCATATCAATATGATTGTGTTGGACAAATCATTTTGATTAAAAAATTTAATTTTTAGAGATTCGATTTCATAGAAAATCAAATCTTTGGAAATTTGGAATCAAGTAAATTAAGGTTGCATTTTTAAACACTAATTTGATTTTTTCCTTAACTTTATCACATGTTCACGGGTGCAGTGCAGGCCAATTTTTAGCCTGCATGTGCACAACCCACAGCGCACTCCCTTTCCATGGAGCATAGTCACCCAATCAGATTTTTATTAGTTTTAATTTTAATTTATCTATTTGCTAAACAAAAAAATATTTTTATATGGTAATATTTTATTAAATATATGATTTTAGGGATTAATCAAAGATGGAGGGACGGTCGCCACTAGTGGCTTATTTCCCTCAACTTATTCTTTGAACAGTCGCGTTATGATACTTATTTTTATTCGATTAATCCGTAAAATCAACAAAAAAAAATAACGTTTAATTAAAATAGTAGTCATTAATGATAAGACTATTTTTACTAATAAATAAAAATCTAAATCAATATTTTTACTAAAAATAAAACAATAAAAATTGTCAACCATATCAAGGATGAAAGGACGATCGTCACTGATGATTTCTTTCCCTCAACTCATATTTTGGACGGTCGTGCTATAGCGCTTCTTTCCCTAATTAAAACACACAACCAACAATAATTTTTTAACCAAAGAACTACGTAGCCTTAATTCCCTTAATAGGGATACATAAGAGCAAGATCTTATATTGTCAGAGACAACAATAAATAAATAAATTTTTCCCTTTAATAATTAATTAAATAACCCAAATAACTTTAAAAGTATAATATAAACCATATAACTTAGTGAGAGGTATTGCTTAAAGCGGACAAATAGGGTGCTAATACCTTCCCTAATTTGGAACCAACCCCGACTGGATTTCATAAATCCAATGCCCAATGTAATTGGGTTAAAAGATTTTTCTACATTTTTTACCATGAAATGTAATTGTGACTCTAAGAAAGTCGCGCAAACGAAATTGGGGCACGACAACTAATGAACGTCTAAAAGAGGTTGTTGGGTTTATTCAAGTGTGAAGTTCCACATTGGATATGTGGGGAGGAGTAAAATAGTTTATAAGTAGAAAAGGTCCATGGACTAATGTCTTAAAGTTTTGGTTCAAGACGTGGTGTATCGCTTGCTACACTCTTCCCATACCCTGGTAACAATGGAACTCCCCGGTGGACTTTTAGAAAACCTGTAGCTGATATAGTGAACAATAATCAGACTTTACCTTGTTAGAAGTAGCTTACTAATTGAAAAATTGAAGTGATTTTGAAAATCAGTCCTGCAATTTTTATTCTATTGATCTCTAAATAAATAAAGTTAGAATAAATGCATCCTAAATAAATGAAAAAAGAAAAAATAGATATACAAACATAAGATGAATCTCATTTAAGATGGCTGCACTGAATTTATATTATGAATCTTAGATAACTATATGCTTAGTTAATTCCTTTGGCAAAGAAAACCACACACTAAGGAGGAAACTGTAATTCAGATTGTACAAGCAATCTCTCTAATTCCTTCTGCATATTTTTATCTTGTCACCATCACACTTTCAAAGTTATGGTTTTCAGATATCAATTTGGGAGTCACCAAAACCGTATCGCAAACATAGATGTAGCCGCGCCTGCCTATGGTTATCCGAAATGTCAAGGTTTTGAGAGTTTCTAAAACCGCGGTCGAGACTATTTAAAACCTAGATTCTAGTCAAAATTCAAAATTAAAATATGTCATTTCTTGATTGCCAATATCCATCTCCTAAATGATACACGGACATAATCACAAAAGATAGTATAAAAGAGAGACATAAAGAAAAAGCCATAAAGAGTGCCTTTTAATCTCCATTCGTTTTTTAATATCGTAACGGTCTATTTGCGAGTTGGTCGAGTAATGGAGGGAAGGGAAAAAATTAGGAACCATAAAATATATTTATGAAATGATTAATTATAAAGTTTTTCATTTACTCTCTTTCCCTTCAAAACGCAATTCTCAAATGCACTATAATAATTACAACTTTATTTATAAAAAAAACTTGGACATTATGTAAATTAATCTAAAAGAATTAGACAAAGGAACTTAAGATGATCTCACATAAAATTATCCCTCATATTCACCTCAAGAAATCACTCCAAGGGTAATCAAATGGAACTTCATACACAGAAGAGGTACTCAAGTTCTTCCTCATAAAACCATATTTTCTAAGCACTTGATTATCAGCAAAATTCAAAGCCTTCTCCATTTCTTTCCAACAAGTTTCTCCAACATAACTTGGATTATGATTCCCACTACATGGTTGGCACCCAGTGAAGTGAGTCACAAAGGGTCTCTTCCCTTTACTTAAGGGCACCCACCCTCTTTTTCTCAAATGAGGTTCCCTTAATTCACCATACCATTTACTTAACTTCTCTGCATGCCTTCTCCTTAAACCACTCACATCCTCTTCTAAGTCATTGTACCCAAAAAGGAGCTCTTCAAATCTACCCAACATCGCAACCCAATAACTCTCCAAATCATACCCTCCCTCTAAATAAGTCTTCTTACCCCATTTACTCCTTTCCTTGTAAAGCAAGTAAATCAAAGATGATTGATCATCTGGTAAAGGAAAAGGTTTGTCCTTAAATATACCCTTTAAAATCTCACCCCATTTCTCATATTCAGAACTCAAAGGTCCCATCGTGGACCATTCTTGCAACAAGTCCATTGACCATTGACAATTTCTCATAAGATATGAACCTGTGTTCAACCCTGTCCAACTCTTATTCTCATTGTCACCATACACCATATTATCCCAACCATGAACTATAAGGTTATGATCTTTGTAACTCTCCAATGGAAGCTTAAACTCCATGTCTGTAACAACAGCGTCTGCATCCATCCACCATATCCATTCAACATCAGGGTGAGCCACCATTGCTGATCGAATCACGGTTAACTTGGCCCAATAAGAATCCATCTTAGGGTGCAAGTAAACATTATTATAGAATACATCACAACCTTGAAGCCTACAATAGTCCACCTTGTTCTTAAAACTCCTCAGCAACAGGTGGTCCCCGACCGGGTTCTTGCATGGCCCTGGCTGAGTCCCAGTGACCATCAGAACTCGGTCGGCTACTTCTATTGCGAGAGATGGATGAAAACGTAGCCAATGGCTTCGTTTTTCATCCCAATTGGTTATGGGTTTTTCGATGGAGTAACTAACATGTGGGTCATCATAGAAGGTTTTCTCTGGTGGGTCAGGGACAAGTACAACGTTGGAGCTTGAAGTGTGGGTTTTGGTGGGACCCAAGAAGAGTATGGTGAATTTGTCTTTGGTGAACCATAACACAAAGAGGAAGAAGATAATGAAGATGGTTGCTTTACCACCATTGAGGTTTGAGTTTAGGAATGAAAATAATCTCTTAGACTTTGGCATTGTCATTTTGGAAGTTTTGCATTTCTTGATCAGAAGAAGAGTGGTGTGTAGTTTTAAGAGGCAAAAGTGGGGCAGACACCACCTGTTTTGAATGAGTCTAGATAAACTAGAATGTTATTTTTTAATATTTTTATTTTAAATTTTTTTATTTTATATATGTATATATATATGGCAAATGTGATTATTCCGGAAATTAGAATGTAATACCATTTGAGACTCTGTTATTATTATTGATCCTAGCAAAATCTCTTACAGTTTCTCATTAATCTTCAGTAGTTTCAGAAAATAATTTCGTTTCGATTACTTTTCATACATTGAAAAAGATTTTGTTAAATAAGTAGTATTTTATTAATATACAATGAACCGAAAATCTTTCAATATTTTATTATATTCATGAGCACAACTTAGCAACTTAAATCTACTTCATCATTATAATATTTTATTATATGATTAATATTTATTATTATCTGTTATAGTTATAATCAGTGTTGTTTGGACCGGACCGGACCGGCCGGTCCAACCGTCACCCGCTTGAGTACACGGTCCTGTACATATAAAAAACCGGAATTGGTTGCCAGCCGTTTTGGGCCGTGGAAAATCCGGTCCAACCGGGTTCGACCGGAATAACCCGGTTGGTTAAACCGGGTTGGTAAAATTAAAAAAAAAACAAAAGAAAATGTAAAAAATGCACATATCTGATGCTTTTAATATGCTGTAATCGATTACGAGTATATTGTAATCGATTACATCATGTAAAATGCACATATCTGATTAGTTTATCAGCATGTAATCGATTACCAGGATTGTGTAATCGATTACACTGTTTAAAAATGCAAATGATCTTAGTTTCATGCATGAGTTTTTCAAAGATCAGTATTATACATATTAATCTAACGTATATTCTAATTTGTAGGTATGGTTGAAGGACAAAATATTACTATTGATGGAAGGCTTAATTTAGACTCTTTTCCTCAAGAAGATATAGATAGTTACACTCAAAGTACATCTTTAACCAACAATGTAAACTTAGGATCTAACCAAGACAATGATACATGGATGAATTAGAATGTTTACTCTCTAAATGAGATGTGTTTTGATTTATTGCTCTAATTATGTAAGACTTAAACTTTGATGCACTTTTATTTTGATTTATGTGTAAGCTTTGTGCAAAGTTATTCACTTATTTTAATTAATTATATAATATATGTATATATATATATATATAATTATATATGATATTATATTTTCGTCCGGTCCGACCGGACGGCTTAACCGGTTAAACCAGTTAGAACCTATACAAGACCTCCTCCGGATTGACGTCCGGCTCGGATTTCACAACATTGGTTATAATAAATTTCAATCGTAAATCAATCTACATTAGCTTCAGAAAATATTTTGGATTCATTACTTTCCATACATTGAAAACGTTTTTTTAAAATAAGGAATATTTTTATTAATATACTATGAACCGAAACCCTTTCAATATTTTATTATTTTCATGAGCACAAATTAGCAACTTAAAGCTACTTCATCATTATAATATTTTATTATATGATTAATATTTTATTATTATCTATTATAATTATAATAAATATTCAGTCGTAAATCAATCTACATTAGCTTTGGAAAATATTTTGCATTCGATTAATTCCCATAGATTGAAAAATATTTTGCATTCAATTAATTCCCATAGATTGAAAAATATTTTGTTAAATAAGAAATATTTTATTAATATACTTTGAACCGAAACTCTTTCAATATTTTATCATATTCATGTGCACAAATTAGCAACTTAATGCTACTTCATTATTCTAATATTTTATTATCTTCAATTATTTTATATTAAACATTCAATCGTTTCGAAATAAAAAAAAAAGTTAAGACATAAAAGGACATTGTTCTGTATTATCTTCCTCCTTCTCACCAACTCTAACAAAAGATAATTATTTTAATCTCACAAGATTTTCATAATTAACATATTAGTCTATGATAAAGGGAATTTTGAACTCTAAATGAGGTTTCTTGTTAGCATGTCTTGCCTTCAAAGTTCAAATAAATTAAAAGATAATTTGAGGGGAATGTTATATTGTAGTAATGTAGTTTGGTTTCATGATTTTATTATCAATTAACTTAGATTTATACCAGAAATAAAATTTTGACAATAATTTCATAAGTATGGTCATTGGTGGTTATGTATATGTTTTGATGTAGCTCTTAAGGTGAGTTGTATATGATTTCCTCACACCATTTTTTATTATTTCATATATTGTTTCTAGAAAGCAGTTAAAGTTATGACTAGAGATTTTGTTAGAACAAAGCATTAGAATGAAAAGTTTTATAAGCTTAAATCACAGTTCTAGGGTCTATCTCTTAGAATTCAAGTATATTATCGGTGGAATTATATATATTGGTTTGTAGTAGCATATGATCTTAAGACTTAAGAGGAATCAGGATAATATTTTAGTACAAAAGATTATTTAAGTTATTGTTAAATACCAACAAAAATATGATTAAAACTCATATTTTGTCTCTTAGCATTGAAAAATTATTAGCTGGTTATTATTTAATACCGATAAAAATATGATTAAAAGTCATATCTTATCCTTATGTGGAGGGATCTTGGTAACCTTAGCAATAATAAAGTAAGTGTCGGGAAGGAGTGGTTGGATAAAGGTCTTTGTAGGAGATTTGGTTTCGGTAGGGAGGTGAGTTTTTGGTTAGATTTATGGGTGAGAGAGGATATTCTTAAAAGCTTATATTCTAGATTGTATCAAGTGACTATTGATAAAGATGTTTCAGTTAGTTCCATGGGGGAATGGAGAAATGAAGTTTGGACCTGGAAACTTTCATGGAGGCGGTGTTTATTCCTTTGGGAGTAAGAGGAATATGATAAACTCATTAGATTCCTTGGGAATTATGTCCCACAGTTTGATGCAAGGATATAGATACATAATAAATATGATCTATATTCGGTTAGCAATGCTTACAAGGTGCTAGCTCAAGAGGATAAAAATGTTGATTTTGTAATTTTCAGAAGTTGTGGAAATGTAATGTGTCAGCAAAGATGAAGTGTTTAGTATGGAAGATTTTCTTAGGCAGAGTCCCAACAAAAGCATGTCTTGCTCAAAGGAGAGTCATAGATGCAAATGTTGAGTCGTATTGTGCTCTATGTGGGGAAGAGGAGGAAGCAATAAATCATTTTTTTTTCACTTGTTCGAAGTCTTATCATATTTGACAACATATCTACTCTCGTTTTTGTCTTAATTCAATTATTTTCAATGATGCTAAGATAAACTTCTCTTCTCATATGTCTTTTTATGTTTAGAGACCAAGAGTTTATCAAAGTAGATGCCCCTTTGGTTCATTGCTATTTGGACAATTTGGAATGTTAGGAACAAAATTACTTTTGAGAATTCACATTACCATTTTGAAGTGGTGATTGATCTTATCTTCTTACATTCGGGGAATAACTTAAGTGCTCGCTATATTTCTTTCAAGTTTTCTTATTTGGAATGGGTGTCAAATCCATTCCAGTGACTTTCTTCTTCTTAATTTTTGTAGTTGTGGATAAGAGTACCACTTGTTCTCCTAACTCTTTCGTTTTCTTTTAATAAAATTCATTTTTGAACAGTAAAAATTTTTAACTCTTAGAACCATCTTCCATAAGTGTTTCGAATCATTTGAATCTTTTAATAGGTCGAATGGACGTGATATTGACATTATGCTGGTTAATTCTTAACGAAATAATTAGGGATGGCAATATGGGCTTGGCCCAATGGGCCAGCCCGCTTTGATCAACATTTTTAGCGAGTCGGGCTAGGGATTTTAGCCCAAAAGCCCATATTCAACCCGGTTTGGAAGCCCGTATTTTAGACGGGCCAAGGCGGGTCGGGTCGGGCTAGCCCGACGGACCAACGTTAATATTGCTTTACCATTTTAAGGTTATATGTGATTTCAATAATGTAGTCAATTTAATATTGTTTTCCAACCAAATATTTTACACTTATGCGACCAATTTATTATTCATATATAGATATTTATGAGTAAATTACTTATAAATGTAATTTATATCATATACAATACAAGACATTTACATATCAATGTTTAATTTATATCACGTATCATATTTTGTTCAACTTAATTACATTTATCACTTTTTTGTTTAAAAAGTTACACTTCTATGCACGGTTTATCAATGTAATGTAAGTTTATAAATTAAGGGGTTTTTTGTAAGTGTGGAAAATGGAAGAATAATTTGTGTAATTTCACTAAAGCGCATGAAATATCACTGTAATTTACTCTTTATATTATTAATATAATTTTTCAAAGCTTTCACACGTTATACTAATTTGGTTAGTAATATTAATACTAAATTGATTATACTATTATATAATATTACAATTGATAAGTAATATTATGAGTAAATTATATCATATACAATACATTTATATTATATACAAGAAATTAACTTATCAGTATAATTTACTCTTTAAATTGGTTAGCACTCATACACTTCCAACAGAGTATCTAATGTTTAAAACTTAGGAGTTTGAAGCTTTATTATGAACTAGGAGTCTAAAAGTTTTAAACTATGTTGGCTAGTTGCTTAGAACTTTCAAGTTTTAGACCAAAATGATATATTATTGTGAGATTGTGGGCTTTAGTTTTTGATTTTTTGTTTTAAAATACATTTTTGAGGCATTATGATTATTTATTTTTAAAATTGTGATTGAGTTGGTTATAAATGTGTTTTTCAAAAGAAAAAAAACGGGTCAGCCCGCCGGCCTGCCAGCTCTGCCAAATATGGGACGGGCTGACATTTTGTGCCCTTTTAGTAATAAGGGTCAGGCTAGCCCAGCCCATTTTTTGACGGACCAAAGGCGAGTCGGGATGACCCATTTTGCCACCCCTAGAAATAATGGTATTACAATAAGATTAAGCAATCATGCCGAAAAAACGAATATGAGTAATACATGCTAGCAAAATTGAAGTGTTTACCAAATAATATATGAGTAATATATGCTAATACATGTTAAGGGGACATGCAGTTAAATTTAACGGGAAAATACAATTATAACTCATATTTCAAAAATTATCATAGTGTAGAGATAGTATATCAAGGTAATTGCAGAATCTCATATTAAAAAATTTGGAAAACCAAATGGTGATGCACCTGCAATGACAAACTTAACCCTAATAAAAGCAAAAGTAACACTAATTAAGAAGATTCATGTAAGTAATAACATGTAATAGTAATAATGATGTTGCACCAACGATGACAAAAGTATTATTCATTACCGTACAACATAATTGCACAAAAAATATTAAATATAAGGGTAATTGTTGTTACCGTAATTTACAGCAATTCTAAATGGCACGAAATAATACTTACTGTCTGAGTCACGACCAGATCGCTCTCTTTAAGACGTTTCGTGGCACTGCCCAAAATGTGCAAGCAGACTATCAACCACGCCGTCCCCAGGATAAAATAGCCCAACTCTCTGTTATGCGATTTCTTACTGCACTATAAGAATCGTTCTTAAATACACCCACCACTATATGGCTACCAGTGCCAATTCTCAAAATTCCCACAGTATGGCTACCAATGCCAATTCTATTCCCACTATATGACTACAAGTGTCAGTTCTCGAAATTCCCGCACTTTGGCTACTAGTGCCAATTATTTTCTCACAATCTGACTACCAGTGTCAGTTCTCAAAATTTCCGCACTTTGGCTATCAGTGCCAATTCTTTTCCCACAATCTGACTATCAGTGTTAGTTCTCAAAATTCCCGCAATTTGGCTACATGTGCCAATTCTTCTCCCATAATCTGCCAACTAGTGTCAGTTTTCGAACTTCCCACTATATGGCTGCCTGTGCCAATTCTTAGTGCCACGGAAAGAAAGGGGGAGAAGTTTGCCGGAAATGCATCGGCAGAAATTATGAGGGAGAAAGAAAAAGTTGAGTAAAAACGTACTCAACTTGGTGCAAGAAAATATGAAGGGGAGGCTTCTATTTATAGCATGAGATTTTGTGAAGACTCTTGCATCCTCTAATGTGGGACTTGTGAGATTTTTTCAAAATCTTCCAATGTGGGACTTGTGAGGTTTTTACAAAATCTTCAAATGTGGGACTTGTGAGTTTTTTCATTTTCACAACAACACAAGTTCCAACAATCCCCCACTTGAAATTAAAAAAACGATTTCCAGGAATTTTTGTGGTCTCAATAAGATTGTGCATAAACAAAGGTGTCGTTCGACTTGAACCTTTGCATAGTGAGTAAGATCCAGATTTTACTAGAGTGACTCGTATTCTTGAACTCTATCTCTGGCATCAAACCACACACAACCTTTTCAAAGGTGTATTCAATAAAGCATGTGCGTTAAAGGTCATGCACGTCTATCCCAGTTTAGTGAACGCTCTAGAAATTTATGCCCCTAAATTTCATAGAAAGCGGCCCCCACTTCCACATTCACATAGGTGAGTCTATCAAGAGTACTCCTGTAGTCTAGGTACTCCACTCCAATTGGAGTATAGATCTCATTAAGAGTTTAACTCATCCTTACATATACTGCAAAAATCATGTTTCTCATTATTTTATAGCATGTTCATTCTCATATCACTTCACGACTTGTTATTACCCATTGAACCTATTTCTTGGGATCTCCAGTCAGTTAGGTCGGGTTACCATCGTGAGTGATCTTCGTTCTAAAGGCAATAGTCCCATAAGTTAAGAAGTATTGTGGACTTTCTCTCTAGCTAGTCCTTTCGTCAAATGATCTTCTAAGTTATTCTCAGTGCGTACGTGATCCACTCTAACAGCTCTTGTAGAGAGAAACTCTCTAATGGTGTTGTGCTTACGACGTATTTGTCGTTTCTTACCGTTATAAAAACGATTCTCAATCTTTGCAATAGCCGCGGTACTATCACAATGGATCAACACAACTAGTATCGGTCTTTCCCATATGGGAATCTCAGCTAGCAAGCTTCTAAGCCAGCTTGCTTCTTCACTAGCTGTTGCTAGTGCTATCATCTCAGCTTCCATAGTGGATTGAGCCAAAATAGTCTGTTTCTTTGACTTCCAAGAAACAACTCCACCAGCTATGCTAAATATATAGCCACTGGTTGCTTTGGAATCATCTGAAAGAGTGTTCCTATCAGCATCGCTGTATCCTTCTAGGACAGTTGGAAACCTTTGGTAATGTAAACCAAGGTTTATAGTTTTCTTAAGGTATGTCATTACTCTTTCAATAGCATGCCAATGCTCCATACTAGGTCTACTAGTAAACCTGCATAATAGTCCAACAAAACGGTAAACTTTCTTGGACATGTAATATCCAAGGAAGGAGTGGCAGTAGATCCTTCTAAGGTTGAAGCGGTTATGGAATGGGCGGTACCCAAGTCAGTCACTGAGATTAGAATTTTTCTGGGTTTGGCTGGTTATTATCGGAAATTCATTGAGGGATTTTCGAAGTTGACACTACCATTGACGAAACTCACTAGGAAAGGGGAACCGTATGTGTGGACACTTCGTTGTGAAGAAAACTTTCAAGAGTTGAAACGAAGGTTGACTACGGCGCCAGTGTTGGTCCTTCCTTGTACTGATCGGGATTTCAGTGTGTATTGTGATGCATCCAAGCAAGGTTTGGGTTGTGTGTTGATGTAATAAGGGAAGGTTGTTGCCTATGCTTCTCGACGATTGAGGACGCATGAGCAAAACTACCCTACCCATGACTTGGAATTAGCTGCAGTGGTCTTTGCCTTAAAAATCTGGAGACACCACCTTTATAGCGTGAGATTTGAGGTATACAACGACCACAAAAGTTTGAAGTAGTTGTTTGATCAAAATGAATTGAATATGAGACAGAGAAGGTGGGTGGAATTCCTTAAAGATTATGATTTTGGGTTGCAGTACCATCCGGGAAAGGCCAATGTGGTGGCCGATGCTCTAAGTCGAAAGTCTTTGCATATGTCGGCTTTGATGGTTAGAGAAGGGAAACTGATTGAAGAGTTCAGGGATATGAACTTGGAAGTTCAGATAAAGCCTCATAGTATGATTTTAGGAATGCTTAAGGTCACCAATAAATTGTTTGATCAAATTCGGGCGATGCAAGTTGAGGATAGTGAACTAATGGCTAAACAGGATTTAATGCTAAGTGGTAAGGAAACTGATTTCGCATCGAACCCTAGTGGACTGTTGCGTTACAAAGGGAGAGTGCGTGTGCCTCATGATGTAGAATTGCGAAAGAATATTTCAGAGGAGTCACACAAGAGTAAAATGAGTTTTCATCCGGGGACTACGAAGATGTACCAAGATTTGAAAAAGTTGTTTTGGTGGTCTGGGTTAAAAAAGGATGTAGCTTTGTATGTCTCGAGTTGTCTTGTCTGTTAGAAAGCCAAGATTGAGCATCAGCGGCCAGCGGGAGAACTGCAATCCCTAGAAATTCCCGTTTGGAAGTGGGATAGTATATCCATGGATTTTGTATCGGGTTTTCCAAAGACTCAGAAAGGGTATGATTCGATATGGGTGATAGTGGATCGCTTAACTAAATCTGCACACTTTCTGCCCATGAACATGAGGTATTCTTTGGAGCGATTGGCGGAATTGTATATCCGAGAAACAGTTCGTTTGCATGGGATATCGTCGATCATTATATCAGATAGGGACCCCTATTTCACTTCAAACTTTTGGACTAGTTTGCAGTCCGCATTGGTAACTAAGTTGAAATTGAGTTCAGCCTATCATCCACCAACGGACGGTCAATCGAAAAGAACTATACAGTCATTGGAAGATCTTTTGAGGGCTTGTGTCTTAGAGCAACCGGGGAATTGGGATGGCATGTTACCTTTGATTGAGTTTACCTACAACAATAGGTTCCATTCGAGTATTGGGATGGCACCCTATGAGGCATTGTATGGTAGGAAGTGCCGAACTCCAGTGAGTTGGTTTGAAACTAGGGATAACTTGATATTGGGGCCCGAGCTGGTCGAAGAGACGACGGAAAAGATCAAGAAAATCTGGGAGAATATGAGGATCGCCCAGAGTCGGCAGAAAAGCTACTACAATAAGAGGCGGAAACCTCTTGAGTTTAATGAGGGTGATCATGTTTTTATGAGAGTAGTCCCGACTACCAGGATTTGTAGAGTATTGAAATCTCGTAAGCTGACTCCACGATTTATTGGGTCGTATCAAATATTGAAGAGGATTGGACCGGTAGCGTATCGGATTGCTTTACCTCCGTTGTTGTCGAATCTCCACAATGTGTTTTATGTGTCTTAGTTGAGGAAGTATGTTGGGGATCCATCTCATGTGGTCGAGTCTGATCAGATAGAGTTGAAGGATAATTTGACTTTTACGACGTTGCCAATGAGAATCATGGATACCATTGTCAAGAGGCTAAGAGGCAAAGAAATTCCTTTGGTGAAAGTACTGTGGAGCCAAGTAGACGAAGGGGATGCTACTTGGGAGGTGGAACATGATAGGAGGGAGCATTACCCTCATTTATTCGAATCGAGGTATGTTAAATTTTCGAGGACGAAAATTCTTATAAGAGGGGGAGGATTGTAACACCCTAAATTTAAGTCTTTAAAATTATTGTATCAGTCCTAGGATTCTCGCTTGAGCGAGGGATTCTCGCATGGGCGAGAAAGGCTCACTTGGGAGGGTGAAATCCTGGGCTATACTGAAGGATTCTCGCCTGAGCGAGGGTTGGCTCGCTTGAGCGAGAGTGGTCTCGCCTGAGCGAGAGTTGGCTCGCCTGGGCGAGAAAAGCTCAACTGGAACGGTGAAATCCTGGGCTATACGGAAGGATTCTCGCCTGAGCGAGAGTTGGCTCGCCTAGGAGAGAAAAGTGATGTTTTGGACCTGTCGAGGCTGTAAGATCCTCGCATGAGCGAGAGATGCCTCGCCTGGGCGAGAGGGTCATATCTGAGTTTTTAAAATAGGCAGGATTTTCTCGCTTGAGCGAGAATGGGCTCGCTTAAGTGAGAACCCGACGAGACAACATTTAATGAGAAACCCCAAACACATTTTAGGGTTAAGAATTTAATAGAGGTGAGAGAAGAGAGCTTTTCCGAGGGCAAGGAGCTTTGATACTCATCCAAGAGCTTGAGAAGAGGTAAAACTCTTGATTCTAACTCTCTTCTTCTCCTTGAAACTCATTTTGTGTATGTTGGATCTCTTATCAAAATGTGAGAAACCATGGAAACTCATCCTTTTGAGTTATGGTTTGTTTTATGTTATTTTTATCTTGTAAACTCTTGGTTTAGAGTTAATACTCCAAGGATAGAAAGGGTTTGTGGGTTGATTCATGAGAACCCCAAAACCCTAAAGTGAAAATGTGGTTAAAAAGGAAAATGAGTAAAATGCTAGATGTAGAAGATGATAAAGCATTCTAATGTTGAAATATGAGATGAATATATATGTTTTAGATGTTGTAAACTTATGATGGAAGTAGTTTAGAAACATTGGAAATGTGTTAAATATCTTGTATGGTTAAATAATGCAATATAAGTTCTTTATATGATATTTGGAATAAATGACTAACATTGTGTTATATGGTGGGAATGAGGAAAAATCCTAAAGTTGGAGGCGGTGTTGGTGGAACTTACGAAGTTGCCAAGACCCAAACCCAATACTCACCGAGGTAAGGATAAGTCTTTATGCACTGTGATGGAAAATGCATGGATTTTCTGGTTATGGATAATGAAACGAATCGTGAATCACTTAATTATTATAAGCATATATGGGTATGTTTGTAATGATGATGGTGTGGATTTATTGTTTATGTATTGGTGGAGTGCTAATGGAAATAAAACTCGGAATAACAAAATGAACTGTGAATCACTTAATTGTTATAAGCATATATGGGTATGTTTGTAACGATGATGGTGTGGAGTTACTGTTTATGTATTGGTGGAGAGCCAATGGAAATAAAACTCGGAATAATAAAATGAACTGTGAATCACTTAATTATTATAAGCATATATGGATATGTTTGTAATGATGATAGTGTGGATTTACTATTTATGTCTGTAATGGAAATAAAACTCGTTTTTAGCCGACCATGATTGGTTAGCGACTTTGGCTCAAGTAATGTAGCAAGTTTTGACTCAAGCAATGTAGCAAGATTTGGCTCAAGCAATGTAGCATGTTTTGGCTTAAGCAATGTAGCAAACTTTAGATCAAGTTATGGAGCATGTTTTCAAAAGTATAAACAAAGGAAATGGTTCTAAGTATATTTAATTCTAAGTTTTTACTTAACTTTATCAAAATATGGATTAACGTATATTGACATTATTTTACGTTAACGACTTACTCTTTTGTGTTTCTGTGTATGATCAATGTTAATCCCATTGCAGGTAGGTGGAAGATGTTAGGACGTTTTGATTAGGAGCTTAGAGACTTTTAATTTTTCGAAGTCCTTATATTCATTCTTTTGTAATATGACTAATTGTATTTTGAACATGAATATTTGTAACTATGGATATTCGTAGCTATGGGTATTTTGGAATCTCATAGCTAATTGTATGCGGTAGTTACCAGGATGCATGAACAAATTATGATTTTCTGCTATGCGAACATGTATGTTATTTTGAGATTATGAAATGGACATGGGGGAAAAGAGATTTAATTTGAGTTGTTGGTATTTTTATTTAAAAGTCGTAGGAAAATGTATGAAGGATGAATAAAATAATGAAAAAATTTTAAGGATAAAATTTGGGTCCTTATAACATGAAATTAGGAAATCATAAATAATTTAAACAAAAATATAAATCAAATCAATTAATTATCACAATCAAATCAAATCGAAGATATTTTTCTCTTAAATAACATTATTAGGATTAGCTGGCTATTTTTTTCCTTTTATGACTATAAAATCAATTCTCAAAAATGTTAATATATACATAAATTGTTTTAATATATACATCAATTGCTTCACTATTTTGATTATTATAACCTATTAAAGATTAAAGATAAATTCAATCCCAAAACACAATCATTAATAAAATCCCAAAAATAATTGTGTGGAATAAATGTTTAATTTTTAGAAAACGAAATAAAAGGTAGTCAAAGGGCAATAACACCTAGTAATTTTGGCTTCTAAAGTGTAACTACCAAATGCGCAGATGCACCAGAAGAGGTTGACACACGTACATGGTGAAAACATTAACTTTGAATGAATAAGGACAAACACATGATAAAATAAAAATCACAATTCTTCTAGGAGATGAGATTTTTCTTCTGTAAATGCTGAAACAACTAACATGGTCAATCCATATTTCCTATTTTGGAAAATTAACCACATAGGAAGAAAAAAAGTTAACATGCATCAGGTGAGAAAAATGAAGTTTTTCTTATAGAAGGGAAAAAAATAATTATCATGTGATACCTTATTGAGGTAAGTGAGTGGAACATTGAAGAAGTTGGAAATTTTTTACCTATAAGATAAAGAATATTATGAGTAAAATAGTGTACATGCATAAACTGATATAACAAAACAAATTATATCTATCAACTAAGAAAAAAATGAAAATAACATAAAATCATACCTCTAAGTTGGTTTGACAGTTGAAGATAGTAGATTTGTTGAAAAAAATTGAAAAAAGAAGAAATAGTTATCAGAAGGATGAATATGAAAAGAGCGGGAAATCATACATGTGAGTTGATTTGACATTTGAAGATGGTAGATTTGTTAGAAAATTTTTGAAAAAAATGAGAAATAGTTACGAGAAGGATAAAGTAAAAATGAAAAGAGCAAAAAATCATATATGTGAATTGGTTTGACAGTTGAAGATGATAGATTTGTTGAACAAAATTTTAAAAAACAAAGGAGAAATGACATTTGAAGATGATAAATTTGTTGAACAAAAATTAATAAAAAAAAAGAAATAGTTATGAAAATGTTGGAATAAAAATGAAAAGAACAGAAAATCATACATTTGAGTTGATTTGACATTTTAAATAGTAGATTTGTTGAACAAATTTTGAAAAAAAAAAGAAAGAAATAATGTATAACTTGAGTAGAGAGAATGTGAAGATTTACAAAAGAATACATAGACGAAACATTTTTTAGTAAGAGTAGTAAATCAATGAATAATAACCTCATATGATATTTTCATAATTTTAATTTTATTTGACAAAAATAATCTCTTCTTTGAATACTTATCACAAATCACAAATGAAGAATGTTTATTTAGTTGAATAATTTCAGCAACCCATTCAATTTGACAAAAATAACTTATTCTTTACACGCTTGTCACATTTATAGAGGGTCTAGTTTACTAATTTCAATAGCCTTTTCAAATTTATATAGATAGTAAAATAATAATTTCATTATTTTATGATAGATTTCACATTTCATGTGTTGTGAAATAATTTTTTGTTCCCTAATTGATGTATTCAATTGGAACTCATCTTAGATAAAACCAAACTTTTCTATTCTATTTGATGTGGATGACATGAATTTGCCCTTTTCCCACAATTTTGCTTAATGTTTATATAATGAAATACTTCAACTCGGTGAAGATAAACTTATAACCACCTTATATCTCTTCGGCTGAGTTTATTTGTACCATAGCCCAAGTTAAAATTTCAAGCCAATGCTGTATAGTTGAAGATAAAATAATATTTGGTTATTATTGAACCAATAATTATCCATTAATCATTTTTCACACATATTTATTATTTTGAAATATGTTTATTATTTTTGAAAAGTTATTTTTGACCGAAAAATATAATAAACATATTTCAAAATAATAAAAATGTGTGAAAAATGATTAATGGATAATTATTGGTTCAATAATATCCAAATATTCTTTTATTTTCGTTTATGCTTTTTAAACGGGTTTTAAGTGATTTAATTAACACTTACTATCCTAATTATGACAATATTCTATTTTAAAAAAAAAACACATGTCAATTTTCCATTAATTTTTGTTTTCCCAAATTAAATAAAAATAAAAATTGTGTTTGAAATATTGTTTGCGTCTTGGGTGTTAGCCAACTCTTTGAAAAAAAGTAAACCTCTTTCACACTTTTATATAGGAGAAAGATGAATTGTCCCATCCCAATGGATAAGGCCTACTCCCGGCTCATAAATTAACGGTTTAAATTCCCTTATTTCTTCTACTTACGATTGTTTTGGTAGATGAAGATAGAATTGTTAGAGTCAATGTTCCTTTTCGAAGGACAGAGTCAAAGTAAAGTGTCAAGCAAGTAGATGTAATTGTTGATTCTATGGTGGCGTACTCAATGGAGTTATAATGATCTCGCTATTGCAAAAAATATGCTAGATTTAAAGGTAATAATTGGTGAAATTTATGGTGAAATATGCTACTTAGTGGGTGAAACTTATGAAAATTTAATAATTATTTGATATATATTTAAAGGTAATGCAATAATTTTAGAATTTTATAGAGTTATTATGGAGTTTTGGTCCAAAATGGTTTTCCAAATACTGTTATATTTTTAAGGGGTCAAATAATCATTTTGTGTTCAGTTTTGAGCATTGCAAAAGTTTTGTAACTCTATAAAAAAAACTATTGTGGTAATGATATAATAAAAAATAATTTTTTTTCTAGGCCAAGATTAATTGATTCAGGTTGGGAGTCAAAATCAAATCGGAAATTATTTCTTTTTTTAAAAACAAATGTGTAACTAAACCCACATATTCATATTATAAAAAAGAGTATCCATAAAGGAATTATAAAATCTCAAACCTATAAATAGGAAAATCCCTATAACCCTATTCTTATGCAATTAAGGGAAAATCCCATAAATAGGAAAATCCCTATAATCTTATCGGAAATTATTTCTTAAATGCAATAAAGGGAAGTTTTCTATATCCTTGATTCTCTCTTGATTTTAATATGAAATTTGAATTGCTTTTTTAAACATGTACCAAAAAGATGCTATAAATAGAGGTTTGATGCTCTTTTAGAATCTCACTTCATTCCATAAGGAATATAGCATATTCCATTGCTGTTTAGTTAAAAAAATAACATTTCCATTGCTGTTTAGTTAAAAAATAATAATCTTTTGGAAACTATATTACCCTTTTTCCTTTGCAATTTTATAATACATATACTCACGAGATATCTTCTGCTTGTAGTTTGGTATCACATGATATATTTGTTCAAATTTAAGTTATAATAATAATAAATCTGTTTACAATAAAATAATAATAATAATATGAGTTTGTTACCATTTTCTTTGTTAACCATTGCTATATAGGTTACGTTATTTTTTTTATTTCTAAAGAAATTATTATAATAATAGTTATAACTAATAAATCTCTAAAAAGTCTCAAATTTTGTTTCAGTCGTAACTCTTAAACAAATTATGTTTTCATACATATGTATATACAGAACCTACATTGTTATACAAATAATAATAACAATTAATAATATTAAAACTTCAAAAAAAATAAAATGTTTAAGGGATATTCGATAGCGAGGTTATGACTCGTGTTACATCTTTCTTCTCCTTCGAGGTGAAAAGTGGTTGTGGTCACTAATATTGTCTCTGTTATATATTGAAGTAAGAATATGGTAAGCGTCTAATGTCAACTCTTCGTCTATTAATCTTTCTTCAATCAATTTAAATAATTTCTAAATTTCAACTAAAACCAACCAACAAACAATTTTCTACAAGAACTATGTAATCTTTATTTCATAATGCATTTAGGGATAACTAAGAGCAAGATTAATTTTTCTTAGACACAAAAATAAAAAAAATATTTTTTCATTAATAAATAAATCAAGGGTATATTTAATCCATGCAATTAGTTAGAGTGTCATTTAATCATGGGTGGACGGTGTATTAATATCTTATCCGATCCGTAATCGACTCCCGAATCCATAAATATGGTTTGAAAGATTATTTTATCCTAAATTAGGCTTAATTAAATTTTCCACGTTTCAACCGCAAAAAAACGTGGTGACGTGTTGTGCCTTTGACCTCCACTGGTCTTGGTTTGCACCCAGACCCCATTGGCCTCTTGTTGTACCTTTAACCCTCAGTGGCCTCTTGTTGTACCTTTAACCCTAGTGGTCTTATTGCACTTAGGCCTCATGTTGTGCCTTTGACTCCAAGTGGTCTCATATTGCACCCAAGCCCCTAGTAGTCTAGTGTTGTGCCTTCGACCACATGTGATCTCTTTTTATTTTTTGACCAAGAGTTCTTCATTATCCCTGTATTCTCGTGGTCCTCCTTGCATCCAAGCCATCAGTAGTATCATGATGTGCCTTTGACCCCTAATGTTCTCATCCTTGCACTAAGACCTCTTAGTGGTCTCGTGTTGTGCCTTTGACCCAGTTGTCTTATTCTTTTACCTTTGACCGTATAGTGGTCTCATTTTTGTGTCTTTGACCTCAAGTAGTCTCATCTTAGCACCTATGCCCCCTAGTGGTCTCATTTTTGTATCTTTGACACATAGTCGTCACATTTTTATACCTTTGACCCCTAAAGGTCTCTTTTTAGTACCTTTTTTTTACCTTTGACTCCCAATGATTTCATTTATCACAGTATGAAGCTTCAAACTTGACACGCGTGATCAATCTCTTTTACCACACTAACCTTGAGCTTACGCTATTCGCTTATGTTAGAGATTTTTCCACTTTTTGTTATTTCCATATCGAAATTTTTTCTTTTCATCTTTACTTATTTCTCACCATGATTACCTTAATAACCTTTATTATTCTTATTATCTAGTAAGAAATAAATAAAGAGGGACAACTCTAAACACCACATTTTTACCGGGGTTAAATCTTTAAAAAAATATAATGATGAAAGGTGTGGAGGCTGGTCTTTTGATGGCCCATTTAGAAAATAGGCAACCTTATATAATCCTATTTTAGAAACATTCACATATATTCAACAACCAAAGGATAAGCATTCATTCAAGTTCATGTTTGAGTACCCAGATTTCCATGAAAACTTAATTTCTTTAGTGTAATATAAAGAATCGTAACATTGTAATGAATATCACAAGTCAGCTATGCTAGAATTCGCATTTAACAACGATTATTCAACAACGCTGTTAAATACAAGGTGTAACACCACAATTTTTTCTCCCTCAAATAAATTAGTAATTTGGAAATGATGTCTAGTTCCTTTGTGTTTCTCGCTTGAGCGAGAGGATATCGCCCAAGCGAAGCTTCTAAGATTTCTATCCAAAATTTTCACTGTGATTCTCGCATGAGCGAGAGAATGTCGCTCAAGCGATAGTCTCGGGATCGCAGCATGAACCTTTAGTCTCGGGTCTCTCGCCCAAGCGACACCTGTCCCCCAAGCGAGACACCACGAAATTGTAAGCTAAATAGAAACTACAAGTGGGTGTGTGGGTGAAAAACATAAAGGAATAGAAGAGAAAAATGGCCCCCATTCCTAGAACTTGTAGAAGAGAAAGAGAAGCTTGGGAAGAGGTAAATCCTTAAGTTCTAGCAACCATTTTTGTGGTTTATCATATTCATACATACTTTGTTCTCTTCTCTAATGTGCAAAACTCCATAACTCTTCCTCTTCGGTTGTGGTACGTTTTCCATCTAGTGTTCCTTTTAAACTTTTGGTTTAGGGATTTGTTTTCGAAATTGAAATTGGAGTAGTGATTAATTGAAAAATTCTTGATTAATATATATTGGTTATTGATATGAGGAAGAGATGAAGTAGTAAATCGAATTTGTAAAATTGTTATGGTTTTCATGACATGGAAAACAAATGTTAGTATTAGATGCTCTAAAATTACAAGTAGATTGTGAGCTTTGAAATAGTAATTGTAGACTTGTTGTTGTGTTAAATAACAATACTCGTATGAGATTGATTATTTGTTTGGTATTATGTGGAGAATAATTTGTTGTTGCTATTTTAACATATATATGAGAAAAGATCCTAAGTTGGAGGAGACGACGAAGGACCTAGTGAAATTGCTAGACAAAAGAGCTCACATACACCCAGGTGAGGGAGAAACATTAGACCTAGTGGTAATTGAACATAATATTGGGGACTCCAACGATACTCACTAGTTGAAGAGTCTTCTTAGACTAAAATGATTAATGAGGAGTCAATTGTCTTGATTGTTATGGACTCCCTCGTTTAATCATTTTACCTTATATGAGTGTCTTCACTGGAAAGATTGTAGGTATAATGATGAAGTGTTTTCCTTATATGACATGGTACGGTTATGATGTCATTATGATTAATAATGACTATATTTATATTTTGGATTATCATATTGGATTATGGTTATTTATACATTTGAATGAATGTTTATTGGGATTTTGTTGAGAACTTTTATAAGATTATTCACTTGTATTGCATTGTCTTCGGGTATTGAATTGCCTTCGGGTATTGAATTGCCTTCGGGTATTGAATTGTCATCTGGTATTGTATCGCATTCGGGTATTGTATTGCCTTCAGGTATTATATTGCATTCAGGTATTGAATTGCCTTAAGGTATTGTACATGCCTTCAGGTATTGTGTTATCTCCGGACAGGGTAAATTTTGGATCACGATTGGTTGATGGTATCATATGAACATAAGATGGAAGTTGTTTAATAATGGTGTATATATTTAGAGTCCAAGATATTCAGTATTGATTGTTAATGTGTTTGAATGTTCTGAAAACTGAGATAGTAAGTATTGCATGGTCTAATTGTTTATTATAATTACTTATGTTGCTCTAATGATTATGATTCTGTATAAATTCACATTGTCCATTATTTAATGTCTTACTCATTCTATGTCTTTTGTATGTTCCGCCAATAATAATCAAATTGTAGGTGAAGCGGAGGAATAACAGACTTGAAGGTGTTAAAGTAGTATATATATGTGATTCGCGAATGAAGTTTTAGTTTTATAACGTGTACTTGAATTAGTAACCCTATGTGTTAATGGGATTATATTTTTAGACTTTGCATTTTTATGGTACTTTATCATATGTGGGTTGAATTTAGTAAAAGTCAGTTTCGATATAAACTTTTGACATGTGGATTTAATGTGCTGTAGTATTAGACATATTGAGTAATTTTTGAAAAATTGTATGGTTACTGTTAAATGATCGAAAAATATTTCTTTTCCTTGAGTTAAATAATTTGGAAACTCATTTAGTTACTTTTGAATTTTACTATAATCGAAATTGGGTCGTTACACAAGACGGAAGATAATCAATAACGCTCTTTTAAGCAAACACTATTAAATTTGATAAGCGGATATAACTTCAAAAACACTATTTGAATTAAGTGTTGTTGTATGTTTGCAAAAACGCTCTTTTAAGCAAGCGCTGTTGATTTGAATCTATTCAATAACGCTTGCTTAAATGAGTGCAGTTAAAGATGACATATCAATAGCACTTATTAAATGAGAGCTATTAAAAGTCACACATTTAACAACGTTTAAATGAGTGTTGTTAAAGGTGACATTCAACAACGCTATTCTAAACAAGTGTTGTTGATTTGAATCTATTCAACATCGCTTGCTTAAATGAGTGCATTTAAATGTGACATATAAACAACACTCATTTTCATTACAATAAGCACTATTAGCCATCACACATTTAAGAGCGCTTAAATGAGTATTGTTAAATGTGATATTCAATAACGCTCTTCTAAGCCAGCGTTGTTGATTTGAATATATTCCATAGCGCTTGCTTAAATGAGTGATGTTAAAGGTGACATATCAACAATGCTCATTACAATGAGCGCTGTTAAAAGTGACAATTTAACTGCGCTTGCTTAAATGGGTGTTGCGAAAGGTGACTTATCAACAACGCTTGATCCCATGGGTGGAATTTTTGGATGAAACTTTGTTTCCATACTTCTTTAATCACATATTGAATGCTAAAAGCACGAGAATCACTAACCCTATTCTTTGTTGTGAGAATCAGAATTGGATATATTATATATGCATTTGGGGTAGGAAAATCCGTTATATCCAACTTTTCTTACTTCAGCAGAAAGGTTCATCCTGAAATTCCAAAAAAAAAAAAATCATTTTACTATATTTTTTCAAGTTTTATAGTAAATATGTTTTACATTTTTAAATTACTTAGGCTTTGAATTTTTCCTTGAAACGTTTTGCACATGTTCTCTATGATTTTAGGATGTTATTGATGCAAGGTCTTGGTTGTTTACTCAATTCTAACATGCATTTCCATTATTGTCTTGTTTCGTTGTTATTGTGTCTTGTAGTGCATCTAATAAATATAGGGTCTTTGCATTTAATAAATCTTAGAACATATCATAAGTTAGTTAGACAAAATATGAATTTAGCTTTACATAGTCAATCTTTTGATAGAGTTAGCGTAGGTGAAAAGTCACACATTTAATAGCGTTTTCTTTAGATAACATTGTTAAAAGTCATACATTTTTGTTTTAGTGGGCGCAAATTTTAGCATATTTAAAAACAAAACATCACTCAAAATAATACACACATCATTCAGTATTCTATTTATCTTACTCTTCTTGTATTAGTTTCTCTATTCAAGGTTATTCGAGCATAATCTGTAACATTGTCTTATTTTACCTCATTTATTTTGAGAAGAGATTCACTTACTCCAAGAGTAAGTTTAAAACTCTGCATCTTAGTCATCAATTATAGGGAAATACAATGGTTTGAATTAGTGAGTAGATATAAATCATTGAAAAAACTTACTTTTGGAGTAAGTGAAATCTCCTCCCTTTATTTTTCTTTGATTCACTCTTGCTGCTTGCATTTACATCTATGTTAAATGCTTATTTTATAATACAGGAAATGTCAATGTTGAATTTATATAAAGTTGTTGGTGATCTACCAAACATCAATCTCTATATGTATTTCTTGTATTTGGTTATTATATTTTTCATATATATTTTCTACTTAAATTTTGATTTCATTATTATTATATTGAATCTGAATTGTGTCTATTTGTCTCCTTTTATTTCTTCAATTAAGGGAGATAAAAAATTCATGGATTTGTCATCTACATCTTCATCACCTTTGTCCATTTCATATTTCATTACTGCATATAATCTTCTGGGTTAATGGATTTGAACTAACGAAGACAAGTTCATGCTATGGTTTATAAATGTGGTGGAATTAGACATGTTTGTTATTTGTTTGATGAAATGTCTCTGATAGATTTTACCTTATTTAAAATGAGTGCTATTAAATGATTGTTATTAAAAATGACATATCAATAGCGGTCATTATAATGAGCGTTGTTAAAAGTCATGTATATTTATAATAACGCTTGTTGGAGGTGGCGTGCGTCCACATAAACATTGTTAAAACATATCAAATTCTAATGCATTCACATAAACAGCGTCTTAAAGCACCAGGAAAAGACATCTATGACATACCGAAGGCTTCAACTCATACATTGGTATAATATTATTTTTATTAATCCAAACCATAGGCATTTTTTTAAACATTCTGTGAAACAATTAAAGTGTTGCAAGAAACTCCAAAGTGAAAAATCAGAAGTCATCATCAAACCTGAAATGCTAAACTATTCCATAAACATCAAGTACAAACATCAGCACATTACAACCTTGGAGAAAAATTATTAAACATTCTTCTTACATATTTGTCATACCATCACTTTGTTTTAATAAAACTAGTGACTACTACGGTACTACCCACTTTCAGAATTACCTATGGCTATTACTAGAATAATGTGTCTAAGTCAATGTAGAAAGCCTTATATAGTGAACAATAATCAGACTTTACCTTGTTAGAAGTAACTTTCTAACTGAAAAGTTGAAGTGATTTTGAAAATCAGTTCTGCATTTTTAACTGAATTGATCTCTAAATAAATAAAGTTAGATCTAAATAAATGAAAAAATAGATATACAAAACATAAGATGAATCTCATTTAAGATGACTGCACTGAATTTATATTATGAATCTTAGATAACTATATGCTTAGTTAATTCCTTTGTCAAAGAAAACCACACACTAAGGAGGAAACTGTAATTCAGATTGTACAAGCAATCTCTCTAATTCCTTCTGCATATTTTTATCTTGTCACTACCACACTTTCATAGTTATGGTTTTAAATCTGGATTCACCACGATTACAACAAATTGAGAGTCGCCGGACACCGTATCGCAACCATAGTTGTAACCGCATCTGCCTATCGTTGTCTGAAACGTCAAGGTTTGAAGAGTTTTCGAAATCACGGTCGAGACTCTATCTAAAACCTAGATTCTAGTGAAAATTCAAAATTAAAATATGCCATTATTTCTTCGTTGCCAATATACATCTCCTAAATGAGATATAGACATAATGTTAGCATTATGGCATATCTTCAACTGCAATAATCGAGAAATTGAGGGAAAGGAAAAGTTTGGGAGGCATGAAATACATTTATGAGATAATTCTGAAGTCTTTTGTTTACTTTAATTCCCCTCCAAAACACAATTTGCAAATGTACTATAATAGTTACAACTTTTGTTCAAAAAAACTTGACATTAAGTAAATTGATGTAAAAGAATTACACAAAGGAATTGAAGATGATCTCACATAAAATTACCATTCATATTCACCTCAACAAATCACTCCATGGGTAATCAAATGGAACTTCATACACAGAAGAGGTACTCAAGTTCTTCCTCATAAAACCATATTTTCTAAGCACTTGATCATCACCAAAATTCAAAGCCTTCTCCATTTCATTCCAACAAGTTTCCCCAACATAACTTGGATTATGATTCCCACTACATGGTTGGCACCCAGTAAAGTGAGTCACAAAATGTCTCTTCCCTTTACTTAAGGGCACCCACCCTCTTTTTCTCAAATGAGGTTCCCTTAATTCACCATACCATTTACTTAATTTCTCTGCATGCCTTCTCCTTAAACCACTCACATCCTCTTCTAAGTCATTGTACCCAAAAATGAGTTCTTCATATCTACCCAACATCGCAACCCAATAACTCTCCAAATCATACCCTCCCTCTAAATAAGTCTTCGGACCCCATTTTCTCCTTTCCTTGTAAAGCATGTAAATCAAAGATGATTGATCGTCAGGTAAAGGAAAAGGCTTGTCCTTAAACATATCCTTTAAAATCTTACCCCATTTCTCATAGTTAGAAGTCAAAGGTCCCATCTTGGACCATTCATAAAACAAGTCCATTGACCATTGACAATTTCTAACAAGATATGAACCTGTGTTCAACCCTGTCCAACTCTTATTCTCACTGTCACCATACACCATATTATCCCAACCATGAACTATAAGGTTATGATCTTTGTAACGCTCCAATGGAAGCTTAAACTCCATGTCCGTAATAACAGCATCTGCATCCATCCACCATATCCATTCAACATCAGGGTGAGCCACCATTGCTGATCGAATCACGGTTAACTTGGCCCAATAAGAATCCATCTTTGGGTGCAAGTAAACATTATTATAGAATACCTCACAACCTTGAAGCCTACAATAGTCCACCTTGTTCTTAAAACTCCTCAGCAACAGGTGGTCCCCGACCGGGTTCTTGCATGGCCCTGGTTGAGTCCCAGTGACCATCAGAACTCGATCGGATGCTCCTCTTGCGAGAGAGGGATGAAGACGCAGCCAATGGCTTCGCTTTTCATCCCAATTGGTCATGGGTTTGTCGATGGCGTAACTCACATGTGGGTCATCATAGAAGGTTTTCTGTGGTGGGTCAGGGCCAAG
Organism: Lupinus albus; assembly: GCA_009771035.1. Taxonomy (NCBI): domain Eukaryota; kingdom Viridiplantae; phylum Streptophyta; class Magnoliopsida; order Fabales; family Fabaceae; genus Lupinus; species Lupinus albus. Next base: position 13,904,463 of record CM020007.1, on the reverse strand, counting down.
TACAACGTTAGATCTTGAAGTGAGGGTTTTTGTGGGAGTCAAGAAGAGTGTGGTGAATTTGTCTTTGGTGAACCATAACACAAAGAGAAAGAAGAGAATGAAGATGGTTGCTTTAAGGAAGAGAAGGGTACCACCATTGAGGTTTGGGTTTGGGAATGAAAATGATCTTTTACTCTTCCGCGGTGTCATGTTCGAAGTTTTGCATTTCATGATCATAGGAAGAGTGTAGTTTTAAGAGGCAAAAGTCAACGAGGGTTGTGGCTTGAGAGAGAGAGAGAAAGCGTGTGTTATTGTTATTGGTCTTAGCAAGATCTCATGCATTTATTTTCTTTACTTAATATTAAAAGTTACTATTTGCAAATTCGTAGTAGATCACTAAAAAGAGAAAAAAATATAAGTAATAATACAAAATATAATGTATAAAGGTTTACCGTGACCATCCATAGATCTTAAATTTTAAAAACTTTTTTTTTTGAAGAAAATATTGAAAATATTGTATCCTGTCATAATTAAATAAGGAATAAAGATGCAAGAGTTTCCATAAAATTCTTGTACTAAATTGGAAATTCTTGATTTAAATTTTTTTAGATTAGTATGAAATTAAGAAAATACCTATAAAGAATGAAAGAAATTTTATGTACCAACAAAGATATAATAGTCCAACATCCCACTATTCCCTAATAACATTTTAGGTGGAAGGTTATAAATTCGATTTATGTGAGATATACTTAATTTATTAAGAGATGCAATCGTAGACTCTAAAGGGTATTATATTTTTCCTCTTAGAATAAAGGATACCCTTAGTTATACTAAAAAAGTTATTGAAAAGAAGAATGTTTTTCTCCTTTTATCTCTACCCAATGAAGTTTTTTATTGGTATTAGAGATTTTTGTACTTTCATTAATTAATTTATTACATTGTCATTAAAAAAATATAATTATAATATTACAAATACTTGGATCATTGATCATATTAGGAAAAAACTTGTACTCCGGATATTATCATGATGGAACAAGGATTATATGTTATAAAAAATTATAATTTTCATATCTTAAAGTCAATCACATTCCATTGAGTAATATAAAAAAATTAGTTTTTGTTTTTATGAATTTTCTTTTTAATTATGTGTTACTTTTTATTTGATTTGAGACACGAATAAGATATTAACGTGAGACATATGATCTCCTTTCCAAATTCCAATTGTCTTAAAAATGACATTGACATTTTTTTATTATTTTGAGTCAGGTTTGCCATAAAACTAATGACTATTTTTAGTATTAAGGAGATAAAAAGAATGAGAAGAATAAAAAATCTTGTTAATTTTAGACATATTCTTCGTGATGTTATTGCAACACAATGTGAAGAAGAAAAAAATATGTCAATCACCTTTTAAGACTAGCGGATATATTATATATATATATATATATATAACATTGTCACAAAACTTATGGATACTAATGTGGGATTGTCCATGAGTGTAAAAATTTATATACAATTAATGTATTATTAGTTATTCATTTATTTTACTTTTATTTAAGAGTTGATAATTATTAAATATAACTTATGGATAACATAGTAACAATATAAAAATCTTGATACATTTTTTCTCATATTATAATTCCATATAACAACAGCTATAGACATATTCACTATTGCACACTTTTAATGGAATAACTTAATCGTCATAGCTTGGCAAATTTGGTCAATCTTATTATTTAGGTTCGATTGTACATCTATTGATTATGTAATCATTAATAACCAAGTAAAATCCCTTCCAATATCATTAAATACAAAATAAAATATATTAAAAATATATATTTATAATTGTGTATTAAACTAAATGAATAGTACATAGTCCAAAAGTCACCAGAAACTTAATACAGAATCTCTAAAATGATTAACGATAAAAAATAAGTTATAAAAAAATCAAGTGTATAAACAAGGGACAATGAGTCTTTTGGTACTACTAATAGTATTATCTCACCCTTTTAATTAATGAACTAATCTCTTTTAGTTAGTGTGACTACCCTCCTAACAAGTAACAATGAGTCTTCAACAGGATTCAAACTCATATTTATAGTAAAATCTCAGTAAATAATATTATAAGGAATAACATTTAATGCACATTAACTCATAATATATTTCTTTACTTTAAAATATCAATAAAGAATACTATAAGGAAATAACATTTCAGGCATATTAACTCATAATATATTTTATTATTTTAAATTATAATATAATTAATTTTAACATAAATATGATTCATCTTTTAAACATAATCTACTTGAAGTGTAAGACCCTGATCAGGTGCCAAGAGTTTGAAAGAATGCCTTGTTCTAATTTCGAAAATAAGTATCTATTAGTGAGAAATCAAATGTCTTTGCTCATATAATCAACGAATCCTAAGATCTCATTGACAGAAAACATCAACAAAATTGGATCATATATATGCATAATGATAAATAAAAAATTGAATCATAAAGTCACTCATTAATATAATTGTGTCATAGATTCGCTCAACAATAGAGTAAAAGGGTCATAAACTCTATCAACATGATTACATAATTATTTTTCTTCAATAAAATTAAGGATAAACATAGAAAAAATGACTATATAAATAAGAACTAAAATATTAAACAATAATGGAGCAATATCATCCACAAATACACCTAACTTTATTTATAAAATACTAGACATATATATATATATATATATATATATATATATAACAATTGATGTGAGAACAATGCGCTATTGTAAAAAAATATGAATAATTAATATAAATCATTAGATCTTATTTGAAATGTCAATATTAAAAGATGCATACACATGATTATCATGTGACAAATAACTAACTTTTATTTCTGATCATCCCCTCTACATATGTTTGAGTTAATTACCCTGACACCCCTAAATTTTAGTGAAATTACACAAACCATCCATCATTTTTTTTGTCCTTACACGAATCAACCCTTCCACTTACACAAATCACCCCTAATTTTATACATATATTACACTGATCACCCTGGTGATATATAAATATAATATTTTAAACAAAAAACGTGTGGTGAATGTAATTAAGTTAAACAAAATATTATATATTGCATAGACAATTCCAAATTGTGCAAAATGGGTGTCTTTTTTATTATTTTGTTTCATTATACAATATATTAATAATTCTAATGAGATGTTTATATAACTCTTATACTATTTTGTAATGAACCAAATAATGAAGATGCATTGACTCTTATATTGTTTGTATTTGTTTACACAATATACAATATTTTGTTTAACTTAATTACACACATCACATGTTTTTTGTTTAAAATATTACACTTATATATCATCAGATGTGGTTAGTGTAATATATGTACAAAATTAGAAGTGATTTATGTAAGAAAGAAAAGTGGTTCGTGTAAGAACAAAAAAGGATGGGTAATTTATGTAATTTCACTAAAACTCATGGGATATGAGTGTAATTAACTTCGTATATTTAATCAACTTTGAATTATAATTTATATATAGAATTCAGTTATATGAATTCAATAACACTCTATTTATATTCGGATTAGTTAATATACTCTCTAAATTATATTAATATTAATGATTTACAATCTATATTTCCCAATCAATAAATATAAAATATCATATATTAAAATTAGTGCCTCTAACAACTTAACATAAATGTCAAATCAATCATATATTATACATTTTTTTTTATGGATCTTTGATTATTTAATCAACTCAAATAGATGAAATTATATTAATATATGATTAAAATTTGTTAAAATGATCAAATATCACATTTAAAGTGTTTTGTAGGCTTAATATACTGAAATGATTGAAAAAACTAAGTTTTCAAACAAATCTCAGCCAATATCAATGCAAGGATCACGCTGAGCGGATCTAAAAGCACTTGAGCTCCACACTCAGTGCCCAAGCCACGCTCAACGGAGGAAAAACCATGTTCATCCCAATTTCTATGTTGAGCGCATGGATTTAAAGAAATAGACATTTAGCCTCTAGAACTCATACGCCTAACACATGTATTTATGCTCAGTGAAATGGGTGGTACTCCCAGCATCGAAGTTGAGCCCAACGTAGGTTGGTGTAGAGAAAGATCGTGTTTGGCTAGTTAAAGAGTTGTGCTTAGCACAGAGGCGGTGCACTGAGCGTCAAAGCCAACTTGGACAATATTTACAATATGAGTTTTTTACTATTTAGTAAATTAATCATAACAAAATTACAAAAAAAATAAACTAGAGTATTGTTACATGGAAAATCTCCATGAAAAATATTATAAAGGGAATTTAATGCACAATAAACCTATTTGTTAGGTCAAAGTACAATATGATTAATCTTTAGAATAAATATGATTGATGGATATAACATAATCAATTTTCATATATGGATCGAATATTTCGAGGTCATTTTATAATTAAAAATTTGCATACAACACATCTCTTAAAATGTCGCCCCTCACCCAATGCCTCAAGTTCGTAGGAATATTTTATTCTGCTTTTGGGAATAAGTTTGTCTTCACATAACTCAAAACTAATCAACATTCAACAACACCCCTCAGTAATCAATTTAATTGAGTTATAGACTATGAAGACCCAATAAATCATATAATAATAAACATAAATTAATTATATTTTATAAACATAAGATGTTAACATGAATTATATAAGAAAATAAAGATATACATTATTTGATAAGGGTAAAACAAAAATTCAATATATACGAATAGTATCTTCTATAACATATATATAATTATATGATAATGATAACAATAATAATAATAAAATTATCTTATTCCTTCTTATCTATGTACCAAATAAAATCTTATTCATTTCCATCATAAAATTATACACCTTCATTGTATTATTGTACTTATTTATCATAAAAATAAAATAAAATATAAGATTATATATTCTTTAATAAATAAATCATAATTATAAATACAAATATTAAATTAAAAAACATAACTTAGTGGATGTTAATGATATTTAGCTATTCAACTTCATACAGAATTTAAACAAGTTTTAGTTTATCTCTGCCATTATAAAAACACCACCCACGGGTTTTCGGCATTGTTACTGAAAATCGAGGAATTCAAGATTAACTCAAGTTTTTCTAAATTAAGGCTACGGGGTGGTCCATACAAAAAAATTAGTATAAGCTTTTATAAACATATTAATTATTAATGTGAGTCAAAATTCTTCCACCTTTATAAAATGTATGCAATTAGAAATACTATTAAGGTATATACTAATTATTTCACCAATTTCAGAAATAATATTAAGATTACGTAATACTATATATTCATGTGAAGAATATGTTAAGAAAGTCAAAGAAATAAATCGGTGTAATGTGACTTATATTTAAGGAATTAAACAAAAGAAATCAAGACATATTTGGATCTTGATCATCTAAGAAAGATACTAAATCGTATATCAATAGACCACGGTACTAATTTATTACCCTTTCACAATCAAGCTATTGATTTAGACATAAATCATAATAAAAAATTGGTTATAATGAGGGGTAGAAAACCCAATGAAACTACACCACTACATTTCTCCGTAAATACAGATATTCATTACATCATTCACCGTTCATTTTGATTCTTTTTTTTTAAAGAGTGAATAATAATTAAATATAAATAGTGAATGATGCAATAATAATATATAAAACTCATACATTTGTTAGTGAGTATTTTTTCTCTCTAAAATTAAATCCCTACATGTATTTGGAGGAGACTCCATCACATAAATTATACTTTCGAGCCATATTCGCCATGAAATCTGCTATTCGCCATGAAATCTGCTACTTGATTCGTCATTCTATGAATGTGAGTGCATTTGATTATCCAATTCATTTCCAACCACATTGTAATCAAGTTCACCAAGGATGCATAAGGATGATATGTGGCATATGAAGCAACCTATAAATAGTTTGAGGGAGAATGAGTGTACAGGGTTTTTTATTTGAGAAAAAAATTTAAGATAGTAAACTTCACTCAATTATTTATATAGGGATCTAAAAGCTTTTTATAAAATATAAATTTTGTTGATACATATGTTAATTAGTTAATATAAACTATCTAAATTATTTATCTCAAATGTGAAAAAATTTGAATATTAATAAATATAATCAAATATCAAGTTTATGTAGCAAAAGGTGTGTGTGTGAAATTACTCATGTGAATCATTGTAAGAGAAAAGAACACTAATATGGAATATTTGATCTAATTTAAATAATCAAGAAGATTAAAAGATAAATGTGTGTTTTATTGTTTTCATTTGATGATTAACTAATTTCTATTCTTAAAAATTCATATATAGTGAATAACATAAATTTATTGTTCTATGAGAAAATTGATACCACTTTTGTCACTCCCACCTTTCTTATATAGGCACACACACTGATAGAAAGTCAATAAATTCAAAATAATAAATTATTGTGAAAAGTTAAAACAATTAATATAGATCATTAGATTTTATTTGAATTATTAAAATTAAAATATAAATCTACTTAACTATTTTAATTGATCATAAGACAAATAACGAATTTTTAATATTAACCAATCATGTATAGTCATAAGACTCAAATTTATTGTTCTCAGATTTATATAAGAATAGTTCTGACTCGAGTCTTTTCTCAAAATAATATAATTTAATATAATAATATATATATATATATATATATATATATATATATATTCTTTTATAAGTATCTTAAGTAAGTCAATGAATGATTTGTTTTTTTTAGTAAAATTATTATTCTTTTTACATTGTACTTCACTATTAGCGATGATAGTAGGTACATGGACTCAAGATTTTAAGATTCGCTATTAAATGGGTCTGAGTTCGGATAATGAGATACTCATACCCGCTATTTCTTCTTAAATTTCTCTATATAGCATCATAATTATAATATTATGTTAATCATAATTGTAATGTTATATTGTTAATCCATATTTGTAATATCATATTAATTCATAGATGTGATTCTTATATTATTAAGTACTGATGTTATGTTATTAATTCATAGGGATAATCTAATGTTATCTTATTAAACAGTTTTTACTAAATCAGTTTTACATCATAATATTAAAGTAATGACTTTGTTTTTATGTTCATTTGAGTAAAATGAGTTGTGTTTAATAGTCAATTTAAATTGTGCTTAAAACTTTAAATTATGTTTTATAATTTTTTCTCTGGTTGATTGCCTAAATAACATATAAGATTGTTAGAAACAAACACATAATTATATAAATTACTCACAATTATTTTTAATATTTTGAATTTGTGGATACCCACAAATCCGCTAGGTATCCAATGACCCAAATATAGTAGACCCAACAGGTATCAATACGAGTTTGAGTTCAAAAATAAAACAACAAGGTGATCCGAGTAATACACTACTCGGGCACATCCAAACTAATTGCCTTCCATATCCATAATTTTTTTCTTTTCTTTTCACAATAATAGAAACTAGAAAATAATTGGTAAAAAGTTAATATTATCTTAAATTTTAAAAATAACAATTAAGAAATATCCACATTTATAAAGGAACATAAGAAATATTTAGATAAATGAGTTTTTTTATCTATGTTATGATACATATGATAAGTACTCATAAATGCCGTAAGATTTTGTAAAACTTATTATTTTATGATCAATATTTATTCATATTTAATAACTGATAATTAAATTGAAGTGATATAAACTGAGTTGATGGATAAAGACGATTGGGTATAAATGTATACTTCCACATATATATATATATATATATATATATAACTAGTAGGTTACCCGTGCGATGCACGAGTGATAATGTATTTTGCGTGAATTTATTTAAACTATATAATTTAGTTTGTTATTAAGTGCATATTCATTTACTTTATTAATTATTTTTACATTTTTTGTATATTATTTTCACCATTATGTCTAAAACCAATAACAAACATTAAATTATTTTATGATACAAAAAATATTTAAGTCCAACATCTCCTATTTAGAGCTACAACCCAACATTATCGACAATACCTCGCTCATTAATCGTTTGAATCTCACATAGATGTTAAACTAAATATCAATATAAATAAATAGGAAAACAAAATAACATCAACCTATCAATTTGCTATTTTTCCATGAATTCACTACGCCAGATACGTTGAGCAACAACGATTTTTTTTTTGCTTTAGGACAGCGCATCTCGCCGCTGTCTGTTTGACCGAAATCGTAGATTGTATGTTTAACAGCGCTTATGTGTGCGCTGTTGTAAGTCATACATACAACATCGCCACCTCCAACAAGCGCTGTTGTATGTCATCATACAACAGCGTCACCTCCAACAAGCGTTGTTGTATGTCATACATACAACAGCGCCACCTCCAACAAGCGCTGTTATATATGTACATGACTTTTAACTGCGCTCATCACGAGTGTTATTGATATGTCACCCTTAACAACACTCATTTAACCACACTCATATTAAATAAGGCAAGATCTCTTTCAGACATTTTATCAAACACATAAGAAGCTTCAATATAATAAGAATGAAATCAAACTAGTGTGACATGTCTCTGTTAACCATATGCAGTAATGAAAAATACGAATGTGATGAAGATGTAGAGGACAAATCCATGATTTTCTACTCTCCCTTAATATAAGAAATAAGAGGACATAAAGATATGGTCAAATTTAATATAATAAGAATGAAATAAAAAATTACATAGAAAATATGAATGAAAAAATATTAACCAAATACAAGAAATACATATCGGGATTGAAAGTTTGTTAAATCAACGACAAGAATGTAAATGCATAAGAAGTTAACGCATAAGAATGTAAATGCAAGAAGAAAAAGTGAATAAAAAAGAATGATTCACCTTATGCTCCAATAGAGAAAACATGAGCTAGTAATTTGCTTGAAGAGAGAAACTAAAAGAAGAAGAGTAAGAGCTGAAGAGGTTTTGTTTTTAAATCTGCAAAGATTCGTGCCTACAAAAACAAAAAATGTATGACTTTTAACAGCGCTCTCTAAAAATACGTTGTTAAATGTGTGACTTTTAAACTACTCTAAGATTATCAAAACACATTCACTATAAAACTTATAAAATAAAAAAGGAATAGTAAAAAATGTTTTTTTTTAAATTTCAGGGTACACTATTCTAATATAGTGAGAAAAATTGGATAGAATGATTTTTTCTACCCCAAATACGTATATAATATGTCCAATTCTGATTAGTGATTCAAAAATTATGTCAAAAATAGTGATATAACATCTTTAACAGCGCTTATTTACGCAAACTGTTGTTTATATGACACATTTAACAGCACTTTTTACACAAGCGCTGTTAAAGATGTCATATAAACAACGCTTGTGTAAAAAAGCGTTGTTAAAGGTGTCATATAAACAACAGTTTGCATAAATAAGCGCTGTTAAATGTGTTGTATCATTATTTTTGACATAACTTTTGAACCATTAATCAGAACTGGACATATTATATATGCATCTGGGTAGAAAAATTCATTCTATCCAAATTTTCTCACTACATTAGTAAAAAATGTAGTGAGAAAAAAAGTAAAAAAATGTAGCTACTCTAACATTATAAAAACACATTCACTATAAAATTTGTAAAATAAAAAACAACATTTGTTACTATTTTTATTTTATTTTACAAGTTTTATAGTGAATATATTTTTGATAATGTTAGAGTAACAACATCGCATATTGTAGCAAACGCTGTATAAGATAACAAATCTACAGCGAAAATTGAAGAATGCGTTGTAGAAGATATCTCATCAACAGCATAAACAAAAACATGTGTTGTTAAATATATTCTTATTAACAATGATGTGCAATATTTGTGCTGTTAAATATTACGAATTAAAACAAGCACATATTCAACCGCACATATTTTCTGTTGCGCTGTTGACATTATATCCGCTTATCAATTTTAACAGCGAATTTTTAAAGACGCGCTGTATAATTTTCCTCCGCCTTTTGTTTAACAGTATATTTCTATGATGCGCGGTTGAAGAACCGCATTTAAAGACGTTTTTTATGTATATGTGATTAGGTAGGGAAGTACATAGATAGGAGAAGTGAAAACATAAAAAAAATATAATGCTAGTATTTACATTTAATAAGGATTTCCCCCCCACATATCTCTAGAATGATTATGTTTTATTTTAGATTGAAGCTCATTATCTATAAATATTTGAATGTATTTTTAACATTCACATACAATATAAGTAAATGCTATTTTATTTGATTATATTTTACGTAATAATCTCATTAATTGAAGTTAGGATGAAGATGAGAGAGAAAGTAGTGAGATAAGCTCTGATAGATCAAAATCCCTTTTTTTCTTGGAAGTCATAAGTTCTTCGAATTTCCTGGTTTCCTGGAGTTTTTTGGATGGTTTGGAGGCAACAACTAAGAAGGATACGGCTACTACAAAGCCAACTTTTGCACAAGCAATTAAAAATACAGGTGAAGTTTCTCTAGCTCATTTACCCCAACCTTGCGTCAAGGGTGACATGGTGGCAGTTAAAATTATGGAAGCTGCCTATCAAGCTGGATTACAGAGATGTAGGAATCATCTTCATGGAAGGCTCATACTTGCTAAATGAGATCAACCTATAAAATTTGCAGATTTAAAATCCAAGCTCACGGAGCTCTAGAGCTCGGTCGGGAAATGGAAGATGATATCTTTGGGCCGTGGTTTCTATGAATTTGGTTTCTCCTCGGCAGAGGATATGAGAAGAATATTTGCAACGGGTTCGTGGACTTTAAAACCAGGTCTGCTCAGGATCTCATTTTGGTCACCAGATTTTAACACGACTCTTCAAAAGTCAACTCATGCTCAATGCTGGATAAAAATCACAGGTTTACCTCAAGAATATTGGTGTCCCACCATTATTTTTTCCATTGCTGGAGGCATAGGTTCACCTATATCTCTAGATGTTGCTACATCCAATAGATCTTTTGGTCATTTTGCAAGAATCTTGGTGGATGTTAATCTAATGAATTTGGTTCCTAACCAAATTTTGGTGGAAAGATATGGGTTTGAGTTTTTCGTTGGTATTAAGGTGGAAAATGCGCCAGCTTTCTGTACAGGATGTCATGTAATTGGTCACATGATTTCTAAATGTAGACGTAATCATAAGAAGGAGGTGATAGAAGAGGTGGTGAAACCAGTGGTCAAATCAGCTGAAACAGTTCCATCACAGGATGGTATTAATTTAGTAATAGATCTGGATATTGAAAAAAGTGAAGAGGTTGTCTCACTTGGTTTGGAAAGATTAATTTTGCACCAGGAGGGCAATGTTGAGAAGGTTGCAGAGAACATTGAACCCGAGGAGAACTAGATAATGGCGAAGGAGAATGCTAATTTCATAGTCACTGATGATCTTCCTAATCCGGTGGCTGCTAGGGATATGAGTATTGTTGGTAGGTTATGGGCTAAGGAGGAGGAGGTTGAGGAGTCATTTGAAGAGGAGCCTTTTGTAGAGGTGCAATCAAAGGCTCAACAGAAAAAGATGAAGAAGAAGATGCAGTATTAGAGAACCATTTATATCCGAAGGGGTGGATCTTCAAATTCTGCTCAATGAAGGTTATCTTTTGGAATTGTAGGGGGTTTGGGAATGCCAAAACAAGGCTGGTCCTAAAAAATTACTGCTTAGAAAACAAACCATATATGGTTTTTATTACTGAACCAATGATTGATTTTGGTGAGGTGCATCCTCTTTTTTGGGTTGCTTTGAAGCTTAAAGGTTTTGGGTTTAATGAGAGGGGTATTATGAAGCCTAATCTATGTGGGCTTTGTAATGCTGATTTAAATCCCCAGGTGATTGGTAACTCAAATCAGAAGATCATTAGTGCCTTTGAGGTGGAGAATAAGCAGGTGTACATTGTTGCAGTGTATGCTCACAATTGTCATTTACAGAGGAGGCAGCTTTGAGCTGATATTATCTCCTTAATGTCGGTTCAAAAGGGTCCTTGGTGCTGCATAGGGGATTTCAATGTTGTTCTTGGAGCTCATGAATGTAGAGGTCCTAATTTGCCTCCTAGATCCCCTTCTGAGGAGTTTAAGTTGTTCACTGATGCTGGAAGTTTTATTCATCTTGGAACCAGATGGGCTGATTTTACATGGACTAATAGGAGAAGAGGGCTTTCTGAAACAGAAAAAAGGCTGGATAGAAGCATTTTCAATGAGGAATGGATATCAACTTGGAATTAGATTTCTTGTTCTACTTTGCCAAGAATTGCTTATGATCATCATCTGTTGCTTCTCTGTTTTTCTTTGGCAATAATTCCAAGGTTTAGTTCCTTTAAGTTTCACAAAGTGTGGTTGTCAAATGTGGATTGTCAAAGAGTTGTTGCGGATGTTTGGAGAGTGGAGGTCGTGGGGTGCCCTATGTTTGTGCTCTCTCAAAAGTTAAAACTGCTAAAGAAGGAGCTAAAGACTTGGAATTCTCTTGTGTTTGGTAATATTCATGAAAGAGTGAAGATAGCTTTGGCTAGTGTTGACTCTATCCAAGGGGTCATAAACATTTTGGGTCATGATGAGGAGCTGCTGCTTCAAGAGAGTTTGGCTCAAAGTGAGTTGCTTCAAGCTTTGGAGGTGGGGGAGAATTTCTGGAAAGAAAAAGCTAGAATGAACTGGCAGGTAGATGAAGATAGAAACACTTCCTTTTTTCACAAAGTCACTAAGATTAGACAAGCTTATAAGGCTTTGTCTACTATTAGAGATGGTGATAATATCCTGACAAGCCAAGCAGAGATTGCTCAACACACTTTGGCCTATTTCACTCAGCTTTATGCCTCTCATAATAATGGTAGTCTTTCTTTCTTAATTCAAGAGGTCATTCTTGCTTTGGTTTCTGAGGAAGATAATTGTATGTTGTCTAAGCTGCCTTATGTGGAAGAAATCAAGATTGTTGTTTTTGATATGAGTGGTGATGGTGCCCCTGAGCTTGATGGTTTCGGGGGTTGTTTTTATCAAAGCTATTAGGATATAATTGGAGAGGATGTTTGCAAGTCAGTGCTTCAGTTCTTTAGGGAGAGTTGGCTTCCTCCTAATCTGAACTCAAACAATATTGTGTTAATTCCAAAACATCCTGGTGCTGATAGAATTGAAGACTTTAGGCCAATTGCTTTAGCAAACTTTCAATTCAAAATCATCACTAATATTTTAGCTTACAAGCTTGCCATCATTGTTCCTAGCATTGTTTCTCAACAACAAAGGGGTTTTATTAGGGATAGACATATCCAGGATTGAATTTGCTTAGCCTCTGAGGCTGTGAACTTGTTGGATTATAAGGCTTTTGGTGGAAACATTGCAATCAAGCTGGATATAAAGAAGGCTTTTGACACTCTTGATTGGGATTTTTTGAAGAGCACCTTATCAAGTTTTGGGTTTAATGCTAAATTTGTTCAGTGGGTTAATGTTATTCTTCACTCTTCAAAACTCTCCATCAATGTCAATGGGGAGAATTTCGGGTTTTTCAGCTGCATAAGGGGAGTTAGGCAGGGGGATCCCCTTTCTCCTCTGTTGTTTTTCCTACCTGAGGATGTCTTTAGCAGGGGGATCTCAAAATTAGCTGCTGAAGGCAGGCTTAGTCCCATCCATGGTCCTAGTGGCTTGAGAACTCCTACTCATGTCTTGTATGCATATGACATCTTGATCTTTTGCAAGGGTCTCAAGTCAAATTTGTTAGCTTTAAACAGCCTAATTCATGAGTATGCCCAAGCCTCTGGACAACATATTAACTTAGCCAAATGCAAGTTTTTCACAACCAATGTTGTTGCTAGGAGAATTTCTAATCTATCTGCAATTTTGGGGTTTAATGTTGGAAGCTTACCTTTTAATTATTTGGGTGTTCCTCTTTTCAAGGGTAAGCCTAGAAGAATCTGTAACACCCTAAATTTGAGTCTTCAAAATTATAGTAACAGTCCTAGAAGCCTCACTTGAGCGAGAAAGGATCACCTGGGAGGGTGAAATCCTGAGCTATACTGGAGGATTCTCGCCTGAGCGAGTGTTTTCTCGCCTGGGCGAGAAATGGCAATTTTGGGCAGTGTAATCGATTACACAATCCTGGTAATCGATTACATGCTGATAAACTAATCAGACTTGTGTATTTTACATGATGTAATCGATTACACTATACTCGTAATCAATTACAACATATTAAAAGCATCAGATATGTGCATTTTTAAATGATGTAATCGATTACACCGTATGGTAATCGATTACATTTATTCGCTGAGCGAGAATTGATCACTGTGAGATTCTCGCTTGAGCGAGAATGGGCTCGCTTGAGCGAGAACCTGACGACTACTCTTTAAAATAGAAACCCCAAACACATTTTAGGGTTAGAACTTTGAAGAGAAGAGAAAGAAGAGAGCTTTTCAAGAGGAAAGAGTCTTAGGACTCATCTTAGAGCTTGAGAAGAGGTAAACCTCTTGCTTCTAACTCTTCTTCTTCCTCTCTAACTTGTTTTGGGTATGTTGGATCTATTTTCAAAACATGAGAAACCATAGAAACTCACCCTTTAGAGTTATGGTTCGTTTTATGTTATTTTTCTCTTCTAAACTCTTGGTTTAGAGTTGGTATTTGATGAATGGAAAGGTTACGTGAGTTATTCATGAAAATCCCTAAAATGAAAATATGAGTATAAAGAGAAAGAGATGAAATGCTTTGATGTTGATATATGAGATGAACATGTATGTTTAGATGTTTGAAAACTTATATTGAAGTAGTTTTGGAAATCTTGAATGTATGTGAATCTCTTGTATGTTTGATGATGAAATATGAGTCGTTACGTATTATTTTGAATAAATGACTGACATTGTTGTTATTGGTGGGGATGAGGAAAGATCCTAAGGTTGGAGGAGATCGCGGAGGAAACTGGTAAAGTTACTCACAAACTGAACCCCAATATTCACCGAGGTAAGGATAAGTCTTTAATGTTGCATTTGAAATAGAAAATGTGTATTTTCTGGTTATGCAAAGACTAAATTGTAAATTACGCATTTAGTATAAACATATATGGGTGTGTTTATATTAAAGAAGGCGTAGATTTATGGAAAAAGGAAAATGTGGGTATTTTCTGGTTATGAAATGATCGAGTTGTGAATTACGCATTTAGTATGAACATATATGGGTGTGTTTATACTAAAGTAGGCGTAGATTTACGGAAGATGGAGAAGGTGTGTGTTTCCTGGCCATGCAATAATTATATTGTAAATCACGTATTTAGTATAAACAAATATGGAGTGTTTATACTAAAGATGACGTGGATTTACGGGAAATGATTGATGGCAAATCGATGGAAGGAAAAATATATTTTTAGCCGACTAGAAATGCTTAGCGACTTCGGCCCGAGTTTATGAGGCAACACTTCGGCCCGAGTTTATGAGGCAACACTTCGGCCCGAGTTTATGAGGCAACACTTCGGCCCGAGTTTATGAGGCAACACTTCGGCCCGAGTTTATGAGGCAACACTTCGGCCCGAGTTTACGTGGCATGTTTTCTTTATAAAAGAGATGAGAATTTGTTTTTAGCTAACCCTAAGGGGTGTAGCGACTTCGGCTCGAGTTTATGAAGCAACACTTTAGCCCGAGTTTATGCGGCTTGTTTTCTTATAAAAGAGATGAGAAATTGTTTTTAGCTAACCCTAAGGGGTGTAGCGACTTCGGCTCGAGTTTATGAAGCAACACTTCGGCCCGAGTTTATGCGGCTTGTTTTCTTATAAAAGAGATGAGAAATTGTTTTTATCTAACCCTAGGGGTGTAGCGACTTCGGCTCGAGTTTATGTAGCAACACTTCGGCTCGATTTTATGAGGCGTGTTTTATTGGTAAAAAGGATGAGAATATGCTTTTAGCTAACCCTGAGGGGTGTAGCGACTTTGGCTCAAGTTATGCAGCAAGACAAAATGAATTTTGAAAATGGTTTACTAACCTTTTTTTCTAATGTGGATTATCTTATAATGACGTTTATTGAATTAATGACTTACTCCTTTGTGTGTTTCTTACTTTTGTCATTGATAATCTCATTGCAGGTAAATAGACGAATGAAGTATGCCAGGTCGGGAGCTTTAGGAGCTTTAGACTTTGGATTCACTATTTATGTTTTTCGTATTCTAAATGACTACTTGCGGATTTAAATGATTGTAATCATGGCTAACCATTATTTGGATATTTGTAACCATGCGTAATGTTATTTTGGAGGATAAGAACCTTTGAGGTCTTAGTACTCATAGGGAATGATATGAATGAATTATGTTTTTCCGCAATATAAATCGTATGATAATATAATAGGTTATAAGATTAGTTCTAGGAATGATTCATGAGAACTTCTAAGTAAAATGATTATGTATGTGGTTATTGATTCATGGATTGAGTGTGAGGAGGGGAAATAGATTTTGAAGTAAGGATGTTAAATTGGTAATGTGAGTTATGAGTGATTGCATGGAATTTGAATTAAAATGAGAAAAAATTTCAAGGGTAGAATTTGGGTCCTTACAGAATCCACCTTCAACATATAGCTGATAGAATTCTTGCTAAGTTGGCCACTTGGAAGGGTCTATCTCTATCCATCATGGGCAAAGTGGAATTGGTGAAATATGTGATCCATAGCATGTTGGCCTATAGTTTCCACATTTATGCTTGGCCAGTTAGTTTGATTAAAGAGATAGATGGTTGTATAAGGAATTTCATCTGGTATGGGAATACCAAAACAAGGAAATTAGTCATTGTGGCTTGGAAAATAGTGTGCATTCCTATTAAGGCTGGGGGCTTGGGTCTGAGATTTGTGAAGATGATGAATAAGGCTGCTACTTTGAAGCTGGCTTGGGATATGTTTTCTTCTGAGCATGATTGGGCTAAGTTTTGCTGGCAGAGATTTGGTGTTGGAAATTCTCCTGCCACCAGGTTTTTCAAGTCTTCTATTTGGGGTGGTATTAAGGATAATTGGAGTTTGGTGATGCAAAATTATAGGTGGTTGGTTGGGGTTGGTGACAAGGTGAACTTTTGGAAACATAATTGGTTGGGTGTTGCTTTGGTGGATCAAATGAGAATTCCAGCCTCTCTGCACTCTTCTTTGGTGGCCAGAGTCTCTGACTTTGTTTGGAACTCCTCCTGGACCATTCCTAAAGTCTTTCCCACATGTGGTGGAGGACATGGTTCAAGTTAACATTTGCATGAAGCATGACAAACTGAATTGGCAAGGGACTATTGATGGAACTCTATCTCTCAAAGCTGCTTTCATTTACTTAAGGCCTGCTATAGAGGAATAGGCTTAGTGCAAAACTATTTGGTCAGATTTCATTCTGTAACACCATGAATTTTCTGATTTGGAATTATAAATTTTTATGAGTTTTTATTAATTATTTATTTTATCAACGATTAATTGTAGAAATTAATCAGTGTGGATTTAGGCTAAGACATAGTTGAATATTAGTCTTGTTTTGAGATTTCCTATTTTATGGTAAATTTTCGTAATTTTCTGTGACGAAATATTTTTGAATTGTTGTCGGGCCCAAATAGCCCGAATTCGGCCCAATAACGTGTTTTTGAGTTCCGTAACTCGGAATCGAATTCCGATTGCACCATTGGCTTCGAAATATTATTTCGAGTCAAGATAGACATCAAGTTCATTCAGAACGCATTTCTAAATATTTTCACTCCAAATTCTGTGTTTCGAAGTTCTAACCGTAAACCAAAATCGGGAGATTGTATATTTTCGGACGAAATTATCCGAAGATGTTTGGACACGACATTTATTGGGAAATTACATCATATCAATAAAGTTGGAAGTCATCATTGCATGAGCCACTTACTTGTTACACAAGTAATGCAAAAGCTTCCAAAACCCCTAAAACACTCAACAAATCCTCTCACTCCACCACCATTAGACACATCACCTATGCTAGTCTAAAGCTACTTACTTTGCATTAAATTTTCTGATTTGATGAGGGTGAGGCTCTCCTATAAATACCTCACCCCATCCTCTCATTTTTACACTAAATTCCTTATACAAACTAAGGTAGTCTTTTATTTTATCTTCTTCATCTTCTTCTCATACTTCATAGAAAGTTATGAGCTTTTATTATTTTGTTCATAAAGTAGAGTTTATATTTGTTCTTTAAGTATTTTATGAAAGCATAACTAAAGGGGATGATAATAAAATCATATGAACCTTTATGTAGTTTTTGACTTTTGTAAATCTTGAAATTTCTTCCTTGTTCTTAGATGGAAAAACTATATCTTTGGACAATGTTAGATGAGTTATTTATTTGGAAATATTAGAAATTATTGTTAGTATTTGAATATGTTTAAAGGTGATGATTTTAACATCAAAGGAACCTTTAATGTGTTTAGGAAAAAGTTTGTATTTTATTCTTGAAAGTTTATGATGTTGATGAGTTGTTGAAAATATTTCATTTTTTAGATAGTATTATGTTTTATAAGTAGTTTACATATTTTACTCTTTGATTCCCAAGTTAAAATAATGATTTGGGATAAAAGATGATTTATTAAAGTCTTGACTTCATAAACTTAAAGTGTTATGAAGTTTTAGATATTAAAGTAGTAGAAAGTCTTACATTATGATTTATTTTCATGACCATGAAAATAACACTTACTAACCCTTGTGGTTTTTCCTAAAATATTAGGAGGTGTTAAGATGTTCATAGAAATTGTTGTATTTATTTTAGTTGACTTACTTTAAAGTGGTAAGAATAACTAAAAGATGTTTAATGTAAAATATTAAATTAAGAGCCATTCTTTTTCATGACTATGAAAATAACACTTACTAATTCTTGAGGTTTTTTCCTAAAAAATTAGGAGGTGTTAAGATGTTCATGAAAATTTGCTTTAGTAGTATACTTGAAATAATGAAAGTTACCTAAAAGTCTTGACTTTATAAACTTAAAGTGTTATGAAGTCTTAGATGGTAAAATGATTTAAAAATGTTGAATCTTAGTTAAGTGATCTTACTTTAAAATGGTAAGATTTACTTAAAAAAAGTAAAAAGGTTAGTTTTAGTAAAAATGTTTTACTTACAAAACATAAGATTTATGAATTATCGGAAAAATACAATGAAGTGAGAATACATGTCTAGAAAGGTTCTGTCTAAGGAAAGACTTGGTATTTAAGGGTGTCTTTATGACCCACCTCTCTTTCCTGGGAACTAGCCTGATGTATATCCACGGATTACGACATAAATGAAGTGGGAATACATGTCTAGAAAGGTTCTGTCTAAGGAAAGACTTGGTATTTAAGGGTGTCTTTATGACCCACCTCTCTTTCCTGGGAACTAGCCTGGTGTATATCCACGGATTACGACATAAATGAAGTGGGAATACATGTCTAGAAAGGTTTTGTCTAAGGAAAGATTTGGTATTTAAGGGTGTCCTTATGACCCACCTCTCTTTCCTGGGAACTAGCCTGGTGTATATCCACGGATTACGACATAATTTCGGTATAAGTTTTATTGAAAATTTTACTTTAAAAAGTATTATTTGATTGTAAGACTTTCGATGACAAATGATGATTCAAGGATATTCAACCTTGAATTGGATGGACGAAAGCAATTAAATTCATTTTAAATCGGAAGTTTTATCTTCGCGTAAAAAGTTATTTCGTAAGTATAATAATTATCGTCATTTAACTAATTAACGTTATTTTGGCATAATAAAGATTTCGAGAGGAGAACGGATCAAGTAAGCTCACCTACAAACAGAGAACCTAACGACCCGACACACTCAGGTGAGGGAGAAAACATCGTGACACAGTGGTGTCCGAATATGCATCAGGACCTCCAAACTCCCTCACAAGTTTGGAGTTGCCCTGGGTATTAAGAAAGCTTGTACTTAATCAATTGCATGTTTGTTTGGATTAAGTACAGCAATATTTCTTATACCGATTTATGTTATGTTTATATATGCAAATATCATGTTTACTCTTGAATTATAATGTTTGAATGATTATTATGGGAATGATATGTATGTGATAATTTTGAAATTCAAGGTTTAAAAACATTTGATATAAATGAGAAATATTTTCCTTGAGAAAAGTAATTAAAATGATATTTAGGTTCTTCTCGCTTGACCGAGACAACTCTCGATTGAGCGAGAAGTGTATAGAGAAAACGAGTGTTTTAGCTCGAGGCGAGACAGCTCTCGCTTGAGCTAAAATAGGCACCAAGAGAACTGATTGTTTTCTCGCTTAAGCAAGACAACTCTCGCTTAAGCCACAAATGCCTCAAAAATGGAAGCATCTCGTTTGAGCAAGACAGCTCTCGCTTGAGCGAGCGGGCTCCATACAGACATGACTTCTTTTTAAGTCGTCGGAATGATAACTCTCATATATACGAGAGCCCAATGGCATGTTTGCCATCAAGAATTTGTAAAGGTAAACAACTATATGAAATTCTTGAAAGTAATAAAAGTAAGGAATTGCTTTGTTAAAGGCGAGGCCGAGGGTGTGATATTATGCCCACGCAGCGAGATTATTTAACCGTAAGAGGCTTGGCTAGAGGAGCCGTCCAGGATAATTCAGCGATGGTTCGTAGTGGTGCCGAAATTATTCTCTCTTTTTGTTATATGTGTTAAGATCGGGACCCACTAGAAGCATTCCTTTGGGAGATGTCTTAGGTTGGGCCGATCATTTAAAAGAATGATTAAAAGATTTAATTGGCTAACCTCGGTTAGTGTGCATACTCATTATGAATAATGAAGTAGTGGAGAGGAAATTTACGGGAGACGAACGAGCCCCGAGATGTTGAGAGGGACGGCGATGGCGGTGATTCGTCAGCAAAGTCTTGAGGGTGAGTCTAGGTGAGACGAGTCCCTTGTATTCCTGGATAAGGTATTCTGTTGGATCGGACAGTTCTCACAGTGCAAACTAGATGATCTCTGACAACCCCTCTTTGCAATCAGGATCAATGAGAGGGATGCCCAGAAAGGGTTTGATACGACACCGTCCTGAAATGGACAGTTCTTTGGAACAGATCGATCATATATCCTTGCGAGGAATATTTTGGTGCGTTCAAATCGGCTTGTTATGGGACCTGTACTCTCGGTTATTTCCAAATAGTTATTGGGAGGATAAAGGAGTAAGGATGGTGGACTCATGCATCGCATTGCATACATGATATTCTTCGATATTGTTTCTAAATCCTCGAGTTTTATATTTCATTCATTGTTTTTATGTGCATGTATAATCACATGATATATATGTACTCATGTGTTGTCTTGGTGTATTATTCTGTGTAATTCCACGACGTCAATGATAAGTATTTCATTAGATGTTTTACTCCCCCTCTTCTTTCTTTTTGACTTTTATCCGCGTTTGTTCAGATGGATCGTTCGATCGGGATTCAGAGTTACCACTTTTCGATGTCCCAGGAGGGGGCATGGAGGATTGAGGGAATCTGTTATACCTACACAGGCCCTTGTACTTTTGATTAGTGTACCTGTATAGGGAATTTATTTTGTAGTAGTTTTTATTTGGGCGACGATTAGGATTTCGCCTTGTACCTGTACCAACATTTTCTAATGAAGTATGATTCAAAGTTATATTGAGTTTTCTAGTTACCATTAAGTAATGGTTGTGATTTTCCGCATTATATGTTACTTAAGTGATGTTCCGAAAATGAAACGAAGATAAGGACATAAATTTTTATGGCTCCTTTATTCAAAAAAAAAAAAATTTTACCCATTTTCGAGCATATTATTGAAGTAATTTTCGGGGCGTTACACATTCCCCCTTCCAAAAGCTTCACCACTTGGAGACTCTTTCATCACAAAATGGCAACAGATGAAAATTTGCAGACTAGAGGTTGTCATCTGGATTCAATGTGTAGTAATTGTCACTCTCACATTGAAACTTCTAACCACTTATTCTTGGAATGTCCTTTTGTGGTAAAGCTTTGGGATTGGCTTGGTGGTCTTTTTAGCATTCATTTCAATATCTCTTCCATTGATTCTATCTTATCTGCTTGTAATGGGCAATGGAGTTCTCAAGTGAGAGGGATTTTGGCACCTGCTATAATTCACACATTGAATTCGGTTTGGTTTTGCAGGAATCTTCAAAGGTTTGAAAATAAATCTCTCAGCTGGATGCATGTAACTTCTAGGATCAAGTTAGGTACATCATACTCTGGGAATAATTCTAAGTTAATGACAAACAATTTAGTGGCAAATTTTGTCATCCTTAGAGAGTTTAAAATCAAGATGAATTTTCAGAGAGCTACATGCATTAAGGAGGTTGTTTGGCTTGCTCCTAGGCCTGGTTGGATAAAAATTAACTTTGATGGGGCTGCTAAAGGTGTTCCTGGTCTTGCTGGTGGAGGAAGCATTTTCAGAGATCACAATGGGGCTTACTTTGGAGGTTTTGCTGATTTTTTTGGCATCAAGGATTATTTATTTGCAGAGCTGCAGGGTGCAATGAAGGCTGTGCAGATTGCTCAACAAAAAGGTTGGATGCATATTTGGCTAGAGTGTGACTCGGTTTTGGTGGTGAATATTTTCAAAGGGAAAGGAGTTATCCCTTGGAGGTTAGCAAACTCTTGGCATAAGTGTTTGGGGTGTTTAGCTTCAATGAATTTCAAGGTTTCCCATATTTATCGGGAAGGTAATGCTTGTGCGGATAGTTTAGCATCCTTTGGTGTTTTTTCTCAAATGTATACTTGGTGGGATGATGTTCCTGGGTTTATTTTTGAAGATTTCAACCGAAATAGGCTTGGGTTACCAAACTATAGGTGCTCTTTCATGTAATGTGATTCCTCTTTGTAATAGATTGATTTTAATAGAATAAATCTCGAAGAATCAATTTCATTATCACAATTAAATAAAATCAATTATAAGACTTTTTAAGCCAAAAATATTGTTTTTTCTATATACGGATCAATGATACAATGTGATTTTTTATAGGCTTTATTACAAAAAATGACGTTTAAATTAATTTTAATACCACAAACGTTAAAATAAATCAATATTTACATATAGAGGTTATTATTATAGTTTACATTATTATTTTCTAATATGAACTATAACTTTTACAATAAACATATGTGACTTAATATTTTCGTTGTTTTAATTTAATTTATTCATTTACGTTATTGAAGTTTTATTTCTATTATTTATAACACATATTTTTTATGAGTTATACATATATTTTATTAGTTATTTTATAATTAAACAACAAATGATTATAAAATTATATTCTAGTGACCGTTTCTAAAATTAAGGAATAGAAAATAAGTTTGATTTAAATTGTATTAAAATATAACACTGACATTTTACTATATATCATATAAAAACTTGTACATATTTTCTCATAGGATAGAGAAAGAAAAATACATTGTTATACTTTGTATTGCTCTATTTGAATATGAAGAACATTGAAGTTTATAAAATAATGAGAAACACATCATTATCCTAATAATTAAAAAATCATTAATAAATTTATAACACATTATTATACTATTCGAAAATAAAATTATTTTCAAAGTACATATTATTATTTGACTTTAAATTAACTACAAACAAATAAAATTTTAAATTCATTGATAAATTATTAATATTCTTTTTATGATATGTTTCTTATTGTTACTATTTTAATATTATAATAGTAACATTGCAATATTAGAATCAAATCTAAACTCTAAAAAATCTATCTACAATGAGCATTGCCTAAATTAAGAGATCATAAATAATTCAAACCAAATATAAAATAAATATGTGTTATAATGCATTCAATTTTATATATCTTATGCTTGATTTTAATAGAATAAATGTAGAAAAACCAATTTAATTGTCACAATTAAATCAAATCAAATACATGACTTTTTTAAACCAAAAATATTGTTTTTTATTTATAAGGGTTAATGATACATTGTGATTATTTTAGAGGCTTTATTACAAAAAAACTGTCTTTAAAAAAAATGAAGTTTCAATTCTATTATTAGGAAGAATATTATCCTTAGTGGATACAATTTTATTCTCTTTATCACAATTTCATTATTCAGTAACTTCAATAACAATAATAAAATTAATATCGTTACTTTAGATTGAGACTCGTTATGTTTTATATTATGGATTTGATATTTTTAATATTATGAATTTATACAATCATAAATATGAATATTTAAAATTAATTTTAATATCAATAATGCTAATAAATTAATGTTTACGTATGGATATTATTATTATTGTTTACATTATTTTTTATAATATAAATTGTAACTTTTATAATAAATATATTTGACTTAATATTTTCGTTGTTCTAATTTATTTTATTCATCTATGTTATTGAAGTCTATTTATATTATTTAAAATACATATTTGTTATGAGTTATACATATTTTTTATTAGTTATTTTTGAATTATACAAAAAATTGTTATAAATTAATATCTATAATGAGCATTTCCTAAATTTAAGGAATAAAAAATAACTTTGATTGAAATTGTATTAATATTTGAATTAATCATTTTCCTAATGTTATTATTCGTGTAATTTAAGTTTTTTTTAGAAATATAGTTAATTTTGGTTTTATCTTTCTTATTTTGTATTATGTATCTTAGTCTCATATCATATGCTTCTCTATATGGAGCCAATGCATTTGTTAGTAGTAAATAAAGTGAATTTATTTGTTAGATACTTGTGGTGAATCACTTGAGACCATCACCATCATAGATCAAATTCAAGTATACTTAATGAGAATAAAAATAATATACACGTCATTATTATTATTTTGCTCTAAAATAAATGCAAACAAATAAAATGCAAAAGCAGTTACTATTCTGAATAATTACTAACAAATATTAATAATAGAACATTATTAATATTGTTTTTATGATATATTTGTTATTGTTATTATTTTAATACTATAATAGTAACATTGCAGTATTAAAATCAAATCTAAACTTTAAAAAAATTTCACAATGAGCATTAGGGATGGCAATGGGTCTGGATGGATTCGGGTAGTGCATTACCCAGACCCGCCCCGTTGCTTCGTTTTTGGACCCAGCGGATCCATGGGTACCCATAAATTCAAAAATATTAAAATAATTGCAAATAATTTATACACTTGTGTATTTGTTTCTTACGATCTTATATGCTATTTAAACACAACTTAGAATATTAAACACAACTGATTTTACTCTAAAAACATTAAAAACAAGTTCAAAATTATGATGAAAAATTCATTTAGTGAAAACTCTTCAATTAACATAATATTATATCATACATATGAATTAACAATATAATAATATTACTTAACAACATACCATCACACTTATGAAGTAATATGATATTATAATTATGGTTTAATATGATATTACAATATAGATTAACATGATATTACAATTATGTTGCTATATATATATAAATAGCGGGTCTGGGTAGTCACGAGTCTGGATAGCTCATTACCCGGACCCAGACCCATCTAACAGCGGGTCTTAAAATCGCGGGTTTCAATTACTCACGGGTCCAAAACATGGACCCAGACCCAACTCGTTGCGGATATTTTTTGCGGGTACCCGCGGATCTGGGTACCCATTGCCATCCTTAATGAGCATTGCCTAAATTAAGGAAACAAAAATAATTCAAAACAAATATAAAATAAATATGTGCCACATCGCATTCAATTTTGTATATCTTTTGTTTGATTTTAATACTACAATAATATTATTTCAATATTAGAATCAAATCTAAATTCTATGCAAAATATATTCATAATGAACATTGTTTAAAATTAAGGAATACATATTTGTTATGAGTTATACATATTTCTTATTACTTATTTTAGAATTTAACAATAAATTAATATAAATTTATAAGTATAATGATTGTTGCCTAAAATTAATGAATCATAAATAATCATGATTGAAATTATATTAATATTTGAATTAACCATTTTCCTATGATTAGTATTCTATTTTTAGTTGTAAAATATCAAATCGTTTCTTAACTAAAAAATATAGCGGGTCACTTTTAAACCTATTTATAAATTATGTTGTTTACAATTCTAAGGTTATTCTGTTTTTACTATTCTAATATGAAATTATATTATTACATTGTTATACTTCTAATGTTATAATAATGACACTTTAATGTTATAATACAACACATCAACCATGAGTTAACTCAGTATATCATAAGGTTAACAAAAAAGTACAATAGCTCAAAAAAATTGAATCAATGTGAAATAAAGAAGAAGAAAATTATCATAAGGTTAACTAACAAAGTACAATAGCTCAAAACAAATGAATGAATCAATGAGAAGTAAAGCAAAAGAAAAACTAATCTATAGCTCGGAGAAATAAAGGGTCACAATAAACTTTTTCATTCACTACATGTGAAAATCATGGAACGAATACACTTGAGGTCTTCAATGAATTTTCTAGTCGAAGTTGAAAGTCTAAAATAAATAGGTAGAAGATACTATCCTGTACATTAAAAAATATACTCTTGAATCAATATTGAACTCAAAAAATAAAAACATTTCATTCTACAGAAATGACCAAAAAATATTAACTTTATAGTAAAGGTTGAACTAAAAACAACAAATAGAAAAGACCTCATATTTATCAAAATAACAAAAAACATAAACTAGAAACCAAGAGAAAATAGTAAAATCATTATTTTTAATAAAAAAAATAAGAAATATGTGACCTCAAAACCAAAAGAATATAGTAAAGTTCGTATTTTAAAGAAAATCCAATTTAGTAGTGACCTAAACAAATGGTGTTATTCCATAGAAAGTAATAAATGTCTCATTTTAAAGAAAAAATGAGAAAATATGTAAAAAGAAATGAGATGGTATATAATCTGGACACCTAGAAAAGTATTAAAGGATGTCATTCCATATCAATAAGGACCTCTACATCATGACCAATCATAAAAGGAATGTGAATCCATATTTGGTTTGGATCACTTCTGATAATATAAAAATATGAGCATATACAGAAAAATATTTACAATAAAAAATATATAATATTGAATCAATCTACAAATCTTTACACAACACAAAATAACATTAAACGTAATAAAATGACATTATAACATAATGTATACTTTAAAGTTATGAGTTAATTTTGTAAAATATAAATCATTTTTCCAAAATAATAAGATAGTTATATCAAAATGACTAACCTGAGTGGTGTGATGGTTCGGTGATGGTGCGCGTGTTGGTAGATCCGGTGTGTAAAAGTGAAAATCTTATCTTGAATTCATAAAAAAAATATTATCTTAAACTCATACAAAAATGTTATCATGAACTCACTTGAATGACTAAATTATCCCTAATAAAAACAGTCTTACAACAAAATACCCAAACCTTTTTGTGTAAAATCGTGTCATTGTAATAATGGTATTGCAGAAATATTAAATAAGTATAATAGGTACGTACGATTATAAACTTGAATTCAAATAAATTGTTTTGTATATTAAGCACCTACAATTGTAATTGCACAATCTATTTTGAAAAAACATGTCATGTAATAATGACAGTATAGAATCATTAAATAAATATAATATGTAAGTACGTTTATAACCTTGAGTTCAAATAAATTGCTTTATCTATTAAATACCTACAATGGTAATTGCACAACCTATTTTGGAAAAACGTACCAATGACACCACAAAAAGTTATTAAAAAGTAATACTTTTTTTATATACAATGACAAAATTGTCCGAATCAGTATTGAATGCAATAGTGAATAGTTATATACTGATAGAAAATTATTTTATTTTTTATAAATGAAGGAGTATATATTATTACAAAAATAACCATTTGTAATCCAAGTGTTAACAATGTAGGATGTCTATTATAATAACACCAACATATTGTATTCTTAGATATTATAGTCTTAATTAAACTATGGTGAATGAAAACATAACTTGTAGGTTTGTCTGTCCAAAACACAAAGTACAACATGTTTCATAATCATTAGAGCATCTTTGGTTACAAATCAACTTCATCAACCTCAGATCCAATTTGCACAACAACTTAACTTATAACTACAAACAAAACCCATGTTCTATACTTTTGTTAACTTAATACTTCGGGTTTTACCAGGTTAGTGTTCTACTTTACCCAAATTTAGTTTTGCTTTCTTGCTTCTCTAGATTCTCTAGTTTCTTTTTCTTTTTTCAAGTGTCTGCAGAGGAAAACTATTGAATGATGACATGGGTTGAAAACTTGTCTTATAATCTGATATAAGAAATGAGAAGGAAAAAAAACATGAAGGAAGATTGATGAAACCCTTTTCTTTTCTTATATAGTTTAGTATGATGAAGTATTTGTTATTAATAATTAGGTGTGCAGTGAAGTACCCAATTATTAATAGTTTACTATTTTCTTTTCTTTTTCTTTTCTTATATAGTTTTAGGACCTTTTATATAGTTCATATTCCTATTTATCTACCTATTTTGAAGAATGAATTTTTAGGCGTTTAGAAGGAATCAGACTCCTCTCCATTACTGAAGAGTGCAATTATGTTGAAATGGATAGAAAAAATCAAATGATAAGGACACTTATGTCCTTTACTTTACAGTGGAATTACATTTCTATCCTTAAAATTACAGTAAAAAATGGAATTGTACTCTCCATTATTAGAGATGAGTCTGACTCGTTTAGAAGTTGAAAAGTGTATTAATTGCTCTTTCCTATGTGTTTAATATTTTTGGAATGATCAAGAGTATCGCGCACCCTATGGGTAAGGAACTAATCATTTTCGGGATACGTGACTCTTGTCCCTTCCAACAAGTTTTGCTCCCAAGAATTGAACATTTGACTTTTTTAGCCTATCTGGGGAGTCAGTAAGGTCTTACACCATTAGACCAATCCATTGTTGGTGAATAGAGGCAATGTACAACAAAGGTATTGTTGAGAATTTAAACTTAGCTAATTCATATTCATGTCTTTAGGTTCAAAGTATTTTTCCTATGCAAGTAGCTCTACATTTAAGAACTCATAGCAGTGGTTGTAGAAGTTATTATAGTTTTAATGCATGTGTTTACCTCCATTGTACACATGCCTAGTGGTTTGTAGAATTTAAAATTAGATGTTTGTGAATTGTAGCTGTTTGATGATGTTATCAAGTTTCGATAGGTTGCGTTTTGCTCGATTGTCTTGAAGAATAAAGAAAGAGAAAGTTTCGATGAGGAACCTATATAGAAAACCAACAAATTTACATTGCAATGGAGGGAGCAAATGTTCTATGTTTACCGTGCTATGGTGCTTGTTAGGATGCCTTCTTTTGTTTCATTTGCATTCGAATATCGAACACGAAGATGGGAAAGTTGAACAGGTCCAATTGCGTGTGAGTCATCATCCTCAACTCCGT
This sequence comes from Lupinus albus, assembly GCA_009771035.1. Classification (NCBI taxonomy): domain Eukaryota; kingdom Viridiplantae; phylum Streptophyta; class Magnoliopsida; order Fabales; family Fabaceae; genus Lupinus; species Lupinus albus. Next base: position 13,875,084 of record CM020007.1, on the reverse strand, counting down.
GAACTTCAAGAAGTGGAACTGGAGAGCATCCGAATTCCGTCATCAAAGGGGAAAAGGTCGCCTCGGGCAGGAAAACGCAGACCGAAGCGGACAACCACGCTGGTGGATGAATTCATGGACGAGAATTCCCCACTGAGACATGTTTTTTTTCCTCGTAAAAAAAGTGCTGTAGATCCGATGAAGGCTTCGGGGAATGATAGTTATTACTACTACCCTGGGAGGATTTGGTTGGATACTGATGGGAATCCTATTCAAGCACATGGAGGGGGCATTCTGTATGATGAAAAATCAAGAACATACTATTGGTATGGTGAATATAAGGACGGGCCAACCTATCATGCTCACAAGAAAGGAGCTGCTCGGGTAAGCCAATTTTAATTGAACGAATTGTTGTTTTAACCGTCGCAATTAATTATTGCACTTACGGCTATAAGAATTTGTGCAGCTTATTCCATGTTTGTACTTATGGCTCATTTTTAGCATCATTCTAAGTAAATCTATACCTAGAGTTCTGCACATGTTTAGCATCATCATTACTAATAGAAGCCTTTGGCATGAAAATTGTATTTGTTTCAAATGTCTCATTTGGTTCACATCTTCAGGAGAAGTTAATGTTGGTCTAATATTTCGTAATCGTTGTACTCTACAAAAAGGGAACATATGATGAAATGAGCTTTCAATATCACAAGTGGGTATACTAGAAAATGTATCGGTCTTTGCAATTCGGATAAAATTCAAATACTAATACAATAGCCTGTTGAGAGATTTTTTTCGAATGGGAAAAAAGATCATACTGAGAGATATAGGCCTTAATATTTTTGTAAAATCAAAAATCGAAATGACAGAGTGAGACATAGAGTGATGCTGTAATGGAATGCGCCACAGTCTGTTTGACACTCTTCCATGGCATAACCGGCCCAGTTAGTATAAACAAAATCCTCCATCTTGTGGTGAACATAGTCACCTAACAATGTGCCTTGCCTAGGAGCCCCTTTTAGATATTGAAGTATGCAAAATAAAATCACAATAGGCACTTCTTGGGGGAAATTAATTGACTCGCAACACTAAAAAAAACCATCTCAAAACGTGTGACCGTACGTTAACTATATTTCTTAACCAGTTTTCTATTCATCTCTGGCTCTGCAAGATTGTTACCATTATTTTTTGACACAGTTTCACATTCGGTATCAGTGGGGTCTAACACAGCTTAAAGGGTCCAGAACCATGCCTTAAAGACTTAAACTGTGTCTGAAGAAGATATTTCAGTGCACAAATACCCTCACAAACAACAACAACAACAACCAAGCCTTTATCTTACTAGGTGGGGTCGGCTACATGGATCGAACGACACCATAATGCTCTATAATTGTAGTATCAACATCATAAACCACCAAGACAATATAACCCCACTACATCGTTGTTAAAAGGCACGACGATCAAAACTGTTTCCCTGTAGTTCAAATTTGGTATTTAGGCTATACAAAGATTTCTCTACACCACACACCTTTCTGCTTGCCCTTTGGGCAGAAAATCATTGACATTTCTCCATAATATTAGTCACTTTATAGAATTGTATGATAACTGTACAAAGAATTAGAAGACTATGATATAAATATGAGTTATGACTGAAAATCAGTTAAACTTCTTGGCCTTTGGGTAGTGCATGATCAGTGAGTACTATTAATGTAAGACAGAGATTGCAACTAAGAGGGGGTGAATTAGTTGTCTTAAAATAGTGGTCACTTTTTCTGCAAAACAAAAGATTAAAGTGCAGCGGAAAATATATGCAGAAAATAATAATGAAAGAGGATAAGAGAGAAGAGAATACACAGGTATTTTTATACTGGTTCACCTTCTTGTCCACCAAAGGCTACGTCCAGTACTCTTGCCACACAAGAGATTTTTCCACTAAGAATTATGAGTTGTAATTACAATATCTCACCCCGAGATTTCTATGTACCTTACACACTCCCTAATTCTTATTCACTCTTGGAAAACACATTTCCAAGTGATTCTATTCCCCTTTCGTTTCACATCCCGTGAAAGAAAGTAATCTTGCACACAAATGAAGAATATATAACAATGGCAGATTGCCTTTACAAGTATGAAATTTGTATAACTTGCAATCCAATTATACTCTTGTATACAATAAGTAATAATGCTCTTTGAAATCTTTGAAACGTTCTTTAAGCAACTCAAGAAAATTAACTTTGAAAGTCTAAGCACTCAGTTGCAAAAGAGTAGAGAAATAAGTTCAGAACTTTGAGAGCTTTTTGAAAGTGTATGTAAATTGTATATGAGTAGTATTTGTGTATTGTGAGAGCTTGAGCCTTTATATAGATTTTCTCAAACACCATTGGTGCTCTTCTGAAAGTGTATAAGTTGTTTGGAGTGAAGAGATTTCGTTTTGAGTAAAGGGGTTTCGTTTGGAGTGAAACTATTTCACTTTGAAATATGAAAATCTCATATAACAGCTCTTAGTAATCGATTACTGACTTTGGCTAATCGATTACCCAAACTCTCTGTTTGCATTTATTTGAAAAATTACACAGTGTAATCGATTACTGGATTTGAGTAATCGATTACTCAAACTCCCCATTAACAGCTATTTAAAAATTTACACTCTGTAATCGATTACTGGATTTGAGTAATCGATTACTCAAACTCCCTGTTTGACAGCTTTGTTAATTTTTCCTAGTGTAATCGATTACCCTGTTTTCTAAAAATGGTAATCTGTTACTCCAAAGTTAGAGGTTTGAAAACTGTTTTCAAACTTTAACAAAAATGTTTTTGAGTATTATGACTTTGTATATACCAAGAGTTTTAGGATAGAAGTACCTATAAAGACTTAGCATATTGTCTTGAAGCTTTGATCTTCTTTGTCTTCATAAGTAGTTTTCCTTTTATTCTTTTTGGTGATGTTGGTGTCTTCATCAAAACCGTGTCAAGGTCAGAAGCAGAGATGTTCTTCACAGTTACAATAACGCCATGACCGAAACAACATTGATTTTCTTCATTCATAAGGCCCAGATTCCTTTTATTATAGTTCAAAACCTTTATCTCCAATCAAAGTCTCAGGTTATCCACTGATTATTAGTTATTTTCTTATTACTGAAAAGGAAGTTTCTACTTCGAGGACATATAAGATTTTTTGAGAGGTTGATAAGCCCTCGAAACAAAAACAAAGTTTTGGGTAGATTCTTCAACCTCTCTATGTTCTTGCACAAGTTAGAGAATCTATATTCAAAAAACAGAGAAAGGAAAAGATCACGTCTCTTTAGACCTTCTATGTAGTGCTCCCTTCCCCTAAGGAAAAGTTTTGTATATTTACTCTGCTGCATACCCTCTTGGACCCGTGGATAATTTAGACCCGAGATTTTAAGACCCGTTGTTGAATGGGTCTAGGTCTGGGTAATGAGGTACCCATACCCGCTATTCCTTCCTAAATTTAATATATATATAGCAGTATAATTGTAATGTTATATTGTTAATCCATAATTGTAATATCATATTAACTCTTAAAATTGTTTAGAAGATCTCAAAATTTCTGTTGCGAAGTTTTTGTTTATGTATGCAAGGGATCTTCCTCTTTTTTTCTCTCCCTCTTTAACCAAACCATGTATATTTACTCTTCTGCATACCCTTTTGCAAGACTCATTTGTTTCTCTTTCAATCAGGTGGACGTTATAGGAGTTGGTTGTTATTCTTCAAAGGATTTGTGGACTTGGAAGCATGAGGGAATTGTATTGGCAGCTGAAGAAACAAATGAAACTCATGATCTATACAAGTCTAATGTGCTTGAGAGGCCAAAAGTGATTTACAATGACAAGACTCAAAAGTATGTGATGTGGATGCACGTCGACGATGCCAATTATACCAAAGCTTCTGTCGGCGTAGCAATTAGCGATACACCTGATGGTCCTTTCGATTATCTTGGTAGCCAAAGGCCCCATGGATATGAAAGCAGGGATATGACAGTTTTCAAAGATGATGATGGTATGGCATATCTAATCTACTCCTCTGAAGACAATAGCGAACTACACATCGGACCCTTAACCGAAAATTATCTCAATGTGAGTTCAATCATGAGAAGGATTCTTGTCGGACAGCGCAGAGAAGCGCCAGCTTTGTTCAAGCACCAGGGCACATATTACATGATCACATCCGGCTGCACGGGATGGGCTCCAAATGCGGCACTCGCCCATGCAGCCGAGTCAATCTTTGGTCCTTGGGAAACAATGGGAAATCCTTGCATCGGTGGAAACAAAGTGTTTAGACATACTACCTTCTTTGCTCAAAGCACTTTCGTGCTTCCGCTACCTCGGTTCCCGGGTTCGTTTATTTTCATGGCTGATAGATGGAATCCATCTGACTTAAGAGACTCAAGATATGTGTGGTTGCCATTGATAGTGGCTGGACCTCTTGATCAACCACTTGAATATAGTTTTCAATTCCCACTGTGGTCAAGAGTTTCTATCTATTGGCATAGAAAATGGAGATTTCCTCAGGGTTGAAACAAAATTCAAGTGATGTAGTTTCTCTTTGTACATTTGTTAACATATATGAAAACTCACCATTTGTCTTACCAAAGCTGAAAGTTCACTCATTCACTCTTTGAGGATTGGGTCATAGAAACTTAGTCTTAAGAACATGCAATGAACTTGACACCATTCATATTAGGAGAAGTTTATATTAATTTTTGAGGATCCATGGGAAAAATATCATCTCCATTACAGGAGAAAAGTTCATTTTTTAATGTTACTTTTGAGGGTAGAAGTGTAATTTCATCAAAAATAAAAAGAATAAAAATGATATTGCATATTCCACTTTCTTTGGTTTTTTTTGTACTTCTCTCTCCATTAATGGAGATGAGTCTTACTCGGATCCATGAATATGGAGAAAATCATCAAATGATTGGAATTTTGATGATGATCAACTATTGTTGATCACCTATGTCACCACTTTATGATTAATTGTATAAATGATTCTTTCATGTGTGTAATATATATTGACCTTATTTTTTGTGTTACCCTTTAGACCAAATTAATATCATATGTACAATTATTCTCTATTTTGTTAAAGAAAAAAAAGTACTTATTATTTAATAAAAACTTTACTCTCCTGACCAATAAGTTAAGGTGAAATGGATTTGAGTTACTTAAAATGTAATTTTATGTTTGATTTATAGATATATGTATGTAACAAATGTCCATATCCATAGGTGCCCTCCTTATTTTACCCAATCAAATGCTGACAATATTGTTAGAATGACACAATATGTTATACGAAAATTAACATGTATAAGTATACCTTTAAAGTACATTTTAGAATAGTAGGACAATGATCTTTTGTCCCATAATTTTTCTATCATCATATCTCTAATCAATTAAACATCACAAAATAATATTAAAATATTAATTTCTATTTTTTTCTTTTTAATTGAATGAAGCTTTCTAATTGGCTTAGGATACAACATGAGACATGAACAAGGACATATGATCCCTATCCAGAATAGTATTGGAGAATATATATCATTTTTCTTAAAGTAAAAAAAAAGAGAAATTTTACATATATAATTGAACTTTTAAGATATAAAAAAGTACTAGGGGAATGAATCTTTACCTTATAGCTATTGGATTGCAAATCCGTTTGATTGTCTCAACATTGCTACGTAATTCTCCTTTGTTCTTGTAAATATCATTTTTTTTTTTCCTTTGCCAACCAAAAAAAAGTGCTAGACTTATTATCCAGAATAGTATGAGAGAATATATATTATTTTTTTTGAAGTAATAAAAGTGATATTTTACATATATATTCTCAACTTTTAAGGTATAAAAAGTGTTAGACTTATTTTTTTCAATATTAAATTTATTTTATTATATTTCTTAAAGTGGGTGACACTAGTCACCACCAAATTTTGGTTGCAGTCGCGATTTCGATAACGGTTATGGTTACTGTGATTGCGGTCATTGCAACCGTTGCGATGCAGATTGTGGCCATTGCGGTGTGAATATTTTGTGATTAAAACAATATTTTTGAATCCGATGCAGTCCAATGCGGTTCGATGCGGTTGCGTTGCGACCCAATGCAACATTGTTGCGGTTTTTAGTGTGAAATTCATTCACACCGCAATTGTGGTGCATTGCCGATGCGATGCCGGCCGCATCCGCATTGTTGCGTCCGCATTATGTATTGCGAAATGCATTTTAGAACAATGGTCACAACATTCCTAATTATATTTCAATCTACTGCACCAATTCTTTGTAGTTAAGCAAGAAGCAATGATTAAACTTTTGTCTTTACTTTTCTGCTTGCTTTCATAATTCACACCTTCCCTTCCCTTGTAACACGTACATTACATGTGTCAGAAATTGCACCATATCCCCTCTATGCCATATCCAAATTAATATTCATTAAAGATCAAAACCATAACAATATATAATCATTCAAAGATGTCACATTTTGTAGCAATAATGGTAGAAGGTGTTGGTGAATTTGTGAAAACAATTTGGAGTTTGCAAGAGAAACGTTGGGATGATATTGTAAATGTTGTAACCTATGTTGTTGTGTCTGTAACTATGAAATTTGTGCTTTGCTTGTGTTCCATTCGTGATCATCATAGACAAAGAAGGAGTGGTATGGTTTTTGCATCTTTCTGATGTATCTGTTATTGTATATCTAATAAATATATATATATATATATATATATATATATATATATATATATATATATATATTTCTCTTCTTATTCCTAACATTCTCTTATTAATTCCTAACAACTAGTTGGGGTACCCCACCATTTTTACTATACCGATATCGGTTCGGTTTGATTCGATAAGGTTGTTAACCTTGCAGCATAAGTTCGACCACTGAAAACAAACTCTTCACATATAAAGTTAAGACAAAAATAGCATACATCGACCCTCCACAAACTTCACTAGATTAAATCCTCATACACTGGTTATCCCGTTTATTGATATGTTGGTTTCTCTTCTGAGCCCTAACTACCGTAAATTGAGCTATGTTGAGTACTACTACACATGCCAAGAGAAAAAGATTGAGCTACTCCTTGTGCTTTAGCATTACTTTTAGTTAGTTAAATTGAATCCCTAGTTTTTATTACTAGGGTTCTATATTTGAGTTCTATTTACATTGCGTTTATCAAATTGTTTGAAAATATGGGAATATGACTACAATTATGGTAATAGTATTACTGCAAACAAAATTCTCATAATAAAAGTTCTTTAGTCGCTATTGTGATTATGAACAGCAATATATATAAAACCCTAACTACCCCTATCTTTAAAAATATAGATTTGCAAGTCTATAGTTAAGTTGATTTTTTTTTAATTAAAAAGTTAAGTAAAGGGGGTAGAATGATGGATGATTTAGGGGTCTTGGAACGATGGTGGAGGACTCGATGGAGAAGAGGATCTTATTATATTGACCTTGTTGTCACAAGGAAGAAGACCTAGATTTTTTTTTTGGTCACGAGAGAAATTTTATTAGAGAAATGAATATTTACGATGGAAAAATTACAAGATAATGTTAAGATTAGTAATAGGATTAGCGATTCATTCTGAATATGAGATATGATCCCTCCCCTCCTGACTCTTGTTTCAAAGCCAAGATTTCACTTTTGCTCAATCGAAAATCTGTTTTGGAGAAGATTCGGTTAAAGATTAGCTCATTCCTAGAAAGCCAAATTGCCAACATGGCAGCGAACCAGAACACACTCCAAAGTGACCAACGTTTCTTGTATTTGACCATACTCATATGATATATAAAAAGATGAATCGGACTACTAATATCCAACTAATTGTAAATAAGTTGTCAGACTGATTAAGAGATATGACAAGAAGGGAAGAGGTGATTAGAGGTTTATGAGGTATCCTTGCAAAACAAACAAGAGATTCTGCCACCGAGAGATAAAGGTATTCCCCTTCTGTGAAGTGCGACCTTAGAGGGAATTCTGTCTTGAAAAAGTCTCCAAGTAAAAGTAGTAACCTTCAAATGAGATTTTGACTTCCAGAGAAAATGCAAATTATGACGAAGAAGATTTTGATGTTGAGCATGGTGAGGTAGGAGCTTCTAATCCGACTTAATGAAGTCTGATTTGTTGACCTGAAGCACCAAACAATGAAGTTCATTCAAAAAAGAATTATTCAGCTCAGATTCCCAAACAAAGAAATGACGTCTCCAAGATAAGATCCACGTCCACCCAGCGACCATAGTCACTAATAAATCTGTGTTGATTGAGATTAAGGTTTTAAAGCCTTCGATATAGGGAGAAGAAGTTTGCATTCCTAGACCAAGTATCAAGCCATAAACGAGTAGTAGAGCTGTCTCCCACTCGATGAACAATACTTGACCAGAACCAATTAGTAGGAGACATTTCCATATCCGAAGAAGGTGAGAAGGCGAGATCCTTAACCCAAGCAGAGTTTTTAGAGGAAGAAAAAAAGTAAAATCCTAATCGTATTTGGAATACAAGTGTGGATATCTTTGACCCAAAAATGACATAGTTTTGAGCCAAAATTACAGTATTATAAAACTAATAGAAAGTCTAATGCAAGAGTGTAAAGAGATTTGAGGGGGGGGGGGGGGCGGGGGGGGGGGGGGATAATAATATTAATTTGACATATGATGTTAGTTGGAAATATAAATATAAATTATTAGAGATATAAGAAACATGTGCTATATATAATTAAATAAATATAAAAATGGTAATGATAAATTAAAATGTATAAAAATTGCGCTAGTACAATTACTTTTTTAACACAATCCACCTAATAGTGTCCCTTTATATATATTGACATAGATAAAAGCATGTTGGTTTAAAAGCACTGCTCTTACTACTCATCTCAATGGCATTCTTGGGTCTTCAACACAATCCACCAAGGTCTCTATTAATTGCATATTCGAGTTTTCTATTCCTCACTTGGTTTGTCAAAGATGTTTTTCTTCATAGATACCTATCATTATTACAAAAAGTAAACATTGTAATCCATTATTATTAGATTATATCCATCAATTTGTTCTCATTCGTATTCAAATAAAAATATTCTCATTCATTCACTATTGTGGGATTTTTACTTCTTAAAAATATTCCTTGACACAAGAAATTAATGTGCTTATCCTTATTAGAAGCTTTGGACATCAAAGGCAAAAGGGATGAAAGAGAAATCGTGTGGAAAGGTTGTATAACTCAAATAAGAATAAAATTGATATTTGTCATTATGGAAAAACATTATTCTTAATTTTTGATAATGTAGAATAAATTATAAAATAATGTGTAAGACACAAATAAGAATGAAATTAATATTCTTTATTGGAGATACTCTTGTACAAATGATTCATATTCTAGTGACCTAACTATATATTTTTTAATCATAAATACATAAATTATCCCCAAATTTGCTGACAAATATAGCTTTATTAATTCGATGTAATGAGATTGTTAGCCTCCTTGTCAATTATAGATTACCTAACTTTATAAGTATTACAATAGGTTTATAGGTAAATTCATATAAACCGCACTTCATGCTAAGCTATGCAAACTATAATGATAAATGAAGCTTTTAAAGTAGATTACATGGTAATAGCATAAACCTGGACTAAATGTTATCACCAACTTACACTAGTTATGTCATTACATTGGATTGGTGGATTACTATAATTGCCAAATTTGAAAGAGAAATAAAAGCGTATTGTATGAGTTTTATATATTGTCACTGATTATTCACAATTATGTTATATAATCATTTGTGGTTCAATAAAAGTAATACAAATGATGCACTAACATTGTATGAATTTTATACATTGACATTATCACTAAATTCATGTTTAATCATCATTGACTCTTCAAATAAATAATATAAATGAATAATAAATGATATATTGAGTGCGTATAAATCTTTACGGTAATAGTGCATAAACATCACATGCTTTTATATTTAACGAATTAAACTAACTAAAAAACAATATTAATCATACTTTATTATTAACATGTACTAGTTTTTTTTTGTGTACAACAAATAGTGTTTAACTATTTCCTTTGGAAAGATTATCCAACCATTATGAATCTATAAGAAATATCTCATGTTAAATATATTGTTTTGTTTTGAATGGTGTAACTCTGGAATGAAGATGTGTGAATAAAATAATAAGACTCTTGAGAAAAAGTCTATATATAGTTTTTGATAGAACATTATACTAATTAGAAAAAATGATTTGAAACATTGTCAATACCTCTGTCTAGAAAAGTTGTCCCTATCTACTATCAATAAATGAATAGCATATAGAAAAAAAGGGAAAGAGATTGAAGAGTTTCTCTATTGATCAAGAACAACACACAACATCTAAAGAAGGATCGTGACGACATGGATAGAAGTTAATAATATGTAACCATTCTTATGTGAAAGCTATAAATTCTTAAGATCTATCTATACATGATTTCCATGATAAAACTTACATAATCCCCTAACTTACATGATTTCCATGATGACCCCTTTGTGTTTGAATGGATTGAGGGTGATCTTTGACACTTGTTGTATGGCAATGACCAAAGGATAAATCTTTGAAGCAAGCCTTGCAAGTTAAGTGGGAATAGATACTATTTGGGGACTTATCCTCTTTGAGTTATCTTCATTGGGCTCATTGTCCATATGGCTTGCTTGAGACCCAATGGCTTGTTACTATCACTACAAGTTTATGGGAATACCACTTTGTCCTTAAAAGTGGAATATTTTACTGGTTCATTTCAAGTTATATTATTAGGCTTCATTTGTGAGTTGGATCTTAGAAAAGAAAGAAGAAAAAATAATGGCTTCAGAGTGATGAAATAATATAATATGAGATGAATCTGAAGCTTTCTTTTTCTCTTTCTTCCCCTCCAAAACTCAACTCGCAAACAGATCCTTAAGAGCTAATACCAGCCATGTACAAGTACTAGATCTATTAGAGGAGATGTAGTAGTGTCCAACTTAGAGTCAATAATTGCCAAAGGTTGGTTAATGGGTTCGTTCCCCGGTGTGGATTAGGCTAATACATTAAATTACGGTTTTAATTACGTTATACTTATTACAATTGTGAAAATGAGTCAATGAGGCTGCAATTGGGATCGTGATGTTATTATGGATACTTTCGAAATCACAATATTATGACTACAATTGTGATTGTAGAGTACAATTTAAAATATTGATTGGGAAAAGGATTATTGTGAGGTTTTAGGATTGGGCAATGAAAGACAAGGTGTATCTTAGAGGTGAAAGGTAAGTCTATTTGATATTTGATAGGCAACTAATGAACCAATTGGAGCATAGATGTAGAAGTAACCAAAGAAACTTTTGATAAGTTTGTAGTGAGGTAAGGACATAACCCTAGAAATAAGGATGAAGATGAATATACACTTGTTTACAACAATTACAAAATTTGTAAAGGATCATTACAGTTTCTCATGTGATCCTTGCGTATACAAGTAGAGTGCATTAATGGCAAACACATTTAAGAGATAAGTGACAAATAAATGAATGGCAACACCCTAAACGATAATAAAATGGAGATGAAGATGCCACCTAGGATGGCAACAGGCACGGGCGGGCACGGGTAGTGCATACCTGTGCCCGTACCCGCACTATTTACGGGTACCCGTGCTGGTAGTGGGTACCCAACGGGTTTCTCATTCTAATTATATTTTTATATATTTTACAATAATCGATCTATAAAAATATTTTTTACTTAAATAATATGACATGTATATGGTAATTTTATGATTATAGACTCATTACTAAATTTTATTATGAAGTAATAATAAAATAAACAAATATAATGTTAAATTAATAATAACTAAATATAAAATATTTAATTAAAATATATACGCGGGTACCCGCGGGGCGGGTATTATGATACCCGTTCTCACTCATGAGCTATTTTTGCGGGTACCCATTGCAGGTATTTTGACGGGTACCCACGGGTCCGGGTATTTTTGCCATCCCTAATGCCACCTTGGTTCACATTAACTTGTTGTTTCAACTAGTCATCTCCTTTTCTTTCGATTCCTGTGAGCAACATTTGTTGGAAGAGACAATCACACATTCCGAAAGAGATTAGTTCTTTACACAAAAGGGTGAGGAATACCATTGATAGTACCCAAAAAAAACTATCCACTTTTCTTATCTCATGACGCATGTGAGTTGATAATGTTCAAAATTACATCTCTAAATTTAAATTAAATATAACAAAACAAAACTCTCTTGTTTTTTATGTACTTTTCTTTCTGCCTTATCACAATACTCACATAAACTTATATGTTTCTCAAAGGAAAGACTAAGACCGTAATAATATTGTTTATCTTATTTTTTTATTAATTATGAAGTTTATATCATTAGTTATCATATGTCTCCAGAAGCCTTCCCTTTACAAAAAAAAAGGTGGCCAATTATTGAATAAAACATTTGTTGGAAATCTTGTTATGTTGGGGAAGATGCTACACCACTTGGACAAAGAAGATGTTGATGGATATGCACATCGAAACCTTTAAAGCGTGTGTTAACACACTAATATTTAAGTTCGATTTGCCCCCACCAATCTAAGTTTATTGGATGCAAATGGGATGAACAGCGAATCCCATTCAGAATACTTTGGAAACCTTGATGTAATTTGCACAAGCACAACAAGCGTATCTCTCAATAATATTTTACAAATTTATGATTTTCTACACTTCTCTCATACATTAGAGAAATTAAGAATGATTTCAAGACTTGATGATTTTCGTGTTTTGATTATGGCTTGGGGGTCTCTATTTATAGAGAAACTTATACCACTTGGAGGAATAAAGCACCTTTGGATTTTACACTTGTTTATCCGAATAGGTATATACTTTAACGTTTCAGTACTGAAACGAAAAAGTCACATAGCCCAACCGGAAGGCATGTTGCTTGGCAACCAATGCACCCCTGTTCGAATATCACTAATGGCAATTGGCTTCCTTTCGTGTCCGAGTTCAAATCCAAGCAATGGCATATTTTTACTTTTTATTTTTGCAAGCATTTAAATAAAAAACAAAATGTCATTTAGCAAGCATTTAAATAAAAAACAAAATGGCAAGCTTGAGGATAGAACCAAAACCAACAATTCATCTTCAAGAGATACAACCATTGAACCAATTATAATTCTTATATCACATATCATGAAAAATTAATATGTATATACTCCTTATGCGAAATTAGATATTTTAGAAATATCTTTCACAATCCCCACCATTTTCAAAATATAAGAAATCTCATAAATCTGGAAATATCATGGATTCTGATAATGGTATCTTAAGATTTGAACCATTACTTAGTAAGTTATGGGTTCCACTTATTCCGAATAGACATTGGTAGACAAGTTTTGAACCAACTATTCATTTGAATAAATGTGCACGACTTACACATGAAATCTCGGTACTATTGAAAGAATTGTAAATATGACACATTTGATAAGGTCATGTGTCATGTACCCTTTTCATGAGAGTTTAAGAGGCAAGCCCTTTAACTCTATGAAGCGGCCCAACTTCATCCTCATATAGGTAGAGTATATCAGAAATGCAACCATAATATGCATTCCAACAAGTTTATGTTATATGTCCATTAAGAGTAAAAACTCAACCTTCCAACTTTGTATTTATGGTCCAAGTACTTTTACTTTTGGGATGTTTCTATATTCAAGTACTTGCAATCACTCTAATAGTGTATTTTCGCCATTGAACTCAAGAATTGATGTTACTTAAGTGTGAGTTGAGTTAACACTATTGGTGATCAATTAGATATGGGCTTGAGTCTCATCCCCAATGATGTTTTCAACACCATATCTTTTATCAGACCTTTCGTCAAATGATCTGCAAGATTATTTTCGGTTCTTACGAACACTATGGAGATTACTCCATTTGCAATTAATTCTTTTACATAGCTATGTCTTAAACCAATATGTCTGGATTTTCCATTATACACTTGGCTATATGTTTTTGAAAGCGTAGACTGACTATCACAATGTATAGATACTAGTGTCATTGACTTTGGCCAAATAGGTATCTCATACAATAAGTTTCTTTGTCATTCAGCCTCTTTACTATATGCAGCCAAAGCAATAAATTATGCGGCCATGGTGGAGTCGGCTATGCAAGTTTGCTTTTTTGAACCCCAAGAAATTACACCTCCATCAAGGTTGAAGATCCATCCACTTGTGGAAGCATGATCCTCAACATAAGTTACCCAACTAGCATCTCTATATCCTTCCAAAACTGAAGGATATCCCTTATAGGTTAAACAATAGTTAATTGTTTCTTTCAAGTATTTCAATACTCTGTTAACGACATGTTAGTGTTCTTTACTTGGATTATTTGTATATCTGCTTAATTTACCAATAACATATGCTATGTCAGGTCTAGTGCAAGTCATAGCATACATCAAACATCTAATTATCTTTGAATATTCTAGTTGTGCCACCGGACAACCTTTATGTGGTTGTAAACTAACATTTTGATCAAATGGGGTAGAAGCAAATTTGCAATCAAAATGATCAAATTTTTTTAGCACTTTCTCAATATAGTGAGATTGAGACAAACCAATAATGTCTTTTTCTCTTATGATTTTAATGCCTAAAATCACATTTGCTTCACCTAAATCTTTCATATCAAAATTTTTAGATCAGAAAGTTTTAGCTTTTTCTACCTCATTTAAATCTGTACCAAAGATTAACATATCATCCACATATAAACAAATCATGACACCTTTTCCATTTTAAAATTTACGATAAACACACCTGTCAGATTCATTTAATTTGTATCCATTAGCCAACATAATTTGGTCAAATTTTTTGTGCCATTGTTTGGGTGCTTGTTTTAACTCATATAAAGACTTAGTCAATTTAAACACTTTGTGTTCTTGTCCTTTGACAACAAACCCTTCAGGTTGTTTCATGTACACCTCTTCATCTAACTTGTCCTTTTAACATCCATTTGATGGATTACCAACTTATAGATGGAAGCTAATGCTAAAAGCACTCTAATAGATGCAATTCTTGCAACAGGTGCATAGGTATCAAAATAATCAATACCTTTTTTTGTGTAAATCCTTTTGCAACAAGTTTAGCCTTGAATTTATCAATTGTGCCATCAACTTTCATTTTCTTCTTAAAGATCCATTTACAACCTATTGGTTTGGATCTTGGTGGGAGATCTACTAGTTTCCAAGTTTTATTTCTCATAATTGAGTCTATTTCCTCTTGGATAGCTTCTTTCCAAAAAGCATAATCTTGAGACTTCATTGCCTCATCATATGTTTCTGGATCACATTCTAAATTATAGCAAATTGGTCCATAACTATTGATGGAATCATTTGTTCCTTCAACAAGGAACATAAAGAAGTCTTGTTCATAATTTTTATCTTTTCGGATCCTTTTACTTCTTCTAGGTTCCGAACTTGCCAAAGTATCTTTATCGGATACATTATTTTCTAGACATTTCATATTATAATGAATAATGTCTTTGGGATTTTGAATTGATGTAAATCTATTTTCTTGGAAAATTGCATCTTTTGACTCAACCACTGTATTGACAGGATATAAGTCATTTGATTTAATAACCATGAATCTATATGTTTTCTTATTTTCAACATATCCAGAAATACACATTCAATTCATTTCTCACCCAATTTCTTTCTTTTTGGTTCAGGAACTTTTACAATTGCTCTACAACCCCAAACTTTTATATAGTTTAGATTGGGTTTTCTTTTCTTCCAAATTTCATATGGGGTTACCTTGTTCCTTTTATTAGGAACTCGGTTTAATATATAACATGCAGTTAATATGGCTTCACCCCAATAACCTTTTGACAAACCATAATAGGATAGCATGACATTAACCATTTCTTTTAACACTCTATTTTTCCTTTCTGATATATTCCATTCCGTTGAGGGTTATATGGTGCAGTTGTTTGATGCACAATACCAATAGACTCAAAATAACTAGGATGATAAAACTCTCCTCCTCTATCACTTCTAAAACATTTAATGAAAGTTTCATGTTGAAGTTCTACTTGTGCTTTGAAAATTTTAAATTTTTCTAATACTTAGTGCATTAGATAAACAAAAAAAATCTACTACAATCATCGATGAAAGTAACAAAATACTTTTTACCACCAAAGGTGGGCCAACCATGTAAATCACATACATCAGAATGTATTAAATCTAACACCTTAGAACTTCTTTCAATTCTTTTAAAAGGTTGTCTTGTTATTTTAGTTAACATGTAAGTAGTACATGAATTTAAATTTTTACTAAAAGTAGGAATTAATTTTTATTTTATCATATCATCCAATTTCCTAAAATTAACATGTCCTAATCACACTTGAACATATTCTCACAAAAATATATGTTTCCTACAAACATACCCATTTGGAGAGAATAAATTTATCTTCCTCAAATACAGATTTGAAACCATGCTAATTGAGTAAAGGTACAAAAATCAAGTTCTTTTTAACTTCAGGAACATAAAATACATCTTTAAGAGTGAGTGTGTTAAGTGAATTCAATTTCAACTATTCCTTTTCCTTTGACTTGAATAGTTTATGCATTTCCCATGTACAAAACACTTCCATCTTCTTTATCGATGGTTTAGAATAGTTCTTTGTTTTTGCACACATGGCGGGTAGCACCAGAGTCTACCCACCAAGAATCAACATCTTCTATCATGTTGAGTTCAGAAATGACCGCAACAAGATTATCTTTTGCTTCACTTTAATTCTTTTTCACGTTCTTCTTTTTCAAGAACTTGCACTCATTTTTAAAGTGTCTTGGTTTCCCACAATGGAAACAAATTCCATTACTTTTCTTTCTTTTGTTGTCATTACCATTGTGACGATCATGAGACTTATCAAAGTCTCGATTTCTTTTCTTGGAAATTTTGTTTGAATTTCCTTCCTCCATCACATGTACCTTTTCATGAGCATTTTGGATTTTAGTATCATCTTGTTTTCAATACTCTTCTTCTAAACGAAGGTGATTACCCAATTGCTCAAGAGATATGTCCTCTTTCTTAAGCTTCATGGTTCTTTTGAAATCTTTCCATGAAGAAGGGAGTTTATCTATTATGAATGATACAATGATGATTCCATCCATATGTATGTTATGCTGTTTGTAGTTATTGAGAACGCTTTCAATTTCATGCATTTGTTCCATAACAGATCTATTGTCTACCATTTTATAATTATTAAAATGAGAAATAAGAAACTTCTTACTTGTTGCGTCCTCGTGCATGTACCTTGATTCCAATTTCACCCATAGTTCCTTTGTAGAATGACTAGTTTGATAAATATCGAACAAGGAGTCGGACATCCCATTGAGTATATGACCCATGCATATATAGTCATCATTGTCCCATTTATGTCTCTCTCTTGTTTATGCAATTGTTTCTCCTTCCAACTCTAACGACCTTGTGGTGTTAAGAACATATATCACCTTTAAAGTTTTAAGAAGAAATTTCATCTTCTTTTCCCACCGAATAAAGTTGCCTCCATCAAATTTTTCCAATTTCAGAAAATCAGAAGTCATTTCTTTGAGTAATGTAGCTATTAATACAAAATCGAACCTAAAGATTGTTGGAAATCTTGTCTTGTTGGGGAAGATGCTACACTACTTGGATAAAGAAGATGTTGATGGATATGCACGTCGAAACTTTCAAAGTGTGTGTTAACACACTAACCTTTAGGTTCGATTCGCCCCCACCAATCTAAGTATATTGGATGCAAATGGGATGAAGAGCGAATCCCTTAGAAAACTTTGGAAACCTTGATATGATTTGCACAAGCACAACAAGCATATCTCTCAATAGTATTTTACAAATTTATGTTTTCTACACTTCTCTCATGCATTAGAGAAATGAAGAATGGTTTCAAGACTTGATGATTTTCGTATTCTGATAATGGCTTGGGGGGGTCTCTGTTTATAGAGAAACTTATACCACTTGGTAGAATAAAGCATCTTTGGATTTTACACTGGTTTATCCGAATAGGTATATATTTTAACATTTCAATATTGAAATGAAAGTTACATAGCCCAACCGGTAGGCATGTTGCTTGGCAACCAATGCACCCTTGTTCGAATATCAGTTGATGCACTCTTTCATTTTTAATTTATACTCATTAAATAACGTATATATAAAATAGTTGCTGAAGACTTGGCTATGTAGTCTAATGGCATGGCTATGTAGTCTAATGGCAATTTGCTTTCTTTCCTTTCTGAGTTCAAATCAAAGAACCCAAAACCAATTATAATTCTTATATTCTATATCATTTTGGAAATATCATGAAAAATTAATATTGTATGTACTATATACAATGTTAAAAATAAAAGTTCTATAAATTTCCTAAAATGATACTTTAGAATAAACTACTATGATGCATTTCTTTTCGATTTAATTGCTTACCATAGAGTTATGAGTAGTACAAATTATTGGCTAAAATTGATGGGCTTCCTCTTTAGGAGGGGAGAATTAGGAAAACAGCAATAAATTAGTAAATCTAATAAATGAAGTACAGGAAGAATGGAAAGTAAATAGTGAATGGAGCAAAGAGAAAATTTCTCCTTTTAACTTTGGTCACTTATTCTTATGAGAAGGTGGCTATAAAAACTATGCACTTTCGCATTTCATATTCATCCCAAAACAAGAAACCAAACTTAAAAGAAACGAGAATTTAGCCACCAATTTATTTTGGTACTAATGTTATTACTTTTATTGTAATCCCATTAATTTATATGAAGATGTTTTTTATTCTCATTGTGATTAAATAAAGAGTAGGAAAAGTCTTGATCCTGAATTAATTTAATTACCTATTTGTCTTATATAATTTCTTCTTATTTTAGAAGTGTGGCTTTATTTCTTTATGTCATTATCCCAAAACGTGCATTCACAATGTTACAAACTACAACCACAAAAGAAAGTGGAATCAAAATGAGAGTGAGAGATCGTTGTAAAGGTGAACATGACAAAGATACTAAAACATTATCTACGATTGTATTTAAACTCATTGAACATCAATTCAATTCAAAATGAACCAAAAAATAATAATTACCATTCCATTAGAAGAAAAATATCTTGAGACTTGTTCTTCATAAATAATGAGAAGCATTGAGGTGTAGCTACCAAAGGAAAAGGAAGAAAACATTAAAGATCCTATTTGGTTAGAAGGAATGGAATAAAATATTCCTTTTGTTCTAAGAGGTGATCGACATGGCAAGTCGATTAACAAAAAAGTTGTAAATAATAATAATCAGAATTTTTAATATTTATTAATCTCAATGTTTTTTATACCATTATTACATCAATTATTTATATTATTTTTGTTTAAGAAGTATACAAAAATTAGCATATGAATAATAATATAAAAATTTATTGCAATGACAAAACATAAACCAATGTTGTGAAAATCATATTGTAACACTCAGTTCAACTAGAAAACTGACATTCATACCAGTATAATACAATAATTATATCGATTATATAATCATACTGGTCAAAACAAGTTAAAACTTGTCGTTTTTCAATTGAACTGTGGTGATTATACTAGTCAATTTTCATGTAAAATTATTTTTTTAATGAAGGTGTCCGGATGTTGTTATGTAGGATGAAACACACAACTTATAATATCATTGTTTATACTCATAAAATATGGTCTACAACCAAGTCTCACGTTTTATTTTAATAAATGATGTAAATAAAAGTACTTGTTGACATCTTTATTAATGTTTCAACATTAATAATAGTATAATATATGTGGTTATCTAATTTCACCAACATACAATTTAATGAATCATCAGTTAAACATCATACCACCATTATCCTGTCAAGTTTGATGACATGTACAATATTAATACCGGTAAAATGGACACTATGCTCCCACCTAATTTTATTGTCTAGAGATCAAACATTAGTCCCACATTGTGGTAATTTATAGTTAAACGCATTGTGGTTGTTCATCGTTGTTATTACAAACTAGTAGGATATATGTACATTCGTGTGAGTGATAATATATTTTGCATGAATTTATTTAAAGAATGAAATAACTACGTATAACTGATAATAACTTAACACTAGTCTAGGTAAATATAATCTCACATTTTAGTGACATCCGATCTTGTAGCCGTATATAAACATTTAGACATTTCTAAATTCCTCGATATAATTATGTACAATAAGTAAACAATAATGTTCTTGATCTAAAAGTAATAAATAGATATTGTATTATTTGTTCTTATTCTATATCAACCAGAAAGTAAACCAAAACTAATTCACGATAAAATTGAAGTAAAAAACATTAGAAAGTACCTTGTAACATGGTCTTAGTATAACAATACACATTTCAAAAATCATGACAATAATTATATAGAATAATTCAATAATTGACATCTAATTTTAACAATCTACTATCTATAGTGCAAAGTGTCGATAATAATTTAGGATGAAATATAACATCTAAAATCTTAGATTGTCCGCTCATAACATCCATAATAACATTGACATTGAATGCAAAAAATAAATAAAGAAATCAACACAATAAGAAACAATGTTACAATGAATTGTAAGGTCGGTTAGACATGCTAAATGCTATAACTATTTCACTAAAAATAGAAACTAAATTACTTATTATGTTTATATGAATATAAGGTGAATTCATAAAGAGAATGAGGTAGAAGTGCAAGAGATAAGGTAATATTAAATAATAATATCTATAATAGAAAGTTCACCTATATGTATTAAGAGTAGATGCACGACAATGTCAAGGTCTTTGTTGCAGATGTGATATATAAAATAAAGCATCACATTAAGAATGAGACAAAGTTAGTGTAAACTTTTGGAAGAAGATAATAGGAAAGAGGTATAGATTGTTACAAAAAATGTAGAAGCTAAGTTCTTTGAGGAGAGATGATGTTGGATTTAGTAAACCTAAGTTGGTGTCTTTGAGTGGAATTAGTAAGAAGGAGAACATTCAGTTCTACCTTTGAAAGTAACATGCCTTGATGTCGTAACTTTTTCAATATTTATATTATCTTAGGTTCTATTTTTTTGTTCATTCTATGAAAAATGTGCAGAGAAATTAAAAGATATGAATGGAGTTTTTATAACATTGAATCACCTTTGTTTTGTTTACTTGATCATTATATATGAAAGTTTATTCAGACAAAACATTACTAATCAAGATTCAAAATTTATTGTTATTTATAAAAATTGTAATTACAAATTTTGAAAAAGTAAAGATGAATGAAAGTTCATTAATTCGGTCATTGGGTGGTGTTGTCAAATAATGATATTTTACCTGCAACAAACAAATTAAATTGTTAACTACAATAATGAAGAATTAAAATAAAATTTATAGTGCAAGGATAAGTGTACATAAATAAAACTTTTAGTTCAGTTAGTGTGTAATATAATATTAGCGAAGAAACAATATAAAAATTATAATTTAAGTTGATCAGCAACATTATCTATAAATTATACCATAATATTTTTAACATCCAAAAACGAGTAAATTATAGTAAGTAGTGTGATAATAATAAATAATGAAAATAATATTAATAGTGAAAGCAAAAAATATAAAGAAATCAACACAATAAACAATGAGACGGTGAACTGTAAGGCCAACGAGAACTAGAAACATAGGGTGGGTAATTACTTATAAAAATTGTAAATAAGTTAGAAAATGTTGTACTACACTCAGGTTAAAAAAGAAAACTACTACAACCTTTTCCTTTCTTGATTCTAGCATGTGTTATGAGAATGATGATAGGTTTATCAATTGGTTGAGTGTTGTAGTAGTTGATAAATTTCATGGCATATGACTACCAAATAGTAAATGAAATGAAATCACCGCTGATCATAAATAGGAAACAAAAATAACTATTTTAATCTCGGTTTCAAAGAAAACATTAATTAAAGGAGAAAGCTTTATAAAAAATATTTAGACTAAAGTTAACTTTCTTTAATTTTGTTTGTGTTCGGACGAAGATAAACTTGTATTCAATAACTCCAATGATCTCTTCCTCTGAGAAGAAATCAATTTTAAGCTATAATCATAATAGACAACAAAATTTAAGTAAATATAGATTAATATATAATGATTTTGACCTAACCTATTAAAAAATCAGTGTGAATGTTGTCATCTAAAATGTCTCCAAAATGTTTGAAATCATATTCAAAATCAGGGATATTAGGAAAGTCTCTTTGTTTTACAGTTGTACCAGGAGTGAACTACATACAGTAAAGGTGATCAAATGCTTTCAATTTTAGGTAATTGTGTATGACATTGAAATTGTGCATCACATATGTGATACTCCACTAAGGCTTTGTTTGGTTTAACGGAAGAAAATGGGTAGAGAGAAAGATGTGAAAAAGATAATGTGAAGAAAGAAAGAAGTGAGAAATAGATGAAATTTTTGTATTGTTTAGTAGGAGAGAAAGAAGAAAGAAAAACATGAGAAATGTATGATTTATTCTCTCTCTTCCTTCTTCTCTCACTTTCTTCTCACAAATGAAGAGAAAGAATTTATGTGAGACTCACTTACTTTTTATTATCTCCCTTCTTTTTCTCCTCTCAACCAAAGGAGAGAAAAATCTATTTTCTCTTTAACTTCTCTCTCCTTCATTTCTCTCTTCTCTAACTCTCTTCTACCAAACAAATGCTAAATGTTCTCTCCATTCATTAAATTCATAATTTCTAACAAAAACTTGTATCTTGTCCCCCTACATTCATGGAAAAAATTAACAATTTATTAAAAACCAAAAACAAATTAAAATTATATAACTTAAAATAGGATAAATTATTACATCGGAATCCATTAAGATCATTTCCAAGTTTCATGGTTTGAGTGATAATTGGACATACCATATATCAATGATCCTAACTACAATTTTCCGATGGTGTTCGTAGTTGTTCAAATCCTTTATCATACCATAAGGGCATAATATTGCCTTCTTTATGCGCAAACTCATTTTTGTAATATCAATTGGAAGAAAATCTGATCAACAATATTTTATTGTATTTATAACATATTATGACTAAAATGTCCCCAACTAAATAAAGAGAGTCACATAAAGAATCTAGTAAATGATACGAGATTCATTTACTCCGAAACTAAGTTTTTTAAACTTGCTCCACATATTAGTTATAAATTCTAAGAAATCTAATGGTTTAAATTTATTCACTAAATCAAACCATTTGATTTCCTTATAATTGATGATTATAATGTGCAATAAGTTTTAAAAACTTACTCTTGAAGTAAGTGGATACTCTCTCATAGTAAAATAATATACACAACTTTTTTTTTATTTTTAAAACAAAAATATTATTATGCAAAGACAATTTTATCCTTGAAAAATGCCATATGTCAAATGGATAAACCTATTTTGGACATTACACTTATATGTATATATAGATCTTTCTATTAATCATTATGAAAACCAAAATTGATCTTTTAGAATGTTAATCAAACCAAAATGTTATATACGTTTGACAGAGATAATAATAAATACTAACCAAATAAAAAACTTTCCACAACATCAACACAAATATGCTGAAAATATAACAAAACCAGCATGAAGTTTACTAGAACTTTCATATTTAATAGAAGAAATTACATGATCCACCAAAGAAACTATGTCCTACTAATTTCTTCCCAAAATTGACCTATATATTGAGTCAAAAAGGCTAATTGCCCATATTAGTATGCTAACACTAGCAATAAAAGAAGCACCATTTGATACCCCACTAGCCACTACCTTCAATAAGAAAGATACTAGGAATCCAATAAAACAAATTTGATTATGATAAGGTCCCCACTCCAAGGCATAATAACAAGGATACAAATATTGGACAAGTCTAAAAAGGTTCTTTAAGAAAAAGCTTAACGACATGCACAATCACAAACTAATATTGGACCTAAAATGGACATTCGGATTCACCAACATATGACCTCACAAATCATATCTTAATATTCAAATAGAACAAGGGATTCACAATTACTATAATAAACTAAACACTATGATTGAGATGTAAAGGCAGTGCTTTGAAAAAAGTCCTCCAAACTTGAGCAAGACAAAGATATTAATAAGTTAACCATGTTCAAATCTAAAATTCTAAGTTAATAAGATTGAAAATAAAAGGACCCATTTGAGTAGAAGAGGATATAAAAAGCTACATTGATTTACACATTTAAAAACAAAGGGATAGGATATTCCTTCAACCTTCACATCAATACTAAACATCTCCCTCAAGTTAACAAAAAATACTAAAAATAAAAATTAAACTACCTAGAATAGTATCTTCATTTAACCACATATTATATATCCTTAAAAATTAGAACTCTCTTGGGTCAACAAAAATAGAAAAACAAGGTGGAGATTTAGTCCAATCACCAACCGAACCATCACTATAATCTTCACCAAGCCTCTTGATACACCACAAATCTTCCTCACAAGACAACATTTTCCAATGTGGCACTCCAAACCGAAGTGGTTCAAGGCTAGAAACTTCAGTAGCAACAACACTACAACCACTCTCTTTAGCCAAATTATGAGCAAACCCACACAAAGCTCGAACCATTTGAACCGAATCCGGTCCATCGCCACCAAGCCCATACATAAAATGCAAACCAAACGGTTTAAAAAAGTTCGGAACCGAAGGTAATTTAAGCCAAGGCATAGTCCGGTCCAAGACACGAGTCAACTTTGAAAACATTCTCTTAACAATAGAAACACCACGAACCACAAGCGTAAACACATCCTTACAATTCCAAACACTAACCACAGCCCAAGACTCTGGTGGGTTTAATAAAAACCGGTCTGAACCGGGCCACGTGTCAAATTCATATGAACCACGAGGAACAGCAACAAAGGTACCAAGACTAAGATTGTTTTTAAGGACAGAGTCAATGTCACGAGGAAAAAACTCAGTGGTTGAGAAACGGTTTCGATAGAGTAATTCGGCGTCGTTTTGATTGAGTTTAATTATAGTGTATTTGTTTGATAAAGTTTTTACTTTATGACCAAAAACGGGGTTCACGAGAATTGAAGGAGTTCTGAACTTTGAATAGCCACATTTTTGTGTGAAAAGATTAACGGATGCAACGTTATCATTTTCAGTTGCTATGTATGAATACTCAGCACCATTGTCCTTGAACCATTGCTCCATTGTTTGAACCAACTTCAACCCAATTCTAATTCTCCTGCACAATGATAATAATACCAATAAATAACAAATGCACGAAGCTCTCACCTAAAACAACTTTACGGTTACGCCGAGAACGGACCAAAATAAATAAGTTGATTAATAAACTTATAAGAATGAGTATTATATATACCTGTGAGATGGTGAAACACGAAGGCCTAGTATGTATGCAACTTTAGTGTAAATAGGGACATGTTTGGTTGGATCAGTATCATTGTTGTTTTTTCTGTTGAGTTGTTTTTTGCCACAAGTAACGGTTTTGATGCAACCTCTTATCATTCCTACAATCTCTTCATCTATCTCTGCCACCTAATAATATAGATGAATGAATCGTTACTTTATGATTTGTTTATATTAAGATTGAATAGAAAAAAGGGTAGAAAAGAAAGAAAAGACATTTGAATAGAATAAAATACCAGCATGTTGAAAGTGGGTGAGTTTCTAATCCTGCAAATAGGATCACCATGGAGATCAGTGAAGAGAGAAATTTTACCACTTGGTCCAACTTCACATATTCTTTCAACACCTTCAACTTTCTCTCTGTCTTTATTAGGGTTAAACTCTCTTACAACAACAGAAACTTTTGGAGCTAACTCTTCAACCATATCTATCAATAAAGTCACAGTCTTGGGCAGAAAACAAGAGACTTCAGAGTTCAGAAAAGTCACAGAAAAAAAAGGACTAGTGAGAGTGTGAATGAATGAAAGAAAATGAAGGGTGGGTTTGGCTTTATATAGAGGAAGGGTTTAAGGGTAGGTAAGTTATTAGATTTTTTATATAGAAAAAGCTAGAGATGATGATTTTGACAGAAAAAATTTCAGCTTTTTTTTTGAGATTGTGTTGATGATTAACGTGTGCTAGAAACTATAAAGAGCATGGAACCTAAAACTTTTTAGTAGGCTTCCAAATTTGAGAAAATAAAAAATTATTAGATTGAGTGTTTCATTTACTCTCTTGCACAAATTATGGAAAAAAGAAAAAAAAAACATTAAATATGAGAGAAAAAATATGAAGAAGATAGGAAGGAAAAGAAAGAAACCTATGAGTTCATCATCATCTCAATCACTATGTTACAAATCCAAATCCTCTATATGGGGCTTTTAAATACTTGTGATCTTGAAAGCTTTTTCTTTAGCCGTTTTTTTTAATATTTTTTCTCTCTCCATTCAGATTCCATCATGTATTTAATTCCCCTTATTTAAAATTTTATATTAATTAAGAATTTAGAACATGTCTTTATCTATTCTACTTTTTAATAGGTAAAATACTAATAATGGTGGAAATAAATTAGTATAAAAAACAATGAATGATGGGGAAAAAATTGTGGCAAAGGAAAGAGGAAATGGCGGCTATGGCTGCGTAGTATAGTGGAGATGTTTTGTTTTGTTCTTAAAGTTAGATTTAGTAATCATTTAATTTTTATATGGAAAGAGGTGTTGCCATCATGACCCTATTCATAATCATTGCCTTTCTACAATCTCTTCCCCTTCCTTCTTAGGCCCAATATAAATGTCTTATAACACTATAATCATGTGAGATAGGATCTTCTATGCATGCACATTTCATGTGAGAAAAAGGTAAGGGGAAAGACCATCATCCCATTTTCCATTTTATTTTCTTCTTTTTGCAAATTTGTGCAGTAGTAATTGGGTGTTTCATGTGTATTTCTGATGTATATCCGGTATAAGCTTTTTTACATTGTGAATTTGAGGGTGGAAATAAGTTAAATTTTGCCTTATCAGACCAAATATATTAGAGTCTGAGTCTAACATGTTAATCTGTTTAAAAAAATTTAAAGTCTAAGTCTAACATGTTTAAAAGCATGGTCTGACTGTTAGTATATTTAAAGACATGTTAATGTAAAGGTAAGGAACTCAACTCATTATGTATAAACTATGAAAAATTATTATAACTAAAACAATTAGTGTAAACAAATTTACATTTTTATCACAATTATTTCCATAATCTTTCAATGGTGCCCGTAAAGTTAGACGATACAAAACAATGCATTTTAATATTATAGTAAAATGTGATAATATTGTAATGTTTAACATGGTTAACAATTTAATTGTAAAATATGATATTGTTGTCCAAAAGATAATACTAAATTGCTAAATAACATCCAAATAACATTTAAACAATACTAAATTTGTTGCAATGTTGTCTAAATGATATACCATCAAAAAGTTATAAATATATAATAACATTACATAGGTCGGTCTGTTAGGCTTGATAGGTTTTTTAAAATATTTGAACCTGACTTATTTAGGTTAAATAGGTTATTAGAGAAGTCTAAGTCTGATCTGTTTACTAAAAAGGTCTAATTTGGTTTGCCGTATTATAGGTTAGGTACTATACTCCTGATAGGCGGTCTGGTCTATTTCCACACTTAATTGTAACCACATTATTTATTATTAACTTCTAAACAATAATAATATAAATAAATTATGGATAATATATTAACTTTATAACAAAATTTCACTAACAATACTTATATAATTAAGAAGAGGAACTAATCTAATTAATTATGTTAATATTCCACAAATGTAATTGTGTTTGTATATGGTAGTTAACCAAGTTTCAATAAGAGATAAGGATAAGTAGTCCTAAATCATATTTTTAATCATTTATCGTATCAATAAAAATATATCATGTAAATTAAAAAATTAAACATTTAAAATAATGACATGGTTTAGGACATGACATAGTTTGGGATAACAAATTTTTTGTTCCTCAACAAATGCATCATGATTTTGATAAATATAATGCAACTATAATCAAAATTTAAAATAACGGTTATGTGAAGAAGAGTATTTTCCTTTGATCTTGATTAGATTTTGAAAAAAGAGGTCAACGCCAACAAAAATAAGAAAAATGTTAAAAGCTTTAATGCATATGGAAAGTCGCATACAAAGTTAGATAAGGTTTTATTTACTTTTTAGTATAGGTCTAACCTTTACAAAGTCAATCTTTAATTTTTATGAGACATAATCTTAGAAATATGTTATCAATAACATTTTCATAAAGTTTTAAAATGATGAAAATGAGTTACAATGTTCTAAAAATGATTTTTAGAAAACTAAATAATAATTTTTTGAAACAAAGTAAGAGGTTATTTGTCAGAAAAATGGACCACTAATCGATTAATATAAGTGAGTAGTCAATTACTCTATGGACAATAGAGGTCGAGTATTCAACTAGCACGACACAATAGCTGATTATTATGTGTTGTTATTGCAATTTCGATTTTTTTGGTCGGTAAAAGAAGATTGTATTAGATGGAGTAGAATATACAAGAAAAAAACTAAGAAAAGATAAAATTACAAAGTTACTCTTAAACAGTCAAGAGGTTTAGCTAGCCAATCTGAGTATAAAGTAAAATTCTTCCCCAATATGTGTTTTATCCAAAGCCAAGCATTCACATTTGCAGTGTCTAAGATGTAATTTGTGAATGGTCTAAACTTGCTAGAAATGACCTCATTTCGGTGCCTCCAAATTTCCCAAACAGTTGCAAGCCAAATGATGCTCCAAGCTTTCCTCCCTTTTTTTATCTAGGACCATGCTCGAATGATTTGAATAATGATGTATAGGGCTTTGAGGCAAAATGACAAAAATATTCAACCAATTATATAACAATTGCCAAACAAAATAGATGGCTTTGCAAGAAGAGAATGGGTGAGTAGAAGATTCTGGTTCGTTATTACAGAATGAGCAAAGAAGCCCACCACTGTCACGAAAAGAAATATCCCTCCGAGAAAGAGCAACCTTTGAGGGAATTCTGTCCTGAAATAATATCCAAACAAAAGTGATTACCTTCACAGGTGCCCGAGTTGTGCAAGTAGTTGTAGTAAGCAGTTTATAAGCAGATCTGACGGAGTAAAGTTTGGAAGAATCATGTCTCCATTCCCAAGAGTCTAAGGTACAGAGAAGAAGTCTCGCATTCTTAAGTTCATCCAATAAAGCAGTTGAAAGATCTAGTTCCTAAGTAAATAGATGACGCCTCCATGGTAAATTTCATTCCCACTGATCCCTATCCAGTTTCGAATTTAAAACATATTTTAAAGGGCAAATATATTAATTTACCTTTAATGCATATAATTCACCATCTCTCGAACAGTAATATCATTCTTCATATGAATAAAATTAAGCAAACAAACTCCAATAAATTATTAAGAAATTGTCTTTAGACCAATGTTTTAAAAATCGTGCCGTACCGGCCGGTTCAACCGAAAAACCGGTGAATCGGACCCCTAACCGGTACGGTACGTATGTTATACCGTATATGCAATAGAACCGGTCAAAACCGGTCGGTTTGTACATTAATTTTTTTTTTTTTAAATTTAAAATTTTCAATTCTTCAACTTCAATGATTGATACTTGGGTCATTTATTTGTATTTTGCGTTTGTTAAGTGATAATTTTGGATAAATATATGTTTTGTACTTTAGACTTTGATTTTATTAAAGACTTAATGTTGTTTGTTTGTGTGAATTTGAAGTAAATTATGAATATGGATTATAAATATGAATATCTACTTATTTGAAATTTTTTGTTATAGGTTTACATATATATATATATAAGCAAGTATGTCCGGTTTAACCGGCATGCGATTTAATTACTGAACCACTGGTTGAACCACTGTACCACTATACCAGTACCCTAACCGGTTTGATAACCGGTACGGTTTTAATAACATTGCTTTAGACATTGAACTAATCTTAGGAAAACAACTTTGGATAATTTTGAGAAAAACAATGCAAGTAGAGTTGGTGGGTCAACCTTAGGAATTTAAACTCAGGCAGATCAGGATCATAGGTACCAATCTTGAAGGCATCTCTAACAACTTTCCCACAATTTCCAAATACAATTTGTGCAAACAATAAGGTGAACTAAATGTTACCTAGGTTTTACTACTTTTTCTACCATATGTATGAAAAATATTTCATTGATAGATATAAAATCTATTTATATGATTTTGTCTTAAAAGGTATTAGTTTTTTTAAGATTGACTATGTCAATAATGTTACACCTTGATTAACCAAAAACATTTTATTTTGGATATTTAAATAAATGAAATAATATTAGAATAGATTTTCTAATTAATAATGAAAGCGATGCTTTTTTTGTTATTTAGATTCTAGGCACTATTATTTTCCACGTGAGGAAATTCTGTTCTCTCTGGAATATTTATAGTGAGATTAACTTTTATAGTGAGGTTAACATTTATAGTATACTTGAACTCGAATTTTTCTTGAAATGTGGTAATTTAATGTTGTTTAATTGAGAAAAAAGGTTATTACAAAATGCTTTCTTATCTCTGATAAGAAATCATTCGGTAAGATAGGTAAATTCATTATATTATAGAAGAATAGAAAATAAAAAAGACAAATTCAACTCAAGGTCTTCTTTCTATACATATTTACTGATTAATTTATGAGTATTAATTAACAATATTTAAAAGAACCTTTGTAACAAAATTCACTTTTAAAGTGTTATGTGATATGTATTACTTTTTTGTATAATGGGTGAAGATTTATATATACTAGCGTGTAGATCAGCATTGTCGTGTCTGTTAACTCGCTTTCCTATTGTTTGCAACATATGCTTTACATGCAATAAATGAATTGTGTTAGTTATATATTATATTATAATTGCAGTTGAATATATTATAATTTGCATTGAATTATATGATTTTTTTTTTATAGAAATTAAAATGTAGTGAGGATAAAATAAGGAATCATAATTATAGCATGATGGTTATTTATTTTGGGTTTTGGCTTTATTAATAGTATAGATATACACACATGAATATACAATGGCTGAGTCGAGTGTGCATATATAAAAGAGAAATAATACAAAATGATAGATATGATATTAACTATATATAAATCTTTATGTTGAATTTATAAAATTATGATTATATAAAATTACAATCATGTTATTTCATTTGTATGTACTAATATATTTTGGATCATCGTAACTAGCATTCCATATCATTGTCTTTATACATTACTCATTTTAAATTAAAAGATATTCATATTATAAATATAATCTACAATTTTTTAAAATGTATATCTTAGATTCAATTTTAAATACTTTATCTTAAATCTATTTTTTTTACTTTAATTGCATATATATTATTTATAACTCTAATAATTTTCAAAAATGTTTTTTATAATTTATTACGAGTTAGAATCCTCTCAATTAATGGAGAGAATGATGCTTCAAAAAGTAAAGGAAAATGCAATATTCAATTACATATATGTCTATTTGATTAAATAAAATTACACTTTTATCATTAAAAACAAATAGAAAAATTTCTTCATCAAAGGATCATAATTTTCTGTAACATCCTATCAAATTGAAGTTTGACATCTTACGGTGACAATGATTAGAAAACAGGCTATTAAATTCAAATTTCTAAGTTATCTAACTTTGCAATACAAAATTAATCATTGTTGCCCAAACAATTTATTAAATGCATATTTGAAATTTCATAGAAATAATCATATCCATTTTATAATCATGTTAGTTATTGTCAAGGGGCAAAATAAAAATCCCAAAGGCAGATTTTTACAAGATTTTCCTTATATATATAGAATGATGTATATATAAGTGTATGTTGATCTAGTGGTATACTTGTTAAATTCAAAAATGATCAAAATATCAAAAATTCAATTTCTATAAACGACATTTATGTGGGTATCTTTACCTAAAAGTAAAGGATAGATTGGTAGTACCAAAAAAAACTTCATACTTTTGCCATCATGTTTTATTTAAATACTTTATGCTATCTCTGTCAGGATAAAAATTGAAAACGGTCGAGGAAAACTTAATTATTTTCTGCAATTTTGACAGTGATTGTCTTGTAACATTGGTTGCTGATTTTCTATTCATAAAAGACATATTGTTTGATTCCCTTGTCCAATCCTTTACTGCTCACACTGCAATTATAAACATGAAAAATACAGAGTTTGTTCCCATTTCAAATATACCACGATAACAATTAATACAGTTATATATACAGGAATGGATCCACATACTCCACATCGTAATCATCTATTGTTAGAAAATTTAATGGTTTGAATTAGTGAGTACATCTACACAATTGAATTTTTTAAGAATGAATGACTAAGATGTGGAGTAGGTTTTTTCCACCTACTCTTGGAGTAGGTGGATCATCTTCCATATATATGGGATATGATCCGCTTACTCCAAGAGTAAGTTTTTTAAACTTACTCCACATCTTAGCCATCAATTCTAGGGAAAGCTAATGGTTTAAATTAATGAATAGATCTAAACTATTAGATTTCCATAGAATTAATTGATAAGATGTGAAGTAAGTTTAAAAAACTTACTATTGGAGTAAATAAATCTTATATATATATATATATATATATATATAGAGGAATACATAAGTATGGAAGGGAAACACATCTATTATCTCACAAAATGTGATATTTTATGTGTCATCATTTATGATTGATCAGAAAAATAATTAATAATTAAGCTTTTGACTTAAATATATTTTTTCAATCATTCACAACTTATGACATATGAAGTGACACACTTTATTATACAAGACATCTATTCTCCCATGGAAGAAATCGTAGGTTACACAAAGAGGAACACATCTTTTGTTCCATAATGTGTGACACTCTATATGCCATGAACTATAATTGATTAGAAAAATACTTAATAATTAAACTTTTAACTTGAATTGTAGAAATATTTTGTAATATATAATTACTTCATAATGTAACTCTTATCGATAATGATAATAACTAAAGCATATGATTATTGTAACCTTAAGAAAATCAAAATTGGAGAATAAAGCTTTCATTCTTATTTACTCATTTAAATATTCTATATTATTTTATAATTTATTACATTCCTTAGTAAATTAAAGATAATTTCTACTATTTTTTACAATAAAAAACATTATTCTTACTCTTTTTTAGGTCTCACAATCAATCTAACAATGTATTCCATAAAAGATTTCTCTTCTAATTTTTTCATTTGGGATCCACATTTTTTATAAGAATATACGAAGAGTATTCTTGTGGACAAAAATATTCTTAATCAATAAGAATCTCATAACCCTAAATAAAGGAAAATATTCTTATTTCAATCAGAACACCTAAGAATAAACCATTGGAGTGATGATCAAGCTTCTTTACCTTACACGGATATGGAGCAATTATTTAAAAATAAATAAAGTATAGTAACATTAGATGAGTTTTAGTAAAATTATATAAATTACTCTTTCATTTTTACACCTATGAAAAAATCTTTAATTTATAAACATGCATTACACTTATCACCACTGCATGATAAACAAGTGTGATTTTTTAAACAAAAAAATTGATAAATGTAATTAAGTTAAACAAAATATGGTATATTGTGGAAATAAATCAAATATTATGAGTCAATACACTTTCATTATTTTTGTTCGTTATAATATAGTATAAAAGTGATTTAAATAATATTTCATTAAACAACAAATGTATTTTCAACGAAACAAAAATATTGAAAAATATTGACTCTTATATTATTTGGATTTATCTCGACAACATATCATATTTTGTTCAACTTAAATACACTTATCATCATTTTTTATTTAAAAGTAACACTTATTTATCATGGATGGGTCGTTAGAGTAATGTATGTATATAAATTAGGGGTTTTTTGTAAGTTTAAAAAATGCAGGATGATTTGTGTAATTTCATTAAAACTCACGGGGTGTCAATGTAATTTACTCTTTAAAAAATGATAATTTATTAAATAATGATGAAATTTATAATAACAAATAATAAAGAATAAAATATTTCTTCATACTAAGATATAACTTACCTCCTTAAATTCACTTATGTTTGATATGTGTTTTATCTTTTATTTTTATGATATATTTTAAAATGAAAATTTCTATAAGGAAGATAAATAAGACACATGTCACACAATAAGTAGATTTAAATAAGTTATCTTTTTGTATGATGAGATTTTTTATTATCTAAACGATAATCAAACATGTTAAATTAGATATATCGAACAACATATATTCTATCATAAATTATATTTATTGACAAAATATTGATATCTAATTTTTTAATATTGTACTAATAACAAATAATGAAAAATTAAACTGATTCAATTCAAAACCTCATGTAATTATAATTAATTATCAATGTTTTTTTTCTCTTTTGATGCATTTTCCTTACTATACAATAATGGTTTTCGGTTAGCAACAACAACCCTAATGATTATGGATTCAGATTTCAGTGAGAGTTTAGTTTGCTAGATTTTTTTATCATCATCAAAGAGAGTTTAATGCTACAATCAATGTTTTACAGAAAATGTATTAGTGTCAAACAGCTCTATATATTACTGTGCGTAAAAAAGCAAAGTTCCATTTATGTTTTAATAATAACCAGAAACTATAATTTTTTCCACAAACATATATAAAAAGTATATGATCAAGTACTTAAATAAAGTTAAACATGTAAAGTAGCTAAATTATTTAGGAGATAATTCCATAGAGGTATTTCAATTTTCAAGATTCAACTTTTCTTTCGAATAATTGGTGGTCAACACAGAGTCACATAAGCATATTACCCATATATACCCTCCCATTGCATACTTGGGAGTAGAATAAAGTGGATATTTTTTAAAATGACAATATTAGATTCCTCCTCATTGTTAATAATTAAAATTTGAGTTGTCATGGCTTCATTAGATTTGGAATCAAGAAAGCATTTCAAAAGATTTCCCATCATATTATGATGTTTCACCCATTTTTATGGAAGGACATATTCTTATTCACTCCATTCTTATTTGTTATGATTGATCAAAAAAATATTTAATAGAAATATTTTTCCAAAACCAATCATGGGAAGTGACAAATTTTTAGGATAACAACCGCGCTTCCATTTTTAACTGATTATTGGGAAGAATATTTTCTCAATCTATATATACTTTTTCCCTAAGATAGTTGGAATCTTGAAAATTGAGCTTTTGCATAATGATAAGGTCGATGATTAGTAATTAAGAAATCGCAGATTCAAATCTTGGACCTAGTCTTTATGCTTCTTTGCTTCTTTACCCAACTAGACAAGAGTCTCATACACTATCATTCTTTAAGGCTAGTTGGAATCTCACATGTTAAAGCAATTGTTTTAACTAAAAAATATTAGTGAATTATTGCTCATTGAACAAACTCGAATGAAATCCAAAATACCTAATTGATATGGGATGAGGATGAAATAAACTTATGAAATTGGGTTGGGATGGGGAAAGATCAATGCTAAGCGTATGATTTATCTCGAAACTTTTGGCTTTAATTCATTGTAATATTTCATTCTTATTCTTAACTATAATTAACAATAATAGGAATACAACTATAATTCGGTCCATGTGAACTATCAAATGTTAAGATGTTTAATTAGTGAATTACCATTTCTTTAATGATATTGAATTTATCATTCCCATAAAAAATAAATAAGAATGCAAATAAATATTTGGATGCATGATTTTTATCTTCTTTTGATATGACTTAATAAGTATAATATGATGATCTTCTTCAACTGAATCTTGTAATTTCTGAATGCAAATAAATATTTGGATCCATGATTTTTATCTTCTTTTGATATGACTTAATAAGTATAATATGATGATCTTCTTCAACTAAATCTTGTAATTTCTGAAGGGACCTTTGTTTTTTTCTCTAAGGATAATGTTAAATTGTTTTGTGATTTAGTATATTAGGAACCATTAATTGGTCTTGATGGAGTAATAAATAGAGTTCTTATCACCCCTATAAGTCAATATGACTGATTAAGTTTATATCAATTTCTTCTAGTTATGCGTTATCAAGATTAAACCACTTGTTTTATAACATCTTAAATAAATAGCTAATATAATTATATTTATTTATATAACAACAACAAAGTTTACCCCACTAAGTAGGGTCAACTACATGGATCGAACAACGTACGTCATAATGTTCTATCATAATCTATGTCCATTGACAAAACATTGAGCTCTAAGAATTTCTTTATTATTTCCCTTATCGTTTTTCTTGGTATTCTTCTTCCTCTAGGAATTGGATTAGCTTTCATTTGATATACTCTATTTGACACAACGGTAAGGTTGTTGTTTACTTGCTTATAGTGACAATAAATATAGTGAGGAATCTAGAACCCAAAGGCAGGGTGTGCAACATAAATTAAAAATTAAAATAATAAATATCATCATGATGAAAACATTAATGTCAAAATTACAAAATTTAAATATATTTAAACAAATAAATTACATATTTCATAATTAATTTCTATATGATTTCACATTTTGAAATCGTCGAATGAACAATTCGTTCTCAATGTTATTGAACACTTCTCGTTAAATATAAGTCATTAGACAATCATTCATTAATGCTCTCACATTTGATTATACAATCTATTTTTCACAATTTTCATAATTGAAAAACTTTCTACATTGTATTGCTAAGAAGATAAACTAATGAGTTAAGAATAAACTAATGAGTTAAAAATATGTTTTTTACTTTCAACGATTATTGATTTTTTTCAAAGAAGTAAATTCAACATTGCTATACATATCAATGATATAAGTCTCAAGTTGATTATCACACATCACCAAATTAGTTGAACATAAATAATGTGTATACAACTTTGCAAATTTAATCTTTTTTGTAATACAAAACTAGAGAAGAAATTATTTGCTAGACTCGATCAAACAAGACATGCAGAGAAACAATTGAATATTTTGTCTCCAAAAACGATAATGAAATTCCTTAAATTGCATATCCACAATTTTATAAACTAAATAAATAATTCAATATAATAAAGTTTTAAGTGGTATACATATTATTTTTTTGAATAGACCGTCCCTAATAAATATTAATAGAAGCAGATACTACCATCCCTAATAAATATAAATATGAGAGGTACAAATCTTGGAAATAGTATATCTCTTCTATGATTAAAGTTGTGTATATTTACATTCTCATACCAGAATACCTCACTAAGTGAGAGTCACGTTGTACATTGGGCCGCCCTTTAAACATAGTTACGGTACTTAGATGTCTTGATGTTAGACATATCCAATCCTAAGTCCGAATAAAAGGTAAAATTAAAGTTATGTTACGCAGTCAACTACCAATATAAAACTTTGTCGAATATCTATAATATAGATTAACTATATAATATTAAAGTATATAATACACAAATATTAATTAGAAATTATAAATTTCTAACCTAAACTAGAAATAATTTAATTATCTAATGATTTGGAGCTTGTCTTTTAAGTTATTTTCCTTACCTTTTTCAGTGTATTGTGGGTTATTCTTTTGAATAAAAATTAAATTTAAAGAACAGTTACCAGTGTTTGTGAAACCACACTGATTTCATAAAGAGGTTATTATATGTAAAAACCGGTTCGTGTCGGCTGGTTCAACCGGTATACCAGTGAATAGGTTTCAATATTGGTACGGTACAACAATTATACCGACCATACAATTATACTGGTCAAAACTGGCTAAATCAGTCAAAACCAGTCATACCGGCCGGTTTTCATTTGAACCGTACTGGTCAAACTAGTTGATTTTTATTTAAAATTAATTTTTTAATGAAAATAAAAAAATTATTGTTTTTATTGATTTTTCAATATTAATATATATTATATATGTATATAGAACTTCACCGGTATGCAGTTTAATTAGTGAACCACCGGTTAAACCGCTATACCACTATACTAGTACCCCTACCAGTTTGATGACCAATACGATATTAATAACACTGGTTATATCTATTGTTGCTCCTAATTAACCGTAGTCTCACTCATAAATAAAATTAACTAATTCGGAACACATTTTAGTTACTTAACTAGTACATTTGCATGAGTGGTAACGTGTATTCCATGAATAATTATAATTGTTAGAGATTGACATGATATCACTGAAGATTTTGGTGCTAGTTGAAATTAATTAGCATACTTTACCTACAAAGTTAGGACAGCAAGTCCTAGAATAATTTTGGAAATGTTAGTTTTATGGACATGTTTATGGGATATTGGTCCAAACACTATACATTAATTATCTTAATTTTTATTTTCTTCAAAAGTAAATTCTTAATTTATAAAGAGTATAGCAATAATTTTATTTTTTAATTTCGTGGAAGTATAAAATTATTATCGTATACGACCCATAAATAAATGGTAATATACTCGTTGATTAAGTGAGTGTCCTAAGAATACTCAAGAAGAAAAGTAAGTTAGTATTTTCAAAGTAAACTTAACCATTCTCAATATATTAAATATATCATTTTCAAATATAAAATTATCATTTTAATTTTCTTATACAATAATGTTGATGAATACTAATGGTAAAAGAAAAGAGAGACAAATTATTATATATGTTCTTATATTTAAGACTAAATTGTTATCAGATGCATGGATACAAATATTATATTATATTATTTTAACTTTTATGTACTTTCCTCCTAGATATTAGAGAAGATGATGTCTCATTACTAAGGTAATATATAATTGATATTTTGGAAGGTTTGTATTGTCCCAACTCCCAAGGAGAAGAACATGGCATCATGTTTAATTATGTGTTTCTTCCTCATGTCCAAAATAAATGAAAAACAGACAATGAAATTGGTCGGAACAAATAGCCTAGGAATGATAAATGGTAATAAAAAAAATATCAAAATTTTAGAATAAACAATAGAAAAAGGAGCACGTTGATTGTATTAAAAATCAGAAATAAGTAAGAACATCATCCCTTATTTATATATATATATATATATATATATATATATATATATAACTTTTATACAAAATGTTAACATGAATAGAAGAGCGAGGGTTCAAATACAATTTACTAACATTAATGAAATCATTGATAAATAACTTCTATACAAAATGTTAAGATGAATAGAAAATGAATAGTTCAATTTCTAACATTAATGAAATCATTGTTAAAATATTCTTACGAGAGGTTTTATTTAAAATGTGAGAAAACATTGGAAAAACGACAAATATTTTTTAGTTTTAATTATACAATATAGAATAAATAGGAAATGATTGTATAAACATGTTTTAATTTTAAAACAGATCAGTACACCCAGTCTACGAATCTATTCTAATCATCAACAAATTCCTAGAATTTTAGGAGGAATGAGAATTGTAATAATTTCTAGTTTCCGGGGTACGCTTATGCTTAGAAGTTAAAAATTGAAAGAAACTTTATTTTTGTCCAACAATTTTGGTGCACAATATAACTTGCTCATTCATAAAAAAAAGATGACTCATGTTAGCAAACCTCAATTTATGGAATCCAACTTGTATAACAAAAATTATAGGATATTTTAATAATTTCACATATTTTTCTCTCCTCTCATCCACAAACTCTTTCATTCTAACCTTAACACAATGAGAGACTAAGAGTATTCGCCGTGATTGTTCTTAACATTATTCTTAATAGAATATGAACATTCTTATTCCGTTCTCCATTGTAGCATTCTTATTTCTCGAGTTTTGTTCTTAAATAAGAATGGTTCTTGGTAAATAAGAACATTTCTTGACGAGAAGAGATGACTTTTATCTATTGTGATATATTTTATTTATTTAATGCATTTTATATATCTTTTAATTTACTATATTTTAGTTTCTATTATATTTTGAAATTATCTTTAATGTATTTTGATTAATATAATATTTTGCTTTATTTATTGGTGTCAAGTATTCCACTATAGTGATTTCTAATTTATTAATAAATAAATAATTATTCTTAATATTTGTTATATTTATTGTAAAATATAAAAGTGTGTGGTAGATTGCGGGAATCAAATAAGAATAAAAATGATGTTTGTCACTGTGAGAAAAAATAGATGTTATTATTTTATGGGGAATTGTAATAAATTATAAAATAATGTGTGAAACCAAATAAGAATGAAAATTTTATTACATTGGAGTTGGAAAATGGATTGGGGATAAACCAAAATGAATTATAGTTGGAGCTTAAGGAGATAATAAAGTTGAAGAGAAGATGGATTATCAGCCTCTTATTGTGTTCAGAGTTAGAATGAAAGGTTTTGTGGATAAGAGAATATAAAAATAAATGAAAGTACTAAAATACTCTGATGTTTAAACACAATTCAATAAAAGAACAAGAGTAATTTTTATCCAACAATTTTGATATACAATGCTATTATGTTCTTTTATAAAAAAGGAGGACTTATGGTAGCAAAGCCCAAATAAATTAGATAACAAATATATGTTATACAAACGTAAGTGGTATATAATTAATTCGTTTCTTTATAAGTGTCATTTTTACTTATTTATCAAATATATACTTATCATTATTGTGAAGAGGGAAAAATAACTGTCAAGTAAAATGATGAAAAGAATCGACTAAGATATTAATTACCTGGAAAAACAAAAACAGTTTATTTAAAATGTAACAATTACCTTAATCCGTGTAAAATAACTATACTTAGAAAAATATCAAGAGTTCAATTTCTAGTTTTCTATAATGTATATAAAAAGTACTTTTAAAAAAATTAATTTCTGGCAGAAAACTTGGTAAAGAAGCTACCCATCCATCACTACCTGTCACGAAGCACAACAAACACTGTAGGCTTAACTGCGACCAAGAAGCTCTGTGGTTAGGCAATGTTTGTTCTTGGCTTCTACATGGAGAAATTAGGGTCAGAGGAACAACATTAACTATGTTTGATTCAAGGATAATGTTGGACCATACTACTATGACCGGTGAGTATTCGACCACCGGGGAATTCCATTGTTACTAGGATATGAGAATAGTGGAGAGTCATAACTAGACTACATGTCTTGAACCAAAAACCTTAAGATAATGGTTTCATGAACCTTTTATACTTATCAACTCTTTTACTCATTTTCTTATATCCAATGTGAGACTTTACATTTCAATAAGCCAAACCTATTAAATAATATTACTGGCTGGCTTAACATGAATATTAATCCTACCCACCTAGGTAAAGTCAAGGGTTTAAGTAAATGACAACAAAATTAGGCAGTGTGTTTAGAATAATGTTGCAAATTGTCTAGCCCATACGAATAAACAAGAAGTATAATAGTTAATTAATGGGTTGATTCAAGACTAATTTGGACACTTTGAAAGTAGAACTTATCCATGTTAACCATGCATAATTAGAAAGAAAAATAATAAGAAAATGTGTATGAATGGTGTGGCTCGAGGAATGTTTATTGGATCTAATACTAAATTATATGTCCCATTTTCTATATAATATATAGATATCCATCTTCAGTTGTTTCTTATATAATTTTGTGCTTGGTCGGTTGATTCATTAATCAATAGTAATTATAATACCATATAATACTTAGTGAAAAAATTTATTGTCAATTGATAAAAAATTATTCATCATTCAATTGTATTACTTTTTAGAAAAATTAGTGATGAATAAATTAATATGATACACTAACAATATATAAAACTGTAATACTTCTAACTATATACATTTTTATTATTATAATAAGATCGATTATATAGGTAGAATGATGTGATTCTTTATCATCGAGACCTTCAATAAAACCTATATATGTATCTTGGTCTAAATTAACAAGTGCATGGTAAGAAGAGTATATAATATTTTAAGCCACCAAAGCAATTGTGTTCTCCAGGTCGGTGACATGTAAAGATTAAAATATTATAATGAACAATCATTCTATATTTTAGGTCCAAAGCGAAAGAAGAATACGAGTCCCGAAGTTATTAATTTTTTAACAAATTCAACGAAAGAGGATTACATTATGTCCACTCTCCAAAACAATAGAAAACTATCAAATTGGAAGCTTAAAATGAATTTGTTACATAGGAGTCTCACATCTTTTTTGACAATATATTGAAATAGAAATAGTGGAAAGAAAAATTGGAGGATTCAAACCGAGAGTGTCAACCTTTAATATAGAGTGTTGAGGTCTAAATACGAGTATGCCATTATCGGCTATCCTAAGGAAGGGGCTTTAAATTGACAACATATATATATTCACTTTGGATAAGAGACATCTACAACCTAGTTACGAGAGGATGAAGACCATACAATGGTTCTGGAATGATGCACTGAACAAAGTTAGGGAGAGAAAAATACCAGATTTTGAAAAGACGACTAGATAGAGTCTAGATACCTAATGACGAATTACAACAGATTATTCAAATTAAGTTACTGTCGAGATGCACTCATAAGCAAATGGTCGAAGGAGAAATGAGAATAAAATCTTACTTGACATAGACAACCTTTTAGATGAAAACTTGTACTAGTTGATTCTATTTTTCAAGACCTTCAAAATTGCTCAATCTAGACACATACAATAGATTATGGGTGAGTTCACGACAAATCAAACCAATATTCAGTCAAATCAGCTTACAAGCTCCACTTTAAATAAGCTCACCAAAGAGATCACACTCAAAGAAGCACTACCGATATCCTTTGGACCTCAAAGGCACCTTTGAAGGTCACTACTTTCGCATGGAGATTCTTTTAGGAGAGACTACCAACTACGAAAACCTTACTTAGAAGGGGATTTGTTCTATCACATAGAGGAGATCCATTATGCAGATTATGTAATAATCAACTGGAGCATCCTCAATACATCTTCTTTACTTTCAGGTTTACCTATTTAGTTTGATAACTAATTTACAACTGGCTAGATCTTTGCATTGTCCTATCTTCAGAACCAAAACAAAATTTTACCATTCACATGGGTATGTCACTCAACAAAAAGCATCAGAAGTTCTAGAGTATTATATGGTTAGCAACAATTTAGTCTATCTAACTTGCTAGGAATGACATCATCTTCAACTCAACTCATATGTTTGTGTAGTAGATAGTAGAGGCAACAAAGATGAAGACTTGATTTTGGATCATTAGAAAAGGGGCAGATCAACAATGTCGGGCTATCCATCCTCGTACATATCTACTACAATTTTACTGACCTCACTTATCTTCACTAATCACATTTCCTTGTATTGTTTTTTTACACTTCTTAGCATTGACCGACTTTTGCAATATTTTGTACATATAAATACATCTTTAATAAAATTGTGTTTTGCCGATAAAAAAACTTGAACTGTTATTGTGGAAAAAGGGATGCGTTTTACAATTAGGTTGCTTAAATAGGCTTTACAATCCAAAATAAAGGTTGACAAACAAGCTTTGAGAATCTAAAAGATAAAAAGGGGATGAAATTCTACATGAAATAGAGTACGATACACGAATAAAAAGATAGAGAAAGACCCAGAATCAATAGAGACATTGGACCTCTTTCTTATTTATCGTCAAATAGTTTCATTAAGTTAAAAGAGTACTGAAGATACAAAGATTTACGGTTGAAACTTGTAGTTTCATGTTGGTTTAAATTCTATAATTAACCTCCTACTGACTGAGTTTTATTTTGGTGATATTGTTATTCACTCTATCTATATGTATTAGAGTTCTAGAATAGTATTATAATGATGTTGGTATCATATGGAATCATGTCAATATTTATTTATTTATTTATCTTTTTTGATCGGCAAATGTTAGTCGTTAGTATGTTAGTTGTCAGTATTTGTTGTGGACAAGACTCGACCTTCAACCTTCTTTACTTCACCACTTCTCTTTAATCATCAAACCACCTTATAACTCCTTTTATTTTTTAAATTTTCATATCTATCAATAATTTCCATATTATTTTTACATATATATGAAGGAATTGTGTAAGGGTTTGATTTGTTTAAGGGAAAAAAGAAGGGTGACTTAAGTATTAAGGGTTTGATTTATTTTAATTTATCTCTTCTATCCAAATGAAGAGGGAGGTTATTGATTGAAAAGAGTCATTATGGAAAAGAGTTTTTCCTCCTACATATGGTAGCTTTGATGTTGCTCAATTGACATTGATGTTACTTTTAGGGTAGGTAAAAAGAATTATCTATTTGATTATAATATATAATTATTATTTTGTCATTTCCTAATTCCTAAAACCTAAAATTTTAACTTTAGAGTCAAAGTTTAGATTACTACTGTAACAAACACTGCTCTCATCTCCTAACCATTTTGCTAGTCGTCACTTGCTATTGGTTGTCTCACTCACCGTTACTCTACTTGCCAATTGTGTTGCGCTCGCATTCATATATGCTATCTCATATCAATGATAATGAATTAAAAATAATAATAATAATAATAAATGTTTAAATTTTTTAATTAATATGACATATTTTCATTGATGTGAGACAACATATAAGATACAATATGAACTTCATATCATTGTTCTACACATTACATATTCATGGATATAGTATGCTTTTTACTATGCTTGTAGGTCAAAAAGACAATAAAAAAAGCTAGGGAAAACCTAAAAAATGATTGTTTTAAGTATTGAATCTAAAAGAGACCATGTCAATTGGACAAACGAAACTTATTTAATGAAAGTCATGCATGAACTTATGTTTATCTTTTAAGTTTTAATTGTACTTGCTGTTAACTCATGTTTATCGTAATTTTGAGAAAATGTGACAGTAGCCGTGATCGTAATATTGTTGGGGAGACTCCCAAAGCTACAATATTAAAGTCACATTCATGATTGTGAAG
The DNA here is from genome assembly GCA_009771035.1 of Lupinus albus. NCBI lineage: Eukaryota > Viridiplantae > Streptophyta > Magnoliopsida > Fabales > Fabaceae > Lupinus > Lupinus albus. The sequence continues at coordinate 13,830,187 of CM020007.1, read as the reverse complement.
TACAATTTAAAACACTGACTAACTCGAGTCATTTCGATTCCTAGTCTCAACCATTATAAAACAAATGATATGCATGCTCATTCAGTCACGAACCTTAGGTGGTATACAACTTTACATGTTGGAACTGTGCTTGACAAAACACAGAGATAGAGAAGCATGGTCATATGAAGATGTACTTGAGTATTGTGTCTAAGATATGAGTAATGTGAGACTGAACAATGAGATTGAAAATAGAGAGAGAGAAAAGAGAGGGTTGAAAGAAGGAGTTGTCATTTCTTGCATTTTGTTATTTTATGTATGTTTTTGTATGCTAAGGGACCGACACTAGGGTGAGGCCTTGGCTAGGACGATTGGCCTTAAGATTAGTGTACCTTGGTCCCTCCTCTCATCTTTTACCTATTCACCCATCCTTCATATCCTTCCACTTTTATGTTATCTACCTATTCTTTATCTATATTCATAGTATTTCATCTTTCTTGAAGTGACCTTTCATGCATATTGTTCATCTTATTTTTCACAACGTACACGTGGTGACATAAAGTTGAGCATGCATCCTCATTTTTTTATTATTAATTTCAACTCAATATGAACAAGAATAAATAAGGGAAAAGTGTATTGAACCTCTATGAACTTTATGATTTTTGCAAGTAGACGTTATAAATTATTTTTTCTTCCTAATTCCCTTTTAAACTTTATTTGTTTGTGAAATTGATTTCCATTTAACAATAATGTTAAGTTACTAATAAGCCATTAAGGAAAATGCTATCATGAGACTCACAATAGTCTACCACTACAATAGTGTACATTATTGAAAGTAGATGGTTGAAAAAATGATCGTCAAAATTAAAAATTGATGAAGAAGAAGATAAATAAATTTTAGAATTAAAAGAAGAGAAATAGAGTAATATTGATATACAAAAATTAAAATTAAATAATAATGATATGACAATTAATATTTAAAAAAAACATTAGTTAAATTTTTCATTGTTAGTAATTTAAAACTATATGTATGTATGAACCAATTTCACCAATAGTTAAAGTTTAAAGAATAATTTGAAAGAAAAAATATAGTCCCTGAAATCTACTTGTAAAAGACATGTTTAAGGGGTTTTCATAATTTTTTCCAATAAATAATGTGAAAATCATCTACAAAAGGAATTAAAATAAATTAAAGAAGTACGTATTTTTTCTTTTTATGAATGTATACTATGGTTGATACTTTTCTTTTAAGCATACTAAATTCTTTTAAATCATGGAGGTAACTTGATGATATATAGTTAGGTATTATATATAGTAATCATTTAATTATTACAAGAATTTTAAAATCCAGACTACATCATTTGATACGGTCATAACATAGTGCTTTAAGTAGTGATTTGGACTACATTGGTTATAATTAACCATATTGAGATTTAAAACTTTGATGATTATTATTTTGGATTAGATAAACGATTAAAAAGTGTTGGGAAGTAAATCTCATATCGCCTACCTCATTATCTCGAGAATGATTTAAATACGTGTTAAACTACTCATTTCTTTGCCATCTTATTATTAATGTTATTGAGCTTAACTCACCCTAAAATTATGGTTCATTTACAAGCCTAATTTTGTGAGATGACTACTATTTATTTTTTATTATTTCTCTTTTAAAACTTTAACTCATAATCGAATCCTTAGTGTGTGAGAGTTGCTCTCACCCTATAAGAACTCTATTTCAACAATCCTCTATCCTATAAACACAAATAATTTTTAAAATGGTTAGAAATCTTATTGGTAAGAATTATAATTGACTTGAGATAACCGATGGAGTCAACTACAAAGTTCTATGCTTGTACTATAACTTTTTCTCTATACATTCATGGGTGGAGACAAGGATCTATTGTCCCGAATCTTGTCCTCAAGTCTGTCATGCATTAATCAAAAAATGACATGTTAATTAAAATAGTAAATATTCATGATTTTTTCTATTTTTACTCTATTTTAATTGGTACGTGACAAACTTGAGGACGAGGTTCGGGACAACAAATCTTTATCATATGTGTGGAGGTAGAAAAAGACAATGACTACTGAAACGACAAGCATGGGATGGGTTTATCAGAGGATAAGAACAAACTCATCCACTCATGATATCTACCATCTCATGATGTGCATGCCACCCATTCATCATCACATTATCATCCATCCACATACATGCATGCAGCCACCCAAATTCTCTTATTAATACCATAGCAATATCTATTATAGTAATTATATCGTATACTGGTTTTTTTATCAGCAACAAAATTTTATTAAAAAGAGAAAAAAAATTAGGAGAATAAGTGGTAATTTCATCTACATATTGTGTTTAGATCATCAATGTTATGAAATTTGAATCGGAATCAAATCGGAAGAGGTCTTGTATTAGGTTTAACTGGTTTTAACGATTAAACCGTTTGGTTCATTTCCTTGTTTATTGCGGTTTAATCAATTTTAATACGGTCGGACAAAAATTTTTCTGGTTTAAAGTGGTTCAACCCTTCATTTAGTGAAATAAACTAGAATCATTTTCAAGTTCAGTCAATGGCCAAACCAATTGGACCGTCTGGTTTAGTCCGATCTTCACAATATTGATTTAGATAACTAAGATAAGCTAATGCAAGTCTATGCGTTTGACACCCATTCCACATATGAGAAAATAATCTCATTGTATCTAGCATTAATTAAACTTATAAGTTATATGTGTACATATAACTTGGTGTTCAACAAATCTGACACTTGGAGTGTTATTTGGCTAGCTACAATTTGGGCCTTATGACTGGCCAGGAATGACATCGTTTTTAACATGAAAAAGTCATCTATCAACAACATCCTCAACTCAACTAAGATGAAAGTTTGGCTATGGACTAAAACTCATCAAGGATATGATTATTTATCTTATGACAACTGGATTGCCAAACCGCTTGAGTACCTAAGCATTGTTACTTAATTCTTTTTTTCTTTGTAAATTACTATTCCTTTAATAAAATTTTATCTTTAGCGACCAAATATATATATATATAACTCAATTAGTAGAATGACGTAGTGATTGGTCATAGAAAGAACTATAGGGTCCAAAATTCAAATAATTGATGTGTTGTTTTGAAAATATAAGTCTTTCATGTGCAAACCGGTTTTAACTAATACAATATAATATGATTTGACCAATCCTAATCAATAGTTTTATGTTTGGCCTATTTAATTAATATGAGATATAGTTCCCTAATTTTCCTTTTTAACTCAGTGATATTGATACGGTAGGATATTCATAACTAAGCATCCAACTCACTGCTTGCACATTTCATAGACCAAATGAGAGCTAAATTGGAATGTAACGATATAAGAAAGAAAAGAACACACAATAACAAATATTTTAAAAGAAAAGCATTAAGCATTTTGGCTTTCATAAAGTCAAATCAGGAATTCCATGATCTGAACCACTAGGGTGATCCTATGCAACCATGCAACATAATTCCCACTAAGATTGTCTTCCCTAGTGTACATTAATTAATAATAATTAACACCATATATATATATATATATATATATATATATATATATAAATAAAGTATGATACACTTATTCTAATAATAATTTTTAAACTTATTTCATATCATACATATTAATTTTAGGAAAATTCAATGGTTTGAATTGATGAGTAGATCTACATTATTAGAATTGATGCTAAGATATGAAATAAATTTTTTAAATTTACTATTGGAGTAAATGAATCTTCTAAATGGGTTTTAGTGCAACTCAATTTGATTTGTTCAGTGTCGAAAAGCTCTTAATTATCTTTTAAAAAAACAAACATGATCATCAATTGGCGTATATCATTATCGGTCATGTTTTTTTTTCTCATGCATCAAAGTTCCATTTTTTTATTAACTCAAAAACTCTATCAACTTTTGTTAATTTGTCACATATCGAGTTCTTTATCTTTTGATGATGGGTCTATGATTTTACCCATTACAATATTATATTAGGTATCTTTTTATATCCTATAATGTTTCTCATTACTTAGTGACTAAACTCTCAAATTTGGAATTTTAAAAGAGAAAAAACAAAGTTGAAAAAGGTGAGTGGTCGAAGATCATATGTCTTGTCTTGATATTCAATTGAAAACAATTCTGACATGAGAAGTGTCCAAGACATATCTCTTTCCACTACTTCGTGTTTTGTACTTTGTGTTTAGATTTTAATAATTAGATTTAATTTGCTTCTGGGTCAATAAAATATATAGGTTATATGTTTCTAGTGGACCAATATCAATCAAGTGTCTTATATTCTTTTTAAATGTATATAATGTTAAAGTTACATCTCAAAATCAATTGATCATGAGAGAAGTAGTCTAACATGTATTTAACTTATTTTCAAGATAATGAGGTAAACAATGTGAAACTTACTTTCCAACATTCCCTCCACATTAGTCTGTCGGAGACGAAAGTTACATTTGACCCATAACTAAAGTGCATTTGTGGGCTCATGACAACCGGAAATAAATTAAGCTCTAGCTCTGATATCATGTTAAGGTTTCATCTCAAAACCAATTGACTATGAGATGAGTAGCTCAATAGGTATTTAAAGCATTTCAGAGATAATGAGGTAGGCGATGTGAGATTTACTCCCCAACATATATTTTCTTTTTTCTTCGCAAATAGATATTATCGATAATACTTCTAGATTTAAATTAATAACATTTGCAGTTATAATGATACTTTTTATAAGCAAATTAAATAATGGAATATATAGGGTACTGAGTCTATCTGTATCAAAATTTACCCACTATGTGAGATACAACTAATAGGATTAGTGCATCAATTAAAAAACAAAACCCCTTCCCTTAGGAATCAAAAAGAAAAAAAATATACACCAGATTTTCAGTTTATACTTTTATTCTATAATTTATTAATATTATTCAATAGGGTCCCATCAGACATTTAGCCATATCCCTAAAAATTAGTCTCTCACCTAAGGTAATATAATACTCTAAAAATATAAATAAAATATCGAATTTGATTTATATACTGAGTTTACCTAGTATCATCCCCATTGTCCATTTATGATGAGTTACTTGCATTTTTATTACAATTTTGTTAAAAACATACATTTTCGTATATTTGATTGAAATAGAAAATCAAGTTTATTTGATATCATAAACTTAAAATAATAAAAATTATTTTGAGCAATTTTTGCAATATAATTCTCTTTTTACTACTTATAATCTTATATGTTAGGTAGGCAGTGTTATGAAGATTATATCATACTGAATGGTTCAACCAGTAAACAAGTTAATCAGTTCTCATACAGGTACGATATAACAATTATATTAGTTATGTAATCAAATTAGTCAAAATTGGACAAAATTGATCACAAAAATATTTAAGGCTCGAGTAGAAAAACAACACATATAACACTTGTTAGACCAGATTGTGACCGAAGAGCCTCTAACCACTGAGGAGTTACATTGTTATCGGGGTATGAGAAGACTGTAGAGGCACAAGTGAGACACCACGTTTTGAACCAAAACCTTAAGACATTAGTTTCATGGGCTTTTTCCATTTATAAACTCTTTCACTATCCCTCTCATATCTAATGTGAGAGGACTTCACACTTGAATAAACCCGAGAACACTAATCCAATCGGAAAGATAAGAAAACAAAATATTAGGTTTATGGTTTTGTTACAAATACATTGTTAAGAAATCTGTGATAATTATTTTTTGCGTAAGTGATTTGCTTTTCAATCCTTCCAAAATTGTGGGTTCTAATATCTTGCTTAATCTGAGATTCTTATTAATAAAACCTGAGTTTTCCTAACCAATGCGTTTTCTAATATTTGTGAGATGTTTTCTAAAAAAACCTCTGTTAAATTATCATAGTATTAAAAATCCATTATATTAAAAATAAAACCAAGTTAAAACTGAATATGCTTTATTTGAAAATGAAATAAAAAATTATTGTAGTAGAAAGAGGAATTCATTGTAAAAAACCCATTGTTGCTAGACATGGATTGAAAGATGAAAAATAATATATTATTCTATTAAATCTTCCTACCCATAAGTAAGTAATATGGTCATAAAGTGATACTTTATTTATTAATGATTGATTTATAAGTGACATATATCACTTTATTGTGGGCACGAGAATTTAGGCCATGTTTGAAATAATTTAAAAATTGTAGTTTATGTTTATTTTTTGAAAAATAAGCTGAAAATATAAACTATGCATGTTTGGTAACTAAATGAAGTCCGTTTTTTTCTGAAAAAATAAGTCAAAAGTGGAAGCTCCAAAATCATGGGTTGATTTATTTTTTTAGCTTATTTTTTCCCAAATTTTCTATTTCTCATTTTACCCCATCATAACTTTATCTCTCTCATTTTTTTTACTTTTCCACCAAACATCATAACTCTTCACATCATCACTATCAAACAACAACCCCGTAATTCTTCATAACATTATTCTTTATCTATACACGAACAAATAATTATATATAAAAATTTGTCATATAATATTAAAATTTTGTGAATTATGTATAAACCCAATAAACCCTAAAACTTAACATTTATGTATTATTTATTTTGTAAATTATGTAATTTAAGTTTAGTAACTTCCATTTATTTATGTGCTATATTGTTTTTAATATTGATATTGATTTTTATATTGGATTTTATTTTAATATATTTTTAGTCTTTGTTATTATGCGATATTAAAAATCATGTGTTGCTTTATTTTTTTAGTTTATGTTTAACTATGTATGAGGTTATTTGTTTATGTTGATCTTATGTTGTTTTTTAATATTAATATTAATTTTTATATTGTATTTTATTTTAATATATTTTTTAGCTTTTGTTATACAATATTACAAAATTAAAGTAAAAATATATGATGATAAATATTTAAAAAATAATGTAAAAAACAACCAAAATAATCATAACATAAATAAATAACCTCATACTCTTTTCTGTAATTTACTATGTAATAAATAATCTTTTTACTTTACCAAAACAAAACAGATTATTTTATATTTCATTTTCAGCTAATGTACCCAAACAAAAACAAATTATAATCTTAATTGTTTATAATCTAACAGTTTATAATATCACAGTTATAAACTGAAACTAAAAACTTAATCCATATCAAACACACGCTTAATAGAGTGATATAGGGTAAAAAAATAACAAAATGATTATATGGTGAATTATGAGGACTTTGTGGGGGTTTGAATATGGCAAAAGAGTGCTAAATTTAGTTACAAGCCATACACATCTTCTCTCAAATTATGTTTCATATTTTATTCAACGTCAATAATAATGAAGCAAAAATAACTATGAAGATATAAAAAAATTAATTGACTCATTTTCATTAATGTGAAACAACATATAAGACATGATCTGGATCTCTTCACAAGACATAACTCACCGAGTCAAACCTCTTAATACAACAAAAGTTGAATGCGTTAATATTTTAAAAGTTTTAACATTACCAATATATCATGCATTATTTATACGTTAACTGTAATTAGGATACAAAAATGATGGATTATTGGGTAAAAACTTAACACATTATGAACCTAAGCCGAAGGACATCTTTGGTTGGATCGCATTCTCAAAAAATAGATTTGTATTTGAGAAATTAGATGAATAGTGATAGTTTTGGTTGCCTAAGAAGGTTGAAATTTTCTCCCACGACACTTTTGGTAAAGATCAAATTAAAAATCGAAGATATACATATAGTGTAGGGATGACAAAAATACTCGGATTCGTGGGTACCTGTCAAAATATCCGCAATAGGTACCCACATAAATAGTTCATGCGTGAGAATGGATATTATAATACTTGTCCTATGAGTACCCGCTTTTGGTTATATTTTAATTAAATATTTTATACTTAGTTATTTTAATTTAACATTATATTTGTTTATTTTATTACTCCTTTATAATAAAATTTAATGATCATATTATTTAAGTACAAATTATTTTTATACATTAATTATTATAAAATATATAAAAATATAATTAAAATTTGAAACTAGTTGGGTACCTGTGGATATCCGCTATCCACACAGGTACTCACAAATAGTGTGGGTATGGGCACAGGTATGCACTACCCATGTCCGTTCATGCCCGTTGTCATCTCTAATATAGTGACACAAATTTTTGGGAGAAAATAATACACATTTGCTACGGAAAAAAACTAAATAATTGGGTTGCATATGTCAAACAATTATGTCACTATTTCAATGGCCCAACTATATGACCAAATAGACAAATGGTCCACGTGAATTTTCTAACCCAAATGAGTTTTAGTCCAAATTATATTGCTATGAGTGTGATGAGAAAATTATATTCTTCTGTTTATTTGATATAACATTTTTAGAAAAATGAGTTGTTTTTGAAAAATATGGAAATAGGACACAAATCATGTAACACCCACAATTTAACATCTCTATGTGAATTGGACATTCCAAAAAAAAATGTGGATCTTCAAATAGATATCGTGTCCCAAACAGTTCATTAAATATATAGTTTGCACACATTTTAATTTTTTTGTTCATCAAGGGTCTCCCACAATCAATATTAGATATTAATCCCTTTCCAGAAACCAAAATCAACTTTAATAACTTTTATTTCTCATAGCATTTTATACATACTAAGAAGACATTAGTCTAGTAGTATAAGGTCGCACTAAATCCTTCAAAATGTCAAGTTCGACTCCTAGGAGTAACACTTATCGAGAGGTACAACCACATACCCCAAAGAATTAGTTCTTTACTAAAAGATGAAAGTATATCCCTGATAGTACAAAAAAAAAACTTTATACAAACGAACAAAATTGAACATGTGACATCTATCCTTCGTAGTTAGTAATTGTATGTAGTATTTAGTTATATTTGATCCAAGTAGGTAAGCCAACCATGTTTATATCCATTTAAACTCATCTTCTGTAACATCCTAATTTTGATTCTTTAAAATTATAGTATCAGTCCTGGAAGTCTCGCTTGAGCGAGAGTTGTCTCGCCTGGGCGAGAAATGACAATTTTGGGCTGTTGACATAGTATAATCGATTACACAATACTGGTAATCGATTACATGATGATAAACTAATCAGACTTGTGTATTTTACATCATGTAATCGTTTACATCATAATTAAAAACATCAGATATGTGCATTTTTCACATTGTAATCGATTACACGAGCGTCTGAGCTATAAAAGTGAAAAAGGATCTAGAAACTCTAATCTTCATTTTCTTTTCTCCCCTTTCACTCCTAGCGGCGACTCCTCATGGATTTCGACCATTCCCTCCACTAAACCTCAAAAACACATCAAAACCTCTTCCTCTTGCTTCTTAATGGAACATTGGAGTGTTTTGGAGATGAAAAAGCAACAATGGAAGTTGAAGGAGATGGAGGGAGATGAAGCTCTTTTGCGGAATAATGGAGCTTATGCAACCTAAGGTGAGGGAGAAGACCATTGTGGTTTAGAGTAATTCATTAGAGTCATCGTTCTCCGATTTCCCTCAAGAATCGGAGCATATTAACGGATAGAAACTCTTTTGGGTGTATATGGCCCATGTGAGAGTCTTTATTTCACATGAGGGTGTATTAGCCATAAAAGTGGGATATATGTGCGGGAAAACCGTTTATTTAAATAAAACGCTATATGTTCAATCTATGGTAATACACCGCATGAAAGATGGTTCTAACGTTAATGTGTTATTTGATGAAGAATATGTTGTGTGTGGTTTATTTATGATAATGTTGTGTTATGGAGGGTTGATTTGTTATAAACATATATGGGTGTGTTTGTATCAATGTTTGTGTGATAAGTTGTTGATTTGTTGATTTGTGGGTATATTTGTAATAATGATTTTATGGGGAATGGCTTGTTGGTGATAAATGGACATAATTATACTATGTGATGATGATGTTGTGAGTGATTTTTATTATGGGAGGATATGCAATATATTGTGTTTATGACATTGATGTGTTGTCTTGTGTTTTGAGGAAGTTGCAATGTTAGAATAATGCAGTGTAAATATTATATTGTGATTGATGTTGTTGTATGGAATTTAGACCTGCCCTTCGTGGTATGGAGTTAGACCTGCCCTTCGTGGTATGGAGTTAGACCTGCCCTTCGTGGTATGGAATTGTGACCTGCCCTTCGTGGTATGGAATTGTGACCTGCCCTTCGTGGTATGGAATTGTGACCTGCCATTCGTGGTATGGAATTGTGACCTGCCCTTCGTGGTATGGAATTTAGACCTGCCCTTCGTGGTATGGAGTTAGACCTGCCCTTCGTGGTATGGATGTGACTTGCCTTGGTGGTATTGATTTGATTGGCCTTTGTGATATTGGGTTGTCGTAGGAGTATTGTATTGTTTTGGAAGTGTTGAATTGCCTAAGTGAAACGTGATAATTATACCGATTGAATATGTGAACATTATGTGGTTTAAGTATTGACTGATATATAAATGATATATGTTTACTATGATTGATTTTAGATGATTGTATAGGTTGTTATACTTTAATGATATTACTCCATGTAATTCCACGCTACGGTCACCGTAGTTGGTTCTTACTCCCTCTGCTTTTCCTTGTCTATGTGTTATATATGAGTTCAGGATGTTGTTGTTGCGTCGTGGATGTTTGCTGATGGGAGTATAGACTGGAGTAGTCGTTTTTGTATTCCAAAATTGTATTTGTATAATGTATGTAATATGAAAAATATGTTGAAGTAACTATGTTGTATAAATGATCTCTTTCAAAAGATGTAATAAGAATTAGCATATTACCTTTAACAATGTTGTAATTGAAACAAATGATAATTGTATGAATTATGGATTAAAGTAGAAGGTGATGTAATGTTTCTGATGAAAATGTATTATTGATTATTTCCGCATTTTGAATTGGAAAACTTAACTAATATTTACATTTAATAAAGTTTTAAAATTTTAGGTTATAAAATCGAGTTGTTACAACTTTAAGTAAGTTACGGATTCCGAATGAGATTAGTTCTTTACTCATAAATTAACTATGTTCCATGTAGAATTCAAACCCCTCTCTGATTGGAAGGAGCACATTTTTTGTTCCACAGTGTGTCACGAGTTATAATTGGTCAGAAAAGTAATTAATAATTATGTTTTTAACTTAAATACATTTTTAACCGATCACAACTCATATACATATTATGTTTTAGAGTATGTGCTCTTGGAGTATCCTAGGCACTAAGCCACTTTAATCCTAAAACCATGCTCCAATTGATCTAGCCAATAGTTATACTGCACTATCCCACTCACAGCTACAGGTTTCAACATTTCAAATGGAATGCTATACAAGGTTGAAAACTCATCCAACAAATTTTTTACTACTAACTGTACCCTGCTGTTATCCAAAAAAAACAAGCTTAAAAGAATCTTGAGCAATGATATTTGACTCAGTGGTTAAGTTCAAACAAACAAGAATATGACTTCACTGATATTGAATCATGAATTCTTTTCCAAATTTAGCACACAACCGAATATAAGACCTGAATTTTTCAGAAAAACAAGAAACTGAACAAATCAAACAAAGAACAAAAATAGTAAAAGATCTAATGAACTGTTTTACAACAAAATAGGAGGAGAATCTCCTAAAAGCAAGTTCCACAAGAATTCGAAGTTCAGCCACGTAAAAGGGCTCAAACCGAGAACAAGCATCAGCAACTCAATGTGCACGAGTTCTGCTACTTCCTGCGTTTCTGACTGGATTGAAATAAGGATGGGCCTGCACAGAGCATTAAACATTCATTTACTAAACACTACTAAATGAGTTCAGGCTATGTCCAAAGACTTCTGTGATAGGAACGGTATCAACCGTTTATCATATAATCCACGAGCACAACACATGTATATTTGCAACCCATTTTGAGAGATAATTGAAAGCTATAGTTGAAAAGTTCTAAAAGTCCTACAGGAACCATTTTGAACTACCAATGCTACATAAGTTAGAAGCACCAAGTTGCAATGCTATGACCTACTTAGGGATGACAATGAAAACCGAATCCGTGGGTACCCGCCCGAACCCAACCCGAATTTAATGGGGAAAACCCAATGTGATTGAGTTCAGGTTCGGGTTTGGTATTGTTAATACCCTGCCCTGAACTCGCCCCGAACCCGATTAATATATATAAAATTATAAAATTACACATAAATACATATATAAAAGCTATATATATAAATTTCACACATATACATATATATAGATATATAAATTTCATATATATATATATATATAATCTATATATATAAAAATATATGTTTTGGTTCGGGTTTTTTTTCGGGTTCAAGTTACCCGAAACCCGATGGGTTCGGGGATGGTATTGTTATTTCCAATCCCGCTTAATTCGGGTTCGGGTTGGGGGTTGGGTAAGCACAAACCCGACCCACCCCGTTGCCATTCCTAGACCTACTTAACAACGATTTTACCACAAAAATGAAAAAATAACAAATTTCAAACAGAGCCAATACCTAAAGCCAACAAGTTACATTAGAAGCCCCGATGTTCCAAGTGAAACCCATGCTCAAAACAATATATTTAAATATATCAGAACATAATCCAATACTGAAAATACAGAGAAATTGGGTTTTTACCATTGCTTCTTTTGCAGTTGGTCGTTCTTGGTGATCATACCGTAGTAACTTGTCAACAAAGTCAATGGCCTATAAAAAGTGTAAATTTAAAATGAGAATCAATGACAATATGTGGTAAACTAAAATAAAGATAATTACAGTCCATACTACCTCGGGAACCGCCAAGTGTTTATTTTCCACGGTAATGAACTTTGTCCATGGCTTCCGGCTATGCCTGTCCCAATATTGGAGTGTAATCTTAGTTAAAATAAAAACCTTAATGAACAAATGCAACATATATACAGAACTACGGGAAGAGAGAAATAAACCTTCCCACAAGTGCTTCAAGATGTGGGTCCAACTCTATGCGATATTTATTCAAATATGCATTTAGTTCGTCTGTTCCGAGAACCTAAAACAGAGGGAAAAGCAGATTATCAATTTCCCAGTTTCTTCAATGTTCAAGTTGCTTCAACATCACAGCATAGCTAAGAACAGAGAAAACATCATTTGCATCCCTAAATCTACTTCAGACGAATTCATATTGAGTTTGACAGTATCGATAATTATTAAAAAAGATAAACAAAGAAGCAGAGTGTTGTTCTCCAAGTTCAGAACTAGAAAAATAATGCACAATGTTGGAAACAGATGAAAGGAATTGCTAAAAGATAACAATGACATGCGAATTCTTTACAAAAAGAGCATTTTATCACAAAACCACCAAGTGGGACAAACTCTAGCACGTAGAAATCGTCAAAGTAGAAAAACCTTAAAAAAAGGAAAGGCTGCAAGATAGACGAACAATACACACTTGCAACGTAACAAAATCCCTCATGTGAATCAGGTTACATATTAAAAACATGCTAGCAATGAATTAGAACCCAAAAACAGATAACCCAAAAATCTAACACAAACTCCACTTGACCATCGTCGCTTACCTTAGCTATTTTGACCAGTTGATCATAATTATCGTGTCCATAGAAGAATGGCTCCTTACGGAATATCTGTAAAAACACACGTTGGATAAGCAAAGCAGGAGACTTCAACTAATACATTGAGTTCAAAAATGAAATTGATTTATCATGCAGTAGCCAAAGATTTGAAGTTTACCTATGAAATATGAGAACCAAGAATAAAGCCTAACCAATAAAAATTGTATTCAAAGGAAAGTGCATTGCTTACCATCCCCGCGAACATACAACCAAGACTCCATAAATCAAGTGAGTAATCATAGTCTTGAAGATCAACAAGAAGCTCAGGACCTTTGAAATATCTATAAGCAAAGCAAATACAAAGAGATAAGAAATGGTGTGCTTCAAAAAACGAGAGCATCAGGGAGTGGGGGCAGGGGACTCATACCATAATCTAATTGCTTTATTTGACAAAAATAACAAGCTAAAATCCACCAACTGTGGACTGAACCATATTTGCTTTTTGTAACTGGATGGCATACACATGTATATGGAGGGAAACACCAACTTACAAACTAAATCATTTATTTCGGACACTACATTTCCAATGCCCAAACCCCCTTTCTTTTTGGTCCTACTCCTACAAAAAAATTATCGGCTTACCAAATGATTGTTTTATCTGGTGCGCCTAATAAAGGAAATCTCATATAAACTTGTAAGTTAAGATTTTGGGATCAATTGGTTTTTAGTTCAAGTATTCGTCTATATGCAAAACGAAGTTATCCTCATGGGAGAAAATGATAATGCCCAATGGCAGGACCGATTACGATAACCAGAAGGATGGCAAAATCAGAAAGTTCAGAATTTAAGAAAATGTTGTCCGATTAATTATTTTATGACAATTTACAAGTTGGCCAGAAAAGCAACAAAAGAAACATAAATGCAAAAGAACCTTGAGGCAACGCGGACATTATATTCTTGCCCGGGATGATAGAACTCAGCAAGACCCCAATCTATAAGGCGAAGTTTACGCTGACTATGATCAATCATCACATTATGTGGCTTTACATCCCGATGCATGATTCCTTGTGAGTGGCAATAATCCAGCGCCTGACAAAGTTTCGAATAACTTAGCACTCTCAACTTCATTAATGACCACAAACAATTATAAATAGTTGGATTGGTAAACAAGTCCAAGTATCCAACACATTTTCAGATCACACACGGAACAAAGTAGCACAATACATACACCAACCAGGATATATGAGCATGCATTAACTAAATATCTCAATAAGGAAACAGGAAGGACACGTAAGCAGTCATATGCAGATGCAGTGTCTTTAGCAAGCACTATTTGCAATATAAGCCTTCCTAGATGAGCTCCAAGTATAATACATTAAGAAAACATTTGACCAACTTGAGTGATATGTACTTCCTCCATCAAAGATTGTCTTTATTGAATGACGAGAAAAGGGATTGATAATACTGAGAGCAATGGACATAAAAAATAAAAAATCATTTGAGTTGAAATCTCATAATCAAAGACATTGATGTAGAAGGCAAATCATATTTATAGAACATATAAATGACTAGAGGAGCATCTTCATACAATCCATCCTGATAAGAAGGCTTTGTTAAACAAATGATTTGAAGAAAGGAACTGGTTTTTGAATTGTCATTGTATAATCATGACAAGATGCTGACATGTCTTGCATTGCAAGAGCAACTATGGAGCAAAACTAAGTTCTACATTCCTGAGACATCAGCTCCCCAGATACCACCCAAAATGTATTTTCCATCCATAATCCACACTACACCTGAGACAGAAGTATTCGCCAAATCTGTGCAGCAACGTCTCAAGTCTTCATCAGTTTCTAACTTAACTCAACAATAAAATCACATTATTAAAAAAACAACCTTATTTACTATATCATATGTGCAGTGAGATGCAAGAAGAAAAAACCACTTCAAAAAGTGATAGAGATGGCATGTCCATGATGTTATTTGATAAACATTAGAGCATTAACTCACCTTTAGAAGTTCATGGATATAATATCGTATATCATAGTCTAATAACGTAGGATATAGCACTTTAAAGTCGTTGTTATTAACATATTCAAATATAAAGCTTGGTGTCTTCGACTGCTGATCTCTAACGATGTCAAGCAGCTTTACAATATTGGGCCCTCCACAAAGATTCTGTAATACTTTGATTTCCCTCTTGATCTGCATTAAAATCAGAAGCATGTTTAATATTCTTCAATGCTTAAACAAAGATATACATTACTGAAAAGCTTTCTGCTACTAGAGCAACTTATTCTATGTAACCAAATGGAACTAATTAAAGCTACAGTTTAGCACTATGCATGTCATTCACATCCAATAATCAAAATCCAATACTCAGGGAAAAACCATTTACTCAAGGTCTTTTAGATCAACCTCAAGAGCTGAAGAAAGGAAAAAACATGCTTTAATAAAATTAACACATATCATTCTAATCAGCATTGCACAGAAAACCAAACTAAAATTGGTGATTCATTGTTTGCAGTTGATATAGCCCTACATTGTAGATGATATAGTACTAGTGAGAGAATAAAGAGGAGGAATAAATGGTAAACTAGTGTTGTGTAAACCAGCAATGGAAGCACATAATTTTCGAACTATAGAACAAAATATGTGGAAGATGAGTTTTGAAAGAAGCGCACAAAAGGTCTAGCCATTCTAATATGGTAATATGGTATCAGATTCTGACCCTCCCAATGGGCCACCCTCCCTAAGATGTCCAGTCCAATAAACTTATAAACTTCAAGATATGTGCCAGTCCTGGCCTCCTGGGCATAAGGAGGGCGAAGCTAGCTTTTCGGGTTGAGTTAGGCCTATCCTTTCTAATAAGATTGTCTATGATTATTGTTTTATTTTCATGTACCACACATAATAATAATAATAATAATAGCACTGAACAAAAGAGCTGAAAACAAAGTTTACCTTCTTCTTCTTGACAGGTTTCAGGATCTTGATGACACATTTTTCATTATCGGTGAGGTGAACACCCTCAAACACCTCACTATATTTTCCCCTTCCCACCTTCCTCACCACCTCATAATCATCTTGCTCCCTGCCACTCACAACAACAATAAATTAATTAATAAATAATTAAACAACAGCAATACTCAAAAAAGAAAAAATCTACGCAAAAAAGCCGACCCGACCCGACCCAATGCTGGGTCTCGGGAGGATAGATATATGCAGCCTTAACTCAGCAAGCAGAGAGACTGTTTCCGGAATCAGTGACCTCTTAGACACTACATAAGTAACATTTGCGGCTAAAATAACCTAATATTTCTTCTAAGGAAAAAAGGAACACATAAATTTAAAGATTGAAAATTAAAAACATGAAAAAGAGAAGATACCCCCATTGAACAGTGAGGTTTTCATAGTCCCAATATTCCTTAGGGCGAACAACGTTGACATCAGAATAAACCCTAGCTTTTGAGGGAGCGCCAGGACAGCGAGTGGATTTCCCAATCTTCTGCGCCAGGGTGTCGGGCGGAGGTCGAAATCGGCGGCGGAGGTCGTGAGCGTGCGGCGGAGGAGGTGCGGCGGAGGAAGAAGCGAGGGAGCGGAGGAAAAATGGTTTGAAGGAATGAGAAAAATGAAAAGAATGAAGGGATTGAGAAGAAGGGAAGAGAAAGATGAATGGAATATTGTGAGAGAAATTGAATTGGAAGAAGGGCCTTATGGCCATTAAATTCAAAATGAGGAAATTAAAATTATCTTTGAAGTAAATAGCTTTTTCGTGCCTTTCTCCTTCTCTTTTTTTAAGAATAATAATTCATTTATTCATTTTAATTTTAATACACTTCTTAGTTCTTATTACTTGTTATAGATTATATTTTTAATTTCAGTTTATAATACGTTAAGATTATAGATTTTTGTTTAGATAAGATATAAATATTGTTTTTTATATGATAAATTACATAAAATGGTATGAGGTTATTTGTCCTCATTTTTTCTTTCTTTCTCTTCAAACTCCCTCTTAAACCAAAGGAGAGAAAAATATTATTTATCATCAACTTCTCTCATCTCATTCTTTTTCTCCTCTTTTTCTACTTTACCAAATGAATGCATAAATCTTAATTTAATAAGTCAACTATATACCAATAAGGCGTTAATCTAGTAGTATAAGACTTTGCTAAATACCCAAAAAGACCAAAAAATTAAGAATTATTGACATTGTTCGGAGAGATAATCAATTATATTAATATATACTTATAAGCTACCTGACATTTATGAAATAGTTAATCATCTTATTTTATCAAACACTTATTTAATCCGTTAATTTTAAAATCACTTTCAATTTAATCATATAATCTATCAATCGTGACCTTCTAGCTTTTGACTTTCCGAAAATCATTTGGTTTTGCGACATTCCTAGTCACTAGATCATTTCCAATAAAATAGTTTTGTTCACCTTGTATGTGTTATTTCCTTTAAACCGTTTTACTACAATTATGTAATGTTATTAAAACCGTACCGGTTATCAAACCGATTTGGGTACTGGTATAGTGGTACAGTAGCTCAACCGGTGGTACAGTAATTAAACTGCATGCCGGTTAAACGGACATACATGCTTGTATTTACATATATGTAAACCTATAAGATAAAATTTTCAAATATATAGATATTCAAATTTATAATTCATATTCCAAATTCACACAAACAAACAACCTTAAGTTTCTAACAAAATTAAAGTCTAAAGTTCAAAGCATATATCAATCCAAAAATATCACGCAACAATCGCAAAATATAAATAAATAACACAAGTTCACAATTTTCTCTACAAAACATATAAATTTAGAGTTTTAACATTTAATACCAATGAGTGAAGGTTGTCTCATATCAAGGTTCCATATTATCATCTTCTAAGTTTAACTAATCTACAACAATGTAATATTATTAAAAAATGCAAAATGGAAGATGAATTTAAAAAAGAGTATTAAATGGTAAAATTAAAAGAGATGGATGATTAATATTTGAAGCACTCCAACCTAATAATCAATTTTCATTTCCAATCTTACAATTCTTCTTCAAAGAAAATGTTCAATTCCTATATGTTTTTTGTTCCTTACCACAAAAATATTGAAATGTATTTTTTATAAGAGTTTAATATTTATGCATGGTTAGTGGAAATTTTTTACACTACCAACACATCATTACATTTGTTTGAAAATCAATAATGCTTAACAGATATGTGATAGATAATTTATCGATAATGTAAAAAATGGCCACATCATATTATACATATTAAATCATTTTTTATAAACAACTGTCCAAATAAAATATTGTTCTCCTAACTAAGCACCCCACCCTCCTTCTTCTCCACATCTTCCTTGTCAGAAGAAAAACATGGTAAGCGTGAGAAATCTCAAACATTAGAATGTTGGTCCAGCCGCGCCAACATAACCACAACCACCACCAACGATGATGACGACACGGTGGAGCAGCAGGTCCTTATGTGGACCCATCACATATCTGAATATTCTCCAACACAACGACCCGAAACCGTTAAGGATCATTCCCTTGTCCAAAAGAAGCTCCACAAATTCATCCGCAACGTTTCTGAAGCTATTGCTTCGCTTAAGAACCTTCTGGAACCTTCTATTTCATTTCCTTTCAATATCTTCTTCTTTTTATTCTCAGTTGACCTCTCTCGATCTCTCAACCGTACCAGATCTGAACTTAAAAAAATGCATAAACCGGCCAGTTTTTACCGGTTTTGTTACTTGGCCAGTATAACACCCGTGCCGTACCGGTTAGGGGTTCGGTTCACCGATTTTCCGGTCGAACCGGCCGGTACGGTACAGTTTTCTTATCATTGCAATTATGTGTTCAAGGAGTTTATTTTACAACAAACAAGCTACTAACCATGTTTTATTTCATTTTGTCAAATATTTATTAGAACTGTATATTTAAAGGATGCAATGTAATTTTCTTCAATCGTTGATAATACAAGATATATTCATAACTTGGATTGTCAAGATACAACCCGTTGAAATACTAAAATACCATAATATGAACTTTTTTAAATATGTATAGTCAAATCAATAATTGTGTATCCCACCCACACAAGTTAGTTATTAAAAAAACATAAACAATTTTTGCAAGTTCCTTTCAGATATTTAAGTATCCAATTTATTTAATTCTAGTGCTCTCATATAGGATTTAACAAGAATCGTTTGACAATTCTAACTGCATAGATATTAGCATTGCAAAATATGATGTAGATTAGGCTTTTTGTCATAGAAGAATAAGTAATCTTGCTTATATATTTTTTCTTTCCACCAATGACATTGCATTATGCTCAGTTTGAAATGTGTAGTAAGAGGAACACTAATAAGTTTCATCCTATCCATGTTGGATGTCTTAAAGACTTTCTTAATGTACCTCTATTGTGATACTCATATTAATTCTTGGACGTAAACCTTTCATGAAAAATAAAATTACTTATAACACTCTTCATTTTATCATGACCAACGATTAACATTTCATCATCATATACAAGCAATATAATGAAACTTCCATATTCATAAATTTTGACGAATACACAGTGGTCACTAATTATCTTCCTGAAATTATATTTGGTAATGAAGGATATGAACTTTTGGTTAAAGTAAAGTGTAAACTTAATATTATATCTTTCTAATATTTGACGATTTCACCATTTCATCATAAAAGTGTAAAATTTACATTGAAATATATCAAATCTTGTTGGTGATTCCATTCTTGTCAATGAAAATAACATATTTGTTTCATCTTTCGGTGTCAACTTTTCTTTCCTTTCCTCTTCTAATCTTCATCCTCGTCATTCAATAGTTTAAATTGAACCCAAACGACAATAAATTATTTTCTTCGTGTGATGACCAGAAATTGAAACCTAAAAATAAAATAGATGACCAAAAATGTTTTTTTTTTGTGCCTATTTTTGTTACAAACACCCTTTGAATTTAAGTTAATAGTCAATTTGGTCCTCCAAAGACTACAATGTCATCAATTTAAACCTCCCAAGACTACAATGTCATCAACTTAATCCTCCAAAGAAATTTATCATCATATTAATTCCGAAAAGGATACATTTGCCCCCAAGTTACATATTAAAAAAAATTATCACAATATTAGTCGTTAAATCTGACATAAATTTAGTCATCTAATAAAATTAATGATCATATTAGTCTCTCAAATATTAAATTTGTCACCTAATACTCATGTTAAGATGTTGTTGACATATGAGCTAATTTGTGACAAATCTAATCTCCAAGAGACAAATTTTATGGCAAATTCCTTTAGAGGCTAATATGAATGGCATCATGATATTTGGAAGGCTGAGTCAATGGCTATCAAAACAAATGTTTAAATGAAGACATCAAATTCCATGAGGAATAAATTAAATGAAACTACTCTTTTAATATATAAAATAGATTATTTAATTTGTGCATTAAAGTTCAATACCTATCTAGTAGGGGAAGATGTACAATTCTCATTTACCCAAAAAGATAGGTGTTAGGTTTTAATGTAAGAATAAGAGAATATAAAATAAATGTAAAAAAAACACTCAAATTTTATGAATTTCACAATATATTTATGTAAAAAAGTGTTCTATGAATACAAAATAATGATTTAAGAAAATAGTAATAATTTCTAGAACTAAGGTCAAGTAAAGGTGAGTAAACTATGGCAAAGACAATAAGACATGCACAGTTGTTACCATATTAAGTACCAACAACTTAGTCATTTAATCTTTAAGCGACAAATGTGGTGGTAAACTTAATCTTGGAGAGAATGATATAATGATAAATTTCTTTATAGAATTAAGTTAGTGGTAAATTTAATCTTTAAAAGACTAGGTTGAATAGATGAATGCTTGCAATGCTTGCTAATTTCTATCTCTTTGGAAAGGATAGTATTATGATTGTAAGTGTTGCCTAAATAGCCACTATTCTAGATAGAGTTTAATATCAATATAGTTTTCATAATATTAGTATCCAATCCACTATTCATGAAGAATATGCACTCTAATCCCTTCATGTATACATTTATTGCATTAATTGAGAAAACAACATAATTTTAAGAACTCCATAATTTATGATTGTACCGATTGATTTCTCCTTCAATTGTCATAAATGTGCATTTTACCATCTAAAATAAAATGCATCATCCACTTTAGAGGAGAGAGAGAATTATATTTCTGACTTTGGTGTCTACAAAAATCAAATATGAATGAGAGTCCTTTCCGGTAATGAAGATAGTAGTGTTTTTTCCCTTTTTAAGTTGTAAGAGTAAAAATGTAATCTCACTCTAAATAAAAATTATATAAATGTCCACGAATATTAATTTTCCTTTGATATTTCACGGTACTTCATTCTTCATTACCAGAGAAGAGTCTCATTCATCAACTATTATGAACTTATGCAAGATTACAAAGGAATGTAGAATCGATGCAACATACTTTATTCCTACCTATGCCGGACTTCGAAGTACTATGTGCCAAAAAAAATGCGGTCAGATGCACACGCAATAGACTCCCAAAACTACAATATTGCAAACACAATTGGGTACAATTTAAAACACTACAAATTTGGTCTAGTGGTGAGATTTGGTTCTACAAAAACTGAAGGTATATCTGGGAACCTATGCTTAGATCTTTGATGTTACAATTTCTACCATTTTCCCTTCTTGGTATTCTTATTGCAATCTTCTCCCGGTAAATAATGGGCTTTGAATCTACAAGAATACAAAAATACCCACTATCAATTTTCTTTTAAATCAAAGTTGGGAGCATAATTAACCTGTGGATATGCTTGTAGAACTATGATATATCAAGAAATTATCATTTCATCTATATTGCTGCATAATTTCCACACAAAATTCTTGCAGCATTTTACTATCACATTATCAAATTGGATTCTTGAACCCAAGCTGTTTAAAGAATTGCCCAAAATACACATAGTTACTTGGAATTCAATGATAAATGTCACAAACTGTTCTTGAATAACTCTTAGAGTAGCTTTTGTAAAGATGAGTGGGGTTCCATAATATATATTTAAAGAAATTTTGGGTCACACATGTAATATTTAAATGTGTTTGTGTCATTATTTTTTATTAGCCAAATTAAAATGATATACTTCAAGTAAGGTTTATGACTATAGACACAATTATAGTGAAAATAATTGTGTAGATACCAAATATCTTATTTCTATTTTTTATGATGGGCAAAATAAGAAATAAGAAAATTCAAAAGATATCACTCTTCATGAAAGAGAATATTTGTCTTATAAATATGAGTTATGGTCTCCAATTGTAAAAACAACAACAAAATCATCTTTATTCTATGAGAAACTAAAGGCTAAGGGTGAATTACAATTGTAATGTCAAAGAAACTACATGTTCTACTATGAACATGTATTTGCATACAAGACAAATGACATGAACTTAGCGCATACATGACAAAAAATGATATAAATTTCATTCACCATATTCTATATGAATATATTGAAAGTACGTTTTTTCTCAAGTTCTAGTTTTATATTTCTTTTTGATGATTTGACATGAAAGATTTTGGCTATATATGATGATAGTATTGTTCATCATTTTTACTATTATGTATCTTTAAATATAAAAAGTCTCTCAACACTATATCAAAAATAATTACTACACATGGCACTAGGAATATGGTTTTGTGTATTGAATTAACATTACTTTTTGGTGGAGCAGGGCATAATTTGGAAAGAGAAGGAAGAAGATTGAAAGAAGAGGGTTGTATTGAAGACGCTAGTAAAATAATTTTTTGGTGTAATTAAAGAAGAGGTAAACTAATGTTAGAATTATTTTTACTTTTCCTTTTCCTTTACAAATGTAATTAATAATGAGAAATGCACAATAATATATAATTATATGATTTTATTAAAAATATTTAGTATTTTTTATATTTTTTTCTCTAGAAAAACATCAAATTAGAAGAACTATAAAAAATAGGCATGAGTTTTAGAGGGTTCGAGAAACCTTCTAAAATCTTTCCCTCTTCTTCATCCAACTCCCAAACAATGAGAGACTTTCTAAAGTTATCAATTCTCTTCCCTTCCAAAATCACACTCCCAAACAAAGCTTAAGTAAGATGTACCAGATTAGATTGAGTGTATATGTGTATTGCATTCTTTATCAAAGAAGTCTTGTAATAATAGCCTTACCATACAAGTAAAGATATTATTTTTAGAATTTGAACATCTCACCTCTTGATTACTAAGCAATAAACTTATCATACATTGACGCTCACTCTTATACGACATAGGACAGCTCAATACAAGAGTCTACCACCTAGTAGAGTCCCGAAAGAATAGATATACACACCCTTATTCTAGTTTTAAATCCATCACATATAGTTTAAAACTCACAACGCAAACAAATTACAAATTTGTGAAGTTTCAAAGTTCATCATTCCTGCTGAACTAATTCCTGAACAATCAAGAGCCACAAACATCTATCTCAAGATATGATCCTAAAGTAACATGGTTCTTTCATATAACACAAGTACTTAGTAGATACTTTATTTTATAGTAAAATATTAATATATTAGTATTTTGTGGAGGGTATGAACCATAACCTCCTTATTACTGCATTACTTTATGTCTTACACCATTACGACCTGACTCCCACTCTCCCACTCTGTGTTCTAAAATGCGTTCCGCAATACATAATGCGGACGCAACAATGTGGATGCGGTCGACAACGCATTGGCAACACACCACAATTGCGGTGTGATTGAATTTCACACTAAAAACCGCAACAAAACACTTTTGCGGCCGCATCGGACCGCAACGCAACCGTATCAGACTCCATTTGGACCGCATTAAACCGCATCGGATTCAAAAATATTGTTTTAATCAAAAAATATTCACACCGCAACGGTCGCAATCTGCATCACAACGGTCGCAATAACCACAATCGCACTAACCAAAACCATTACCGCAGTCGCAACAGCAATTTAAATTTAAAACACTGCTCCCACTCATTAGTAGATACTTATTTTTCCTGGTATTGATATAGCAGACAAATATTACTAAGATTACATTTCTGCTTCCTATACCCACAATTTTTTCCAGGCTTCGGCAAAATTGAATTGGATACATACCAAACAAAATGAAATGAATTGACTTAGATTTTCAGGTTATCGGAGTTTATTTGCCACAAAACTGAATATACAATAGTATTATCATTGTTTCAAGTTTCAAGGATTTAATTTAATATTATTTTGAGTCACAGTAACATGCTAACAAGTATATTTTATGACTCTCAAGCATTCCCTCCAAATCCAACTTGCAAACCGAGTCTTAAGGTTTATTTGCTAGTTGAGTTTTGGAGGAGAAATAAATGTTCATTTGTGAATTGAGTTTTGGAGGAGAAGAAATGTAAATGAAAGGCTTCAGAACCTTCTTGCGAGTGTATTTCATCGTTTTCAAGTCTTTTTCTTCCATCCATTAAACCAACTCACAAGAATACCGTAAAAGAAACAAAAGAAAGTTTGCAATGTGATGGATTGTCACTAAAGAATTTCTGAATGATTGCTTGCAATGCAGTCTAAACTCTATCACATTAGTAAATTATTCATAATAATAAAATATAGATTATTATTTGTATGGCCAATTTAGATAACTTCTGGGAACGCCTATAGTTTTATGCACAAGGTACACTACTTTGCTCATAGGTATGATTCTGCCGGTATAATATTGTGGTGACCGTCGCAATCGCATCACATCGCAATTGTGGTATAATATAACATCAAATCAGAAATCAGAGTGATACGGTCGCATCGGGTCACAAAGCAACCGCATCGGACCGTATTTGGGTTGCATCAGACCGCAACACAAAACCGCATTGGTTTCAAAAAAAAAAATTAATCACAAAATATTTCACATCGTAGTGCCTGCAATCCGCATCGCAACCATAATGACAGAAATCACAATAACAATAATTGTGACCACAATTACAGCCACAACTACAATTTAAAATATTAGTGGTGATCATAGTTTTATCTTGACTTCTAGAAGTGGGTGATGGGTTTGTTTGAAACCATTATCATAGTTTTATCATAGTTCATATCACATTATGATCAATAAATTTAACATTGGAGTATAAGTCACTCTAAAATATTTTTTTCCACAAAGGATAGCATAAATTGAACAATGTAGGACATTTTCATTTTATGCTGTCATGTTTGAAACTGTGACAAAATAATTCTGTATAGTTACAGAAAATGACATAAAATTCAATGTTTTTTTTGTACTATCCCCTCACCTTGTTAGTAAGGAATTAATGCCTTCCAGGGTGTCTGACTGCCCTTCCCAAGTCCCAACAAGTATCGCTCACAGGAATCGAAATTTGACCCTTTGATTATCCTGAGAATCTAGTGAAATCTTATACCACTAAATCAACGCCTTGTTTAAAATTCAATGTTTTTAATTCTACAAATTCAACAACAATGGCAATTGACATTGCCAAAACATTAAAAAAAAAAGAACAAATTGAATCAAGGATATTTGTCTGATAACAATTTTATCATATTTACTTATTACATAAATATTAGGCAGTTCAACTTGTAACAGTGCAGCTACATTATATCTTCATAAGGACCATAAAATCACTGGAACAATACAAAGTCTGATAACAGCAGTTAGTGGGGTCTGTCCCTAAATTATTGAGTCCTTTGGGATAAAAGCTTTTAGAAAGTTAATAACAGTTCAAGTGACAACCTAGCAGTGTCAATATTGATGTCTGAGCCTAATAATCAAATAAGGAAAGAGATCATGAATTGGTTTCAATTCATGAATATTCTAAAGCCATTAAATGTAGTAAGTTATATACATATATATATTTTTGGGAAGACATAACCAAAACATGTTAAGAGGTCTTTAAATATTTTGTAAGAGAATCTTTTGTCCATCTTATGGCAGACAATTAGTACATCTCAAACTTCTTGTTGGTTAGTAAGAATTTGGATGATGTGTTTAAGGAATTAAAAGCAATAATATTATCATATTCCTCCTTTATTTGTATTTGTATTGATACTTCATCACCTAACAGATATGAAAATGCATGTAAAAATTAAAAGACAATG
This sequence comes from Lupinus albus, assembly GCA_009771035.1. Lineage (NCBI taxonomy): Eukaryota > Viridiplantae > Streptophyta > Magnoliopsida > Fabales > Fabaceae > Lupinus > Lupinus albus. Next base: position 13,803,487 of record CM020007.1, on the reverse strand, counting down.
ACATTTATATCTTTTAATTTACACTCATATTATACTTTTATCCTTCAAAATATACTAAAAATTTGGACTATCCTCTCCGGTAATGGAGAGGAGTCTGACTCGGTGGCTAAATGGATCGATCGACGTTATAATACTCTATAAATTTTGTTTATTGACAAATTATTGATCTTTAAATCTTTCTTAATCATTTCGCCTATGGTTTTTCTTAATCTCCCTTTGCCACTAAGTATTGGACTAGCCTCCATTTAATATAGATTTATCCCTCACCTGCAACTTTAATTTTTGTTGGGACTGGGTTTTCTTTATCATCAACATAAACTTCAGTAGAATACTAATTAAACCAGCCCTTGTTCAATTTCTTTAAGCATATGCTTTGCCAGAAAGGCCTCACAATATGTTAGGACTTAGAGATAAATTATTTCTTTTTCTTTCACAACGTGCAACCTGGTGGACCCGACTACATGGACCGAACAATAGTACAATGCTGATATTGATTTGATCTTATACACAAAAAAATAAAATAAAAATCCTTACTAAATGATATTTTTTGAGTATAAGATCAAATAAATGTGGGACATCTCATTGTGTCATTGCCTTTCACAAAGGGTGCTAAGAGCCTAAATTATTAGGACAAATTTGATAAGCTTTACATGTAGCTTTCCACTATAATCCACCAAAAGGATGGTTTTCATGGCTTTAGTGGCAATGAATATGAGTGACTAAAGAAATATCAATGGCCTTTAATTTGTACTAAAGAATAGTAATGAGATTGGATAGTACTACAAGGTAAAAAAGTTATCTTTATACAAGACATCACCAAAACCAACCACACTAGACAACTTGGTAAAACATTCCAAACAAACATCATTGAAGTAGTTAGTCTTAAAACTGTAATTAACATATATCACATTGACCTGAAATTGTTTCAAGTCATATATTCAGATTCAATACTTGTAAAAGCCAAGGTGATTGTTTAAATCTATCTTGTTTTAATTGTTCTTCAATACCAAAACTGTTTCTAATTCCACTTTGGAAGCCTGAGGTTGAATCTTGCATTGTCTTGCTATAACTGCTTTTATAGGTCTTGCATCTTGTCGTGTTTATATTGCATGATCGATCGTAAGACGAAGACAATGTATGTGAATCCGGCGCCGAAAATTTCTTCCTATGGCTGTATCTTGAAGGGCCTAGTGTAAGCTCAATCTCAGCCTCATCTATGTTATCTAGCTCTTCATCATCTGATTCAGCAATGTGTTCCTCAGCAGGCTTTTCAAGATCAATTTTCATTTGAGGCTTTTCTTGTGCACCTTTATTATGAACATTTTGAGTTAAACTAATGGCATTGTTGAAGTACCATTCTCTTTCATTTACTTCATTACCTCTTCTTGATTCCATGTTCTTCATCAGTATCTTTTGAACGCGATATAACCGATGAAGTTCATAGATCTGTAAAAGAAATCTCAGGATAGTAAAGACTCAAATGATGCTGAATTTTAGTAAAGAATAATATCATGAAGAAAAGAAAAAGAAAAAAAAAGTACCTGCTCTTTGAAAATTTCTTCATGTTTTAGCATGGCCATTCTCATGTATTCTTTCTCCATCTATGATCTTTGATCTTTGATCTTTGTTTAGCTTCTACAATTTTGAATCAATGGTAGGCAAAATGAACTCTTGTTTGTTGCAAATTTGTGCTCAAATTTGCATCTTCATGGTATCACTCAACCTTTACATAAGTTATATCAAAGTTAAGGTTAAATAAGGAAGATTCTAACAGAATGTAATTGATCAATGAAAAGTTGTCTATGTAGAAAATAGTATGGTTCAAGGAAGGCATAAATATTATTGGGTTTATTCAAGTGTGAAGTCTCACGTTAGATATGAGAGGAAGACTGAAAAAGAAAAGACTCATGGAACTAATACCTTAAGATTTTGGTTCAAAACATAATGTCTTACTTGCACCTCTCCACTCTTCCCATACTCCTGTAACAATAAAACTCTCTGATAATTGAGGCTCCCTAATGGGATTATTGAAACACTTATATGCAAAGTGAATATGATGACATCAACTTCCTTTTTAATATAATTTGTATGTTCCCTTCTTTCTCTACTTCCAAAATGGACCACAATTGAATGAACCCCACCAAAAAAATATCTTCTGCCACCTTTTTCTGTTAAATTTTCCTAACCATGATAATAACTTCTCATGTATATGCATATATGATGTCATAATTTAACTTATCCTTTCAATTATTGCAATATCTAATTACATCATCAAGGCACTGTTTTTCTCTTCTTTTCAATATAAACCAGTTTAAAAAGAAGGCTTCAAAAACAACATCATCAGAGTTAGGACCACAAGGAACTCATTTATTTCATTTTATTATAATGTTTTAGAATGAATTAAGGTACTTCTAAGTGACACTTATTATTGCCATGATGCCAACCCATATTCCTCATTTATTAAATATCACTTTACAATATCTTAAGTTTTCATCTCAAAACTAATTGGTAATGAGAAGAGTAGTCCAACAATTATTTAAACCATTTCCGAAATAATGAGGTAGGTGGTGTGAGACTTACTTCCCAACACAATAAAAATATGTCATAACATATTTGTTCTATATCAATCTAATATTCGAGATTCTACTTAGGATCGGGAGGGAAGTCAAAGATCGTAAACGTAGGTTCGTAGTACGACTCGTATGATCCTACTTATCAATAAAGAAGTATGTAAAGAAATTCATATATATATATATATATATATATATATATTCCAAAATGAATAAAATGAGAATTCATATATATATATATACACCAAAATGACATAACACAATTTCCAAAAGTTGTAAGAAATTGAATCTAGCTTCTAACCTGTGAGAATTCAATGAGTTGAGAATACAAACAATTTTCTTACAAAAGAATAAAATGAGCTTCCACAAGGAAATGCAAGAAACTTCACACTTTCCTTAGAAGAACACACAGCTTTAGGAACAACCTTGTTTAAATTGAAAAAGACATATAATCTGCACTGACATTAGTGTTTGAGGTTAAATAGAACATAAAAGAAATGTTGTAGAATTTAAGATTCTCTCTTAAAAAAGACACAGAAACCAAAGTGGTATTCTATGAGGTTTGAAGCATGCCAAACAAATCTCAGTGCCTTGACCAATATGATTCAAGTTTTGTGGACTAGATGCTTAAGACAGTTCCAGCAATGCAGGTTTATTAAATTAACACTGACACAAATAAATAATAACACCATGCATTATTAGCACTATTCAAAAATTTATATAGTTGTTGTGGATCACAAGGAAGAAAACAGCATAGCTTGTTTATATGAATCACATGCACCTAAAATTTCTATATTATAAGACACTTGTCTCAGTTGGGTAATACAATTAACAACTTACAAATTACATATTAATTATGTGTTGTTATATAATTCAAGTGTGTATATGTACCGTTAAGGTTTCATATTAAAACCAATTCGTTACGAGAGAAATAGCCTAACAGATATTTAAATCATTCCCAAGATAATGAGCTAGACGATGTAAGACTTACTTTCCAACATGTCCTCTCTACATAAGCCTGTTGGATTAGTCGAATGATTACATTTGATCCATAACTAAATGACATATTTTGGCCCATGACAACCGAAAAGAAGTTGAAATTTGACTCTGATATCATATTAAGGTTTCATCTCAAAACCAATTTGCCATGAGAGGAGTAACTCAACATATATTTAAATCACTCCCGAGATAATAAGGTATGATGTGGGACTTACTTCCCAATATATAAAACATAAATTTGCTTTAAACCTGTATGCCTAATGATAATGAAACAAAACCAAAAACAACAATAATAATAATAATGAATGTTTTATATTTTTAATTGACATAACGTATCCGACATTATACATGGACCTTATGTGGCATCTTTATGTGGTGCAGACAGATAGATCCTAACCGTACCATAAGTGGGTACCCCTTCTTAACTGGCACAGGATCTTAAATCCAACACTTATTAAGTTTTCAGTTCTTATACATAAATAATGGGGGGACAAAAAATCATGGGTTTATCTCATCCTTAATTCTTTCGTTGGATTTTATCAATGTTGTTATAAGTGCATAGAGAGAATCATCAATTTTGGATGTTTTGTACATGTATTCTAATAACTGGCCATGTGTGTGCCACGTTAATTAATGTAATGTTTATGTTAGGGTGGAATGAAGATCACATATATCTAATCCAATTAAAATATGATATTTTATTAAAAATAAAAGTTATAAAAATATAAACTAATATTTTAGTATTATTTATTAAAATTTGATTGATTAGAAACATGAAGACATGATTTTTTGGGACATATAATGTTTATTCGTTATAGAGTAACTCCTATTTAATTTTACTAACAGATGTGCATGCCATGCGTATATGGTACGTTAACCAATACAATAATATATATATACCTTATGTTCATCAAAGTTCAACTTGTTTGTGTTATTCTTATAAGCTTCAACTAGGGATGGCAACGGACACGGGCGGTCACAGGTAGTGCATATCCATGCTTGTACTCGTACTATTTATGGATACTCGTGCGGGTAATGGGTACTCGCGGATACCCAATGAGTTCAAATTCTAATTATATTTTTATATATTTTACAATAATTAATATATAAAAATAATTTTTACTTAAATAATATGACATGTATATGATAATTTGATGATTATAGTCTCATTGCTACATTTTATTATGAAATAATAACAAAATAATCAAATATAATGTTAAATTAATAATAATTAAATATAAAATATTTAATTAAAATATATACGCGGGTACCTGCGGGACGGATATCATGATATCCATTTCCACCAATGATCTATTTTTACGGGTACCCGTTGCGGGTATTTTGACGGGTACCCACAGGTCCGGGTATTTTTGTCATCCCTAGCTTGAACAAGTTTTTCTTTATATTTTGAATTTTTTTTAGTGGAGGGATCCACTTACTCCAAGAGTATGTGGAAAAGACTTACTCCACATCTTAACTATACAATCTTAGAAAATCCAATGGTTTAAATGTACTCATCAATTTAAACCATTGGATTTCTCAAAAAATGAATGATCACGATGAGAAATAGGTTTTTCCACTTACTCATGGAGTAAGTGAATCCCTCCTTTTTTTTAATTTTAGTCCTTACTTTTAAGGTTTGTTTATGAATTGAGTTTTAGAAAGGAAAAACGGAAAATGAAAGGCTTAAAAACCATGAAATATATGAAATAACTCGGAAACCTCTTTTATCATTTCTTAAAACTCTAAAACTCAATTCATAAAAAAAAAACCTTTACTACTAATGGAATGTTTCATCAATCTTGCCGCTTATCTAAAGTGTGAAGTTAGAGATACATAATTTTGGTCCAAAAAGTTAAATATGTTTTTGTTTTAGTTTCATAGAATTTATTTTATTTTGATTAGTCTTTAAATATAGATATGTCTTTATATTTGTTAGGGGATTTCCATTAAGTGCTAATGTGACTAATGGAATATTACACCAACTTCTCATTATCTCATTAATTTAACCAAACAACTCATTTTAGCGCTTAACTCCGGACAAAAATAATTTGTCTCATTCTATGTCACACTTCCTGTCTCGGACTAATCAAAAATTTACTTTTTATTTTTTTATTTTTAAATTTTTATTTATTCATCTAGCAGCATTGTGATTGACTTGATACATAGAGGAAATAGGAAGTGAGATGAGTGATCCTTATCTAAATAATGAGAAGAGAACTTCTGTCCCACAATATATGTCATGTCACTCCATATATCATGATTATGATTGGTTGAAGAAAATCCATTTAAGTTAAAAATATAATTGTTAAATATTTTTATGATGAATCAGAACTTGTGGCACATGGAATAACACATATTATAAGACATGAAATGTTTCATCTACCTAATGGACCCTTTACCAACTAGAGAGATCTCAACTCCTCTTTTTATTACCCGGCTCATGAATTTACTTTTGGTTGTAGGAAAAAGTTGGAGTACAAAACATGATGAGAAGTAGTAGTATGATGCACATATTAGGGTAGAGTAGATTAGATCCATGTAGGGTATGAACCTTATCAAGATGCATTAAACATTTGTATAATACAATAGAAGAAAGTTATAAATTAAAGGAGGGAGTGTGAGAAATGGAGATGGTGAGGAAGCACGCTTTGCCGGGGCATGAAGGTGCATTCTTATGGGGCGGTGGGTCCTTTGGTTTGCTCAAAAGCCTGACCTATATAAGGGCTTGTGTTTTTGCTTGGTCCCACGTGAATTGGATATTCAATAAAATCAAGGGACCCATATATATATATATATACTAGTAGGGTACCCGTGCATTCGCACGGGTGATACCATATTTTGGATCAATATATTTAAGTAGCATAAAGTAATTTTTATCTAAACATTTTTTGATGATTATATCATGGAAAATGATATTTATGTATTTGAATGACAAATTTAATTAGTAACTCATAAACTCCATTCATTGACAAATTATAATACTAACAAAAATATAGAATAAGATGCAAGATAAGTTGTATAATACCTTCAAAGATTTTGGAAAACTTCTTTATAAACCACATTTGTTGTTGACTTAAGTGGTTTACCATCCTTGTCATGTATCAAAATCTTCAATCCATTTTTAGTTTGAACTCTTGACATAGCTACGTATAGTTGACCGTGACTGAACACTGGTTTAGGTAGATATAATCCAACACTTTGTAATGATTGTCCTTGGGATTTGTTGATTGTCATAGCATACGAAACAATTATAGGGAACTGTCTTCTAATGAGCTTGAAAGGCCATGGAGATTGGGATTGAGACATTGACATGCGAGGAATATATATGATATGACCAATGTTTTTACCGGAGATGATCCTTGATTCAAGTACGTGGTTTGCCATTTTAGTCACCATCAATCTTGTACCATTACATAATCCTTCTGTCTGATCTAAATTTCTCAACAACATTATTGGAGTTCCAACTTTTAACTTGATCTTATGATTGGGAAGACCAGATGTAGAAAGTGAGTTTAGAAATTCTGGAGTTAATATATTGGCTACTTCAATTTCATTAGCATCAGACATATCAACTGAATCTGAACTCAAATATTCCTTTTCCTCACCTGCCGTTATAACATACAATATTTATTAGTATAATTGTAGCAAAGATATTGTATACATCATACCAAGAACTTGAAGATAAAAAGATTACCTGGAATTATGCTTAGAACATATTCATTGATTTGATCAACAATGTCAATTGTTGATGCAAGTATTGCCTTAGTCTGTAGATAGTGTTCGTCCTTGTAGTGATGTTGTATGTTAGGATAAGTGCTACACACTATTGCATCAATTGGGTTATCAAAATCAAGAATCAAAAGTTCTTCTGGAATATCAATTTCAAAACAACCATCGTTAGGCTCAGATAATTTCCCATCTCCAACATTTAATATCCATTCTGAAAATTCCTTGATCTCCATTGTGTTGTCATTATTTTGTAAACGCATGTTCTTTGAAATAGTTAAAATTCTACATTGATGCCAAAGATAAGATGAGTTGATTGTTGCATGTACAATATCTGAACGACATCCTCTCGGAATAACTGGCAAGATTTGTCTAAAATCACCTCCAAAAACTACAACTTTTCCTCCAAATAAGATTGAGTCATTAGACGTTGTACCCATTATGTCTGCAAGACTTCTATCAAGTGCCTCAAAACAAAACTTATGTGTCATTGGAGCTTCATCCCATATAATTAGTTTTGTTTGTTTCAATAAATCAGCAAGTTCAGAACCTTGATGAATGTTGCAAGTAGAGTTCTCAAGACTTGGAACAGGTATTTTGAATTTTGAATGTGCAATTCTACCTCCTGGTAATAATAAAGAAGCTATACCGCTAGAAGCCACAGTTAATACAATTTGTTTTTGAGCTCTCAATGCATATGTTAGAGTTTTCCACATATGTGTTTTACCAGTTCCTCCATAACCATATAAGAAAAACATACGACCATGTTGATGGTTGACAGCTTGGATGATGGTATGGAATATTTTAGATTGTTCTTCTGCAAAGTATAATATGAATACGTCTTAGTGAATTTTAATAGTAAATATAAATTAACAAACAATAATAAAAGTATAATTACATAGGTAAGCAAATACAATACATGTGAGAGATTGGTAAATAAGATTGAACTTTTCCTTTAATTCGATGGTATCATAATTAAGTTCTTCATATATTAGTCTATTGCCCAATTGACTTGTGATATATCTATTTGGGTAAGGCATGGGTGGATAGTCTTTCAAGCTTCTGCGATTTCGTTGAAGTACTTTTTCAATTTCCAACAAAGTTAGATTTTGCAATTGTTCATCACTAAGCACCAATCCTACAATTGTTTCAAAAAGATTTGTATATCATTGTTCAACACTTTAACATATATTAGGAAAGCAATTAAAAAGTAATTATTGTGTACCTTGATTATTAGAAATAATTCTCTGACTATGAAGAATACCATCAGATAACCATTGCCACGTTTCTGCCCAAACCTGATCAGGTTTATTTACAGAGGTTGATAATAACATGGTTACAAATAATTTCCTTAAGTAGAATCCAGAACCCCAATCCTTTGCTTCTCTTATAGCATCAATATATTCCCTATCATCTTTAAGTAAGCCCATAGCAAAACATGCATCCCTGAAAGTGGGATATTGATTTTCTGAAATAGTCCTAATATCTTCATAACTTCTTGGCCCCTTAACTACTGTCAACATCATCCTAAGATAATATAGTTCACCGGTGCATGGAGGAACCCAAATTAGTCTACCAATTGTATAACCAGATTTTCTTGGTTTCCAACATCTATTCCTTTTGAGATAAACAAATTTTGAAACATATTGTGCATAACTTAAAGTACGACCTTCTTCATATTTTTCATTAGCTTCCATCCAAGATGTGAACATGGACTCTGATACTGTTGGTCTTGAAATTATATTGTCAATGTCCTCATTATCATTGAAGTAAATTGGTTGTTCTCCTTGAAGATGAAAGGACAATCTTTCTACTGCAGGTTGTCTCCCATGAATTGGAAATCTAAAAATCCTCCAACATGCTTCTGATGGTGACACATATCTACAATCAAGATATTGTTTAACCTCGTCAAGGTTTGCTTGATTATGTACACCATTTGGTGAACTTTCAATAACAGCTGTGATTCTGTCATAACCTTTGTTGATATACTTGAATAAGTACTTAATTGAAGTACTTTGGTTACACCACTCCATATTAATGTGTGCTTGGTATTTCATCAACAAATGTGGGTTGTAAGGGACAACATAACGATTGTCAAGAGAAATACCATTTTTTTCAACATAGTTTCCATTATCTCTTCTCCTATAAACTGGATAGCCATCTTGATCAACAACTGTAGTTTGTTGGAATTGTTTTGGAAAATACCGAGAGCATTTACCATCTATCATACATGGAGAAGAAATATTGCAAGAACCACACGGACTATGAATCATATGTGATTTTACCAAGTTGTGTAATTCAGGATGGTCACTTTGATTTGGAATTTCTGCGCATATAATTCTGTCAATGTCATCAGGGGTAGGGTACTTATTAGACGGATGCAAAAATATAAGCAAGTGTGCATGTGGCAAACCTCTCTTAATTCAATTGTGTACATATCTGCAAAGTTGTTAGTAAAATAGAGTAAGTAGTATGTAAAATTATTTACATAAATAAGAAATGAACAATTGGATGTGAGAAAATGTATTGCTTTAAAAATATACTTACATGCAAGAATTTTACCCAAAATATGTCTTTTCTTCAAATCTTGTAGTAATTCTTCAAACTTCATTTTGAAAACCCTTGAGATGATATCTGGTCGATCATGTGGTTTTAAACCCATTGGCTTAAGTAATCTAATAATTTCAGGCCAATTCGGATTGCATGTCATAGTCAAAAACAAATCGGGGAATCCAACTGAACCACAAATGGCCATCCCATCAAAATATAATTGATCCATGTATCTACGACTACCAACAAAAGTTGAAGGTAGTATCACTCTTTTACCAATATTAGATGCTTGACTTTGTTCCGTTGGTTGGGATTCACTCAAATTTCTATATTTATCCACCCTTAGTTTTTTCTGGTTTCTTTTTATAAAAGACAACCTTCCAGATTCCACCATAATGTAACCGTCAACTAAAAATTGATGGAATAGTCTTCTTGAACGAAACAAAGTTTGAGCCTCATTTTTTCTAGACTGCAAACGAAATGACATCCATTCTCTTACCGTTACACGGTTCCGTTTTCTGTTATGAGAATCGACTCTTACTCTATGACAGACATCATGTCGATACCCATCTTCTCCATATGGAAACAATAACGGATATTGGAAAGCCAAATAGCTAGCATGTAACTCATCAATTCTCTTCAATTGGCCACTTTGTGTCTCCATAATTATATCTCTTTGACATGTTGATTCTATATCTCCAACTACTAAAGCAGCAACTTCAGAAATAGTGGGTAAGTTGTTTATTCTCCCATCAGAATTTCTTTCAGCAATAAGTTTTAATTTTAAATTCTGAACAACACCATCTTTTAATCTTTCACTTGCCATTCTGAAGGACTTTGCATGTACATTGTTCTCATCTAACATCTTTGATAATTGCACAACAACTTCTGGGTCAACCTTGTTATTCCTATGATTCACAATAGTAGAAATGAATAATGGATATTATGATAATTAAATATATAATCTCTATATACTTTATATACTTCTTATTTACCTTATTCCTTCCATCCTATTCTGAATTTCATGCTCTGTATCATAGATATATAATTGTGCAAACTTCGGAAATTGACCAGGTAAGGGCAACATGCTACCAATGCGATGACATGGTTGTCCTTGTATCCTGATAGTTGGTGGACCTCTTCCACTATTCATAGATCTATCAATTTTGGCACCGAAAGATGTGAATGCAAACATCATATTGTATAAACGAATATTATCTTGATAATTCAAACTATCTTTGTCCTTTATGTCAAAAAGTAAGTGATGAAGAAATGGAGGAGGTGATTCTAGTAATGGTAATTGTACTCTTCCATCACCACAACATAATTCAAACTTTGGTGTTGTAGCATTTCTATGTTTCCGCTTTCTCTCCTGATACCACATGCATGCTCCACAATGTTGACATTGCATAATAGGATCACCGATATCAGAATATCCTAAAAAGAACAAACTATAAGTAAAAACATATTTTTATTATTCTATTAAGAAAAAGATAAATCATAATGTGCAACCTTGATTTTTGTCGAATGTCGATGTCAGAGTTGCATTATTAAATTCATCTTCATCTTCTGAACTAAACTCAATGTTTACCTCTTACATATGTGAAGAAAAAATTCATTAGTGGACATTGCAAACACAAATTATTAAATGACTATAACAAATTTGAGATTTTTGCAAGTATAGTCAAATTTTATAGTGTAAATACCTTCCATGGCAATCTCAAAGATTTCATCATCTTCATTGTTGACATCACAACTTTGATAGCTATAACCTTGAGTTGATGAATAAGGCAACAAATTTTCCATATCATCGTTAGGCATAATGGTGCTTGGTTCATCTTCATAGAGGTTGTCATATCGATTCATTAGATTTATTCCTACTGAATTTTGATTGATAAATCTCTTTTTCCTTCTATAATCATGGATGCTACTCGGTTGAGTATGTACTGTAGAAGTTGAAGCTTCATTTCTGTTTCCGGAAAAAAAACACTGATCTCTTTGACTTAAAATATTTAAAGGAATTTGAGATAGAGGTGATCTACTCATTTGCATTATTGTTGTCTTTTCCTTTTGTGAAACCATTGATGAAGGTGGTTGCTTTTTTGATCTAGAATAGTTTATACCCTTATCTCGTAAAGCAGACTTCCGTTTATTACGTGCAATTGAAGCACAATTATCAGGAGTGTTACTTTCCATATCTCGTAAATTGACAAAGAAAAATGTTAATCCAACCAAGCTTGGCAATTACAGAAAGTATAGAGACGTTAAATAATAACTGGAATTACTGTTAACATGAATTCATCTCCCTCGTAATATATATCCTAATGTATTATCGTTGTTTGAATTTAATAGAACATCATATGGATTGTATCAACCATTAGAATGAGTAGGATGAAGAGAGAAAAAAATTACCTTATGGACCACCTCACTTGCAATACATTTGTTAAGATGTAGACAAAGTTGTTTTCATAGTATATAACAATGTTAAACAGTGAGAACAAAGTGAATCAGTTGAAGAATAAAATAATATATTTTGAGAACAATGTGAATGATGGTAAAAATAAGAACTAACAAATACAACACATTTATAACATGGTCAGACTCCTGCTATTGCATTCTGTAAACATGGTCAGACTTTATTATCGTTGTTTGTATTTAATATAACATCATATGGATTGTAATGACATTCTAGAACTAACAAATACAACACATTTATAACAGTCCCTTTGTGAAATACAACACGTTTATTTTATCCAATATACAAACAATCCGTTTAATCCCAAAGCATGTCATACATATCATCTATTAAAGTCTTTCTTGTAAAGTTCATACATGTAAAATTAGCACAACAATATTTGTATTGTAATATAAGTAAACAGGTATTCATCATTCAGTCCGTAACCAAAATCATGCTACTTAAATAAACTCATCAAAATAGGATCCACTATTAGTTGGGTTGGTTGTATTAGGTAATATAAAAATTAAAACAAAACCGATTCGGAATATATCTTGTGTTGTATCAACCATTAGAATGAGTAGGATGAAGAGAGAAAAAATGACCTTATGGACCACCTCACTTGCAATACCTTTGTTAAGATGTAGACAAAGTTGGAGTAATAGTATATAACAATGTTAAACAGTGAGAACAATGTGAATCAGTTGAAGAAGAAAATAATATATTCCATCTAACAATGTGAATCAGTTGTAGACTTAGTTGCCGTAGTCGTATTTAGCAAGAAGATTATAACAATGGAGTTTTGTTATTTTTAAAGGATTTTCAAAAGAAACATTGGTTTGTGTGAGGAAAAAGCAGTATTGGGTTTTGGTTTGCTTCATAGTTTATTTTTTCAAAGTAGTAGGGGTAAGCCTTGGAGTATGTGGCAGAAAAACAAACCTCTGATTTTGGAAAGTTCTTTTCCCTCTAAAAGACTTTTTGTTGACATAGTGTTACTTATTGGATAGAATTGTTACTTGCAGAAAAGAATATAAAGTATAAAGTTACAATGTTTAAGGTACACTGGAGAATAATAGTTGACTTACATTGTGAAATTTTGGTTTTGTATGGTAAACTTTTTTCCTTATTGTGATGATTTTTCCAATGTTAGATGGAAAGTAATATCTGCTGCAACCTGCAATATTATGATAGGTGAAAAAATTATCAATCATTTCTTCATCCAAATTCAGATTTTAGTGAATTTGGAAAAGTAGTATTAGGAAAAGTAGTATTTCAATGGTTGGATGGAGGTCTTACAGTGATGGTTTTTTTGTAAAAGTACAGTTTCAATGGTTGGATGGAGGTCTGACACAATGATGGATAATCTGCAACAAAATGATTCAAAACAGTGAACTTGTTTTTAGAATTGTGTCTATGAAAATCTAACAATTATATATGATTTGTTAGATGTTTAATGTGAGGAAAAACATATGTTAGACCTTGCAATGGATGTGATTATTGTCTTCCTCTTTGACGATATATTTGGGTGTGGTGCTTCATTAACATTTAATAAGTTAAATGAATAGTAAGATATAATTTATTTATAGTAAGTATGAGATATTAAAAACTTAAATGTACTATTTTCTAGTTCAGTTGGCTTTTTAATGTATCATTGTTAGTGATGATATTTGCTACATGATCTATATTATAAAAATAATACACAAAATTGAATGGAACAAAGTTAGACGGCAGTAATGGACTTGGTTATTTTCTTCCGCTTTGAAAAATTATTTGGGTGTGGTGCTTCATCAGCAGCACTAAAAATTAATAAGTCAAATAAATAGTAAGATTACACTGCAAAGGTATAGTGATGATATTTCGCTACGTGATCTTTATTAACTTAATAATTTTTTGTCTTTATATATTCTATGTGGTAAAGGCTGTTACACTGTTACATGTAAATTAAAGAAAGTACTTCAATGATTTAAAACTAATTAGTAATTGAAGTCTTGGAATATACAAAATATTTAGAGGGTTATATATATGGTTGCCCACTTAATGTGAAAACATGGAAATACTATGTAACCATGTAACCACATAAGTTCACAAAATATCAGGTTAAGTCAAATACATCATAGTGTGATGCATCAAAAGAAAGGTTGTTCAAAGGTTACATTTAATTAGTGAGAGGAAATAACTAAGTCAGTCAATGTTGATATGCTTTGCCACCTTTGAAGATGACAACTGGGTAGAATTATACAGTGGACTTTGTATGAGGTCCACATCAATGTCAGCCGATAATCGTTTGGCTGGAGTTAAAACTTGTAAAAGGTCTGGATCATGATCAGCAGTAATAGACACAGACTACTCATCAAAGTTAACACAAAAGTTACCTGAATTAGAGGCATGATATACAATACCTTTGCAGTGTAAATTTTGTAAAAGAAAATATGTGATGCACTCACAGAGTCTAACTGAAAGGAATCATTAATATCAGACTTTGCTTTCATATCATCAGAATTTGTTGGCTGTGTAGTAGGACATAACATTAAAGGAAGAAATTTATAGTCATAAAACAAAAGTAAGAATTAAAGGGAGTATACATAATAGGAGGAGTTATTTATAAAGTACCTGAAATATGACAATTTGATCAAGTATAGTCTTGATTAAATTTGGATCCTCAGAAAGTCTGATAACAGAAGATTGGTTGTATGAGGGTTGCACTTTGACCCTTAGAGCCATTGTTCTTGCAAGCAGTTCATCCAGAATTAAAGGGAATGCCTTGGGATCATCTTCACCTTCCTACAAAAAGATATATGATAATAACTATTATATAAAATTAAGACTTAAACTATTGATTTCAATTCATAGAATGAAATAAATCTATACTTACTGCGACCATCTGATCTCTTAAGTCAGATGCCGATACGCCAATGATGTCAGCACATTGACGATCCCAGAAAACAAACCTTCCACTCCCATGTTGGTGTATGACTTTAATATCCAGTTTATACCTAACATAGAAAAAAGTGTATCGTTATAGACTGATAGGTACTAAATGACAAAAAAAAGATATGATAAGCAAACCAAATTGCCTTGGTGAAGACTTCTGATTGTATGTGCCACACTTGCATGTGAATGGGCCATCTTTAACATCAGTCTTCTTTGTACATTTAGTACAACCTTCATAGTACCATCCGTGTTTGCCAACAACAAACATTCCTGTCGTCCCAACTGTTACACAGGTTATTTCCTACATATTCACAAAATAGATGGTTAGTAGCTTATAACCGTATTTTTATAAAAAATCATCTAAAGATGCAATATACCTCAGAAGATGTAATTGCAGAAATTTCTGTAATACTCTTGACTTCAGCTTTATACATAAATCGCTCATCATCAGATAAGTTAGAATATTGTGACATTTGGCTGTTACTATGGCTCAATGTATCACATGATAGACTAAAAGTTGAAAAACTACAATGAAGCATGAGACATTAGTAACTGAACATTTTGAAGCATGATAAATACAAAATAAATACCGCAGTGTCAACATACCTTTGTTTGTACTTGTCAATGTTTGGAATTTCTTCACCAATCAATATTTTTGATCCGCACCATGAGTTGGAAATGCTATGTGGATATTTACCTAGACCAAAAAGTTAATATCATTGGAAAGTGTGTGATAACAAAATTAATAGAGGTCCAACATTAGAGTGAACAAAATTATCATCACCTTGTCCTTCTTTGATTTTAGCATGAGTTAACAAAATTATCATAGGTTCAACATTACAGTGGTTGTTATAGTGTTTCTCGAATTTGGTAGCATGTGATTCCCACAGAGTACAGTTAATGAAATCACCATTGTTGATAGAAAAAAATATAAAGTCAAAAATCTATGATATAGCTGTATAAATTAAATAGATGAAAAATACATAAAATCTTTCAAACTGAAGACAACTTTCTTCAAATTGCCTTGTGTTTGGGAGAATATTACCTTATCAAAAGCACCAATGATATCTAGGAAAAAGAAATAGAATGATGTAAAAAATAATCTACTAAATCAGAGAAACAGTTGAACCTATTAGTAAATTAGAGCAATAATCTAACCTATTAGTAAATCATTTCTACCGTTTCCGTCAAGGATGTCACCAAACTTTTTGAAATCATATTCCCATTCAGGAATATCAGGAAATTCTCTTTGTTTGAGAGTGGTACCGGCAGTGAACTGCATTCTGTAAACATGGTCACATGCCTTAAATTGGATGTCATTGTGCATGACATTAAAATTGTGCATGACATAAGTTGAACTCTCAACCAAATGTTCTCTCCATTCGTTAAACTGATCCTTTCGGACAGAGACTTGAATTCTGTCCCCCTACATTAATGAAAAAAAAACATTAAACATCAATTTGATATAAAAAATAACACTTGAAGATGATGGTATATTGGTACCTTAGAATCCATTAATATCATTTCCAGATGTCCGGGTTTGGGAGGTAGTTGCACATACCAAATGTCAGTTATTCTGACTGCAATCTTCCACAGGTATTTGGAGTCATTCAAATCCATTATCATATCGAACGGCCGTGATGTAGACATGATGTTGATATATGAAAAAATGCAAACATCACACATGAATCAAATAAACATGATTCGGTAATTGTAAATTTTATAAATAGATGAAAATGTCTCATTTTTTTACAAAAAAAAACATACAAAATGGTAAACATAAAAAAAGAAACATCCAACGGTGTAAAATGCAAAAATCACAAATATGAATGCGATAAACATGATTCAGTAACTTGAATATATGAAAAAAATGCAAACATAACACATTTGAATAAAATAAACATGATTCAGTAACTTTTGCATTTTATAAATTGATGAAAAGGTCTCATCTTTTTAGAAAAAAACATACAAAATGGTAAACGTAAAAAAAGAAACATCCAACCATGTAAAATGCAAAAATCACACATATGAATGAGATAAACATGATTCAGTAACTTGAATAGCGATAAATAGATGCAAATGTCTCATTTTTTTACAAAAAAAAAACATGCAACATAGTAATATGCAAAAATCATACATATGACATAAGACAAAGATGATTCGGTAAAGAAAATAGCGATAAATACATGCAAAGGTCTCATCTTTTTACAAATAAATAAACATCCAACCGGGTAAAATGCAAAAATCACACATATGAATGAGATAAACATGATCCAGCAAATTGAATAGCCATAAATAGATGCAAAGGTCTCATCTTTTTTTACAAAAAAAGAAACATACAACATGGTAATATGCAAAAATCACACATATGACCTAAGACAAACATGATTCGGTAAAGAAAATAGCGATAAATACATGCAAATGTCTCATCTTTGTAAAAAAAAAGATTATTTTTCTCAACAACTGAATGTTATATGTAAAACCTTTACAAAAATGAAAGCTTTGCAAAAATATAAAAAGTATGTCAGTGCAAAGTAATTTCACATAAGATAGAGGATAAAAGAGAGAGTATCTGAAAGGATTCATTGATACAGCAAAACCGTCCACTTTTTTGTCCACTTCGACATTCGATGAACCACAAATTACCTGAGAAAAGATTTCAGAGTAAGGGTGAGAGCGTGAAAGTGAAGCAGTAAAAAAATGAAGAAATGGAAGAGATGAAAGGGCTATTGAGATTGTGAGAGAGGGAAATGAAGAAATGAAGAAATGAAGAAATGAAGAAATGAAGAGATGAAGAGATGAAAGAGAAATGTTATGATGATGAGAGTGAAATGAGAGTGAAATGAAGAGACGTGAAGCAGCAAAAGAAAAAGTGGCAGACTGTACTTTAATTGGTGCAATAAATTGGTGCAATAAAGACAAACTTGTTTTGGTGCAATAAATGATTTTTTTTAATTGTTAAATAGAATGACTTTTTTATCCCTGTAAACAACAGGTGTCAACAATATGGAATTCTAGAATTGTAATTTTCCTAGCCCTTTGCATTTCTATATAGTAATAGATGGTATTTTCCAATACATAAGAAAATGTATTCGATAATATCGACTTCTATTCATTATTTTGATTAGTTATAATACAATATAAGAGTGATTTAAACATATTCTTAGAATTATTGATACAATATACAATGTTTTATTTGACTTAATTACACTCGTCATAATTTTTTATTTAAGAAATTACACTTATCTCTCTTATATGGATAATCAGTGTAATGTATGTATATAATTAGGGGTGATTTGTGAATGTTAAACAAATTATGAGTAATTTGTGAAATTTCATTAAAACTCAAGTGTGTTAATATAATTTACTCTTTTTTCTCTTCATTTTAGGGTATTTTCTTATTCCATCCTAGAGCGCATCTATTATCTAGAAAATTGTGTCACTCCATATGTTAATTATCGTTATTGAAAAAATATATTTAAATAAAAATTTTAATAATAAAATATTATTCTAACCAATCATAACATGTAACACAGATTGTGGGATCATATTTACTCTGGTTTGACATATGTTTTAGTGTTTACATAAATCTATGGATTGAATTTGGACGTTATGTTTAAGTAACATAAGCTTTTTCCAATTGGACATTGATACACATTGATTTGTTAGTCCTCCTTTACTTTAGTTCGTTCCTAATCAAATTAAAATATCACAATTAAGTCCTAGATGATTTTTGAAGCAAGAAACCAATAACAACAAATTAATATCAATGTAAATCGATTTATATGGAGGCTAGCCAAATCTGGGAACATTTTTTCATGGGATGCTGCATAAATTATTCATTGATTAAAAATACAGTTGTATAAAAATTAGTGTTAATGATAATGATGGGGTGATTATGAAATAATCAAACACTTAAAAAAAGGAGCTTCAAGATAACTAGGATTAAGCTAAAAGTTAATCTGGTTAGGGTGCAAAGGTAAAAAAAGAATGCTTCAATTAGATTTTTGGTTGAGAAGCTAATAAAGAAGCCAAGATATATGTTTGTAGCTTTAGTAGCATACATCTATGTTGGGGGTTGATTATGCCTATGGAATCAAGGTCAATGTATTAAAGTCATCAAAGAGACAAAGTATGGTGTTTGGGTATTAGAGAGTGATTTAACACAATAGTAATTCTCGGTTGAGTCGAGTTGAAGTCAATCTTTAATTGATTGGATTGGCCGAAACTAGATTCTAAAATAGCCTTGGAGTTTCTGAACAATGTTGAAGCAGATTGAGAATCGACAAGCTCGGTTCAATACCTAATCATGCGAATGAACATGATTTATGATATAGTAATATTATAATATTTGATCCACGGAGTCAATCCCATATAGTAATATTAAAGTTTCATTGTTATTTATTATTGTTATGTTATATAGAGAAGAATTATGCTCCTAACCTTTTTTCTTGCTATCTTCAGCCCTCTCCTTTGAGGTTATCCTTTCCTTTCTATTCCCTTCATATTGGAATATATTTTCTTAAATGGCACCTTGATTGCATTGATTTATTTATCAAACACAATTCACATTTCATTGATATTTTTGATACATTTTGAGTTTATACTTCACATGAACTATCTCATATTTTGGGATTTCATAGCATGAATCACAACTTTTACAACTAAACAATAGAACAAATTTGGGGCAGTAGGTAGGTGCTGTTAAGGTTTATCTCAAAATTAATTGCCAATGAGAGGAGTACTCCAACAAATATTTAAATTATTCCCGAGACAATGAGGTAGGCGATGTGAGACTTACTTCCCAACATGCCCCCCTCCACATAAGCCTAACGGACTAGGCGAATGGTTACTTTTGACCCATAACTAAATGCATTTTTTGGCTCATGACAACCAGGAAGAAGTTGAATTCTGACTCTGATAATATGTTAATGGTTCATCTCAAAACCAATTGGAAATGAGAGGAGTGACCCAACAAATATTTAAATCATTATCGAAATAATGAAGTAAACGATGTGAGACTTACTTATCAACAAGTGCATGCTATTTAGGACTCTAATAAACATGTCTATTTATGAGTCTAACGCACATGTTGAAGGAGTAGGTACATGATATACATGTCTTTTTTGTCATTTGATGTTCAACTAGCTACTTGTGCATGTCATGAATTTTATGAATTATTCTTTATAAGTCCCTTTGTTATTATTTTTATAATGTCATAATGGATAATGAATGAATCAACCACAATATTGCAGCAGCATAACGTATTATAGTCCATAATTTGAATCGATGGTGACAACTGATGATTGTGAGGTTTATGTGTTGTGAATATATTTGTGTTTATAGGGTCCACATTTAATGTTTTTCTAAATATCAGAGTTTTTTTTGCAAGAAAAACATTGAAATCTGTATTTCCAATACTTACAACTTTCACCACTAATATTGTACTTGTAGTCATGTTTATACCTTGGGATCTTTTCTTCAACAGTGTTAGATGATGCTTAACACATATGTTAAGCTCTGATGCCAATTGAGCCAAAATACTCACAAGAAGAAGAAGAAGAAGAGGTTGAGTTATGTTCAACAATAATAACTTAGAAGAGGGATCCATTGAGTGACTGTACTGCACATCTTAGTCATCAATTCTATAGAAATTCAATGGTTTGAATTAGTGGGTAGATCTAAACCATTGGATTCCCCTATAATTGATGACTAAGATGTGAAGTAAGTTTAAAAAACTTACTCTTAGAATAAATGGATCTTCACCCATTAACTTAAGAGGAAGGATCCACTTACTCCAAGAGTAAGTGGTGGAGTAAGTGGAAAATGACTTACTCCACATCTTAACCATCCAATCTTGGAAAATCTAATGGTTTAGATGTACTTACCAATTCAAACCATTGGATTTTCCAAGATTGGATGGTTAAAATATGGAGTAAGTCATTTTCCACTTACTCTTGGAGTAAATGGAACCCTCGCCTTAATTAACTTAATGGTTACTTTTCTTATTATTAAATACACTAACTACAAATTAACTTACTTTTATTGAATATTTTGAGATACACTCACTGATGCATGTTTAGTTTGTTTGGCTAAAAATAATCATGCAGATATAAGCAATGATCAATTTGGAATATTGAAATAGACATAGAGGGCTACTTCTAGTCCTTAAACCATTAATAATTGAGTTAATTACACTGATACTTCCTAAGTTTTAGTGAAATTACACAAACTACCTCTCCCTTTTTGTTCTTACATGAACCATCTCTCCATTTTACACGAATCACCCCTAATTTTGTACATATATTACACTGACCACCCCTGATGAGATATAAGTGTAATATTTTAAATAAAAAACATGTGATGTGTGTAATTAAGTTAAACAAAATATCGTATATTGTGTAAACAAATCCAAATAATATAATAGTCAATACATCTTCATTATTTGGTTCTTTACAAAATAAAATAAGAGTAATATAAACATCTCCTTAGAATTGTTAATATATTGTGTAATGAAACAAAAATAATAAAAAAAATACTATGTTTTGTACTATTTGGAATTGTCTACACAACATATATATTTTGTTTAACTTAATTACACTCAACACACGTTTTTTGTTTAAAATATTACACTTATATCTCATCAACGGTGGTGAGTGTAATATATGTATAAAATTAGGGGTGATTTGTGTAAGAAGGAGTGATGGTTCGTGTAAGGACAAAAAAGGGAGGGATGATTCGTGTAAGGACAAAAAAGGGATGAGTGATTTGTATAATTTCACTACAACTCATGATATATCAGTGTAATTAACTCTTAAGAATTTATTATTATTGATCATGTTAAGGATTTTAACAAGTTAGCAAATTCTTTCCATTTTCAACCTAGCCTCGACTCCTACTCACAAGTACTATATATTTTCAAACTACCATCTTCAGGCTCAAGTGAATAATGTTTTCAACCTAACATCTTTAGGCTCAAACAAATAAACAATGTCTCTACACAAATATATGATTATTCTGTGTTAAGGAGGGTTGAGATTTTTATAACTAAGACTCTGCAAACTACTTTTAGGCACTATTTAGTGATTAGCCTCTACACATTCTATTTATGTGTTATTTTTTGACCAAGACTCTCTAAAGTCTAAACCCGTTAAACAAGTACTTTTAGCTCTGATCTTTTCAGGCACCTTACTGATTTGTATAACAAATGGTTTTACTACAAATACAATCAAAACCTAATATTTCTCCATCACTAAATGAATAGATAAAAGTGTAACTTGGGAAAGATAAACTAGTATTTCCTTATAGAGATTGAAGAGTAAATGCATAAAGAATGATAAATTAATGCTTATTTTCTATTCAAAACATTTAATGTTTGTGCCACCCATCCTAACTATTGCCCTTAGTTAAAGTTTCATTGATAGAAATTTTATATCAGATTTAATGGTCACCCATTGGTGCATGCATACCATCAAAATTTACACTCTAGTCATGCATTGAAGTATCAGATCAAAATTCCCCCCTCAATATTTAAGTGACCATAAAAGTGTAAGTAATAACCTTACCAAAGAAAGACTACAATGGATGTAAGAATTTGAATCTGGATTATAGATGCAGATTATCTAATCAAATTGTTCTTCATTTCTTATCCACTTTGTAGCTACCCACTTTTCCCCTTTTATCACTGGACAACTGCCATGGAGTGATGTCTGCCAAACAATACATAAAAAAGCTGAGTTATAAATACAACAAGTTAAAAGAAATAGAATTTAGTTAGCACAAACACTATTCCATCAACTAGATAAGGAGTTGACACAAATTACAATTTACCATAAGGTCACTGGTTCAAATCCTGAAAACAATTTCTCCGCTTACGGGGTTAAGGCTGCGTACATCTGCCCTCTCTATACCCCCACTGAGTGAGAGGCTGAAAGCCTCGTGCATTCGGTCACCCTTTTAGTATATATATAAATTGAGAAAAAAATGCATGCATTGACAATGTATGAGTTTTATACATTATCACTGCATCATCCACCATTCATATTTAATAATCATTAACTCTTCAAAAAAGTAATCCAAATAAATGGTGAATGATGTAGTGATTGTATATAAATCTTTACACTAATGGTGCATAGATATTAAACTCATAAAATATTAGTTTCCTTTCTTTTTCTTTATTTCATTTGGATAGAGGACAACTTAGATATATTCTTTTGATGTCTATAGTGCTACTATCTATTTTAGTCATCACATATTTTTATAGTATCCATAGATGTGGTGGAAAAATCGATACACATCTGTGTTTTTATTAGATAACATAACTGCAAGCAACTACTAAAACTTTATGTAATTTAGATATTCAACATATGTATAAAATAATTTGACATGAACAATCTAATTATAAATGAAACCTTTGATTGTTTGATAAAACAGGAAGCATAATCCTAGGAATTTGATCTAAATTTGTCTGTTGAAAGATTTCCCCTTTTGATATAGGATTTTCCTATCCACATTAGAAAAACCATTTGATATATGGTACATACGAGAAAGGATACTTGCAAGAAATTTTTTGTCACAAAACTCTAATTAGCAGACACATGAAATGAGCAGATAAGAAAATCTAGTCTTCTGTTAAAAAACAGAAGATGAAGATATGCTAGCCACACATTTCAAATTTTTAATGTCAGTGTTCCCACATATCATGCATTTAGAGATCAATGCTTGTCAATAAATATAATCTATGTGCCGTTTGATCCATGTAGCCGACCCTACCTAGTGAAATTAAAGCTTAGTTGTTGTTGGATACCGGAGAGTACCCATATTTAGACTTTGCTTGAAAAGACACAAGATAAGTTTACAACCTAGATTCATCCGCATTTACCGACAAGCTTCCAGACAAGTAAACAATGATCATAACAATGACAATGAGAAAAATACTAACCTGATCAATTGTACCATTAAGGAACAAGGAATAAAATAGAAGTCCATCCCCTTGGCGTGGCCTTATTTTTAAACCAATGCATTCCTCATACTCGTAGCTACCATCCATGTTCAAGCCATTCTGCAGAATAATAATGCACTCTGAATACATAGAAAAGGGAAGTTCAATACAATGACAAACTTGGTTTTACCTCAAATGGAAACATGGTCTCCCCACCTTCTTCGACATCCGTTAAATACAGCAAAAATGAAGCCATCTGCATGGTTAATCAAACTGACTTTAAGATATGAATTCATTAAATGAGTGTTTGGAATAGGTTATTGTGTTCAACACAGTATGCCAAGAATCCTCTCTTCCAAAAGCTGAACTTGTTGGGTGAAAGCAAATAAACGGTTTTATGTATCCAACCTGGCCCCCACGCAATAAGCCTTTGGGCTTGAAGCTTGGACTATGCACAGACCCACCATACTTACGCTGAAGTTCAACTTCTCTTTTTTATTTATTACAAGAATGGAGGTTGCAAGGAACAAAATTTTGACCACTTGGTCATAGATGCTTGATACCATGTCAAGAACCAATTCACCCAAAAGCTTAAGCTGTTAGGTGAAGCCAAATAAATGGTTTTATATCTCTAACACAATACAACAACAACCAAGCCTTTTCATTTGATTGAACAATTGTTTTATTATTGAGCAAAACCAAACATGCTGAAAATTAGTTATACTTGACATCATACACACGATTGGTCATAATGACTAAATGAAATTAAATGCTATCAGGCTTTCATCCTTTTAAGAACCAATTTCATGGCATAAATACTGCAAGTATAACTGGAGAACCAATATGATAGTACTTATTATATTTTTAGAGAACCAAAATGATATTAATTCTAAAACAAATAAACTGCAGAGGTTAAAGAACTAAACTGTAGAGAAAGCAAACAAAGAAGAACACCAAAAACATTATGTTAAGTAATATGCAATTCAATATGAGAAGATTCATAGAAACAGTATTATGCCACATTTCAAGTACAAGTCTTAATAACTTCGTTGGTTTTTAATCTAAGGTTGCAAGTGCACCTACACTGCTAATTAGATTGCACGCCGATCATTAGACATGTAAAAATGCCACATTTAACACTTAAACTAGATATTTAAGAACTTAAATTGGACCGTCACGTACAAGACACGACAACAGCATTTCACCAACAATCTCCTACTGAATCCTACAGTATGATGAGCTGGATTTGTAATGTTGGATAACTGAAAAGAATCCAATACACTCAAGTATAATTTTGAAAAACATCTCCTTCACTCACCAACATTATCTATTCTACTACTTTCAAACCCTGGAATGTAGACTTTGGATGAATGTCAAACTTGTTAGAAAATGACTAGCCCTCAATTCTACACAATAGGCAGCATCCATCCTCATTAGAGATAACCATAATTTTCATCACTGAAACGACTTACAAATCATAACGCAGGAGTTATAGTTGAAGCATACCCTTTGGCTCTTTTGTGGACCATATTCAGCAGGATTGAAGGCATCATAATGAGAATTATATCTCTGTCCAATCTCATAGCGTAGGATATTAAATGCCTGAAACATGGCGATTCCTCTAACAATTTAAAATCTTCCTGAAATCGGGTTGCTTACAAATTCAACTAAATCATAAAGCACCTGAGTTCTAGATAATATAAATCTCACGACAGGAAATTAATATATTTAATGATGGAACTGACCAAAATTCTTCATTTGAAGATCTGTATTGATAATTTCATATTTTTATTGGAAGGTTGATATCTTCCATTTAATATTGAGATTTGTAAAAGATTTGTGATTTACATAGAAGGGTAATGGGGACTGAGGTTTAATTTTATATAGTGGTACTAGGCTGCACTAATGAAAGAAACAATTCTGCACTATATAAATCTGCTTCTAGCATTTTTCTCAATTTAAGCTGTTAACAAGGAAAATTGAAACCGAGAAAAAGTTCTGCATAAAATATACAAGTAAAACCAAAACAGACATGGCGGTTTGAAAAATGAAAAATCCAGAGGCCACAGGCCAGAGACACGGGAAAAAAGTTTCTTTCATGGACGTCTTGTGCAAAAAAAAAATCTACATTCCCCTAGTCTAAGTCTTATCCTCGCAAGTGAAGAGATTGTTTTTAGGATTTGAACCCATGACCTCCAGGTCAGAAGACAAACAACTTTACCATTGTGCTGAGAAATAGAGAGAGTTTGATGGGGGTTTACCTCTCCATGAGTCCTGGGAATCATTGTTGCTCTAGCAATTTTCTCCTCGATGACATCTAAAATCCCTGTTTTATCCTCAGAAGCACTAAGAAATACTCCAGAGCTGTTTAAATTAAAAAAAATATCATGATGTGAAATTAAGGAACTGTGTGACATTGTCTCCATCTAAAACTTAAACTTTCAGGAGAAGGTCTTCATTACCAAAATCTCCTATTCTTGCACTATCAACAAAAATATAAATAATCATGTGTTAATATCATGATCCAAAGTCCACGGTCTAGGTTAGAGGCAAATGATACATGAGCCAGTATTGGGGAATTAAATTGAATGCAGCTTAATTTCAGAGATGCTGAAAATTTCAGCCATATTCACCATAACCCAAATCAGAATATACCATAAATTTTGGACAAGCAAAGAATCCTTAAACTTGATTAGCCTACAGGAATACTACGCATTTTATATAAGGTTGCTACCTTAGTCCTTCCAATGATAAATTTTATGGTGACTTTTGACTTGAGCAAGCTTACTAAGATTTTGTCTAGTTTGTGATGAAGAAATACAGTTGCCTATTCTACTTTGTCCAGTTAGTGATAAAGTCAAAAGTCATACAGCTAATTATTCTACTTTTTCAGTTTATAATGAAGCCGCAGAGCTAATTATTCTACAATCGCAGACACACTACCTCGTTCTAACTCCCTTGGTATTCTCCTCATTTTCTCCCTTACGTAATGCCAAGGATGATGGCTTGAGACCTGCCTTTGCTACATCAACTATGCCTTCACATTGTTCTGCAGTTGCGAAATTAGGAAAATATAGAGCCCGAGGTTTCCAGCTCAAAACCTAAGGAAAATGAGTAAAAATATATATTTGTTTGAGAGTCAACATACAATAACAAATTCCATAATTCATGAAGGCTAAGAATATATTTCAACATCTTCATCAATAACCAAAGTAAATCTAAGTCAATAAGTCAACCCACCAATAGAATCACATGCTTAACATTGATATTTAGTTAAAAAACAATTTGCAAATTTAGAAATTGTGTATGAGGTTCAAATTCTTCTTCTTCTCCACAAGAAATCCTACTTCTTATTCTTTGAATCCTTCGAATTCATCCTTGAATTCCTAGTTTTCACAACCCTTATCAGAAATAAGCCCGAATAAAAGTTGTATATCGATAGCCAATATAAAACTTTGTCGAATCTCTATAATATATGATATACCTAACACAACAACATTAGAACTAACCTAGTATCACAGATAACAACATTTCTATGAAAGATTTGAAGAAACAAAAAAATATCGAACCTGAAAAGGAATCGAAGTAATGGAATCATCACCAGAATCTCCCGCATTCATCAAATTATAATCCGTCGATTCAAGAAACCTCGGTCTCGGTCTCAATTCATGTCCACCGTCCTGCGAATTTCAAAACCATCAATTACTTGAACAAATTTCCAAATAAAATTCCTAAAAATGTGAAAAAACGATGATTAAGACGAGAATACATAGAAATAGAACCTGAGAGTGAGAAAAAAGAGTAGAACCGAAGAATCCAGCGAGGAAGAAGAAAACACATAAGAAGAAAACGTAAGGGAATGTGAACTTGTTCGTTCTGAAACTCCAATTTCCTTTAACCATTTTTCCTTTCATTTTGGACTCTAAAACTAAGAACCTTGTTGCTTATTCTGAAGCTTAAGAAGAATTTGTGGAAGCGATTTTATGTTTGATTCTTAGTTGATTCACTTAAATTAAAGCTTTCTGATCCAAACTTCTTTAACATAGTAACGACGAATTTAGCTGATTCATTTCATAAGAGGAAGAGATGGAAAATTATTTAGTTGGGGAAAAAGCACTTTTCATTTTTTAACTTATTTTTTTCTTCATCGTGTCTCAATTTAGTATTAAAATCATAAATAATTGATTAAACGTATTACGATATATGGAAAAAGTTATATATAGTTAGTTTATCATTTATTAGTCATAATTTGTATTAATTTTTTACTTTTTTCAAAGATTTAGCAATGATTAATGGATAATGCAATTTATAACGTATAAAACTTAAAACATACGTTTTTTCTCTAATTATTTTTTTTGTCTTTTATATGAATGATAATATATATTAAGTCTTAAAATTATAACCAAAAAAAAGTTTATATATAAAAAAATTCTCACCCGACTATTACCGGCAGATACTCACAGATTCGGATATCCATTAAATTATAATCATGTATTAGTATTTTTAATCAATTTTTGCTTTGAACTCTTAGACATCGCCTATATAATGACGGTGACTAAAAACATATCTAGGTAAATATAATCCAACACTTTCTAATGATTGATCTTAAGACATTAATTTGATAACTAAATATGAAAAATGTGGAATACTTATTAGAATGCAGTTCTAACTAGGGATGAAAAAAAACCCGTACCCACGGGTAAAACCCGCACAGGCACGGTCATAAACAGGTACCCATGAGTTTTTCGGACGAGTTTTCAAAAATACCCATAGTACCAACAGGCGGGTATGGGTATTGTGATACCCGTGCTTGCGGATACCCGCTATATATGTAATTACAAAATTATCATTCCCCCTAAACTCTTTAATTCCTATTTCTCTTCCCCTTAAAATCCTTAATCCCTTCCCTTCCCCTTAAAATCTCTAATCCCTTCCCTTTTCCCTTTTCTCATTCCCTTCCCCAATCCCTTACCTCGACAACATCCCATTCTCAACATTTTCACCAATATTCCCATGGATTCACTATTAATATATGAAAGAACTAGGATTCTTTTTGGGGTTTAATATATGAAGTTGAATTTTGAACATAGGTTAACTGTGTTTTTTCTTCTAATGCTAATGATTGTTTTATTTCAAGTAACACACTTATTGTCATTGAGAAATTTGAATTACTAAAAATGTGTATGTCTAGAAAAATTCAATCATAATATAAGAAACTTGTAGGTACCCGCTGTAGTCGCGGGTACCCAGAAAAACTCGTAAAATACTGCTCCGCGCGAATATGCGCAAATCATTCTCATATTTCAGAACAGGTAGCGGGTAGCTACTACCCGTATCCGTCTGTGCCCGTTGTCATCCCTAGTTTTAACTAGGAAAGCATATATATTATAAAATTTATTTTAAGCCCATGAAATAATGAAGTTTAAGAATTAAGTGAAGACTATCATTTTTGTTTGCCTGTTACCAAATATTAACATTTAATAACAATCTACAAATAGAATCATTTGATAAGAATCAAGTAGATTGAGTGCCAAATTTAAAAAATTTAATTATAGGGGGAACTGTCAAGATAATGATCGAAATAATGACAAAAATAATTAATACCAAAATAATGCCCAAAATAATTACATACGCTTAATGACATGGATGAACCTACATACAAGTGAAGTAGAGGAGTAGCAAAAAAATATAAAATTTAACTCTAATTAATACAAATTAATAGCATTTTTGTGTGAGGAACTTTATACAATTACCAACAATTTGCTACTTATAATACCAGAGATGGGTGGTAATATGGGTCAGTCCGGCCCGGCCCTGACCGACCTGTCATTGGCCCGCCAAAATATGGGCTGGGCTAACCCGACCCTTATTGCTAACATGACTCAAAATGTCAGTCCGACCCATATTTGGCAGGGCTGGCCCGTTTTTTCTTTTCAAAAACTCATGTATAACCAACTCAATCACAATTTCAAAAATAAATAATTATAACGCCTCATAAATGTCTTTTAAAACAAAAATCATAAACTAAAGTCCATAATCTCATAATGATATATCGTCTTGGTTTAAAACTTAAGTTCTAAACAACTAGCCAACATGATCTTAAACTTTTAGACTCCGTTCACAATAAAGCTTCAAATTTCTAAGTTTTAAACATTAGATACTTTGTTGGAAGAATATGACTCTACTTTTCTATGCAAAAAATATTTTTTTGAGAAGGCTTGTATATGAGTACTAACCAATTTAAAGAGTAAATTATATTGATAAGTAAATGTCTTGTATATAATATAAATGTCTTTATATGATATACATTACTTATCAATTGTAATATTATATAATAGTATAATCAATTTAGTATAACGTGTAGAACCTTTCAAAAGTTTATTAATAATATAAAGAGTAAATTATACTAATGTTCCATGAGTTTTAGTGAAATTACACAAACTATCATTCCATTTTCTACACTTACAAAAAAACCCCTTAATTTATAAGCATACATTACATTGATCAACCATGCATGAGAAGTGTAATTTTCTAAACAAAAAAAGTGATAAATGTAATTAAGTTAAACAAAATATGATATAAGATATAAGTTAAACACTTATATGTAAATGTATTATATATGATATAAATTACATTCATAAGCAATTTACTCATAAATGTCTTATATATGAATAAAAATTTGGTTGCATACGGTAAGTGCAAAATGTTTGGTTGGAAAACAATATTAAATTTGCTACATTATTGAAATCACATGTAACCTTAAAATGATAAGCCAATATTAATGTTGGACCGTCGGGCTAGACCGACACGACCCTCTGTGACCCGTCTAAAAAACGGGTTTCCAAACCGAGTTGAATAAGGGCTTTTGGGCCAAAATCTCTAGTCCGACCCAATAAAAATGTCGTTAAAAACGGGCTGGCCCAACGGGCCAAGCCCATATTGCCATCCCTAACCAGCGAGTACTAGGACCGGGTACCTGTAAGTAATACCCATAATAAATTGAGTATGGCTCAGTGTTTTTGGGCCATGCTGGTAATTGAGGTTCGTTATTTTAAGACATGTTATTGGATGAGTCTATATATATAGCAACATAATTATAATGTTGTATTATTAACCCATAGTTGTGATATAATATTAATTTATAAATGTAATTGTTATGTTGTTAAACATTAATGTTATATTGTTAAACAATGATATTATATTATAAATTCATATGTATAACATAACATTATGTTGATTAAACAATTCTTAGTAAATCAATTTTACATCGTAACGTTTAAATAATGATTTTGTTTTATTATGTTTGTTTGAATGAAATGCGCTATATTTAATAGTCAATTTAAAATATGTTTAAAACTTTAAATTATGTTTTATACTTTTTCTCTTATTGATTAGCTAAATAAAATATAAGATCGTGTGAAACGAACACACATTTATATAAAATATTCACAATTATTTTTATTCTTTTGAATTTGTGATACTAACGAATCCAAAAGGAAAAATTAAAAAGTCAAACAACCATGGGGTCAACGATTTTGGGTTGTTTTAAAAAAAAGGAGGAGTTTGGATTTTAAAAGAGTTGACTGAAGTTGTGAAATTAAGATGTATATAATGTTGTGAGACCCGAATCAAATATCAAATCGAGAGAGGTCTTACATAGGTTCTAATGGGTTTACCAAGTTAAATCCTTCGGTAGGACAACACAATACCATATATATATAATGTGAGAAAAAAAATTGTATTCATTGATAGTGTATAAAATTTATGCATTGTCATTGTATCATGTATCATTCATATTTAATTATCACTGTCTTCTCAAATAAAGTAATCAAAATGAATGGTGAATAATATAATTATTTTGTGAATAATTTTTTACACTAATAGTGTATATATATTATACTATATATATGGATGGGAATCCACTTACTCTAAGAGTAAGTTTTTTAAACTTCCTCTACATCTTAGCCATCAATTCTAGAGAAATCCAATGATTTAGATCTACCCACTAATTCAAATCATCTTTGCATTCTTTCATATTGAACTTTTTGAGAATCTCCATTGCATATTTTTGTTGGAAGATGAATATTTCATTTTGATTTTGTTGCACCTGTATACCAAGAAAGAATGTCATCATTCCAAGGCCAGACATTTCAAAGACTTCCTTGTAACAAACATGTCATCAACATGAAGATATACCACAAGTATTTTATCATCAACCTTTTTGACATATATGGTAAATTCACTTCGACTCTTTATAAAGCCCAAGTTTACAAAGTGTGCATCAATTCATTGTACCAAGACTTTGGTGCTTTTTTTTTTAGACCATATAGGGTCTTATTCAGCCTATATATCTTCTCCTCTTATCCTATATGTAAAAAATATTATGGTTGTTCAAAATTTCTTCATTCATGTATCCATTCAAGAAAATTGGTTTGACATCCATTTGATGTATGATCCAATCACCTTATGCAGCAAGTCCTAACAACATCCTTATGGTATCCAACCTAGTAACCGTGGCAAAAGTTTCAAAAAAATCTACCCCAAATTTATGGGCATATCTCTTGACGACAAGTCTTGCCTTATACTTGTTCACAGAACCGTCAAGATTGATCTTGAATTGACCCCTATAGCCTTCTTGTATTTGGGTCTCTCCACCAACTCCCATGTCCGTTTTTTCAATGGTCATGAACTCCTACACAAACAAACAAATGTCTTTTAAGTTAATCAACTTAAATATGTAGCCATACCATGCTTCAAATGACATGCTTTTGATAAAGCTTTTGAAGCCAATTTGTTTAGGAGAAAAACTTATGTATTTATAGTCTCTACACATGATTGTTTTGGGAGCCCTTTATTATGAAACTAGTACTTAGTCATCTCCATAAATTTTGAACAATAGAGCATCATGGTGAAAATGACCTAATCTTTTGTGCCAAAACGTTGTACTTGTGTATTACACTTTGTTCATCTTTCATTAAATCCAAGACAAAGCTTTTATCTTTTACTTG
This sequence comes from Lupinus albus, assembly GCA_009771035.1. Lineage (NCBI taxonomy): Eukaryota > Viridiplantae > Streptophyta > Magnoliopsida > Fabales > Fabaceae > Lupinus > Lupinus albus. The sequence continues at coordinate 13,770,304 of CM020007.1, read as the reverse complement.
AACTTTAAAAACCTCTCTACCTTCTGAATTTTTAATCATATGGTGTTTGTCTTCAAACTAAACCTTATACCATTTTTCTAGCAATTGAAGAACTTAACCTTATAACCTCATGACTGTTTGTCTTTACTCTTTTATGTTTCTTTCACTTAACCTATGGAAGATTGTTTTATCTCATAGATGAAGATCTCTCAACATTATCAAACCATACATCAATATGTTTGACCCAAATATGGTACGCCAAATTTTGTATGCGGTCACAATGTAATGATATTCCACCTTTTCAATTTCTAACTGTTAATAGCCCCATAAGGGTTAAGAATGATAAAACCAGAAAAAACTTTTATTATCATCTAATGTTGTGTTATTTATCATGTAATAAAAAATGATGTGTTATTTACCATGTAATAAAAAATCATGTTATCATTTAATGATGTGTTATTTATCATTTGATGAGTGTATTTTTTCTCTCTAAAAGTATTGTCAATATTTGACTAAACAAAAATAAGAGAACAACTTTTTAACACCAATTACTATAACACTATATGATTTACTCATTAATCATATTTTCCAATATTCTCCATAATTACTCTAGACCTGTCAAAATGGGCCGGGTATAGCGGGCCGGCCCGCCAAAGCCCGAAAAAGTATAGGGCTTGGGTACTAAAGTTTGAGTATTTTAGTTAAACCGGGCTTTTTAGCCCAGCCCGTCCGGGCCACAATAAATTCGGACTCGGGCCGGGCTTACCCGTTCGGGTTCGGGCCATTTTCTACATGATGTAATCGATTACGATATATTCGTAATCGATTACAACATATGAAAAACATTAGTTTTTGCTGTTTTTTAAACAGTGTAATCGATTACACAATTCTAGTAATCGATTACATGCTGATAAACAAATCAGACCTGTGCATTTTACATGATGTAATCGATTACAATATACTTGTAATCGATTACAACACTTTAAAAGCATCAGTTTTGCTGTTTTTCACACAGTGTAATCGATTACACAATTCTGGTAATCGATTACACTGTTTAAAAAGCAGCAAAACTGATGCTTTTAATATGTTGTAATCGATTACAATATACTCGTAATCGATTACAACATATTAAAAGCATCAGTTTTTTGCATTGGTGTAAATAATAAAATAATCTGGGCCGGCCCGCTGCAGCCCGCTTTGGGCGGGTTTGGGCCTCATTTTTAGCAACATAAAATATAACCGGGCTTTTTAGCCCGGCCCGTTTTAGCCCGAATCAAAAGCGGGCTAGCCCGAACCCGTCCGGGTAGCTCGTTTTGACAGGTATAAATTACTCTATATTAAATGTAGCAAAATTTACCACAACAATTAATCATTTGGCAAGGAATTTGCCTTTTATCTTAAATAGACATGCTCTTCTCTATCTTTTATATTAAATGTGTATTTCTTTAACTCAATCATAATCACAACGTCCAATTTTCAAATAACTTTTATTTATCATTGTGATATTTAACTTGAGACAAATTATTTATATTTTGTGACAATCTCTTTGAAACTTAGTATTTATTATATTTGGCCACCATGAGATTCCCTTTTGGTAATAGCCAAATGACAAAGCTTTGCAGGATTAGAAAATAGCCAAATGACAATGCTTTGGAGGAGTAAAAAATAGAAATCACCAAAACTAAATGATAATGTTACATTGGTCTTAATAATTAATCTCTTAATAGTAATTATTAATTAATATGATTTAGGATGATACAACAATCCTCCTTCAAAACCCTCTCTTGCTCTCTTAATGCATACTAGTTTACTTGAAATGTTATCATTGCAATTTTTGTGTGTAACCAATGATATCCTATAAATAAGAATTAATCCTTTCACGATTAGTGACCCTCTCTTCCAATAAATGACACTCATAAGAATCAAAACTTTGACCTTACAAAGGTAAATATCCGAAGCTTTTGTAGGAAATTTGGAAATACTTGATCTTTTGCATTTATAATTAAGAGAGAATTTTTTTTGTACTATCAAGATATCCACTCACTATGGGTAAGGAACTAACATGATTGTCTTCCCCAACAAATGTCGCTCCTGTAATTAACTTGTTTTCTTAATTAAGAGAGAAATTTATACTAACAAATATTTCTTAACTTGATTTCAGCCATAATCTTATGTTATAAAAAAAACAGATCATGGTTATGTTTTTAATTTAAATTAAAAGATCATGATTACGTTACGTGCTAAAATTATTCTCCTATTCAAAGCTACGATTGTAATTCAATTTCTAAAAGCAACAATAGAGAGCTACTAGTTCTACTAGTTGTTGGCCCAAAAGGTTACGGTTCCTTTTTCACTATCAAACAAGGAAAATACACTTTTTTTTTTTGCTAAAAATAAAAAAATACACTCATCAATTATTTGAATACTCAAAATTAAAATTTGAGTAACAACGATTGGTAGATCAGTAGATTATTGATGCAAAAGTGACAAATTTGTTTTCTTTTTCTTTCCTTTTCAAATGTAATATTGTGAATAGGAAAAAAAAAAGCCAAAAAACTTAATTGTAAATGGTTGTTTTGAACTCAATTCAATTTTTTTTAATTTAAACCATAAATCTTCTCCCTTTTCTTACAACTAGGACAAAAGCAGTTAGAATCTAATATGATTTCAGATATAGAAAATCTCATATACCAAAAAAGAAAATATTTAGATTAAAACAGCTCAATCAAAACAATAAATCTAATTTTAGAACCATAAATGTATTGGTTAAGTGAATTGAGTAGATTAGTTAGGTTTAAAAGTTACCTAAGAGTGTCACTTATGTTATGCATTTATATTTTAATATTTAATTTTGAATATATGAATAAAATCAAATAATTCATATTAATTGTTTTCATTTCTAGCAATATCAATTTATTCTCATTTATGTCTTTTCAATTTATTCTCACTTTTTTATATATATATATATATATATATAATATTTTTGTATTATTTTAAAATATTAGATATTCATATCTTTTATTTACATAAACATTTTATCTGCAGCAACACTTTCAAAACCGCAATAAACACATAATTTCCATCCCATAAAAAAATTGTTATAAAAAATTATCTATACATAGAGCTAACATTTTTCTTTCCTTCTTTATATTTGAAATATCTCTGTCTAAGTCACTTATGTCCCCACATCAACCCTTCCTTTATTTAAATATATCTTCACCTTATTTTTAAACCATAATCTTATTTTTCCCTTCCTACTACATCAACAACAAACATTTTTCAAACCAAACTTGTTTGTTCCTTTTTGTTAGATGGCAACAAACACTGTCCTAGGAAAATGGAATCATGTGAAAGAAGAACAACAAGAAGAAGAAAAAGCATTGTTACTTTGTGATCTTCCAATTAAAGACCAAGACAAATTTAGAAAAGAAGATTCTTCTTATCTCAATGAAGCTCAAGAAGAATTCGATTTTCTCTTCTTCAAAGAACAAGAAATGTGTGCTGCTGATGATGTTTTCTTTCAAGGTCAAATCCTTCCATTATGTCCTTCAATCAAACATGATAATGATCATAAAGGTAATAACCAACTTAACCATTCTGAATCAATTAGTTCTAATAAGTCCTTAGAATTTCAAAGCAATAGTAGTAGTAGAAGTAGTAGTCTTAGAAGTCAAAATTCATCAAGTAGTAATAGCTCAAACTCTACCACCATATCCACAACAATAACCACCCCAAGAACTTCAATTTCAAAACCCAGAATTCAAAACCAATTTAACACACTTCCAAGTCCAAAACCTCAATTAAGAAATTTTGGACAGAAACAAATAAGTGGCAGAAAATCATCATTAGCTTGGGAATTTTTTCGGATTGGTTTGGTCCCTATGCATGAGATAGGAATGAGAGAACTTAAGGTTCATAGTACAATCACAACAACAAAGCCTTTTTTCAGTAACCCTAATAAGAATTGTAGTAACATTAGTAACCCTAATATGAATTGTAGGAACCCTAATAAGAATCATAGTAACCCTAATAAGAATTGTAGTAGCATTAATAAGAATTGTAGTAACCCTAATATGAATTGTAGGAACCCTAATAAGAATCTTAGTAACCCTAATAATATTAGTGGTAGCATTAGCAATAGCACTAGGAAAAATGTCAAAATGGGTAACAAGGCTTATCATCATCATCATGATCATGGAGATGAGAATAATTATCATGTTTTCAAACAATTTGTTTACAAAGGTAGTGGCTTATTCATGAGTGGTTGTAAGTGTTCTATTGAAACTGTACCTTTAGCAAATGTTATGATCAAATGTGGTACCAAAAGTGGTAACAAGACAGAAAGTACACAGCATGCTAAGAAAGAAAAAGTGGTGGATTTGAAGAAGCAGAAGAATAGGGGGGAAAAAGTAGCTTCATGCATCTCATGATTGTTAAATTCATGATTGTTATAGTGGTGCCAATTTGCATGCTTGTAGTTTTATTTATTTATTTAGATTAGACTAGATTTGCCTTTGTGACCACTACTTTTGTTTCTTTAATTTGAATTACACTATTGTATTGTAGTGCATGCTTTGAATCAAAAAATATTCTTGCTTTCTTGTGAGAATGAAGAGGCTGTAACAATAACAAAATTGTTGCTTTTTATTTTTTTCCTTTTTAATGTTGCATCCTCTAAAAACGATTTTTTTTCCATATTTTTATGTTGCATAAGTGTTAAGGTTTCATTTAAAACCAATTAACAATAAGTGGAGTAGCCCAACAAGTATTTAAACTATTTCCGAGACAATGAGGTAGTCAATGTGGGACTTACTTCCCAACATGCCCCCTCCACGTAAGTCTGTCGGACCAGATGAATGATTACTTTTGACCCATGACTAAAGGCCATCTTTTGCCCAATGACAACCGAAAAGAAGTTGAGATCTGGCTCTGAGACCATATTAAGGTTTCACCTCAAAATCAATTGGCAATGAGAGGAGTAGCCTAACAGATATTTAAATCATTCACAAGACAATAAAGTAGGCGATATAAGACTTACTTTCCATCAATAAGTTATATCTAATACTGTAGTTTTAGTACTTTCAGCAATTATCATAGAGGTAATGGTATCTTATAATTGTGGTGAATACTGCAATCATAATTTAAAATGATGGTTTGATATTATTTTTAGTATATAAATTAATAATTGAACAATTTTTTTTAAGGTAGTGGAGTTGATTGAGATTGGTGATGGAACACTAAAATGATAAGTTCGAATATTACTCATGAAGATTGGTGCTTATGCTTTTCATGATTAAAGGTGTCAATTTCAATGTTTTATGTTTGGTTGGGTGGAGAATGAGAAATAACATTTTGGGACTCCAAAAAAGACACGAGGAAAGGTGAAGAGGTAGAAAAGGGGAATATAGGAGACATGAAGAGGTAAAAAAAGTGGAATCTTATGTCTACTTTTAATTAATCAAAAACTTGAACTTTGGCTCATCATTTATAAAAAAATGTTCTTTTAAAAAATTTAACCTTGCCATGAAGGATAAATATAAAATTTGAAAAGATTGGTGAACTATATGTTAATTCAAACAACTATTATAAGTAGTGATAACCGGACCGGATCGAACAGTCCGACCAGTTCGATCGCTGACCGGACTTGAAAGTGGTTCTGTTCTGTAGCCTTAACCGAATGAGTAGCTGAACCGCTTTGAACCGGAGAAATTTCGGTTCGATCGTGCTAAACCCGGTTAAACCGGAATAACCCGGGCAAAAAACCGGACGGTTCACTTAAAATTTTAAAAAATGGAATATTACTTTAATGTTTTGTTTTATTTCGGTCTAAAAAAGACAGAGATATGTTACTTCAATATAATTATATAAAATTATTAATTATATATAATTATATAATTATAGATAAAAATTATTAATTATATTTAAAATCATTCAGTCCGACCGGACAGCTTAATTGTTTAAACAAGATAGACCTAATACGAAAGCTCTTCCGATTTGACGTTCAATTCGGGTTTCACAACATTGATTATAAGTAAAACTCATTTTAAATAATAATATAATAGAATTTAATAATAACTTCACAAGTTAAACATAAATTATAAATAAGTTCCAATCAAATGAATTTCTGTTAATTTATATGTTTTTGTAACAATTATTCATGCTAGTTGTCCCTTTTTCCAAATATTTTTTAATGTATCAATCTCTATTAATACTTTCAATACACATGGTATTGGGAAGAAATTTCTTTCTCCATTTTTAATGTATTATTATTCTCTTATTAATTGTTTTTCTTCAAAAAAGTTGTTTCCCACCATCGAGTACCCGAATATGCGAATATCCGTAAATAATACCTTTAATGGGTTGGGTCTTGGTCCATGTTTTGGACCCATAGGTAATTGAGACCCATGATTTTAAGACCCGATGTTAGATGTGTTTGGGTCCGGGTAATGAGGTACTCAGACTCGTGGGGTACTCGAACTCGCTATTTCTTCATAAATATATATATAAATATATATATATAGCAACATAATTATAATATAATGTTAATATATATTTTATATCATATTAATTCATAATTATAATATTATATTAATTTATAAATGTGATTGTTATGTTGTGGATCAATAATATTATGTTGTTAATTCATTTGTACGATATAATTTTATGTTAATTAAATAGTTCTTACTAATGAATTTTTTATCTTAATGTTGAAGTTATTTTTAATATTTGTTTGAGTAAAATGAGTTTTGTTAATACTCAAATTGAGTTGTTTAAAACTTTAAATTAACTTTTGTAAATTTTTATCTTGTTTTGTCTAAATAATATATAAGATCATATGAAACAAATAAACAAGTGTATAAATTATTTACAATTATTTTTAATATTTTTTTTAATTAATGATACATATGGATCCGTTGGATACCCAATGACCCATAGGTAATATACCCATCAGGTATTAGCATGAGTCTAGATCAAAAAATGAAACAACAGAGTGAGTCTATATAATAATACACTAATCGGCCCCATCTAGACTCATTACCATTCTAATCGAAATTATGAAGAAGACTAGTTATAGAGATGTATATGTATGAGCATTGTATAAAAATATTTGAATCCAATTATATTTAATTTTTACACACAAATCATAAGAAGAATTATTATAGAAAGAATATTATCTAAAAGGAAACAAAAAAGGATGCACTCATCCACTCTTTTCAGCAAACCACCCTTCTCCTCTTCCAACAACGGTTCACCACCGTCAACCCGTTGGTCCACCACTCATCCCCCTCCGCCAGTTAAGCTGGCCCTCTTAATAGACAACTCCAAATCCATTAACCACCTTCTCCAAATTCACGCCACCCTTCTCCGCCGTGACCTGCACCACCACCCTATCCTAAATTTCAAGCTCCAACGCTCCTACTCCTCCTTCAACCACCTCCATTACTCTGTCACCCTCTTCAACCAAACCCATAACCCCAACGTCTTCTTATGGACCTCAATTATCCAAAGTCACAACCTTTATGGTCTTTCACACCAAGCCTTTGCTTATTATACTCAAATGCTGATACATGGCGTTGAACCCAATGCTTTTACCCTTTCCTCTGTTCTTAAAGGTTGCCCCTTTGAAACCATCAGAGCCATTCATAGCCATGTTTTGAAATTTGGGTTTGGTTCGGATTTGTATGTTAGTACAGGACTTGTAGATGGGTATGCTAGAGGGGGTGATGTTGAGTCGGCGGAGAAGGTGTTTGATAAAATGCCTGAGAGGAGTTTGATTTCTTTGACGGCTATGCTTACGTGTTATGTGAAGCATGGGAAGCTTTGGGAGGGTCGGGTTTTGTTTGAGGAGATGGAGGGTGATCGGGATGTGGTGTGTTGGAATGTGATGATTGATGGGTATGCTCAACATGGGTTTCCGAACGAGTCATTGTCGTTATTTAGGAAAATGTTGAGAGAAAGAATTAAGCCGAATGAGATAACTGTGTTGTCTGTGTTATCTTCTTGTGGCCAGCTTGGTGCTCTTGAGGGTGGTAGGTGGGCTCATTCTTACATCGACAACAACGGTATTTGTATCAATGTTCGTGTTGGTACCGCTTTGGTTGATATGTACTGCAAATGTGGTAGCTTGGACGATGCACAAGAGGTTTTTGATAGGATTGAGAGTAGGGATGTGGTGGCTTGGAATTCAATGATTATGGGATACGCCATTCATGGATTTAGTGAAGAAGCTTTGAAGTTGTTTCATGAGATGTGTAGCATCGGAATCAAACCAACTGATATTACCTTCATTGCTGTTTTGACTGCTTGTGGGCATTCTGGTTTAGTCACAAAAGGATGGGGAATTTTCAATTCGATGAAGGATGATTATAACATGGAACCAAAGATTGAGCATTATGGATGTATGGTGAATCTTCTCGGCCGCGCTGGGAATCTTCAAGAAGCTCATGACCTTGTGAAGAACATGAAGATGCATCCTGATCCAGTCCTATGGGGTACTTTACTTTGGGCATGTAGACTTCATAACAATGTTTCTCTTGGAGTGGAAATAGCAGAGTTCATTCTGAGCAATAATTTAGCCAGTTCAGGGACTTATGTTCTTATATCTAACATATATGCTGCTGCTAGCAACTGGGTTGGTGTGGCTAAGGTGAGATCATTGATGAAAGACAGTGGAATTGAAAAGGAACCTGGTTGTAGCTTAATTGAAGTTAACAACAAGGTGCATGAGTTTCTTGCTGGTGATTTAAGACACCCAAAGAGCAGAGATATATATTTGATGCTGGAGGAGATAAGCACTTGGCTTAAGGCCAATGGCTATACCCCAAAGACAGATATTGTTTTACATGATTTAGGGGAACAACAGAAGGAGCAGTCATTGGAAGTTCACAGTGAGAAACTTGCATTGGCATTTGGTCTCATCAGTACTCGACCGGGAACTACAATCAAGATCGTAAAGAACCTTCGTGTTTGTTTGGATTGTCATGCTGTGATGAAGATGATATCTAAGATTACCGGTCGTAAAATTATAATGAGAGACCGGAATCGGTTCCACCACTTCGAGAATGGTTCATGTTCATGTGGAGAGTACTGGTGAACTTGATCATCTGTAAAATTAAATTGGGAGAACTAAAGTTGTTGTGACAACTTCATTTGTAGATGCTGTTATCCTATTAAGAACAGCATAGCAGCTAAAATTCATGACATTAACTTGAAGAATGAACTACTCTTGTATATTATGAAATTGGACAGTAATTTACTTCCTTTGTTTCAATGTTTAAAACCCTTAAACACATTTATATATGGGTGGGATCCAATTATTCAAGAGCAAGTTCTTTACATCTTACCCATCAATTTTAGTGAAATACAATGGTTTAGATCTACCTACTAATTCAAACAATTGGATTTCCCTAGAATTGATGGCTAGGATACAGAGTAAGTTTAGGACTCAATGAATCCCTCATCTTTATATATATATATAAGAAAAATATATGCAATGACAATGAGTTTTATACACTGTAACTATATCATACATCATTTATATCTAATCATGATTGACTCTTCAAAAATTATTAGTTCAAATCAATGATAGATGATGTCGTCACTATATATAAATCTTTAGACAGTGCATAAATATTACACTCTTAACAAATATGGTCTTATTTTAATACCATACAAAATCTAACATTTATATCCTCATTCTTTTTCCAAAAATCATCCCTCCCCGTCTCCATCAAACACCTTAATGAGATAGAAATGAATAGAAAAGAACAGAAATTGCAGGGCCCACTTTAATCATTGGCATCAATGAAAGGATAATTTCTAAAGTATTTCCTAAGCAAGAAAAAGCTCAATACTACTCAAGGACCCATATTAATAAGGTGATACACATTTAGCTAGAGCTCCTAAGAATTTTTCCAATTCAAAGAGAGAAAGGGCAAGAAATTGTACAAGGAATTCAAGCAATTATTATACAGGATCAAGTAAATCTATACATTCTTGTTTAATATTTACTGTTGATTTGTAGATATAAATATAACTATGGTTTATATATAACTATGGTTAAATACCATCCAAAGCACCCGTTCCATCAGAAGAACATGGTGTCTTACATTCTGAAATCTAAAACGCAAACAGCACTATCAGCAAAACAAGCAGCAAGCTTGTCACCCTCCTTATTCCAACATACCTCAAAAGTGCCACCACTGCCAGTGTATGTTTTCACTATCTTCCCATCCTTCAATGACCATATCTTCACGGATTTGTCAAGAGACCCACTTGCTATATACTCACCATTTGGACTGAATGCAACAGAATATACCGGTTCCCTGCCGTAAAACATAAACATGTCAGAATTAAAGGAATTAATTACACATTCGAGGAATCGGAACATACAACCTCCTTTTACTAATGCCTGATATGTTTTCAACAAGAAAATCCATTTTATAAAAGACAGGAACTTAACATAGCTGCAAAATGGTCCACAGCATTCAGCTCAGGACTTCATGTTGATCAGGCCCATCTCTCCAAATAAACCAAAGTTATAAAAGACATACCCTCACATAAATGATCCAAATCTATATAAAAAAACAGTACCTGTGTCCATTCAGGCTGCAAATAGATTTCCCGAGTTCCGCATCCCATATCTTAACAGTTGAATCAAATGAAGCACTGCACAAATAGATCACCACATATGCAATGGTACATGGTCATCATAATCAAACCAATAGATGCCAATATTTTATAAAAAATTGAAACTAAACTGCAATTTAGAGAAACTCCACTGCGTTAGAACTTATTATATACAGTACTAATACTCATTTAACTCAAACAATTAACATGGAAAGACAGGTCAGTCGAAAAGTCAAATAGCAGAAAACTTCGTCGAGTTAATTCTAATCAATGAGAACCAGTGACATCCCACTGGTAACACTTCATTCTACATATTTCACTTAACACTGTGCAAGGCCACTCACACAACATCACCAATTTAAGTAGTAAAAAATCCAGTTGTGGCCAATCAGCTAAATTGCAGGTGCAAAGAAATAGGGTAAACAATAGTTCTAAATTTCGAGAAATCATAAACTAGTGTGTGTGCATAAATCAAGAATAATGAAAGAAAGTTCATCAACTTACCTAGCTAAAACACACTTTTTATTAGGGTTACTTGTGCCAGGACCAGTGGGGCTCCATCGGATAATGTATATCTCCTACAAAGGAATTGTTTAGTTTTCTCAATGCGATGCAGAATGTCTATGAAAATCAAATGCAAACACAAGCAAGAAATGACATCAGAAAACACTCAAAAGTCAGAGTACCTTGGAATGCTCCCTTAAATCATAAAGGTACTTATCGTACTTCATATTCCATATCTGCAAAACAATCATGTACTCATCTCAGAACAATAAATATTAAAACATATACACAATAATTTTAAAAATTACTTATATTTCTATGATAACAAATAACTTCATAAAATAAACTGATTGCAAAAGCCAGTACCAGGCTACCAGCAAAAAAACTGCATTATGGATTGATAACAGAGATAAGATTAGTTACTAAGTGGGTTAGACCTTTGCAGTCCTATCATCAGAACAGGAGGCCAGTAATGAACCTGTTGGGTCCCATTTGACACAATTAACTTCACCCTGAAATTGCAGTAAGCTCGTTAGAAGGAAGAAAAAGTTCTCCAATCACTATATTGCATTTCAATGAAATATCTCAGCATATAGCTTCCTGTACACACTCGATGAGCAACAATTTCAGATATTTGAACCTTCAACCTCAGCCAACTATGATAAAAATTCAAACATACAGAGCCTTTAAACTAGTTAAGTGGGACTTCACTTTATCAAAGCAGATTACGACAACACAAAAACAAAGTGTTTCCCAATAGATGGACTTTGCTACATGGATTATCTACCCAATTAATTCCTAATTGTCATAAGAAATATACCCAAATATTAGACCAACTCAGGAAGCCCTGGGCTTCGCACCATTTTAACTTATTATCAAGAAAGTCGGGCTGAACATTTCTTCCTCCCAATAGGGTATAATTTCAGTGTTTTAAGAATCAGTGTAATAACACAATGCTATAAAATAAGGTCTAAGGTACAAACCTGGTGTCCAGCAAAAGCTTTTATAGGACGGTTGTCACCAATCTTGCAAACATAAACCATATGGTCAGAGGAACTTGTGGCAAAGGACACATTGTTGCGCCAGTCAACATCAAGTGTTGCACCTAAACAATATACCAAGCCCATAGTAAACAATTATTCCTCAACATGGTTAAGAATATTTATACAGAATTCTCCCATGATTAAATTGTATATTCAAATTTGCACCTGAATGAAATCCAAATTGTTGTTTCCATTCCTCTTTCTTCACGTCCCACACAATTGCAGTTTTATCAAAGCTTCCAGTAAGAAGATAATCACCTTTCTTGTTCCACTTAAGAGAGAATATGGGTCCCTTGTGTTTGTTTAAGGCACTCTTCAGTTCCCCTGGACAAAGATTGGTCACCACATAATCAAAAGAAAGATTTTATTTGAAACTCTAAAAGTAAATACAGTTATTCCCAAAGCTCGCATAAAGACATCAATAATACTTATAAAAAGGATGATTGCAAGAACAAATATTAGATACTAATATGATCATTGAGGATACCCTTACAAGATAGAAAGAGAGGGAGGGGGGAGGGAGATACATGTGAACATACTAAAAGGTGCATATGCAGACAAGCATAAACTAGAAATTGTTAAAGGTGAAAGTGATCTTTATCAGCCAAATAGTTTAAAGTTTGTTAAATTAATTTTCTGATTAAAAAATTATTAGCAAAGTCATGCTGCTCAACCACTTTGGCTACAGAGAATCACAACTACATCTCGAAAGAAAGAATGCAATATTGGGAAACAGTCAAGTGGGCTTTAAGATATCTTAAGGGAACTATAGGTTTCGCTATCATGTTCGGCAACCAACAGAGTAAGCCTTCGATTGTTGGTTAGTGGATTCAGACTATTCAGTGACTTGGATGATAGAAGGTCCACAACAAGATTTGTCTTCAACCTTGCAAGCTAACCAATAATGTAGAGATCATCAACTCAGCTTGTTATTGTTATGTCCACAACTGAAGCAAAGTACATGACAGTTGGCAAATATGGGACTAGTAAAAGAGTTAAGCATTAAGTAAGGTGGAGTTCTACTGCATTGTGATAACCAAGTGTTATTTGTTTGATGTATCATGATAAGACCAAGTATATTAATGTGAGGTTGTAAATGTAACTGCCTAGTGAAAGAGAAAAGCAGAAACGAGAGAGACAAAAATAATTTGGAGTAATTGTTTTATTGAATATCTCAAAATCATGTTTACAAAAGAGCTTAGCTCTATTTATACCTAAGTAATAAGGGAACGTCATTAGCAAGCTAACTAACATTGTTAGCTTGACTACTGATTTTCCACACACATGTTAGCTTGCTAAGCAAGCTAACCACCATTGTTAGCTAAAATACAAAGCTGAGAAACAAGCTAACCTAAGTGTTATTCCCTAAGTGATCACAGAGTTGATAACTTCAGGACAAATAATACTATATAAGATTCACACTTAAGAAATTGAAGCTTATATGTTAACCAAGCCAATCATCATAATAGACAAGTTCAGACATTTTCTGGACTTGTTGAACATTAAATGAAGGTGGACTTCAGAAGACAAATTAGTTGATGCTAGTTATACTTTCTTGGAATGCCAAAGCCTAAATCTTGGAAGACATTTTATATCAATGGTCATTAATGATTTACCCTAAGATAAATTAGTTGCAAATCTATGGTCCCATCCAATCAACATCCTTCAAAAAGTATAAATATAAGGCCCCTAAGGACAAAATGATAAATTGCAGTAAAATATGCATCAATATGCACAAAGCAAAATTGTTTGTCACAAATATAATAATTTAATTTTTTCATGGATTATGGGAGTAATGCACACTTAAACTAGAAACAAAAGACAATGTTTATCTGCTCGGACCACATGACCTTCCCAATGCTTCCTACGATAGCTAAAATTCTCAGTTTCTCACCCAACCCAACAAAACTATAGAGAAAGAAATATCATACCAAAACTTAAGAACATCTTAGAGATCTTATATACTACCACATAAAATTCTTTAAAGGTTTTTGTAGAACATAAGTATGGAGAAAAGTGTCATACCATTAGTGGTCCAAATTCTTGCTTGTCCATCATACGAACCAGTTGCAAGAAGTGTCCCATCGCCCTGTATGAAAGCCGCCAGAGTGAACTTTCAGTACAGCATAAAACATAATAAGAAAACATTAAAAATCATAACATTAAATTTGCATATACTACAATCAAAAGAGTAATAAGTTAACATATTATAAAAAAATATTATCTAAAATATTTTCATAAAACCATTGAAAAACCATCTTAAGAAAAAAATTCAACTTCTCTATTTTCATGATTTTTCACATATCAACCCTGCCATGAAAACGTACAAGCAGTGTTGTCGATGGTGGATGGCGGTTGCCAAAATTCTGCCATTGCGGATGGCGTTGCAGACAAATAGTGGGGCACCATCAGCAATTGACAAAAATAATTAAAAAATATAACACAATAGCAAAACATAAACTGCAGTTCAGGAAAAAATTATATAAACTGTAGTCCAGACAAAAAATATATAAACTTCAATCCAGAAAAAAAATATAAATTCTCGTTGAGAAAAAAATAATCTTCAGTTCGGGAAAAAAAATTGCATTTCAGAAACTTCACTTAAAAAAAAACAGGGAATACAGATTATGCATTTAACTAAATATATCATGGAACACTAATAACAGTTTAATAAAATTAAAAGTTTACTAAAAAACAAAATTGCAGTTCATAAAAAACAGAGTATTAGTTTTAAAATAAATAATATAACAGTTAAGCAAAATAAAGAAAAAGGAAAACGAAGAGACTGCGGACGACAATGAGTAGTTGATGACAGACGAAGACGACAACGACAGCGACAGAAGACGACAACAGTGACGGCATAGGCAGAAGCTGGTCATAGAATGTAGAGACGGCAGAGTGGGGGGAGATTTTTTTTCTAAAAATATAAAGGATTTAGAGTTTAACCCGGAATTGGGCCTAAAAACTCGATCTGATCCGCTATTTATTTCAACAAACCTACCTAAAAACCCATTTATATTGAGTTCCGCCATGGTGCTTCCAATGCCATACTGCCATGGCACAGCTTCTGTGTGAATGGCAAACAAGGCCATATGGTGGATTTTTTGAAATAGCTAATGGCGATTGGCTAGAAAGTGCCACGGCCACCATGACGCCTATTTAACAACACTGCATAAAAAATAAACCCTACAAACCTTCACAATCGTATCTTGATTATCATGACTTTCCCTAAAGGTCCCCTCCTGAATGGAGGTTGATGTGGCTTTTTAAAAAAATAGAGAAGATGCAGTGGAAAATAAAAAAAAATAGGGAAGAGATTTAAGTAATATATACATATAGAGAGCATTATGATAGAAAAGGAGGCAAAATGATTAGGAAAAAATTAGAGATCAATGCTTTATCAATGGACATGATTTATGATAGAGCATTATTACATTGTTCGATCCATGTAGCTGTAGCTGACCTCACCTAATGGAATTAAGGGTTGGTTGTTATTGTATATATATAGAGAGAGATGGAAGGAGGGAGAGAGAAGATAAGAGATTTCATGCAAACAACAGTGGAAGAGAACAATCAAAAGAAATAAACAGGTTTAGACAGAACTTTCATATAGAAATAGGCATTCATACAGCTACACTTGACTAAAACATCTGAAAGAACAAGAATATCATTCATTTAGTAGTTCAAATAGAAAAGGAGAAAACAAGAGATTTATGATAAAATATAAAAGCATGCTCTCCATTTAAACGTGACTGAAAACAGCATGAAGAAGGAACACAAAAACCAAAATATGATTATATCTTTTGCGCCATAGAATACTATATGTACGCTTTGAGTTAAGAGCTGATTAAAGTAACACTAAAGGAACCAAGAAGGCATTGGTTTAGTGGTTTAAGGTCCCGCTAGATCCCCAGAAAGATGAAAAGGTCAAGGATTCGATTCTTGGGAGTGACTTTGATGGGAGGGGAAGCCACACCCCCCGAAAGGGATTAGTTCCTTACCCATGTAGTGAGAGGACACTCTTGGTAATACCAAAAAAAAGTAACACTAAAGGAATTTGTGACTCTTTATTTGGAAAATAAATCCTATTATTTAGTAAGTAAATTATGTATGGCAGTATAAGCATATTGTCTTTTAGCTGCTATATTTTTTGGAATGGGTGGGGAGAAGAAACTTCACAAACTTTATAATGGTGAACCAAACAACGGTGCAGGATTCAAACATACAACATCAGTATCTATCTTGGGTTTACATCAATATATGCAATTGAACTCACATTCCAATCAAGTGTAGTGACATCTTTATTCTTATCATTTGTTCTAGCCATGACATGCTTCAATACCACTGTATTCAAAGGCTTCTGTGAACTGGTTTTACATCTCCCTTCTGCTATTGTCCAAATACGAGCTGTTGAATCCCCCGACCTAGATTTGATACGGTGATAATAATAATAAAGCAAAGGAATATTATAAGATATCTTCAGAAGAGTTTTGGAACCCAAAAAGAAAAGAACTAATATTAGCATCTTATATAACTATTGCTTTTTATTTTATAAAAAGAAAAGACTGTCGCGATAAAGATATTTCCCAAAAAATTATTTATCTCTTAAAGTTTCTTTACAAATCTATTTTAGAATCACCATAATATGAGAACGGCCAAATAGAATAAAAAAGGAATGGCCACTACATGTAACTGCATCTAACAAAGCTTCTACTATAAGTTATAAAATAGAACATGAGGGGTCAGAATTAATTATCTTAGAGATGAGCTATCATGCCTCCTAACACCAACATGCAAAAACCAAAATGCTTATAAAACTTGAGGCCTTTTGATCCTGTTCTAGTTCATTTGTCTCAAACATTTTTAAACACCCAGAGTCCCAGAGTAAAAAAAATTATGAAACAGAAAGAACTCGGAATAGAAGTTATTTTTGGAACACTGTTAAAAGAGTACAAAATTTATTTGGAAAAATAAATGCACAACTTTAAAATCCTCATAAAGCAAACTATTCAGATGAAAACAACTGTACCTACTCCCTCTGCCTATGGTAAATTTCCATTAGTTTCAACCAAAGGATAAATTGCATGATGCATGATACTCTTGATACTCCAATATGTGCGACAGTTTAAACAACATCTCAACAAATAGATTAAAAACTACAAATGACCCATATGTGCTATCTTTGAGAGGCAGAAAATTCAAACCTGTTTTAATATCTACATAGTTTACAAGAAATGGCTCGATGTTTAAGAGACAAGGTATGGAATTAACGAAAATTCAAAATGGGAGAAAGAGATCTTTGTCGATATTTATTTCAACATCCCTGAGCCATGGGTGTTTGGATGCAAGTGAAAATAGCTAAAATATGAGTAACTGGATATCGTTAAATCTCTCCAAAACCCACCAATAGAGGAAAAGGATTTTTCAGCAGCCATTATCTATTAAATTGCTATTTGTGAATTATAATTCCCATAGCACACAGTGAAAGCAGTTGCTCTGCAACTGATTAATTTTGTTTTATAATAAAAAAACTAGTTACAGTTTTTAGAAATTAATAAATACAAAAGACATGTTTTCAAACAGGTTTAATTAATATTTTCAGAATAAAAAAAATGATAGCAGAACACTTAGCTTTCACACCAAAATGGAAGTAAACAAGGTTGGAGGTATAACAAATAGAAATCCAAGATGTAAAATATAAGAACATTGACAGCACACGTATATGCATGCTAACACATATTTTAATGAAAAAATAAATAATTCATGGAGATACGTACGCTGATGCAAGAAGAGATCCTGTAGGACTCCATGCACAGGCACACACCTAAAAGGATGGTAAATGGTCAAATTGAGAGTTTCACAATAGTAACGGTAGATGGAAAACAAAATTAAGAGGTTTTACAATACTTCACCTCAGAAGTGTGCCCTTGCAAAACTGACACATCTGAACTGAGAATTTCACATGGCTGAGATGCTGTAGTGATGTCCATTGGCTCTGGTCCTATAAAAGTTAATGAAAATTTTCATCCCTATTTAAATGAAGAATTATTAACTGCAACATGATAGTAGTTGTATTTTTGTGTGCCACACGCAACGAAATACATGATTTATGATAGAAAATTTGGCGCCGATTAAGGATTGATTATTGTTTTGTTGTTCACATGCAATGAAATAGTCCTATAACCAAAGAGCATTTCTAATCTTAAGACTGCAGAAGTGGTTATCCATTATGTTCCTATTACTTTTAACTACATATTATCCCTTGTGATGCAAGGAAAATGAAATTTAAAAGGAGAAAATAATACAGTGTTATAAACACTTGAATAGAAGTGATTTTTACATAATAAACAATGAAAATAAGAAAATGTGCATCGATTCCACGTGTCAAAACTAAATTCCAAATGCCATTTATAGCCAATTATTAATAAAAATAATGTATCTATTCCATGTGAAATAACATGCCAAACATGCAAGTTGCAATAGAGAACAAAACACATTTTATATATAAGACAACGTTAAGTTCTGAACCGATCCCATAGGCCAGCTTGATTACCTCCAAGTGCTCCACTCTTTTCAAGCGGTACTACCATCTCTTCTTTAACAGTAACCATTCCTCGGCCAGTTCGATCTCCATGCATCTGGTCTTGCTCTTTATCATTATCTAGAATCTTCCTATCCTTTCCCATGTCTTTCTCCCTTTCACGTCTTTCCTTTTCTCTTACCCGTCCACGTTCACGTCCATGCTCCTTTTCAAGTCCCTTATTTTTATCCTTCTGACGCTTTTTCCTTCGTTCATATACCATTTCCCTAAGTTGATTGACATCTTTTGTAATAAGATCCATAGGTTTTAAGAATGAAAAATCTTCTTCTAGGTTTGCATCACTCTGCAAGGCTTAAAAGAAACATTGAGCAGCATGAAACCTAAGGTATGAAAGGTTAAAAAGTATACTCAAACGGACGAATGTTATGTTGATAGAGAATTAAGAATGAAGAAAATAGAGAACACTAACATGACCCAAGTTAGCTTCCATCTCAAAGTACAGTAACCCCTTCTGAATAAATGAAACAAGAGCACCCGGCGGCACCGAATTTCCATCAATGGGACTTTTGTTAATACCAGCCTCATATCCAAAAGCAAAAGCAGAATGTGTGAAACCTGTGGTAGTGATGTAACATAAGTAGGCAGTAATGGAAAGGAACATGTATTATTCTTTGCTAAACAGATTACATGCTATAAAATCAACCTTCAGAAGAAAAACCCTAGTATATATGATTTCTCTAACAATAAGTTTGCGAGTTGGATTTTGGACGGAAACAAAAGGAAATGAAAGGTCTCAGAGCCCATGAAATACACTTGTGAGATGACTCTGAAGCCTTCCCTTCCCTTCCTTCGCCTCCAAAACCTAACTTGCAAACAGACTCAGACAAAAACGCGAATGTACACAGAATTTTCAAAACCTCATCAAATCTAAACACAAAATCCATTATTTAGAAACAGATCTAACACTTTAAAAAGATATAAATGCAAAGTTCTTTCTTCCATTTACTCTTTAAAAAAAATAAGCCCTAATCGTTCCCGTTTCTCGGAAGTAGCTAAACCCTAATTCGTGTGTAGCGACATTGAAGCGCCGAAACAACCTCAACAAATTGCAATAATAACTAACCAAAACTGAGGAATTCTTGAGAACTTCTAGAACCCTAACATTTTTGGTACACAAAAATAAAAGAACGAGAATATTTATATAAAAAAGGGTGTGCAATGCACGTGACTCCGATCTAATAGGATCGGATAACAATAAAAGTACGCTGCATTCTATCTGCAAACAGTGAGACAGTTTCCGGAATTTGAACTCGTGACCTCTTTGTCAGTAATCAGAAACTTTATCGTTGTGTCGAGACTCGGCGTCGGAATTTTAAAAACGATGAAAGGAAAGAAGGGGCGAAGAAGAAACCTGACTCTTGAAGATAGCGATAGATGAGAAAGTTGATCTCGACTGAAGTAATGGAAGTCATTTTGAAGAAGAAAGAAATAAGACAGTGTTTGGCTGAACTGTTGGGATTTATAAACTGAATGAGTCACGGGGGTTTGGGGCAGGGGGCAGGTGGGGTTCAGTTTTACTACTGACAAGTCACACGAATTTCCGTTTGTTTCTATATTTTCGGGCAGGGTTTTCTTTTCCTTTTGGTAATAACACCAGCTTTTAGAAAGTATGTAATTTTCATTAATGATTTCACCTTCTTACTATTTCAATATATTTCTTTTGAGTAAATGATACTCCAAGATATAATTATTATAAAAACAAACAGAATAAATTAAGTTTTAATGAAAATATATAAAGCACAATTATATGTTTTGTCCTTATACAAATCACGTTTATATATTATATGAACTACCTTTGCATAGATATAAGTGTGATATTTTAAACAAAAAATAGAGTAATGTTTATCCATTAATGACTTCACTTCCATACTATTTTTATATATTTCTTTTGAGTAATGATACTCCAATAGATAACTATTATAAAAAAATGGAGTGATATTTATTTATTAATTACTTCACCATCTTACTATTTCAATATATATTTTTTGAGTCAATGATACTTCAAGATATAACTATTACAAAAAAGATAGAGTAAATTATATTTACATCTCCTGAGATTTAGTGAAATTATATAAAGCACAATTATATATTTTGTTCTTATACAAACTACCTCTATACATTATATGAACTACGACTGCATGAAATATAAGTGTGATATTTTAAATAAAAAAATAGAGTTATATTTATTCATTAATGACTTCACCATCTTATTATTTTTATATATTTCTTTTGAGTAATGATGCTCCAAGAGATAACTATTATAAAAAAAATATAGTGATATTTATTTATTAATGACTTCACCTTCTTACTATTTTAATATATTTCTTTTGAGTCAATGATACTACAAGATATAACTATTGTAAAAAAATAGAGTAAATTATATTCATATCTCCTCAGTTTTAGTTAAATTATAAAGCACAATTATATATTTTGTTCTTATACAAATCACCTCTATACATTATATGAACTATTTCTGCATGAGATATAAGTGTGATCTTTAAAATAAAAAAATAGAGTGATATTTATTCATTAATGACTTCACCTTCTTACTATTTTTATATATTTCTTTTGAGTAATGATACTCCAAGAGATAACTACTATAAAAACAAACAAAAAAATAAAGTAAATTATAGTCTCACCTCCTTTTTTTTTAGTAAAATTATATAAATTATTCTTCTCTGTTTTGTCCTTATACAAAAACATCTATACATTATATGAACTACTGATGCATGTGATATAAATATAATCTTTTAAACAAAAAAAATAAAGTAATATTTTTTCATTAATGACTTCACCTTCTTACTGTTTTAATATATTTCTTTTGGGTAATGATACTCCGTGTGATAACTATTATAAAAAACAAAAAAAAAAGAGTAAATTATACTCACAACTCCTGAGTTTTAGTGAAATTATATAAATCATCATTCTTTATTGTGTCATTATACAAAACACCTCTATACATTATAAAACTACACATGCATGAGATATACGTGTAATCTTTTAAAAAAAATATAGAGAGATATTTATTCATTAATGACCTCACATTTTTACTATTTTAATATATTTCTTTTGAGTAATAATGATGCTCCAACATATATTATTAAAACAAACAAAAAAATAGAGTAAATTATACTCACACTTCGTGAGTTTTAGTAAAATTACATAAATCATTCTTCTTAGTTTTTAAATCAACTCTATAATTATATGCACTACTCATGCATGAGATGTAACTCTAATCTTTTAAAAAAAATGATATTTATTCATTAATGACTTTACCTTCTTACTATTTTAATATATTTCTTTTGAGTAATGACTCCAAGAGATAACTATTATAAAAACAAACAAAAAGTAGAGTAAATTATATTCACATCTCATGAGTTTTAGTGTAATTATATAAATTATCATTATCTATTTTATCCATATTCAAGAACTATCTATGCAAGAGATATAAGTGTAATCTTTTTAAAAAAAAACAATAGCCATATTTATTCATTAATGACATTCACCTTCTTACTATTTTAATATTTTTCTTTTGAGTAATAATGGGATAACTATTATAAAAACAAAAAACAAAAAAATAGAGTAAATTATACTCCCACCTCTTGAGTTTTAGTGAAGTTACATAAATCATCATTATTTGTTTTATGCTTATACAAACCACCTCTATACATTATATGAACTACTCGTGTATGATATATAAGTGTAATATTTTAAACACAAAATATAGCGATATTTATTGATTAATGACTTCATCTTCTTACTATTTTAATATATTTCTTTTGAGTAATGATACTCCATGAGATAACTACTATAAAAAACAAAAAAAAGTAGAGTAAATTATACTCACACCTCCTAAGTTTTAGTGAAATTATATAAATCAATTTTGTTTTATCCTTATACATTATAAAACATGACTTCACCTTCTTACTATGTAACCGTAATCTTTTATACAAAAATAAATAGAACAATATTTATTCATTAATGACTTCACCTTCTTACTATTTTAATATATTTATTTTGAGTAATGATGCTACTGTAAAAACAAAAAACTAGACTAAATTACTCTGAGATATAACTACTATAAAAACAAAACAAAAATATAAAAACAAAACAAAATAGAGTAAATTACACTTACACTACCTGAGTTTTAGTGAATTACACAAACCACATATCTTGGATTTTAGTGAAATTACACAATTCACACATCCTTATTTTGTACTTACATAAATCACCTCTATATATTATACGAACTACCATTGCATGAGATATAATGGTAATCTTTTAAACAAAAAATGTGTAGTGAATATAATTAAGTTAAATAAAATTAAAATATTGTATATGTGTATACAAGTTCAAATAGTATAAGAGTCGGTGTCTCTTTATTATTTTTTTGGTTTATTAACCAAAAGTAACTCTTATATAATTTTTAGTAACTAACCGAAAGTAATGAAGACACAGTGACTCTTATATTATTTGGATTTGTCTACACAATATACAATATTTTGTTTAACTTAATTATACTCACCGCATGTTTATTGCTTAAAAATTACACTTATAACTCATGTGGGGTAGTTAATGTAATATATCCAAAATTAGGGGTGGTTTGTATAATGACAAAACAAGTAAAGGTGGTTTGTATAATGACAAAAGAGGAAGTGGTGATTTGTGTAATTACACTAAAACTCAGGGGTCTGAGTGTAATTTACTCAAAAAATAATATGATAAAATATTTTTATCCTTTTATATATAATGAAATAATATTTTTGCCCTAAAAAAACATATGGAAAAAACAAGTATTTGTCTCTCCGTTAATGAAGATGATTCTTGTTTATTTATTGTATTTTCAAGAAACAATCTTATTCTACTGGAGAAGAAGATCTGAATGAGCTCTTTTAAGCCATATGGATGACTTAAAAAGAGGTTTTACTTAAGAAAAATAATTACATGACATTTTAACACTTTTCATTGTATTTAATTCTTTGATATAAGTTTAATCGCACATGTATAAATAATTATTATTATATAATTAAAATTAATAATTGCATGTAAACAACAAAACATAAAGATGTTCATGCACTACAAGTGTGGTAGATCTATTAGTAGTACCACCTCAATGGCACAAGTAGGGTTAGAAACTCTCCACCCATCACTACAAAAAGATGCTAGTTATGAGAATAAGTACTCTTCCATATATGTAATTTGATAATTAACATTTTTATATAGTAATAGTAAGACATGTCTCAGAATTAAATAATCAATTATTTTTTAATGGTAAATATGTATAATGTGATATATGATTAGGAAATATTTATATTATGTTAGAATTCACCTTTAACAATGAACATTTTTAACAATATTCGTGTGTTGAACGCTGTTAAATAATAGGCAGAAGGGAATCAACAGTACTCGGTGAAATAAACATCATTAAATGTGATAGTCGGATAGACAGACACACAATCAACAACGTCCAATGGAATAGACGATGTTGATTTTATGACGTAGAGATTCAATAACAGCTAGTGAATAGAGCGTTGTTGAATGTAAGATATTCAAGAGCGCTTTATGTAGTAAGTTTTGTTGAATCATGTGTTTTGAATATTGACGTTTTGTGTAACTAGCTGTAGAATCGATGCATTTTTTGGGACCATTTTGGGTTTCTCATTCTGAGGGACTAAGGTGAAAAAGTCAAAAAATATGAGGAACTGAAATAAGTATTTACCCTAAAATTTATAGATGAGCTTTTGTAAGAAAAAAAATATTAATGTTTGTGATTCAAAAAAATCAATAGCGCTCCATATAGTGAAACGTTATTGAAAATGAACTTTCAACAACGCTTTTTGTCATAAGTATTGTTGTAGGTATTGATATTTAAACACAAAGTCTCGCACACATTCCCACACTTTTAGGTCGTTCATTCTCTCTCGGCTAAAGTAAAATTTCAACAAAATAACCTTCAACAATGTAAGTGAGCTTCAACAACTTAACTCCAATGACATTCAATAACTAAACTCCTTTTCATAGTGAAGAACCCCCTTTCCACGACATTCAACAAAAATACCTAGTATGTGTGTCTTAGTGTCATCTCTCCAAGTTGAGAAATATGTTTTTCCTTTGCATTAACGTTTAGTTTAAATTTGTTTGTTGTAGATAAAAAAATTGATTCTCATAGTGGTGATGATGCTATACAATACATTGGTGAGCTACATTGGGATTGTTGCTAGACAAGTAGGTCAACAAATGGAATGATAAAATGTTAGATAATTTAGAAGCGATGCTGGAAAGTAGGTCAGAGATGTCGATGAAA
This sequence comes from Lupinus albus, assembly GCA_009771035.1. Taxonomy (NCBI): domain Eukaryota; kingdom Viridiplantae; phylum Streptophyta; class Magnoliopsida; order Fabales; family Fabaceae; genus Lupinus; species Lupinus albus. The sequence continues at coordinate 13,745,244 of CM020007.1, read as the reverse complement.
CCATCAACCTTATACCTTAAACAAAATATGCAAATATCATTGATGAGACTGATTATTGAAGGACTTTTGTGACTAGAAACACATAAAATGAGTCTTTCTTGGTAAAATCATTGTTTTTTTGTATAATTTATCCTTATTTTTTATGTATGATAAAAATATGTACATTGATATAATTATTATTTATTTATGCATAAAATAAGTGAAGAAAACCAAAAAAGAGTATCAAAACTATTGTATCCATATAGAGCATCATGAGTGGGGTATAGAGGAGTTGGGCAAAAATTGTAACTATGATTATTTAAACTTTATATTACAATATTATGAATTCACAAATAGATTGTTAATATATTTTATGTTAGAGTGTTGAATTTAAATAAGACACCTTTAAATATTTTATCTATAGATCTAGACATTCTATGGGTGGATATCTGTAAGAACAAGAAATGTTTCATTGATAATGCAATGTTCAAGAAATGACAAATCGTTATGTAAGTCCATATCATTTAATTTAAAATATGTACGACTTTATGATATATTAAAGAATTGTCAATTTGATTTTTCTTACTACTATGCATGGTTGCATTGTCTTAAAAGAAAAGTCCTCATTGGAGGGTGAGATACAAAGCCAAAATAATGAGAAGGTACTTGGTAAGATATTAAATCTACTTGAGTAACAGGCATATTGGGGGCACAATATTTGAGGTATACAAAAGGGACTGTTTACCCCGAAAAGCGCGCAACAAGAGTCGATTTGGCTAAGATGCAAGAGATGTGTGACATGTTGAAAGTCCTTCTAAATAGGGTTATTGTTTTAAAAAGAAACAATCAATATAAGACAATTGAGGGACAATGTGTTGGTCCTAACATCAATAATAGTTTTACACTTGCTACTTATAACATTTCAGAGGTAAACTCATTGACCAACTTTATTATGTTTGAATTTGTACTTACCCCTTAAACTTGAAATACTTAATAACTAATATTTTAGGGTATCAACACTTGTGAATTATATATGGATATCTCATCGAAGCGCTTAATTGACATCGGTAAAGTATACAACTTCACATATACCATGTTCCATAATACACATATCCCCGTCAATCAAGTGAAGGTTGGAATTGATGTTGCAATATATGGTGATGCATTATTGACGATACTAATTGATGATACAATTAGAGTTGGAGATGCTATATTTACTTTTGTCGCTTAGCTAACAAACTTTGTTGGTGTAGACCCTAAGGTATGTGATTTTAATACTCATGAACATTTATGTTTTTGTATTGATAATTGACATATTAACTCTGAATTTTTAGGTACATGAACAAATTAATGACAAAATATCTCAAGAAACAAAAGGGTTAATGACATTCCCTCTGAGGGAAAATGGGAAATTAATTGTTCATATACCGAAAAATTTAAAGTGAGATCCAAATAAATCAAACCCTGAAGTGAGCCAATTGGGACCCCACTTAAGAAAGAAATATGATCTAAGAACCTCAAATGTTGCAATCTTCTAAAGATCCATGTACAAGCCGTGTGAGAGGATGATGTACTTATAATAAATATCCTGAATGATTTGTTTAGGGTTTAGGGTTTAGGGTTTAGGGATTGTGCTAACTATGTCTTTTGTATTGTATAGATTAATAGAGTAATTAGTATAGATAGACATGCAAGTATTGTAGACTAGCTATACTGTTGGATTATATAGATTTGGAAATAGGCAATGTACTTATTATTTTAGTAATAAATGAGATTAGTTATATGTGTTTTGTTGCCTTAAATTATTGAATTTGTTTGATATGAATGTGCTTCATCTTATTGGATGTGTTTGGTATATATGCATGAACTACATGATATAACAATATTGTTTGTTGTAATGTTAAATTAAATAGTACTATTATGAGAATCAATAATGTTTGCTCTAGCACACAGTGTTGAAAATCGACATTTGACACATTCAACGACACTTGTTTGAGAAATCGTTGTTGATTGTACATAATATGTTAAACAACATTTTCTTTGAGAAAACGTTGTTGAGTGTATCATAATCAACAATGTTTTCTCAAGCAAACATTGTCGAATTTATCTATACATTCTAATGTTTTCACATTAACCGTTGGTGCAGCGGAAGCAATCGTTGCGCAGCGTTGGCCACAAGGCAATCAAATAATGCACAGAATAAATAGAAGAGAAGAAACAAAGAATTTGGTAACGGGGTTCGGCCAATTGCGCCTACGTCCCCGGGAGCACTAAGCGGCTACCAAGATATTATTAGAGAATAAGGATTACAAACCCTATCACACCCATGGGCCCAACTGCCCATGGGGTGTTTCTATTTGGTGCTTAATTCTTGTGCACATTACAACAAGAGATCTGAGTCCAATATATAACATTAGTTACTCTACTCTATTCAAATATTGGGTGATGTGAGACTAATGTAATAACATATTTCAAACATTCACAACAATCTCCACCTTGATTGAAATAGACGAATATCTCGCTCCTTAGGAAATCTACACAAGATTCTCCACCTTAGCGAATATCTGCCTCAATCTTGTTCAATGCATAATTCTCTTTAACAAATTGCTCCCCTTTAGCATAAACTAAGTATCCTTGACGATGTTACCAAGAGCCTAACTCCCCAAACTTTTAGTGTAGCTTCCCGTACCGCCATCCAATGGAACACGCAGCCTAGCCACCTATTGCTAGGAAGTCTTTCGATATATGGAACCTCAATACACAAAAGTTCACCAACAACCGTCATCTTCAATACTCAGTCAAGTCGAACTTTGGAGCTTCATTGGAAAGCCTCAACTGCTACCACCATTGTCTAGCCCGACAATCATAATTCAAAAGAACTATCATACTCTATCATAAGGAGTATACCCATAGCATACACCTTGCGTAATGCTAACCAATGCCCGTGTCACACCCTTGCATCCAAGCCAATGCCTATGTCACACCCTGCATCTCTACCAATGCTTGTGTTACACCTTGCATCAAAGTCATGCCCATGTTACACCCTGCATCAAAGTCAGTCATCGCCTCTGTACTTTACTCAACCATTGAGTCCTTATCTCCACCTTGATCCTAATCCAATACATGGACTTCTAGGATTCTGGATCAACACATATGGCCTCCACCATAATTCCGCCATATTTTCCTTTCCTTCAACTCATCTCCTTTATCCTTGCATAACGCTTCTTGTCTAACCAACATGCCTTCAACCTCTTTTGTCATTATGTAGCACATGGGTTAAGAGTCATCTACCAATTGGCTCTGATACCAATTGTTGGTGCAGCGGAAGCGATCGTTGCACAGCGTTGGTCATAAAACAATCAAATAATGCATAGAATAAATAGAAGAGAAGAAACAAATAGTTTGGTAACAGGGTTCGACCAATTGTGCCTACGTCCCAGGGAGCACTGAGCGGCTACCAAGATATTATTATAGAATAAGGATTACAAACCCTATCACACCCATGGGCCCAACTGCCCATGATGTGTTTCTATTTGGTGCTTATTTTGTTTCAATAAATAATCATTTGATTTAACAAGCTTTAGGGTATATACAATTCTATGCGATTATTGTGGGTACCGTTTAATAACGGGCGGACGGGGTGCTAATACCTTCCCCGATCCGTAACCGACTCCCGATTCCAGAATTCTAGTTCGAAGACCAGTCTTTCCAACATTTGGGCTCAAAAGGGTTTTTCTATGTTTTGACTGCATAAAACGTAGTGGCGACTCCAAACAAGTCGTGCAACCGGTGCTCGGCCGAAAATCAGGGCACGACACGGGGTTCGGCCAATTGCGCCTACGTCCCGGGAGCACTGAGCGGCTACCAAGATATTATTAGAGAATAAGGATTACAAACCTTATCACACATGGGTCCAACTGCCCATGGGGTGTTTCTATTTGGTGCTTATGTCTAGTGCACATTACAACAAGAGACTTGAGTCCAATATATAACATTGGTTACTCTACTCTATTCCAATACTAGGCAATGTGGGACCAATCTAATAATATATTTCAAGCATCTCCAACATTAACAATAATCAAAAGCTTTTTAAATGTCAATTTGAAGCACTATTGTTTTGCAAAGAGTTTCACAGAGCCATGGAGCCACCAATCCCTCTTGTTAATCAATTCATTATGGAAATAATATATTTTTCAATCTATTATGGAATTGAATTCATTCATGTACGTATCAACACCTTAATTCATCATTATTGGCTTAACTATATTTTCATAACAAAACCCTTAAATCATTATCATCATCATAAAACTATTGATGACATATCTTTTATTGGTACATTTTCCAATGCATATTTATGCTAAATCTAGCTTCATGTATTAGTCTTAGTAAACGCTGAGTTAATTTAAGGGATTGACTTTTTTCAGCATTCAATAATGACAACATAAATATTTTGGGTATAATTAACTCAAGGAAATGAAGTAAATGCTTGAAGTCCATAAAATTAGATTACTCAACTCTTTCTCAAAATTTTATCAGTTGAAAGAAATATTGATTTAATACTAAATTAAGAAAATTAAATCTTTTACTTTATTATTATATATTGTGAGTTAACCATTCTTATAACAAGAGTCCTTCACCATATGCCAAATGAATTCTCACATGCTAATGAATACTCTATGTTCCATACACCATAAATTTAGAAACATTGCTATACATTTCTCCATATTTATAAAAAATAAAAATCATTCAAACTAGACAAATATGGTTTACATGTACCACAATATCGATTAACAATATAAATACAAATATATTTAACCATCAACTATACCAAGACAAATCAACAAATTAAATTACTAATATTAGCATGTTGATATGCATTTCAGTGTTCATCAACTCGAAGATAATAGCTTATACATATTACTTCTCATTTATGAGGGTAGTACTCCACAAAATTTAGAAAGAAAATAACGACTCTATCAAGTGATTGTGTGATATAATTAATTCAAAAAAAGGTTAGGCAACAAAACCAAATAAGATATTTGGTTGCATCCATTGAAGTTTTTTTTGTAAAATTGGTTAACAAATAATTTTAATGTCAAATGAAAATTCTTATAATATATAATAGCCCTCAAAGCATAGTTATTAGACTCCATTCGGGCCGGTTGGTCTCATCAAGAATCAGATAAACTCAAAAGATAATGGTACTATGAATCTATACTAAAAATAGATAATAAATAGCTAATAAATAGTGGTATTATAATAGTGCCCAAATGTTTCTATATTATTATTAATAATAGTGTCCAAAATTTATATATTAAAGTGAAATTATAAATTATATTATGGTAGAAAGTGAGAGTCCAATAAGATAAAATTTTAATAAATGAGTCATGTTAAAAATCATATAAGTGGACTTGACATCAAATATTTGAGTTTGGTTGAATTGAGCATAACAAATGTGTTAAAAAAATTATACATTAATATGAAATGATATATATTTTAAAAATAAATTAATTAATATATTAAAATTTAAATAATTATTTTTTTAATATTAGACGGGACAACCTACCATAACCCATAGCTCATTTAAGGTTGGTTGGGCCTACAATTTGATATAGATAAGTTGAACCTGAGTTTTTTAGCCCGCTGCAGTTTAGCCCGAACTTATGCAGGATAACACAAACCTGTTATGGTAGCCCGTTTTGAAAGGTCTAGTTTGAGCATAAAATTGATTACTATGTTCGATTAGACTAGTTCGACTCGGTCAGTTCAATTAGTTTAAAAAAACATCAAAACGACATAGTTTTGAGAGTAACACAATTTGGTTCTTTTAACTCATTTGTAACTATTTTATCATTATTGGAATTATAGTTGTTATTTGTTAGCTTATGTTGAAACCTTTATTGTATAATTGACTTTAAAACTTATTTGTGAGTCTTTGTTGTGATTAATTCATAAAACATATGTTGTCTAATGTTTAAATTTTTATATTTGGAACAGAAAATATTAACCATTTTTATACTATGCATTTATTATTATTTTTTAATATGAACTGAGTCGAGTGATCCAAAAATGACTCATTGATCTGAGCAATAATCCATTAACCCATCATCTTAACTGTATAGATGATTGATCTGAGTTTAATAACATTTTTAAAGTTCTCACTTATTTTATTTATCTTTGATGAGAAAAAGCTTTAAGAAACATATTATGTCCATGTGTTGCAGTTAATAGAATAGTTACCAAATATTTGTAACAAATCCAACACCATTATAATTACCAAATACAAATCCAACAACATTATAATTTCAAAATGAGAGTACATCAAATTATGATACGTTAAACATTTTTTTGACCTTAAAGAAATAGAAAGTACACTTGTATAATATTATCGATGTAATTACACTTCTAGATAAATTTATATCTATGTAACAACACTACATGTTTGCTTATATCGAGTTTGACTCCTTATACATAAGAAAAAAAAGGTTTCTCCACATCATCTTTGAACACGTGTCGCATTCTCAAATATATTTTTCCCACTTAAAACATTTCATTCATTACTGTGTGTCCTCACACACTAAATATGAGCCTCTACTCTTTCTCCTTACTTATTTTATCTATACTAATATATAAAGGGAAACCACAAAATAACTACTCATGATGATGTAATTTGTGTTTCCCTATTTTGCCCCTACTAATATATATTTTCTACCAAAAAATTATATAACATATTTTCTCATTTTATGTTTCATGTTTATTTATGTAACTTTTACAGTTTTTCCTTTTGAACCCAACATTTTGTCCACATGAATCAAGACAATATTTGAACACGACAGTTTATCATTTTCAAATTTTAGCATACAAAATTGCAAATCATGTTTTGTTGATTTTGTTATAGCTATGAAAAATGTAATAAAAATATACAAATCAATTATAATTCACTCAATAGAAAAGCGGGTTGACAGACACGTGAGTGTCTATCAACACGCTAGTAATAATAAAATCATTTGTTTAATGCACATAAAAACACATTAAAGTCCTGTTGAGAGTTTTTTGAAGTTTGTTTGGCTTTTCCATTCTCTCACATCTATTATATATAAGAAAAAAATGTTTTTGACACATTATCATGAACACATGTCAACTTTTTCTTGACTTTTTTGCCTCTAAAATTGGTCCATATTCTTATTATGTACCCTCAGACATTGTATTAAAGTTGGTCTATATATTTCATTTTATTTTATCAAATTATTACACAATGTTTCTAATATATATGTAAAAATTAATCTGTCTCATATGAATGTACGAGTAATATGTGTGTTCTTAACCATACTTTTTACTAAGATAAAAATACACTTATATCCATTGTTCATTACCCAATATATTATTTAATAAGATATAATAATAATAACATTTAATATATATACTATATATAAGAAAAAAAAGTTTCATCAATATTCATTTTCACATGTGTTACAACCACATTCATTTTTTTCCCGTCCAAAATTCATAGGCTAATAAAATAACAAAGAGGAAATAATAATTATTAAAAGGAATATAATACCATATGTTTGACACTTAGATTTTTCAAGGGCAACTTTGTCATTACATAATGACTTTTTTAATATCATTGTAATGTAAATTGTATGATATATTTCTATATGTATACATTTAATATTGTTGGGATACTTTAGTCATTTCATCTCTACTCCATTCATCTCATTTACGAGTAACATATGTGTTTTTAACTATTAAAATATACAGGTCGCATGTTTGTTCTTAACAATACGAATGCACATGTAACATGTGTATTTTTAACTATGCGAATGTATAAGTAACATGTGTATTTTTAACCATATGAATGTATGAGTAACACGTGTGATATTGATCATGTGGCAAAAATAATGCCTCGTACATATGCACAGATTACTTGCTAGTCTATATACTATATAAGAAAACTAAGTCCTTGCCACATTAGCCATGACATGTGTCATCACCACAATTACTCTTTTTCCTCCAATTTTTTCCCACATTTCCCCTCCAACATTTTCAATCTATACATGTTCATTTCATTTAAGTTTACTCCTCATATTTGATATTTGATCATGTGTCTTTAAATAATTCAAATGTCAAAAATATAATGTTTCTTCAATGTTCTAAAAAGATATGTTTAACTTTTCATGGAATTTAACTTAATATATTCTTTATCTTTGAGTCTATGTTATGGTAAAAACAAAACTTTATTGTTATCAAATTAAAATATACTATGAATACAATTTTTTTATTTTTTATTTTTATTGAATTTATTAATCATTACATATGTTATATATTTATTAAAAAATGACACCATAATTTTTTAATTATCTCTCAAATGTATCGTATAAGTTAATTAAAGATAATAAAATGTCATAAATTCTAACCTTTTGTTTTCTTTTCTTTTTACATCTAGACAAACTTTTCAAGTATTAAAATGATCATTTATATGAGTTGTGGATAATTATGGAATAATAACTGTTTTGAAGAGAATTAATCTCGAGATTTAAGAGTAATTAATGTGAACAATGAAATATAAAAATGCATAGTAGAAAACTAAAAATAAAGGAAAATTCATAAGAGAATAGAAACTACATAGGTGAATAATGACAATAAATTTTGTTATACTGTTGTAATTTGCAATTGAATAAGTAAATAAATATTTTCTATCACTTGCAAACTAATAATTAACAATTAATAATTACTTTGAATAAATACCGTCGACCATTAGGAAAGAAATAAAACTGGTGAAAATAAGGGAATAAAAACACATATTGTCATTTAATCTGCTGCATATGGGTGATATCGATAATGTTATTAAAGGTAGAAAATAATGTATAGTAATCACTACATGCAAATTAGTATGTCTGCTTTATTTTTTTTAAAAATCTAAAAATTTAATTATAATTTTCTCATTTGCATTACTATTTTTAAAATATTTTAACAGTTTTAATCCAAAATAATTTAGGCCTCCATTATTTTGAGAAAAAAACCGAACTATATAATTACAACTTCTCTATTTCAATGACCATTTATTACTAAATTTCATTTATATCTATTAAATTATTATTTTTGAAGTTGTCATACTAAATCATTAAACCCGTAAAGTACTAACCATTAAATTACTTATTTAAAAAATATGAAATAATAAATCAATTATACTAACAACTACTAAGAAATAATATCTTAGAAGGAAAATAAATTATAAACAAGTTACATTGAGAAATTATCACAGTAAATCATAAAATTAAACAAATTCTCCATATGTACGTCTATATTAATAATGAACAATATAAGTTTTTATTATATTTATTAGTTAGCCTAATATATAGACTATAGAGCATGAAAATCAATCAAGAAAGTACAAAAGTGTATGAGTAACATGTATTTTCTTAGCAATGTGAATGTACCGATAAGATGTGTGTTTTTAACTATGCGAATGCACTGGTCACATGTGTCTTCTTAATGCCCACGTAATATGTGTTTTAACCATGCAAATGCACAAATAACATGTGTTATTAACCATATGAATGCATATATAATGTATGTTCTGAATCATACAACGATAAAATACCGTCACGTGCAAATGCACGGGTCACTTGCTAGTTTAATTCTAAAGTAGAGGAACCATATCTTTCTCTCTTTTTTTCACTCCATCATTTTATCAATTTTCTTCCCTTCCACCATTTTTTCTCTCTTTCTGGTTCGTATTCTTCTTCCATTTCATTTCAAAAGATTCTTTTGTTATTGGCAAGAGATGTATGTTACCATACAAAAATATTCTTTATTTTGCCTGAATGTTTTATAGTTAACTTTAGAGTGGTTCTATGCATGTAGATCTGTTCATTGATTTTTGCATTGAAGATATTGAATTAAAGTCCATTATTTATTGATTTTTTGTTTATTTTCTAGATATGTTCTTATTGTAGAATAAATGGAGGAGTGAGTTGTCTCTAATGACGTGGACGACGACCAATGTTGTATGATATGGTGTCTCTTATTGTTGGTTCACCCTTGAAGCATTGTTATAGGTTAGTTTTCTATATCTTTGTATATCTCTTATTTTGGTTATAGACTTTTCTGCTCAAGGTAATCATTATTTTCACAAAAAAGCATATGGATTGCCTTGATACCACGTTGTAATATAACTGTTGAAAATGATGTCGATAATGATGGATGGTACAGAGGAAGAGAAAAGTTATTAGTCCATGATAGTTTGATATTTTGATCATTTTTCCTTTAATTTGTAAACAAATAGTTGTTTAAAAATAAACACTTGAGAACGTACTATATGTTATTATACCTAAACAAGAGCAAGAAATAGCACAATATTATTTTTGTATGTGTTTTTATAGTTATTTTGATATAACTATCTTATCATTTTAGGAAAATAATTTGTACCTTACAAAATCAACCCATAACTTTAAAGTATATATTATGTGACAATATCATTTTTATTGCATTTAATGTCATTTTGTGACATGTAAAGATTTGTAGATTGATTTAAGAGTATATTTTTTTATTGTACATTTTAGTTTTTTATTGTATTGTATTTAAGACTTTCACTTTGACTATAAAATTCATACAAGACCACTAGTGTAATAGAATCAAACCTTCATGGAAAATTATGCAGTTCAATGTATGCTATTATTTTGCATTTATTTGAGGAGGGAGATTTTATGCCGTGTGCAAATTTGCTTAGTTAATATTTCCACTACGTTATGAAACATTTATCAGCCATGTACGTTATTTTATAATTTATTTAATATAAAATCAATAAAACGCTTAACAAGTTAATTTGGCTTCCATACTCATCAATGTTATTAAAACTGTACCGGTTATCAAACCGGTCAGGGTACTGGTATAGTGGTACAGTGGTTCAACCAGTGGTTCAGTAATTAAATCGCATGCCAGTTAAACCGGACATACTTGCTTATATATATATATATATGTAAACATATAACAAAAATTTCAAATAAGTAGATATTCATATTTATAATCCATATTCATAATTTACTTCAAATTCACACAAACAAACAACATTAAGTTTTTAATAAAATCAAAGTTTAAAGTGCAAAACATATATTAATCTAAAATTATCACTTAACAAACACAAAATACAAATAAATGACCCAATTATCAATCATTGAAGTTGAAGAATTGAAAATTTGAAATTTAAAAAAAATAAAATAATGTACAAACCGACCGGTTTAAACCGGTTTACCGGTTTTGACCGATTCTATTACATATGCGGTATAACATACGTACCCTACCGGTTAAGGGTCCGATTCACCGATTTTCCGGTTGACCAGCCGGTACGCACCGTTTTTAAAACATTGATACTGATAGTTGCAATAGAAATTCGGGTAAACTAATTGAAACAGTTGGCTAATAAATGAAGATTAAATTTATAGGTCCAACTTCATACACGAACGACTGATATAAATATATGGCAGGAATTGAGATAGAAGTCATTAAAACTGATACGTCACCCGAATCAAAGGAAGAGTGATAGTATTTGTTATACATTGGTAAGCATGACAATAGTGCTTTCACATGGCTTAGAATATAATAAATTTTCATGTGACAAGAGCAATGGGTATATATTGGTTATACTTTCCATATAGAATATAATAAATTTAGAACAAGCATACAAATGACTTTAAGTGGGCTAATTTTTGAAATCGTTAAAGCAAAATATAAAATACAATTTAACGTTAACGTTTTGCTAGAATATAAGTGCTATAAACTCGATCCCTTTACATAATAGAGTAAATTACACCCACACTCTCTGAGTTTTAGTGAAATTACACAAACCACCCCTCACTTTTTTGTCCTTACACGAACCACCCCTAATTTTGTACATATGTTACACTGACTACCCCTGCATAATATAAAAGTGTAATATTTTAAACAAAAAACGTATAATGTGTGTAATTAATTAAACAAAATATTGTATATTATGTATAAAAATTCAAATAATATAAGAGTCAATGCGTCAAAATTATTTGGCTCGTTATAAAATAATATAAGAGTTATTTAAACATTTATTTGAAATTATTAATGTACTTTTTACTAACACAAAAATAATAAAGAAACATTCGCTTTTGTACTATTTGAAGTGTTACACAATATACAATATTTTGTTTAACTTAATTACATTTATCACACGTTTTTTCTTTAAAATATTACACATTTATAACATGCAGGAGTAATATATGTAATGTATGTATAAATCTAGGGGTGGTTTGTGTAGGAGAGAAGGGTGGTTGGTATAATGACAAAGAAGGGATGAATGATTTGTGTAATTTCATTAAAACTCAAGGGGTGTGAATGTAATTTACTCTAAATAATATGATGATTTGCCAAGGAAAATACATGCATGTGTCATTCATTAAAACATACACTTAAAATAAGGGGAAATGCTCTTAGCACCCATTAGATTTGTCACAATAACACACACTTTTTTTAATTTTAGAAAATGACAATGATCTCCCATATTTTGAAATTTGAATCTTATTCACACTAATTTTTCCCCATTGTTTGTTTCAAATTAAAAAATGAAAAATTATAGCATGATCATGAAGAGTAAGAAACATTAAAGTGCAACCATTATATTATAACATTAAAGTGCAACAAATATATGTTATGTCCGAATACATGCTATGCATTAGGATTAAAATGTTATAATGTTTCTTAATCAATATACATAACATATATTTGTAGAGTCCACAATTACAATGCAGTCATCACATTAAGAAACATTAAAGTGCAACCATTACATTATATAATATTAAAGTGAAACCATTACATTATAATTATATTGATTAAGAAAAATTAATGTTATGTGTAACAAATTTGTAGAGCCCACAGTTACGATTATATTTATTAAGAAATATTAAAGTGCTTCCATTACATTATAACATTATAGTGTAACAAATACATGCTAAGTGTCCATACATATTATGTGTTGTATTATAACATTAAAATTCTGTCATTATAACATTAGAATTATAAGTGTCTAATAATATATTTTCATAACATTAGAATTTTAAAAAAATAATTGTAACCTTAGAATTGTAACTAAGAGAATTTATAAATTTTAATATATATATGTTTGTTGTAAGGACCCGATTTTCATAACTCGAAAATTCTCTTTTAACAATCCTTATTCGTGAAAGTGCAGTGATTACTTTTGAAAGACATTACTCGGACAGTTTGGAAACTTGATTGATTATAAATTTACAAGGCGGAAATATTCCAAACCCCTTTCATTTCAAAAGCATGTCATTACACTTCCGTTCAAATACATCTTTTATACAATTAAACTTTCTCAAAATTACCTTGAATACAAACATTAGATTCACTTCATTATACACTTACAAGAAAGTTGTTTATACATGGATTCACTTTAACATGTTCTTCATATTACAAATATTTATCATATAACATGTCAATTCCATATTATCCACTACTCTATCATGTACTCTTCTCCGCAAGCGTCCAATGCGTTAACTCCACAACCTGAACCCAAATATACAACACATACAAGGAAAGATAGAGGGAGTAAGAACCAACTACGGCGACCGTAGCGTAGATTTACATGGAGTAATGACATTAAAGTATTAAAACCACACATTTAACATCAATCATGATATGTATATATCAATCAACACATATTATCCATATTCACCCTATAGTACACATATATCCCATACTATATGTGTTCTATAGTGTGCATACTTATTCATCGCATTTTATCCATATTCACCCTATAGTACACATACATCCCATACTATATGTGTTCTATAGTGTGCATACTTATTTATCGCATTTTATCCATATTCACCCTATAGTACACATACATCCCATACTATATGTGTTCTATAGTGTGCATATTTATTTATCGCGTATTATCCATATTCATCCTATAGGATATACATCCCATAATATATATCCTATGGCATGCATATGATTTTCATTCCGAGTATACACTTTTCACATCCTTCACATTCCATAATAATTTACCCTTGATCTCATTCAACAATTCTGCACCGTACAAATAATCATCATACCCCATCGGGCAGGTCGAGTTTCCACATTACACTCACATTCATGTCATACACCGTCAACACAAGGCATCTCATTATTTTATCATCATAAATAACATACAACACCTTCATTGTCACAAACATACCTTTATCCGTTTTAACACATTCACAGCTCATCACATTCATTGTTACAACACACTTATACATGTTTATAACAATCAACCACTCACAACATACTCATTTTGATAAACATACTCATATCCATTTTGACACATTCACAACTCATCACACATTCACAACTCATCACACATTCATTGGTACAATCCACCCATACATGTTTATAACAATCAACCACTTACAACATACTCATTTATGCTTATGACCATAAATATCTCACACATCATCATTATCACACAGCATAACCATTATCATAAACAAACCATGCATAACATATTCTTCATCATATACACATTAACGTTAGAACCATCTTTAATGACGGTGTATTACCATAAATGAGCATATAGCGTTTTACTCAACTAAACGGTTTTCCCCACACATATATCTCCACTTTTATGGCTAATACATCCTCATGTAAAATATAGACTCTCACATGGACCACAAACTCCCAAGAGAGTTTCTATCCGTTAATATGCTCCGATTCTTGAGGGAAATCGGAGATGATGACTCTAATGAAATACTCTAAGACCACAATGGTCTTCTACCTCACCTTAGGTTGCGTAAGCTCCGTTGCTCCGCAAAAAAACCACATCTCCCTTCATCTCCTCCAATCTCCATTGTTGCTTTTTCACCTCCAAGCTTTTCCAAATGTGTCACCATGAAGCAAGAGGAAGGTTTTGATGAGTTTTGAGGCTTAGTGGAGGGAAAAATGGTCCATTTGGGTGGAACCACCGTTGGGAGAGAAATGGGGAGAAAGAAAATGAAGATTGGGGTTTCTAGGTCCCCTTTTTTTCACTTTTATAGTCACTGCGACGAGTGTAATCGATTACACACTTGTGTAATCGATTACACTGTGTTAGATGCACATATCTGATACTTTTAATACTATATAATCGATTACGAGAACAGTGTAATCGATTACATCATGAAAAATTACACATGTCTGATCAGATATCTGCATGTAATCGATTACAAGGACCATGTAATCTATTACATCATGAAAAATTACACATGTCTGATCAGATATCTGCATGTAATCGATTACAGGGACCATGTAATCGATTACATCATGAAAAATTACACATGTTTGATCAGATATCAGCACGTAATCGATTACAAGGACCATGTAATCGATTACACTGTGTTAACAGCCCAAAATTGTCATTTCTCGCCCAGGCGAGACAACTCTCGCTCGGGCGAGAATCCTCCAGTATAGCCCAAGATTTCACCCTCCCAGGTGCCCCTTTCTCGCTCAGGCGAGACTTCCAGGACTGATACTAAAATTTTAAAGACTAAAATTCGGGGTGTTACATTTGTAATTTTAGATTTTCCTCTATTAGTTTTGAAAGTGACAAGCTATTTAGCTAAGAAATGATGTGATGTTTTACACCTAAAATAGAATACTAATCTTAGGAAAATGACTAATTCAAATATTAATACAATTACAATTAAGTTTATTTCCGATTCCTTGATTTTAGACAATGTTCATTATAAATATGAATTTATAACAATTTGTTATTTAATTTTAAAATAAGTAATAAAAAACACTTATAACTCATAACAAATATATATTCCTTAACTTTAGGAATACATACCAATACTTATAATTCAGAACAAATATGTATTTCATAACAATACATACTATGTGTTGTATTATAACATTCAAATCTTGTCATTATAACATTGGAATTCTAACCATGTAATAATATATTTTCATGATAACATTAGAATTTAGAAAAAGGAATTGAAACCTTAGAATTCTAACCAACATAATTTATAAATTTTAATATATATATGTGTTTATAATTTTAGATTTTCCTCCTCTATTAGTTCTGAAAGTGACGAACTATATTTTTAGCTTAGAAATGATTTGATGTTTTACACCTAAAATAGAATACTAACGTTAGGAAAATGACTAATTCAAATATTAATACATTTAAAATTAAGGTTATTTCTAATCCCTTAATTTTAGACAATGTTAATTATAAATATAAATTTATGACAATTTATACTTTAAAATTCTAAAATAAGTAATAAAAAATACTTATAACTCATAACAAATATATATTCCTTAACTTTCGGAATACATAACAATACTTTTAACTCATAAAAAATATGTATTTCATAACAATACATACTATGTGTTGTATTATAACATTAAAATGTAGTCATTATAACATTAAAATTCTAATCGTGTAATAATATATTTTTATAATAACATTAGAATTAAAAAAAAAGAATTGTAACCAAGAGAATTTATAAATTTTAATATATATGTGTTTATAATTTTAGATTTTCCTCTATTAGTTCTGAAAGTGACGAACTATATTTTTAGCTAAGAAATGATTTGATGTTTTACACCTAAAATAGAATAGTAACTTTACGAAAATGACTAATTCAAATACAATTACAATTAAGGGTATTTCTGATCCCTTAATTTTAGACAATGTTAATTATAAATATAAATTTATGACAATTTATACTTTAAAATTCTAAAATAAGTAATAAAAAATACTTATAACTCATAACAAATATGTATTCCTTAACTTTCGGAATACATAAGAATACTTTTAACTCATAACAAATATATATTTCATAACAATATATACTATGTGTTGTATTATAACAATAAAATGTAGTCATTATAACATTAAAATTCTAACCATGTAATAATATATTTTTATAATAACATTAGAATTAAAAAAAAAAGAATTGTAACCAAGAGAATTTATAAAATTTAATACATATGTGTTTATATTTAGCTAAGAAATGATTTGATGTTTTACACCTAAAATAGAATAGTAATCTTAGGCAAATGGCTAATTCAAATATTATGCGATTACAATTAAGATTATTTCCGATTCCTTAATTTTAGACAATGTTCATTATAAATATAAATTTATGACCATTTATTCTAAATTAAGTAATAAAAAATACTTATAATTCATAACAAATATGCATTCCTTAATTTTAGGAATACATAACAATACTTATAACTCATAACAAGTATGTATTCCATAACAATACATACTATGTGTTGTATTATAACATTAAAATGGAGTCATTATAACATTAAAATTCTAATAGTGTAATAATATATTTTCATAATAACATTAGAATTTTAAAGAAAAGAATTGTAACATTAGAATTGTAAACTTAGAATTGTAACCAACATAATTTATAAATTTAAATATATATGTGTTTGTAATTTTAGATTTTTCTCTATTAGTTTTGAAAGTGACGAACTATATTTTTAGCTAAGAAATTATTTGATGTTTTACACCTAAAATAGAATAATAACCTTAGAAAATGGGTAATTCAAATATTAATGCAATTACAATTAAGGTTATTTCTGATTCCTTACTTTTAGACAATATTCATTATAAATATAAATTTATAACGATTTATTCTTTATTTCTAAAATAAGTAATAAAAATACTTATAACTCACAACAAACATTTATTCCTTAATTTTAGACGATATTGATGATTAATATTTTTTTTAAAGTTTATATTTGGTTCTGATATTGCAATATTACTATTAAAGTATTCAAATAGTAACAATAAGAAATATGAAAGAAAAATAATATTATTAATTTTCTATTATTAATATTTGTTAGTAGTTATTGAGAACATTAAAGATTTTTGAATTTTATTTGTTTGTAGTTATTTTAGAGTTAAATAATAATAATGTGTATTTTGAAATTAGTCTTATTTTATAGTCAAATAATAATGAGTTATAAATTTATTGATGATTTTTTAATTAATATGATAATGATGTATTCTTCAATATTTTATAAAGTCTCATGCCCTTAATCTTTAAATAGAATAATATAAAATATAACGAGGTATTTTTCTATCTATATCTTGCAGGTATTTTTATTCAATTAACGTTATTTCTGATTCCTTAATTTTAGACAACGCTCATTATAAATATAAATTTATAATCATTTGTTGTTTAATTCTAAAATAACTAATAATAAATATGTATAACTCATAATAAAAATGTATTCTAAATAATAAAAATAGAACTTCAGTTTAGTAGATGAATAAACTAAATTGAAACAATGAAAATATTAAGTCAAATATGTTTATTATAAAAGTTACCGTTTATATTAGACAAAAATAATATAAACAATAATAATAACTTCCATATGTAAACATTGATTTACTAACGTTATTGATATTAAAATTAATTTTAAATATTTATATTTATGATTGTATGAATTCATACTATTAAAATATCAAATTGTATAAACATAATGAGCCTCAATCTAAAATAAAGATAATAATAATATTATTTTTATTAAAGTTACTGAATAATAGAATTGTGATAAAGATAATAATATTGTATCCATTGAGGATAATATTCTTCCAAATAATATAATTGAAACTTCAATTTTTTAACATAAATGTTTTCTGTAATAAACCTATAAAAAATAACAATGTATGATTTGACCCTTATAGAAAAATATCAATATTTTTGGCATAAGAAAAAAGCTATATCTTTGACTTGATTTAATTGTTATAATGAAATTGATTCTTCTACATTTATTCTATTAAAAGCAATCATAAGGTATACAAATTTATATGCATTGTAAGACATATTTGATTTATATTTTGTTTGAATTATTTCTGATTCCTTAATATAAACAATGCTCATTATCTATATATTTTTTAGAGTTTAGATTTGATTCTAATAATGTGTTATAAATTTATTTTGTGCATGATATATATATATAAACGACCCGATTTTATAACCCAAAATTTGAAAACTTTATTAAATGTAAATATTAGTTAAGTTTCCCAATTCAAAATGCGGAAATAATCAATAATACCTTTTTCATCAAAAACGTTACATCACATTCTATTTTAATCCATAATTCATACAATTATCCTTTGTTTCAATTACAACACTGATAAAGGTAATCATGCTAATCTTATTGCATCTTTCGAAAGAGATCATTTATACAACATAGTTACTTCAACTTATTTCTCATATTACATACATTATACAAATACAATTTCGGAATACAAAAACGACTAATTCAGTCTACACTCCCATCAGCAAACATCCACGACGCAACAACAACATCCTGAACTCACATATAACACATAGACAAGGAAAGCAGAGGGAGTAAGAACAAACTACGGCGACCGTAGCGTGGAATTACATGGAGTAATATCATTAAAGTATAACAACCTATACAATCATCTAAAATCAATCATAGTAAACATATACCATTTATGTACCAGTCAATACCTTAAACCACATAATGTTCACATATTCAATCGGTATAATCATTACATTTCACTTAGACAATTCAACACATCAGTACAACAAACAATAGGATATTTACTTCTTCAATTAACAACCTTTACAATTTAATTACACAGTTTATCCAATTCCATCTTCATCAATATTCCTATAACCATAGTTACTCACAAATACCCAATGATACTCCCATACCCGAAGGCGGTACACTAATGTCAAAGCAATACAACACTTCCAAAACAATACAATACTCCTACGACAACCCAATACCACAAAGGGCCAATCAAATCCATACCACGAAGGCAGGTCAAAATCCATACCACGAAGGCATGTCAAAATCCATACCACGAAGGCAGGTCAAAATTCATACAACGAAGGCAGGTCAAAATCCATACTACGAAGGCAGGTCAAAATCCATACCACGAAGGCTGGTCAAAATCCATACCACGAAGGCAGGTCCAAATCCATACCACGAAGGCATGTCAAAATCCATACCACGAAGGCAGGTCAAAATCCATACCACGAAGGCAGGTCAAAATCCATACCACGAAGGCAGGTCAAAATCCATACCACGAAGGCAGGTCAAAATCCATACAACAACATCAATCACAATATAATATTCCCACTGCATTATTCTAACATTGCAACTTCCTCAAAACACAAGACACCACATCAATGTCATAAACACAATGTATCTCATATCCTACCACAATAAAAACCACTCACAACATCATCATCACATAATATAATTATGTCCATTTATCACCAACAAGTCGTTCATCACAAAATCATTATTACAAATATACCCACAAATCAACAACTCATCACACAATCATTGATACAAACACACCCATATATGTTTATAACAAATCAACCATCCATAACACAACATTATCATAAATAAACTACACACAACATATTCTTCATCATATAACACATTAACGTTAGAACCAGCTTTCATGACGGTGTATTACCATAAATGAGCATATAACGTTTCATTTAAATAAACGGTTTTCCTGCACATATATCCCCACTTTTATGGCTAATACATCCTCATGTGAAATAAAGACTCTCACATGGGCCATAAACACCCAAACGAGTTTCTATCCGTTAATATGCTCCGATTCTTGAGGGAAATCGGAGATGACGACTCTAATGAAATACTCTAAGACCACAATGGTCTTCTCCCTCACCTTAGGTTGCATAAGCTCCATTATTCCGCAAAAGAGCTCCATCTCCCTAAATCTCATTCAACCTCCATTGTTGCTTTTTCATCTCCAAAGCACTCCAATGTTCCATTAAGAAGCAAGAGGAAGAAGTTTTGATGTGTTTTTGAGGTTTAGTGGAGGGAAGAGTCGAAATCCATGGGGAGTCGCCGGTAGGAGTGAAAGGGGAGAAAAGAAAGTGAAGATTAGGGTTTCTAGATCCCCTTTTTCACTTTTATAGCTCTGACGCTCGTGTGAGTGTAATCGATTACCATATGGTGTAATAGATTACATCAGTTAAAAATACAAACTCAACGACTTGATGTAATCGATTACCAAACATGTTGTAATCGATTACAATGTGAAAAATGCACATATCTGATGCTTTTAATATGTTGTAATCGATTATGAGTATAGTGTAATCGATTACATCATGTAAAAAACACAAGTCTGATTAGTTTATCAGCATGTAATCAATTACCAGGATTGTGTAATCGATTACACTGTTTTTTTAAAAAAACAGAATCTCACAGTGTCAACAGCCCAAAATTGCCATTTCTCGCCCAGACGAGACAACTCTCTCTCAGGCGAGAATCCTCCAGTATAGCCCAGGATTTCACCCTCCCAGGTGATCCTTTCTCGCTCAGGCGAGAATCTCTCGCTCAAGCGAAGCTTCCAGGACTGATACTATAATTTTGAAGACTCAAGTTTAGGGTGTTACAATATATATACACGCGCGCGTCAATTGAAGATTGAATGGTTACAACATAAAACACATGTGAACATGTGAATGCATGGGTAATATGCACAGGTAACATGTATGTTCATAGTCATGTGAATACACGGGTAACATGTGTGTTATTAACTATGTGAATGAACGGTTAACATTTGCGTTCTGAACAATGTGAATACACAAGCAACATGTGTATTTTTAACCATGAGAATGCATATGTAACACATGTTGTAAGGACCCAAATTCTACCATTGAAATTTTTTCCTTATTTTAATCGAATATTACTACAAACTCCACTACACATTAATTAATCAACATCATTAAGCTATAATCCACACTTTTAAGGGTTTCAATAAACGACTTAACGTTAAAAGATAAAATCAACATATCATATTTGTCATTCTCATCCCACCTCGTCCATCACATTGGATCTATACGTTCATCTTTATCATACCTCGTCACCTCATTATCAATACTACCTCATATCATTACTTTCAACATGTACGTTTACCTTTTCATTACCACAAGGGGCAAGACATACGATACAATACCACGTAGGGCAAGTCATACACCAATACCTCATAGGGAAAGTCATTCTCAATACCACATAGGGCAAGTCATACACAATACCACATAGGGCAAGTCATACACAATACCACATAGGGCAAGTCATACACAATACCACATAGGGCAAGTCATACACAATACCACATAGGGCAAGTCATACATGATGCCACATAGGATAAGTCACTCTTAATACCACATCGGACAAGTCATACACAAATCATATACGTAATCAGAAAATCCACACATTTTCTATTATCATATACCATTAATCACTTC
Source organism: Lupinus albus (assembly GCA_009771035.1). Classification (NCBI taxonomy): domain Eukaryota; kingdom Viridiplantae; phylum Streptophyta; class Magnoliopsida; order Fabales; family Fabaceae; genus Lupinus; species Lupinus albus. The sequence continues at coordinate 13,722,952 of CM020007.1, read as the reverse complement.
TCCTTACCTTGGTACATGTCGGGGTTGGTTTTGGGTAACTTTGCAAGTTCCGTCGCTACCTCCTCCAACCTTAGGATCTTTCATTATCCCCACCACATAACAATAATGTCAGTTATTTATTCGAAATAGCACATAAATAATTCATTTCATCTCTAAACATACACAATATTCATACATCCCCAAATGTTTTCAAAACCGCATTCATAGATAGTTTTCGAACATCTAAAACATACACATTCACCCTTTAATCATTATTAGAACATACATTCATCTTCTACATTCAACATTTCACCCATTTCCCATTTAACCTCATTGTCACTTTAGTTTTTTTTTGGGGTTTCATGAATCAACCCACCAACCTTTTCCATTCTTGAAATACCAATTCTAAACCAAGAGTTTACAAGATAAAAACAACATAAAACGAATCATAACTCAAAAGGGTGAGTTTTCATGGTTTCTCATATTTTGAGAAGAGATCCAACATATCAAAATGGGTTTTCAAAGAGAAGAAGAGAGTTAGAATCAAGAGTTTTACTTCTTATCAAGCTCTTGGACGAGAATCAAAGCTCCCAGACCTTAGAAATGCTCTCTTCTCTCACCTCTCTTCAAATCTTAACCCTAAAATGTGTTTGGAGTTTTTCTCATTTAATGCACTCATTGGATTCTCGCTCAAGCGAGCCCATTCTCGCTCAAGCGAGAAAATCCCGTCCATTTTAAAAACTCAGATCTGACCCTCTCGCCTAGGCGAGAGAACTCTCGCCCAGGCGAGGGAACTCTCGCCCAGGCGAGGCATCTCTCGCTCAAGTGAGAATCTTACAGCCTCGACTGGTCCAAAATGTCACTTTTCTCGCCCAGGCAAGCCAACTCTCGCTCAGGCGAGACCATTCTCGCTCAAGCGAGCTAACTCTCGCTCAGGCGAGAATCCATCAGTATAGCCCATGATTTCACCCTCCCATGTGAGCCTTTCTCGCCCAGGCGAGAATCCCTCGCTCAAGCAAGAATTCCAGGACTGATACTATAATTATAAGGAGTGAAATTAAGGGTGTTACATATGTTCGTAACCATGCGAATGCACGGTTAACATGTGTGTTCTTAACCAATCGAATGCATTGGTAACATGTAAGGATGATAATGGGTACCCGCAACGGGTCGGGCCTGTGGGTACCCGCAAAAAATACCCACAACGGGTCGGGTCTGGGTCTATGTTTTGGACCCGTGGGTAATTGAGACCCACGATTTCAAGACCCGCTATTAGATGGGTCTGGGTCCAGGTAATAAGGTACCCAGACCCGTAGGTACCCGAACCCGCTATTTCTTCCTATGTATATAACAACCTAATTGTAATATGATGTATATTGTAATCATTTTAATCCATAATTATAATATCATATTAATTCATAAATGTTATTGTTATGTTGTTAAAATGTGATGTTATGTTGTTAAGTAATGATATTATGTTGTTAATTCATATGTATGATGTGATGTTATGTTAATCGAAAAGTTCATACGAAATGAATTTTTCATCATAATGTTGAAATTGTTTTTAATGTTTGTTAGAATAAAATGAGTTGTGTTTAATAATAAAGTTACTTTGTTTTTAAAACTTTAAATTAATTTTCATAATTTTCTCTCTTGTTAATTGTCTAAATAACATATAAGATCGTATGAAACAAATACACAAATGCATAAATTATTTGCAATTATTTTTAATATTTTTGAATTTATGGTACCCAAGGACCTGTGGATAGCATATCTAGTGGGTATTAGTATGGGTCGGGTCCAAAAACAAAGCAGTGGAGCGGGTCTGTGTAATGCACTACTCGGACCCATCCAGACCCATTGTCATCCCTAGTAACATGTGTGTTCTTAACAATGTGAATATGCGAGTAACATGTGTGTTCTTAACAATGTGAATATACGAGTAGCATGTGTGTTCTTAACCATACGACAAAAATACTACCCCATGACAATGCACGGGTAACTTCTTAGTTTATGCTAAATCTAGCTTCATGTATTAGTCTTAGTAAACGCTCACTTAATTTAGGAATGGATTTCTCTCCAGTAATGGAGAATCCAACATTAAATATGTGAGAGGGTGCAATTTTCAAAAAAGACAATGTAAAAAAAAGTTAAAATTTGGACCGTTAATTTTTTTTTTTTACACATGTTAGAATCTTAGCTATGCATTGTCCTCTCCAGTAATGGAGAGGAGCCAGACTCCTTAATTTAAGGGATTGATTTTTTTTCAGCATTCAATAATGACAACATAAATATTTTGTGTATAATTAACTCAAGGAAATGAAGTAAATGCTTGAAGTCCATAAAATTAGAGCAGTCAACTCTTTCTCAAAATTTTATCAGTTGGATGAAATATTGATTTAGTACTAAATTAAATCTTTTACTTTATTATTATTGTGAGTTCACCATTCTTGTAACAAGAGTTTTCACCATATGCCAAATGAATTCTCACATGCTAATGAATACTCAATGTTCCGTACACCATAAATTTAGAAACTTTGCTATACAATTCACCATATTTATAAAAAATAAAAATCATTCAAATAAGACAAATATGGTTTACATGTAACACAATATCGATTAACAATGTACATACAAATGTATTTAACCATCCACCATACCAAGACAAATCAAACAAACTAAATTATTAGTAATAGCATGTTGACATGCATTTCAGTGTTCGTCAATTTATTGAAGAGATGAAATTGATACTGTAACGACCCGTTTTTTTACCCTTGAAAATTTTTCCTTTATTTTAATCCTTTCTTACATACAGTCGACCTTCATTGAAAACTCTCAAGTATCACTCTTTGAAAATACCCTTTACCCTATTATATTATCATACAAATTTATGTTGCGGAAAAACATAATTCATTTAGATAACATTGACCACATACATTCAGTTACGGGTTTTCCAAGGTTATAACGTCCATAACTACATGTCACCATATTATCCTAATCAGATTACATTTATCCCAAAATGCTATCGAATCAACTACAATGTCAAATAGCAATAAAGACACTCAAGTAAATAGACACAAAGACTTCCTATTTGAGCTTCATCCTCAAAATCCTTCATTTACCTACAATGAGATTATCATAAACAACATGCAAAACAAAAGGGAGTAAGTCATTAGTTCAAAACTAACATCACATGATAATCCACATTCAAATACAATCAAGCTTTGATGTAATTCATAAACACACATACAGAATTATAAACATTCAAATCATCTTCCTTTAATTTCCACTTTACTCATATTCATCCTATAGTATATATATCCCATAATATATATTCTATAGTATGCATATTACGTTCGTTCGAAACATCATCGGTCTCGTTATTCATATCCACCCTATAACATATATATCCCATAATATATATCCTATAGCATGTATATTACTTTCTTTCTCAACATCTTCCTTTTTATCGCTCATATTCACCCTATAGAATATATATCACATACTATATATCCTATAACATGCATACGGCATTCATGTGACATTCACATTTCTCGTCATTCATATTCACACTATAGAATATATATCCCATACTATATACCCTATAGCACGCATATGACTTTCATGTGACATTCACGTTTCTCATCATTCATATTCACCCTATAGAATATATATCCCATACTATATACTCTATAGCATGCATACGACTTTCATTGTGACATTCACATTTCTCATCATTCATATTCACCCTATAGAATATATATCCCATACTATATACTCTATAGCATGCATACGACTTTCATTGTGACATTCAGTTCTCATCCTTCATATTCACCTTATAGAATATATATCCCATACTATATATCCTATAACATGCATATGACTTTCATTACTCTGAGTCATCTTTTCATTGGGCCTCCCCCAACAATGTTACTTTCATCGGAGTCATCTTTTCATTGGGCCTCCCCCAACAATGCTACTTTCATCGGAGTCATCTTTTCATTGGGCCTCCCCCAACAATGTTACTTTCATCGGAGTCATCTTTTCATTGGGCCTCCCCCAACAATGTTACTTTCATCGGAGTCATCTTTTCATTGGGCCTCCCCCAACAATGTTACTTTCATCGGAGTCATCTTTTCATTGGGCCTCCCCTAACAATGTTACTTTCATCGGAGTCATCTTTTCTCTGGGCCTCCCCCAACAATGTTACTTTCATCGGAGTCATCTTTTCATTGGGCCTTCCCAACAATGTTACTTTTATTGAGTTATATTTTCATTGGTACTCCCCCAATAATATTAATTTCATTTGAGTTATATTTCCATTGGTACTCCCCCAATAATATTAATTTAATTTGAGTTATATTTCATTGGTACTTCCCCAATAATATTAATTTCATTTCTATAACAGAAAAGTCACGCATTTTCCAACATAATGCATAAATTACAGACGCATCATATTAAACCATTACCTCTTTCACGTACCTCGTTCATATCAGCAAGTATGATTTAGAGACACTTATCCCTTACCTTGGTGAGTGTTGGGGATCGGTTCCGAGTAACTTTAAAAGTCTCCTCCGCGATTTCCTCCAACCTTAGGATCTTTCCTCATTTCCACCAATAACAACAATATTAGTCATTTATTCCAAATATCACATAAACAACTTATTTTGCATCATTTAATCATACAAAATATTCATCATCAATATTCAACCATCTAAAACATGCATAACATCTCATATTTCAATATTTCCAAAACTACTTCAATACAAGTTTCTAAATATCAAAGCATTCATGTTCATCTCATATAACAACATCAAAGCACTACTCATTATCCACATCTAACATTTCATCTCTTTCTCTTTATACTCATATTCTCATTTTTGGGGTTTTTGGGGGTTTTTCATGAATAACCCATAAAACTTTCCATTCATCAAATACCAACTCTAAACCAAGAGTTTACAAGATAAAAACAATATAAAACGAACCATAACTCTAAAGGATGAGTTTCCATGGTTTCTCATGTTTTGAAAATGAACCCAACATACCCAAAACAAATTAGAGAGGAAGAAGAAAAGTTAGGAACAAGAGGTTTACCTCTTCTCAAGCTCTAAGATGAGTCCTAAGGCTCTTTGCTCTTGAAAAGCTCTATTCTCTCTCTTCTCTTCAAAGTTCTAACCCTAAAATGTGTTTTGGGTTTCTATTTTATAGACACAGCGATAAGTGTAATCATTACAAGTATAGTGTAATCGATTACATAGTGTAAATTATAGAGGCATCGTCGCTATGTAATCGATTACCAACATGGTGTAATCGATAACTTTAATACGATGTAATCGATTACCAGAAGTGTGTAATCGATTACTTTAATACGATGTAATCGATTACCAGAAGTGTGTAATCGATTACATTGTGTCAGATGTACATATCTGATGCTTTTCATCATGTAATCGATTACCAAGAGTGGGTAATCGATTACACTGTGTCAGATGCACATGTCTGATTAGTTTATCAGCATGTAATCGATTACCAGTAATGTGTAATCGATTACACTGTGTCAACAGCCCAAAATTGCCATTAGACAACTCTAGCTCAAGCGAGGGTTCCAAGACTGTTACTATAATCTTGAAAACTAAAATTCGGGGTGTTACAGATACTGGTAGGCAGTATTTTCACTCGTGTAGTTTCATGGGAGAATTAGAAATTATATGAGTATAGTTGTCCCGACTCGATTTTCGGTTGGAAGACCGATTCTGCAACTTAGGAAGAGTCGAATTTGATTTCCAACTCTCCCGAACGATTTGGAGTCGACACTATGTTTTTTGCAGTTAAAATATAGAAAACTCACCATTAAGCCCAATTAGGATAATATGGTCTTTTGAACAAGAGTTCTAAGCTCGAAAGTCGATTACGAGTCAACGAAGGTAGTATCATCCCGTCCGCCCGTAATAAAACCATACTCTCACTAATTACATGGACTTTTATATCCTTAAAAATTATTTTTTGAAAATTCAATGACTAAAGCAAAATGATTTATTTTTTATTTTTGTGTCTTACAAGAGTTCATCTTGCTCCTACATATCCCTAAATGCAATATGGAAATCAACACTATGTAATTCTGGTTATAAAAAAGATTAATTCATTTAGGGTGCCTTTGGTTGAGGAGAAAGAGAAGGAGTGAAGAGAAGTTACAGAGAAAGTGTGAATTCCTCCATTTGGCTAAGGTGGAGGAATGAGAAGAAAGAAGGAAAAGTTTGGTGGGACCCACCAATTTTGTTTCTCCTCCAAAGTGAGGAGAAAATGAGAGGAGAAGAAGGACCAAAATCTGTTATCTCAAACTGTGTCCCAAATCATGTCCCATAGCAATGATATTGAAATAAAAAATAAAAAGTAATGAATATTATAATATTTATAATTGACATGAATGTTTTCATCGATCCGGGACATGATTTGAAACATAATTTTGGATGATAAATCATTGTTCAGAGAAGAGTGAGGAAGAAACACTCACTTCTTTCTATTCTTTTTCTATACAACCAAACAACACTAAAATTCACTCTATTTATCATCTCTTTCTCTCTTTTCATTCTCTTTCTCACATATTTCTCTCTTCTTATTTTCTCATTCCATCCAAAGGAAGCCTTAGTTTGATTCGATTTGATTCAATTAAAATTGTAGCCTCTCATTATAGAAATATTTTTTTATAATTTTTTGGAAATAGAGATAAATAGCAAAGAGACAGTATTGGTCGCAGATCGACTTTTACTTTTAGAGCAAAAAGGAAGAAACAACACGGATCGTAGATTGAACTATTTAAATCTCATGAATTGTATTTAAAATATACATTTAGAAATAAATTATTTTAGAAAAAGTGGAATTGATAGCAAAGAGACAACACTGATCGTATATTGACTTTCCAGGTTTAGAGCGAAAGAGGAAAAACGACACAGACTATAGACCAGACTATTCAAATCTCATGAATTTGTTTGATAAAATTAAATAATTTAATTAATGTGAAAATAGTAGCATAGAGATGGTGTTGGTCGTAAGAAGTTAGAGACCATAATTGTAATATAAAAATTTCATTAAACTCATTTTTAAATAAATAATTAAAATTTAAAAAAACAATGTACAATGTACACTGATATGTAGGTCCCACCAAAGTATATCTAACAATGTAGTGTGGTTCACATATTATATTGCCTTTTACTGTGGCAAATTAAACAGTGAGTATGCAACTTTATTATACCAGAAATGCTAAACCTATTTACTGCGTATACCATATTATGTTTGTGCTCTTTGATTTCTATTTGTTTTGTCAAGAGAGACATAAAATGATAATTACTTGCTATTTAGAAAACAAGGTTTGTTTAATTCTTACAACTAAAATACTACAATACATATTTACCAACCGTTACTTTACTTTTATTTCAATTATTACCTTTTTTGATAAAATATATATACATACATACAGTAAAAGGATACATAATATATAATTGTTGTTATTTCAGCAAAGTTAATGTTATAAACAAAATTGATATATAAAAAAAGTAAAGAAAGAGATATATACCTGATTATGTTGGTAGCATTTTGTGATGGTTTGTAGATAATTGATATACAGCTTCAGGATACACATGACTTCAATATTGTTTACATTTTTTGATTGTGTTTCAAGAAATGTAAACGATATTGAAGTCATATTATTATCGGTCAGTTTAACTAGTAAATTGGTGAATCAGTTCTCATATTATTACTATATGACAATTATATTGGATATGCAATTAAACCGGCCAAAACTACATCTTACTGTATCGGTCTAAATAGGTTTGCCAGTGAAAATATTTGATATTTTTTAAGATAACACATTAAGATAGTATTTGTTTCAATGAATAAAATTATATTCTTATCAACCACATTCCTAAGAATGCTATTTTGTACGTATATTCTTATTATGAGGTTTTTTTTAATAAACGTGTTTGATTGAAATTTGAGAATTCCTCTAAATGACTTCAAAGTTTGTTTAGTTGATGATGTATATTCTTTGAAATATATGTCACAATTCCTAAAATACTCCTATTGTAGAAAATGTATAAAATTGCGTCTTAGTTAATTTGGACATGTTTGGAAGGACAATTATAAACTTAAGTGAGGAGACTGAATCAAATAGAGGTTAGTTCAATTTCTAGAAGAAAAGAAAGACCAAGAAAAATCGTAGACAAAACGAGTAAGAAAAGTTTAAATATCAATGTTTTGTCAATGAACATAATTTATGATAGAGCATTATAACATCGTTTGGTCCATGTAGGCGACCTTAGCTATTAGTATAAAAGTTTGATTGCTGTAATTATGAAAAAAATTAAATGAATAACAATACTATACATTATTTTATTATAAAAATTAATATGTAAAATAATTAAGGTTTATTAGGTTTCAATACGCCATATATCGCAATTAACAATGACCATTAAACCGTGCTTGCTAGAACAACACTGTAAAAAACAAGGCGGAAGAGGACATGTCAACATCGTTGTCTTAATGTGAATCTATTCAACAACGCTTACTTGCATGAGTGTTGTTAAAGATGGCATATCAACAACGCTCGTTGTAAGGAACACTGTTGAAGATTACATATCAACAATGCTTGCTTAAATGAACGTTGTTGATATGTTACGATATTTAAATATCAAAAGTTGATTCACTTCCTTCTACACTCTCAAACTTGTTCGAGAAGAAAAAACTCAAAAAACCATATACTCTCAAAACAGATAATGAACTCAAAAAACTTCGTCAATGGCTTCCCGAGATGGTGATGATTCTCACAGTGGTGATGATGCTAATCCATCAAAAAACCAACTCGTTATTCACAACCATCCTCCTTATGAAATGACTTCCATGAATAAAGTTATTTGTGCAATTAGAATTAAGAACATCAAGTTACTAGTTGAATGGTACGCAAAAGGCCAATCATTAAACACGAAGGATGACAACACATTGATAAGCTACATCGGGATTGTGGTTAGACAGAATGTGCTGATCATATTCATCTCTTGGACTATTGTTAGGTTGAATACCATGAAGGAGCGTATTTGGAATGATATAACAGTAAATTTTCATTTAAATATAACAATAAGTTTATGTTTATGTGTTTTCATACAATGCATGTATTTTTTGTGCATTGATGCAATGTATATGTATTTTCATGCAATGTTTATATATTTTTGTGTTTCCATGCAATGTATTTACGTTGTATTTTTGTCTTTTCAGTCAACTTTTGATGTTGGTGAGGAACACAATGATTACATCCTTAAATCTGTCAACAAAGCTCTCCAACAATTCATAACCGATGTCGGCAACTGTCACTACACGCACACAAGACGAGTCTTTCTTGGTAAAATAATATTCTTTGTATTGACTTCATTCTTATGTTTATGCATATATATATATATATTTATATAAGTGTTGATGTTAATGTTGTTTGTCTTTGCATAAAATAAGTAATAAAAACCACAAGAGGGTGTTGGAACTTGTGTTGTAGTGAAATTGAAAAAACTCACAAGTCCCACATTAGAAGAATTTGGAAAAATTCACAAGTCCCACATTGGAAGATTTTGAAAAAAATCTCACAAGTCCCACATTGGAGGATGCAAGAGTTGTGACAAAATCTCATGTTATAAATAAAAGCATCCCCCCTTCATATTTTCTTGCACCAAAGTTGAGTACATTTTTACTTGACGTTTTCTTTTTCCCTCTTCCGCCGACGCATTTCCGGCAAACTTCTTCTCCTTTCTTTCCGTGACACTAAGAATTGGCACAGGCAGCCATATTGTGGGAAGTTCGGAAACTGACACTACCAGTCATATTGTGGGAAGTTCGGAAACTGACACTGGTAGTGAGATTGTGGGAAAAGAATTGGCACTGATAGCCAAAATGCGAGAATTTCGAGAACTAACACTGGTAGTCAGATTGTGGGAATAGAATGGGCACTAGTAGCCAAAGTGCGAGAATTTCGAGAATTGGCACTAGTAGCCATACTATGGGAATTTCGAGAATTGACACTGGTAGTGTAACACCCTAAATTTATCTTTCTTAAGATGTGGTAACAGTCCTGAAGAATGGGACACACTGCCAGATTCTCGCTTGAGCGAGAGGGTCTCGTCTGCGCGAGAGATAGCTCACTTGGGTGAGTGGAAAACTGGGAGATGTTGAAGGATTCTCGCCTAAGCGAGATTTGGCTCGCCTGGGCAAGGGAAAGAAGTGTGGAGGCTGGAAGATCCTCGCTTGAGCGAGAGCGCCAGTGTTGAGTTTTTAAAATCGGCGGGATTTTCTCGCTTGAGTGAGAAAAAGCTCACTTGAGCGACAACCCGACGACTGAACTTTAAAATAGAAAACCCAAACACTTTTAGGGTTAGAAATTTGGAGAGAATAGAGAGAAGAGGACATTTTCAAGAGCAAGGATTCGTGGGAATCATGTAGAAGCTTGAGAAGAGGTAAATCTCTTGATTCTAACCCCTTCTCCTTTTGAAACTTGTTTTGGGTATTTGGGATATCTTCTCAAAATGTGAGAAACCATGGAAACTCTTCATTTGGAGTTGTGCTTCGTTTTATTTAGTTTCTCTCTTGTAAACTCTTGGTTTAGAGTTGGTATTTGAAAAATGGAAAGGGTTTGTGGGTTGATTCATGAAAACCCCAAAACCCCCAAAATGAAAATGTGGTTAAAGAGGAAAATAGGTGAAATAGTAGAGGTAGAAGATGAATATGTGTTCTAATGTCAAATAGAAGATGAATATGTATATTTTTGATGTTTGGAAATTCCTAATGAAAGTGGTTTTGGAAACACTGAAAATGTATAAATCTCTTGTATGGTTAAAGATGAAATATGAGTTGTTTATATATTGTTGTGAATAAATTACTGACTTTTGTTGTTGTTGGTGGGGATGAGGAAAGATCCTAAGGTTGGAGGAGGTAACGAATGAACTTGCAAAGTTACCCAAAACCGACCTCAACACTCACCAAGGCAAGGATAAACATTTTATTCCAAAATATGAAACATAAGATGTACGGTTATATGTGTATGACTCGAAAAGAATAAGATGTGGGAAGTATTAAATGTTGAATGTCTTGCCCAAGTGGTATTGAATTGAATGTCTTGCCCGAGTGGTATTGAATTGAATGTCTTGCCCGAGTGGTATTGAATTGAATGCCTTGCCCAAGTGGAATAGAACTGAATGTCTTGCCCAAGTGGTATTGAATTGAATGTCTTGCCCTAGGTGGTATTGCGAAGGTATGTGCATGTGAGAAATAACTACGTAAAACGGGAATAAAGAGAAAGGTAACAAGGTTTGACATGGAAGAATGTGAAATAAAGAATGGTCAATTGAGGCAGTATGAAATAGAGACGATATGTACTGACTTTATGTTGAAATGTTTAAATGGTTTATTTAACTTTGTTTATAATGTAGATTATCAAATAATGATATTTATTAAATTAATGACTTACTCCTTTGTATGTTTCTTGTATTGTGTATTTGTCATTTGATAATCCCATTTCAGGTAAGCGGATGTCTAAGGAATGACTTGATTAGGAGCCTTAGGAGCTTAGCGATTAAGATTTTATATTCGCAATCTTTTGTGCACTTTTTGGATAAATGTTGATTGATATTTGTATTAAGGGGTATATTTGCTATTATAACCCCTAACCCAGTACATGTCGATATTACTTACATTATGAATGCGTATTATGTTTTTCTGCAAATGAAGGTAGTTAAAGTATGAAACTGAAAATGTATGTTCAAGACCGTAAATGATAAAAGGAACAGAGAAATTTAAGTATAAGGGAATTTGATGCATGAGTTAAAATGAGAAACTAATTATAAAGAAACGTATTAAAGAGAGCGACCTGATCGTGACTCAGCCAGTAAGTATTATTTCGTGCCATTTAGAATTGCTGCAAGTTACGGTAACAACAATTTTAAGACGTTTCCTACTGCAATGGCATTCGTAGATAATATTACTGGTCCGATCAGCTTCGACTTGAACAAACCATTTTGGTTTGATGAGACTAATTTCAAACGCTCGCAAGCCAAGATGGAATTTTTCCTAACTGTGAAAAATGTTGCCCATGTTTTAAAAACTGATGTCCCAATGTTGCCCGAACAAGCTGAAAAAGAGGGAAGGGATAAAGTTGCTATTGATATAGCTCTATGGAATGAAAATGATTATTTATGTAAGAATTTCATTTTGAATGAGTTGTTTGATGATCTTTATGATTAATACAGCTCATACAAGTCTGTCAAATTAGTTTGATATGCACTTTAGAAAAAATATGATACTGAGGAAGCTGAGACTAAAAGGTATGATGTTAACCGCTACCTCAAGTATCAGATGACTGATGATAAATCAATAGAGTCTCAGTCCCACGAGATTCAGAAAATTGCTCATGAGATCTTCACCGAGGGTATGCCTCTAGATGAGCAATTTCAAGTAGCTGTCATTATTGACAAACTGCCACCTAACTGGATGGACTTTAAAAACGTCCTGAGGTACAAGACCATATAATTTTCTTTGGAATCCGTGATCACTCGTCTTCGCATTGAAGAAGAGGCTCGTAGACAAGATCAGAAAGATGAGGTGCTATTTGTATCAAACAAAAGCACTAAGAATAAATTCTCAGGTGTGGTTCTGAAGCCTACGGGCAACAACTTTAAGAATCAAAATTGCAATGAGAATAAGGCTAGGAACACTGAAGTAACAAGAATTGGAACCCCAGAAGGTCCAATATGCTAAGCCACCCACTAAGAATGACTATGGCAACATGTCTATCTGCTTCAAATGCGGAAAGTCAGGTCATATGGCACGCAAGTGCAAAAACCAACCAGTGGATAATAATCCACAAGCCAGCATGATTGAGGAACCACTTGTGGTAGTGTTAACTGAGGTTACTATGGTTGGAGGAAGTGATCGGTGGTGGGTAGATACTGGTGTCTCAAGCCATGTCTGCTATGATCGTTTTTTGTTCAAAACATACACGAATATTGATAACAAGAAAGTGTTGTTGGGAGATACTCACACCACTATTATTGCTGGAACTATTGATGTGAAGCTGAAGTTTACATCTGGTAAGAGTTTGATTCAGTTTACATGTTGTGTGATTTTAATATTTGGCATTCTAGGAGTTATTATATTAATAAACGTGGATTGAGTATCATTTCGAATTTAAGTAACTTGGATTAATTCTTAAGTTATCTAACAATGATTTTGAAAATTGTAAATCATGCAATCAAGCTAAAATAACTAAAAACACCACATAAGTCAGTAGTGTGAGAACTTGAGTCTTGGAATTGATACACTCTGATATATGTGAATTAGATGGAACGTTAACCAGAAATGGTAAACAATATTTTATAACTTTTATAGATGATTGCTCTGATTTCACTTATGTATATCTGATGAAAAATAAAAGTAAAGAACTTGACATGTTTAAGCTAATTGTGACTGAAATTGAAAGTCAATGAAAATAAATTTCTTTTTAAATTGAGGAATAGTGGGGGTACATCAACTAATCACATACCTGTTATTAGATTTTATGATGATGGGTTAGAAATAGAACCTAGAAGAAGTAAGAAATCAAGAACTGCAAAATAGTATGGACCAGATAATATGGTCTATACATTAGAGGAGGATCCATCAACTATCCAAGAAGCTTTGAATTCTTTGGATGCCGACTTGTGGCAAGAGACTATAAATGATGAGATGAATTCTCTAGAGTCTAACAAGACCTGACACTTGACTGACTTGCCACATGGTTGCAAACTGATTGGTTGTAAGTGAGTGTTGAAAAAGAATCTGAAACCTGATGGCATAATGGATAAATACAAGGCTCGCCTTGTAGCCAATGGTTTCAAACAAAAATAGAATGTAGATTTCTTCGATATATTTTTACTTGTTACTAGAATAACATCTATTAGAGTACTAATATCGCTCGCTGCAATACATGATTTAGTAGTACATCAAATGGATGTTAAGACCGCATTTTTAAATGGTGATTTGGAAGAAGAAATCTACATGGAACAACCTGAAGGTTTTGTAATCCATGGGCAAGAAAAAAAGGTTTGCAAGTTAGATAAGTCGTTGTATGGTCTTAAGCAATCACCTAAACAATGACATGAAGAGTTTGACAACTTAATTGTATCGAATTGGTTTAAGGTGAATGAAAGTGACAAATGCATTTATTACAAATCAGAAAATGACATTTACACTATCATATGTCTCTATGTAGACGACCTACTCATATTTGGTTCCAACATTCATGTTGTGAACAATGTGAAATCATTGTTGTGTAACAACTTTGATATGAAAGACCTAGGAGAGGCAAGCGTAATCCTTGATATAAACATTACTAGGTCAAAAGAAGGAATTTCTTTGGATCAATCTCACTATGTGGAAAAGATCCTACAGAAATATAAATATTTTGACTGTAAACCTGCTAGCACATCATATGATCAAAGTGTAAAACTTTTTAGGAACACTGGTGAAGTTGTAAGACAAACTGAGTATGCTAGCATCATTAGCAGCCTTCAGTATGCCACTGATTGCACTAGACCCGACATTGCATAAGTTGTGGGTCTATTGTACAGGTTCACCAGTAGACATAGTATGGAGCATTGACATGCTATAGAAAGGTTAATCAGGTACCTTAAGAAAACAATAAACCTTGGATTACATTATCGAAGGTTTCCAACTGTCCTAGAAGGATACAACAATGCTGATTGGAACACTCTTTCAGATGATTCCAAAGCAACTAGTAGCTATATATTTAGCATAGTTGGTGGAGCTGTTTCTTGGAAGTCAAAGAAACAAACTATTTTGGCTCAATCCACTATGGAAGCTGAGATGATAGCACTAGCAACATCTAGTGAAGAAGCAAGATGGCTAAGAAGCTTGCTAGCTGAGATTCCCATATGGGAAAAACTGATACTAGCTGTGTTGATCCATTGTGATAGTACCACATCTATTGCAAAGATTGAGAATCGTTTTTATAACGGTAAGAAACGACAAATACGTCGTAAGCACAACACCATTAGAATTACTCTCTACAGGAGCTGTTAGAGTGGATCATGTATGCACTGAGAATAATTTAGCAGATCCTTTGACGAAAGGACTAGCTAGAGAGAAAGTCCATAATACTTCCAAGTTTATGGGACTATTGCCCTTAGAACGAAGATCACTCACGATGGTAACCCGACTTAACTGACTAGAGATCCCAAGAAATAGGTTCAATGGGTAATAACAAGTCATAAGTGATATGAGAATGAACATGCTATGAAATTATGAGAAACATGATTCCTGCGGTATATGTAAGGATGAGTTTAAACTCTTAATGAGATCTATACTCCGATTGGACTGGAGTACCTAAACTACATGAGTACTCTTGATAGACTCACCTATGTGAATGTTAAAGTGGGGGCCGCTTTCTATGAAATTTAGGGGCATAAATTTCTAGAGCGTTCATTAAACTGGGATAGACGTGCATGACCTTTAACGCACGGCTTTATTGAATACAACTTTGAAAAGGTTGTGTGTGGTTCGATGCCGAAGATAGAGTTCAAGACTACGAGTCACTCTAGTAAAATATGGATCTTATTCACTATGCGAAGGTTGAAGTCGAATGACACCTTTGTTTATGCACAATCTTTTTGAGACCACATAAATTCTCGAAAATATTTTTTTAATTTCAAGTGGAGGATTGTTGGAATTTTTGTTGTAATAAAATTGAAAAAACTCACAAGTCCCACATTGGAAGAATTTGGAAAAATTCACAAGTCCCACATTGGAAGATTTTGAAAAAAATCTCACAAGTCCCACATTGGAGGATGCAAGAGTTTTGACAAAATCTCATGTTATAAATAGAAGTCTTCTCCCTTCATATTTTCTTGCACCAAAGTTGAGTACGTTTTTACTTGACCTTTTATTTCTCCCTCATATTTTCCGCTGACGCATTTCCGGCAAACTTCCCCCCATTTCTTTCTGGAGCACTAGGAATTGGCACATGCAGCCATATTGTGGGAAGTTCGGAAACTAACATTGGCAGTCACATTGTGGGAAATTCGGAAACTGACACTAGTAGTCAGATTGTGGAAAAAGAATTGACACTAGTAGCCAAAGTGCGAGAATTTCGAGAATTGACACTCGTAGCCATACTGTGGGAATTTCGAGAATTGACACTAGTAGTCATATTGTGGAGGTGTATTTAAGAACGATTCTTACAGTGCAGTAAGAAATCACATAACAGATAACTTGGCTGTTTTATCATGGGGACGACGTGGTTGATAGTCTGCTTGTACATTTTTGGGCAGTACCACGAAACGTCTTAAAGAGAGCAACCTGGTCGTGACTCAGCCAATATATATTATTTCGTGCCATTTAGAATTTCTGCAAGTTGTAAGGACCCAAATTCTACCCTTAAATTTTTTCCCTATTTCATTCATACTTTATACATTTTCCTACGACTTTTAAACATAAATGCCAATAACTTAAGTTAAGTCCAAAAATAACATACACATTCGCATAGCAGAAAAGCATAATTCATTCATGCATCCTGGTAACTACCGCATACGACTAGCTATGGGATTCCAAAATACCAATAGCTACGAATATCCAGAGTTGCAAATATTCATGTCCAAAATACAGTCAGTCATAATACAAAAGAATGAATATAAGAACTTCCAAAAATTAAAAACCTCTAAGCTCCTAATCAAAACGTCCTTACATCTTCCACCTACCTGCAATGGGATTAACATTGAACATACACATAAAATACAAAGGAGTAAGTCGTTAACGTAATAAATATCAATGTACGTTAATCCACATTTTAATAAGATTAAGTAAACAATTTAGAGTTAAATATTCTTAAAACCAATTTCATCATTTATACTTTTTGAAAACCATGCTACATAACTTGAGCCAAAGTTTGCTACATCGCTTGAGCCAAATGGTTTGTGGGTTGATTCATGGAAAGGGTTTGTGGGTTGATTCATGGAAACCTCAATACCCTAATGAGAAAATGTGGTTAAAAGGGAAAATGGATAAAATGCTAGAGGTAGAAGATGATTAAGCATTCTACTGTTGAAATATGAGATGAATATGTATGTCTTAGATGTTGTAAACTTATGATGAAAGTAGTTTAGAAACATTTAAAATACCTTAAATATCTTGTATGGTTAAATAATACAATATAAGTTGTTTATATGATATTTGGAATAAATGACTAACATTGTGCTATATGGTGTGAATGAGGAAAGATCCTAAAGTTGGCGACGGTGTCGGTGGAACTTGCGAAGTTACCAAGTACCAAACCTAACACTCACCGAGGTAAGGATAAGTCTTTAACTTGTGCATTTGAAATAGAAAATGTGTGTATTTTCTAGTTGTGCAAAAGATTAAGTTGTGAGTCGCGTATTTATTATAAACATATATGAGTGTGTTTATACTAATGATGGTGTGAATTTACGGGAAATGATTTATGGTGAAATCAATGAAAAGAAACTATATTTTTAGCCGACCATGAATGGTTAGCGACTCCGGCTCGAGTATAAGAAGCAAAACTCCAGCTCGAGTATAAGAAGCAAAACTCCGGCTCTAATATGAGAAGCAAAACTCCGGCTCGAGTATAAGAAGCAAAACTTTGGCTCGAGTATAAGAAGCAAAACTCTGGCTCGAGTATATGAAGCAATACTCCGGCTCGAATATATGAAGCAAAACTCCGGCTCGAGTATATGAAGCAATACTTCGGCTCGAGTATATGAAGCGAAACTTCGCCTCGAGTATATGTAGCATGTTTTCTTTTTAAAATAAATGAGAATTTGCTTTTAGCTAACCTTAAGGGTGTAGCGACTTCGACTCAAGTTATGCAGCAAAGAAAATGAATTTCGAAATGGTTTATTAACCCCTTTAAAATGTGGATTATCTTATAATGGTATTTATTGTCTTGATGACTTACTCCTTTTTATGTTGTGTGCATTTGCCATTGATAATCCCATTGCAGGTAAACAGGATAGTTGAGGATGCTTGGTTCGAGACCTTAGGAGCTTAGGACTTGGATCCTTTATTTTGCTTTTTGTGATGTAAATTGTTACTTGTATGATTGTATTCATAACTATTTGACTGACTACATTTTGGGGTGTAATGCTGGATATTAGTAGCTATAAGTGTTTTGGAAACTCATAGCTAGTCATATGCGGTAATTATCGAGGAAAGAAATATATGAATTATGTTTTTCTGTTAAATCGAATGTATGTGGATATGGCGACCATGAATAAATATGTTGAAATGCGATAATAAGTGTAGGAAAATGTATGCAAAAGAAATAAAATAAGGAACAAATTTCAAGGGTAGAATTTGGGTGTTTACAATATGGTATTAGAGCATAGTTAATTCTGCGGCCTTGGGTATGGCCTTACTTGCTTCTTTGTAACCTTTATTTGATTTAAATATGTGATTTAGGTGAACTGTTGTGTGGTTATGTGATGATTTATTTGATTACACGTGGTTTACTGACGAGCGAATGAGTACAGGTACCCGTTACGGAGATGTGTGGAAGAGGAAGAGGAAGAGGATCGGGTCAGAATGACTTGTTGGCCCAGATTGCAGCTGTGCTGATGAACATGAATGAGAACTTGCAACATCTGAACCAGAATGTGACACCAAGCCCGAGTTCCCAACCCCTAGTTCCACCTAGGTCGGCTGAGTACCGAGGTCTGGATGAATTCTGCAGGAGGAACCCCAGTCAGTTCAAAGGTGGATTCACTCCTGATGCCGCCATTGAATGGGTCCAAGGATTGGAAATGATCTTCAGAGCCATGAGTTGTTCTGATGCTCAGAAAGTGGCATACGCCACCTACATGCTAGTGAATGAGGCTGAGAACTGGTGGGAAATGGCCCGGAGGCAGATGGAGACCGAAGGACAAATCATCACGTGGGAAGACTTCAAGAGTAAACGATGTACTTATGGTGATGACGACAGTTGTGTCTCGATGTCCGGTAGTGGTAAACGGTAGGACATTTACCGCGAATTTAATCTTCTTACCATTATCCCAGTTAGATCTAATTCTGGGAATGGGCTAGTTGTTGGCGAATCATGTGGTGCTTAATTGTGCTGATAAGACTGGTATTCGGAAATCCATATGGGATTTCTGATGAGGTTGGTTATATGAAGCCGTTGTCGGCAAAGGAAGTCAGGACTTCCTGTAAGGAGGGAAGAGTCGTGTTTATATTGTTGGCCTCCATGGAGGGTATTGAGAAACCCAAGGTTGAGGACATTCCGATAGTTCGTGAGTTCCCTGAGGTATTTCCTGGTGACATTCTGGAGTTACCTCCAGTGAGAGAAGTTGAATTCTCTATTGATTTAGTACCTGGAACGAGACTCATCTCTATAGCTCCTTATAGGATGGCACGGTTAGAGTTGGCGGAGTTGAAAAAGCAGGTTGAGGACTTGTTGGCAAAGAAGTTTATTCGTCTTAGTGTCTCGCCGTGGGGTGCGCCTGTTTTTTTGGTTAAGTAAAGAATTTAAAGTTAAATATTCTTAAAACCAATTTCATCATTTATACTTTTTGAAAACCATGCTACATAACTTGAGCCAAAGTTTGCTACATCGCTTGAGCCAAATGGTTTGTGGGTTGATTCATGGAAAGGGTATGTGGGTTGATTCATGAAAACCCCAAAACCCTAAAGAGAAAATGTGGTTAAAAGGGAAAATGGATAAAATGCTAGAGGTAGAAGATGATTAAGCATTCTACTGTTGAAATATGAGATGAATATGTATGTCTTAGATGCTGTAAGCTTATGATGAAAGTAGTTTAGAAACATTGAAAATACCTTAAATATCTTGTATGGTTAAATAATGCAATATAAGTTCTTTATATGATATTTGGAATAAATGACTAGCATTGTGCTATATGGTGTGAATGAGGAAAGATCCTAAAGTTGGCGGCGGTATCGGTGGAACTTGCGAAGTTACTAAGGACCAAACCCAACACTCACCAAGGTAAGGATAAGTCTTTAACTTGTGCATTTGAAATAGAAAATGTGTGTGTTTTCTGGTTGTGCAAAAGATTAAGTTGTGAGTCGCGTATTTAGTATAAACATATATGGGTGTGTTTATACTAATGATGGCTTGGATTTACGGGAAATGATTTATGGTGAAATAAATAAAAAGAAACTATATTTTTAGCCGACCATGAATGGTTAGCGGCTCCGGCTCGAGTATAAGAAGCAAAACTTTGGCTCGAGTATAAGAAGCAAAACTCCGGCTCGAGTATAAGAAGCCAAACTTCGGCTCGAGTATAAGATGCAAAACTCCGGCTCGAGTATATGAAGCAATACTCCAGCTCGAATATATGAAGCAAAACTCCGGCTTGAGTATATGAAGCAATACACCGACTCGAGTATATGAAGCGAAACTTCGGCTCGAGTATATGTAGCATGTTTTCCTTTTAAAAGAAATGAGAATCTGCTTTTAGCTAACCTTAAGGGTGTAGCGACTTCGGCTCAAGTTATGCAGCATGTAACACCCCAAATTTTAATCTTTAAAAATATAGTATCAGTCCTGGAAGCCTCGCTTGATCGAGAGATTCTCGCCTGAGCGAAAAAGGATCAGCTGGGAGGGTGAAATCCTGGACGAGGATTCTCGCGTGGGCGAGAAATGGCAATTTTGGGCTGTTGACACAGTGTAATCGATTACACTCTTCTGGTAATCGATTACACTCTGCTGGTAATCGATTACACTATGCTGGTAATCGATTACACTATGCTGGTAATCGATTACACTCTGCTGGTAATCGATTACACTCTTCTGGTAATCGATTACATCGTATTAAAAGCATCAGATATGTGCATCTGACACAGTGTAATCGATTACACATTGCTGGTAATCGATTACACATTGCTGGTAATCGATTACACATTGCTGGTAATCGATTACACATTGCTGGTAATCGATTACATCGTATTAAAAGCATCAGATATGTGCATCTGACACAGTGTAATCGATTACACACTCCTGGTAATCGATTACATCGTATTAAAAGCATCAGATATGCGTATTTTTCACGTTGTAATCGATTACACCATGTTGGTAATCGATTACAACCCGACGACACCTCTTTAAAACAGAAACCCAAACACATTTTAGGGTGAAAACTTCGAAGAGAAGAGAGAGAGGAGAGCTTTTCAAGAGCAAGGAGCCTTATGACTCATCTTAGAGCTTGAGAAGAGGTAAACCTCTTGTTCCTAGCTCTTCTTCTTCCTCTCTAACTTGTTTTGGGTATGTTGGATTTATTTTCAAAACATGAGAAACCATGGAAACTCATCCTTTAGAGTTATGGTTCGTTTTATGTTGTTTTTATCTTGTAAACTCTTGGTTTAGAGATAGTATCTCAAGAATGGAAAGGGTTGTGGGTTGATTCATGAAAACCCCAAAAACCCAAAAGTGAAAATGTGGTAAAAGGAGAGAATGAGTAAAATGTTAGAGGTAGAAGATGAGTTTACCCCCAAATATTGAAATATGAGATTATGCATGTTTTAGATGGTTGAATATTGATGATGAATATTTTGTATGATTAAATGATGCAATATAAGTTGTTTATGTGATATTTGGAATAAATGACTAACATTGTGTGATGTGGTGGGATGAAGAGAGATCCTAAGGTTGGAGGCGGTGTCGGTGGAACTCGAGAAGTTGCCAAGAACCAAACCCAACACTCATCGAGGTAAGGATAAGTCTTTAATGTTGCATTTGAAATAGAAAATGTGTATTTTCTGGTTATGCAAAGACTAAGTTGTAAATTACGCATTTAGTATGAACATATATGGGTGTGTTTATACTAAAGTAGGCGTAGATTTACGGAAAAGGAAAATGTGGGTATTTTCTGGTTATGAAATGATCGAGTTGTGAATTACGCATTTAGTATGAACATATATGGATGTGTTTATACTAAAGTAGGCGTAGATTTACGGAAGATGGAAAATGTGTGTGTTTCCTGGCCATGCAATAATTATATTGTAAATCACGTATTAGTATAAACAGATATGGAGTGTTTATACTAAAGATGACGTGGATTTATGGGAAATGATTGATGGCAAATCGATGGAAGGAAAATTATATTTTTAGCCGACCAGAAATGGTTAGCGACTTCGGCCCGAGTTTATGAGGCAACACTTCGGCCCGAGTTTATGAGGCAACACTTCGGCTCGAGTTTATGTAGCAACACTTCGGCCCGAGTTTACGCGGCATGTTTTCTTTATAAAAGAGATGAGAATTTGTTTTTAGCTAACCTTAAGGGGTGTAGCGACTTCGGCTCGAGTTTATGTAGCAACACTTCGGCCCGAGTTTACGCGGCATGTTTTCTTTATAAAAGAGATGAGAATTTGTTTTTAGCTAACCTTAAGGGGTGTAGCGACTTCGGCTCGAGTTTATGTAGCAACACTTCGGCCCGAGTTTAAGCGGCATGTTTTCTTTATAAAAGAGATGAGAATTTGTTTTTAGCTAACCTTAAGGGGTGTAGCGACT
Organism: Lupinus albus; assembly: GCA_009771035.1. Lineage (NCBI taxonomy): Eukaryota > Viridiplantae > Streptophyta > Magnoliopsida > Fabales > Fabaceae > Lupinus > Lupinus albus. Next base: position 13,700,415 of record CM020007.1, on the reverse strand, counting down.
TCGGCTCGAGTTTATGTAGCAACACTCCGGCCCGAGTTTACGCGTCATGTTTTCTTTATAAAAGAGATGAGAATTTGTTTTTAGCTAACCCTAAGGGGTGTAGTGACTTTGGCTCGAGTTTATGTAGCAACACTTCGGCCCGAGTTTATGAGGCATGTTTTATTGGTAAAAAGGATGAGAATCTGCTTTTAGCTAATCCTGAGGGGTGTAGTGACTTTGGCTCAAGTAATGCAGCAAGACAAAATGAATTTCGGAAATGGTTTACTAACCCTTTTTCTAATGTGGATTATCTTATAATGACGTTTATTGAATTAACGACTTAATCCTTTGTGTGTTTTGTACTTTTGTCATTGATAATCCCATTGCAGGTAAATAGATGAATGCAGTATGCTAGGTCGGGAGCTTTAGGAGCTTTAGACGTTGGATTCACTATTTATGTTTCGTATTCTAAATGATTACTTGTGGATTTAAATTTTTGTAATCATGGCTAACCATTAGTTGGATATTTGTAACTGGGTGTATGGTTATTTCGGAGAACTATACTTATGAGGTCTCATTATCCGTGAGACATTACGAATATGAATTATGTTTTTCTGTCAAATCAAGTGTAGGTGATTATGGAATTTGAAAGTATGATAGTAAGTGTAGGAAAATACATGCAAAATGATTAAAATGAATAAAAAAATTTCAAGGGTAGAAAATCGGGTCGTTACACAGCAAAGAAAATGAATTTCGAAATGGTTTACTAACCCCTTTAAAATGTGAATTGTCTTATAATGGTATTTATTGTCTTGATGACTTACTCATTTGTATGTTGTGTGCATTTACCATTGATAATCCCATTGCAGGTAAACATGATAGTTGAGGATGCTTGGTTCGAGGCCTTAGGAGCTTAGGACTTGGATCCTTTATTTTGCTTTTTGTGATGTAAATTGTTACTTGGATGATTGTATTCATAACTATTTGACTCACTACATTTTTAGGGTGTAATGCTGGATATTAGTAGTTGTGGCTGTTTTGGAAATCCATAGCTAGTCATATGCGGTAATTACCGAAGAAAGGAATATATGAATTATGATTTTCTGTTAAATCGAATATATGTGGATATGGCGACCAAGAATAAATATGTTGAAATGCGATAATAAGTGTAGGAAAATGTATGCAAAAGGAATAAAATAAGGAAAAATTTGGGTCCTTACATGATTAACATTGGAAGGGATGCATCCAATGTTTGAGTTTTGTTGATTGTAGAAAAAAGAACTGTGCACCATAAAAAGGAACTTGGATGGAGAAGAACATTGTAAACTAACACTGTTAACCAAGTTTGCTAGGTGGATGATGATGTGAATTTTTTTTACACATGACATTATATGATTGGGTGTAAGTACCATTAGTACCTATGGTACTGCAGCCAAGTTTAGTCCTTCATAAAATAACTCAAGCAATAAATTTCTTATAACAAGGGATAAATGATAATTTTGTCTACTAATTTTAGTACACAATACTAACATATTTCAACTAAAAATATCTTTCACATGCCAACAAACTTTTAGTAAAAAGTACAAATTATCAAGAAGACGTTAGTGTAATGATATAAGGGTACGTTGGATCTGTAAGAAGACTAAAAGGTCAAATACTCAATTCCCGGGAGCAACACTTGAGGGATGGACAATCATGCATCCCGAAAAGATTAGTTCCTTACCCTTAGGGTAATGAGACACCTTATAAATTATCAAAATACTAAAATGTAAGGAGAATCCAACAACCAAAATTATGATATGTCATTTTTTTTTTAATTTTTAGAAATATATTATTTAGAAAATTATTAAATAAGACATGTCATGATTTTAGTATTTAGATGAGATAACTTATTTCCTTATATGAGCAAATATTTTATTCTCTTTTGCATAGGTATTTTTCTATTTGTAAATATAACTAAACTCAGTTATAAAAGCTACCAAAAAACTGATTTAAGGATATCCTTTGTTATTATTATGGAAGGAAGGAAAAATAATTAATCTAAATAATCAAGAAACACAAATAAGCACATTGATTCTACAAGCACCTTATTTCCACCACACCTTTGGGCTTCAAGGAACAATTGTAGAAAAATTGAATAATGAAAAAAAAAACAGTTTTTAATTAACTAAGAGAAGCTTCCTTTTAGTTAACACAAATAAAAAATGAGCTTCTTTTTCACTTTGTTCTTGTAATGACTCTGTGAGTAAGATCTATTAGAGCTCTTCTTGATTTTTTCACTTCCTCATCATCATTTTGAGGTAAGGAATCAATTGCTGCTGCTGCTAGGTTAGCATGCCTCACTGCAAGCTCCCTTGTCCTCTGTATACCTAGGCTCTTGCCAAGATACTCCAATGTCTATACATACAAATACAAAAATACACAATCTGAATTAGCAAGCTTGTATCGCGAGGTTTTTATATGAAAAGGGAGACCCAATGCACGATGCTCTCATCTATTGGGGTCTAGACAGGATAGATGTATGTAGTTTTACCCTTACAGGCAATGAGGTTGTTTTTAGGAATGACAACGGGGTGGGGTGGGGTTGGGTTTGTGCTTATCTAACCCAGAACCCGAATTAAGCGGGGTTAAAAACAATGATATCATCCCCGAACCTGTCGGATTTTGGGTAACCCGAACCCGAAGAAAACCCGCCCGAAACATATACTTATATATATAGGTTCTATATACATGTCAAATTTCTATATATATAGCTTTTATATATGTATTTATGTGTAATTTTATAGTTTTATATATATTAATCGAGTTCGGGGTAGAGTATCAACTGTACTAAACCCGAACCCGAAAGTTGAGCTCGGGTAAAACCCGAACCTGAACCCATACCCAATCAAATCGGGTTTTCTCCATTAAATTCGGGTTGGGTTCGGGCGAGTACGCGCGAGTTCAGTTTTCATTGTCATTCCTAATTGTTTTTAAGATTTGAACCCGTGACCTCTAGGTGAAAAGACAAACAACCTTTCTGTTGCATCGAAGCTCAGCCTCGTACGATGTGGTTTTTATATAACCATGTTTAGTATCCCAAAGGACTCCCTAGTGCCTGATATTTGCACTCCAGACCTTAAAAGTATGTGAGGTGCATCCTAAGATTCAATACCATGACTTCAAAATATAGCAATGGCAATCACCACTTAAGCTTTTTTTCTACAAGGGCCTTCAATGGATCAAATGAACTCATTGTGATTTGTTATAAACTAAGGCATACAGAAAGGTTCTAACAAGAATGACTTTAAAAGATGAATGAAATGAATATGATATGAACAGCAACAAATCATGTTAAACAGCTTAATTGACAAAACAGAACTTGAGCTACTCAAGCAACATATCAGAATTCTGCATAATCAGGTTTTGATTATCAAACTTAACAATTGTTGAAGAAGCCAAGCAAATAAAGCATGTTGGAGTGGAAGAAAACTAGAAATTTTAATTTTCCATTACTTTCTATTAAAGCCTCAAATCGATTATCGAAGAAGCACTTAAAAAAAAGAAGTGGAAAATGAGGCTCACTACTATACAATACTATGTTAATGTTCATACCAAACTAATTTCAACCTCTTAAATGTCAGATTCACTGAATTCTGAGATGCCACAATAGTAGTTTCTGTGAAGATGGTGATCTTTCCCAATTTATGGCTAAGGTTTTGATGATGCTCACTATGTCATCAAATGCAAAAAGAAGACTAGCAAGTCAAAGAAGCTCATATGTGTAGTCTAAGTCTTCTAGGTAAAACGATACTTAATCTTAAAATCTCTTAACTATACGATAAAGGCTAAATTCTGAAAAACTCATGCATAAAACCAAGATCATTTGCACTAAAGCATAGGTGTTCTGTTTTTAAACAGTGTAATCGATTACACTACTCTGGTAATCGATTATAGATTGATAAACTCATCAGTCTTGTACATTTTCCATGATGTAATCGATTACACAACCCTGGTAATCGATTACATGATGATAAACTAATCAGACATGTGAATTTTACATGATGTAATCGATTACACTATACTAGTAATCGATTACAACATATTAAAAGCATCAGATATGTGCATTCTTCACATTGTAATCGATTACACCATGTTTGGTAATCGGTTACATAAATCCGTTGAGTTTGTTTTTGAAATTTTTAACTAGTGTAATCGATTACACATACCAGAACAGTATATTGGTTCTGTTTTGAATGAACTGATGTAGCTCTTAACTTTTCACAAACTCATACTGGTTCATGTGCACAAATTAAACACTATAAATAGGTGTTCTATGACTTGTTTTTCAACACAATTCTGAATACAGCTTTCATACTCACAAAGTCACAAAGTTCTCATAATTTCTCTCATTCATTCATAAGTGTTAAGACTTTGATATCAATTTTCATATCTTTCCAATTCTGGAAATTATTCAAAGTCTTAAGCACAAACAAAAGTCTTTATCCAAGTTATTTGATTCTAAATTAAGTGATCATTTAGTGAGTGATTCAATCCTTAAAGTTTCAATTACTATTAGAGAGTCACTTATTAAAAAGCCTTGTAAAAACCATCTTAAGAATACAAGTTAGTGTCTTGTAAACATTTCACCAAGTGTGGTGAAGTGCAGTATATTGTGAAGAACGGTGTTAGCCTAGTGCCTAGTGGAATAGGTGAGTAGTCTTGGAAGAAGACGAAGAAGGTGTATCATTGGTTCTTGCAATAGTGGAAAAATCTTCTTGGTAACAAGAAGGACTGGACGTAGCCTTCAGATTGAAGGTGAACCAGTATACATCTTGGTGTGATCTTCTCTTCCCTTAACTTTTTACATTTTGCATTATCATCTACTTTTACTCAACTATTTTGTTTAATACTTCCGCTCATAGAAAAACTCTTTTTAAACTTGCAAAGTTTTAAAATAAAAGTAGAAATATTCAATTTAAGTCTCTACACCTAATTCACCCCCCCTCTTAGGTGGCCATATATCCTAACAGTTTCTCTTATTTAGTGGCAATAAAAGCTAATTATGTAGAGTACATGCAGCAAAGAACCTCACATTAACTTACAAGATCAATATTCTTAGGGTTTTCAAAGCCTTCCTCTACAATTGCACGCAACTGAGGGAACTCTTCCATGGCATACAACATTGGAGCTGTTACAATTCCCTGCAATAATTTGTTAGGCCAACACCAGGTGAGTATTCTAAAGCAAATCATAACTATGTGTTATTCAAAATAAAAGGCAAACCAAAATATACACAAAAATGATTTTTTAGAGGTTTTTCACTTGGAGAATAATATTGATGAAATATTAAATTCTAAATTCTGTCAAAATAAGGTCAAGAAAAATCAAGATAAATTAGTGTTTGGGAAGTAGAAAGCTAACGTAAAACTTTGTCGAGTTTCTATGATATGGGTCAACAATAGGATAATGTTAATGTTAGGTCATTGCCAAGAAGTAACGTGATACACATGATCCCTACCTGATTCATCAACACCAAATAGAATATGCTGATTGATAAAGATTGTTATTTCATTCAAATGTAACCATAAATGATGTTCAATGAAAAGCATATACGCAACATGTAGACATCAACAAACTAAATGAAGATAGACAAATGAAAATTTTTGGTTTTACTGTTGACAGAGTGTGTATCATATTTTACTAACTTGACCATCAAGAACTCATACGCTTTCATCAAATAATCTTTAAATTATAATTGAAAATTCAAAATCAAGACTTGCTGAAATTTATAACAAAAATAATGATGAAATTACATGGCGAATGTCTGATAAAGAACCCTTTCCAAGTGAAGCCGATGTGCCTGTGAAATCAAGCACATCATCTATCAATTGAAATGCTAAACCCTGCAAAACAGTGGAGAGGGAATTAATTTACGCCATCCATAAAATTTCAAAAACAGGAACATAAATAACATGCACAGACGGGTAGATAGATCAACTAAAATGTTGTAAGATTAATTGCTGAATTGAAGGGTTTTAGATAGACAAAAGGAAAGGAGAGAATAGACAAAAGTGTCATGAATTGCTTAAGTGGTTTTGCACTCAGCATGTTGATATTTATATTCATGAAGTAATAAATGCAAATAATAACAATAATACTACCTAAGTACAATAATACAACAAGAATCTACATGTACATGAACTGAGACTTGATTATTGTTATTTCCAACACACACCCTTCAAGCTAAAGCTTCTCAAGCTTTAGGTTGTCACATCTAAGCACACTCAAAACATAACAGAAAGGCCAATGAAGGTCGGCTGCTGTAATGAAGTAAAGAAGCAGCCACAATGAATGAAGGCTGCTGAAATATGACTCATTGGATTCTGCCACATTCTTAATATAGAATTCCTCATGAGCTTCCTCAACATTTGATTACTCCTTGATTCTCATGATTAAGTAATGGATTTCTGCTAACATTGGGTGCAGTTTGTTTGAAGTCAAACCATTTAAGATCTATGAGGCTCTGCACCTTATGCTTTAGGGCTCGACAATTCTCTACAGAGTGCCCAATGACTCCAGAGTGGTGAGCACAAGATACAATGAGATCGAATCAAGGTCTGGGCGATTCAATGGGATTTATGACTCCTTGTCTTTTGAGATAAGCAATGAGATCAACATAAGACATCAGGATGGGATCAAAACGAATGCTTTCTTCTCCTGGGCTGGGTAACCCTGATTCTGGCTTGTGTTTGGGGCTTGGTATGTATTGGTTAGTGGTCTGGGAAAATAGGACTGGTTGGTCTTTGGGTGGGGTTGATATGACTATGTGAGGGTTGTTTTGTGGTGGAGCGAAAGAGGGTGATGTTTGATACTGGTGGGTACTATTGACAAATATTTGCATGGTGTGAATATCCTTGCATTCGTTAAGCATCATGTTCCAATTATATGACCGTTCCTCCTGTTTTACTATTAGCTTGACATATGCTTCTATGAGGTTCTTCACTTGTTTGGAGATAATATATAGCCAATAGCACCCACCAGTATCAAACACCATCCCATTTTGCTCCACCACCAAACAACCCTCAAACACAATTAAATCAACCCCGTCCAAACATCAACCAGTCCTATTTTACCATACCATCAACCAATACATGTCAAGCCCCTGACACAAACCAAAATCGGAGTTACCCAGCTTAGGAGATAGCATTACATTTTGATCCCACCCTGATGCCTTATGATGATCTCATTGCTCATCTCCAAAGACAAGGAGTCATAAACCCCACCCCAAGAAGGGTTCCTAAATTGTTAAAAGCTTGGTTCGATTCAACTTACTCAGGGAGTAAACATTTTTTAGGAGTTGTGCCGACATTGGATGGTGAAACTTTTGAAAAGAGAGGATAATGTAGAAAGTTCTGAGATGCATGGCCCAATAGCCACACCTCAGAGGAATATTCAGAATTTAAGCAATTGCTATAGAAGATGATGGATATGAAGCTGATCATGGTGAGAAGAAGATTCTTATGCCCAGAAGTCAAGGCCATTGAACATGGCGAAGATACCAAAAAATAATTTTAATTAATTATTTATTATATTATTATTACAGACTGTTTTTTGTTAAATTAAATTTAGAATTAATTATTAGACTATTATTTTTAATTAATTATTATTTATTAGATTATTATTACGAAATGTTTTTTGTCAAATTAAATTTAGAAATGGAAGAACGGTCACAATTAGTATCATCTTTTTCCTTCCTATCTAGATTGAGAAGCGACCATGGTACAACCTCTGCAATCACCTGAACTAGGGAGGGCAGTCTACCATCTGCTTCTTTTGATTCCAACCTCAATTAATTAGAACTAAATCAACTCATCAACAATTTTCTATCCAGAACTATGTAGTCTTGATTGCCTTATTGCACATAGGGATACGTAAGAGCATGATAAAATCTTATTAGAAACCATAATAGAAAGGACATTACTTTGTTTTAACAATTAAATATTTAATCAAGCAAGTTTAGGGTATGATTAATCCATGCAATTAGCCAACTTTGTTACTGACTTCAACGATCCGTAATCGACTCTTGAAATCAACTCTAGTTTGATGACCAAATTATCCAAAATTGGGCATAAAGAGAGATTTCTACATTTTGCTCGCAGAAACGTATTGACTACTCCAAATTATTCAGAATAGGGTGGAATCATTCCAATTTCCTTTCTCCCTTCAAGTCATGTAACTGATGATGATACAATGAAAATGACACCAAGCTTGTCCCTCCCTCGCATCATCAATTTCTCATTGGCAAATTGATGCTCCCTAACCAACTGCATCAATTTGAGGGGTATGTTAGCCTAGGAATTGGCAGTCACTTAACTGTGTTGTTGGAATTAATACTGGTGTGAGTATCATTTAATATTTAGATTCATGTGCTTAGTTATTCATGTATCCAGGAAAATGTCATTCATGCACTTAGGGAGTAACATTATCATTAATCTCCTTGTAAATTTAATTTATATTTATGCCTGGGAGTGTATATAAATAGTAGATCAGCTTGGTTGAAGAGCACTCAAGTAATCCAGACAATATTTTGACATATTTGAGGCAAGGGTTCGAAATTTTACAGAACCCAACAAAATAATGATAGGACAGATCATGGAGGATAGAACCGCTGAGTTTATGGTTTTGGATAGAAAAAATGAAAGGAGAGAATTGATAAAAGTGCTGTGAATTGCTTAAGTGATTTTGCACTCAACATGTTGATATTTATATTCATGAAGTAATAAATGCAAATAGTAACAATTATACTACCTAGGTGCATGGATGATCCTACATAGGTACATGAATCTACATGTTGAGACTTAATTACTGCTATTTCGAACATGAAACAGTGGGCAAATCTTGAATGCTTACTCCCATCTATCTTTATGCAAAGCATTTAACTATTAATTATTAAACACACTATTTACAACATAAAACATTAAACTTAAAAGTGTAAATCAACGAGAAACGCACCAGATTTTTTCCATACTCAAAAGCAAGCATAGCTACTTCTGCTGTTTGCCCTGCAAGGATGGCTATTGCCTTGCAACTGTTTGACATTAAGGAGGCTGTCTTGTAGTATGTCTTTTGCATATAATAATCCATGCTGAAAACATAAATACTTGTTAGAAATTAAACAAACCATTGATGTCCACATATTTATGATTCAAGACTGACCTATAATTATGTGTTTGCGTAATTAGTAGAAGAAGCCAGTAATTTTGTAAAGAAAAAATAAATTACTAGTACTGATACAAATAATGTTAACTAAACATAAACTTTCTATTAAAATGAAACACACGAGCATGCGATAGAAACAACTCAAAAGCATACCTACACCGTTGATCAGATGTTGTAGTCATTTGCATGGTCTCTCCTGTTACAAGATGCTCTACGACTTTTGCCAACAAAGATACAACCTACAGACACACAGTCCTTAGGTAGATGATATGTGAATAGTTACTCGCAGCATCAACGGACCCAGATATTTGACACATGTTTACAAATTAACATACAAATACAAGTAAAATATATTACCCATTTAAATTACCTCTGTGTTTTTCAAAGAGGCTAGAGCAACACAAGCCCGAGAAAGCAAAAAATCTCCAGCCAATACTGACAACTGCATCAAAGTAACACATAATATAGTAAGAAAAAAACATAGGACATCCACCCCAATACGACAACATACATGTAAAAAATGTCACTAAAATTGGCAAATAAGATACAGGCAGAAGGAACAAATACCTTATTTCCCATTACAACATTTAATGAACCAATACCACGCCTGGTATCTGCATCATCCAGTACATCATCATGAAGAAGGCTTGCCACCTGTGACAAAATAGTGACTTTAGTCTATAGTAGTAATAATGGAGTTTTTGTCTTACAACTGTGAAAAAGGTACTTCAGAATTATCGTTGAGCATTTTATGGTAGAAATGACTTCAACAATGATAAGCACTGGTATCTCAATAATATGTAGAATAGAGAATTTAGAAAGGAAATGTCCCAAAACCAAAATCAAATTGATTCTTGGTAGGGCTCTAATGGAACTTTATTAGAAATGGAGAAAAAGTGAAGAAGATAGAAAGAATTACAAAGAATGTTCATACATGAGGATCCCACGATCCTATGCCCTCTGATTCCTCAATCAGACTTAGAATTCTCTAGCTCCCCACCCTCAAAGAGCCTCTTCCTATTTAACAGCAAGTAACTAACTAACTGAATACAAAACAGTTACAACAATTAGTTATTCTAACTGCCAAACCTTCCTACTACCCCTTTTATACACGTGATTGATTTTTTGTTGGGCTTTAATCCTATCAATACCCCCCTAAACATCTTAACTTGTCCTCAAGTTGAAAATTAGGAAAGTTCTCCTTCAAAGTAGAAGCCAACTCCCAAGTGCAATCATGAAGAGGGAGGTTCTTCCATTTAACCAAAACTTCTAAGTTGCCTTGTCCATTAAGCTTGCTGTCAGTGATGTCTTCTGGACTCACTTCTAGTTCCAACTCTTCAGATAGCATAAGTGGTAGGGCCTGGGGTGTCTGATGAGGCTTAAGAGCATTCTTCAACAATGAAACATGGAAAATTGGATGAATTTTAGCTTGAGGAGGCAAGTCTAGCTGATAAGCCACATTTCCCACTCTCTTGAGTACTTGATAGGGACCAAAGAACTTGGGAGCCAGCTTGGCATAAGGTCTTGAGGCCATTGACTTTAGCTTATAAGGTTGCAGCTTAAGGAAAACCCAATCCCCTATCTCAAACATCAATTCCCTCCTATGTTTGTCTGCAGATTGCTTCATTAGGTTCTGTGCCTTAACCAGAATAGTTTTCAACTCTTCTAGAATTCCATCCATTTGATAGAACAGTTGATTTACTTCTTCAACCTTAGAAAGGATGGTCCCTGCTTTTAACAACAAAGGTGGATCTCTGCCATATAAAGCCCTGAATGGTGTCATCCCTGTTGAAGCATGGTAATTTGTATTGAACTAGTATTCTGCCCAATGCAACCATTCAACCCACTGCCTGGGTTTAGGGCCAACAAAACACCTCAGATAGGTTTCCAAGCACCTGTTTGTTACTTCAGTCTGTCCATCTGTCTGAGGATGGTATGAGGTACTCATTTTCAACTGAGTTCCAGCCAAATTGAACAACTCCTTCCAAAATAAACTGAGGAACAAAGGATCTCTATCAGATACTATGGAATTAGGGAATCCATGTAATCTAACCAACCCCTTCAGAAAAACCAAGGCAACTTCCTTAGCTGAATAAGGATGCCCTAAAGCAAAAAAGTGGGCATATTTAGAAAGTCTATCAACCACCACATAGATGGTGTCTTTCCCTTTGACCCTAGATAATCCACCTATGAAGTCCATGGATATATCCATCCAGACCTGCTGAGGTATAGGCAGAGGTTATAACAATCCAGCAGGGGCCAGAGTGGAGTATTTGCTCCTTTGACAAGTATCACATTCAGCTATGAAGGATTTGATATATGTTCTCATGCCTTCCCAAAACAAGAAGCTGGCAATCTTCTTGTATGTCTTAAAATAGCTAGAATGACCCCCTGTTGGAGGACTTAGACAAAACCAGCCTATCCTTATAGTACAAAACCCATTTCTTCAATTCAAATCCAGGATGAGCAGTGGAAAAAATTATCAATTCTACCTTTTTCCTCCATTTAGGGTCTAGTTGTAAGTCAAACATCCAATTCTCTATGTCCTCATTAGCAATCATAGATATAGCATTGTACATCAGTCTCCTTGAAAGTGCATCAGCAACTGAATTTTCACTGCCTGGCTTATACTGTATTTCAAAATCCAAGCCTATCAACTTCACTGCCCACTTAAACTGCTCATCTGAGAATAACATTTGATCAGTTAAGAATTTGAGACTTCTCTGATCAGTTTTGATGATGAAGTGCCTACCCAACAAGTAGTGCTTCCATTTCTGTATAGCCTGCACCAATGCCATTAATTCCCTCTCATACACTGATTTTTGCTATGCTTTTAAAGACAGACCCCTACTCCAAAAAGCTAGGGGTTTCCCACCCTGCATCAAAACTACACCTAGTCCCTTGCTAGAGGCATCTGTCTCAACTACAAATACCTTAGAGAAGTCAGGAATTGGCAGCATAGGTAATTCCATCATAGCCTCTTTCAATTGTGTGAAAGCAGTAGTGGCTTCTTCTGTCCATTTGAATGCATCCTTCTTTAGTAGATCAGTTAGTGGCCTGGCCAACTTGCCATAGTCCTTTACAAACCTTCTATAATACCCTGTCAATCCCAGGAAGCCCCTCAGTCCCTTGATGTTGGTGGGTATAGGCCAAGACTTCATATCAGCTACCTTAGAGGACTCAACAGAGACCCTCCCTTCTGAAATTATATGGCCTAGGTACTCAATACTCTTCTACCCAAAGCTACACTTCTTCAGGTTAGCCTTTAATGAATTTTGCATAAGTAAGGACAGAACCACCCCTAGATGTTGACCATGTGAATCCAAATCAGGGCTATATACCAATATATCATCAAAAAATACCAAGGTAAACCTTCTTAAATGAGGCTTCAAAATCTCATTCATAAGAGCTTGAAATATTGAAGGGGCATTAGTTAAGCCAAAGGGCATAACCAAGAACTCATAATGCCCCTCATGAGTTCTGAAAGCTGTCTTCTCCACATCTTCAGCTTTCATTTTGATTTGATGGTAACCAGACTTAAGATCCAGCTTAGAAAAAATTTTAGCTTGTCCTAACTCATCCAATAGCTCATCTATTAGTGGAATGGGAAATTTGTTAGGAATTGTTACCTTGTTCAAAGCTCTGTAATCAACACAGAATCTCCACCCCCATCCTTCTTCTTGACCAAGATTATGGGGCTAGAGTAGGGACTAATACTTGGTCTGATTACCCATGTTGCTAACATCTCTGCCACCAACCTCTTAACCTCAGCCTTCTGATAATGAGGACATCTATATGGTCTGATGTGAGGAGTTTCAGCTCCTTCCTTCAAGTGTATAGCATGATCATGGGTTCTCATAGGAGGAAGTCCATTAATCTCTTGAAACACTGGCTGAAATTCTTGCAGCACCCCTTCTAATTCACTAGGCATTGGACTCCTGTTGTTGGTTTGATGATCACACTGAAGTAGTAACCCCCCCCCCCCCCCCCCCCCTTCTTCTAGTAGCACTTGCATAAAAGCCCCCAAGGATAATTCTGCATTGGACAAAGCTGGATCCCCTACGATAGTGATGGTAGATTCTCCCCTCTTAACAGAAAGCAACATTCTACCAAAATCAGCTTTTACTTCTCCTAAGCTGGCCAACCACTCCAATCCCAAGACTATATCAACTCCCTTTAGAGCAAACAAGTAGAAATCTTGGATTACCTCCAGTTGTTGTAAGGACAGCTTGAGTTGGGCACACCTTCCTTGGCACTTAATGTGATGCCTATCACCCACCTCAACCACATAAGTTGTAGTAGATTCCACCTGAAGTTGTAAGTCCCCTACCAAAGCTTGTGAAATGAAATTATGGGATGCCCCACAATCTATCAAGACTACCACTGGCTTATCTCCAATTAACCCTCCAACCTTCCAAGATCTTGTTCATGTCAGGCCAGTCATGGAATACAGAGACAACTGCAATGAGTTAAACTGTTGTATCTCAGTTTCATTCACCCCTTCCTCCTCCAAGTCATCTTCCTCAGATAATAAGAGCATTTTTAATTGCTTGTTCTTACATCTGTGCTCTCTGGAATAATGCTCATCACACCTAAAGCACAAGCCCTTATCTCTTTTCTCCCTCATCTCTACACTAGAGAGTCTCCTATAATCCCATGCAGACCTAACTCCTACCTGATCTGGAGTCTGATGGGTGCTTCCAGCCACACTACCCACAGAAGATGACTCCTTTTTTGCACCACTCACAGCTACAGGATCCAGAGTCACCACTTTATTGAAGGAACTGCTTCTGTAAGAGCTAGCTCCTCTCACATATCCAGGATTGGACCTCTTCTGCACCACCAGATTCTTTTGTTCAATCAGAACTGCCTTATGAATGACCTCTTGCAGTGAGCCCAATTCATACAGTCTGACCTCTACCCTTATATCCTCTCTAAGGTCATTCAAGAAGATGCCCCTCAAGAATTATTGGTTAGACTCCCTCAAAGCCCCAGCATATTTTTCAAATTCCTCTATGTATGTTTCCAAACTGCCTTCTTGCTTTAAGGATAACAAAAGTTCAAATGGGTTCTGGACCATGGATGGCTGGAATCTTCTCACAACTGCTATCTTGAAACTTTCCCAAGTAGGAGATGGGTTGCATCCCTCCCACCATTGAAACCAGCTCAGTGCTTTACCTTCCAGTGCCACCATTGTGGCTCTCATCTTCTCAGCCTCAGAAATAGCTCTCATATTGAAGTATCTCTCCAGCTTTTGCACCTAGCCATAAGCATCATCTCCCATAAAGATGGGTACTTCAAGCTTCCTCCATTTGTCATGTCCCTGATTGAGTGGATGACTATCCACCTCTTCATGAGTACCACTGCTTTCTTCCTCCCTTGTCACTCCTAACTTCATGGCTATGGCAGACAACAACTCCTTTGCCTTCTGGGTTCTTGCTTCATTTAGCTCCAACCTCATGCGAATTTCTTCCCTCTCTTGATTCCAACTATCATTTTCTCTAGCCATACTTCTAGTTGAGACCATATGAATTGTTGCAGCAGCTTGTGGGTGGTGGAAATTCTGACCAGCAGGCACCAGGAGGGGGCTCTGATACCAGTGATAAGCACTGGTATCTTAGTAATATGTAGAATAGAGAATTTAAAAAGGAAATGTCCCAAAACCAGAATCAAATTGATTCTTGGTAGGGCTCTAATGGAACTTTATTAGAAATGGAGAAAAAGTGAAGAAGATAGAAAGAATTACAAAGAATGTTCATACATGAGGATCCCACGATCCTATGCCCTCTGATTCCTCAATCAGACTTAGAATTCTCTAGCTCCCCACCCTCAAAGAGCCTCTTCCTATTTAACAGCAAGTAACTAACTAACTGAATACAAAATAGTTACAACAATTAGTTATTCTAACTGCCACATCTTCCTACTACCCCTTTTATACACGTGATTGAATTTTTGTTGGGCTTTAATCCTATCAAACAACCAGAAGAAAGATTCTATTGAGTGTGGTAAAACACTTTAAGGGACAAACTAAGTTGCAGATTGAAACTGTTTGTTACAACTAGACCAAGAAGCAAATGTTCAGGTTGAGTAAATTACACTCACACCCCTAAGTTTTAGTAAAATTACACACCCACTCATCCCTTTTCTACACCTACACAAACCCCCTAATTTATATACATACATTACACTGACAATCCCTGCAGGAGAGATAAGTGTAATATTTTAAACAAAAAAAAGTGATAAGTGTAATTAAGTTAAGTAAAATAAGATATATTGTGAAGACAAGTTCAAATAGTATACGATGTTCATTATTTTTCGTTCATTAGAATATAGCATAAGAATGATTTAAATAATACTTCCTTAGAATTATTGATGCATTTTGTAATGAACTAAAAATAATAAACAGACATTACACTACTTGTACTTGTCTCCACAATATACCATATTTTGTTTAAAAGATCACACTTTATTTATTGTGTAAGTGTAATTTACTCTAATAATTTCAATTAATAGGACCACACCAGCAGAAATTAAGATTTTCATTTATGTAGATACTAGTGAAGACACTAAACTTAGTAGCTACTTTGGATAGACCCTGTACGGCTACACTACTAGAGTGGGCTTAGCTTGTATGCACATATATTGTCTATAATAGACAGCTGTAACCAACTCTGAAACAGAATTAATAGAATCAGTTTATAGTTTCAGTTCTCTCTTCTCTCTTTTTCTATTACTCTACAGTTTCTTTTACAATTTTTCCTTTATATGACTAAACATAAATCATAAATGTATGTATTTTAAGTGATCAGAGACAAATTCAAAACAGCAATCAAAACCTTTTCCTACTAGGTGGGTCAGCTACATCAATCAAACGATGCCACTATATCACATAGATTCAACAAAGTTTTACATTGACTGTTAACTATCTAATACAGCCTTCACCTTTTATCCGAGCTTAGGATCGGTTATGAATAGCATCTAACGACGCCATCGTATTCTATAAAAAAAAAATCTTCCATTAAGCCATTTAGGTCTCAATCTTTTCTAATGGTTCATCTAGAGTTTTTATCGGTCTTCCTCTCCCTCTAAATATGAGGGTATTTGCCACCTTATCAACTCTTCTAACAGGAGCTTCTATGGGTCATCTCACATGTTGAAACCATCTTATGCGTCATCTTTTCCTTAATAGGTACCACTCCTAGTCTCCTATTGCCCTCCAATATGTTCATTCCTGATCTTAAATTTTTTCGTATGATCTTATATTTTTTCGTATGGTCACTAACCTGCACAACACAGTCATCTCAGCCATGATTACCTTATGCGCTTTGTTGGAACTATACTATCAATAATCTAAACATCTTAATCTAATTGGGAAGATATGAACATCACAAAAGTGGACTCATAATACTGCAAGATATCTCTATATCAGTCTGTGTTTCAATAAGGATCTTTTTAATAGTCAGCAGACAAAATAAACTAGACCCAAGTAATCATTTCCAAAATGTGAAAGGTCAGACATAGCATCTACTAGAGTTTATGAAAATGATATTTATCATTTACAATCAAAGAAGTACATCAGATGAGAAGAGAATTAGTACAAAAGGAGAGTATAAGACAGCTTCACAAAGAACATTAAGAAATAGCAAAACTAGGAGATAGAGCTACGCAGCAAAGCATGTCAATCCCTATGAACGTCTACCATAGAAACCCCAAAAAAACCATGGGCAGGGATGCCAAAGGAGTGATCCCATTCTAAAAATCTAAATTTGAGGAAGAGTAACTACAAATTCTGTGGTCCCTTTCCAACCATGTAAAAAATGGAGATCCCCACTAGACTGGTTGGATTCATGGACCAAAATCAAATATGCCATTGGGCTCTTTCAAAAACCAAAAATTCAAGAAATCCATTTTCAGTTAGATTTTTCAATAGTTGCTTTCTCATAAAGTTTTCTTTGATATTCCTCTGGTGGATTCCTCTCACATGACCAAGCCACTCTAAGTGAATTGCTGCCCTGCCATCTCAATCGTTGCTACTCTAACTTTCTTCCAAGTACACTAATTCATGATCTAATCTTGTATGTTCGCTCATCCACTGCAGCAACCATAATAAGAAACAGATAGAGGGACCATAAATGCAATCCTATGCTTTCTTCAGATTTATGACAAGTCCTTTCTTCAGAATCAGACTACCAATTAATAAATTTGGTATGTGTTTTCTTTTTCTTAGGAATTCTACGGAGCCAAGGAATCACAATCAAGTATGTATGTTAAATGTAAGTTTGAATAAAGAATGGACCATGATACAAGTAACAAGCGAGAAACAGAAAGAAACCAATTCAATGAATTGCAATATTATAAAGAATCAACAAAATCAAATGAAGTAGGAAGAAGTGTGGTAGGTGGAGTCTACAATATGAAAAAGGAAAATGTTAGACAAGTCAATATTGTAAGAATTTCTTTTCATGCATTCATCTTTGGACTTCATTGTGTGCAGTTATCATCAGCCGATCAGCCATATAATTAAACAAAGTACAAACATAAGACACCACTTAAATGAGTGCTATACAGGAAAAGTTAACTTATAAGTACTCTTAAATATATTATCCAGTAGTATCATGAAAGCATTACATATAAATGAAATTTTTGGAAGGACTAACATGGATCATCTCTGTAATTTCAGCTATGCATTGTTGTCTTGAACGTAGATCAGCAGCCAAAGTATCGTCTATCTCAATAGGAGGAGAAGCATTGGGTAGTGGTAGATTTAGTGCAGTTGACATTAACAATAAAACCTGCAAACATCGATCAATTAACCCAAATCCTGTATATGAAAGAATTAAACTGGACAAATCATATGAATACATCAGAGTCAACTCATGAAATATACATTTTCTCGCCTTATATTCTAATATTAACTGATATCTTTTCTTGGATTCTAAATTTCATCTCTGAATCCTTGCATACTAGAGTCCTTGGATGCACTTCCTCTTGCCAACTATGGGAAGAACTTCATATATTTTGCAATGCTCATACTAAAGCTAGGAGCAGGCAGTTAAGGGCTCAACTTCGCACCATTTCTCAAGGATCCATTACTATTTCAGACTATTTCTCCAAGATAAAAGCCATCACTGATTCTCTTGCCTCTATAGGCACTCCAGTCTCCATAGCTGAGCATGTTGACTGCATTCTTGATGGCTTAGGAGAAGAATTTCAGTCTGTCATTACAACCATTGAAAGCCAGATTGAGCCACCTTCCATCAATGATCTTGAACAATTTCTCCTAACCTTTGAAGCAAGACTCATCAAGAACAGAAACAAAGCTGTCTCTGATGCTCTATCAGCCAACATTGCCACTGTTCCAGCTCCAAATCAGTCTCCTACCTTTGTTTCCAACTCAAACAGCTTCTCTCAACACTCCTGGTAACCAAAATCACCCATCTCCAATACAAGATTTGATCCTATGCCATCCTCCTTCAATGATAGAAGAAATGGCAACAGGTTCAACAGAAGAAGTGGAAAATTCTCAAGGGGTAGCAGATCCCCATCTGGCCATGGAAGCAGTTTCTTTTGCACTCATTGTAACAGGCCTGACCATGATATCCAATGGTGCTATTTTGCCCAATACAACACACCTAATCCCTACCCTGCCTACCCTTATCCCTACCCACCATCATACTTCAACAACAATCATCCTCACCCTTCCTACTCAAGAAATGGCAGACCTGACCCTAACCCATCTAAACCAAGTAACCCTTACTCTCAATATAACTCATATCCTCCTACCAACCCATATTACCCATACTACACACCCCCAATGCCTAGACCAAATTATCCACCACCTCACCAAGGTGGCACTCAGCATCAATCTCTACTAGGACCTTCTCCCTATGTTATGCATGTCATCACAGGGGATTCAGATTCTAGGCATCAACAATGGTACCCAGATTTAGGGGCTACTAACCATATAACATCTGATCCTGCTTTGGTTCATCATCCAGTTGAGCAATATGGTCCAGAACATCTCTATATGGGTAATGGTATAAAGGAACTCATTTCTTATAGTGGAAATACCACATTTTCCTCTCCCTTTCACTCTAATATCTCTTTATCTCTTAATAATCTTCTGCATGTGCCCTCTATAACCAAAAACCTTATAAGTGTCTCTCAATTTGCAAAAGATAATGCATGTTATTTTGAGTTTCATCTTAATGAATGTTTTGTCAAATCTCAGGGTTCTAACACAATTCTTCTAAAAGGACCCCTTACTTCAGAAGGTCTCTATGTTTTTCCAAGCCTTTTTCCACAAAAATCAACACTTCATGCCTCTGCCACTGTTCCAGAGGACATATCCAAGTCCACTGCTCCTAATTCTAGACATACTTCTTCATTTTTTTTGTGGCATTGTAGATTAGTTCATGCTCACAACACTGTTGTACACTCTGTAATGTCACATTGCAATATTCCTATTTCAAATAAAGTTGTTTCTACTTTTTGCAATGCTTGTCAACTTGGTAACTACATTCTCCTCCCTCTACAACTATTCATTCTAATGCTTTTGACTTACTTTACTTATACCTATGGGGCCCTGCACCTATTGCTTCTGTTTCTGGTTTTAAATACTATTTTTCCATTGTTGATGCCAAAACCAAACATACTTGGCTTTATTTACTTAAACAAAAGTCTGACACACTAACCATTTTTAAACAATTCATCACTCTCATCCAAACTCAGTTTAAAACCACAATCAAAGCTGTCTAGAGTGATGGAGGGGGTGAGTTCAGACCCTTCACTCCATACTTGTCCAGTTTGGGCATCATACATAGACTCTCTTGCCCTCACACCCATCATCAACAAGGTACTGTGGAAAGAAAGCACAGACATATTGTGGAAACAGGTTTGACCCTTCTAGCTCATGCTAACCTACCCCTCAATTTTTGGGAATATGCATTCACTACAGCAATATTCATCATTAACAGATTGCCTTCTGCCACACTCAACAACAAATCACCCTATTTCCTTCTGTTTGACACTAATCCTACCTATTTACTTAGACCCTACAACACTAACAAACTTCAATACATATCAAGTAAATGTACATTCTTAGGGTACTCATCACAACATAAAGGGTATAAGTGTCTCTCAAAGGATGGCAGATTGTACATCTCCAAAGATGTTACCTTTAATGAACTTGTTTTCCCCTACAAAACCCTCAACCAAACATCCAATCCTATCCCTTGTGAAAATCAGAGTCAACTATTATCCTCACCTAATCACACCTTTTTCAGAACCACTACTGACATACCTACCATCCCAAACCATCAAAACAGTACACCTCAACCATTATCACCAGACTTCACTGGTTCCACCTCACCCTCTCCCCTCTCTGTTTCTGCCTCAACCCCTCACCATAATGCCACTACAACCTCCAATGACTCACCTATACAAGACTCTACCATGTCATCATCTACTGACCATACCTCATCATCCTCAACTTCCTTACTTCCTCTACCCATCTCTTCACATCCTATGACAACAAGGTCAAAGTCAGGCATCACTAAGTCTATCCTGCCTAATCTTGCAAGTTTGTTTATGGTTCATACAGAATTATCAACACCTAAAGAGGCTCTCCTAGATCCTGTCTAGAAATCTGCCATGCAAGAAGAATATGATGCATTACTCCAACTTGGCACTTGGTCTCTAGTCTCTCTTCCTCCACATAAGAAGGCTATAGGCTGCAAATGGGTATTCAGGATTAAGGAAAACCCTGATGGATCCATCAACAAATACAAAGCCAGGCTTGTTGCCAAGGGCTTTCATCAGCAAGGCATTGACTACAATGAGACTTTCTCACCTGTAGCCAAACCTGTCACTATAAGGATCCTCCTAACTCTAGCAATCACTTATGGATGGGACATTCATCAGCTTGACATTAATAATGCATTCCTCAATGGAGACTTGCATGAAGAGGTTTACATGCAACAGCCTGTTGGCTTTCAGATTGGTGATAAAGACACTGTATGCAAACTACACAAGGCCTTGTATGGGCTTAAACAAGCCCCTAGGCAATGGTTTGAGAAGTTCAAAGGCACACTCATTCAATTAGGCTTTCAAAACAGCAAGTGTGACAACTCACTCTTTATTTCCCTTACTAACACCTGTCAACTATTTGTCCTAGTCTATGTTGATGATATAATCATCACTGGTTCCTCAAACTCAAAGATTTCTGCCTTGGTTGACAAACTCAGTAAAGCTTTTGCTCTCAAAAAGTTAGGCAACTTGGAGTATTTTCTGGGAATAAAAGTCAAACATCTTCCCAATAACTCACTGTTTCTATCACAAACAAAATATGTCAAAGATCTCCTCAGAAAAGCCAACATGGACTCTGCAAAATCTAACATCACTCCTATGGCAACCACTTGCAAACTTTCTAAAACAGGATCAAATTTTTTTGATAATCCTACTCTATTCAGATTAGTGGTTGGAGCACTTCAGTATGCAACCATCACCAGACCTGACCTAGCTTATAGTGTTAACAAAGTATGCCAATATATGAGCAATCCTCTTGAACAACATTGGGTGGCTGTTAAGAGGATTCTAAGATATCTACAAGGCACTCTCACTCTTGGCATACATCTCAAAGTTGTTGTTTCTGCCTCATCTCTTCCTCTCACTCTAACAGCACTTTGTGATGCAGATTGGGCCACTGACCTAGATGATAGGAAGTCAACTTCAGGGGCTTGCTTGTTTATTGGACCAAATTTAATTACTTGGTGGTCTAAGAAGCAACAAACTGTCTCCAGATCCAGCACTGAAGCTGAGTATAGGAGCCTTGCCCTTGCCTCTCAAGAAATGATTTGGGTGGAGTCTCTGCTCTCAGAACTTAAGGTTCCACGTCAAGTTCCTCTGATTCTATGTGATAATCTCAGCACTGTAGCTATGGCTCATAATCCTGTTTTGCATAACAGGACCAAGCATATAGAACTTGACCTATTCTTTGTGAGAGACAGGATTCAGAACAAGTCTCTTCAAGTGAAACACATCCCTTCTGAGTTTCAGACAGCTGATGTGCTCACCAAGCCCTTGGCCACTGCAAAGTTCTTTCAACTAAGAAAGCAACTTAGAGTTATTGACCTCACTTCCTTGGTCAACTACCCTCAGTTTCAGGGGGGGGTATATTAGAATATAAGGCTTAGTTAATTAGTTGTTATCTATCTTGATTAAAGCTGTTGTATCACATTTAACACATGTGCATATTTGCTGCACATTTAACATGTGTTCTTTATTAAGCACATGTGCATTAACTGAATCAGTTAGTTACTGATTCAGTTACTGATTTAGTTGTTAGGCCAGTTGCTTGTTGTTCAAGCTTTCTGGTTATGTTTTCTTAGATATATAAAAGGCTATACCCTTCTTTGTATAATCAAGAAAATTCAATAAAAATAAAAGAGTGCAATTGCTCTTCTTTCTCTTTTCTCTTTTCCTCTATGTTTTGATCTTTTTACAGTTAATTATCACCATAAAGTGAAGGATTATGAATAACCAATAAAAAATAGCTTAATATGGGGGTGCATTTTATTGGAAGAATATTCGCAAGGAGCACAAGGCAGACCTAATAAGAGAAAAGTGCATAACACAGATACAAATACAATATATTGACAGAGTACATACAATTTTAAATGAAAACTGAAGGTGTAGAACAGTATGTGAATTATAACACAGTTTGACATGTTGCTTCAAAATTTACTTTCAAGTAAATAGGTACATCTAAAATTTCTAAATAGTATGTCCGGAAGGCATCTTGATCCCATAAATACCAGAACAAGCAAAACATAAGTTAAATTGTAGCTATTTGTAAAATATTTGTAAATTCCACTTTAAATGTTTCTACTAAATGTTTCATATCCGTTGAATACATGAATTAATAGTCGTTCATAAAACTCGGGCCTCCCTCCCCTATGAGCTAGTTTTAGGGAGGAGTTAGGCCCAATTGCTCAACCTGACATTAGAACCAGATACCAACAATGATGATATTGTACATACATGATACAACAACAACCGATCCTTAATACCACTAAGTGGAGTCGGAAAGATCATATTTTACAGAATCATCTAAACATGAACATGTGATAGAACAGAGATAATGTGTCGCTACGTATAATGTATGATGTGGTACATACTGGCAGTAATTTTATAGGAAACTTCAAAGGCAAGTGATGGTTCATAAATTCATGTCCCTATGTAGTTCCATAATTCCTGCCTCAATTCCTAGGATGTGATATATATACTTGCTGGGCAACTCCACTTAATGCAAATTTATATTACGATGGAATCTAACAGTTTAGACCTAAATTTATGTGTCACTGTGTATGGTGTGGTAACCAACTTATGGTAATTCTAAAGGGGAACTTGATAGGCAAGGTGATGGTTGATAAATTCACAACTTTGCAAGAATAAATTAAAATGAATATCAATCCAGACTAAAGCAAACATTTCTGCAAAAGTATACAGCGAAATCTGCCTGCGTATCAAAGGAATATGCTTACTGTAGGACGAAATCTTTTTCCTTCCACCCCCATTTTGAAGAAATATTCAGCAGCTGAAGCAAGCTTAGGAACCTGTAACATAATACCCAATTTTCACCATAAGTTAAACCTGATTTCTGTACAACAAATCATCCGGAACTCTGTTATTGATTCTATGCACTTATTAGAAAATAAGCTACGAACAGTGTGATACCTCAGTGACTACCATTGCTCGCAGCTTGTTACTGACAAGTGATAGTTCATCAGCAACCAGTGAAAATGGATCAATTTCATCCTGAGAACAGTATATGAATCTTAATAGAGAATTATGAATGACTAAATAATTGGGAAATGTGAAAATGCAGATAAGAATCATTAGATTAGATTCTGAATATTTCCTTGAGTAAAATTATCTGTGCTGGTCAAAAACAAAAAAGTTCCGAAGTGTTGCCAGGAACAGAATATGAATACAGCAGTAGATAAATAAGTCAGTTTGAAATCCTTATTGTATTAATGCATTTTTCATTTTGAATAAATGTGTGCACAGGCACAATAACATGTAGTAACATGATTAGGGGAATGTTTATACACTGTGATTCACACAATCTCTGTAAGAGATTCTACTACCATAGGAGTTTACACGTAAAGAAAATTAAATATGGTATGACTTCAAATCAGTAAAACAAACACATTCTCCGAGAAATTGGGATTCCGACCATTACACATAGGAAAGAGGATAAATAATTATAAAAATTAACCTCAACTAAGGAGCTGCTTTGATGATGGATATGATATCTACAACTATGCAATGTTGGCAGACCCTTTGAAAAATTTGAACTTGCCATAACCTGCACTACACAAGAATCATGCACAGGCAAAATTCAGTGTTGCAATACCTTTTTAATAAAAGAAGAATACAAAACCGAAGGATAAAAAAATTCTTCAGACAAACTAATGACCAAGCAAAACACAAAAATAAGTCCACAACTAAGCCATTAAAAAAATAGAACTCTCTGGTACCTCTAAATCTACTAAACAGGCCTCAAAAGAAACAATTTTCCAAACATAAATAATGTTTTCCAGGACTAGTGTTAAAGCAATGAAATCCCGTGTAGGTTGAGAATACGAACCAAGAAATATTTATAATAATTCGGGCAATCCTTCCTCTATGAACTAGCTTTTGGAGTGGAGTTAGGGTGTTAGGCCTAATTACTCTAATAACAAGCACGACTTAGTGATCACAAAACAACTTCATGTGTTTGCATGTAATGAGTCAGGTGATGAAATGAGTAATGATATAAGGAGAGAGGAAGAGGAGAATTGGCATATTGTGGACTGATCAGTTTTCATCCCTACTCTAGAATCTCTGGACTCTTCTTCTCTACTTCTCCTAATTCTATTTCTTTCTTCTATTTGTGTATTTTTTCCATATCTCTCGAACCTTATTGACGTTAGTGTCTAGACTATGAATGTTGGGTTATCCTACATACTGAGATGGAGGATGCAATTGGTTAATCCCATATAGGGATGGGTCAACTTTTACATTATTGAGAAATGTTCATTTATAGATGCATTGAGATTGACCAATCCCGAAATGGGATTATCCGAACTGCATCTCTCCATTTCCTACGATCTTTCTCCTACTGTGATATGTTTACTTAATCCAAAACTCGGAGTATCAGTTCATCATGTCGTGATTGATTTGACTGCATAGTTCAATTATACTTCGACATCACACCAACTATTTTCCCCACTATTCACAATTCACCAAAAGAATATTCCAACAACTATTTCGAAAGGAAACGCAAAAATTACACTTACTCCCCAAAAGTTTATTCGAACTACACATATACCCTTTTCTATTTGCAGCTTACAGTGACACTCCCTATTACTTCGGAATCATCTTATAAACCTCAAGAAATGTCAGAGATTCAAAGTAATCAACTTATAAACATCGCCAGAGGTAAAGGAAATTGGGGTTATGCTATGTCACTTCAACTTCTACTGGGCAACAACTATGCTTAAAAGAGCTAACAATGTACACAAGGTCCCACCGAAGCTGTATCGCAAGCGCAAAGAGGCGGTTCATAAGATTTAGACTCATAGCTCTGAGTCAGTAAGCAACAACTTTACTATCGCGCCGAGGCTGAACCTCGTGCAACAACTACACTTATTGATATAAAAATCATAAGGCATTGTCTCCAAATGCCAAATTTCTGAAACAGTTCTAATTAACAAAAAAAAAGATTATAAAGCTCGAGATGTTAACAAAACTTATAAAAACATTAATAACCACGGTTTTAAATTGTGTTTGCAGTCGATTGCAGTAATGGTGGTTGCTACTGTGCGATTGCAGTAATGGTTGTTGCTACTGTGCGATTGCAGTCATTGCGGCCATTGCGATGCAGACTGCGGTATGAATTATTTTGTTATTAAAACAACGTTTTTGAAACCGATGCATTCCAAATGCGGTGTGATGTGGTTGTGTTGCGGCGCGATATCATTGTGATTCGGAGTCACACCACACCGCAAAGTCTTTGCGGTGTGGTGTAGTTGCGTCGGTCAGCGCAACTCCAATATTGCGGCCACATTAGTTAAGCCGGTCCGCAATTTAAATGACGGTTAATAACTAAAACAAATACAATACCTGTTGAATTGAGTTTCTAGAAGACTCATAATTATGAGAAAAAAGAAACCGGTGGTGGTTACGGTCACCAAGTGACAGAAACCACCGATAACCGTTGAAACTTCCTCTGAGGTTTTTCGATAACCGAGAAAATAACATCGTATAAGGCATAAACGAAGGTTGTTCAGAGAGGTGAAGATTTTTAAGACGGAGAATGAGTTTGAAGAAATGAAAAGTGAAGAGAGAAAGACGCAAATGCAAGAAACGACTTTTCAACCACCGTGTATGAATTTATGTGGTGACGACGGCGAAGCTCAGCCATATAACATTTCTGTTTTTTCTACTTTTCTTGCTAAGCAATTTTTGAAAAAAATAAAATAAAAGGATATATTTTTTTCTACATTTTATTTTTAGGTTTAAAATTAAGGTTATAAGATTCAGTCAAGTGTCAAATTAACTCAATTTTTTTTTTTAAATTTTATCAATTTCACCATTTTGTTATAATATTGTTAGATTTAATGCTAAATTTGTTAAATATTTTTCAACATATGGTATTTGTATTTTCTCATCCTAATAAAATGATAGAATGCATTTTAGATTCAATTTGAATTATTGAAGGGGAGAT
This sequence comes from Lupinus albus, assembly GCA_009771035.1. Taxonomy (NCBI): domain Eukaryota; kingdom Viridiplantae; phylum Streptophyta; class Magnoliopsida; order Fabales; family Fabaceae; genus Lupinus; species Lupinus albus. The sequence continues at coordinate 13,673,462 of CM020007.1, read as the reverse complement.
TAGTTGAGAATAAAAGAGGGAAGGGAAATGTATATTTCAACTCTGAATATGCCAAAATATTTTATATATATTTGATGCATTCAAATTATAAATGCATGGTTTTGTAACTTATAAAAGATCAAATCTAATATGAACTGAAAATATATCTTAATAATCCTTAATTAAGTTTTCTTTAAACACTTTGACTTAACTTAAATGATGGACTATGATAATGATAGAATAAAGTTGAGAAACAAAACAAATCAAAAGATAACTAGGATGGGTTTAAGATAAGCAAATCATTTTTAGGGTAAGGTTATTGTTTAACTTTACTGAATTCTTGTTATCACATATGTTCCATAAATATGTGGAGGTAAGTCACAAGTGAAGTTAAGTTCTTTCTCCATATATAAAATATATATTTGATTTAAGATTGTATCTACTATTGTGGTATAAGATTCAATTAGATCATTTACTTAGTTTTCTTGTTAATCTCTAAATGACAAATCAATAAAAGCCCACGATAATCCTAGAACTACTCTCTTGATCTAAGACTCGAGTTCAAAAGTTACAAATCTGGTAGTTGGGTTTTCTTCTCGTTACTTCCCAATCAATTGAAGACATGTGAATATATGGCTAGTAAATCAAACATATGAATTTTACTAAAAAATACTGAACCATAATGCTCTTAGAATAGATAAAAATAACAACTCACCACCTAATCGTCGAAGGGCATAGGCCATTCGTTTAGAACTAATGGAACTACTGTATCATGATAATAGAAAAATAGAAATATATTTTCATTGAAGAACAAAGAAAATAATACACAAATCATATTCTTTCTTTTTTTGTAATTAGGAGGGGCATAGATCCCGAGAGAACTACATTAGAACATTATGGGAGACAAACCACTCAAACAATCAAACAAAATCCATCACCTCCAAGCCATGAGACAAATTAGCTAAAAATCTGCCACCTGGTTTGCCTCTCTGTTGATATGAACACATCGAATTATCCAATCTTGCCCCACCTAGGATCTAATCACTTTCACCATGGAAGCATACCGATGAAGAATATCACTCTCATTGTTGACAAAGTTGATAGTCACTTAAGAATCACTCTCAAGAATTATTTTATTTATTCCTTTACTCCATGCAAGAGTAGTAATTGAGAATAAGCCCCAAAGAACACTAGATTTACCCTTTCTAACTAAAGCATTAATTCAACAAAAGCTTGTTTTCTTCTTCTATTATTGTTTTCTCATTTCCATTGAAGGTTTCGTTTTCCCCAATAGTTTATTTTGATTTTGATGTTCTTCAATATTGATTGATATATCTTTTGCCACCCTTAAGTCTCACCTATATAAAGATCATCCTGCTTGTCCTTTTAATTGAACCATCCACATTAAATTTAATCAACTTGACTCAGGAGATCCTATCCCGCTAAAATTTGTTTATACACAGGTCTAGAAAGAGAATTATTCAGAGGTCCAAGGTTGATGTTCAGATTAATCTCCAAACCTATACTCCTAGCAAAATAGAAAACCAATGTCCAAATTACTGCATTACTGACATTACCAATGATTTAAAATTTTAAGTCCCCAATAAAGAAAGGCAATAGGTGAATAAAATTTTCAAATATCAGACTTTGCCTTATCCCAATCATAAAACTCCATTGTTTTAGATAAATCTGGAAAATTAATTGGTAATAAAGCAACCTCCTTAAGGATAACTCCATAGAGAAGCCACTTGTCATACCAGAATTGAGTAGTAATATCATTACCACCTAGTCCCTTGTTTCAAACTATCCCAATTATTTCTAATCCCTTGCCAGACATGGGACTCAGAGTGACACTTCCTCATAATAAGTGGTACTTTTTTTTATCGGCAAATGTTAGTTGTTATTATGTTAGTATTTGTTGTGGACGAGACTCGAACTCTCAATCTCATTCATTTCATCTCTTCTCTTTAATCATCAAATCACCTTATAACTCTTTTGTTAGGCGGTACCTCTTCACCACACTAGTACTTACCTCTTATCACCCAAATCCCTTCCTCTTTAAGTCTACAAACTTTTTCCCAAGCAACCGGATGAAAAGACCTTTATCTATCTTTAGGTCTATAATTATGAGCGTAACTTGTGTTTTACTCATTCAAATTGAGTGTTTACACGAGGTTACAAGGCGTCTATCTATAGGAATAATTTTGGTGATCAGGTCATACTAAACAATATGAGACAATAGATAAAACTTTATCATATTCTTTGTTAGATTATATATTGGATTTATCTTTCCTTGATTTATCAAATTCAATCGCTTTAAATTTTGCATTATCTTCAATTGATCTTATCCTCTAGGAAGTAGACCACCATCATCAAATCATATCTTTTTAGTATATTGATCCTCATTGAAGCTTTTTTCATTAAATAAGTGCAAAATATTAGATAACCCATGCTTAATCTAAACTAAGTGAAAATATAAATAATTTAATTAAAATCATAATTTAGATATGGATTTGCATATAAAATGATAATTTTTGCACAATTTTATAAATTACAATTGTTCTGAGAAACAGGTTAAAACGATTCTCCTCAATCTGTTTAGCATATTCTTAGACCTCAGAATCTCATTAAACTTTATGAACCAACTAATGTTGCTCTCCTAGAACCTTCTGGACCTCAATAATTATATTATCCAGTCCAACTACTTTGTCATTATCCATTCTTTTCAAAGCTTCTTTTGCCTCCAACTCCAAAATCACACTATAAAAGTTATAATTTTAATCATCCTCTTTAGTTTTTATCCCATCATAATGTGAAGTATCATGACTATCATTAAAATCTTTTGAAAGCAATTCTTCCATTTTTCTTAATATTTTGTCCTTCTGGGAGACTTTTTTTATCTTTAATGTATTTTGCTTCGTCCAAGTCGCTTATCTTTCTTCTCTATTCTTTGGGAGCACGTGGGTGCATCTTTCCCTTCCTTTGATATATAGCACACTAGCAAGATACCCGTGTACATGCACGTGATAGTATTTTTCACCGCATGATTGATAACACATATTACATGTGTATGATTAAGAACATACATGTTATTCATATATTCACATGTTTAAAAATACATATATTATATGTGCATTCGTATTGTTAAGAACAAACATGTAATTCATACATTTTAATGGTTAAAAACACAAATGTTACTCATACATTCACATTGCTAAGAAGAGTATATGTTACGTATACATATGTTACTCGTACATTCGCATTACTCGTACAAACATGTGTCTTTTAAACCATATATTCAAATGATTAAAAATACACATGTTACATATGCATTTGTATTGTTAAGAACAAACATGTGACCCGTACATTTTAATGGTTAAGAACATATATGCTACTCGTACATTCACATTGCTAAGAAAACGCATATTACCTATACATTCGCATTGTTAAGAACACTCATGTTACCCGTATTACCAATTTAAGAATAATTTTATAAAATGGTTATATTTTCATCAATAAAACTATTCAACTCTATTATTATTATTATTATTATTATATCTTATTAAATAATATATTGGGTAATAGACAATGTGTAGGTATATATTTTATCCTATGTGGGAGGTTGTACAAAGTGTGTCTTTATTGTGTGTGTCATTTTTATTATTGTTATATGTTATTAAATAATATAATTGGTAATGAATGGATATGATGTATTTTATCTTATGTAAGAGGTTGTATATTTACAAAGTGAGGTGTTTTAAGAGAGAAATTTTTTGTTGAGGTTGTGACACTTATGAAACGATATGAGAGAACATTTTTTTTCTTATATAATATATAGATTGTGTAACTCACCGTACACTTTATGTCTTGCTTCACTTTAGCTTCCATGTGGCCTTTCTTAGCTGCATTTTAATTTTCATAACATTGAATGTTTTAATAAAAAGAGTGAGTTTTATGACATTCCTTTTCTACTTTAATTTTGTACTGCATCCTACAACCATTATTCTTTATCATTTGATCCATCTTCTTAATACCTAATTTTGACCGGGGTAATTTAATATTTTAAATAAAATTAAAAATAATAATGAGTGAATAATGAATTGTGTAGGGTAAAAAAATAAAGAAGTGACAACTGGGCTTGTTGGTGACCCATTCAGCAACCCTAATTCACACTCCCTTTATAATCCTAGTTTTAGCAACCCTAATTTTCACACAAATATTAATTCTAAAAAGAGGCAACCCTAATTTTTGAAAAGAGAAGAAGAGAGACAAAGTGAGAAAGTAATCTTGATTCAAGAAGGAGACATTTTCACACCCAAAAAAAGTGACTCACTAGCAAGAAGATAACTTTGAGAAGAAAATGTAAGTGTTCTCCTTCCCCCTTTTTTTGTTTCCTTTTCTTTTTAAATCGTGACATTTTCACAGTCCAACGAAATGTGGTTCTCACTCAAAAAGGACCATCCATCCGGGTGAGATGCCTCATTAAATCCTAAATCCCAAAACCTAACCCCAAACTCTCAATTAAATTTTAGCATAAACTCCTTAATTCAATTTTACCATAAACTCACAATTTAATTTTAGCCTAAACCCACAATTTAATTTAGCCTAAACACACCAATTCAATTTTACCATAAACTTCCAATTCAATTTTAAACTAAACCTCAAATCAATTTTAACCTAAACTCTCAAATCAATTTTAACCTAAACTCTCAAATCAATTTTAACCCAAACTCCCAAATTAATTTTAACATAAATTCTCATATCAATTTTTACCTAAAATACCCAAATCAATTTAAACATTAATCCTCAATGTAATTTCTTTCTTTCTTATTTCTTTATAACTTTGTTTTTATTTTATTTCTTATATCTTTTATTTTATTTTTATATATGCTATTTTTTTTCTATTTTTTTTATGTTTTTATAATCATTATTTATTTATTAAAAATGTAAATGCCAAAAATAACAATAATGTGAAAAAATGTAGATAAAAAATAAAGTTTTAAACTAAATCAATGAGAGATAGTGCACTATGAGACTCGTGTTTTGTCGCGTTATCTTAAATTGATATTTTTTCTAATTTTTTTAATTAAATCAATGAGAGTTAGTGCACTACGGGACCTCTGCACTGTCGCGTTATCTCAATTTAACATTTTTCTAAAATTTAATTAAATCAATGAGAGATAGTGCACTATGGGACTCGTGCTATGTCACATTATCTCAAATTGATATTTTTCTAATAATTTAATTAAATCAAGGAGTGATAGTGCACTATGGGTCTTGTGCTCTGTCGCATTATCTCAAATTGATATTTTTTCTAAAAATTTAATTAAATCAATGAGAAATAGTGCACTATGTAAAGATAGAGAATCAAAGAATAAGAGAGATAGAGAAGAATGATGTAAAGGAACTTTCTAGAGAGAATGCAGAGAACTTAGAGAAAGAGAAAATGTAAATGAAATATATTCTGATGTAATTGATTGATTGAAACAGTTGCCTCAACTACTTATTTAAATACAAAATGATGTAACTAAATGAGAAACTAAACCTAATAGAATAGTAACTAACTATTAGTTAGTTAGCTTATTATATTGTAATAGTAAAAACTAATTCAATTATCACTCTAATATATCCCCTAAAGTTTAGGGTTGTTTTCCTTTGCTAGATCAGTCTCATCTTTATCTTGAAGTTGAAGTATTCCTTAGAGTGATGTATTGGTTGTTAGGTAGAGGTTTAGTCAGTATGTCAGTTGTTTGAAGTTCTGAATGGACGTGCTTGACTCTGAGGGTTTTGTTTTGTATTTTGTCTCTTACAAAATACAAATCTAACTCAATGTGTTTGGTCCTGTTGTGGAGAACAGGATTATGTGACATAGCTACTGTGCTCAGATTATCATAGTAGATAGTAGGAACATTGAAGTTGATCTTGAGTTCAGTGATTTAGGATTCAATCCACATAAGCTCTTGAGAAGCCAAAGCTAGACTCCTATACTCTGCTTCTGTGCTAGATCTGGAAATGGTGTTTTGTTTCTTAGACCACCAAGTAACAAGATTTGGTCCAAGAAATAAGCAAGCACCATAAGTAGATTTTCTGTCATCCATATCTGATGCCCAGTCAGCATCACAGAAGACATTTAAGGGAAAAGGATGAGTTTCTGAACTGAAAGAACTGGCTTTAGTGAAGTAATAGAGAGACCAATGGATTTGGTTCCTTGAAGATACCTAAGAATCCTTTTTACAGCTGTCTAGTGAGATACTAAAGGTTTTTCCAGAAACTGGCACACCTTGTTGACACTATAAGAAATATCTGGTCTTGTTACAGCAGCATACTGGAGAGCCCCAACAACAGACCTATAGAAAGTAGGATCTTCAAAATAGTTTGTCCCATGTTTAGTCAGTTTACAGTTGCTAGGAATTGGAGTAACACTTGATTTAGCAGAGGATAGATTGGCTTTGTCAAGAAGATCTCTTATATATTTGGATTGAGAGAGAAAAAGAGAACCATCTATCATGGGATGCACTTCAATGCCTAAGAAGTAATCCAAGTTTCCTATTTGTTTGAGGGCAAATGTTGTACTAAGCGCAGTAATGACTTGTTTGACATGTTTAGAGGAAGATCCAGTAACTATGATATCATCAACATGGACAAGGACATATAATTGATAGATTGTTGAAGTGTGAATAAACAATGAATTATCACACTTACTCACTTTGAAACCAATGCTGACTAGAGTTCCCTTTAGTCTTTCAAACCACTGCCTTGGTGCTTGTTTAAGCTCATAGATGACTTTGTTCAATTTGGAAACAAGAGTTTTTTCAGAATGCTGAAAGCCAACAGGGTGATTCATGTAGACCTCTTCCTCAAGAAATCCATTTAGAAATGCATTATTGATCTCTAATTGTTCAAGTTTCCACTGAAAAGTGACAGCTAAGGTGAGAATGATTCTGATGGTGACTGGTTTCACAACAGGTGAAAAAGTTTCATTGTAATCAACTCCATGCTTCTGATGAAACCCTTTAGCAACTAGCCTTGCTTTATACTTGTTGACAGTACCATCAAGATTCTTTTTAACTCTAAATACCCACTTACACCCAATGGTTTGCTTGTGAGGAGGAAGAGGCACAAGAGTCGAAGTGTTTAGTGTCATAAGAGCATCAAACTCAGCTTGCATAGCCTGTTTCCAAACAGGTATGGTAAGAGTTGTTTTGGCACTAGAGGGTTCAACATGAGCAAGATGAACACTAGGATAAATGGTTTTAGATATTCCTGATTTAGATCTTGTTTGCTTAGGATGAATAGACAAGTTAGGAGATACTGTTGAAGAGGGATAATAGGAGGATGAACCAAAATTTGCAACTGTTGGAACAGTAGGACTGGTTACAAGTAATGCTGTTTCAGTAACACCAAAAGAAGAAGGTGTTGTATTTTATGGATGTTGTGAAGGACTAGGGAAAGATGTGGAAGTAGTAGGTGGTCTATACACATGAGTTACTGAAGGACAGTTCATTACAGAAGTATCAGAATCAATTGAACAGGGAGCTGTCTTAGGTGTTTTTTCAGCAAAAGGGAAGATGTGTTCACTAAAAACAACATCTTTAGAGATGTAAATTTTTCCCTCCTTAGATAGACACTTGAATCCTTTGTGATTAGATGAGTATCCCAGAAAAGTGCATTCTGAACTTCTAAAATCAAGCTTGTGTTTATTAAAGGGTCTTAGATGAGGGAAACAGGCACAACCAAAGATTCTGAGCTTAGAATAATCAGGAGAATGACCAAAGAGAAGCTGATAAGGACTTTGAAGATTCAAAGTAAAGGTGGACAGCCTATTTATTAGAAAGACTACAGTCAGAAAAGCATGGTCCCAATATGCTTGAGGCAAATTAGCATGAGCTAACAGAGTTAGACCAGTTTCAACAATGTGTCTGTGCTTTCTTTCCACAGAACCTTGTTGATGATGGGTATGTGGGCAAGCAATTCTATGAACTATGCCAAGTGATTTAAGAAATTCACTAAAAGGTCTAAACTCTCCTCCATAGTCACTTTGAACTGCTTTCAAAGTGACATGAAACTGAGTATGAACATACTTCAGACAGTATTGAAACACACTGAGTGTTTCAGATTTTTGTTTTAGAAGAAAGATCCAAGTGTGCTTAGTATAAGCATCCACTATGGAGAGATAATACCTAAATCCTGTAATGGAATAAATAGGAGCAGGACCCCACAAATCAACATATACCAATTGAAAAGGTGAATTATAGACAATAGTTGAAGTAAGAGAATGTAATCTGTGAGATTTACCCATACAACATGAGTTACAAAAATCAATGGTTGTTTTATTAATATGAGGAACTTTACATTGTTTCAAAACATGTCTAACAATAGCCTCATGAGCATGGCCTAGCCTAGAATGCCAAACTGAGAAAGTACTAGTACTAGAATTATTACATGAGTTAGGAATTGAAGAAATCAAACTAGAACAATCAGACTTATGGGAAACTAAAGAAGAAGGAAAATAGTGACCAAAATTTTGATGAAGTCCATCAAAGACATAGTGCCCTTCCTTGGTTAAAGACCCTTGGAGTAACGCTTGATTAGTACCTTGAGATTTGATAAAATAGTGGTTAGGATGAAATTCAAAGAAGCATGAATTGTCCTTAGCAAATTTTGAAACACTTAGAATATTCTTTGTAATTGAAGGAACAAGAAGAAGATTTGTTAAGGAAAAAACAGGTGAATTAGGAAAAGAAGAAGTAAAATAACAGGATCCAACATAATTTATAGGAATTCCAATACCATTACCCATATAGATTTGCCCGTGTCCAAACTTTTCTACTGGTTCATGAAGAAGTGAGGAATCTGCAGTGAGATGATTTGTGGCTCCTGAATCTGGATACCACAAAACATGTTTAGTGTCTCTATGAAGAAGAGGATCATGTGATGTAGCAGTGGTAGCCATAGGATAATTGTTGTAATGAGGTCTTTGCATATGAGGACCAGGACCTAGAAGAGAGTCATCAAAACGATTATTATAGTCCTGATGATGAGAATAAAAGTCTGAAGGAAAATCAGGGTAGTAATGGGTTGGGTATTTCTGAGGCCCATTAGGAATATAACTGGAAGAGTAAGCACTTGTTCTGGAGTGACGTGGCAAGTAAGAAGGTAAGTGATTGCCAAGTGGATTAAAACGTGATGCTGACGTGGCATAAGAAGATGGTGCAAAATAGCAAACACTTAGGTCATGGCCAAATCTTTGACAGTAATCACAAAACAAAAAGGGAGAACGATGAGAACTCCTTCCTCCTCTGAAATGACCACCACGACACCCTCTGTTGCCACGAAAACTTCCATTACCTCCATAACCATATTGTGTAGGCCCTTCAGGTTCATTCTTAGGAGAGTAATCAGTTACTGGAGCCAATGAAGAGGGCCGAGAATACGAAGAGTCGTGAGGAGAATGCGAAGGTAAATAAGAAGCCACATTTACGGAGAGAGCATCAGATAGTACCTTATTTTTGTTCTTTTCAAACCTTGATTCAAAGGTTAGAAGAAAGGATTCCAGATTGTGAAGTGTTGGTGGATCAAGCTGACTTTCAACCGAAGTGATAACCGGTTGAAATTCTTCATTTAAGCCATCTAAAATGTAGTCAATATGCTCATATGTTGAAATTGGAGTACCAATGAAGACTAATGCATCAACAAGATTCTTGATCTTGGAGAGAAACTCAGAAATGGAGTGAGGACCTTGCGTAATCGACCGAAGCTGAGAACGCAGTTGGCGACTACGAGCTTTTGTTTGTGAGTTGCAAAAGGAATCCAACTCTTCCCACAGTTGCCAAGAGTGAGTACAACAAATGACTCTAGGTTGGAGGCTTTCAGATAGCGAGTTCAAGATCTAAGAAAAAATTGACTGATCTACCTCATCCCAGCGAAGATATGCTGGATTGACTCGATTTATCAACCGATCATCATCATGCAAGAACCTGTGTGGAATCTCAGTGCCCAAAACAAAACGATTCGTACGGTTGGAGGTTAGGGTTGCCATAATAAAGTGCCTCTAGACAAGGTAATTCTTCTCCGTCAACTTCATTGAAGGAAAAGGTAATACAAGCGGTGATGAGATGGCTTGAAGTGGTGAAGCGGTGGAAGGTGAAAGTGGAGAAGAAGGAAAAGTCTCGGTTTTCGTTGTTGCTGCCATTGCTATGGCGTGATACCATGTAAAGATAGAGAATCGAAGAATAAGAGAGATAGAAAAGAATGATGTAAAGGAACTTTCTAGAAAGAATGCAGAGAACTTAGAGAAAGAGAAAATGTAAATGAAATATATTCTGATGTAATTGATTGATTGAAACAGTTGTAACACCCCAGATTTTTAAGTCTTTAAAATTATAGTATCAGTCCTCGGATCCTCGCTTGAGCGAGAGATTCTCGCCTGAGCGAGAAAGGATCACCTAGGAGGGTGAAATCTTGGACTATACTGGAAGATTCTCGCCTAAGCGAGAGTTTCCTTGCCTGAGCGAGAGTTTCCTCGCCTGGGCGAGAAATGGCAAACTGGGGTTGTTAACACTGTGAGATTCTCGCTTGAGCGAGAATACCTCGCTTAGAGTTGAGTTTTTAAAATGGGCGGGATTTTCTCGCTCGAGCGAGAGAAAGCTCGCTTAAGAGAGAACCCGACGAGAACATTAAATGGGGGAAAACCCCAAACACATTTTAGGTTAAGAATTGAAGAGAGGTGAGAGAAGAGAGCATTCCCAAGGTCTAAGAGCTTTGATTCTTGTTCAATAGCTTGAGAAGAGGTAAAACTCTCTATCCTAACTCTCTTCTTCCCTTGATAACACATTTTTGGTATTATGGATCTCTTCTCAAAATGTGTAAACCATGAAGACTCTCTCTCTCTCGAGTTATGGTTCATTTTATGTCGTTTGTACCTCGTAAACTCTTGATTTTGAGTTAGTATTCCAAGAATGGAAAGGGGTTTGTGGGTTGGCTCATGGAAACCCAAAACCCTAGAGAGAGAAAATGAGGTTAGAGAGGAAAGATGGGTGAAATGCTAGAGGTAGAAGATGAGTTGCTTTACAATGTTAAAATATGAGATGATATGTATGTGTTAGATGGTTGAAAACTCTTAATGAAAGTAGTATAGGACCATTGTGAACATGATAAATATCTTGTACGTTTAAATGACGCAATATAATTTATTTATTTGTTATTTAGAATGAATGACTAACATTGTGTTATGTGGTGGGAATGAGGAAAGATCCTAAGTTTGGAGGTGGTGCCGGTGGAACTTGCGAAGTCACCAAAAACCAAACCCCACACTCACCGAGGTAAGGATAAGTCTTTAATTTATGCATTATGTGGAAAATGCGTGGACTTTCTGTATGAATAATAAATTAAATATTATTGGGGGAGTACTAATGGAAAGATGACTCAAATGAATTAAATGTTATTCGGGGAGTACCAATGGAAAGATGACTCAAATGAATTAAATGTTATTGGGGGAGTACCAATGGAAAGATGACTCAAATGAATTAAATGTTATTGGGGGAGTACCAATGGAAAGATGACTCAAATGAATTAAGTATTATTAGGGAGTACCAATGGAAAGATGACTCAATTGAAATAAACATTATTGGGGGAGTACCAATGGAAATATGACTCAAATGAAATAAATATTATTGGGGGAGTACCAATGGAAATAAGACTCGAATTATAACGACATAAATGATAAATCACTTAGTCACTATAAAGATATATGGGTATGTTTGTAGTGACGATGGGTGTATTTATGGTTTATGTATTGGTGGAGTGCCAATGAAAATAAAACTCGTTTTAGCCGACCTGAATAGGTTAGCGACTCTAGCTCGAGTTATGTAGAATGGTTTTTCAAAAGTATAGATGATGAAAAAGGTTTTTAGAGTTTTTAAATCATATTACTGTTGAAACCTATTTAAATGTGGATTAACTGACATTGAGTTTTATTGAATTAATGACTTATTCCTTTGTATTGTTGTGCATTGTAAATGTTAATCCCATTTCAGGTAGGTGGACGAAGAATGATGATTTTGAGTAGGGGATTAGGGACTTTTGTTTTGACGTCTCTTTATCCATTCTTTTGTAATTTTAATTTATTGTAATTGAAGTAACTTATAATACTATGATTATTATTTTTGTACATGATCTTGATCATGGGTACTAGTAACTCGGGATATATGTAGCTATGGGTGTTTTGAAAACCCATAGCTAATTGTATGCGGGGTTACTAGGTTACATAAATGAATTATGTTTTTCTGCTATCGAATGTTGTATGTTACTTATCTTTTAAGGATAGGGTGTGAGTGAGAAGCAAGACTTTTAAAGTAAATTTAATCACTCGGTAATTTATGATTGACTGTTAAATGTACGAAATTGAAATAAATAAGGAAAAAATTTCAAGGTAGAATTTCGAGTTGTTACAACAGTACCCTCAACTACTTATTTATAGAATACAAAATGATGTAACTAAATGAGAAACTAAACCTAACAGAATAGTAACTAACTAACTATTAGTTAGTTAGCTTATTATATTGTAATAGTAAAAACTAATTCAACTATCACTCTAATACACTATGGGGCTTGTGCCCTATCGCGTTATCTTAAATTAATATTTCTCTGAACTTTAACTAAATCTAGGAGAGATAAAAACACTATGAGACTCATGCCCTATCACATTATCCCGATTTAATATTTTCAAAAATAATTTAATAAAGTCAAGGGAAGCTAGTGCAATTCTCTTAACAGAGCACGAATTCCATAGTGTACTACTATCTCTCATTGATTTAATTAAATTATTAGAAAAATATTAATTTGAGATAACACGATAGGACACGAGTCTCATAGTGCACTATCTCTCATTAATTTAATTAAATTTTAGAAAAATGTCAATTTGAGATGACGCGACATGATACAGATTCCATGTTGCACTATCTATCATTGATTTAATTAATTTTTTTTAGAAAAATATCATTTTGAGATAACGCGATAGAATACGAGTCCTATAATGCACTACCTCTCATTTATTTAATTTGAAAAATTAGTTTTTTTTCTTTTCTTCACATTATTGTTATTTTTGGCATTTACATTTTTAATAAATAAATAATGATTATAAAAATAGGAAAAATAAATAGAAATAAAAAAATAAAATAAAAACGAAATTATAAAGAATAAAGAAGAAAGAAATTAAATTGGGGATTAGGGTTTAATTTGATTTGGGCATTTTAGGTAAAAATTGATTTGGGAATTTATGTTAGAGTTAAAATTAATTTGAGGGTTTAGGTTAAAATTGATTTGAGGGTTTAGGTTAAAATTGAATTGGGAGTTTATGGTAAAATTGAATTGATGTGTTTAGGCTAAAATTAAATTGGAGGTTTAGGCTAAATTTAAATTGGAAGTTTGTAATAAAATTAAATTAAGGAGTTTATGCTAATATTTAATTGGGAGTTTGGGGGTTAGTTTTTGGGATTTAGGATTAGGATTCTAATGAGACATCTCACCCTGATGGATGGTTCCCTTTTGAGGAAACGAAAAAAAGAAGGGGGAAGGAAAATACTTACATTTTCTTCTCAAAGTTCTCTCCTTTCTAGTAAGTCACTTTTTCTTTTGTGTGAGACTGTCTCATTCTGGAATGAAGATTACCTTCTCACTTTGCCTCTCTTGACATTATCCTCTTTTCAATAACTAGGGTTAAAAGAGAATTAGTATTTGTGTTTTTCTCCTTTCTTAGTTGCTAAAACTAGGATTATAAATGGAGAATGAATTAAGGTTGTTGAATGGGCTACCAATAAGCCCAGTTGGCACTTCTCTATTTTTTTTACCTTACACTATTCATTATTCACTCATTATTAATTTTTATTTTTATTTAAAATATTAAATTACCCCAATTTGGGTGTTTTTATATATCTCATTTGTTATCGTCCTAATTTCTATGGCTATCATATCCCACATATAGTTAGCACTTCCTTGTACCTCCCAACACTCTTGATCCTTCGTTGGAAGCTTCTCCGTTCCTAACCCTTCAATTTCAACCACTTGATTCTTAGTACTCACTAATAGTTATTTTATTTATTCTCATTTTTTTGGGGTTTAATTTGGCTATTGGTAAGAAGTTTTTATACGTATCACAATTAGCAATAACATATGTTATTAAACATAATTTGTCTTATGGAATAAAAAATTCTTTTATATTACATTCCAAATAAAGCCATGACAAATTATATGCTTATTGGTCTCATAAAAAATCCATTCCTTGAGAGGGACATATTTGGACTCTATTACCAACTTGTTATCTAAAAAGCCTCAAACCAATCAACTTTTAGCCTAAGCAACATTTTTCAATTTTCATGGCTAAAATAATACTACCAGTTGATAAATCAACTTTGAGAGATAATATTTCCTTTTTTGTTAACACCAAGTTTAATAAAGGAAGAAATCGTACACATAAAAACAAAACATAAGGAGGAGGAATATTCTTCTAAAACAAGTTTGTTTAAGAGAATAAATAAAACTACATAGAGATTATAACATAATAAATATAATGCACCCAATTAATATCACTGTAAACATTTATACCCGGTTAACATGTTATCTTCTAGCTTTTACATGTATTACTTTTTTTAAAGAGTTAATGATATACTTTTACATTCCCAGTTTACGCACAAATTTACATTTACTTTAGAGGAACCTATTTTGGTTTCTCAAAATATTTGTGTGTATAAATTTTCTCTCTGAAAATTTGAAAATCTAAGTTGATGTCCAAAAATATCAAATGTGAGATAAACTGATCATTTTTAGTACTTTTTATTATCCTTGATAGAGAATACTTTAACTAACATTCACAATCTTTGAGTATTAATTTGAATTTTTTATTTTAATGGAATTAGTACAAGTGAAAATCTTTATAGATAAAAGTGAGTATTCACTCTTTACTTTATAGGACTTGTACTATTTTACAAGTCAAATTATACACTATATACCATGTATAATGTTAAAATGAATGGAAGAATTGTATATATGAGAAAAGATCTATTTATTCCAAGAGTAAGTGGAAAAAACCTACTCCACATTATAGGCATCCATTATTGAAAAATTCAATGGTTTGAATTGATAAATACATATAAACCATTGAATTTTCTAAGAATGAATGACTAAGATGTGGAGTAAGTTTCACATACTTTTGAAGTTTCACTTACATAAAAGAAGAAAATGACATGACAAGAAAGAAAAATCAAAGGTGAAGGCTTGACCCATTCAAAGTCTTCCACTTACAATGTTCCTAGCTTTCATTAAATCAATAATCATATCCCAAAAATAATCATAAAGTTTTCAACTACCATACACATTTTCATGGCAACTCTTCTCTGCAACAAAATTCAACACTTTCACTTCACACTTATTTTTCTTATCCAATTATCATTACTACAATTCATCTCATCAAGTTACACTATCCCAAACAAGTACTTCATCAATTGTGGCTCAAATAACAATGTTACAGAACCAGAAACTAACCATGTTTTTGTTGCAGAATCATATTCTGAAGCTAGTTTTAGCAGCAGAAGCAAAATATATACTAACCAATCTTTTGTACCTTCTCCTCTTTACAAAACAGCTAGGATTTTCACTCAAACACATTCTTGGTATGGCTTCAACATAGAAACAACAGGCACTTACATGCTGCGCCTTCATTTCCTCGCTTTCGCTTCGTCAACAAGCAATCTTTCTTCAGCTAAGTTCAATGTTTCAGTGCCTAATTTCTGGCTGCTACGAAATTTCGATGCTCGAAATTATACTAACATGGCTTTAGTAAAAGAGTTTTTATTGCATATCCCTATTGGAAACTTCAAAATCACTTTCACCCCTTTGTTACAATCATTTGCCTTTGTGAATGCTATAGAATTCTTCATACTCCCCCTCCATTTTATATCAGATAATGTTGCAATTTTTAGTTACGGTACTAATCGCGGCTTAACTACTTACCCTAGTACTACTATGCAGGCACAAATGTTGGAGACTATACACAGGATTAATGTTGGTGGTGAAAATGTAACAAGGGGTATTGATAATTTATGGAGAAACTGGCTTTCGGATGATGGTTATCTTTTAAATCGCGAAAACGCGAAGAATAGTACCCCATATAATAGTTCAATCAAATACCATGTTGGTGATGATTCTAAGGGTCCATATTCTAATAAGTTTATTGCACCAAATGCTGTGTACCAAACTGCTAAACAAATTATAAGTAATAGCTCCAATTTAAACATAACTTGGAGCTTTCCGGTCGATAAGGATACCGATCATTTTATTCGACTTCATTTCTGTGACATTTGGAGTTCAAATATTGGTCTTGCATATTTCAGTCTATACATTTATGACAACTATGTTATTGAGATAAATAAGAACATTGATGGAGATGTGTTGGCACCATTGCATTCTCCTTATTATTATGATTATGTTGTTCACTCTGATAATTCTGGTGTAATGAAGATCAGTGTAGGGCCTGATAAAACTGCAAAGGAAATAAGTGCTTTTTTAAATGGGGTAGAAATAATGAAGTTGAGTAATTCATCAGATTCTGTACCCTTGGATGGTGAACATAAGCATAAGTATAATCATCTTGCTGTGGTTATAGGTGCAGTTCTTGGTGGTTTTGTTCTGGTTTGTGTGGTGGTAGTGGGATTTCTTTGGCGTCTTAAAACGAGGAAACAAAAGGCGGTTGAGAATTCGGATTGGTTACCGATTCATGTCACTGCATTAGGGAGTTCTCATTGTAGATTGACTGAAGGCTCCCCTCATCCGAACATTAATCTTGGACTTAAGATTTCATTGATTGACATTCAATTCGCTACGAATAATTTCGATGCCAAAGAGATAATCGGCAAGGGAGGTTTTGGCAATGTCTATAAGGGAGTTCTTAAGAATGGGATGAAAGTGGCTGCGAAAAGAAGTGAGCCAGGGTCAGGTCAAGGCCTTCCCGAGTTTCAGACCGAGATCATGGTTTTGTCCAAGATTCGTCATAGGCACCTTGTTTCGTTGATCGGTTATTGCGACGAAAGGAATGAGATGATACTGGTTTATGAGTACATGGAAAAAGGGACAGTTAGAGATCATTTGTACAACACAAATTCACCAACCTTGTCTTGGATGCAAAGGCTTGAAATTTGCATTGGAGCTGCAAGAGGCCTTCATTACCTTCACAAAGGAGCATCCGGGGGAATCATTCACCGCGATGTGAAGTCGTCTAACATATTGCTTGATGAGAACTATGTTGCTAAAGTGGCTGATTTCGGCCTTTCGAAAACAGGCCCTCTTGATGATAATCAATCATATATTAGCACAGGTGTTAAAGGCACTTTCGGCTATCTCGATCCCGAGTATTTCATGTCACAACAGCTTACAGAAAAATCCGATGTATATTCATTTGGTGTGGTTCTTCTAGAAGTGTTATGTGCAAGATCAGCTATTGATCCTTTGCTTCCAAGGGACCAAGCTAACTTGGCTGAATGGGGAATCCTTTGTAAAAACAAGGGGATACTAGAAGATATCATTGACCCTTCCATCAATGGCCAGATAAATCCAAACTCGCTCCGAAAATTTAGCGAAACATTCGAGAAATGCTTGCAAGAAGATGGTTGTGATAGGCCAACCATGAGTGATGTGCTGTGGGACTTAGAGTATGTATTGCAGCTTCAGCGCGGCGCGGTACATCGAGAGCCTCATGAGGATAGTTCTAGTAGCACTTCTGCATCACTCCTATTGCATAATGCGAGACTTCTTCCTTCGCTTTCGGCACTAAGCGAAGTCGATGACATGTCTATTGTCAAGGCTGATGAATCTGATAGTGCAGCAGATTAGATATAATATCAAGTCCTTCAAGGTATAACAACCTTTTCTTTCTACATGTTTGATAATGCTTGGTTTTCTGTTTCAACATTGTTCTCTTATGTTTTTTCGCCTGCACTTTGTAGCTTTTTACATTAATTTTATAAGATTTTCTTTACGACGACCCAATACGTGATGTGTAGTACCATGAATTCGATATGCAGTACGTAGGGTAGATGAAAGAATTATGTAAATATGGCTAGATAAATGATGTTTAGTCTATTTCTTATGCTTCTAAGAGATTGTTGATAGATCATTTGCTAACCAGTGCCTTATTGATAATTAGGTGCCTCACTATTCACCGAAATGATTGTAATATTTATATACTGTTCGCATAAAGATTTATACACAATCACTCGGTTTTCCAGGGATTCAAAATTCTATTAATGAAATTAAGGAAGAAGTTCAGAGAAACTTAATAAGAGAAAATGAATATGTTTTTGAACTTTTTATTTGGTAAGTTCAACATTTGGAAACATTGAAAACTAACTATATTCTAAAACAAGTTGTTACAATTAACTTAGAAAACTCAAAACTATTCAATATGAATTTCCATTTTAAAATATGCAAATTTCACAAAATCGTTAGCTACCTTTTTTATATTACATTGAAAGTGTTGCCAAAGCCTCTGAGCTATGGTTGTAAGCAACCTTTTTTATTTTCTTGTAGTTTCTGTATACTCCTTGCAACACTTCAATGATAAAGCTAAGTACATCAACTTTTCTCCATAAGCACTAATAGTGTTTTATGTTTTTGTCATTCATTTTAATCATTATTAACTATCATTCACTTTTAATCATTATTAACTATTCGATAAAAGTAATATAAATGAATGGTAGATAATGTATTGACTATGTATAGGGATGATAATGAAAACTGAACTCGTGGGTATCCACCCGAACTCAAACCGAATTTAACGGGGAAAACCCGTTGTGATTAGATTTGGATTCAGGTTTTACCCGAGTTCAAATTTCGGGTTCGGGTTTGGTATTGTTAATACCCTACCCTGAACCCGATTAATATATGTAAAATTATAAAATAACCCATAAATACATATATAAAAGCTATATATATAAGACGTGACAATATCATTGACTGAGATAGGATTGAAGACACTATTTTGAAACATGTGATGCATATACCAATTCCATACTCTTCTCTTATATTTTTATAGTCATTCATTCCTTGGCGATATTAAGCGTATGAGAATTAGGTGGGTTATCATATCGCGAGAGTTTTATTTTAGATTAAATAAATTGTGGTTCATATTTTAATATATTTTAATGATGAGGAGGGAGAAGGAAGGGGATCATGATCATGTCCCTTAAACTTCTTGTCTCTCTATCTCATACCAATCAATGTTTACTAACAAATTTATATACTATATAACAAAGCTAATTATTTGTCACATCAACTATGACATGTGTCATCATTACAATCACATTTTTTCCTCCAAAAATCTTTATTCATTTTTCATAAATCAATTCTTACAAGTGTAGCTTTCAATTCTTATAATATTCTGAAAGGAATCCCTATTAATATCTCATATTTTGATTAGTAAATAGTTATCCGAATTTGGTGTGGTTATGAATAGACTTGAATTGATAGAAATCATGAAAGCAAAATGATGTTACATTAGCAAAATTATACTCAACAATTATTACATTTAATGACCTTGAGTCCTTCAGCACCATCGATAACTCTTTAAGATCCATACAATTATTATACTTAATGATCATTCATGATTTCATAAAGAAATCATTATACACATTATATATATATATATATATATATATATATATATATATATTTCATTCATTCATGGATATCTTTAAAATGCAACCTGCACACTCAAACCAATAAGAAAATTGTTGCATTTATTTATTGCACATTAAAGAGACCTATCATTTTCTTCCCATTCATTATGACTAGTAGGTTACCCGTGCATGAATTTATTTAAACTGAATAAATTAGTTTGTTAGTAAGTATACATTCATTTACTTTATTAATTATTTTTCCATTCTTTGAATATTATTTTCACCATTATGTGTAAAACCAATAACAAACATTAAATTATTTTATGATATAAAAAACATCTAAGTCCAACATCTCCTATTTATAACTACAACTCAACTTTATCGATAATACCTCACTCGTTAGTCATTTGAATCTCACATGAATGTTAAACTAAATATCAATATAAATAAATAGGAAAACAAAATAACATCAACCTATCAATTTAATTTTTTTCCAGGTATTGTTTAATTTATTATTAATTGATCATTTGCAATTAATAGACGATGCAAATCTAGTTTTTCAGAATATGTATGTGATTAGATAGGGAAATACATAGATAGGAGAAGAGAAAACATAAAAAAAAATATAACGCTAGTATTTACATTTAATAACAATTTGAGATTATGTTTATAAGTAACATATGAAGTTATAAGGATTTTTTTTCACATATCTCTAGAATGATTATGTTTTAATGTTATAATATAACACATTAACCATGAGTTAATTCAGTATATCATAAGGTTAAGCAATAATGCACAATAGCTCAAAACAATTGAATCAATGAGAAATAAAGCAAAAGAAAAACTATCATAAGGTTAATCAACAAAGTATAATAGCTCAAAACAACTGAATCAATGAGAAGCAAAACAAAAGAAAATATAATAGCGACATTTTACTATATATCGTATAAAAACTTGTACATATTTTCTCTTAGGACAGAGAATAAAAAATACATTGTTATACTTTGTATTGCTCTATTTGAAGATGAAGAACATTGAAATTTATAAAATAGTGAGAAACACATCATTATCCTAATAATTAAAAAATCATCAATAAATTTATAACACATTATTATATTATTCTAAAATAAGATTATTTTCAAAGTACATATTATTATTTGACTTTAAATTAACTACAAACAAATAAAATTCTGAATTCATCGATAAATTATTAATATTTTTTTCATGATATGTTTCTTATTGTTACTATTTTAATACTATAATTGTAACATTGCAATATTAGAATCAAATCTAAACTCTATAAAATATATCTACAATGAGCATTGTCTAAATTAAGGAATCAGAAATAATTCAAACCAAATATAAAATAAATATGTGTTACAATGCATTCAATGGAGTATATCTTATGTTTGATTTCAATATAATAAATATAGAAGAACCAATTTGATTATCACAATTAAATCAAATCAAATACATACTTTTTTTAAGCCAAAAATATTGTTTTTTCTTTATAAGGGTTAATGACACATTGTGATTATTTTAGAGGCTTTATTACAAAAAATATGTCTTTAAAAAAATTGAAGTTTCAATTTTATTATTTGGAAGAATATTATCCTTAGTGGATACAATTTTATTATCTATATCACAATTCCATTATTCAGTAATTTCAATAACAATAATAAAATTACTAAATTTACTTTAGATTGAGACTCGTTATGTTTTATATTATGGATTTGATATTTTTAATATTATGAATTCATATAATCATAAATATGAGTATTTAACATTAATTTTAATATCAATAACGCTAATAAATCAATGTTTACATATAGACATTATTATTATTGTTTACATTTTTTTAATATAAACTGTAACTTTTATAATAAATATATTTGACTTAATATTTTCGTTATTTAATTTAGTTTATTCACCTATGTTATTGAAGTTATATTTCTATTAATTAAAATGCAACAGTGAATAGTTATATACATATCAGTAATTAATTATTACCATGTCTAGGAAAGGTTTTTTTTAAATGAATGAGTATATATTATTACAAAAATAACCCTTTGAATTCAAATAACTCTGTGTATATTAATACCCAAAATAAGAAATATGTGACCTCGAAACGAAGAGAATGTTGTAAAGATTGTATTTTTAAGAAAATTTCAGTTTAGTATTAACCTAAAAAAATGGTGTTATTCCAAAGAAAGTAATAAATGCCGCATTTTTTAATAAAAAAATGAGAAAATATGTAACCTGAAAACCCAAACAATATAGAAAATGTCTCATTATTTAAGAAAGAAATGAGAAAGTATGTAACTTGCAAACCCATAAAATATAGAAATGGTCTTCATTTTAAAGAATGAAGAGAAAAGAATGTGAGAGATGAGTGTGAAAGGAGAAATGAAGTATCACATGGAAGTGAGAAATGAAGTGGGTGAACATGTGGGGACACACATTAAAAGGAATGTGTAAACTACAATTATAACCCTGAATTCAAATCACTCAGAGTGATATTAAATACCCAAAATAGTAATTGCACAAACGAATATTAAAAAATTAAAAAAACCAAACGATTCTCCCACTGGAATGACTAAATTATCCCTAATAAAAACAGCCTTACAACATAATACCCACTTACAACATAATACCCAAACCATTAGTAAACAATATAATCAAACAAAAATGACCAAAAAATGTTACCTTGATAGTAAATGTTGAACTAAAAATAACAAATAGAACCTAGAATCCACCATTAGTAAACATTAAACTAAACGTTAATATCAAGAATATGAAAAAACATAACTTTGACTGAATGAGTAGGAACATAGGTAGTTGAAAACCTATGGAAACAAAATAAAGAAGACATAATCTTTAGCAAAAATAACAAAAAAATATAAATTGGAAACCAAGAGAAAATAGTAAAGACATCATTTTTAACTAAAAATAAGAAATATGTGACCTCAAAACCAAGAGAATGTTGTAAATATCGTATTTTTAAGAAAATTTCAGTTTAGTATTGTAAGGACCCGATTTTATAACCCAAAAATTTTAAAACTTTATTCATGAAAGTGAAGTGATTGCTTATGGAAAGGTACCCCTTAGCCAATTTGGAAAACCTTATTGAATTTAAATATTAGTTAAGTTTCCCAATTCAAAATGTGGAAATAATCAATAATACATTTTCATCAAAAACACGGCATCACGTTCTATTTTAATCCATAATCCATACAATTATCCTTTATTTTAATTACAACACTGGTTAAGGTATTCATGCTAATCTTATTGCATCTTTCGAAAGAGATCATTTATACAACATAGTTACTTCAACAAATTTCTCATATTACATACATTATACAAATACAATTTCGGAATACAAAATGACTACTTCAGTCTATACTCCTATCAGTAAACATCCACGACACATCAGCAACATCCTGAACTCACATATAACACATAGACAAGGAAAACAGAGGGAGTAAGAACCAACTACAACGACCGTAGCGTGGAATTACATAGAGTAATATCATTAAAGTATAACGACCTATACAATCATCTAACTTATGTTATGGGACTGAGTGTTTGTTAAGTTGCACTTGTCGATTGGTAACGAAATATATATCTAGTTTTGGGTGAATCAATGGCTTCGTGTGTCCAATTGAGTCTAGGAATTGGTAGTCCCCCTCTACTATATGGTATGGTGGTGGAAAGGTTTGATGTAATTGGAAAATTTCTGGGAAGTTTGATTGAGTGCACGGGGAGAGACTCTGAAAGTTTTAGTTGTTTAGATACTTTTGTTGAGTGACTACCTTGTTCTATGTGGTAGTGCATGCAATGTTGGGAATGCTAAGGTAAATTTCGGGCAAATTGTGGTTTTGTTTTATGAGTGGAATAAATTTATGCTTCTTTCTTGAGTGGAGGTGAAACTAGCTAGTGCATGTTGGATGTTAGATGATGCGTTGTGGTAGATGAGGGGTAAGGACTTCCCCATTCCCTTGGTTTCAGAAGTGCTATTGGGAATTCTCAATGTATGTGAGGATTCTTAGCTGGATAGGTCAGAGAGACTTATGGTTATTGATGAATGCTGGGGAATCTTTAGTCCGATTATAGTTTCGTTCTCGTAGTTGTTCGAGATTGAGATCTTAGTATTTGGACCTTGAGGAGATTGTACCTGAATTGACCTTGTGATATCACGGTTTAGTGGTGTGTGCCCTTGGAGGTCGTTCAAGTAATCTTAATGAATTAGACGATCGAGTATGAATTTGGTTGAGTATAGTTTATGCTTAAAGTCTAGGCGATGATATTATCTTCCTAGTGTAACACCCCAAATTTTAATCTTTAAAATTATAGTATCAGTCCTGGAAGCCTCGCTTGATCGAGAGATTCTCGCCTGAGCGAGAAAGGATCACCTGGGAGGGTGAAATCCTGGACTATACTGGAGGATTCTCGCCTGGGCGAGAGTTGTCTCGCCTAGGCGAGAAATGGCAATTTTGGGCTGTTGACACAGTGTAATCGATTACACACTCCTGGTAATCGATTACATGCTGATAAACTAATCAGACCTGTGCATCTGACACAGTGTAATCGATTACACAGTCCTGGTAATCGATTACATGATGATTAAAAGCATCAGATATTTACATCTGACACAATGTAATCGATTACACCATGTTGGTAATCGATTACATCGCGACGATGCCTTTGTGATTTACTCTGTGTAATCGATTACACACTTCTGGTAATCGATTACATCGTATTAATGTAATCGATTACACACTTCTGGTAATCGATTACACACTTCTGGTAATCGATTACATCGTATTAATGTAATCGATTACACCATGTTGGTAATCGAATACATAGCAACGATGCCTCTATAATTTACACAGTGTAATCGATTACACTATACTTGTAATCGATTACACTTATCGCAGTGTCTATAAAATAGAAACCCAAAACACATTTTAGGGTTAGAACTTTGAAGAGAAGAGAGAGGAGAGCTTTTCAAGAGCAAGGAGCCTTAGGACTCATCTTGGAGCTTGAGAAGAGGTAAACCTCTTGTTACTAACTCTTCTTCTTCCTCTCTAACTTGTTTTGGGTATGTTGGATTTATTTTCAAAACATGAGAAACCATGGAAACTCATTCTTTAGAGTTATGGTTCGTTTTATGTTGTTTTTATCTTGTAAACTCTTGGTTTAGAGATAGTATCTCAAGAATGGAAAGGGTTGTGGGTTGATTCATGAAAACCCAAAAAACCCTAAAAGTGAAAATGTGGTAAAAGGAGAGAATGAGTAAAATGCTAGAGGTAGAAGATGAGTTTACCCCCAAATATTGAAATATGAGATGTTATGCATGTTTTAGATGGTTGAATATGGATGATGAATATTTTGTATGATTAAATGATGCAATATAAGTTGTTTATGTGATATTTGGATTAAATGACTAACATTGTGTTATGTGGTGGGATGAGGAAAGATCCTAAGGTTGGAGGTGGTGTCGGTAGAACTCGAGAAGTTGCCAAGAACCGAACCCCAATACTCACCAAGGTAAGGATAAGTCTTTAATGTTGCATTTGAAATAGAAAATGTGTATTTTTTGGTTATGCAAAGACTAAGTTGTAAATTACGCATTTAGTATGAACATATATGGGTGTGTTTATACTAAAGTAGGCGTAGATTTACGGAAAAGGAAAATGTGGGTATTTTCTGGTTATGAAATGATCGAGTTGTGAATTACGCATTTAGTATGAACATATATGGGTGTGTTTATACTAAAGTAGGCGTAGATTTACGGGAGATGGAAAAGGTGTGTGTTTCCTGGCCATGCAATAATTATATTGTAAATCACGTATTTAATATAAACAAATATGGAGTGTTTAAACTAAAGATGACGTGGATTTACGGGAAATGATTGATGGCAAATCGATGGAAGGAAAAAAATATATTTTTAGCCGACTAGAAATGGTTAGCGACTTCGGCCCGAGTTTATGAGGCAACACTTCGGCCCGAGTTTATGAGGCAACACTTCGGCCCGAGTTTATGAGGCAACACTTCGGCCCGAGTTTATGCGGCATGTTTTCTTTATAAAAGAAATGAGAATTTGTTTTTAGCTAACCCTAAGGGGTGTAGCGACTTCGGCTCGAGTTTATGTAGCAACACTTCGGCCCGAGTTTACGCGGCATGTTTTCTTTATAAAGGAGATGAGAATTTGTTTTTAGCTAACCCTAAGGGGTGTAGCGACTTCGGCTCGAGTTTATGTAGCAACACTTCGGCCCGAGTTTACGCGACATGTTTTCTTTATAAAAGAGATGTGAATTTGTTTTTAGCTAACCCTAAGGGGTGTAGCGACTTCGGCTCGAGTTTATGTAGCAACATTTCGGCCTGAGTTTACGCGGCATGTTTTCTTTATAAAGGAGATGAGAATTTGTTTTTAGCTAACCCTAAGGGGTGTAGTGACTTCGGCTCGAGTTTATGTAGCAACACTTCGGCCCGAGTTTATGAGGCGTGTTTTATTGGTAAAAAGGATGAGAATCTGCTTTTAGCTAACCCTGAGGGGTGTAGTGACTTTGGCTCAAGTAATGCAGCAAGACAAAATGAATTTCGGAAATGGTTTACTAACCCTTTTTCTAATGTGGATTATCTTATAATGACGTTTATTGAATTAACGACTTACTCCTTTGTGTGTTTTGTACTTTTGTCATTGATAATCCCATTGCAGGTAAATAGATGAATGCAGTATGCTAGGTCGGGAGCTTTAGGAGCTTTAGACGTTGGATTCACTATTTATGTTTCGTATTCTAAATGATTACTTGTGGATTTAAATGTTTGTAATCATGGCTAACTATTAGTTGGATATTTGTAACTGAGTGTATGGTTATTTCGGAGAACTATACTTATGGGGTCTCATTATCCGTGAGACATTACGAATATGAATTATGTTTTTCTGTTAAATTAAGTGTAGGTGATTATGAAATTTGAAAGTATGATAGTAAGTGTAGGAAAATGCATGCAAAATGATTATAATGAATGAAAAAATTTCTAGGGTAGAAAATCGGGTCGTTACACCTAGAATAGCCTAATAAAATTTTCGGGGACGAAAATTCCTATAAGAGGGGGAGGATTGTGACACCATAGATTTTAAAGTCATTAAACTATAGTATCAGTCCTGGGAGTCTCGCTTGAGCGAGAGAATTGTCGCCTGGGCGAGAGAGGCTCACATGGGAAGGTGAAATCCTGGGCTATATTGAATGATTCTTGCTTGAGCGAGAATGGTCTCGCTTGAGCGAGGGTGGTCTCTCCTGAGCGAGAGTTGTCTCGCCTAGGCGAGAAAAGTGGCATTCAGGGCCTGTCGAAGCTGTGACATACTCGGCTGAGCGGGAATTGCCTCGCTTGAGCGAGAACTCGACGATGTCACTTTAAAATAGAAATCCTAAACACATTTTAGGGTTAGAACTTTGAAGAGAAGAGAGAGAAGATAACTTTTCAAGAGCAAAGAGCCTTAGGAATCATCTTAGAGCTTGAGAAGAAGTAAACCTCTTATTTCTAACTCTTCTTCTTCCTCTCTAACTTGTTTTGGGTATGTTGGATCTCTTCTCAAAGTATGAGAAACCATGGAAACTCATCCTTTAGAGTTATGGTTCGTTTTATATTGTATTTATCTTGTAAACTCTTGGGTTAGAGTTGGTATTTGATGAATGGAAAGGTTGTGTGGGTTTATTCATGAAAACCCCAAAACCCCCAAAATGAGAATGTGAGTAAAAAGGAAATGGATGAAATATTAGATGTAGAAGATGAGTTTGTGCTCTAATGTTGATGTAGGAGATGAATATGTACATTTAGATGTTTGGAAACTCTTAATGGAAGTAGTTTAGAAACATTGAAAATGTGTGAATGCCTTGCATGTTTAAAAGATGAGACATGAGTTCTTTATGTGTTATTTTGTATAAAGTACTGACCTTTATTGTTGTTTGGTGTGGATGAGGAAAGATCCTAAGGTTGGAGGTAATCGCGGAGGAAACTTGTAAAGTTACTCGGAAACGACCCCAACGCTCACCAAGTTAAGGATAAGTCTTTCATTGTACTTTGTGATGGAAAAGGTGTGTATTTTATGGTTGTGAAAGTGGTTAAGATGCAAGTCGCTTATTTATTATAAACATATATGGGTATGTTCGTAATAAACGATGCGTGGAATTGCTGTTTGTTAATGTATTGAATCACCTTCATGGTGTAGACTTACCTAATATGGTATTGAATCACCTTCACGGTGTAGACTTACCCGATGTGGTATTGAATCAACTTCATGGTGTAGACTTACCCGATGTGGTATTGAATCACCTTCACGGTGTAGACTTATCCGATGTGGTATTGAATCACCTTCACGATGTAGACTTACCCGATGTGGTATTGAATAACCTTCACGGTGTAGACTTACCCGATGTGGTATTGAATCACCTTCACGGTGTAGACTTACCCGATGTGGTATTGAATCACCTTCACGGTGTAGACTTACCCGATGTGGTATTGAATCACATTCACGGTGTAGACTTACCCGATGTGGTATTGAATCACCTTCACGGGGTAGACTTACCTTATGTGGTATTGAATCAACTTTACGGTGTAGACTTATCCGATGTGGTATTGAATCACCTTCACGGTGTAGACTTACCCAATATGGTATTGAATCACCTTCACGGTGTAGACTTACCCGATTTTGTATTAAATCACCTTCACGGTGTAGACTTACCCGATGTGGTATTGAATCACCTTCACGGTGTAGACTTACCCGATGTGGTATTGAATCACCTTCACGGTGTAGACTTACCTGATGTGGTATTGAAATCACCTTCACGGTGTAGACTTACCCGATGTGGTATGGAATCACCTTCGTGGTGTAGACTTACCCAACGTGGTATTGAGTCACCCTCTTGGTGTATACTTTCCCAATGTGGTATTGTATCACCCTCATGGTGTAGACTTACCCAACGTGGTATTGAAATCACCTTCGTGGTGTAGTCTTCTCCGAAGTGGCATTGAATAATTAAATGTTTATCGTATTAGATGAGAGTACATGGAATTTACGAAATGGAAAGGGAAGTGATTTAGAGAGGATGAATATACATGCTATAGACTATATATTATGGGATATATATACTATAGGGTGAATATGACTAAAATGAAAAGGAAAGTGATTTGGAATGGATAAATATGCATGCTATAGAATATATATTATGGGATATATATAATATAGGGTGAATATGACTAAAATGAAAAGGAAAGAGATTTGGAATGGATGAATATGCATGCTATAGAATATATATTATGGGATATATACTATAGGGTGAATATGGATTATATGGAAAGAAAAGAAAGAATATATGATTGGTTACATTTATGTACTTACGTTATGTAACACCCTGAATTTTAGTCTTTAAAATTATAGTATCAGTCCTGGAAGTCTCGCTTGAGCGAGAAAGGATCACCTGGGAGGGTGAAATCCTGGGCTATACTGGAAGATTCTCGCCTGAGCGAGAGTTGCCTCGCCTGAGCGAGAAATGGCAAACTGGGGCTGTTGACACTGTGAGATTCTTTTTTAAAAAAAAACAGTGTAATCGATTACACAATCATGGTAATCGATTACATGCTGATAAACTAATCAGACCTGTGTATTTTACATGATGTAATCGATTACACTATACTCGTAATCGATTACAACATATTAAAAGCATCAGATATGTGCATTTTTAACTGATGTAATCGATTACATCATATGGTAATCGATTACATTTATTCGCTGAGCGAGAATTGCTCACTGTGAGATTCTCGCTTGAGCGAGAATGGGCTCGCTTGAGCGAGAACCCGATGACTGTTCTTTAAAAATAGAAACCCTAAACACATTTTAGGGTTAGAACTTGAAGAGAAGAGAGAGAAGAGAGCTTTTCAAGAGCAAGGAGCCTTAGGACTCATCTTAGAGCTTGAGAAGAGGTAAACCTCTTGTTTCTAACTCTTCTTCTTCCTCTCTAACTTGTTTTGGGTATGTTTGATCTATTTTCAAAACATGAGAAACCATGGAAACTCACCATTTAGAGTTATGGTTCGTTTCATGATGTTTTTCTCTTGTGAACTCTTGGTTTAGAGTTGGTATTTGAGGAATGGAAAGGTTTTGTGGGTTGTTCATGAAAACCCCAAAAACCCCCAAAATGAGAATATGAGTAAAAAGAGAAATAGAGGAAATGTTTGATGCGGAGGATGAGTTTGTACTTTGATGTTAATATATGAGATGAACATGTATGTTTAGATGTTTGGAAACTTGTATTGAAGTAGTTTTGGAAATATCGAAATATGTGAATCCATTGTATTGTTTGATGATGAAATACGAGTTTTTTATGTGTTATTTTGAATACATTGTTGTTATTGGTGGAAATGAGGAAAAATCCTAAGGTTGGAGGAAATCGCGGTGGAGACTTTTAAAGTTAATCGGAACCGATCCCCAACGCTCACCAAGGTAAGGGATAAGTGTCTCTAAATCATACATGCTGATTTAAATGAGGTATGTGAAAAAGATAATGGTTTAAAATGATACGGCTATAATTTATGCATTATGTTGGAAAATGCGTGATTTTACTGTTATGGAAAAAGAAATTAATATTTTTGGGGGAGGCCCAATGAAAAGATGACTAAAATGAAAGTAATATTGTTGGGGGAGGCCCAATGAAAAGATGACTAAAATGAAAGTAATATTGTTGGGGGAGGCCCAATGAAAAGATGACTCTAATGAAAGTAATATTGTTGGGGGAGACCCAATGAAAAGATGACTCAAATGAAAGTAACATTGTTGGGGGAGGCCCAATGAAAAGATGACTCAAATGAAAGTAACATTGTTGGGGGAGGCCCAATGAAAAGATGACTCAAATGAAAGTAACATTGTTGGGGGAGGCCCAATGAAAAGATGACTCAAATGAAAGTAACATTGTTGGAGGAGGCCCAATGAAAAGATGACTCAAATGAAAGTAACATTGTTGGGGGAGGCCCAATGAAAAGATGACTCAAATGAAAGTAATATTGTTGGGGGAGGCCCAATGAAAAGATGACTCAAATGAAAGTAACATTGTTGGGGGAGGCCCAATGAAAAGATGACTCAAATAAAAGTAACATTGTTGGGGGAGGCCGAATGAAAAGATGACTCAAAATGAAATTCATATGCATGCTATAGGATATATAGTATGGGATATATATTCTATAGGGTGAATATGAAAGATGAGAAATGTGAATGTCACATGAATGACGTATGCATGCTATAGGATATATAGTATGGGATATATATTCTATAGGGTGAATATGAGCGATAAAAAGGAAGATGTTGAGAAAGAAAGTAATATACTTGCTATAGGATACATATTATGGGATATATATGTTATAGGGTGGATATGAATAACGAGACCGATGATGTTTCGAACGAACGTAATATGCATACTATAGAATATATATCATGGGATATATATATATATATACTATAGGATGAATATGAGTAAAGTGGAAATTAAAGGAAGATGATTTGAATGTTTATAATTCCGTATGTGTGTTTATGAATTACGTTAAAGCTTAATTGTATTTGAATGTGGATTATCATGTGATGTTAGTTTTTAACTAATGACTTACTCCCTTTGTTTGTGTGTTGTTTATGATAATCCCATTGTAGGTAAATGAAGGATTTTGAGAAGGAAGCTCGCTTAGGAAGCTTTTATGTTTATTAACTTATTTGTCTTTATTTGCTTGACGTTGTAGTTAATTTGATAACATTATGGAATGACTGTAAATCCGTTTAGATTAATATGGATATGTGTAGTTATAGACTTTATAACTCTGGGAACCCATAAGTGGTCGTATATGGTAAAAGCTATTTGAATGAATTATGTTTTTCCGCAACATAAATTTGTACTATAAGATAATAGGATAAAGAGTATTTTCAAAGAGTGATACTTGAGAGTTTTCAATGAAGGTGACGACTGTATGTAAGAAAGGATTAAAATAAATGAAAAATTTTCAAGGGTAAAAAATCGGGTCATTACAATATGGTATCAGAGCATAGTTAATTCTGCGGCCTAGGGCATGACCTTACTTGCTTCTTTGTAACATGTGTATAAATTGACTAGTTAAGATTGTATGTATTGAATGTTTAAAGTATCTGACTTTGGTATGATGACATGTGACTTGTTATGAGGTTATGTGATTACCTGACTTAAGTGAGTTAAAATTTGCTTACTGACTAGTACATGAGTACAGGTACGCATGGCTGAAAGAGGAAGAGGAACGAGCTAGAATATTCCCAATGATATTTTGGCACAGATGTTTGAGGTGCTTCAAGGCATGAATGAGAACTTACGAAATTTGAATCGGAGCGTGGCGCCAAGTCCAGGCTCTTTGTCACAAAGCGGAATCGCTCCGAACGCTGCTGTTGAGTGGGCCCCAGGGATGGGGTGTACTAATATAAAGGCGGATGGAGTGGTGACCTCCACATCCAATTTCCCCAAGGACTTCGGGCCTCCAAGAAATTTTATGCACGGAAGGGGCAAGGGCAAGATGTTTCCCGAAGAGCAAGAGCCTTGTCTCTCACCTACTGGCACTCAGAGGTACACATCGCATGGGCCGAGGACCCATGCAAATGCCGGAGGGTCACGATTAAAATTCCCATCCTGGTGCAGCAAGGGTAACCGAAAACATGACGGAGGATCGTGTTCTGGAACGACAAATCACTGTTTTCGTTGCAAAGAGACCAGACATGTCAAGAGGTATTGTCCTATGTCACGACAGAATATGAATGCCATGGGTACTGGACGACCTCAATCTATCGGCAGAGTGGTTACCATGTTTTGGTGTAGAGGCATCCGAAGCGGATAGTCTAACCCAATGTGGGATGTATGAGGAGAAGGTGAATGAAAGCCAACGGTCATTTGCTCTAACTCGTGTCCGTCGTAACCATGGGCATCAAGGGTCGAAACATACCGTTGAAGGTTTTCAACCAGATGTATCTCCCATGTGCCACAAGTGCGGTAGACTTCACTATGGAAGTACGTGCCCGGGAAAAAGGAATGGATGTTTCCACTGCATGGAGTTTGGGCATATTAAAAGGTATTGTCCCAAGCTGGATCGGAGACCTAATGTCATGCATGCTGGGGAGGCAAGGGACCACGGTCGGATGGTTATCCCAAGTGGCGTAGGGACATCGAGTGTTGATGATCCGGCGAGAGGTAAATACATGGTGACAGGTATTCTTTGTTTAGTGTTGTTGATTCGGGAGCGACACACTCCCTTATATATGATAAATGTGAAAACCGGCTGAAATTGTAAACTTAGTCATTACTTCCGACTTGGTCGCGTCGACCCCAAACTTTGTGCTGGAGGTGGTGTCGACGTTTATGTTCTAGAGTCCGGTTGTGGTAAATGGTGTGATATTTACCGTAGATTCAGTCTACTTGTCGTTATCCCAGTTAGATAAAGTTCTGGGGATGGACTGATTGTTGGCAAATCATGTTATGATTGAATAGTGCTGACAAGGTTGTGGTGGTTAGGGATCTGTGCGAGATCTCTGACCATGCTAGTTGTATGGGGCCAGTGTCGCTAAGAAAGTCAGGACCCTCTTTCGAAAAAGGGATCAGTATTTATTCAGTAAATGTCACGAGAGGGTATTTAAGAACTCGTTAGTCTTTCGAGATATTAAGATTTGAAAGGACTATTTATTTTGTCTTGGAAAGTGGACTTTCTTCTATGAATGATTGACTTTTATAATAAGTATGCTGACAAGAAAAATGTTTAAGTCGGTGATGCTTGTTTTCTCTTACGAGTTGTTAAAGGTTAATTCCTTTTGTTGGCCTTAGTGTGTATGTGTATGCTAAGGGGGTAAGGAGTATACTGATAGTCGAGAAAAGAGGATAGTTAAGTTACTTACCCTGTTGATGTGATGAATACATTATATTGGACGTGAAACTTTTGGTCTCGAAGGACCGGTTCTTTTGCGGTAGGACATTGGCAATGCATGAAATAGTGGTGGTGTACCTAAGTTGTCTGCATTGAATGTTGTACCGGAAAAAGTTGTTGCTATTTCGTGAACGTCAGTAATGACGGTGTTTGAGTGTGATGTAGCCATATGAGAGAAGGAGTTTTGGGTTGTGTTGAACTGATTATGTAAACTTTGTTTCATAAGTCGTGGATTCAAACCGTTTTCGAAAATCCTTTTCTTTGGGTGAAACATAGCCTGTGGCTAAGAAATGATTTAGTATCATGTTGGAGTGATACCACATACCACGTAACAGTGATACCACAATGACAATTCATGGACTAACTTTTCAGAGTCCACATACTAAAGGCAAATATATGGAAAACTAGGACAATTAAGAGAAAATTATTACAACCGAAAGAAAGATTCTCAAGTATTCATCAAGAACAATAGATCTCCCCGATCTATCAAGATAACAATCGTTCAAAATGATCAACACATACAGTGAAATTCACTATAACACATTCAAATTCAAAAGAAAGTGGGACTCAATACCCATCATCTACCAAGATGCACCAGATCGCATCCAAAATGCAATAGCTAGATCGACATCCACTCGATGGAAACAACGTCATTTCATTTCACACATGAAAATAGCCACAATGAACTCAAAAATTCTCACTAGCATTTTCAAACTTGTACTTGCTATAACACAGAAACAAGATAGTCATCCAACAAATAGCATTTAGACAATCAAGATTTCTGGAGTCTTTCCGAGTACAAAATAAAATTACCAAGTAATTATCTCCTTCAATCAAACATTTCTACCATGAACGAATGTGGTAGAAGAAGATTCGCTAGTTCATAGCCTCAACTAAGCGTACAAGGTCGTAGGCCCACTCAAATCACATGTTTTGTTACCATTGACCATTGGAAGTTTACAAACATTCAAATCAATAACATAAATTTTATATGGATACTCAAACTATAATGGTAGACATATATTTTGCACTCAAGTCTACATCATGTCTAGAAACACACAGTCATAATTACATCACAAAGTTTTTAACAACATCACCTTCGACCAAGATGCAATTGTTAAAAATTCGGATTTTCAACATGAAACTTAATCAATGCTTAGCCAAATAGTATACTTCATCCGATATGACTTTCGAAAACAGATTGGATAAAAGATTCAAAGCAACCATTTTATAACAGCCAGGTTTAACACCACCACGACAAAATGACTCACAACCAATTAATCATGCAATACTGAAAGACTTAACCACAAATTTCCAAAAGGTTGTTTAGTTCGATAGATATATGCCATTCACTATAGTAAAGTTCTATTAGTTCATTGACAGATGCATACATATGGCATAACACCGTAATTATACATAGCAATTAATATTGCGCATGAAACAAAAATAATTTTTTTTTTGGAGGTGCAATATCTAAGAAGATAATTGGTGTACATTACCTCTATATCGGGTATTACTAATATTCAACTTTCAAAGATCAATTATTATAGACCAAAAGTTTCATGTACAAGAATGAAAAATAGCTTTTCCATTTACATTACCATTGCCTTCGAATAGGGTGAAAGCAAGTTTTGTTTAGCGATGACTCGCTAAAACTGAAACAACACAACATCAACATTCATCATCAAAGTTCAGATTTATGCACATATAAGGAATCACTGGCATAATGAAATTTTGTTACCTTAACTTTATTATGCCCATTTTGTTTTTCATATCGGTTCACTTTTAGTTTCCAAAAGTGTAGGGAATCACTTCAAGTATAAACACATAAGAAAATTTCACCTTTATGCAAACACACTCATCACAATGACATTTAGATACTTCACTCACTTCAATCATTACTTTGAACAAAGAGTTTACTTTTAAGCAAAAATATTCCAAAACCTATGCAAGCATTGTAAGATTGACTTTTAGCAACTCATGAAAACAAAGATATTCAACTTAGTCTTTTCAAAACACATAAGATACATTTCTTTACATTTCCCTTTTGTTAGCACAATATTTCTAAAATCAATGCTTCATGATCAACAACATTCAATGAAACTTACATCATTAACATGTTCATATAAATTCCTTAAATTACTCGTCAATCAATGATAGCGATAATTAATGTATTGTTTCTAGAACTCACACATCAAGGGTCAACTTGCAAGGCATTAGCAATCAATCTCAAAGAGATAATTCACAATTATCCTACGGAACATGTTACACACTAGCTCATCATTTAATTTAAATTTCTACACTCTGATGCTTCGCAAGAAAACATATATCAAAGAATTAATCAATGTATACATGTTTATTTCTAGAAAACCATGCAAGTTACATACCGTAGGACTTTTATAAAAGAAAATTGCATGGATACATGTCATGCAATAAAGATGTAGATTTAGCCACAAGGTCTAATAACCGGTTAATTGTAAGGACCCAAATTCTACCCTTGAAAATTTTTCCTTTATTTTAATCCTTTCAAGCATACATTCATCATCTTACTTTAATCATTCATCAATTATTCCGTAAAACACTTTTTAACATGTTATATTCCTATACACTTCATATTGCAGAAAAACATAATTCATTCAATTAATCCTTAGTAACTACCACATACAACTAGTTATGGGTTTCCAAGAATAACAATGCCCATAACTACGCATATCCAGTGTTACCATAATTAGAATTACATTCATCCCAAAATATTGTTTAGTCAACTATAATACCAAATTATAGATAAAGAAATCCAAGTTAGGAAACACATTAAAATTCCTAAGTGAGCCTTCTCCTCAAAATCCTTCGTTTACCTACAATGGGATTATCATCAACAACACACAAAATACAATGGAGTAAGTCATTAGTTCAAGACTAACATTACAAGATAATTCACATTTTAAGTATAAATAAACATTGAAATAATTTATCATCACAAGCACATAAATATACACATTAGTATCTCCTTCCTTCCATTTCCAGGTTATTCATATTCACCCTATAGTATATACATCTCATAATATATATTCTATAGCATGCATATTCCTTTCATCCAAACATACTCATTTCTCAACATTCATATTCACCCTATAGTATATATATCCCATAATATATATTCTATAGCATGCATATTACTATCATTCTAATATACTCATTTCTCATCATTCATATTCACCCTATAGTATATATATCCCATAATATATATTTTATAGCATGCATATTACTTTCCTTCCAATATATTCATTTCTCATCATTCATATTCACCAAGTTTTTCCCACAAAGATAATCCTCTACCACATCGGGTAGGTCTAGTTAATTCTCCTTACCACATCGGGCAGGTCTAGTTAATTATCCATACCACATCGGGCAAGTCTAGTTCATCCTCCATACCACATCGGGTAGGTCTAGTTCATTCTCCATACCACATCGGGTAGGTCTAGTTCATTCTCCATACCACATCGGGTAGGTCTAGTTCATCTTCCAAACCACATCGGGCAGGTCTATACCACAATAATCCACTACCACTCCGGGTAGGACAACAAAATTAATCCACTACCACTCCGGGTAGGACAACAATAATAATCCACTACCACTACGGGTAGGATAACAACAATAATCCACTACTACTACGGGTAGGATAACAATGTCAGTCATTTATTCAAAATAACACATAAACGCCTCGTATTTCATCGTCAAACATACAAGATATTCATATATTTTTAAGGTTTCCAACACTACTTTAATACGAGTTTCCAAACATCTAAAACATACATACTCATCTCATATATCAACATTAAAGCACAAACTCATCTACCACATTTAACATTTCACCCATTTCCCTTTCTACTCATATTCACATTTTTGGGGGTTTTGAGGTTTTCATGAATAAACCCACAAAACCTTTCCATTCATCAAATACCAACTCTAAACTAAGAGTTTACAAGAGGAAAATAACATTAAACGAACCATAACTCTAAAGGAAGAGTTTCCATGGTTTCTCATACTTTGAGAAGAGATCCATACACCCAAAAACGAGTTTGAAAGTGAGAAAGAGAGTTAGAATCAAGAGATTTACCTCTTCTCAAGGTCCTAGATGATTCCCACGAGTTCTTGCTCTCAAAATCACCTTCTCCTCTCTTATCTCTCAATTTCTAACCCTAAAATGTGTTTGGGGTTTCTATTTTAAAGTGAAATCGTCGGGTTCTCGCTCAAGCGAGGGATTTCTCGCTCAGGCGAGGCAGCTCTCGCTCAAGCGAGGATCCTCTCGCTCAAGCGAGGATCTTACAGCCTCGACAGGCCCTAAATGCTACTTTCTCGCCCAGGCGAGACAACTCTCGCTCAGGCGAGACCACTCTCGCTCAAGCGAGAATCCTTCAGTATAGCCCATGATTTCACCCTCCCAGGTGAGCCTCTCACGCCCAAGCGAAAGTTCTATCGCTCAAGCGAGACTCCTAGGACTGATACTATAATTTAATGACTTTAAATTTAGTGTGTTACAATCCTCCCCATCTTATAGGAATTTTCGTCCCCGAAAATTTTATTAGCCTACTCTCGGAAAAATAGTATCATCGCCTAGACTTTAGGTATAATATATACTCAACCAAATTCATACTCGATCATCTAATCCATTTAGATTACTTAAACAACCACTAAGGGCATACACCACTAAACCATGATATCACAAGGCATATTCATGGACAATCTCCTCAAGGTCCAAATACTAAGATCTCAATCTCGAACAACTAAAAGAACGAAATTGTAACCAGACTAAAGATTTCCCAGTATTCATCAAGGACCATAGGTCTCTCTGACCTATCCAGCTAACAATCCTTACATACATTGAGAATTCCCAATAACACTTCCTAAACCAAAGGGACGGGGAACTCCTTACCCCTCATCTACCACAATGCATCATTTAACATCCATCATGTACTAGCTAGTTTCACCTCCACTCAAGGAAAAAGCATAAACTCGTTCCACTCATTAAACAAAACCACTATTTGCCCAAAATTTATCTTAGCATTCCCAACAATACATGCACTACCACATAAAAACAAGATAGTCACTCAATAATAGCATCTAAACAACTAAGACTTTCAGAGTCTCTCCCAGTGTACACAACCAACTATCCAGTAATTTTCCAATTACATTAAACCTTTCCACCATTATACAATACAGTAGAGGGGAATTACCAATCCCTAGCCTCAATTGGACACACGAAACCATTAATTCACCCAAAACTAGGTACTCTGTTACTAATCGACAAGGGCAAATCTACAAACACTCAGTCCCATAACATACGTTATAAGTGGATACCTCGATTACCCTAGTAATTATAAATTTAGTACTCCACTTGCAGCACGTCTAGAAATACATGGTCATAAGTGCATCACTAATTTTTTAATAACCTCATATTTGTCAAGAGACGATTGCTAAAATTTCGGGCGAGGCGAGGCAGCTCTCGCTCAAGCGAGGATCTTACAGCCTCGACAGATCCTGAATGTCACTTTTCTCGCCCAGGCGAGACCACTCTCGCTCAAGCGAGACAATTCTCGCTCAAACGAGAATCCTTCATTATAGCCCAGGATTTCACCCTCCCATGCGAGCCTCTCTCGCCCAGGCGACAGTTCTCTCGCTCAAGCGAGACTCCCAGGACTGATACTATAATTTAATAACTTTAAATTAAGGGTGCTATATTAATCGCTACATCATGTATATTTGTTTTGATCCTGAAGAATGACAAGATAATTAACATTATACCCTGTTAAAAAAATTAAACTTGGCAAGTCTAGCCCATGATGCAAACGTCATGATGAAGAAATGGAAAACCAAGTTCCAAAGTATGATAGTCAACATTG
Source organism: Lupinus albus (assembly GCA_009771035.1). Taxonomy (NCBI): domain Eukaryota; kingdom Viridiplantae; phylum Streptophyta; class Magnoliopsida; order Fabales; family Fabaceae; genus Lupinus; species Lupinus albus. Next base: position 13,633,945 of record CM020007.1, on the reverse strand, counting down.
GCTGCAAAAGTTTTAATGTACATTGCCTACATAAAAAAAGGAGAGCAAACCGTGTCTGTTGCAAAATCGTGTCTGCTATTGTATTAATTGGTTTTAGCTATTATAGGTTGTCATGAATATTATATTAGTTGGCAAGAAATCTTGAAAGGCTGTAAGACCATTGTTATGTATGTGTGTTCAAAAGGAAACACAGCAAAGAAAAATAAACTCCAACGAGTTTATAGGAATCAAGGAGAAAAGTTAGTGTATTATTGTTATCTCAATACAAAATATTTGTGTTATATTTTCTTCCCATAGCATTTCTTACTATAAGGCAATTGCAATTTTAATTGCCAACATACCCTAACTAGGATCATGTAGGAAATCACATAACATACTGCTTTTCATGTTATAGATTATTCTATCTTTAGCAAAAGTTAACATTCTTCTCATTATCAAAAATCATTCATCGAATTAAAAATCCAATTTTCAAGACACAAGATATAGTTCTTTCAAGGTTTATATTCTCATGATACAAACAAGATATTCAATTCTCTATTAGGTGTCATAGTGGGCAACCATTACCCTAATCATGTTCAACCATACCCATAGAGACATATAAGCAAACGTCCAAAGAAAACTAATTCAGTCGTTTCTCTTCAATTATCTCAAGGTTAGTGATAAAAGAAAGTCCATAGCAAGAAATCGACAAGAAGTCCATAACAATAGATTCACCACAAGGAACTCTCAACAAGTAAATTTCACATCAAGAAATTCCACAGGAAATCACAACCAGAAACTCATCATAGGCAATTTCAACAAGAGGTTCACAACCAGAAATTCTCAGCAAGAGTTTTCAACAAGAATCCCCAACAAGGGCTTACCAACAAGAATTTCAACAATGAGCTCATAACAGTGAATTCTACAAGAATTTTACAACACGAAATTCTTCAATAAATTCACAGCAAGAAATCCAACAAGAAGTTTTCAACAAACACTTCATCCATAATTCTCAGCAAGATATTCAACAAGAATCTTTCACATCAACAGTTATCACATAATTAACAAACAATTAGCATAAATCAAGTAGTTAACTCACACAAATTTCACAAGGAAGAACGTAAGGCCATACCCTAGGCCGCAGAGTTGACTCATGCTCTGATACCATTTTGTAAGGACCCGATTTTATAACCCAAATTTTTTAAAACTTTATTCATGAAAATGAAGTGATTGCTTATGGAAAGGTACCCCTTAGCCAATTGGGAAAACCTTATTGAATTTAAATATTAGTTAAGTTTCCAACTCAAAATGCGGAAATAATCAATAATACATTTTCATCAAAAACATGGCATCACGTTATATTTTAATGCATAATCCATACAATTATCCTTTATTTCAATTACAACACTGGTTAAGGTATTCATGCTAATCTTATTGCATATTTCGAAAGAGATCATTTATACAACATAGTTACTTCAACATATTTCTCATATTACATACATTATACAAATACAATTTTGGAATACAAAACGATTATTCCAGTCTATACTCCCATCAGCAAATATCTACGACGCATCAGCAACATCCTGAACTCACATACAACGCATAGACAAGGAAAACAGAGGGAGTAAGAACCAACTACAGCGACCGTAGCATGGAATTACATAAAGTAATATCATTAAAGTGTAACAACCTATACAATCATCTAAAATCAATCATAGTAAACATATACCATTTATATACCAGTCAATACCTTAAACCACATAATGTTCACATATTCAATCAGTATAATCATCACGTTTCACATAGACAATTCAACACATCAGGACAACAAACCATATGATATTTACTTCTTCAATTAATATCCTTTACAATTTACTTACACAGTTTATCCAATTTCATCTTCATCAATATTCCTATTACCATAGTTACTCACAAATACCCAATGATAATCCCATACCTGAAGGCAATGCATTAATGTCAAAGCAATACAACACTTCTAAAACAATACAATACTCCTACGACAACCCAATACCACAAAGGGCCAATCAAATCCATACCACAAAGGCAGGTCACATCCATACCATGAAGGTAGGTCAAATCCATACCACGAAAGCAGGTCAAATCCATACCATGAAGACAGGTCAAATCCATACCACGAAGGCAGGTCAAAATCCATATCACGAAGGCAGGTCAAAATCCATACCACGAAGGTAGGTCAAAATCCATACCACGAAGGCAGGTCAAAATCCATACCACGAAGGGAGGACAATCATTGTTCAAAGAGCCAGTACCACATCACATTCAACATGTACATTCCTCATATCCCTCTCACAATCAATCTAGTTTTCTACTCATATCCATACAACAACATCACTCACAATATAATATTTCACTGCATTATTCTAACATGCAACTTCATCATAACACAAGATACCACATCAATGTCATAAGCACAATGTATCTCATATCCTACCACAATAAAACCACTCACAACATCATCATCACATAATATAATCATGTCCATTTATCACCAACAAGTCGTTTATCACAAAATCATTATTACAAACATACCCATATATTTTATAACAAATAAGTGACTCACAACTTAGTCATTTTCATAAACATACTCATCTCCACATTTAACAAATCAACAACTCATCACACAATCATTGATACAAACACACCCATATATGTTTATAACAAATCAACCATCCATAACACACCATTATCATAAATAAACCACACACAACATATTCTTCATCATATAACACATTACCGTTAGAACCATCTTTCATGACGGTGTATTACCATAAATGAGCATATAGCGTTTTATTTAAATAAACAGTTTTCCCGCACATATATTCCCACTTTTATGGCAAATACATCCTTATGTAAAATAAAGACTCTCACATGGGCCATAAACACCCAAAAGAGTTTCTATTCGTTAACATGCTCCGATTCTTGAGGGAAATCAGAGAAGATGACTCTAATGAAATACTCTAAGACCACAATGGTCTTCTCCCTCACCTTAGGTTGCGTAAGCTCCATGGATTCGCAAAGAGCTCCATCTACCTCCATCTCCTTCTCCATTGCTCCTTTTCCAACTCCAAAGTTCACCACTGTGTCACTAAGAAGTAAGAGGAAGGGGTTTTCATGAGTCTTTGAGGTTTAGTAGAGGAGAGAGTCGAAAACTATGGGGAGTCGTTGTTAGGAGTGAAAGGGAAAAAAGAAAATGAAGATTAGGGTTTGGGAAACCCTTTCTTTACTTTTATAGCTGGGTACTCTCGCTTGGGCGAGAATCCCACAACATTTTAAATTTCAAAACATGGACTCTCGCCTGGGTGAGATTATCTCGCTCAAGCGAGAATCTCACAGCCCGCCCTGGCTTCTCTCGCTCAAGCGACCACTTTCTCGCTTGGGCGAGACCCTCTTGCTCAAGCGAGAATCTGGTAGTATGCCCCATTCTTTAGGACTGTTACCCATTTAAGGAAGGTAAATTTGGGGTGTTACAAGTATTAACCTAAAAAATGGTGTTATTCCAAATAAAGTAATAAATGTCTCATTTTTTAAGAAAAAAAATGAGAAAGTATGTAACCTGAAAACCCAAACAATATAGAAAATGTCTCATTTTTAAGAAAGAAATGAGAAAGTATGCAACTTGCAAACCCATAAAATATAGAAATGGTCTTCATATTAAAGAATGAAGAGAAATGAATGAGAGAAATGAGTGTGAATGGAGAAATGAATGAGAGAGATGAGTGTGAAAGGAGAAATAGAGCATCACACGGAAGTGGGAAATGAAGTGGGTGAACATGTGGGGACACACATTAAAGAGAATGTGTAAACTACGATTATAACCTTGAATTCAAATCACTCACAACATATATTAAATACCCAAAATAGTTGTTGCACAAACGGATATTAAGAAATTAAAAAAACCAAACGATTCTCCCACTAGAATGACTATATTATCCCTAAGAAAAATAGCCTTACAACATAATACCCAAACCCTTTTGTGTAAAATCGTGTCATGGTAATAATGGTGTTGCAGAAACATTAAATAGATATAATATGTAAGTACGATTATAACCTTGAATTCAAACATTTTGCTTTGTATATTAAACACCTACAATTGTAATTACACAATTTATTTTGAAAAAAAAAACGTGTCATGTAATAATGATAGTGCAGAATCATTAAATAAATATAATTTGTAAGTACATTTATAACCCTAAATTCAAATAAATTTTTTTATATATTAAATACATACAATGGTAATTGCACAACCTATTTTGAAAAAACGTACCATGTAATAATGACACCACAATAGGTCATTAAAAAGTAATATTTTTTTTTTATATACAATGACAAAATTGTCCAAATCAGTATTGAATGCAATAGTGAATAGTTATATACATATTAGTAATTACCATATCTAGGAAATGTTTTTTTTAAATGAAGGAGTATATATTATTACAAAAATAACCCTTTGTAATCCAAGTGTCAGCAATGTAGGATGTCTATTCTAGTAATAACACCATGCCCTTCCATTCTTATTAAGATAGTAGATTTATGTTCAAATTTCCATAGTATGCAAAATGTACATTTCTTATATTTTATTCAATTTTCAAAACTCTTCATGTGTCAATCACAGAGCAACAACTAAGGTCTGCAAGGAGTTTTCTACATGGAGTATAAGTTGTCTTTGCCACTTCTATATGTCACTTCTATATGCCACCAGTTAGAAATTGACACGTCAATTAAAGTTGCATCATAATAACTAACCAAAAGTTAACAAAACATAAGTATGAGTTTGTAATTGGTGGCACATAGAAGTGACATAGACAATTTGTGCTCTTCTACATATTCACTCCAATCGGTATGAGGTAAGATTGTAAACTTTTGGGTTCTTCAATTTTTTGCATGTCTTGCTCCATCATACATATTTCATGATTAATGTTCTAACCATTTTCTACTACTTTTTAATTTTTTCATTGTTTATGTTGCCTATTTCAGAAATGTTTTTCTTTTTTTTCATTTTGCTTCTCTATGGATTCACTTGACTTCTAATCATATCATGCAATTTTTTTCATTTTTTGTTGTTGCATGTATCAGTTTCACTTTGCTTTTGTGTGGATGTATTGTTTCTTTGTAGTTTCATTTGATATTTCTTTATTTCATTCATTCAGTTGCCTTATTATTTTATTTATCTCTTTAATGTTCTAACCGTGTCCTCTCATTTGTTTTTCCATTGTTTATGTATTTCAGAAAATGATATTTTCACTCTGCTTCTCTGTGGTGTGTAAAAGAAAGAATATTGTTCTAGCTTTTTTGTTAGAAGAGAGGTAATAACGAATATTGGTGTGTGAAAGAAAGAAATTGCATGTCATATTCAGAAACCTTATGGTGTTAGTCTTAGCTCTTTTGTTCTAAGTTGCTTTTTTTGTTTAGATCAGATTAAGCAATGGTGAAGGGTGTTGCAGTTCGTGGCAATAGTGATAGTAACTCTGAAACTATTTACTTTATTTAGGAAGGAAATGGTAAGTTTCTACTTTCCAGATATTATACATGTTGTTTTTATATTGACATAATACCATACGTTGTAAATTGGTCAAGTCCAACAATGAAGTTTCATTTATTATTTTTCTGCAGTCAGAAGCTCTTAGTTTGTTGCTCATTGTTATAAGTATTAACTACTTGTTATCCGTGCATCGACACGGGTGTTAATGGGTATTGCATGAATTTAATTAAAGAATAAGACTATAATATGTAAATATTAAAAATACTTTCAAGAGTATTAATTCATAACTAAATGCACCTATATAACAAATATCAACTCAGGAATATGTAAATTACCTTTACAAAATCAGGAATGTATTACCTTTACAAAATAATACACAATCAAAATATAAACTCAAGATATACTACCTATGTTCCAAATGTTTAAATATGGGAAACATGTGTACTAACATGAATAACATCTCTTAATTATAATAACATTGATAGTGAAATAAATAGAAACAATTCAACACAATCACATTGAATTTGTCATGTAAGTATATGACCCGTATTTCTATGCTAATTGTATTGCCACTTACTCTTGAATTAGTCCGTAATCATAATATCAACTCAGGACCAGAATTTGTTATGGAAGAAGTTTTTTCTACTTACTCTTGGAGTAAGTGGATTTCTCCTCTATATGTATTGGCACTAAATCTATATCAACATATAATAGTCACAATAGAACGTTATTCTAGAGCATAGAAGGTCATGTTTCATCCAATTCTATTTATTAATAATGATCATAAATATAGTCAAACTTTGAATAAACCATGAACATGCATAATATTATATGACTTATTTAGGAAATTGGTTCTGGATTACCCACCCTTATTTCGGTATGTGTAATGTCTGAAATATATGTCCAATGGTATGATATCATTGAATTAACAATGATATATTCCAACAGACCATAGATGTAGATCTGCAAGTATTTAGACAACAAACATCTGAAATAATAGACATTCATTTGTAAAAAAAAATTGTCTTATTATTTTTCAATATATTGATAAGTTTAATATTTTTATACTTCAATTTATTTCTCTAATAAACATTGATTGCATTAGCTAAAATTTTGGTTGTAGGAATGTCTTACTTTTGTTAATCAAACTATACATTTTAAGGGTTGTTTTATTTTTTTTTCATCAGCCTAGATAAACATGAAAATGATGATAGATCACACATGAAATATAATTACTATATTTACATTTTTGGATGTGCAATGCAAACTTTTTTAAAATAATGAAATAAACTTAATTATTTATTTTGTGCCTGTAATAATTTCTCCATATTGATACCAATGATAATTTTGTAAAACATAAATCTATAATAATGATTAGTTAATAAAAAGTGTTGATAGACAGTATCAAAGTTTCAATGACATTGATCACCCCCATGTGGCAAAACTAATTAAGTAGAACAAAAATTATCTAAGCATTAAAAATGTACAACATAGAGAATTGTCAATATCTAATAATTTCAATATAATTAATATAAAAATTGAACATTTGAAGTAGCAAAGGGTCTTAAACATGGGAGTGAATGATTCACGCAATGTTTTAAAAACCGTGCTGTACCGGCCGGTTCAACCGGAAAACCGGTGAACCGGACCCCTAACCGGTACGGTACGTATGTTATACCGCATATGCAATAGAACCGGTCAAAACCGGTGAAAACCGGTCGGTTTGTACATTAATTTTTTTTTTTAAATTTCAAATTTTCAATTCTTCACCAATTCTTCAACTTCAATGATTGATATTTGGGTCATTTATTTGTATTTTGCGTTTGTTAAGTGCTAATTTTGGATTAATATATGTTTTGCACTTTAGACTTTGATTTTATTAAAGACTTAATGTTGTTTGTTTGTGTGAATTTGAAGTAAATTATGAATATGGATTATAAATATGAATATCTACTTATTTGAAATTTTTTGTTATAGGTTTACATATATATATATAAGCAAGTATGTCCAGTTTAACCGGGATGCGGTTTAATTATTGAACCACTGGTTGAACCACTGTACCACTATACCAGTACCCTGACCGGTTTGATAACCGGTACGGTTTTAATAACATTGGATTCACGTCACTTCCACTCCCTTGACTAAAGTTCCTAACGCTAATATGTAATGTTGGAAACCCATGGTTACTGACTCCATTGTTAACAGTTCAAAACATATATGTCACTATGAGTCACATAAAAAAAAATGAAAATTAAACAATAAAATAAAATAAAAAACTTAATCTATCAATAACCCAAGATAGTTTTGAATCTATACTATACTCTAAGACCTGAAGTTGCTTTATTGGTAGATGGCTTAAAAAATAAAAATAAAAAGTTTTACCATGAACAAAAAATCTTTTTTTTTCTTGATAACCATTAACATAACAAAAAATGAGACAGAATGGAAGAAGCCATACACCATTAACATGCAAAAATAAAAGGTCTCGTTTTTAAGCATAAAGTGAAATAAAAAATAGAAGAAACAAACAATACCATGAACATGAACCTATAAACTCTAAAAGAAAATTATCCACAATGAGCATTGCTTAATTAAGGAATCATAAATAATTCAAACCAAATATAAATTAAATATGTATTACAATGCATACAACTTTATATATCATATGTTTGATTTTAATAGAATAAATGTAAAAGAATCAATAAGCTAGGCCATGCGCGGATATAGTCGAATACTAATTCTGTGGCCGCGAACAATTGAGTAACGAGACTTAGTTGTTCGTAAATTAATTTAACTCTAAATTATGATGGATATGTTTGGTTGAAGTGCTTCAATGGAATTGAGTGATTATGTTTGTTGATGTGAATGATGATTACGACTGAAAGTTTGATTATGAAAGTACTGATTTAACTGAATATTCTGTTGAATTTTGAACTGTGACATATTGTTGAGTTGACTATTGAACTGTCATCAAACATTCTCATGGCATAGCATATGAGCATTCTTGATGAAACTTAAAGAATGAAAGTTTTGCTTATGAAAGATTTGACAAAGGATGAAGGGGAAATATTTTTATGAATGTTATCAGAACTGGCGTATTTTTACAGTTATTAGAAAATCCTTTTGATTAATAAGCCAGTGAGTTAGAACTAGAAAATATGTTATAACTGAGTTTCAACGAAAAATGTTTTGTTATTACCCTAAAAAAATTTCCCCTGATTCTTCTTTTAAAAGGATAAAAGTTATGCTTTGTATGAATCGGAAGATTCATGTCACTATGTTTACCGTTTGTAACATAGTCTGCGGGAAGATACGACACTGAGATTGTGTTGAGAACCCAGAGGGGTACCTTGTCTGTGTGATTTGGTTGAGGGGACATTGTGGGTGGAGATTGATTTGTCAGGAATAGGGTAGCTCCCTTGAGCCGACAGAACTCTTCGTAGTAACTACAGCGACCTCTGACACCCCCTTGAAGGTATCGTGCTCAGGATGATGTAGCGGTTATCTTTGCCGACCGGAGGGTATTTCCGGCGCTATTGAGTGCACGATAGTTATATGCCTTTTGGTTACCAATGGTTGGCACGACGTTGTACTTATCCTGTACGCTTCCTAAGAATAGCAAATGGCTGGTCGGGCTCGATCAGTCGGTACCATTGTTGTTGATGTATTGTTAGGGGCCCAGTTAGGAGACGTTTTCTCCATGCATTCCTCTACAAAATAGTTGGTCTCACTAGATTAACGAGTGCATTCATCATGACATCATGCTCATACATGTGATTAAATCGTTATATTAATACCTGTATGATATGTTTTATGTTATGACTTTATAAATTATTGATTGCTTATCTTATATAGAGATGCTTACTCTCCAATCTCACATTACAGGTAGTGATGGACTCAGAGGCTTCCTTTGTGGTTCCTCCTTGTCTAGTAGAGATCATACCTCTCCCGTCGGGGGAGGTTGAGGTGGACCGGTCGAGGGCGGTGTTTAGGGGAGACATAGAAATCCGGTGTTCGTACTCGGATAGGCATAGAGTGATACTCCCCCGCCGCTCCACCGTTCCAGCGGTCTATATCATGCACCAACCAGACGGTTATGAGTTACGACGCACACCTCCTCTTGCTCCTTCCAGGTATATTCCGTCTCCTACTGCTCCTCTTGGTCTATCTTCTGGATCCTATCATGCCCGGACACGTAGGGTTGCGCCATTCTGGTGTACACCTAGAGCCTCGGCGAGACGTTCTGCTGGGGGACCACCTGTGACCCCGGCTAGTCGTACTGAGTCGACTCGGGGAGTTCAGACTTTTCGATGTACCCAGTGTCTTTCTGTACGGGAGAGTCATATGGATTCACCTGCTATTGCTGTGAGAGAGAATCTAGAGTTTGCTCCCGGATCCTCTTTTCACGGGGTACGTGGGAGGATTCAGGATGACGGGGTTGATATTCGTGGCCCAGTGAGGAGGGTCCGACTATCTCCTCCACCATCATACTCCCCTGCGCCAGCTGAGCCTATGGTTAGGGATGATATTATATGTATTTCTAGTGATGAGGAGGATCCAAAGGAAGACCCCGATGAGGGTAGTTCGGAGGGACAGTAGCAGGAGGATGTTGGGTCGAAATTCTAACGGTCTGTTTGTGCATGGTGCGACGGTATAGTTTTCTTTTGGTGCAGTTGCTGTGAGTTCAGTGTACACCCAGCCATAGGATCTTTTGCGTGTGTATATGTATGTATATATATCCTATTATGCTGAAGTGTATATGTGGATGGCATGACTTGGATGATGTACTCTTTTTGGACTATGACGCTTTTTGAACTAATGAAACATATATATAGACATATGTGTGTTTAATATGTTATATTGTTGTTTAGTTTATAGTTTAAGTGGTGAGTTCTGAGAGAACCATATGTTCATATGTTATAAAAGAAAAAAGAAAAAAAAATTCATACGCTATTTTTCAAAAACAAAAATATAATTAACCAATATTGTAAACGACGGTCTCGTATGTAATTGTTTTAACGCTGGGAAAATGGTGTTACATTCTACTTTGGTGGTCGATATCTTCAATGGGAAAGGATTTGTTCCTTGGAGGCTTGTTAATCATTGGTTTAGATGTATGCATTGGATTTCCTTAATGAGATTCAAAGTGACTCATATTTTTAGAGAGGGTAATGCTTGTGCAAATAGACTAGTTGCTTTTGGTGTATCTTCTAAAGTGTACACTTGGTGAGATGTTATCCCTAGATTCATTTTTGAAGAATTTAACAAAAATATATTAGGGTTACCTAACTATAGATGTAACTTCTTGTAACTGCTCTCCTTATAATATATTCGGTTCTGTTGGTTTAAAAAAAACTTGATGAACATGTCTAAGAGAATATAAACACATATTGTCAAATTAGTATGCAAATTAATATGCTTCTTTATTTTAAAAAAATCTAAAAACTTAATTACAATTTACTCATTTCCATTTATTAATATTGTCCTTGCATTTTCATTACTATCTTTAAAATATATTAGCAGTTTTAATCATAAATAATTAAGACCTTCATTATTTTGAAAATGAATCGAACTATGTAATTACAGTTGTCTTATTTCAATGACCATTTATTACTAAAATTTTATTTAAATCTATTAAAATATTATTTTGAAGTTGTCATACTAAATGATTAAACCCATATTTAATTTGAAAAAAATCTAAGTAATTAATTACAATGTGCCCTTTTGTATACTTTTAAAAAAATAGGAAATAATAAACCAATTATACTAACAACTAATACGAAATAATATCCTAGAAATAAAAAAATAGATTACATTAAGAAATAATCACAATAATATCATAAAATTAAACAAGTTTCTCATATGCACGTATATATTAAGAATGAACAATATAAGTTTTTATTGTATTTATTAGTTAACCAAATATGTAGACTATAGAGTATGAAAATCAATCAAAAAAGTACAAAAGTGTACGGGTAAAATGTGCGTCCTTAGCAATGTGAATGTACAGATAACATGTGTGTTTCTAACAATGCGAATGCACTAATTACATGTGTGTTCTTAACAATACGAATGCACATGTAACATGTGTGTTTTAACCATACGCATGCACAAATAACATATGTGTTTTAACCATATGCATGCACAAATACTGTCTCGTGTAAATGCACGGGTTACTTGTTAGTTAAAAGCAACATTTCATTTTTCTTTTATTTTACAAAAATAATAAAATAAATTCACATGTTCAAAAATAAGTAGATGAGACATGGTTGGAGACACCAAGTTGGGACAGATGATCTTCATCCGAAGGAAGGTTCACTATGGAAAGGTCATCAAATATTAGTTACCGCTTAGGCTCTATAATTTTGGGTTGTTGATAATGAGGCTAGTAAACAACGGAAATAGATCATCTGTTGTACTAGACTCTCCAGTACACGCAGAGACGATTACATGTGTCTTTTAAAAAAATTTAATGGATCAGATTTTAAATTGTTTTTAATTAAATTAAGTAGATTTTTAAGTTTTCACATTATTTTGGGCCTCACAATCCAATACTAGACAATCTAGAACTGGAGAGGATCCCAACCCGTGCTCAACATGAACTTGATGATATAACTCCATAATTTTAGAGCTCAACTCCAATCATAGATTGAGTGATTCAAATTTCAAACTACTTCCATTTCGAACTTGGAACACTATCTCATCTTTCTTTTTCAATAGATTTTTCTGTATAGTATTTTCTAAATATGTTAAATCACTTTTTACTTTAACTGTTTAAAGTTATACGAAATCTAAATTATTAAATAATTTCTATATCTTACAAATTTAACTTAATTTTTTCTATAATACAACTTTTTCTCTCTTGTCATTTGTTTAAGAGTAAATTATACTCACACCCCCTGAGTTTTAGTAAAATTACACAAACTACCCCTCCATTTTTTGTCCTTACAGGAACCACCCCTAATTTTGTACATATGTTACACTGACTACCCCTGCATAATATAAAAATGTAATATTTTAAACAAAAAACATACGATGTGTAATTAATTAAACAAAATATTGTATATTATGTAGAAAAATTCAAATAATATAAGAGTTATTTAAACATTTATTTGAAATTATTAATGTATTTTTTAATGACACAAAAATAATAAAGAAACATTCGCTTTTGTACTATTTGAAGTGTTACACAATATACAATATTTTGTTTAACTTAATTACATTCATCACACGTTTTTTCTTTAAAATATTACACTTTTATAACATGCAGGGATAATCCGTGTAATGTATGTATAAATCTAGGGGTGGTTTGTGTATGAGGGAGGGGTGATTGGTGTAATGACAAAGAAGGGAGGGGTTTGTGTAATTTCATTAAAACTCAAGGGGTGTGAGTGTAATTTACTCTTTGTTTAATTATGGATACCATGTTTTTTTGTATTCAGCTAATATATGCATAACTATAAACAACTCTAGACCTTCACAATACTATTTATTATTTACAAATCATAGCAATAACATTATTAAACAAAAAAACACGGAAATAGAACAATATTGTTATTATTTTTGATGAAATTGGAAACAAACTACATGAGATGACAACTTCCTCATACAAAATAAACAACAAAACTACCTTAGAGGATATTTTTTTTATTCTTTAAATACCATTATTTTATGTCTGAACTGAGGAACATATAGATGATTAAGCCTTGATTGTATTAGTAATAATGAAGTCGTTGACAAATTTATCTAAATTTTGATGAGAAGTTCCAACATCTTGTAATGATTTCCTTGCTGATTCTTTTATTTCCATTGCTCTCTTCTTTATCTTAAGAGCATTTGGCCCTTCCATCACTTCCTTAATACACCTCTCAATTTCTTCACTACTTGCTACCCTATCTTCACCGCGTTTTAGATTTACTCCATTTTTAAACACATTCTCTATAAGCATAGCATTTGTTCTTTGATCAGTCCACTCTGGATAACAAATCATAGGCACTCCTGCAACCAAAGTCTCAAGCGTAGAGTTCCACCCACAATGACTTATGAAACAAGCCACAGATGAGTGCATTAGAACCTTCTCTTGAGGAGACCATTTTACCACCAAACCTCTTCCTTTAGTGTCTTCCAAAAACTCAATTGGCAATTCAGAAGCATTAGAATTATTAGAATCATCTGACCTAATCACCCACAAGAATGATTTGTTGCTATTCTTCAAAGCTGTAGCTAAACTATTCATCTGCTTTTGTGACAATACTATTAGGCTACCAAATGATACATAGATAACTGATGAAGGTGGTTTATTATCAAGCCACTCTATGCATGAATCTTCAACATTCCACATATCAGCTTTAAAGTCATCAGTTTCCTTTTCTCCCAACAAAAATGGCGAAACCGATGGTCCGATAGGGTAAATTGGTTTTAGTGAATCCATGGACTTCACTATCTCTTCCTCAATTTCATAAAATGATGTACCTAAAACCCATTTTACTTTATCTAAAGATTGAAATAAATCATTCATGTAAACTTGGAAATGACGGGGACTTGAAGGAAGTATGAAAGAGGGAAGGTCTCTAACATCAAAAACTGGTAATGAAGGTAAGCTCACTTTCTCATTTGCGTCCTCCAAATTGGGGAAAGAATCTATATTTTTGTAGTAGCGATAGTAAATAGAATACAATGCAGAAGCTTGGATCCAAAACATTGCACAAGGAATACCATGGTTCGCAATAACATCAATAGCAGAAGGTACAAAAGGGTTGACAATGACACAAGAATAGTTATGAACTTCGGTGAGACTCGTTAGAAGAATAGACAAGTTTTTAGAACCTTGACCTTTAAGAGAATTGATTACTGCATCGGCATCTGAACGATCATAGTTTAGGCTAAGACCATCAGAGAAGAACTCAAATTGAACTTTTGAGTTGTGAAGGTTTTGTTTCATGCGGTGGCGAGCATCTTCTGTCGTAATGAGTGTAACATGAATACCCCTTGAGATAAGTTGTTTACCTAGATTTAGCATTGGATTGAGGTGGCCTTGATAAGGCAATGTCACCATTAGAACTTCTACTATTTTTTCTTCTGGCATTGTTTCTTTGTGAATAGGTAACAAGAGAGAAATATTGTGGCTATTATGGATTTGTATATGAGTGATATGCTTGGAAGACATGACTTATATTTGCCATGAGTTGTAACAATTTTCTACATTGAGGAATTAGTGTATGGTTCTTAATTTTAATTGCATTAGTAAAAGATATACGAATTTATTGTAATTCCAAATTTAAGTATTGTATTCCAAATTTAAATATGATTAGTTTCATGAACTCGATCCTTCAATATAAGTAATAAACATGAATATGGATGATGTATTAAGTGAGAATGTGAGATCATATTTCCCTTACCAAACTTAAGTTATTGAAGAAATATCTTTTTTTATAAGTAATTTTTTTTAAAGAAGAAATGAAAATACAGGTAGAGAAAATTAACCTCTCATACAAAAAACCAAAGCACGAAACATTAAGAAAACAACTAAAATCAAACCAGCAGAGCAAAAAAAAAAAAACTAGTAATAACATTCCAAACTCAAAATTGGATTAGAACACCTTCAAACAAAGATATGATATCACCTTTGTGTCTTCCTTTAATCTAGGGGTGTAAAAGTTGGGTCGATTTAGTTTTTGATGTAATTCAGTGACCGAAATGAACACAAAACGTTAGTTTGGTTCAACATAATTAACTATAAACTTTATTGCAGAAATCGAAATGAACTGCTCATAAATGGTTCTTGGTTTAGTTTCATGGTTCAACATTAGAATTTCAACTATTTTTTCTTCTGCCATATTTTCTTGGTGAGTAGCTAACAAGAGAGAAATATTATTGTGGTTATTATGGATAGGTGTATGAGTGATGAAAGACATTTCTTATATATGTCATGACAAACTAGTGAAAAGATCTCTACATTTACCCCTTCCATTTCCTTGTGATTTAATCTCCAATACAATCATACAAAAATGACTTAATTAATTAATTTGACATTTTTTGCTCCATTTACTACAGTTAAACCAAAATAATTTTGACATGAGAAGAAGAATTTCTCCGGTTATATTTTTTTACAAGTATTACATATATGGATAAAAGGAAGCTTAATAAATGATTTTTAAAAGGAAGCTTAACAAATGATTTTTTAAAAGGAAGCTTAATAAATTATTTGTTTTTAATATGTTTAAAATATTCTTATTATTACTTTACCAAATCATACTATCATATTTATCAAATGATTATTTTTGTTGTTGAGAAATGTAAATTCCATTATAATAAGGAAATGGTCAAAGAGATATTTGGTAAAACCCCCAATCATAGATCATAAGGTCGCGTCCCTTAAAGTTTATCATGATCCAACACTGAGATTTATGAGCAACAAATGTAAAAACATACTCAAATCATATTATTTATTCAACATCTTTCAAATGATTATACGGATGAGTATAATATTTATGTATTTTGATTATACATTTTTATATACATTGAGTACATCATTCATTATGCATATGTGTTATTTATATTTCAAGTCAACAATAATTAAATTTGAATGATTGATTATAACTTATAAGAAAATGTGAGTGAATATATATAATTTATAGATGGATTCAAATTTTTCTAACAAATACTTTTAAATAAAAAGTTTATTGAATTCATGTTTATAAGAAATATATTGAACTCAGACTCAAAATATTTTATATATTGTATTATGGGAGAAGATCTACTTACATCAAGAGTAAGTCTTTTTAAATTTACTGTACATTTTAATCATCAATTTTAGGAAAATCCAATTGATCCCGCCAACTACTTGTAGGGAAAGAATGTATTGAATGCTTGTACAAAAATTTATTTGTGTCGAAATTATTGCAGGAAGCGGTTCATGATTCTAATCACATTTAAATTTCCAATAAATTTATATTTTTTATTTTTGTTTTTAAATAATTTAAATGAAATTAATACCAACATTCATCATGAACCATACACTAATATTAAAAATCTGATTAATTTATGTCCCTCCATTTTTTGTAGTACTTAATGAAGTTCACGAGCATCCTAAACAATATCAACACAATTCACCAACTAGGGGGAATAATGTTACAGCTATTAGACCAAATTACCATTTTTTAATATGTTGGACAATTTAGAGTTTATACAAGTCCAACTTATTGATAGTTGTTAACTTCAATTATATAGGATAAGATTTATTTGTAATTTTTTGGACAGTTACAAGAATTTTGAATACTACATGTATGCTATTTGTAAGACAATGTTAATTTTCAATATGGATTAATTTTTATTTTATTTTGATTCATACACGTATTCATTTTATTGTAGCTTAGTATTTAGTCAATATTTCAGATTAAAATAATAAATTAAAGATAAAATATATAAATTCAAGTTTTATTCACATTATTCGTGATTATGAGTGTTCTGTAATTGTTAGTATAAAAAATTATGATTTGTGACTACAACTTATACCAACAAATATAAACCTTGTGTATATGTTTTAATCATGTTTGATAATAAACCTTATACTAATAGAAGATAAATCATGCCTATAGGCCAATTATTTCTAATAAATTATTTATTTAATAAAAATCCAACTATTAATAATAAATGATTTTTTAAAACCAACTCTAATAAATGATTTATTTTTATTCAGTTTAAAATATTTGTATTAGTTTACCAAATGCTATCATATTATTGAAATTATTACATGCGTGTAATATTTTTGTATTGTGATTATAAAATTTTATACACAATGAATACATCATTTATTATTCATGTGTATTATTTATATTTAAGAGTCAACAATAATTAAATTTGAATGATTGATGATGCTCTAACAATGTAAACAACTCTAAACTGTGAGTACATACATTTGAATTCTAGATAAAATCAAATTATTCTAACAAAAACTTGTAATTAAAAAGTTAAATGAAATTATGTTTATAAGAAATATATTGAACTCAAATCCATAATATTTTATTATATATTGATGAGAAGGTGTTTTTAAGGAATTATATTTTTGAGAGAAAGAATGTATTATTGTACAAACAATTATTTGTGTCAAAATTATTGCATGGAGCGGTTCATGATTCTAATCATATTTAAATTCGGAATAAATTTACAGTATTTTTTGTGTGTATTAAATGATTTGAATGTGATATCGTGAATATTTAACAGCTTTCATTTGTTAATTTCCATGGCCATTTGGTAAAGAATATATTGAAGTACATGGTATAACACCCCCACCAACTAAGGGAAATAATGCAACTACCTTTAGAAGATTATAACTAGTTACCATTTTTTAATATGGTGAACCATTTAGATTTTGTCCAAGTCATCTTATTGGTAGTTGGTACATTTAACTGCATAGGATATGATTTATATGTAATTTTTGAAATAGTTAAAAGAATTTTGCATACTACATGCTCATATTTTAATTTCAGTTGAGCTTCTATAGTTTTTTATATTTGTAAGGCTGTTAATTTTCAATATGGATGAAGTTTTTTATTTATTTTGATTCATACATATATTTATTTTATTGTGCATTTAGTTTATAATTAAGTCAATATTTTAGAATAAAATACTGAATAAAACATAAAATATCTAAATTTAGGTTTTATTTACATTTATTCATAATTATTAATGTTTTGTTACAACTTTTGGTATAAAAAGTTATGATTCGTTAATACTACTTTTACCAACAAACTGATAAAGATAAACAATGGGTGTATGTTTAAGAATGTCTATTACAATACTTTATACTATCGAAGATAGGAAGTCATAAGGTGGTCTGATGGTTAAGATGAAAGGTTTAAAAATGAAATGAAGGAGGTTGTGGGTTCAATTATCGGCCATAGATATGAATCAAAATAAAATAAAACTTCATCCATATTGAAAATTGACATTATTTTACAAACATAAAATATTATGTTCAACTAAAATTAGCATATGTGACTTAAAAAAATGTGGTTTGATATAGTGAGAAGGGGTGGAGAGAATGATGTTGTGGGTTCAAGTATGCCTACAACAAATACTAACATACTAACATTTGTCGATAAAATAATAATAATGACGGAGATACAATTTATTTGTAATTTTTAGACAGGTAAGAAATTTGAATACCACATATGCTAATTTTAGTTGAGCTTGAATAATATTTTATGTTTGTAAAATAATGTCAATTTTCAATATGGATGAAGTTTTATTTTATTTTGATTCATATCTATGTTTTTGTGCATTTGGCTTAGTATATAGTCAATGTTTTTGTCACACAACCCACTTTTTTAACTAAGAAATTAAAACTTTATTCTGGAAAATATAGAGAATATATATTAAAAGATAAACTTATGCAAATATCAGTTCAAATGACCAATTTATTTCTAAATTAGAGCCAATTATCTTCACATAGACATGATACTTAACTAAAATACAAACCAAGTTCTTCTAGTTTATACTTCCATCAATGAATATCCAAAGTGTAACATCAACAAACTTGAGCATACACATAGTATAGACAAAAGAAAAAGATAAAGAAGAGAGTAAGAACCATCTACGTACGGCGATCACATCGTGGAATTACATAGAGAAATAACATTAAAGTGAGACACCCTATAACACAAATAAAACCAAACAATGTCAAACATATGCAAATGATGCATGAAGTTAGTGTCTTATACAATAGGAGATTCACATCCCCAATAAATATATCTTTCATGCAATGTTTATGCAATTCAACCAATCAGTCACCATCAAAATTACAATAGGCGATGGCCAAGATTCTAGTGGGAAAGCCACACGGAGCACAAATATCCTTAACCACGACAAGTAACAATATCAATTGTTGTCCAGTACCTCTATCTGAGGTGCTTACATGATAAGCCCAGTCCATTTCAAGATTCCTCTCTACCGATCATGAAATGCGCAACGGGGTGTCAGAGATCGCTTAGTTTTCATGTAGGACAATCCTTGTCATACGAGTAATGAACTCAGGCCTCACTGGACTGTCCCACCAAAGCAATCCCTCAAGACTTCTCGGCGAATCACCATCATTGCCACCCCTATCCAAATCTGCAATGATATTTCTATCATCGTATCTTTCCATTTTCTTCAACTCTAACTATAAGAATGCAATACATGTACACTAACCAAAGTTAGCTCATTAAGTCTTTTAATAAATGTTTCCACTATTTTGATTTCAAAAAGTATATATCACCTAAGTTAGTCATCTTAGCCGGTCCCAACACAATCTTATCATTCCACGTCAATGGACGAGCTCAATACACTAACTTAGTGATCAAATATCGACGTGCAAAACTTTAATTTCAAACTTATGTTCCCATATCAATACAATAATAAAGTTATATATATTTCCGATCAATACAATGGTCAACTTATATACTTCTCATACCAATACAGCCAACTTATATTTTTTCTCATATCAATACAACAATCAACTTATATATTTTTCATATCAATACAAAAATCAACTTATATATTTCTAATATCAATATAACAATCAACTTACATATTTTTTACATCAATACAACAATCAACTTATATATTCCATATTAATGCAACGACCAACTTATGTATTTCTCAAATCAATACAATAATAAACTTACATCACATATCAATACTGTAACACCCTAGATTTTAAAGTCATTTAATTATAGTATCAGTCCTGGGAGTCTCGCTTGAGCGAGATAATTGTCGCCTGGGCGAGAGAGGCTCACCTGGGAAAGTGAAATCCTGAGCTATACTGAAGGATTCTCGCTTGAGCGAGAATGGTCTCGCTTGAGCGAGGTGGTCTCGCCTGAGCGAGAGTTGTATCGCCTGGGCGAGAAAAGTGGCATTCAGGACCTGTCGAGGCTGTGAGATTATCGACTGAGCGAGAGGAACCTCGCTTGAGCGAGAGATGTCTCGCCTGAGCGAGAATTGCCTCGCTTGAGCGAGAGCGTCAGATCTGAAATTTTAAAAAGGCGGGATTTTCTCGCCTGAGCGAGAATGGGCTTGCTTGAGCGAGAAACCGCTGATTTCACTTTAAAATAGAAACCCCAAACACATTTTAGGGTTAGAACTTTGAAGAGAAGAGAGGGAGGAGAGCTTTTCAAGAGAAAAGAGCCTTAGGAATCATCTTAGAGCTTGAGAAGAGGTAAACCTCTTGCTTATAACTCTTTTTCTTCCTCTCTAACTTGTTTTGGGTATATTGGATCTCTTCTCAAAGTATGAGAAACCATGGAAACTCATCATTTAGAGTTATCAATAAATCATGTAAGTTATATATCCATAGTTACAAAATATTGCAACTAATCCAATAAGCACTCATGTACAAAATAGTGCAAATAAGTGAAACCAAAACATAATGCTCATAAAGCTTCCAAAAATGAGACCACCTCATGTCACCTGTTTATCTGCAATGGGATTATCAATGACAAAAGCACAAACACATAAAGGAGTAAGTTGTAACACCCCGAATTTTAGTCTTTAAAAATTATAGTAACAGTCCTGGAAGCCTCGCTTGAGCGAGAGATTCTCGCCTAAGCGAGAAAGGATCACCTGGGAGGTGAAATCCTGGGTTATACCGGAGGATTCTCGCCTGAGAGAGTTGTCTGGGCGAGAAATGACAATTTTGGACTGTTGACACAGTGTAATCGATTACATGGTCCTGGTAATCGATTACATGCTGATATCTGATCAGACATGTGTAATTTTTCATGATGTAATCGATTACACTACACTCGTAATCGATTACATCATATTAAAAGCATCAGATATGTGCATTTTTCACATTGTAATCGATTACAACATTTTGGTAATCGATTACACTCATCGTTGTGACTATAAAAGTGAAAAAAAGGGGACCCTAATCTTCATTTTATTTTTACCCCTTTCTCTCCCCACGGTGGCTCCACCCAAATGGACCATTTTTCCCTCCACTAAGCCTCAAAACTCATCAAAACCTTCCTCTTGCTTCATGGTGACACATTTGGAAAAGCTTGGAGGTGAAAAAGCAACAATGGAGGTTGGAGGAGATGAAGGGAGATGTGGCTTTTTTGCGGAGCAACGGAGCTTACGCAACCTAAGGTGAGGGAGAAGACCATTGTGGTCTTAGAGTATTTCATTAGAGTCATCATCTCCGATTTCCCTCAAGAATCGGAGCATATTAACGGATAGAAACTCATTTGAGTGTTTGTGGTCCATGTGAGAGTCTATATTTTACATGAGGATGTATTAGCCATAAAAGTGGAGATATATGTGTGGGAAAACCGTTTATTTGAGTAAAACGCTATATGCTCATTTATGGTAATACACCGTCATTAAAGATGGTTCTAACGTTAATGTGTATATGATGAACAATATGTTATGTGTGGTTTGTTTATGATAATGGTTATGTTGTGTGATAATGATGGTGTGTGAGATATTTATGGTCATAAGCATAAATGGGTATGTTGCAAGTGGTTGATTGTTATAAACATGTATGGGTAGATTGTACCAATGAATGTGTGATGAGTTGTGAATGTGTTAAAATGGATATGAGTATGTTTATCAAAATGAGTATGTTGTGAGTGGTTGATTGTTATAAACATGTATGAGTGTGTTGTAACAATGAATGCGTGATGAGCTGTGAATGTGTTAAAATGGATAAAGGTATGTTTGTGACAATGAAGGTGTTGTATGTTATTTATGGTGATAAAATAATGAGATGCCTTGTGTTGACTGTGTATGACATGGATGTGAGTGTAATGTGGAAACCTGCCCGATGTGGTATGGATGGTAACTCGACCTGCCCGATGTGGTATGGATGGTAACTCGACCTGCCCGATGTGGTATGGATGGTAACTCGACCTGCCCGATGTGGTATGGATGGTAACTCGACCTGCCCGATGTGGTATGGATGGTAACTCGACCTGCCCGATGTGGTATGGATGGTAACTCGACCTGCCCGATGTGGTATGGATGGTAACTCGACCTGCCCGATGTGGTATGGATGGTAACTCGACCTGCCCGATGTGGTATGGATGGTAACTCGACCTGCCCTATGTGGTATGGATGGTAACTCGACCTGCCCTATGTGGTATGGATGGTAACTCGACCTGCCCTATGTGGTATGGATGGTAACTCGACCTGCCCGATGTGGTATAGATGGTAACTCGACCTGCCCTATGTGGTATGGATGGTAACTCGACCTGCCCGATGTGGTATGGATGGTAACTCGACCTGCCCGATGTGGTATGGATGGTAACTCGACCTGCCCTATGTGGTATGGATGGTAACTCGACCTGCCCTATGTGGTATGGATGGTAACTCGACCTGCCCTATGTGGTATGGATGGTAACTCGACCTGTCCGATGTGGTATGGATGGTAACTCGACCTGCCCTATGTGGTATGGATGGTAACTCGACCTGCCCTATGTGGTATGGATGGTAACTCGACCTGCCCGATGTGGTATGGGAAATGAAATCGATGAATACGATTGAGTGTGAATACGAACTATGAGAAGTGAGTATGTCACCAAGTGAGTCATATGCATGCTATAGGATATATAGTATGAGATATATATTCTATAGGGTGAATATGAGTGATAACAGGGATGGCGTTACGAATGAAAGTAATATACATGCTATAGGAATATATTATGGGATATAGGTCCTATAGGGTGAATATGAATGATGAGAAATGAGTATATTTGGACGAATAAGATATGCACACTATATAACACATATAGTATGGGATGTATGTGTACTATAGGGTGAATATGGATAATATATGATAAATAAATATGCACACTATAGAACACATATAGTATGGGATGTATGTGTACTATATGGTGAATATGGATAATATGTGTTGATTGATATAAGCTTATCATGATTGATGTTAGATGTGTGTAGTTTTTAATACTTTAATGTTATTACTACATGTAAATCCACGCTACGGTCGCCGTAGTTGGTTCTTACTCCCTCTGTCTTTCCTTGTATGTGTTGTATATTTGGGTTCAGGTTGTGGAGGTAGCGCATTGGACGCTTGCGGAGAAGAGTACATGATCGAGTAGTGGATAATATGTAATTGATATGTTATATGATAAATATTTGTAATATGAAGAACATGTTAAAGTGGATTCATGTATAAACAACTTTCTTGTAAGTGTATAATGAAGTGGATCTAATGTTTGTATTTAAGGTACTTTTGAGAATGGGTAATTGTATAAAGGATGTATTTGAACGGAAGTGTAATGACATGCTTTTGAAATGAAAGGTGTTTGGAATATTTCCGCCTTGTAAATTTATAATCAATCAAGTTTCCAAACTGTTCGAGTAATGTCTTTCAAAAGTAATCACTGCACTTTCACGAATAATGATTTTTAAAAGAGAATTTTCGAGTTATGAAAATCGGGTCCTTACACAAGTCATTAATTCAATAAACGTCATTATAAGATAATCCACATTAGAAAAGGTTAGTAAATCACTTTGAAATTCATTTTCTGTGCTACATTACTTGAGTCAAAGTCGCTACACCCCTTAGGGTTAGCTAAAAGCAATTTCTCATATCTTTTATAAAGAAAACATGCCATATAAACTCGGGCCGAAGTGTTGCCACATAAACTCGGGCCGAAGTGTTCCCACATAAACTCGGGCCGAAGTGTTGCCACATAACTCGGGCCGAAGGGTTGCCACATAACTCGGGCCGAAGTCGCTAACCATTTATGGTCGACTAAAAATATATTTCTTTTTCATTGATTTCACCATCAATCATATCCAGTGAATCCACGCAATCCTTATTACAAACATACTCATATATGTTTATAATAAATACGTGATTCACCAATTAATCCTTGCACAACCAGAAAATACACATATTTTCCATTTCAAATGCACAAATTAAAGACTTATCCTTACCTTGGTGAGTGTTGGGTTGGGTTCTTGGTAACTGCACTAGTTCCACCGACACTGCCGCCAACTCAAAGATCTTTCCCATTCCCACCATACAACACAATGTTAGTCATTTATTCCAAATATCACATAAACAACTCATATTGCATTATTTAACCACACAAGATATTTAACACATTTTCTATGTTGCTAAACTACTTTCATCAAAAGTTTACAACATCTAAAACATACATATTCATCTCATATTTCAACATTAGAAAGCTTATTCATCTTCTACCTCTAGCACTTTACCCATTTTCTTCTTTAACCACATTTTCACTTTAGGGTTTTGGGGTTTTCATGAATCAACACACAAATTCTTTCCATTCTTGAAATACTAACCTAAACCAAGAGATTACAAGATAAAATCAACATAAAACGAACCATAACTCAAAAGGATGAGTTTCCATGGTTTCTCTCATTTTGAGAAGAGATCCAACATACCCAAAACAAGTTTGAAAGGGAAGAAGAGAGTTAGAATCAAGAGCTTTACATCTTCTCAAACTTCTAAATGACTCACAAGCCTTCTTGCTCTTGAAAAGGCTCTCTTCTCTCACTTCTATCTAGGTTAACCCTCATAAATGTGTATGGGTCCCCTATTTAATGTAACAGCGTCGGGTTCTCGCTTAAGCGAGCCCATTCTCGCTCAAGCGAGAAAATCCCGCCCATTTTAAAAACTCAGATTTGACCCTCTCGCTCAAGCGAGAATCTTACAGCCTAGACAGGTCCAAAACATCATTTTTCTCGCCTAGGCGAGCCAACCCTCGCTCAGGCGAGAATCCTCCAATATAGCCCAGGATTTCACCCTCCCAGGTGAACCTCTCTCGCCCAGGCGAGAATCCCTCGCTCAAGCGAGAATCCCAGGACTAATACTATAAATTTAAAGACTCAAATTTAGGGTGTTACAATCCTCCCCCTCTTATAAGAATTTTCGTCCCCGAAAATTAAACATACCTCTATTCAAACAGATGTGGGTAATCCTCCTTCATCTCTCGTTCCACTTCCCAAATAGCATCTCCTTCGTCTACTTGGCTTCACTATACCTTCACCAAAGAAATTTCCTTGCCCCTTAACCTTTTGACATTGGTATCCATGATCATCACGGGCAACGTCTCAAATGTCAAGTTGTCCTTCAACTCTATCTGATCCGACTCAACCACATGAGACAGATCCCCAACATATTTCCTCAACTGAGACACATTAAACACATTGTGAAGATTCGACAACAACGGAGGTAACGCAATCCGATATGCCACAAGCCCAATCCTCTTCAATATTTGATATGGCCCAATAAATCGCGAAGTCAGCTTACGAGACTTCAACACCCTACCGATGCTGGTAGTCGGAACAACTCTCATGAAAATATGATCTCCCTCGTTAAACTCAAGAGGTTTCCGCCTCTTATCATAATAGCTTTTCTGTCGACTTTGGGTGATTCTCATATTCTCCCAGATTTTCTTGATCTTGTCCATCGTCTCTTGAACCTCCCGGATTTTCAAACCAACTCACTAGAGTTCGGCATTTCCTACCATACAAAGCCTCAGAGGGTGTCATCCCAATACTCGAATGGAAGCTATTGTTGTAGGAAAATTCAATCAAAGGCAACATGTCATCCCAACTCCCTGGTTGTTCCAAGACACAAGCCCTCAAAAGGTCATCCAATGATTGTATTGTCCTTTCCGATTGACCGTCCGTTTGTGGATGATATGATGAACTCAACTTCAGCTTGGTTCCCAAAGCGAACTGCAAACTAGTCCAAAAGTTTGAAGTGAAACGGGGATCCCTATCCGACACAATGCTCGATGGTATCCCACGCAAACGAACAATTTCTCGGATATACAGCTCCACCAATCGTTCTAGGGAGTACCTTATGTTCATCAGCACTAAATGAGCAGACTTAGTCAACCGATCCACTATTACCCATATCGAGTCATATCCTTTCTAAGTTTTAGGGAAACCCGATACAAAATCCATGGAGATACTATCCCACTTCCACACAGGAATTTCTAGGGATTGTAACTCTCCCGCCGGTCGCTGATGCTCAATTTTGGCTTTCTGACATACTAAACAACTCGAGACATGAAGCCACATCCCTCTTCAACCCTGACCACCAAAACAACTTCTTCAAATCTTGGTACATCTTGGTAGTTCTCGGGTGAAAACTCATCTTGCTCTTATGAGACTCCTCAAAAATACTCTTCCGTAATTCCTCATCACGAGGCACACACACTCTCCCTTTATAACGCAGCATTCCACTAGGGTCCGTTGCGAAATCAGTTTCCTTGCCACTTACATCAAATCTCATTTTGCTATTATTTCGATATCCTCAACTTGCATTACTCGGATTTGATCAAACAGTTCATTGATGACCTTCAGCATTCCCAAAATCATACTATGAGGCTTCATCTGAACATCCAAGTTCATATCCTTGAACTCTTCAATCAGTTTCCCTTCCCTAACCATCAAAGCCGACATGTGTAAAGATTTTCGACTTAGCGCATCGGCAACTACATTGGCCTTTCCCGGATGGTACTGCAACCCAAAATCACAATCCTTTAGGAATTCCATCCACCTTCTCTACCTCATATTCAATTCCTTTTGATCGAACAGGTACTTCAAACTCTTGTGGTCGCTATACACCGATGCAAGGTGTAACATGGGCATTGGCTTTGATGCAAGGTGAAACACGAGCATTGGTAGAGATGCAGGGTGGGAACTTTTGTGTAGAGGTTCCATGTAGGTGAACTTTTGTGTAGAGGTTTCATATATTGAAAGACTTCCTAGCAATATGTGGCTAGACAACGTGTTCCATTTGATGGTGGTACGGGAAGCTGCACTACAAGTTTAGAAAGCTAGGCTCTTGGTAACATCGTCAAGGATACTCAGAAGGTTTATGCTGAAGGGGAGCAATTTGTTAAAGAGAATTATGCATTGAGCAAGGTGGAATCAGATATTCGCTAAGGTGGATAATCTTGTGTAGATTTCCTAAGGAGCGAGATATTCGTCTATTTCACTCAAGGTGGAGATTGTTGTGAATGCTTGAAATATGTTCTTACATTAGTCCCACATCACCTAGTATTGGAATAGAGTAGAGTAACCAATGTTATATATTGGACTCAGATCCCTTGTTGTAATGTGCACCAACGCTCATTACAATGAACACCATCGAAAGTCCAAAAAGTAGAGTCAGCCACAGTAGCACCACTATTCATTGTTAAGGATATTAATCTTGGAAATATCTCCTTCAAATTCTGATTTCCCACCCAAATGTCTAACCAAAAAAACATTTGATTTCCATCACCTATGTCCTTCCACATGTGCTCCTCAACCAACTTTGCACAAAATTTTCCACCAATTAGAAGCACTAGAGTTAGCAGAAAAGGAATAATCATCCTCGTATTTTGAGTTGATCACCTTAACCTATAACGCCTCCTTTTCTTGAATTCTACGACATTTCAAGTTCATAAGCAAAGTATCATTGAAACTGGTTAAGTCTTTCACATTCACACTACCAAGAGACTTTGGTTTGCAAACCTCTTACCACGACACCCAAACAATGCCTCTACCACCATTCTTATTCCCTCATAAGAATCCCTTTGCAAGCTCTCCAATTTTAATAAAATATTCTTTGGAGCCTTATATAGAGAAAGTAAGTAGGAATGTTTGAAAGGATAAAATTAATTAGAGCCAACTGCCCTCCAAAATAAATATGTTTACACTTCCAAGAAGCAAGTCTTCGAAACACCACATCAATCGTACTATGCCAAGTTGCTAGTCTTTTAGGGTTAGCACCCACCAGAATCCCCAAGTAGTGAAATGGAAGAGAACCAATTGTGCAGGATAAGAAATACTATAGGCTTGCACACCATGATTGTGTCATCCGCAAAGTGGAGATATCAGAAAATTTCACCCTTTGTCTACCAACTTTGTAACCCCCATAATGCCCTACTCTTCTTGCAACCATAAGAAAAAGGAAGGGAGCCGTAGGGTCCCCTTGTCTAATGCCTTTAGACACAGAGAATTGATCACTAGGAGTTGGAAACATTGGAGCTCACACCTGATAGGGTGTGCCATGATACCAACTTAGATGATGAGTTAAATACCTCAAGAGGGAATCACAGAAGAAGTGGATTTTGAAAGTTCCATCACTGATGATATCATTGTCCAAGACATTGCAGACTTAGAAAATCCAGTAGCAGATAGTGATATGAGAATAGTGGGGAAGTTGTGGATAGATGATGAGAACACTGAAGAGGTGGATGAGGAGTTTACAACTATTCTTAGCATATTTCAAAAAAAAAAACTGAAAAAGTGAGGTCAATCAGAAAAATTGTATCATACCCGTAGAGGTGGTTATTTAAACAGTGCACAATGAATGTTATTTATGGGAACTGTGGAGGTTTGGGAAACTCAAACACTAGACTAGTTTTGAAGATCATGTGTTTGTCTAATAACCCAGGTCTGGTTTTTGTGGATAAGCCTATGATATTCTATGAGATGGTGAATCCTAAAGCTTGGACAGATTTGAAGCTCATTCTATTTGCTGTCAATAATAATGGTAACAAATTGTCCTCTTTATGGGTCTTTGTAAAGTTGGTCTAGCCCCAACTGTTGTGGTTAATTCTAATAAGCATTTATCAATTTCTATAGACTTGGACAATAAATAACTAAATATTTGTGATGTTTATGCTAATACTAATCACATAAATAGAAGGGCTTTCTGGTCTAAAGTGCATGATGTCATGATAGCTCACCCTGGTCCTTGGTGTTGCTTAGATGATTTTAATGTTGTTCTTGTGAGGATTTCCAATCCTTCATTGATCAGAATAAGCTGTTACATTTGCAACATTAGGAGCTCAGTTTACCTAGTCTAATAGAAGGAGAGGGACTGCTCTAATTGAAAAAAGCTAGATAGATCAATGTGTAATGAGGAGTGGATTGATGCTTCGAGTCAGGTCTAGATAAACAAATGAAAGGAACTCAACATTTTCCTCTTCCCTTAACTTATGTTTTACTCCCCCATAATTATACCAAAAAAAACTTAATTTAACCTTTATGCTTTGTTTTCTACCCTTAAACCAAAATAATTATTACATTATTAGATTTCCAACTGATACTATCACAATACCAAAATAAAATTTCAATTATTTCTTAGTGTTATGACCTGATTTTTGGTTGCACGACTTTCTTAGAATCCTAGAAAAATCTTTTAGTCAAATAACATTAGGTTTTGAATTTTTGATATCTAGGTTCGGGAGTCTATTACAGAATAGGGAATATATTAGCACCATATTCGTCCATTTTAAACGGTACCCCTCACTAGATTGCATGACTTATTTTTTTACTTTAAATTTATCTGGTTATTTAATTAATTATTAAAAAAGACAAAATTTATTTATTTATTTGTTATTCCTCACAAGGTGGAACCTTGCTCCTACAATTCATATTAGGGAATCAATGCTACGTAGTTCTTTAGGTAGAAAATGGTTTATTGGTTGTATTAATTTTTTTTTGTTTGAAAGATAAAGTATTAACTCTGAACTTATACTCCTATTAATATGAGTGAAGTACAATTTATATTTGATTTTTTATTTTGAAATTCTTTTATTCATTTATATATTTTGTGAAAATGGAAGCTTCCAAAGGTTAATTAGGGATTTTACGTTATTTATTTCATAAATTCGAAATAAATTATAAAACATATTTAATATTAAATTTATTTATTATTAATAAATTACAAAAATATATTTAATATTAAAATATTTTATTTATTTAATATTAAATTTTCGAAATATTAAAATAAATAATTAAACATCACTATATCACTTATTATTATTTAGGAAGAAAGGTATGAGCTTTTCGCTAGGCCGGACAAAAATGAGTGTTTGCAGCTGTCCCTCTTTACTTCTTGCTTACCTGATAGCAAACAAACTGAGGTTTGTGAGATACCGTGGTAAGTAACCACTACAAAAATGAATGCTATTTTGTCAAGGCTCAGAAAAAAGCTTTAAAGGAAGTACCGAATTTTGATGAAGTTGTTTGAGGCTCTGTTGATGGACAAGAGATTTCTTGAGTCAATTCATGCGCTTGCCATGATGAACTAGAGATTTCTTGAGGCAGTTCCCACACTTGCCATGATGAAACATGGATTTGTTTAGGCAGTTCTCGTGCATGCCGTGATGAACCATAGATTTGTTGAGACAGTTCTCGCGCTTGCCATGAATAATCAGGGATTTGTTGAGGCTGTTCTCACACTTACCATGATGAACTAGAGATTTGTTGAGACTGTTCCCGTGCTTGCTATGATGTGAATGTGCATTGATTTGAATATGGATATGTTTTGATGTATGTATGACATGTATGATATGAGTATTATATGCTTGTTTGAATGTAATGAAATGCAAATGTTCTAATGTATAATTCATGGTTTATTTCCTCAGTGGAATTCATCAACTTTTGTGGACTCGACTGAAGTGACATTTGTTATCCGTTGTTGATTGGTAGTATAACTTTTTACCCATCAAAATCTGCACTAGTTTACTTCAAGATGCCTTTCTCTTTAGGTGATCTATAAAATTGTTCCGTTATAATCTTGATGTTAATGCTTAAATCTAGTCCTACCACCCTAGCGTATGATGACTGTTGAATTTTTCCTAAAGTGTTGCAACAACAAAAAATGAATGAGTATGCCTATTTTGAACTCTCGTCCTCATTTAGAAGGCTATAACTTAGACTCTCCAAAAATATGCTTCAAATTGGGTGAGTGAGGAGGTGTAGTTTTAAACCTTCACTTTAAGGGTGCTCATTTTATTTAACCTAATTTTTTCTCAGAATACCTAATGTAGGTACATATCGGGAATTCTCTCATTTTATTGTGATCCTAAGTCGCCTTTGTTTATTTTCGACTTAGAAACACTTTCGTTTTCCTAAGTCGCCTTTGTATTTTTTGTGAACACCCTCGTATATGGTGACTTGAATTGACAAGAAGCAGAAGATTTGAAGTTTGATTTTGAAAGTGATAACTTAAGATCTTTCCTCATCTTAGCTGAGGGATTTTGGCTTATTGTGATTGAATGAACTCATAGAGTCATGAAAAACCACTGCACCATTGCCCCTGTTTTGAGTTTCTTATATTTCTCCACTAGAAAATGGGATCAACCCAAAAACTGCCCAAATTTTGGGCTTTCTTGTAACTTTCCATTAGAAAATGGGATCAACCCAAAAAAATGCCCTAGTGTGAGATAGTGAAAGACATCATTCTGTTCAAATTGCTCTGTTGGGCTTGGACTAGAGAGCCTTAAACTACGAATAATCCTATAATATGCCCCAGTTTGGGAGGCTTTCACTCTTCTTTCCTTTCATATTCCTTATTTCATGCATGACTCTTTAACAAGAAATACTAAAGCAATGATTATGCAAACTTGGGAAATGTTTGGGCTATGAGTGGTGATATGGTAATGGTGATATTAAAATTTGTTTTTGGGCTTGTGTTGGATTGATGATAGAACTTAATTTGAGTTTAGGATTTGAGTGGTGGTGAGGTATAATTTAATTTGGGTTTGACTAATTATAATTAGTTAGCGTGTTTATGAAGAATAGATAATTGAGCTTGTGTTTGGGTTTTGAGTGTGGTTGTTGATGATATTTAATTTGTGTTTGGGCTTGTGTTGAAGTGATAATGATGAATTTTAATCAATATGCACTAAATATGAGATATTTCGTAAAAAAATTATTACTTTAGTGGAGTCAACGTTTTTTGTCATGATGAACATCTTAAGCAAATAAGTCCTCAACATGGTTTTTTTAAACTTGTATCTTGGTTTGGCTAAGAGTTTTAAAGACAAGGATATAAAGCTAAAAAATATGTATTTCCCATACTCACCTTTCATCTTTCTTCTTTATCCTATTTTCAACAATTTTCTATCATGACATTCAACTATCAAGTAAATTTTCAAGATTGTGATAAGAATGACATGAGACTTAGGCGAAAAAATTCTATGAAATGTTCCACTATACCCTTAATATGTTTCATTTATTGAGCATTCTCAACATATTTATTTATTTTTCATTTTTTTTGTTACTAAGTTAGGAAAGTTCCTTATAATTTTTATCACTTGGTCCCTAAATGATTGTGAAAGATTGAATGAGGATGAAAACTATTGAAAAGCTACCCTTCTTGGGTTATTGACATATTGATGGTTATTTAAAAGTTATCTCCTTTCATGATGTTTGGGCTCAAATGAGGTGACTAGAGATATCTCCTTAGTATTTGGGAATTACAAAAATGTCTTGTGTCCTTGGAAAAATATGCCTCGAGATGTAATCATTTTGGGCTTTATACTTGCATCATCTTCCATTTCATTTTGAATCAAATATCTCATATTAATGAACAAATTAATTTTGGATTATCTTTGTTGTATGTACTTTTTTTGTGGTAAATATGATTGGTGGAGTATAGTGTAAGATGGTAATTTTGTATGATCAATGCACTAGTATATGCTTGTTAAAAAAATATTCATTAGAAAATACATCTTTACATGAGTGAGTGCATGAATGGTTTACCTGGACTAGGGTCCTTAATTGATTGATTTTCAAATTGGTTTCAAATTTAGCAGGGTTAGAGACAATGCACTATCTTGTGTGACAAGTGTAGCTCATGTAGTCTCAACCACAAACTGTGAATTCTCCATATTTATTGGATTTATTCATCTTCAATCATGATTGCTTTTAGTCG
Organism: Lupinus albus; assembly: GCA_009771035.1. NCBI lineage: Eukaryota > Viridiplantae > Streptophyta > Magnoliopsida > Fabales > Fabaceae > Lupinus > Lupinus albus. The sequence continues at coordinate 13,600,733 of CM020007.1, read as the reverse complement.
AGTCCAACAATAGTGTTCTTAAAACCAGTCTTCAATTGATGAGTGCCCTTAGCAATGAGATCATGATATGGTGAAATACAAGTAATGTCAACCTTGAGCTATACTACTAAAAACATAAACAACATGTATGGCGATGCATTTGATTTATGTTGCGATGTATGAATGATGTGAGACTAATATTTTTGAATCATATGATGCTTGATGATGCATGAGATGCTGCTAGGGAATGCATTTGATTTTCTTTTTAGTGCATGGACTCTTAAAAAACATAGTTTATGATGTATATATGACTTTGAATGCATGAAGGTTATGCTATATGAGAAGATGTATGCATTTTTTTTATGAAAATGAATGAGGATATTAACAATAGTTAAGAAATGATATGGTGGATTAAAATGCATGACATGGTAATGCATGAAATATAATGTTTAAATGATTTTTTTTTTTTTTATGAATGAATGAGTGTATGTGTAATGATTTTTTTATTTTTGAATGCGTGAGTCTAATTGAGTGAATGAATGAGATGATAAATGTTTGAATGATTTATGTGCATGAGTGGATGAATGTTTTGAATGATATGTTTTTTAGTGAATGTATGCAATGATGAAATGCCTAAAAATGAAAAATGCATGTTTGTTAGGGTAATAGACCCTATTTTGGGGGTGGTTTATCCATCATCATATATGAAGTGTCATAATGAGTTGACATTTGTCATATAGCTGAGACTAACCTTGGGTAAATGTGAGTTACACAGGTTTTCTTTGAAAATTACCCACATGATGGTGGATCCTATTATGGATACTTTATTTTCCATGTATGTGAGATATGCCTATGTTGTAGGGATACCAATATGCAATGATATCCTATACCATTTAGGCTTGGAATGACACTTGAGTCACTTTATTTTAGGGGACATGAGTCCCAACTTATGGCATGTTAAATGATACAATATGCTTCACATGTTTGGATTAGGTACACCTATAACTTTTTTTTGGGATATCTAAGGAACAACATTCTATGGTAGAGTTCTAGGGTATAGTGAATGCCTTAACAAGCTCTATACTCTTATAAGGTGCTCACATTGCATCCAATAATAAGGAAAGAAAATCCAAATACCCTAGGAATAACAAGTGAGAACCAAAGTCCACACTAGCAAAGCGAATTCCCCTTCCAATCTAATGTTCGGGTACAGGACATGTATGTGCAAAATCCAAGTATATTGTATTTTGGTGGGAAGCATAAGAATTTAATGGAACAATTACCAAAAAGCTATAGCAATAAAATAAACAATTATTTGCATAAGAAAAAATAAATAACGAAATAATTAAAAAGTATAATTATGCTTACAATTAGCATGACTCTCTTCAAAAATGTCCCTAGCAGAGTCGGAATAGGAATGGTTGGACCCAGTAAATCAGAGTGCATGGACACGTGGCAACTTACAACTGGTTGGAGGGGAAGGTGCACCTTGTCGAGCTGTGTACTCGTACGCATAGAATACTATTTTCTCATAGAAGGAGAGATCTGCTACAACATGGTGCAATGAAACCTGTTGACCATTCGACGCATGATTGGGGGATCCTGTCATCAACGCTAATGGAAGAAGAGTATGCAGATTTCACGACTATAGTTCAACGTGAGAATAAGTGCATGGGACTATGATGCTCTCGCCCTCATTAGATCGTAGCGCTTACTCAATTTTCTCTTCTCACATTGGTATTTCACTCTTTCTTTTTTAAGTGTTTTGTTTTGTCTCCGTTTTTCTCTTACATTTTTGGAATTCTTTTCTCAAACCTCTACTAGGCTATTTATAGGAAATCATATATCACTCATGCTTAATCACCCATATCTATTTGATTTCTTTTTTACTATTTTTAAGGGATTTTGATCCCCATTTACATTTCTCGTTTGATTAGATTTTTTTTATTTCAAAATTCTATTTTTTATTTATTTATATATTTTCTGAAAATGGAAGCCTCCAAAGGTTATTTAGGATTTTTACCTTATTTATTTTATAATTCTAAATAAATTAAAAATATAAATAAAGAATAGTTTTAATTACTTTTTATTTATTTGATATTAGAATTTCGAAAAAATTAAAATAAATAATTAAAAATAACTTTATTATTATTATTTTTTAAGAAGAAGGTATGTGCTTTTTTCTGGGTCCGACAAAAATGGGCGTTCACACTTATTAGTTTACCAAATGATACTTTCATATTTTTTTAATGACTAAATGAACAAGTCTAATATTTATATATTGTGAGTGTAAATTTTTATACAGAATAAGTACATCATCCATTATCTATGTGTATTATTTATATTTAAGAATCAACATGGTAATTAAATATGAAGGTGTTTTTAAGGAAACATTGTTTTTAAGAAAAACTATGTATTGAATTCTTGTACAAAAAATATCATTCATCATTTATATGTATTATAGATATTTAAGAGTCAACATGATAATTAAATTTCTGTCTACAAGGTATGAATATAATACTATTTTAATTTAGAATAAAATATTTAAATTTGGAATAAAATATATTCATATATCTTTTACTTTGTGTGTATATAATGATTTGAGTGTAAGTAAAATGAACATTCCTCATGAACCATAGAGTAATTCCTCAATTTTGAAAATTGTTACAAATCATGACATATATAAGACATGTCTTCCTAGCATAGATCACTACTCATAATATTTCTCTCTTGTTACCAACTCACCAAGGAAAAATGTCAGAAGAAAAAACAATAGAAATTCTAATGGTGTCAATGCCTTATCAAGGCCACCTCAACCCCATGCTAAATCTAGGTAAACAACTTGTCTCAAAGGGGTTTCATGTTACACTCATTACTACAGAATATGGTCGTCACCGCATGAAACAAAACTTTCATAACTCAGAAGTTCAATTTGAGTTCTTCTCCGATGGCCTTAGCCTTGACTTTGACCGTTCAAATACTGTCGCATTAAACAATTCTCTCAAAGTCCAAGGTTCTGAAAACTTGTTCACTCTTCTTACCGGTCTCACTAAAGTTCATAACTATTCTTGTGTCATTGTCAACCCTTTTGTATCTTTTGCTATTGAAGTTATTGCAGACCATGGCATTCCTTGTGCAATGCTTTGGATCCAAGCTTCTGCTTTGTATTCCATTTACTATCGCTACTACAAAAATATTGATTCTTTCCCCAATTTGGAGGACCCAAATGAGAAGGTGTACATGCCTTCATTTCCAGTTTCTGATGTTAGAGATCTTCCATCTTTTATGCTTCCTTCAAGTCCACCTCATTTTGGAGCTTATATGAATGATTTATTTCAATCTTTAGATAAAGTAAAATGGGTTTTAGGTACATCTTTTTATGAAATTGAGGAAGAGATAGTTAAGTCCATGGATTCACTAAAACCAATTTACCCTATCGGACCATCGGTTTCGCCATTTTTGCTGGGAAAAAAGGAAACCACTGACTTTAGAGCTGATATGTGGAATGTTGAAGATTCATGCATAGAGTGGCTTGATAATAAACAACCTTCATCAGTTATCTATATATCATTCGGTAGCATAACAGTATTGTCACAAAAGCAGATGAATAGTTTAGCTACAACTTTGAAGAATAGCAACAAATCATTCTTGTGGGTGATTAGGTCAGATGATTCTAATGCTTCTGAATTGCCACTTGAGTTTTTGGAAGAAACTAAAGGAAGAGGATTGGTGGTGAAATGGTCTCCTCAAGAGAAGGTTCTAATGCACCCTTCTGTGGCTTGTTTCATAAGTCATTGTGGATGGAACTCTACACTTGAAACTTTGGTTACAGGTGTGCCTATTATTTGTTATCCAGATTGGACTGACCAAAGAACAAATGCTATGCTTATAGAGAATGTGTTTAAAAATGGAGTAAATCTGAAATGCGATGAAGATATGGTAGCAAGTACTGAAGAAATTGAGAGGTGTATTAAGGAAGTGATGGAAGGGCCAAATGCTCTTAAGATAAAAAAGAGAGCAATGGAAATAAAAGAATCTGCAAGGAAATCATTACAAGATGGTGGGACTTCTCGTCAAAATTTAGATAAATTTATCAAGGAATTCATTATTACTAATACAATCAAGGCTTAAACATGTATATGTTCTTCATTTCATAATTAAAATAATGGTATTTAAATAATACGAAAAATAATGGTTTCTAAGGTAATTTTGTTTTTTATTTTGTAGGAGGAAGTTGTCATAGCATGTAGTTTGTTTTCAAATTCATAAAAAATAATAACAATATTGTTTCTAGTTTCTTGTTTTTGGTTTAATAAGGTTATTGGTATGATTTCTAAATAATGATAATATTACAATATGTGTTAGTTTATATATGTTGCATTAACTTGCCTTCGGTGTTTGCGTAACACCCTAAATTTATCCTCCTTGAAATTAGGTAACAGTCCTGAAGAATGGGGCATACTGCCAGATTCTAGCTTGAGCGAGAGGATCAGTGTTTTGAATTTGGAAATTCTGGGAGTCTCGCCCAAGCGAGGAATGGGTCGCTTGAGCGAGAGAAAGCTTGGGCAGACTGTGAGATTCTCACTTGAGCGAGAGAATCTCGCCCAGGAGAGAGAGCCCGTGTATGGATAATTAAATATCGTGGGTTTCTCGCCCAAGCGAGAGTGCCCAGCTATAAAAGAAAAGAAACGGTTTCACAAACCCTAATCTTCATTTTCTTTTCTCCCTTTTCACTCCCAACGGCGGCTCCTCATGGATTTCGACTCTTTCCTCCACCAAACCTCAAAAACACATCAAAACCTCTTCATCTTGCTTCTTAATGGAACATTGGAGAGCTTTGGAGAGGAAAAAGCAACAATGGGGTTTGAAGGAGATGGAGGTAGATGGAGCTCTTTGCGGATCCATGAAGCTTACACAACCTAAGGTGAGGGAGAAGACCATTGTGGTCTTAGAGTATTTCATTAGAGTCATCATCTCCGATTTTCCTCAAGAATCGAAGCACGTTAACAGATAGAAACTCTCTCGGGTGTTTGTGGTTCATATGAGAATCTTTATTTTATATGATGATGTATTAGCCATAAATGTTGAGATATGTCTGCGGGGAAAACTGTTTATTTAAGTAAAACGCAATATGCTCATTTATGGTAATACACCGTCATTAAAGATGGTTCTAATGTTAATGTGTATATGATGAGTGATATTTTATGTGTCGCTTGTTTATGATAATGGTATATTATGGATAGTTGAGTTATTATAACACATATGAGTGTGTTTGTAATAAGGATTGTGAGATGTATGTTTAATGACAAAAGTAGAAATTGTTATGTTGTGTGATAATGATTGAGTATGAGTTATGTATAGGCGTAAATATAAATGAATATGTTGTGAGTGGTTGATTGTTATAAACATGTATGAGTGTGTTTGTAACAATGAATGTGTGATGAGTTGTTAATGTGTTAAAATGGACATGAGTATGTTTATCTAAATGAGTATGTTGTGAGTTGTTGATTGTTATAAACCTATATGGGTGTGTGTGTAACGATGACTGTGTGATGAGCTGTCAATGTGTTAAAATGGATAAGGATATGTTTGTGACAATGAAGGTATTGTGTGTTATTTTATGGTGATAAAATAGTGAGATACCTTGCGTTGATTGTGTATGACATGGATGTGAGCATAATGTGGAAACTCGACCTGCCCGATGTGGTATGGGGATTACTCGACCTGCTCGATGTGGTATGGGGAATTACTCGACCTTCCCGATGTGGTATGGGAAATTACTCGACCTGCCCGATGTGGTATTGGGAATTACTCGACCTGCCCGATGTGGTATGGGGATTACTCGACCTGCCCGATGTGGTATGGGGAATTACTCGACCTGCCCGATGTGGTATGGGGAATTACTCGACCTGTCCGATGTGGTATGGGGATTACTCGACCTGCCCGATGTGGTATGGGGAATTAATCGACCTGCCCGATGTGGTATGAGGAATTACTCGACCTGCCCGATGTGGTATGTTTTTTTTTTTATTTTTCATTTTTTGTTACTAAGTTAGGAACGTTCCTTATATTATTTTATCACTTGGTCACAAAAGGATTGTAAAAGATTGAATGACAATGAAAACATTTGAAACTCTACACCAAATTTTATATTTTGTGGAGATTTTTTGGTGGAGGTTATTCAAACCTCCCCAAATAAATTAAATGAGGTGGACCGGGTAATTAACTAAATATATAGTGGTTGTTTTTATTTATGCAGGTTTTCAACCTCCATTATGAATTTGAAAAAAAAACTGCATATTAATTACTTTCCCATTACAAAAAACACTATGTCTTTAATTCCAAAAAACACACTAGGGTCCAAATAAACTCTCATTTTCAAATAAAGAGTATAAATATTACACTTTTAAATTAATAGATATGACACAATATATAACTTTTATCATGTTAAAATATTAACCTAAACACTTTAATTCCATAACATATTACCTTTATCAATGAAGACATTAAAGTAAAAATAGAAATGTCTAAGCTCACCAAAATGTAATACAAATTAAATAGAATATTGCAAAAGCAATAGAAATGCATAAAAATAGCCAAGCTTTCGGCAGAAAATCTCATCAAAATATATAAGGAAATATAAGCAATCATCAATAACTAAACACAAAAAACACATATCAGGCTCCATCATATAAATAGCAACTTCTCTCAGTCTCCAAAGTCGAATTTGTCATCGCAAGTCAACAATTTTTCTTTGCTATGATTTCTTTCTCTCATTTTTTTCCTCACTTTCATTTTTCATAATGTTAGGGTTTTTCAATTTTGCAAATAACACTACGTTTATCCTAGATCTTGGTTTCCAACTCACATAAGGTCATGAAAACAATACCTGATTCATTTTATTTATTTTATTCTTTAGTATTTTAAAGCATAAATTATAATTGTTACAACCCTATGCATGTGAAATTTCGTTGGAAAATGGGGGTTTTGAACTCAATGAATGATGGTTCGATTATAACCAGAACTTGTGTTACTTAATCTTGATGAACAATCTCAACATGATAATTCCCACACATTTCATGTTTCAATCCAATAAAGAATAGCAACAATAGATGAAATCGTGAAGGATGAAGTCACGATGACAAAATTTCAGATGAAGTCATGACCAAAAAAATTATTATAGATTAATGATAGTGACGAATAACACCTATGATTTTGATAAATTCATGTTTTAAGCTTCTGGCATAAGAGTATTCCTCAAAACTAATTAGAGGTGTGGTCCCCTCATGAGGAAAAAAAATTATGTTTGTTTGAGGTGATACATTTTTGCTCAATTTTGTAGTGTGTCAATTTGATTGATGATGTATGTTTGATAATTAGTGAGACTGTGCAAAATTATTTGTATGATGTTTATAGGCAATTAGGCATTGTCAATTGTTGTTGAGAGCCACGACATGACTTCTTTAAGATTACGAAAATTTATTAACAACTTTCTATAAATCCCAAATAGCAAATTGGAACTATTTCAAATGTTGAGAGGTTATTTCTGATGTTAAATGATAGCAGTGAATGTGAGTGAGATAGCAGTGAGTGTGAATGTGATAACCAATTTTACATAGAAGTGAGTGCGAGACTCTCTATTACATCCCAAACAAGTTATATTGTGGAGGTTTTCTAAACCCAAAAACCTCCGCAAATGTTTATATTGTGAGATGGTAAGTTTGCATGATCAATGCACTAGTAAAAATATGCATTACAAAATTCATATTTACATGAGTGAATGTGAGTGGGTTGAACTCGACTGGGATCCTCAATTGAGAAATTATTTTTCAAATTGGTCTCCAATACAATGTACTATCTTGTGTGACAAATGTAGCTCATGTAGTCTCAACCACAAACTAAGAATTCTCCATATTTATTGGATTTCTTCATCTTTAATCATGATTGCTTTCAGTCGAGTCGAACAATAGTATTCTTAAAATCAATATTCAATTGATGAGTGCCCTTAGCAATGAGATCATGATATACATGTAGAAAATTGATTTTTAGTGATGCATGGTTCATGAACATCTTTTATATTTAATTTAATCCATGTCACGTGGATTGAAATGCAACTTATAACATGTATGAAATACAAGTAATGTCAACCTTGAGTTATACTACTAAAAAAATATATGACATTTATGGTAATGCAATTGATTTATATGGGGATGTATGAATGATGTGAGACTAATATTTTTGAAGCATATGATGTTTGAGGATACATGAGATGTTACTAGGGAATGCATGTGATTTTCTTTTTAGTGCATGGACTCTTAAAAAACATAGTTTATGATGCATATGACTTTGAATGTATGAAGGCTATTATATATTATAAGATGTATGAAATGTTTTCTTTGTTTTTTGATATAAAAAATGAATGAGGATATTAACAATAGTTAATGAAATGATATGGTGAATTAAAATGCATGATTTGGTAATGCATGAAATGTAATGTTTAAATGATTTTTATTTTTTGATGAATGAATGAGTGTGTATAATGATTTTTTTTGAATGCTTGAATGTAATTGAGTGAGTGAATGAGAGAATAAATGTTTGAATGGTTTATGTGTATGAGTGAATGAATTTTTGAATTATATATTTTTCTTTTTTTGCATGCATGGATGAAATTTTTGAATGATATATTTTTTTATAGTGAATGTATGCAATGTTGAAATGCCTAAAAATTCAAAATGTATGTATGTTAGGGTAATAGACCCTACTTTAGGGATTGTGTAGCCATCACCATCATATATGAAGTGTCATAATGAGTTGATATTTGTCATATAGTTCATAATAACCTTGGGTAAAGGTGAGTTACCCAATTATTATTTTTAAATTACCCACATGATGATGGATCCTATTATGGGTACTTTATTTGTCATGTATGTGAGATGTGCATATGGTGTAGGGATATCAATATGCAATGATATCCTATACCATTTGGGCTTGGAATAACACTCGAGGCACTTTATTTTAGGAGACTTGAGTCCTAACCTATGGCATGATAAATGGTACAATATGCTTCACAGGTTTGGATTAGGTACACCTACATAGGTTTTTTTGAAATGTCTAAGGAACAACATCCTAGGGTAGAATTCTAGGGTGTAGTGGATGCCTTAACAAGCCTTAGACTCCCTATAAGGTATCCATATTGCATCCAATCATAAAGAAATGAAACATAAACACCCTACGAATAACAAGTGAGACCCAAAGTTCACACTGACAAAACGGATATCCCTTCTAATCAAATATTCGGGTATAGGACATGTGTGTGAAAAATTCAAGTATATTGTGTTTTGGTGGGAAACATAAGAATTTAAATGGAACCATTGCTAAAAAAAATAAATAGCCAAACAATTAAAAAGTATAAATAGGCATGCAATTAGTTTATGACCCTGACTCTCTTTAAAAATGTCCCAAGCGGAGTCGGCATCTGTCGCACCTAATAACAGTAGGCTTTGGATTTTTGATATCTAGGTTCAGGAGTCTATTACGGAATATAGAATGTATTAACACTCCATCCGCCCGTTTTAAACGGTACACCTCAGTAGATTGCATGATTTGTTTTATACTTTAAAGTAACTATTTAATTAATTAATTATTAAAAATGACAAAAAATATTATTTATTTGTTATGCATATTAGGGAATCAAGGCTATATTTCTTTAGGTAGAAAATTGTTTATTGATTGTGTTATTTTATTATTGTTTTTTTGAAAGATAAGATGTTAACTCTTAAGTAATATTACTATTAATATTATTGAAGTACAACCCATATGTCCAATATTATGCCTCATATCAAGGATTAGTTAGGATATTATCACTTTTTCTTCAAAGATTTTATATTTATTGAAAAAACAAAAAAAAATACATTGTAGCAATCATTCCTAAATTTTAAGAAAATGTAGTTTCCATCATTGCATCATACCTTAAAATTAATATAATTACTACTTTGTTATTTATTATTTATTTCATGTTATTATCATTATTTATTTGTCGTTGTTTATATTGATTGTTGTTTAACGGTGCTAAATCATACATATTATATAAAACAAAACAAAATTGGTTAACAGTTATTAAATGGGTTTTTATATGAATCCACGTTTTTATTATTTACATTAAATTTAGGATACAAAATATTGAAGACATAAGTGATATTAAAGCAAGTTGGGATTTATTCACATTACGGATAACAATGAAAACCAAACTTGTGGGTCATCATCTAATCTCAACTTGAATTTAACGGGGAAAACTCGATATTATTGGGTTCGGATTCGAGTTTTACCTGAATTCAAATTTCGGGTTCGGGTTTTACCTGAATTCAAATTTCGGGTTCGGTATTGTTAATACTCTGTCCCGAACACGATTAATATATATAAAATTATAAAATTACACATAAATACATATATAAAAACTATATATATATAAATGTAAAAAGATATGTTTCATTCGAGTTTTTTCGGGTTCGGGTTACCCAAAACCCGACGGGTACGGGAATGATATCATTGTTTTCAACCTTGATTAATTCGAGTTCGGGTTTTAGATTTCGGGTTTGGGTAAGCACAAACCCGACCCCGACCGGCCCCGTTGTCATTCCTTATTTGCATGGAACATATCATCTTAGTGGAGGGACACATGGTGGAATAGGAACTGGTTTAGAGTGCTTGGGCACGTGGCAACATGCAACTGGTTGGAGGGGAAGGCGCACCTTGCGGAGCTGTGCAGTCGTCCACAGTGGATACCGTGTTCTCATAGAAGGCGTAATCTATTGTGTCATGGTGCAATGAAATCTGGTGACCTTTCGATGCATGATTGGGCAGTCCTGAAGTCAGCGTTGATGGAAGAAATGTATGCAGATTTGACGACTACGGTTCACCGTGAAAATGAGTGCACGGGACTACGATGTTCTCGCCCTCTCTGGATTGTAGCTCTTACTCACATTGATGTTTCACTCTTTCTTTTTTAAGTGTTTTCTTGTCCCTTTTTTCTCTTGATTTTTGGAATGCTTTTTCTCAAACCTCTACTAGACTAACTTAATATAAAATCATATACTGTTCATGCTTAACTACCCTTATCTACTCAATTTCTTTTTGGTTATTTAATTTTTAGGGGATTTTGATCTCCATTTACATTTCTAGTTTGACTAGATTTTTTATTTCAAAATTCCTTTTTCATTTAATTATATATTTTTTGAAAATGGAAGCTTCCAAAGGTTATTTAGGATTTTTACCTTATTTCATAAATTCGAAATAAAATACAAAAATAAATACATAATTGTTTTAATTACTTTTTATTTATTTGATATTAAAATTTCGAAAAAAATAAAACAAAATAAATAATTAAAAATAACTTTTTTAATTATTATTTGTTAAGAAAAATGTATGTGTTTTTTTCTGTGGCAAAAATGGGCATTCACACTTATTAGTTTACCAAATGATATTATCATATTTTTTAAATGAAAAGATGAATAAGTGTAATATTTATGTATTATGAGTGTAAATTTTTAAAATCTACGTGTATTATTTATATTTAAGAATCAACATGGTAATTAAATATGAAGGTGTTTTTAAGGAAACATTGCTTTTAAGCAAAACTATGTATTGAGTTCTTGTACAAAAAATATCATTCTGATTTATATGTATTATATATATTTAACAGTCAACACGATAATTAAATTTCTGACTATAAGATATGAATATAGTCCTATTTAAATTTGGGAATAAAATATTTAAATTTGGAATAAAATATATTCATATATCTTTTACTTTTGTGTATTAAATTATTTGAGTGCAATTAAAATGAACATTCATCATGAACGATACAGTAATTCCTTAATTTTGAAAATCGTTACAAATCATGACATATATAAGACATGTCTTCCTAGCATAGATCACTACTCATACACTAATACATATTAACCGCAATAATATTTCTCTCTTGTTTCCAACACACCCAGGAAAAATGCCGAAAGAAAAAACACTAGAAATTCTAATGGTGACAATGCCTTATCAAGGCCACCTCAACCCCATGCTAAATCTAGGTAAACAACTTGTCTCAAAGGGGTTTCATGTTACACTCATTACTACAGAAGATGGTCGCCACCGAATGAAACAAAATCTTCATAACTCAGAAGTTCAATTTGAGTTCTTCTCCGATGGCCTTAGCCTTGACTTTGACCGTTCAAATGGCGACGCATTAATCAATTCTATAAACGTTCAAGGTTCTAAAAACTTGTTTACTCTTCTTACCAGACTCACTAAAGTTCATAATTATTCTTGTGTCATTGTCAACCCCTTTGTACCTTTTGCTATTGATGTTATTGCAGACCATGGCATTCCTTGTGCAATGCTTTGGATCCAAGCTTCTGCTTTGTATTCAATTTACTATCGCTACTACAAAAATATTGATTCTTTCCCTAATTTGGAGGACCCAAATGAGAAGGTGCATTTGCCTTCATTTCCAGTTTTTGATGTTAGAGATCTTCCATCTTTTATGCTTCCTTCAAGTCCACCTCATTTCGGAGCTTATATGAATGATTTATTTCAATCTTTAGATAAAGTAAAATGGGTTTTAGGTACATCTTTTTATGAAATTGAGGAAGACATAGTTAAGTCCATGGATTCACTAAAACCAATTTACCCTATCGGACCATCGGTTTCGCCATTTTTGCTGGGAAAAAAGGAAACCACTGACTTTAGAGCTGATATGTGGAATGTTGAAGATTCATGCATAGAGTGGCTTGATAATAAACAACCTTCATCAGTTATTTATATATCATTTGGTAGCATAACAGTATTGTCACAAAAGCAGATGAATAGTTTAGCTACAACTTTGAAGAATAGCAACAAATCATTCTTGTGGGTGATTAGGTCAGATGATTCTAATGCTTCTGAATTGCCACTTGAGTTTTTAGAAGAAACTAAAGGAAGAGGATTGGTGGTGAAATGGTCTCCTCAAGAGAAGGTTCTAATGCACCCTTCTGTGGCTTGTTTCATAAGTCATTGTGGATGGAACTCTACGCTTGAAACTTTGGTTACAGGTGTGCCTATTATTTGTTATCCAGATTGGACTGACCAAAGAACAAATGCTATGCTTATAGAGAATGTGTTTAAAAATGGAGTAAATCTGAAATGCGATGAAGATATGGTAGCAAGTACTGAAGAAATTGAGAGGTGTATTAGGAAAGTGATGGAAGGACCAAGTGCTTTTAAGATAAAAAAGAAAGCAATGGAAATAAAAGAATCTGCAATGAAATCATTACAAGATGGTGGAACTTCTCATCAAAATTTAGATAAATTTATCAAGGAATTCATTATTACTAATACAATCAAGGCTTAAACATGTATATGTTCCTCATTTCAGACAAATAATGGTATTTAAATAATACAAAAAAGAATGGCTTCTAAGGTAATTTAGTTGTTTATTTTGTAGGAGGAAGTTGTCCTAGCATGTACTTTGTTTTCAAATTCATCAAAAATAATAACAATATTGTTTCTAGTTCCTTGTTTTTTGTTTAACTAGCAAGTAACTCGTGCATTTGTACGAAAGGGTATTATTTTGTCGTATGATTAATGTAACACCCCAAATTTTAATCTTTAAAATTATAGTAACAGTCCTGGAAGCCTCGCTTGAGCGAGAGTTGTCTCGCCTGTGCGAGAAATGGCAATTTTGGGCTGTTGACACAGTGTAATCGATTACACACTGCTGGTAATCGATTACATCGTATTAAAAGCATAAGATATGTGCATCTGACACAGTGTAATCGATTACACACTTCTGGTAATCGATTACACTCTGCTGGTAATCGATTACACTCTGCTGGTAATCGATTACACTCTGCTGGTAATCGATTACACACTTCTGGTAATCGATTACACTCTGCTGGTAATCGATTACACACTTCTGGTAATCGATTACACACTTCTGGTAATCGATTACATCGTATTAAAAGCATCAGATATGCGCATTTTTCACGTTGTAATCGATTACACCATGTTGGTAATCGATTACAACCCGACGACACCTCTTTAAAACAGAAACCCGTTAGAACTTCGAAGAGAAGAGAGAGATGAGAGCTTTTCAAGAGCAAGGAGCCTTAGGACTCATCTTGGAGCTTGGGAAGAGGTAAACCTCTTGTTACTAACTCTTCTCCTTCCTCTCTAACTTGTTTTGGGTATGTTGGATTTATTTTCAAAACATGAGAAACCATGGAAACTCATCCTTTAGAGTTATAGTTCGTTTTATGTTGTTTTTATCTTGTAAACTCTTGGTTTAGAGTTGGTATTTGATGAATGGAAAGTTTTATGGGTTATTCATGAAAAACACCCAAAAACCCCCAAAATGAGAATATGAGTATAAAGAGAAAGAGATGAAATGTTAGATGTGGATAATGAGTAGTGCTTTAATATTGTTATATGAGATGAACATGCATGCTTTAATATTTAGAAACTTGTATTGAAGTAGTTTTGGAAATATTGAAATATGAGATGTTATGCATGTTTTAGATGGATGAATATTGATGATGAATATTTTGTATGATTAAATGATGCAAAATAAGTTGTTTATGTGATATTTGGAATAAATTACTAACATTGTTGTTATCGGTGGAAATGAGGAAAGATCCTAAGGTTGGAGGAAATCGCGGAGTAGACTTTTAAAGTTACTCGGAACTGATCTCCAACGCTCACCGAGGTAAGGGATAAGTGTTTTCTAAATCATACTGGCTGATATAAATGATGTATGTGAAAGAGGTAATGATTTAAAACAATACGTCTGTAATTTATGCATTATGTTGGAAAATGCGTGATTTTAATGTTATGGAAAAAGAAGGAAACAATTTATTTGGGGGAGTACCAAAGGAAATAAGACTCAAAACGAATTCAATTTATTTGGGGGAGTACCAAAGGAAATAAGACTCAAAACGAATTCAATTTATTTGGGGGAGTACCAAAGGAAATAAGACTCAAAACGAATTCAATTTATTTGGGGGAGTACCAAAGGAAATAAGACTCAAAACGAATTCAATCTATTTGGGGGAGTACCAAAGGAAATAAGACTCAAAACGAATTCAATCTATTTGGGGGAGTACCAAAGGAAATAAGACTCAAAACGAATTCAATTTATTTGGGGTAGTACCAAAGGAAATAAGACTCAAAACGAATTTAATCTTTTTGGGGGAGTACCAAAGGAAATATGACTCAAATGAATGTCGTATGCATGCTATAGGATATATAGTATGGGATATATATTCTATAGGGTGAATATGAATGATGAGAAATGTGAATGTCAAATGAATGTCGTATGCATGCTATAGAATATATAGTATGAGATATATATTCTATAGGGTGAATATGAATGATGGGAAATGTGAATGTCACATGAATGTCGTATGCATGCTATAGGATATATAGTATGGGATATATATTCTATAGGGTGAATATGAGCGATAAAAAGAGGATGTTGAGAAAGAAATTAATATACATGCTATAGAGTATATATTATGGGATATATATGTTATAGGGTGGATATGAATAACGATACAGATGATGTTTCGAAACGAACGTAATATGCATACTATAGAATATATATTATTGGATATATATATACTATAAGATGAATATGAGTAAAGTGACAATTAAAGGAAGATGATTATGAATGTTTACAATTCCGTATGTGTGTTTACGAATTATATTAAAGCTTAATTGTATTGGATATGTGGATTATCGTGTGATGTTAGTTTTGAACTAATGACTTACTCCCTTTTGTTTTGTGTGTTGTTTATGATAATCCCATTGTAGGTAAATGAAGGATTTTGAGGATTAAGCTCAATTAAGAAGCTTTTGTGTTTATTTACTCGATTGTCTTTATTGCTATTTGATATTGTAGTTGATTTGATAGTATTTTGGGATAAATGTAATCTGATTAGGATAATATGGTGATATGTAGTTATGGACGTTATAACTCTGGAAAACCCATAACTGGACGTATGTGATAAAGGCTATCTGAATGAATTATGTTTTTCCGCAACATAAATTTGTATGATAATATAATAGGGTAAAGAGTATTTTCAAAGAGAGATACTCGAGAGTTTTTAATGAAGGTGACGACTGTATGTAAGAAAGGATTAAAATAAATTAAAAATTTTCAAGGGTAGATTTCGGGTCGCTACAATTAAGAACACACATTACATGTCTATTTATATAGTTAAAAGCACACATATTATGCTTACATTCACATTGCTAAGAACTCAAATGACACACGTACACTTTTGTACTTTGTTTGTTGATTTTCATACTCTATAGCCTATATATTTGGTTAACTAATAAATACAATAAAAACTTATATTGTTCATTCTTAATATACATGTACATACATAGAACTTGTTTAATTTTATGATTTTATTGTAATTATTTCTTAATGTATCTTTTTTATATTTTTTTATTTCTAGGATATTATTTCTTATTAGTTGTTAGTATAATTGATTTATCATTTCCATTTTTTTTAAAAGTATACAAAAAGGGACATTATAATTAATTACTTTGATTTTTTTTCAAAATAAATACATGTTTAATCATTTAGTATGACAACTTCGAAAATAATATTTTAATAGATAGAAATGAAATTTTAATAATAAATTATCATTGAAATAGGAAAGTTGTAATTATATAGTTTGATTCTTTTTCAAAATAATGGAGGTATTAATTAGTTATGATTAAAACTGCAAAAATATTTTAAATATAGTAATGGAAATGTATAGACACTGTCTGGTTTTGCAGAAACTCAACCAGATTTGATGATAAGAAGCTGACTTTGGTGCAGGCTAAATCCAGAATCAAGCTTGCAACTTCTTTAGCTGGAAATAACTCAAAGCTTTTAACTAACAACTCAGTGTCAAATTTTGTTATTCTTCGGGAGTTTAAGGTCAACCAGAATTTTCAGAGAGCTCCTAGAATTCAGGAAGTGGTTTGGAAGGCTCCTCAAACAGGGTGGATTAAAATCAACACAGATGGTGCTGCTCATGGATCACCTAGCTTAGCTGGAGGGGGCTGCATATTCAGATATTGTACAGGAAATTACAGGGGTGGTTTTGCTGCTTTCTTTGGAATTAAAGATTCAATTTTTGCGGAAAGTCAAGCTGCAATTATGGCAATTGAGATAGGTAACAAAAAGGGGTGGAATGATATTTGGCTTGAATGTGACTTTGCTTTGGTGGTGGATATCTTCGAGGGAAGAGGAGTAGTCCCTTGGAGGCTTATGAATAGTTGGCTTAGGTGTATACATGAGATCTCCTCAATGAGATTCATAGTGATTCATATTTTTAGAGAGGGTAACACTTGTGCAGATAGGCTAGTCGTTTTTGGTGTAACTTCAAAAGTGTACACTTGGTGGGATGTTATCCCTAGATTCATTTTTGAAGAGTTTAACAAAAATAGATTAGGGATACCTAACTATATATGTAACTTTTTGTAATTGTCCTCTCTTCAATATATTCGGTTCTGTTGGTTAAAAAAAAAGTATAGACAATATTAATAAATGGAAATGGGAAAATTTAATTAAATTTTTAGATTTTTGTGAAAATAAAGCATACATTATTTTTCAACTTGAATATCATCATCTATATTACCAATAAGCACTACATTAAATGAAAATATGTATTTCTCTTCCCTTAGACATGTTCATCGGATTTATTTCTCTCTTAATGATCGGCGATATTTATTCAAAGTAATTATTAATTATTAGTTTGCAACTGATCAGCGATATTTATTCAAATTGTCAATATTTATTCACTTATTCGATTACAAATTACAATAGTATAACAATTTATTGTCATTATTCATCTATGCAGTTTTTATTCCTTGTGAATTTTCATTTATTGTCATTCTACTATGTATTTTTTATCTTTTATTATTCACATCAATTATTCTTAAATCTCGGGAATAATTCTCTCCAATCGTTATTATTCTATAAAATTATCCACAATTCATATAAATGACAATTTTAGTACTTGAAAAGTTTGTTTAAATGTAAAAAGAAAGGAAAACAAAATGTTAGAATTTATGACATTTTATTGTCTTTAATTATATGATACAAAACAATTCAAAAAATTGTAAAAATGCAGTCAATTCTCAATGTAGAGAGAGAATATCATTTGATTTATGACATAATCAAACTGCAAAAGCAGAGAGAATATCATTCAATTTATTGGTTCTACCATTCTCAATGCAGTCAAGTGATTGTGATAACATAAGCAACAATTCAAAAATCACGTTAATAATTAATAAAATGCACATTTGTGACATGGAAAATTGTCTATTGAAAATTCAAACATTAGTGCTTTTGATGAATTATTAACTTGCATGATACATTTGAGAGAGAAGTAAAAAATCATGGTGTCATTTTTTAATAAATATATAACATAAATAATGGTTAATGAATTCAATGAAAGTATAAGATGAAGAAAAATTGTACTCATAGTATATTTTAATTATTTAAATACAAAATGTATAAAAATTAAAATAATGATTATTTGAATAAAAAAATGTATACAAATAAAATACGAGATGAGGAGAGAATATTAACCTCCGGAGAAGCTTCAAAGGGATAACCAAAATGGAAATGAAAAGAAAAAATGATTATGGTAAGATAAGATGAGGATATAAATATGTTATAGAAAATTAGTGAATCTTTGAATAAAATATATATAAACAAAATTAGAGATTAAGAAAGAGAAAGCTAATCTGTAGAAATGCTTAAAGGGGGAATCAAAATGCAAATGATGAGAGAAAATGATAATGGTGAGATATAATAAGGAAATAAATATATTAATAACAAAAACAAACAAACAAATAACAACCATAGATTTTGAAGGTTTGATTGTCCATGAGGATGATACCCTTGCTTATCATAAGGTAACGAAAATAACCGTTAGAAGAACAAATCTACAAAATAATAAAATTAGTTAGAACACATGTACAAAATAAAGAAATCAATGAAAAATAAATGATAAAATAAGAACAAAATCACAAAAATATGAACAATATATACAAAATGAACAAAAAATGCACTTAAAATATGAAATATACAAAATAAGAATATATCTACAAAATAAATAAAAAATCAACGAAAGAATGCACTGTAAAGAGGATTAATTGTCTGATATAGAGAAGCTGACAGTCCTAGGTTATACCATGAGATAAAACCATTTTATAATAAGAACCAAATAAACACATTATATGACTCGCAAACTGCACATGTTCATTTAAAGATGAAAAACCGCCAAAAAGATGCACCGTAAAGTAGGTTGTTGACAATGTAGAAAAATGCAATATTGGTTTTATGTAACCAAGAAATGGAGAGATGAAGAGGTATGAAAATGAAAGGAGATAGTAATAAAAGAGAAGAATGAGAATTAATATATTATGTTTAAAATTTTAAGTTGAAAAAGGCAAATTAAAATGAGAGTTTTTAGTATTAATAATTGTAAATGAATTAGCATCAGAAGTTGTAACGTACAATCCATATGAAAATGTTTAGAACAAATATATTAAAATGAATATATATGAAATGTGTATAATTAATCTCAATCAAATCATGAATGATCATTAAGTATAATAATTGTATTCATTTTAATTGAATTATCCATGAATATTGCGGAACGATAATGGTGATGAATGATGATTAATTGTTAGGTATAATTTTAAACATATGTACCTGATGATTAATAGAAATTAATATAAATGAATATATAAGGAAGGTACATAATATGATAATAGGATTGATAATAAGAGTATGAGATATTAATAGGATTATTTTCACAATATTATAAGAATTTAAAGCTCCACTTATAAGAATTGATTTATGAAAAATGAAGACATATAAGAATTAATTTAGGGGAACATATGTAAGAAATGTGCATAATAGGATAATAAGATTGCTAATCAGAATATGAGTTTAGGGAAAATGAAGAAATATAAGAATTAATTTAGGAAAAATGAAGAAAGATTTTTGGAGGGAAAAATAATTGATTTAGGGGAAAATATATAATGAATGTGCATAATATGATTGCTAATCAGAATGAAGAAATATAAGAATTGATTAAGAAAAAAATGAAGAGAGATTTTTTGGAGGGAAAAAGAATTGGTTTAGGGGAAAATATTTAAGGAATGTGCATAATAGATAATAGGATTGCTAATTAGAATATGAGTTTAGGGAAATTGAAGAAATATAAGAATTGATTTAGGGAAAATGAAGAAAGATTTTTGGAAGGAAAAAAAATGAGAATATGAGAATATGAGTGTTTGATAGAAAAAAATGAAGAAATAATAGTGTGTGTGAGGAAACATGATAAGATATGGACATGTTTAGGAGGAGGAAAAGTGAAGGAGAGTATAACATGTGTATATGGATGATGTGATAGAACATTTTTTTCATATAATTATTATATAGATAAGGTTATTGGTATGATTTGTAAATAATGATAATATTACAATAAGTTTTAAGGCCTGGCCGTTACAAATGGTTAAAAAAGTTGAAAAGGTATGAGATTAACTGCACCCAGATAAGTGTTGAAAATTATGAAAGTATTATTTTTATATATTCAAACTTTTCAAAACAAGAGAAAATAACTGGTTGCATCAAGTAGAATATATTTGTTTTCGACCTAAAGAGATATTCTTCACTATATAATGGATATTATTAGTTCTAGTAGAGTTGCCTTTTATTCAGGATAACTTATCACTGCAAATATTAACTTTTCAAAGTAACAAAGTTTATATGATTTTCTGGTTGAGGATGACATGAATGGTTTTCTTTAATGAAAGTCAAATTCTAAGTTTTAGAAAACTTTAAATATTATTGTTCCAAATGTATCTGCTTTTTTTTATTAGTGGAAAAAAAATTGAATTTTATATATATATATATATATATATATATATATATATATCAGTTTTCTATTTTTTCTGACCAATAAGAATGAAAGATATATGAAGAAATAAACAATTTAGGATTGAAAATGTTCTCACATAAATATTAAATAAAAAAGGAAACAATAATTTGAAAAATGGAAGAATTTGTGTCCATGTTGTGCAAGTTAGTATAAATTGACAAAAAGAAATAAACACAAGTCAATAATTTTATGAGGAATAAGCAGGATTCTGTAAAGTGTTGAAGAGTAAAATACTGTCAAACACAAGAAAAAATAAAATGTTAAGATATTTTTACCATTTTAATTACAATAAGATGACATTTTAACCTTTAAAACAAAATCAAAAGCAAGAACTTCATCCTCTAATAAAGGATCCTTGTTCTTTTTCTTAGTGCCCACACTTTGGATTCGTGACCCATGTGAAAACAGTTTGTAGATGTTTATGTTCTTTTTTCAAAATGTTATATTTATATATATATATATATATATATATATATATATATATAGTGAAATAAAGCTATGGAACAAGTTATAATGTAAGTTAAAAAATATAAACTATTCTACTTTAAGTAAAGATGTTTTTTTTTGTTGAAAAAAAATGTGATGATTATTATTTGAAGGTTTAGCTAACTTATACTATGTATAAGGTAGCTGGTGATCTTAGTTCAACGTAAATGTTGTTGCTTAGTGTCATGTAGTGTTTAGTGTCATAACAACACTACATTGATTATTATGTGAGTGTGGTAAGTGATTGTCATAATGACAATGATATATAGTCTTTTTATCTGAAGTAACTATAGTATTCAACAATAAGAGTTATATTTTTTGAAGCAATATAACATAATTTTTAACTAGGGATACCTCAATCCCATTTGATTTAGTGAAATTATAATATACATGATCATGCTCAAATATGTCGATGTGGGATATTGATGGAACTTGTTTGGCACGATTATAATGTTGATGTGGGATATTGATGGAACTTGTTTGGTACAATTATTCAGAGATCAAGAAGTCACATGTTACACTATGTATCGGGGACATAACCATGCGATGTGTGTAATTTAGATATTAGGAAAAATGAACTAGAAGACATGGGATATTAGTGATAGAAGTTTATTTCAAATCACATACATTTGTATCATTTTGATAGAAGTAATGTGTTCCTACATACTGCTCACACATTGTAATATTAAATTGAGATTTTAATGCTACTCCAAATGTAATAGGAGTCTATAGGATCACACATAAGAACAAGTTAAACGGATACATCACAATGCATGAAACTTTACATATGAATCATGAGGTTAAGAAAATGCATTAATCATCATGGAATGTATATAGTTTAGAACTATTATAAGTAGTGCTGCCTGGTCATTTTGTTAGACATGGTTGTTAGGCACAAAAATCACAAAGAGACAACATTAATCATAATTGATTTTGTAGTGCCATTTCACTAACTATTGGTATTATTAATTTTATTTCTGGGATCATGTTACAAAGTGCAATCATTTATGACAAGATGATGAATTCACTTACTCCACATCTTTCTCATTAATTTTAGGGAAATCTAATAATTTGAATTAGTGAATAGATCTAAACCATTGGATTTCCCTAAAATTGTCACTATGAATTCAGAGTTCACATACATATTATCTTTTATTTAGAGTACTTTTAATAATAATAAAAAACTTATTAATAATTAAGATTTCAAGTTTAATTTGTAACCTATATACACCCGCATAAGATACAAAATAATCATAAAAAATATTACTTATAAATAAATTTTAAAGAATAAGTTTCCTTTATCAATATCTTTGTTCATCTCAAGATACTCGGCTGCACAACGACCAACCACAACATTATAAGCATCGAGAGTAACACTCATTCCATGCCAGAATTTTTTAATGAGATATGTTTAGGGTTTGGGGAGAGGATAGTGAGTTTTTAATTTTTAATTTTCATAAAGGTTGTTTACTAAAATAACTTTGACATGTGTCTTACTTTTAGTTGAACAACTAAGGATATTTTTGTCCAAATAATTGGGTATACATTGCTAACATTATCCTTCATAAAATAAGGTGAGATCATGTTAGCAAACCCCTACAATTATATATTACATGTCTCAAAAGTTACAATAATGTTTAAAAGTTGCAATAAAGTTTAAAAAAACTACTAGTTATACATTCATAAGTTACCATTTCTTAAAAGTTACATTTTGAACATGTACTTTCAAAAAAACATTACTAGTTAAAGGACATTGATAAATCTTCCTTATGGTGCTTTGTCATCTTCTAAGCAATCATAATGACATGATTGTTTATATATTTGAGACATTAATTTTATGGGAGCATACCCTAATTCATTTAGTTATATGTATATTTTCGTAGGTGTAGGGTACATTTCTAAGAGGGTAGAAGCTAAATCACAAAGTGGTAATCCAACTTTGGAAAGCAATATTTTTGCATCGTTTGGGACACCACAAATCTAGAGGTGAGTATTTTTGTAATAAGCATTTGGAGAATTTAATGAAAAATGTGGCATCACTCATAAGGTAGCCACCCCTTATCATCTACAAAGTAGTGATCTAGTTGAAGTATAAAATAGAGAAATTAAGAGATTTTGAAGAAGAAAAACTATAGACCCCTTTATGAAAGATTGATCTCCACGTCTATTAGGATGCGTTAGGTGTGATAATTACCTTAATTCATAAGGCAAATTTAATACATTTTAATTTTTAATAATAGCTTTATGCATCCGTATTTGACAATTTGATGAATTATTGCACTAATCCCATAAATTGAGTTTTTGTTACATTTCAGGACTTAAAAGAAGTAAAAATAAGAAGGGATTGGTGTCAAAAATTGATTAAGATCATATTCAGATGATCTACGCCCAACATAAAAATCATGCCCAACACAATGCAATCACGTTTAGCATAGATGATGCGCCAAGTGCAGCTTGCCCAGGTGAAGAGTCAAGCAAAACAAAACGGTTGTGCTCAGCTTACCACCCTTGTGCTTAGCTCCCACATAAAAACTCAGATTCATAAAACGGGGTCAAAAAAGCTGAATAATAATCTGATTTATAATCTCTTATTAATTGTGTGTAAAATAGCTAAGATTATCTTTGAATTGTATTTGTTTTTTTCATTTTTTTTGTTTTGTATAAAAATGCTTAGCTAAGATTCTCCTTTGCTGAGAATAATTATAACATTCATTTGATATATATTTTTTAGAAATGATTTATGTTAATTATGAGGTATTGATTTTTATGAGTTGTCTTTGTTATGCTTAATGCTTATTGATAGATGATGGTTCTCTTTACGTGATTTTGGATGTGAACTTATGAAGAAATTCTAGTTCCATAACTTAAACGAGAAACTCATCTTTTTAGTGTAATTCTAAACATTGTTTTATGCTTAATTGTTACATGCATGTGTTTGTTAATATGATTGTTAGACATAGATTCATATGAGCATCAAATAACTCTCAAACTTGTTGACATAGACTACTAAATATAGAGGTATATTTAATGATTCATATAAGTTAATCTTATTAATCTAGTTGCTAGACATAGAGCTATTGCAATAAGCTACTAATATGTCCAAGATATTGACGATTAGTAGAATTGAGGTTGTTTGCACTTAACTCAACTACACATGCATAGATTACTTTACATAAAGGTATATTATGTGAATCAAAATTCATAATCTTGTATGTAAAGTTACTAGATTATGACCTTTATTATATAAGTTGCTAAATTGGGTTTGACATTAGCTTTTAGTAATTTTGATGTCCCTTGTTAAGAAAAAATTATTGCTAATTTATTTGTGTAATCAACTATAATGTATATGGATAATGAATAGTGAAAATCAATCACAAATTTAAACTCCAACACTTTTATATCATACTGAATTTACATTTTGTCGATACAAACCAAACTAAAAACCCTTTGAGAAATAACTTAAAATAGTACTTTATTTTTACTCGTTTTCGATGTGAAGATTGTTGATTTTGTTTATTGTTATATTCCATATACTATCGATGAGTTAATAGATATTGTTAATTAGGGAGACAATGTAACACCCCAACTTTTAATCTTTAAAATTATAGTATCAGTCCTGGAAGCCTCGCTTGATCGAGAGATTCTCGCTTGAGCGAGAAAGGATCACCTGGGAGGGTGAAATCCTGGACTATACTGGAGGATTCTCGCTTGAGCGAGAGTTGTCTCGCCTGGGCGAGAAATGGCAATTATGGGCTGTTGACACAGTGTAATCGATTACACACTCCTGGTAATCGATTACATGCTGATAAACTAATCAGACCTGTGCATCTGACACAGTGTAATCGATTACACACTTCTGGTAATCGATTACATCGTATTAAAAGCATCAGATATGTACATCTGACACAATGTAATCGATTACACCATGTTGGTAATCGATTACATCGCGATGATGCCTCTGTAATTTACACTGTGTAATCGATTACACACTTCAGGTAATCGATTACATCGTATTAATGTAATCGATTACACCATGTTGGTAATCGATTACATCGCGACGATGCCTCTGTAATTTACACAGTGTAATCGATTACACTATACTTGTAATCGATTACACTTATCGCTGTGTCTATAAAATAGAACCCCAAAACACATTTTAGGGTTAGAACTTTGAAGAGAAGAGAGAAGATAGCTTTTCAAGATCAAAGAGCCTTAGGACTCATCTTAGAGCTTGAGAAGAGGTAAACCTCTTGCTTCTAACTCTTCTTCTTCCTCTCTAACTTGTTTTGGGTATGTTGGATTTATTTTCAAAACATGAGAAACCATGGAAACTCATTCTTTAGAGTTATGGTTCGTTTTATGTTGTTTTTATCTTGTAAACTCTTGGTTTAGAGATAGTATCTCAAGAATGGAAAGGGTTGTGGGTTGCTTCATAAAAACCCCAAAAACCCTAAAAGTGAAAATGTGGTAAAAGGAGAGAATGAGTAAAATGCTAAAGGTAGAAGATGAGTTTACCCCCAAATATTGAAATATGAGATGTTATGCATGTTTTAGATGGTTGAATATTGATGATGAATATTTTGTATGATTAAATGATGCAATATAAGTTGTTTATGTGATATTTGGAATAAATGACTAACATTGTGTTATGTGGTGGGATGAGGAAAGATCCTAAGGTTGGAGGTGGTGTTGGTAGAACTAGAGAAGTTGCCAAGAACCGAACCCCAATACTCACCAAGGTAAGGATAAGTCTTTAATTTTGCATTTGAAATAGAAAATGTGTATTTTCTGGTTATGCAAAGATTAAGTTGTAAATTACGCATTTAGTATAAACATATATGGGTGTGTTTATATTAAAGATGACGTAGATTTACGGAAAAGGAAAATGTGGGTATTTTCTGGTTATGAAATGAATAAGTTGTAAATTGCGTATTTAGTATAAACATATATGGGTGTGTTTATACTAAAGTAGGCATAGATTTACGGAAGATGGAAAACGTGTGCGTTTTCTGGTCATGCAATAATCATAGTGTAAATCACGTAGTTAGTATAAACATATATGGGTGTGTTTACACTAAACATGGCGTGGATTTACGGGAAATGATTGATGGCGAATTCAATGAAAAGAAAATATATTTTTAGCCGACCATAAATGGTTAGCGACTTCGGCCCGAGTTTACGAGGCAACACTTCGGCCCGAGTTTACGAGGCAACACTTCGGCCCGAGTTTACAAGGCAACACTTCGGCCCGAGTTTACGAGGCAACACTTCGGCCCGAGTTTACGAGGCAACACTTCGGCCCGAGTTTACGAGGCAACACTTCGGCCCGAGTTTACGAGGCAACACTTCGGCTCGAGTTTATGAAGCAACACTTCAGCCCGAGTTTACGCGGCATGTTTTCTTTATAAAAGAGATGAGAATTTGTTTTTAGCTAACCCTAAGGGGTGTAGCGACTTCGGCTCGAGTTTATGAAGCAACACTTCAGCCCGAGTTTACGCGGCATGTTTTCTTTATAAAAGAGATGAGAATTTGTTTTTAGCTAACCCTAAGGGGTGTAGCGACTTCGGCTCGAGTTTATGTAGCAACACTTCAGCCCGAGTTTACGCGGCATGTTTTCTTTATAAAAGAGATGAGAATTTGTTTTTAGCTAACCCTAAGGGGTGTAGCGACTTCGGCTCGAGTTTATGTAGCAACACTTCAGCCCGAGTTTACGCGGCATGTTTTCTTTATAAAAGAGATGAGAATTTGTTTTTAGCTAACCCTAAGGGGTGTAGCGACTTCGGCTCGAGTTTATGTAGCAACACTTCGGCCCGAGTTTATGAGGCGTGTTTTATTGGTAAAAAGGATGAGAATCTGCTTTTAACTAACCCTGAGGGGTGTAGTGACTTTGGCTCAAGTAATGCAGCAAGACAAAATGAATTTCGGAAATGGTTTACTAACCCTTTTTCTAATGTGGATTATCTTATAATGACGTTTATTGAATTAACGACTTACTCCTTTGTGTGTTTTGTACTTTTGTCATTGATAATCTCATTGCAGGTAAATAGATGAATGGAGTATGCTAGTTCGGGAGCTTTAGGAGCTTTAGACGTTGGATTCACTATTTATGTTTTTTTATCTTAAATGACTACTTGCGGATTTAAATGATTGTAATCATAAATAACCATTAGTCGGATATTTGTAACTGGGTGTATGGTTATTTCGGAGAACTATACTTAAGGGGTCTCATTATCCGTGAGACATTACGAATATGAATTATGTTTTTCTGTCAAATCAAGTGTAGGTGATTATGGAATTTGAAAGTATCATAGTAAGTGTAGGAAAATGCATGCAAAATGATTAAAATGAGGAAAAAAATTTCAAGGGTAAAAGTCGGGCCGTTACAGGCAAAATCATACATTTAAATATCATTTTACGATTACTTCATTGGTAACTCTTTCATTAACACATGTTTAGTCGATCGATTTATCACATGATCAAGAGTAATTTAATTGAGTGAAAGAATTGAGATATTCAATTTTAATATTAATCTTGACATGTTCTGAACCTTAATAATCTCTTATCATATTCATCCCTAATTAAATTGCATACTTCCCTTTAATTTTGCATTTTACTCGATTTAGTTGTTTTCTCCTATTTTTACAAACTTCACTCATTAGTCTTGTTACTAGATTAGAATTTATTTAATAATATCTAAAATTTAGACCAAGTCCTTAATTGTAACACTCGTTTATTTTTTCACTCAACTAATTTTCATTAGTCGAATTTTCACTCATCTAAATTTTTACTTGTCATATTTTTTACTTGTGTGAATCACTAGTCGTCAAAGATTTTTAAGAATTCACTCTTGTTCCAAAATTAGATAATTAATGCTTAAGATTATTGAATAAATATTCTCACTACGTAATAGTCATTAAAAATGTAAAAAAAAACTCATTATCTCGAAAAAAAGATGATATCTTCAGTGCTAGATCTTATCATATCTCATTTGTACTATACAAATGGAATCATTTGTTATTCACTAAGAAAAAAATTATATAGTATTCATTACGTAATAACTTTTGAAATAACATATTGTGCAATTATAAAATTTCCTTTACTTTCACCAAAAAAAAATATCAATTCAATATTTACTTAATTGTTTTTCAGAAAAACAATTAAGTAAATAAAATAATTACATTTTCTAGAAAAACTTAATTATTTTCTAGAAAAACCTTCTTCCTATAATTACATTTTCTAGAAAAACTTTTTTTTGGAATTGTTGATTTGAATTTAAAATTCATTTTTAAGAATAAAAGTAATCATTTTAAATAGACTAAATTACACTCAACCTCTTAGTTTTAGTGAAGTTATATAAATCACTCCTCTTTATTTTATATACATATATTACACTAAATATCATTGCACGAGAAATAAATGCGATGATTTAAATAAAAAAGGGTGATGAGTGTAATTAACTTAGACAAAAATATGTTATATTGTCGAGACAAGTCCAAATAATATAAGAGTCAATCTATTTTCAATATTTTTTGTATGACACAAAATGCATTCATAATTCTAAGAATATATTATTTAAATCACTCTTATATTATATTATATTATATTAGAATGAATCAAACATTACATACTCTCTTCCCACTTTTCTAGCTTGATAAACAAATGAAAGAACTCAACATTTTCCCCTTCCTTTTCATTTTGTTTTACTCTCCCATAAACTGATACAAAAAAATGACTTAATTTATGATTTTTTTCTTCTTTTTAACAAAAGAATTATTATATTATTATATATATAAATAAAAGTAACAAAACTAGTTTAGTTTTCGAATTGATACTTTCACAATATCAATATAAAATTCCAATTATTTCTAATAAAACCATCCTAATAAATTATTCATTACAAAACAAAACCTAGGAAATGATTTATTTTTAATCACTTTAAAATATTATTATTAGTTTACCAAATGATACTATCACATTTTTTAAATGTCTATATGAATAAGTATAATATTTATCTATTATGGTAGTAACGTTTTATATATAATTAATATATTATCAATCATTCATGTGTATTATTTATATTTCAGAGTCAATACTGTAATTAAATATGTTGGTGTTTTTAAGGAAACCATATATTGAATTCTTCCAGAAAAATAAAAATTATTTTTCAGAAAATTATTGTAGGATCTCGTCCATGAATCTAAATATATTTAAATTTGGAATGTAATATTTAAATTTGGAATATAATAAATTCATATATCTTTTACTTTGTGTGTAATAAATGATTTGAATGCAATTAAAACCGTCCTTCATCATGAAACATACAGTAATTCCTCAATTTTGAAAACGGTTCCAAATCGAGCACAACACTTCTCTAGTACTGCATAGTTTAGAACCGAAATATAAGGAGAAATAGAGTTTTGTTAAATTTAAAAATCATTTTAATAAAAATATTTTAAAACTATCATTTGGGTTCAGAAAAAAGTTCTGAACAACATTTAGGGTCGGGTAAGGACAAGCCTTAACTTGTCTCAACCCGACCCACGGTTACCCCTAACTAAAACTATTAAATAATACAATAATACATTCTCAATAATTAATCAACCCCACATTTTTATTATGAAACTTATTTATCAATAATACAATCTAACTTCAAATCAATAAAACCATTAAATAACAATAAGCAAGAATATAAATAATTAACAAAAAAAAAAGGAAATTAGTGCTTTGCATGCGCAAATTGTAGATTTCAAGAAATGGAAAGAGAAAACGTGGACTTTGCACGTTTTCTGGGTTTCGTGGATTGAATCCATGGATCTAGGAGAGAGAAAGGTAAATTGTGTTTGTAGTCCACGAATTTTGTAAAATATACACTATTCCCGTAAATTTTCCAAAACTTACACCAAATTTTCCCATTACATAATTTTCTCAAAGTTTGAGGTTCTAAACACTTGTCTACTCATCTAACCAGTCTCACCAAAGTTCATAACGATTCTTATGTTGTAAGGACCTAAATTCTACCCTTGAAATTTTTTCTTTATTTTAATTCAATTTCATGCATTTAACTATAACTTATAATTACCGATTGAGTGAACTTATTTAAAAGATTTCACTTCCCTCATCACATCCATTCTATAAACCAAAAGTGACATACCAAATCAGATGGCAGAAAAACATAATTCGTATTAATGTAACTTAGTAACTACCGCATACAATTAGCTATGGTTTTCCAAAACACCCATAGCTACATGTATCCCGAGTTACTAGCTTCCAAGATTAATGTCATGTACAACAATCATATTCATAGTTACAAATAGTTAGTTCAAGTACAACAAATGTGGTTACAAAAAATGGATAAGAGACATCAAAATAAAAGTCTCTAAGCTCCTAATCAAAAACACATTTACTCCTTCCACCTACCTGCAATGAGATTAACATTGATAATACACCAAAGCAACACAAGGAGTAAGTCGTTAACTCAACAAATATCAATGTAAGTTAATCCACATTTAATAAGATTAAATAAACGGTTTAAAATCAAATTTATTTAAAACCATTTCATTGTTCATATTTTTGAAAACCATGCTACATAACTTGAGCCAAAGTTTGCTACATCGCTTGAGCCAAAGCTTGCTACATTACTTGAGCCAAAGTTTGCTACATTGCTTGAGCCAAAGCTTGCTACATTGTTTGAGCCAAAGTTTGCTACATTGCTTGAGCCAAAGCTTGCTACATTACTTGAGCCAAAGTCGCTAACCAATCATGGTCGGCTAAAAACGAGTTTTATTTCCATTGGCACTCCACCAATACATTTTCTGAGTTTTATTTACATTGGCACTTCACCAATACAAGAAACAGTAAATGCACCCGACATCATTACAAACATATCCATATATGCTTATAACTACAAAGTGATTTACAATTCATTTCATTATTCCGAGTTTTATTTCCATTGGCACTCCACCAATACATAAACAGTAAATTCACTCCTCATCACTACAAACATACTCATATATGCTTGTAATGACTAAATGATTTACATTACATTTCATTATCCACAACAGAAAATCCACGCATTTTCTATCACAATGCATAAGTTAAAGACTTATCCTTACCTCAGTAAGTGTTGGGTTTGGTTCTTGGAAACTTCTCAAGTTCCACCGACACCGCCTCCAACTTTAATATCTTTCCTCATTCTCACCATACAACACAATGTTAGTCATTTATTCCAAATATCTTTCCTCAGTTATTAGTCACATGATTACTTAAAAAAGTCATGTACATATATATTTTAATCTTGGTTATTTAAATAAGATCCATATATATATATATATATATATATATATATATGGGGAGGGATCCACTTACTCTAAGAGTAAGTGGGAAAAAAACATAATTCACATCTTAGTCATTCATTCATGGAAAATCCAACGGTTCAGATGTATTCGCCAATTCAAACCATTGGATTTTTCAATAATATATGACTATGATGTGGAGTAGGTTTTTTCTACTTACTCTTGGAGTAAGTGGATCTCTTCCCTCTATATATCAATAGGAGTTGACTCCAGTGAGAACAACAAAACTGGGTCATACGACCAATTATGGATGATTATGATTAAAAGTTAACTATTGGTCACATGATAGTCATATACATTTACCTTTTAATCTTAATCATTCAAATAAGATCAAATGGTCAATATTAATTTTTTTCATTTCTCACAACAGCGCATTCTTCTCACGTGAGTCGTTCCCTATATCAATATAGGGAAT
Source organism: Lupinus albus (assembly GCA_009771035.1). NCBI lineage: Eukaryota > Viridiplantae > Streptophyta > Magnoliopsida > Fabales > Fabaceae > Lupinus > Lupinus albus. The sequence goes on along the minus strand of CM020007.1, from coordinate 13,568,517 downwards.
TGACTTAAGTGTGAACAGTTCTCATATAAAAGTCGTGAGAACAATAAATCTAGGCCTTATAACTAATCATGGATGGTTAGGATTAAAAAATAGTTATTGGTCTCATGATAGTCATGTGCATGTATCTTTTAATCTTGATCATTCAAATAAGATCCAATGATTCATATTAAATGTTCTAATTTCTCACAATAACACATTATTCTCATGTGAGTATAGCTCATGATATATATATATATATATATATATATATATATATATATAAAGTGATTGAGGTGATAACAATTGTTATTGTGAGAAATGAGAACATTTAATATGAACCGTTGGATCTTATTTAAAAAATTAAGATTAAAAGAAGTAATCATGTGACCAATAAATAATTTCTAATCATAACCATCTATGTATAGTTGTAAGGCCCAAATTTATTTTTTTACATTTTTTATATGAAAATTATTCTCACTTTAGTCCCTATATATATATCGACTCAATGAGAATAATGTGTTATTATTATAAATGAGAACAATTAATATGGATCATTAGATCTTAATTGAATGATCAAAATTAAAAGATACATACACATGATTATCAAATGATCAATAATTAACTTTTAATCATAACCATTCATGGTAGGTTGTAAGGCCCATATTTATTGTTCTCATAGCTTTTATATGAGAATTGTTCTTAGTTCTGTCACTCCCTATATATATATATATACATATATGTTTATTTATGTTTATTTATGTATGATATTCTTTGTTTCCTCTTAATAATTTAAAGACAATTGAACTACTAAGATTTTTCCACTTCAACATTTTAGAAATATAAATGGACATATAGAATTAATTTTCTCAAGGCATTAATTCCAAGTACCAATTTATGGAGTTTTAGGGTTATAATGAGATGGAGAGTCTTTATCCTTTTTGGTGCTTTTGCCTCATCTATTTTTCTCTCTTCCTCTTCCTATATCTTCTCTAAGTTGGAGACTATATTCAAAATGTGAAAGATTTTTCTCTCTTATCCTCCTTTCTATACTCTATTGAATCTAGTCTAATCTTAATTCTTATTTTTATTAGAGATGAGATCTTTCATTCTAATTAATCTAAAAACTTGATGGCAATTGTCAACTTTTAAGTCTCATCATAAGTCACATATTTCAATCAAATATTTAATGATAAATATCAATTGTTACTATTTTATAAACTTAAGAGAATAATATTAATTATACAAGAAAACAAATATAAAATCATAAGGATAAAACAAAATAACGTACATACAAATAATATCATGCAAGATCAAATAATATCTTAAAATATGTAATTATATATTAATAATAATTATAATCATAACAATAAAAATATAATTCTATTATTATTTTTTAACTTAACATTGAAATATCTTCTTAAATTAAACTTATTATATCAGTTTCCTTCTTTGTCATAAAATAAAACTATAATATGAGGTTCAAACATTAATTACAAAACTTGAATTTAGAATTATGAATTTCAAGTTATGAAATTAAACAGAGGTGAATATCCTTTAAGAGTATATAATAATATAAAGGGGAGGGATCCAAGAGTAAGTGGAAAATGACTTACTTCACATCTTAACCATCAAATCTTGGAAAATCCAATGGTTTGAATTGGTAAGTACATTTAAACCATTGAATTTTCCAAGATTGGATGGTTAAGATATGGAGTAAGTCATTTTCCACTTATTCTTGAAGTAAGTGGATATCTCCTCTAATATAAAATTTGCATCAACTATGAAAATTATGGAAGGTCTCCATAAGAAAATGTTTCATGGCAATGCTATTTATTAAGTGAGGATTTCGACCTTTATTGAAAACCCTTCAAATTGTATAGGTTTAAACCCTCCACACTAATATCACTATAGAATATAATAGTAACAACGGTTTTTAAAAACCATCGATAAACTTTTAATTGTGCTGAATCTTAAAAACTCGGCAAATTATAATAGTTTGAGCATTGGTGCAGCGGGAGCGGTCGTTGCGCAGCGTTGGTCACAAGTAATCAAATAAAGTGCATAAAATAAATAGAAGAGAAGAAACAAAGAATTTGATAACGAGATTCGACCAATTGTGCTTACGTCGCAGGGAGCGCTGAGCGGCTACCGAGATATTATTAAAGAATAAGGATTAAAAACCCTAGCACACTCATTGGCCCAAGTGCCCATGTGATATTTCTTTTTGGTGTTTATATCTGGTACACATTATAACAATGGACTTGAGTCCAATATATAATATTGGTTACTCTACTCTATTACAATACTAGGTGATCTAGTGTTGGGTTTATTCAATTGTGAAGTCTCACATTGGATATGCGGGATGAGTAAAAGAGTTCATAAGTAGAAAAGGCTCATGGAACTAATGTCTTAAGGTTTTTGTTCAAGATGTGGTGCATCGCTTGTGACTCTCTATTCTTCTCATACCCCAGTGATCTTTGTAATGCATCTCCTTAAGACATTAGTTCCATGAGCCTTTTCTACTTATGAACTCTTTTACTCATCCCCGCATATCCAATGTGAGACTTCACAATTGAATAAACCCAACATGTGGGACTAATGTAATAACATATTTTAAGCATCCACAACAATCTTCACATTGATTGAAATGGACGAATAACTCGCTCCTTAGGAAATCTACACAAGATTCTCCACCTTAGTGAATACATGACTCCATCTTGCTCAATGCGTAATTCTCTTTAACATATCCTTTACATAAGAGTTGCTCTCATTCATCATAAACTTTCTGAGTATCCTTGACGATGTTACCAAGAGCCTAACTCTCTAAACTTGTAGTGCAGCTTCTCATACCTCCATCAAATGGGACACGCCGCCTAGCCATCTATTGCTAGGAAGTCTTTCGATATATGGAACCTCTACACAAAATTTCACCAACAATTGTCCTCTTCAATACTCAATCAAGCTGAACCTTGGAGCTCCCTTGGAAAGCATCAATCGCTGCCACTATTGTCTATTCTGACAATCATAGTTCAGAAGAACTATCATACTCCACTAACTCCACCCTAAGGAATATACCCATAACACACACCTTGCGTCAAAGCTAACCAATGACTGTGTCACACCCTTGCATCTAAGTCAATGCTCTTGTCACACTCTGCATCTCTACCAATGCACGTGTTACACCTTGCATCAAATTCAATGCCCATGTTACACCCTGCATCAAAGTCATCCAACACCTTTGTGCTTTTTTGGATCTACTAACATTTAATATCATTCATTACGATGTCCTAGACACGCCATTAGAATATTCCAATTCTCATCTCAAATGATATCATTCTCTCAACAGCTAGAGATATATTGTCAACACCTTTCTCAGGTCCAAACTCAACACTTGAGTCCTTATCTCCACCTTGATCTTAATCCACTATATGAACTTATGGGGTTCTGGATCAACATATGTCGCCCCCGACATAGTTTTGTCATGTTTTATTCTCCTTCAACTCATCTCCTCTATCCTTGTGTAGTACATTTGACGCATCTTGTCTAACCAACATACATTCACCCTCTTTTGTCATTATCTTTTGTCATTATCTACAAATTGACTTCGATATCAATTGTTGGTGCAGCGGAAGCGATCGTTGTACGGCTTTGGTCACAAGCAATCAAATAAAGTTCATAGAATAAATAGAATGAAAAAAATAAAGAATTTGGTAACGAGGTTTGGCCAATTGTGCCTACATCTCCGGGAGCGCTGAGCGGCTACCAAGATATTATTAGAGAATAAGGATTACAAATCCTAGCACACTCATGAGCCCAAGTGTCCATTGGGTGTTTCTATTTGGTGCTTATATATAATGCACATTATAACAAGAGACTTTGATTCTAATATATAAATAACATATTTTTAGCATCCACTACATAAAGCCTTAATGTAATATTAGGAAATATCATTACTTACATATCATAGCCGCAACCTTTTTAAAAAAAAAACTAGTAACTTGAAAGTTGAAACATTATTATCATTATTTTTTTATGAAAGTTTAAAACAAACTACATGTTATGACAACTTCCTTCTACGAATTTAAAAAACAAAACAATCTTAGAGGAGATTATGTTTTTGTTGTATTCTGTAAATACCATTATTTTATGTCTGAAATGATGAACATATAAATATTTAAGCCTTAACTGAATTGGTAACAATGAAGTCGTTGATAAATTTATCTAAATTTTGATCGGAAGTACCACCTTCTTGTAATGATTTCCTTGCTGATTCTTTTATTTCTGTTGCTCTCTTTTTTATCCGAAGAGCACTTGGTCCATCCATCACTTCACTAATACACCTCTCAATTTCTTTAGTACTTGCTACCCTATCTTCATCACATTTCAGATTTACTCCATTTTTAATCACATTCTCAATTAATATAGCATTTGTTTTTTGGTCAGTCCAATCTGGATAACAAATAACAGGCACTCCTGTCACCAAAGACTCAATTGTAGAGTTCCATCCACAATGACTTATGAAACAAGCCACAGAAGGGTGCCTTAGAACCTTCTCTTGAGGAGACCATTTCACTACCAAACCTCTTCCTTTAGTTTCTTCCAAAAACTCAATTGGCAAATCAGAAGCATTAGAATTATTAGAACCATGTGACCTAATCACCCATAAGAATGATTTGTTGCTATTCTTCAAAGCCAAAGCAAAATTATTCATCTGCTTTTGTGACAATTCTGTTATGCTACCAAATGATACATATATAACTGAGGAAGGTGGTTTATTATCAAGCCACTCTATGCATGAATCTTCAGCACTCAACATATCAAGTTTAAAGTCATCACTTTCCTTTTCTCCCAACAAAAATGGTGAAACCAATGGTCCAATAGGATAAATTGGTTTTAATGAATCCATGGACTTCACTATCTCTTCCTCAATTTCATAAAATGATGTACCTAAAACCGTTTTTACTTTATCCAAAGATTTGAATAAATCATTCAGAAGATTCCAGAAATGACGGGGACTTGAAGGAAGCATAAAAGATGGAAGATCTCTTACATTAAGAACTGGCAATGAAGGCAAATGCACTTTCTCATTTGGGTCCTCCAAATTGGGAAAAGAATCTATATATTTGTAGTAGCGATAGTAAATGGAATACGTAGCAGAAGCTTGGATCCAAAGCATTGCACAAGGGATGCCATGGTCAGCAATAACATCAATAGCAAAAGGTACAAATGGGTTGATAATAACACAAGAATAGTTATGATCTTTGGTGAGATTGGTTAGAAGAGTTGAAAAGTTTTTCGAACCTTGTAATTTGATAGTATTGACTAATGCCTCAGTATTTGAACGATCAAAATCAAGGGTAAGACCATCAGAGAAGAACTCAAATTGAACATTCATGTTCTTTAGGTTTTCTTTCAAGCGATGACGAGCATCTTCTGTAGTAGCAACAGTAACATGAACACCATTTGAAATGAGGCGCTTAGCTAGATTTAGCATAGGATTGAGGTGACCTTGTAAAGACATGGACACCATTAGAACTTCTGCAATTGTTTCGTCTACCATTTTTCTGTATGAGTATGTAAGAGGAGAAATTATTGTGGTTACTATGGATTGGTGTATGAGAGATCAATGATAGGAATATATCTTATATATATGTGATGTTTTGTGATGGTTTTCAAATTTGAGAAATTATTATATGGTTTGTAATTAATGGTTTCAATCTCATAAAATTATTAAATAGACACACTAATAAGAAAATGATGTATGAATTTATTTCAAATCAATAGAAAGAGTACAAAATCCATAGTAAACACTGAAAAGATAAGTATATTATCTAACGGTCCTAATTTTAACCTACTTTTAATAAAATAAATTGCAACTATTCATTCCCCTTTATAATCAAGTATTGGACAGTCCAGTATTAAAGAGGAGTTGACTCCTTTTATTTTCTTTCCGTTTCTGATAGATTTTTTTCATTTTCTATTTATTTAAATTTCCAAATAAAAATATTTTCATATTTGGTAATTAATATGATTTATTTCTAAAAACATTAACAATAAAAAAACAGAAATATTAATTGATAATAAATATTTAGACCAAAATAATAATAATAATTAAGAGTGATAAAAATGATTTATGGAATTTTAAAAAATTTGGTTGTGACCTGCTTCGTCTCTTTATTTCTATAAAATGATTTATGGAATTTTAAAAAATTTGGTTGTGACCTGCTTCGTCTCTTTATTTCTATCTTTTGCAAAAATTTGGTCTACACAGAGTACCGTCTCTTTCTATTTATTCTATTTATTTTAAAAATAAATTAAAAAATGAATTGCATAATTAATTTATGGAATTTGAATAGGCTAGTCGTGTGATTCAAGCGGAAAGTTCATCTACAACCAATGGTGTCTCTTTGCTACTGAATCCATTTATTTAAAATAACAATAATAATAAAAAATTCTTTTTTACCAAATGAATTTAATGGATTTTTTTAGTCTGATTATGATTTGTGTTGTCTCTAACTTCTCTGAAAATGGAAAGTATGACGAACATTATCTCTTCACTATTAATTCCATTTAAAATTAATAACCTATATTGTATTTTATTATTAAATAAATTTGATGGAACTTATATAGTTTGGTTATGGTTTGTGTCATCCCTAACTTCTCTGAAAAATGGGAAGAAAGTCTACGACCAACATTGTCTTTTCGCTATTACTTTACTAAGAACTACATATTCTAGATTCCCTAATGCATATAGGGATACGTATGAGCAAGATGAACTATTGTTAGACACAAGAATAGAAAATAAAATATTTTGTTCTAATAAATATATTTATTAAAGAGTATAAAAGTTCATGTTGTTAGGCAGATGAGGTGTTAATATACCTTCATTGGTCCATAATTGACTCACGAGCTCATAATATTTATTTAAACACCATTTTATACAATTTGGACTTAAAAGTAAGTTTTCTATATATTAACCGGTAAAAATATAGTGGAAACTCCAAACCTTTTGGGAAAGGTCGAAATCGATTTCTCTTCTTCCTAAGTAGTAGAGTCATATACAGCTAAAATTCAGGTTGTAACAACAATTTGTCTACCAAAATTGAGATAAATTTTATGTTTTTCTTTTATTAGTCGACTTAAATGTCACCCAAAGCTTGTAGCCTTTTAGATTTGATGATTGTTTATTCTAGGGGTGAGCGGGACCCGACCCTACCCGCTCACCCGGTATGGCCCGATCATGATCGGGCCTGAAAAGGGTCGGGTCTCACCGGGTCTATGGTCGGGTTCGGTTTCAAAAATTAGACCCAGACAATATTTAGGACCGGGTAGGGATCAAGCATGACTCGTCCCAACCCGTCCCATAGTCACTCACTCATGATGTTTGTATGTGTTTCTGTTCAAATATATACAGAGTAATGATATTTTTTTGGTCGAAAATATCATTGGTTCTCTAATTTTTCATCATATATACATGTTTAATAATAAATATACACATACATTATTTTATATGTCAAATTACATGTTCACAATAATAAATAATATTTAGAAGACTTTATGTAAAATGAATATACGTTATATTTAATCGGGTCCATGGTCGGGTCCGGATTTAAATGCTGACCATGTGAATATTTAGGGTCGGGTTAACTTCGGGTTTAGGGCCGGGTCCAGGTTCATAAAAATGGCCCGAATAATGTTTAGAGTCGGGTAAGGACAAGCCTTAACTCGTCCCAACCCGGCCCACGCTCACCCCTAATTTATTATTTTAGCATTTTTATATTAGGGATATTATGGATAAACATTATTAAGTAGGAAGATAAAATCATACATTTGGCTATTATTATATAATTACTTCATTCATAACTCTTTGGTGAATATCTTATAAGTTGTTGGACCATATGCAAAAAAAGTCCCGGAAACAATGACTTGTTCAATCTCTCATATATACAGAGAGTGTAATATTTATGCAGATAGGTTAACTAATTTTGAGATTTCTTCGAAATCTTATACTTGGTGGAATGATATTCCAAACTTCGTCTCTCAAGATTTTGCTATAAATAAGTTAGGCCTACCTAACTATAGATTTTCTAGCTGATCTCATTTGGTTCTTGTGTATCGAATTCCTTTTTAACATAACTTGTTGTTTAACCCCTAAATGTTCATAAATATTTTGTAATTGAGTGAAGCAATTGACATATTTAATTTTAATATTAATCATGACATATTCTGAAACTTAGCAATCTCTTACCACATTGATCCCTAATTCAATTGCTCGTTTCCCTTTAATTTTGTATTTACTTGAGTTGGTTGTTTTTTTCCCTATTTTTACAAAATTTACTCATTAGTCTTGTTACTAGATTAGAATTTATTTAACAATATCTCAAATTTATGCCAAGTCTCTAATTGTAACAATCTTTTGATTTTTCACTCGTCTCATTTTCACTAATATAATTTTCACTCTTCAAAATTTTCACATGTTATATTCTTCACTTGTCTGAATCACTCCTATTGTTGCAATATTAGGTGATTAATGCTTAAGATCATTGAATAAAAATTGATACTACACAATAGTCACTAAACATGCAAAAAGAAACTCATTATCTTTACAGCAAAGATAATATCCTCAAAGCTGGATCTTATCAAGTCTCATATATATAATATATATATATATGCAAATTTTAATCATTTATTATTCATTAAGATCAAAATTATATAATGTTCATCATAGAACAACTTTTGGACTAGCATACTGTGCCATTATAAAATTTCCTTTACTTTCCCTAAAAATATTCATTTCAATATTTTTTAATTGTTTTTCTATAAAATGTAATTATTTTGTTTATCCTTTGAAATTGTTGATTTAAACTTAAAATTCTTTTTAAAGAATAAAAGTAATCACGTTTAATAATATGTTTATCCTTCATAATTTTTTATTTAAATTTAAGAAAAGTATATGTTATAATGGACGTACATTTTAAAATTTTAATAAATTGAAAGGGTATATATTTTATTAAGTACCAACAAACAAGAGTATTCTCCAGTGTACACCGGTTTAAAAAAAATACTAATTCATAATTTTCCAACACATTACTTTTTGGGTGCAGTTAATCTTATAGCTTCAAACCTTTATAGAACCATTTATAACACCTCTGGCTGAAATCCTTAATGTAATACTAGGAAACATCTTTAGAACCTTATTAAAAAAATGTAGTATACATATACATTGACAGTGTAAAGATTTATATACAGTCACTATATCATTTATCATTCGTATATTACTTTTATTTAAAAGTCAATAATGATTAAAAATAAATTGTTGTAGTAACAGTATAAAAATCTCTTAAACTATCAATATCTACATATCTGTCTCTTAAAAAAATAAGTAACTAGAAAGAAAACATTTAAGTACCTGAAACAATATAAAGTACTCACCAAGACAACTCCCCCTACAAACTCAAAATAAACCACCTTAAAGGCCATTATTTTTTTGTTTTTTATTCTTTAAATACCATTATTTTATGTGTGAAATAAGGAACATATGAATATTTAATACTTGACTCACTACAACAAAGTTTGTAATCAGTGGAGGTTTTGTATAAATGTTATTCAATCATCCCTAAATAAATAAAATTAGGGGATGCGATTAGTTAGCCATATGACTATGGGAGATCTTTATTTAATTTTTGGAGGTCTTTTAAAACTTCACTCTTCACTTGTGTCTCTTCACGTACTCTTCTCTAAAATGTAACTCCCTAGTGGTTGGAGGCTCCCCGATCGTAGTCTGATCCAATAAGTAGTATCATAGTCGATGGTTCGGCTGGGATATGGTGGACTTAAGGGGGAGCGGACCGAAAAGTATGTGGTACCCACACTTGAGGGGAAGATTGTTGGGTTTATTCAAGTGTGAAGTCTCACATTGGATATGAGGGTTGAAGTTAAAGAGTTTATAAGTGTAAAAAACTCATAGAACTAATGTCTTGAGATTTTGGTTCAAGACGTGATGTCTTACTTGTGTCTCTTCACTCTTCCCATATCCTGGTAATAATGGAATTCTCCGGTAGTTAAAGGCTCATCGATCGTAGTCTGGTCCAAGAGATATTCCCTCCATCTAAAATATTCATAAAACTTGATAATCCCTCCCAAATTCCTATATTTTCCCATGGAAATTGTATTTGTTATGTTTACATTAAGCTTCTTCGGCCATGTGACATTTTTCGTGTATAATTTTGAGAGTTATGTATGTGACATTGCAAAGTTATTTAGAACCTAGTGTTACAATATTATATGTGATATTAAAGTATGAGTTTGGATTTATTTAGATTGTGAATGTGTACCGGAAATTGGTGCCAACCTCCAGTGTCAGTTAAAATTAATATTATGAAACCTAAACCTGAACATCAAACTGGAAGAGGTCATGTATTAGGTTTAACCAGTTTAAGCTGACCAAAAAAGGTTTAACCAGCTTAAACAGTTAAATTCTCCGATCAAAGCATATGCTTTCATATATAATTAATCATTTTTATATATCAATATATAATTATATATAAATACAAAATTTTACATAATTAATAATTATGTATAATTATATTGAATTAGCATCTCTTATGTTTTGGATCGGAGTAAAATAAAATATTATAGTAGTATTCAATTTTTTTTCAAATTTTTTAAGTGAATCATTTGCTGGTTCACTTTCTCAGGCTTAAAGTCAACTACTTTTCCAAATTTTATTTTTGCATTTAAAATAAAAAAGAGTTTAATAAACACTTAATTGGATAGATAATGGTGAGATATTATTTTAATTTAATTTCTCCCCATTAATTTTCATTTTCTTTTTAAAGTAAAAAAGAAAAAGTGTTTTAAGTGGCCTAATGAGAGAGATTTCATTTAAAGAAGCACATGTGTAATTTTCCTTTGATTTTCATGTTTTAAATATATAAAAAATTAATAAGTGTAAAAGATCATCAGTAGACTCATTAGTGAGGATATAACAATTTAAAAAACATGTGTCAAAATATACGAAATGAGGAGTAGTAACAAAAGTCTTTAGAAAGAAATATTGACATGCATGCGAGTAATTATTTCTAATCTACCATCATTTTACTCCATTATATTCACTTTTTTGAAAGAAAACTTACTCTTCTAATCCTTGAACTACTTACTTTCATATAATCACAAATACCATCTTTCTTAAACTCAAAAACTAATGTGTTTAATAAGATTTAATTCAAATATATTTTTTATAATAAAATAAATAAATAAATTAATTAATTATTTTGAGAATTTAATAGTGAAATTACAACTCATGTTGTATCTTGCTTTCTACTTCCAACCGATAAACAATTGTGATCTTTGTAATGCATCTGCTATTTATTAAAGTGAGAAGATAGTTAACGATCAATGTCGACTCTTCATCTATTAATTTTCTCTTTTAAAAATATATTATTTAATAACAAATTTAAAAAATATTTAATTAATTATTATTTTTTATTTAATAGTGATGTTAGAGATTGTGTTGTATCTTGCTTTTTACTTTGAGCCCAGAAACAATTATGGATAATAGTACTACATCTGTCATTTATCGAAGTGAGAAGTCACTCTTCTACTATTAATTTTGTTTCAGCCAATTAAATTAATTTCTAAGGTTTTAAATCACAAGTTAATCATTTTTAAACTCATAATTACGTAGTCTAAATTTCATATTGTACCTACGGATATATAGGAATGAGATGAACTTTTGTTAGACACAACAATAAAAAATAATTTATTTGCTTTAGTAATCAAATTTTTAATAAATAAATTAAGGGCATAATTAATTCATGCAACCAGCGAGGGTACCGTCTAGTATGGGCATACATATTGCTAATACTTTTATCGGTCCTTAATCCACTCCCAAACTTAAAACTCTTGTTTAAAGACCATTTTATCCAATTTGGCATAAAATATAATTTTCTGTATTTTAAAAAAACGTAGTGGCGACTCCAAATCTTTTGGAAGATGTCAAAATCGAGTTCACCTCTTCCTAAGTCACGTACCTAATATTCTACTGAAAATCGGCATGCGACAACTACCCTATTTTCAAGCACCTCTTACCCAACAAATTTGTACTTCTTTAATGTGTGGAAAATTCAAGTTTCACTAAAGGATGTTTGCACTGACGATGATAGAGATAACCTTATTTGTTGCATGAGCAAAGAAATGAAAGGTAAATTTGAAATGTATTGAAACTCTTATAGTCTTATTCTCTCATTTGTTGTGATTTTAGATCCTCGTTACAAGTTGCATCTTGTTGAATTTTGTTATATAGAACTTTATGGTCAATATGAATTTAGAAAATCAAATGAAGTTTATGAAAAGTTGAATTCTTTCCTTTTAGAATATATTCAAATATTAAATCTTCACAATCATCTGGCACACAACCCATATATACCCTATCCAAATGATTTAATTAGTTTGGTCAACAAGTAATGAATCTAATTTAAAGGCATACATGTATGAAAAGATGAGTAATTATATGGAAGAATTAGAAATCAACCGAATTCAAATATCATGCACTCTCATTCATGGCATAAGATATCTTACGTATATTCTATCTGAATCTATTGCTTGGGAATATGGAAGCGTTATTATATATAAATGATGGGGAGAGATCCACTTACTCTAAAAAACACTTACTCTTCATCTTAGCTATCCAATCTTGAAAAATTCAATGGTTTAGATGTACTCACCAATTCAAACCATTGGATTTCCAAGAATGAATGGTCATGATGTGGAGTAAGTGTTTTTCCACTTACTCTTGGAGTAAGTGGATCCCTCCCCATAAATGATTGCCTTTATGGAAATCATTCTTAGTTTCTAAGTTTTTTAAATTTTCCTTTCCACTTATTACGTTTCATGTATTTAATATTTTCTTCTTTCTATGTTTATTGTGCATCCTAATGAATTTAGATGATGGAGAATTTGTATTAAGACTTTTCCATTTACTCTATTTCTAGGAAATGATATTAGTAAGTGGTGTAATAAAATATTGATGATTTTATTTTTATTATTGTTTTTATATTATTTCTAAAATTGTTAATTTCACATGCCCACAATAAATCATATATTTTTATTATATTGTTTGTTGTAAATGAATGCTTTCTTTTGTGGATATAGGTATTGGAATGATGGGAATATTTGGAAATTGTTTCTTGGTTTTATCATAACAACCTTATTCTCTTACCAAAGAAGAAGCTTATGCTGCCAAAGAAACTCAAATTTTGTTGGTATGCTTTAAATTGATGCATTGGCACAATGAATATAATTTTATCGGTCAATTTTTGTATAGATTTTGCTTTGGCTTTAAAATCTTCTTTTTCATTGCCTTCACATAATTGCTGCAACATTTCTTACCAATTATATTTTACCAATTATATTTCACTTGTATAATATGATTATGTTTACTTTGGATGTGGTTTTCTCTATGGTAAACCTTTAGAAGGTTTCTCTTAATATTCATAGCTTATATTGTTAGTGGCACTTGTTCATATGGTAGTGAGATTAACAATAAGAGATATAGATATAATTAATATTAAAGTTTGTTGTTAAATATGTTACATACATAAATTTATGTGAGAAGCTTTACATATAGAATATCAAACTTCACATGCTTATAAGATATTGTACAAAAATGATTTTTAAAAGTGTTTGCTAAAATAATTAAAACATTTTTTTTATAAAAATGATTTTTCAAAAATGCTTTATTGAAATAATAATTTTCTTTAAAAATGTTTTTAATTCCAATTAAAAAATAGTTTTTAAATGAATTACATATCCATCCAATTTATTAAAAAATGTTCATGGACAATCCATTAAATTTTAATATGTGCCCTGAGAATAAACTATTTTCTTATACAAGAAAAGAAATTATTTTCTTCAACTACTAAAATTATGATATTATCTTATTTAATTATTTTTTACAAAAATATTTCCTAAAATAAAAAAAAAACATCTAATAATATAATTTATCTCTGAGATAATTTATATAATTTAGGGGATGGATACATTGACTCCAAGAGTAAGTTTTTTAAACTTCCTTCATATCTTAGTCATCAATTGTAGGGAAATCCAATGGTTTGAATTAGTGAGTATATCTAAACTATTGGATTTCCATATAATTGATGACTAAGATGTATAATAAGTTAAAAAAATGTTAGAGTAAGTGGATAAGTAAGGTTTAATATATTTATATGGGGAGGGATCCACTTACTCCAACTTACTCCACATCATGATCATTCATTCTTGGAAATCCAATGGTTTGAATTGGTCATCTAAACCATTGATTTTTTCAAGATTGGATGACTAAGACGAAGAGTAAGTATTTTTTGGAGTAAGTGTATCCTACTCTATTTATATACAACCAACTTATTTTCGCATTTCTTGTTCCCGCGCCCATTCTGAGAACAATGAAAAACTCTTCCAAAGATGATTCAACCACTTCCGGCGAAGCTTCTGCCGGCGATTCCAAACTCTATTCTTCCGGCGATAAACTCCTTGCATATCACGGTCCTCGAATCTATGAAGCCAAGGTTTCTCTCTTCCATTTTAGCACCATTTTTTCTTCTTCTTCTTTGAATTCCTTTCTCTCAATTTCATTGTGCTTTTTCTCATTTCTCACATTTCATTTTTTCTCTGTTTTTTTATTGTTAAGAAACGTAATTTTGCAGTTACTTACTCATTCACTGCACAGTACTCATGTCATGCTAGCCTTTTCTTCTATATTTTTTTTCGTGTTAGGGATTTGTTTTTTATTTCGTGTTCGTGTAATTTTTTAATGAATTATGATTAACGATTTTCAATTCTAGTAAGAAAAATTCATGTAAGTTGCTGAATTGAAAGTAAATTTAGGGTTCTTTTGATTTAAGTTTCACACTAGTTAATCGTTTTCACAGAATTGTTACCCCTTGACAATGTAGCAGTGATACTTGTTAGATGCTTAAAATGATTTTAGATAGTTTTTGTTTAACAATTTTCAATTGTTTTATAAGTTTTTTTATGGTTCTTGTAAATATAATTTACTTTATGCTTTGATCATCAGGTTCAAAAGGCTGAAATCAGAAAGAATGAATGGAGATACTTTGTTCACTACCTTGTAAGTTCAACCATAATATTTCTCTTCGATTAGTATTTGTTACTTCATCTCAGTATTTTTGCTTAGTTTTAACTTTTTCAAATAAGAGGGTGAGCCTCGCTAGGGTAAGATTGCTTTCCTTGTAACCTGTAGGTTATGTCTTTCAAATCCGCCCCATTATGTGGGAGCATCGTGAACTGGACTACCTTTTTTTTTAACTTTTCAAACTGGTTTTTTGTTGGCCTGATTTGAAATCTTGAATGACTTAGCTTGTGAAACATTATATTGATGCCTTGATATGCTATTGACTTCTGCATGCTTTTCTGTACTTTGTTTTGCAGGGCTGGAATAAAAGGTCAATTTCTTATCTCTTTCCTCTGTTTCATTTCATCATCAGTTTCAAACTTCAACTGTCTGAGTAATTAAAATACTGAAGTAGAAATGGTATCATCTTAATCAAGATGCTTCAACCTTTCAGTTCACAGTACGTATTCTGAAGTATTATGGTTGTTCTTGTGTACCCTGTTCTGATCCAAAGTTAGTAAAAAGGTGTAAGTAAAAAAACCTAAGATACTATGTGGAGAAATTCCAAAGTCAGTATCTTATGTTAAATGGCAATGAATGTGATGTATAAGGAGGTGCTTGTCAGAACTTTTTTAACAATATGTTTATAAGGTCTTTTAATTCTTGATCTATAGTCTTTTTTATAGAGAATTCTTTTGATTGTTATTACTTTCCCATAACTATTTGGTATGTTTATGTATAACATTCATAAAGGTTATACAGAATCATTAACATATTTCCTACAGTTGGGATGAATGGGTAGGTGAGGATCGTCTAATGAAATATACTGAAGAGAATGTCATGAAACAGCGAGCCGTAAACAAAAAGCAAAATGTAGATAAAAATGTGAAGTCCGGGCGTTCAAGTCAACCAAAGGCGAAAACTTCTGTGGGTAAGCAATGCTCCCTTTCGAATAGTGATAATGCATTATGATAATTTTTTTGGAGCTTTTGCTTATAGAGTTTGTGCATAAGGAATCTCTCTTTTTGCAAGGGGGTCATGATTGAAAATATAAAGCATTTTCTAATTCATTACTCTTTCTAGATTTGGGTTGTTCATTCAAATGTTGAATCTCACTTTAGCAGAGGCTCTTTGCTGATATATACTATTATATATACATTCCTGATGCATATACCTTAAGCCATTTTTTCCTTTTCAGTTAGTTGTTTTTTTTGGGGGGGGGGGGGGGAGCTTGGACTTGGCAGAGGGATGCGGAGTTGTAATTGCCTTGAATGTATCTTATCTGGAAGTGCCATTAGTTTAATATTAGTTTTAAGTTCTTAGTGAGTGATGAGTAAGTAATGAAGTTCTCAAACGTGCCTTTTTCAACTAACCTCTGAAAATATTGGTCAATATTTTCTTTATTGGTGAACTTAGTTGATTTTTTACTGGGAAAATAACATCTAAACTGTTCAATAGGAAACAAAGTACCAGATTATGGATCAACCCATCAATAACTATCAGGGCGTGGATGTCAAGTGTAGTATAAATCATAGGGAGGTGATTCACTTACTCCAAGAGTAAGTTTTTTAAACTTACTCCACATCTTAGCCATCAATTCTAGGGAAATCCAATGGTTTAAATTAGTGAGTAGATCTAAACCATTGGATTTCCCTAGAATTGATGGCTAAGATGTGGAGTAAGTTTAAAAAATTTACTCTTGGAGTAAATGGATACCTCCTCTAAATCACAAACAACATAGTGTATTCTGATAACATTCAGAAGTACTATTTATTCAAAACTACTTTTGGGGAAAATGATAGTGTTACTTTTGTCCAAAAAATTAATTCTGGACCTTATGCACAAGAAGGCACTAAAACATTTAACAAGTTCCTGAAATTTTTTCAGATTCTGCAGCCTTCTATAGTAACTTGCTCAGTTAAAATCACTTTACTCCTGTTTTAAATACTATACAATATTTGATAAAAAAAATACTGGACAATATGCATACACTATTGTGCAAGCACCAAATCCTCATTTTCTCATCCTTTTCCCTCAGCTGTTAGACTTGGAAATATTATCACACTTATTTGTTAGCTAACACTTGCTTTGATTCTATAGATGCAAAAGTGGATAAAGAGGACATCAGGAGCAATGGTATTCATCAAATTTCATCTTCCATTTCCTTTTTGAGGATTTTTTTTGTTGTCTTTATTATTCATGATCACTGAAATCCAATCTCTATCACTTATTGAAGCTATAAGATATTAGATTCCATAAGCAAGCATTGTTTCAAGAAGTAAGTTCGGAACATTTAGGGTAAAAAGAGGCTTGAGAGTTTTTCAGGTTTTACTCTTGGATTTTAATGTCCTACCACATAAGCTGCTCACTTTGCTTGCTTATAATCTAATATACATACTGTCATTCATATTACCTATATATCCATGGGAAAGTTCAATAATAGAGGGCAGTTGCAACTTGTTTCATAGACAAGATATTTTGACTAAGAAAGCCTTCATATGAGATTGATTTGTGCTCACCTCTTTCAAGTGGTGCTTCTATAATTGCTTTAGCATTATATTTTGTTATTGCAACAATACTTGGTGCATTTGCTTCACCAATGGAAGCCAGGACTGCACATCCTAAAAACTGCATTCAACTGATAAATGATATCACCCTGCATTAAATGTCTATAAAGAGCCTGAGGCAAGGCATAGCTCTGGCCCAGAAAGACCCATTTTTGCCTCACTTTTTAGCCCAAATAATGTTTGGGCTAGGCACTCGCATTGCAAAAAAGTCCAGCTGGCCAGCCAGCATATAATAATTTATATTTAAAAATATTTAATTATTAAATTAAATATTCTATGAACTTACCTTAATTTCTGATATGGAAAACCTGTTCCCAGATAAACTTAACTTTTTTTGGCTGCATCAATTGCATATTGTTTTTTACGGTGAGCCTACGTGCAACGGTAAGGTTGTTTGCCTTGTGACCTGGAGGTCATGAGTTCATATCTTCGGAACAACCTCTTCTTTTGTGAGTGCAAGGTTGCGCATCGACCCTCCTTAGATCCTATTAGGTGAGAGTGTCGTGCATTAGGTTTCCCCAATTGCATATTACTTTCATATGCATTTTTATGAAAAAAGTCCTTACCTTATTTAAATTTTCTGTTTTTGAAATTTCTTATTAGGCCTTGGGCAGCCTCTTTCTTTTATTTAGGCCTGGCCTGGGCTAGCTCAATATGTGTTTCTTTCTAAAACCCCAACACAATGAGCTCATTGATGTTCTTTATTTTCCTTAAGCCCTGCTTTTGAATGTGGTGATTAACAAGTTGAACTTCTCAAATTTTCTCCAACTTCACACATTGTTGTTGATTTCTTGAATTTCAAACAAATGTTATATCTTCTTCCTCAATATTAAAATTTGATTGTTCTAATAAGTCTTATTTGTCAAACTCTGCAGTTTCAAAAGTGAAGAAACAAAAGCACGATTCAGGAATTGAGGTCCACTTTATATGATTGTCTAGTTATACTGCTTACATGTTTTTATATTGAAATTCTAATATATCCAATGTATCCTTGAAGGTTTACCATTTGCATTGAATTTCTTCTTATCATAGATTATATAAGTTAATTGTGTTGCTTCCCTTTTCTTGTTTCACATTTCAGATGATGATAAAGATAAAATATCACAATAAATTTCAGGTATTTTAAAGGAGTAAGGTTGAAGCTGAGTAATATGAATATGAAGAAGTCAGATTTTAAACCTTCTTTATTTCCTTCAAAATACGATCGTTTGTTTGATATTTGATCGGTTGGAATTTCTTCTTTGTCACTATCCCTTTAATTGAAAATATTCTTCTCAGTGTGGCTTCAATTATCGGAAGAGCGGTGTGGCAGTTGAAAAGCTTGTAAAGATTCAAATTCCTGCAACATTAAAGAAACAACTTATGGATGATTGGACCTTCGTTACTCAGCAGGATAAGGTTCATTGAAACTATGAAATTCACTCTTTCTATTTGCTGTCATCTCATACATGGCTACATTACACTTCAGTAGAGTTAGATTTAGTTATATGCTTCATGTAAAGGTTACTGTTCACCTGAAAGAGATAACCTCGAGTTGTTCTGTTTCTTTTCCTTTAAAATTAATGGGTAAATTGTGCTAGTACAATTTAACTTGCCACTCATAATTTTAAGGTATCTGATTGCAATATGTCACAAGCATTATGAAATATGGCATTGAAATTTTTACAAAGGTTACTGAATCATCTGACATTGATTTTGCAGACTTCAGCTCTGATCTGATGTCTTCTCTAGTGAATATTTTGATTTATTAGTTTTCTGTGCAAATTAAAGAGCATTATTAACTGAGTCTGTGGGTGTATTATAATGAGGGTCTTCCTCTAAATTCTTGACGATACATATTTCAGCTTATTTTTTTGGGTTTCTAAATTTTGTTGATGGTATTGTTTCGATTCTGATGAAATGATTGATTCTTTGACTTTATTGTTCAATTATCACTTCAAAAACTGGATTTGACTCTTCTAAAGTGCACCCATGCACTTTAGTGGTTAAAGTGAAAATTTAACCATTCATTGGAAAATCAATGGATGAGATTATGTAAGATACTTACACACGTATAGCAAATTATAGAATTATTAAAATCATAACATTTGATTTGATGAATATATAAAATTCCATTATTTTCCTCTTATGTGCACTCCTCACTTCGAAGGAGCTAAATCCTTAAAAACTATACCCTATTTTAATATTTGAAGCCACCCAACATGTGTTAATTTGTTGATATTTGTTCCTGCAGCTTGTAAAACTTCCTCGTTCACCAACTATTGATGATATTCTAACTAAGTACCTTGATTACAAGACAAAGAAGGATAACATGTAAGAAATTATTGATAATTAATTATTCCTCTTTTATAATCCAGCTATCTATTTTTATTTGTTATTCCTCATGCATTTAGTTGTAGTTATTAACTTTAGGTGGTGGACACCCTGGTACCCTACTTGTACTAATGATAAAGGGGTGTACTATGTGTCTCTTTGATACAGGGTGACTGATTCAATAGGAGAAGGCTTGAAAGGGATAAGACGTTATTTTGATAGAGCATTGCCTATAATGCTGCTATACAAGAAGGAACACAAGCGATATAGTGAAGCAATTGTTGATGGTGTGTCTCCATCGAGCATATATGGAGCTGAACATCTGTTACGCCTTTTTGGTATGTTTATTCTTTTTTCCTGCTTCTAAGTATGTGCACACACCCATGTTCTGTGCTTGCATTTTGTCTTGGGATATGTTTCTTTTCTTGTCCTCATTTCTTTTGTTGGTTCCCTTGATTTAATATTACAAGAATGCTTGTCAGCTTTATCTTATGAAAGTATGAAATTTTGACATCTTATCATTTAATGTTTCCTTGTTAGTTGCATTGTATTTATTATCTACTAAATAATCATAGACTTCTCCCTTGTTGGTAGCTCAATTGGAAAGAGGTGGACATGCATTGAGAGGTCTGTGGTGGTTTGATCCTTACCATTGCTCTCCATCCCCTATCCCCCGTAGGCCCGTACTATCTAGGTGGGTCTCAGCTTTAACAAAAAAATTAATTGTAGACTTTCTGATTATTGCTTTGTTAAGTTACCTGAACTTTTGATGTAGTGCCATCTAGGTGGATCTCATCCTTTAACAAAAAAATTACATAATCATAGACTCTGATGATTGTTTTGTTAACTTACCTGAACTTTTGCTGTACGTCAGAAATTTCTTATCATTTAATGGTTGCTGGCTAGTTCCAGGAAGTACAAACAAGAATCCCCATAACCAAATGTACATGCTTTATTCATATAGATAGATATAGAATCCTTGGAGTCTTTTTTAGCAGTCCAAGGGTTGGCTTACTTTTACTTTCCGACCCCACTATGTGTTATTTGTATCTGTTGGCCATTGCAACCATGGGCATTTTATCAGCACTCATGATCCACATGGTTTACTTTTACGCTCCAACCCCACTAATGTGTTATTTATCTGTTGGCCATTGCAACCATGGGGGCATTAGATCAGCACTTATGATCCACATGCCTGATGAAATTTTCATTGTGTTCTGCAAAACATTAATAGATTTTCTGGGACTTGCAGTTAAGTTACCTGAACTTTTGGCATATGTAAACATAGAAGAGGAAACATTGAATAGCTTGCAGCAGATATTCCTTGACTTTCTCAAGTAAAAGCTCAAACCTATCTCATATATGGAATACTAGTTTCTATTGTTCTGAATCCTTTCTGAAATCTTATTTGTGTTCTGATATAAAAAAGTGATATGATATATACTGCTTATATGTATTAACTAATGTACTTAACACATGTTGTCTTCATAACCTTTTGTACAAGCTCATGATTCCACCATAAGTGAAGCAATATTCTTATAGAGATAAAAGGTCTATTTGCGGGTGGTTTTTGTCAGGGAATGAATGGAAAGGCTTGAGATCCATTGAAAAAATGTATGTCTTCACTCTCAAGTTTTTCTCTTCCCTCCATTACCCTCCAAAATCCTACTCGCAAATAGACTCTGAGAAGTTCGGTTCTGACATCTATTTGGTACATAGCCTCTTCCGTACTAGATGTATTAATGTACTTGACACATCTTGTCTTCATAACCTTGTTTACAAGCTCATGATTGCACTATCATTGAAATAATTTCCTGCTAGAGATTAAGAAGAAAAATCGATTTTAACTCTATTTGTACTACTCTTGGGTACTTTAGCTTTAGGGAACAGCTCTGTCTCAGGTACCAACAGACTTTCTTATCCTGGAAAATAAAGAATGTTGTAAGTGTAACAATTATTTCGAAATGATCCATCAATGATCAGTCACATATGATAGAAGAATGAATGTATACCAAAAAATGAATGTATTATGATCCATATGTCCTACTCATACTGTGCAATATCCCCATTGGTTACTAATATATAAAATTGGCTATGTTGTGATCTTAGATTTTGATCAAGTGAATAAGTTGAAGTTAATACTTTTCTGAATTTAAAATTCTTTCTTTCCCTTTTGGTAGAGGAATTCATTGATTTCTGTGAACTCAATAAGGTGAAGTTATTTTAACCTTTTGTATGGGGATTTGACAATAAAATTCATTGCAGGTTTTTGCAGAAAAGTCAAAGTACTTTCTTTCAGCATATGATACCACCAAAGTCTCTAGAGGAAAAGGTAAGGGGGAAGAAGAATGATAGTACTTTATTTCAGTAGATGGAACCAAAGTCTCTGGAAGAAAATGCAATGGGTGAGATAAATAGGATGAAATATGAGCAAATTTGGCTCAAGAAACAACAAAAGAATAATATGATGAAATATGAGCAAATTTTGCACATGGGCACCCACTATATATATATATATATATATATAATTACAGTATTGTCCTAACTGCAATCCCCTTTCCCCTACCGGGTTGTTCTCTACTTCCCTTCCCTAAAATTCCTAATCTATTATTCTCTTTCCCATTCCCAGCAGCCACTAACCCCCTTTCCCATTCCCTTCCCTAAATATATACCTTTTCTTGTAACACACTAATATACATTATAGTAGTAAATTACAAATTCAATGATAATGTGAAAAATTGGTAGGTACCCACTGTATCTGTGTATACTCGGAATAACCCGAAAAAAATCCGTTCACGGATACCCACACAGGTATGAGTGGGTACGAATATCACTCCCATATTTTTAAACAGGTAGCGGATAGCTACTACTCGTGTCTGTCCGTGTTCACTATTATCCCTAAAGAGTTGTGAATAAACATCTTATAGTAACCATTTTGATATAACTAAATATATTCTATCATGGGTAAAATATTAAGTTGTTTGGAGGTGAATATTTGCATCAATATTACTTAGGTGTACAAACCCCTCTTATTCCTAGTGGATCCCATAGAATATTTAAATGTAATATGAGAACTTTACTTTGGAGAATTTTACGGGGATCACATGTCTTTATTCATATCTCACTTTATGTTATAAGTCAATTAGAAAGTTCTATTCAATTAAAAAGAAAAATAAAAAAAAATTAATATTTTAATATTATTTTATGAAGTTTGATTGATTATGATCATTAGGACATGAAAATTCTGGGATAGAAGATCCTTCGTTGGTAAGTAAAGTAGTCAATAGTTTGGAAAAAGTATGAAAACTAGCCTCTTTTATATATCCACTATACTTTAATAAATCTACACCATTTAAATAAATAAATAAAATAATGAATAAAGTTATAACACAAGTACTCGTTTCTTATAAGAAAAAAATACTTGTGCATGATCTATAATAATTATTACAAAGCGTTTAAATAACTACAACATGTCGTAATTTTCTTATAATATATTCATTTATAAAAATTGTCATATTTTTATATCTAACAATCTGCATGTTACTAAGGAAACATCACTAGCTAATAACATAAGAATATATTTAGCATAAAATATATTGATATATAAAGAAATCCAATAATTTGCAACATCAAATACACACAACCAACCATGAAGATGATACAATAAAGCATAAAACATTTAAAATAGTTATAAAAATAGAATATAACACCAAATAAAGTACCTACAATTCTTACTTGTATAATAATTAAGTTTTGTGAGAAAAATAATTCAAAATATAAATTAAATACACTTAAATTTCATAATTATTTTGAAGCAATATGAAATTTATAATATCAGATAAAAATAAATTTTCCAATAATCATCTCAATTATTTTTTCTATCTATAGATTTTACTACATCTGGATCCATTGGTCCAAAGGGATGTTGCTATTGTATGGAGACCCTTTTTCTCTGCCTACATAATCGATTTTTGTAGACCTTATAATCAATTTCCTACTCAAGTTATAAACTCCAAAATTTTGTGTGTCACATGAAGTTTAATTTAAGAAAAAAGACAAATAATAATCACTTTTATAACTTAAACATCTAAATTCATTTTCAGAACACCTTAAGGGAAGCACTTTCAAGATTAACTTGCTAGATTAACATGAATGAACAAGCTAAGGAGGTAGTGTAATTTTATTTTTTATTTTTATACCTTTTTATTGGGCTTTAATGAATTAATTTGTATGAATTTTTCTTTTGTTAGAATGATACTATGAATGCACAAGATACAATGGAAAGAAAGGTGGAAACCATGGATTATAGATCTTCAGCAGGGAAACAAGGGCAAGAAGAGAGGAACGTGCAAGTGATTCACCAGCCTCATTCCAAAATTGGTGGCGGCGGCGGTGGCGGCGGCAGTGGTGGTGTTCTTGCTAGTGCTATAGCTGCTGTGTCATCCACTATACAAGCCTCCAAGGATGCTATATCTAAAAAATAATGTTATTTAGGAATGTATGACATCTTTTATTGTGTTATTATTACTAATTGACCTAGGATAGAGATCACCCGTCTTAAATGGTGTTTCAATCCCCGTCCCGAACCAATAAGAATGTCATTGTTCCGGGATAGAGAATGAGACACCGTTTAGGACAGATGATCCTCATCGGTTGACCTATGATTATGAGCACCAAAATATGGACAAACATATAATGTCCATCATGTTTTCATTGTTGATTTGATCATATAAATACATGCTTTTACATTTGCACAATTTATTTATCATTTACTTATCAATATTTATAATCACATTTTGTATTTTTTTCATGAGAAGGTTCCATTAAACATAAAATATTATATGAGATATTATAAATATTGATCATGAGAATGTTATACTAAAATTATTTAGCTACTTTGATATGTTTTTTTTCTGAAATAACATCAAATCGAGGGACCATAAAAAATTGGCATATGGAGTGTTTTTTTATGGCTCTAGAAAACCTCGAAAACTTTTCCATATCTTTCCTTAAACTCCCAAATAAGGAGACTTTTTCCAAAATAACACTCCTAAAACAAAGCCTAAGGAAAATATAAAAGTGTTTGATATTTTGAAGTTTTTGAAAGGTATATTTTGTTTGTCTCATGAACTAATTGTATATCAAATTAGGTCAACTATTTCGGTTATTGTTTTTTTTTAGTACATCTATTTCGGTTATTGTTGCATGATCTACATAAAAACATTTCTCCAAATTGAATATGTTAAAGTCCTGCAACGTGAGAGGAAGGAATAAATGGATAAGAGTTTATAGCAATTAAGAATGATATCATGAAGAAAGTTGAATATAAGAATAGGAGGGATCTACTCACTCCTAAGTGGAAAAAACTTATTTCACGTGTTAGTCATCTATTTTTGAAAAATCTAATGGTTTAGACGTACTCACAATTCAAACCATTAGATTATTCAAAAATGTGACTATGATGTAAAATATGTTTTGTCACTTACTCTTGGAGTAAGTGAATCTCTTCCCTAAGAATATATATATATATATATATATATATATGTATGTTAATCAAGATGCCTATTGCAGAGTTTCTTAGTGAGAGTTGTCTCATGTCTGTACGTATTATCTACCTAGCTATGTCAGTTTGGGGTACATGAATCCTTTTGTTGAAGTTTGTTCGAGCTTTTTTTGGGAGTATGGCATGAGTTACTTCAGTGTCGGGTACTCGAATATTGGCTTGAGACATTTTCTCAACCCCTTCTTAATCTGAAAAGCGGGACACCTTGTTGGAAATATATTTGTATATTTTTACATTTATGCCCAAGACTCAATCTGTTATTAAGTACAATTAAAGTAATTGTATTTATTTACTTTTATCATATTATTTATTTAATTAAATATATTATATGATAAGGTCCTTCATTAAAAATTAGAGACTTGTTATTATAATTGAGATTATAATAATGAGAAACATGTCTCTTATAATTTTTGTCTAAATTATTCTTGATCATAGAATTATTGAGAATAAGACATCAATGACTCGGGTAGATCAATATATGTGTAATAGTATTTATTGGATAAATATTAATAGATCTCATTTATTAAATTGCACATATAGATTATACATATATGTATATGATCATTGAACTGACTCAACTGAGAATTCCTAATGGTGAAGATTATCTTAAATTGTCAATTGGAAATTCTCAAGAAGAAATGAAATAGTTTCATTTGACCTGAGATTAACATAGTAATTAACATGTTATTTATCATACTTTGATTTCGGACACATAATGTCTTAGGATGTTATTTGAATGAATATTGGGTATGATTTAATACTTCTAGAATTAGTTATTGATCAAGAAGGAATTCATCAACTCTTGGTAATGAGTTTGAGCTCTATAAATAAGACATTGGCCAAGGTATTACAATTAATGAAGAAATGAGCTTCTTTGAGTTATTATGACAACTTATTAAAATTTGATAATTGTGCCATACTTTAAAGTTAGTCAGAGCTGTAAAGATGGAATGAAGTATTTTAATTGATCTTCTAGTGGTTCTTGAAAGTGAAATATATATTACTTCATACTAACTGGTCGTTAAGGAGTGTTGCTAGACGTCAACCTTGATTAGTAAATTATTTATTTAATTTACTACCAGCTTGGTATTGAACCTACGGGGTCACACACTAACGAGTGTTCTAATCTTTGCTAAATAATTATATTATTTGATAATTAAATTAGAGAATTTAATTTGATTAAATAAATAATTTTATGGAATATTATTTTAATTCTTTGCTAGCAGAAAGAATTTAAATAATAGAGCACATTCTAAAATATTAATGTGTAGCTGAAAAATAAAAGAGTTATTGCATTGTTTTATGAAATAATATGTGATAATTGGTTTTTAATATTTCAACCAATAGGTATCACTTCATATATATATATATATATATATATATATATATATATATATATATATAAATAATATGAAGAGATGAGAAATTGTTTCATAAACATCTTGCATCTATCTATCTATATATATATATTCATAATATGACGTGACGTGAGAGAAATAAAATAAAATGTTCTTTGTAGAATGTTGTCCCAGAAACAAGGCAAAAGTGAGAGAAAATATAAACAAAAACAGAAAAAAGCAAAGGTTGGTCTCGGTGTGGATACACGCGTAAAGTCTTCATAATATTGAAGAACAACTTTAAACATTCAGGAACTACAACCGGGTACACATTTTATATGCAGTTTTCTATTATATAATTTTAAATACAAATAGATCTATGTTTATTCTGTTGTGTGTGCTAAGAACACCATAATTTTTACTTCACACCTTGCGTCCATGAACCAATAACTATCCTTCGGCCTCATTCGGAATGATGAACAACATAAATTTGAGTACTTAACCAGAATCAATCTTAAGCTAAAAATAATAATTTACATTGAACTCAAACTCCAGAACCCAATCAAATCAAAGTCAATTGTTGCTACAATTTATCAATTTTTGCTACAATTTATCAATTTTTGCTACAATTTATCAATTTTTGCAAGGGGTTGGGTGTCTCAAAATGAAAAGATTTTCTATATGTAATTTATCGTAGTTGTATATACTTAGAAGGCTTGTCATTTGTAGTTGTATTACTTGTATATTTAACCCTTCTTATTTTTCCACCTTTGTAAGGAAAATTGTCGGAATAGTTGGAGACAAAAAAATACAACCTAAAGAGACAAAGACCAATACATAATTAAGGTATTCATCTAATCACAGAATAATGTCATCAATAATTCTGTTTGGGTGTCTAATTTTAGATTTGTAACTTTGGCATTAGGTTGACACGTTATCATCTTAGCCATGTAGATTTGTACCATACCCTTGTCGTTGTTCATATTAAGGTTATGTTTGTGAGTTATGAGAGAAAAGAAATGAGAAGGATTAAAAGGCCAGGAAGGGAAGGGGAAATGAAGATAATCATTTCTCGGGAATATGAGATTTAGATGAGAGGGTAAACTAATGATAATGTAAAAATATTTTTTATTTTTCCTTAAAAAGTGTAATTAAGAATGGAAAATGAACGATAATATATAATTATATAATTTTACTAAAAATATTTAGGTATTTTTATATTTTGTCTTAAAAAAAACCTCAAATTGGGGAAAATATAAAAATGGACACATATATGGTTTCAGAGGGTTTGAGAAACCTTCCAAAATCTTCTTATTTCCTTCATCCGATTCCCAAACAAGGGGAAGCTTTCTAAAATCATCTCTTCTTTTTCCCTCCAAAACCACACTCCCGAACATTTGAGCCAACAATTAAATAAAATAAAAAAGTGAAGATTCTACACTAGAAGTTACACCCTTGTTCTCTGTTCCTCAAAGATTTAGGAGACTAAAATTAAGCCAATAGAATAGCTTGTACAACCAATGGTGATATAAACTGTATGGTGCATGAATATACAAATAACATTGGCTTACATGAATTTGGCATTTTCCACCAAAATCACAAGAATCATTGTAGTGCTTGCATAAGCAGCATGCTTATCAATGTTTACCGTAGTGCATGTTACCTGTATATTGGTCATATTCAATTATTCATACTTTCGTCCTGAAAGTACATCTTATATCTCACAAAATGTATCACTTTGTGTCATTTGTCCTGCTTGGTCAGAAAGTACATACTTATTAAACTTTTAACTTAAATATATTTTTTCAATCAATCATAGTAAGTGACACATGGAGTTGTACACTTTTGGGACGGTAATCGCCTCCATAGTAACACAAACAACTTACTAAGATACATGCTATATGTTAAGTTATGCCATGTGCCTCCAATCATATTGAGAATAATGAAGTTTTATCTTTGAAAATGATGTTTTGAAATGTTGGATTTAGTTTTTGAATACGGGTGGGGATCCACTTACTTTAAGAGTAATTTTTTTAAACTAATTATGTCCACTAATTCTAGGGAAATCCAATGGTTTAGATCTACCCATTAATTCAAACCATTGAATTTCCCTGAAATTGATGACTAAGATGTGGAGTAAATTTAAAAAATTTACTCTTTGAGTCATTAAATCTCTCTTCTTTGAACAGTAGTTTTCTTCTTTTGTATTTCTTAAGTAATGTGTTAATATAACTCTGAAAACTATTTATAGTATTATTTTTGTGAGATTTTGGGTAGTGAGTAAATATGTGAAGGGTAATTATTTTGCCCAAACTTGGAATATTGGTCCAAAAAATAATCTTATAATCATTTAATCAAAAGATTTTCTAACTTATTTTAGTCCTTCAAAAGATATCAGAAAGCACTTGAAAGTAACCATCAAATTTGACTCTTAAGGCACCACTCATCATATCACAAAGAATTATTGTTGGGCAGGAATGTTGCTGTCACTTTGAAAATTTTAATTTCTCATGGAGTACCCGTCTGAACTCAACCCGAAAGGTTCGGGTTTTACCCGATGTTAATTTTCGGATTCGAGTTTGGTGCATGTGGTACCCTACCCCGAACCTGCCTGGAACTCGTCCCAATTAATAAACTAAATAAATTAACATTTTAATATATCTTTTTCTAACCTTTATTTGATATAAATTTTCATTACAACAAATAATTAAAAAGTTGGCAAAAAATGTTGATTGAAAAAACCATTTGAAGTATTTGAAAATGTCTTTATTTGATATCTTCTTCTAACCTTTATTCAATGTGATGTTATTTCATTACACCATTTGAGGTATTTCCGGGTTCCCGTTGGGTTTCGGGTTACCCGAAACCTGACGGGTTCGTGTTTGGTATTAGTAATTTAAACCCCACTCAATTCGGGTTCAAAATCAGGTTTTGAATTTCAGGTTCGGGGTTGGGTAAGCACAAACCCGACTCGACCCACTCCATTACCATTCCTAGTTGTCTCTGCATATTCAGACAAGTCTTTCTCATCATAACAAGGACATTATGCATCTGCAACATATAGTGAACCATAACCAACTCAAAGTGAAAAAGCAAAGAAACAGGACCACTATAGGAACAAAGCAACCTCACCAAAATCAGAGGTTTGTTCATTTTTGGGTAGTCATTTTCAGAAAATTGGTTTAGTGCTGACTAGTCTATACCCTTTGATCTTTTTTAGGTACAGTGTCTTTATTGACCACAGAAAACTCATTTTCTCATGTTTCCAATGTCAAACTCTATTGTCCAGGGGATGACAATGAAAACCGAACATGCGGCTACCCGCTTAAACTCAACCCGAATTTAAGGAGGAAAACCCGATGTGATTGGGTTCGGGTTTTACCCGAATTTAACTTTTGGGTTCAGATTTGGTACTATTGATGCCTTACCCTGAACCTGTCCCTAACCTGAATAATATATGTAAAATTATAAAATTACACATAAAGAGATATATAAAAGCTATATATATATATATATAAATAAATTTGACATATATATATAGAGGGAGGGAATCCACTTGCTCTCGGAGTAAGTGGAAAAAACCTACTTCACATCATAGTCATACATTCTTGGAAAATCCAATGGTTTAGATCTACTCACTAATTCAAACCATTGGATTTTTCAAGAATAGATGACTATGATGTGGAGTAAGTTTTTCTCATCTACTCCAAGAGTAAGTGAATCTTTTCCCATATATAGAACCTATATATAAAATTATATGTTTCAAACGGGTTTTTTCGGGTTCGGGTTACCCAAAACCCGACGGGTTCGGGGATTGTATCATTGTTTTCAACCATGGTTAATTCGGGTTCGGGTTTTGGATTTCGGGTTCGAGTGGGTAAGCACAAACCCGACCCGCCAGTTGCCATTCCTACTATTATGAACATTGCTCAATTATGAGTTTCCAAACATAATATTCAGAGAAGAATCCTAAAGGTTGAGAGAGAACTTATCAACCCAAAAAAATAGTTCTCTTAATCACTCATTACATATATTTGTTCAGGTCAAGTGCCTCAGCAGCAAGAAAACTCATCTTAAAACAATACTTTGGTAAATGCATTTCCTTTTTTTGACCAATTCACTTTATCAGCCTACAGGGTGAGTTTGACGCAACAGTACGGTTGCAGCAAAACGTTACCTACAGAACAGAGTTCAAATACAAGAAATTGTCTCTCAACTCACAAGAATCATAATAGTGCTCTTTATGAACAGAGTTTCAGAATGAACACTTGAGACCAAAATAGGAACAAATTAGTGAGTTAAATAGAGCAAATCATACCTATAAGGCTATAACATTTAAGGCTTAATGTTATGAATAAGTAATTGAATCCAACCAAGCTAACAAATTCCTTGACCTGGAAAAAGGAAATGGTCCAGATGCACATCAAATAAAAACAGATCGGGAACTTCGGATCTAAGTAAAAAAAAGGTTCCATCTCCATGTGAAACTGCATTCTCCCTCTCCCGCAATCCTATGTAGAGAAAGTAACACAAAGAACCACGACCGAGAGGGATAAAGATAAAAGGACAAGTCAATGCATGAAGCTCTCACCTGATGAGGTTCAGGGAAGGTAGGGTCACTCGTCCTCACAAGGTAACAACCCGCTACCTAGAGGGATAACAGATATTATTTCTTATTAGGTCCATGATTTGATCTTGTAAAAGAGCTTCGTTTATTGATCTAACTAATGTATCACTAAGGAGTAACGAAAATTCCCCCCATCTTTGATTATCAGTCAGCAATCTACATACGCGGGGGTTCCTATTCTTCACAAAGAGGGAGATTGGCAGTAATAAACAAACGAAACCTATCGATATTTCTTATTGACAAAATTCATACTGAAAGATAACTCACCGATAAAATTACAAGTTTACAACTCAACTTTAGATCCCAGCTTCACCTCAGATGACAAGGTGGAAGAGAGAATCTCAGTCTATGCCTCATTGGCTCATTCATTTTCAACTGTTAGGCCAGAAATGTATGTAACAAAGAACATAATAAAGTTGCATTTCAATAGATAACTGGATTTACGCAAAAGAAAGCTACCAAGTTTGCAGTAAATACTAATATCGTTATTAACGGGGGATATTATGAACATCAATAGACACACGATTAACAGAAGGCAACCGCATCTTCTGCTCCTGAGCTCTGCTCTTCTTGAACAATGGCTCCCGTGAATGCGAGACTAGTGATTCATTGGTCCATGAATCATTTGAGCTATCACAGCTGAAAGATGCATCAATCACACCACCTGGGCTACTTGGTCTAGATAGGCGCTTGCGTTTCTGGCGAAGGTTGTGAATGCGTTCATTGCAAACTAATAGTTTCAGTATGAGTTTATGGCACTGGCTCACTTGTTCCTGTAAAATCACCAACATTTTCCAATTATTAATTAAATCAATAGCAGATTTGAAAATTCGAGAAATATTGTTCGACCAATGAAGTTTAAGAGACAAACCTCACTAATCTTGAGTAAACCCAGAAGTTGATCAATGTAGTGAGTTGCATTAAAAGGTTCAATCTCCTTAATAACATGAATCATTGTAGCAGCAGCCAGCATAGAAGGGAGATAACTCATAACACTTGAATCTAGGATCAATCGTGAGTCGTGACGTTGTATATATCAGTAATCTTAGTCGCATGATCCAATTCGTTTAAATATGAATATCTACAATCAAGTATTTTTTATTAGCGTAACAATTAAATTACATTTCTTACCAGCAATGACATTAAGAAGAATTCGCTCACAACGCCACAGAAACTCCCAATGCAAACGACTCTTTAAACCAAGCCTTCTGACAATGTGTTCAAAGAAGGAAATTGGGGTCACCGGACTCATCCTCCATTTAAGAGTCGACAACACTATCAGCTCCATTCTCTGTATAGTCTTCGCTTCAAACACAAACCTCGATTCCTCCACCTAATAAAAAAACACACAAACTTCCTACATTAAAACACCAATTCTAGTACACAAACCAAATCTGTAGTCTTCATTTCAAACATAAAACTTGATCCTCATTCCTAACAAAAAACACACACAAAACCCCATACAGTTAAACACCAATGCTAGTAGCCAAGTAAACAAGAAAAACCTTTATAGCCTTTGGCTCTTTGCTTCAAACACAATTTGATTCCTTAAACCAAATAAAGAACACACAAAATACCCTACTTTTAAACACATCACACAAACACAATCTTATAATCTTTGCTTAAAACACAAACCTTGATTCCTCCACAAAATCAAAATTAAAAACACACACACACACACAAACCCCCTACATTTATAGACAAATGCAAGTACATAAAACATGAGAAACAAGACAACATTGTCATATTAACAAACAACTAGACTTCATCAAAAAAACATACTTGAAGGTCCAAAAGGAGTGGCACATGGGTCTCTTCCATTTTAGCAGCAAGAGATAAACAAGCAACAGCAACAAGTTGTGTCATCCATGGCTTATCATTCTGAAACGTGAGGTTTGTGATGAACCTATCAAAGTAGTTCACAGAAAGAACAGTGGTCAAAGCAGAGAACCCAAAATGTGCACACACTTTAGAAATCCAATTCACAGCTTCAAAACGATGTTCCTCTAAGGATCCATCAAAAATCAAATGGGTAAAATGGGTTTCTCTCTCTTTTGAAATTAAGTACACAAGCTCTTCATGTTCCCATAACAAATCATTCTCCAACAAAACTAAATGCAAAGATTGAAACTTTCTCACTGATAATGAAGACCCATCATCATTTTTTGTCTCAAAATCTTCTCCCTCTTCAAATATGTATTGTTCTCTACAAAGAAGGGTATCAAAGATTGAAGGAGAGTTTTGTTGTGAATCTTGGGATTGTTGTTCTATGAGAGACATATTCTTCTTCTTCTTGAGAGAAGATGAGAATGAAAAGATTTCTTCATTGTGGAAAAGAGAAAGTAAGAAGAGCCATTATCATCAAACTATGCATACGTTACTTCTCTTACTAACATAACAGTGATTAAGACAGAGACAAATGAAGTAATCAAAACAATGGTTTTATCTAAGGAACCACTTCATCTTTGTCTTTTTCTTTTCCCTTTTTATTTATTTTCTTTATTATTATTAGTAACACTTTTTTTATATGTTCATATAGTTGTTGACATTAGGATGAAAAAGTTTTATATATTTTTATTTAATTATTATTGATTCTTAAAAAAATGTAATCCAAATAAATAGTGAATTATATATTAATATAAATTTTTACATTGATGGTGCATAGATATTATACTCAATATTTATACAATATTTGTATAAATATTTATATGATGATATTCTATAATATTCATTATTTGTTTATATTCCTTTAATTAAATATAGATAGAAGATGATATAATAATATATAAAATTGTTAGAATGTTAGTCTATACTATTTTTCATGAGATAATATGTTTTCAATAGTTTAATAGTTTTTTTAAAAAATATATATATATTGACAATGCGTAGATATTATATTCAACATTTATATATAATTATTATATTATTCATTTATATTACATATATGGAATAATATAATTAAATATGGATATATAAAATTGTTAGAATTTAGTCTATAGTTTTTTTTCTTTTTCATATGATAGTTTTCAAAATTAAAAAATATATCAATTTTTATCTACCCAAAGAATATTAATATTTTAAAATAGGATGGGGATCCACTTATCAAGTAATAAGTTTAAAAAAAATTACTCCACATTTTAGTAATCAATTCTAGAGAAATCTAATTGATTTAAATTAGTGTGAATATCAAAAATATTAGATAAACACCAATATCAATGACAAATTCTGAATGATGATATACTTTTATGGTTCTCATCATATGTTTTAAGAGAAAAATATACGGTGTATGGATTTTATATAGTGTTATTATATCATTCATCATATTTAATTTTTATTGACTCTTCAAAATAAGTAATTTAAATGAATAGTGAATAATGTAATGATTATATATAAATCTTTACATTAAGAATGCATTCACTCTCTTTTTAAATACAAAATCAACATTATTCTTTAATACTCAAATTAAAAACTATTACTCACATGTTCCAATCTCTAAGTCACATTTATAAGGTTTTTTTTATCTCTACATGGACTATTTTTTTTAATCTATGTGAATCCGATGGAATTGCATATTCATTTGTATTACTTTTATTTAAAAATCAATAATAATTAAAAATGAATAGTGAATAATATAATGATAATGTAAAAAATTCTTACAATATTAGTTTATACATTTTTTTACTCTTAATAAATATGGAATAATGAAGTATTTTTTGGGGTAAGGAATGAAGTATTTATTACATCATTATTACATCTATCTAAATATAATATTATATGTTATAGTAATTATACGACATTTTAATTAAACTAATAGTGATTACGTTTCTTCTTTATTAAGACTAGTGTGTCGAAGTGAAGTGTCTGTCGACCCACATTATTATTTTATTATATTAAATATTTAATTTTTATATATTTTATTCCGATTTTGTATTAAGGGTAATTTATGTTAAAAATGTATTTATTATAATTCAATTTAAGGTGAGATAAGTTATTAATGTGCTAATGGTAGTTATTTAGGATTATATGTTTTTTTTGTAGAAATTAAAAAATGTAAGGGAAAAATAGGAAAATAAAAATTACACCATGGTAGTAGTTATTTTATGTTTTATCTTTAGAATAGATATTACAATTTTAACATTCTTAATTGTAATCTTCTCTATAGATCCCACTCTGTAAAAATCTTTAGGAGTGGACTACTATTTTTTCCTTAATTAATAATCTTAATAAAAACAAAAAATATAAATAAACAAAACTTTAATAGAGACAGATGAGAATAATAATAATAAATTCTGTAAGAAAATAAAATATCTTCTATATTTTTTTATTAGTTCTCAAAACAAATTCTGCTCATTACCGTTTCAATTTTCACATACAAAATGCCAAGTGTCAAAGAATTAGGTGCATAAGAAGAAGTAGAAAGCTAAGATAGGTGGAAATATAGAAAATAAAAAGACTTTAATATATATGCGCTAGATTTATATAGTAGTGAGTATATTTTGTACTTTTTTGAAGAGTCAATATTGATTAAGTATGAATGATTATTGATATAATGAGAGTATATCAAATTCATGTATTGTTTGATGCGTATATATTTTTCTCCAATAAAAAAAGGAAAACTCCTAATCTCATAGGGTGAGAAGTAGGGCTGACAATGAACCGATCCAACTCGATATTTGTGAACCAATGAGCCGAATCGAGCTATAAATCGAGCTTGTTAATTAAACTAGCCAAAATTGAGCCGAACACACTCAATATATATGTTTATTGTTATTATATCATGACATATACATTATTTATTATGTTTATTCTTATTATATATAAATTAGATTATATTTATATATAACATCAAGTTAGAATAATTATTTGATTTACTCAAATGAATCATTCGATCTAAATCGAACAGTTTCTGAACTTTAATTAAACCAAACTCAAATTAAAAAATAATTTATATCAAATTCGAATTTAGTTTCGAGTTGATTATATCTTTATCAAACCAAACCAAACTAAATTTTAATTTCGATTCATTTCAAGCCCCAATGAGACATACTCATGATCTTGGAAAGGACATAAATAATATCCATATACCATGCAATAAGAAAAGAACAGCACAGTAAACAAAAGAACAGAACATCACTGCAATGTCTGCATCGAAACCACAAAGCCTTCGACGTTACTTTTTCATAATTGTTGCGGTCTTGTCTCAGAGGACCATTCACTACGTCTTCTTTTATGTTTCCAATTCCTTCTCTCTACTTATGCACTTGCTTCTCTATGCAAAGTTTTATTCATGAAAGTTATCCACATATCAATTAAATTTTCAAAATTAGAATTTACACAACTTATTAGATTTAATTAGAGTGTCATTCTTAAGTTTTAGTGAAATTATATAAATCATACCTATATTTTTTGTCCTTAGACGAATCACCCATCCCTCTTACACAAATCTCCCTTAATTTTATAGATATATTACACTGATCACCCCTAGTGAAATATAAATGTAATATTTTAAACAAAAAAAATGTGTGGTAAGTGTAACGACCCAAATTCTACCCTTGAAAATTTTTCATTTATTTTAATCATTTCTTACATACAGTCGTCACCTTCATTAAAAACTTGCAAGTATCTTTCTTTGAAAATACTCTTTACCCTATTATATTATCATACAAATTTATGTTGCGGAAAAACATAATTCATTCAGATAGCCTTTATCACATACGTCCAGTTATGGGTTTTCCAGAGTTATAACGTCCATAACTGCATGTCACCATATTATCCTAATCAGATTACATTTATCCCAAAATACTATCAAATCAACTACAATATCAAATAGCAATAAAGACAATCGAGTAAATAAACACAAAAGCTTCCTAATTGAGCTTCATCCTCAAAATCCTTCATTTACCTACAATGGGATTTTCATAAACAACACACAAAACAAAAGGGAGTAAGTCATTAGTTCAAAACTAACATCACACGATAATTCACATTTCAAATACAATTAAGCATTGATATAAATCATAACCACAAATAAATAAATGTAAACGTTCATATATTCTTTCTTTCATTTCCACGTTATTCATATTCGTCCTATAGTATATATATCCCATAATATATATTCTATAGCACGCCTACTACGTTCCTTCGAAACCTCATACTTCTCATCATTCATATCCACCCTATAGAATATATATCTCATACAATATACTCTATAGAATGCATACGACTTTCATTGTGACATTCTCAGTTCTCATCCTTCATATTCACCTTATAGAATATATATCCCATACTATATATCCTATAACATGCATATGACTTTCATTGTTCACATCTTCCACTTTATCATCCATATTCACCCTATAGAATATATATCTCATACTATATATCCTATAGCATGCATATTCGTTTATCTCAAATCTTTTTGTCTCATTGCTTATTCTCGCCATCAGGCTTACTCTTTACCTCCTCCGGTTCTACCACATCGGGTATGTAATTTCTCAATGATCCACTACCACTTCGGGTTGGCAATTTCCCTTAATGATCCACTACCACTTCGGGTAGGTCATATACAATACCACATAGGGCAAGTCATACACAATACCACATAGGGCAAGTCATACGCAATACCACATAGGGCAAGTCATACACAATACCACATAGGGCAAGTCATACGCAATACCACATAGGGCAAGTCATACACAATACCACATAGGGCAAGTCATACACAATACCACATAGGGCAAGTCATACACAATACCACATAGGGCAAGTCATACACAATACCACATAGGGCAAGTCATACGCAATACCACATAGGGCAAGTCATACGCAATACCACATAGGGCAAGTCATACGCAATACCACATAGGGCAAGTCATACGCAATACCACATAGGGCAAGTCATACACAATACCACATAGGGCAAGTCATACACAATACCACATAGGGCAAGTCATACGCAATACCACATAGGGCAAGTCATACGCAATACTTCACTACCATTCCCAGTAGGATAACAATAACAGTCCACTACCACTCCGGGTAGGACACCATAACAGTCCGCTACCACTCCGGGTAGGACACAATAAACAGTTCACTACCACTCAGGGTAGGACACGATAAATAGTTCACTACCACTCCGGGTAGGACACAATGATAAACCACTACCTCCTCGGGTAGGGTAACAACCATAAACTTACCAACACGTTACCTCTTTCACATACCTCATTCACATAAGTGAGTATGAATTAGAGCCACTTATCCCTTACCTTGGTGAGCGTTGGGGATCGGTTCCGAGTAACTTTAAAAGTCTCCTCCGCGATTTCCTCCAACCTTAGGATCTTTCCTCATTTCCACCAATAACAACAATGTTAGTCATTTATTCCAAATATCACATAAACAACTTACGCTGCATCATTTAATCATACAAAATATTCAACCATCTAAAACATGCATAACATCTCATATTTCAATATTTCCAAAACTACTTCAATACAAGTTTCAAAATATCAAAGCATACATGTTCATCTCATATAACAACATCAAAGCCATTATCCACATCTAACATTTCATCTCTTTCTCTTTATACTCGTATTCTCATTTTGGGGGGTTTTTGGGTTTTTCATGAATAACCCATAAAACTTTCCATTCATCAAATAACAACTCTAAACTAAGAGTTTACAAGATAAAAACAACATAAAAGGAACCATAACTCTAAAAGATGAGTTTCCATGGTTTCTCATGTTTTGAAAATAAATCCAACATACCCAAAACAAGTTAGAGAGGAAGAAAAAGAGTTAGTAA
Organism: Lupinus albus; assembly: GCA_009771035.1. NCBI lineage: Eukaryota > Viridiplantae > Streptophyta > Magnoliopsida > Fabales > Fabaceae > Lupinus > Lupinus albus. The sequence goes on along the minus strand of CM020007.1, from coordinate 13,529,201 downwards.
CAAGAGGTTTACCTCTTCTCAAGCTCCAAGATGAGTCCTAAGGCTCTTTGCTCTTGAAAAGCTCTCATTTCTCTCTTCTCTTCGAAGTTCTAACCCAAAAATGTGTTTGGGTTTCTGTTTTAAAGAGGTCTCGTCGGGTTGTAATCGATTACCAACATGGTGTAATCGATTACAACGTGAAAAATGCGCATATCTGATGGATGTAATCGATTACCACGAGTGTGTAATCGATTACCAGCAATGTGTAATCGATTACCATAAATGTGTAATCGATTACACTGTGTCAGATGCACATATCTGATGCTTTTAATACGATGTAATCGATTACCAGGAGTGTGTAATCGATTACCAGCAATGTGTAATCGATTACCAGAAATGTGTAATCGATTACACTGTGTCAAATGCACATATCTGATGCTTTTTACACGATGTAATCGATTACCAGAAGAGTGTAATCGATTACCAGAAATGTGTAATCGATTACCAGAAATGTGTAATCGATTACACTGTGTCAAATGCACATATCTGATGCTTTTTACACGATGTAATCGATTATCAGCAGAGTGTAATCGATTATATTGTGTCAACAGCCCAAAATTGCCATTTCTCGCCCAGGCGAGAATCCTCCAGTATAGTCCAGGATTTCACCCTCCCAGCTGATCCTTTTTCGCTCAAGCGAGAATCTCTCGATCAAGCGAGGCTTCCAGGGCTGATACTATATTTTTAAAGATTAAAATTTGGGGTGTTACAGTAAGTGTAATTAAGTTAAACAAAATATTACATATTGTGTAGAGAATTCCAAATAGTACAAAACTGAGTATCTTTTTATTATTTGTGTTTCATTACACAATATATTAACTATTCTAATGAGATGTTTATATAATTTTTATGTTGTTTTGTAATGAACCAAACAACGAATATGTATTGACTCTTATATTATTTGGATTTATCTACACGATATACAATATTTTGTTTAACTTAAATATACACATCACATGTTTTTTGTTTAAAATATTACACTTATATTTCATCTGGGTGATCAGTGGAATATGTAAAAAATTATGGGTGATTCGTGTAAGAGAGAGGTGGTTCGGGTAAAGACAAAAAATGGAAGGATGATTTGTGTAATTTCACTAAAACTCAAAGGATGTCAATATAATTAACTCAACTTATTATAATAAGTCACATTTTATTAAGATTGTTTTTTCACATATGATTTTTATAGATAAAAAATGTATATATCATACTTTTTTTTATAATTAGAGTTAATTACACTGACAACCTTGAGTTTAAGTTAAATTACATAAAACATTCATACATTTTTTGTCCTTACATGAATTATTCATTAATCTTACACAAATCATCTTTAATTTTGTACATACATTATATTGATTATCCCTAGATATAAGTATAATCTTTTAAACAAAAAAATGTGTGGTGCATGTAATTAATATTACATATTGTGTAGACAATTCCAAGTAGTACAAGACTGATTGTTTCTTTATTATTTTTGTTTCATTACAAAAATATATTAATAATTCTAAGTAAATGTTTATATAACTTTTATACTATTTTGTAACGAACCAAATAATAAATACGCATTGACTCTTATATTATTTGAATTTGTCTACACAATATACAATATTTTAATTACACACGTCACATATTTTTTGATTAAAATATTACACTTATATCTCATGCATGGTGATCAGTGTAATATATGTACGAAATTATGGGTAGTTCGTATAAGATGAAGGAGTGATTTGTGTAATGACAAAAAAAACTGGTGATTTATGTAATTTCACTAAAATTCAATAAGTGTCAGTCTAATTAACTCTTATAATTATTATGTTATTAGGTTTAAATTAACTATTAAGTAAATTTGTAGATCATGATTTTGAGCTTAACATAATACCTCATTTTTGAAGTTTAGATGTTATTGGATATTTTTGCACTTTGGACCTGTCAGTCAAAATATTTTAATTTTTACTCTGATTCTTTTGCATTTTTTAGTTTATCTTTCTACACACTTTCATCATTTTTTATAGTAAAACTTTAAGTTTAGAGTAAATTATATTTTCACCCCCTAAGTTTTAGTAAAATTACATAAATCATCTTTCTTTTTTTGTCCTTACATGAACCACCCATAGTTTTGTATATATATTACACTGATTACTTCTGCATGTTATAAAAGTGTAATATTTTAAACAAAAAACGTGTGGTAAGTGTAATTAATTTAAATAAAATATTATATATTGTGTAACATTTCAAATAATACAAAAGTCAATGTTTCTTTATTATTTTTGTGTTATTACAAAATACATTAATAATTCTAAAGATATGTTTAAATAACTCTTATAATATTTTGTAACGAGCCAAATAATGAAGACGCACCGACTCTCATGTTATTTGAATTTGTCTACACAATATATAATATTAACTTAATTACAAACCACACGTTTTTTTGTTTAAAATATTACACTTTTATATTATGCAGAGGTGATCATAGTAACATAGGTACAAAATTAGGGGTGGTTCGTGTAAGGACAAAAAAAATGAGGGTGATTTGTGTAATTTCACTAAAATTCAGGGGTGTGAATGTCATTTACTCTTAAGTTTTTAATAGCAACAAAAAAAAAAGGTAAAACAAAATTTACTATTGTCATCTTTAACCTTAAAAGAGATTAATCTGGACATTACTAGTCTTTATAAAAAATATATTTTCACTTACTGTGACTTTTTTTTCATGCAAACAATATAATTATTATATATGAAAAATAAAACATTACCTACTTAGTAAGAAATGATAACTCACTTCACATTTTATAACAGGTAAATGATAATTTTTTCTTCGGTCATGTCAAATGTGAACAAAAACAACAGTATAGTAACTTAATAAGTTATTTTAAATCATTACTCATACATTGGTTAAAATAACTCAAAAAATGTACTTTTATTTCTAAAATATGAAATATGAAGTGAATTATTCTTAAGTATTCAATCTAATTCTAATTTACATAATATTTTAATCATCATAAAAAATTAATTAATTGTTTTATATATAATTTATTTAAATAAAAGTTCAATTAGATTTTTAAGTTTCATTATATATATAATGAAATAAACTAGCTGTAATCAAATAATGTAAACTTAAAATATATACAAAATAATGTTAATATAAATACGTGTGAATATAACATTATTTTTCATGCATGTCTACATTCTCTCACAGGTGATGTTTACTTTAGAGTATACTTGTGATATTATTTTTTATTTATATATGCCACATTATAAATTTATAATAATTTTGGTTGACTTGACGGTTAACATATTATATATTATTCATTATTTATTATTTATTTGTATTACTGTTTATGAATAGTGAATACTAAAGTATAAAAATCACATACAATTGGTGCACATTTTTCTCCTTTTAAATTTGTGGTTATGTTGTGATATTATAATTGTTAATATTGTGACTGATTCAACCACTAATTCAACCATAATTCTAATCACAATATTGTTATGTAGGTTCCTAACATTATCACAATATTGTAACTATAATTACAATTTTGAAATGCAATTTAAATATTAATGGTTTATTTGGTTGAAGAAATAAATTAAGAAAAAAGAAACACGTGGGAGATAATAAAGAGAAAAAAAAAGTAATAAAGTGAATGAATTTTTATATTATTTAATATCAGAAAAATAAAAGATTAAGAGAAGAGAAAATGTTGTTTTCTTCTTTTTGTCTTCTATTTGGTTGAATAAAAAGTGAGAGCAGAAAAAATGATATATGATTTAAAAGACAGAAATGCTCTTAAAATAATTTTTTTGCAAAAAGAATGGTTTTCAAAGGTCTTATTTGAGATTTCACATAATCCAACCTTTTTCCCTCAAACATTGTCCTCATATTGGGTGAGAATTTTTATGGGTTGCACCCTATTTTTATTCGCTCCATATGTTCTCAACCAAAAGGGTGAAAAATATTAATAAAGATCATCTTCCCGAAACAAAAAATCAAGTCCCTTGATCTGGGAAACACTAGAAAACAGGAAATAGAAGACATAATCTCCATTCAAAAAAAATCGACTTTCTAGTAACTGTTTCATTCTGTTTGTTACCATTGATATGATATATTACTTGAAAATTACAACGTGAGTTGTTCAGAATCATGTGGTCATGATTGTGAACTAGAGTCTTATGTTACAAAATCTTAAAATCTTAAACTTGAATCATTTCATTTTTAAGATTTTTTTATTGTGATGAGGCTTACCATAATTACATTACACTCCCCTTGTGACATATCACATATAAGAGTCTTAACAATGAGAACAAAAAGTCTTAAAGAGTCTTTAGTCCATTCTAAGTGATAAAAATTTCAATGTGGCAACACCATAAAAGTCTTAAGAGTTTTAGAATTGATGATCTCGTTATGATTAAGGGTGGCAAATAGATGAATATGGATTTGGATCCTAATGGATAGATGAAAAGTCATTCATTAATCTATATAAATATATTTAAATTATATTTTAAATCATTTCATTCATTGATATCCAAACTTTATGGATGAACTCCAATCTATCCATGATTAATTTTTATCGATTTGGATGGAAGGATATTCAATCCATTTGATTTTTTAATTGTAACTAGACTTGTCAAAATGGGCCGGGTATAGCGGGCCGGCCCGCCAAGGCCCGAAAAAGTATAGGGTTTGGGTACTAAAGTTTGAGTCTTTTAGTTAAACCGGGTTTTTTAGCCCGGCCCGGCCCGGCTGTAACACCCCAAATTTTAGTATTCAAAATTATAGTATCAGTCCTAGAAAAGCGAGATTTGTCTCACCTGGGCGAGAAAGGACAATTTTGGGCTGTTGACACAGTGTAATCGATTACATGGTTCTGGTAATCGATTATATTATGATATCTGATCAGACATGTGTAATTTTTCATGATGTAATCGATTACACTGTGCATGTAATCGATTACATAATATAAAAATATCAGATGTGTACTTTTCCATGGTGTAATCGATTACACTGTTCATGTAATCGATTACATCATATAAAAATATCAGATATGTGTACTTTTCCATGGTGTAATCGACTACACTTTGCATGTAATCGATTACATCATATAAAAATCTCAGATACGTGCATTTTTTCACACTGTAATCGATTATACCATTATGGTAATCGATTACATTCGTCACTGTGAGATTCTCGCTTGAGCGAGAATCCCTCGCTTGGGCGAGAGCGTCCGAGCTATAAAAGTGAAAAGGGATCTAGAAACCCTAATCTTCATTTTCTTTTCTCCCCTTTCTCTCCCAACGGCGGCTCCACCCAAATGGACCATTTTTCCCTCCACTAAGCCTCAAAACTCATCAAAAGCTTCATGGTGACACATTTGGAAAAGCTTGGAGGTGAAAAAGCAACAATGGAGGTTGGAGGAGATGAAGGGAGATGTAGCTCTTTTGTGGAGCAACGGAACTTACGTGGTTGATTTTCTATAAACATATATGGGTGTGTTTGTATCAATGATTGTGTGATGAGTTGTTGATTTGTTAAATGTGGAGACGAGTATGTCTATGAAAATGATTAAGTTGTGAGTCGCTTATTTGCTATAAACATATGTGGGTTTATTTGTAATAATGATTTTGTGATGAACCGCTTGTTGGTGATAAATGGACATAATTATATTATGTGATGATGATGTTGGGAGTGGTTTTGTTGTGGTAGGATATGAGATACATTGTGTTTATGACATTGATGTGGTGTCTTGTGTTTTGAGGAAGTTGCAATGTTAGAATAATGCAGTGAAAATATTATATGGTGATTGATGTTGTTGTATGGATTTTGACCTGCCTTCATGGTATGGATTTTGACCTGCCTTCGTGGTATGGATTTTGACCTGCCTTCGTGGTATGGATTTTGACCTGCCTTCGTGGTATGGAATTTAGACCTGCCCTTCGTGGTATGGAATTGTGACCTACCATTCGTGGTATGGAGTTAGACATGCCCTTCATGGTAAGGATGTGACTTGTCTTGGTGGTATTGATTTGATTGGCCCTTTGTGATATTGGGTTGTCGTAGGAGTATTGTATTGTTTTGGAAGTGTTGAATTATCTAAGTGAAACATGATGATTATACCGATTGAATATGTGAACATTATGTGGTTTAGGTATTGACTGGTATATAAATGGTATATGTTTACTATGATTGATTTTAGATGATTGTATTGGTTTTTATACTTTAATGATATTACTGCATGTAATTCCACGCTACGGTCGCCGTAGTTGGTTCTTACTCCCTCTGCTTTTCCTTGTCTATGTGTTATATATGAGTTCAGGATGTTGCTGTTGCGTCGTGGATGTTTGCTGATGGGAGTATAGACTGGAGTAGTCGTTTTTGTATTCCAAAATTGTATTTGTATAATGTATGTAATATGAAGAATGTGTTGAAGTAAATGATCTCTTTCAAAATATGTAATAAGAATTAGCATATTACCTTTAACAGTGTTGTAATTGAAACAAATGATAATTGTATGAATTATGGATTCAAGTAGAATGTGATGTAATGTTTCTGATGAAAATGTATTATTGATTATTTCCGCATTTTGAATTGAGAAACTTAACTAATATTTACATTTAATAAAATTTTAAAAATTTTGGGGTTATAAAAATCGGGTCGTTACACCGGCCACAATAAATTCGGGCTCGGGTCGGGCTTACCCGTTCGGGTTTGGGCCATTGTCTACTCATTTTCTTCCCTCTCATTTGGCTTTTCTTACCTGTGCATTTTACATGATGTAATCGATTACAATATACTCGTAATCGATTACAACATATGAAAAGCATTAGTTTTTGCTGTTTTTTAAACAGTGTAATCGATTACACAATACTGGTAATCGATTACATGCTGATAAACTAATCAGATCTGTGCATTTTACATGATGTAATCGATTACAATATACTCGTAATCGATTACAACACAGTAAAAGCATCGGTTTTTGCTTTTTTTTTAAACAGTGTAATCGGTTACACAATCTTGGTAATCGATTACACTATTTAAAAAACAACAAAAATAATGCTTTTAATATGTTGTAATCGATTACAATATACTTATAAGTGATCTTAATTTAATAAAAAATTTAAAGTGAGAGTGAGAAGTACTACAAGAAAATGAGAGTTGACATATTAAATTAAATTGAAAAGTATAGGCACCATTTTTGAATGTTTATTTTTTGAATGGATTAAATATTCATCCAAATGGATGTATCCACGAATATTCATTGGATATAATAAAATCCATTAGTAAATTTATCCATTAGATTTGGATTAATTATGAGTTGTGGATAATTTTGTCGACCCTACTTATGACATGCTTATGTTAAGAGATTCTTACCTATAATAAACTTAGGATTTAGTCTTACATGCAATGTGCCTATCGGTTTTAGGTGTAATCTTGGTCTTAGGTGACTAGAGAGTTTTTCCGGAGTTATTTTCCACTCCCCTTGTTATATATATAACACATCTTTATATTGCAAATATTTTATTTTAAAACATTATATGATATTATATAAGAATTTTAGCAATGTCAATTAAAGTCTTAAATGTTTTGAGTCAAGTCTTGATTATCAAAATATTGATATAACAAAATGTTAATAATCTTGTGATTTGTTTGGTTGAGAGAAAGATATAAGAGAGAAAATAAAGAGAAAGGAAGATGTGAGAAAAATAGTAAATTTTTATATTGTTTGATATGAGTGAAATAAAAAAGAAAGAGAGAAGAAAAAATTGTGTTCTTCTCTATCTCTCTTGTTTGGTTGAATATAAAGTAAGAAGAGATAAAAAATTATATGTTTGAAAAGACAAAAATACTCTTAAAGCAAAAAGAATGGAAAAGTAATAATAAATGAGTTTGAAGGTTATATTTGTCATTTCAAATTTTATAACTCTTCTAACTCTACTTTCTCTCCATGTTGTGTGAGAAAGAATTTTATGTGGGTCCCACATGTTTTTATTCTCTTCGTCTTTTCTTTCTTCTCTACCAAACGAGAGAAAAAATTATTTTCTCCACAACTTCTCTTCCCTCAACTTCTTTCTTATCTTTCTCCACCCAACCAAATGAAGACTTAAGGATGTGGATGTCCTTAATACTACTTTGTTCTTTTCAAGATGATCAATATCTATCTATTAATTAACTTGCAATTAAAAGTTTATTGATTAGGAAAAATATATACACAAAAACTATAGAAGAAGACTTGGGTAATTCTTGATAAGGTAATAAGGGCATGTCACACCCTAAATGATATATCATTCTACAAATTCTATATTTTACAAATCCTCATACGCCCCATAAAGTTTATTCTACAATTCATTATTCTCTGTTTCTTTTCTCCACCTTTCTTTTCTTGAGTTCAATTTCTATTTAAAAGATATATAATATATTTCACTAATTCATCTCAAGAAAAAAAATACATTTCACTAATCTAGCAAACTTAAGACACACCCCTCCTTTTCTTTTTGGTAAAACCAAAAACTTTATTTATATAATCACTCACTTCCCCTTTTTAACTATTTGATTGTGCTGCACGATAAAGGTTCTAAATTGCCATCAATGAAAGAAAATAGTGTAATTCAGCAAAATCTAACTATGAAATAAGAAGAAAGTATAAAAGCATCTAATTCCACATTTTAGTTTATAATTTATTACTCATCCATATAAATTAAGAATAATATCTATTTTTTCTCTACAATAACGAATATCATTCTTATTCTTATTTGGGTCCTACAACCTACTCATATTTTTACATTTTATAATAATAAATAATTTTTCTCTCATCATTTCTTTCGGACCGTATTTTCTTATAAAAATAAACATGAGAATATATTTACACAAGTATTGTTCTTAAAAAAAATAAGAATATGTGATTAATGCATTAATGTATATGTTAAGGTTCCTTTGATGTGCTATTCATTGTAAATAGTCTTAAGTTTCAACCTTCCTTCTATTCACCTTTTTCAGGATTAAGGGTGGTTAACCATCCACAATCAAATACTAATTCTATTGAGATCTAGATATTATAGAAATGAGATTTACTTCTATTAAAAAAGTGTTTGCATATAAATATTAAAAGGGAGAAGATCTATTTACTCCAATAATAAGTTTTTAAACTTACTCCAAATCTTAATCATCAATTTTAGGGAAATACAATAATTTGAATTAGTGAATAGATCTAAACAATAAGATTTCAAGAAGTAATGCATAAATGGATCCCTTCTCTGAATTTTTAAGGTCATGATTAAAAATTTAGTCATTTATCAAGTGTACAAACCCTTATTTGTTATTGTTTAGTTGTTAAAAAATGTGTCACTTTAATAAATCAATGTCAAAAGGCATGGTCATATTTGCTAAAAACAAGGAGTAAAAAACGAAATAGGAAATTACACTCACACTCCATGAGTTTTAGTGAAATTACACAAACAATCTCTTCCTTTTTTGTCTTTACACGAACCACTCCTACCTCCTATAAGAACCATCCCCTAGTTTTGTATATATTACACTAACTACCCATGCATATTATAAAAGTGTAATATTAAAAAAAACGTGTGGTGAGTGTAATTAATCTAAAAATATATATTATATATTGTGTAACATTTCAAATAGTACAAAAATCAATGTTTCTTTATTATTTTTGTCTCATTACAAAATACATTACTAATTCTAAAGATATGTTTAAATAACTCTTATATTTTGTAACGAGTCAAATAATGAAGACGCATCGACTCTCATATTATTTGAATTTGTCTACACAATATACAATATTTTATTTAACTTAATTACACACGCCACACATTTTTTGTTTAAAATATTACACTTTTATATTACGCATGAGTAGTCAGTATAACATATGTACAAAATTATGGGTGGTTCGTGTAAGGACAAAAAATGAAGGGATAATTTGTGTAATTTTACTAAAACTCAGTGGGTGTGGGTGTGGGTGTAATTTACTAAAAAAAAAAGAAGTAACAACTTGTGATTGCATTAACCTAGTTAGAAGTCAACTAATCTTTGCTTAGAGTGATCATCAATGTAACTTGAACTTATGTACTTTATATTCCATTTATAGCCTTTAGGAATTGACCTCAATGCTCTTTCATCCACAAAAATTAGAATGTAAAATTGACTTTATGTAGTTGTCATCTTTTCCTTTCATTATCGCATATACCCTTTTTTGGGCCATAACCCGTGACTTATTTTACAGAAGAAGTTAAGGTTAATTTGAGATTATGGGCCATTATTTTTTGCTTGTGAAGAGAAAAGATTATCAAGGACATGGTGGCCAATTTAATATTTGCTAAATGCCAAATTTTACCCAAAAAAAATACGAATGTGAACCATGTGATATGAAATGAGTTCAATCAAGGAAAAATCCAATTTCAAACCTAAAATAAAAATAATAAAAGAAAACAACTTTGTTCTTGAATCAACCTTCTAAGTTTTTATTGATTCTCGACTCTTGATTGATTTTTTTTGTTTTAGCAATATATTCATCTTTAATATAGATATATGAATTAATTAATGTTCATGCGCTATTTTGTGTATGACATAATATGTCTATTTTCTTTTTAACTATCCAATTTGTTTAACTAATTACAACATTTGACACATTTAATTACACATTTTTTGAAAGAGAAAATGTACCCCCTTCCCAATGGATCGTATCACATGGTACCAAAGTTTACTCCTAAGGATTACGATATAAGTCTATGAAGTGATATCATAGCAAGGTTCTATCATTAGAGTTGTGGTTGGTTTATGCATTTTTTGAAATCCATTTTGATTAAGATTACAACACAAAAATGGAAGAGAGAAACATAGGTGAGAAAATAAATCAGAATTCAAGCAAAGAAAGTATAGCAAGTGAGAGACATTTTGAGCAAAATTCACCTAGAGAAGGAGGGTTTGATGTAAGTCATATCTAAGAATAGACCTTCACTAATAAAGCATAATAAGAGATAAAAACTAAGCTAACTAAGTTGATTTGGTGAGTTGAAGAGAATACATTAAAGAAAGCCTACAATAGGTTTGGACTAAGATGTTAATTTATAGTTTATTTTATTTTTAGCTTTGATTTTTATTATTGTATAAACTAATATTCATTATTTTAATAAAAAAATTGTTATTTGGTATGAGGCCATTAGGGTTTTAGTAACTGCTTCCCTTTTAATATGATAAATCCTACTATTGTAATCATAATTGAGATTTCCTATTGGTGAGAGTTATTACACTTAGTCATCCTTGAATTCTTTAATTTCTCCGTTTTTCTATCTTCATTGTTGCAATTCTTTCATTCACTACTACTTTGTTTAAACATTTTGAAATCAAAAATCATCTCCTAACATAATCAACAATCATATGGTTCTATCTTATTTAAATGAAAATTTAATAAATTAGGATTCTTGGAGAGATAAATACATGTTTTCTCTTTATTTTTTAATGACAAAAGTGTAATTTCATAATAACTAAATGGATACATGTGTCATTGAATGTTATATTTCCTCTTGATTTTTTGAAGTACTTATTTTTCCATTAATACAGAGTATCTTATGCTAAAAATGATTGTTGACTCCAAAATTTAATACTTATTATGCTAACATCTAACATGTTATTGGACTCTGCAAAAGACATGAAGCACTAAATTGGGTTGGGATCCAAAAACCGAACCGAACCGAATTATAATGATCGAAAAAATATAAAACTGGTCGACCCATAAACAGAACCACTTCCATTTTCTTCTTAAAAAAAATAAACCGCCAGTGGGTCCCACCAATGGAAGCAGTTACATCCTCCACCACCGACGATCAATCCCCTACGGCGGCGATAACGCGGTGGAAATTCGAGGTTTCTAGAAAGTATCAGCACCTTCTCGATAAAACAACGCCGTTGGTACTGTACCGGTGGATCGGGTTCTTCGTAATAGCGTTGATCTACGTTGTTCGCGTTTACTTTGTAGAAGGCTTCTACGTAGTTTCGTACGGACTCGGAATCTATATTTTGAATCTTCTTATCGGGTTTTTGTCCCCTCAAGTGGATCCTGAGGTTCTAGAACTTTCTGAGGGTCCCACACTTCCGACTAGGGGTTCCGATGAGTTTCGCCCCTTCGTTCGCCGTCTCCCCGAGTTTAAATTCTGGTACCAATTTCAATTTCAATCCATGTTTTTAGTTTAACTCATCATTCTATTTGTTACCATGAGAAGGTAAAGTTGCTCCAGTTTCAAATCCTCGAAACATTCTCTCCGCGAAGTAATTTAAAGTAGGTTAGAGCCTTGTGCATTGGATCGACTGGTAGTTCTATAGGTCTAAGGTTTTGTCTAAATCGTATCGCCACCGCAATCGTGGCCACATCGACTGCAATCGACGCGGCCGCAATCGTGATAGATGGGCTGCGTCGACCGCAATCATAGCCGCGTCGACTGCAGATGTCCTCGATTTTGTGGAACATTAAGTTTTTGGAAGTTTCTGAAACCACTAGTGAGACTTTTATTTAAAAAGTTGAAAGTGTTTAAAATAGAGAATTGAAAATGGTTTTGATTTGTCTGACGAGTTAGGTATCGGTTGAATTGGTGTTGTTAGTGTAAGTTAAGGGTTTGCTTGTTTGAGGTGGAAAATTGAAATTTTAGCATTGGCTAATGAACACCGCCCTTCGGCTAATTTGATTCAATGGAGAGATAAACCAGTTGCTCTTTCCATTGTGCAAGAGGTAGGAAACAATGGTGATTCAGATGAACCTGAATCTATTTAACATGAATGCTTCAGAATAGTCATCTATTTTGTATTAGACATTTTAGGGATGCTTTTGGGTACTTCTAACGGAATTTACAATTTTCTACCCTTACTTTTGAATTCCTTTCCCAATGAGAAAAGACTCGGTTGTTGTTCTACTTTTTAATTTATAGACCATGATTAATGGAAATGCCACAACAATTTAATAAAATTTAGTATGATTTATGATGCCATGCTGGGATTCAAGCAAAATTCCAACTTTAAAATATTTACAGAGATTTTTTTGTCGTGGGAAATAACCACTTTGGTCTGTCATATTTTTTTTTTGATAAGGAAAATTTGTATTAAAACGAGCACAAGGGGTGCCCACCCAATACAAGGACAAAACAAAGAAGTCTACTTTTTAGAACATAAAGAAATACACATTTTTGGATCCATACACCAATTAGCAAACGAAAAAGACCTATTAGTCACATAGGAATTGAACCAAATCCAGGATCTAGTCTGAATAATGTCAATAAGGTAGACATAGCTCGACTTTTTCTCCATAAAAATAGCTTCGTTTCTCATAATCCACAAAGACCAAACCACTGTGAACCAAAGCATTCTCCAAAGTTTTGGGCAACAACCTCTTCTCATAGATTCATGAAGCTTCAAAGAACCTAAAATTGATGGAGGATTTATAACAGAGATCTGTAACCAAGAATAGAAACCACCCCATATACTTGAAGCAAAAACACAAGAAGAAAATAAATGATCAATCGTCTCCACATGATTATTACAGAAAGTGCATAACATATCATCTGTTATGATAATAACATTTCTTTTGAAAAGCTCATCCTTTGTAGGTAACCTTGGTCTGTCATATTGGTTCACAAAAGTCTCTCAGACACAGTCTAGATGTTAACCATGTGAGCTCAGGGCAACAACTCTAACACTCTCCTTATGGTGGTTGAGCTAAGGGCTTTTCTTGCCATCCATTGAGTTGGCCTTCTATTTGGTCTCTCGCATCTAATGGAAGTGACAATTATGTGCCCGTTATGCAGAAATTTCTCATAGTTTCAAACATATAGTCATCAAAAGAAAGAGTTTGAGGATGAAGGGAATTAAATAGAAGTAATACAATTTCCTTATATTTCAAATTCCTTGTTATTTCAAATTCTAAAATACGCTTTTATAAATACAACATGAGTGTGCTGCTATGCTTCATATGATAGTATCTTAGATTTAGCTTCAGAGGAGATCAATCTATATAATGTGGAAAATATTAGTGAAAGAGTTAATCTATATATTGTGTTCTGTTGAAATTCTTATTTATCAAGTTATTAATGTGAAGGAGATTGCGTTCCTGTTGAAACTAAAGGGATAAGCATGTGAAATCAGCAAATAGATTTAATGTGTCAGCTCTACACTGATATAAATATAGATTTTCATTGACGCCGAACCCATCTAGTGAGATTAAAGCTTGTTTGTTGTTGTTTTTTTCACTCACGCAAGTCATGAGTTGTTCAATATTCCAACAGTACAAAATACTGAAAATAGTATGAGATTATGTTGTTAACGATGATGAGCTCTGTATAGAAATCTTAATGGGCATAACCTTTTCATAGTTCTTATGCTCGTTGTCAACATATAGTTCTGCTTGCTTTGCTACATTGAAATTATTAATTAGAGGGTTTGTCACTGTTATATTCACTTCGGTACATGAAGCAAATGTCATTTTCCAACCTAACAAAATACTCTATTTGATATGCAGATCCCTGTTTTGTAAGGAAAGATGCTATTTCTTCAATTTTTTACTGTTAGGGTATTGACATACAAATTTTGCTTCTACTGATGCTGCTTAATTTTCCTATCTGGACAGGTACTCAATCACAAAGGCATTTTGCATTGCATTTGTGATGACTTTCTTTAGTGCATTTGATGTTCCCGTGTTCTGGCCAATACTCCTCTTCTACTGGGTGGTCCTATTCACACTTACAATGAGGAAACAGATATCTCACATGATTAAATACAAATATGTACCATTCTCATTTGGAAAGCAGGTAAAACTATTTTTTCTTTGTTTAAAATTGTTGTCATATATGTTGTTTGGGTATTAGTCCATTAAATGACATTTTTAACTCGTCAGCTTCTTCGTAGCTGATGGTAAGAATTTTTTTGTCATCTTACTTTTAGCGTTATAATGGAAAGAGAGCAGCAGAAAGCACAAGCCTATCCGAGGACTAAAAATTTTAAGGTTAATTGAACCTTATTTGCTACATTTAAGTCACAAATCCGAACGTGGCTTGATATCGTTTGCAGTATATTTTAACAGCTGGAGCAATCTGGGGATGTTGTGGTGGCTCAATTTGAGCAATTGTTTGGACATCTTGGTTGTTTTTACGCCCTAGAAAAGATTTAACTTTGGGGAGATGCTTGTGTTTCTGAGGTGTCTTTCTTGACCTGAAATCCTTTTATTTTCTGTTTCTATATAGGTGAGCAAATGAATCTTATTGCTGAATTCTTAGTCAAATAATGAAGGGCATTTTAACTATCTTGTGTAGAATGAAATCAATGAACCCCCTTCATTATTTGCAATGCAGTCATACTGATCTATCTTCTAAGTTTATATGTTTCTTTTTGTCAAATCCATGTAATGAGATAAATGTGTTCAAGCACTGCTAATATAAACTCTAGTGCTTTCATTGGCTGAATTGGGGATTGAGTTTTTTGGTATTCTTCAATGGGTATGAGTATGATGCCTGCATTATGATTCCACATTTCCCAGTGATGGTGCTTACAACATTAAGTTTGTACCACATTTACCAGTAAATTCACCCTGAAAACAAAAATAAGAAATCTATTAGTATTATTCTTTAGAAAATTTGTGGTTTGCATTGTGCTTACCACATTCTTATATTGCAGGTGGTAGATTAAGAACAAAGATTTAAATCAAATCAATGTAGGACTGATTCCATATTGTAAGCTTACCAACTACTAGAGTTGGAAGACTTCTGATATGGTTCCCTCATGTAGCTTACGTGCAATGTTCCATGTTCCGGATTCAATGTTATATGTCTATGTATCGGGTTCTTTATAAAAGAAGTCATCTAATTATAATGTAAGTAGTAACGAACCGCATAGAACCGGTACCGGGAACAATGTGAATATGTCCGGAACATCCTCATGTCTATGAACTCTCACCACCTTAGCATTCTTTGTTAGTTGATAGACTGACCCTAGTTGGATCGCAATTGCCATCAATGCCCTTGAATGGATAGTGTTGCTGTGTATGCCACCATTACCAATGATGAACTCAAAGGCATAGTCCATAGGACCCATATTGCACCCTTCATAATCCACAAGTTCTTTTGGTCTGACAGAGAGACCAGCTTCCATGTCATTATCTTATTTATGGCTTCTAATGCAGCTACTGTTGTGAATGCCCAACAACTTGTTGTATAAATAACAACCAAATCTTGACCTTACTAGGTATGGCTGGCTACATGGATATGCTCTATCATAAATCATGTTCATTGATAAAACATTGATCTCTAAGTTTTTTTTTAAATTATTTTGTATATGATTTTTATCTCTCTACCTCTAGGAATTAGACTAATCTCTTCCTTTATCATATGCATACCGGAGACGAGTTTTCTTGGTGTTGTCAGGCACTCATATTAGGAAATGGTTCCTATTTCACAATGTTCTTAAATTTGGAAGTTTAAACTAATGGTAGAGGTTCACCATTAGAGTGAATTTTAAGTTGAAGTTCTTAAGTTATTTGGAAATGTAAACAAACATTGGGGCATATTTATGAATGGAAATTGGAAAAGTCCTTCACGGCCATAAACACTCATAGAATCTTTCATCATTCCCAAATGCATGGCACATTATTCCTCATTAGTCAAATCAGCAAACTTGCTCAACTCTAGTTTGTATGTGCTATTTTGAGCATTATGCTCATTAATGAATACCAAGTTGTCCTTAAAAACTTGAAGCCTCTTGTCTTTATATCCAAACCCATTTGGTGTTTGACCAATCATTCCTCCTACATGGCCATGATCTCTTCCTTGGATCTTGAGTTTGATTGGTCATGGTTGTTGGGCTAGTTAATGATGGGCATGTCTAAAGCCATTGACAAAGTGCATGAAAGGAAGAGGAAGGTGGATATTGCCATTGCAAATGGGGTGAAAGACTTGAAGAAGTTAATAGGGAGAAAACAAGATTGGAAAGGTTGTTGGTGAGTTTATATAGTTGGAAGATAAAAACATTATTTTAGTTTTTGACCTTTGATAGTGACATTTAATCATCCATATATGAAAACAAACCTTAGTAGATAGAAATAATGACAAACCTAGTTTGGCAAAAAAATGATTTTACTTATATAGTCAAAAGTTTTTCAGAATCACTTCAATATATTTTGTTGTTAGAATTCCACATATTATATGTATTAAATAATTACATTTTTAGTATAAATATAGGCTTTATTTTAATTGGATAAATATAAAAGTTAGTCATCTAAATTTATTTTAAAATTTACACCAAAAAATGTAGTGACGATTCCTAAGTCATGTAACTTATGATCAATCGAAAATTGAGTCACATCATTTGACAATTATGTTGAGGAGAGGTCGAAATTTCATTCTACCACTTCCTATGTCCTATAACTCTTGATTCATGTAGCGACAGGTTGTCTTATTTGTACTATCAATCAGTTTCATGGATTTTGAGAAAATGATATGACCCATTGCGAATTAAGTTTTGTTGGAAAAATAAGAGAAAGAAAAGATTTCAGAATCTTATCATAGGTATATTTTATGGCTCCAAAATCTCTCATTTCCCAAATCACATCTCCAAAACCTAACTCGCAAATGGATCCTCCCAACATGTGTCACTCCCATAACTCGAACCTTTGACCTTTTGGTTTGCCTATTGCTTGAGTTTGAATTGGTAATGTCATATTTTGGAAAGATTTTTCTTCTATAATACTCACTTTTGGTTAAAGGACACAAATCGAGAAATATTTTCTCAATCATATGGATGGTCAGATTTTGAACATTATGGTTTATGAGGAAGTCAAATGTATTGAAAATAATACCATAGTTAACAAAGAGGGAATTATGGAGAGTATTAAATTGAAGTCTTTGAATTGGAACTTGAATCCACATTTATGCCTACAATACTACTTTAAGTAACCAATGCCTTAATCAATTCCAAATGTAATGTAGTTTGAGAAAGTGTTTGTAAATTGTAATATTGTCTCTTTATCTTGGAGGGTTGATTGAAGCTATTGTTAAGAAGTGAGATAAATGATTATGGGGTTGGGTAGCATGTTTAATGCAAAATGTATTGTATCAATTTCATGTTTTATTGCTCTCTTAATGGTTTGAACTATTGTGTGCTTTTGCTGTTGAAATTCTCTTAACACAATATTTTCAATAGATTTTTCTTATACAAAAATCCAAGAGCTTGCTTGCTTTTGGAACAAGTTTATTTCAATATGAAGTTCACAATAACCTCTCCTTTAGTGTAAAAAATTCTAAAGAAGGTTTGATTTTAAAGAAGTGTTGGAATAGGGAAAGAGATAATTGAAGCAATGTGAAGGACAAAAGATAAAAAAAATAATGAGTGTGACTTTAGATTATACAATGAGTCAATGACCCCTCAAGGCTCTAGAATGAATAAATAGTTTAATTTATGGTAGTTGAATTTGGTTTTGATTTTGTATCAATCTTCATAAGGTTGGTATTTTGAATTAATTAGTTCCTAATATAGATTGTTTAATTTATGAAGCATTTTTTCCCTAATCCAAAATGGAGTTGTGGTTGGAATTGATAGAGTGTTGTTGCAAATAATTTATTACATGGTCCATGGACCTTGAGATGCTAATCCAGGAAAAGCGATATGAGAAATTCGAAAGAACTCATGTACGGAACGAGGGCGACTCGTGGAAATACATCGGTTAATGGTCCAAGCCAAAGTCTTACCATTAACAACATATCAATGATTTAAAAATAAGAGTTTAATATGTATGTATTGTCATAGTTACACCAAAAGAAGAAACATAAATAGTAGAAATTGCCTCAAACTTAGTGGAGACAAATTTTGAAATGTAGATTCTCTCTAGCAAGTCTCTTTGAAGTAAAATTGGATTTGTGCTTCCACCAAATACAAAATGGATATGAGTTTCTCTCATTCGAATCAACGCTCTATCAAGTCTAAGATGCAAGAGTAACAATTCAATCATTAAAACTATAAAAGGAAGTTGAGGATTCAAATCTCACCCACCAAAAAAATACTAACATACTAACATTTACCTAAAAAAATTAGTGATTAACTGTCATATTAATTTGTATCATAAAAATGAACCCATAGAAGAAAAATACTTAGAAATCATATTCTCAAACCTGCATAGTAAACCTTGACTTGCATTCAAGAACCAAATTGAACCTACCATGAGGCTCCCATGTCAATTGGGTGTCCACGTGAGTAGTCATTAGTTTATAAATATTGTAGCGAAAAGTAATACACAATCAAAGAGTTAAACAACTAAAAGTCAATGTTAGAAAGGAAAATGATGAATATAAATCATTGGCAATTTAACCAATGATTTCATTTTAGAAATCAGAAGTAAAATAATTTGAAATAATGGAAACATGATAGAAGAAAAGGTTAGAACATGTGAACATATTAAAAAGGTCTCAAAGTTAAACCATCAATTTAAAGCGATATCAAAAGAGAATGTGACAATTATTATTGTTGGACCAAATGATGCACCACGACTTGAACCAAAACCTTAAGACATTAGTTTAATGGACCTTTTCTACTTATAAAGTCTTTCATTCCTCACCGCATATTCAATATGACATTTCACACTTGAATAAACCAAACACATAAAATACCAACAAATACCTTCGACTAAGTATTGAAAATCAGGAATGCAATCCCTTATGCATGTGAAGGGTTCTACCCAACTATTTACACGAACAAACACAAATCTCCTCTCATTCAAAGAACAATTTCTCTTCAGCAACAACAATTAGAAATCGAAAAACAAACAAAACATATGAATTAAGTTATCAAATAATCGCATTAAATCATTTAACCAAAGTACATAACAACACACCAAATCATATTTTAACTCATGATAGTAGATAATGGAGGACCAAAATGTGAAGTAAATCTGTCGACGACGTGGAAGTGAAAAGAAGATTTGAGGGAGAAGATAGTAACATATGAGACATAAATTTGAAATTGTTATGAGACATATTAAAAAAGTGTTTGTTTTTGTTATTTGTAAATTTCATTAAGATATAAAAAGTAAGTACGAAATAAAGATAAGAGTAAAGACATTTTTTGTTTTTTCAAATTTTGTGTGTGTCCTCCTTCTTGGAAATTTAAAAACCTAAAATAGTCTCATGAAACAATGTTATTAAAATCGTATCGGTTATCAAACCGATCAGGGTATTGGTATAGTGGTACAGTGGTTCAACCAGTGGTTCAGTAATTAAACCGCATGCTGGTTAAACCGGACATTCATGCTTATATTTATATATATGTAAATCTATAACAAAAAATTTCAAATAGGTAGATATTCAAATTTATAATTCATATTCATAATCTACTCCAAATTCATATAAACAAACAACCTTAAGTCTTTAACAAATCAAAGTCTAAAGTGCAAAACATATATCAATTCAAAAGTATCACTTAACAAAAGTAAAATATAAGTAAATGACACAAATTTACAAATCAATTGAGATTCTTGGAAATACAAACTTTATGAATAAATAAAATAAAGGTTATTACCTAATAATTGTTCTAAAAAGATAAGTCAAGAAACCACTTGTGATATTTTAACCTATTGGAACTGAACTGCAACCAAGATAACAAGCTAATTACTATATCTAAAGCTTTAACTTAAACTTAACCCAATTGGGAAGAAATTTGGAGATGAAAATGATACTTTCACACCTCTTTTGGAGGCATAGGAGGTGCATGGAGAAGAAATATGAGAAAAGTAAATTAAAAGTGAATGGTATGTGCTTTTTTTGGAGGAGAAAGAGGTCTGTGAAGAAAGGGTTTTGTGCACTGTGTGGGGTTTGGGAAGAGGGGTATGGGGTTTGTGAAAACGATATGCAATTTATGAAGAAAGTTAGAAAGGGGTACACTAATTTGGGGTTAATTTTTTTTAAAAAAATACATGTATGAACCGGTCGGTTCACCGGTTTTTGCACCGGTTCACCGGTTTTTGCCCCGATTCACCGGTTTGCACCGGTTTTGATGATTGCCCGATATAACAGCTGTACAGTACTGATTATGGTTCCGGTCCGGTTTTTATATCATTGCCCTGAAATATTAAATATGGATCAAATTAATATTTTTACCATTTTTATTGTCTATTATGTAATAAATTAAAATACACCTAAAGAAAAGAGAGAGAAATGAACTATGTTAAAAAAACTATATTGGATAAAATCCAAATCCCTAAACTACAATGTCTACATCCTAAAAGAGAATGATGTAGGAAGATCTCATAATATGAGTTACTCTTCTTCACGTTCATACCAATCTAAAAAAGAAACAAAAATATCAGTAAAAAAAAACTAAAACTGCAAATAACAAAAAAAAAATGAAGATTATTTTATTTCTAAAGTTACTGTTTAAAAGTGTTATTAATTATTAATTAAGACTTTTTTATTGTTAAAATTATTTAAGAATGTTATTGGTGTTGTTTTCTAAAATAATATTATATGCCCATATTTATATTTTCATCATCAATATTTATATTACTTATGTTATTATATTACAATTGTGTTTACTTCCCCTTTTTTTTTGTTGCAATTATGCTTTGATTTTGTTATATAGATCAGTGTTCTGATAATCGGATCGGACTGGACGGTTCAACCGGTTCGATCGTCGCCTGAAGTTGAAAACGGCTCCTTATCGTAGTCTTAACTGAATGAGTAGTTGGACCACTTTGAAACGGTAAAATTCTGGTTCGACCGTGCAAAATCCGGTTAAACCGGAATAACTTGGGAAGTGAACCGAATGGTTCACTTAAAATTAAAAAAATTGAACATTACTCTAATGTTTTATTTTATTTCGGTCCAAAAAATACAGAGATGTTACTTGAATATAGTTATATAAAATTTTATATTTATATATAATTATATATTTATAGATAAAAATTATTAATTATATTTAAAATCAACCGGTCCGACCGGACAACTTAATTGTTTAAACCGATTAGACCTAATATGGAAGTTATTCCGGTTTAATGTCCTCGGGTTTCATAACATTATACACAGACATGAGTCTATATGATGTGTAACTCAATTTTTTTCAATAAAAGGACTTTCTTTGTAGGCTTATCTATTGCTTTCATCAAAATATGCCTTTGCCAAAAAATCACCATTATAGTATATCTTGTGTTGAAGAAAATTAACAATGACATGATATTTTTGGAGTGTTTTTCTTGTTTTGGGTCAATAAGAGTTCTAAAGTGGCCATAGAAATTTTGGGAAAGAAGAGAAAAAGAGGAACATGCAGGGACCTCCATGTGATAAAAGTTTGGTCAATATTCTAAGTATGTTCAATTCAATTATGAATTGTAGTAATTGGCTTTCTGAAAATATGAAAAAATATGATTTTTCTAGAATGGACAATAGCACACATCTCAAAAAAAAAACAAGTACCGTCTCAATTAATGGAAAAACAAATACTTATTTTTCCTTATATTTTTTAATGACAAAAGTGTCATTTAAATATATATAAAAGATAAAATGTCTTAACATTTTATATTTTTATTTACTTTTTATAGTATTTATCTATTCATTAACGGAAAATATTTTACCCATATCTGGTAGGGTATCCCTATATTTAATCATCAGCAGCAAGCTGAATTGAAGAGACAATTTGGACATTTGAGAGTCACACATTCCAGCAAAGCTATATATAGCTATGACTTGTCACTAACATTTAAGCTTTAGGATATTTTTAAGGATTTTCTAAAAATAAGAAAAATATAAATAGATGAGTGTTTTTTGGAATTGTGTGTTCAAAAAAAGCAAAAGTTTTATGTTTTAGTTTAGTAAGAAAACCTACCCACTTTTGATTCATTTTTCTTAACCTTGAGGGTGGGGCTTATGAAAAACTTTTTTAATATACAACATTATCAAATGATACTTTTATTAGGTGAAGTCGACTACATCAATTGAACAATGTTAAAATATTTTATATTACATTCATCGACAAATATTAATCTAAATTCTTTTTAATAATTTTTAGAAATTCTTTCTAATCATTACCAAGTAGAATGCTTATACTTGGAAAATTTACGTGCATAGTGCAGTTTGACTACATTTAATATTGGTGTAATTTACGAGATTCTCATTTGAATGTCGTGCATGACAGATATGACTTCCATTTTTTATAATATTTTTTTAAATCTTGTACCCTAAATACGACTTCAATGTTAAATTATTAACAAAGGTATTATCTAGTCTAGTGGTAATTGTTATACATTTTAAGGTGGAGGTTCAAGGTTCATCACTCATTTATTTTTTATTTTTATTATTTTGACACATATTATTTGTACAAGAACTCTAATATAATATGTTTATATTCATTACCGAATTTTACACATTTCTATTTTATATTGTATATTCATTATTTATTTTGAGTTTTTTTAGTGTTATTCTAAACAATAAAATAGAAATGACACTCGTATGAAATGACACTCAATTTAAATTCTCATATGACACTCAAAATAAATAATGAATATGAGTGTCATTTCTATTTTATAGATTGTATATACATTATTTATTTTGAGTGTCATATGACAATTTAAAATAAGTGTCATTTTATATAATTGTCATTTCTATTTTATTGTCTATAATGACACTAAAAAAACTCATAATGAATATATAATATAAAATAGAAATGTGTAAAAATCGGTAATGAATATAATGCAATATGTGGATGTTGAACCTTGAACCTCCACCTTAAAATATAAAACAATTACCACTAGACTAGTGGACGTTGAAGTCGTATTTAGGGTATACGATTTCAAAAAATATTATAAAAAATAAAAGTCGTCTCTGCCATGCACGACATTCAAATGGGAATCTCGTAAATTACACCAATCTCGTGGACCCTGTGAACACCCAATTTTGTCCGGCCTATTCTATGGAATCAAAAAAGATTCGAAAAAATTCAAAAAATAAAGAACACAACTTATTATAATGCGGATGTACATTGTACATATGAATGTAAGTGATTGCATGGGCAACATTAATTGCTACCAGTTGCTAGACAATTGTAACTAAGAAAGGTTTTATTGGAAAGTGATGTGTTTAACAAAAAATTGTGATGTATTTCATCTGTGGGTTTTATTTCCTTGAATATTGTAGCACATCCCAAAAGCTGAAATATGTAGCACATAACAATAATGGATAAAAGTCATTGAATATTGTTTTTATCATCAGAATATGTGATTTCTGAATTTGATGACTTAACAAAGTCTTAGTTCTACCATATACATGTTCTCTAAATTTTCCATTACTAACATATTCGACAACAACAGTCTTCTCCTCTCCATGCTCTGTGTATCCAGGTAACCTTACAAGGTTCAGATGCTCAATTTTTTATAAATGCTAGCTGATGCATAGGAAGAGGGAAACTTCCATATTGTTGAACTTGTGTTGGTACCTTCCGATGATGAATCTGTTCAAACATACAAATCAGAGACCTTTATCAATTCAGCAATCAAAGAAATAAGAGAAAGTCCAGCAATGAGAAACAATTAAAAAGGCTTATAGCTGTTACATACCTCTAAATAACTAGCCATAAGTTAAAATCCTAGAGGGCAGCATTGCAGGCTGTTAACTTGCAATCAGGATAGGTGGCTGTATTAATGGGCAACCTTAAAGAGGGCATGAGCTGGCAAGAAAAAGGAATAGCAATCAGCCCATCTGAAATTCAGGAGGATAAATCAAAAGTCAATCATTATAGCTACCAAACTACAAATAAAAACCAAGAGTTAAGAGCTTCAGTTACGCTTGATATAATCAGTGGTTTTGATTAGTGTTAAAAGAGAGTAATTAGAAAACCAATAGTTATGGATGTTTCTGGCTATCAATGAGCAGATCAAGAGATTCTCTGAAAAACCCTTATAAAAAGGAACACAACACACATACAAGGGGGGGATACCATTGAGAAATAGATATCACTCATCCCTCTTTCAACCACACAAGTAACATAACCAGCAGTCCATACACTCATACCACAAAATAACCAAAAAGCTATCCCACATAAACAAGTAGCCAAAAGACACACATCCATATTTTTTTCCAGCATACATACACCCCGAATAATACATAAAGTCACACACTCCAGAGAGTTCCTACTTCTACCATCTACACACATATACAAAAATCACACACTCTCATGCCATTCCAACAGCCTACATCACGACATAACCAAAGACCACATATCCATATTATTTATCCCCTACACACATATCACCTAGCTACGTTCAGTCACCATATTTGCTATCCATCACGACAAATCGCATACATACCATACACAGAAAACCAGAAACATAAACACTAGTCATATACATAACACCATTATACAACAAGTATCAACGAAGATCAACAGAGTATCAAAAGGAGCCCTAACATAGAAAGCAGAAGGTAAAGAGCACACTCAGATATGATGCGGTGCGGGCATTAATCTTGCTACTTCATCTATCTTAAAGATGAATAAATTTCAATAATATATTTTAAACTATTTCAAAATATCTTTAAGATTTGATGCGGTGCGGGCATTAGTTCTTGCTGCTTCATCTATCTTAAGGATGAATAAAGTTCAACGGTATATTTTAAAACTATATCAAAATCTCTTTGGGATTTGATGCGGTGCAGGTATTAGTTCTTGCTACTTCATTTATCTTAAAAATAAATTTCAAACAATACATTTTAATTATTTCAAAAATATTATATATCTTAAGGATAAATAAATTTCAACACAGTAGTTTAATTACTTTCAAAATCTCTTTAAGATTTGATACGGTGCGGACATTAGTTTCTGCTGCTTCATCTTTTCTTAAAGAGAATACAATTTACATCAACTTTTCAAACAAACTAAACCAACACTAATTAATTTTCAAACCAGAACTACGTAGCCTTGATTTCCCTATTGCAGTTAGGGATACGTAGGAGCAAGTTGAATTCTTGTCAGGCACAACAATAAAAATAAAACATTTTGTTTTTATTTACTGAATTTTAATAAATAATTTTAAGGGTATAAAAGTTCATGTTATTAGCGAGGGTACCGTTTTAATACAGGCAGACGAGGTGCTAATACCTTCCCCGATCCGTAATCGACTCCCGAGCTCAGAATCTCTGATTAAAGACCAAATTATCCTAATTGGGCATGTTTAGAGTTTTCTACGTTTTAACCGCAAAAAACTTAGTGGCGAATCCAAATCAATTGGAAGAGGTAGAAATCAAGTTCGCCTCTCCCTAAGTCGCAGGGCCGGTATTCCAACCAAAAATCGGGTCGCGACAGACCCCATCCACGACATCCAAAAAACTACACCAATCTCGTAATTAAAATTAAAGCTACACCAAACGTGGCATAGTTTAGTCAACTACACTATGCACGTAAATTTTCCGCTTATACTTACCAAAAAGGAAATATTGTTGATTGCAGGGGAAGTGAGTCATGCTTTCAGGTGAGGTTTTCCTAGAATTTCAAGATTAGATATTTGAATTTTAAAATTGTTGTTTTGAGGTAAGTTTTAACTTATTAGTTTTGTGACTTGATGATTGGTCTTAAACTTATGTTAAATATAAATATAAAGGTTTTGATGTGATTGACATGCCATTAAATGTAGTCCATCTATTATCTTTTATAGTAAATTTAACTAATTTCACATTCTATTAAAGAAATTAGTTAAAATGCTAGTAATAAAAACGTGAAAAAATCTTCCATTGACTTGGCTCGATTTTATGAAGACACTAACATCATAAAAAGAAGTAAAGGAATTGAAGATATTGAAAACTTAGAAGCATGTTCAACACAAGATTAAGACTTATTAGCTTTCTAAGATATGTACTTATATCCTAAAGTCATTTACTTTAAGCATCACAAAATGCTCATAGGAAATCTTTTTAAAATTTCAAAACGCTAAGTAACAGGTTACTCAAGTTGAGTAATGGGTTACCGCGACAAGATAACTGATTACCCAAACTGAGTGGCAAGTTAGCAAGCAAAAATAACTCATAGTAACTGATTACTAAAATGAGTAACCGATTACCCACCTTGAGTAATTGATTACTCATAGTTGTTACAATAGTTTTTCAAATTCAAATTGAAAAAGCTTCTTCCAATATGAATGGATACTACTCCAATCGATTCCTACCTTCATGTATGAGTATAATGGTTGGTCGGAATCATATTTGAAGACACTAAGCATTGAATTTCGAATAACATCAATCACACATTATTTTCTACAATTTTTCAGACACTTTTGCTAACAACTTATTCAAAACTTTATGATATTTTTTTCAAATGTTTTCTTCCAAGTTTTATAAACTTAAACATTTGAGTTTTTATGTTATACTTTTGGTTACTGACATACAAGGATTGAGTATTGAATTTTTATATATATTTAGCAATCCTAGCCCTAGAAACAAAGTTGTTCATTACCAGTTTTTTATATATTTCACCATAGGGTGTGGTGTAAGTGAAAATTGATTTTAGAAATGGTGTACTTCTAAATTGATTTTATAAAGTTGATTTCATCATAGTAAAATCTCTTGTGATTGCAAGAGGATTACACGTTGTCTTTGGTGGACTAGAAGGTGAACCAATATAAATATCAGTGTCTCTATTTTCATTATACTCTTTTACATTAATGTACTTTATTTTTACATGCTTATATATTCCACTGCATCTCAACTCTAACATTTTTCTAAGTTGCAAAAATCTGCATTAAATGCTTAAAACCCATAAAACTAACTCATTTTCCTCTTAGTTTGACATCTTATCTTACAATTGGTATTAGAGCACATGTTGGGTAATTTATTCCCTAGATCCTAAGACATTAGATGACCTCTAAGTATTTTCTAGGAGAAGGTTCTCATATTCGTACACCTCCAAATTTTATTGGAGAACATTATGCATTCTGAAAAATTAGAATGTGACTTAAATATATGCAACTGTATAGACAAAGATCCATTTATTCCCCACATGATTGTTAATGAGGTTAAAAAACCTAAGCCTAAATGTTCATGGACCAATGAAGATAAAAATACAGTACAATATGACCTTAAAGCAAAAGAAATTCTAACATCGGCCGTAAGAGTAAAAGAGTTCTTTATAATGTCAAGTTGCATATCTTCTAAAGAAATGTGGGACAATTTAGAAAGTATACATGGAACCGGAGATGTAAAGAGGTTTGCCACTAACAGTGAAACATCAACATAAGGCAAGACTTCGCAGCTTTGTATGCAGAAAATTAGATCATATTAAAAGTGATTGTCCAGCCTTACAAAAGCAAAATACTTTCAGAAGAAAGAAGGACAAGAAGCACGAAAAAGTATACGATGTTGGTTCAAATGTAGAATGCAAAATTGAGAAACAAACACTTCTTTCCTTTATTGCTTCACACCAATCACATGAAAATTATGAGTTTAGTGACTTTGAGCCAAATGATAAATTTTCATATGATGAGTTACAAAATATTTTTAATGAATTACAGGAAGAATATGCTAGACTCTCTAGATATGCATTAAACAGAAAAACACAATAGAACTTCTTGAGAATCAATACAAAATTGTACAAAATGATTTTGATAGCTTAAAATCCAAATCAAATGATGATTGCATGAAATGTTAAAAGTACATGTATTTCTCTTGAATTAAAGATAAATGCTTTAAATCGGAAGATAATTAATTTCAAAGAGAGTACTCACAAGTTAGAAAACTTGTTAAGGTATCAAATGAATGCAAATATTCATAGTAGATTAGGGTACTTTTTTTTAAAGACAAACATGTGAGGTAAAGAAACCACTTTTATAAAAGCAAGTATTTCTTGTAAGCATGATTATGTTAAAAAAATTATGACAAGAAATCTTCCTATGGTCCTAAATGGAAAATGTATAAACCTACTCTTTTATTGAAATATACAATAGGACATACACCTAACACCTATCATATTAGAAAATATGTCATAACCAATGATCCATTTAGATGGGTTGAAAATGTGTTAACCCCGTATAACCCAATTCACATTGGATACCTAGAATATCATTATAATTTATTTTGCAGGTGTACTTCAAAATCATAAGAAAATATGTGGCATCTTGAAAGCGGGTGTTCAAGGTACATAACATGATATAATTCAAAGCTTTACAATATTCTCCAATAAATATAGATCATGTTACCTATGGAGAGAACAGCTAAATAAAAATCTTTGGTATAGGTAAATGTGTTATTCTTTTTAAATCTTAGGACTGGTATGATAGACTTACAAATTTTTTAAGTGAAAAGAGTTTTCAAAAGGGGAAGGTCGATACTACACTATTTATTAAGAAAATAAATCATCATACTCTACTTGTTAAAATTTATGTTGATGATATTATTTTTTGTTCTACTAATGATGATTTGTGTAGTGAGTTTGGTAAGATGACGCAAGGAGAATTTTGAAATGTCCATGATGGGAAAGTTGAATTAATTTCTTGGACTGCAAATGAAGGATGACATCTTTGTAAATCAGTCCAAGTATTGCATAGATTTACTCAAGAGGTTTGAGATGGACGAATGCAAAGCAATTGCCATTCCTATGGGACCAAATACCTATGTTGATATTGATGAAGCTGGAAAATGCGTCGATATAACAAGGTATCGAGGTATAAACAATTTGCTTCTTTATTTTACTTATAGTAGACCTCATATATTGTTTAGTGAATGTCTGTGTGCTAGATATTGGTCAAAACTTAAAGAGTCACATCTAGTTGATGTAAAAAGAATTATGACCTATTTAAAAGGATCAATTGATATTGAACTATGGTATCCTAAGAGAATTATATGTGATTTAGTTGGATACTCGAATTTAGTTTTTGCTGGTTGCAAAACTAAAAGGAAGAGTACTAGTGAAACATGTCACATTCTACGAAATGTCTTAGTCTCCTTATCATATAAGAAACATGTATATGTTGTTTTAATTACTACACAGACAGAGTAATTTGGTGAAATTTTTGGAATTGCAAGATTAGATATTTGAATTTTAAAATTGTTGTTTTGAGGTAAATTTTAACTTATTACTTTTGTGATTTGATGATTGGTCTTAAACCTATATTAAATATAAATATAAATATAAACGTTTTGTGACTTGTTAGCAGTGTGTTAAAAATCATGGTTAGTGGCAGCCAAAATACATCCATTTGGTGGAGACTGTGATAGCAAGGAAAATGAGTGATCAGTTAAGGAAATACTTAATTATTAATTTTTTAATTTAAATACATTTTTTCAATCAATCACATGCTGTAGAATATGGAGTGATACACTTTTATAAGATAATAGATGTGCTCCCATACGAATGTCCGTCGACTGATTAGTAAAGGGAACAAGGATTTGTTCTTTATTTTTTACTGTATATAAATTTTTACACTAATCGTATCGCAGATTACACTAATATATGGACTAATGTGAGTCACGACAACTTTTTTATGGGTTAAAGATAGTTTTTCAAATATTTTAAGACTAAAGTGGTGGAGACAAAGATTATAAGGAACCAACTTGAAATTGGTGAGTATCAAAAACATGAGGTTAATTAAGATAGAGAGAAAAATGTAAATTTTATATTATTATTATATCATCTATTATTCATATTCAATTAGTATTCACTCATAAAGAGAAGCTCTTATATTGGCGCTGCGCTTCTGTAAGGAAAATAATATATTCTCATACTAAATAATCATACTAATCATTATACCCACAAAAAAGTGGCCTATGTCACTTATAAATCAACCACTAATAAATAAAGTATCACTTTGTGACATATGTCAGGTAGGTAAGAGGATTAGTAGGAAGATTTAGTATGAGAATATATCATTACTCAAGTAATTTATATTAGATTGAAAAGCTACTTTTTGTAATAAATCATTTTGCTTTTTAGTGTTAAGACCAACTTATATTTCTTTAAGGACACAAGAAGTTAAAAAGAAATTTAACTTACTTTTTATAATAATAAAAAGCAACTTCTAGTATAATGTATATTAGATTGAAAAGAAACAATGGAATTTAAAAGCTGGCTAAGCTACTTTTAGATTTAGGGCAAGACATGGAAATTTCTTTCTTTAAGTATTAAAAATCACAAATGTTTGGACACTTGTATGGACTTTACTCACGGACTTACAGTACATTTACCGATACATTATTAGTGAATCATTCAACATCATTCATATTTAATCATAGTTATTACTGATTTTTCAAAAAAAAAAATCAACATTGTGTATAAATATTTATATTTAGAGTACATATATATTCTCCCATGTGGATAAAACTGAAGGCATCATAAAGTTATCATAACGGTCAATGATAAAGTTTACATTTCCTTTTTAGTCTAAGATGCATATGAAAAATAGAAGTAATGATGATAATATAGTAAACAATCTTATTAACATTGTATTCTTCCTCAAACCGGTTAGAGTATTAATATAGTAGTATAGTGATCTAATATGTGATTTACTAATTAAACTACATACCAGTGAAATTAGATATACACATATTGTATTAACATTAATGTTGAAAATTAATAAATAATGTGATAAATATTTTTATTTATAGCATTTTTCAATAACCAATGATGTCTCTTAACTATATGAATAAGGAATTAATCTCATTACGAGTGACCATGTCTCTCAACAAATATAACATATTTGTTGTCTTACAAAGTGTGTTACTTCATGTGTCATCTGTTATTATTAATTGAAAAATATATTTAAGTTAAAAGTTTAATAATTAATTATTTTTCTGAGCAATCACATCAAGTAACACATGAAGTAACACACTTTTTGAGACATAAGATGTGTCTCTCTCAACAAATATTGCTCCCATAAATCAAACTTTTGATTTGGACCTAGTACGATATATGGGAATTCAGTGAAGCCTTACAAAACTAGATCTACATCTCGTTGATTTATTTATATCATTTCTTAAAGCAAAATTTATGGCTTTGTGCTAGAGCATATTTTAGAAGTATGAACAAATATATGGTTGTGTGTCTGACATTCTACGACAATATTTTGATAAAAATTAAGTCAGTTTCATACCAAATTAATTTTAAATAAAAATTGACTAATATAATTAATACAGTGTAAATAAAAATTAACAACATGTTTAGTTATGATTAACTTTGACTGAGGTATATTATATATTAGTTGTTGTGAGCTCAGCTCACGGAATTTCCCAATAAAGTGGCTCTTATAGTACCATTTTGAGTATGCTAGTAAATTTGATTGCTTTGTTTTTTTTTTTTTTTTTGTAAAATTTCGCTAGATCATCAGAATGATTAAAAAGGTCGAGAGTTCAATTTATATGAGTGATACTTGTTAAGAGGAACAATCATGCACCAAAAAATGGATTAGTTCTTTATCTAAAAGGTAATGACGTACCCTTAATAGTACCAAAAAAGGTATCTCACATCCTATGTGTTAGGAATTAATCATTTTTAGAGTACGTGATTGCTCATCCTAATAAATACTACTGAGAAATATTGAACATTTGACATTCTAGTTCATCTGAATATTTAATTGAGTTTTACACTACACTTAATTGTAAATTTGATTGTTTGATTTTAATTTAGGAATTTATTAAAAATGAGAAAGAAAGGAGAAAAAGGTGTTCCCAATAATTTTTATTTTTGCAGCATTCCCTACTTTCACGTGCGTCTGAAGACTGAGTTCAAAAGCCAGCTGCTCCGCACTACTAATACATCATCGCTCCACGCACTCATAATTTTGTCCTACATTTATATTTAAAGTTCAAATAATATTTTTATTTTTTTCTTTATTTTACTTATATTTATATATTTAACACACATATCTGTCTTATAAACATTTATGTATAATATTAATAATAAACCTAATACTAAACTTGACTCATAAAAACTTAAATATCACCCGATTTATTTTAGGAACAATATTTATTATTTATAAATAGAAGAGAATAATGTATCTCCTGATATAAGTATATAAGTTATCTTCTTCAGCCACTAAAATCGTGACATGTGTATAATTTAATCATTTTCTACAAAAATATTTCTAAAACTACATGTCATTCTATTACAGGTTGAATGAGGTGAATAATATCATAGTATTAGGAGATACTTTATTCTCTAAATAAAAATGACATAATATTTAAACATGATATCTTATATTTTAAGATATATCTTGGATAAGAATACTAACAACCAATACTCTAAAAATAGGATTGATTAAGGATTTAAAAACAAAAAAGTTACATAAAAATTAAATTAAAAATACATCCAAAACTTTAAAATATGTATCCCATGCTCTTTTTAAATGTCTAGTTTCCTTCCTGAATAAACATGTTTTCAAGAGTTTAATCTAACTTCAAAGATAGGGTATGTTGATAATACTCAACACTTCCTTTTGTCTCCTTTGAACAAAAAACTCATTCCCTCCAAGATATATTTTTTCTTCTTCTTAATCTTCTTGTTCAGAAATGAGATATCTTCTTACATCAAGAAAGTAAGATATCTTACGTAAAATATTACTTTTTATGTTAAATAAATAATGTATTACAGAGAACAGATCTACTTACTCAAAGAGTAAGTTTTTAAAATGTACTTTACATCTTAGTCATCAATTTTAGGGAAATTTAATGACTTATATTTACTTATTAATTCAAACAATTAGATTTCCATAAAATTGATGGCTAAAATGTGGACCCTCTCCTTATTTTATAAGATATATTACATATTTATTGTCACACAAGTTGTACCACTCTGAAAAAGATTTATGTGGAGATATATCTATATAAAGATAACTAATAAAGTTTTCACATCTCATTAAAAATTTAATTCTAATTAAAATCATAAATGATATCAAGAAAGATAAAAAAGTACAATTGTCTTTGACATGTTAGATATATTTACATACAAGTTTTTCTCTTACCACTCTATCTGTCATTATACGTTGTGATTAGTTTAAAAATAGAAAAAAATATAGACTAATAGTGTAAGAGATTATTACACTCTATATCATCTGTCCCAGAATATTTCTGTTATCATATCTCTAACCAATCAAACTTTACAAAATAATATTAAAATATTAATTTTTTATTTTATTAGTTTTCTATTTAATTAAATGAAACATTTTGATTGTCTTGATACACATAATAGGTCATAAATGTGGACATGTGATCTTCATCCATGTGTTTCTCTTTATGTAAATGTATAAGAAAATATCATTTTTTTTTTAATTTTTTTATACAATTTAAAACATGTTTGAATATTAGAGAAGCAAATGGTTAAACACAAACACACACACACACACAAGAATGCAACCTCCTAACCCACTCTTCCCACTCCTCTTCTTTCTATACTTAACCCTCTCTTCTTCTTCTTCTTCTACAACTGAATCCACACTACAATCCGACGCCGTTTCACTCCTCTCTTTCAAATCAAAAGCAGACTTAAACAACAAACTTCTCTATTTCCTAAATGAACCCTATGATTACTGTAACTGGCAAGGAGTTAAATGTTCCCAAAACAATAACAAAGTCATTCACTTCATTCTTCAAAATCTCAAACTCAATGGAACATTTTCTCCTAACTCATTAACTCGTTTAACTCACCTCCGAGTCCTGAGTCTCCGAAACAACTCGTTATTTGGACCCATTCCTGATTTATCTTCACTCTATAAACTCAAAATCCTTTTACTCGACCACAATAACTTCTCCGGTTCAATTCCGGTTCAGTTGAACCTTCTAAACCGGGTTATTTCTATTCGGCTTGATTCTAATTCACTTAATGGAACCGTTCCTGTTATTAACCTTCCCGGTTTAAAAAATTTCAATGTCTCCGCTAATAAACTTACCGGTCCCGTTCCGTTTACTCCTACGCTTTCGCGATTCAATGCGACGTCGTTTTCAGGGAACCCTGGTCTTTGTGGTGAAATTCTGCATAAGACTTGTGATTCTCATTCTAGATTCTTCAATGGTGATGGTAATGGTTCTTCAAATGGTTCTGCTTCTTCCTCCGCCGCGCCGCTCGGAGAAAGTCAACAGTCGCAGGGAATAGTGGTGGTGAATTCTTCTCCGGCGAAGAAGAAGAACAACAATGGAACCAAAACTAATGGTTTAGTTCTCGGGTGCAGTGTAGTGATTGCAATTCTCGTTGCGTCTGTAATTGTGGCTGTGGTGTTGGTTAAGAAGAAGAAGAAGAAGGAACGTAGCTCTTTGAGAAAAGAAGAGAGAGAAAAAGCGATGGTGATGGAAGAAGCGGTTTCGGAAAGAGTAGATGAAAACGACGTCGTTGAGGTAGAAGCGGTTACGAAGATGAGGAGTGGAAGGTTAGTGTTCTGCTGCGGGGAGGTGCAGGAGTATACAGTAGAGGAATTGATGAGAGCTTCGGCGGAAGTGTTGGGAAGGGGAAGTGTAGGGACGACGTATAAGGCGGTGGTGGAGTCGAAGTTGATAATGACGGTGAAGAGATTTGACGGTGGGAAGACGGCGGAGACGAGTGGGGAAGTATTTGAGAAACAAATGGAGAAGGTAGGGATGTTGAGGCATCCTAATTTGGTTCCTGTTCGAGCTTATTTTCAAGCTAAGGGAGAGAGGCTTGTGATCTTTAATTATCAACCTAATGGAAGTCTCTTCAACCTTCTTCATGGTAATCACTTTTCTTGTATTTACCTTTTTTTTGGATTTAAATTGCGGTTGGTGACGCGACTGCAATATTGTGATTACATTAGTCAAAATACAATATTACGGTTATATCGGCCGCAACATGATTGCATCATACCACATAGATGTATTACGGTGGTCAAATTACAATGATGCGGTTACATCATGCCACAACATAACTGCATCAGACCACATAGATGCAATATTGTGGTTACGGTGGTCAAATTACAATGATGTGGTTACATCAAGCCACAACATAACTATGTCGGACCACATCGAATTCAAAAGTGTTTTTTTAATTACAAAATAATTCATACTGCAATGGCCGCAATAACAACAATTGCACTAACCACAACTATGACGACAGTGTAATTGCTTCCATAGATGCATAACACTATTCACCACCGATTGCGAAATGGTAAGATTGTTACATAGTAACCATGAAATCACGGGTTCAAGTCCTATAAATAACCTTTAGGTAAGACTACCCCACTAATTAGGAGCTTTGTGGGTTTCACTTTAGATAAATAACACCATTCATTCTCGATATTATTATAGTTTTGATTAGATTTCTACAATAATATGGTATATTGTGAGTATAATTGTGACTTCATTAATTAATTGGTATTTGATGTTACAAAAATTATCTGATGTACAATGATTTTGTACTTTGTCAATCAATTTGATTCCTGACATAACAAACAGCCACTAATGTTGTTCAAAATCGATGATTAAATTGGTGTTTTTGTAATGCAGAGACCAAATTGTTTGATAGTGTGGATCTTGTAGTTGTTAGGTTATTATGAACCAATGCTCAGGGAAATAGTGGGACCTGGTGCTAGAATTAGAGTCTGAATGTGGGTTCCTCTTCTTATTGTGATTTTAGTGTTTATAAACAACTTCTTCAATCGTGAGAATAAGAGTAAAACTATATACATATATGACTTCCATTGAAAGTTTCTTATATTGAACTACTTTTCTATGTGATATTAGTGGTTCAAATTTGAGAGCTGTTGGTGATTGGTGTGTGATTTGTGGTATGTGCGGTACTGTGGTCAGTGACTTAGTGTGGTGTGTGGTTTGTTTGCATATTCATTATTTGTTTGTTTGTTTTCACTGCTTTCTGGCATGTGATTTGGTTTGGGGTTTTGTGGCATCCATCTTGTCTTATACCGACAATCACGCTGTTGGATTATTTAAGGTTGTTTTTAGTAATGTGTGTTTGAGCAATTTACCGTAACAATAAGAACCAAACCTTAGTTCATAAGTTCGAACAATTTACATAATTATTTAGTTTTAGTATTTATTATAACAATAACAACCAAACCTTAAGAAGTTTCATAAGCTCAAACAATTTACTATAATTATTTAGTTTTAGTTTGACTAGGTGCGGTCTAGGCAAAAAAACATTACTACAACTATTCAGCTTAAATGTTTGGCTGGATGTTCATGCAGAATTAAGATCTTTTATCTTATTTCTTTATGCTTAATCCATTACCACTAATAAGACTTTGACAAATATATATCAAATAATATTAAATTATTTTTTTAAGTTAACAGTATTATACATCGTAGTATTTGATTAGTTGAGAATAGAAGGATAAATTTATTTTTATATAGATAATTTATATTAGTTTATGCCGATTTGACTTATGTGCTTCTTCAAGAGACATGTTTAAGTGTCCTTCTAGTAAAATAAAAAGTTTGTGTGGAAAATTTACTACAACTATTCAGTTTAAATGTTTGGCTGGATTTTTATGGCAATTTGACTTATGTGTTTCATCAAGAGGCATGTTTAGGTGTTCTTCTAGTAAAATAAAAAGTTTTTGTTCTATAGTCGCATTAAATGTGCACCACTGTTTCCACCATAAAATAAAATAAATCTGCGCCACTAAGTTATGTGGTCTGTCATTGCCTCCCACTTTAACATTTTTAATGCGAGATGTTAGATAGTGAATGATTCTCTTACTAACACCTCTGAGAATTTATGGCCTCATCCATTTTACACATAATTGAGATAACAATGCTATATACATATTTATACACGAGGATCTAGTAGAGCCTTACAGACCAACGTTTTGTTGGTATAGTGATTTTGTACAAAACTTTATATCGACGGTGCGTAGATTCTATACTTTTAACTAAATATAATTAATTGTTTTGATTTAACTAAAAACACACAAATAATTACAAGTGTTATTCAGCATGTGATATATGAGAAGTTTTTAGTTAAATTTGATACTTTGGAAACTATAGATGTAATTGAATTTACTTATATTTGACACTAAAAAATATTAGTTTTCTTCCTCATAATTGAGGCTAGAGGGAGTGTATGTAAGCAGATAAGAGAGACTGTAGTAGAAAATAGATGTTTAGCTTTAGCAAG
Organism: Lupinus albus; assembly: GCA_009771035.1. Classification (NCBI taxonomy): domain Eukaryota; kingdom Viridiplantae; phylum Streptophyta; class Magnoliopsida; order Fabales; family Fabaceae; genus Lupinus; species Lupinus albus. The sequence goes on along the minus strand of CM020007.1, from coordinate 13,491,103 downwards.
TGATTTTTAAGTGAAGTTGTTATTCATATATCCAAGAAATTTTCCCATATGAAGTTTGATGATCATTTCTTAACTAAGACAAGTGGAGTCTTAGGGATCTAGTGGAGTCTTACGGAAGTTTGGCCTATATGATACCTAGAGATCTAGTGGAGTCTTACACTACTAAACAAATGTCTCGATGGTATAGTGATTGTGTACAAAACTTTATACCGACAATGCATAGATTTTATACTTTTAACTAAAACAGCTGCTATATGTGCAGGTTCAAGATCAGCTAGGGCAAAGCCCCTTCATTGGACATCATGCTTAAAAATAGCTGAAGATGTAGCCCATGGACTTGCTTATATCCATCAAGCTTCATCATTAATTCATGGCAACCTCAAATCCTCTAATGTGCTTCTTGGAGTAGATTTTGAAGCTTGTATCACAGACTATGGTTTGTCCCTCTTTGCAGACTCTACATTGACAGAAGAAGATCCTAATTCCACAGCATATAAAGCACCGGAAACTCGCAAATCTAGCAGCAGGGCCTCTGCCAAGTCTGATGTGTATTCCTTCGGCGTGCTTCTATTGGAGCTTTTGACGGGTAAACATCCTTCGAAACACCCTTTCCTCATGCCGACCGATTTGCAAGATTGGGTTAGAGCAATGAGGGATGATGATGGTAGTGAAGACAACTGGCTAGAAATGCTCACAGAGGTCGCTAGTATTTGCAGCTCGACCTCGCCCGAGCAAAGGCCGGCAATGTGGCAAGTCCTGAAGATGATACAGGGAATAAAGGAGAGTGTCGCAGTAGAGGACACTACACAAAGCAGACTCTCATAGTTTCTATCCAAACCTGACTGAATTGTGTTGCATAGAAGACAATCACAACAGTGCAAGACTGCAAGTACTTCAACTTTTCTTCTTGAAAGCAAAATGAAAATGCTCAGGTCAAGGCCAAGTTTAAAGGATAAACAATCACTTTAGGTGGAACTCTATGAACTATTCAATAAATCATGCAGAAACCTCTGATATCGGTTTTATTGAATGTTGTGGCTGGCTAGTATTAGTTCTTGAACAATATAAAATAGAATTTATATGAATGTATTTGAGCTTATTCAATTTTGCATCAGTTTTTATGTCCAACTAGTGATGGAAGTTCCTCTGAAGCAAGACTTGGGAAACAAGAAACTTAGATAAGAACATCTTCTTGTAATCATAGTAATTATTGTACTCTACTAATACAATGTATTACTTCTAGACAACGATTTAGTATTAACATTATCATATTATGAGAATCAACACAATTTTATATTGATTATTGACTTTCTAACGCAACATTCACCTTTCATCTGAGTTTAAAATCAGTATGTAATCATACTAATAAAAGTTTCCACTGAAGCAACTGGGAAACAAGAAAGTTTAATATGAATTTCGTCATCTAGTGATAATAATCTCAATACAATGCATTACTTCTAGACAACGATTTAATATTAACATTATCATATTATGAGAATCAACGAAGTTTTATATTAACTATTGATTGTCTAATATAACATTCACCGTTCGTCTGAGCTTAAAACCGACTATGTATAACATGAACACACATAAACTTGTTTTAAAAAACATCTTTCAGAATTATCTTTTGTTGAACATCCCGACAAATCTTGTAGTCATTACTACCAAAAAATATTAACAAGTACATTCAATAGGAATTAATTTATAAAAAGTATTCTGAACCGAGAGTAGAGTAACAACTATATATGCATACTCAATTGAAAGAAATCATGCCTTGTAGTACAAGATATTCCTTGACCCAAAATCAATAAGGTAAAAAACTCATGATTTCTCTAGTACCTATCACACAGTACTTCATTTCAGTGGATAACAGGCTTTAAGGGATGAGCCCTAAGTTTTGACAAATCTAGACTCGAATCCAGTTCTTCATCGAGTTCACCGACAACACTTCTGCAATGACCAACAGAAAACCATACAAGTTTAGGGTGAATTAATAGATAAAAAAATTGAGAAACATTGCAATAAAGGACATACATGTTGTCACCCCTAATGATGTATAAACCCAGAACAAGTTGCTGGACACCTTCCTGTCAGTAGAAACAAGAATGAGGTCGATATCGGGAAGTGTTAAAGAAAAAGTTGAGAGAAGATTCACAGATATGTTCATTGAGGAGGGGAAAGTCCAGATAAATTAACATTCACATAAGTTTGGCGCAACGGTAAGGTTGTTGCTCAGTGACCATGAGGTCACATGTTCAAATCTTGGAAACAACCTCTCCAATTGTAGGGGAAGACTATGTGCGTCTACCCTCCTAAGACCCACTAAGTGAGAGCCCTTATAAGTTTGATAGAGATGAGGTGTTAATGTGGGTGATATAAAGCATAATATACTTCCATAACTACAGAAAGTAAATCTGCAAGATAAACTTATGCAACCATAAGGCAATAAGATGATCTGTAAATATATAATACAGTAAAATGTGAATAGTTCCATGGCAAAAAGTTCATTGTTTTATATCTACAAAGGAATTTCTAATTTTCTATAAGGCTCTAAAACAGTTTTGACCAAATCTTTTAACAATTTCTTCCGAAGCAATGAAACTGACTCTCATGGACTTAAAAAAAGTTCATGGATTTATTGTCCTAGTTCGAAGACTTAAAATTAAAAGTTCACGGTCATACTATCTTTATATCTTAGTTCAAAGACTTATAACACAAAGCTAATTCAAAAACTTGGTCAAACAATTTATAAGCCTGCCATAAATCAAATTAGTATCACTCCAAATAATATAACTTTCATAACAGTAATACTAGAAACAAAGTAAGCTCATCTTACATCCTTCCTAACAAAATATGCCTAACATGTCATGTTATGAAGTTAAAATAACAATTAGAGTTGAACTCTTGTAAATAATCAATAAAAAAACTAATATTTTGGTAGCGACAGAATGTTTTCAAAATCAGGAAGCAAAACTGCAATGCATTTTCCATTTAAAATTCAACAGTATTTGGTCGTGACAACTTACAGATATAAGTATAAAAGCCATGTGCCAAGTTTCATAAACTTTATGAAACTTGATTGTTTAACTCATTTCACTTTTATTTAGTAAATACATCGATTGCCAATTCCTGGAACAGCAATCCAATTCAATTGTTCAAGGCAAGATATAAACAAAGTTCATTGAAGTCACAGCTCACTAATGTGTTAAGGATTTTATCCACACTTCCTAAGAATTTTGTCCATACCTTGGTAGAATAAACTCGTTCATGGGACTCATCAAGAATTATGTTTGTTGCCTGGTCAAAACCTTTCAGGATTCCCTGCACAGAAAAACATTGTAATTAAATAGAATTTAGAGCAATGAAAGACATGCTACATATTCTCAAGAGCTAATTTTGTGCTTATAGTTGAGCCTACCACTATATTTCGCCCATCATTTGTGATGACTGAAATTGTCTCTGCAAACAACCAAAAGATTCAGTAAAAGGTATCAGCTACTAGCAAAGTTTAAGCATATTTCATGGATATTACAATTGGATGGAGTACCAGTTTCATCAACTTAAATGGTTGTCAGCATAACGTACCTATATTTATATAATACCAAACAACAACCACAACAACCAAGCCTTTATCTCACTAGGTTACATGGATCGATCTATGCCATCATACTCTATCATAAATCATGTCCATTGACAAAACATTGATCTCTAAGTCTTTCTTTATCATTTCCCCTATGGTCTCCCTCTTATAACTCTTTCTTGGTCTCCTTTTTCCTCTAGATCTACTCTCCTTATAGGGGGTTCTACTGGTCTCCTTCACACATGCCAAATCACCTAAGGCGTGATTCTATATCTTTCTACAATACGAACTACTCCAACTTTCTCCCCTATGCATTCATTTCTAATCATATCTTGTCTATATGTCTACTTATCCAATGCAGCAACATTCTCATCTCTGCTATATGGAATCTATTGTTAACATTTTATCGCCCAACATTCAGTCTCATATAACATTGCAGGTCGTATAGCCATGATATGATATAATACCAAAGATTAAAGAAATGCTTAAGTATGTTATAGATGACTTACGATCGACAAGAGACTCAAGTCCAGGCCCAGCTGACATCTTGCGAAGATGGTTACCTACTTATCCTCAAGCCTGAAGAAGGTTTGTCATCAAAACATACCAAAAAAATGCAAATGCACATTGAACCAGATAGAACAGGGCAGCGAAAAAATAAGATGTCACAAACGGATCGAGTATTGACTTCCAAGGCAGGTTTTAGAAGTTTATGGCAGCACTCAGTTTTAAAAGCATTAGAACCATGGTTTTCAAACTCACAATTCATTTATCTATTTCAAAAATAATATGTCCAAAATATCAATGACATCAATACATAATATAATAACTTTCCCATAGTGTATACTTCACCTTCAAACTTTTTTAAAGCAAACAAAAGGCAACAAGTGCTGTAACAAAACTGTACTGTAACACGATCAAGATGAATACCCAATTTAATCCTTATAAGATTTCAGCATGTACTCTTTTAATGCAAAATAAAGTAAAAAATCCAAACTCAAAGATGCAAACATTACGAATGAAGTAAAAATAGTTGCTTTCAGGATCATAAAAATGCTAAAATGATTAATTTAAAACACATTTCATATTTTTTGAACAATTTTACATTTTTTTAATTCTCCATGGGTACACATAAATTTGTACACAATGAACGTATTATTGCTTCTGGTCTTCCACATTTCACAGTCAATAGAATCAAATTCATAGAAAAAGCAGAGAGTCAAAATGCATTACAGATTTCACAATTCAAACTGGCCAAATAAAAACTCATTACCAAAGTTTTGAAATTTGAAACAATGAAAAAACTTACAGAGAAAGAGAGATTGGGTTTTTGATAACAAATGTTTATATACTTAATTAACAAAGTGATGAAGGAGAGTGAATCTGCTTCTGACGGAGATTTATTGCGAATGATTGTGGTTTTCGAACCGAGAAATTAGGGTTACAGTTATATCATGAGTGAGGGATCAATGAATTAGAGAATGTTTTTGCTCAAAATCAAATGATAGAGTAAAATATTGAGTTATTGTTATATTTTTATTTTCATTTTCTTCAATAACAAGTTAGTTTGTTTAATAAGAATTAGAGAATGTTTTTTTCTTCTAAGAGTGATATATAGTCTTACTAATCCTCCTATTTATAATAGTAAATTACTCTAAATTTTTTTGAGTTTTAGTAAAATTATATAAATTATCTTTCCATATATAAATCACTCATAACTTTATACATATATTACACTGATCATCCCTGATGAGATATAAATGTAATATTTATAAATAAAAAATGTTTGGCGAGTATAATTAAGTTAAACAAAATATTATATATTGTGTAGACAATTCCAAATATTACAAAATTGATTGTCTTTTATTATTTTAGTTTTAGTAGACTATATATTAACAAATTTTAATGAAATGTTTATATAACTCTTATAATATTTTGTAATGAACCAAATAATGAAGATACATTGACTCTTATATTATTTGTATTTGTCTGCACAATATACAATATTTTTTTAACTTAATTACACACATCATGTTTTTTGTTTAAAATATTACATTTATATCTCATCAGGGTGGTCAGTGTAATATATGTACAAAATTATGGGTGGTTCGTGTAAGGACAAAAAATGGAGGGATAATTTATGTAATTTCACTAAAACTTAGGGGGTGTCAATGTAATTAACTCTATTTATAAGAATTCTCTTACATATATTATAAACTAATATTTTATTTATAAGTAATATATGTTATTTTCTTATAAACTAGTAGGATACTCGTGCATGCGCAAAAGTGGTAATGTTTTTCGAATGATTTATTTAAAAAAAGAGAAGTAAATATTAAATTAGAAACATGGTAATTATTAAGTCATTTGAAGTAATTTTTATGTATCGTTTGAAGTCATTTCTTTATGTTAAGTGCATAATTCACAATTAATGATACAAAACAACATAGAGACAAAAACACAATTAATGATACAAACACTAAATATTAGTAACATTAGAATGAAAATTATCATTCATTGACAATAACAAAACAACATGTTCAAAATACGAATACAATACATGTAAATAATAAATTAAAATTTAATAAAAAATTCAAAATATAAATAATAATGTTCTACATGTTTAAAATAACAAAACAACAAAGTACATATCATTTTCCATCACACATATAAACAGAACAAAATTTTCAACTTTTAGGGTCATGTGTTCATTTTAATAGAACTTAAACTATCCTCATGTAAGTGTGACAAAATTAAATAGATAAATCAACAAATACATTTACGAACATTCTTATGTTTAACATTATTAGAAAGTTTAAGAGAAGGTGAAAGAGAGAATGAAAGATGAAAATATTATGAGGTGGATATAATGAGAACATTAAGTACGAAAGAAAATTTGTAAGGTATGAACTCAAAATAAAAAGGAAGACGAAGAAAAATTTATTTATGAAGGAAAGAATTAGTTGTCATCACCTGTGCAGTTTAGCTATTGAAGCAAATGTCCTTCCTTTGTGCATGTAAAAAAGTAAGAAGATGTGTAGTTTTTGAAGAAGGTGATTGAGAAGAAATGTTTTAGGAGTAGGAGAGAGAAAATGTTGGGTTGTTTTAGGGAAAGTAATGAAGTGATGTAGGAAATTTATTTTTTACATATGGGTGTCCCAATAACATTGTATCACTTCATTTAAAAAATTCTCATCACTCTTCAATAAAAGTAAAGAATTAGTAATTTCAAGAAAAGTAAAGAATTAGTAATTTCAAATAAAAGTAAAGAATTATATGTAGTTCATAATATTGCAGTATGAAAATAGTAACAATAAGAAGGAAAAAAATATTCAAAATTTTCCATTTGAATAGTAATTTCAATTTTTATTAAAAAGTAAAGAAAATATTTTTATTTTATTTTCACATTGTGCACTTATTGTAACATTACAATTCTAACGGTGTAATAATATAATTTCAAAATATTAGAATTTAAAAAATAGAACTATAAGTCTATAACCTTGAAATTATAACCAGAACAATTTATAAATTGTAATATATGTGTGATTTTAAATTTCTTCTACCAATTCTAAAAGTGATTACATTTAAAATTAGAATAATAATATTAGAAAAATGGTTAATTCAAATATTAATGCAATTTCAATAAATTTTATTTGTGATTCTTTAATTTTAGGCAATGCCTAATATAAATTTCTACTCATTTATTGTTTAATTATAAAATAATTAATAAGAAATATGTATAACTCATAATAAATATGTATTCCTTAATTTTAAAAAGAATAAGAGATATATATAACTCATAATAATTATGTAGTCCATAATATTGAAGTATGAAAATAGTAACAATGAGAAGAAAAAAATATTCAAAATTTTCTATTTGAATAGTAATTCCATTTTTTTATTAAAAAGTAACGAAATTAATTTTTTTTATTTTCATATTTTTGTATAAGATGACACAATTAAGTATGTAGTTATTTACCTTTTGTAACTGGTCAATTTAGACTTTATATATTTTCAAAGCTAAATTAAGTATATAGTTATTATTGAAATTTTAGATTTTTATGGTAATTTCAATTTTTTTATTAAAAATTAAAGAAAAATATCATTACAGTTTTTATTAAAAAACAAAGGAAATATTATTAACCTTGAAATTATAGCCAATACAATTTATAAATTTTAATATATGCGTGTTATTTTAAATTTCCTCTACCAATTCTAAAAGTGATCAGTTGCAATTTTTAGGTAATGAATGATTTGATACGATTACAGCTAAAATTAGAATAGTAATATTAGGAAAATGGTTAATTCAAATATTAATACAATTTCCATAAATTTTATTTGTGATTCATTAATTTTAGGCAATGTCTAATATAAATTTCTACTCATTTATTGTTTAATTATAAAATAAGTAATAAGAAATATGTATAACTCGTAATAAATATGTATTCCTAAATTTTAAAAAGAAAAATAGAGACATGTATAACTCATAATAATTATGTAGTCCATAATATTGCAGTATGAAAATAGTAACAATGAGAAGAAAAAAATATTCAAAATTTTCTATTTGAATAGTAATTCCATTTTTTTATTAAAAAATAAAGAAAATATATTTTTTTATTTTCATATTGTGCACTTATTGTAACATTACAATTTCAACGGTGTAATAATATAATTTCATAATATTAGAATTTAAAATTTGTAACCAACACAATTTATAAATTTTAATATATGTGTGCTTTTAAATTTCCCCTACCAATTCTAAAAGTGACCAATTGCAATTTTTAGGTAATGAATGATTTGATATAATTACACCTAAAACTAGAATAGTAATATTAAGAAAATGATTAATTAAAATATTAATACAATTTCAATAAACAACAGAGAAATAGGTAAGAAATCCATCATTTTTTAGCAAACATATCTCTCAATCTGAAACACCATTTAACACACATTATTCCTCTCGAAAAACCGAAAAAGATTCTATATAACATAAATATGAAATAAAAAAAGATAAAGATGAAAAATTTATAATATACATGAAAATGAAATGATTTGGAACAAAAAGAAAACGAAATGATTTCGGACAAATAGAAAAGGAAATGATTTGGAACAAAAAGAAAAGAAATGTAAAAAATAAACGGTTTCATCGTTAGCGTGGGATGGTTACATCTGCTTGTAACCATTCGGAAGTGATGAGAGTGAGGGTGGTAGTGAGCATACATGGTGAGAGTGAGGGTGAGACTATGAGAAATTGGTTACAAAGTGAAGAGAGTTGTGAGAGTGAGAGTGAACATACAAAGTGAAGAGAGATGATAGAGTGAGAGTGAGGAGACATTTTTATTCCTATATAGATATAGATATGAGTATTTAGTACTAGATGTCATTGCTTATTAGAGTTTATTAGTTACGTATTTATTTGTATACTTGAGTTATATTTTAATTAAATATTTTATACTTAATAATTATTAATTTAACATTATATTTGTCTATTTTATTATTATTTCATAATAAAATTTAGTGATGAGATTATAATCATAAAATTATCATATATCTATCATGTTATTTAAGTAATAATTATTTTTATATATTAATTGTTGTAAAATATATAAAAATATAATTAAAATTGAAAACTCGTTTGTAACCCGTGAATACCCGTTATCCTTGTAAGGACCCAAATTCTACCTTGAAATTTTTTACTTATTTTAATCCAATTTCATGCATTTAACTATAAATTATAATTACCGATTGAATGAACTTATTTTAAAAGATTTCACTTCCCTCATCACACCCAATCTATAAACCAAAAATGACATACCAAATCAGATGATAGAAAAACATAATTCGTATTAATGTAACTTAGTAACTACCGCATACAATTAGCTATGGGTTTCTAGAACACCCATAGCTACATATATCCCGAGTTACTAGCTTCCAGGATTAATGTCATGTACAACAATCATGTTCATAGTTACAATTAGTTAGTTCAAGTACAACAAATGGGTTACACAAAATGGATAAGAGACATCAAAATAAAAGTCTCTAAGCTCCTAATCAAAAACACTCTTACTCCTTCCACCTACCTGCAATGAGATTAACATTGACAATACACCAAAGAAACATAAGGAGTAAGTCGTTAACTCAACAAATATCAATATAAGTTAATCCACATTCAATAAGATTAAATAAACGGTTTAAAAATCAAAATTGATGATTGCTATAACATTATTTTGAAACATTAGCAATCATAATGCATTTTTTGGCTGTTTTGGGGTGAATTTTGCGAAAAAAAACCCGATGGAGAACCTCCATCTTCGTCAAAACCCTCGGGTAGACGAAGGGTTCTCGCTCAAGCGAGAAACCTGTCGCTCAAGCGACGTTGAGGCAGTAGCTGCAACAAAAAGGTTGGGTTCTCGCTCAAGCGAGAAACCTGTCGCTCAAGCGACATTTAGGCAGTAGCTACGACAAAAGGAGTTGGGTTCTCGCTCAAGCGAGACTCCTCTCGCTCAGGCGAGACCCCTCTCGCTCAGGCGAGACCCCTCTCGCTCAAGCGAGATTCAGGGACAATTTTGGGGTCTTTTTCAAGTAAATTTTGGGGCTTTGGTATCCTTATGCATTAAACATGGTTATGATATGGTTACCCGCTAAGTTGTCTGTTATTTCAAGTGAGCCAATTGAAGTGGAATGTCGCCAAAGTGACCTCTTTCATGGATATAACTCATAAGGAATATTAGATATTGGTGTGTGTGGTTATTCATGCGGATGTTAGCTGGCCCAAAGGAAAGTTAATGTTTGGCCGAAGATCATACACACTGGCGATGATAAACATGTGATAATTATTCAGTTTTATACATGTGACTGATGAATCAATCCAAAGAGGGGTTCGTCAGTTGACATGTCTTATTATCAATGTTGATCATTGCAACAAGAGTACCACTTGCAGTTAATATTACTGTCCAAAGACTTGATATTAATGGTGCGCTAGGTATCTTGATTGGGACATACCATTGTTTATAGCATATTGATGATTTTGAGTTGTGAGCATGTTTTAGTATATTGTCTTTTGTTCTATTCAGCACCAACTATTGCTTCTATATCTGCAAATCTGAATTCGGTTCCGGTCCTCAATGGAACAAATTTTGAGGATTGGAAAGAGAACATGGAAATTGTTCTTGGCTGCATGGATCTGGACTATGCATTAAGGGTAGAGCAACCACCTCCTCCTTTGGAATCCAGCACCTCTGAAGAGAGGAAGGATTATGAGAGGTGGGAGCGCTCCAATAGCATGTGTCTCATGATCATTAAGCGCGGCATTCCAGAAGTCTTTAGGGGTATTGTATCTTAAAAGATATCAAGTGCCAAATTTTTCCTTGCTGAGATAGAAAAGCGCTTTGCAAAAAGCGATAAGGCGGAAACAAGTACTCTGTTACAGAACTTGATTTCCATGAGGTATCAAGGCAAGGGAAATATAAGGGAACACATTATGGGAATGTCCAATATTGTCTCAAAGCTGAAGGCTCTTAAGCTTGAGATGTCGGAAGACTTGCTCATCCATCTGGTTTTAATTTCTCTTCCTGCACAATTCAGTCAGTTTAAGATTTCTTATAACTGTCAAAAGGAGAAATGGACTCTTAATGAGCTCATTTCATTTTGTGTGCAAGAAGAGGAAAGGGTGAAGCAAGAAAGGACAGAAAGTGCCCATTTTGCTAGTACCTCTAAAGACAAGGGCAAAAAGAAAATGATTATGGAGCCCAAGAATGAAGCTGCAAAGGGTCCAGTGCAAAAGAAGCAGAAACATGTTACAGTTTGTTTCTTTTGCAAAGAATCTGGACATTTAAAGAAGAAATGTGAAAAGTATCACGCTTGGCGTGCTAAGAAAGGTACATTTCTTGCTTTGGTTTGTTCTGAGGTCAATTTAACTTCAGTACTTGGAAACACTTGGTGGTTAGACTTCGGTTCAACTTCTAACATCAGTGTTTCATTACAGGGTTGCTTGAACTACCGAAAGCCTAATTTTGTTGAAAGATACATATTCGTTGGCGATGGAAAATCGGTAGAAGTTGAAGCTATAGGACATTTTAGGTTATTATTAAGTACTGGATTTTATTTGGATTTGAAAGACACCTTTGTTGTACCGTCTTTTAGACGGAACTTAATTTCTGTTTCTTATTTGGACAAATTCGGTTATTATTGTTCATTTGGAAATTGTAACGACCCGATTTTTTTCCCTTGAAATTTTTTCGTTTATTTTAATCATTTCTTACATACAGTCGTCACCTTCATTGAAAACTCTCAAGTATCATTTTCGAAAATACTCTTTACCCTATTTTCTTATCATACAAATTTATGTTGCGGAAAAACATAATTCATTCAAATAGCATTTAACACATACAACCAGTTATGGGTCTCCCAAGGTTGTAAAGCCCATAACTACACATATCCGTATTGATCTAAACGGATTTACAGTCATCCCATAATACTATTAAATCAACTACAACGTCACTTAGCAATACAGACAAGCGAGTAATTAAACACAAAAGCTTCCTAATTGAGCTTCATCCTCAAAATCCTTCATTTACCTACAATGGGATTATCATAAACAACACACAAAACAAAAAGGGAGTAAGTCATTAGTTTAAAAACTTATATCACATGATAATCCACATTTCAAATACGATTAAACTTTAATGTAGATTATAAATGCAATTACGTAAATGCAAACATTCATCTCTTCTTTCATTCATTTCTACATTATCCATATTCATCCTATAGAATACATATCCCATAATATATATTCTATAGCATGCATATTATGTTCATTCGAAGCATCGTTCTTCTCATTATTCATATCCACACTATAGTATATATATATATCCCATACTATATATCTTATAGCATGTATATTACATTTATCCTTAACGTCTTCATTTCCAACATTCATATTCACCCTATAGTATATATATCCCATAATATATATCCTATAACATGCATATGACTTTCGCTCTTAACGTCCTCGTTTCTCATATGTCGTATCCATCCTTAATCGTATTGACCGAGTCCTTTCACAACTATAATATCCTACCACCTCGCGTAGATCCAATTACATCTCCATACCACATCGGGTAGGTCTAGTTCACCATCCATACCACATCGGGCAGGTCTAGTTCATCATCCATACCACATCGGGCAGGTCTAGTTCATCATCCATACCACATCGGGCAGGTCTACTGTTATATTCCATACCACATCGGGTAGGTCTAGTTATACTCCATACCACATCGGGCAGGTCTAGTTATACTCCATACCACATCGGGCAGGTCTAGTATTATATTCCATACCACATCGGGTAGGTCTAGTGTTATGCTCCATACCACATCGGGCAGGTCTAGTATTATATTCCATACCACATCGGGTAGGTCTAGTGTTATGCTCCATACCACATCGGGTAGGTCTAGTTATACTCCATACCACATCGGGTAGGTCTAGTTATATACTCCATACCACATCGGGCAGGTCTAGTATTATATTCCATACCACATCGGGTAGGTCTAGTGTTATGCTCCATACCACATTGGGTAGGTCTAGTTATAATCCATACCACATCGGGTAGGTCTAGTTCACAATTCTTCACTACCATTCCCGGTAGGATAACAATAACAGTCCACTACCACTCCAGGTAGGACACAACAACAGTCCGCTACCACTCCGGGTAGGACACAACAACAGTCCGCTACCATTTAAGGTAGGACACAATAACAGTCTACTACCACTCCGGGTAGGACACACCCAAACAGTTCACCACCACTCCGGGTAGGACACAACAAACAGTTCACCACCACTCCGGGTAGGACACAATAACAGTCAACCACTACCTCTTCGAGTAGGGTAACCACAATAAACCACTACCTATTCGGGTAGGGTAACAACAATCAAACTTACAACACATTACCTCTTTCACATACCTCGTTCACATCAGTGAGTATGAATTAGAGCCACTTATCCCTTACCTCAGTGAGTTTTGGGATCGGTTCCGAGTAACTTTAAAAGTCTCCTCCGCGATTTTCCTCCAACCTTAGGATCTTTCCTCATTTCCACCAATAACAACAATGTTAGTCACTTATTCCAAATATCACATAAACAACTTATTTTGCATCATATAATCATACAAAATATTCATCATCAATATTCAACCATCTCAAACATGCATAACATCTCATATTTCAATATTTCCAAAACTACTTCAATACAAGTTTCTAAATATCAAAGCATACATGTTCATCTCATATAACAACATTAAAGCACTACTCATTATCCACATCTAGCATTTCATCTCTTTCTCTTTATACTCATATTCTCATTTTGGGGTTTTTGGGGTTTTTCATGAATAACCCATAAAACTTTCCATTCATCAAATACCAACTCTAAACCAAGAGTTTACAAGATAAAAACAACATAAAACGAACCATAACTCTAAAGAATGAGTTTCCATGGTTTCTCATGTTTTGAAAATGAATCCAACATACCCAAAACAAGTTAGAGAGGAAGAAGAAGAGTTAGTAACAAGAGGTTTACCTCTTCTCAAGCTCCAAGATGAGTCCTAAGGCTCCTTGCTCTTGAAAAGCTCTCCTCTCTCTCTTCTCTTCGAAGTTCTAACCCTAAAATGTGTTTGGGTTTCTGTTTTAAAGAGGTGTCGTCGGGTTGTAATCGATTACCAATATGGTGTAATCGATTACAACTTGAAAAATGTGCATATCTGATGCTTTTAATACGATGTAATCGATTACCAGGAGTGTGTAATCGATTACCAGCAATGTGTAATCGATTACCAGAAATGTGTAATCGATTACCAGCAATGTGTAATCGATTACCAGAAATGTGTAATTGATTACCAGCAATGTGTAATCGATTACCAGAAATGTGTAATCGATTACCAGAAATGTGTAATCGATTACCAGCAACGTGTAATCGATTACCAGAAATGTGTAATCGATTACACTGTGTCAGATGCACATATCTGATGCTTTTAATACGATGTAATCGATTACCAGCAGATGTAATCGATTACTAGCAGAGTGTAATCGATTACCAGTAGAGTGTAATCGATTACACTGTGTCAACAGCCCAAAATTGCCATTTCTCGCCCAGGGAAGAATCCTCCAGTATAGTCCCCCTCCCAGCTGATCCTTTTTCGCTCAGGCGAGAATCTCTCGATCAAGCGAGGCTTCCAGGACTAATACTATATTTTTAAAGATTAAAATTTGGGGTGTTACAGAAACAATTCGGTTAAATTGTCTTTAAATTCAAATATTGTTGGAACTGATACTCGTATGATAAATGATAACCTTTATATGTTGAATACTATAGCTGATTATAGCGAAACCTTGAATGTGGAATCACGTGGTACTAAACGTAAAATTGATAATAATAATTCAGGTGCATTATGGCACAAGCGCCTAGGTCAAATTTCTCAAAAGAGAATTGAGCGTCTTGTGTCAGATGGGATCTTGGATTCCATTGACTTCACAGACCATAAGGTTTGTGTTAAATGCATAAAAGGTAAACAGACCAAACAATCGAAAACTGGTGCATATAGAGCTTCGGACGTCTTAGAATTGATACATACGGATATATGTGGGCCATTCCCTACGGCTTCCTGGAATGGTCAACATTATTTCATATCATTCATAGACGATTATTCTCGTTATGCATACATTTTTCTTATTCATGAAAAGTCCCAATCTATGGACGTGTTCAAAACTTTTAAGGCTGAAGTTGAAAATCAACTCAGCAAAAGGATAAAGTGCGTCAGATCTGATCGTGGTGGTGAATACTACGGTAGATATGACGGTTCAGGTGAACAACGTCCAAGGCCTTTTGCCAAATACCTAGAGGAATGTGGTATAGTCCCACAGTACACTATGCCAGGATCGCCTAGCATGAATGGTGTGTCTGAAAGACGAAACCGGACTCTTAAGGATATGGTAAGGAGTATGATTTGTCATTCTACCTTACCAGAGTCACTCTGGGGAAAGGCACTTAAGACTGCAGCTTATATTCTTAATAGAGTACCAACTAAAGCGGCTGCCAAAACACCTTATGAGCTTTGGACTGGGCGAAAGCCTAGTCTTAAGCATTTTCATGTGTGGGGATGTCTAGCTGAGGCAAGGCCTTATGAAAAGAAATTGGACTCCCGTACAGTGAGCAGCTACTTTATTGGTTACTGTGAAAAATCAAGGGGCTATAAATTTTATGATCCAAATTTAAGATCCATATTTGAGACGGGTACAGCCACGTTCTTTGAGGATATTGAGTTTGAGGGGGAAGATAAGGTAAGAAACTTTGTCTTAGAGGAAGAATCGGTATCAATTCCAGATCCGATTCATATAGTTGCTTCTGATGAAGCAAATTTGGAACCTCTTCAAGACACTCTCCCTACTCAAGATGAGTTAGTAATTCATGAAGGACAAACTCAAATTCCTCAAGAACATGGACAAGAGTTGCAAGAGCCTATAGCTTTGCGTAGATCCACTAGAGAAAGGAGGAATGCAATTCTAGATGATTACATCTGTTTTCTCCTGGAACATGAGGGTGATGGCGTTATGGATAACGATCCTTCAAACGTTCGAGAAGCCATCCAAAGTTCCAATTCGGAAAAGTGGATTGAAGCAATGAAAGAGGAGTATAAATCCATGCAAGACAATAAAGTTTGGGAACTTGTCCCATTACCAGAAGGTAAGAAACCCATTGGTTGCAAATGGATTTTTAAGACCAAGCGGGATTCTAACGGTAATGTGGAAAGGTATAAGGCACGTCTTGTAGCTAAGGGTTTTACTCAAAAGGAAGGGATTGACTATAAAGAGACTTTCTCTCCGGTATCATCGAAAGACTCTCTTAGGACAATCCTCGCTCTTGTAGCTCATTATGATTTGGAGCTTCATCAGATGGATGTCAAAACAGCTTTTCTCAATGGAAACATTGATGAAAAGATTTATATGGTGCAACCAGAAAACTTTGTGTCGGGAGACCCAAAGAATATGGTTTGCAGATTGACAAAATCCATCTATGGACTAAAACAGGCGTCTCGTCAGTGGTACCACAAATTTCATGAGGTGATTCTCTCATTTGGTTTTGAGATGAATTCAATCGAGGATTGTGTGTATCACAAATTCAGTGGGAGCAAGCACATTTTCTTGCTCTTGTATGTGGATGACATACTGCTTGCCACTAATGATGTGGGTACCTTGTTGGAAACCAAGTCATTTCTCTCCAGTAATTTTGAAATGAAAGATCTTGGTGAAGCTTCTTTTGTATTAGGAATTCAGATACACCGAGACAGATCTCGGGGTATTCTTGGATTATCACAGAAGAGCTATATAGAAAAGGTACTTAAAAGATTTGGCATGCAGAATTGTAAACCAATGGATACTCCAGTTACTAAGGGAGACAAATTTAGTCTCAATCAATGCCCTAAAGGAAACCTGGAAATTCAGGAAATGCAAAAGATCCCTTATGCATCAGCTGTAGGGAATCTAATGTATGCTCAAGTATGTACGCGCCCGGATATAGCGTTCATAGTTGGGGTTTTAGGCAGATATATGAGTAATCCAAGAATGGATCACTAGAAAGCAGCCAAAAGGGTCATGAGGTACTTAAGGGGAACAAAAGACTATATGCTCACATATAGGAGATCAGACCAATTAGAGATCATTGGGTATTCTGACTCTGATTTTGCGGGATGTCAAGACAGCAGACGATCCACTTCGGGCTATGTATATCTGTTAGCAGGTGGTGCAGTTTCTTGGCGCAGTGTCAAGCAAACTCTTGTGGCTTCATCCACAATGGCAGCAGAATATATAGCATGCTATGAGGCATCACATCAGGCGACATGGCTGAGAAATTTTGTCACTGGGCTGCGGATTGTGGAAGGAATTGAAAGACCACTAAGGTTATACTGTGACAATAAGTCAGCCGTGTTGTTCTCCAATAACAATAGGAGTACAGCAAAGTCGAAACACATCGACATAAAGTTCCTAGTTGTTAAGGAGAAATTACAAAGCGGACAGCTTTCCATAGAACACTTAGGCACTAACTCCATGATTGCGGATCCTTTTACAAAAGGTATCACACCCAAGGTCTTTCATGAGCATACTGCTCACATGGGTGTATTACAGTGTGAGGATCATTTGGTTTAGTGGGAGTTAGAACGTGTATACACTTTTTTTTTGTTTTATGGAATTTCAGTATTATATGTGAATACTTTGTATTCAAACTTCAGTTGATTAATCATTCAGTTTGGTATTCTGTCATTATGCTTTGTACAATAAGGTAATTAAGGATCTCACTAAAGTAAAGTAGGACCAGTTGAAAATTGACATGTAAAGACATATTCATGTGATTTTCATGCTACACATTTCATGATGTATCTATGTCATTTGGTTGTGTCAAAGTTGGTGATCATTGTTGAATTAGTCATGATTGATATGACGAAGTTCACTGTGGTTCGATACGGAGACGGGACTAATGGACGGGATAATTTGGGTATGCCTACGATATAATGGTATATTAAGCGCGCAATAAGGATAACACGTACGGTGAATCATATATGTGACCAGTGGGAGATTGTTGGAATTTCTAACAATTTATGGGTCACAAATATAATTCTA
Source organism: Lupinus albus (assembly GCA_009771035.1). NCBI lineage: Eukaryota > Viridiplantae > Streptophyta > Magnoliopsida > Fabales > Fabaceae > Lupinus > Lupinus albus. The sequence continues at coordinate 13,472,863 of CM020007.1, read as the reverse complement.
TAATTGTGTTATAGCCATTATGTATTTAGCCAATATATATAAAATGGTCTTATGGATTAATTTGGTGGCTAAGGGCATATGTGTCATGAAATATTATGAGTGTAGATACCTTCGGACAATTTCTAATTTGATGAAGGGACTGAATTAGAATATTGCAACTTAAGTGGTAACCGTTAGTGTTACCTTTATGGGTTATGGTCCCCAGTTGCAGAGCAACGGGTTTTATTGAGTAACTGATGTTATAAGGGTTGGTTTATGAGGATATGTGACTTAAGTCACAAAACCAACATATATAAGGAAAAGGAGAAGGCATAAGCCAAGGTTCTCACTTTGACATTCAGGAACATCAGAGCACTCTCGTTCTCTCTGGATTCCCCTCTAGCGGAGCGAACGGAAAACCATCAGGCTCTAGCAACCGGAACATCCTACAACCCACATACCTCGGAGCATTCGGAATGGCAAACCAAGGTATGCGTTTTCTTCTTCACTATGAAACCAATTGGGGTTTTCTTTGGTCTGGATTAGGATTGTTCCATTAGGGTTTATGTATGGGCATAAACGTTTGGTTTCGGAACAATGTCCTAATCATTCGGTTTCAGGGATACGATTAGGATTAATCGGTAATATCCATCATTTACTAAGCCTCTAGCTTTTGGTCCATTTTCCCTTATTACTTTCTAGCTTGAGGGGTAATAAAAGTAGAGCATCAATTTAGTGCATGTAGATGAATTCATTATGCAAATTGAAGAATGGCAAGGAGCATCAAGAAGAAAAAAGAATGGAAGATGTGCAAATTAGAATGCTTGATGAAGGAAGGGGCTAGAAGTAATACAATCCAAGAGGAGAACCTGGATTCCCTTATGAGAGAGCTTTTTTATTAGTAAGTTAGCAAGTTAGTTGGACAAGGGTAGTTATTAAGTTAGTTATTCCTTGGTTAGTTAATATTTTTTTTGTATAAATTGGAATGTGTATAACATATATTGTAATTCAATCAATCAAATTTAGATTATTATCTCTTGTCTTCCCTTTGTTTTCTTCCTCCTATGTTGTTATTTTTTTATGCTTATCGATGTCTCTCATATCCATACAAATAACTAATATCAAGAAGACTTTATTTAAAAGAGAAACATGCATTATATTTAACCAGATATAGGATTAAGTTTCACTTCAAAAGTTAGCCAAATTAATATTTATAGTCGAATAAGTGTTTGAGTCTAAGGTCGATAAGAGTTGAAAAATTAATTCTATCAACATTTAGAATATGTAAGGTAGAGAGATCCATGTCCACCCATAATGTTTGGGCCATTTACTTTCGGGTCTATTTATTAATTAAGGTTTATTTAGCCTTGAAAACTTTTAATATTTTGCATAAGAATAAAATTATACACAAACATTCATAGATGTTTTGGTTTAGATTCGCTTTCGCAACTTACCCTTCAGCCTTCATAGATATATCATTCACAGTATCCCTAGCTATAGAGCATAATGAGAACATTGTGCTATTGTGTTATAAGAATAATTAAGTTGGACAATTGGATCTTATTTGAACGGTCAAGATTAAATGATATATGCACATGATTATCATGTGACCAATAAGTAACTTTTAATCATAACCATCTCTGATTAATTGTAAAACCTAGATTTATTATTTTCACAATTCTTATATGAGAATTGTTCTCACTAAAGTCGTTCCCTAATGAGAAATATCTCAAATAGTGAAAATTTGTATTGTATGTATCTCTTCTGGAATTGTGAAGCACTTTTTAGATAAAACACACCACAACATCATGTCGGGACCCAATCTTGGAAGGAGTGTGAGTTTGGTAGCTTACAAAGATGTAGAATTCAATTTCAAATTCTCCTAATTAATTTGGAGTCGTTAATATGTTTTTGCGGTTAATATGTAGAAATTTTTGTTCTATGCCCATTTGAAAAATATGGTCTCTAAACCTAATTAGTTCTTAGTTTGCGAGTCTATTAAGGATTAAAGTATGTATTAGCACCATTTGCTCGAATTGGAACAATACTCTCACTAATTACAATGGATTTTTATATCCTTAATTTTTTTAATTATTAAATCAAAATGTAAAAAATTAATATTGGGTCTAACAAGAGTTTATCATGCTCTTATGTATCCCTATGTGCAGTCACGACATCAAAAATACATTGTTCTGAGTAAACATTAATTAATGTTGATTAAGAGATTGATTTGATTTTTATTTAAAGATTGAAAGAAGAAAAACAATGTTTAACGGTAATTCATCGTCCTCATATCAAAAAAATTAAATAATAGTTCTTTGTCCGCTTCACATATCGACTTAATAAGAGAAAGTACAATATTAAATGTGTATGCCCTTTCCGGCTTTAAAAGTTTTTTATAAAATTTAAAAAGAAGTAAAAAAAATATTATTTGAAGTGGTTAGATTTTTATTTTCTTGAAAAAAAAGAAACAATGTTTAGTCATAATTTATCATCCTTATTTTAAGAGAGTAAAATAACAACTCTATGTGTGCTTCATACCTCAACTTAAGGAGATAAATCCCATCATCTGAACTTAAAATGATAGATTTTTATTATAAGATTTAACATAAATCTAACATTTATCGTTATCCACCTACCTACTTGAAGGGGCACATCTATGTATTTTCTGCATCTCAACTTAAAGGGTTAGAATATATGATTTTAGTTATTACCATATCTTCAATTTTATTATACTTTATTATTTAATATAAGGCATTTAAAAAGTAGGTCAATTCAATTATTAAATGTTTCCTATTATAAATATATTTATTATTTATTATATTTTATTTTATTTTTTATAATTATTAATTATTAATTTTAAATTGATTTTTTAGTATTATATTAAAATTTATTGTTGTCAATTTCTAAGGAAATTATTTTTTAATATATATATATATAAACAATGAATGATATAAAAATTATGGTGAGGTAATAGATATATGTACACTTTGTATCTTAACTTAAGGAGAAATAAAACACAATATTAATTGCATCTACTCTTTCAATTTTTAAAATTAATTAGACCGAGAGATAATTCAATTATTTATTATTATATGTATATATGGTCTAAGAGACTGGAGTATCATCTTTATGTTCACTGACATCTAAAGAAACTACAACATTTATTATTATCCACCTATCTACTTCCAGAAAATAAACTATGTTTGCTATGTATCCCAACTTAAAAGGGTGAAAGATATGTTTTTAGTTGTTACAACATTTGCATTTATTTTGTTAGATACCAGATTTACATTTTTATTATATTCTATTGTTTAAAAAAAGTACACTAGGAAAGTAGTTATTCAATTATTAAAACATTTCTATTATAAATATTATTATTTATTTATTAAATTGTATTACTTGTTTTATACTTAATAATTTAAATTGATTTTTTATTACTATTATCATCTATTTCTAAAAGGGAAATTATTTATTTATTAAAAATAAATAAAAACAATAATGAAATAAACAAAGAAGTGTCTAACCGTTGGAGTTGGTGACAGGAAGTAGGCTTAAATACGTGATAACTTCAATTAGAGGCAGGTGATCGCACATGAATTATATATAACAGGGATAGTGTTTTTTTTGTTCCCATAACCATACGATTTACGGGTATCCTTGCGAGTAGTGGACATATGTGAGTACCCATTGAATTTTTAAGTTTATGTAAATATTTATATATTTTGTAATAATATATACTAGCGTGTTGAGTGTCTGTCAAACTGTTTTCCTATTGAGTGAATTGTAAGTGATTTCTATATTTTTATTACATTTTTTCATAACTATAACAAAATCAACAAAACATGATTCACAATTCGGATTGGGTTCAGGCGGGTACCCGCAGATTCGGTCATCCCTAATTATGAGGTTTGGTGGTGATAGAGAAGGAAGAAAGTGAGAGTTATGGAGTTTGTAGTGATGATGTAAAGAGTAGTAGTCTTTGATGGAAATGTGAAAAAGAAGAGAGATATAAAGTTATGATGAGGTGAAATAGAAAGTGGAAAAATTGGAAAATAATAAGCTAATAAAAAATAAATAAACCCATGATTTTGGAGTTTATACTTTTAACTTATTTTTTCAAAAAAAAAAAACAATAAAGTTTATAATTTCATTTGGTTACAAAAAAACAAAGTTTATAATTTCATTTGGTTGCAAAAAAACAAAGTTTATAATTTCATTTGGTTGCAAAAAAACAAAGTTTATAATTTCATTTGGTTGCAAAAAAAACAAAGTTTATATTCTTAACTTATTTTTCAAAAATAAACATAATCTGCAAAATTAAAAAAACCACAAATTATAATCTCTAACATATGGACCTTTTGAGTCATTTCATCATTTACTTGGTAGTATGTTCTTTAGTTATAAGTTTGTCTAATGCATTAGGGATATTAAGGAATTTATATTATATCATATTTTATTTTTACTTAAATACTTTACCCTTAAAAAACCACAAATAAATAATACTTAAAAAAAGCAAAAAAAATCGTTGGTTGATAATATTACGGTAATTAATGTGCTTCAAAAGTTCAAATATTAAATTCATAAACTTAAATTATTGAATAAGCTATTGTGAAGAGAGATCACAAACGGCATGCAATCAATTTGGGAAAGATTCGGAACGAAGGGCCCAAACCAAAGAAAATCACTTATTTAAAGCGATTTAAAATAATAAAATCTATTCCTAAAATATCTCTAGGGTTTAGGAAATGGAGTAACACTTCATAGGGTTTTCCATTTCTCATTGTTTGTTTATATAATCGTCAAATCTCATTTATTCACTCAGTGTCGGTGTAAAGATTTATATACAATCATTGCATCATTGTTCATTCAGTTGTAATTATGTTGTTTGAAGAGTCGATGATGATTAAAAATGAATGGTATAAAACTTTTACAAGAGTGTCCGTGCATACATTTTTTCTCTCTTCTAAATGTTTGAGGTATGATAACATTCCTCTCGTATGATGAAAAATTTGAATAATTTAAGAAATTTATCTATATTATTGAATAGTTTACCTTACTCTTAAAACATTATGAATTGCGGTTGCGGTTGCGATAGCGCTAATGGTTGCGGTTACTGCGATTGCGGTCCTTGCGACCGTTGCGGTGAATATTTTGTGATTAAAACAATATTTTTGAATCCGACGCGGTTTGATGCGGTCCCATGCGGCCGCAGCAGTGTTTTGTTGCAGTTTTTGGTGTGAAATTCAATCACATCGCAATTGCGGTGCGTTGCCGATGCGTTGCCGGCCGCATCCGCATTGTTGCGTCCGCATTATGTATTGCGGAAGGCATTTTAGAACACTGCTCATGATGCATAATTGTATATTGATGCGGGTAAGATGTAACATTCATGGAGAAGAAGAGTGTAAAGGTATGTTCTCATTCAAAAGCAAAAGTAACTAATACTTATGATATATTCTACGGGAAAAATGAGATAACGTAGAGTGTTTTAAATTGCATTCCACAACCGCAATATTATAGTTTTTGAAGTCTGAGTAATGGTATTGCGATAACAATTGTGGCTACATTTGCCGGTAATTGTGGTAAATGTTAAAACACTGGTTACATGGTTTCTATTTTGGCCGACTACCCTTGATCATTAAGGGGCAGTGTTTTAAATTGCAATTGCGGTAATGGTTGCGGTTACTGCAATTGTGTTCATTGCGATGCGGATTGCGGCCTTTGCACTGTGAATTAGCGGCCGCATTAGGTGATGTGAGCCGCAATTTAAATCACTGTGAAGGGGTATCTCTCTAGTTCCAAACATTGTATAATTCAAAATCATAATAAGGAACCTGGAGAATTGCAAGTGCCTCCACCTCTTGTTCTAGAATTGGACTATTTTTTATATGGCTAGGATTTTACTACCATTCTTCATGATCTATTTCGGTACCTCATAGCTGAATCGGTTTAGTAGAAGTTTCACGAGCATTGCTGCTAGCCTCAATGGAGTTGCTGGGCTCCTCTGATGGATCAGAGCCTTCTCTGGAGGACGCTCGGTATGTGTGCTTTCTACGATCACCATCCTTTATCTTATATCGAACTTGAAGTACAATTCAGTTGTATTTTGTAGTTGTATCATTTTGTGCTTTTCTCTGTTCAGTTGAGGTTGAATGATCAGTCTTTGAATATTACAATTTTTGTATTGTGGCAAATTTTGCCTGTTCTTGTGGCTGTTTGTGAAAATTGGTGGTTTTAGCTCATAAAGTTTCATTATTAATATTTACTAGTACTAGTTCATCAATAATATTATATGACTATTAGTGGCTTTCTTAATTTGTACTCCTTAAGTGCAAATTATGCAAATTGGAAGTAGTAATTAAAACTTTGTTTCTACCATTGCGGTTAAGTTCCAAAATATTAATAAACGAAAAAAATTATTATGGAAGAAAAAAAAAGAACGCTGAGAATTGTATGTGTCCCCACCACTTTTTTAGAATTTGACTATTTAAAGCGTGACTAGGGTTTCACTACTATTCTTCTTAGCCGCATTGGTCTGTAGAAGCTTCGCGAGCATCATTGTCCTCAATGGCGCCGCCGACCTCTACTGATGGATCACAGCCTCCTCCCGAGGACTCCTCGGTGTGTATTTTTTCCCTGTCTGTCTTCTATTGAACTTATGTTACCTTGAGCATTAATTAAGGTGTCGTTTGACCTATGTAGCCATCCTCATCTTGTGAGAATAAGGCTTGATTATTTATGTTATTGAACTTATGATATGTTGGTTGGTTTCGATTTCATTTTGTCTTTGATTGGTTGTATTTTGTAATCGTATCAATTTGCACATTTCTCTCTCAGCTGAGATTGAATGATCAGTCTTTCAAAAGGAAAATTAATTTGTAGCAATTCATTGTGTATTGCGGCGAATTTTGCCTGTACTTTTCATTGTGAAATTTGCGCAAATTGTTGCTTTGATCATATCCCCTCGCTTGAGTCGTTGATACAGTTTTGAACAATAAACATGAATGAGCTATGGTTTTAATTTGGTATAAGATCAGATAAAAAGGTCACAAGAGATCACACATAATGGAACATGAACACATAATTTAGTTATAATATGATTGTATTATTCATTCAATGCAGGTGACGATAGCGCAGACCACATTTCCTACACTTCAACAAGTACTATTGCTGATTGATTCTTTAAAGAATCGAGTTCATGCTGATCGATTTATTTCCATAGAGGTGCTATGTCTTACCTGTGATTGTAATTTTGTCATTGACTATGATTGGATCATTTGCTTGCTCTCATAACCTGTAACATATTACATGTTGTTGCATTTGAATATCAGAGAAGAGTGGAAGAAAATCGACAGAAGCTGGCTGGTCTCACAGACAATCTTTTTGAAATATCAAAGGAAAGAAGCACAGGTAGCTTTACTAGAACACAAAGAAGTCCTGATCTACTGGCTAAGAGGCAACAAGATGCAATTGATGCGAACAATGGAGGTAGGGAGAGGACTGGTGATCATGAAGATAGCCTTGGTTGTACAGCAGTTCTTCATAAATATAATGCTCCTGCCCCTGACAAAAGTCTTGTTGTGACTATTATGTTACCTAAAATTAGGAGGATACCTAAGTACTCTACATGGCTTTTTCTGGACAGGTTTGTTGACCTGCTCTATGTTTTTCTTTCCGGATGTGCAAGACGTCAATTCTTTTTTTGCTTATCTATGAATGTTCACTGTGTACTAGACTAAATTATAACTCATCCATTTGTTTTTCAACCTAGCCCAAGGTCTCAAGTTGATTCCTTATGCATATAAACAAAAGAAACTAAAGGCTGAGAAAACATTTCAATAATCTTCATCTCTCTGTTGATTTCACTTTGTTTTTTTTTCTGAGGCACTTTAGCCTCTTGTCTACTCATTTTTTTTGTTGCATTGGTAATTCACCTTTCCAATTTATTGATTTTCAGCTCTATAATGTTCTTCTAATTTTTAATACATTCTTATCTTTGAGTTTTCTTCTATTTTGATGTACAAATGTCTGATCTTTAGGAGATACTTGTTATTTGTGTCAATTTGATGCAGAAATGAATTAACGACGAAGGATCAGTCAGTGGAAGGCCGGCCGCAAATTTATTATGATAAGGATGGTGGAGAAACACTTATTTGCAGTGACAGTGAGGAGGAAATGCCAGTGGAAGAAGAGGAAAAAAGAGACTTCATTCAATCAGAAGATTTTATACTCTGGTTGGTATAGCTTAGTGAACTATTACTGTGTGCTTTCATTTTTGGTTTTGTTTTTCCCTTTTGGATCTTAGTTTCAAGTGTAAAAGTAAAGCTTAACAAGTTTTGGCCTATTATGTATCATGTTAATGATATTAAGTTTTTAGAGCTGGAAAATATTGAATTCATACTCACTTTGATTTCTTTATTTCTCATATGTTATTCAATGAAATTATAAGGCCTAAAAGCCTTCTATTTATTTTGGTCTACAAATGTTTTTTCATGTTTGGATTTTTAACTACTGTATTGCATTTTGTGATTCTTTTGCTGCATGAGACTGTTTTGGATGCCATGATGTCTGCTTTGATTTTACAGCAGGACCATCAAACAACTTGGTTTGTGTGATCTTGTTCTGGAGTCATTGAGTCATTTGTTTTCTCGAGACGCCAGCGAAATCAAGGTATGTTTTCTTCACAATTTTCACTGTTTCTAAATGTATTTTTTAACTTTCACCATCTCCTTTTCTCAATTATTTTGCCAAACATCGATCCTAATTTAAACTTTCATACTGCTGTATATCATTTACTTTGTGCTGGCTTTAGAGATATTAAACGCAGTCAAACATCTTATACAGGAAAGATATGAAACTCTTAGCAATAAAGAGAATGCTGCTAGTGGTTCTAATACTGGAGATACTGAAGAGAATTTTCAAAGTGGAAATTTACATATGGAAAAGGATATTGGAGCAGCTCAAGCCTCTTTTGATAACCTATTTTGCCGACGATGTCTTGTAAGTTTTTTCTATGCAGTCCACTGAATATCATGCAGTATTTTCTACATTTACTATTGATTAGATTATCTCATTTGTTCTCTTCATTTCACATCACAGGCTTTCGTTTGCAGATTACATGGATGTTCACAGGATGTTGTATTACCTGTAAGTTCTATTCATATGTTATTTAGCATGAAATTTTCTGTAAATCTCCTAACAACAGTACAAATAGGCTGAGAAACAAACAACGTGGATTCCTCCTGATGTCGAAAATGCACCATGCGGGCCAAATTGTTTTCTACTGGTATGGAATAGGTTATTCTGAGTGATCTATCTGTGGAGCTTCTTGAACAATTTACTGAAGCTGCTTTGGATTTAATTATTTTAGGTACTTAAGTCAGAAAATTTTGCCAAAGTGACGTCTTCTTCCCAAGCTGATGTTGAAGAGAATTGCTCTGGTGATGTGGAAGTGCAAATGTTATCTCAGATGTCTAGTGATATATCTGCTAGCAAGCAGATAAATTGCAGCAAAACTGTAAGTGCTTCATCTAATGCAAAGAACATATATGAGAGTAGTGGCTCAGAAAATGCTCATGTACAGGACACTGTTTCACCTTCCAAATCTGTGAATAATGATGGGATTATCAAGACAAACAGTAAGCGTTTGGCAGAACACGTTCTTGTTTTCATGCAGAAGCGGCAAAAGAAAGCAGCGATATCAGATTCTAATGACATTGTCAGTGGTGTTCTTTGTTCAAGTGACTTGAGTTAAACTTCAGTTTTTTCCATGATAATGAAAAACAAGTATTTTGTCACATAAATGTTAAATTTCTTGACATAGGAAGATGTGCTGGAAAAGTGTGTATTTCATAATAATCCCAATATGATGCAGGGTGAAGGTCTTGGTTGTTCATCAAACAAGATGGGTACAAACTCTCCCATCATCAGCAGTGAGGACAACATGACGAAAGAAGAGTTTGTACATGAGAAGAATTGTCAACAGGAATTCACTGACAACGAGTCTTGGAAACCTCTTGAAAAAGGGCTTCTATATCAAGGAATGGAGATGTTTGGTAGAAACAGGTAAGCATTGGTTTGGACTAAGATATTGTACTTGTCTCACTATAATATGAAGGTTGTAATTAGTGCATATATGAAATATAAAACATGTATGAGTATTACTCCTAATGCAAATGGTTATCTGATTCTGAAGATAAGCTTGGGTTTTGATAGGAAGTGATATTAATAGCAGGACAGCGAAGGAACCAGGCTCCAACAATGATAGAGAACAAAAAATAAACCTCCTAGATCCAGAATCCTCTCCCATCAGCCCCCTCACTTCCCTATTTTTTTTTGAGTCTATTCATTTTACCCATTTCCTTTCTTCATCCCTGCCGGTTATAATTACTACCCGCTAAATGTGATTACTGTCCACTAGTTGTAATTGCAGATAGTTAATACTCCCACTAGCTGCCCTTCTTTACTCATTCTATAGTTCTTATGTTAACTATAAGTCTATCAGCTATTTTTGGGGGATGGACATTACAATTTGGACGTATTTAGTTCAACTCTGTTTTTAGTTGCTTGGTTCAAAATTGCAGAGATTGGCTTGGTTATTAAGGTGCTGTTTTTATAATCTTATTCTCAAAACCGATCTCTTTTACATGCATTGGCTACCTGAAATAAGCACAAATGGAATTCTAATTCGACTATTCTCATTTTTGTCCTATCAAGTATCAACTACCATAGTTAACATTTTTCAATGTTTACAGAGAAAGGTTTAAGGAGAAGTTATTGCATATCTGGGCCATTGGTCCGAGATGATGTAATAAGTTCTCGTGTTTCAGGATTACATATTGAATTTTTGGATAAACTACAAATTTACTCACATGGCTTAGGTTAATATCCGTTTCCTGTAGTAATTTTGGAATTACATTCTGCTCACTTTTGTTTATATCTGCGATATCTTTAGACATGAAACTTTTATGTGCTGTTAAATAAAAGGCTGACATAGATTTTTTATTTGATGTCAGCTGCTTAATAGCCAGGAACCTCTTATCTGGTCTAAAGACATGCTGGGAGATTTACCAATACATGAATTGCAACGAGGGAAAGATGTCAGGTCCTATTGGTGATGCTCCAAATTCTCCTCTGGAAGACTATTCCAAGGTTGGTTTCAATGCAACTACAGTTAGTGCATTATATATTGCTTGCATATAGTGCTTATGCTAACAAGTTGGGTCAAAATGATTGCAAGGGTAATAATAAGGTGAGCCGGAGACCAAGATCTGTACGTAGAAGAGGAAAATTCGGTCGCTTAAGGTTTACCTGGAAATCTGCTACTTATCGTTCAAATAGGAAAAGGGTTACGGAGGGAACAGGTCAGTTCTACAAGCATTATAATCCATGCGATTGCCAACCAGCTTGTGGAAAGGAGTGTCCTTGTTGTGAAAATGGAATCTACTGTGAGAAGTACTGTGGGTAAGCCTTTTGAATTATTATATTTGAACTCAAATATGTAAAGGAGAGGAGGAAAGTGGAATTGTCGTGTTTCGCTAACAGACCACATGCTTGGGTAGTTTTTTTCTTTTTCTAAGGGGAGGGGGAGAGTGCACTATCCGGGGTTTGAACCCGGACACTCACTTTATGTCATACAACTCTACCAGTTTGCTATAGTGTGCATCTAATAGCATTTCATTTGTGTGACACTATTTTCTTATGAAGATGCCCAGAGAGTTGCAAGAATCGATTCCGTGGATGTCGCTGTGCTAAGAATCAGTGCCAAACTCGACAATGCCCATGCTTTGCTGCAAATAGGGAATGTGATCCAGATATTTGTAAGAATTGTTGGGTCAGGTGAGATTTTACTTGTTTGTTTATGTTTATATCATTTAATTTTGAATTGTAAACCTCAAACTTTTTGCTGTCAGATTCAGATAATTAATTGTGTCATATTTGATGCATAATATAATTCCTTATATTTGGAAATGAATGTCTTAAAACCATGTAATGATTGTCTTACAAATATGTAATGATTATTAACTTACATAGAAGCAAAAAAGGTTTAACGAAATATCAAGGGGGGAAAGTTCAGACGATAAGGGAATAAATATTCGCAGGGAATTAATATTAAAAAATTGAATGTTGAAGATTGGCAAAATATATTATATAAAAGAATGCTAAAACTTCCACAGTTGTGATCACTTGTGTTATCTATTTTAGCATTTCATTTCTTAAGTTTAAGTATTTAATTATGGTCAGCCAATATCTTCAACCAAATATCTATTTATTTTTTCTTACTTTCTCCTATTAATAATGATGGGATTCAGATAATCTTTGGGGTTCTGAGAAAATTTGGCTTTACTACATTATATGATATATGGTTCTTTTGGTATAGACTAGTCTATCTCTATTTTCTGTTTGTTACTTTCTGCTTTTTGAGGCAAATTATTCTTGCAGTTGTGGTGATGGTACCCTTGGGTTTCCTGTCCAAAGAGGCAATAATTATGAATGCCGAAATATGAAGTTTCTTCTCAGACAGCAGCGAAGGGTAATTTATATTGACTACGTTATCCTATCTTGAAAAAATGTCTGCCTTTTTATACTGTTACATCTCACTGTAACCATGCTACTTTGGTTAAAGGGTATTGTTTTTGAGAAGTATGTGACATTCTGGTAATAGTTATTAATGATATGTAATTGTGAGTGTTAAACATATACAACATCGTGTGCCTTCACCCCACAGCTTAAGATTTTGGTATAGTTGTCTCTTGAATGTGAGCAACATGATAATTACCATTATGTGTGCCACTTGTCTTTTGCTTTTGTACACAATCAGCCGTAACACTAAAAGGCATCAATCAATCTAGAGTTTTGCAACTTCTGATTGTGCCAGAAACTGGTAGCTGTGTCTAGAGACAGCAAAAATAATGCTGGGAGTGATTGGACATCATGAAAATTTTACTTTCGATACTCATCTTATAAACTATTATTTTAATTAAACTTTAGTATTTGTATCAGTAATGTTGTTGACACTGGTAGCTTGCAGTTTGTTGGTACTTTCACATTGGATTGATTGTAGCTTGAGGTTTGATGGTACTTTCACATTGGATTGTCAATCCTTGATTCAATGTAGAATATTGCTGCTATTGGCCATATCTTATGTGTCTGGTGTAGAATTGGTTAATTATTTATGCCTATCAGGATTCAGGGATGACATTTCTCCACCGTCATTCCTGTTGGGGTAACCGCATCCTGTTTCCTTCCGATTTTGGATGATCCAGATTGATGTGTCTTTAGGGACTTTAGTCCTATCTCTTGCAATCTGTATTAACCAATTTTGCATCTCCTTGTTCTTTTGTGTTGTAGCCTTTGAGATGTTTCATTCTGTTGTTATTTATCCAATAATAACAGTGACCTTTATTATGCTTACAGATTCTTCTTGGAAAGTCTGATGTACATGGCTGGGGAGCCTTCTTAAAGGTAAATACTAAATTGATTATGCTATATTGGCGTATATTTGGTTTTTACTTTTACTTATACTTTTCACCCGCCAGGATACCGTTGAGAAGAACGAATACCTCGGAGAGTATACTGGAGAGTTAATTTCGCATCGCGAGGCGGAAAAGAGAGGAAAGATATATGACCGTAAAAATTCAAGTTATCTCTTTAACTTGGATGATCAGGCAAGCTCCTCATTGTACTTTTGGTTTATTGATATTTGATGGTCATAAGCTCTTTTTGTTGCATATATAAAATGCAAGGATTAATCATGAGATTGTTAAATGCAGCATGTTCTCGATGCTCAACGGCTGGGTAACAAATTGAAGTTCGCTAATCATTCTACTCATCCAAATTGCTATGCAAAGGTATTTAGTCGTGACCCTTTATTATATGATTTAATCAATGTTTGAAATTGTTGCTGCAATCGCGGTTACAGTTACATTGCTTTTACCGCAATTGCGAGAAAATGCGGTCGATGCAGCCATAATTACAATTGTGGAGTGCAACTTAAAACACCTGCTTCACTAATCGGGGTTTTAATTCGCAATGCATGGCAGACTATTGGTGTGAGCTTCACTAATGCGATATGCTTAAACTGTGGCAGGTTGTTACGGTTGCTGGAGACTATCGGGTAGGCATTTTTGCATCGGAGCGGATTGCTGCAGGGGAGGAAATATTCTATGATTATGGATTTGCACCAGAGTGCAAACCAGAGTGGGTCTGTAAGCTTAAGGAACCAGCATCAAAAAAAGAGCGCGGCCCTTCATCAAGTCGTGGCCCTTCATCAAGTCGTCGTGCAAAGAAGAATGCTTAACGGGAAGGTTTTATCTAAAACTCAAGAATGATTTCTTCTGCTATTCTTTGATGGATAGAGGAAGTTTATCTTATCTTATCTCATTGATTATGGGACATAAATATTTGAAGTTTTTGCTTTGAAGACCATGATATTATTATTGCTGGTGCTGCCATAGGCCTAAAAATTTAAATAAATGACTTAAACTTGAAGGGGTTGTAATCATATATTATACCTTTGTAGGAGGCTACAAACTTTACTGATTTTGAAACCCTTATCTAAAGGCGAATAAGGACAGCATAATTCAACTTTTTCTGTTCTGTTTGATTTCAGTTAGTACAATTTTATTGTTACTGGATAATCTTGAGAGAGCTTATTCTATGCTTTTACAACGTTTCGATATGGTTATTTTGTTACCGTGGTTTTTTGTTTGAAAGTTGTTCTAGTAGCTAGATGCATATGTTTTCACTATTCATGTCTTAATATAAAAATATATATATGTTTTATACAATGTTATTGTATTATCTACCATTTATGAATTATCATTATTGACTTTTCAATTTTTGTAATATAAATGAATGGTAGACAATATGCTGACAGTATATAAATTTTTATACTGAAATTACATAGATATTTACACTCATGTTTTAATGTGTTTTTCTTAGGATTTATTATATATGCAAAGAGTTTTTTAAATTATAAGTATATTATCTACTAGTTTTTAAATGGTAATATAAATGAACTATTAATGATGTGCTAACAATTTCTTCCTCCCGAATTATTTTCTTTAATAGTTTATATTTATATATCTACCATGTATTAATCATGCATTTTTTTGAAAGGTAGAATGTTTATAATTGTAGATCATATATATAAGTCTCATTGGTTGTAGAGATTATTAAGATTTTATTGGTTATTTTTATTCATATACATTTTCACACAAAATTTTCTTCATATTTGAAGTGGTAGAACAATGTGGTGGGGCCTCTTCTTTTTTGTGTTGGTAACTTATTGGTCATATATGTACGTGGCTTTGTTTGGGTTAGTGGTGAAGTATTTTCTGTTGTTTATGATTGAAATGTGGTGGGTCTGAATTAGTGATGATAAAAATATTCGGACCCGTGAGTATCCGTCAAAATATCTATAATGAGTACCCGCAAAAATAACCCATGGGTGGGAACGGGTGTCATGATACCCGTGGGTACCTGCATATATATTTTAATTAAATATTTTATACTTAGTTATTATTAATTTAACGTTATATTTGTTTATTTTATTATTACTTGATAATAAAATTTAGTGATGAGATTATAATTATAAAATTATCATATACATATCATATATTGAAGTAAAAATTAATTTTATAGATTTAATTATTGTAAAATATATAAAAATATAATTAAAATTGGAAACCCGTTGGGTACCTGCAGATATCCACTACTCACACGGGTATACGCAAATAGTGTGAATATGGGCACGGGTATGCACTACCTGTGCCTGTTGCCATCCTAGTCAGGCTCATTGTTTTTGACATTCCATTATTATGCTTAGACTAGACGTATTGGTTTAATGAATTCATAACCAGGGATAGTAATGGGTACCCGGATTCGTGGGTGCCCGCTTAAAATATCCACAATGAGTTGGGTTTGGGTCCATGTTTTGGACTCGTGGGTAATTGAAACCCGCAATTTTAAGACCTGCTGTTAGATGAGTCCGGATTCGGATAATGAGGTACCCAGAACCGTGGGTATCCGAACCCGTTATTTCTTCCTAAATTTATATATTTATATTTATATTGCAATACCATATTAGTCTATAATTATAATATCATATTAATTCATAAATGTGATAGTTATGTTATTAAATTGTGTTTTTGTTTTGTTAAGCAACAATATTATGTTATTAATTCATACGTATGATGTAATATTATGTTAATTGAAGAGTTCTTACTCAAAGAATTTTTCATCCCAATGTTGAAGTTGTTTTTAATGTTTGTTTGAGTAAAAACAACTTTGTTTAATAGTCAATTAAGTTGTGTTTAAAACTTTAAATTAAGTTTTATAATTTTTTCTCTTGTTGATTGCCTAAATAATATATAAGATCGTAGAAAACAAATACACAAGTGCATAAATTACTTGCAATTATTTTTAATATTTTTAAATTTATGGGTACCCATGGATCCGCTGGGTACCCATGGACCCGTTGGTAGTATACCCAGCGGGTATTAACACGGGTCTAGGGCGGGTCTAGGTCCAAAAATGAAGTAATGAGGAGGGTCCAGGTCATGCACTACTTGGACCCATCCAGACCCATTGCCATCCCTATTCATAACTATTCATTGCTAACTATTATTGATATCGAACTTATTAAGAATATAGTAGACATATTTTAGTTTAAGAATTTGATTCGTCATTTTCAAAATCATTTTTAGATAATTTTAGAATTAAAAACCTAAGCTACTCAGGTTTGAAATTGATAGTTTGTTAATATCACAAAATCTAGCATGTTAGATATTAAAATTGCTTAACATTTAAATTGAGTCAGAAGTTTTATTCAAACTAACACCAAGATTTAATTTAAATATGTCTTCAGTGGCGTACCCTTTACCTACAAATACATCATTTATAGTAAAAGTATATAAGTTTGTACTTATGGTCTAAGTTAAAATCAATCTTATCAAGAAGAAAACCAAAAAAACTAATTTTTTCGTCATCTGTGGAGTGTGCAATACATCTTTGAGAATCATAATCTTCTCATATGTAAACTTCCACTCCACATCACTAGTTCCAATAACAACAGTGGTGCGAGAATCAACGAGTAACACTTTCTTATCATCAACATCTGTGTATTTTTTAACATAGTACGATAATAACAGATATGAAAGGATGTGCCAATATCTACCCAACATCCATCAGATCCTCCAACCATATTAACCTCATATAACAGCACCACAAGTGGCTCATAAATCACGTTGGCTTGTGGAGGATCATCCATTGGTTTATTCCTGCACTTGTGTGCCATATGATCTGAATTATCACATTTTAAGCAGATAAACACATTGCAAAGTCATTCTTAGCAGATGGTTTAACATATTGAACCTTCTGGGGATTCCAAATCTTGTTGCGGTTAGTGCGCTTTGCCTTATTCTCATTGTTGTTCTGATTATTGAAATTGCTCGTATAGGGACATGCCTCAGAGATGATTTAATGAGAAATTCTCTATATCTCATAAGTTTGAGACTCTACTAATTTATCACCAGATAACCTATTCTTATATATGTAATCATTTTTATTCCAAAGAGCTATCTCAATAGTCATTTTATCATTTTCTTTTTTTTTTCCAGCATTCTCCAGCATCATTAGGACATCAGTTTTCAGAACGTTGACAACTTTTCTCATGGTGAGATAAAATTTTATCTTATGTTGTTACCGTTTGAAATTTGTCTCATCAAACCAAAATGATTTGTTAAGGTCAAAGCTATTCGACCCACTAATATTCGCTGCGAATGCTATTGCAACAAGTAACGTTTAAATTTTTTGTTTAGGTAACTTGCAAAAATTCTAAATGGAACCAAAGAATTATTATTGGATGAGTTACAATCAAGTCACTCTCTTTAAGACGTTCCGTGACACTGCCACAAATGTTCAAGCAGACTATCAACTACGTCGTCCATAAGATAAAATAACCCGATTCTTTATTTTCAAATTCTTACTACACTGTAAGAATCGATCTCGAATACACACAAAACATGGCTCCTAGTGCCAATTCTCAAAATACTCACAATATGAACATCCGTACCAATTCTCAAAATTCTCATAATTTAGCTATCTATGCCAATTCTAGTACCAGAGAAAGAAAGAGGGAGAAGTTGGTCGAAAATGCTTCGGCAGAGATTAAGTGGGAGAAAAGAAAAGTTAATGAAATGCTCTCAACATGGACGAGAGTTACTGAATGTGAATACCTCTATTTATAGACTGAGACCCCTACGACCATGTAGATTCGACGTCCTAGAAAAGATCTGGTCCCAAACGGCCACATGATCTGACGGTCAGGAAGGGTCCAATGGTTAGAAGACCGAATCTCCCTCTTTACTGAATCCTCCCCCCACTTCCCTCACTATCCAACTGTGTGATGACTTAGTCACACGCATACCAATTGTGTGTTAACTTGGTCAGTCAGACATCCAAAAAAAATATTGTTAGGCCCAAGTCCGAACCGAACTAAGCCAGACGACACTGACAAAGGAGGTGGTGGTCATGCATATGAGGGAGTTTTGTTTTTGTGAGTCCTGGCCCACCACAAAACTCATATATCCCTTGGGGCAAACCCCTCAAAGAGCATTTAAATATTTATAAAGCTTTAACAAGTGTCTCCTACATCCTATGTGGGATTCCGAGATTTTTTATTTCACACATAAAAATCTCCACTAAAAGTGATAAGCCATTAATTTAGCTAAGTTACAACAATATTTACAATTATGATTTAACATTCAATTAGAATAGTTAGACTAGACATGTTGGTTTGATGAATAACTATTGACCAAAAAAATGCTTTTGATCTTTTACTTTTTTTAAAGTATTGTCCTTGTTTATTTGTACACAAATAAAAAATGTTGATTTTTTTTACTTTTAAGAAAGTTGTAATTATTCTCCATGTCATATATATTATCTAATTAGTAATCTTTTCACTATTAACTCTTTTCACTCATCCTCTTATATTTAATGTGTGACTTTACGTTTTAATATATCTCACATTTTCTTCTAAAAGTGTGTGTACACTTACTGATATGTTATCCCTTAAGTCTACCATGTCCCAGCCAAACTACCAACTTTAATATCACTTATTGAACCTGTTCGTGATCATGTAAGCTCCAACCATAAGGGAATCCCATTATTACTGAGTCATGGGTAAAGTGACAAACTATGACATTACATCTTAAACTAAATTAATGATAGTCCCATAAATTTAGTTTGTGATGCCAAAGTTAATAAACAAACATAAATATTTAAAAAAGGGGACAAACACATTACATAAATACAAGTAAAAGTGAAAATGACAAATGACTTTTCTCAACCTAACATGGGAACCTGACCACACTAGGCTATATATGGCTCCATACATGACCAAAACCTTATAAGACACAATTTAATAACTTTTTTTACTCATAAACTCTTTCACTCACATTTTAATATCGAATATCCGATTTCACATTTGAACACAAAGGATAGAATTAGAGATGAGGATGGAAATGTGAATGATCGATCATATGATACGGCGACACATGGTAATACCATCACCAATAGGGATCTGAGAAATCTCAATTGTAGCATCATTAGCAACATAGTTATTGAGTTCCATAATATCACCACGAAATTGCTTAATATAACCCTTAAGAGGTGCATCAGGTGGGGCCACAACAGATCCACGCCATAGAGTGTTGTCGTACACAATCACTCCCCCAACTTTGACAAGCTTTATCACCCTTTTGTGGTAGTTTAAGTAATTGTTCTTGTCAGCATCCACAAACACAAAATCAAATGAACCCTTCTTCTTTTCCTGTAATTCAATTAACTTATTTTAAATTAGGTTCTATTTGCGAGTCGATTTTTAAAAGACAATATAGGGAAATAAAAGACTTTAAAGGCATAAAATATACAACTGTAATATACTTTTAAGTCTTTCATTTATTTCCTTGCCATTTCAAAAATCAACTAGCAAACTAATCTTTATAAGTTTAACTTTGATTTTGTCCATCTAATTAGTTTATCTATTCATTTTGTTGTCCAAGAAATAAAGTTGAGACCAAAATTGAGAAAATAAAATAAAATAAAGACCAAAGTAAATTTTCACCATAAAAATATTAAGACATGAGTAAAAATCACTGTTATTAATACCGTACCGATTATCAAACCAGTTAGGTACTAATATAGTGGTATAGCGATTTAACCAATAGTTTATTAATTAAACCGGTAAAATTAGAGATATATATATATATATATATAATATTATGAAAAATCAATAAAAATATATTTTTTATTAAAAATTAATTTTAAATAAAAATCGGCCGGTATGGTTCAATTGAAAACCGGCTGGTATGACCGTTTTGGCCGGTTTTGACCGATATGATTGCATAAATGGTATAATTGTTGTACCGTACCGGTTTACAGGTTGAACCAGCCGACACGAATTGGTTTTTACATCACTGATAAAAATTATAAAAATAAAAAAATAGGATAAAAATCTTATTTTTTGGTGAGCATGTTTAAAAAATTGAAACTATAAAGATGAAAATAGTAATATAATTTATAATTGAAGTAGTATATAATTAATTTTGATACAAATATGTGTGTATCCACCCACATCTTTAAGCATTTCATCCAGAATAGTAAGTGCAAGTCCTTCTCTGAAATCAATCTTGTGTTCCACTCCAGCTTTTTGAATTATGGGCAATCCAAGTTCATAATATTCACGATTCACATCCATAGCCAACACCTAATTAATTAAAACAACTTAATGAGTTATTATTATACATTAATCTATAAGGAAATAATATTAATATAAAGTTCTCTAGTAAAGTAAGAACCTTTCCATCATGGGGAAGAGCTAGAGCAGTGGAAAGAAGAGAGTAACCAGTGTAGACACCAATTTCAATTGTGTTCTTGGCATTGATTAGCTTAATCAACATACTCAGAAATTGTCCTTCATCTGGTGGTGTGGCCATAAGATTCCTGTTTTATAAAAATGGTGTAAATTAATTAATTAATGAGGATCCACTTACTCTAACAATAAGTTTTTTAAACTTATTCATATCTTAGACATCAATTTTTGGGAAATCCAATGGTTTAGATCTACCAACTAATTCAAACCATTAGATTTCCCTTGAATTAATGACTAATATGTGAAGTAAGTTTAAAAAACTTATTTTTGGATTCTCTTAATTAATAAGTCATTTCCTACAAATTGGCACCGATAATATAGTCATGCATCCATGTATTTGTTTGTTGATATGGGTGTATATAAAATATAAAAAATTAATTAGATATATAAATAAATTTGTTTGTGGTAAGAGAAAATTGTTAAATAATTCATGTTTATGTTTGTGTTGGACATTCTATGTGTGAGTTAGCGTAGTTAAAATTTCAACATTATAAGTGAATAAGTTAAACACCACTTACAATTCTTTCACTTCCTCATATGTCCCAAATGTACTCTCTCCCCATGTCCTTATCCAATAAAAGTCAACTAAATAATATAAAATATTATTTTATATTTTTTTATTTTTTTATTTTAATTAAATAAGAGAATGTGATTGGTCTGAGACACCATTTGGGATTTGGAATGAGACAACAAATCCCAGTTTGTGTTTTAGTACCTTAAAGTCTTTGCATCATAGTGGTTTTTAAATGTAGAAATAGTTTTTACATGTAGAAATAATGGTTTTTACATGTAGAAATGGTTTTTTACATGTAGAAATAGTGGTTTTTACTTGATAGATTTAGTACCTTAAAGTTTTAGGTTAAGATATGATATAAAATTTAGACTTCTTCCATTTAATTCTTAAAAGAACAATGTAATCCATACTAGTGTTTTAAATTGCAGATCGCATAAGCTAATGTGCCCGCAATATTGCGGTTGTCGTGATAGCCGCATTACACTGCAATTACAATATGACTTAGATATCTCATTATTTCAACTCCCGAGTCGTTTCAATACTTACCAAGGGTGCTTTTCTGTCATCTCGCGGAGCTCTTTCAAGCATTGATGTTCTCTTGGAAACACACTAGTTTCAAGTATATACTGCACTAGTACAAATAAAACCATATGTTATATACAAAATCACTAAAAAAAGAGAGAAGAGATTGTTTAAGTTGAGTGATAAAATACAAAGTTTGTTGAATGAACCTGATAGAGTGCATCATTCTGAAGGAGACTCTTATGAGCTAGATCTTTGTGTCCAATTTGGTTTTCTTGTTCTTGTCCATTATCAGTAGTAGCCATAACTGTTTTTGGTATATCTTGCTTAATTTTCTTTTTGAGGTTTGTAAAGTTTTGTTGATAAAGGCCCCAAAGGTGTCCACTTTATAGATAACAAATTGTAAGAATCATAGACAAGTTGATTATTATTTGAACACGTAAAGTGTGTCTGACAGCTAAGCATGCCATTAGAGCATCTCAAATGTTAGATAGAGATTACATGTCTTCGACGGTGTCTCATTTTCTGTACCAGGCCAATCAGAATATATTTTTTTTAAAAACTTTATTTATTCATATGATAATATGTTATTGACCCGAGACATTAAATGAGACATAATTTGAGACATGTGATCTCTGTCCCTCGCATGATACTATTTACGCATGTCAATTTGGACACATATTTCCTAATATTTGTGTCCGTAAGAAGTATGAGTGTAATATTTGAGTAGGGATTCTCTCCATTAATGGAGAGACAAATAGTATTTTTACTCTTGAGTGATGACCCATTGACTCCAAGAGTAAGTTTTAAGGATGAAAACGTCATTACATGTGTAAATAGAATGACATAATTGTATTTTCATTTTTACTTTATTTTATACGTCACTTGCATCTCCATTAATGGAGAGGATCACTACTCGTAATATTTATGTAGTGACAATGTAAATACTGCTACATTATGAGTGCATATATTTGTGCGGTGAGAATTATGTGTGTAATATTTATGCATTCACAGTATAAAATACTCCTATATCCTAGAATAATATGCCTTTTTGTAACGTGAATGTGTTGTAGAGCTTTTAATCATTATTTGATATTCGCTCAATGCTCCTCAGAATGTAAGCATAATTGGTCAAATTCCGTTAATAATGCATGATGCTTTAGTGTACTTGGGTTTGATTTTTTATTCTTTGATTGCATGACTTTCCTTTTGGGTGTTTCTGGTGAGAGTTTGTTGAGTAGAGAATGAGTATGATCAATGAGAAATTGAAGGCTTTGCAAAATGAAATTCCAAAATCTAACATCGTGCATTGTTTTCTTCTACCGTTCTACCTTTGATGGGTGAACTACATTATTATTCATTGTTTTCACGGTATAGGTTTAAATGTTTTTATACCATCGTCATATCATTTATCATTTATATTTTAATTATTATTGACTCTTAAATAAAACAAAAGTAATACAAATGAACAATTAATGAAATATGATAATGCATAAATATTAAACTCTATTATATGTCTTGCGTATTGATAAGACTTCAATGATTGATGAAGCTATTGAATATCTAAGACAACTTCAGCTCCAAGTACAGATTTGTATATATTTTTGATATGTAGTCAATTTATTCTTGATCTTGGTTGGTTATGTAGTAAGCAAAAGTGTAGAGAGGAAATGTATTATAGAAGGGTTGATTTCATTCATCAACAAGATGCATAATTTATACAACATAAAAAAGAAAATTGATGTAAAAAAATAAACTCTTTTTTGAATAGCATAATGAGTTTCACCTAACTGCTTCTATGTGACATCCTGAATTTAAGGGTATTAAATTATAGTATCAGTCCTGGAAGTCTCGCTTGAGTGAGAAAGGTGTCACCTGGGCGAGTGAAATCTTGGGCTATACTGAAGGATTCTCGCCTGAGAGAGAATTGCCTCGCTTGAGCGAGAGTTGGCTCGTCTGAGCGAGAGTTGTCTCGCCTGGGCGAGAAGTGGCACTCTGGGGCTGTAGAGGTTGTAAGATCCTCACTTGAGCGAGAGGATCCTCGCTTGAGCGATAGGATCCTCGCTTGAGCGATAGGGTCAGATATGAGTTTTTAAAATGAGTGGGATTTTCTCGCTTGAGCGAGAATGAGCTCGCTTGAGCGAGAACTCGATGCTGTTACATTAAATAAGGAACCCTAAGCACATTTTAGGGTTAGAACTTGAAGAGAAGAGAGAGAAGAGAACATTTTCAAGAGTAAGGAGTCTTGAGGCTAATCTAGAAGCTTGAGAAGAGGTAAATCTCTTGATTCTAACTCTCCCTCTCCCTTTCAAACTCGTTTTTGGTGTGTGTGATCTCTTCTCAAAAGGTGGGAAACCATGTAAACTGATCCTTTTGAGTTATGGTTCGTTGTATGTTGTTTTTCTCTTGTAAACTCTTAGTTTAAAGTTGGTATTTTAAGAATGGAAAGAGTTTGTGGGTTGATTCATGAAAACCCCAAAACCCCCAAAATGAGAATATGAGTAAAAGAGAAAATGAGTGAAATGTTAGATGTAGAAGATGAATATAAGTTCTAATGTTGAATATGAGATGAATATGTTTTAGATGTTTGGAAACTCTTAATGAAGGTGGTTTTGGAAACATTGAAAATGTATAAATCTCTTGTATGGTTAAAGATGAAATATGAGTTGTTTATGTGTTATTTTGATTAAATGACTAACATTGTTGTTATGTGATGGGAATGAGGAAAAATCCTAAGATTGGAGGCGGTGTCGGTGGAACTTGCAAAGTCACCAGGAACCCAACCCAACACTCACCAAGGTAAGGGATAAATGTTTCCATTATTTATGCGATGATGTGAACATGGTATGTGTTTGAATCATTATGTTTCTGAGAATTGTAATGTGGACCACCTTTGTGGTGTGGACCTACCCGAAGTGGTAGTGGATTATCGTGTGTTGTGGACCTAACCGAAGTGGTAGTGAATTATCGTGTGTTATGGACCTACCCGAAGTGGTAGTGGATTATCGTGTGTTGTGGACCTACCCGAAGTGGTAGTGGATTATCGTGTGTTGTGGGCATACCCAAAGTGGTAGTGGATTATCGTGTGTTGTGGACCTACCCGAAGGGTAGTGGATTACATTTATAATGTGGACCTACCCGAAGGGGTAGTGGATTATCTTTGTGTTGTGGACCTACCTGAAGCGGTAGTGGATTATCCTATGTTGTAGACCTACCCGAAGTGGTAGTGGATTATCTTTGAGGTGTAAACGGACCGAATGTGGTCAAGAGTACATTTGATGTTAAGTGTAATTGATGAAATAAAAGTGCCTTTAAATGAATGAATATGCATGCTATAAAATATATATTTTATGAGATATATATATTATAGGATGAATATGGATTAAATAAAAATAAGAGAAAAGAGATACAAATGTTTATATTCATGTACTTAAGAAATGTGTTTCATTTCAATGCATTGTATATTTAAAATGTGGATTTTCATATGCGATTATTATTGAACTAATGACTTACTCCCTTGTGTTTCCTGTGTTGCTATGATAATCTCATTGTAGGTAAACAGATGAATTGAGGATGCTTGATTTGGAGTCCTATGAGCTTTTAAAATCCGGATTTCCTTCTTTTGTATTTTGTATCATGACTGACTAAATGCCATTTTTGTATAATTGTAATTCTGAGCATTGTAACACTGGATATGTGTAGCTATGAGTATTTGGAAAACCCATAGCTAGTTCTATGCGGTAGTTAATGAGAAATATTAATATGAATTATGTTTTTCAGCAGTTAAGGGTAACATGGTATGAAACTGATTTAATATGATTTAAAGTTATGAGATGATTAAAGAAATGAATGATTTAAGAGGTTAAAAGAAATGTATGGATGATGTAACTAGAAATTCAAGTATAAATGGTTAATATAGGAGAAAATTTTTAAACATTCCTAATAGTCATATCGACTCTTTATTGCCTAATGAATAGAAACATAACAGTTTCTGAGTCATACTAATCAACACTCATGTTTGACTCTAGAGGTGCAAACTCTAGAGGTGCAAACTCCTATACCCTTCTAGTCTTTGATTATCTCAACCAACTCTCATGTCTGGTTTTTTCAATCAGCATGAACTCCTCATTCATTGCATCTATCCATTTATGGTTAGTTGTGGCTTCTTCATATCCCACAAGCTCCATCATAACAACATTGTACCTTTGATATATGTTATAAAGTGATCTAGTTCCTTTGACTAGTTCATCATCTATGTTTTCATTCTCTTCGTGAAACTCCATCTGCTTATCTTCCTCCCAATTTCAGCTCCCCAACAAAAAAAAATTGGACATAGATACTTACATTTACTTTGTTGCTTTGTAGTAAATAGATCCTTTAGGCCTTTGATATTAAGTCATAACCTACAAAAATTCCAAGTTATGCTTAATTGTCCAACTTGTCCCTCTTAACCTGAGGAATGTTAGAGAACCACAAGCAACCAAATGTCTTTAAATTAATCATCTTCTGTCTGTAGCAATATCATGCTTCAAATGACGTGCTTTTTGATAAAGATTTTGATCGCAATCTACTTAGGAGAAAAGTCCATGTACTTATTGTCTCTACCCATAACTTCTTTGGGATCCCTTTATCATGAAGTAAGCACCTAATCATCTCCATTATTGTTATGTTTTTCTCTCAACAAAGTTATTTTGTTGAGTATAAGGAGATGTCAGTTGGTCTTCAATGTCATTCAATGATGGTAAACTTATAGGTCCTACAACATGTGCGTGTATTAGTTACAACTTATGTGTAGCTTTCCATATCCTATTTTGTGGAAAATGAAGTCTTTTTTGCTTCCATATCGGCATGTAATGCATGTAGGAAATATTTTTCTAAGTCAGACAATATGTTAGCAAGATTGTACTTCTTCATGAAGATTAGAGCATCATGGTGAAAATGACCTAATCTTTTGTGCCAAAGCTTTGTACTTGTGTCTTCTTTGTGTACTACAGTCTAATCTTCTTTCATCAAATCCAAGGCAAAGCTTTTGCCTTTCATTTTCACTTTATACACATCTCTGCATTCTGAATCTTTAGTCATGCAGTGTCTGTCTCCAAACAAAACCTTATAGAATTTCTCCACTAACCGAGGAATACTAAACAATTTTTTATTAGGAACA
The DNA here is from genome assembly GCA_009771035.1 of Lupinus albus. Lineage (NCBI taxonomy): Eukaryota > Viridiplantae > Streptophyta > Magnoliopsida > Fabales > Fabaceae > Lupinus > Lupinus albus. The sequence continues at coordinate 13,445,749 of CM020007.1, read as the reverse complement.
TATAAGACATCATGGATTAATTTCAAACATGTGTAACGTTCAATTACCACTATTCATTTGCCTTTTGTAGTAATGTATGCCCCATTTTCAATTCCGACTTTGGAAATAACAGTTTTGTCAAGCTCTCTGAAGAGCTCCCAATCATAAATCATGTGGTTTTTTCAACCATTATCATTGAGCCAACATTCTGTGGAACTGTTGGTGGCAAAACATGATACGACAAAACGTTGCTCTTCTTGTGGTTGATCTTGTGCGCCCTTAGCTTCTCCTTGTTCTGTGGAACTTGCATATGAAAACATGATCTCGAATACACACAATATAGCTCATAGTGTCAATTCTCAAAATACCCATAGTATGACTACCCGTACCAATTCTCGAAATTCCCACAATTTGGTTGTCCATGTCAATTCTAGTACTAGAGAAAGAAAGTGAGAGAAGTTGGTCTAAAATACTTCGGCAGAGATTAAGCGGGAGAGAAGAAAAGTTAATGAAATGCTCTCAACGAGGACGAGAGTTACTGAATGGGGAGACCTCTATTTATAGACTGAGGCCCCAAACGACCCATGATCTGACGGTTAGGAAGGATCCATCGGTCACACGACCGGATCTCCCTCTTTAATGACTGAATCCTCCCCCCACTTCCCTCATTATCCAACTTTGTGATGATTGAGTTAGACGCGTACCAATCATGTGTTAACTTGGCCAGTCACACATCCAAAAAAAAATTGTGAGGCCTAAGTCCGAACTGAACTGAGTCAGATCACGACAACAACAAAAGAGGTGGTGGAGCACACATATGGGGGAGTTTTGTTTGTGAGTCATCACCCATCACAAACCGAAGTACCCCTTGGGGCACACCCCTTAAAGAGCATTTAAAGTCTTATAAAGCCTTAACAAGTGTCGCCTCCATCCTATGTGGGACTTGAAGTTTTCTTTTTATTTCACACCTAAAAGTCTCCATTAATACTGATGAGCCATTAATTTAGCCAAGTTCCAACAATATTTATAAGTATGATTTAACATTCAATTAGAATAGTTAGACTAGACATGTTGGTTTGATGAATAACTATTGACCCAAAAAAAATGCTTTTGATCTTTTACTTTTTGTCGCGGCCGGATGGCCACACGACCTCTTTGGGAGTCGACACCACATCTTTTGTGGTTAAAATGTGGAAAACTCGAATTAAACCCAAATTGAATTTAATTGGTCTTTTAAACTAGAGTAGTGAGTTCGGGAGTCGATTACGGATCGAGGAAGGTATTAGCACCCGTCCGCCCGTAATTAAACGGTACCCTAACTAATCACATGACTTAAATATACCCTTAACTTATTAAAATTAAATTGATTAAAACAAAATATTTATTTTTTATTTTTGTGTCTGACAAGAGTTTATCTTGCTCCTATGTATCCCTCGGTGCAATAGGGAAATTAAGACTACGTAGTTCTTTATAGAAAATTGTTTGTTGGTTTAATTAGAAATTGGATTTTTGTTTGGTTAAAAAGTTGTTGAAAATTGGTTTGATTGAGTTATTAAAATTTGGTTTTAGTTTAATTGAAGTGAGACTAATAGACGACGAGTCAACATTGATTGCTTACCCTCTTCCCACTTCGATAAATAGTAGAAACATTACAAGTGATTGCGATCGGTTCTCGGCTCGAAGTGAGGAGAAAGATGCAATACGAGTTGTAAACCTCACTATTGAATCCGAAAAATAATTAAAACATTGGTTATTTTTATATATTTTTTTACAAAGCTTAAAAATTTGTTTGAGTTTAATCGAAGTTGAATTAATAGACGAAGAGTCAACATTGATTGCTTACTCTCTCTTTACTTCGATAAATAGCAGAAGCAATACAAGTGACTACTACCGGTTCTCGGCTCGAAGCGAAGAGAAAGATGCAATACGAGTTGTAACCTCAATATAAATTACATTTCAATTAAATGGGATAGGATAAAGTTAAAAGTAATGTTTGAATTGAAAGGGGCTTTAGAAATTTATAGTCGTCCCCTAACCAATTAACATGCTAAAATTTCCCACATGCTATTAGATATTTCCTTATACCAACCTCCATGCCAATGGTGGTGTTAATCTGTATTAGATACCAATATTATATTAGATTAAATATTAAAGGTTCGATTTTTATGGAATGATACTTATTAGATGCAACTACTCACAATGAAAGAATCTCCTGTATATATATAAAAAATTCTAACCTGATATATAGAAAAAAAATTCCAACCTAATAAGATGGCTACGTCAAAAACTTTTATTGTTCATTGTAATTAATATTGGTTTAATGTCAATTATTGTACTAGAATGTGGTTTGAGCTACCCACAGAAATCTAACTAGGCTTTACTAAATTTTCACCCATGTGTTTCACGCTTTTAATTAATAATTAGTTTTTTCTAATCTATGTTGAAATAATATATGTTAATTACACATTTTTTTTTATGTTATGGTTACATTTATTCAACCGATGATTCACTAATTAAATCGCATATTATTTTATTATATATTATAATAAATATATATATATATAAATAATAAATTTATAAATATAAATATTATTATTTGTAATATATAATGTAAACTGACTAAACATGTTACAAACACCTATAAGGTTGAATCCTTTATATGTTATTTAAAAAAAAATGAAATGCGCAATTTTGAGCGGAACTATATGATATGATTTGATTGATATTTTTTATTTTGACCAGTTTTAATAGATTTAATTGCATCTTTGATATAACTACTCATAGGATTTCTAGACTCTAAAACGTGATTTTTAGGATATTTTCATATTATATTATATTTTCAGTATATCTCTAAAATTATAGTTATTATTAAACTAATAATTATATATATATATATATATTCTATTTTAAGAAGGTTAATCAATTATTACTTTTATTCACGTTAGTATTAATTTATTATAATTATTTACGGACAATTATGCATTCTATGAGGAAAATTGTCATACACATAAGAATGTTTGTCCTTAAACATTATTTCTTTGCACTTCATTTCAGTTCTATTCAATTTGATTAGCGTAACTTATTTGGATTTGGGCATTTGAATGTAGTGGGAAGCTCTCAGGTAAACACAAAGAATGTTGTGAACACCCAATTTTTTTCGGCCTATTTTTACAAAAATAAAAAAATTCAAAGAATTCAAAATAACAAAAAGTCAAAAAATTGTGACATTTTTTATACCACATTTATCTTCGAATCTTAATTAATTTTCGAAGGTTTGGAATAATAAGTGTTTGTTTTGAAAATTTAATATAAAAAAATCATTTGAATATTTCCAATTGTCACTTTTTTTTTAATTTGTCTTGTGTAGGAGTTCAAAAAAAACTTCACAATATATTAGAAAAGAGAGAATGAGAGAGCCTATGAGAGAGAGAGAGAATTCCAACCCCCACCCAAACCTGTGTCCCTGTGAGTGCTTCAGTGAGAACCCATCCACCCAAACCCCCCAAACACTAGCCCTTACTCCGTGACTCGACAACCATTTTCTTCACAGATTTTCCTCCAAACCTAAGGACATGTGGGATGTCTTTCTCGAATGGGGTAAAGTCGTTGACGTTGTTATTCCCCCTCGGCTTGATAAGTATGGTAAACGGTTTGGTTTTGTACGTTTTCTTGGCATTCTTAACCCCAAACTCATGGTGGCAAAACTGGATCGAATTTGGATTGGGCATTATAAAATTTGGGTCAACATCCCCAAGTATGGGAGGAAGTCTGACTCCTCTCCACCTAAAAAAGCTCCGCTTGCGTCCTTCCCCCCTCTTGGAGGTGCGTCCACGACCGGAATTATGAACACCACTGTTCCTACTCTTCGTGACGAACATAAGTTTGCGGACGTGGTAAAATTCGGCCATGCTTCACCCTCATCCCTTCCTTAGTCTTTGCCTCTGACTCACGTAGTGGACTTGGAGTTCTAGTCCAATGAGCAATCTCCTCTTTGAATTCGTCATAGCTTCATTGGTGTCGTTTTTGACAACATCGACCCGAAAGGAATAAAGGATAAGCTGTTCTTGGATGGGTTTTATTTTATTCACTGTACTATTCTTGGAGGAAGAATGATTCTTCTTCGTGCAGAGGAAGAGGGTGAACTTGAATCCTTTATTAAGGACGAACCTGAGTGGTTTAACAGTAGATTTCGGGTACTTCATAAATGGGAACCGCGGGATGTGGCTTTGGAGAGGTTCACGTGGATTCGATGTTATGGTGTTCCTTTGCAAATTTGGGAGGAGAACTTCTTTCACAATTTAGCTTCTCTTTTCGGCACTTATCTTGGTCAAAATGTCTGTACTAGATCCAAACATACTCTTGAAATCCCCACTTACGCAACTGTTAACAAGACTATTCGGGTGAAGATTGATAATTTTGATTATGACATCAGAGTTGTTGAGGATTTGGTTTCCTGTTGGCATCAAGGCAAACATCCATCTTCACAAATATATTCGGATTCCCGCTCTTCTGAATCAGACGGATCCTGGATTGATCGCGCATTGGATGAACATGATTCTGTTTGGGTCATAGAGGAAGAGGAAGTTTGTGTCACAGATGGTGTTTCTGAAGGTGTTGTCACCGATGTTTCTGCTTGGGCCACCATGGTTAACGAGTTGGATGAAGATGGTGGTGTCGAGAAGTGTCCAAAAGATTCTCCTCGGGCTATCGGGTTGGTGCATTTGAACAATTTGGGTGTTGTTGCCGACTCGGTTGCTGGACGGCAACCTCTCTCGGCTTCTGGGAAAGAATTAACAGCTATTAATTCCTTGGACTTAGGATTCTCAATTAACAGCAAAGGCAGCTGCTCTACTAATGATGGAATTTTTCCCATAGAGCCTTCAACAAATTATGTGGACCAAATTAATTACGTGGGAGACATTAATGAGTCTTCAATTCATCTCATTCATTCTAAGAATTCGGGGACCACCTCTATTATTGTTGAGTCACCGGTGGGACCCGTGGATGTTAATTCAGTCTATTAATGATGCGAACACCACTGTTCCTACTCTTCGTGACGAACGTAAGTTTGCGGACGTGGTAAAATTCGGCCATGCTTCACCCTCATCCATTCCTCAGTCTTTTCCTCTGACTCACGTAGTGGAATTGGAGTTCCAGTCCAATGAGCAATCTCCTCTTTGACTTCGTCATAGCTTCATTGGGGTCGTTTTTGATAACATCGACCCGAAAGGAATAAAGGATAAGCTGTTCTTGGATGGGTTTTATTCTATTCACTGTACTATTCTTGGAGGAAGAATGGTTCTTCTTCGTGCAGAGGAAGAGGGTGAACTTGAATCCTTTATTAAGGACGAACCTGAGTGGTTTAACAGCAGATTTCGGGTACTTCGTAAATGGGAACCGCAGGATGTGGCTTTGGAGAGGTTCACGTGGATTCGATGTTATGGTATTCCTTTGCAAGTTTGGGAAGAGAAATTCTTTCACAATTTAGCTTCTCTTTTCGGCACTTATCTTGGTCAGGATGTCTGTACTAGATCCAAGCATACTCTTGAATATGGTCTGCTTTACATTGCAATCCCCACTAACGCAACTGTTAACAAGACTATTCGGGTGAAGATTGATAATTTTGATTATGACATCAGAGTTGTTGAGGATTTGGTTTCCTGTTGGCATCAAGGCAAACATCCATCTTCACATATATATTCGGATTCCCGTTCTTCTGAATCAGACGGATCCTGGATTGATCGCGCATTGGATGAACATGATTCTGTTTGGGTCATAGAGGAAGAGGAAGTTTGTGTCACATATGGTGTTTCTGAAGGTGTTATCGCCTATGTTTCTGCTTGGGCCACCATGGTTAACGAGTTGGATGAAGATGGTGGTGTCGAGAAGTGTCCAAAAGATTCTCCTCGGGCTGTCGGGTTGGTGCATTTGAACAATTCGGGTGTTGTTGCCGACCCGGTTGTTGGACGGCAACCTCTCTCGACTTCTGGGAAAGAATTAATAGCTATTAATTCCTTGGACTTAGATTCTCAATTAACATCAAAGGCAACTGCTCTACTAATGATGGAATTTTTCCCATAGATCTAGCCTTCAACAAATTATGTGGACCAAATTAATTACGCGGGAGGAATTAATGAGTCTTCAATTCATCTCATTCATTCCAAGAATTCGGGGATCACGTCTATTATTGTTGAGTCACCGGTGGGACCCGTGGATGTTAATTCAGTCGCTACGCTTGGGGAATTGAATCTAGTCACTACGGATTTTGTGCATGCTGATGATGGTATTATTTCTAATTCAAATTTCAACCTAGATTCAAAGATTGCCTTTAATTCTATTTTGGTTCCCCCCCCCCCCACCACCACCCTCCATCCCTCTTTCACTTTCAGTAATTCCCTCCCCTCTATTCCCCACAATTATTCTTCTCTTTCATCTATCCCTTTAATTCCTTACCTTAACGGTTCCACCGCCCAATCAAATTTTCCCAATTCAATTCATCTCCTCCCTTCTCCTTCTCAATCTCCATCTTCCAAAAATAAACCTCAAAAACTAACCGCCCAACCAAACAGCCTTCCCCACAAGCCGACCTGGGTCCTCTACTTCCAACCCCCGTCACACCCTCTATTTCTTTTTCCTTTTTTAATTTCTCCCAAGGCTGCCAAACATCAACTCACGACCTTCTTCCCCCAGGCTCCTCAACAGTAACTCTCGGCCTGCTTCTCCTTGTGTGGCTAACACCTATTTCACCCGGTCTAAATCCAGATCATTGGAAGGGTTAGTCGAAAAGGACAGACGCGTGCATGAAGCCAAAGCGGTTTAGGAGTTCGGCCAAACTCTGGGCGTGACCACAACTACCCCGACTCATGACCATATTAAAAATTTGGCACTCTTGGACTTTATTGATGTCAAGTCCAGCAACGATAAATGTAATATTGTTGTTTCACTACTCAGAAAGGATGAATCGTTGGTTTCTTTATGAGGATAGTTACTCTGAATATGAGAGGATTGGGGGATTCTGTCAAAAAAAGAACTGTTAGGAAAATGGATGGAAAGGAAAAATTGGATTTTCTTTATATTCAGGAAACAAAGTTTGAGAACATGAATCACAAAATCTGCGCTTCTCTTTGGCGTGGGTCGGAAGTTGATTGGATTTACCAACCATCTAGCATCAAATCGGGTGGTTTACTATCTATGTGGCGGATGGACAAATTTCAAATGCTCTCCCACACTAGTGGGAATGGTTTTCTTGAGGTTATCGGCAAATTCTGGAATTCAAATGATGTTTGTCATCTGGTCAACGTTTACTCTCCCTGTATTTTTGAAGAGAAGCGTCAACTTTGGTCTGATTTGGAGCAGCGGAAAAATGCTTCTTTGGATAAATTGTGGTATTTTGTTGGGGACTTTAATTCTGTACGGTCTAGTGCGGAATGAATGGGATGTGAATCTCATGGGCGCTCTAAGGAAATGCAAGTGTTTGACTGCTTGATAAACAATCTTAACCTTATTGACCTTCCTATTGTTGGTCGGCGTTTTACTTGGATCAAGGGGGACGGCAAAACCAAGAGTCGACTTGATAGATTTCTGATCTCTCCAGATTGGGCTCTTAATTGGCCTTCTTTGATTCAAAAAGGTTTGAAAAGAGTCATATCTGATCATTGCACTGTTGTTCTCTATGATAAATACATTGATTGGGGACCAAAACCCTTTCGGGTAATTGATGTTTGGTTCGAATATAAGGATTTTGTCGACTTCGTTAAAAAAAGTTGGGCGAAAATCCATTTCACAGGTTGGAGCATGTTTGTTTTAAAATCTAAGCTCAAGAAGCTTAAGGACCTTCTGAGAATTTGGAACAAAGAAAAATTTGGTGCTATTGATACTAAAATCACAGATATTGAAAATAGGATTCATGAATTGGACCTACAGGGTGAAGCTTCAAGTATTTCTAGTGATGAATCATCTCGGCGTGTTAACCTATGGGCTAACTTGTGGCAAGCTAGATCATCGCAACACTCCCTACTATTTCAAAAATCCAGATCCCGCTGGCTTAAGGAAGGTGATACTAATTCCAATTTTTTCCATAAATTGGTCTCAACTCAGCGGTGGTCCAATTCTCTTCAGGGATTGCGAGTTAATGGTAAATGGATCGATGATGTTTCTGGTGTCCGTCTTGGAGTTCTTAATCATTTCACATCGTTATTCAATGAACAAAACAATTCTCGGCCTATTCTTCATGGGGTTCCTTTTAACATACTAGAGCAATATGATAACTCTCTGTTTACTGCGAAATTTACGGAAGAGGAGATTAAACTTGCTGTTTGGGACTGTGATCGAGGTAAGAGTCCGGGTCCTGATGGGTACAATTTCAGGTTCATCGGATCTTTCTGGGAATTATTGAAGGATGATATATGTGTTATGGTTGCTGATTTTTACTCCAATGGAAAAAAAATTTGAGGTGCTAATTCATCCTTTATTTGTCTGATTCCGAAGAAGGTAAATCCACAACACATGGGTGATTATAGACCTATTTCTCTGATTGGTTGTCTCTATAAGATCCTTGGTAAGCTTTTGGCCAATAGGATCAGGAAAGTCCTGGACAAAGTCATCAGTAATACTCAATTTGCTTTTGTTAAAGGGAGACACATTCTGGCTTAAAGAAAAATTTAAGGTTTAGTAAGGATGTGTAGCAACAAATACCACAACTCACATGTCAAGTTAAGTGCAATGATATAATCTTCCTAAAATTAACCACCAGCACTAATGTTAACCATTACTTTATTATTAAAAACTCACTTCACATGATGCAATTCCACACATATATTGGATTTTTCTTCTCACCACTCTGTTGCCAACCACTGCAAAACTTAAATTATATATATAAAAAAATTTGCGAAGAAGCGTGGATTAAATCCATGAAGAATTAGAGAAGGAAAGACGTGGACAGAGAAAATGAATAATGGTATTCGTTTACCATGTACCCGAATACAGGAAAGAGAAAAAGAAAAAAAGCAAAACGTGCACTGAATCAACGAATACTGTAAAATTTATACCAACCCCGTAAATATTTCAAAAGTTACACCAAAATCTTAAATTAAAACTTTGACTACACCATATAAGTAAATTTTCCGCTATATCATGTAAAAAGCTTCACCCTATAAGCATCTCCTTATTAGTATGTATAGCACATGAACATGTGGTTGCATGTTAATGGGACGTGGAGATAAAGAATGAAATTATTATTATAAAAGTATATCTCATTTCTATGCATCAACCAAGTACTCCATTTCTTTTAAGTTGCGAGGTATAAATGTTATATTACTGAACCAATGATGATATCAAACATATTTTAAATCTATTTTTTATTACTCAACCAATTTGAATGAAATTTTTATAGTAAGGTTATGGTCCGTGTTGTCTTTAACTTCTCTGAAAATGGGAACAAGGTCTACGACCAGTGCCGTCTCTAAACTATTAATTTCATATCAAAAATAATTTCAAAACTACGTAATCTATTATTCAACGAATTTCAATGGAATTTTTATAGTAAGGTTATGGTTCGTGTTGTCTCTAACTTCTCCGAAAATGGGAACAAGGTTTACGACCAGTGTCGTCTCTAAACTATTGATTTCATATCAAATATTTCAAAGGAAATTTATTTCATTATTTAAACGAATTTTAATGGAATTTAATAGTCCGATCTCCCGTGTTGTCTCTAACTTCTCTGAAAATGGGAAGAAGGTCTACGACCAATGCTGTCTTTAAACTATTAATTCCATATCAAAAATATTTTAAATCTACTCTTATTACTCAACGAATTTTAATGGAATTTGATAGTCCGGTCTATGGCCCGTGTTGTCTCTAACTTCTCTGAAAATTGGAAGAAGGTTTGCGATCAGTGCTGTCTCTAAACTATTAATTTCATATCAAAAATATTTTAAATCTACTCTTATTACTCAATGAATTTTAATGGAATTTGATAGTCCGGTCTACGGCCCGTATTGTCTCTAACTTCTCTGAAAATGGGAAGAAGGTCTACGACCAATGTTGTCTCTAAACTATTAATTTCATATCACAAATATTTCAAAACTACTCTATTTATCCAATGAATTTCAATGGAATTTTTATAGTAAGGTTACGACCCGTGATGTCTCTAACTTCTTCGGAAATAGGAACAAGGTCTACGACCAATGCCGTCTCTAAACTATTAATTTCATATCAAAATGTTTCAGTAAAAACTTATTTTATTACTCAACCAAATCGATACCTTCAAATAAACGAAATCAACCAATTAATTTTCGAACCAGAACTACGTAGCCTTGATTTCCCTATTGCACCTAGGGATACGTAGAAGCAAGATGAACTTTTGTCAGACACAATAATAAAAAATAAAACATTTTGCTTTTATTATTGAATTTTAATAAATAATGTTAAGGGTATAAAGTCCATGTTATTAGCGAGGGTACCGTTTTAATACGGGCGGACGGGGTGCTAATACCTTCCCCAATTCGTAATCGACTCCCGAGCTCAGAATTTCTGTTCAAAGACTAAATTGTCCAAATTGGGCATATAGAGAGTTTTCTACGTTTTATCCACAAAAAACGTAGTGGCGACTCCAAATCAATTGGAAGAGGTAGAAATCGAGTTCACCTCTCCCTAAGTCGCAGGGTCGGTCTTCCAACCGAAAATTGGGTCGCGACAAATGTCAGATGTTTTTTTATCTATCTTATAAGCTGGGATGTTTTTTTTATCTATCTTATATGTTGGGATGTTTTTCATGGTCACTTTAGGAGTTCGGCTTTGGAGGAGAAAGAAAGGAAATAAAATGATTCAGAGTCATTTTATAAGTGTATTCCATGACTCTCAAATCACTCTCTTTCATCATTACTCTCTAAAAAGTAAAAACAAACTTACAAAGAGACCCTAAACTACAATATTCACATTAGTTTGTAGAAAACTTATGATGCTAAAGATTGGTCAAACTCCAATATTAGTTAGTCTAATCAATTTATTATGAGGAGAGATATTCATTGACTCAAAGATTAAGTTTTTTAAACTTACTCCACATCTTAGCTATCAATTCTATGGAAATCCAATTGTTTGAATTAGTTGGTAGATCTAAACCATTGGATTTCCCTAAAATTGATTGCTAAGATGTGGAGTAAGTTTTAAAAACTTACTATTGGAGTAAGTGAATCACCACCCATTTATTATATATGCAAAAATCGGTACAAAATTATAAAATAATAACGAACCAAATAGACATAGATAAATTCAAATAAAACGAATCTAACTAAATCTTAAGTAAGATAATATTCTATCTATGTATATATAATGTAACACACATGACCATACAGGTGCAGCTTGATTGACATATTACAGTTTTGGGTGTCCATTGGCCAATTTTTGGGTTTTTTTAATTTTTAATTTTCTATTTTTTTTGTTTTTTGAAATCTGTTTTTTTTTTTTTTTTTTGTAAACTAATGAAGGATGCCTCTTCCTTTCTATTTTGTTCCGAAATCAAGGAGGCATTAAGAGCACATATGGAAGTGCAAAGTAAACTATATTTGGAAGTGAAGGTAAATTTCAATTTCCTTAGGGCAAGCAATGTATCCAATATGGCTTAATGAATGTTTAGCGCATTGGTTGGTATTTTAAGGAAACAATATGATGGCCCAACCATTTCCCAAAACAATGACAATAGAGGAAAAATAGAAGAAATAATAAATTTTTAATTAATATATTATGTTTTCATTAGTTTGGGACATCATCCGAGATAACAAATCCTTATTCATATTTTAGGACAATAATCTATTATCCTAAACTATGCTCAAACCAATAACATAGAAGTTATTGTTAGAACATTATGTAATTCTCTAGAAATATCTAGAAGATTGAGGAATAAACTGAGTTTCTATATCATTGAAATATACTTCTAGAATAATCTATGTTAAGGTTTCATCTCAAAACCAATTGACAATGAGAGGAGTAGTCCATCAGGTATTAAAAACCGTTCTCGAGACAATGAGGTAGGCGATGTGAGACTTACTTCCCAACATGTCCCCTCCACATAAGTCTGCTGGATCAAACGAAACGTTACCTTTGACCCGTAACTAAATGACATATTTTGGCTTATGACAACCATAAAGAAGTTGAGGTCTAGCTCTTATACCATATTAAGGTTTCATCTCAAAACCAATTACTAATCAGAGGAGTAGCCCAATAGATATTTAAACCGTTTCCGAGATAATAAGGTAGGCGATGTGAGACTTACTTCCCAATAATCTATAATAATCAAGAAACTAAACTTCTAATTTATAGTGGTAATGCTAGTCTATAAATAGAGGCACATGTAATTTTGCCAAGAAGTAGATCGGAGATACATGGTCATGCTCGAAAGAGCTTGGAAGATGCTGGTTGATCAATTTATAGACACAAAGACACAGATGGATAAAAGTTTTAGGATATAGTTGGGAGTTATGAGGGAAGGGGAAGCAGATAGATCAAAAGGTTAGGAAGTGGAGGAAAGAAAGGAGAAAGGAAGAAAAATCTCTTAACTTGTTTGAGAGTATGAAATTTAGATGGGAGAAGAGCAAAATAACGACAATGTAATAATATTTTTATTTTTCCTTTAAAATTTATTTAACAAATTATGAATGAACAATAATGTAATTATATAATTTTCCTAAAAGTATTTTGACATTTTGTCTCAAAAAAAACCTTAAATTTGGGGAACTATGAAAATAGACACCTGAAGAGTTTTAGAGGACTTGAGAAATCATCCAAAACATTCTCCCTCTCATTCATCCAACTCCCAAACAAGGGAGAAGCTTTCCAAAGCCTTCCATTTCCCTTCAACATCACACTCCCAAACATAGCCTCAAGGAATCAGAAGTAAATCACCAAGAAATCCCAATTGTTCAACCAAAGTTGTCTAATTTCACATGGGACTTTGGGAGGAGTATGTTTTGAAGGAACTCTAGGTGGTGGAAAATAAGAATGTTGGGCATGGCAGCACATTTGATATGGAGTGAAGCTAAGATGAGACCTCAAACCATCAATGAAACACAAGGTAATCTTCATGGAATGAAAAATAAGAAGGAAGAGTCTTCAGAAACAGATTTTAAAAAACATAAATATAGAAAAACAACTTCTTCCACTAGTTCTGAAAACAAAAAATTTAAAAACAAAAAATGTGGCTTAGTAGTCATGATTTTCTGGAAATCATCCCCACCCATGAGTCCTTCAAAACTATACCAAAATGATAAATAATTTAAAAAGTGCATCAAGAATATAGTGTATCAGGTGTATGTTTAAATTTACCTCCCTCAAGTTAACACTTAGTAAGTTTTAAATTTGTAATAAATAATAATTTCTTTAAAAGGTAAAATAATTGTCTTGACTCCATAAATAGATTGTTGGAAATATATTGTTAATTGCAACTTTTGCATGTAGAAGCACCATCAGAATAACCATAGGTGATGAGAGATGAAATTATTAGTATAATCATCATTAGAAAAGATTACTGGGGAATAAAAACATCATTAGAATTAATGTTGATGGGAGCAAACCACAATAATATAATTACCATCATAATGATCATCAACGAAAAAAGAAGTTCATACTAACATATATAATTCATTACCGATCAAAAAAAACATATATAATTCATCAATAGGAGAAAAAGGTCCTAGATGATAGATATGAAGAATATCATATATATATATATATATATATATATATATATATATATATATATATATATATATTTAAGAAATATGATGATTGACCATATAATATTGTATGGAATTTCATGGGCTAAATCATAAATTTTATTTATAATAAAAAAATAAAAAGGTTGTAGACAATTGTAGGATCTTTTATTATAGTGACGATTGCTTAAAAGTTACTGAATGTTAGATTAATCCTTTCTTATGCCCCAATAGCATTGTTGTTGTCTCTAAGTCAAAACTTTATCAAGTATAGAAGACAGAACCATTTGATCTCAATTGTCAAAATTAATTTTTTCTCAATTATTCACGTGTTATTCTTTTTTTTTTAATTGACAAATGTTAGTATGTTTGTATTTTGTTATGTGGCAAGACTTGAACCCCCAACCTCGTTCTCTCCACCTCTTCTCACTATATCAAACTATCTTATAATTTTTCTTTTTGATTTATTATGGGTGAGACTGGAACACACAAACTCATTTATTCACGTGTTATTCACTTATCCCCACGTGCCAATTTCTCAGTATAAAGCCTAGTAGGGTTTGCATTTGTAACAATTAAGCATAGCTCCAAAAACCACACTTTCCCTTTAGTTTTCATATAATATTTGCTCCTTATCACTATTGTTATCCATGGCATCTTCTTGCAACAAGAACTTTGCCAATAGTTACTTGTTATTGAACCAAGAAGATGCAAATTTCATTGATCTCTTGCTTCTATTAATTTCCCCAAACTTAGGTAAAAGAAACTTTGTTGATACCAATAGTGAAGATGGTTATTTGAAAGGAAATTTCAGACAGAGATGGCTTATATTTATCTCTATCGTGGTTCAGAAGTTTTTGCAGCTTGTGATTAAGCCATTAGCATTATTTGGGTCTTTTGTTGAGATGTTCATAAACTTGGTTAACCTCAACAATGGTATTGTGATGCTCATGTTTAACACACTAGCAGGTTATTACTTATTAGTGCTTCTATATTGTGCATCAATGCCCTTATTACTATCACTGTCTAATAATAATAAAACAAAAATATTAATAATAATTAATGTTTAAATTTTTTAATTGATATAATATATTTTTACTAATATAAAACAAAATTTGGAACATGATTTGAAATAATATATCTATGTTTTACTAGTAGATAATGAGGTTTTCAATTTATACTTGTTAATATATATTAACTTAGAGACATACACATACATACATACATATATATATATATATATATATATGCTATTTAATAATGTTAGACAATTTGATCAGTTTTCATTGAATAATTTAGATTCACTAAAGTCTGCATTTTTATATGTCAATAAATCAAAATCCAAACTCTCCACTTTTGTTTTTGTTTTCTTAGAGTTATACATATAACTTTAAGTTATACCTAATCATTGTATCTTTCATAATTGAAAATTGAACATACTTAAATATTATTTCATGATGACTTGGTCATTAATGATTATTCTTTAATAGGATGACTTTCAATGTCCTATGTACAATAAATAAATGTGTTATCAAAATAATAATATTTAATCATAATTTAAAAGAAAAAAAAAGGAAATGATTTAGACTCATTCATGAATAACAATTTTGATTAATTACATATAATTATTAATTAATTTAAAAATATTTTCATATTTCTTAATTAATGTGAAACTATGGTAGAAAAGTTTTAGAACATAGCAAATAATAAAAAGGGTAACCCTATCCATAACTATGCAAACTTCCTATTAAAACATTATAGAGAATAAGATTTCAAACTAATTTTTTTTATCGGCAAAATGTTAGTTGTTAGTATATTAGTATTTGTTGTGAATGAGACTCGAACCCTCAACCTCCTTCACTTCACCCATTCTCTTTAATCATCAAATCACCTTATAACTTTCTTTTTAATTTGTTATGGGTGAGACTCGAACCTACAACCTCATTCACTCTATTCCTTAAATCTTTCACCTTAACCACTGGACTACGACTCCCAAAACTAATTGTAATTACTATAAACAGGTCAACTAGTTTTACCAGACCCAAAATCAGAAAAATATTTGTCTTGTGTTGGACATTTGGATACAAGAGTAAACATAGACGCTGTTCTGTTAAATGTGTGACTTTTCATATACTCTAACATTATCAAAACACATTCACTATAAAACTTGTAAAATAAAAAAGAAATAGTAAAAAATGTGTTTTTTTGAAATTTCAGGATGCACCTTTCTAATGTAGTGAGAAAATTTGGATAGAATGAATTTTTCAACCTTAAATACATATATAATATGTCCAATTCTCATTAGCGATTCAAAAGTTATGTAAAAAATAGTGATATAGCATCATTAACAGCGCTAGGTAGTGTACTTTACAAAACCATATACCATTAATATCCTAGTTTTAGTATGGTATTATGTCCAATTTTTAGCTTTAGCTTTAGAGTAATATTTGTCCCCCTCTAGCTATATAACATTGGATACCTAGTTTTATAGGTCATATATTTTGTCTTACATACATAGGAAGGAAACCCATATATCTCTGAAGTTTTTCTTGTATTATACTTTATTGAGTTATAGGAGAAAAAATAGAAAGAAACCATTAAACCATCCATGAGAAAAAAATAGAAAGTTCATAACTGTAAACCAGTGCATTTATATACAAGTAACACATGAAGAAAATATAATGGCTATATGCTTTCAAAGACATGCCTAAGAGTTGTGTTTGTACAATATTTGGAAGAATAAGTTATAATTACAATACCTTTACTCTAAATCACGCAAATATGAACTCATAAATCAAATGCATTTTAAGTACATGCGATCTATCGATCGATCACTCTGCATGGCTACCAAAGCAGATGCTTGGAAACCACATGTGAACATGCTTGGGGAAGGAAAATACTTTGCAAATCTTGGAAACTTGATTGCTCTGAGGTGCAGGTAGTGAGCTTCTCATATTTTCAGCTTTCATCTCTGCCATTCTCACTTTGTTCATAATCTTATCAATTGATGAGGCTTTCTTCTTTTCTAGTTTCATCTGTGCCAAACATTATCAGGATTATAAAAGAGATAGAAGTTGCCCTATGTAGACTTATTTTCTGAGCTTTCCTACATTGCAGGATAGCAATTTTACTTAAAAATTGGTATGAAATCGTAGTTACATGATTAACTCATTTACAGTATCGTGTACCGAAATTAACATATCACTACCACATTAAGTTCGTCATAAAGGAAAATATCGGCCCAATACATGGGGCTCCCACTTTGTGAGGTTTGGGAAGGTTAGATGTACACAACCTTACTCTTGTAAAATGAGAAATTGTTTCCGGGATTTGAACTCGTAACATCATGGTAACTAAACAACAAAGTATTATTACGCCAAGCTCACCCTCTAAAATGGGTTACCTAGTGCACGAGGTTCTCACCTAGTAGAGTCTTGAGAAGGTAAATGTATGTGAACTTACCTCACAAATGAAGAGTTTTTTTTTTCTGGATTTGAGCCAATGAACACTATGTAAGGAGTCAAACAACCTTACCGTTCGTCAGAAAGAAAGTCTTGTAATAATAATGACATAAAAAGTGACAAACCGGTACAAACTGCACGTAGTATGAAACCTCCTCTAATGGATTTAATATTTGCTTCTTGTCATGAATGTATTAGATTCCAGAGATGTCTAATATGAGGAAGAACAATATACAAATTGAGATGTATAAAAAAACCTCAAGTTTCCTTATTGCAGCTTCAGCCTTTGCCTTCTGCAAATTCTCCCATGCATTGATTTTGGTTTCCTCTCTCTGTAACCTGTGACAAAACAACATAAGTTCACAGATAAATAAATGCATAAAAAACTACAAAACAATGACATTATATGTTTGTTGTTCTTAGTGGATAATAGTTAAGAGATTCTACTGAAGTATCTTCCAATAATGATCTGGGGAAGTGAAATGACTTTAGGATTTATTAGAAATCATAGAGTAAGAAGAGAATATGAAAAACTAACTCATTCTCATTCATTAGAAATAAAGCCTACAATGGCTTATTTATACAAGAGAATTGACTTGTGATCCAAGCAAAAGTGGATGATGCAAAGTTAACAAACTATCTTTAACTCCTAACCACTAACCACCTAATCATCTTCTACAAAAAAACTCTAAAATATCTTTAATAGGATTCTATATCCAAAAAAAGAAACTCATTTCATATTACGAAATTGGGTCAGAATCCTCTCCTGTACTGGAAAGTTGACTAGTGAGATATGAGGTATAGATTGATTTAATAATTTATAATTTTATAACGCCACATATCACCATCTTTTTCCAGTACTGGATCTTCCAGTACTAGTCACCATGAAATTATTTGATTGCAACCAAAAGGAGACTAACAAATTTTGATAAACATGGTATGTATTAAAAAACATACTTGGAAGTGTCCAAGGTTGATTCTACAACATCCCAACTAGAAGCTTTGGATTCTATGCTGTCCTCTCTTATGTGTTTACTATGCAATGAGCCTTTTTTGGTCAATTTGGTAGCATGCCTCTTGGCCCATTTCATAAGAGTAGCTTCACTATCAACTTGCACATCTTTGACCTCTAACTTAGGAGAATGGCAATCCTTTTGATCCATGACTGGAATAGCATAAGATTTTGGAGATGAATGTGCATCATTCTCAGTCTCTGAAGAGCTCATTTGGGTACCTTTATCACATCTTGATAAAAATGATGTATCTCTATCCTCATTCTTTGCCTCATCATGTTTATCATCTGTAAATTATGTTAACAAAATCATTTTCAACATGTAAATTGTCTAATGTCAATATTCGGAATAAGCGAGCAATTGAATATTAAAAAAGATATTGAAACGAGCGAATAACATAAGAGAATTTGTGTTTCAAGTTGTTGTCGTACATGATCGGATTTATTTCTACCTCAATTTCTTTAAATAGTAAAAGATTATAACTTGTATTGTTGTTTTCTGTCAACAAAAAAAAAGTCTTTGTAGCTACTTCATCCTATAAAGACTTTTTATACTCATTGTGACACCTAATAGTACTCTGTAATATAGCTATATATGCTTATTGTGACACCTAATAGTTTATGTCTTTATGAAGCAATATATGACCAAACCATACATTAGTAACATTACTTATAAACTATCAAATATTGCAAAAAGTACTCTGAATAAATTAATCAGTTCACATTTTTTATACTCAGCAAACTTATTCATTTTACCAACAAATTTCCCTTCTTGGTCAAAGTTGATCTGAATATAATAATTGGAGCATTAATTATACCCTAAAAATTAGTCACACATAGTTTCTGCTTACAAAAATGTAAGTCTACACACTCAATAGACTAGAACATCATATTATACACTACCCCAGTTCTTGTTTACATATATATTAAATTGAGTGTCTTAAATTGCGGTGAGTTCACGATTGCGATAACGGTTTTGTAAAGCAATGAAAAAAGATATTGAATTAACATAATAGGCAGGTACAAAAGGAGTTCAAGTACAAATTACAGGACGTATGGATGGAAAAGAAATTGCACGCGTCGAGTGGATAAGAGAGGGTAGGGTTCCTCTACAAACCATTCGAGCTAAAATTGATTATTGTTCCTATCTAGTTGGCTACTGCGATTACGGTCATTGCGGCCATTGCAGTGTGAATTATTTTGTTATTAAAACAATCTTTTGAATCTGATGCAGTCTATGTGGTCCGATGCGGCCTGATGTGGTCTGATGGGGTTACCTTGCGGCCCAATGCACCCACATCATTGTGATTCTAATCAAACCGCATCTGCAGTGTGATGCAGTTACAGCGTCAACGTAACTGCATCATGTGATGTGGTCCACAATTTAAATGAATGGTATATCATAGTGAATAGATTGCATATACAGCATCTAATACATATCAATAGAAGTATAATAACCATGCCAATAAACAATAGCATCATATTATATTACTATTACCTTGATGGTTAGAAGATAATGAATCACTCTGAAATTCTGAACACATGTGTGCAGTGGATATTGATGAATGTGCTAAACCTACACCACAATTCTGGTTGAGGACAGAACTAGAAGAATATTGTATTCCATTGTTGTCAATGTCATAACAAAAAACAGCATCATCAACATCATCATGTGATTGATCATAATGGTGAACAGAAACAACAGGTACCAAAACTCCTGTTGAAAAAGGTGAACCCACCATTAAGTTTCTCACAACCAAGCCTTGGTGCAGTGGAACACTACTATTTGGTGAATAATAAATTGGGCCACTTATAGATTTTATTCTATGCTGAAATTGTTCATGACCATGTGAATTTCTACTATAACTATTACCATATGATGAAACTGAACTTGGACTACAAATCCATCTTTCAGCTTCATCCCATTTTGAAGGCCTAGTTCTTCCACTATTAAATGGTGTTAAGCCAGCCATAGTGTGATGCCTTCTCGTGCCGATGTAACTATTGCCTTTAGGTTTTGGTACACGTTCTGAGCACGACCCTTTTGGGTTGTTACCAAGAACCTTTTTTTCTCTATAGTTTGGTGCATCTGGACTTGGGAAAGATCCCATCTTATTGGAGAATGAATAGCTCTTCTTCATAACAGTGATTGAATTTGAGCTAAGGAGTTATTAGTTCCTTCTCTATCTCTTGCTGCATAGCAGTTTGAGAAGGAAGAATAATCACGCTACTAGAAAGGAAAAAGCTGAACATGTTTTGGCTTATCTACTATTCACGTTTCTACTTTTTTCACTGAGTTTTGATTTTTCAGTGTACTTAAAGTCTGATCAGATTCGTTGTACTAAAAAAGATCCAATGTTTATTTTGACCAGTCATGACTCTTGAGTCTTGACTAAAACACTTGGTTTGGTTAATTATGGTTACACCTACTAGCAACTAAAAATATCTACTACATTCTTTTAAATCGGGATTGCGACTATTGTGATTATGATCATTGCAGTGCATATTATATTTGTAGTATTGTAAATTATTATGTGATTAAAAATAAATTTTAAATTGATATGGTCTGATACTGTTGTTTTGAAGTCCGATGTGTTCTCGTCTAGGGATGGGAACAGGGCTGGGCGGGCACGGGTAGTGCATACCCGTGCTCATACCCGCACTATTTGCGGGTACCCGTGCAGGTAGCGAGTATCCAAGAGTACCCAACGAGTTTTCAATCTAAGTTATATTTTTATATGGGAAAAGATTCACTTACTAAGAGTAAGTGGAAAAAACCTACTCCACTTCATATACATTCATTTTTGGAAAATCCAATTGTTTGAATTGGTGATTAGATGTAAACCATTGGATTTTTCATGAATGAATGACTAAAATATGGAGTAAGTTTTTTCCACTTACTCTTGGAGTAAGTTGATCTCTCTCCTTTTATATATTTTACAATCATTAATATATATAAAATATTTGTATCTGATAATTTCATGATTATACTCTAATCGCTAAATTTTATTATGAAATAATAATAAAATAAGCAAATATAATCTTAAAATAAGTATAAAATATTTAACTAAAATATATATGCAGGTATCAGTTGGGTGAATATCATGACACATGTTCCACCTATGAGTTATTTTTGCGAGTATCCATTGTGGGTATTTTAACAAGTACCCACATGTCGGGTATTTTTTATATCTCTATAATCTCATCAGTGCAATTCAATATCACATTACAATTGTGGTGTGATACGGTTCTAATAATCAAAATATTGTAACTAGAATTAATCATATTAGTCATATTTTCTTGCAATTTTACATAATTATAGTAAATGGTCTATATTTGAATATTGATCTTTGTTTGTCTAGTGGCCAGGTTCATAATTGAAGTTAGATATGTATTGTGAGACATATTATATTATTCTTATGCAAGTGAATGAAATCAATTTTTTTTTTCTGATTTTGGGTACATGAAATCAATTTTTTGTTAGGATAAGAACCATTGAATGAGGTTGGAAGAGGAAAGAGGATGTAGACACATCATCAATAGAGAGACAGTGTTTGTAGGGTTCCAAGGAGAGACCCATCCTTGCACTTGTCATGTCTGTGTAAATTCCATATGCCTCTCACATGCATTGGGCCGCATCATAAAGTGGTAAACTAAAAAACTAAGAAAATAAAAGAGAGGTAATTCTATTAAGAGGAAACACTCATTTGTCTAGTTAAGAGATTCTCCCATGTTAGAGATACTTCTATTAGAGGATATAAGAAAACATGTTTGCCATAAATTTTAAAAAATCTAATAATTTGAATTATTGAGTAGATCTAAACCATTAGATTTCATAGAATTGATAGCTAAGATATGAAGTAAGTTTAAAAAGCTTGCTATTGGAGTAAGTTTAAAAACTTGCTATTGGAGTAAGTTTAAAAACTTGCTATTGGAGTAAGTTTAAAAACTTGCTATTATAAAAAAATAATTTTAAATTATGACCATGTCTTATCTTCCTATCCAATATATTAGATCCTCAGATAATCTATACCCTCTTGTCATTTATGTTATTTATATTATTAATCCGGTTCTCATATTTCATACTTGTCAGTATTTATGTCATGATAATAAATAAAATTTTGATAATACATCAAAATTTAATTTTAATTAAAATTTAATCCTTAATAATGATATTTAAAAATATAAACTTATTTGTCTCGAAATATGATATATTGAAAACGTTTAGCGGAAGTTTTTCTCCTATTAACATTAATAGAACGACTGACATGACATGTTATATACATAGGTAGATATATAGTTTCTACATTCGAAAATCTTTATACAATCACCAAAACAATTTTGTTTGGTTTAATGTTTTTAAAAGAACTAGTAGGTTACTTATGTATTTGCACATGTGATAATATATTTTGCATGAATTTATTTAAAGTGTATAAAATAATTTATAAATTAAAATATTATTGATGATTAGATGATGTTTATGTATTTTGAATGATGAATTAGAGTTGTGGTCGAATAACATGAAATAAAACCTCTTGTATTAAATAACATGGGGAGAACTTATCAATAACTTTTTAATTTGCAAATTTCCTAATCCAACACCTTCTAAATTAGTTAGTCACATTCATTCACTTTATTAATCACTCTTGCATTATTCATATCTTATTTTCACCATTATGTCTAAAGCTAATAACAAAAATTAATTTATTTTGTGATATAAAAAAGCATTCAAGTCATACATCTCCTATTGAGAGCTATAACCCAAACTTTATCGATAATACCTCACTCATTAATCACTTAAATATCGCATAGATGTTAAACTAAACATCGACATAAATAAATAATAAAGCAAAATAACATTAGCCTATCAATTTACTATCTTTCCATGGATTGTTTGATTTATTATTAATTGGTCATTTACAATTAATAGACTATGCAAATCTTGTTTTTCAGTATATGTATATGTGATTAGGTAGGGAAGTACATAGATAAGAGAAGAGAAAATCATAAGAAAAATAGAATGCTAGTATTTACATTTAATAACAATTTGAGATTATGTTTATAAGTAATATTCGAAGTTATAAGGATTTTTTAGCATATTTCTTGAATGATTATGTTTTATTTTAGATTGATGTTCATTATGTATAAATATTTGAATTTATTTTTAACATTCACATACAATTTAAGTAAATGCTATTTTATTTGATTATATTTTACCTAATAATCATTGTTTGAAAATTACTTAGAAATCAAAGTTCTTTTACTATTGTTAGGTAGATATATTTTATGTACACCATTTAGAGTTGTGATACTTCTATTATTCTTATAGCGACATATAACTTGACATTTTACTATATATCATATAAAAAATACTTGTACATATTTTCCTGTAGGATAAACTGATAAAGGTAGAAAAGACTTTGTTATACTTTTTATTACTCTATTTGAAGATGAAGAGCATCGAACTTTATAAAATATTGAGAAACACATCATTATCCTAATAATTAAAAAAATCATCAGAAAGGTATAACACATTATTATATGATTTTAAAATAAAATAAACTTTTAAAATACATATTATTATTATTTGACTTCAAAATAACTACAAATAAATAAAATTCTGAATTCATCAATAAATTAGTAACATTGGAATATTAGGAATCAAATCTAAACTCTAATATATATCAAGAATGAGCATGACCTAAATTAAAGAATTACAAATAATTCAAATCAAATATAAATTAAATATGTATTACAATGCATACATCTTTGTGTATGTTATGATTGATTTTAATAGAATAAATGTAAAAGAATAAATTTCATTACCACAATTAAATCAAATAAAAAATATTCTTGTTTTAAGCCAAAAATATTATTTTTCCTATGTAAGGGTCAATCATTGTGATTTTTTAGAGGCTTTATTACAACAAAATGACATTAAAAAATTGTTGTTTCATTTATATTATTTGGAAGAATATTATTTTCAATGGATACAATATTATTATCTTTATCACAATTCCATTTTTCAGTAAAAATAATAATATTACTATATTTATTTTAGATTGAGGTTCATTATGTTTTATACCATGGATTTGATATTTTTAATATTATGAATTCATACAATCTTAAATGTGAATATTTAAAATTAATTTCAATATTAATAATGTTGATAAACAAATGTTTACATATGAAAGTTATTATTATTGTTTACATTATTTTTTTCTAACATAAACTCTAAATTTTATACTAAACATATTTGACTTAATATTTTAATTATTTTAATTTAGTTTATTCATCGAAGTTATTAAAGTTCTATTTCTAGTATTTACAATACATATTTGTTATGAGTTTTATACATATTTTTTATTAGTTATCTTAGAATTAAACAACAAATAGCTATAACTTTATATCTATAATGAACATTCCCTAAAATAAAGGAATAAAAAATAACATTGATTGAAATTGTATTAAAATATATCTGTGACACTTTACTATAATTATATATCATATAAAAATACTTGTACATATTTTGTTGTATGATACAAATAGAAAAATATCTTAGTATACGTTGTATTGTTCTATTTGAAGATGAAAAACATCAAACTTTATAAAATATTGAGAAAATATCATTATCCTAATAAGTAGAAAATCACCAATAAGTTATAACATATTATTATATGATTTTAAAATAAGATTATTTAAAAAATACAAATAGAAAAATAATAGTACATATTTTGTTGTATGATACAAATAGAAAAATACCTTAGTATACATTGTATTGTTCTATTTGAAGATGAAAAACATCAAACTTTATAAAATATTGAGAAAATATCATTATCCTAATAAGTAGAAAATCACCAATAAGTTTATAACATATTATTATATGATTTTAAAATAAGATTATTCAAAAAATACATATTATTATTTGACCTTAAAATAACTACACACAAATAAAATTATGAATTCATTAATAAATTATTAATATCTTTTTATGATATTTTCCTATTTTTACTGTTTTACTACTACAATAATAACATTGCAATATTATAATCAAATTTAAACTCAAAAAAATATCCGCAATGAGTATTACCTAAATTAAGGAATCAAATATAATTCAAACCAATTATAAATCAAATATGTATAACAATGCACACAACTTTGTATATTTTATGTTTGATTTTAATAGAATAAATGTATAAGAATCAATTTCATTATCATAATAATTAAATATTGAATGTTCACAACAATATTCTATTATTTAAATTTTAATTTATTTTAAATTAAATATAAATAGAACACTTAATACTTTATCACCCTTGTGGTGTTCTTTATGCACCTATGTATTTTTCCAATGCACACAGTTGGATAACATGATTTATCCATTTTAAAACGTAACATATATAAGAATCTGTACTGATCTATATTAATATGTACATTATTCTAAAAGGAATTAGTACTAAGACAGAATAATATTGTTTTCTATATTTTAAACTCACTATAAATTGATATTTGCATCTTACATCCAACGTCTATTTTCTCATTAAAATTAAATTTACCATTATCCCGAATAAAAAATTATAATTCTAGATGTAAAAGTTATTTTGACATGGATGTTAGATGAAAATATCAATTTGTATAATTTTAGTTTAAAATTAAATCCTACTGTTTAATTTTAGTTTTTAAAAAATTAAAATTTCAAACTTACATCCTATTATCTTTTGAAGATTTAATGCATTATTTCTTAATGTAACCTATCATTATCTTTACCATCTATTTATGAAATCGTTAGTATATAATATAAAATTTATTGAACTAAAGATATAGAGGTTGGCAGTATCAATTAAAATAATAATAATGATGATGATAGAAAGTAAAAAAACTTTGTAAATAGGCGATGCAAAAATCTGTGTAGAGCTCATCATTTTATTTAGATTTTGTTGATATTATTAACATTCTAATTAGCTCATATTCTCACTTTATAGTGAAGATAATCACCATCCCATGATCCCAATAATAACTATCATTACCATCTTACTCTCCATTTTCTATAGCCATCATTTTTATACTTTTCATCACCAACCACCACTTGACATTAGAACTAGGGATTACAATGTGTTTGGATGGGTCCGGGTAGTGCATTACTCAGACCCGTCCCGTTACTTCAATTTTGGATCCAGACCCGTGTTAATAGACCGCTGGGTATACTACCAGCGGGTCCTTGGGTACCCAGCGGATCTATGGGTATCCATAATTTAAAAATATTAAAAATAATTGCAATTAATTTATGTATTTGTGTATTTGTTTCCTACGATCTTATTATATGTTATTTATGCATTGAGAAAAAAATATAAAACTTAATTTAAAGTTTTAAATACAACTTAATTGACTATTAAACACAACTTATTTTACTCATACAAACATTAAAAACAACTTCAATATTGGGATGAAAAATTCTTTCAGTAATAACTCTTCAGTTAACATAATAATACATCATACATATGAATTAATAATATAATATCGCTTCTTAACAAAATAACAACACAATTTAACAATATAACTATCACATTTATGAATTAATATGATATTATAATTATAGACTAATATGATATTACAATATAGATTAACATTATATTAGAATTATGTTGCTAGATATATATATAAATTTAGGAAGAAATAGCGGGTCCGGGTACCTACGGGTCTGAGTACCTCATTATCCGGACACAGACCCATCTATTTACGAGTTTTAATTACCCACGGATCCAAAACATGGACCCAGGTCCGACCCGTTGCAGATATTTTTAGCGGGTACCCGCGGATCCGGGTACCCATTGCCATCGCTAAATACAACTTTTAGATTGATAACAAATAACCATTATCTCTATCGAGTGAGACTCCTCTCCATTACTAGAGAGAAAAGTGATATGAAAAAATAATGGAAAAATAAATGCATTGATATTTATATTTTTTAATTTAAATTAAGATTATATTTTTATCTTTAGAATACAAATAAAAAAGTCATTTCCCTCTTTATCACCATAGCAATCTTTATTTTGACCCAGAAATCAGCATCCCACATGCTGATGGTAGTTGATGTAGGAAAGAATAGGACGCAACTAAAATAAACTTTAGAAAATAGGAACCGACACAATATATATTTTGGTACTATTAAGGGTATCTTTTCATATTTTTATTAAGGAACTAATCCTTTTTGGGATGTGTGGTTGTCCCTTCCAATAAGTGTATATCCCAAGAATCGAATCCTTAAGATTTTTGGTCGTTCTAAGGATTTAGCGGGACCTTGTTGGGGATGCTTGAAATATGTTATTAGATTAGTCTCACATCGCCTAATATTGGAATAGAGTAGAGTAACCAATGTTATATATTGGACTCAGGTCCCTTGTTGTAATGTGCACCAAATATGAGCACCAAATAGAAACACCTCATGGAAACTTGGGTACATGGGTATGATAGGGTTTGTAATTCTTATTCTCTAATAATATCTTGGTAGCCGCTCAGCGCTCCCAGTGACGTAGGCACAATTGGCAGAACCCCGTTACCAAATTCTTTGTTTCTTCTCTTCTATTTATTTTATACATTATTTGATTGCTTTGTGACCAATGATGCGCAACGATCGCTTCCGCTGTACCAACAATTGGTATCAGAGCGAAGGGTGAAGACATGTTGGTTAGACAAGATGCGTCAAAGGTACTATGCAAGGATAAAGGAGATGTGTTGAAGGAGAAGAAAATATGGCGGAACTATGGTGGGGGCGATATATGTGTTGATCCAGAATCCTATAAGTCCATGTATTGGATTAGGATCAAGGTGGAAATAAGGACTCAAGGGTTGAGTAAAGCACAAAGATGAAGGCTGACTTTGATGCAGAGTGTAACATGAGCATGACTTTGATGCAAGATATAACACGAGCATTGGTAGAGATGCAGGGTGTGACATGGGCATGGGCTTGGATGCAAGAGTGTGACACGGACATTGGTTAGCATTACGCATGGTGTGTGCTATGGGTATACTCCTTATGATGGAGTATGATAGCTCTTTTGAACTATGATTGTCGGGCTAGACAATGGTGGTAGTGGTTGAGGCTTTCCAATGAAGCTCCAAGGTTCAGCTTGACTGAGTATTGAAGATGACGGTTGTTGGTGAACTTTTGTGTAGAGGTTCCATATTTCGAAAGACTTCCTAGCAATAGGTGGCTAGGTGGCGTGTTCCATTGGATGGCGGTACGTGAATGTGTACTAAAAGTTTGGAGAGCTAGGCTCTTGGTAACATCATCAAGGATACTTAGAAGGTTTATACTGAATGAGAGCAGACTCTTATTTGGAGTTGTTAGAGAAGATTATGCATTGAGCAAGGTGGAGTCAGATATTCGCTAAGGTGAACAATCTTGTGTAGATTTCCTAAGGAGCGATATATTCATCTATTTCAATCAAGGTGAAGATTGTTTGGGATGCTTGAAATATGTTATTAGATTAGTCCCACATCGCCTAGTATTGGAATAAAGTAGAGTAACCAATGTTATATATTGGACTCAGGTCCCTTGTTGTAATATGCACCAGATATGAGCACCAAATAGAAACACCTCATGGGCACTTGGGCCCATGGGTGTGATAGGGTTTGTAATTCTTATTCTCTAATAATATTTTGGTAGCCGCTCAACGCTCCCTGGAACGTATGCACAATTGGCCGAACCCCGTTACCAAATTCTTTGTTTCTTCTCTTCTATTTATTCTATGTATTATTTGATTGCTTTGTGACCAATGCTGCGCAACGATCGCTTCCGCTACACCAACAGACCTTACACCACTAGATTAACGCCTTATTGGAAATTCATACAATATATTAAACATGAAAATGAACTCTCAAAAATGATGATGAGTGAAACAAACACATGCAAAAATGAAAGTTTTCATTAAGTATTCTCTTTTAATATAAAGAGAGAGAAATCAGTCTTTCTTGAAATAGGAAAATATACATCTCAACATATAAATAGGAAAAACACCAGCAAGATACTAAAAGTAGTTTACACCTGTGAGATGCAATTTTCTGAATGTAGGTTCTCTATTTGTAGAGAAATTTTCTAGCCTTGCATTAAATTTTGTTTCAATGACCAACCATATTTATCAATGTATTCTCACATCCACCTTCAAAATGCTTCCCATTTTGAAGGATGATGAAGTTAATATTAAGAAATAGGAATTGGAAGAAACTTAAAAAGAAAGATTATACCTTTGAATAGGTGAGCGTGTAGGAAAAAATTATATCATGAAAGATACTAAACACCATCATCAAATAAATATATCAATCATGTCAAATCATCAAGAATGACTATAGAACTAGAACTTAAGCGGAAGCGTACCTTAATATATTCATATAGAATATGGAGAACAAACTTTATATCTTTCTTTCGTCATGTATCCATTTCTCCATGTCCTTTGTCTTAAATGCATGTTCATAGTAGAACATGTAGGTTTGTTGATCTTCCAATTGTAGACCACCTTTAGCCTTAGTTTCTCTTGTAATGAGATGAAAAAAATAGTTATTTCATTGTTTGTTGTGGTTCATCTTATGTTATGGTGTGGTCTATAATTGGGGACCATAACCCCTATTTATAAGAAGTACATACCCTTCCATTAAGGGTGACGTCACTTGATTTTCTTATTTCCAATTTTGCCCATCATAAAATAGAAATAAGACTTTATGTATCTACACAATAATTTTCATGATAATTATAACCATACTTGAAGTAGATCAATTTAATTTGGCTAATAAAAATAATGACACAAACACATTTAAATATTACACGTGTGACCCAAAATTTCTTTAAGAGCGCATAGAGGTGAATGTGAAGATAAAGAGATGAGTTGGAAGAGAGAACAAAGAAGGAGAAAGAGAGCATATCTAAAAAGAGAATGTGGAGTTTGAAATTTGAAAAGAAAATGTGACCCTTAATGTGGTAAAAAAAGAGAAAGTTGCATAGTTTGCATTAAATGCAACCCGGTGCACTCTTGCACATTATTTATTGTTTCCATTATAAAATGACTATATTATCCTCTCCAACACTAAAGGTATAATAAAGTGTTATATACTTTTCAGTAATATACTAAACACAATGTCAATCAAAGTGATGAGTTTATTCAAGTGTGAAGTCTCACATTGGATATGTAGGGAAGAGTAAAAGAATTTATATGTAGAAAAGACCCACATAATTAATGACTTAAGGTTTTGGTTCAACACGTGGTGCATCACTTGTGGCTCTGCACTCTTCCCACACCCCGGTAACAATGGAACTCCCAAGTGGTTGGAGGCTCCCCGGTTGCAGTCTGGTCCAACAAGTGGTATCAGCGCCAATGGTTCGGCTGAGACACTGTGGACTTAAGGGGGAACGAACCAGAAAGTGTGTGGTAC
This sequence comes from Lupinus albus, assembly GCA_009771035.1. Classification (NCBI taxonomy): domain Eukaryota; kingdom Viridiplantae; phylum Streptophyta; class Magnoliopsida; order Fabales; family Fabaceae; genus Lupinus; species Lupinus albus. The sequence goes on along the minus strand of CM020007.1, from coordinate 13,415,168 downwards.
CCACACTTGAGGGGGAGATTGTTGGGTTTATTCAAGTGTGAAGTCTAACATTGGATATGCGAGGAAGAGTAAAAGAGTTTATATGTAGAAAAGACCCATAGAACTAATGCCTTAAGGTTTTGGTTCAAGACGTAGTGCATCACTTGTGCCTCTGCACTCTTCCCATACCTCGGTAACAATGGAACTCCCCGATGATTGGAGGCTCCCCGGTCGTAGTCTGGTCCAACACAAAGTGGATAACTATTTTGATAATTATACAAGCCCCTTCCATTATTATAAAAATAGTAGATTACAAAGTGGTTTTACTTGTTCTGACAATCTCCTACTTAAAGTCACTTTTAGTGAGCTTTCAAAAAATTCTTAACTTGAAAGTTTCATGTTGCTCACGTTTTGGATATACCATCTTCTACGTTCTCTTCCATATGAGGCTTTTGTGTATCTACACTCCCTACTTCTAGTACTTCTTTGAAAAACTACTTTGAATTCATATATGATTTGTCCTTGAATAAAAGGTTGGATTTCTTACAATATACAAGACACTCTGACTGTTTCAATAATTTGTCCGCCCCAACTGTTTGAGCAATATCTTCCTATCGCTAATGCATATGATACTCGAAATATTTTCATCCGCTCGACTTCAATACTCATACTTGAGGATACTTTTATAATTGAGGATACTTTTATAATTAATGAGAAGTGGGGTAGATATTGACTTAATTAAAGTCTTGCATGTTGAAGCATTGCAAAAAATTATTCAAATAATTATTTTAAGAAAGCCAAATCTTCATATGTTTTATGTCTAAGACGATTTGCATCCCTAAAAATATTGTTTTATGGTCCCAAGTCCTTCATATTAAACTCTCTAGTCAACTTTGCCTTCAATTTTAGGACTGGTCTTTGTTAGGGCCTACCACTAATATGAAATCCACATACAGAAGCAAAATGATGAAATTTGGTCAACGTTCAAACCAAGTTTTCTTTTTCTTTAAAACCTTCTGGTTAGAACATATATATATCTTTTCCTTAAGTTATCCATGAAGAAATCCAATCTTTAAATCTAGTTATTCAAGATGTAAATCAAATATAGCACCACACATATCCTTTAACACTAGTATTGCACGATATTGATCCATCTCATCATCATTATCATCTCTTTTGATCTTATAGACCCATTTATTACGAATGGATTTTTGAATGTTGGGAAGTGTAACCAGCTTAGATGTTTAGTTTATGTGTAAGGCCTTCATTTTTTAACTCCTATATTATTGTCATCTAAAGAGTAGTATTAGAAATATTCATAATCTCTTGAAAGGTTGATGGTTCTTCTTCCTTAATTAGAAGACAATATGGATCGTTATTTGCCATCACATGACCTAGGAGCCATGATAGTGGTATTCTCAATTGTACAAATTATTGATCTTATATATCATTGTCCTCATTTGGTACTACTATCTGTTGTGCAATTACTCATATTCGATGGATTGAACATCTTCTCATCATAAGAGCAATACAAGTTATGGGTTTGGGCTGATGTAAATGATTGGGGTATATGACTATATATTTATGTTATGTAAACCTAATGTAACAAAGAAAACACTAGCTAAACACAAATCATTATTCTCTAATATATAGTGGTAGCCTCTCAGCGCTCCCGGTGATGTAGGCGCAATTGACCGAACCCCGTTACCAAATTCTTTATTTCTTCTATTCTATTTATTCTATGCACTTTATTTGATTGCTTGTGACCAACGCTGCACAACGATCGCTTCCGTTGCACCAACACTATCTTGTGCTTTGGTTCAACTTCATAAGAATAATATTTTTAGATTATTGTCATTTCTCTTCTCACTTTAAAGTTCATTTTTTTTTTTTGCAAATATCTTATCTATGTTGATAACATAGATAAGATATTATCTATGTTATAAGTATGATCAACTCATATGGCTTTGATGAAGAGAAGGATTTTAGGAAAGCTTGAAGAAAAAGACAAATCTACAAACAACAAGCCAAGACTCAAGGTTATCATAGTCTTAGGGAAATCTTTTATGATTTATAGAAGTCCTAAGATACATGCTTAGATTGAGTCTAGGTTAGGTAAACCTAGGATAAAAATCTCACAAGACTTAAAATGGATTTAACTAAAATGAGACATTTCATCCATCCAATACATGATTATGTGCATCAATATGATACTTATTTCAAAATCATACATTGCATTCACGTATATCATATAGAAGGTTATAATGCATCAAAGAAACATTTTTAACATTGTTAACCGATTACATTGTAAATTAATCGATTATATAGTTATGGAAACCCATTAATCGACTAAGTATGTGATTAATCGATTAATAGAGTTACAGTAGCTAACATCTTAAAATTCTTGGTCCCAATAATCCATTAAATATGAGATTAATTGATTAATGAAGTTACACTAGCTAATGACTTGAATTTCTTGATATCGTTAATTAATTAAGCATCAGTTTAATCGATTAAGTTCAATAGAAAACATATATTTTTCAAACCCGTTAACGATTAAGCTAAGGGTTAATCGATTAATGTATATTAGAATCAGTTTTTTCCAAAAAGTTGTTTTTCTACCCATAAGCTTATAGAATGTCATCTCAAAATTCCGTATCATTCATACAATTCTCTTAGTGAAATCATGTGTTAAAAAGTGTTAAGAGTTTCTTTGATGTTCAAGAGTGAAAATGGATTAATTTTACAATCTTAGCGTAGAGTGCATATAGTTTCCATATACACAAACCGTGTATAAATCATCACTTTTGAGTTCAGTGTTCTATTAGCACATATTAGGTGCATTCAACTCAATTTTGTAATTAGCCATTGTAATTGATATTCTATAAGTGTAGAGAATTTGAAGGAAATCCTAGTCAAGGTTAAGTAGCAAGTCTTCACCTTTAAAAAGGTCTTAGTTGAGAGGAATCAGCGGTTGTGACTATGCCATGAGCAGGTGTTGAATATCCAAAAGGACGCGTTGGAGGTCAAACTGACTTGGGCGACTCTAGGGCCAAGGAAGGAGTGTTTGTAAAGTGTATTGGAAGTGTGTTTGTAAACATATATTATATTCCATAGTGAAGAAAAATCTCCCGAGATCAGAAGTTCATGCTTGGATGTAGTTTCCAAGTAGACCCGCAAATGAACCAGGATAAAATTATTTGGCGCACTCTTCTATCCCTTTATGTCCGTTTAAATTCAATCTTTATATGATTTATTGTTTTTCTTGAATTGCTTATTGATTATTGTGATATGTCATTAACTGTTCAAAATCTGAAATATTTTCTTTAAGCAAATTGAACCTGTAAAGAACTGTTTCTGAGATAGATTGTTTTACAAGAAACTAATTTTTCAAGATTTCTGATTCAGGTTAATCAATTAAAACTGTGATTAATTGATTAAGTCTTTATGTCTTTAATCGATTAAGCCCTCATAATCGATTAAATTGCTTGTATTTTCAAGATTTGCATATGCCATAAAAGCGATAATTGATGGCCGCTACACATATTCATCCCTTCTAGATGTCTTTACTTATGAGGTTACCCAACAATCAACAAAAATACACATTTCCTAGATTTTGAGTTCAATTTGTTTCTTTCTTAAGAATTGTACATCACCATGTACAGAATACATCTAAACATATGGAGAGAAGAATAAATTGTTGGTTTTCTAGTTCACATCTCCATTAGTTAGTTCAACTCAATTGCAATTTACGACAATCGATTTTTCACTTGATATAAAGATTTAATTGCTTTTGTGCATAAAGACTTGCCTAATTCTGCAGTTCTCAACATAGCTCTTATTATTTCCAGGACATTTGTGCTCATCCACACCGCTACATTAATTTGCTCATGTGTATGAAAAACTATGAGTTGCCTTTGAATACCACTAAGGATGCCAATGGGTACCCGGATCTGCAGGTACTCGCAAAGGGTTGGGTCAGGGTCCATGTTTTGGACTCGTGGGTAATTGAGACCTGCGATTTTAAGACTCGCTATTAGATGAGTTTGGTTCTGGGTAATGAGATACCTAGACCCGTTGGTATCCGGACCCGCTATTTAATTGTAATATGTTGTTAATCTATGTTATAATATCATATTAATCCATAATTATAATATTATATGAATTTATAAATGTTATTGTTATGTTGTTAAACAATTATGTTATGTTGTTAATGAATAATATTATGTTGTTAATTCATATGTATGATATAATGTTATGTTAATTGAAGAGTTCTTACTAAATAAATTTTTCATCCTAATGTTGGAGTTATTTTTAATAGTTGTTTCAGTAAAATGAGTTGTATTTAATAGTAAAATTAAGTTGTGTTTAAGACTTTATTAAATTTTATAATTCTTTTCTCTTGTTGATTGTTCAAATAACATATAAGATGTAGAAAAGAAAATATACAAGTGCATAAATTACTTGCAATTATTTTTCATATTTGTTAATTTATGGTTATTCATAGATCCGCTGGGTACCCAAGGATCTCCATGTAGTATACCCAGCGGGTATTAGCATGGTTCTGGGGCGGATCTGGGTAATGCACTAACCGGAACCATCAAGACACATTGCCATCCCTAAATACAACTTTTCCTTACAAAATAAAATTAAATTGTCATCTACATATTATCCACCGTTTTCTGTCCTCAAGCACTTAATTATTTTACTAGTTTTAAGTTCCACTTTACTTTGAATTCCTTCGATCAATGTTATAAAAACTGTACCGTACGGCCGGTTCAACCGGTGGACCGGACCCCTAACCGGTACATATGTTATACCGCATATGCAATAGAACCGGTGAAAACCGGTGCAAACTGGTGAAAACCGGTCAGTTTGTACATTATATTTTTTTTTTAAATTTCATCCCTTCACATTTCAAATTTTCAATTTTTTACCAATTCTTCAACTTTAAGGATTGATACTTGTGTCATTTATTTGTATTTTGCGTTTGTTAAGTGATAATTTTGGATTGATATATGTTTTGCACTTTAGACTTTGAGTTTGTTAATGACTTAATGTTGTTTGTTTGTGTGAATCTGGAGTATATTATGAATATGGATTATAAATCCGAATACCTACTTATTTGAAATTTTTTGTCATAGGTTTACACACATATATATATATATATAAGCAGGTATGTCCGGTTTAACCAGCATGCGGTTTAATTACTGAACCACCGGTTGAACCATTGTACCATTATACCAGTACCTGACCGGTTTGATAACCGATACGGTTTTAATAACATTGCCTTCTATACTTAAAAAAATATGAATTCTTCTTTATTGGATTATGCCCATAATATTCTGAAGTAATCATTAATAAATTATACAAAAGTTTTTATCCTTCTAGAGATATTTTTGTGACTCTCAGACTCCAAAATGAATCAAGCCTAAATTGTAGTTGCTCCTAGCATTTGATCTATCAAACATCAATCGATGTTGCGTAGTAATCACTCAGTGCTCACAAAAAGGTAAGTTCAACAATTTGAGCTCTCGAGTAAGAGATTACCTCCAATAAGGAGTCTCAAGCCTCATAGAAGCGTGTATAGGTTAGATCTGATCTTTTTTTCCTTCATCACCGTAATAATACCTCTTATAACTTCCAAAATCTCATCTTAGATAAGAGATTTTTCCTCAACCGTTCACATGTCGTACTCTTTGAATTATGCGAACAATACCATCATACATTTTCAATTATGAACATAAATCCTTCAAAGATAGGCTCATAAGTGCAAAACCAATATCATCTAGGAGACATATGCCATGTTGCCCCCGAATCAATTATCCAAATATCATTGAGTTGTTTTCAGCCTTTGGAACTAATTGTTATTTCACTATATATGATATCCCCATCATTTGAAGTACTTGCAAGACAACCTTGAGAGGTTGTTGTTTTAGGAGTACTCCTCCTCATACTCTTCTTGTTTTGCGAACAATATTCCTTCAAGTGCCCTCCCACTGACATTCTTCATTCTTCAATATTTTGATCTACCATGATTATGACTTCCACTCAGTTATACTCCATTGATCTTCCACTCGCGATCGTTAAAGCCTATGTTTTCATTGAACCTCCCAATCTATGTTCTTTATTCTTTCGCCCAAATTCTTCTTCAAAAATGTCTCATGCAACATCATCAAAAGATACATAATCGGGAAGATTATTTTTTCTATTGTTGATGATAAGTTAATCATATCAGTATGATAAACTCTTGTGAATACCAATTTTGTCCGGCCCAAAAATACTTGAAAATCATTTGTTTCATTAATAATATTGAATCTTTGAAGATTTGGCTTCATGAAAAATTGGTCAAAAAAGTCAAGGATTTCAATATGAAAGATGCAAATCATATCAAATCAAGTCATTTTTTATATGAATTTGATTAGGTTGCTTGAATTTTTTATAAGAATTAAATCTTTAGAGATTCTATTTTTATCCAAATTTGATCAAGAGAATAATCCAAGGATTACAATTTCAAAATTTATAAATCAAATCAAATACATTCAATACCAAATTATATCGATTGAGGTTTCACTTTTACAAAATAACAATAATAGCAATTGATATTTTAATGATGAATCAACTTAATTTTTTTTATTTAAACAAAAATTAAAAGTGGTTCTAAGTGAATTAAAATCATTTATTAACATTTTTAAACCACATGGCCATTCTATTTTAACTTCGGTTTATACTATAAAGTGAGAAAAAAATATATTTTATGACTCTACCAGAATAAAATAATGCTCTTGGGATTAAGAAAGTTGAACCCAAATCAAGGTTTTTAGCCACTTTTAAGTATTTTTAGAGTCAAAGAGAAATTATTCTACACTCATATGATGTAGTGCAGACATTAGTTTCTGCTACTTCATCTTTTCTTAAAGTGGATAAAATCCGAATTAAATAAAACAAACCAATACCAACCAATTTTTATAATCAGAACTACATAGTCTTGATTTCCTTATTACACATAGTGATACGTATGAGCAACATGAACTCTTGCCGGACACAAATATAAAAAGTAAACAATTTCGCTTTAGTAATTGAATTTTTAACAAATAATGTTAAGGGTATAAAAGTCCATGTTATTAGCGAGGGTATCGTTCAATACGGGAGGTCGGTGTGCTAATACCTTACCCGATTCGTAATCGACCACTGAATCCATAACTCTGACTGAAAAGACGATTTAATCCAATTTGGGCTTAAACTGAGTTTTCCATGTTTTAACCGTAAAAAATGTGGTGGCTACTCCGAAAGAGGTCGTGTAGCCGAAAAACCAGGATGCGACAACTAGCGACTCCACTGGGGATGACCCGTAAGAGAGTTAGGCTCAGAGCCGTTAATTATCTGGACTTAAATACCCATTTTTTTCTTGGTTGTCTTATTAGAATAATAAATTGTTATATGTTTTACTTTTATGATTTGCTTTATTATTTGTGAACTTGATATTTACATGTCTTTGCTGCTTTTGGGGTTGAAATATTTTTCTTTAAAATTGGTACGCTTCCCCAACACTCACGTTACACTTAAGGTGGCACACACATATGCCCTATATACGGGTGTTAGAGATTAATAATGAGATAGAATAGACATTTGCTTTGCCGATGATAGACTTTGTCTCCTAGCATTAGTATGATGGACCACCCAGATTGTTCCTAATAATGTGAGTTAGGCGCTCGAGGGGGCTCGACTACTCTTGTTCCTAACCTACGATATTAGGATTCATTTCTTTCAATATTGGAAGCAATTGGGTAACCTAGAAGTTGTAAGACTGAGATTGCAACTAAGAGGGGGGGGGGGGGGGGGGTGAATTAGTTGTTGCAATAAGTATGACCAATTTTTCTGCAATATCAAAGTTATTGCGCAGCGAAAATATTATGCTGAAAAATATTGACTTAGGAAGGATAGATAATTAACAAAGTGAAAGGAAAGAGAGTACACAAGTGTTTTTATACTGGTTCACCTTCTTGTCCACTAAAGGCTACATCCACTACTCTTGACGCGCAAGAGATTCCTTTATAAATATAATGAGTTGTAATTACAAATATCTCACCCCGAGATCTCCTTGTACCTTACACACTCACTTATAATCTAATCCTTATTGGAAAACTCTATTCCAAGTCACACCCTTGGTAAACACTATACCAAGTAACACCTTTGGTAAACACTATACCAAGTAACACCCTTGGTAAACACTATACCAAGTCACTCACCTTTCTCTTCACACCCTTGCGAAAGAAAGTAAACTTTGCAAAAGTGAAGAATGTACAATTTGGCTTGGATTGCCTTACAAGTGTATATGACAATTTCTAGAACTTGCAATCCAATAACAACTCTTGTACTTGAGATAATAATGCTCTTAAACAATATGAAAAACACTTAGAAGCAACTTCAAAATAACTTTGAAAGTTTAAGAGTAGGTTGCTTGAAAAGTGTAAGTAAAATCAGAAAGTGCGAGAGCTTTTAAAGAGAGTTTGAAATCTGAGTTGTGAGTTGTATGTATCTTGTATCTATATTGTTGTGAGAGTGTTTCAATGCCTTTATATAGGCTTCCAATCAACCATAATACCCCTAGGTATGAGTAGGTTTCGTTTGGAATGAAAAGCAATCAGTTTGGAGTGAAACCTCTTCACTTGAAATCTGAAAACTGATGCAACAACTCTTAGTAATCGATTACTGCATGTGGGTAATCGATTACCCAACAATCTTGTTAACAGCTTTTTGAAAATTCACACAGTGTAATCGATTACTGGATTTGAGTAATCCATTACTCAACAACACTGTTTGACAGCTTTGTGAATTTGCCTTAGTGTAATCGATTACACTACTTTGAGTAATCGATTACCTTGTTTTCTAAAAATGGTAATTTGTTACTCCAAAGTCTTTAATGGATTACTCATAGCTGTTAGAGGTTTGAAAACTTTTTTCTCACTCATGTAACTTGTTACTTAAGTTTGGTAACCCGTTACATGTTGTTTTTGAAAATTACTTTTATTCACACTTAGTTTTTCCTGATTTTCTTGAAAACAATTTTGAGCATTATTAACTAAGTAAATAAAGGAGTTGTAAGGATAGAAGTACCTATAGACTTAGACTCTATTTCTTGAAGCTTTATCTTTGATAGTCTTTTGTCGGTCTTCTTCCTTTCTTCTTTTTGTGATATTGGTATCTTCATCAAAACTGTGCCAAGGTCAGGAGCAAGATCTTCTTCGCAATCTCCCCCTTTTGATGATGACAAACCAATGTTTTCTTGAAAGTGTAATTTTCTGAGAGCAGCATACTTGACGATATTTCTTGATTTGTCTTGAGTATGCCCCCCCTATATGTATGCATGTATGCTCCCCCTTTCTTTTGGAATTATGTGCCTGAAAGAATATTGACAGAAAATACACATCTCCCAACTTTTCTCCCCCTTTTGACTTCACCAAAAAGAAGAAAAGCCAAGAGTCTAGCACAATAGACATTTGTAGAGCATAGCATACAATTTTTCATAGTATATGAAAATTCAAGTAATAATATATAAGCATATATATATAAGACAATAACCCCATGTATGAAACATAAACATCATTGCATAAATAAGAAAATAAAGATGTTCATACTCGAAATCCAAAAAAAGCAGAAAATAACAAGAAACAAATCCAAACAATGTTTAAAACCACATGGAAAATACACAGCCATAGACATTTACACAGTCAGAAACCTAGACAAAAAAATCTAAGACTCGGGCAAGGAACTATCTTCATCAACATCCATGTTGCATAGCCTCGAAGAAAGACGATGAAGTTCGTAATGGATTTGTTGGCTCTGAGTATTGAAAGCATCCATCCTTGTGGTGATGTAGCCTCGAAGAGAAAACAATTCATCCATAATCATCTGATTAGTGGGCATTGCAGCAGATGCAGAAGATTGAGCATGAGACTCAGGCTGGTTTGGTGCAGCAGTAGGTTCTGGTTCGTCGGTAGGAGCAGGTTGGCAGTCGGTACGATGCTTGTAGGTTCGACGAGTGACAGGATCTATAACGAATCCCATCTTGTGGACAACCTCAATATCAACCTTGCTTTCGCGAAGATTAAGGGCCACTTTGGTCTCACCTTCTAAAGGTATGCCGAAATGCTCAAGAATTTTGGTAATGAATATGGCGTAGGGCAACGGACTTTGGGAGCCGCGAACATGCCACATTTGATTCATTATCATCTTAATCCAATTAATTTTGATGTTAAACTTGATAGCATACATCAATTGGAGCTCTATGTCACTTATTTGCGAATGGTTTGAAAATTTCGGCCAAATGACATAGGAAATAAAATAATGTATCAAACGATCTTCCAGCGTGAGATATCCAGCAGAGAGGATATCCATGTTCTTAACAGTCTCGCCAAGGCTTTGTTGCTTTCGCCTTTCTATTTCCTCCTTAGAAATTCTACAAATAGAAAGATAGAATTTCTTGCAATCGTAATCATCCCATTCACATACCAGGCCGAACCCAATAATGTCGCCTATCATCGGTATATCACAGCAAATAGAACTAAAGGTTTTCATATCCAAAACAATGTCATTTCCCTTAACATGGGAAGTCATAAGATTTTTCCTAAAGTTCATGTTGTAGTAAAATACGCGAACAAGCTCAGGATAAATATCGTTCGCTTCGCAGCAAAAGTCAAAAAGTTTTTGTTGCCGCAAAAGATAAGGAAAAATAAAATCTTCAAACTCAAAGTTACCAATGTTACCGTATTTAGGAGTGAAGATGGCGCGTCCATGGAAGTTTTCCTCAAAGACCTTCCTTTGAGCGTCATTAGCAAGAAGCCTCGTCAAGTTCAACGGGTTGGACTTGGAAGTTGATTCTCCTTTCTTAGACTTTGAAGAACGTGGTCTTTTTGAAGATGAAGCCATTGTTGGTGTTTGAAGGTTTAGGGTTTTTGATTTTGGAAATTTGGGGGTTTTTGATTTAGGCCACAAATCACGAAATAGAAGGTGTAGAAGTCTTTAGAATTGAAAATGTGATGTGATTAGCAACAAAAATCAATCAAAACGGAGTAGAAATGAGGTTTTTAGAGATTAAGAGGGTTTAGAGAGGGAAAAACACGAGTTACAGGAGAGAGAAAAAATGGAGAATTTCTGAAAAATGCAACAATTCATATATATAACTACAGAGAGTAATCGATTACACTGAATGAGTAATCGATTACTCACTTTCAAAAATTCAAAATTTTTCAAACAATGTCTCTCTGTAATCGATTACACCATTACAATAATCGATTACTGTAACATACTGTTTTCCCACTGATGTTAAAAATGATTTTTGGCTCTAAAAACTTGAAAATTAAAGCATAAAACACACAATTTAAGATCAAGTAGGCATTGAATAAAAACAATGAAGCATACATATAAACATTTAAACATGTTAGGACAAGTAAGCTTCGTCGAGAATGCATAATTCTCGTCTAATCTTATAAAAAGGTTCTTTTTCTAATGGTTTAGTAAATGTGTCCGCTAGTTGATTATGAGTATCAATGAATTCTACCAACAATGTGTTTGGTTCTTGAGTGCATAATCGGATTTTTGGTGAGATTAATAGCACTAGTATTGTCACATTTCAAAGGTGTGCAGCCTAAGTTTAAGCCATAATCTCGTAATTGTTGTTTGAGCCACAACACTTGTGCACAACAACTACCGACAACAATATATTTCGCTTCAGCGGTGCTTAAGGCAACACAAGCTTGTTTCTTACAGGACCAAGAAACTAAAGCATTCCCTAGAATGTGGCAAGTACCACTTGTACTTTTTCTCTCATACTTGCATCCTGCAAAGTCTGAATCTGAGAAGCCAACCAATTCGCATACGTTTCCCTTGGGATACCACAGTCCAACATCGGTTGTGCCTTTGAGATACTTCATGATTCTCTTAACGGCAACTAGATGTGACTTTTTGGGTTTAGATTGATATTGTGCACAAAGACATACACTAAACATAATATAAGGTCTACTGGCAGTAAGATATAAAAGAGATCTGATCATACCTCGATACTTAGATATTTCAATACATTTTCCAGCGCCATCAGCATCGATGTATGTACTTGATCCCATAGGAGTAGAAATCGACTTGTAGTCATCCATCTCAAATCTTTTCAACAAGTCTTTGCAATATTTGGACTGGCTTATAAAGATACCATTATTGAGTTGCTTAATTTGGAGTCCAAGAAAGTAATTTAACTTTCCCTTCATAGACATCTCAAATTCTCCTTGCATCATTTTGCCAAATTCACTACACAAACTTTCATTAGTAGAACCGAAAATAATATCATCAACATAAATTTGAAAAAGTAAAGTATGATGATTTATCTTCTTAATAAATAGTGTAGTATCGACCTTGCCTTTTGTAAAGCATTTTTCTGTTAGAAAGTTGGTTAGACGGTCATACCAAGCACGCGGTGCTTGCTTTAAGCCATAGAGGGCTTTCTTTAACTTGTATACATTAGAGGGATGTTTGTAGTCCTCAAAACCAGGAGGTTGTTCTACAAATACTTCCTCTTGTATATACCCGTTAAGGAGCGCACTCTTTACATCCATTTTGTAAAGCTGAAAGTTCAAAGAGCATGCATATGCAATAGCAGTCTAAATGGTTCAAGTCTAGCAACCGAAGCGAAGGTTTCATCAAAGTCTATACCTTCCTATTGGTTGTATCCTTGGGCTACTAGTCTAGCCTTGTTTCTAATGATTATACCATTTTCATCTGATTTATTGCGAAATACCTAGCGAGTTCCTATTACATGCCTATTCTTAGGTCTAGGAATAAGTTCCCAAACTTCGTTTCTCTCAAACTGGTTGAGTTCTTCTTGCATAGCAAGAATCCAGTGTTCATCCTCGATTGCTTCATCAATCTTAGATGGTTCTATTTGAGAAACAAGGGCCATGTTTAGACAAGCATTTTCTAGCATTAAGCGAGTGGTAACACCTTTGTTAATATCGCTAATAATGTTGTCTATAGGATGATCTCGATGAGTTCTCCACTCTTTGGGTAAATCAGAGTGAATATGATCTTCTTGTATGGAAGGATTATCATCCCCTTCCACATGCTCTATATTAGGTGTAGTTTCAATAATAGTATTTTCATTAAAAGTAGAGTTAGGCAAATCTTCTTCATCAATGGTCAACCTTTCCTTGATTAGAGGATTGGTTTCATCAAAGGAGACATGGACAGATTCTTCCATGGCTAGAGTTATTTTGTTAAAGACTCTATAAGCTTTACTCGTGAGAGAATAGCCTAGGAAGATTCCTTCATCTGCCTTTGCATCAAACTTGCCTAAATTTTCTTTGCCATTATTCAAGATGAAACATTTACAACCAAATACATGCAAGTGTGAAATGTTTGGTTTTCTTCCCTTGAAGAGTTCATAGGGGTTTTTCTTTAGAATAGGTCTTATTAGAACTCTATTTGAAACATAACAAGCGGTGCTTACCGCATCAGCCCAAAAGTACTTTGGGAGGTTAGTTTCATTCAACATTATTCTAGCGAGTTCTTCCAAAGACCGATTCTTTCTCTCTACAACACCATTTTGTTGCGGTGTTCTAGGAGCAGAAAAGTTGTGATTAATCCCAAGATCATCACAAAATTCCTCAAAAGAAGCATTTTGAAACTCTCCCCCATGATCACTTCTTATAGCAGCGATTTTAAGTGACTTTTCATTTTGGACTCTTTTAGCGTAAGTGCTAAAGGCTTTGAATGCCTCATTCTTATGTACTAAGAATAGAGTCCAAGTGTAGTGTGAAAAATCATCTACTATAACAAGAGCATAGTAATTACCACCAAGACTCTTTGTCCTTGAAGGACCAAATAAGTCCATGTGTAGTAACTGCAGTGGTCTATCCGAAGAAACCATATGCTTTGGCTTGAAAGAGGTTTTTGTTTGTTTACCCATTTGACATGCACCACATAGTTTGTCTTTAACAAACTTTATCTTGGGTAAACCAACAACCAAATCTTTCTTGATTAACTTATTCAAATGGTCCATATGTATGTGAGCAATTCTCCTATGCCAAAGCCATGCATCATGAATGTCATTTACAACTAAACATGTTATAGGAAGAGATGAATCTATATCTATCATGTAAATGTTATTAATTCTCTTACCAACAAGTTTAGAGTTTAGAAATTTCTTACTTTCAATGATGCACTTATCTGGGTAGAATGAAACATGGAAGCCCTTGTCTCAAAGTTGACTTATGCTTAGAAGATTGTGCTTAAGTCCTTCCACATATAGCACTCCTTCTATGGTTGTTGAAGGTGGCTTGCCGATTCTACCGACTCCTAGAATTCTTCCTTTGTTGTTGTCACCATATGTGACATAGCCTTTGTCCCTTGGAGTAAGGACAGAGAACTTACTTTTATCGTCCGTCATATGTTTTGAGCAACCGCTATCCAAGTACCATAAATTGAGGGCGACGCTCAAATCAACCTGCAAAACAGGTTAAGTTATATTAGGTACCCAACTTGTTTTGGGTCCTACATGGTTAGATCATTTCTCAACCCATTTAAAATGTCATAGGGGAACACTATATGTTCTAATATGACAAATATTTGGTGTGTGCCCATGATTTTTACAATAAGAGCAAATAGGTTGATGCATATGTATCCTAGATTTATGTTTGCTATGTGTAGATGTATGGATACATGTTTTCCAAAAGTCTGTGTAAGTCTCTTAGGAGCAGGGCTTTTTCCATAGCCAAGACCTCTTCGCTCCGTAGAGTGTCTTTGATCATTAATGATCTTACTCAAGCTCTTGCTACTCTTGTTTATTTTATTGAGTTCAAGACTCAATGTAGAAACTTTGTTGCCAAGAGTAATGCAATTTAAACATGAGGATGATGAAGGTATGATTCTAAGAGAATCTAATTCAGATTTTTGTTTTAGAAACATTTTAGACAATTTTATATATTCATCATGTAGATCATTAAATGTAGTTTGTAATTCGGAAGAAGAAAAATGGATAGATTCATTTACCTCTTCATCGTCTGAGTGATGAGATGCCATGAGAGAGAGATGCGCCTATTCTTCGCTTTCTGGTTCAGAGGCTGAACTTGTGTCGTTGTCTTCCCAAGCGATGTAGGCTCTTCGTCCATTCTTTAATTCATTCTTTCCTTTGAAAGAACTCTTCTTGATGTTTGGACAGTCCATCTTCATGTGGTCAGGTTTGTCACACTCAAAGCATGTAAAATTCTGGTTTGAAGTGGAGGCCTCATTGCTTTTGGAGAATTTCTTTATTTGCTCGGTTCTTCCGCCTTTGTTCCTTCTTAGGAACTTGCTGAAATTTTTGACGAAGAGGCTCATGTCGTCAGTCTCTTCCTTGTCGTCTTCATCCTCCGATGAATAATATTTCTCAGCTTTTGCCTTGAGAGAAATGTTCTTCTTCTTCTCTAGTTCTTCATGTTGATCAAGTTGACTCAATTCGAGTTCGTGTTCCTGCAACTTACCAAACAAAGCAGCCAATGACATTTTCGAAAGACTTTTCTTTTCGGAAATAGTCGTTACCTTTGGTTGCCATGTTCTTGTTAGTGACCTTAGAACTTTTAAGTTCAAGTCACTATTTCACAGCACTTTGCCAAGTGCAATAAGGTGGTTTGTGAGATGAGTGAATCTCTTTTGAAGATCCAAGATCTTCTCTCCAGGTCTCATACGAAACATTTCGTATTCCTAGGATAAAGTGTTGAGTCTCGATCTCTTTACCTCTTCGGTACTTTCATGAGTTGTCTCCAAAGTATCCCATATTTCCTTAGCGGATTTGCAGTTGGACACTCTAAAGAACTCATCTATTCCAAGTGCCGATGTGAGGATGTTCTTTGCTTTCAAATCATATTGCACCTTCTTCTTACCTTCATCATTCCATAAATATTTTGGCTTTGTCTCTCTGATGCTGTTGACAACGGTAAATGGAACGTTTGGTCCTTCCTCGATAGCATTCCAGATATCCAAGTCTTGCGACTCTATGAAAATCCTCATTCTGATTTTCCAGAAGTCATAACACTCTCCAACAAAGCTTGGAGGTCTGCTTATGTTGGATCCTTCTCCTAGGAATGATCTTGAGGTCATGTTGTAGTAGGATCATATTTTGAGAGTAACTTTCTCAAAAATAGCTCTGGTGCCAATTGTAAGACTAAGATTGCAACTAAAAGGGGGGGGGGGGGGGGGGGGGTGAATTAGTTGTTGCAATAAGTATGACCAATTTTTCTGCAATATCAAAGTTAACGTGCAGCGGAAATAATATGCAGAAAAATATTGACTTAGAAAAGATAAATAAATAAGAGAAGATAAAGATAGTACGCATGTATTTTATACTGGTTCACCTTCTTGTCTACCGAAGGCTACGTCCAGTACTTTTGATGCGCAAGAGATTCCTTTATTAAATATAATGAGTTGCAATTACAAATATCTCACCCCGAGATCTCCTTGTACCTTACACACTCACTTATATCTAATCCCCTTGGAAAACTCTATTCCAAGTCACACCCTTGGTAAACACTATACCAACTTACACCCTTTGTAAACACTATACCAAGTCACTCACCCTTTCTCTTCACACCCTTGTGAAAGAAAGTAAACTTTACAAAAGTGAAGAATGTACAATTTGGCTTGGATTGCCTTACAAGTGTATATGATAATTTCTATAACTTGCAATCCAATAACAACTCGTATACTTGAGATAATAATGCTCTTTAACAATATGCTCTTTAACTCGTATACTTGTGAGAGTGTTTTAATGCCTTTATATAGGCTTCCAATCAACCATAATACCCTTAGGCATGAGTAGGTTTCGTTTGGAATGAAAAGCAATCAGTTTGAAGTGAAACCCTTTCACTTGAAATCTGAAAAACTGATGCAACAGCTCTCAGTAATCTATTACTGCAAATGGGTAATCGATTACCCAGCAATCCTGTTAACAAATTTTTGAAAATTCACATGGTGTAATCGATTACTGGATTTGAGTAATCGATTACTCAACAACACTGTTTGACAGCTTTGTAAATTTGCCTTAGTGTAATCGATTACACTACTTTGAGTAATCGATTACCTTGTTTTCTAAAAATGTTAATCTGTTACTCCAAAGTCTGTAATGGATTACTCATAGCTGTTAAAGGTTTGAAAACTCTTTTCTCACTCATGTAACTTGTTACTCAAGTATGGTAACCCGTTACATGTTGTTTTTGAAAATTATTTTTATTCACACTTAGTTTTTCCTGATTTTCTTGAAAACAATTTTGAGCATTATTAACTAAGTAAATAAAGGAGTTGTAAGGATAGAAGTACCTGAAGACTTAGACTCTATTTCTTGAAGCTTTATCTTCGATAGTCTTTTGTCGGTCTTCTTCCTTTCTTCTTTTTGTGATATTGGTGTCTTCATCAAAACCGTGTCAAGGTCAGGAGCAATATCTTCTTCACAGAAGTCTAGAGCCTTTATCGAGTACACTTTAATCAGACCTAATACATCACCATATAGTGGTAGTCGTTTGAATATCCAACACCTTATAAGTGTACCTTGAGTAGGACACTGGAAGCAAATCATGTTCATGTCGTTATGCATCCATGCACATCATAAATTGGGATTCACCATCCCTCACGCCACATGTATGGCTAACAATCGCGACTTACCCATAAAAGGGTCCCAAACCCTAGGGTAATTTCATTTTCCCTCGTCTTTAAAAATAAATAAATAAATAAGAAAGATATATTTAATGGGGTTATGTAGTTTAATCTCTGGCTATAATCATCACACTCGTCGAGGGGTCCTCGAGCCCCGTGATATGTTTTTGTCTTATCTTTGGAATAAGCCTTCACATTATCGTGAATATCAACCCTAGCAAGGTATTCAATTTATAGTGTAGATAGGCTATATTATCTCCAAAATACGTTCTGCTGCCCTAAAAAGGGATTTACATCATCATATGCATTCCTTGGCAACATCACATCAACTCTCATGCACTCGCATGCATCAAAAATTGTTTTCTCGTCTCATCCATACATCCCAAATAAATCAAATGCATCCACATATGCACATCATGCATTTTAAAGTAGTATGAGCTCAAAGTTAGTATACTTGCATTCCATGCATCATTTTGAGTAATAGGTTACATTTCAATCAATATAACATGATAAAAAAAAATTCACATATCATGCATCAATAAATATCATTTTTTTTACATGCATTTCATGATCTCATTGCTAAGGGCACTCGTCAATTGAACTAATTTTGAGGACACTATTGTTGGACTCTGCTGAAAGCAATCTTGTTTGAAGATGAAAAAACCCCATAAATATAAAGAGTTTTCATTTTGTGATTAAGATCGCATGAGATACACTCATCACACAAGATAGTGCATTGTCTCCAACCCCAACTAAATTAGAAACCAACTTGAAAAACATCTCACTTGAGGACACCAGTCAAGTCAAGGCCAAACCAATCTCACACTTACTCACGTTTCCTTTGTCCTTAATAAAGATTTATCCATTTATGCATATCTTTTTAACAAGAAAATACAAATGCATTGATCATGCAAATTTCACCAACTCATACCTAACCCTAACAACCATATTGACCTCACTAATTATATTTACCCAAAAAAACAAAATAACTCAAAATTAATTCATGCATTACTATGAGATATTTGATTCAAAAAAATGGGGGATGATGCAAATATAAAACAAAAATGATGTACATGTTCAGACACATTTTTTCGATGACACGAGGGATTATTTTTTCAAACACTAAGAAGATATCCTTAGTCACCCCATTTTGAGCCTAGACATCATAAAATGAGATAATTTTTTAATAACTCTCGATACGCCAATAATGTCGGGCAGGTAGTTTTTCAATCGTTGTCCATGACATTCAATTATTAAAGAAAAGAATACATTCTATCACATCCATAATGTGACTGAACGATAAGTGAACACGAGGAATGTTCTTAGCTAAAAAAAAAAGTCTGTTGAGAATCCTCAATTAATGTCTCAGGCAAAAGTTAGGGAAAAAGTGCAATATCAATAATCACAAAAGGAACATTTTATAAGAAATAACTTCGCTTAACTCCCAGTTCGTTCTTATCACAGCGTGGAAAATTCTCTTAATTGTTGAATGTCATGTTAGAAAACTATTGCAAATAGGATAAAGGAAAAAGAAGAAATGTGAAATATTGATATGGGAAACACATGTTTTAAGCATTTTATCCTTTTCGTAAAAATCTTTAGTCAAGCCACGATACAAGCATAAAAAGACCTTATCGAGGACTTATTTTCCTAAGATGTGCATCATGATAGAAAAAGGCCAAATTAAATTCTACCACCACCACATCTACACAAGCTCAAACCAAAATTCAATTTTATCATCACTACCATATCGTCATTCATAGCCCAAACACTAGCCAAAGTTTGCAAGGTCATTGTTTTAGTACTTCTTTTTAAAGAGTTGTGCATGAAATAAAGAGCACCAAAACAAATAAAAAGTGAAAGCCTCTCAAATTGGGGTAAATTTTGAGATGTTTCATGGTCTAGGGCCATCTAGTCCAAGTCCACCTGCACAATTTTAAGAGAGTGATGATTATCAATATCACACATTCGGGGTAATTATCGGGTGATCATGTTTCCCAGTGGAAAGCCATAAGAAGCCCCAAACTAAGGCAGTTTTTGGCTAGATTCCACTTCTTGTGGAAATTTGTAAAAGCCCAAAGCTGGGGAAATGATTAAGTGGCTTCTCATGATTCTATAAATGGATTTGATCCTAATAAGCCAAAAATACTTCAACCAAAAAGAGGAAAGACCATAAAAACTAAGATGACCACATTGAGGGTGTTAAAAAAACAACAACAAAAAACACACATCAACATGAACCTCATGTACCGCATATCTCATTGCGCTATTCACCAGAACTATTTTAAATTTTAATTTTTGAGGGTCTCATGCTTGACGGACTCAAAATTATAAGTTTGAGGGTTCTATGTTTGATGACCTCAAATTGTGCATTCGATGACCCCGTGTTTGACGATATCGAAATCAATCTTTTCAGGCCTAGAGTGTGGCTTTTTTTTAAACAAGAAAAGGATTAATTTTGAGGGGCTCGTGCTTGACGACCTCAAAATTATAAGTTTGAGGGTCTCATGCTTGACGACCTCAAACTGTAACTTTGAGGACCCCGTGCTTGACGAACTCAAAGTCAATATTTCCAAGCCTAGTGTCTGGCGTTCTTTAACAAAGAAAAAATAAAATAGAAAATAATTAATTTTGAAGGCCCCGTACTTGGCGACCTCAAAATTATAAGTTTGAGAACTTCGTCCTTGACGACCTCGAAGTTAATCTTTCTCGGCCTCGTGCCTGGCGTTTTTTTTTTTAAAAATTAATTTTTAGGGCCCGTGCTTGATTACCTCAAAATTATAAGTTTGAGGATCTCATGCTTGATGACCTCAAACTGTAACTTTGAGGACCTCGTGCTTGACGATCTAGAATCAAATCTTTCCAGACCTAGTGTTGGTATTTTTTTTCCAAAAATAAATAAATTTGAGGGCTTGTGTTTGACGTCCACAAAATTATAAGGTTGAGAATCTCATGCTTGGCAACCTCAAACTTTGCCTTCAAAGACCCCGTACTTGACAACCTCGAAGTCAATCTTTTCATCACCCCATATTTCATCAACAAAAAGGTATTATGTGAGACTCGTGCTTGACAACCTCAAATAGAAAGTTTGTTGTACCTCAACCCATATTTCATCAACAAAAAGGTTTTTTTGTGCCTCGACAAAACTAGCATTCATTTTTTTACTAGTTGTTTATCACGACAACACACAAACTTCAGTTTGTGTTCTATTAAATAAGCAACAAGTAAAGAGAGACAACTGTGAATACCCAATTTTGTCTGGCCAAAAAAATACTTCAAAACCATTTGATTCATAAATAATATTTAATCTTTGAAGATTTGACTTCCTTAATATCACCTCTATTTTCAATTGAACTTCTCCAAATCATATTTTGCTACCATATTTTTTGACAAAAATTTGTTTTCTAACCATATTGGCTTACACAATTTTACCATGATATTACCGTAAGCGCGAGTAGTATTGTATATATATTACCATACACTAGAATAAATCTAATATATGCTAATAATCACTATATACAACCACACATGTGAATAGTATGTGAACAATGTCACAATGGAATAGTAACTACCAACACATGGCTCTTATACCAATGTTGGATAGCAAATTTATGGAAACAATATCACACAACTAATATACAGTTGAGAAAATAGGAACTGATAAAAAATATTTAACGTGGAAAAACTCTGTAAAATGATCGATACTGATAGAACCAATCACAAACAAGAATACAAGATTTTCACTAAGTGAAAAATGTTACTACTTTTTTCTCTAAATACAAGGAGAGAACAATCTCTCTCTTGAAATAAGAGAAAACACTTCTCTATATGTAAAACATGAGAAACATTCGGAAAGCACGACAAGTGTTTTACACTACGACTGAGACTTAGTGTTTTATGGGATGCACTTAATGTATAGGATGCAATTTTTGAATAAAGCTTCTCTATTTATAGCGAAACTTTCAAGTCTCACATTAAATGTTGCTTGACGTATTAACCATATTTATCAATGCTTTCTCACTCCCACCGACAAAATGCCTCCCATGTTTGACTTTCAAGCCGAAAGAACTTCATTTCATTTAACGATATATCTTAATGAATAAGGATCTGTTTTTGAAACCATGTCTCAAATCATATCTTACACCAATAAAAACATGATGTTGATTAAAAAAAGTAATATTCATTATTTTTCTATTTTTGTTTCATTATCGTTGAAGCGTGACAAAATTTGGGACATGATTTGAGGCGTTTTGTAATTTCTTGGAGGAAGTTTATACAATAAGGCAATAAAATATTTTTAGTAACTTAAAAATTTTATTCCTCTATATTGCTCTTTTCACTTGCTTTATTCATGCATGGAAATGAGTTGACGCTTTTGTTGGTTTGGATAGTTACATAAAGTCTCTCTCCAATTAAAAAATATCATAATTAATTAAAATTAAAAATCACAAAAATCAAATATAATATTTTTATATTATTTTGTAAAATTTGATTGGTAAGATATATAAATGCATATTTTTTTCGAATAGAGGATCTGTGTTCTACTTACCACATACCAAATTCAATATATCGCGTATTAGGTACCATAAAATTAATATTGTTATAAAGAAGAGAAAAATATGCCTGCATTGATAATATAAGGGGTTGAGATCCTTTCCAGTACTAGATTGTGAGGCCCAGAATAATTTGAAAACTTCAAAATTTACTTTAATTAAAACCAATTTAAAATCTGGATCATTAAAACTTTTTAAATGACATGTGTTATCATCTCTGCGTATACGGGAAGATCCAGCATAGCAGATGATCCATTTCTTAATATAATAGTTTTTTATATTATCAGTCCATCATTCATCATTCATCATTCATTATCAATAGCCTACGACTCTTCAAAAAAATTAATAAAATCAGTAGTGAATAATGTATTTAATTATGGTTTTAGCATTTGTAATTGGCATGGACTGGCACCAACTGAATAAGAAGTATCAGAATAAAACAAACAAGAACCCAAATGTCCATTTCTCCCACATCCTTATCTTGAGCACACAAATATTTCTCATCCACTTAACCTTAACTGATACCTTAATGGAAGAGTAAATCAGTGAAAGAGACAGGAACCAGAAAAGTGGTATATGAGAAGGACAAAATATGTAATGTATATATAATAACATGAGATCTTCAATACATAAATAGATTTGAAGTGTGATTGAGAAACAAAGGAATCAGTCATATAAAGTTTTCCTCTTTCAAAAGTGATTTTCAACTTGAAAAATCTCAAGATGCATGTGGATAATCCAGCTTCAGCTCCTCTTTTACCTTATTATGATCATTCTGAAATTGAAGAAACTAATAACAACGTTGAAATTGCCACTGATCAAGATGGTGATAGCAACCGATCCTTATTTTCAAAGGTTTGTTAAGCTTTTGATTGTCCTTGTTCTTCTGTAGTACATTCCCTAGTTATTGAAAACATGATTTATATGGATACACAACACTGATACAGGTATATGGTCTTTCAAAGTTTGAGGTTAATTGACATATTTATTGTAAACCTTGTATGCTATTCTCAACCATGTTGAGAAAAGCTAGTAAATATGATTCATTAAAAAGTCATTGACATTTTTTAGAGAATGAGTTTGGTGCAAAGTTAAGGTTGTTACTCGGTGACCATGAGGTGACATGTTCAATTCCTGCAACAGTCTCTCATGTTTGTGAGATAAGATTGTTTGCATCTATCCTCTTCAGACTCTGTTAAATGGAAGCCTCATGCGGCCGCCTTTTTTTTAATTCTTTGACATTAATAACTTCTCAAAATTTTATTTTGCAGATGAAGGAGGAGATCAAAAACCTATACTACATAGCTGTACCAATGATTATCACTGGCCATCTCATTTATGGAAAGTCAGCAATATCAATGCATTTCTTAGGGAAAATAGGTAAAGAAGCATTAGCTGGTGGAAGCTTAGCCATTTGCATTGCCAACATCACTGGTTACTCGGTCATTTCTGGCCTTGCATCTGGCATGGATGGTATCTCTTCTCAGGCTTTTGGGGCACAAAAATGGATACTGTTAAGTCAAACCCTTCAACGTACCATCATCATTCTCATTCTAGCATGCATACCAATTTCCATTCTATGGCTTAATTTCAAACCCTTCATTCTGTTATATGGACAAAATTCAGCCATCACATCCATTGCCATCACTTATCTCATATTCTCTATACCTGATCTCTTTTTCCAATCCATCATCAACCCTTTGAAGATTTTCTTAAGAACCCAAAACCTGACACTGGCACTACTTTTTAGTGCAGCTGTTGCACTTTTAGTTCACATCCCCATTAATATGATTGCTCATGGTTTAGGCCTTGGTATTAGAGGTATTGCTTTGGCAAATGCCCTAACTGACTTGAACCTCCTTATTTTCCTTTTGCTTTACTTGTGGTTCTCTAGGGCTTGTTCCAAATCTTGGCATGGTTGGTCTTGCCAATGCTTCAAAGAATGGAAACCTATTGTTATTCAAGCAATACCAAGCTGTGCCTCAGTTTGCTTAGAATGGTGGTGGTATGAGATATTAATACTTCTTTCAGCACATCTCAACAATGCAGCTGATGCAGTAGCCACTTGTGGGATCATAGTTCAAGCTACTTCACTCATCTACAATTTCCACATTGCCCTAAGCTCAGCTGTTTCAACAAGGGTAGGAAATGAATTAGGAGCTAATAGACCTTTGAAGGCTAAAACAACTTCCTACATTACACTACTATGTGCTTTCTTGACAGGAACAATGGCTATGGTTTTTGCATTCATTACTTGTAATTCTTGGGGATATCTCTTCACTGAAGATGAAGCTATTTTGTCTTTGGTAAAAACATCATTGCCTATAGTTGGAGTTTGTGAGATATGGAATGCTTCTCAGACAGCAATGTGTGGAGTTTTGAGGGGAAGTGTAAGGCCTAGTTTGGGTGCATTGATAAACTTGGTATCATTTTATGCTGTGGGTTTGCCTTTTGCTATTTTGATGGGTTTTGTGTTTCATTATGGTTTGTCTGGTCTTTTCTATGGCTTACTAGCTGCACAGATAGTTTGCACAATTATGGTAGTGTTTGTGGTTATAAGAACAGACTGGAATATGCAAGCATACAGGGCCAGAGAGTTAACAAACACATCAAATGTGGATAGAGAAGAAAGTAATGAAGGCAATGAGGCATTGGTATCTCATGTGTTACTAAGTTAAACCCTTGGTGGTGCTAAAAATAGGAAATAACTTTTTTCCTATTTACTTTATAGTTGTCTTGTTTATGACTTGGTAAATTTGGATTGAAACTTTGGAAGAGGTTATCATCTCTACCTTATCTAGCTCTTGAACAATGTTATTTATAATATCTAATGTTTTAAATTATTCTGCTTAATTTAATGTTTTTCATGTTGGTCTTTTATAACTCATCATTAGATTAGGATTATAAATTTGGATTATAAATTTTTTATAGCCAAAAATATATATATTAAGATAGTATAGGTGATGTTCAACCCAATACAAAGGAAAAGTTAAGACAAAGCTTTAAAAGGATTTCAGAAAGACCAACCATTAATTCAGGACCAGAAATTATTTTACCAAAAGTGAAAAAATCAGACATTTTTATTATACTTTTTCCCACAGAACCACCTCCAATATCTTATTTGAATCAAATCTATAAAGTCATATATATATAGCTAAAGCTATTTTCATTATTCCTCAAAAGGTTTTGGTTTCCTACACTCCACACCCATTTATCTGGTCTATTAGATGTGATAACTGCACTATTCAACAAAATCATCAAAGATCCTTGATGTTCTTCCTCCGAGACAAATAGATATCTTTGCCAATTCATTCTCAAGGACCATAGGTTTTGGTTCCATTCCCCCCCCATATTAGCAACCTATTGATTTAAATTGCAGACCACATCATCTTATGCGACGACAATATTACGGTTATGGTGACAACCACAACCGCATCGCACCGCAATTGCATATGTGACTCCGAATGACAACGTGGCTACCTATGAAGTATGGATACGTGTGTCGGATACGATAATATCCGATACGTCGCCAAGAATTTTTTCTAAAATATAGGTACGATACGTTCAGAGATACGTATATAAAATACTAGAAAATACATAAAATATGGAAACAAATTATAAGTGTAAATCAAAATAATCAAAATAAAAAATATAAGTATAATAATATAATACATATTTTATTAATGATATAATTGTCATCTTATGCAAAGAAAGTAATGTATATTTTAATAATAATATTTTGCAATATAGTGATATATTTTATTAATAATACAATAATGTATAACAATAGGATTGAGACGTAATATCACATATAATAAACAATAAGTAAAAAATAAATGTAATATAGTGATATAAAGAAATAAAAGAGTGATGTGTAATGAGACATAATGAGAGATGTGTTCCTGTTTTAGAAAACACGAAAACATCTAAATATATTTTCACTAAACATATTACCCTTTCTTCTGTCCTCTTTTCACAAAAACAAATTACTTCATTCTTCTCTATTCCTTCTTCTCTCCCACCCTCTTTCTTCTCTCATCTATTAAGAAATAAAATCAATACGGCAATACCCACCCCCTCTCCTCTTTATAAACAAACCCAGAGAAAAGAAACTAGTAAGAAGCTAAGCCCTTTTTTGGTATGAGTTTATGTGGGTGTTTGTCTTTAAATAAGTTGGTTTTTGCTTGATTATTAGGATGTTGCTTAGTTTTAATTAAAACGTATCATATTTTATCTTATTTTTTTGTTGAAAACGTATCAGATAGATATCTTCATCTTTATTTAACTTTTATTTTTTATTTATTTTTGGATACTCTACGGATATGTATCTTTCACGAATCCGAGTGTATCCGTGTCGGATACGTATCCGACACCGACATGTGAGGGTATTCAACTATTCGTGCTTCAGATGTGGTCATATCGGGCCGCAACTCAACCGCATCGGACCACATTAGGTCACACCAAATTCAAAAATGTTGTTTTAATAATAAAGTAATTTACACTACAGTAGCCGCAATCCGCATCGACTGCAATCATAATAACCGCAACCGTTACTACAATCGCTACCAAAACTACAATTTAAAACACCGACAATCGAGCAATATTTATTTTATGCCGCCAAATACAATCTTGGAAACTAATGTTTAAGGGTTTGATTTGAAATCCATAAATCATGCTAGAAGCTAGTTGTGATTCCATTACCGACTTCCTTTTTAATATTTTCCGGGAACCAATAATTTTCAACATTATACCTTCTATATAATTTCCCAACATCATTCCATCATATTCACCAGTTTTTGAATAAGCTAACATCAGTTGAATTTCCCACACATGCTTCAGATTTCCCATATTTAGATATCAACACCTTGGACCAAAGTGATTCTTCCTTAACCAACATTCTCCATTTCCATTTGTCAAAAAGCCAAGAATTGAAAACAGATAAATCTTTTACACCTAATCCTTCATCACAGTTCAGTTTATATATGTCCTTCTATGGTATGCCTCTTCCTTCATTCGCATTTCCCAAGAGAAAATATCTCTGCATGCTTTTCATTTTCTTATCACCTCCTACACTACATTTTTTTTGGTTAGCAAATGATAGTATTTGATAAAAGATAGTAGATATAGTGATATTAACAAGGTTTTAGAATTGATTTAGATAGCTTGGAGGTTTTGGCTACAATTCATGCATTGCAAATGAAGGGTGAATGCCTATTTATAGGCTTTCTACAACACCTAGGAAGGACTAGAAAATTCCATACATTTCTACCCTACATTGTCTCAATGTTTCTAGATAATTCTAGAACTATACTACTTGTTATTTTAAATCTATTGCCTTATAGTATTTACTACAACTTTGTAGAATATTCTAGAGATGCAATTCCTCTTCTTCAACCTTCAAGATGTTTCTAGAGAATTGTGGCATTACCATCATTTTAGATCTTTCTAGAAAATTGCAGCATGTTTTAACACTCCTCCTTGATGCAATTTTTTGTGACTCCTAGCAACGATCGTAGTTGCTCGAACTTCGGTCTTGGTAATGCCTTAGTAAATATGTCTGCAATTTGATCTTCGGTCTTGCAGTACTCGAGCCTTATTTCTTTATTCTCACTTGCTTCTCTGACAACATGATATTTAATTGCGATATGTTTTGTCCTGTTGTGATGGACTGGATTCTTTGCAATCGCTATCGCCGATTTGTTGTCACAATAGATTGTCGTAGGCTCTGTCTCTTGGTCTCCCATATCATTGACTATTCGTCTAAGCCATATAGCTTGGTTGGTGGTCTCTGCAGCTGCTACATACTCAGCTTCTGCTGTTGATTGTGCAATAATTGCTTGCTTCTTAGATGCCCAAGAGAATATTCCTGATCCAAGTGAGAAGGCATAACCTGATGTGCTTTTCGTGTCATCCATTGAACCGGCCCAATCATTGTCAGTGTAGCCGTGCAATGTTGAGTTGGTGTTGGATTTATACCATATACCGAACTCTTTTGTTCCTTGCAAGTACCTGAGTATTCTTTTTCCAACTCCAAAGTGGATTTGACTTGGGCTTTGCATGAATCTTGATAGCAAACTTTTAGCATACATGATATCAGGTCGAGTAGCAGTGAGATATAGAAGATTCCCAATCAAACTCCTGTAGAGAGATGCATCTGCCTGTGGAGATCCATCGTCCTTTTGTAGCTTCTCATTAGTCACGAGCGGAGTAGCAATTGGTTTGCATTCAGACATCTTGAACTTCTTTAGTAGTTCTTCTGTGTATTTCTTCTGTGAGATGAATATCCCTTCTTTTGTTTGATTTACCTCAATTCCGAGGAAGTAGTACATTAAGCCTAAGTCTGTCATCTCAAATGTCTTCATCATGTCTTCTTTGAACTCTATTATCATTTTTATGTTGTTTCCAGTGTATATAAGATCATCTACATACAAGGAAACTATTAGAGTATCATACTGACCTTGGGTTTTAATGTATAGTGTAGGTTCACTCTTACTCCTCCTGAAACCTTTGTCGATGAAGTACTGATCAATTCTACTGTACCATGCTCGAGGAGCTTGCTTCAAGCCGTATAGAGCCTTCTTCAGCCGTAAAACTTTGCTTTCATTGCCCTTGCTCATGAATCCTTGTGGCTGCTCCACATAGATCTCTTCTTGAAGTACTCCATTGAGGAATGCAGACTTGACATCTAGCTGGTAAATGCTCCATCCTTTTTCTGCTGCAAGAGCTATTAGAGCTCTTATAGTGTCTAGACGAGCAACTGGTGCAAATGTCTCATTATAGTCAATTCCTGGTTGTTGAGTGTAGCCCTTAGCTACTAGTCTTGCTTTGTGCTTTTGTATACTGCCATCTGGATTGAGCTTTATTTTATAGACCCATTTTACTCCAATGACGTCCTTATCTTTTGGACAGTCTACTAATTCCCATGTGTTGTTTTTCTCGATCATTTTTATCTCTTCTTCCATTGCCTTGACCCATACTTCTTGCCTTGATGCTTCTTCAAAGCTTCCAGGTTCAACTATGGCCAAGTTGCATGTCTCATATATATCTATCAAAGATCTTACTCGTCTAGGAGAAGATTCTGGTGAAGATAGTTCATTTGGGAGTGTAGTCGGCGTACCTGGATCTTCTTCCGCTGCTTCTACTTCTCTTGTTACTTGTGGTTGTTGTGTGAGTATGGATATGTTGTGTCGCTCAACCTTTCCTTCATTCCAATTCCAAGATGTACTTTCATCTACTTGAACATCTCGACTGATGATAAGTTTCTTCGTTTCTATATTGTATATCCGATAGCCTTTTGACTGTGTGCTATATCCCAAGAAGATGCCTCTTATCGTCTTGTCTTCTAGTTTGTGTCTCTTTTCTTTTGGGACATGTATGTAACAGATGGATCCAAATACTCTTAGATGTTTAGCTGATGGCTTTCTACCGCTCCAAGCTTCTATAGGAGTTTTACCTTCGACTGCCTTTGTTGGACACCTGTTCATTATATAGACAGCTGTGTAAACTGCTTCAGCCCAAAAAGTATTTGGCAAACCTTTCTCCTTGAGCATCGATCTAGCCATCTCCATGACTGTGCGGTTTTTCCTTTCAGACACCCCATTTTGTTGTGGAGTGTATGCGACTGTGAGTTGACGCTCTATGCCTTCATCCTCACAAAATTTATCAAACTCACGGGAGTTGTACTCTTTGCCACGATCACTTCTGAGTACTTTTATATGTTTCCCGCTTTGCTTCTCAACGAAGGCCTTGAACTTCTTGAATATTCCAAACACATCTGATTTTTCTTTCATAAAGTAGACCCACGTCATTCTAGAGAAATCATCAATGAAAAGGATGAAGTACTTGTTGTTAGTGAGTGATGGCGTCCTCATTGGTCCACATACATCAGTGTGTATAAGCTCCAACAAGCGTTTTGCCCTCCAAGATTTCCCACTTGAAAATGGTAGTCTGTGTTGCTTCCCAAATAGACATCCTTCACATGCTCCTTCATTATCTTGGATGCATGGAAGATCTCTCATCATTCTTTTCTGATATAATAGCTTTAAGGCTTGATTGTTTAGATGGCCAAATCTTCGATGCCATAGCCATGATTCATCAACTTGCACCTTCATGGCAATATTAGTAGCATATTTCCAAGTTATTGGAAAACTTCTATTTCTTTTCTCCATTTTAACTTGAGCTATTTCAAGCTTTCTATTGTTGTCATATATATTGCATGTATCTCCCTCAAAGTGGAGAGAGTAGCCTTTCTCCATCATTTGACCAATACTCAAGAGATTCTCTTTAAGATTGGGAACTAATAAGACATCTTTGATAAGTCGCGTACCTGACTGTGTCTCCACCATGACAGTGCCTTTGCCTTTGGACTCCACAATGGTGCCATTCCCCAATCGAACTTGTACCTTAACGGACTCATCAATATCTCTGAAAATGCTCCCGTCCTTAGCCATGTGGTTACTACAACCACTATCCAGATACCAATTTTATTCTTTATCACGACTAGAGACTTGGTTGGCATAGAATAGTTGTTGGTTATGTTCACACTCTTCAGTGAAATTGGCCTGATGATTATTTTTGTTGCGACAATTTTGCTCTGAGTGCCCGAATCTTTTGCAATATTGGCATTGTGTCTTTCCTCGATGCCAACAATATTTTTCTGAATGGTCTGATCTCTTGCAAATTCCGCATGGAAGATATTTGTTTTGATTGTTTTTAGAGAGATCTTTAGAAAACTCCTTACTTCTAAAGAAATTTCTAGAAATATCTTTGTTTCTAGAATGTTCTGCACCATTATTATTTATTCTTTCATAATCTTTATTCTGAGACCTTAGCCGGAGCTTTGATTGAAAGGCATTTTCTAGTGAACCTTCATCATGCCTACTCAATCTTTGCTCATAAGCTTCTAGTGAACCCATTAACTCTGTCACCGATAGACTAGACATATCTTTGGTTTGCTCAATTGCAGTAACTATTGAGTCATATTTTTGGGGAATAGAAATTAGAATTTTCTCAACAATTCTTTTGTCAAGAATATTTTCCCCATAAGCTTTCATTTGATTGACCATTCCTTTTATTTTAGAGTAATAGTCTTTTATAGTCTCAGACTCTCTCATTTTAAGTAATTCAAACTCACGTCTAAGAGTTTGAAGTTTAATGGTTCGTACCTTATCACTGCCATGAAACTCCTCCTTTAGTGTATCCCATGCTTCTTTGGCACTTGTAGCTCCCATTATTCTTGGAAAGATAGTCTCCGCCAAGGCTTGTTGTAGAATAAATAATGCCTTTGCATCTTTTTGCACATTCTCCTTCAACTCCTTTTTCTGAGCCGCAGTAAGAGTTAAAGTAGTCTCTAGAGTAGTGAATCCTTCTTCTACAATGTCCCATAAATCTTGAGACCGGAAGAAAGTAGTCATTTTTGTGCTCCAAAAATCATAGTTTTCCCCAGAGAAAATTGGAATAGGAATTGATGATGATTGAATAGTGCTAGCCATAGCTCAATAGGTATAAAGTGATATTCTACGCCCAGTGTATGACCGAAACGTAGCTCTGATGCCACTGATAGTATTTGATAAAAGATAGTAGATATAGTGATATTAACAAGGTTTTAGAATTGATTTAGATAGCTTGGAGGTTTTGGCTACAATTCATGCATTGCAAATGAAGGGTGAATGCCTATTTATAGGCTTTCTACAACACCTAGGAAGGACTAGAAAATTCCATACATTTCTACCCTACATTGTCTCAATGTTTCTAGATAATTCTAGAACTATACTACTTGTTATTTTAAATCTATTGCCTTATAGTATTTACTACAACTTTGTAGAATATTCTAGAGATGCAATTCCTCTTCTTCAACCTTCAAGATGTTTCTAGAGAATTGTGGCATTACCATCATTTTAGATCTTTCTAGAAAATTGCAGCATGTTTTAACAGCAAAAGATAATTTTATTAGATAGGAGAAAAGTTACAAGAAAGAAAAAGAATAAAGAAAAAGTTACAACATAATTTTGAAACAAACTAGAGAATTAGCAATCCAGTCAGAATATATAATAGAGTTCATCCATATCTAACCCTTGATCCAGAGCCACAATTTCACATTTGCTGAGTCCAAAATTTGAAGTAGAGAATGCTTTAACATCATTGAAGATTAGATCATTAAGTATACCGGAGTTTCTATAAGAACAAGGATTTAAGGTAACTACTCTCCCCCAAAAGATATAAACATGAGGCCAATGTATTCGATAAAGATTTAATCATCGTTGTCCAAGTTGCCATCTTCCTCGTATTCGCTCCCAACTGGATCACCAGATAGTTAAAAGGGAATGAATCCAATTTTACACCTCAAAAAATGGGATGCACAAGTCGTGAAATTTGCATCAACATTTATTTCGAAAAGAAAACATTTCTTTAGATTCACTTTCAATCGATAAACTAGTTCGAAGCACCATATCTCATTCTTGCCAACTTTGAAACCCATAAACAAACTTTCAACAATTGCTTGTTTTATTGACTACATAAATTATTGTTAGGCTATTTAGTCTAACCCAATTTAGCTCGGGCTTATGTGAGTTAGTGTAACTCTTTTTCACATGTTTAATTTCTCTCAAGTTTTACCTTATAGTAAATAAGTTTTTGTTAGAAATTCATAATTTCTAATTAAGTTGAGCATCATATATTTAATACAATTATATTGACTATTTATTTTGAATTACAAAACAAATGATCTAATTTCTAACAATCCATATAACTTCTAAAAGTGATAACAGATATGGACTTAATAAGTGGATATCCAAATGGTTGACTTATAGGGGATAATGGGCACCCTATAAGTTAAGACATAAGGAACAATTATGGTCCCCAAAATACCAAATCACACATATTTTTTACCTCTTCCCGAGAGAAAACAAAGCTCCCAAAAGGAATTCAAGATTTGGTTGAGGAAGGTTATCACACCAAACCTCTCTCCAAGAAAACATACGAAAGGAATATTTCCGAGAACATGAATTCATGTATGACTTTGTATCCTTGTTTTATAGTATGTGTGAGAATCATGAAATTCTATATCCTAGGATTGGTATTTAACCAATCAAAAGGAAAATCTAACAAATGATATTAGAGCATTGGTTTTTATCAAAGGTTTTATGCCTCATGACTCAACAAAGCCAACCAACAAGCCAAGCCCAAAGCAAAGCATGCAATGCGCCAACTAAAGCCAAGCACAAGTCAAGCATGATCGAAGCTTTTGGCCATGCAATGATCGAGCCTGTCGAAACTAACTTAGCTTCTGACCATGCCATGACCGAGTGTGCCGAAGATCTGACCGAGCCTACCGAGACTGACTTAGCACATGACCAACTTTCAATGGGTTTCTCGCCTGAGCGTGATCCTGTCACTCAAGCGAGAAACCCAAGGTCATACCAAACTTTCGGTGGTTTTCTCGCCTGAACGAGATCATGTCACTCAAGCGAGAAACCCAAGGTCGAAGACCAAACTTTCTGTGGGTTTCTTGCTTGAGTGAGATCCTGTCCCCCAAGCGAGAGGCATCAATTTAGCTGCACCGTTATCCTTGCTATTTTTTTTTGTATCTTTGTATTTGGCATATTTAACATGTGCTTAAATCTATTTTAGTTAGTTAGTTTAGTTAGGCTTAACCTTGCACCCATTTCTTTATCTTCTTTAAGTATATAAATATGGCTTATTGCCTTTGTAAGATTTTATTATTCAATAAAATCATCAAGTATTACTTCTTTCATTGCTTTGGATTGCTAATCCCTTGCCAAAGAAGCCTTCTTCACTTTCTTTGATGGTATCAGAGCTCTATTACATTCAACAAAATGTCTACAACTGATTCAACATCCCCATTCCTTCCCAATCATGCCTTCACTAGTTTAGATCCCTCTCAAAACCCATACTATGTCCATCCTTCAGAAAATCCAGCCAGCCCTCTTGTGTCACCATTGCTAAATGGTGAGAACTATCACCAATGGGCAAGATCAATAAAAAGAAGCCTCATTTCAAAGCAGAAGTGGGAATTTATAAATGGATCCATCACAATGCCAATGATGACAGACCCCACGTACAAGTTATGGGAAAGTGGTAACAATATTGTGATTTCATGGATAACCAGATCAGTCACACTTTCCATAGCTCAAATCATTGTTTGGATAGATAAAGCCTATGAAGCTTGGGAGGATCTTACTGAAAGATACTCTCAAAGCAACATTTTTAGATTTTCAGACTTACAAGACACCATAGCATCCCTAAAGCAATGTGATCTCAGCATATCAAAATACTTTACTGAACTCAAGATAATATTGGATGAGTTAGACATTGTTAGACCAGAACCAAGATGCACATGTGACGCTCTATGTGAAATCAAGAAGCATAGAGAATAAGACAAAGTTGTGAGGTTTCTGAAAGGTTTGAATGAGGCATATAGTGGATTTAGATCCCAGATTATGTTAATGGATCCATTGCCTAACATGCGCAAGGTATTTTTCTCTTGTTGTCCAATAAGAAAATCATATCTATGGGCATCAAACTGACTCTAAGGTGATGAACATTGCAAGAACTTGGAAAAGAGGAGGATACCAAGGAAGATCCTATACACCTAGCAGAAGCAGCAACAACACTCCTAGCAGAGGAAGCTCCAATGGATATGGAAGAGGTGGATGGTCCAAGACTCAAACACCACCAAAATTTTGTACTCATTGCT
Organism: Lupinus albus; assembly: GCA_009771035.1. Classification (NCBI taxonomy): domain Eukaryota; kingdom Viridiplantae; phylum Streptophyta; class Magnoliopsida; order Fabales; family Fabaceae; genus Lupinus; species Lupinus albus. The sequence goes on along the minus strand of CM020007.1, from coordinate 13,380,251 downwards.
AGAAGAATGGGCATACAACATACACATGCTACAAGCTACATGGTTTTCCTGCAAATTTTCAATTCAACAGAGGTGAACAAGTTCATTCAGTTCAAACCACAGCCATCACTAATCATGATAAAGCCATTGATCCAAATAAGGAACAACAAGAACATGACAAGATCTTTGGCTTAAGCAAGCAAGAATAGCAAGGCCTTGTCAGCATGCTGCAACACACACAAAAGCCTAATGAACAATCCATCAAAGGTGAGCATTCCAACATCTTATCAGCCACATCTATCTCCCAAGATGTGCAGATTGAAGGTATCCCTAAATCTAACACTCAAAGCTCTTTATAGATATTAGATAATGGTGCTATAGACCACATTAATTGTCAATTATCCAATTTTCACACTTATAATAGGATAAAACCCATTATGGTCAAATTGCCTAATGGTAGTGAGGTCACCTCACAAATATCAGGAATTATTTTCATATTGCATACTCTTGGCTATACAATGTTCTCTATTTGCCTAGTTTTTCATACAATCTTGTATCTATATCAAGACTAACCTCTTATTTAGCTTGCACATTATCTTTTAATCTTGATTGTTGTGTTATCCAGGAGAGGATATCTTTGAAGAAGATTGGTATAGCTGAGGCTGGCAATGGTTTATATGTGTTAAAATCCATCATTAGATTACATAATGTGAATTTTTATAAGAGCAACCATCCTAGTTTCTTTAGTTCTAGTCTATGGCACTTTAGGCTAGGACATGCTTCTCACAATTGTATGCATACTCTTAAGACTAAATTTCTCTTTGTTACTACCAATAAAGATAAACTTTGTGAGATTTGCCACTTAACTAAAGAGAAGAAGCTTATTTTTCCTTTAAATGAAACTCATTCCTCACAATTTTTTTGATCTTATTCATATTGATATATGGGGCCCTTTCCTATCCTCTCTTTGCATGGACATAAATACTTATTGACCATTGTTAATGATTGTTCCAGATTTACTTGGGTCTATCTCATGAAAAGCAAAATTGAAACACATAGCCTCCTATAAGAGTTTGTCACTATGACAGAAACTCAATTCTCTGTTAATACCAAGTGCATTAGAAGTGACAATGGCCCTGAATTCTCCATAAAATCCTTTTATGCCAATAAGGGCATCCTACACCAAGCTTCTTGCATTTACACACCTCAACAAAATTGAATTGTTGAGAGAAAGCACCAACATTTTTTTGAATGTTGCAATAGCTCTATTGATCCAAAGCCAACTACCCAAGATCTTTTGGTCTTTTGCCATAAAACATGCTGCTCATATCAACCTCCTACCCACACCTCTTCTAGCACAAAGAACCCCCTGTGAAGTTTTATATAATAAACTCCCTAACTTACAACACCTGAGAACCTTTGGCTGCTTATTCTATGCTAGAACACACAAGCACTATAGAACCAAACTTGACCCTAAAACATCTAGATGCGTGTTCTTAGGCTATAAAACAAGGGTTAAAGGTTATGTTGTTATGAATTTTTCCACTAAAACCTTAGAAGTCTCTAGAAATGTTGTCTTTCATGAATCCATTTTCCCTTATGAACCCATCACTACCTTACCTACTACTGAACCCAATCACAAACATATACCTATTAATGACAACACTTACCTTGACATCCTACCCTTACACTCACCAACCCCTACTTCCCAGCCTTTAGATCAACCCAACCAACCCACTACAATATCTCCACCATCACCTCAACCTGAGCATACCCACCTACCTTCTTCCATAAGAAAGAGCACCAAAATCTCTAAACCACCAACTTATCTCCAAGATTATCATTGTGCCTTGCTTCAAGATAATCCTATTCCTTCCAATTCGAGATACTTTTTATCCTCTTATATCTCTTATAACAATCTCTCTAAATCACACCAACATAGAATCCTATCAACCACCTCTTAAGAAGAACCAAAGACTCACTTGCAAGCTATTAAGTTTCCTCATTGGCAAGATGGCATTAACAAAGAACTCACAACCAAAGACTCACTTGCAAGCTATTAAGTTTCCTCATTGGCAAGATGGCATTAACAAAGAACTCACTGCTTTGCAAGAAAACAACACTTGGACTATAACTTCTTTGCCTTCTGATCAGGTTCTATAAGCTGCAAGTGGGTTTTTAAGATCAAATACAAGGTTGATGGAACCATTGAGAGATACAAAGCTAGATTAGTTGCAAAAGGGTACACATAAACTGAAGGGATAGATTATCTTGAAACATTCTTCCCTATTCCCAAGATCAGCATAGTTAGAATTCTATTGGCTTTAGCTTCCATCCATAATTGGTCCCTTAAACAACTTGATTTAACAATGCTTTCCTTCATGTAGATCTCCATGAAACTGTTTATATGAAGCTTCCCTCTTGTCTTCCTTCTCTTGGCCCAAACCTTGTCTGCAAGCCTGAAAAATCCCTATATGGGTTAAAAAAAAGCAAGCACACAATGGTTCTCCAAGCTATCCACTTTCTTATTAAGTCATGTTTATCATAAAGCCAAATGGGACCATTCCTTGTTCATCAAGTGGAATTCTTCTACTTCTATCACTGCCATACTTGTCTATGTTTATGATATCGTCATCACTCGCAATAATCATTATGAAATCTCTCATATCAAGCTTACCCTTGATCAAACTTTCAAAATCAAAGACTTAGGCAACCTTAAATTTTTCCTAGGATTTGAAATTACTATAATCAGTAAGGGCATATCTATGAATGAGAGAAAGTATGCCCTTGAAATCCTTCTAGATGCAGGAATGCTTGGTTGCAAGCCTTTTTCTACCCATATGACAAGTGGTAGCCACTTATTTCAAGATAACAATGCTCCTTTTCATGATCATTCTTCATAGGAGGCTCATAGGAAGACTCATATATCTCACAAACATTAGGCTTGACTTATGCTTTTCTCTCCAACAGCTTGCTTAATTTATGGCCAATCCGACCATCACCCACCATAATGCAACCTTAAAATTACTTAGATGCATGCATCAAAGTCTTCCCCACCTTAGGCTTGTTCTACTCAAAGCAATCCACTATCCAATTAAAGGCCTATAGTGATAGTGATTGGGCAGTCTGCCTTGATACTAGAAGATCCATCACTAGATTCCGCATTTAATTTGGTTCTTCACTTATTTCTTGGAAATCCGAGAAACATAAAACCATTTCCAAAAGCTCTTGTGAAGCAAAGTATAGGTCTCTGGTTGTAACTACTTGTGAACTAACTTCACTTACTTATTTACTTGAGGATTTGCATTTTCAATTTTCTACGCCTACTATTTTGTTTTGTAATAATCAATATGCCATTCATATTGCCACAAACACTGTTTTCCATAAAAGAACCAAGCATATTGAGCTTCATTGCCACACCATTAGAGAACAATGTACTTTAGGTAAAATCAAGTTGTTACAAGTTCCTTCTCACCTACAACTAGCAGATGCTCTCACTAAACCTTTTGGAGCCAAAGACTACACATCCATTTAATCCAAGCTAGGCCTCATCAACATTTGTGCCCCACCTTGTGGGGGGGGGTATCAAAGGTTCTATGCCTCATGACTCAGCAAAGCCAACCAACAAGCCAAGCACAAAGAAAAGCATGCAATGCGCCAACTAAAGCCAGGCACAAGTCAAGCATGACCGAAGCTTTTGGCCATGCCATAACCAAGCTTGTCGAGACTAACTTAGCTTCTGACCATGCCATGACCAAGTTTACCAAAGATCTGACCGAGCCTACCGAGACTGGCTTAGCACCTGGCCAACTTTCTACGGTTTTCTCGCCTAAGCGAAATCCTATCGCTCAAGCGAGAAACCCAATGTCAAGGACCAAACTTTCTGTGGGTTTCTCGCCTCAGCGAGATCCTGTTGCTCAAGCGAGAAACCCAAGGTCAAAGACCAAACTTTATGTGGGTTTCTTACCTGAGCGAGATCTTGTCGCCCAAGCGAGAGGCATCAATCTTGCTGCACCATTATCTTTGCTATTTTTTTGTATCTTTGTATTTGGCATATTTAACATGTGCTTAAATCTATCTTAGTTAGTTGGTTTAGTTAGGATTAGCCTTGCGCCCATTTCTTTATCATTTCTTTATCTTCTCTAAGTATATAAATATGGCTTATTGCCTTTGTAATAATCATCTTTTGTAAGCTTTTGTTATTCAATAAAATCATCAAGTATTATCTTCTTTCATTGCTTTGGATTGCTAATCCCTTGCCAAAGAAGCCTTCTTCACTTTCTTTGAGTTGTGAATATTATGATTCTCCATAAAGAGTGTATTTCTAAATTTTGTATGAATCCTAATTTTAATTGAGTATTTTATTCTTCCGCTATCATGTTATCAAAAATGGAAAATTTTCTAAATTAATTATTTGTACTCCATCTTATTTTTTTTATTTCATTATATTTGCACCACTATTATATTTGGTGCATCACTTTTTTATTTTGCAATAATGATTAATTGAACCATTTTATGCTATTTTTTTATTAAAGAGACATTAACATAAAATATTATATTTTGCATTTACCAATATCTGATGTGCAATATCAAGAAGCTATTAATGATTATTGTATATGCTATGTGAAAATTGTTTTGAAAACTTTTCTCAATAAAGAATATATATTTGCAGATAATTGATTTCCATTAGATTATCAGATTATGCATATACATATATAAGATTTTACGGATTGAAATTACAATTTTCGTTGCCCTATTGTCCTGCACTGATATTTCTTCCCAGTTTTTGTGCGCATAATATGGATAATATGGATGAAGATGTATCTGTTTATTCTGAAATTATTTGGTAATGATTTGCATTTGTTTTTATTTCTTAAACTCGGATCCAATTTACATTCATTCATTAAGATATTGCATCCATTTTTATGTGTTGATATGTATGTATTATATCTAGGGATGGCAACGGGCACGGGCGGGCACAGGTAGTAGCTACCCACTACCCGTTCTGGAATATGGGAACGGTACCCGTACCCGCACAATGCCCGCGCAGGTACCCGTGAACGAGTATTTTGTGGGTATTTATGGGTACCCGCGGGTTTTTTATACTTTAATTGAATTTTCCAATATATACACATTTTTAGTAATTCAAATCCAACAACTCTTTTCAACATTGAAAAGTAATAATGAAAATTTAATTGTTCATATAAAACGGAAATACATGAAAATATTAATTGTTCATACAAAACTACTTTCAAAATATTAAGTCCAACAAAACGAAAATTCATGAAAATATAGTCGTGGATACAATTTCGCCATCTTCAATGAATGACGTCATTCCCTTTCAACAGCAATACCTTGGCTAGTTGGATCCTATAAAATAAAATTTTGAAAATTAAAATCCAAAATAGAACTATTACTAATTTTAGGGAAGGGAAGGGAAGGGATTAGGGATTTTAAGTGGAATGGAAAAATTAGGGATTTTAAGGGAGGGAAATAAAAATTAAAGAGTTTAGGGGAAGGATAATTTTGTAATTACATATATAGCGGGTACCCGCGGGCACGGGTACCACAATACCCGTGCCCACCCGTTGGTACTACGGGTATTTTAAAAAACCCGTTCGGAATACCCGCGGGTACCCGTTTGTGACCCGTGCCCGTACCCGTGCGGATTTTACCCGCGAGTACGGGTTTTTTTGCCATCTCTAATTATATCTTTTTTGATTTGGAATATATTTTGGATTTAGATTTGTTAATCATTAAATGATCAAATCTTAAGGTTTTAATTCCAAATTATATTTTTAAATAGACTCATATTATTATTCTCTTTGTTTGGTAATTATTTTTTAATAAGTTTATGCAATATGTTGTCAAAGTAATCTATATTGTGAAATTTGATTTGATTACATCTATATCTATATCTATATTTATATCTATATTATATATAAAGGCAAAACATGAAATAACTGCCACCATAGTATAATTTTCATTTTCCTATTTTGCCCTTACATTTTTTAATTTCTACAAAAAAAAACTATATAATCCTAAGTAACTATCATTAGCGTATTAACCACTTATCTCACCTTAAATTGAATTATAATAAATACATTTTTAACATAAAGTACTCTTAATAGTTAATACAAAAACATTCTAATTGTATAAAATAAAATATATAAAAATTGAATACTTAATATAATAAAATAAAAATGCGGGTCGGCAGACACGAAGTGTCCGTCAACACGCTAGTATATGATAGTATGAGATTATTTATGTTAAATGTATTCGACCCAAAAGAAGACACAATTTGGCCAAATAATAACATACATGTGATGATAAATATGTAACAGTTATAAAACAATTTCATGTAAATATTAGTCGGTCCAAATAAATGCTATTGTTCGACAGAACTAATTGTTAATATTTGATCGTTATATTGAGAGTATCACTTACAAATTAATTTTTTGTCCAAAGATTAGAAATTGATGTTGTGTTAGGTATCTTGTGATGAGTCTATTATGTGAGCATGTCTTGTTTTTTATATATTAGTTGACTTATTTGTTTAAATGGTTATAACAACTCTTGTTTGGTTGCAATATGGATGGCAACCGGCACGGGTAGTGCATACCCGTGTCCATACCCATACTATACTTGTGCGATAGCGGGTACCGGCGGGTAACCAACGAGTTTCCAATTTTAATTATATTTTTATATAGTTTACAATAATTGATCTATAAAATAATTTTTACGTAAATAATATGATATGTATATGATAATTTTATGATTATAGTCTCATTATTAAATGTTATTATGAAGTAATAATAAAATGAAAAAATATAATGTTAAATTAGTATAATAACTAAATATAAAATATTTAATTAAAATATATACGCGTGTACCCGCAGAGTGAGTATCATGATACCCGTTCCCACCCATGAGCTATTTTACGGTACCCATTGTGGGTATTTTAATGAGTACCCACAGGATATTTTGATGAGTACCCACAGATTCGGATATTTTTGTCATCCTTAGGTTACATTGGTTGTGTCTCTGTTTTAATCAAACACATCCTGGGTTAAACTCGTGACAATTTTTCATAAATTTTGTGCCTCACTTGACTAAAATATAAGTATTATTTATAAATTGTGATTTAGTTAAACAGTTCATTGTTGGTTGGCTTTGGCTTGGAATGTTACGTAAGAGGTTCATACTAATTATGATAATTTCATTTGGTGAACAAAGACACTCATTAGTAGTTTGTTAGGTTGGTTGAGACATTTTGATTTCTAAACTTTTGATTTCTAAAATTTTGATTAAGGAAAATTGTGATTACACCCTTATCAATATTGTTACTTAATTTCTCAAAGATACTTTTATAGATTGGATATAAATAATATATCTTGGATAGTTGAAAAAATGTATTTAAGTTAAAAAATTATTAATTAAATATTTTTTAACCAATAAGAACAAGTTACATATGGAATGACACTATTTGACACAGTAGATATGTTCTCCTTCAATATAAGTCTTTTGAGTATTTTTAATGATGTCATCAAGAGCTTATATGTATTTTCTTCAAATTTGTATGTGTCTTCTCCAAACTTGTACTGCATCGAACGAAACATGTCTCCTAGTCCTCTGTTGCTGGGAAGTTTTTCGAAAAAAGTGGAAACTCATCATATGTCAATGTTCACCACCAATTGTCATTTTCAATACTCAGTCAAGCTGAACCTTTGAGCTTCCTTGGATAGTCTCCACCGTTATCTACTCTGATAATCACAGTTCAAAAGAATTACCAAACTTCACCTTAAGGACCAAATTTGTTTTGTAATTGGTGCAAAAATATATAGCATTTGTCTCTCTCCTACATTTCAATAATAGAAAATATGAGATTTGTACAATAATATATTTTAAGAATCACAAAACTATGTAACAAAAGTACTCATTCACCAACCCCATAAGAAGCTAAGGACAAGATTTTGACAAACACATGTCACTATTATTCTAAATTTTGGACTAATGGCGTTGTTTATGAACCCAAAAAGTGGCCAAGCATGAAAAGATGTGTGGGCACAGAAAAGGGAAAATGAGTTAGTAGCATTGTAGAAGTATGAGTTTTTGGTATTAATCTCAAAAGAGAAAACTCCGAAGAGGGTCTTTATCTTGAGAGCGATGGAGTGCAGAATATAGTCATCAATATATTTGTGATCTCCACATTTATGGCTTCATAAGTACCCATCAAGGTTGAACCCAGATAAGTGGAACACCAACAAAATGAATGACCCAAAGTGCAAAGATGGGGATAATAGAATACATGATTCCATAAGAGAAAGTGCTAACTTTTAAAGTCACTCTTTGACTTTAGATGAGTGACTTCCTTCAAAATATCAAATATTCGATTTATTAGAGCGACATTTATTGAAAAATGATTATTTAAAACATTAAAATTGTTAACTTTTAATGTCACCCCTTAACCGTCATAAAATGTTATTAAAAATGTACTGAATTTATATGAAATTAGAAAATTACATAAAAAGGAAAAAAAAACTAAAAAACTAAACATTGAGATAGGTTCAAGGGTTAGCATTATGAGAGGAATTAGATGCATACTTATCATTGACTCCTTTAATTCAGAGTCAAGCTTTAATTTTTATTGAGATAACAATATAATGGGTAGAAGGCACTTTAAAGTTGAAAATTGCCTTATTTGTAGTTTATGAGATAGACCAAATAACTGTTAACCAAATAATATTCCAAATCTTCTTGCACTTGGCATTGGAGAGTAATCCCATTTGTGTAGTGAGGAAATTGTTAGTTGTTTATGCAAAGCATGATGTTAAACCCAAGCCAATTGTAAAGCATTTGTTAGATCGAATAGGTGACTTCACAAGTAGAAAAAAGGTATTGAGAGGATTCGGTCTGCACATTACAAAATCGACATAAGTGACCTTCTTGAGTAAGAATACCCCTCCCCCTTCTAAATAAAACATTCATTGTTGGTAATCTATCTTGGAATAGGTGTCATGAAAAAGTCGTTACCTTCAATCGGCTTTGGATTTCAAAAAAGGTTGAAAGGATTATGCTCCTGTTGTGATTAATTTGGCTTATATGACTTAGATTTTGAAAACAAATTTTCCCTAATATAGAGCTAGCTGCTAGGCCCACTCAAGTTCAACATGAGGAAAACAACGCATTCTCACGCCAATACTCAGCTTTGTGATTAATCGTAGTCTACTATTTCTTTTTCTTTTTTTCTAACTTGAACATTAAGGAATCACCTAATAAAACTCATCATCTCACTTAATAATACTCATTATCTTTATTTTACAATTATTTAATAGTAGTGACTTATGAGAATAATGACTATTTGTCTCTTAGGTCATGGGTTCTAGTCACGGGAGGCTCCCTTTGTACGGAATAAAATACTACATGAACTATTTAAGCTGGTGGGTGACACACTCAGTGTATTAATGGGTCTGTGATGTCGCATGTCAGAACTGAGGTGTTACAATATTCGTATATTCCCTAGTTTAGAAAATGACATTGGCTTCTCTTATTTATATTTTGAATCATATTCATACTAATTAAATCATCTATTTCATTAGAAAATAATGAAAATTTCTTAGCATGTGTATTAAGGAGAGAGCGAGAGAAATTAGAAGACAAAATATCTCCATAATTATTACATACAAATGTGAGTGTGACACAAAATACTATCTTTGCACTTTTAGTGCAATTTAATAATATTACTACATTTGGCAACCAACAAAACAATTTTTAAAACTAAAGGGAATTCATGTATTCTCGTGATTAAACCTGAGGAATACATACTGAATGTAATTTCCGTTAATTTTATTTTCTGAGTAAAATCTTTTAACTATTTTTTTGATATAATGCATTATTTTTCACTAAAATTACTATTAGATAAAAATTAAATTTTTATACTTTTGATAATTCAGTTATCTATGATAGATATTTTACTAAAGGTTTTTACGGGTCGGTTTACTATACCAAATTTGTAAAACAACAATGCTTAAAATTTATATTTACTAGTGCTTTCGGACAATGTCTATGTGAGCGCATTAGAATGTAAGCCTAAATTCAACTGCGCTTTTAAAGTGCTGCAGTAAGTGACAAATCAACAACACTTCCTTGAGAAAATGTTATATTGTGATATATTCAACAACATTTTATCAAAAAAAATGTTTTTGAATATGTCACTTTCAACAGTGATTGCTCAAGCAAACTATTCTGATTTGACACATTTAATGATACTTTCTCAAGCAAACACTCTTGAATGTGTCAAATCTCTATTTTCAACGGTGATTGATAAAGCAAGCACTAGAGCAACCATGGATGTGCTTTCGGTTGTGCAGCTTTCTTAGAGTCGCCATTATATTTTATGGTAAAAAATGTAGAAAAATATTCTAACTCGATTATAATGGGGCTTTGGATTTCTAATATCCAAGTTCGGGAGTCGGTTACATATTAGGAAAGGTATAAGCACCCTATCTGTCTCCTTTAAGCAGTACCCTCAGGAAGTTATATGGACTACATTATAATTTTAAAGTTATTTGGGTTATTTAATTAATTATTAGAGGTGATATAATATTCTTTATTTTTTTTGTCTAACAAGGTGAAACATTGGTCCTACGTATCTATATTAAGGGAATCACGGCTACACAGTTCTTTATGAGATTGTTGGTTAAATATTTTAATTATAAAAGAAGCGGCGTAGCGCGACCATCCAAAGGACGAGTTAAGGAAAAGAAGCTCTCAAGGGAGATTGTCCCTCCATCCTCGATGTGGTTGGTAATTTTTATTATTTTTGTAAAAGGTTAATTGATTTTAATATTTATTTATTACTAAAATTTGTTTTTTTGTTATTAGATATTAATTTAATTAAAACATGTATTTTTATTGATTCTAGGAATTAATTGAGTGAAGAGAAGCAGCGCAGCTCGACGATTCGAAGATGATTTGAGGACGAGAAGTGTTCACGCGACCCTTCTCCATCTTTCATTAATCCCCAAAATTTATATCATTATAAGAGTTTTTCATATCGATTTATTAACAATATTTTTATTATTATTAAAATGTTCTACTTATTTATCATTTTATACTGATGTTTATTTAATTACAGAGTAAAAAAACATATTTTTAATTAGTTGCTAAAAATTAAAAAAACCTTGATTGATTATTAAATATACAAAAATGGATTTTCTTCCTATTTTATTTATTTAGTAAACTTAACATTTAAATATGTACTACAACAATCATTTAACTTTATTCCAGCATAATTATGAATATTTTATACAAAATTTATTTCATATATTAAATGGTATCATTATAATTATGAAATTAATAAACAAAAGAATAGATTAGAGCAAAGAGGAGAATATTAATTATAATGGAATAAAAACATGCATAGTAGGAGTCAACGTTCGTGTGTGACGTTTTGGAAGGGTGCACAGAGTGAGGTATGTTCTCACCTGCAGGTGATCATGCGTTCCCACACTTTTTTCTCTTTACGGTGGGTTTCTGCTTGCGGTTTTCAGATACCCTTTCAATGTTTTCGGTGTGTATTATTTATACTGTCATACATATATGCTTAAAATTAATGAAAAAATAAAATATTCCTAATTTGAAATGGGAGAAAAATCACCTTATATTATTGCATATAATCTTATTTATTATGTTGAACCTTTTTCTTTGTTTTATTTTAGGAAATAGGGAATGTGTAGGGATTTTATTTTTTAATGAATTTCAACAATATTTAAAACAAACAAGGTAACTAATATCATTAATTCAAATATCCGAAAATGAATAAGTTTTGGGTTCCACAATATCTAAAAAATGCCCAATAATTTTTATAATTAAAGTCAAAAATAAAAAATGTTGTAATGCTCATAAGTGAGCTCAAAATAATTATTTGACCCTTTTTCAAAATAGTCGTAGTTGAAAACATCTTTTTAGATAAATAATTATATAATTATTCTATAAAATCCTAAAATTATCACATCACCTATAAATAAGAAAAAAATCAGTCATTTGACTTATATAAATTCACAAAAGGGATATTTTGAGTGCAATTTTATTTTACAATTAAATAGAAAACAAAAATTAACATATTTTGGGATATGATTTTTCAAATTGAAATCTTTCCGTAATTAGGATGATAAGTGACCATTAACTCAATTAAAATCCCTTTTTTATTTGACCTGATATGATATAATTTGTAATCTATAATTTATTTGATCAAAATCTCTAAATATTTAATCTTCTATCAAATCTCTAGAGATTAAATTTTCTAATCAAAATGATTTGTGCAATACAACCGAATATGAAATTTTGTAATCTAATTTGATTTGCATATTTTCATATCGTGATCTTTAAATTATTTTTTACCAAATGTTTATAAAAGCAAATCTCAAAAGATTCAATTTTAAACATAAAATATTTGTTGTCAAAAATTCATTTTTCTGACGAAATGTATTTCTTTTTGGGCTGGACAAAATTGGATGTTCATAGTTGCCGCTCTTTACTTGTTGCTTCTCGGATAGCTAGCAAATCGAGGTTTCAGAGATATCATAGTAAGTATCTAGTAAAGAAAAGAATACTAATTTTATTAAGGACGAAAAAGAAATAGCTTCTTCATACCTTGGATGAAGGGGAAACAATGGATTTGGTGAAGCAGTTCCACAATCTATTGTGGTGGACCGGAGATTTGTTGAGACAATTCTCACGCTTGTCATGATAACTAGAGATTTTTTGAGTCAGTTCTCGCATTTTGCCATGATGGACCAGAGATTTGATGAGGCAGCTCTCGCATTTTGTCATGATAGGCTAGAGATTTGTTGAGGCAGTTCCCACATTTTGCAATGATGCACCAGAGATTTGTTGAGACATTTCTCGCGCTTGCCATTATGAACCAGGGATTTGTTGAGGCAATTCCCGCATTTTTCCATGATGAATAAGAGATTTGTTGAGGCAGTTCCCAAGTTTTTGTCGTGATGAACTAGGGATTTGTTGATGCAGTTCCCACGTTTTGTCGTGATGAACCAGAGATTTGTTGAGACAGTTCCTGCGTTTTATCATGATGAATCAGATATTTGTTGAGACAGTTCTTACGTTTTTTCATGATGAATCAGTGTTTTTTGAGGCAATTCCCGCATTTTGTCATGATGAACTAGGATTTTGTTGAGGCAATTCCCGCATTTTGCTGTGATGGACCAGGAATTTTTTGAGGCAGTTTTCGCATTTTGTCGTGGTGGACCAGGGATTTGTTGGGCATTTTTCACGTTTTGACGTGATGAACCAGAGATTTATTGAGACAGTTCTCACAATTTGTCATGATGAACTAGAGATTTGTAGAGGCAGTTTCTGCGTTTTGTCATGATGAACTAGGGATTTGTTGAGGCAGTTCTGCGTTTTGTCGTGATGAACCAATGATTTGTTGAGGTTGTTCCCACGTTTTGTCGTTATGAACTAGAGATTTGTTGAGCCAGTTCCCGCATTTTTCCATGATGAGCTAGGGATTTGTTGAGGCACTTCCCCCATTTTGCCATGATGAACCATGGATTTGTTGAGGCAGTTCCCACGTTTTGCCATGATGGACCATGGACTTATTGAGGCAGTTCCCGCGTTTTGTCATGATCAACTAGAGATTTGTTGAAGCAGTTCTCGCATTTTGTCATGATGAATCACAAATTTGTTGAGGCATTTCCCGCTTTTTTCCATGATAAACCAGAGATTTGTTAAGGCAATTACCGCATTTTGCCATGATGAAGGTGTTGGTGTTGTCCGAAAATTTAGTTTGGGAATGGCATGATCCCCGACCGATACTTTATGCAATTAAAATGTAGAGATGCATGTTTGAATGCATGGTTATTTGTGAATGTGTAATGTGGTGTTTGTTTTCCTATTGTATGGATATGTGATACATGAAGTTCACGTTGATTATAGTTGTAATGATTGATACATGAATATGACTCTGCATTGATTTATATGGTGATGCAAAGTGATATTTATGATGCATGTAACTCATATTGGTGATATTATGATTAATGTGAATATGGATTGATTTGAATATGCTTATCTTTTAATGTATGTTTGTCATGCATGATATGAGTATTAGATGTTTGTTTGGATGGAATGCAAATGTTTTAATGAATCACTCATGGTTTATTTCTTGGATGGAACTCATCGATTTTTGCATACTTGACTGAAGCGACCCTTGTTGTTTGCTGTTGATTGGTACTATAGATTTTCATCAATGAAATACTGACCCAATATACTTAAAGACAACTTTCTTTTAAGGCGATCCATAAAATTGTCACAGTATAATCTTAAGGATAATGACTCTAAACTCATTTATATTGCCCCAGTGTAGGCTAGCTGAACTCTCGTCTTCGGCTAAGAACCTATAACTTACATTTTCAAAAAAGTTGCCCCAGTTTGGATGATCGAGGATGTGTACTAGTAAAACTTCAACTTGAGGGTGTTCATTTAATTTTCTATGATTTTTTCCAATAAATACTTTATGTAGGCATCTATTAGGAATTCTCTCATTTTATAATGATCTCAAACCGCCTTTGTATGTTTTCGACTTAGAACCACTTTTTTTTTCCTAGGTTGCTCATTATAAGTGGCAATATGTTAAGGTAGAACCACTCATTTTATTTGAAGGGTTTTAGTTTCTTGTGATCGAGTCGACTTAGAGTCACGAGAAGTCACTTTACTATTGCCCCAATTTTGGGTTTTTTTATATTTTTTCACAAGAAAGTGAGATCTGTAAGGACCCAAATTCTACCATTGAAATTTTTTCCTTATTTTAATCCAATTATTACTACAAACTCCACTACACTATAATTAGTCAATTTTCGTTACTTAAATTTTTAGTTATCATATTATAGAAAGACCATTTTCCAATAGACAGAAACACATAATTAATATATTTGCCTCTCGGTAATTACCGCATATGACTAGCTATGGGATTCTAAAATACTCATAGCTATGAATATCCAGCATTACAAAAATGTAGAACTAAATCAGTTAGGATTTACAATCACCCAAGTAACGGGTTATATCAATCAAAAAGCAAAATAAGGATTCCAGGTTCTAAACTCCTAATGCCTCGAATCGAACGTCCTCAACTATCATGTCTACCTGCAATGGGATTATCACGGCAGATATACACAACAAACAAAGGAGTAAGTCATTAATTCAATAAATATCATTAAGCGATAATTCATACTTTTAAAGGTTTAAATAAACGACTTGACGTTAAAAGATAGAATCAACATATCATATTTGTCCGTCTCATACAATCCCATCCATCACATTGGATTTATACGTTCATCTTTACCATACCTAGTCACCTCATTCTTCAATATCACCTCATATCGTTACCTTCCACATATACATTTACCTTCTCAATACCACATATGGCAAGTCATACACAATACCACATAGGGCAAGTCATACACAATACCACAAAGGGCAAGTCATACACAATACCACATAGGGCAAGTCATACACAATACCACATAGGGCAAGTCATACATAATGCCACATAGGACAAGCCCTTCTCAATACCACATCGGGCAAGTCATACACATCCCATATACGTAATCAGAAAATCCACACATTTTCTATTATCATATACCATTAACCACTTATCCTTATCTCGGTACGTGTCGAGGTTGGTTTTGGGTAACTTTGAAAGTTCCTTCGCTACCTCCTCCAACCTTAAGATCTTTCATTATCCCCATCACATAACAATAATGTCACTCATTTATTCCAAATATCACATAAACAACTTATATTGCATTATTCAACCATACAAGATATTCATCATATTTTCAATGTTTCTAAACTACTTTCATCATAAGTTCACAACCATCTAAAACATACATATCCATCTCATAATTCAAAATTGGAAGGTTTAATCATCTTCTACCTCTAGCATTTTACCCATTTTCCACTTTAACCACATTTTCACTTTAGGGTTTTGGGGTTTTCATGAATCAACCCACAAACCCTTTCCATTCTTGAAATATTAATTCTAAACCAAGAGTTTACAAGATAAAAACAATATAAAACGAACCATAACTCAAAAGGATGAGTTTTCATGGTTTCTCACATTTTGAGAAGAGATCCAACAAACTCAAAATGAGTTTCAAAGATAAGAAGAGAGTTATAATCAAGAGTTTTACCTCTTCTCAAACTCTTGGATGAGTATCAAAGCTCCTTGCACTTGGAAAAGCTCTCTTCTCTCACCTCTCTTCAATTATTAACCCTAAAATGTGTTTGGGGTTTCTCATTTAATGTTGTCTCATCGGGTTCTCGCTTAAGCGAGCCCATCCTCGCTCAAGCGAGAAAATCCCGCCTATTTTAAACACTCAGATCTGACCCTCTCGCCCAGGCGAGGCATCTCTCACTCAAGCGAGGATCCTCTCGTTCAAGCGAGGATCCTACAGCCTCGACAGGTCCAAAACATCACTTTTCTCGCCTAGGCGAGCCAACTCTTGCTCACGCGAGAATCCTTCCGTATAGCCCAGGATTTCACCCTTCTAAATGAGCCTTTCTCGCCCAGGCGAGTCAACTCTCGCTCAGGTGAGACCACTCTCGCTCAAGCGAGCCAACCCTCGCTCAGGCGAGAATCCTTCAGTATAGCCCAGGATTTCACCCTCCCAGGTGAGCCTTTCTCGCCCAGGCGAGAATATCTCGCTCAAGCGAGAATCCCAGGACTGATACTATAATTTTAAAGACTTAAATTTAGGGTGTTACAAGATCAACTCAAAAACTACCCTAGTTTGTGCTCCTTATGACTTTCCACTAGAAAGTGTGATCAACCCAAAAACTGTCGAATTGTGAGGTAACAATCATCATTCTATTCACATTGATCTGGTATATTTGGACTAGAAAGACTTAGACCAAGAATCATCTCAAAATGTGCCCCAAATGTTGGAAATGTATTTATACTTCTATATATATGCCCAAGACCCAATCTGTCATTAAATACAATTAAAGTAATTGCATTTATTTATTTTATCATATTTGTTATCTAATTAAATAAACTATATGATAAAGTCCTTGATTAAAAATTAAAGACTTGTTATTATAATAGAGATTATAATAAATGAGAAACATGTCTTTTATAATTTTGTCTAAATCGTTCTTGATCGTAGAATCATTGAGAATATGATATCGATGACTTAGATAGATCAATATATGTGTTATAGTATTTATTGGATAAATATTAATAGATCTCATTTATTAAGTAGCATATATAGATGATGCATATGTGAATATGATCATTGAACTGACTCAACTGAGAACTCCTAATGGTTAATATTACCTTAAATTGTCAATAGGAAATTCTCAAGAAGAAATGAAATAGTTTCCTTTGACCTGAGATTAACATAGTAATTAACATGTTATTTATTATACTTTGATTTCGGACACATAATATCTTAGGATATTATTTGAATGAATATTGGGTATGATTAAATGCATGTAGAATTAATGATTAATCAAGAAGGGATCCATCAACTCTTGGTAATGAGTTTGAGCTCTATAAATAAAACCTTGGCCAAGGTATTACAATTAATAAAGAAATGAGTTTCTTTGAGTTATCATGACAACTTATTAAGTTTGACAATTGTACCATACTTTAAAGTTAGTCAGAGCTGTAAAGATGGAAGGAAGTATTTTAATTGATCTTCTAGTGGTTCTTGAAAGTGAAATATATATATATTGCTTCATATTAACTGGTCGTTAAGGAGTGTTGCTAGACGCCAACCTTGATTAGTAAATTATTTATTTAATTTACTACCAGCTTGATATTGAACCTATGGGGTCACACACTAACGAGTGTTCTAATCTTTGCTAAATAAATTATATTATTTGATAATTAAATTAGAGAATTTAATTTGATCAAATAAATAGTTTTATGGAATATTATTTTAATTCTTTGCTAGCACCAAGAATTTAAATAATAGAGCACATTCTAAATATTAATGTGTAGCTAAAAATAAAGGAATAATTATTGTATTATTTCATAAAATAATATGTGATAATTGGTTTGTAATATTTCAACCAATAGGTATCACTTCATATAATATCAAGATATGCCTTTTCGGAAGATATGCCTTTTCGGTAGGCAAATTGTTTCAGCGGAAACATGTTTGCATCCATATATATATATATATATATATATATATATATATATATATATATTTGTGACCATGCTAACATAGTGCTGTGACAGAAAGAAACAAAGAGAGGCAGTTTTTGTAGGTTATTTGAAATAAACCAAAACGTGAGACAGAGAGTTTTGTTTTGTTACAGAAAAGGGAAAAACAAAATTGTGTTGTTTTGTGTCATCCTTTTCTCTTCCTTATTTGCTACACAAATACATATAATTAGAGTGTTATATTTCTCATTCATTGATCAAATAGTTGATAGCAAAGGTTAGTCTCGGTGTGGATACACGCGTAGAGTCTTCACAATATTGAAGAACAACTATAAACATTCGGGAGAACTACAATCGAGTACGCATTTTATATGCAGTTTCGATTATATATAGTTTTAAACACGAACAGATCTATTTTATTCCGCTGCGTATGTTAAGAACAACCACAATTTATCCTTCAATTGGTATCTGAGCAAGGTTTTTGTGTTTATTTTATATATAATGACTGTGTGTTACTATGGACTGTATGTACGTACTGTGCATTATATAACATGCATTTGTGCCTCTGTTTTACGTTAATGACATAATATGCATACTGTGCTTCTCCAATATATGCATTCATATATAAAAACAGCCCCTGTATGCATGTGAAACAAATATAAATATATAATGAATAGTCTTAAATCTATGTGTTCCTATGTGCATGAGTTTCTTAAGTGTATGCTTGTCTGTTTTTGCAAAACTATATATTTAGACCTGCATAACTATACATATATATTTATAAATAATTGTATGTGTATATTAATAGGCTGTTACATAACTAATGTATATATTAATATATTGATACATAACGATATGTATATATTAATATGCTGTTAGATAACTAATGTATATATTAATATACTGTTACATAACTATACGTATATATTAATATACTGTTTTGCCTAATATACATATATATATGACCTGCTAATATATATGTATATATGTAAGAGAGAAAAATCTTTGTTTATTTTACATAAAGGAAATATATATATATATATATATATATATACATCATTGCCTCTATTGTACAGTTTCTTTATAGAAAGAAACTTCTCTCTGTGCAATATTATTATTTAATGTGCTTATTATTTAACATTACAGTAACTTATAATGTTCTCTTTAATGTGCTCTATTATTTAACATTATGTAACTGTATAATGTGCTCTATTTTTATTTTTTTTAACATTATGTGATGATGTGTTATTATATTTCATAATGTTATTTTTGTTAATAATTTAATAACAAGGAACGACCTGAATACAGGGGACTTGTAAATTAAATTAATCAACAAATATACTAATAGGAACGACCTGAATCACAGGGGACTATTTGTATGATTTTGTTTTTTATTGTATATGATACATTTGATTACTTTAAAAGTATGTATGAGAAACGACTTGACAACCAAGTGGCTCTTTCATACTTTTTAAAAAGAATTTATTATTTCAATTAGAAGAAATAATGTTTTCTTTTATTATTAAAATTTGTCTCTCACATATATATAAATGTTTTTTGGCTTTAGATTTCCAAAATGTCTACTATATCATTGCGCTCCATACTTGAAACCTCAAAACTGGTTGGCGCCAATTATGATGATTGGTATCGTAACCTGAGAATAGTTCTCATGCATGAAAAACTCCTTAACACCATTGATGGGCCCGCTATGACTGCTCTAGCGGACCCGTATAATGCTGAAGCAACCAAAGTATATGAGAAATACAAAGAAGATTGTTTGAATGCTAAATGCATTATCTTAGCATCCATGAGTTCTGAACTTCAAAGGCAACATCAGGATATGGATCCAACTGCTATCATTGAGCATCTTAAGAAGATGTACGGTGGTCAAAGCAGGACTGCAAGGTACCAGTTATCCAAAAGGTTGTTTAGGTCCTCAATGCCTGCAAAGGATCAAGTTGGACCTCATGTGTTGAAAATGATTGATCTTATTGAACAACTTGAGAAGTTAGAATGCAAAATTGGGAAAGAGCTTTCTCAAGATTTGATCCTTCAATCACTTCCTGAATCATTTTCACAATTTAATGTTAATTTCAATATGAACAAAATGAATTGTGATTTGCATGAGATTCTTAATATGTTGATTGATTATCAAAATCAAATTGTCTCTGAACATAAGATTGGAACTGTCATGGTGGTCGGAAACTCCTCTAAAAGGAAGGGGAATAAAAATTTCAAACCAAAGAAGAAGCTTGCTCCTAGGGGTGGTGTGACCAAACCTTACAAGAGAGGTAAAACTGATCAAATCAATATCGAGTGTTTCTTCTGCAAGGAGAAAGGTCATTGGAAAAGAAATTGCAAGAAATATCTTGATTCTCTGAAACATGAGAAGCAAGGTGAGACTTTAATGAAAAATGTTTTCATGTTTTCTTTATCTGTAACTGATTCTTCAATATGGGTATTAGATACTGGAAGTAGTTTTAACATCTGCAATACGTTGCAGGGACTACAAATCATTAGATGGTTGAAGAAAGGAGAAGTCAGTCTCCAAGTTGGGAATGGAGAAACTGTTGCTGCTTTAGCCGTAGGATCAGTTTCTTTAAAAATGTCAACTGGAAAAGTTCTAGTATTAGATTGTTGTTATTATGTTCCGAAATTTGTTTCAAATATAATTTCAATTTCAATGTTGGACAAACGAGGATTTCGTATTATTTTAAATAATAATATTTGCTCTATTTATCATAATGATGATTTATATGCAAGTGGGTATCTCCAACATGACATTTATGTCTTATCAAATGTGAACTTCAATCCGGTTATGCATGTTTCTAAGAGGAAAAGAGATAGTCTATTGAATAAAACATATATTTGGCATTGTAGACTTGGTCATATTGGAGAGAAAAGAATTAGCAAGTTACACAAGGAAGGTTACCTTGATTACTATGATTACGAATCATATACAACTTGTGAATCTTGTCTTAAAGGAAAAATGACTAAATCTCCATTTTTGGGAAATGGAGAAAGAGCTTCTGAATTATTAGGACTAATACATACAGATGTATGTGGGCCTATGAAAATTCAAGCCAAAGGAGGATACTCTTATTTCATCACTTTCACTGATGATATGTCTCGATATGGGTTCTTATATCTCATGAGACATAAATCATTTGAAATGTTCAAAAGATTTCGTGTTGAGGTAGAAAAACAAACTGGTAAGAGTATCAAAGTGATTAGATCAGATAGAGGAGGAGAATACCTAAATGGTGATTTTCTTGATTATCTAAAAGAGAATGGGATTATTTCTCAATGGACACCTCCAGGAACACCCCAACATAATGGCGTGTCAGAAATAAGAAATAGAACCTTATTGGATATGATAAGGTCCATGATGGGCTTCACTGACCTCCCAATAAATTTATGGGGATATGCATTAGAAACAGCCGCATATTTGCTAAATAGAGTTCCCACAAAAACAGTTTCTACAACGCCATATGAGATATGGAAAGGACGAAAACCAAGTTTTAAACATATCAAGGTATGGGGATGCCCTGCTTATGTTAAGAGATTGCAAACGGATAAACTTGAAGCAAGGTCTGATAAATGTAGATTCATTGGCTATCCTAAAGAAACAATTGGATATTATTTCTACCAACCATCTGAGCACAAAGTGTTTGTGGCTAGAGGAGGAATTTTTCTTGAAAGGGAATTTCTCGCAGATGGTAGTCATGGTAAAGAAGTAGAGCTTGATGAAACCCAAGAATGTAATGGAAAAATAATTGCTCAAGAACATGACAAAGAAATTGAGCAACCATTCTTGGATGTTTCAAAATTAAATCGAAGAGTAGATGAAACTCAAGAATCGATTATAACTGAAAGACAAGTTAATGAACCAGTCTTAGATCAAGCTAAACATGGTGAATCTGATATGCATGAGCCTATTAGAAGATCTAGTAGAGTACGTCATGCACCTAATAGATTAAACTTAATGGTTCAAGATGTTACATCAAATGAGGTTGATCATAATGATGATGATCCCATAAACTATGATGAGGCCATGAGATGTTCAGACCACAAGAAATGGCAAGAAGCCATGGAATCCGAAATGGAATCAATGAAGATCAACAAAGTATGGACTTTGGTTGAAGCTTCAAAGGATATTAAACCAATAGGATGTAAATGGGTTTATAAGAAAAAGGTTGGGGCAGATGGAAAGGTAGAGACTTATAAAGCTCGCCTTGTTGCCAAAGGATATCGTCAAAAGGAAGGAATAGATTATGAAGAAACTTTTTCTCCCGTGGCAATGCTCAAATCAATTCGGATTCTACTTGCTATAGCAGCATACTATGATTATGAAATATGGCAAATGGATGTGAAGACAGCTTTTCTTAATGGAGAGATAAAAGAGGATGTGTACATGACACAACCTGAAGGATTCACATCCATGTCTGATCCTAATAAAGTTTGCAAGCTACAACGATCCATTTATGGATTAAAACAAGCTTCTAGAAGTTGGAACATTCGCTTTAATCAAACAATTGAAAAGTTCAATTTTGTTAGATGTGAAGAAGAACCTTGTGTTTACAAGAAGATTAGTGGGAGCACAATTATTTTCCTATTGTTATATGTAGATGACATATTACTTATTGGAAATGATGTACCTGCATTACAAGGTACAAAGATTTGGTTATCTAAACAATTCTCCATGAAAGATTTAGGAGAAGCAGCATATATTCTAGGAATAAAGATTTATAGAAATAGATCTAAAAGGTTGCTAGGACTCTCCCAATCTGTGTATATTGATACTATCTTAAAAAGGTACAACATGGAAAACTCTAAAAGGGGCTATTTGCCAATAGGAACTGGGATTTCTCTTAGTATAGAGGATTGTGCGAAGACTCTTGAAGATAGAGAACGCATGAATAGATTACCATATGCTAGTGCAGTGGGAGCTATCATGTACACCATGACTTGCACACGTCCTGATATTGCTTATGCACTTGGTGTAATTAGTCGATATCAGGCAAACCCTGGTGAGGAACATTGGAAAGTGGTGAAGACTGTTCTTAAATACTTAAGAAAAACTAAGGATCAATTTCTCATTTATGGAGATTGCGAACTTAAATTAAAGGGGTATACCGATGCAAGTTTTGCATCAGATAAAGATGATAGAAAATCTATCTCTGGTTACGTGTTCACCTTAAATGGTGGTGCGGTGAGTTGGAAAAGTTCCAAGCAAGCTACAGTAGCAGATTCAACAACTAAAGCAGAATATATAGCAATAAGTGAAGCTGCAAAAGAGGCTGTTTGGATGAAGAAATTCATCTTTGAACTTGGTGTGGTTCCCTCAATAGAAGAATCGGTTTCATTATTGTGTGACAACAATGGAGCTATTGCACAAGCAAAGGAGCCGAGATCACATCAAAAGTCTAAACATATTTTGCGAAGGTATCATCTGATTAGAGAAATAATTGAACGAGGAGATGTCAAGATCCTGAAGGTAGTTGGAAAGGATAATGTTGCGGATCCATTCACCAAGGCACTTGGGTTAAAGGAGTTTGATAAACACAAGTGGGAAATGGGAATGAGATACATGACTGATTGGCTCTAGTGCAAGTAGGAGATTGTTGGAAATGTATTTATACTTCTATATATATGCCCAAGACCCAATCTGTCATTAAATAATAAATTATATGATAAAGTCCTTGATTAAAAATTAAAGACTTGTTATTATAATAGAGATTGTAATAAATGAGAAACATGTCTTCTATAATTTTGTCTAAATCGTTCTTGATCGTAGAATCATTGAGAATAGGACATCGATGACTTAGATAGATCAATATATGTGTTATAGTATTTATTGGATAAATATTAATAGATCTCATTTATTAAGTAGCACATATAGATGATGCATATGTGAATATGATCATTGAACTGACTCAACTGAGAACTCCTAATGGTTAATATTACCTTAAATTGTCAATAGGAAATTCTCAAGAAGAAATGAAATAGTTTCCTTTGACCTGAGATTAACATAGTAATTAACATGTTATTTATTATACTTTGATTTCGGACACATAATATCTTAGGATATTATTTGAATGAATATTGGGTATGATTAAATGCATGTAGAATTAATGATTAATCAAGAAGGGATCCATCAACTCTTGGTAATGAGTTTGAGCTCTATAAATAAAACCTTGGCCAAGGTATTACAATTAATAAAGAAATGAGTTTCTTTGAGTTATCATGACAACTTATTAAGTTTGACAATTGTACCATACTTTAAAGTTAGTCAGAGCTGTAAAGATGGAAGGAAGTATTTTAATTGATCTTCTAGTGGTTATTGAAAGTGAAATATATATATATATTGCTTCATATTAACTGGTCGTTAAGGAGTGTTGCTAGACGCCAACCTTGATTAGTAAATTATTTATTTAATTTACTACCAGCTTGATATTGAACCTATGGGGTCACACACTAACGAATGTTCTAATCTTTGCTAAATAAATTATATTATTTGATAATTAAATTAGAGAATTTAATTTGATCAAATAAATAGTTTTATGGAATATTATTTTAATTCTTTGCTAGCACCAAGAATTTAAATAATAGAGCACATTCTAAATATTAATGTGTAGCTAAAAATAAAGGAATAATTATTGTATTATTTCATAAAATAATATGTGATAATTGGTTTGTAATATTTCAACCAATAGGTATCACTTCATATAATATATGCCTTTTCGGTAGGCAAATTGTTTCAACGGAAACATGTTTGCATCCACATATATATATATATATATATTTGTGACCATGCTAAGATAGTGTTGTGACAGAAAGAAACAAAGAGAGGCAGTTTTTGTAGGTTATTTGAAATAAACCAAAACGTGAGACAGAAAGTTTTGTTTTGTTATAGAAAAGGGAAAAACAAAATTGTGTTGTTTTGTGTCATCCTTTTCTCTTCCTTATTTGCTACACAAATAAATATAATTAGAGTGTTATATTTCTCCTTCATTGAT
Source organism: Lupinus albus (assembly GCA_009771035.1). Taxonomy (NCBI): domain Eukaryota; kingdom Viridiplantae; phylum Streptophyta; class Magnoliopsida; order Fabales; family Fabaceae; genus Lupinus; species Lupinus albus. The sequence continues at coordinate 13,355,060 of CM020007.1, read as the reverse complement.
CAAATAGTTGATAGCAAAGGTTAGTCACGGTGTGGATACACGCGTAGAGTCTTCACAATATTGAAGAACAACTATAAACATTCGGGAGAACTACAACCGGGTACGCATTTTATATGCAGTTTCGATTATATATAGTTTTAAACACGAACAGATCTATTTTATTCCGTTGCGTATGTTAAGAACAACCACAATTTATCCTTCACCAAATTGGGAGACTTCCATTTTTCTCTTTACTATAGAGCTTCGTATTTCATGCATAACTCTTTAAAATAGATACTAAAACAATATCATGCAAAATTTGGCAAGTGTTTGGACTATAAGTGGCAATATGGTAAGGATGACAAAATTTATTTTAGGTTTAGCTTACGTAGATGTGGTGATGGTGATGATAAAAGTTAATTTGAGTTTACCAATAGAGATGTGGGGTGGTTATGATAGAATTGAATGTTTTTTGGGCTATGAGTCTTGTTGTGGTTATGATAATAGTAAGTAAATATTAACTTATGCATTAAAGATGAGATATTTTATCAAAATTTTATGAGATTAGTAAAGTCATCCTTTTTCTATCATGATGCACATCTTAGGCAAATATGTCATCGACAAAGTCTTTTTAAGACTGTTTCGTGGTTTGGCTAAGGGTTTCTAAGAAAATGACATAAGGCTTAAAACATGTGTTTCTCATACCCAGATTTCACATTTCTTATTTATCCTATTTTCAACAGTTTTCTAATATGACATTCAAAAATTAAGAGAAATTTTTAGGTTTAGATAAGAACGACCTGAGACTTAGGCAAAAAATTTCTTATGAAATGTTCCTTTTGTGATTATTGATATTGCACTTCTACCCTAATTTTTGCTCATATATTAATTGAGGATTCTAGGGGTCTTTTATTTTTTTTGTTGCTTTTTTTAGCTAAGAACATTCATTGTGTTCTCTTATCATCCAACCAAATGATGGACGTGGTAGAATGTATTCTTTTCTTTAATAATTGATTATCAAGGAAAACGGTTGAAAAATTACTCACCCTGGGTTATTAGCATATTAAAGGTTATTAAAAAATTATCTTATTTCATGATGTTTAGGCTCAAATGGGTAGGAATTATAAAAATGCATTGTGTCATGGGATAAAATAGAATAAAAACCTACACAATGGAAGTCAAGGTTTGTGTGTGGCAATTTAGATGGGTGCACAGAGTCAGGCATGTTCTCACCTACAGGTGATCATGCGTTCCCACACTTTTTCATTTTCATGGTGGGGTTTCTGATTGGGGGTTTCAGATAACCTTTTAGTCTAATTTTTCAGTGTTTTCAATGTGCAAATCATCTCTCTTTTTATAATATTTTCAGCGTGTCATTCCCAAAATAAGGCAATGTGCACTATTTAAAATAACATTTTCCTAATTTAAAATGGGAAAGAAATCACCTTCTATTATTGCATATAATCTCATTAATTTTGTTGCACATTTTTATTTGTTTTATTTTAGGAAATAGGAAATGTGTAAGGTTTTTATTTTTTTAATGAATTTCAACACATGTTTAAAACAAACAATCTAACTCATAATTCACATAATCAATTCTTATTCTAACACATTATCATATCATTAATTCAAACATCTTAAATGAATAAGTTTTGGGTTTCGTGACATCTAAAAAATATATTTTTACTCTAAACAAATGCCCGATAATTTTTATAAAGTAAAAAAAAAAAAGTTGCAATGCTTATATAAGTGAGCTCGACACAATTATTTGACCATTTTTTAAAATAGTCATAGCCAAAAATATATTTTTTATATAAAATTATGTAGTGATTCTATAAAATACCAAAATTATCACATTACCACAAAATAGGCAAAAATCAATCATTTGACTTATATAAATTTACAAAAATGATATTTTGAGTGCACTTTTATTTTACAATTAAATAAAAAACGAAAATTAAAAGATTTTGGGATATGATTTTTCAAATTGGAATCCTTAAACAATTAGCGTGATAAGTGACCATTAATTAACTTAAAATCCTTTTTTATTTAACTTGATATGATATAATTTGCAATCTCTAATTTATTTGACCAAAATCTCTAAAGATTTAATTTGATATCAAATCTCTAAAGATTAAATTTTCTAATCAAAATGATTTGTGCAACACAATCAAATTGATATGAAATTTTCAAATCTAACTAGTAGGATATGTAAGCACCCAAATTCTACCCTTGAAATTTTTTCTCATTTTAATTCAATTCCATTCAATCACTCATAACTCACATTACCATTTTAATATCCTTACTTCAAAATTTTATTTCCCCTCCTCACACTCAATCCATGAATCAATAACCACATACATAATCATTTTACCTAGAATTTCTCATGAATCATTCTTGGAACTAATCTTATAACCTATTATATTACCATACAATTAATCTTGTAGAAAAACATAATTCATTCATATCATTCCCTATGAGTACTAAGACCTCAAAGGTTCTGATCCTCCAAAATAACATTACGCATGGTTACAAATATCCAAATAATGGTTAGTCATGATTACAATCATTTAAATCCGCAAGTAATCATTTAGAATACGAAAAACATAAATAGTGAATCCAAAGTCTAAAGCTCCTAAAGCTCCCGACCTGGCATACTTCATTCGTCTATTTACCTGCAATGGGATTATCAATGACAAAAGTACAAAACACACAAAGGAGTAAGTCATTAATTCAATAAACGTCATTATAAGATAATCCACATTAGAAAAAGGAGTTAATAAACCATTTGTTTTATAAATTCATTTTGTGCTACATTACTTGAGCCAAAGTTTTGCTACATAGCTTGAGCCAAAGCGTTGCTACATAACTTGAGCCAAAGTATTGCTACATAACTTGAGCCAAAGTTTTGCTACATAGCTTGAGCCAAAGCATTGCTACATAACTTGAGCCAAAGTTTTGCTACATAGCTTGAGCCAAAGCATTGCTACATAACTTGAGCCAAAGTATTGCTACATAGCTTGAGCCAAAGCATTGCTACATAACTTGAGCCAAAGCATTGCTACATAGCTTGAGCCAAAACATTGCTACATAACTTGAGCCAAAGCATTGCTACATAGCTTGAGCCAAAACATTGCTACATAACTTGAGCCAAAGTATTGCTTCATAACTTGAGCCAAAGTGTTGCTACATAGCTTGAGCCAAAGCATTGCTACATAACTTGAGCCAAAGTATTGCTTCATAACTTGAGCCAAAGTGTTGCTATATAACTTGAGCCAAAGTGTTGCTACATAGCTTGAGCCAAAGCATTGCTACATAACTTGAGCCAAAGTATTGCTTCATAACTTGAGCCAAAGTGTTGCTACATAGCTTTAGCCAAAGCATTGCTACATAACTTGAGCCAAAGTATTGCTTCATAACTTGAGCCAAAGTGTTGCAACATAACTTGAGCCAAAGCATTGCTACATAACTTGAGCCAAAGTATTGCTACATAGCTTGAGCCAAAGCATTGCTACATAACTTGAGCCAAAGTATTGCTACATAGCTTGAGCCAAAGCATTGCTACATAACTTGAGCCAAAGTATTGCTTCATAACTTGAGCCAAAGTGTTGCTACATAGCTTGAGCCAAAGCATTGCTACATAGCTTGAGCCAAAGTATTGCTTCATAACTTGAGCCAAAGTGTTGCTATATAACTTGAGCCAAAGTGTTGCTACATAGCTTGAGCCAAAGCATTGCTACATAACTTGAGCCAAAGTATTGCTTCATAACTTGAGCCAAAGTGTTGCTATATAACTTGAGCCAAAGTGTTGCTACATAGCTTGAGCCAAAGCATTGCTACATAACTTGAGCCAAAGTATTGCTTCATAACTTGAGCCAAAGTGTTGCTACATAGCTTGAGCCAAAGCATTGCTACATAACTTGAGCCAAAGTATTGCTTCATAACTTGAGCCAAAGTGTTGCAACATAACTTGAGCCAAAGTATTGCTTCATAACTTGAGCCAAAGTATTGCTTCATAACTTGAGCCAAAGTCGCTAACCATTTATGGTCGGCTAAAAATACGTTTCCTTTTCATTGATTTCACTATCAACCATTTCCTGTAAATCCACGCCATCTTTAGTATAAACACACTCATATATGTTTATACTAAACACGTGATTCACAATATAATTATTGCATGATCAGAAATACACACGTTTTCCATCTTCCATAAATCTACGTCTACTTTAGTATAAACACACCCATATATGTTTATACTAAATGCGTAATTCACAACTCAATCATTGCATAACCAGAAAATACTTACATTTTCTATTCCAAATGCACAATTGAAGACTTATCCTTACCTTGGTGAGTATTGGGGTTCGATTCTTGGCAACTTCTCGAATTCTACCGACACCACCTCCAACCTTAGGATCTCTCTTCTCATCCCACCACATAACACAATGTTAGTTATTTATTCCAAATATTACATAAACAACTTATTTTGTATCATTTAATCATTCAAAATATTCATCATCAATATTCAACCATCTAAAACATGCATAACATCTCATATTTCAATATTTGGGGGTAGACTCATCTTCTACCTCTAACATTTTACTCATTCTCTCCTTTTACCACATTTTCACTTTTAGGTTTTTTAGGGTTTTCATGAATCTACCCACAACCCTTTCCATTCTTAAGATACTATCTCTAAACCAAGAGTTTACAAGATAAAAACAACATAAAACGAACCATAACTCTAAAGGATGAGTTTCCATGGTTTCTCATGTTTTGAAAATAAATCCAACATACCCAAAACAAGTTAGAGAGGAAGAAGAAGAGTTAGGAACAAGAGGTTTACCTCTTCTCAAGCTCTAAGATGAGTCTTAAGGCTCCTTGCTCTTGAAAATCTCTCCTCTCTCTCTTCTCTTCGAAGTTCTCACCCTAAAATGTGTTTGGGTTTCTGTTTTAAAGAGGTGTCGTCGGGTTGTAATCGATTACCAACGTGGTGTAATCGATTACAACGTAAAAAATGCGCATATCTGATGCTTTTAATACGATGTAATCGATTACCAGGAGTGTGTAATCGATTACACTGTGTCAGATGCACATATCTGATGCTTTTAATACTATGTAATCGATTACCAAGAGTGTGTAATCGATTACCAGGAGTGTGTAATCGATTACCAGGAGTGTGTAATCGATTACCAGGAGTGTGTAATCGATTACCAGGAGTGTGTAATCGATTACCAGGAGTGTGTAATCGATTACCAGGTGTGTGTAATCGATTACACTGCGTCAGATGCACAGGCGTGATTAGTTTTTCTGCATGTAATCGATTACCATGAGTGTGTAATCGATTACACTGTGTCAACAGCCCAAAATTGCTATTTCTCGCCCAGGCGAGACAACTCTCGCTCAAGCGAGGCTTCCAGGACTGTTACTATAATTTTAAAGATTTAAAATTTGGGGTGTTACAGGATACATGTACATGCCCACGCGTGGTAGTGTTTTTCGAATGATTTATTTAAAAAAAGAGAAATAAATATTAAATTAGAAACATGGTAATTATTAAGTCATTTGAAGTTATTTTTATGTATCATTTGTAAATTAGAGATATTGACAAATAGGATATTGTAGATAATTTCGTATCAATCAAAAAAAGTTAGTATGAACAAAATTGTATGTAGTTATTGTTGACATTTTAGATTTTTATGGTAATTTCAATATTTTTAATAAAAATTAATGAAAATATTATTATTGTTTTTATTAAAAAGTAAAGAAAATATTATTAACCTTGAAATTATAACCAACACAATTTATAAATTTTAATATATGTGTATGATTTTAAATTTCTCCTAACTATTCTAAAAGTTATTACTTGCAATTTTTAGGTAATGAATGATTTGATATGATTACACCTAAAATTATAATAGTAATATTAGGAAAATGGTTAATTCAAATATTAATACAATTTCAATAAATTTTATTTGTGATTTCTTAATTTTAGGCAATGCCTAATATAAATTTCTACTCATTTATTATTTAATTATAAAATAAGTAATAAGAAATATGTATAACTCATAATAAATATGTATTCCTTAATTTTAAAAAGAATAAGAAATATGTATAACTCATAATAATTATGTAGTCCATAATATTGCAGTATAAAAATAGTAACAATGACAAAAAAATATTCAAAATTTTCTATTTGAATAGTAATTTCAATTTTTTTATTAAAAATTAAAAAAAATATTTTTTTTTTATTTTCACATTTTGTATAAGATGACACAATTAAGTATGTAGTTATTCACATTTTGTAACGGTCAATTTAGACTTTAAAGTATTTTCAAAGCTTAATTAAGTATGTAGTTATTGTTGACATTTTAGATTTTTATGGTAATTTCAATTTTTTATTAAAAATTAAGGAAAATATTATTACATTTTTTAATAAAAAATAAAGAAAATATTATTAACCTTGAAATTATAACCAACATAATTTATAAATTTTAATATATGTGTATGATTTTAAATTTCCCGTACAAATTCTAAAAGTGATCAGTTGCAATTTTTAGGTAATGAATGATCTGATATGATTACACCTAAAATTAGAATAATAATATTAGGAAAATGGTTAATTCAAATATTAATACAATTTCAATAAATTTTATTTGTGATTCCTTAATTTTAGGCAATGCCTAATATAAATTTCTACTCATTTATTGTTTAATTATAAAATAAGTAATAAGAAATATGTATAACAGATAATAAATATGTATTCCTTAATTTTAAAAAGAATAATATATATGTATAACTCGTAATAATTATGTAGTCCATAATATTGCAGTATAAAATAGTAACAATGAGAAGAAAAAAAACTAATCAAAATTTTCTATTTGAATAGTAATTTCAATTTTTTATTAAAAAGTAAACAAAATATATTTTTTTATTTTCACATTTTCTATAAGATGACACAATTAAGTATTTAGTTATTCACATTTTGTAACCGGACAATTTGGAGTATTTTCAAAGCTCAAGGAGGTGATGAAATATATTTTGGTAATATAAGTTAATATTGTATTAGACTAGTAATTAGATTAAATTGAATTTGCGTAATAGATTAGTTGTAACATGTGAAAAATAGATTGGTTAGAAGTTAAATCTCTTATATAGAATAGATTGATTTATTTCTTAGTAATTCAACTTATTCAATATTCATTCCATTTATTCAATGAATGAAATATACACTATTTTCTTGCTACTTGATTCCTAATAGGCTTAGCGGTTGTTACTTCATCTTAATTTCTCTTGTCACAAAGTGGTGTAAGTTGTGACAATTAAGAAACTCACTTTGGGCCACCCATAGGAAAATTCTTGGAAGGATCATTAGAGGTTTACTATATACACAATTTCTTTTTTATCAAAATGTTACCCAACTAATTTATTTTATAAATTAGTGAACAAATTTAGTTTACAAATTACTCATACTTGTATTGTATACAATTATGATTCCAATAAGGATAGGAAATAGTTTATAAGTTAATCAATTTGTTTATATGATAAAAATAAGAAATATATTGTTGTTTGGTAAATAAACTTGTTTCAAATGTTTAGAAACTTATATAGTTATATGTTAGTATTTGTTGAGTTAATTTATATAGCTTATGAATTTATCAGGTAATAACCTATGTTATTTTCGACTTATCAAATAGCTTATTAGCTAATTTAGCTTTTTAAGTTATGATCTGTCATAGTTATTCTAAGAAGATGACTTGTTTTGATGAGTTGGAAAGTAATTTCTCCCTTTCAGCCAAAGGATAAAAATTTAGAGAAATAAAAGAGAATGGAGATTATATGTGTCATTTTGTGTATATTAATTTAATTAAAAAATGTCACTTAATCAAAACAAAAATTAAATTTTTATATTACTTTGTAAAATATGATTGGTTTGGGACGAGTTGAGATCCTCTCAAGTACTGGACAGTCCAGTACTGAAATGTGAGGCTCAAATTGTTTTGAAGATTAAAAAAATATTTTAATTAAAAATAATTTAAAATATGTACTATTAAAAAATTTTAAAGGTCACTTGTCACCATCTCTACTTATACTGGACCCTCCAGTACTGTAGATGATTCGTTTCCGTTTGAGACATGGGAATGAATTTTTTTTTGAAATATGTCTTTCTGAAAAATAAGTAGCTCATGGTTTCTTATGATCTGACATTGGAAAATGAGCATAGGTACATTAAATACAAGAGTCAATACCTAATATAATATCAATTTTCCATTCAGCTTTGGATAATATCTTAACCAATAAGATGCAAGTTATTGTATCAAGATGGGAGACCAAGACCTAGATGCTGCTCCTCAAGCCAATAGGCCAATTACAATCAATAGAAGCCATCTCCAATATCTGATGGTCCAGTACTGATTGTAGATTATGACACATTTCACGAAAAAATTTAACAGTTACGATTTTAAATTATGTTTTAATTAAATAATTTTTAAAATTCACAAAATTTATTTCCTCCTCATATTGCATTATTAAACTCTCCATGATTTTAACTAAATTCCATGGGTCTTAGATATTTCATCTACTCTAAAAGAATTAGGTGATTGTTTTTGAGTGGTGCATGTTCAAAGGCATTCATTTGTGGGAAACTAGGAATCAAGCATGTGCCATAACCCCCATTAGGGTTGCCACTTGGAAAGGGCTCAACCATGTGAGTACCATGACCTTTGGTTGCATGTAAAAATTAGTTTGAAAAATGCTCCTTTCATGTCACTAAAGGGGCATTTCTATATACATGTAAAAATCACTTCCAATACTTAGATGGTATGAGGAAAAAATATGCCATTTCTATATTCATGTAAAAATCATTTCCAATACTTAGATGGGTATAAGGAAAAAATGTTACACTAACAATAAGAGAGTTTTTTATATTATTAATTCATCATCAAATGTTAATCAACGTTAACTCTTAAATATAAGTAATACATATGAAGAACGATACAATATAAATAGTCAAATAAATTATCTGTTAAAGTATTAAGAGTGGTTTTTGAGTGCTGATAGAGTTACTCCTAAAAACACATTACCACAAAATTGTGTTATGTTATGAAAATGAGAATATATTTGTTCTAAAAATGATGTATGATTATATAAAGGGTTGTGATATGAAGAAGTAGAGTGTTTAAATAATTGTTACCCAATTATTATGTATATAATTCATCAATTTTTCACATCATTTTTGTTATAAGATGTTTTGTATATAAATTCGATTTGTAATATATGATATATTGAACTTGATAAGATGTACATATTTATAATGTTAATGAGAGAACCTAATATCTAAGGTTTATACAAATAATGAAATTATACTGTCTAAATCCTCCTGTTTTATTCTTAATTTCTTTTATTCTCTTAATTTATTAAGCAAAATGTAACCATGTATCTCAAAATCAAATGGATAAAAATAAAAGGCTAAATTGGGTGAGTGATAACTATTCCACAACATAATCCTTATATAAATATGAAGTGATGTGTGTAAGTAATTGCATATAGTTACACTCAATTGTTTAATACTTTATTATACAAAAACTTGTACGGAGACATATATAATATGTCATATTTGAAGACAGATATATTTATACTTCTTTATGTTATCATTTATGACTAAATTTTAGTTAAAATTAAATTTTGAATGTATTATCAAAACTTTATTAATTGTTTCTACATATATACGCTTTTGTACAAGTCTTTCTCAACTTATTATCTTCTAGTCATTCATTTCCTTGTATAATATAGTACCAAGCTTTCTTGGTACTAGATGCTCTGTAGTTCAAAATTGTCTTAGGATGTCTTAGATCATATCTCATACAATGTTCGAAGTACCGACAATACATATCGATCACGATTATAATTACGACACAGACGTATAGACTCTCGGAACAGTAATATTGTTATCACAATTAGAATGAATAATTAGTAAACAAAGGAAGATAGTTAAAATTAAACATTGATTTTGTGCATGTTGCATTTGTTTCCTTGCTATAATTGGAAAAACAAGATGGGGTACAAAACCATTTAGCCCTCCAAAGGAAACTTAACATAGTAAATATACAAACATTTCTATGAGTTGGTAAAGGTAATAGCTGTCTAGCTTAGGAATTGAAGGGTTCTGAGCCATGCACGTGATTCCTACAAGTACAAAACATGAGGTGAGAGTGACTTAGAATATGGAAGCATATTCAAATGCCTCATCATGATTTTTGATATGGACAATATATGCATTACTTCAACTTTATTTTAAATAATGTTAGTGTCTCCAATTAGCAAATTTAATATATTCTTATTTAGTAAATTCGGTCCAAACATTTTAAGTGAACCCTTTTAAGGGGATCCAATTCAACAAAAATTTTATGTGACCTATTAAGAGGATCCAAATCAATTTACAAGTTTCAATTGAATTTAGTGTCCTTTTTTTATATGTCTATATCATTCTATATTAGAAACCAAGAGTAGGAAAAAAATTAGTATCTTTATTGATCGAAAATAAATCAATTTAAATGAATTGAATTATAAAGAAATTAACCAACCTATTATATAGAAAATACAAGAGACATAACTCTATCTAACTCCTAACTAATTAACTATTATATTTTACACATGTTTTAATCATGAAAATTAATTTTACAATGATTGTTTGTTATACAAGTTAAGTCAGTTTAAACTAATTACTATCTCAATATAATATTAACCAAAAATATCAAAATATATTTCAATATTGTATTAAATTATGCAACGTATTACTAGATGTTGTTAGAATATTGCAGTTATGACATTTTTAACTACATTACCTTTATACTTACGGTATGACATCAAATCACAATGCTGCAACCACAATGAGCCATATGTAACATAATCGCATTTAGGCCACATTAAATTCAAAAATAATTTTTAATCATAAAAAATTTACATCATAACAATCGCAATCTAGATCACAACGTTCTGATTATCATAATCACGAGCACAATTTAAAACACCGATACGATCGAGTGACTTACATCATATGGCATCTCCAGCTCATTTGTTAAATTTGGAGTCAAAGCTTAGTCAATTAGCATAGCTGTGCATGCTTGCTGGCACTCTCTGTAAGCTTTAACTCTGCCACTGTGCATCTGTGCCACTCTTAAAACTTAGCTCAAAATATTCAAAGCATTTAACCCTTTACAAACCCATTACTCCATTCCTTTTTATATCATTGTTGTAGCTTTTCAGCACCAAAAATAGTAACTTTTTTCAACTTACCCATCTCCACAACCTGCATACTTGACTCCCATTTTTAACACACACATTTATGTTTTGACCATTCAATATCTACCCCTTCATTCTATTATGCTATGCCAATTTTAACAGCTTGGACCACTTTTTTTGTTGCTGAAAGATTAGTTTTCTGCATCTCATTATTGAGTTGATGTGAATAGAAAAATAGGCATGTTAAATTGCACCATAGATAAATAAAAATATATTTTCTGTTGCGCTGTTGACATTATATCCGCTTATCAATTTTAACAATGAATTCTTATAGAAGCGCTGTATAATTTTCCTCCGCCTTTTGTTTAATAGCATTTTTCTAGGATGTGCTGTTGAAGAACCGCTTTTAAAAATATTTTCTAACGTAGTATATTTGTTTATGCTACCACCAACTCACATTAGAGTTATAGTAGAGAATATAGATTATATCCTTTGTTCCTATAAAATAAAACAAATATTTATCACATTAGGTGGGGTCGATTATATTATTCGAATGATGTCATAATGTTTTTCATCATTTTCATCGACAACGCATTATACTCTTAGTCTTTCTTTTTCACTACATCTAGGTGACAATGGAGCGACCATTGCTCTTTTGACACTATACTCCGGCCATATTGTGAGTTGCTTTTAGGAAGCACCTAGCATTAACATTATCATTTCGTTAATCAATTTCATAGAGATTTGACAAATTTTTATGTTGACCATCAAAGCACAACCTTTACCCTTTATTCAATCTTAGATCGGTTATGTATAACATCAAACAAGCATAGTCAGGTTTCGATGCTCACATAAAGACAAATAAAAGATAATCATACATATGCTTATGCATTGGATGTTGAGATTACATAGTTAGGAGTGTAGTTCTTGGAATCTTCCCAAAACTTTGTTTATCATTTAATAAACAAGATATAGAAGAGATTGGCCTAAAAAGGTAAGCTTTGCTTCAGTTACCAGTGAGATAATAAAAGAGAAGAAAAGAAAAAAGAAAGAAAATGAGATTTCTTGGTTGTTTCATTGGCTTCACTTGCGTCCAAGTAGAGCAATGAAACTCAAAGAGATAGTACATGTCTGAGATTTGCTGTCACTGAATGTCAAATTAACATGTCATGGCATGCATGCCGTGAATGAAAATAATAGTTATGCTTAAAAAAAATAGAAGGAAAAAAAAACAAATATGATATGCAAACACTAATTTTATTACACTATACCCTATTCATCTTTCTTTTTTTTGTGTATCATTGATTCCTAGTCAATGGTCTAAAACAATTTTTTTATCTAGAAAAATAGGGAGACTCGGAAAAATTATTAGAATGATTTAAAGCTCTTTGTTTTGTCAATAAACATGATTAGATAAAAGTTTAGTTGTTATTGTGGTATAGAGATCATCCAATTAAATTTTGTGTTTTTTGTTGAAAACTTTAGATGTTCCCATAAGTTTTGTTGATATGGTTTGAAGAATATATATAGATAAAAAATAAGTGAGAGATATCCAAAATAGTTTTTTTATTTTTTGATCGGCAAAAGATAAAATTATATTAAATAAAAGAGATAATAACAAAAATATTGGTGAATTACAAAGTAATGTTAAGACAGTGGAACGAATTTGCAATCCAGTCGGTGTAAGGTAAAGATTTCTTCCCCTGATGAAATAGTTAATTATAGTCTTAAAATGAACTTTAGGCTTGTGATGAAGAGTTTAATAACTTTAATCACTTTGTATTATTCACTCATTTTTCAATATCTAATTACATCTGATTTACTTCACCTAGGGGATATGTGCGTACATGTGATGTACAACAAAACTTTATCCTTCCTAGTATATATATATATATATATATATATATATATATATATATATATATATATATATATATATATATATATAAACTTTATCCCTAATTCAAACCATTAGATTTTCCTAAAATTGATGGATAAGATATGAACTTACTCTTGGAGTAAGTTTATTTCCTCCCTATATATATAAAGAGTGTAATATTAGTACATTTTCTACCATTTATTTGTAATACTTTTTGAATAGTCAATGATGATAAAATATAAATGATAGATAATACAATAACAGTATATAAAACTCATATATTTTTTGTTGATGAATTTTTTCTCATATATAAATACAAACCATCTATATACATTGTGGTAACTTGAACATTGGAAAAGTGTGAGTGTCCTAAGTATAATTTATTAGGCTCTTGGTTTTTACTTCTTCCAAATCAAACATTTTCCTTAAAAATTTCCATGTTGTTGTTGTGAAAGCTCATGGCATGCTTAGAAATGTATAACTCAGAGCACAAAAATCATCATGAACATCATCAATGCCCAAGAATCTCATTCTCAAATGATTTTATAGATACTCAACAAGCCATGAAGCAAGAACATGGTTGTTCTAGATCAGATTCAGCACTACTAGTTTCTTCAGACTTTGAGTTTTCTGTCACAAACTATTCCATGATGAATGCTGATGAGCTTTTTTCTAAGGGAAGATTATTACCCTTTAAGGATAACTGCAACAATAACAAGATGTTGCATAAGGGCACTACTACCCTTAGAGAAGAGCTCCTTGTAGATGAAGATAGTAACTTTCAAGAGTTTTCTCTAAGGCCACCCAAAGGGTCATCATCCACTAGGTGGAAGGGGTTTTTGGGTCTCAGAAAAAGTCACATTGGGTCCAAAAAGATTGACAGCAGTGAAGGTTCTTCTTCAAGGTTGACTAATGAGGGAGCTAGGATTAACATCACTTCACAGGTTAGACTTCAGCATATATCTATTTTCTTTAATCTTTAGTTCTTTACTTTTTTATGTTTTTATTATTTTGAATTTTAACTATATATATCAAATATTTTAAATTGTGGTTTTGATCTCGATTACAATTATGATTGTAGTTATTGTAATTGTGGTTATTATGGCCGTTTATGATGTGGAGTATGGTCATTGCAGTTTTAATTTTTTGTAATAAAAAAATGTTTTTTTAACTCTATACTGTGTCATGCAGCATAATGTGTTTGCGATGTTACCTCACATGGTCATTCCATTGTAATTTGGTCTATATATACTCAGTTTTTGAAGATATTGTTTTTTAGGTGTGTGACTGTTACTTCCAATAAGTGTTACTCACATGAATCTAACTATTGACCTTTTGGTTATCATACGGGTCTAACTAGGCCTTATACCACCACTAGATAAATGTCTTGCTATTGCTATTGTTGTTTTATTTTAAGATTACTTGATGTTTGTCTATTTTTTCTCTTGTTGCTTAGTTGATTTATTGTATATTAATTTTTTATATAATGCAGGAAGTGTTGAATGAAGGAGGGTCAAATTGCAGCCATGTGGAGATTGGGATATAGAATTGTAGCTGAAGAATGTGTTGAATTTGTAGAGGAATGGGCCAAGGGATTTTTTTTGTCCTATGTGTTTTGTTCCCTTTTAAATGGTGATAGTGTGAGAATCATTTTATTTTTTTACTTTTTCCCCAAGCAACTTTTTTACCCTTCTGTGGGTTTGGGCTTCTTTATGAAATCAAGGCAATGGATTTGTATTATTGGGTTTTTTAAATGTCAACTTTGCATTTTCTTTTGTTCTCTGATTTCTTTTGAATTAACAATAAATCTTAAATATTTTTGTATCTATAAACCTCAACCTAAATGAACATTAAAACCTACCTAAAACCATGCTCCTCTTTTTTTCCCTCTACCCTTACTATGTCACTGTAAGGGAATTTTGTAATAATAATATAAAAGTCGATGAATCACATAAATCAGAGTACTCGAACCGATACTGTATACTACGTAACTATGGTCCGTCATACGACATAACTTGCTCTAAGAAAGTTTCACTAAGCCCAAAACAATTACAAGCTTCCTTAAATTCTTCAAACATGGTTTCCATGTTTCTTATCTCATCATTTTCCCAACTATGTTCAGTGTTACACGCCAAGTATCTTTTGGTCTCTAAGTACCATATGTTTCTATATATCACATATAGGGTTTCATTAAAAGAAATCTATAATATAAGAAGTGAAACAACATGTAGAATCGGGTATTGTGCATCAGAACCGGTACTATGAACTACGTAAATGTGGTTCCACGTTATGGCATCAACAATGTTTAGAACTTCATTAGGGAATACAACATCTATTGGCATTCCATAAACTATGATGCCGAAGTTTTCAAAAGATTTCACATCTTACAATTCTAGCATTTTAAAGCATTCTCGTAATTATATATTCTCTCGGTAATTCGTATCAAAATTCATCATATTATGTATCACATATCTATTTCATCATTAAGAAAATATCATAAAGTTCATGTAAAAAGAGATAAAATGTCTACGAGGTAAGTCTATGAGCTCTCCGATACTTCCAAGAGGGCTTTCAGATTGCACTCCTGAATGCCAAACCTTAGACCATCCAAGCACCATGTAAACCGTTAAATTTGTGTCCACTAGTTAATACATCATAAAATTTATATCATAACTTCTTATAAACATCTCCATAAAGCAACAAAAAAAAACAATTTATTACTAGAAAATGAGGGTTTTTTTATTAAAATGACAAAAACAACTTCATTCTCTGGGACTTCTAGGTAGAAAAACAAGTTTATCTAACAACATCTAGTTCCAACCGCTTTGATGCAATTAAAGTTGCTTAAATGACTATGAAGCATTAATGGAATTTCATAAACAAGGGAAGAAGAAAAAAAATTCGATTGTAGTTTAATGCGACCTAAATGTGGTTCAATGTAATTCTGTTGCGGCTGTATAATTGTGAATTGGTGTCACGTCATAATTGTTGTATGATGTGATTGTGACGGTCACTGCAACCACAGTATTGCAGTTGTATCATTGTCAAGAAGAAAAATTTGATTGCAGTCTGATACGACCTAAATGTGGTCCAATGTGGTTGCGATGCGGCTCGAGCTGTATCATTGTGAATCGGTGTCACGTCATAATTGTTGTGTGATTTAATTGTGATGGTCACTGCGCCACAATATTGAAGACACATCAGGTGATGATGTGGTTTACAATTTAAAATAATACATACAATTAGCAAAAATGTTGGGCGGCAAATGTCATAAGAGAATAAAGTAAATGCACTAGAGACATGAGAAACTTGTGTTAATGGACACACTACAAATATAGAATCATGAACTAATCTACTATCTTAATAAGAATAGAAGGGGCTGAGGTAATTACAGCAATAGACATTCTAAATTACCGACACTTGACATTTTAAGGATTAAATTTGTCTTTACTATTTTTTGCTTTAATTTTCCATACTCCTATATCTTCATTCCCATTATAAATGTTTCATTCCTTTTTTTTCATTCATTTTTCTTACCTCTATCAACTTCCATTATTGACATTTTTCTGCAATTTTTCTTCTTCTTATAACTTCACGTCAAATATGACTTTTCTTATAACTTCATTTCATGTTCTTGCTGTTAACTTCTTCATCCTTGAAATTGATCCATGAATTCTAGGTTTTCAAGTATGATTTCTCATCATAACTTATTTCAAAACTCTTGGTGTTATCTTGGGTATACATGTTTTTTCGTGTTATTGGAAAAAAAAATTAGTGGAACAAACTTATTTGTTGTTTTTTAGTCCAATATTTACTAAAAGATAACATTTTTACATGAAAAGTTCACATTTTTTGGGTATTTTTGCTTCATGAAATTTATTTCCAATGTTGACATTTTTCTCCAGTTTTTTTTTCTTCATCAAACGTCTTCATCTATGAAATCGGGCAATGAATTCTTCATTCACATGTATGATTTTTCATATAACTTCATCGCATCAAGTAGGATTTTTCTTATAACTCCACGTCAAATATGATTTTTCTTATAACTTCATTTCATGTTCTTGCTGTTAACTTCCTCATCCTTGAAATTGATCCATGGATTCTAGGTTTTCGGGTATGATTTCTCATCATAACTTATTTCAAAACTTTTGGTGTTATCTTGGGTATGCATGTTTTTTTTTCGTTCTGGTTATCATAACTTAATATTTTCCTTATGCTTATCTGAAACTTTAGTTGAATATATTGTTGAATTTTTATTTACATTTTTGCTGGATCAATATTTTTCTTGATTTGTGTCATTGTGTTTACTTTTTGGTTATGGTTTGAGATGTTGATTCTTTTGATAACATCGCAAATAGGTAATAAAATAAATATGTTAGAGGAATATGATGATATTATCATGTGCTTTTGATTGGACACGAGTTGCTAAGTCATATTTCATTCAATTATTTGTTACACAACATAAGGTGTTATAAAATATTATTATTGATAACATTAATTGTTATTTATAGCTCATAATTATATGTTTTAATTTTTTGAGTAGCTAAAACGTTCTCAATTAATATCATTTAATTATTTTTTAAATATTAAAACGCTAAATGGAATATGTAATAATTTTGCATTTAAATAGATCTTAAAACATTCTTAATTAATATCATTTTAAAAACTTAAATAGTAGGAATACAATATTATTATTAATTGAATGAGGTATGATATTCGAAATAATAAAAAAATATGTTGATATTATGTCTTACTTAACAAATAATTGAGAGAGAATTTATTTCATAAAATTAAAAAATTTAATATCATTTAATTATTTTTTAAAACATAAATAGTGAGAATTCAATCTTATTATTAATAGAATGAACTATGATATTATAATTAATAAGAAAATCTGTTGATAGTCTGCATGATTTAGAAAATGGTAGACAATAAATTTATTTCATAAAAATAATTTTTTAATCCTAATTAGAAGAAAGGTAAATAGTTCATAAATACTTATATTTCAAGAATTAATATTAGCGAGTTATATTATTTGCATAAAAATGTAAACAATAGCTTACAATGCTATTATTAAATTAAAATATTATAGTCAAATAAACAACACTAATTGAAGAGAGTTGGGTGATAAAACATGTATTGAGAATAAACACATGCTGCATATGACTACAACAATGATATACTTCCAAAAATTTAAAGACATTAATTATATTTTATGTGTTAGAGTTTCGTGATGGTGGTAGAAGAGTGAAAGAAATGATAAAAAAAAACTTGCTTTTCAACCAAACTATAATAGTTAATATTTGGCGTGACCCCAACCACTCATTTTATTCATTTTATTTTTGTTTATTATATTTTCAATCATACGTAATAAATAGTCAGCATTTGTAGGAAATGGATGAGAGAGAATTTATTTCATAAAATAATTATTTTTAATATCATTTAATTATGTTTAAAACTTAAATATTAGGAATTCAATCTTATTATTAATAGAATGAACTATAATATTATAATTAATAAGAAAATTTGTTGATATTCTGTATGACTGCATGATTTAAAAAATGATAGACAATAAATTTATTCCATAAAAATAATTTTTTTATACTAATTAGAAGAAAGATAAATAGTTCACAAATACTTCCATTTCAAGAAATAATATTAGTGATTTATATTATTTGCATAAAAATGTAAAAAAATTGCACACAATGCTATTATTAAATTAAAATATTTTGATTTTATGTATTCAAAATATTAAATAATGACGTCCATATGATTTATTCATGATTTTTTAGTTAATACAATAATGATGTGTTTCTCAATATATTTTATAAAGTTCAATGTTCTTCATCTTCAAACAGAGCAATGCAAAGTATTAACAATTTATGTCCTACCTAATTACATATTCATATTGTGAAAAACAAGATTTGTGTTGTCTATTAATTGCAAATGATCGATTAATAATAAATAAAACAATTCATAGAAAGATAATAAATTGATAGATTGCAAATAATCGATTAATAATAAATCAAACAATCCATGCGAGATTCAATTGATTAATGAGTAAAATATTAGCAATAAAGTTTGAGTTGTAGCTGATGTAGGATTGGATGTTTTTTTATACCACATGATAAATTACTTTTTGTTATTGACTTTGAACACCGTGGTATAAGATACTAAGAATGCAAGAATGATTAATGAGGTAAACAAATGTTTACTTACTAACTAATTTAGAGTGTGTTGGATTAGGAAATTTAAGTGAATAATGAATAATGAATTTACATTATTCACTTCCATAAATCCAACACACTCTAATATAATTACATATATTTTACATTATACTTTAAAAATATAGTAGAAATTTTAATTTATTGTGAAGTTTTAGAAGAAAAACATGTGTGAGGTGTCTAATAGCTATATAAATAAGTAAAAAACGTAATCCTTAACCGTCTCACATCTTCAACAAAATTAAAGAAAAATCAATAATCTGAATCAAAATTCGCTTCATACACAACAATAAATTTTCAATCTATATTTTCTATGGAATCAGGTTCAGTAAATTGGGAAACTCTTGATATTTTGATTATCAATTTCGCTAAATCTGAAAACCTAATTGAAGATTCTTCTTCTTCTTCTTCTGTTCAATCTTCTTCTTCTTCTCCTCATTCTTCTTCATCTTATCAATTGAGACTCGTGATTCGCCATATCAGGCGCTCCTTGGAATCCGGTGACACTGACGCCGCCGTCGATCTCCTCCGTCGTCATGCTCCGTCAATTCTCAATGATCGTAGGATCCTATTTCGATTGCATAAACAAGTACACAATATAATTTCATTATTTATGTTATTATTAATTATTAGTTAATTGTAATTTTCATGTGATTTTGATTTTTCTGTAGAAATTTATTGAGCTTCTAAGGAAAGGGAGTGTAGAAGATCGTTACTCTGCTATTGATTGCTTGAGGATTGATCTTGCTCCTTGTGCGCTTGATGCTTATCCGGTATCATGAATTTTGTAATTCAATTTGAATTTTTTTTTTGGTTTTTGTTGTTCAGTGCTAGATTTGATTATGTTTGGTTTTTTGGTATTTTGGTATTTAAGGAAGCATATGAGGAATTCAAGCATGTTCTGCTCGCATTCATATATGATAAGGATGATACCAATTCTCCTGTGGCAAATGAGGTAGGTTCATTACTAAATTATTTATAAGTATAAATAACGTTATAAGGCTTGTTTTCCCGCAAATGACCGTGATATACGAAATGTGCTATTCTCCTCCAGAGAGGAACAACAAGATGTGGACGACATGAAAAATTCATGATTTATAGAGTACTACGGTTCTAGAAAATTTAACTAGTTAGGTTGTTAGTTATAGAAGTTAGAGGAATAAAAAGAAAACACTATTAGTGGGCAGTGGTTTGTTGTATTTAGTTCTGCAATAAAAACCTTGTTTATCTGTTTCTTGGGATAGTTTTTTGACATCCAAACCTTGTGGTATTGTATAATTCATGTTTATGTAACTATTGATGGTAAGAACACAGGTTTTTGGCTTTACATGATTTTAGGGATAAATATCATTATGGGTAATTGGGTATAGTGAAGTGCATCTCTTAGATTTAGTTAACAACCCTTTTCTTATGTAGGTTGTTATGTCCATGCTCTACTCAACTTTTTGTATCTTCACCTGGCAGCCTCTTGCCAACTGTTTTCTAAGGATACGGACACAGATAAGTTCTGTAGCTTGTTGGTATTTCCATGTATCAGCATGTTTACCAATAGGGGATAGGGACATTGTGCAGTGAGTTAAGAGCTTATGACTGTGTATGAGTGATTAATGGGAGGATTCCTGCTTTTGCATAAATTATGTTTTGTTTCTGAGGAGAAAGCATTGTAGAAAACAGAACATTCTATTTCCTGTTAGTTTTTTTTACTTTAGGGAGCCTTAAGATGACCTGATTTAAACTTCGATTTCATTCATAATAATAGGATTTTTATAGACCTTCTCCTTTTCTTGTCTGGTTTGTGTTTGATTATACACAATCTGTAGTTTTCTTCCACATTGAAATTGTTATGAACATGGTCTTGCTTGCTTTATCTTATGCAGTGGTCTGAAAAGAGGAGGTTTGACTTGGCCGGATTTATGTCATCCATGTTAAGAGCTCATTTACATACATATGATCCAATTTTCTTGATGTCTCTGAGATATTTGATAAGGTTGTCTATCATTCCTTTTTTCATTTTGTAGTAATCAAGCTATGCTGTTTTTTATGTTATGCAATTATATTTTTCTTTCTTTTGCCACATTTGATATTCTATTTTTCTTTTGGATTTTCTGTATCCTCACAGCATACACAGGGTGTATTGTTTACGTCAAGGTATTACTTCACCCATATCCGATTTGACTGAAAGATTGCTCCTTGAGGAGCGAGACCCTCCTGCAACACCACAGGACACTTTATATGAAGTACCACCATTTGATGAGGTGAGATATCTATATTGTATTATTCTTGAATTTCACAAGGAAGTCGTCAAGTGTAACTTAATAGCGAATTTTATCATTTTATGAAAAGCACATTGATGGATCTGCTCCCACATGTTTGTCTAATGATACATATTGCACCTACTTTTGTTTTTATGCATGCATCATTTGTAACCTGAAACTGTGTTTGATTTTGGAAACCAGGTTGACATACAGGCTCTTGCACATGCTGTAGAGCTTACTAGACAAGGAGCAATTGATAGCTTGAGATTTTCTAAGGGTGATCTGATCATGGCATTTCAGGTTAGATATAGTTTTACCGGTTCATCTGCTCTTGGCTTTATTTTAAACATAAACCTGTGACTGTTTTTTGTTTTTCCTGCTAAATTACTTGTTGAGTTTTTTCCTGTTTTATTCTTTTTTACAAAGTGTGATTACTTTTTTTGGTTGAACAAAAATACTATATAAAATGTCGGTTTCTAACCTATCATCTATTAGTTCTGCTCTGAAGTTCCAGTGATCCTTTCTTTATGTTAATAAATTGCGCACCATTTACCTAGGGGGAAAACCACCATAATATTGACATGTTCTGGAAAAAACTCTGTTTGCAACAAAAAAAACATTTTTTCCACATTTCATCTGCACCTAAGGATAAATATTTAGATCTCATGAACAATATTCCCTTAATTTCTTCATCCGGCTATCAACATAAGAAGAACCTCTCATCAATCATCCCCATGTCTGGGATAAGGGCTGAGTGAATTGTACAAAGTATGGGGATAACTTTAAGGGTGCATTTGATGCACACTGAGGAAGAGGACATGCAGAACAACACAACCTTTTGTTTTGCCTGATGTTTGGTGGTGGATGCACAGCTCAAGCAGAAGAATGCAAAATACACTATAAGATCCTTTAGATAAAGTGGTTGTGGTGGTCGAGGCACTTGTGCTGGCAGTGTCAATGGAGGTGATAGTGGCAGTAGTGACCATGGTGCTGGAGGTGGCAGAGGCATATGTGGCAATGGAGGTGGTGGCGGCAGCGATGGTGTTTGTGAGGAAGAGCAGGAAATAAGGAAAAGTGATGTGTTTTTGGTCTTTTAATCTATTTATATTTTAGTGCTATGGACAATGTTTTGATCTATAGTTTAGCGTGGGGATCAATAAAGTGAGTTTTATGCTATCCACTTTAGAAATCTAAGAAGGGACAGATATTTTTGTGCTCTTTTGCCCCTTGTTTTTTAGCAAATCAAATGCACCCTAATATTTCGATAATAATCTTTGGCTGCATTGGTGATTTGTTTCATTTTTAAATCAATCCTGCTTCATGTCTTTATTGTTATTTTCTTTTTCTTTTTCTTGCAGAATGAATTATGTCGGATGAGATTGGATATTCCGCTTCTTGATCAACTTGTTTGTGAGTATTGTGTTTACAGAGGCATTGTTGACCCTGGTATAGCATCTTTTCTGTTGAGTCATATTCTAAGTTACTGTATATCTTCATATCTTATTTTCACTGTCTGTTGTCAATTTATGATCAACATAGCATTTGGGAAGCAACCTATTTCAGAACCTGTAAAATTCAATCAACATGACTTTGGTTATTGCTCATCAAGGGATTGTTCCCTTGAGTTACATTGTAATGCTGGCAAGCATTCTGATGGTGAAACCTCATTTACCAATGTTGACACGGATTGTTCCCCTGAACATAATGCTGATTTGACTAGCATGCGAGGAATAGACGTTGAAATACGATACGCATCTGAAACCACAAGTAGTCATGAAGACTGTAGCACCAGTGTATCACAACAGCTTGGAAATCCAAGTGTTTTGCAGCGACGTAGATTGCTGGGCACTGGAGAAAGGAGCAAACGCAAGCGTTGGAGAGGGCGTTATGATGACAGTAGTTACTTGGCTAATGCTTCTCTGGAAGATAATAACAAGCAAGAGCATAGCATAAGTACCATTGTTTCAACATTATCAAAGGAGAAACAGGTATCTGTTTGAAAATGTTGATGTTATTATGTCTGATAGATAAATTATTGACAGTATTTATTTGCAGGGATCTGAAAAGACTTTTGCACTTGATGTCAGTAATGTGGATGATAAATTTGAGATTCTTTTGGGAATGAAGGAATTAGCTAGCAAAGGATTAGCCGCAGAAGCGGTTGAAGAAGTCAATGCTGTAGTTCCCAATTTTTTTGTGCAGAGCTCTGTTTTGCTTTTCCAACTAAAGCAGGTTTGTGACTTCATTCAATGTTGTTATTGATATCCTTTTCTTTATTTATTTATTTATTTATTTTATGGGAGTGAGCCAGCGGTTGTTATTGGGATCTTCTTAATTGCATCAAGAATGTGATCTTTAAATGGGATTCCTGGCTATAGGTTGAATTCTTCAAGTTGGTCAGCTGTGGTGATTATGATGCTGCTCTAAGGGTTGCTTGCTCCCATTTGGGTCCTTTAGCAGCTAACAATCCTGCTTTGTTGAAGCCTTTGAAGGAAACCCTGTTGGCTTTGCTCCGACCTAATGAAGATGCTCTTAGAACTGCCTTACCTCTAAATGCTCTAGCTGCTTCCCTCCAGGTGTTTTGCTAATCTAATGTGTTTATATCATTTTAATCAATTGGGTTTTCTCACTCATGCTAAATAAGAGTATAATTGATAAAGAAATAATTAATATTGTCATGAACTTTGAGAACGACAGTTAATATGGACAACTTTTTTTTAGAAAAAAACGACAATTATAAAGGAACAGAGGGAGTATATATGAGTAATTGAGTAGGACTGCTAGAAAAAGTTTGGAAGGGATTACTTATTACTTAAAGGTTTTGATGGGTCCTGATGATACATATTGTGAACTTATAAACCTTTTGGAAACCAACATAGTATTGATAGGTTAGTAATCTTAATTCTTAAATAATAACGACTTCCAAGTAATTCTGAATTGTGTGATCCAAAGGCTTCTTTTCTTGTACCTTTATGGTATGCTATTTCCTGTCTTGTGACAGTATCCCATCATCTCATATTCTGTATGAAAGCTTTCCTATAACTAAGGTGCAAGACTTTGTTTTATTATTTTCTAATTACTTAAATACAATGTAGATTTTTATATCTCCCTTATGCTATTTTTAAACATGGAGTGCCTGTTTCTTATTGGATAGGTTGCTGTTGGTAGGAGGCTTGGTGTTGAAGAACCACAACTCATGAAAATAATGCGAGCCACTCTTTATACACATAATGAGTGGTTTAAACTTCAAATGTGCAAAGATCGTTTTGAAGGTCTTTTGAAGATTGATTCTTTGAAGGAAGTTAATACTCCCTTTATTGCTTCAGTATCAATGTCCAAGTCACATGGTGATAGCTGCACAAATGGATCTTCTCAGACTACAGTATCTTCAGTCACCAGAATGTCAGAAGATGGTAGCAGTCCAACCCAAGAGTCCTCAAGGGATGTCATATGTGACGAAGGTGCAATACTCAAAGTAATGGTAAGTTATGGATTCTTGGCATTAACTATTTTTTCCTATAGCAAAATAAAATAAAATAAAACTCAAGTTCTGTGTCATCACTGTCATGATGCAGTCTCTAGTGGATTTTGATATCTCCCAATCAAATATAGTTGTAAATTAATGGGTAAGATGTTATAGTTTTAAATAGTTATAATTTTATGTAAATTTGCAATTCTCAAAGCAATACATTGGGTTCCCTTTAGCAACACAGCTAATGCGTGTACACATTAATGATAGAAGTTTATATAGGTAGTGCAACTTAATCTTCACTAGTTGTACCATTGTCTCAATGGTTTCTTGACAGTTTTTTTTCTTTTTTTTTTCCTGTTAGCTCTGGCATCAAATATTATTTATTCTTTATTGGGTAGATAAAAGCATCATAGATATGCAGGATTTCTAACTGCATGCTTAAGCAAACCAACCCACCCGCCCCCACTGCGGTGATCTTGTATTTGTTTGAGTCTGCTGGTGTTATTGTAAGTTAAGTTTTTTAGGGTAGGCAAACATTTTTTATATTTTTAAGTGTAGAGGTGAGATCATACTACTAATGCACCGGATTCCATCAAAACTCTGCAGTTAAGCGTGCTTGGGAGAGAGTAATATTAGGATGGGTGACCTCCTGGGAAGTTTTTGTGTTGGACATCTTTTAAAGCCGACCTAACCTAGTGGGATAACAGATTAGTTGTTGCATTTTTAAGCGTAGAGAGTGGACTTTGGAGACTCTGAATCAAGACATTCACACTTTATGTCCCACAGCTTAACCAATCCAGTTGACTAGTGAACTTACAAGTTAACTTGGGTGGATAATTTCTATACTCATGCGGAGCATTGTTTTTCCATTTGTGTTCATGTTTTATTATTTATTTGATACACTTGTAGAGAAGAAAAATAACAAAATGCCATAATTCTAGTTTTGGTTAGTTTCCCTCTTTATCTTGATTCATGTTTTGGATTTATGGATAAATGTAGGAGTTTCTGGCTTTACCTCGGGCTGATGCAATCCATCTGCTTGCACAATACAATGGAAATGCTGAGACAGTTATTCAGCAGTTATTTGCTTAGTCTCCGAGTACAAAAGGTCGAATTATTCTTTTTCTATATTATTTTATTCAAAATTAATTTTTTTTACATACGAGTGAAAATGCTGTTTAGTGACCATGAGATTATAGGCTTAAGTCTCGGAAGAGTCTCTCTACTTATGGGGTAAGACATATTTACCCGGTCCAAACCCCAACTAGGTGGGAGCTAAGTACACTAGCCCGCATGTTTTTACATGTACATATGAAAAGATAAAGTTCTCTGTATAGAATTTAGCAATGTATTTGCATTATTATCGTTAATTCGTGTACAAAGTTCGGGTGGCCTAAAAGTGTCCCTTTTATTTATACATTGCTAAAACAGTTTATATTGATCCTTGGTGCAATAGTAGCCTTATTTTCATTATGGTGTGCCATTATTCTGTTTAGTATAACCAGGGATCCTTACTTGTTCAAAATGTTTACCTAGTTATTTTCTTGAACGCGAATCTATCCTTAGATTTGAAAGCTAATCCGATCTTAAATGTCAATCAGGTTGGCTTGTTTTTGAATTCAAACAATCTGATTAAATATAATATATACTTCTCTTACATAAAGTTATGTCAATATAGATATTTTGTTAATTATTTACATTTATATATATATATATGAAATGATATAGAAATGGTGATAGTAAATTATTTGTAAAAAAGTATCCTAAATAACAATAAAATACAAATGAAAAATGATTAAAAATATAAAATTTTACTAATTGATAAGTTGTTACAATAAAATGCATTATTTACTTTAAGGTCCAAAGAAATGTCATTATTCTATTTGTAAATGAAATTGAATAAGCACATACAAACATGAATAATGAGTCATCATGAGAAGGATCAAATCATAAGTCTCGTATCTTATTCTAAATATTGATCAAATCTATTTCTTAAACTTGATCATAGATCCGAGGAAACTCGTTATATTCGAGCTAGAGACAAACAAGTGAGTAAGTAAGGTAGGTACCTACTTACCCTTAAGTACAACAATTCATTTACCCAAGAGCCCAGAATCATGGTGCCATCTCGACCATAATTATGGATTTTCTAACCAGCTCAACTACTAAAGATTTTGGTTTTAATTAATTATAACTTATCTGATAACTTGTAGCTATTTAATTCAATCAATAAGATAGTAGAATTATTCAGTGAATAAAGATTAAAGATTTATTTGTAACTTTCAAAAATGAGTTTGTATATTTTGAGAGGATTATTTTAACTAGTTTGTTAGATCCAAATAATATAAAGCCATGAGTTGAATGCTAATTCCTTATTAATTAATTCATAGTTTGAGTCAGTGTTTCTTTTCTTTTTTTAATTCTAACTGCCTTTGAATAATTCAAATATCAATTTTACCATTT
The DNA here is from genome assembly GCA_009771035.1 of Lupinus albus. Classification (NCBI taxonomy): domain Eukaryota; kingdom Viridiplantae; phylum Streptophyta; class Magnoliopsida; order Fabales; family Fabaceae; genus Lupinus; species Lupinus albus. The sequence goes on along the minus strand of CM020007.1, from coordinate 13,327,547 downwards.
AATTTTTTTGTCATCTATGCCAGATAAATATAGATATTTATTTCGTGTCTAATACAATAAATGTTATAAATTAGTTGTACTATAATAAAGTAATAACTAAGTAAATGATAAATATATTAATTTCGTTTTTTAATCAATTAAAAAATTTATGCTATTAATGTCTTTTTATTACATCATTTATATTTATATATGTGATACTAATTTTCAGACTTCAACTACTAATTGATTAATTGAGTAAGTGGGAACCCATCAAAGAAAGTAAGGGCTCCCTAATCTCTGGAACCAACCCTTTAGAAGATCCTCCATTAATTTCCACCATAGCTGGAGTGAACTATTTCCAATATTTTAAGCTTAATTTAATTGCAACCATGTGACTCTCCCACTATAACTTATTTATATGTTTTCTTTTCATTTTTTTTATTTATTCAATCTTTGCTTATTTGATTACAAAATGACTAGCTCAATGACAAATTATAGTGGTAGGTACTATGAGACCATGCTTCTTTTGACTTTAGTTATGTTTGCCTCTTTCTAAATATTTAAATATTTTTAGATTTTAAATATTAATTCGGGTCCCTTATGTATTTTCGTGAGTGTCAACTTAGCCTTTAATAAAATTAAATTATTATTTAATTCCCCAATTTTTAATCATAACCCAACTTGTGTTTATTAACCTTAACAGAACTATTGACATGTCATGTTAATTGTATCAATTTTATGTATAAGAATTTTGTCAACTCAATGAAATGACGACATTTAAAATTGTTTTTTTTAAATATATTCTTCCATCTTCACCGGTAGTAAAAAAATACTTATTTTATTCTCTCAAAATTTTAGCAAGTATCATATTAATCCCTATTAATAATTTACTTCTTCACCAAACTACTTGTTTTTTTACTTCACCAAACTGCTTGCTTATTTGTGAGTGTAAACATAGTACAGTATTAACATGAGAAAAACCAACTCAAACTATAAACTGTAAGAAAATGAAAAGACATTGATCTAAATCAAAATAAAGTTACAAACAATCAACTATATGAAAAATATATTTAACTATCATCACCCTCATTGAATTGTACTTGTCATATATTTTCTTTAGGGTTCATCTAACCGACAAGAATATAGGAAGTTCCTAATGTTCTCAAGGACTTATCACTCTTTCAGAGACTAAAATAAGTGTTTTTGGGAGCTCAGAGGATGGAAGAAGATAATACAAAACGATGGCATTTTGTGTCTTATTAAAAAATACTTCGAAGTGATGTTATTTCAACAAGATGATAAAATTTTCCAACGTGAAATCACAATGTGTACTGTTAATGTGTCAGCGATTCTATTAATGTTAACAAAAATCAAACTAGTAAAACTATAATATTCTAGATTATGGTTTATAATATTTAATTGCAATTAACACCGTTTTTTTCTTTCCTTTATAAATTTGAAATGCAACCAATCACTATTTTTTTGTATTTTTTAAATGTAAAAAACTGCACGAAATGCCATGTCTATATTTCCTCCATTTTGAAATCTGTAATTCAGCACCATAGGATTATTTATGTTTTTCTTCCTTGATGAAATTTTTTGAGAATTAATATAATGTATCCCTATATATATATATATAGGGAGTGACTCACGTAAGAATAATACACTATTGTGAGAAATGAGAACAATTAATATATAAAGCATAAACTATTGGATCTAGTAAGATTAAAAGGTACACGCACATGATTATCATGCGATTAATAACTAATTGTTAATGCTAACGATTCATAATTGGTCGTAAGATTCAAATTTATTATTCTCATTAATTTTATATGAGAATTGTTCTTACTTGAATCGTCCCCTACAATAATTACTTTACCAATAGTGGAAATATTATTTTTAGTATGAGTGATATTAGATAGGGTTTTGTTAATCTCCATGCAAAGTATGTACATATAATTGAAAGTGGTAGCTAGTAGGTAGTTCAAAGAAAGATTAGTAGCGTTGACATAAATTATTCTCATTACTTCAAAAAGAATGTCAATGATGGGACCACACAAGCACCTGAAATAACAAATACCAAACTCTTGATAAAGTTTTCCTAATACACTTTTTCTTAGGCTTCTCCTTGATCAATATTATTGTTGCTCTATTTATATCCTAGACCAATTAAAATGTGTTATTTAATTTAAAAAAATATAAATATAAATATAAATTAATATTTTTATATTATTTAGTAGTACTCTATTGAATAGAAGTATAGAGACAATGTCGATTTAGAATAGAGGATCCCCATTTCACTTATGAGTTTCTTTTGTCTCATTTTTTTTTCTCCGAAAAGAATATAATAAGGGGTGGGGGAAATCAATAACATTATTATATTCCACCAGAAAATGGTTCACAAATAATATATTTCAAAATTTTAACTATATTTGAATTTTAGAAAAGAAAGGGAATATCTTTAAACATAAATACCCATAATCATTACTCGTATTTTAAATTATGGTAATAATTTTAGTTTATGTCACATGCACTCCAATAGAAGGAAATGAGCCACAATTATGATTATAATATTTTTACTAAGATTCTCGAAATGATACTATTATCCTCACATTATGTTAAGCTTCTAATGTTGTATCTTAGGACTATGGAAAATTATGTGCTTGTAATGTTTGTTTAGCTCTTTATGTATGCACATGGTAAGTGTAGGTATTTTTCAATCTTTCTTAAAAATGAAGAATATATTTATTTTAATGCTAAAGCTATCTTTTATTAATAAAATATTTTTATTTTAAAAAAGTCAAATATTGTACAATAAATATATTTCAACTTTATTTTTTATTTTAATTGAAATTTATTTTGTCCTCATTCATGTCTCACTTTGTGTCTCAACTCAATTAAAAAATTTCATTTAATTAAAAAAAAGTTAAAAAAATAGAAATTAATATCTTAATATTATTTTGTGAAATTTGGTTGGTTAGATATACGAGAATAGAAAAATTCTAGAACAAATGATCATTTTCTTGCTTCAAACTATTACTCATCTTCATTAAACTAACTAGTGTACCATATGGGTTGCTTGAACCTTATTATATGTATGGATTCATCTATGTTATCACCAAAATTTTGGTGATGCCAGGTGAATAGAATTCTCTCAGCCGGAGAGGAAAGATTTTGTTTTACTTTTTATTTTCAGTCACAAAAATGTTATTTAATTGTATTTAAAATAATAAAAGTGTCATATTATTTTGTTTGTACTTCCTGATCTCTTAAGTATTTTAGAATCTTATTCTACCACATCTAGTCTTTCTGATACCCAATCAAATACAACATAAATGCAATACTCTTCTACAAGATCTTGAAGCAAGTCAAACATAACTACAAATCTTCTATTTCTTTAGCCAACTTTAATTTGAACCTGCGGCTAAGCAATCATGCAACCCATAAACAAATATATATATATATATATATATATATATATATATATATAAATATACACGTGAGCCCACATAAAGATGTGTTTCAATCAAACTTGTTGACTAGAAAAGATTTTGGAGATGGAAGAGAGACCATTCACTTGTATATGGTATAGATATATTTAATGATATATTCCTCTCTAAGTGGAAGGAAGAAAAGTACAAGACATTCCCCATCTTAATTCATGTTGGGTCAAGTTTGATGGTGCACAAGGACATCAACCATTCTTTATTGGTTTACCATTATTAATCAAATAATGGGTGTGAGTACATCTTATGTCGCACAATATGTATTATTTTATGTGTCATGAACTATGATTTGTCAGAAAAATAGTTAATAATTATATTTTTTATTTAAATTCATTTTCTACAACCAATCACAGTTCATGATACATAGAATGACATATTGTGTAATAAAATATGTGCTTCATTTGTGGGAAAGAAAAATATCAAAAGCTTTGCCACTTGTCTCTCTCACAAACTTCAAAATAAAAAGATAACATTTTGTTATGTTATAAGTTTGCACTAACAATTGTAAATTATGGTTGTATTATTGCAATTTTAGGAATAATCATCATTTGCAATGCAATTGCATTTTCCTACAAACTTAGAAATAAAAAGATGGTTGTTAAGTTCCAAAAATATTGTATTGGAACTATCAATTTTATGGCACTTTAATTCATAGTTTTGTCCAAGTATCAACAAATTGATTTTAAACTTAATATATTATGCAAATTGTCGGATTTTACCTTCTAAAGTATTTTTGCAGGCCAAAATCAGAAGAATCATTGCAAAAAGTCATGTTTCCAATCAAAAACAGCTCAAGCTCAGTGTAGAAGTCATGCCAAGCGGATCTGACAGAATCAGAGGGCCACACGCAACGTGATCCCTGCACTCGGCGAATATGGCATATACTAGAAGTTGCACCCAACACAATCCTTACGTTGGGCAAAATTCGGGAAGTATTTTGGTGTAACTATTATTCTCGATCTACCTAGCAAAATGCTTGCCCCAAGCGCAATATATGAATTAATTACATAGTTAATGAAAAATATATGAAAGTGTGTCCATTAAAGCTATAAGCCATTCCAATAGAATTTGTGTCCAAATGATTATGTGTCGAGTAAAAACAAGAGCTTAGACTTTTGTGTTAAACCTAAAGTTGTTCATAAGCTCATACTTCAGCGTTTAATGGAGAGATCATCAAAGCATGATGTCGTCAAAGGAAAACATAATCTAATATATGTGAAATAAATAAATATTAAAAATAGGGACGGATACCCTATTCTTCCCTTCCTGTCCCTTAAACAATAATTCAATTTCAGTCTTTAAAGTGAACCATTCAGTTCACTACCCGAATTTTTCCGGTTTAATCGGGTTTAGCATGATCAAATCGGAATTTCTCAAATTCAAAATGGTTTAACCACTCATTCGATTAAGACTATAAATCAAAGATGTTTTCAAATTTGTTCAGCAATCAGTCCAATGTGATTATCACAACACTGTTATTAAGAGAGGTATTCTATTTTGCGTTGAAAATGTTCCTTTTTCAAAGGTCTCAAGTGAATAAAAGAATGAACTAACAACTATATTTCTTAAATGGGATGATTTGGTTATTGTGGTAATTTTGTCCAGCCGCAAATCGATAACAGAATCTATGCACGTGCCTACAGTTTAAGATAAGAATAACAATCAATTGTGGGAAATAAGATAAGAATGATAATTATGGTTTTTCTTCGCTAAACTTTCAAAACTACACTATTTTATTAATAATTATAATTGTGAGGTGTAATTTAATACAAGTCTTTAAACATTAAACTCATGATCATAATTACGAAAGTAATTTAATTCTCATTTTAAACTGCATTTTGTTTCAACAAATGATGTGAATATAAATAGATATCACATTTTTATTATTTTTCTAATATTAATATAATATATATGTCTAATTTTACTAATATATAATTTAATTAGTAAAATATCAATTAAATAGCTATAATAACACATCAATATCATGATCATTTTAATTACATGTACGAAATTATAGGTAATCACATAATTTATTGAGTGGGGCCCCTAACAGTTGAATCTAGCTTGAAAACGGGTTGTCTAAAAGACAAAAGGAATCAAAACAGGGAGAATGCACGTTAAAACATTCAGAAAAAGATGTATTGATTGAAAGTATAAAATTTCACATTATTTATTTTAATTATTATTAATTTTTTTAAAATATCTATATCTATCTATATACTAATATAAGGGGAAAACACAAAATAACCATTCATGATGGTGTAATTTTTGTTTCCTATTTTGCCCTTACATTTTTTAATTTCTACAAAAAAACCATATAATCCTAAGTAACTACCATTAACACATTAATCACCTATCCCACCTTAAATAAATTATAATAAATACATTTTTAACATAAAGTATTCTTAATATAAAAACATTCTAATTGTATAAAATAAAAATATAAAAATTGAATACTTAATATAATAAAATAAGAATGCGGGTCGGCAGACACGAAGTGTCTATCAACACGCTATATTAATAAATAATAGATAATATGTATAAATTTTTATATTAATAGTATATAAATACTACACTTTAAAATATTTAAATACCTCATCATGTGCATCACTGGTTTTTAAGCAGTTTCTATGCCATATGCAAGTTGCAGACAGGAATTACCGTGCATTAGGTACAAAGGTATTTTTTTTTTTAGTTTATAAATTATATAATCTAGGAATATAATTATTTAAGATTATAATTTATTTATGTTTGGGTACCTTAGCTGAAAGCTGAATATAAACTAATATGTTTTGTTTGGGTAATATATAAAGATTCTTTTTACATACTAAATTATAAAAAATGTATGAAGTTATATGTTTATTTTATGACTATTTTAGTTGTTTTTACACTATATTTTAAATATACATTTTTTTAAATATTTACCATCAGATATATTTTTACTATAAATTTTTAATGTTGCATAATAACAAAAGCTAAAAAATATATTAAAATAAAATACAATATAAAAATCAATATTAATATTAAAAATTAATATAACACACAAATAAATAGAAGTTACTAAACTTAAATTACATAATATACAAATGTTAAGGTTTATACAAAAGTTTTAGAGTTTATACATAATTCACAAAATGTTAATATTGTGTAACAAAGTTTTATACGTAATTCTTTGTTCGTGTATAAATAAATGAAAGTGTTATGGAGAATTATGGGGTTTTGTGGTGATAGAGAGAGAGAGGAAAATGATTATTATAGAGTTTGGTGGCGATGATGCGAATATTTATGGTGTTTGGTGGAAGAGTAAAAAAGATGAGCGATAAAGTATGATGAGGTAAAATGGAAAGTGGAAAAATTGGAAAAAATAAGGCAATAAAAAATAAATCAACCCATGATTTTGAGCTTATACTTTTGCCTTATTTTTTAAAAAAAAAAAAAAACTAAGTTTATAAATTCATTTGGTTGTCAAGCATACATAGTTTAAACATAATCTACAAAATATAATTCACCCCAAAACATGTCCTTAGTATTAGAGGGTCCATTACACTATTTGCATGATTAAAAAAAGTGTAATATTTATATTTATATATAGTCAATATATTATATATCATTTATTTATATCTTTTTAAGGATTATTTGATTCTTAAAAAATAAATAATTGATGATGTATTAATAGTTTATAATGCTATCACACTGGAGATTTTTATCTCATTTAAAAATTACACTAACCTACACTAATAGCAAACCATGTTTGGGTTGATGCTTTAATCAAATCCATAAATTGTAAAGGGTGACTTTTTAAGAAAATGAATTTTTTTTATAATTGCATCACAAACACTAAAAATATTTAATTGGTATTGCACTTTGATTTAACTGGAAAATTTATAAAATTCAAACTTCACACTTGATGACATAAATGTTTCTTATTTTCATAAATAATTACAACTATGCTACACTATTTTCATTTTATTTCTCCTTTTCAAATATGTATACCGGAAAATGCGGAAAAAATTCATATCAAGTTACATTTATTTTTCACTATAATCATAATATTCATGTACTTTTAATAACGTAAAGTTTTTAATTAGTTAACATATTATGCATCATTAATTTATATTAGTTTTGATTTAAAGTCAATAAAATTAACAAATGAATAGTATATGGTACTTTGAAAATATAAAAAACTAATAGATCATTCTATAAATAATAAATCATAATCATTATTGATCATTTAATGTGAGAAGTATTTAATATGCAGAGCGGGAAAAAAATCTTCAACATTAAATTTGAGAGAAAAAAGTATGCATTGTATCGATTTTATATAATATTATTCCATAATCCATTATTTATATTTAGTTATTATTCACGATGCATTAATTGTGTATAAATGTTTATATTATCGGAGATAGATATTACATTTTATATTTTATATAAATAATCAACACTAAAATATAAAACCATTTAACTTTTAGTGGTTGTTTCAATTTGTACCATATATCTTTATGTGGCTTCTATGCGATATCTTAATACAATTTAATTTAGTGCAACCTTGATTAAGATTCAGATCAGTTAACTACTACTTAAATTCCTTGTTACGAAAAACTTTAGTTATTATAAAATGATTAATCAACTATCACTAGGCCAATATCTCATTCAAGATTCCCATGAACACAGTGAAACACGTAAACACAATCAACATTAATTAGAACAAAATTATCACCATAATATAAGAACAAAATAATAGTATATAATCACAATAAATTCTTATTCAATCTTGAAAACTCAGCAAGTACCATTACATAACGAATAACTCATTTCTTGCTAAAACCCAATTTAAATGGTAGATCACCTTGTTTATTTGAACAAATATTAAGTTAAGCATAGACCATAAATCAGGCACCTTCTAGTTGTTATTCTCTTCACTAAAATAATAATAATGTTATTTATACAATATTATATTGTACACCAAAGTTTGGCACATAATAATAATTATTATTATTTTAAAATTATATTTTACAATTGTAACAGTAATATTACTTTATAATAAAATGGAAATTGACATGTTTTATAGTGTACATTAAGTATAGAGTATAAATATTAGTTCAGTGTGATAAATAAGTATAGAGCTAAGGAGTTGTCGTATCCAAAGGACTTGCTAGATATAGAGGTGTCAAAACGGGCTACCTGGGCGGGTTCGGGCTAAACCGGGCCGAGCTAAAAAGCCCGAATACATTTTTGTATATCAAAATGTAGCCCAAGCCCGTCCTATGCGGGTTGCGGGTTGTGGCGGGCCGGCCCGCATAATATTAAAAAAATATTTAAATTTTAACATATTTAATATATATATATATATATATCATTTGATATTAATGCATAAATTTTTTAACACAATTGTTATACTCAATGCAACCAAACTTATAGATATAATGCTATATGTTTGAGCTAAGACATGATGTTAAGTCTACGGATATGATTCATAACATAACTTATTCATTAAATATTTTATTTATATTAGACTCTCAATCTCTAACACAATATAATTTGTAACTTCACTTCAATATAATAAATGGATACAGTAAAAAATAATATCACTTTGGTTTATAGTAATGATAGTATAGACTCAAATTCAGAATGAATTCTATGTATCGAAGTATAATTATCATCATAATATTTCTTTACTTTGTGTATGGATATCTTTTGTATACTCTTTATCAACACTTTCATTGTGAACTGTTATGTTAAATTTGGTTGTGTTGAGTTCTCTACGGGAAACAATTAAGTTGTTTTTCAGTTTCGTTGTAAAAATTATTTTATTTATTATGTTTTTGTTGTAGAAATTAAATCTAATTAAATATACAATTAAAAAAAGAAAAATAGAATCTATATAGTTTAATGTTCTCAATTAATTTGATACACTATTTTGCTAATGTGCTTAAAAGGATATTAAGAAAAATAGGAAAAATAATATAATTATTAACTTGATAACATTATTGTAATTTATAAATATTTATGTTATAGACATTACTCTATTTTTTATTCAAAGTTCATTACACAATATTTACTATATATTATCTATTTTTTTATCATAAGTTATTTTGTAAAATAATTTTCATCTTAAACTTATTACCTAGCCAAAAAGTCCCAAAAAAAGTTTTAAAATAAGAGAAAACGGATAGCCCGAACCCGCCCGGGTAAGCCCGGCCCGAACCCGGTTTTAATATAGCCCGGTCGGGCCGGGCTAAAAAGCTCGGATTCACTAAAAAGAGCCAAATTTAATACCCAAGCCCTACAAAATTTCGGGTTGTGGTGGGTCGGCCCGCACGGGCCAACCCATTTTGACACCTCTAGCTAGATACTAGTATTTCAACTAAAAATTATTATTTTAAGTTATGATTCAAAGAATAATTTTGAAGTTACGATTCAAATTGTTTGTCTGTTTGGTGACACAAGTAAATCGAAATTGTGATGATATGATAAAGAGAGTTAAGATTGAACTTTACACTTACTATCTGTATACACCTGATTCTTAAAGCAATTCATTTAGTAATGCATATAATGAATGACCTTAAAATGACTAAAAGTTAATGTCTTACTCAATTTAGTAATTTATGCAAGAAAGATCTATGTCTAGTGACTTCGATACATGAGAATAAGTAAAATGACTTACAAAATCATGCTCCTATGTCTAGTGATGCAAGTGTTGGTGCAGCGGAAGCGATCGTTGCACAACGTTGATCATAAGCAATCAAATAAAGTGCATAAAATAAATAGAAGAGAAGAAACAAAGAATCTGGTAACGGGGTTCGGCCAATTGTACCTACGCCCCCAGGAGCGCTGAGCGGCTACCAAGATCCCTAGCATACCCATGAGCCCAAGTGCCCATGGGGTGTTTCTATTTGGTGCTTATATCTAGTGCACATTATAACAAGGACTTGAGTCCAATAAATAACATTGGTTACTCTACTCTATTCCAATACTAGGTGATGTGAGACTAATGTAATAACATATTCCAAGCATTCACAACAGCAAGCATGTAAGTTAAGTAAAATGCAACACCTCTGTTGTGCTAGACACCAATGTATTGGTCTATACTAGCACTTTACCAAAAGTAGATCTATGTCTAGTAACTACAATAATAAAATTCATTCTTATGAACCTTCAAGCACATCTCTATATCTAGTAACACATGCAATTCAGTTTTAGAGTTATAAAATCACAATATTAGTTCTATGTCTAGATACCAAAAAGTGAAGTGCATGAAATGACAAATAATGTAAGTTTATGTCTAACAAATGTACTACTTGTTGAGTTATGTAAGTTCAGAATAATGCAAGTAAGAAGTACTACAAATCTACAAAGTGTATGTCTTTTGGTTCGGGTTGGAAGTCATTAAAAGTGTTCAAAGGTTGTCATTTGCGCTCAGCGCACCTCCAACTGGTTTTTGGTGACCTTTCAGTGCACTAAATTGCACTGGGTGCACCTAGGGGCGCTTAGCGCACCATCCACTGCACTCAACGCAAGTGGGTGTGCTCAGCGCATACCAAACACTAGCCAAATGTTGATTTTCATTGGAATGTGCGCTCAATGCGGAAACTTGCGCTCAGCGTAGCGAGTGTTTCTCATTTAAATGATCTGGCCTTTCACATTAAAGCCCCATCAGTTAGAAACAACATATCAAAATTTCAGCTCGATCTAAAGGTGAACGAAATGGTTATCGTGCTTTTACTCTGGCATGTCATGGCTCAATTCTTATTTTTGTCCGGAACTTCTCGTTTTGCAATTATTCATTTAGATTAAGCCTACAAAACACTCAGGATGTGACATTTGGCCATTTAAATAAGTTTTAATCATTTATGAGTACAATTTCATTCAATTGAGTTGATTAAATAGTTAAAATGTCATAAAAAAAAAATATAAAATATGATCAACTTAACCCTTCACAATTATTTCCTAAACTTTTGCTTTAGTTTAGGGTGTTCATATATAATCAAATGTGGCCAATTTAATTGGGTTTTTTTATTTTTATTTTTTTTCTTTCTCCTTTTTATTCCGATCCCCTCATTGTTTGGAGCACATGCTTCTCTCCTTTTCAGGTTCTATAAATACCCTCTAAGTACTCACCTTTCTAAATATCAACCTTCCTTCAATTCCTCAAAAAACACTCGTCTTTTAACCTAGCTACAAACTTTGCCCCTTAAACTACACCATTTTTTCACTCTTTTATTTATGGCAAATTTCACTTACATTTGCTTCTTCTTTGTACTAATGTTTTTTTCTCATGAACTACTCCACATAGAAGGTAGGAATTTGAGACAAAGCATTATTCAGTCACAAAATGCTCCCTCCTCTACAATGGATGGAACAAAAAGTGATTTTTCTACTAGCAGAAGCCAAACCAACAATGGAACTAGAAGATTGGCTGGAGATGCTTCAGCTTTTCGACCCACAACTCCTGGAAACAGCCCTGGTGTTGGACATTCCATTAACAATTAATCGATTATTAATAAGCAATTTCAAGTACCCTTAATAGTTTTATGGCATGCATTCTCATTAATGATATTTCAATGGAAAAAGGATCATCTCCTTTAATGGAGAGACAAGTAGTGGATTTTACTTGTGTTTCCAATGATAAAAGTGTTATTTCATTACATATAAAAGATAAAAATATCGTACCATATTATTGTTTCCTTTGTTTTTTTTGTAGTACTTCACTCAGTTTAAAAAACACTGATTAGCATTAGTGCAGTTTATATCAAGCTTTCTATATCATATGGTGTATTCTACAGAAAATTCTTATTTCTCCCAAACTCAATATTCTCTTGCTCAGACTCTTACTTCTCTTTAATCTAGCTGTTAGTATGAATAAACTTGGTAAAAGAAAACGAAATTATTTTTTAGTAGCAAACATAAAAGAATAATAATTATGGTATCATAGCTAGGTACACCAAATAAAATAAGACGATATGATATTGGCATTGAAAACTTCGTGCATATTTAGTATCATATTATGTTATTTATCCACTTCATTACCCTCATTCAGTTATAGTATATATTTTTAATTATTTTTATAAGCCCAAACTCAATAGTCCTTAACTTGAAACAAGCATTCTACTAAGACAAAGGTGATGATAAACACCAATCTCAAAAAGAAGTACTATTTGGTTTCCTTTTTAACATAACCAAATCCAACACCTAAACTTAATCAAGTCCATTAGTCAATTCTACAATATCATATGCATTGTTTTACATTACACTCTACAATCACAATTATAATCATAAAACATTTGAACAAGTGAATGGAAATGTGGACATGTGTGTTACTACCAAAAGTATACATAGCTATCAAGATAATAAATATGGACATAATTTAAAACCCTTTTGAACAAGTGAATGGAAATGTGTGCATAGTAAGATAGTCATTCATCTAAAAAAAATAACAGTCTAATGCACAAGGCTCTCACTTAGTAATGGAGTCTGGAGAGAGTATATGTATGCAGTCTTACCCGTGTAAAAATAGAGAGACTGGTTTTAAGGTTTGATTCAATATAATCATTAAACAACAACTTTACCATTACGTCAAATTCACCCTATAAATATATACAAAAGCAAAATTAAAAAACATTAGGAAGGTAAATAGAAATGTGTGCAAAGTATGTCACTCATTCATCTCACCAAGTACACCCATTAAGCCAGGATCTCTCCGAATTGGATGGAGATCACATGTTTCGTCCACAACTAGATATGTAGATTTAATTTATTATTTTTATAAAATATAATTAAAATGAAATATTATTTTTTATTCGTTGGCAAACATTGATTGATGCAGAACAGAATGACGTGAAATTTAAGGGATAGAGGATCTCGTTCCTCCGAAACTAATGAAGGAAGTCTATCAAAAACAAAAGGAGAAAAATAACATAATCTAATTCTTTTACTAGTTAGATATAATGAAATAACCTTACTAACAAAAATAAAAGCAATAAATTCCATCTCTAATTCCAACCCACCATATTCACATGCATGTAAAAACACTAGGACAAGTGCTGGCTGCAGAGTGATAAAAACCAGGGTGATAAATCGGTAACGAGGATCTTCTGTTCCCAAAATTTCATATTATGTTTGAAGTAAATCATATTTCACTAAATAATATAAAAATATTATTTTATGTTTTTATTTTATTTTCTTTCCAAACAGATGACATTTTACAATTGAATTGAGACACAATGAGACATGAAAAGTGAGATATTAGAAACCACTTCCATTTAATTATTGATGCAAGTTGAGACCCAATTAATGATGACCCAAACTTTGAGGAATTTATTAATTGGAAACGAGGGAATCTCAGTTTTGTTTTATTCTCTCCTCGTTTATTCTTTCGGTTTTGCTAAAGATGGCAATGGTCAAAGAATCAAAATATGGAATCTCAATACATTAAATTTGGATGTTTAAATTTGTATGGTTAAATTTAGTAGTGCACCCTTAAATTTGGTGGCACACTGCACACTTTGTTTAAACAATGTTATTTTTTGTTGCTTTTTTTTCAAGTAATGCATGTGATACAAAATGTTGAAAAAGTAACTCTCTTAAGAGAGTTTTTTTCAATTTTTAAAACCAATGTCCCTACATCTAAGATACTAATATTTTCTTGCTTAGGATATGTGGGTTTTGTGGAGTGGTAGTGATGGTAAAATAATTTGTCATGCTCATTTACCTCACCTTGCAAGAAGCCCATAACATGATGGCCAATGAAACATGATATATTACCATATTATTAAAACTGTATCGGTTATCAAACCAGTTAGGGTACTGGTATAGTGGTACAGTGGTTTAACCAGTGGTTTAGTAATTAAACCGCATGCCGGTTAAACCGGACATACTTGCTTATATATATATATGTAAACCTATAACAAAAAATTTCAAATAAGTAGATATTCATATTTATAATCCATATTCATAATTTACTTCAAATTCACACAAACAAACAACATTAAGTCTTTAATAAAATCAAAGTCTAAAGTACAAAACATATATTTATCCAAAATTATCACTTAACAAATGCAAAATACAAATAAATGACCCAAATATCAATCATTGAAGTTGAAGAATTGGTGAAGAATTGAAAATTTGAAATTAAAAAAAAAAATTAATGTACAAACCGACCGGTTTTCAACCGGTTTTGACCGGTTCTATTACATATGCAGTATAACATACGTACCATACCGGTTAGAGGTTCGGTTCAACCGGAAACCAGTTGAACCGGCCGGTACGGCATAGTTTTTAAAACATTGCCATATAGATCTAACCTTATTGTAATTGATAAAATGATAAAATTGATGAATAATAAAAAGGTAATGATGGAATTGACATTTTTTATTAGAGAATAAAATTAAAACCTCATAACATAATACAAGTATTTTAAAAGAGAGAAGAAATAATGAAACATCAACCGTTTGTGCACTACAGCGATAAAGGTCTAGGCCCTTAGCTAGCCACAACAGACAACTACGTTCGTGCACTTTGCTTTTGATTTTCAAAATTATAACCAAAAATTTATTAAACTAAACAAAATCTACTAACCGACAAGACGTTGGTCTATATTTATGTAAGACCTCGCTAAATATTTGGATGACTAAAATGATAAAGGTTCGATTGATTCCTGAAAGTGATATTTGTTAGGATAGATAATCACACACCCTAAAAAAATTAGATGAGAGGATATCTTTAATAGTAACAAAAAAATATCATAAAAAACAAAACTTGAGTATTTATAATAATCTCATTACTTTATACTGTCATATGTTTACAAGTCTTGCTAATTAATTAATTCCTGAAAGATTCTACTAATTAAATAATGAAGTGAATATAATGTTTATTAATAAATTAAATATCACAGTTTTAATTTTTAAATAAATTATTTTCTAATAAAAAATCATTTAATTTCTTAAGAATAAAGTTATTCTTTATTATTTTATTTTTGGGTCAAATTAATTTTCCATACTTTAACGTATTGGTAAATCAAGTGGAGACCCAAGATAAGTGAGTATTCCTCTAGCCAACTTCAAGAGATTAATTCATTTATTTGCTGACAAAGTTTTCAATGTTTCAAACTTCTTGCAAGGCATACATGCATTGTTGACATATCTTCATTGTCCCCAAATCAATCATAACTATCATCACATTGATTCCGATATCGGCATTTTCATTTTAGTTTGTCAATCATAATCACACTCCATCGTCCACATACACCTCACTATTATGACTTCATCCGTAGATGTAAGTGATGAAGTGTGATTGTGATTGACAAACTATACATAAAGATCACAATAATAGAATTATTTTAGGTAACATGTACATTATAAATTAATTCTTAATAGAGCATGACAACTTCCACTTTGAGTTTAGTATTTGAAATTCATGCATGCCTTAGAAGGAGTTTTGAGGTATAGAAATTATCACTTGGCGTATTGAACTTGAGAAGTAAGGGTTTTGGGTGGATGGGTCAGCAATGAAAAGAATGTGATTATTAATGTAGTAGAAATAATCATTACACAACGTTATACACAAACAATCAAATAATAGAAAAGAGAAAAAATAAAATGGAAGAAGAAATTTTTTTTGAGTGTTTTTAATTGATGCTTAGAATTAGTAAAGAAATAAGTTGAGTTCAATATAAAAATATTAGTTTCTCTCATTCATTCTATTACCAGTCAATATCTACAATGATTAATCATCAACCCTATAATAATTTCTTATAATCTTTAAAATTAAATAGAGACCATTCACTTATAGTATCATTAATACTTGTACCTCTCTAAGTGGAGGGAAGGCACGGGCAGGGAGAAATCCCATCTTTCTTGGAGGGTACATTTTCATCTGCATAAATTATTTGTTTTGAACAGTGTCATATTCTCTGTTCCAATTCAATTAAAATATTATTATTTTTTAAAAAAATTTATTTTATTCATATGACAACATGTTATTAGTTTAGGATAGAGAATGAGACATCAATCAAGACAATTGATATGGGTCCCATTTTTATAGTGCACAAGTCGCCCAAATATTCTTTATTGGTATATTGTATCTCTTCATTTCGTACCTCTTTTTCAAAGAAAATTAAACTAATATCTCTTGGGCTTTGCCAATCGCCAACCTTGCAACTCTCAAAATTATAATGCATCATATAAAAGTTGTAGCAATTGGGTACCATGAAGTAATGGTCAATATATATGTTAGAGCTATAACATAGGAATGTGAATATAATATTCATTTGGATTAATTTTTTCTCAAGAAACAATTATAATTAAATATAAATAATGGATGATATAGTAATAATGTATAAAACTTATACAGTCTTGTAGGATACATTTTTCTCTAATAAAACCATTTCATCTATCTTTAGATACTAAATTAAGTTTGAGTGTAATGTCTATGCCGTATTAATGTAAGATAAAAGAATGTATGCACCAACAATGTATGAGTTTTATATAGTATTACTCTATCATCCATCATTTATATTTAATTATTATTGACTCTTCAAAAAATAAATAATACAAATGAATGGTGATGAAGTAATTGACTATATAAATCTTCACAAATAGTGCACATATAGTATACTCTTAGCATAAAGATTTTTAAATATATCATTCATTTGTATTACTTATATTTAAAATCAATAATAATTAAACATGAAAGGTAGATGAAGAACTATAATGCCTTTAAAAACCAAAGACCACACAAGACAAAAAATATTTTCCCTTGCTTGATTTCAAAACTGAGTTGAGCACTGGGCATAACAAAAATACTAAGATACAGCACAAAAGTTGATTTTTTTGTCCTCCTCTAAGTTATGAGACAAAACTTTGATCATGGTATTGAAATATTAAAAGACCAAAACTCATGTTACCTTTATCTTCATCACTCCATCCCTCATTATCATTGTTGTCACTACAATTACTATTGTCACCTTTTATTGTTATTGTTGTTGCAACCAGTACCATAACTACAGTGTTACTACCATTGTTGTCACCATCTACACCACTCTTGTCAAAAGACTATTTTTATACATCTCAAATTGTTCTCTTTATATTATGTATCCCTATCAAATAAAAAGTACTTTTTGAGTAACATCTCAGTACAATCTCAATTAAAATATAGATAGGAAGTGAATTAAGTAAAAATTGTGAAAATAATAGTTAGTATTAAAAGTTAGTTATTGGTTTTTTAATCTTGAATGTTCAAATAAGATCCAATAATTTATATTAATCTTATTTCTCACAATAACAATTGTTGTTATTTAAATCATATATAGTATTAAATTCTATCATCAATAGGTTTTGAGTTCCATTACCACTTATACTTTAATTTGAAAGGACTCGTTAGGAGATGTCAATAATAGTCATTTTCATATCTTTACTGAGATTCAAGATTCCTATATTAGTATTTCATCATTAGTAGAGAATTCCAACACTCTCAACTCAACTCCTTCGTATTATATATTTATAGCATGATGGTAGCTTTTTTCCTATGAAAGCTTCACTCACAATCACTATTCAGTATTATACTTGATCAAGCTCCAAGATACCTTTCTTTCCGCATATATAAGGAGAGTCAAACTTAAGATTATTCCAATAAATAAAGAATGTAATATTTATTTGCTCACAATCGTAAAGATTTATACATAGTTATTATACATGCATCCATTCATTTAGATTACTTTTCTGAAGAGTCAATGATAATTAAATATAAATGGCGGATGATGCAATGATTATATATCAAACTCATACACCAAAGTTACATATAATTTTTCTCTTTGAGATCTAAAGTAGATTAGTTATCATCATATAAGAGATGGAAATTAAAAGGAGAAAAAAATACTTATCAAGAAATTATTTATATATAAACAATATGTTAAGAAAAGTGATATGTTGTCTCAGATCATGTCTCATATATTGTCTTGGAGTATCGAAAACATATGATGTTGATTAAAAAATTTAAACATTTATTACTATTACTATATATTTTCATTTCATCATTATTGACTCAAGACACTATATGAGACAAAATTTGTGACAATATTGTTTTTTCTGTAGACTACTATAATTAAACATAATTTGACACATATAAGGTGCATATTTGAAGAGCATGAGCTCCACTTGTTTGGTCAAGTGACATAATTAGCTATGAGAATCTTGACAGATTATTATAAATAGCTTATAATCCCATAACTTTTCATATCATCTCATTTCACATTTCTCTCTTATCATCTAAGCTACCTAAAATTTAATATTCTCAAGTGATTATGGGTATATTCATGAACAAATATGTTGCTGTTTTTTTAGCATTAGTAGTAGTTAGCCATAATTCCCTTCTAACTCAAGCAAGGAACATAAAGCCATTAAACACAGACACTACCCTTCCATCACTGAAAACCAAGCATAGTATTCCTAGTACAACAATACCAATGATACCAAAGTACAAGGTTGCTAGTGTTGGATATTCCAAAGCAGACATAATAAGTGCTTTCAGACCCACATCTCCAGGTGATAGTCCAGGTGTTGGTCACAAATCTGTTGGAGAAGATGAAGATATGAAAGCAGTGGTGGTAGTTCAAAGTCCAGATGTTAGAGTTCATGTCAATGATGAAACAAAAAATGGTTTCAAACCAACAAACCCAGGTCATAGCCCTGGTGTTGGCCATTCTTACCAAAACAAAAATGGACCAAATTAGTTTCATCCCGGTGTTTTAGATTATGGTTGCGGTTGCATTTACTCCTATTGCTTAAAACAGCAAGAAAAGGTGATAGTTACCAGGTTAGTCTCCTCTCTATTAATGGAGAAGGGAGTGTTGTTTTTTCCTTTAGTTTTAAGGGTAAAATTATCTTATCATAATAGATATAAGGATACAAGTGTCATTGCATATGATTTTTTCTATGATTTTTGAGACCAATTACCTCCTTAGCACTGAAGATGAGTCTCATTCATAGTTATTGTAGTAATTTGTACTCTGGTGTGATTGCATTAACTCTCAAATTTGTATTATTGTGGTTATGGAATGAAATTTAAAATATTGGTTTGCTGGTAAAAAAGTTTATGTAGAAAATAAACATTTTCATTTGTTAGGTCACAAAACAGTAGTAATGAAGCCATTAATTAATTAGTGCTTATGATTTTATGTAAAAGCCATTAATTTAGTTCTTGTTAAGGTCTCCTCTCTTCAATTTATTATGTGACACAAATTGCAAAATAAATAAAAGATGTTCATTATGCAAATTATTTCTCTTATTCAATTGGGAACGTTTATCAGATGCCTATTACATGGCTTATAACAAGTCAGGTCAGGTCAGACCTTTTTAGTAAACAGGTCAGACTTAGGCTTCTCCGAAAGTCTATTTAATCGAAATAGGTCAGACTCAGGTCTTTTAAAAAAATATGTAAATAATCTACTAGGACTTAGAGATTAAGCTATTTAATTGTTGAGACTTGGACTTAAGTATATAACTCAACTCATGTTAAATGTTAGAACAATATCATATTTTACTATGATATTAAAATACATTGTTTTGTATATTCTAACATCAAAGGCACCACAAACCTCTTTCCACCCGTAGTGATGGATGAAGAATATTTTACATAAAAATTGAATAAAACTGTTTTTATAATTAGATTGTAAAGGAAATTTCTTCACTCTGAAGAAAAAAAGAGGTGATGATTGGTTGGAGTGTGGCACAATTCTCAATTGGTTGAATGTGAAGAGAGTGAGGCTTTGGAAAGTGTAATGCAAAAAAGAGAGGCCAGCCATTCAAATAAGTGACTCTTCAAATAAAAAATATATTATAAAAAATTTTGTAAAAAAAATGTGTATATATATATATTGTCATTATATTATTTATTATTTATATTTAAATAATTGACTTTTCAAATAAGTGACGAATGATATAGTAATTATGTATAAATTTTTACACTAACAATAAAAAGATATTATGTTAAACTTTTTATTTAATATTAACTAATTGTATTTTTCATCATATTGGCAAGTAAAAAATATGTAGTTCAAGGTAGGTTCACTAATATGAAATATTATTAATGGAGAGTATTCCTTCTCATAAGTAAAAAATATTTAGTTGATGGTAAGCTTACTAATCTATTTTTATTTATTTATTATTAATTAATGAGTATTTCTCATCTATAGGCAAGTAATCAATCCCTTTTTGGATGTGTGCATGTTCATCTAGGAATGGCAACGGGGCGGGTCGGGGTTGAGTTTGTACTTACCCAACCCCGAACCCGAAATTCAAAACCCGAACCCGAATTAAGCGGGGTTAGAAATAACAATACCATCCCCGAACCCGTCGGGTTTCGGGTAACCCGAACCCGAAAAAAACCTGAACCAAAACATATATTTTTTTATATATATATATATGTATATGTGTGAGAAATTTATATATATAGCTTTTATATGTAATTTTATAATTTTATATATATTAATCGGGTTCGGGGTAGGGTATTAACAATACCAAACCCGAACCCGAACCCAATCATATCGGGTTTTTCCTATTAAATTCAGGTTGGGTTCGGGCGGGTACCCGCGGGTTCGGTTTTCATTGCCATCCCTATGTTCATCCAAGCAAATATCAATCTGAAGACTTGAATGTTGGCCTATACCCTTATAAGCATCTCATGATTAGTATGCTTAGAAACTGTTTTGTTTATATTCATAAGGAAATAAAGACCTAATATGATTGTTAGGAATATTCTATCCTTATATGTAGAAGCATTTATGTGACTCATTATACTATTCATGTTGGAATTTGTTGATAATTGATAAATAAAATCAAGCCATTTATATAACACATTTCCTCTATGCACTTTTGCTTACTACATAACCAACAATATCATTCACAATTTTGGTTATGCCGATAGGGCCAACCCTCCTGTAGTTAATGGATGGGCAAGTGCATGAAAATTTGTTCATTAATCCAAAATGTTTGTGAACGTTTCTAACGGGCAGGGCAATCTATCCGTGGATGTTATAATATTAATTATTAAGTGTTATATTTTGATTTTACATTAGACTTTAATGAAATGTAATGTTAAATTCTTAGAATTAGTACATTGTTACATGTAATTTAAAAAATGTAATACTAACATAAGATTATATTTAAGGCAAACAATGTATTATATTTTATAACCTTTTATTAATGGGTATGCCTATATTCATCCTAATTTAGAGGGACATTACATGGGTGCGAACATAACCTAAATTGTGAATACTACTTATACCTCTCTACTATCAAATATATATAGTGTGTTGGCCTATGGCTTTATACGTCTCCCATAGCAAATGAGAGAGACAGGAATTAAATGTGGGCTTTAACTTTATACAATGCAGCGAGAGCCTGGCACAACATGAACTTAAGGCCCAAATTTTGAATGCACTCAAGCCCATCTCTTTCTCAAACCATTACAAGCTGAAGTCTCTCAATTCCTTATCACCACTTATAATTTCATTTTTCCATATCCACATTTTTCATCTTAAAGTTTGTATCACTTCATGTATTTCTTATTTATTATTGACCATAAAAATAAAATATGAATTAAATATAGAGTAAATTATACTGACACCCCCTGAGTTTTAGTGAAATTATACAGATCATCCCTCCATTTTTTACCCATACAAAAACCCTCTGATTTTTGTACATACATTACACAGACTACCCCTGCATGTGAAATAAGTGTGATTTTTTACTTAAAAAATGATGATAAGTGTAATGAAGTTAAACAAAATATGGTATATCGTGAAAACAAGTCCAAATAATATATGAGTCAACACATTTTCATTACAAAATGGATCAATAATTATAAAGAGATATTATTTAAATCACCCTTATACGATATTATAACAAACAAAAAATAATGAAAATGTATTGACTTGAACACTATTTTGACTTGTTTCCACGATATATCATATTTTGTTTAACTTCATTACACTTATCATCATTTTTTATGTAAAAATTACAATTATTTCACATACAGGGGTAATCTGTGTAACGTATGTACACAAATCAGGGGGTTTTTTGTAGAGTAAAAAATGGATGAGTGATTTGTGTAATTTCACTAAAACCCAGAGGGGGTGTTAGTGTAATTAAATATATATTAATTTTGTATTTTTTAACCAATAAAAGTAAAAAGTTACATAAAATGGTATGCATATTAGGAAAGATGATATGCTCTAATCTTTTGTTGTATTTCAGATTAAACATTTTTCTCCACTTTTAAAATACTTCACAACAATCCTACATATATTTAAAAAATAACAGGAAAAGGAAAAGTCTTTGGAATATGCGTACGTGAGTGTACAACATAGTTATAAAAATCGGTTCATGCTGGTTGGTTCAATCGGTGAATTGGTCTTAATATCAGTACAATACAATAATTATATCGGTCATGCAATTATATAAGTCAAAACCTGTAAGTATCAGAGTGCAACTAAGAGTGCAGCGGAAAATATATGTAGAAAATAAGAGATAAGGGAGAAGAGAATACATAGTGATTTTTATACTGGTTCACCTTCTTGTCCACCGAAGGTTACGTCCAGTACTCTTGCCACACAAGAGATTTTTCCACTAAGAATTATGAGTTGTAATTACAATATCTCACCCGAGATTTCTATGTACCTTACACACTCCCTAATTCTTATTCACTCTTGGAAAACACATTTCCAAGTGATTCTATTCCCCTTTCGTTTCACACCCCGTGAAAGAAAGTATTCTTGCACAAATGAAGAATGTATAACAATGGCAGATTGCCTTTACAAATATGAAATTTGTATAACTTGCAATCCAATCAACTCTGAATATATATACCAAGATAATAATGCTCTTTATATGAAAACCTTTGAAACACTTGAACTAAAGCAACTTTGAAAAAGTACTTTGAAAGTTTAAGAACTAGTTGCCAAAAGTTCAAAGAAATATTTTCAGAATAAGTGTAAGAACTTTTTAGAGTTGTGACAAAATTGTATGAAAATTGTTATATGAATTGTGTATTTGTGTGTGTGAGTTTAGAGCCTTTATATAGACTTCCAAAACACCCTATGTGTCTTTCTGAAAGTGTATGAGTTGTTTGGAATGAAGGGATTTCGTTTGGAGTGAAACCTTTTCACTTTGAAATCTGAAAACTCTTCCAACAGCTCTCAGTAATCGATTACTGACTTGGGTAGTCGATTATCCAACAATACTGTTAACAACTATTTGAAAATTTACACAGTGTAATCGATTATTGGATTTGAGTAATCGATTACTCAACAACACTGTTTGACAGTTTTGTTATTTTTCTTCGTGTAATCGATTACACTACTTTGGTAATCGATTACCCTGTTTTCTAAACATGGTAATCTGTTACTCAAAAATCTGTAATGGATTACTCATAGTTGTTAGAGGTTTGAAAACTCTTTTCTCACACATGTAACCTGTTACTTAAAAGAAGTAACATGTTACACAATATTTTTGAAAATTGTTTTAACAAATTCTAAAGTGTTTCAACTTTTCTTAAAAAATGGTTTGAGCATTATAACTTTGTGTATATTAAGAGTTTTAGGATAGAAGTACCTATAAAGACTTAGTCTATTGTCTTGAAGCTTTGATCTTCTTTGTCTTCATAACTGGTCATAACTAGTCTTCCTTTTCTTCTTTTTGGTGATGTTGGTGTCTTCATCAAAACCGTGCCAAGGTCAGAAGCAGAGATCTTCTTCACAAAACCGACCAAAACCGGTCAAAACTGGTCATAACGGCCAGTTTTCTATTGAATCATTCCGGCATACTAGTCAATTTTTATTTAAAATTAATTTTTAATGAAAATAAAATAATTATTGTTTTTTATTGATTTTTCAACATTAATGTTAATATATTATATATGTATATATAACTTCACCGGTATGTGATTTAATTTGTGAACCACTGATTGAGCAGATATACCACTATATCAGTATCCTACGAATTTGATGACCAATACATTATTTATAACATTGCTTTTGAGTATAATACATTAGTATTAGTGTCTTCTAATCTATGAACCAAACCTTAAACTGGTAAATTAACATGCAAGCTCTATAAACCGGAACATCTTTTTGTACATATTTTATAAATGTATAAGCTCTATTTTTAATTTATATTTTATTCTTCTAACTAATGATAAACAAAGAGTGGAATAGTAAAATATTTGGGACAAAAGTGGCTATACATAAATCATGGGTGCTTTAATAATGTGTCTGAATGACATATGAGCAGACTTATAACACATTCATATAGGTTATTTTCATCAAGGGGATATCGATCGCCAATTTTGTGAAGGTATTTTAATTATTATTTTAGTGTTTAAATAAAAATTATGAAGTCATCTCTTTTATTTTCTTCTTCTAAAACTGAATTCTTGATGAGCCATTTAAATAGTCCAAACAAAGAGGGCCCAATTACAATAAAATAAATAAATACCTATTTTAGTTCTTCAAAATTTTTGTCTGTATCAAATTGGTCACTAAAAAATTCAAAATTGTCCCGAAAAATATTAAAGTTAGTGGCCTCCAAATTAAGAGACAGTAGGCAAATTTTAGAGAGCCTATTGAGGGATAGAATGAGTAAACACAAACACATAAAAATGTGGTTGACATGCTTATAATTATGATCACGATATCATTTTGGAGATTTTCAAAATTGTACGATGCAATTTAAAAGAGAGCACTCAACCTAGAATTGAATATGTAAGCATCTTCAAAAATGCAAAACAGACCTAGAAAGAAAATGAGAAAGAGATCATGCAATGCACTCAATATTGGCTTGGAACTTGACATTTTGTTTGATCCCTTACAAGTATTTGTTTAAAAGGGAACTAAGGCATTTCACAAAGGGAGGGCAACACTAACCATAATGATACCCTTCTTCCTTCAACACACCTCAATCATTTGTTAGATTAATTAAAAATTAGTTATCTATGTATTTGGAAATTACTAGTTTGAATAAAAGAGTCTAATATGATGATGGTTAACAATTGATTGATCAAACTAGTTGGGGTATTCATAACTCTCTTCCCTCTCACTTCATGAGTAGTTTCCATGATAGAAGAAGATTTGTAACTCCTCCTAATCCCCTTCTATAAATAGAGGCACTTATGCATTGGAAAGGACATGTCATCATTTGCTATCTCATGAGTAGAAACACAAAGTGAGAATTATAGAAGCATTAGTGACTAAGTAAGGAAAGTGTAGTGCCATATAGAGAATGAAGGAATCTGAGTTCCTAATCATTAAGGAACGCGTAAAAGGAATACATAGGGGTGAAAAAAAAGACACCCAGAAAGTGCACGAGAAAGTAAGGCAATCAAAAAGTGCAATAGAAGAGATACCGAAGTGTAACCAGATATTCTTCAATTTCTTATCACATGTGAATGTCATAATGTCAAGACTTTACTTAAAGAGTTCTTATGAACCATTAAAGGCTCACGAAAAATATTTTAAAGTCTAACATCATCTTCCCCACCTAAACCACACCTTCAATGAACAACCCTACACACTGTGTTTACTAGAGGTGAGCATGAGTCGTGTTAGGTCGGGTAAGGTTTGTCCTTTACCCGATCCTATATATTGATCGAGTTATTTTTTGAACCCGACCCTAATCTTAGATCCAAAGCTAACCGGACCCCAAATGTCAATCGAGTCGGTCTTTGAACCTGAATCTGACCATAGACCCGATTAAATATAATGCATGCCCATTTTAGATAAAGTATTCTCAATATTATTTATGATCATGAATATGTAATTTGACATATGAAATTATATATGTATATATATTGTCAATCATGTATATATGATAAAAAATTAGAAAATCAATGATACTTTCAATCAAAGAGATCTCATAATTATGTACATAATTAAATAAAAACACTTAGAAATAAAATGAGTGAGTAATCATGAGACATGTCTGAACTGTGTTATGTTTGCTCCCTACTCGATCATAAATATTAATAAAGTATAATTTTTAAACATGAACCCAACCATAGACGTGACTCTATTTAGTCCCGATAGACCTGACACTATTCTGAGCCGATCGTGATTGGGCCAAGTCAAATGATCGGGTAGGATCGAATCATATTGACCCCTAGTGTTTAGTATGATAAATCCTAGAGCAAGAGTTACAAATAACTACTCTAATACTATTCTCAAAGAGGAGAGAACCACTTACTTCAAGAGTAAGTTGAAAAAACTTACTCCACATCTTATCCATCTATTATAGGGAAATCCAATGGTTTGAATTAATGAATAGATTTAAACAATTAAATTTCCATAGAATGAATGGATAAGATGAGGAGTAAATTTTGTACACTGACTCTTGGAATAAGTAAATTCACTCCCATTCTCAAAATAATATATTTCTCAGGAAAGAAAGAATAAGTTGTCCTTTATAATCCTTAAAAACAATTTAAGAGTGTGGCTCGGAACTGCTTAATTGAAATAAAGTAAATAAAAATAAAAAGGGTAGGTATGAAGAATAAAAGTTATAGGGTTCAAGCTTCATTTGGAATTATTAAGCCATTCATGATGAGATTCTTTCCATGAAAGTCAATCACTTCCCAAAAACAGGTCTTATTAAAATTGTACCAATTATAAAAATGATCAGGAAATTGGTATAATGGTACAATAGTTCAATCAATGATTTAGTAATTAAATGATATATCGGTTAAATCAAACACGCCTACTTATATTTATATATATGTAAACCAATAATAAAAAAATTCGAATAAATAGATACTAGGAAACAAAAAGCTAAAATCAAAGATGACCGCACCTTCATAACTTATGCTACCTCTTTGACTAAACAAATAATAAACTATTATAAAATGTCACTTGTATATAAAAAGTTGTGCACATTATTCATGCCACTTCTAATTTCACTATTAAGTTTTCTTTGTGTTTTTCTCTTGTTGTTGAACAATTCATTAAAGTTAAAATTGAAGATGAGTATTGAAATATGGTAGACGCGATTAAACATATAAAGTAGAAGACTCTCCCTAGACTAGACTACCAAAGAACCAAAAGTGATGCAGTTCTTTCTCGAAAATTATTATTGATGTCGCTTATCACGGATTTATTACTTGACCTATAACAGGGTAAGTTAGATTAGGCATTTTTAGTAAACAAGTCAGACTTAGGTTTTTCCAAAAGCTTTTTAAAAAGCTTATTAAGTCTAACAGGCTGACATATGCAATATTATTATATATTTATAATTTTTTTATAACATGTACAAAAAAAACTAAATAATAAATTTTTTATGTAAATCCACTAAGACTTGAATATTATGCTATTTAATAATTAAATATTTAATTGTTGAGACTTAACCTAACTCATGTTAAATATTAGAACAATATCATATTTTACTATGATATTAAGAGACATTGTTTTATAAATTCTTACCTCAAAGACGCCACAAATCATTCGAATACATTACGCAACATTGGAAGATGATGGAAATAATTGTGATAACAATGTAAAAAATTTCACACTAATTGCTATAATTATAATATTTTTTTCTATTTTGTACAATGTGTTGAACTTTTTTTTACAATAACATACATTTAAACAGGCTAACAAGTCAGATCAAACTTTTAAATAGGTCGGACCTAGATTTTTATTTTTTTTAAACAGGCTAACAGGTCAGACCCATGCTCCTATATGATATATAAGTCCGGCCTTTTAAGGTAAAGTCTGGTCTAGTCTGACCTGTTTCCGCCCTAATTGTACATTAATTTATTTTTTCATAAATTTGAAGTCACACGAAATGCAAGTAACGACTTTCTAGGAATAACCGATTAAGCATAACAATAAACTAGATCCTTTTTATATATAAAGCAATTAATTCCATTTAGTTAAGTGAAGACTTCCAAGGAATAATTGCGCATGATGGATAATTGGTTGGTTTCAATTATTTATTTTTAAGGGTTTTTTTTCTAGAGAATATTTTTTGTATTCCTTAATTGTTAATTAAAAATCTTAGTCAAGAGTGATTATCAAGTCAATCATAACTTATATCGAAGAATAGTAAGACATATCATAAACTAATCTAAGCATGGGATTAAACATTTACTCGAGCAAACAAATTAAACAAACTGAAATTCAAAACAAACAACTCAAGGCGTGAAGTTAATGGGAAAACAATATATATTTATTGATAATGTATGAGTTTTATATTGTTACTGTATTATCTATCATTTATATTTAATTATTATTGACTCTTCAAAATAAATAATTCAAAGAATGATATATGATGTAATGATTGTACATAAATCTTTACATTGACCATACATAAAAAAAATATTATACTCAAAGTTAATATCTTACTTTTTTTATTTATCATATAAGCAAATAATGGTACTAAAAATATTGGCCAGCATACAAATTAAAAATACTTAATAGGTGCATCAACAACAAATATTAATTATATAACTCTATGGATTGAATGCCACTTTACTCAATAAAAAATTACGATGTTTATTAATAAATTATTAATATTTAAATATTTAATTTCTATTTATGGACATAACTTTTAAAATAAAATAAAAAATCAAAACCAATAAAAATAGTGAGAAAACTGATTAAGGCATAAGCCCATTTTATCTAAACTTCAAAACTATCAACTAGAGATGTGATTTTATAGTTTGGGATATATATTAAAGAATTGATATTCTCTTTTGGTGAATGTGGAAGGTTAGTGGTGGTGGTTACTGTTTTGTTTAGAGTAATGATGAGGTGATGTTGGATGTTTATGGCTTTATGATTTAAAGGTTGTTGGAATGAAAATGGAAGTCAGTATTTTTTTTTTTGTATTATCAGGGTATTTCATCATATTTTGAGTAACGAAATAATCTCTTTTGATGGCGTGACTATTTTATTATTTAGATTTTGGATTGTTTTGTGTAACACCCCAAATTTATCCTTATTGAAATTAGGTAATAGTCCTGAAGAAGGGGGCGTACTTC
The DNA here is from genome assembly GCA_009771035.1 of Lupinus albus. NCBI lineage: Eukaryota > Viridiplantae > Streptophyta > Magnoliopsida > Fabales > Fabaceae > Lupinus > Lupinus albus. The sequence continues at coordinate 13,298,040 of CM020007.1, read as the reverse complement.
CAGATTCTCGCTTGAGCGAGATGGGTCTCGCCCAAGCGAGAGATCCAGTGTTTTAGTTTTGGGAATTATGGGAATCTCGCCCAAGCAAGAAAGTGGTCGCTTGAGCGAGAGAAGCCTGGGTAGGCTGTGAGATCCTCGCTTGAGCGAGAGAATCTCGCTCAGTCCGTGTTTTGAAACTTCAAATATCGTGGACTTCTCGCTCAAGCGAGATATTCTCGCCCGGGCGAGAGTGCCCAACTATAAAAGAAAAGAAAGAGTTTCACAAACCTTAATCTTCATTTTCTTTTATCCCCTTTCATTCCCAATGACGGCTCCTCATGGATTTCGACTCTTTCCTCCCCTAAACCTCAAAAACACATCAAAACCTCTTCCTCTTGCTTCTTAATGGAACATTGGAGATGAAAAAACAACATTGGAGGTTGAAGGAGATGGAGGGAGATGAAGATCTTTGCGTATCCATGGAGCTTAGACAACCTAAGGTGAGGGAGAAGACCATTGTGGTCTTAGAGTATTTCATTAGAGTCATCATCTCCGATTTCCCTCAAGAATCGGAGCATATTAACGGATAGAAACTCTCTTGGGAGTTTGTGGTCCATGTGAGAGTATTTATTTTATATGAGGATGTATTAGCAAAAAAAGTGGAGATATATGTGCGGGGAAAACTGTATTTAAGTAAAACGTTATATGGTCATTTATGGTAATACACCATCATGAAAGATGGTTCTAACGTTAATGTGTTATATGATGAAGAATATGTTGTGTGTGGTTTTTTATGATAATAGTGTATTATGGATGGTTGATTTATTACAAACATATATGAGTGTGTTTGTAACAAGGATTGTGAGATGTGTGTTTAATGACAAAAATAGAAATGGTTATGTTGTGTGATAATGATTGTGTGTGAGTTATTTATGGTCATAAACATATATGAGTGTGTTTGTAACAATGAATATGTGATGAACTGTTAATGTGTTAAAATGAGATGGGTATGTTTGTAATAAGAATTGTTTGATGAGTTATTGATTTGTAAAAGTGGAGATGAGTATGTTTATCAAAATGAATATGTTGTGAGTCGTTTTATTGTTATAAACATATATGGATATGTTTGTGACAATGAAGGTGTTGTGTGTTATTTCATGGTGATGGAACAATGTGATGCCTTGTGTTTATTGGGTGTATGACATTGAGTTGATATTTTGTGCTATGACGAACATGTGATGTGAGAATAATGGGAAATATAGACCTGCCCGATGTGGTATGGAGAAATAACTAGACCTGCCCGATGTGGTACGGAGAAATAACTAGACCTGCCCGATGTGGTATGGAGAATTAACTAGACCTGTCCGATGTGATATGGGGAATAACTATACATGCCCGATGTGGTATTGGGAATAACTAGACTTGCCCGATGTGGTATGAAGAATTAACTAGACCTGCCTGATGTGGTATGGGGAATAACTAGACCTGCCCGAGGTGGTATGAAGAATTAACTAGACTTGCCCGATGTGGTATGAGAATTAACTAGAGCTACCCGATGTGGTAGATGATTATTTGTACGATGTGGACTTGATGAAAGAGATCAAGGGTAAATTACTATGCAATGTGAATGATGTGAAAAGTGTATGTTGAAATGAAATAAATATGCATGCTATAGAATATATTATGGGATATATATATTATAGGGTGAATATGAATGATGAGAAATGAGTATGTTGAAATAAAATAAATATGCACGCTATAGTATATATATTATGGAATATATATACTATAGGATGAATATGAATGAGAAGAAATGAATATTTTTAGATGTAAGAAATATGCACACTATAGAACATATATATTATGAGATATATGTATACTATAGGATGAATATAGATAATATGTGATGAATAAATATGCACACTATAGAACATATATAGTATGGGATATAAGTGTACTATAGGGTGAATATGGATAATATGTGTTGATTGATATATGTTTATCATGATTGATGTTAGTGTGTGTGGTTTTAATACTTTAATGTTATTACTCCATGTAAATCCACGTTACGGTCGCCGTAGTTGGTTCTTACTCCCTCTGTCTTTCCTTGTATGTGTTGTATATTTGGGTTCAGGATGTGGAGGAGCGCATTGGACGCTTGCGGAGAAGTGTACATGATAGAGTAGTGTTTTATGTAATTGTCATGTTATATGAAAAACGTTTGTAATATGAGAACCTTGTTAGTTTTACTCTTTTGTAAAATGGAATTTCTCCTAAAGTGTATAATGAAGTTGATTTAATATTTGTAATTAAAAGTGTCCTTTGTAAAAGGGTAATTGTTTAGATTATGTATTTGAAAGGAAGTGCAATGACATGCTTTTGAAACGAAATGTATTTGGAATATTTCCGCCTTGAAATTTATAAATGTCTTCACTCAAGTTTCCGAACGGTTAAAGTAATGTTTTTCAAAAGTAATCACTTTACTTTCATGAATAAGTTTTTTAAAAAGAAATTTTGGATTACGAAAATCGGGTCCTTACATTTTGGATGAGGTTTATGTCCTATTTATGAGGTGAAGGTTGCGTAGACATGTTGGGAATTATAATTTTTGCATTTTTTTATTTGGAGAGGAGGAAGTATAGGTAGTTATAATTGAAAAGATAATTAATATTGGTTGCAAAAGAAGGTGATTCTCTCTTTTAGAGGAATTGTGCATTTTATAGTTACATAACCCATTTAGGAATTCAAGTTCAGCTAAATGGAGTGAGTAACAATGGTATCATTGAAAGCTTGCCAAAATGATGGAATTAGAATTTACATGAGATGGGTGTGATTGGATGGTTATTATGATATTTGTTATGAGATTCATTAGAAAATGAATAGGATATATAATATGATAGTTTATTATTTAAATTTAATTAAATAATTAATATTTGTAGAATGTTCGTTCTAGTGTTGTAAGATGATGACACTCGTGTGGTCATCATGATATTATTTTTCCCCATTCTCTTTAATTAGTGTATTGTTTATCGAGCAATAAATGAAATATGAATTTTATCTTCTAGTTTTATCCCTTTTCTTAGGAGTAGAATAGAATAATTTCTACAATGTTATTGCTAGTTCTATCGATTGATGTTTTCATCTTTTAACTCATACATCCGAAGCAATCATGTATTTTACATCTTATACATACAATCAAGTACCTTCATCATTTTATCCACCATAGAACCCTTATTATCAATATTGTTCTCAACATACCTCACAACCTCAACCATATATTATTTAACCCATCAACCATCTTATTTCACATATTCTTATTTTCATTAATCAACCTCAGAACCATAATCTTATCCTTCACTCTCTCATATTTGTGACCAACACTCTCAACCATGGAAGGAGTATCTTACTAATGATCACTACGCCAAATACGTCAAGCAACCATGCTTATTTTGGGCCTATAGAAAAGCGTTTTCGTGCGCTATCTGTTTGACAGCAATAGTATATCGTATACATTAATAGCGCTTCTGCGAACGCGATTATATATCATACATACAACATTGTGACCTAACACAAGCATTGTTATACAATTGACAAATATAACAGCGCAAACTACATAAAGTGTTTCCTTATAATTCATATATAACATCGTCACTTGAAAGGAGCGTTGTTAAATAAAACAACGTACAACAACAGAGAGTATAAGAAATGCAGTTGTATTGATCACATACAACAGCGTACGTACGTTGTTGTATGTAATATATACCACAACACACATTGTAAGTAATGTTGTTGTATGTAATTATTACAACAACATTCCTTAGAAGATGTGTTGTCGTATTGGATATCTACCACATCGCCTATTACAATGAGCGTTGTCATATAGTTTACATATAACAACGTTCAATTTAAGTAGCCAATGTTTATTTAATGTTCAATTTATGCAGCGCTCACTTTAACAACACCCTGTTTATTCAGTGTTGTTTTATGTTTCAAATACAACGGCGTTTGGTAGATCTTCTCCTATCATGCATTGTTGATTTGTATCATCTCAACAGCTCACTCTCAACAACATATTCAAACTAAATTATCCATACAATATTCATACCGGTTACCATATTCAAGCTAGGACAGACACATTAACACAATGCTAATATATGTTTGTAATATTAAAACATCAATACAAAATGCAAACCAAGAATATTATGTCAATTATGTTTTGTTGAGTGCATAAAATTACAAACAAATAATATAAGTACAGTGTTTATACAAATTACAAACAAACAAAATTATGCTATATTTATACAAAGATATGCATATATTTTTTCTCTTCTTTGATGATTTTTGGCTTGTAATAATATTGTCTTTTCCAGTAAGAATTTTATTCACCCAAAGCCCCTCATTATGATCATCTCTTTCATAATGTATTCTTAGAAAATAGACTAATATCTTTAATGAAATTCATTCCTTCAACGATGTAGCTACAATGAAGTTCAATCATTCCATGTCTAAATACATAGACTCAAAGAATTATGGGGAACAAACGCACTTTAATACATGAAAAGAATGTTGTTTAGAAATTGTAAATTATTAAAATCATATCAAAGCAACAACACACATTTAAGAAGACGTTGTATACGATATCAAATCAACAATGCTCATTGAAGAAAGCGTTGTAGAAGATATCATATCAACAAAGCACACAACAAAATATGTTGTTGAATAGATTTCAATTAACAACGCATCAAAAAATAAGCATTGTTAAAGAGAACAAATTCAAGTTAGCGCTTATTCAACAACATAATTCTAAGAAGCGCTATTAAATGACCGTTGTTAAAGACAATTTCTGACATAGTGGATGAAGTAAGTATTATTATAACAATGTTACCAACGAATATACATGAGACATTATTCAGCCAATACCATATTAGCCACCATCATCTCAGATCTCAACACCCCAATTTGACCATTCTCACCTATTTATTGAGATACAATAGTTACTCCTTAAATTAAATGAAGATTTGGGGATGTACCCATACAAATTTCTAGCATTAAGAGCCATGTTATGAGACCTTAAGAAAATAAATGAAGTTATTAGACCTTAAGAAAATAAATTAAAGTCGAAAAACTGAAGTGTGAAACAAGTTATGAGACCTTGAGAAAATAAATTAAGTTAATGATCAAAATAAAAAATTTGTTATTTTTTTTTTTTGGTTAACAATGGAAATAAAACCCATCCACAAAGGAAATGTAAGGAAATTTTTTCTCAAAATATTTAGGAGCAAAATTACAACAATGAAAAATGAAAAATAATCTTGCCATTTTATATTTTATACAAACAAATTAAAGTAATTACTAAATGCAAATCCTTATTTTCATTTTAATATTTTCTAAAAGTCCAAAATAGAACTTAGAAGATATATTTCTATGAAATTTAACTATTGTTTTTTTTTGTTTTTTTTATTATAAAGGAGAACAAAAAACAGATCTAGTAAATTTGGGCGTAGTCATGTCTTTCTCATTATATACATCTAAAGAGGACTTGCGTATTTATGTATTTTCCTTTAAAATTTTGGAAAATAAAAATAGCTTCATTTAGACGATAATTTTCTTAAAATAGCATTTTTAACTAAAATAAAGTTTTTAAGAAAATTAAGTTTAGGAGAAATAATGAAAAACTTATAATTAAGTACTCGTGAAAACCCACTTTTCTAACACTTTCACAAAATTGGACACATATTAGAAAAATATTGGAATATTCACTAAATAAAATATTTTAAAATCATTTATAAAATCAATACAAATTTCATATTGAACCATTTTAGTATATTCAAAATATATTCTATCAAAATTTACAATGTTTTTTCAAATTTAAAGAATTTTAAAACCAAAGCATAGCTCATTAGTTCAATTGTCTTTTTCTTTGAGTTGTTTTTGAAAGAGTCTTTTTCATGTTCTATAACCTCATAATCATGTCATTATTATCACATATTTTAGAAAATGACATGAAATTACATATAATAAATACCAATTCAAGTCATGGCATCAAGCACAATATCATGTGATTTACAATTTGCAAATATGCCACTTAGCATGTGCTCAAATAGTAACATGATTTTACCAATTTTACAAAGAATTAAAATAGTCTCCAAAAAATAATAACATGGGTGTGTGAGTTTGAGATAAGTTCCCTCTTATATGATATAACTATCCCATATAGACCTATATATAAAGGAGACATTACCATCCTCATATCTCTAATTAATTTCGTATAAACATATACTCAAATATTGATTTGAACACTATGATTCTCTTGTCCTGAGCTAAATATTGATGCTATGTGGTATTAATAGTTAACTTTATTATCCCCTCTCTAACTTCCATATTTGGTACCTATGGCTAGGATATTATGGACATTGTCTTAAACACTATCCTATTTTATGTCTCAGACCAATTAGAATGTTATTTACTCATACATTCTATTCTTAATAATGTGTGCTGATTTAAGGACACATCTTTAAATATCTCACTCTCATGATGAAAGTATATATGTATTAATAGTATCTCACTCAACTTTTGGGTAAGGGACTAATCCATTTTGGGATATGTGATTATCCTTCTAATAAGCGTCACTCCCAGAAATCAAATTATTGACTTTTTTATTATTATGAATATCTATTGGGGTCTTACACCATTAGAACTAATCCATTTTCTTCACATTATAATATTTTTATTTATATCTGTAGCTCCTAAAAAATAAAAACAGTGACCTGGGTAAAAAAGAAGAAGCTTAGATGGTCTTGATAAGATTTAAGTTATTCGACTAAAAATCAAATAAAATAAGGACAAAACTTACCTACAATTCTTTAGGTATAAGTGATGTTTGTAGCTTATTAAAATGTGACATGTGTTCACTTACCACCTAAACTTTGAAGAGAGAGATTCTTAATTGCAAAAAAAGATAGAGACTTAATGACATGAGTGAACACATGTTACCTTTTAATAGGCTACAAGCACCATTTGTACATAATGAATTGTATGTACGTTTTGTCCATAAAATAAACATTTGCATTAGTTTTAATTCAATCTCTTTATTTTGATTGTACTTTGAATCAGTCACATTGGCAATGCAATTATAATATTTATATACAAGATTTATATACAGTTATTACATTATCTATTATTGATTTAAATTATTTTTTTTGTGAAGAATCAATAATAATTAAATATAAAAGGTATATAATACACTGACATTATATAGAATTCATGCACTTTCGATGCATACATTTTTTCTCGTTACTAAAGAGATTAATGTTTATACACCGTCATTATAAAAATTTATACACAATCACTATATCATTCATCATTCACTTGAATTACTTTTTGTGAATAATCGATGATGATTAAATATGAAAAGTAGATGATATAATGACAGCATATATAACTCAAACGCTCTCATTGCATACATTTTATTATCATTACTAAAGAGTATAATATCTATACAATGTCAGTGTAAACATTTGTATACAATCATTACATCATTCACCATTCAATAATATACATCATGCATCATTCAATTGGATTACTTTTTGTGATAGTGTATAGAACTCAATAATTGCATACATTTTTTCTCATTACTAAAGAGTGTAATATTTACATGCGGTCAGTATGTAACACGTGAAAGGGTGAGTGTGGAAGAGAATGAGAATTCTGTTATGGACAGAGAAAATGAGAAAGTCAATTATGCATCACAGGGACACGTGAGGAGGATCCTAAAAACCAGGAGGTGCGTAGGGGCTCACACATCATGAGGGAGAATACAAAATGGCATGATTATGTGATGTGTAGGCATGAATAGTGTTGTAATGTTTCCCTTCTGAATATTCTCTCCTCTCTGCATTATCTTCTTCTTTCTTCTTCTTATATTTCTTAAGAACAAGTTATTGTGTTCCTCATAATTACCCTATATTCCACAGTATTAATACAATATCATCCTTATCTTTTCCTCTGTTTTCTTTATTTCCTGTTAAGCTATTGCATTGTTCCATTTGGTGCTTTCATTGAGCTTCCATGGCTGAGAATACAAGACTGCGGGATTTACAAGCCACCGTGACTGGTCATTCTGAGGAGCTCCATCGCTTGACACAAGCTATGAATACTCGTTTTAATGAGCATGATGAACGCATGGCTCATATTCAACTTGCTTTACATCAAATCCTGCAGAATACTTCTCACAATGGAGGTAGTCATTCGAACTCAAGAGCTACCAATGATTATACTGGGTCTATGCCATTACCAATCAAGCAAATTTCTCTTGGATTTCCTCATTATGATGGAACCACACCTGTGCTTGAATGGATCTTTAAGGTAGAAATTTTTTTCAACTACCACAACACTCCTGATCCTTCATGTGTTGACATTGCTGCTATGCACTTTGACAAAGAGGCCGTGCCTTGGTTTCAAATGTTGAATCGTATTTCTGTTATAACTACATGGTTTGATTTACCAAGGGCAATGGAATCTCAATTTGGACCTTCCCCATATGACTGCCCCATGGCAGATTTGTTCAAGTTAATTCAAACAGGTTGTGTTTCTGATTATTACCTGAAATTTATGGCTCTAGCTAATAGATCCATAGGATTAAATGATGAAGCTCTTTTAAATTGTTTTCTGTGTAGATTGCAAAGGATATTAAACGTGATGTGGTAGCTATGGCTCCACCTACTCTATTGCGTGCTATGGCCCTAGCTAGGCTTTATGAAGAAAAATATATTCATGTTTCTAAAGCCATTCATTCTAACTATACTCACAAATATTTCCCAATAGCTTCTACTGCTAATGTCTCACCAAAATCTTTTATTAGAACTAATACACCAGGGTTATTGCCTAATCCTGAAGGCCCTCCCTTGAGAACAAACAATGTCAAAAGAATTAGCCCCGCCAAAATGCAACTCAGACGAGAGAAAGGTTTGTGCTATTTTTGTGATGAGAAGTTCACTTTTAATCATAAGTGTCCTAATAGACAACTCTTATTTTTGCAATTGGATGAAACTAATGATGATCAAGTTGCTGATGGTTCTGAGTTACATTTGAATATGGATTCAGACACACTACCTAGTGAAAAGGATCACCATTTATCTCTTAATGCCTTAAATGGAGGTATGGGTGCTGGTACTATTCAATTTGTAGCCAATATTGAACAATTGTCTATCACTGTCCTGATTGATGGGGGTAGTTCTGATAATTTCCTCCAACCTCGAGTAGCAAGGTTTCTTAAGCTGCCAATTGAACCAACCCCTATGTTTAAAGTTTTGGTGGGCAATGGAAACTATATGACTGTTGAAGGCCTTATTCAACAAATTTCAGTACAAGCCCAAGGCAATTCTTTTCAACTACCTGTATTTTTATTGCCTATATTAGGAGCAGACTTAATTCTTCGAGCTAAGTGGCTGAAAACCATTGGGCCTTATATTGCCGACTATGAAGCTCTCCAATTGAAGTTTATGTGGCAAGGTAAATTTACTTCACTTAAAGGGGATATTAAACTCATTCCTTCCCAAGCAGAACTTCATCACATAAGAAGAATGTTGCACACTGGTTCCATTGCTGAGATTTTTAGTATTCAAGTACTTGATGATGATTCTCTTACCAGTATATCTTTGGATCTACCTGAAAATATGCAGCCATAACTACTTAACTTACTACAACATTATAGTGTCGTGTTTGCAACATCTAATTCACTTCCACCTCCTAGGTCTCATGATCATTCTATTCCTTTGTTAGAAGGCTCCAATCCTGGTAAGGTCAAACCTTACAGGTATCCTCATAGCCAAAAAGGGGAAATTGAAAAATTAGTGGATAATATGCTAAAAGAAGGGATCATCAACCAAGTAAAAGTCCCTTATCTTCCCCAATCATTCTAACTAAGAAAAAGGATGGGTCATGGAGAATATGCACTGATTACAGGGCTCTGAATGCAATCACAATTAAGGATTCTTTTCCTATTCCTACAGTTGATGAGCTCATTGATGAATTATTTGGAGCTTGTTTCTTTTCAAAATTAGATTTGAGATCTGGCTATCATCAAATCTGGGTAAACCCTGCTGACAGATTTAAAACTGCATTCAGAACTCATTTTGGTCATTATGAATGGTTTGTTATGCCATTTGGATTGACCAATGCCCCAACAACCTTCCAAAGTTTTTTGAATGATATATTCAAAGGTCTTTTGAGAAAGTATGTTTTGGTTTTTTTGATGATATCCTCATCTATAGCCCATCTTGGAAGGATCATTTGTCTCATTTAGAGTCAGTCCTATAGATTTTTCAACAACATCAATTGTTTGCCAAATTATCTAAATGTTCATTTGGAGTTCAGAAAATTGAATATTTAGGTCATACACTTTCTGGTGAGGGTGTTGCTATGGATACTAGTAAGCTTGAAGCAATTTAGTAGTGGCCTCAACCAACAAATTTGAAACAGTTGAGAGGATTTTTGGGCATTACTGGCTATTTTAGAAGATTTGTGCAGAATTATGCCACAATTTCTGCCCCATTATTTGATCTATTAAAGAAAGATGCATTCAAATGGTCACATTCTTCTATTGAAGCATTCAATCACCTGAAACATGCAATGACAACAACCCATGTGTTAGTTGTTCCAAATTTGAAAGCTCCATTCATTCTTGAAACTGATGCTTCTAGTTCTGGAATAGGTGTTGTGCTCAGTCAAGATAAGCATCCTATTGCCTTCTTCTCAAAAAAGTTATCCTCAAGGATGCAAAAGCAATCTGCGTATACAAGGGAATTCTATGCAATTACTGAAGCTCTCAGTAAATTCAGGCATTACCTTATTGGTCAACACTTTGTAATAAAGACTGACCAAAAGAGTCTTAAGGATCTTCTACAACAATCCTTACAAACTCATGAGCAGCAACAGTGGTTACCAAAATTCCTTGGTTATGATTTCACAATTCAATATAACCCAGGAAAAGAGAACATTCCTGCTGATGCTTTGTCCAGAAGCTTTATGATGGCTTGGTCTCATCCTATCCACACTTGGCTTGAGGAATTATTTGCATTGCAGAATAAGGATCAGAGCATTAGTGCCCTTTGTGCTTCAATTTTAAATAATCCTAATGCCAATAAGAATTATAAAATGTGGCAGGGAGCAATATTATTTAAAGATAGGCTTATGATTCCAGATAATCAAGCATTCAAGCTCAAAATAATGCATGAATTCCATAGTTCCACGACTGGTGGGCATGCAAGAATGACAAAGACTTTAGCACTCATCACTTCTCAATTTTTCTGGCCTTAAATGCAATAGGAGATCAGAGCTTTTGTGAGAGAATGCTCTATTTGTCAACATGCTAAAATAGATAATGTCATGCTAGCAGGTTTGCTTCAACCCTTGCCAATTCCACAACAGATTTGGGAAGACATTGCTATGGATTTTATCACTAAATTGCCCAGCTATAATGGTTTGACTACAATTATGGTTATCATTGATAGGCTGTCCAAATTTGCACATTTCATTCCCTTAAAAACTGATTTCAATAGTAAATCAGTAGCTGAAGCTTTCATCAACAACATTGTCAAGCTTTATGGTATCCCTAAGTCCATTGTTTCAGATAGGGGTAGAGTTTTTGTTAGTTCCTTATGGCAACATCTTTTTAAGGCTCAAGGTACAACTCTAGCTATGAGTTCTTCTTATCACCCACAAACTGATGGGCAAACAGAGAACTTAAATAAAACTTTGGAGATGTATTTAAGGTGTTTTGTATTTGATAATCCCAAGTCTTGTGTCAAGATGCTTCCTTGGGCTCAATTTTGGTATAATAGCTCCTATCATCATAGTCTTAAAACTTCTCCATTTCAAGAAGTTTTTGGTAGACCTCCACCAACAGTTGTAAGTATGAGTTTCACCCTAAAGATCCTCCAAGTATTCAAGAAGCTTTACATGATAAGGACCAATTATTGAGGCAACTGAAAGCTAATCTTTTGAAGTCTCAAACTTATATGAAAATGCAAGCTGACAAGAGAAGACGAGATTTTCAGTTGGAAATTGGAGACTTGGCCTTAGTCAAATTACAACCATATAGACATCATTCTCTAGCACTCAGAAAGAACCACAAACTCAGTTTAAGATATTTTGGTCCCTTCGAAGTTATTAAAAAGATTGGTAATGTTGCTTATCAATTTAAATTGCTTGTTGAAACAAAAATTCATCTTGTTTTTCACATTTTTGCATTGAAGAAATTTAAAGGAAGCTCCGCCAATACATATTTTCCATTGCCATTAACCACTATTACAGAAGGTCCATTTTTACAACCAGTTCAGATCCTTAATAGCAGGACATTTGTTAAGAATTCAAGAGAAATTCCACAGGTTCTTGTTCAGTGGGATGCAACAGATGTTACAGATGCCACTTGGGAAGATTTACATGCATTTCAACTTTCTTATCCTCAATTCAACCTTGAGGACAAGGTTGCTTTCGATGAAGGGAGAATTGTAACACATGAAAGGGTGAGTGTGGAAGAGAATGAGAATTTTGTTATGGACAGAGAAAATGAGAAAGTTAATTCTGCATCACAAGGACACGTGGAGGAGGATCCTGAAAACCAGGAGGTGCGTAGGGGCTCACGCATTAGGAGGGAGAATACAAAATGGCATGATTTTGTGATGTGTAGGCATGAATAGTTTTGTAATGTTTCCCTTCTGAATATTCTATCTTCTCTGCATTATCTTCTTCTTCTTCCTTATTCTTCTTATATTTCTTAAGAACAAGTTATTGTGTTCCTCATATTATCCTATATTCCACAGTATTAATACAATATCATCCTTATTTCTTCCTCTGTTTTCTTTATTTCCTGTTAAGCTATTGCATTGTTCCACAGTATAATGATTTATATAAAATCACTACATCATGCATCATTCATTTGGATTACTTTTTGTGAATATTCGATGATAATTAAATATGAAATATAGATGATACAGTGATATTGTATAGAACCCATACACTACCAGTGGATACATTTTTTCTCATTACTAAAGAGTGTAATATCTATACATTGTCAATGATGATTAAATATGAAAGGTGTATGATGTAGTGACAGTGTATATAACTTATGCACTATCGTTGCATACATTTTATTCTCATTACTGAAGAGTGTAATATCTATACAATGTTAGTGTAAATATTTATACACAATCACTACATCATTCACCATTCATTTGGGTTAGTTTTGTGAAGAGACAATGATGATTAAATATGAAGTTAAACGATAGAGTGACAATGTATAGAACTCATACACTGTAAGTGTTGTCGCACCCCGATTTTCGGCCGCACGACTTTCTTAGAGTCGCCACTATATTTTATGGTAAAAATGTAGAAAAATCTTTTAACCCAATTACAATGGGCCTTCGATTTCTGATATTCAGGTTCAGGAGTCAGTTAAGGATTAGGGAATGTATTAGCACCCTATCCGCCCGCTATAAGCGATACCCCTCACTAAGTTATATGACATATTTTATACTTTTATAATTATTTGGTTTATTTAATTAATTATTAGAGGTGACATAATTTTATTTATTTCGTTGTTGTCTGACAAGGTGAACTATTGGTCCTACGTATCCCTATTAAGGGAATCAAGGTTACGTTGTTCTTTGGTTGAAAAACGATTGTTGGTTTGTGTATTTTAATTAGGAAAAGAAGCGGCGTAGCGTGGCCGTCCAAATGATAAGTTGGGGAAAAGAAACCGTAATGGGCGACCTTCCCTCCACCCTTGATGTATGTGAGTACCCAATTTTGTCCGGCCCAAAATATCTTCCCAAAAGTATAAAATAAATGAATAAAAACATAATATCAAAATGATTTGAAACTTAGTGGATTTAGTGTTCCAATTACACAAATTCAAAATTAGCTTTGTTACCTCTTTGGTTCTATTCTAGAATTAAAGACACCAATTAATAGTGCAATATTTGGCAATAAAAAAACATCATGCATATCAGACTATTGGCTATTCAATCAATAATTGATACTACACCAAGTTAATAGAGAACAATGCAATAACATCACTGCAAATTAATGCAATAATTCACATACAAAACATTTTGCTTCATATGAGGAAGGATTTGTCATGAGCATGCTTATTTCGGCCTAAGAAAGGGCCAGATTCGGTCCCTAAATGAAAACTAGAAAGGTTGGATTTTCTCCATTTTATTAATAGGAGGATCCTCTCATTATGGTGCATAAGTCCCTCACCTTTTAGTCATGATTGCATTCCTCATCCAATCCCTAAGATGGAAGGAAAATCAAGTGTAAAATAAAATTAGAGAGATTTACGCACATGAAGAGATACACATTTAGTAATAATCAAAATTAGGAAATAAAATTAGCCAGCCATAAAATGCAGACTCCAATCATGCTAATTTCAATAATTAGTAGCAAATGAATGATAAATACCCATGATGAGCAATAGTTAACATAGCATAAAGGGACAAGCTCGATAAGGCAATTAGAGTATAAAAATAGAAATGAAATCATGGCATAAAGAGACATTAAATTGGGGATGGGCAATTAAAAAATTACCAATATGGAGAGGATTCCAAGCAGTATAAATAGAGGTGGAATAAAAAAGAGAGAAAAAAGAAAGCTAATTCAAAGATCAGTGACATATTGGAAACACCTTAGCATATTAGAGAACACCGAACGCAAAGCAGCCAACCAGAAGAGATAAGAAGGATATATCCCACATCTGTTCTTATCTCATATTCCCTTCAAGACTAACAGTATCCTCGCATAACCTTTTTCTTTTCTTCTTCTTCATTAACACATCACACAAAAATCCCATATTCCCTTCAAGATTCATAGTGTTCTAGCATAAACTTTTTTCCATCAACACCCGCCACACAAAACCAAGTGAAGTAGACTGAGGATATTAATAACCGGGAGGACTAAGGAACGAGATTGGCAAGGGACCAGCGAAAGGACAACGTAACAATAAAGAATCACATAAGTCCCACCAGGTAACAACACCCTTCTTTACCTAGATACCAATGTGTCCTTTTGCTAGTAAAATAAATAGGATCTAATTTAAATGCTCACTATATTTCAATTATTTCACCAACAACGGAAAAAAAAACATTTTAAGGTATGATGCGGTGACGGACACCTGGGCTGCACTTCACTTCCTTAAGTTTAAAGATAATTGCTACACTATTTACTTATTAAATCTAAAATATATTTTTTATAAGAAATGAAAAGGTAAATTAACATTCTTTTTAATAAATTTAAATATATTTTAAACATAAATATGATGAATATCTTAACTAATCTTAAAAATGAGATGAGGTATCGGACGCACGGGCTGTACTTCACTCATTTGAATATAAAATAAGTTAAGATTAAACATCATATTTTCTAAACAATAATAAAATTAACCTAACCAACAAACCTTTTTCTACCTAAAGAACTACGTAGTCTTGATTCCCTATCTTTATAGGGATACGTAGGAGCAAGATCATATCTTGTCAGACACAACAAAAGTAAAATAAAATTTTGTTCTTTTTAATAATTAATTAAATAGCCAAATAACTTTAGAGTATAAACTAAGCCATGCAATTTAGTGAGGGTACCATTTAAAATGGGCGGATAGGGTGCTAATACCTTTCCTAATCCGTAACCGACTCCCGAACCTGGATATCAAAATCCAAGGCCTAATGTAATCGGGCCAACAGATTTTTCTACATTTTTACTATAAAATGTAGTGGCGACTCTAACAAAGTCGTGCGGCCGAAAATCGGGGTGCGACAATGTATTTGATAATTTTTTAGATTTTTTATAAAAGGTTGTATTTCATATTTATTTATAAAAAAATTCTTTATTGATATTAGTTATTAATTTAATTAAAGTATGTATTTTTTATTTTGGGAATTAGTCGAGTGAAGAAAAGCAGCGTAGCGCAACCATTCGAAAATGATTTGAGGACGATAAGCGTTTCACGACCCTCCTCCATCTTTGATTAATCCAAAAAATATTCATTATTTTTATACATATGCATTTATGGTAATATCATCATATGATATAACTTTGACATATATTAGGAAATGCACTAGCCTCATGGTCATGTAAGAATCAATCATGTGTTGCCTTAAGTACTATTGAAGCAGAGTACATAGCAACAGGTAGTTGTTGTGCACAAGTGTTGTGACTTAAACAAAAAGTACAAGACTGTGGCTTAGACTTAGGCTGCATTCCCCTAAAATATGACAATACCAGTTCTATAAATCTCACAATAATCCAGGAATGCATTATAGAACCAAACTCATAGATATAGGGCATCACTTCCTTAGGGACCATGTCCAAAAGAAAGATGTGGGTTTAGAATTTGTTGATACTCATGACCAACTAGCAGATATATTCACTAAACCCTTGGCAAAGGAATATTTCTATAAAATTAGACGAGAATTAGGCATACTTGATGAAGCTTACTTATCTAAAATTCCTCATACATGATTATGTGTTTGCTTCATTGTGTTTATCTTATGCCTACTTGTACTTAAAACTGCTTAGTTTTACTTTAAATTTCAAAATTTAAGGTATATAATCGATTACTTAGGGCAAATAATCGATTATCAGGCATCAGTAGGCCTTAAAATTCAGGAAGTTCAAGTAATCGATTACTTATAGGTGTAATCGATTACCAAAGGCTGTTGTTTGAAATCTGGGAAACTTTGCATGTTGAGTAACTGATTACTCTACTTTAGGTAATCGATTACTCTAACCAGTATTTAAAGGTTTCTCCTCCATTTTTCAAACTCTTCATCCATCCTTAAACTCGTGAAAACACACATATCTCTCTAAAAACCTCATTTTTCATCTGTTTTAAGTGATTTTTTGAGTCATTTTATATCACATTTTCAATTCTAAATACTTATATCCGATAGTTTTTGTGTTTAGTGGCCTTAATAAAAAATCTCCAAATCCCCAAAATCTCAAAACCTAACTTTTCAAAACCTCCAACCATGGCTTTATCATCAAGAGCAAAGAAGCAACGTACCAATATGGCTCCCAAGAAGCAAAGAACTTCTTCTTCTAGGGCTAATCCGTTGGACTTGGCACGACTTCTTGCAAATGATGAACAACGCAAGGTTTTCACAGAACATTTTCTTGGCAGTCCAATTTTTGCTCCTAAGTGTAAGACTGAGATTGCAACTAAGAGGGGGGTGAATTAGTTGTTGCAATAAGTATGGCCAATTTTTCTGCAATATCAAAGTTATTATGCAACGAAAATATTATGAAGAAAAATATTGACTTAGGAAGGATAGATAATTAACAAAGAGAATGGAAAGAGATTACACATGTGTTATACTAGTTCACCTTCTTGTCCACCGAAGGCTACGTCCAGTACTCTTGACGCGCAAGAGATTCCTTTATTAAATATAATGAGTTGCAATTATAAATATCTCACCCCGAGATCTCCTTCTACATTACACACTCACTTATATCTAATCCCCTTGGAAAACTTTATTCCAAGTCACACCGTTGGTAAACACTATACCAAGTAACACCCTTGGTAAACACTATACCAAGTCACTCACCCTTTCTCTTCACACCCTTGTAAAAGAAAGTAAACTTTGCAAAAGTGGAGAATTTACAATTTGGCTTGGATTGCCTTACAAGTGTATATAACAATTTCTAGAACTTGCAATCCAATAATAACTCTTATACTTGAGATAATAATGCTCTTAAACAATATGAAAAACACTTAGAAGCAACTTCAAAATAACTTTGAAAGTTTAAGAGTAGGTTGCTTGAAAAGTGTAAGTAAAATCAGAAAGTGCGAGAGCTTTTAAAGAGAGTTTGAAATCTGAGTTGTGAGTTGTATGTATCTTGTATCTATATTGTTGTGAGAGTGTTTCAATCCTTTATATAGGCTTCCAATCAACCATAATATCCCTAGGTATGAGTAGGTTTCGTTTGGAATGAAAAACAATCAGTTTGGAGTGAAACATCTTCACTTGAAATCTGAAAACTGATGCAACAGCTCTCAGTAATCGATTACTGCAAGTGGGTAATCGATTACCCAACAATCCTGTTAACAGCTTTTTGAAAATTCACACAGTGTAATTGATTACTGGATTTGAGTAATCGATTACTCAACAACACTATTTGACAGCTTTGTGAATTTTCCTTAGTGTAATCGATTACACTACTTTGAGTAATCGATTACCCTATTTTCTAAAATTGGTAATTTGTTACTCCAAAGTTTGTGATGGATTACTCATAGTTGTTAGAGGTTTGAAAACTCTTTTCTCACTCATGTAACTTGTTACTCAAGTATGGTAACTCGTTATGTGTTGTTTTTGAAAATTATTTTTATTCACACTTAGATTATTCTGATTTTCTTGAAAACAATTTTGAGCATTATTAACTAAGTAAATAAATGAGTTGTAAGGATAGAAGTACCTAAAGACTTAGACTCTAAATCTTGAAGCTTTGTCTTAGATAGTCTTTGTTGGTATTCTTCCTTTCTTCTTTTTGTGATATTGGTGTCTTCATCAAAACCGTGCCAAGGTCAGGAGCAAGATCTTCTTCACACTAAGTATGACAATGTAAGTAATTTTGAGCTTGATGATTTTCATTTTCCTACTATGTTAAGGCAACAAAATTTATTTGCATTCTGTGAGGAATCAAATGCCTATTATCATTATAGATGTAAAGACTTTCAGTTCAATATGCTCTAATATACCCTATCATGGAAGCATAAAAGATTTTGGTCTTGCATATGAATGGGATATCTATGACAGAAAAGAGTTCTACTACTCTGTGTAGATTCTCTAGAGAGGAAATTGAAATGCGTAAGCAAATGGCTTTAGGTGAAACTGTTAAGAATAGAGATAGGAAATCTCAATCTCGAAGATCGCCTGCTTCATTACTTTCTTAGCTATGTCATAATTCCTAAGAATTCAAATCATTCTCAAATTAATGACATGTAATTACAATTGATGTATGCTCTTATGCATAACCTTGACATCAATTGGGCTTTGACTGTAATGAATCACATGTGGTATGTGCGAGAGACTAACAGCCCTTTGCCTTATGCAATCATCATCTCTAACATACTTGAGCATTTTGGTGTCTCAACGGCTGGTGAATCTAAAATCACTCTCAATGCTCACGATAGCAAAATTGATGTGAATGTGATCTACAAAATGGGTTTCTTTCGAGACCTAACTGGTCGAGTCTATAAGCATAGAAGTGATAAACTGACTACACCTGTTTATTCCACTACCAATGTATCTCTTAATCCACCTGCACAACAACCTTATGATTTTCACACCGAATCATCCTCATCTGCTCAGATGCCTTAAAATCAGATGATTATGGACGATTTATTCTCCCTTCGAGGCTACATCTCAAATCGGATGGATGCCCTTGATGCTCAGAACCTACAAGTCCAAATTGAATTCAACGTCTTTCCTACAAGATCAACATGATGGATCTTGATGAAGAAAGTTCTGAACTTGAATCGTAGAACATATGTTGTCTAGGATTTTATCTTGAGTTGTTGGATTTTTTTTAATCGTACTATGTGGTTTTCTGGTTGTTTATTTTTTGTTTTCACGTTTGAACATCTTTTAAATTTCTATGTTATGATGAAATTGTCATTTATGCTCTACTATGATCAAATTCTATGCATATACATATATATATATATATATATATATATATTGTGTGTCTTTACCTTGGCTTTTCTTCTTTTTGATGAAGTCAAAAGGGGGAGAAAAGTTGGGAGAGTGTATTTTTTTTTATTAAAACTATTTCAGGCACATAACTCCAAATCAAAGGGGAGCATACTCAAGTCATGTAAAATATCACAAAGTATATTAATCTCATAAAAATACACTGTCAATACGATATTGGTTTGTCATCATCAAAAAGGGGGAGATTGTGAAGAAGATCTTGCTCATGACATTGACATGATTTTGATGAATAGATGATTGAATGAATGCGTGAATGAATGCAAAAGTCAATTAATGAAGATTTATATGCATAAATGAATGGATAATTGAATGAATGAGTAATGAATGCTTAAGTCAATCAATAGAGTTTTTTATTTATTTTTGAATGCATAAGACAATCAATGAATGCATAAGTCAATAATAGAGATTTTTATTTTTGAATGCAATGAATGAATGGATAATTGAATGAACTAGTGAATGAAAGCATAAACCAATCAGTGAAGATTTTTATTTTTGAATGTAATGGATGAATGAATGTTTGGATTTTTTTTGTTTTTGAGTTAATGCATGTATAGATGTAATGTGTGATAATGCAAAATGTGTGCCCCTTAAGGTAATGGACCCTATCTTGGGGTAAATTAGCCATCATTATGATTAATATGTAACTTCATAAAAGATTATTTTTTCTTATCATTCAGACTGAACTAGGGCAAAGATTGATTGCCTTGTTTTTAGTGATAATCCTTTTTTGGGAATAGGAACTCCCCTCAAGGTTTACAATACAAAAGTCTATGTTGCAAGATGAGATCTCACACCATTTATGACATATGATTTTTTATTTTTAGGACAAGAGTCCCAAATTGTGCATGATATGTTATGGTACATGTTTAACAAAGTTGATAATAGGTACGCCTATAAGGGTTTTTGCAATATCTAAGGAACAACATCCTAGGGTAGAGTTCTAAGGTAAAGTGTATACATTAGCAAGCCCTAGACTTCCTATAATGTGATCATATTGCATATCTTCAAAGAAGAGAAACCCAAATATTATGGGGGTTAGAAACAAGAGCCAAACTCGAGCCTCTAACTCACAATACTTGGTAACAATAAGAGTGGTCCACATCACCAACACCAGAAATGACTAAGGTCATGACCAACGAGCCTAGTGTCCATGCTATCTAAAAATATATCACTAATACCCGGATATAGGGCATATGTGTGTGTTAGGAAACATGTAACTTCAACCACAACACATATCACAAATTAAAAAAATAATAATGTACAATATTTAATAACAATAAACAATCACTATATGTTTTTTTTTTTGCAAGAAATTTAAATAACCAAATAATTAAAAGCATAATTAGTCATATAGTATAGTGATTATGGGCCAGACTCTCTTAAAAGAGTCCCCAACAGAGTCGCTAGTTGTCGCGCCCTGATTTTCGACCGTGTGACTTTCTTAGAGTCGGCACTACATTTTATGGTAAAAAATGTAGAAAAATATTGTAACCCAATTACAATGGGCTTTGGATTTCTGATATCCAAGTTCGAGAGTCGGATACGGATTAGGGAAGTTACTAGCACCCTATCTGTCCGCTTTAAGCGATACCCATCACTAAGTTATATGACATATTTTATATTTTTATAATTATTTGGTTTATTTAATTAATTATTAGAGGTGACATAATTTTATTTTATTTTTTTGTGCCTAAACCCTTAGACGTATTCATATTAAGGGAATCAAAGTTGTATAGTTCTTTGGTTGAAAAGCGGTTGTTGGTTGTGTATTTTAATTAAGGAAAGAAGTGGTGTAGCGCGATCGTCCAAATGATAAGTTGAGGAAAAGAAATCGTAATGGGCGACCTTCCTTCCATCCTTGATGTATTTGATAATTTTTAGATTTTTTTTTTTGTAAAATGTTGTATTTCATATTTATTTATAAAAAATACTTTATAGATATTAGTTATTAATTTAATTAAAGTATGTATTTTTTATTTTGGGTATTAATCGAGTGAAGAAAATCGGCATAGTACGATCATTCGATGATGATTTGAGGACGAGAAGTGTTTTCGTAACCCTCCTCCATCTTTGATTAACCCCCAAAATATTCATTATTTTTATACATATGCATTTGTTGTAATATCATCATATGATATAACTTTGATATAAATATACTTTTCATTAATGATCACTTTAATAAGGAAATTTGATTCCTATTTCAATTGGTGGTGATATTTATTTATTTTGAAAATGATTTTTTATTAATGACTATTAATTTAATTAAAAATATATTTTTTTGTTGATTTTAGAGATTTTATAAAATATTATCATATAAAATTATTATTTTTCTGTAGTAAATTATTATAGATTTATAGTATAAAAATAGTATGAATAGATAAAAAATAGTAAAAATTAAATTAAACCCCATAAAAACCTGACTGCTCCATGGAGAGTCAGAGCACCATGGGTTGGACGTTGTTACCCAATATCTTTGTTGTGTGATGAGAATTTGTTGGGTGTTGTGAATTTTTTTATCTAGGAATAAAATTATCAAAATGTTTTTTACTAATTTTTGGAGGCTTTTTGAGAGAGTTTTGAGAGGAATAGTGAGAGAGATTTTGGTCAATTTTTAGAATAGATCAACCTTCCTTTTTCATTAGGCAATGTACACTATTTATAGTGTCACACATATGTCAATGAAATTAATGACAAAATAATATTTTCCTAATTTTAAATATGAGATAAATCATACCTTATTATTGCATATAATCTCCTTTATTTTGTTGCACATTTTTCTTTTGTTTTATTTTAGGAAATGGGTAATGTGTAGAGATTCTATTTTTTAATGAATTTCAACACGTATTTAAAACAAATAAGGTAATTCATAATTACCATAATCAATTCTTATTCTAACATATTATCATCTCATTAATTTAAATACCCAAAATGAATAATTTTTTAGTTCCGGTACATCTAAAAATACATGTTTGCTAAAAAAAATAGTTCAATAATTTTTATAAAGCCAAACAAATAATGTGATGCCCAAAAATGAATACACCATAATTATTTGACCATTTTTTAAGATAGGTGTAGCTGAAAACATTTTTTTGGATAGAAAATTATGTAGTGATTCTATGAAATCCAAAAATTATCACATTACCCATAAATAGGAAAAAACCAATCATTTGACTTATATACACTCACAAAAGAGATATTTTGAGTGCACTTTTATTTTACAATTAAATAGAAAACGAAAATTAATGGATTTTTGGATATGGTTTTGCAAATTGGAATCCTTTCATAATTAGGATGATAAGTGACTATTAATTCACTTAAAATCTTTTTTTTTATTTGATATGATTTGCAATCTCCAATTTATTTGGCCAAAATCTCCAAAGAATTAATTTTCTATCAAATCTATAAAGATTAAATTTTCTAATCAAAATGATATGTGCAACACTATCATATTGATATGAAATTTTATAGTTTGATTTGAATTACATATTTGCATATTGCAATCTTGATTTATTTATTTATCCAATTTTGATGAGAGTCAATCTCCAAAAAAATTATATTTCATAAAATGTTTTTTTTAAATATTTTTTTTAAATAAGTATGTTTCTTTTTGAGCCGGACAAAATCCAGTGTTCACAAGTGTATACATTTTTTCTCACCACTAAAGTGTGTAATATCTATATATTGTCAGTATAAAAGTTCATACACAATCACTACAACATTCACAATTCATTTTGATTACTTTTTGTGGAAAGTCAATGATGATTAAATATGAAAGATTAATGATGCAATGACAGTGTATAAAACTCATATATCGTTAGTGCATACATTTTTTCTCATTAGTAAATAGTGTAATATCTATATATTAATAGTGTAAAGATTTATACACAATGATTAGATCATTCAACATTCATTTGGATTACTTTTTCTGAAGAGTCAATGATGATTAAACATGAAAGGTATATGATGTAGTGGCAATGTATAGAAATTGTACACTATCTTAGTATACATTTTTTCCTCATTACTAAAGAATATAATACCTATACACTCACCGTGTAAATATTTATTCATACTCATAAATTATCAGTTTATCAAACTAGTCACTAATAATTTTAAATTGTCATTTTAGTCATCAATGTTTGCAACGTCGAACCACGTTAGTACTTTCGTCTTGACCTGTTTTGTTAACGTTATCAAACTCGCCTACGTGGGACGTTAAGTGATGAAGTGGCTACACGTGGTGATTCCATGTTGGTAATTTTTTCCAACCTAGCGAAAGAGGACCATTTCGATTTTTAAAATAAATAAGATACAAAACGACGTCGTTTTGTGTCATCTTCTTCCCCCTCACCAACTTTAGGGGGAAAACACTTGTTTTAATCCTTTAAGATTTATGTAAGTATCATATTAGTCCATAGTAGAAAAGACAAAATTCTGAACCCTAAATCAGGTTTCTTCACCCTCAAAAATCAATTCCTAATGTTTAGGGTCGACCATACCAATTCCAAGGTTGTTGTAAACATTGTGGTTAAAGGTCTAATGTGAAGAAATCTATTATAGAGTTCAAAATTTTGTGTTTTCTAGTGGAGATAAATATTATATTTACAGAAATTTTGAGATGCTAAAATGAATATTTTTTCTTGGAGCTGATGAGGGTGAAGAAGATGACACAAAATGAAACGATGTTGTTTTGTATCTATTTTTAAATCGAAACGATGTCGTTTTATTGTGTTAGCAAAATTTTCAAGGTGAACTCGTCACGTATGAGTACATCATCACTTAACATTCCACGTATACAAGTATCTTAATGTCAAGAGACGAGTGAAGACGTGATGACTAATGTGGTTCAATGTTGCAAACATTGAGGATTAAACTGGTAATTTAAAATTATTAGGGATTAACTCGATAAGATCAAAAAATATGAGTGACTAAATGAGTATTGACTCTTATTTAGTTATTTTCTTTCTTTCATGGGTTGAGTAAAGCTTTTTCCAATTTAGTTATTTTCTCATAGGGTGATTTATATTTAGTTCTTTTCTTTCTCTCATGGTTTGAGTAAAGCTTTTTCCAATTTAGTTAATTTTTTGGAGAGATAATTATGATTATTTTTATTTATAAAGAAGGAAATGAAATGGGTTGGATGATAATGGAACGAGGCTCGTTAATCATAATTCTTCCATAATTAAAATATTTCCCTAAAAACGAACATAGAAAAAAAAGATCAAGATAAGGAAATTAATCATTATTCTTCCCCAATTCTAAGGTGGGTTACACTTTCATATGAACTTTGCGAACCAAAATGTAATGTGTGAAGTTGAAATATTTAAATTAAAAAACTAATAATAAAATAAATATGAGATAATGAACAAGTTCTAAGTAAGACAATTCAACCTTCTAAGTGGAAAAGACATATTTACATCTTAGTCATTCAATTTTGAAAAATCCAATGATTTAGATGAATTCACCAATTCAAACAATTGGATTTCCCAATAATAATGAATGATCATGATGTGAAGTAAATTTTTTTCACTTACTCTTAGAGTAAGTGAATCTCTCCCCTTATTTTAATGTGTAAATCAATAAGTAAAAAATGTTGAGATTATACACACCCAACCACCATACCATAGGAGGAGTTAAGGTCCTATTTAGTATTAGACTATCTAATACAAGAATATGAAGAGAAATAAGATTTTTACAATTTTCAATTTTTATTGTTGAAAAATAATTTAAAATCATAGCCGTTAAAAAAAATGTCATATGTTACAATAAACTCTATTATTAGACTCTTTAACACTATTTCCATTCTTTAAGGAGGTTGTTAGCCATATTCAATTCACTTCAGGTGAAAATGGGTTATTCTCCACCGTCCAAATGAACAAATGGTATGAATAGAAAATTTTATATCTTATTATTAAAAATAAATATTATACCTTCTATATTTTTATGATTTTGATTTCCTTCTTTTTTCTAATTTAATATCTTCTATATTCTTATAATTTTGAATTCCTTCTTTTCCTAATATTATATCTTCCATATTCTTATCATTTTGATTTCCTTCTTTTTCTAATATTATATCTTCTATATTCTAATATATTTATTTTGATTTTCTCCCTCATCTACAACCATTAACTTGTATCCAAAATGATCAACAATTAGTATTTAGCAAGAATAAAACCATAAAGAATGAATAAATTGATACCCAATTTAGTTGGGATTCTTAGATTTTCAAAACTCTTTAATTTCCCTATTCCTTATAAGTATGAAAATCAACACATAACCACCAAAAATGACTATAGCCCTACATCAATCACATGAGACCACAATCTCAAGTATTAAATAATCATGATGTATAATAGATTTTTTCACTTATTAATTGAATCCCTCCATAAGCTAATGCTAAGATATTCGTTTTTAATATACATCTATAATTATATAAAACT
Source organism: Lupinus albus (assembly GCA_009771035.1). Classification (NCBI taxonomy): domain Eukaryota; kingdom Viridiplantae; phylum Streptophyta; class Magnoliopsida; order Fabales; family Fabaceae; genus Lupinus; species Lupinus albus. The sequence continues at coordinate 13,271,858 of CM020007.1, read as the reverse complement.
TATATTTACATAATAAAATAATACAAAACTATTTGACTCACTTGATTAAAAAGTTACTATAAAACCTATTAAATTAATATATGTATAAGGACATCCTAAAATATTACCCATTCCAACTATAAGTAATCTTATATTAACAAGAGAAAAGTCTATTTTCAATATTCAAGATTGGTATTTTTACACCTGGCCCATGTATTATATACTACATAAAAGTAAAAAAAAACTTTAGTTAAAGAATGAACATTTATTAGATTTACAATCAAATATTTTTTGGTTAAAGCAGACAAAAAATTCACATGTCATCCTCTAATAAGTCACATGTATCACTAATGGTATTTTACCTCAGTTTTACCCTTATTTTTTTATCCAATCATTTTATTTTGATTATGAACCAGCTAGACACTTAGCCAACATAGGTTTTACCAAAATTTGAACCTAAAATGAAACCCAACCGACCAAACGACATCGTTTTACATAAGACAACAATTTCAATTTCCAAGTTTATATTTATTTTTTGCCACCGTTGCTTTGTTTCAGCATTTTGGTTATTCGTCACAGAAAAAACTCATTCATTCATTTTTTCCCCTTCTATCGAGTTTCTCAGCACAGTAACCAACACTAACATTTTCAATCTTCCATGCTTTCTTCTCTTTCTTCTTTCATGGAGTTCAAAACCCTATTCATCACTTCTTCAAACCTATGGTACCGTCTTTCACCACTTTTTTCTTTTGGTTTAATCCATCATCATCGTAATATTTGAGCTTCGTTACTGATTTTTTTTTAATAAATTTTGAAACTTTTTCCATTTTTTTAACTTGGGTTGTTTTTATTTTATCTATTTCATCTTTGTTTTTTCTGGGTTTTTTTCAGTTTTTAGTTCTTGTTACTATTTTGTTGCTTCATCTTTGTCACAAAACTTTGAGTGAAGTTTTTCTTTTTTAAATTTTTTTAGTGGAGGGTTTTGATTATTTTTTTCAGTTGAGATTTTTTTGGTGTGGATAATATTTTTCTTTGGGTTGATGATTCTGAATTCTAGTGCTATATTCATGGTAGCGTTTATTTTATTTTATTTTATTTTATTTAGTTTCATTTACTAAGTGCTTTTACTCGTGTAGATGATTTGAACTTGTACTAACTGTGTTGATAAGGATATATGTATATTTTACTATATTATATTACCTTCTATTTCTGTCATGCTAAGTTGAATTTTGAGTTATCGCTTTCATATATTATACTTCTTTATTATAATTTTATTTTCTAATGTTGTTTGATGTTAATATTTCTTTTGGTACTATGGATATTCTCTTACCTTTTGGGTAAGGAACTAATCGTTTCGAGGTGAGTTATTGCCCCTCCCAACAAGTATGGATCCCACGAATCGAACCATTTACCTGTCTTTCTGGGGATCTAGCCGAGTTTTACACCAATCTGATATATGATACTCATGGAGCTCATATAGAGGATTGGATTAGTTGTCCTGTAATTAATACTATAACTTTTAGCTTTGACTGCATTTGGTCACATTTTTGTGGCATAACCCATTTCAAACTGTATACTATTTTTTATATTATTCCTTTTTAGATGGTACTATTCTATTTATAAGTAAATATATGAGACTATGGTTAAATGAGAGTGTGCACTTTCAATTTTTTCTATAACAGAAAAGATGGTAATTTTCTTTGCCTGCTGTGCTGGTATGGAACTGGAGGGAGTAATGACTAGAAATTTCTATTTTTTTTTTTGCAAACTAACTTCCTTGTCAGTGAAAACTTAAAAGATCATTATATGTTACTTGTTTGGATATTAGTTTATGTTTAGATTGAACAAAATTCTTACGGTGTGTTTGTGGCAATAATAGGGGAATGTTGCAAGCAATCAAAACATTCAACTTTTTTGTCATTTTATCATGCACTTTCTTTTGCGCTGCTCGATACGGGTTGTGCTCTACAAATGGGATGCAAAACCCAACAGAAGAATATGATGCTTGTGAGCATTTTGCGAAAAGTTACAATTTGGCCGTTGTTGGTGATACTAGTCTATACTATGGATCTCCAACTATCAACAGTGTTTTTGAAAGTGTGTGTCCAGACAATCATTCATTCTGCTTTCCTTCAACGTTATCCGGATTTAACCATAAACAGAAATGTGTGAAATCAACTTCTGTAGGAGATTCTGGTAGACAGAACAATGGTCCATTTTGTGTACGGTTAGCTCAAGATAGCAAGCAGGGTAGCAACATTAGCTGGTCATCTGAATATGGTTTGTTTAAAATGCTTAATGGAGGGGTTGTTTCTTGTTCTATGAACTCAAGAGGAGTTAACGATGTATCGAAGAATTTTGAGATGTCGAAATCAAGTTCCATTGACGGTTCCTCCGCACCCCATGTAAGGATTGACCCTACTGTGCTGGACTGGGGACAAAATTATTTGTATTCTCCTTCAGTAGCTTTCTTAACTGTGGCAAATGTGTGCAACGATAGCATATTACACCTCTATGAACCATTCAGCAATGACTTACAGTTCTACCCTTGTAACTTCAGTGAGGTTTCACTCCGACCTGGTGAATCAGCTTCGATTTGTTTTGTTTTCTTCCCAAGATGCCTAGGCATGTCATCAGCTGACCTGATTTTGCAGACAAGTTTTGGTGGATTCGTAGTAGAGTCTAAAGGATATGCTTGCGAATCACCCTTTGGAATTCAGCCCTTATCGGGTTTGTCAGTTTCTCCTGGTGGAAAGTTGAGCAAGAGTTTCGTATTGCCAAATCCATATAATGAAACTCTTCGTGTGGAGGAAATAACTGCTTCGATTTCAGTTTCTTTAGGACATAATTTTGTTGAAAGAGAAGCAACTTGTGGTGTAAATAATTTTCAGGTTTCTGATAGTAGCAATCAAGCCTTGGTTGTGAAGAGTTGTCAAACTGGTTCACCAGTAGTAGCAATCAAGCCTCATAGGGTCTTACAAATTGGTCCACATAGCTCTGAAACTCTATTGGACATAGATATTACAGTTGAACTTGAAGGGAGAATTTTTGGTGCACTTTGTTTGCAATTAAGGAGATCCTCGCAAGACAAGTCTGATACTATTGTGGTTCCTGTGGAAGCTGAAATGAATAGTCATTTTGGTGACGATAAGGCTGGTGTGTTTGTTTCGGCAATGCTTGAGGGTCTAGCATTATGTGAAGGAGGAGAAAGTGTTATTACAATTTCCCTAAGGAATAATGGCCCTACTGTTTTGAGTTTTGTTAAAGCTCTAGAAGTCGCTTTCACCGAACTTTTTCATATGAAGTACATGGATGACATGCTGCTTTTCCCTGGTACTGTTACACAAGTTGGCCTTATTTACTGTAATCACCTGCACACTGATTTACATGACATGCCAAAATCGTCGAACTTGCGACAGAACTGCAAATTGGTTATTCTTACAAATGACTCGACCAGCCCACAGATTGAGATTCCGTGTGAGGACATACTACATATTTGTTTTGAACATCAAAGGCGATTATCCGTTGAAGTGGAAGAGAAGTCTAAAGACATCAAATCCGGAAATACGGGGGCAGGCTATGAGGTCAGAAACATGCAACCACCTCCAAATGTCAATGTATGGATGTCTTGCTCCTTCTGTCCTTGTTTTATTTTAATGCATTTGTTGATGAAGTGAAGTGGTCTATTCCAACTGAATCTAATAGCATACATTGTAAGTACCTTGTTATTATGTTTCTATGATGCAAAATCCTAAGTTTGATTTTTTTTCTCGAGATCAATAGACCTAATTCTGGAGAACTAGGAGTTAAATAGGTTTGAAACAATACATGGCTCGGGTTCAATATAATCATCTTCCCTTCATTTTCTATTTATCTTTCAGCAAATTTTTGTATGATTGTTATGTACAACAGAGGAATTCGATTTATATGATATTTGAAGAATTTTACGTACATTGCCTTAGATTATTTATATTATTATCTTGTCATTTTGATAATCGCTAAAACCACAGCTTCTTGTAAATGCAGGTTATTGAGAGAGGTGATGTAGATGAATTAGTTCTTCGAAACTGGAAGTCTCAAGGAACCTCTGATGGCATGTCTGTGCTTGAAGACCATGAGTTTCTATTCCCGTTGGTTCAAGTTGGAAGTTATGTCTCTAGGCGGATCACTGTAAAGAATCCTAGCCAACATGCAGTTATGATGCAGCTTATCTTGAACTCGGGAGAAATAGTTGAAAAATGCAAGGGTCCGGATCATTTATTGCACCCCTCTTCATCTGGCTTAGTTCTAGATGAAGCTACTGCTCCAACAAAGTACGGGTTCTCCCTACCAGAGAGTGCAGTGACGGAGGCTTATGTACCCCCTTATGGTAACATAACTTTCGGGCCGATAATTTTTTATCCATCCCGGCCATGTGGGTGGAGTGGTTCAGCATTGATAAGAAACAACCTTTCAGGTGTTGAGTGGATACCTTTAAGGGGCTTTGGAGGGTTACTTTCTCTAGTTTTGCTTGAGACGTCCGAGCGTGTTCACAATATAAATTTTGATTTTAAAATGCGCAAGCCCCTCAATTTCTCTCTTCCATATGCTTTCTTGCACTTGAAAGAGATCACTTCTGCATGTTCCAAGCCTTTAGTGAAAGAGCTATATGCCAAGAACACGGGAGACTTGCCATTAGAGGTGAAAACAGTCAGAGTTTCTGGAAGAGAATGCGGGTTGGATGGTTTCAAGATTCATGCTTGTAGAGGTTTTGCTCTTCTACCCGGGGAATCAACCAAGCTTCTGATATCTTACCAAACCGATTTTTCGGCAGCTATGGTGCATCGAGATCTTGAACTTGTTTTGGCTACCGGTATTTTTCTGATACCAATGAAGGCCAGTTTTCCTTACGATGTGCAAAGTAACTGCAAGAAATCCATCTTTTGGATGCGAGCAAAACAATGGTTCCTTGGATTCCTGCTTGTCGCATCGTTAATTCTTCTGCTACTTTGTTCCATAGCTCCCCAAACCGTTCCATTTAGCTCCGTGGATTACTCGTGCAAGAGTGACGATATCCCGATCCGCACAACCATAAAAAGGGCAGGGAAATCCCCTCTACTTCCTTGTAACCAAAGAAAGAGTAAGTTATCTATGCCGAGTAAGATGAATAATCTGTTTTGCTCAGTTGAAAAGGACACCAATTCAACAGTGCAAGTCCCTTGTGACATATATTCTTATGGTCAAGGTAAACCCTCTAAGAATGAAGTATCTCAACATTTGATGCAGACTTCAGAAAACAATAAACATAGTAGTCATTTGTTGCATACTACACCAGATGAAAGAAAATCACCATCAACTGGAAAAGAAAAAAGCAGGAGGAGAAAGAGAAAGAATAGTCTTGGTGCAAAATCACCATCATTCTCTGAAGTTTCAAGTAGTCATAGTGGAATTTCACCCACATCACCCTTATCTCCAGCCGCCTCTTCACGTAAGAGTAATTCGCCGTCGCCCATCGATGTGGAGGAACCCTCCCGGGTGGCGCATCGGTTAATTACTCCAGCTCCTGTCAAAACAAATGTACTGGAACCTAAAGTTGCAGTGAAGTTCTGCAGTAACAACAAAAAAGTTTCTTCTCTTCAAGTGCCTGACTCAGTTTCGTCCACAAATGCTGCTACTACTACTATACCAGTTAAAACTCGGACATTATCGGCGGTGCGAAAATCGGCTGTGACTGTAGTTGCTGGAGGTATAGTTGTGAAGCATAAGGATGATGTTGAAGGAGGAAAGGTAGGAGATGGAGATGAGTATAGATATGATATTTGGGGTGACCATCTTTCATGGATTCATTTGTTAGTTCCAAAAAATGTAACTTGCATGAAGTCCATTCCTCATGGAAACAATTTCGACAGTTTCTTTGTACAAGGGCCATTAACCCTTATCACAAATTCTCATCAATCATAAACTAAACTCTTTCATTTTTTTTCTTGCCTCCTCAACAATACATACACAAAATATATATAAACACACCGAGTATTTTACATAGTTAATGTTTCATCCACACTTCACTTAACAAAGTGTTATAAATGAATGGTGTAAAAAGCTTTACACCAATAAGAGATAGATATTAAACTATTACATATACATATATGTATATATATATAGGGGCCCCTAGAGAGAAAAATGTATGCATCGATAGTATAAGAGTTTTATACATCGTTAGTTCATCATTTATCATTTATTTTAAATAATCATTGATTCATCAAATTAAGTAGTACAATGAAGTGTGAACAATATATGTATAAATGTTTTACATAAACATAATATACATATGAGTAAGTTATACAAAGCATTCATAATTATATAACACTAACTCCTTTTGTATTAGAGTAAGTGTAATTTTAACAATATATGATATATTATGAAAACAAATTCAAATAGAATAATAGTCAATGTTTATTCATTATGTTGGTTAGTTACATTATAATATAAGAGTGACTTAAACATCTTAGAATTATTAGTACAATTTTAATATAAGTTACATTATAATATAAGAGTGACTTAAACAATTGTTATTGGCAGGATTGAAAATAATTAATATCGAACATTCGTTCTTATTTGAACAATCGAAGTTAAAAGATAAACATATATATAATCTTTTATGTTTTTGTTGAAGTGATAATGTGATTATTAACTAATTAAAATTTTTAATGTTACAAATTCATGTAAAATTATGTATATTGACCATAGGATGTTATTTAAAATGTAAAGATTAAAATATTAATATACATTCTTGTTTTAAGTGGTTATTTCTTAATCATTAATGTAATATTGCATGACTTATATTTATTGTTCTTACCATTGGTATAAGAGAATTATTTTCACTTACTAATTTCCTATATGTGATGGATTCATTTGCACCATGTTTAATTAAGCTATATATGAGATTTATTATTCTCACTGGAATGTGATCATATGATGACTTTGTTTTTTAATCCATTCCTCAGGAAATGTTTATTATGGAATGAAATTAAACCATATGAAATTAGGATACCTTCAAGAAGATTATGAATTTTATACAATGTTGTTGCATTATCTATCATTCATTTTTAATCATTATTGACTTTTAAAAAAAAAGTAATACAAATGAATGATATCATTGATAACTTTACTATTATTTTGATGTTTTTCTTCCCATTTATTTGTTTTACCCCTCAATTATTAGTTTTCCAAACTTTTTCTTATATATTAATTCACCTCATGTGTTTAAATTAATATATGTTATATTATTAATACTCAAATATTAAAACTTTGAAATCAAACCAATACGTCACTAATTAAATGTGTTGACTAAGTCAACGAATAAACTAAGTAACATCTATTTTAGTATTTTTTGTAGTTTTATAAAATTATTGTAGCACTTATGTGATTATTTAACGAGAAAAAGGGTATAAAAAGTAATTTTACGTAGTATTGCAGCCTTTAAAGAGATCCAACTATTAGATATGATAGTCCTATAAATTCCTCTAGTAATATCTAGATGAATGAAATCAGCCACAAAAGTATAAAGGGGTGAGTGCAACTCAATTGGAATGTTAAGAGAGTCTACCAAAGGAGATTCAAGCCAATAATTGATTTTTTGACTAAGCAATTGTCCAATTGTCTCTTATATTGAAGGTTTGAAATATTTTGAGGAGGAATTGTAAGTATATGGCAAGGAGTTCACAACCTTAATGGCCCAGTGATGGTGTTGATTTTGCCTTCAAAAACAAGATTTGAGATTCCTCTAATAAGAAAATCTTCTGCTAGAAGAGGTGAGAGAGGATCCTCTTGCCAAGAAAATTACATATGTCACTTGTAAATCAATTACTAATAAATAAAGTGTCACTTTTTAGTGGGTAGGAGTATTAGTAGAAGGATATAACATTACTCTAATTGGAAGCTAGCAAAATGGAGAATCACCTTTATTCCGTTGATGAATTTATGATTATCTCCAAATGCCTCAAGGGTGTCCATCACGCATTCACTATTATATTTGAATCTCCTCTTACACTCTTTATATTTGTTTTCACAAAATATTATATTTTGTTTAACTTAATTACACTTATTACCCTTATTTGTGTGTGGGTTTAAAAAATGAGATATGTTTTATATAATTTCAATAAAACTCTCACATGGTATCAGTATTGATTGTCTCCAAAAAAAATCTAATCTCAACTACTACTTAATATCTAACAAAAACATACCAAGACTTACAAAAATATAGAAATGAATACTCAATTTGATCCTTATAAATTTTATTAGGATTTTCAATTTTCGCCGAAGCAAAATGATACATACAAAAAATTTAAGGGACCAAAATATATGTTTAGTCACGATATAATGGTGGCAACAAAAGCAGAACTAGCTATGGCAGAGTTTCACTGAATGAAAGAAATGCATGCACAAAGAAAGCTATGCTAAAACTAGTTAGATGCAGTCAAAGGATCTACCTCTAAAGCTCTTAAACAGATCAATCATTCAGAAATAAGACTAACTGACTCATGACACTAAGTTATAAGGTGTTTTGATGGTTGAAGGGTTTAGGGAATTGAGGGTTCGACTCTAACTCACAACAAATATTAATATATTAACTTTTGCCTATAAAAAACTTACTCATGATGAGTACTTTGCCATACCAAAAAAAAGCTAAAGAAAAAGTTATAAAGGCAATTTGGTGTTTTTCTGTTTTATGGAGGAGAGGCTGCTGGGGGATCCTATTGGGTTAGCATTATCAAGATCAAACAGATTACTCCACTAGACAAAAGAGTATGAAAAGAAGAGACATAATAGAGCAACAATATACAGAACGGGATGCAAAAAACAGGAAGCAATTGTTTAAGGGGAAGTAACCACTACAGAGGAAGTGCTGCTTCAACTAAATTGAATTCAGAACCATTAACCAGGAAGTAATGTTTAAAAAAGAAAAAGTTCACCATTTTCTACAAACTGAAAAAAGCAACAACTAACCAAGATGACTATATGTATTCTTATATTAATCTATAAAGCAACAACTATGTTACAGAAATGAACATGCTGTGTTCAAGTTTTAATAAAATCAATAACAAATCTAAATAAACAAAAGTCATGTTTCACATACCAATAAGGTGTTAGTCTAATAGTGTAAAATCTTATTGTCTCATATTAACCAAAACATCAAAGGTTTGATTCATGTTAGCAACACTTGTTGGGAGGGGCAACCACGCACACGGAAAATGATTAGTTCATTACCCACAAAGTGAGGTGATAGCTTGTTATACAAAAAAACATCATATGTGATGCACCAAATAACATTTGAGGATGAGCAAAAAACATCAGGGCAAACTATTTGAGAACTTGCATTCAAAGGTATGTCTCATATCTCTTGTACAAAAAAGTCACTGCTTAATTGATGCTCAAAAATTTTGATAGAAGCAAAAAAGTATACCGATATGAATGGTTCTATCACAACTTCACAAATCTAAAAAGGCACAAGTTCAAGTACATACACTATATCTGATCTATCCATAGACTACCATAGAAGAAAAATCAGAAATTGACTATGTAATCTGATAAGCCCTCCATAAAACATCTGATTTTTCAGACCATGCAGCTGCTTACAACACAACAGCAAGAACATTAATTGAACATTTTAGAATAAGCTTTTTTCTCTTGATCACGTCTATTCGCAACCTGTATCCAAAATCAACACAAACCCATTTCATTGCAATGAACTAAATGGCATGTAAAATGGTAGAGGAAAACAAAAGGTGAAATAACTGACCTTCTTCCTGGCAGCTGCAAACTCTTTTTTTATCCCTCCTGCAGTTCAAGAGAATGGGATGTGGGTTAAGCTTCACCAGAAATATCATAGATTCATTTTGCAACATCATTAAATTTTAATTTTAAATATCTAACAGTGATGGTGTAATGAATTGTTGGATTTCTATATATTTACTTCTCTTTCATATTACAATACAATCCTGTTTTAAATTGTGATTGTAGTTATGTTTACCACAGTTGCAGTAAATTGCAAGAAAATGTGCCTGACACAACCACAGTTGTGGTTGTGATGCCATTGCGGAAACTCACGAAACAACAATATTATGGCTGCAATTGCGATTGTGGAGTGCAATTTAAAACACTATAGGAAACCATGGATGATCACATCTTTGAAAAAAATCATTAATTCCATTTTACACCAATAAGATATCATTAATTTCTAGTTCAATAAATTTCAGACTTAAGTGAATGTAGAAAAGAGGATTCATTCAGCTAAACAGGACAGTTTCAGATCTCTGAAAAAATTATTGAAGACATAAAAAATGAAATAGATACAGTAACTTATTAGCCAGAATAAACACTACTCTTTATCTTGATCGGCATTGTGTCTTATCAATAATAGACTACCTCCTAACCCTATAAGCCAAATATAAGGTCCAAAATGAGAGAGCTTTTCAAATCATTTTATCAAGATTCTAGGAACTACTCCTCAACAACCTTAACAAGGGCAAAAACAGTAATTGATTTAAGAAAAGCAATGTCTATAAAGCATCCATGAGTAGATGCCAGGTTGAAATGAAAATTCATGGAATTTAAATAGGCACCTACCATCATTTGGTTCCAACTCTAATGCTTTCTTGAAGCTTTCAACAGCATTATCTAGGTCATGGAGTGCCATATATGCCTGATATTAAGCAGGAGACAAATAAAAAATTACAAGAGATAACACATGACTAGGTTTCTGCTTGCAAAGTATATGAATACATAGTGTATATTAATGGCAGTTAAAGATATTAAAGAATTAAAAAAAACACATAAATTGAGGAAATGAATACAAGCCTGGAACCATCTAAACAGGTCTATTCAAAATTAGCATAAAACAAAATAGAATTATAGGGAAAATAGAATTATGGGAAATAAAACAGAATAGGACACAGATAGATGACACAATTTACTAGCCAGTAACAAGCACTTTCTTCATTTGAAGATATCAACCTGGCCTTTGCGAAACAGAGCTTTTGCAGTATCTCCATCATGTAATGCAAAGTCTGCATCCAGTAATGCTCCTTCATGGTCACCTAATTTCAATTTACAAACCTAGAATTCAAACCACAAGACACAAGCCATTAGTTTTAGTGAACTTACTGAAGCAAAATATGATCACTATAGAATAGAACTTCAATTATATCAGAGAAGTGATTGATCAAGCATTCAATGAATGCTGATTTAATGATAAATGCTAAAAAGTGACCGATAACCACTGAAATTCTAGACAAGACAACTCATCCTAGGTACTATGCCCTGGAAAAGATGGGTACCATAAAATTACTCGTTGATCGTTAACAATAAACGATGATGTTTGATTAATAATTGAAGACATAAGTCTGCACTAGTCACATAAATAGGCGACATGGTACTTACAGAACTGTTGGTAAAGATTTGAGATTTTGTCTTCCTTAGAGCAGCACTCTTTTCTGTGAAGTCATAAAAATAAAAAGTGATGAGGCCCAAAAAAAGTAAATTAGTAACCAGGACAACAAGAATAACAAGAAAGCATAGCCCAGCAAACTAATTGGGCAAACCTTGGTCAATGTCCTCCTTTTCCCAAGATATATCCAAATAGCGCAAAGCTTTGCGATACTTTCTGAGAGCCATCTTATAATCTTGCTTCTGTATGTTTGAAACACGCATCACCACACCATTATTAAAAGGGGAACCATCAAATTTCCGAACAGGATAATTGATTAAATACTTAAATCAGTTGTATAGATAGATAGATACACATACACAACTAACACAAGACATCAAGTGAGTCCTCAAAGGCTGTCAACATCAATCTGATCCTAATCTTTTCAAATATGACGAACCAAATTGATGTTAAAATGTTTGTAGAACCAACTTGATGTCAGTGTATCTTTAGGTACTAATTGCAGTAACATCATGGATAAAGTTTTCACCTTATAATGTTCATTTCCAAAACTCTTGATAGAATCAACGGCATTCATCCACCAAGAAGTCTCATCCGGTTTCACCTCAAGGTCAGCAGGCCAATCAGGAAAAGAATCACCATCCTTAAAGAAGTTAACTGTACCATCATCCTCTCCTTCACGTAATTCCCCACAATCAGCAATAATAACCTCTTGTGTGGGAGAATCCCCCTCTCCGGTAACAATATGCTCAACCGAACGAACCACGCCCATTCCTTTGATCACCTTCCCAAACACCACATGCTTTCCATCCAAGTGAGGCGTCCGAGTGGTGGTAATGAAAAACTGAGAACCGTTGGTGTTGGGACCCGAATTCGCCATGGAAAGCATCCCTTTCCTTTCATGTTTCACCTCAAAGTTTTCATCCTCAAACTTCAAGCCGTAAATAGATTCCCCTCCAGTACCATTCCTTGCCGAGATATCCCCACCTTGTATCATGAAACCTTTGATGACACGATGAAAACAGGAACCCTACATATGTTTTTTAATGTCAGACATATGTTTTAAATTGGACTCTGCAACCGCAATTGTAACCACAATATCGCAGTTTTGGTAGCTAAAACAGCACCATGACCGTAATTGTGGTCAAATCAAATATATTTTCCCGTAATTGCAATAAACACAAAGCAACCACACTTTAGAACACTTTGTGAGCAGTCAAATTTGCAGTGTTGTGAAAACTGGACCGTACCAGAAAATCAGTGCTCATATGAGTACGGTACGACAATTATATCAATCATGTGATCATACCACCCAATTTTCAAAATTGAACCGTAGTAGTCATACTAGCCGATTTTCAATTGAAATGAATCAGTCATACTGGCTGATTTCCATTTAAAATTATTAAATATTAATGAAAATGACCTTTTTCTTACCAAAATGTTGGTATAAGGGATCAAACCCACAATTACTACTTTTGTTTATACTTCTAAAACATAGTCTACCACCAAGTGACACATTTTGTTCAACAAATGGTATAAATAAAAATAACTATTGTCTTCTTTATTAATTTTTCAAATGTTAGTATAATATAAGTATATCTAACTTCATTAGTGAACCACCGTTGCTTGAACTCGTATACCACCGAATAAGCACCGTGACCAGTTTGATAACCGATACGATATTAATGAGAATGCAAATTTGCCTACAAAATGGTGCATTCAAGTATTTCTCAACACTTATATTTTTCATTCATAAGAATCGCCTCAAACCCTAACTCAATGATCGTTATACTAAATCAAAAACATAAAAAAAAAGGACTTGAATAGATTAAATTTGAAAATTAAAACAATAATAATAATAAGTAAAATGTGAAATGACGAAAAAAATAGGGAAGAGACCTTAAAATGAAGGGGAACATTGGTGTTAGGACCAATGCCCTTTTCACCAGTACATAGAGCTCTGAAGTTCTCAGCGGTTTTAGGAACGACGTCGTTGAAGAGTTCAATGACGATCCTACCCTCTAATTCTCCACCAATGCTTATGTCAAGGAAGCATTTAGGGTTCACCATTTTTGAGTTTTGATTGAAAAATGAAGAGACTGAAGAAAATTGGAAGAGTGAAAAGAAAAACCCTAATCCCGCTTTTATATTTTGAAATTGAAGAGACTCCACGTGTGCCTTTTTTTGTTTGAAGAAGGAAATTGACAATTTATTTTCACTTCTAGAATCTTCTAGATAACATTAACATTGTTAGGTTTGGTACAGGTTAATACTAAACACTATCATACTTTATTTATTAAGGAACAACATGTTAGTATAGTAGTATAAGGTTTTGTTAGATTTTCTGGATGATTAAGAGGTTAAAAATTTGATTAATGATAGCAACACTTGTTGGGAGAGGTTGTCACACACTCTGAAATAAATGAAGAGTAATGTTACAAAGTGATACTTTATTTATTAATTATTGGTTTAGAAATTACATATGTCATTTCTTGTGGGTAGAATGATTTAGTAAGATAATATATCATTTTTCATAAATTAATTTCTTATCAAAAACTAATGAAATGCATTTATTAGTACAAATAAAATATACTATATTTATTTGGTGATTGTATGGTATAAATGAAAGTTAATTTTTTCTTATTAATTTTTTTTTAAACTTATCGCCAAAGTATATTACTCAACTTTTATATATGAAAAATGAAAATAAAAAATGACATCTCTTTTATGGTATATTTTTATTTATATTTTTTTCAATTAATTTCCTTTATCACTTTTCTCTCAAATTTCAATATTATTTTCACTTTTTTTATATTTACTTATGAGTAGATTGTCTCTTTATTATTTATACACCATTTATTTTGTGGATTCTCTAATTCAAGTTAAGTAATTTTTTTATTTATTTGTGTATCATGTTATTTTTAAATATTCATTATTTTTAAGATTTGCTAATATGAGTAAGGTGTTTGTTTAGTTGGCATTATGTACCAAAAAATTTGGACACAAATATTCTTAATGTTTTAGATTATTTTAGTAAATAGATTATCTAAAAAATAAAAAACCCAAAATTCATTTCTCTCTCCACATTTTCAAAGCTCTTATGAATATTAATTCTCCTTAAACTCCACAAACCCTTGTTCTCTCCTCCCTAATGGAATTAGCAAACCATCCTGTGTTTGTTCCCTTTTTCAATTTTAGGTTATTATAATTTTTTTTTTTGTTTTGGTGTAAATTCTTGTTATTTTAATAATTAATTTCATATTTGGAAAATGAATTAAGCATATGAATGGAAGAAACTATTATCTATTTCAGTAACTATTTCTATTGTGTCTTGTTAGTGTAGAATCGTGAAACAGGAAATGTTGTCTTTGCCAAAGAATTAAGGTTTCATTGTTTCATGGCTTTGAGAATGTGGAGAGAGAAAGAGATTTTTTAATTCTTAGAGAATCTAGTTACTAAAATAATTGTATCGTCAAATTTGTTCCAACAAAAAATTAAAGGTATTTTTGTCCAAATTTTTTGTACACAATATTAACATGTACTAAACTAGAAAAAAAAATTCTCAAGTTAGCAAATCCCTTGTTTTTTATATTGTCTTTTATTTTAGTATTTTTTAGGCTTTCTCATGGGATATTAAAAATTTATAAAGTTTATAGTAAAAATTTGCATAATAATACATATTAAAAATGTATACTTTGAAAATGGTATAAAAATGAAAAAATTATACATAAACAAATAATTTGATACCATTTTTTGTATAATTTACTCTATAAAAATAATTTCTTTATCTTATTCACATGAATTAAATTATCTTATATTTAGTTTTTGTAACCCAAACATAAAGATACTATAATATAAACATCTTATAATCTAAACACGGATTATTGGTTCATTTAAGTAAAAGTTATCATTGTCATAATGATGTTGTTCAGTTCTTAATCTAAGTCAAGGGTAAACATTTGTGATTTAGATTTTGGAGAGAATTAAAAAAAATAGAGATTTTAGATTCATCTCACAATTATATTTTATGACTATCAAATATTCACTTCCTCTATTATCCTCTCAAAACAATTTCATAAAGAGAATAAAGTATGTCATCATATCAGGAGATAAGTAACTTACCTCCTCAAGCCAGTAAAAGAATGACATGTGTATTGTTTTTCAGTTTTGGAAATATTTTTGTAAAAAATGGTTAAATGGTACACATGTCATGATTTTAGTGGCTAAATGAGATAATTTATTTTCTTATATCAAAAGATACATTATTCTCTTTCATAAATACCCTATTGAGATTAGTTTGGTTATTTTTGTAGATTAACAATCTTTACCTATAACCACACTCCAGTGATACATTAAATTATCAAGTCACAAGGAAAGATTTTACATTTAATTAATAAGAATGTAATCTACTATAAAAATTTATAAACAATCATTATATCATTACACTTTTATTTTTATTATTTTTTTGAAAGTAATAATGAGTAAACATACATTTTCTTCACAATTGACTATGAGCACGTACATTTTCTTTTCAATTAATATTAATAAACAATTACATATATTTTAAAGGTAAAATATGTCACAACGGAATAAATTTTAATTTCCTATTTTTGCCCTTAATATTTTTTAATTCCTAAGTAATCACCAAACATCATCTCATTTATTAACAATTCAATATCAATAATAAAATACATAGAAATCATCTTTTATGCGGTAACCCTCATGACATTTTTATTAACAAATTATCATGACATTTTTTAATTAAATTTATGAAGAAAAAAAAAACATTACCACCCACATATATCCTATTAGTTCAATTAAAATGAACAATTATTTGTCATCAAAGAATGTTAAGAGCCAAAAATAGACAACCAAATAAGTAATACAAAAATAACATAGAAGAGTGAGTAATTATTAAAGGGATGAATATAGAAGTCACTCAATCAAAACTACAAGATCCATAATAAGTATAGAAAAAGAGCATACCCGAGTTTGCATTGATTTCAGTATAAAATTAAAAGAGATTATATAATTAGTTAAGCTTAAAATCATACAATTGTTGGTGCAAAGTCTTTTACACTAATAGGTAGGTTTTGCATGGATTCGTACAAGTGATAATATATTTTGCATGAATCTATGTAAATGATATAAATTAATTTTTATAAATTAAAAAATTATTAATAATTACCTATGAAAGATGATGTTTATGTATTTGAATGGTGAATTAGAGTTGTGATCGATAACCCCATCAATAACTTTTTAATTTACAAATTTTCTAATCTAATACACTCTAAATTAGTTAGTAAGTACACATTATTTTACTTTATTAAATATTCTTACCTTCTTCATATCTTATTTTCACCACTGTGTCTAAAACTAATAACAAAAATTAATCCATTTTGTGATATAAAAAACATCCAAGTTCTACATCTCGTATCGAGAGCTACAACCCAAACTTTATCGATAATACATCACTCATTAATCACTTGAATCTCACATGGATATTAAACTAAACATCAACATAGATTGTTTGATTTATTATTAATTGATCATTTGCAATTACACAAATCTTGTTTGATTTATAAGGATTTTTTAGAATATTTCTTGAATTATTGTGTTTTATTTTAGATCGATGCTCGTTGTGTATAAATAGTTAAATATATTTCTTGAATTATTGTGTTTTATTTTACCTAATAAAATTACTGAAAATTTAAAGTTCTTTTTCTATTACAGGATTGAAGACCAAACTCTCTATCGGTTTCTCGTCTGAGCGAGAGAATACTGCTCAAACGATAATTACAGTATTGAAAACCGAACTCTTTGTCGGTTTCTCGCCTAAACGAGAGGATAACGCTCAAGTGAAAATCACAGGATTGAAGACAAACCTCTCTGTTGGTTTCTCGCTTGAGCGAGAGGATGGAGCTCAAACGACAATTAGAGGATTGAAAACCAAACTCTCTGTCGGTTTCTCGCCTGAGCGAGAAGATATCGCTCAAGCGAAAATCACAGGATTGAAGATCAAACTCTCTGTCGGTTTCTCGCCTGAGCGAGAGGATGACGCTCAAGCGACAATCACAGGATTAAAAACCAAACTCTCTGTCGGATTCTCGCCTAAGCGAGAGGATAGCGCTCAAGCAACAATCACAGGATTGGAAATCGAACTCTTTGTCGGTTTCTCGCCTGAGCGAGAGGATGACGCTCAAGTGACAATCACAAGATTGAAAACCAAACTCTCTATCGGTTTCTCGCGTGAGCGAGAGGATAACGCTTGAGCGACAATCGCAGGATTAAATACCAAACTCTCTGTCGGTTTCTCGCCTGAGCGAGAGGATGAAACTCAAGCAACAATCACAGGATTGAAAACCAAACTCTCTGTCGATTTCTCGCGTGAGCGAGAGGATAGCGCTCAAGCGACAATCACAAGATTGTAGACCAAGCTCTCTGTCTTTTCCCCAAACGGGAAACCTATAAACCATATTGTACAAATGGAAACAACAAAAAGTTGGCAACAAAAGACGTGCTCACCAACAATATAGAAATCTTCAAAGATTTAGTAAAAATTCAAATTTTCTTATATAAAAATTCATTTAATCATTAGTGATGATATCCATGATTTAAGCATCTTATTACAGTCATTTACTCATTAGTGATAATATTTCACAAAGACTAAGATATCTTAAACACTAAGAGAGATTCACCAATAATATTGAAACCCCAAAGATTTATTAAAGATTCAAGATTTCTTCTATAAAAATTCAAACTTTTTTTATATAAAGATTCCAACTTTCTTTAATAAACATAACAAATTTCAACTTTCTACTATAACATAAAAAATTCAAACTTTCTTCTATAAAGATTAAAACTTTTTTCTATAACATCAAAAATTGCAATTTTCTTCTAGATTCAAACTTTGGATAATGATTATCCACCCACTCTATCCATTTTTTAGTGTGAACGATGCAAAGAAAAAGAGTGTAAAATGTGTCATGAACATTGGAAGTGTAATGAAGATGGAAAAAATGTGTGATGGAGATGTAAAATAAAGTGCACAAAAGAAAGAACACACAACTTGCAAATATGAATAAGGACACACATGATAAATTTTTTGAAGGATGAGTAAGTTAATATCAAGAAATTGGAATTGGAAGAAAGAAAAATTATACATTTGAATGAAGAATCCGTGAACGAATATTCTCAATATTATTTATTCTTATGTGTCAACATACCCCAAGCTAGACGAGCCTCTCGCCTGAGTGAGAGGCTAGCGCTCACGTGAGAAACCCAAGGTCGAAGACCAAAATTTTCTTGGAATTCTCGCCTGAACGCTAGCCTCTCGTCGGATGACAGACTCTCGCTCAAACGAGAAACTCACAGAAAGTTTGGTTTTCGACCTTGGGTTTCTCGCTTGAGCGTTAGCCTCTCGTTCACACGAGTGGCTCGTCTAGTTTATGATATGTTGACATTATGGATACATAAATTGACATATGATGTGATATATATATATATATATATATTTATAGATTATTTGCATATATATATAACTATATATATGATGAAAAATTAGAAAATAAATGTCATATTAATTTATATACTTAATGAAATGGTAAATCACTCAAACCAAAGTGTCAAAAGCAATAACAAACTGAATGAAAAGACACCATTATAAAATGAAACTAGCAAGTGACCCGTGCATTTGCACGGGATTGTATTTTTTTGCCGAATGATTCAGAACATATATTACGTATGCATTCATATGGTTAAGAACATACGTTATTTTTGTGCATTTGCATGGTTAAAACACACGTATTACATGTGCATTAAGAACACACATGTGATAAGTGCATTCACATGGTTAAAAACACACATGTTATCCATATATTCGCATTGCAAAGAAAATACATGTTCTCATACACTTTTGTACTTTCTAGATTGATTTTCATGCTCTATAGTCTATATATTTGGCTAACTACTAAATATAATAAAAATTTATATTGTTCATTATTAATATAGACGTATATATTGGGAATTTGTTTAATTTTATTATTTATAATGATAATTTCTTAATGTAATTTGTTTGTAATTTATTTTACTTCTAAGATATTATTTCTTAGTAGTTGTTAGTATAATTGATTTATTATTTCATATTTTTTTTCATAAGTAATTTAATGATTAGTACTTTACGGGTTTAATGATTTAGCATGACAACTTCGAAAATAAAATTTTAATAGATAAAAATAAAATTTAGTAATAAATGGTTATTGAAATAGGGAAGTTGTAATTATATAGTTCGTTTTTTTTTTCAAAATAATGGAGGCCAAAATTATTTAAGATTAAAACTGTTAAAATATTTTAAAGATAGTAATGGAAATGAGAACATTATAATTACATTATTAGATTTCTTTATAATAAAACAAACATACTAATTTGCATGTAGTAATTACTATACATTATTTTCCACCTGGAATAACATCATTAGGAATGGCAACGGGGCGGGTCGGGTTTGTGCTTAACCAAACCGGAACCCAAAATCCAAAACTCGAACCCGAAAAACATATATTTGTATATATATAGTTTATATATATATGTATGAAATTTATATATGTATAACTTTTATATATACTAGCGTGTCGACAGACACTTCGTGTCTGCCGACCCGCATTCTTATTTTATTATATTAAGTATTCAATTTTTATATTTTTATTTTATACAATTAGAATGTTTTTGTATTAAGAATACTTTATGTTAAAAAATGTATTTATTATAATTTATTTAAGGTGAGATATGTGGTTAATGTGTTAATGGTAGTTACTTATGATTATATGGTTTTTTTGTAGAAATTAAAAAATGTAAGGACAAAATAGGAAACAAAAATTACACCATCATTGGTGGTTATTTTGTGTTTTCCCTTTATATTAGTATATATATATATATATATATAGCTTTTATGTATGTATTTATATGTAATTTTATAGTTTTATATATATTAATTGGGTTCAGGGTGGGTTCGGGTTTGATATTGTTAATACCAAACCGAACCCGAAATTATTAAAGGGATGAATATAGAAGTCACTCAATCAAAACTACAAGATCCATAATAAGTATAGAAAAAGAGCATACCCGAGTTTGCATTGATTTCAGTATAAAATTAAAAGAGATTATATAATTAGTTAAGCTTAAAATCATACAATTGTTGGTGCAAAGTCTTTTACACTAATAGGTAGGTTTTGCATGGATTCGTACAAGTGATAATATATTTTGCATGAATCTATGTAAATGATATAAATTAATTTTTATAAATTAAAAAATTATTAATAATTACCTATGAAAGATGATGTTTATGTATTTGAATGGTGAATTAGAGTTGTGATCGATAACCCCATCAATAACTTTTTAATTTACAAATTTTCTAATCTAATACACTCTAAATTAGTTAGTAAGTACACATTATTTTACTTTATTAAATATTCTTGCCTTCTTCATATCTTATTTTCACCACTGTGTCTAAAACTAATAACAAAAATTAATCCATTTTGTGATATAAAAAACATCCAAGTTCTACATCTCGTATCGAGAGCTACAACCCAAACTTTATCGATAATACATCACTCATTAATCACTTGAATCTCACATGGATATTAAACTAAACATCAACATAGATTGTTTGATTTATTATTAATTGATCATTTGCAATTACACAAATCTTGTTTGATTTATAAGGATTTTTTAGAATATTTCTTGAATTATTGTGTTTTATTTTAGATCGATGCTCGTTGTGTATAAATAGTTAAATATATTTCTTGAATTATTGTGTTTTATTTTACCTAATAAAATTACTGAAAATTTAAAGTTCTTTTTCTATTACAGGATTGAAGACCAAACTCTCTATCGGTTTCTCGTCTGAGCGAGAGAATACTGCTCAAACGATAATTACAGTATTGAAAACCGAACTCTTTGTCGGTTTCTCGCCTAAACGAGAGGATAACGCTCAAGTGAAAATCACAGGATTGAAGACAAACCTCTCTGTTGGTTTCTCGCTTGAGCGAGAGGATGGAGCTCAAACGACAATTAGAGGATTGAAAACCAAACTCTCTGTCGGTTTCTCGCCTGAGCGAGAAGATATCGCTCAAGCGAAATTCACAGGATTGAAGATCAAACTCTCTGTCGGTTTCTCGCCTGAGCGAGAGGATGGCGCTCAAGTGACAATCACAGGATTAAAAACCAAACTCTCTGTCGGATTCTCGCCTAAGCGAGAGGATAGCGCTCAAGCAACAATCACAGGATTGGAAATCAAACTCTTTGTCGGTTTCTCGCCTGAGCGAGAGGATGACGCTCAAGTGACAATCACAAGATTGAAAGCCAAACTCTCTATCGTTTTCTCGCGTGAGCGAGAGGATAACGCTTGAGCGACAATCACAGGATTGAAGACCAAACTCTCTGTCGGTTTCTCGCCTGAGCGAGAGGATGGAACTCAAGCGACAATCACAGGATTGAAAACCAAACTCTCTGTCGATTTCTCGCGTGAGCGAGAGGATAACGCTCAAGCGACAATCACAAGATTGTAGACCAAGCTCTCTGTCTTTTCCCCAAACGGGAAACCTATAAACCATATTGTACAAATGGAAACAACAAAAAGTTGGCAGCTCACCAACAATATAGAAATCTTCAAAGATTTAGTAAAAATTCAAATTTTCTTATATAAAAATTCATTTAATCATTAGTGATGATATCCATGATTTAAACATCTTATTACAGTCATTTACTCATTAGTGATAATATTTCACAAAGACTAAGATATCTTAAACACTAAGAGAGATTCACCAATAATATTGAAACCCCAAAGATTTATTAAAGATTCAAGATTTCTTCTATAAAAATTCAAACTTTTTTTATATAAAGATTCCAACTTTCTTTTATAAACATAACAAATTTCAACTTTCTTCTATAACATAAAAAATTCAAACTTTCTTCAATAAAGATTAAAACTTTTTTCTATAACATCAAAAATTGCAATTTTCTTCTATAAAGATTCAAACTTTGGATAATGATTATCCACCCATTCTATCCATTTTTTAGTGTGAACAATGCAAAGAAAAAGAGTGTAAAATGTGTCATGAACATTGGAAGTGTAATGAAGATGGAAAAAATGTGTGATGGAGATGTAAAATAAAGTGCACAAAAGAAAGAACACACAACTTACAAATATGAATAAGGACACACATGATAAATTTTTTGAAGGATGAGTAAGTTAATATCAAGAAATTGGAATTGGAAGAAAGAAAAATTATACATTTGAATGAAGAATCCGTGAACGAAGATAGAATGAAATGAAAAAATGATGGAGATAGAATGAAAATATTATACATTTGAATGAAGAACTCACGAGCAAAGAACGCAATCATTTGTTGAGAAAATCATACGTTTGAAAAAATGTAGAAGAAAGAAATGGTGAGTCTCATATTATGAAAAAATGGAGAAAAAGAAAGAGATAATTATTCAAAGAGAATAAAAATGTATCTCCTTATACCAGAAGATAATTTATCTCCTCCAACTAGTAAAAGAATGACATGTGTATTGTTTTGTTTTGTTTTAGAAATATTTTTGTAGAAAATGACTAAATAGTACACATGTCACGATTTTAGTGGTTGGAGGATATAATTTATCTCCTTATACCAGGACATACATTATTCTCTTATTCAAAATGAAGAGAGATAGAATGAGAAATTATGGAGATTTGAATTTGAAATGAATGGACCATACCAAGAGGAAATGAAAAGAGTAGAGAAGAAATGACACAATTGACCCATTATTGTTGAAGAATGTAAGTAAAAGTTATATGCATTTCAGTAAATACTCTTATATTAAAACTTTTTGATTTTTTTAATTAATTTGTATTTGGTATTACAATTATACCCCGTGTTATTCTAGCTGTCAGGATATGAAGATGTCTTTTATGATAATACTATATAAGCCCATTGCATTCTTAGAGTTTTGGATAGACAATTTTATCCTTAAAAATGACAGGTGTCAATCATAGAAGATACCCACTTTTGTAATATCATCAGCCCCTTCAATTAATATAGATACCACATTATCCACGTTTTATGTATATCGTATTACTTTGATTTAATAGTCATTAATTTTAACACATGAAAGTTGAATAATTTTTTGGTAAGAACATGAATGTTAAATAATATATTGACAATATTAAAATACTTTACATTATAGGTGTACCAACTATTTTTTCTATTTTATGTGGGTTAAATTGTGGCCCAACATAAGCATAAATGTTCACTCAATTGATTTTTGAACTCCCTTCCTGCTATAGATTCAAAGACTTATTCAACTCTAGATGTTGATTGAGCTAACTTTTAAATATAATCAAATCATATACTTGATTAAATATAATGTATTTTTTTTCACTTTTAGACAAATATTCTCAATATTATTTATTCTTATGTGTCAACATACCCCAAGCTAGACGAGCCTCTCGCCTGAGTGAGAGGCTAGCGCTCACGTGAGAAACCCAAGGTCGAAGACCAAAATTTTCTTGGAATTCTCGCCTGAACGCTAGCCTCTCGTCGGATGACAAACTCTCGCTCAAACGAGAAACTCACAGAAAGTTTGGTCTTCGACCTTGGATTTCTCGCTTGAGCGCTAGCCTCTCGTTCAAACGAGTGGCTCGTCTAGTTTATGGTATGTTGACATTATGGATACATAAATTGACATATGATGTGATATATATATATATATATATCTATGTGATATATATATAAAATGAAATTACATTATTATCTTCTTAAGCTAAAGATATGATATTATTCCCTACATCTTTAAGCAAATACATATCCATTAAAGTCAACCAACAAGACGTTAATCTAACAATATAAGACTTTACTATATTTTCAGAAAGACCAAAATATCAATTATTTAATTATTCAAAACAACACTTCTTGTTAGGAGATATAACCACTCTAAAATTAATCAAATAGATTAATTACTTAATCACAAAGTGATCAAATACCCTTATCCATTAAAGTCGAGATAAACATGAGCAGATAAAAATTATATCTTTATTAACTAAGATAAAATTTTAATATAAAATCATATGTAAATTCATTTAATTCTATTTTGATTGTGAACGCATACTCAAGAAAATTCCGATTTTCTTTAAGGTAGA
Organism: Lupinus albus; assembly: GCA_009771035.1. Lineage (NCBI taxonomy): Eukaryota > Viridiplantae > Streptophyta > Magnoliopsida > Fabales > Fabaceae > Lupinus > Lupinus albus. The sequence goes on along the minus strand of CM020007.1, from coordinate 13,247,277 downwards.
TCATAATTCGCACTCTCATCATGAACTGTGAAGTTTGTCAGCTCAAGGAATTGGTAACTGAAACCTTTTCTCTCAATTTTCTTCATTCTTCTTCATACCAATTTCTTTCATCTTTTATATGCAGGAATTAGAGCACTTCGAGATGCGCGAAGTTTTGCGATGTTCTTATTCTCAACTCCAATTGCTTTTATTTTTTTTATTAATTTATCTATTTTTTTATTTATTTGTTTGTTTTTTGTTCGTTAAATTCAGTTAATTTGGTGTTGTTGCAGGTATTTTGCATACCATTGTTTTTCATCGTGCTTTGGGTCTTGTTCGTCCTAAAGACGTTGATATGGAACTTTTTGATATTACTTATGTATGTTTCGATTTTCAGTTAGTTACTTATGGATGTGTTATTCTTATAGGAACATTAGTGTCTTGCTAATTGGAACACTATATAGTAGTTAATTAGTAATATGTTCGATTAGGGCGAGCTCGGTGGGTGCAATGTAAAGGTTGTTGCCTTGTGACTTGTTTTTCACAAGTTGAAATCCCGAGAACTGCCTCTCTGCTTGTATTAGTAAGACTTTGTACTTTTATGGACCTTATTAGGTGGGAGGCTTTTGCACTAAGCTGTTCTTTTAATAGTAATACATTTGATGCAGCATATATTGAGAATTTTGCGTTGGATGATTGAATACATTAGGCAAGATATTGATTAGGAATTGCAATAGAGAAAGGGTTGAGGCGGGCAACATCTATTGTAGAAAAGATGGTATAATCTCATCTTATAGGTGGTTTGGGCATGTGTGGAGTATACATGTAAAAGCTTAGCAAGGAAAGTAGATTAGGTGGAGGGTAGCAAATTAGCTAGCGGTAGAGAGAGAGACAAGGAAAACTATAATGAAACCATTAATAAGGGTTTAGAGGTAATATGATTTGTTTATAGATGTGATTTACGACATGACTTTATGACATGTTTTGATACTTTGACACATGTAGCTGACCTCATCTAGTGGAAATAGGCATGGTTGCTATTATTATTGTAATAGGGAAACACTTTAAAGTAGAAAAACGACTGGGTAGTCTACTTTTTTTAATGTGAGCCTTTGCCACTTTTGCTGTGTAGGTACAATGTGGAGAGGTGGAGCTTGAAAAGAAAATAGATGAAAAGATTGAGCAGTTTGTTTGTTGGGTAGAGAAGCATCCAAACAAAAAGAGTCAGGTAGTGATTTGCTTCTTTTATTTAACTTCTTATTCGTAATGACCTGCTACATGTATCTACTCTTCAAGTGTGCCGTGAATGCTGTTAGTAGTGGGAAAATGTTCTAGTCAAGGCCCTGTTTAATCCGTGTTTGAAGCCACTGTTAATCTTGTCACTATTTGTTTCTCCATCTAAATGCTTGGTTATGAAACTCCAATTTCCACTGGCAATGATATCCATTTTTCCAACAACTTTCTTTAATAAAAGGAGTGGAGTATCTGATATTGGTTTTATTTTTGTGGTTCAAAGCAACTTACGTATGCTTGCTATGTGTTTAAATCCGAGTAGTATATCATAAAGTCCTGTTTGTAAATCATGATAGAACAACAACCAAATCTTAGTCCCATTGGTGCATGAGGCTTCCACCTAGTGGGGTTAGGGGAGGGTAGATGTATCCAACCTTACCCTTGCAAACCATGATGCATTATATAAAAGCTAAAATAGCAATAAGTGTTACTTTGACCATTGAAGTTTGTTATACTTTTTATGATTTTTTTAATAAAACAGGCTTCTGAATTTTGATGATGCAGATATGTTTATCTTTCTATGAGGTAAAAAACAAACAGGCATCTTGGTTTAGCAACAAGGTTGAACGCTTGTATTGGGAGCAGTGGTATATTAATCTGAATGTGTCACAGCACCCGAAGGCACATTCTGTCAAGTCTCATCACTCCAAAGTGGTTGATCCAGGAGGTTCAGTCACTTGCTTCTCTTTGTCAAACTGAATTTATTTTCTGTCACTGCTATCATGTAGTCAATCTTTCTAGACTTTCATTTTTCTTGCTTTTTCTATTGAGTAGAGGGTGCACTGGAGGACAGAACTGTACGAAGTGCAGCACTTGAAGCATCACTTCGCGATGTTTTATTTCAGATAATTAAATTTGTTAACGAGAAGAAGGATCATGTTCCCCCAATACCAAATATTGAGGGTCCTGTCTCATTTCCCTATGAGATTACAATACCCAGGTGAGTTGTTTCATTTAACTGCATCTATTTAAATTACCCAGTTGATATATTTCCTTAATATTTAGATTCTTCAAAGTACTTTTGGGGATCAGTGGATTGATTTGGGATGGCTGTTCTCTTTGGTAGATCACATTGATGATGTGATGTCTTTGAAAATCTTCAGGATTTTTGGTTAAGTAGGATTAAGTTAAAGTACATGAGTGCTAGTTAACAATGTTTTAGAGATGAAAACTGAGGATCATATCATACCACAAAAACTAAGTTTAGGAGCCTCACTGATAAGACCAGGGCAGTCTAGTGCATGAGACTCCTACTTAGTGTGGTCTATGGAGGATAGATGTACATAGCAGGAAATAGATTTTTTTTATAGATTTATAAGTTCTTTTACTTGTTAAGTATTGTGGTGTGTGGTAATCCACCAGAACAATATAAGGCTAACTATATCACATGTTTTATGCATTTTAGCTCCATTTAGCTTGTCATGCATCTAAGAATGCTTATTTTATTTACAATGTTCCTTTTTTCCCTCCTTAGTCCTTGTGTTTTTCCTCTTCGATATTTTATATTTTCTACTTATCAGGGGGGGTTGTCCCATTCTTCATTGTATGCGACATAGCCAGCCATCCTGTTCATGACATTCATCTCTATTATTATGTTGTCACATATTTTCTAAGTTCTGAAATGCTAGAAGCAGTGCAAAAATTCCCCAAATCAACAAGTTGGATACTGATTTTAGAGTGTTTTGCTGAAAAACTGCGTGATATCTGCCCTTTTTGGTGACCAGTCATCTCGATGACACAGTAAATAACTCATTTGAAAAGAAAGTTATGATCAAAACTTGTTTTATTATTTGGTAGTATATTTTTGCAATTTCCCTGGTTTTTATTGTCCTGCCATTGGTTGATCAGTATAAATAGCAATCAGTATATGAAACCTAGATTATGGGTAAGGATTTCTATCCTTATGATCTTGTTTGTATTTTCTTAATGAGTTGCAGTTTCACTTCTTTTTGAAAGTTTTCATGAAGCTCATGAATTAGATTCCCAAGTTAACATTGTGCTTTCATTTATTAGTTCATCGGATTCTGCATTTGGGATGGACATGTTGAAGAGGATGCTGCAGACTGGGCATCCGACAATGCTAAGTTGATAGTCAGAATTCGAGGAGCCATGGATAGTCAGAATTTGTGGAGCCGAGCACGAGGTTATATGGATTTCTCGTTGTAAGTAATGCGAGGTTAAGTCTTTGTAAATAAAGCAGAATCTATAGGTCCAGAATTAACTAATCCTCTTTGCAAATACTTCCTTTTTCATATCTCTATTTTATTTCTTTCATATATCTTATCTTTAGAGCTTACTGTGTTCTGTATAAGCTATGTGTCTAATGTCACCTAAACCTCTCAGAACATGAGTAGTTTTATGTGTGCTTGTTCTGTGTTTGCATGCTCAGTGATTCTATATAATTATCTTTATGTATTCATCTGCCTTACATTGTGAATCTGATATACCCATGATTATTATTAAACACATGTTTTAAAGAAAAGTAAGAGGGACAGTAGTGAACAACAACTACATCAAAGACCGGAAAAAGTGAAGAGAATACAAATGTGTGTCGGAACAGAACATGTTAAGAATACTTAAGAAAGTAAATTTACATGGGGAAATGGTTTGTTTTATACTTTGGGAAGTGATATTTTTAGTTATACAATGAACTATTACTATCTTAAGTATCCTTAAAATGTGTATCTAAGTCCTCATCTATAATTCCTGGTGATTGTTTTATTAGCTTCCCAATTAAGCACATTTGATCAAACACTTTGGTTAAGCACCTCACAAAGCCAGCAGTAATAATATATGAGTAGTTTAAGATTTGAGGCAGCTTTGATCTCAACTAAGGGGAAGAAATCTCTCACCCGAAGTAAGTATTTAGACCATTTCTGAGACACTACAATAATAACCAAGCCTTTTATCTTATTAGGTTGAGTCAGCTACATAGATCAAATGACGTCATAATGTTTTATTATAAATCATGTTAATTCAGAAAGACTTAACCAAAAATCAATCTCAACAGTTTGTGTGCTGCTTTTGTTCATCCACAAAAGTGCCTATATTTATATTAAAATTACTTCTCAACTTTAACCATTTTCAACATTGGATCAAGCTTACCATTTTAGGGTAATTCTGGCCTTTCATAAAACCAACAACTGCCCCCTATTGACAAGATCTCATCACATGTTCCACATTTTTGTGTTGGAGTGAAAAAGGGGAGTACACCTTCTGTTCCACTAAATTTATTATTCTATGCATTATTTGCTCTTATCATAAAAATACTTAATTATTAAATTTTTAATTTAAATATATTTTTTTAATCAATCAGAATAAGTGACATATGAAATGATATACTTTTTGGTATATAAAATGTAATTGATAGTGTAGTGATTGGTCTCTACATAATAATTGTTTGTACCGGAGTAACATAGTGTGTGACAAGGGAGGGGACTTCAACTTACACCATCACTTTAATATTATTTTTGGGATTGAATGCAAACAATATCAACCATTAGATTTTGACAAAGTAATTTTAACAAGGGCAAGTACTAAGTTGTGGAATATATTTAAGAAACTTCTGAGAATTACAATAATAAAGTAAAATGTTAATTAATTTTTAATGAAAATGATGATATAAAAAAACTCTTGTATTTTTTGGTACTATCAAGGGTATTCTTCACTTTTTAGGTAAGGAACTAATTAATTCATTTCAGGTGCGTGATTGTTTCTCCCAACAAGTGTCGCTCATTGGAATCAAACCATTGACCTTTTGGTCATCCTGAGGATCTAGTGTGACCTTACACCACTAAACCAAAACCTTATTGATTTTCCTTTGTATTAAAATATCTTTAAATCTTATTGGTAAAGAGATTATTCCTTTAAAGGGTCTGCTTTAATTATAAAACTTAGGATGACTATTCCTTATAAAACAAATTGAGCAATTTTCATTACATTTGAATAGGTCTTCCCATACATACCCCCAACCTAAATCCAAATTAGATTACTTGACACCACCAAAAAATATGAATTAGGAAACTCCCTAGAATAAGTGAAGCATTCACAAAACATGGTCCATTAAAAAGCAAATCCAGCAAGTTCTAAAAAAACATTTACATATTAAAAAGATGACTTCCATTGAGCATTTAATTTCAACTTCTCTTATGCATATGATTTAAGATCATCACAATAATGAACACATTTTTCGTTTTTAAATGGGTCACACCGTTTATTTTATATTTGTTTATATTTTCCAACAACTTAAGCAACTCAAGCTAAAATCAACTCCAATGGTGCAACTCTATTTACGTTCTTAAATGGACCCCACAAACTTACCCCACATTTATATTTCACATTAAAATATATCAAATACATATATTATTGATTTCTTGTCTCTTGTAACAATTTTTTTCCCATTTTTTAATGCTGTTTCACAACTTTAAAAATGATTGGGAAATAAGAACAAGAGCGACCCCTCTCCAATGGTAAACTTGGACGAATAACGTGTTTGTTTCGCTACAAATGGTTTTTTCGTTACCGCTATGGGTGCTCTAAGGCATTATCAGTTATCATGTTTTGATAATGGAAATTAATATTTCTAAAAATTACTCTTGATTATTCATAGATTAAAAATTCATCCTTAAAATCTCTTAAAATCTAAACCCATTGTTTACAGCTACTTATTTATAATAAAATCCACCTTAAGGAAAAGGCAAATGTGATGTTTCAATTCTAATCCCCCCATTATGAATGCTGAAGTTTATGGCTACACATACACAAGAAGGAATATAAACACAATAATCTTATTCAATAAGTAAAATGCAGTAACTAAAAAGCAGTTATAATGAAAATGTAGTCTCTTTTGAGTAGACTTCCTAAAAATACCACATCGAGCAAAATATAATTCAAGATCGAAATGTTCTTCTACTGTTCTACGGGACATCTTCACCCAAACCCTTAAGACTTATGTTCGTATATGACCATCCATATATTTTTTCTATTTATTTTGTATGTTGACTTATTTCAATTATATTTGGAATCTAACCATCTCTCCTTATGTTTGAGTACAACCACACATGTTTTTCACACTTGGAATAGTCCTAACAAATATTTTGGTTTTTGACTCTTTGTCTTCATAAAAAGGCATGACAATGTGGAAGCTCATAAATAATGATTTTTTATAATGTTTGGTTCCAAACCAGTTCAAACACCTCTATAGAAAAGTGAAAGGTTTATATTTAGAAAAGAAGGAACAAAGAAATTTTGAGACATTTCCAGACTGGGCAGGCTCAGTTGAAGGCAATTTAGTTACTGTATGAAGGTTTGGGGCAATTTAGTTACTTACGGTCCGTTTGCGAGTTGAGCATTGGAGGGAAAGGAATGGACTTGAAGCCTGAGATGGCTCTGAAGATCAACTCCATTTACTGTATGAAGATCAACTACACTTCTGAGATGACTCTGAAGTCTTCCCTTCCCTCCAAAACCCAACTCAACACGAACCCTTAGAAAGCAAGGAGCAACATCTTGTAGCTTAGAGCAGTGTAGAAGCAGAATTTAGAGCTCTTGCTTAAGGAACTTGGAAGCTTATTTGCTTAGGCTAATGGAAGAACTGAAAATACCTAGTAGGAGCCCCATAAAGTTGAGGCGTGACAAAAAAGCTGCTGCCTTTAGCATAGCCCATAATTCGGTCCACCATGACTAGGAATGGCAACGGGGCGGGTCAGGATCGGGTATGAACAAACGATGTTGAGATATACCAACAGTATATAAAAGAAAAATAGAAGATGTGAAAATCTGCATGACATAATGCCCACAAGACAACAAGCAGCAGATGTTCTAACCAAGGGGCTGCCTAGGCCAAGTTTTGAAGTGTGCTGGTAAACAAGCTTGGAATGATCAACATCTACTTCAATTCCAAATTATTAGCTTCCTGATTTCTGTGATTTTTTATTTATTTTTAGGCCCTTATTTATGTGAATTTATTTTAGGAAGTTTCTCCTGTATATATTGAGTACATATCAACCTACAAATATCATCAGAGAATAGAATTTCTTCTCTGTTTTTACATCATGATCCACGAAACTTGTGATGAATATGAAAAAACCTATACAAGAGCAATATAATTCGTCTTCAGATGTTTCCCACTGACAAAGAAAACAAGTAGCTACTGTAAAAGAAAGTAATGTACCAGGTTATCTAACCATGACTTCTTGGATCAGAGACTTGATGCACCTTTCTTGCTTCAGCACTTGAATATTTTCCCACGACACGGGCATGAGGCACTGATTTTTCTCCCCGAGCAAGCGCATCAATATTTTCAAGCAGGAGCTGTCTTGGAAGCCTGCCAACTACATTTCCCTCTTCGTTCCCATCTTTATCGAGGAAAGCGAAGTGTGGAATACCCTCAACACCAAACTCATCAAGCTCTTGCTCCCACTTGGTATTATCCACATTCAACATAACAAAATTCACTTGATCCCTGTTTCCAAAAGCCAGTGGTGCCAACATTGTAAATTAGCGCTCATAAAAATTTATAACTGGATCAATAACTTAAGAAAATATGAAAATATGGGTAACCATAAGTGCTGCTAAAATTTCCCGAAGAATTGACAAAACACAAAAGTACAAAAAAGGCATCAACAACAATGGAAGTCGTTACTTGTATTGCTGCTCTACTTTATACACATCTGGAGCTAATTCCCGACACACTTCACACCAATCTGCATAAAACTCCACTACAGTGGGCTTCCCATTGGACAGTGCCTGGAATTCCCAACAACATAGTACAAACAATATAAGCAAACATGAAGCTTATATGACGATGTCACTAGCAGCGGCAGCAAGTAATGGTTTTGGACTCCATGTAGTTTTTAATATATATATATGTGTGTGTGGGTGTGCATATATAAACAACTTGACATCCCCTAAATTATGTATCGTTCTTCTTTGACTTTGTCAACGGAAATCTTCTAACTTCAGTTATAAGTAGCCGAGGTGAGGGTATTCGACTCCTAATTGCCTATTCACGCTCCTCGATAACCAATGATAGTTTTTTAAAATAAAAAAATATTACCGATTAATGGGGCGTGAGTGTAAATACTAAATAGGCAATTTAGAGTGTCAATGACATTAATCTAGTTGCCAATTTGTGTTGTCATCATAGAATCAATTCTCCGTTGTTGGCAACAAAACAAATTATATATTGCTGGAATTATATCTTACAAGATTTCTAAAAAGGGCAGCCCAATGTACGAGACTCCCACTTAGTGGGGTCTGGGAGGTAGATGTATGCAGCTTTACCTCCGCAAGCATAGAAGCTGTTTCCAGGATTTGAACCTGTGACCTCATAAGGCAACAACTAACAACCTTACAGTTGCTGGAATTATCTTACAATATTTCTCTAGTGAAAAAAACAAACCTGTTCATAAGGCAATGCAATAGCAGTGAGATCCTTCAAAGACACACCAAAATCCAACCTTGTAAATAAGAAGAGTCCCAGAGCTGATAAGGTAGAAAAAATGGCAACTTTCCTATTGATATCTTTGCTTGGGATTTCAGGTGGAGATTCTTTTGCATTGCTAGGTTCAACAACCAACCTTTCCTGACACCATAGGTTAATAGCTGTTAATTATTATTGTTTACTAATAAAAGGCACTACCAAGTGCACGAGACTCCACTTAGAGTGTGAACAGTAACCTTCATTTCATAATGCAATCAACCCGAGACTTAACCTCTCCGACATGACACTATTGTTTTTTGGTATAATCTTTTTTTTATCGGCAAATGTTAGTTGTTAGTATTTGTTGTGAACGAGACTCGAACCCTCAACCTCCTTCACTTCACCCCTTCTTTTTGGTATAATCAAGGGCATCTCCTCATACTGTGTGGGTAAATAACCAATCCTGTCGGGTGTGTGACTGCCCCTTAAGTGTCGTTTCCATTAACCAAACCTTTGACCTTTGGTCCCGCTAACATAACACTATTATTTTTTCGGTATAATGAAGGGCATCCTCTCACTCCAGGGGTAAGGAACTAATCCTCCTCAGGGTGTGACTGTCCATTCTAGCAAGTGTGACTGACCCTTTTAAGGAACTAATCTTCATCAGGTTATATGACTGTCCCTTACAACAAGTGTGATTGACCCTTCTAAGGAACTAATACTGATCGGGGTATATGACTATCCCTTTTCAGGAACTAATCTCCATCAGGGTATGTGTATGCCCCTCCATGAACCAAACTTCGTTGACCTTTAGTCAACGATAACATAACTAATATCCGGTAAGACCTTACACAACTAGACCAACGTCTTGATTGGTAATAACACTATTGTTTAGCAATAAATAAAGAAATAAAGGTGATAAAAATGGGAATACCGTTGATGTAGGAGTATCCTCAGGGTTTGGATTATTGTAGGAAGCTAAGGTCTTGAATTTGTGAGTGTTGTTGTGATGATGGAATGGAATTGAAACAAATTGAGGGAATTGAAAACATGGTTGGAATCTATGAAGGAATATAGGGTTTGAAGATAAACTAACCATTGATAAAGACATTGTCTTCTATTATAATAATGTTTCTATATCAATTAGCAACTGTGTGTGTGAGAGAAGAATCTACTTCACACATTTTTTTTCTTATACTTTTGCTAATAAACTTTCCTCTATCAATTTTATCTCTGAAACCGGAAGGAGGTCAAGTAGTATAAGGCACCGTTAGATCTTATACACATTAAAAAATTAATGTTCGATTTATGTATAGAAGCAACTTTGTACATCAAAAGTTAATGTTCGATTTATCTCATACAGATACTTTTTAATATTTAATTAAGGGGAGATGGTAAGTGGAAAAAAGCTACACCATATTATGATCATTCATTCTTGGGAAATTCAATGGTTTAAATTGGTGAATACATCTAAACTATTGGGTTTTCCAAGATTTTATGACTAAGGTGTTGATTAATTTTTTTCCACTTACTATGAGTATGTGGATCCACTTTAATTAATATATCCTTAAATTCTTAATTTTATTTTTTAATTAATGTTTGTCAGACATAGTCAGTTTTAGTTGCAGAAGGATTAAAATCATTTGTAAAATCATTTTTTTTAAATTGGGTGTTATATAATATAAGTACTGTTTGTATCATATGGGTCTTCTACATTAATTTTATGTTTTATAATTAGTGATAAATTGTTTTTTAATTAGTTTATTTATCTTCAAATTTATTTTTCTTTAAAGATAATTTTTGAGACAATATTTTCACTCTAAATTGAAAATCTCGACTCTTAACTAAAAGAGAGAGAAAATGTATATACTTATAATGTATAAGTTGTATACATTATCACTGCATCATGCACCATTAATATTTAATTATCATTAACTCTATAAAAATATCATAATAAAAATAAATGATGAATAATATATTGACTGTACTTATAAAACATAAATATTACATTATAAATTAAAATATTTTGGCATGAATTTGAAACAAAATATATTATTAGAATTTTCATGAGTTAATCTAGAGGTGTCAAAACGGGCTACTCGTGCGGGTTCGGGCTAAACTGGGCCAGGCTAAAAAGCTCGGATACAATTTATATATATGAAAATGTAGTCCAAACCCGCCCTAAGTGGATTTCAGGTTGTGGCGGGTCGGCCCGCATAATATTAAAAAAAAATTAACATATTTAATATATATAACATTTGATATCATGCATAACTTTTTTAACACAATTGTTATACTCAATGCAACCAAACTTATAGATATAATGTCATGTGTTTAAGTTAAGACGTGATGTCAAATCTACGTATATGATTCATAACATGACTCATTTATTAAATATCTTATTGTTATTAGACTCTCAACCTCTAACACAATATAATTTGTAACTTCACTTCAATATAATAAATGGATACACTAACAAATAATATTTTGGTTTGTAGTAATGATAGTATAGACTCAAATTCAGAATGAAGTCTATGTATCGAATTATAACCACCATCATAATGATTCTTTACTTTGTTATAGATATATTTTGTATATTCTTTACCAACATTTTCATTGTGAACTGTTATGTTAAATTTGGTTGTGTGAAATTCTCTATGGTAAACAATTAAGTTGTGATTCGTTGTAAAAGTTATTTTCTTTATTATGTTTTTGTTGTATAAGTTAAATCTAATTAAATATACAATTAGGAAAAGAAAAATGGAATCTATATGGTTTAATGTTCTTATTTAATTTGATACATTATTTTGCTAATGTGCTTAAAAGGATATTAAGCAAAATAAGGAAAAAAATATAATGTTTAACTTGATAACATTATTGTAATTTATAAATATTTATGTTACAGACATTACTCTATTTTTTATTCAAAGTTCATAACACAATATTTATCATATAATATCTATTTTTTATTATTAGTTATTTTGTAAAATAATTTTCACTTTAAGCTTATTACCAAGTCAAATGTCCAAAAAAAAAAGTTTTAAAATAAATAAAAAACGGGTAGCCCAAGCCCGCCAGGTAAGCCCGGCCCGAGCCCGGTTTTAATATAGCCTGGACGGGCCGGGCTAAAAAGTCCGGATTCACTAAAAAGTGCCAAATATGATACCCAAGTCCTACAAAACTCTGGATTATGGCGGGCCGGCCCGCATAGGCCCGCCCATTTTGACAGCTCTAAGTTAATCCATGAGTTGTTATTTAAGTTGTTACCAAAAAGACGTTAGTTTATTAGTATAAAGACTTTACTTATAAGAGAACCAAAATGTTAATGATTTGATTCATAAAAATAATAATTGCTGGGAGAGATAATCATGATTCCGTATTAGTTTGAAGTGACACCCTCTTGGAAGTAAAAAAAAAAGAAGATGACATGGTTACAATCTTATGTATCCCCTTTGAAAAACAAAATATATTCCTGCATTAAATTAAAAACATAAAAATAACTTGATAACTAATCAGTATTCTTTAAATAAAAAATATGTGGTAACCATTATTCCAAATTGTTTGACATGCTAGCATATTTTCTTAATTCCTGATTGGTGCAATTTTGAATAAATCTAAAATATTTGCGTTGATTTTAAAAGGGTAATTAAGAGAAGCGAGATACTTGGTAGCAATAAAATAATTTATAAGATACCTTTTATACAATCACATATTCTCTTCCTTCTCCATATATGAATAATTCAGAAAGAGAACTTTACACCCTAAGGATCATTAGGGTGCACCAAAAAATAATAGAAATATTGAAGTTTGGTTGGGAATGACTTTTTTCCAAACAAATCATATAAGAGAAAAAAAGATGCCTAGTTCACTCCAAATTTTTTATATTGTTATTATATTATCTACAATTAAAATTTAATTATTGTTAACTTCTAAATACAAGTAATATAAATAATATTATGATAATATATAAATCTTTATACTGATAATATATAAATATTATATTTATTAATTAGAAAAATCATGTTATTTTTCTAATTTACGAGGAGTAAGGAGAAAACTTAGGTAAATTACCATAAACGCTAATGTTACAGGTGATCTATTAGATGACGACACGTGTACATTTTTTTGTTATTTTCAAGGTCAAAAAATGCTTTATTGTAAATCTAATAAATGTTTCTTCCTTAAAAGTAATAAAAAATGTACACGTATCATTATCTAATAGGTCACTTGTACCACTAGTACCTATGATACTTTACATAAGTTTTGTCCTTAAAATAATCACATATAACATAAATAGACAACCTGTGTCAAACTTGGGAGAGGACATGAGAGAAATAGTTGGGTGTAAGTTTTTGTTGTCAGAATTATATGACAGGGGTTGAATGAATATTTCAAACTCAATCATAGAAATGTTTTAAATCATAATATTGAGTCTTAAAGGAATTTTCGACATCAAAATTTCAATTATTCAATTATTCAATTCTTAAATATCCCTTAGTTTACAAATATTTCAATTATTTTAAAGAAATCAAATAGCAAATAATTAAAGCACGTAATCGATTTCAAAATCATATAGAAAAACCTGGATATCAGCTGGTTGTTGTATATGAAAATTCCCTGAATAATTTCTATCACAGTAAATGTACACTTTACATATCTAAATTAAAAAAAAATATGTCGTGAAATCGGTGAATTCAAATATCTCAATTTGAAAACTTTTAAAATACTTTCATTCATTTTTTTGGTATTATCAAGTATTACCTTTTTGCATAAGGAACTAATTTCTTTTTTGGACGTGTGATTACATCTCCCAACACTTCGTTCGAACCCTCCACTTTGAATGTGTGATGGAGATTTTTCCAATTTAGTACTTGTTTCCCTTCCCTAGCATATAATTTTCTCACCTTGGTTGTGTCCAGGTGAGAAATGAAGTCTTTCATTACAGATATTTTAGAGAGTTTATTTGAGAAGTTGATTAGTTGATTAATATGTTTTTAATAGCTTAATATTCAAGTTGATTTTGTAATAACTAATATTTTATATTGTGTAGTGTAATTATATTAAATAAAAACATAAATTTAATATCTTTTTGGAACAACTGATCTTTGGTAACTCTTGAGGAAGGCCAAAAAGGTTGTAATTTATAATATAGATCATGTGGAGGACCCAAGGGGAAGAAGTAGTGAAGGATAATTCAAAGTGTGAAGACTATGGCAACCAAACAAAGAAGGATGGTGTATATTTAAGGTGAATAACTTACTAAGTGAAAAAAACTTATTCCACATCTTAACCATCAAATTTTGGAAAATCCAATGGTTTAGATATACTCACCAATTCAAATCATTAGATTTTCCAAAAATAAATGATCATGATGTCGAGTATGTTTTTTCCACTTACTCTTGGAGTAAGTAGATCCCTCTGCATTAATCTAAACAACCTCCATAGAGAATCACATGTTCCTAACGATATGGCTGTGTGTTGAATTTTGAAAAGGAAAAAGGGAGAATGAAGACTTCATAACCATAAAATATACTTGTGAGATTGTTATCTCAAATTGAAGTAACATCATGTTGTGTTTTCAGCACTATATTAGAATAGTTAATTCTTATTCTACCATCCCTCACTTGTAGTGCTAATGATATCTATAATACGGGTTGAGATCATCTCCAGTACTGGAATGTGAGGCCAAAATTTATTTAAAAATTAGAAAGAAAAAAATGATGGAAAACAAAGTTATCTGATTGTATAAATAAATGCTATATGTAAAACAAGAAGGTATGGAAGAGAAAGCAATAAAACAAGAGCGTTAGAGTATAAATTGTTAGAGCAATATTAAACATTCTTGCTAGCTTCAAGTGTCACAATAAATAAAAACTCTTATTTTATGGCACACACTTGTCAAGTGGATAAATGACATGGACACCTAATAGATAATAACATGCATGAAGTACAACAATTTATTTTAAATCTATTCCTGTATCCTTTTGATGAATTAATAGGCATGGAAAATGGATACTCGAATATGTGAGTACTCGCTAAAAATACTCGCAATGGGTTGGGTCTGATCCATGTTTTGGATCCGTAGGTAATTAAAACCCTTAATTTTAAGACCCATTGTTAGATGGATATGGACTCGTAGGTAATTGAAATCCGCTATTTCTTCCTAAATTTATATTTATCAACAAAATTTTAATATCATGTTAATCTATATTGTAATATCATATTAGTTTATAATTATAATATCATATTAATTCATAATTGTGATAGTTATGTTGTTAAATTATGTTTTTATTTTGTTAAGCAACAATATTATGTTGTTAATTCATATGTATGTTGTAATATTATCTTAATAGAAGAGTTCTTAGTGAAATAATTTTTCTTCCAAATGTTGAAGTTGTTTTTAATGTTTGTTTGAGTAAAATGAATTGTGTTTAAGAGTCAATTAAGTTGCGTTTAAAACTTTAAATTAAGTTTTATAATTTTTTCTCTTGTTTATTGCACAAATAACATATAAGATAGTAGGAAACAAATACATAATTGCATAAATTAATTACAATTATTTTTAATATTTTTGAATTTATGAAAATTCATGGATCCGCTGGATATCCAATGACTCGTTTGTAGTATAGCTAGCGAGTATTAACACGGGTCTGAGTCAAAAAATGAAGTAATGGACGAGTCCGGGTAATGCATTACCCAGACCCATCCAGACCCATCCAGACCCATTGTTATCCCTATGAATGAAAAAGTTTATTCATTTTGTCTTTTATGTGGTTGTAATGTATTTGGTAATTGTGAGGTTAATAAATTAAAGGGAAAGTATCCACTTATTATTTGTAAATGAAAAATATTTACTTATTATTTTAATTTTTTTAGAGGTATGGTGTATGGGAACATTAACATTAGTTTATTTATCCATTAGTTATTATTTTAATTATACATTAATTATTATTTTACATATCTATATCATCTTAATATTATCAACAAAATATTAGTCTAAGGTCTCATAAGATAAAATGTTAGATTTTTGGAGTAAGTAAACCATAAAGTAAAAGGATGCATTTGGTTATACAAAAAATTTATTATACTAATATTGGTTCACCTAATAAAGTGGAAAAAATAAGAGTTTAATATCGTATTATTAATTGTAAAATTCATATTGGGGAGAGATCCACTTACTTCAAGAGTAAGTAAAAAAAGACTTACTCCACATCTTATGCATTCAATTTTGAAAAATCCAATAGTTTAGATGTATTTATCAATTCAAACCATTGAATTTCCCAAGAATGAATGATCATGATGTTGAATATGTTTTTTCCCCTTACTATTGGAGTAAGTGAATCCATCCCCATTCATATATATTTACTACATTATCTACGTTTCATTTAAATATTTTTTGAAAAGTCAATAAATTAAATTATAAATAGTAAATGATACAACGACAGTTTATAAAACTAATAATCCAGATAAAATCATTTAGTTTTTAAAAAATTAATGACATCACCCTGTAATAAAAAACACAACAAATAGGAATGTGTGGTGTGTATTTGTTTTCTGATCCCAACCAGCAAATTTCTTGTAACTAAGTATCTATATATCCCAATTGAGAACCTTGCAAAGTTGACAACAAACAAAACCATTGGCATTAATCTTAAACCATCCAATAAAATTTCACCTTATCCTATCCATTATCTTACTTTACATCACACAATATCCATTTTCCAACACACAAAAAACACACTTCAAAACTACATACATTAGTTTCTGCTCCAGAGATATAAAATGATGTTCTTATTTATCTATTAATTATTATTTTACACATCTATAACCTATCAATACTATCAACAAAATATTAGTCTAAAGTTTAGAACAAAGGTTCAATTTTTCTGAGTAACAATAAAATATCCCAAACCATAAAGTAAAAGAATGCATTTCATAATACCAAAAAATATTATATTAATATTGGTTCAAGTAATATAGTGGAAAAAAATTAAGAATTTAATATCTATACATTATTAATATAAAATTCATATATAATCACTATATTATCTATCTTTCATTTAGATATTTTTTAAAGAGATAATAACATTAAAATATGAATAGTAAATGATATAATAAATGTTTATAAATCTCGTAAACCGAAGTCAATGCATTTTTTTTTTAAAATGTAATAAAAAACACAACAAATATTAGAGATTGTGTTTGAGAGATATATAGGAATGTGTGGTGTGTATTTGTTTTCTGATCCCAATCAACAAATTTCTTCTAACTATGAATATATATACCAATTGAGAACCTTGTAAAGTTGACAACAAACAAAATAATTGGCATTAATCTTAAACCATCCAATAACATTTCATCTTATCCTATCCATTATCTTACTTTACATCACACAATATCCATTTTGCAACACACACAAAAAAACCACACTTCAAAACTACTTACATAGTTTCTACAACACTTAGAATAGTGTTGTGGTAATAGCATAGCAACAACAATGGCAACTTCACTACAAACAGCAGCTACTTTCATGCAACCTACAAAGTTTGGTTGTAGTAACACTTTGCAGTTCAAATCTACTCACTCTATTACTAAGGCATTTGGGTTTGAATCCTCTGGAGTTAAGGTCACTTGTTCCCTTCAGACTGAAGTTAAGGACCTTGCTCACAAGTGTATTGATGCTACCAAAATTGCAGGGTTTGCACTTGCTACCTCTGCTCTTATTGTTTCTGTATGTTCCTTTAACCCTTTTCTTACAATTCTTTTATTCACTATTATACTCATTCTTTTTATTAGAAACTCAGGCATGAGGCTGAGTTTGACGCAACGGTAAGGTTATTGCTTAGTAACCATGACGTCACGAGTAGTCTTAGGCTATGTACATCTACCATTCATAGACTCTATTAAGAGTGAGAGTCTCGTACAATGAACCATTTTTTTTTAATGTAGACTTAGGCCTTAGACTATATACTATTATTGTGTGTACCAAATTTTATGTTTTGTTTATCTTTTTAATTCTTTGTTTTTGTAAGGGAATATGATAAACATGATAATGGAATCAAATGATCTTAAACATCAATAATCTATTTTTAATGTGACATATTCAGCAGAAGAGCTATATGATTATGATCCCAGCCAAGCCTGTGATCTATAATCTGTATTAATTCTTAAAGTTTTAAGGAGAAAACTTCAATGCATACAGTATTTAAGTAGAAGTGTACAATCACATTCAGAATCTTGAAAGTTGTGATTTCGATTAGGGGTGAGCATAGGCCGAGTCGGGCTGAGTAAAGTTTGTTCCTTAACTTACCCTAAATGTTGATTGAGTTATTTTTTGAACTGAACTCGTCCCTAGACCCGAAGCTAACCCGACCCAAACGTCGGTCGAGTCAACCTTTGAACTTGAATCCGACCCTAGACCCGATTAAGTATAATATATAGCTATTTTAGAGAAAGTCTTTTCAATATTACTTTTGTTATTATGGATTTGAAATTTGGCATATGAAATGATATATGTATATATATATATATATATAGTTAATCATGCAAAAACATTTTCTTTAAGAGGAAACACCTTGAAGTTTCTCCTGATGATGATTTGCTTAGTTACATGACTGACTATTATTCTTGATAAATATTCAGGGAGCAAGTGCCGAAGGTGTTCCGAAGCGGCTAACCTATGACGAAATCCAGAGCAAGACATACTCAGAAGTCAAGGGGACTGGAACAGCAAACCAGTGCCCAACCATTGATGGTGGAGCAGACTCATTCACCTTCTCGGCGGGCAAATACAATGCCAAGAAGTTCTGCCTTGAGCCTACTTCATTCACAGTCAAAGCTGAGGGTGTAACCAAGAACACTCCACTCGAATTCCAAAACACGAAGCTCATGACCCGTTTGACCTACACCCTCGATGAAATCGAAGGGCCATTCGAAGTTTCACCCGATGGCAGTGTGAAATTCGAGGAGAAAGATGGCATCGACTACGCTGCAGTTACAGTTCAGCTCCCTGGTGGCGAACGTGTCCCGTTCCTTTTCACCATCAAGCAGTTGGTTGCATCAGGAAAGCCGGAAAGCTTCAGTGGGGAGTATCTAGTACCATCATACCGCGGTTCATCTTTCTTGGACCCGAAGGGAAGGGGTGCTTCTACCGGTTATGACAATGCAGTTGCATTGCCTGCTGGTGGAAGAGGAGATGAGGAAGAACTTGTCAAAGAAAACAACAAAAGTGCTGCTTCATCCAAAGGGAAAATCACATTGAGTGTTACCAAGACCAAGCCCGAGACCGGCGAGATTATCGGTGTGTTTGAGAGTCTTCAGCCTTCTGACACTGATTTGGGAGCTAAAGCTTCTAAGGATGTCAAGATCCAAGGTGTCTGGTATGCTCAGCTTGACTCATAGAGAGGTTACTTTGTGTTGTAACTCTTAGAGATGTTACTGCATTGTCTTTTAACCAATTTGGTGAAGCATTGTCATGTTTGTATATTATATATTGACTTCCAATCATAATGCTTAAATTATTGAGGTTACAATTGTTGTTGTTTGTGGAGTTTTGGAGCATGTGTTTTTTCTTGTGAGAATTCTATCTTAATTATTCCTCATTGCTAGTAATATGTTTGTAACTATATCAACCCTTCAGTTGGAAAGAACTTGGATTGTTTTATGGTTTCATCTCAAAACTAATTGACAATGAGAGGAATAACCAAACAAATATTTAAATCATTCCTGAGACAATAAACTAGGCGATGTGAGACTTACTTCCTAATAGATTGAAACATTAACTGAGCTCAGATTTTACTATATAGCTTTTGATATTTGAAGGATTTGGAATCACTCTTTCTAGTTAGAGATTCCTTTTTTTTAATGTATTGGTTTTCCATTGATTTTTATTTATAAAAGTTGGTTGAAGATCAAGTTAATGTGTCATGAAATCTATTTTGAAATATGTTGATTTCGGAGATTATGGTGTTCTTGCTGCTGAGTTTAGTCACGGTAGTTTCTTTTCTTTAAGATGTTTGAGGCAGAGTAGTTGGTATGCCGGTACGTACAAAACCATTTCTAGTGCCACACGTTTGAATCAACTTTGGTTTCTATAGCATAAAATTATTTCTCTGTTTGTTTTTACTCTCAATCACGTATGAGTGCATATCACTAATTATTCTCCTTTTCTTTGCTTATTCTTTAACTTAAACCATAGGTGAAAATCTGGGTCGTTAATTATAGAGAATCAATTCGCAAAAGAATTACAAATTAGTACGCATGAACCAATCCGCAAAAGAATCACAAATTAGTATGCAGGAACCAATTCAAGGTTCTATACCAAAAGGAGAAAATTGTGTTTAAATGATCAAACCTTTAAAAAGGTTTTCAACAATTTACATCTTCTGGTTTAATGTTCCAACAAAATCTATTTCCTATTCAATGGCTACTTGAAGTCACTTATTATGTCTTGATCCTACGCGTAAGGAATTAATTTCTTACACCAATAGATCAATGTCTTATTGGTATATCATATCTCTTTTTATTAAAAAATGAACAATAATATGTTTTTTGTGAAGTAGACATTTCCTTCTTATTCTTTATTTTTTGGTCAAGTTAATAAGCTAGTTCATTTTTTATTACCGAATACACTTTAAATCTTTAGTTCATATTTTGTACATAGACCACCTTGCATATTTCATTGTTATCTTATATTGATGGTGAAGAAATACTAAGGTGTCGAAACTTATATTTTTTACACAGAATAAGTTGTAGGTTGTGACAAGTTTTTCTGGTAATATTGTTTAAGAAATAATTTATAGATTTGAAAATGAAGAATATGAGCATAAAAATACAAGTTTGCAACGAAAGAAAATAAAACTGAAATTTACAGCCATCAAAATAAAGGAATGGCAATAATTTAAAGAAACTAGAAATATAAAGGAAATCTAGTCTCCTATTACTATATAAGAAAAGAATGTCCTCATAGCCACATGTCATTTCCTCGTCACTTTTTTCTCCTCCAAAAGTGTTCTATCCTATTATTATGCACATTACTACACTACATCCTCACTTTTTATACATTTTTTATATTTTAATAATTTAAATGTTAATTAAAAATACAATTTACTCCTATTAATGATTCAATTCATTATTCCTCTTATTTTCCACCTATTTTTTCATGGACACAAATGTTCATAAATAATTTTTGTAGAAGAAAAAAAAGTTGGAAAAACTTTTTATCATTGGAATTGAAAATTAGAAGCAACAAATGTATTTGATATTCATGTTTTCCATTTTTTCTCACTTAAATGTGTAAATATGGTCACTGGATCTCTCCAATTTAACATATACTCTATTAACCAATATACCATCTAATTTGAGTAGTTGATTCGTCAATAACTCAATAAGACTAAACAAATTTGTTTATGCAACCTTCCCACCTTTATTAATTATATTCAATTATATACATCTAACCAATTCTAAATCACTAATAAGATTTTATCATCCAACTAATTAGATTGAAAAAAATCATACCATTTTACCTCATTCAGTATTTGCATTAATCTATCTACTATATTTAACGTTTACTAATA
This sequence comes from Lupinus albus, assembly GCA_009771035.1. Taxonomy (NCBI): domain Eukaryota; kingdom Viridiplantae; phylum Streptophyta; class Magnoliopsida; order Fabales; family Fabaceae; genus Lupinus; species Lupinus albus. The sequence continues at coordinate 13,226,007 of CM020007.1, read as the reverse complement.
CTATAAAAATTAATGTACTTTATTTAAATTGAAAAAAACTATACAGTTTTACCTCATTCAATATTTGCATTAATCTATCTACTTTTCACCTCATCAAAGCTTTGCGGTACTTTATCAATTGAATTTTAATTATTCCCTACTATAATTAAAAAAATCAAATTCGAAATTGAAGTTTTTTATAACTTTTAAATATTTTTTTAGTAAAAAGACTCATATAGTATCAAGATTTGATTTCCCTATTTCCATTTAAAAAAATCATATTTGAAATTGAAAAAATTGTTTCATTTTCTACAACTTTTACAGTATCATGTTTCGATTTCTTATTTTCGTTAGAATATTCAAATCTGAAAGTATCATTTATTTTCATCATGTGTTTGAATAGGCAAATACACAAGTAACACTCGTGTTCTTAACAATGTGAATGTATGGTTAACATGTGTGTTTTAACTAAGTGAGTGCATATGTAACATATGTTCATAGCAATGGGAATATACGAGTAATATGTGTGTTTTTAACCATGCAAATGCATGGTTCACATGTGTTCTTAAAAATACAAATGCATGAGGAACATGTATTTTTTTAACCATGCGAATGTACGAGTAACATATGTATTCTTAACTATATGAAGGCTCATATAATATCTGTGTTCTTAATTATACGACAAAAAAGTACTGTCTCGTGCAAATGCACGGGTAACTTACTAATTCTTAATATGAATAGAAATAGCTACTGAAATTACAAATCTAGACACCTTATATATGTGACAACTGTCCAAAAGAAGATGTTATCTTTGTCAAATTATTAATCTTTCATCTTTCTATTCTTATTTCAATTTACTTTTGAGACTCACAAACTACTATTCCTACATTTTTTTTTTCATTTTTGTTAAACAAAACTATTACCTTCAATCGTCAAATCAAGTATGATTATATACTCATTTCATTTTTTCATTATTCATTGTTTGCATAACTTCATCATTCATGGACCGATCCAGTGAGATCTTCATTGATAGATATAATTTTATTTCATTTTTTATTTTTCACCGAGCAAAGAGATAAAAGGCTTAAAAGAAAGAAATTGATATATTTTTGAACATATTTGGATTCTCACTAGTGTCATTAGGGTTTATCCACACATACTAAAAGTTTTACATCTGATATGAAACATGTACTTTTCAAATAGATGAGGGTTTGAGTATTGGAACAATTTTTATCATATCACTGGTAGGATGCTCGCGGTCCATTTGGATCGTTTTTAAGTAAAAATTAAAATTGGGCATTAAGATATTGCATAAGGGCCAAGATACAAAATTAAATTGAAAGGATAAAACAAGAAAGAAAAGTTATCGGGGACCTTAGCTACATAACTTAAAAGCATCTACAAAAAGACATAAACATATACTAACTTTTCAATAGTTCATCATCATTAGTAAAGATTGTAGTCTCCCAATTGCAGCCACTACAACACCAGCAACCAAAACATCTTAATTACTAGTTTGTCCAAGGATTGTAGCTAATTCATTTGCTATTTAGAAACCCAAAAGTAGTAGAAATATTTTCATAGAGAAGTTCCACCTAGATTTTCTCAGGAAACTACTATTGCATAAATACAGAAACAAAACATTTAATTCTTTTAGTAGTAATATTAGAAACATCAAAATAGTCCAATGATCTAATCAATTGAAACAATTCCATGTGAAATGATGTTTTTTTTATAGCAATCATTATCATGCAACACAAATGTATTTTATGGGAATGAATGAGAAATATATGTAAATACCGTGTGTCTCAAAAAATGACAAAATAATAAGCATAAAGTAACGAAAAAAATACTTAAAAGGGTTACACTTAAACAATATCAGCCCGGTCTGGATCGGTCTGGATCTAAAAGGTGAAACCGAAAACCGGACCAAACCGATCTGTAAAACCCCAAATTTTAAGTCTTTAAAATTATAGTACCAGCCTTGAGATCCTCGCTTGAGCGAGATATTCTCGCTTGAGCGAGAGAGAGACTCACCTAGGAGGGTGAAATACTACGTTATACTAGAGGATCCTCGCTTGAGCGAGAGATTCTCGCCTGGGCGAGAGAGGCCCACCTGGGAGGGTGAAATCTTGGAGTATACTGGATGATTCTCGCATGGGCGAGAAATATCGTTTTGGGGCTGTTGGCACTGTGAGATTCTCGCTTGAGCGAGAGTCCCTCGCTTGAGCGAGATGGTCAGATTTGAGTTTTTAAAATAGGCGGGATTTTCTCGCTTGAGCGAGAAAGGGCTCGCTTAAGCGAGAACCCGACGCTGTTACATTAAATAGGGGACCCCAAACACATTTATGAGGGTTAACCTAAAGAGAAGTGAGAGAAGAGAGCATTTTCAAGAGCAAGAAGGCTTTTGAGTCATTTAGAAGCTTGAGAAGAGGTAGATCTCTTGATTCTAACTCTCTTCTTCCATTTGAAACTTGTTTTGAGGTATGTCGGATCTCTTCTCAACATGAGAGAAACCATGTAAACTCGCCTTTTTGAGTTGTGGTTCGTTTTAGGTGATTTTATCTTGTAAACTCTTGGTATAGAGTTAATATTTCAAGAAAGGAAGAGGGTTTGTGGGTTCATACATAAAAACCCCAAAACCCTAAAAATGAAAATGGGTAAAATGCTAAAGGTAGACGATGAGTCCTAAGGCTCTTTGCTCTTGAAAAGCTCTTCTCTCTCTCTTGTAACACCCCAAATTTTAAGTCTTTAAAATTATAGTATCAGTCCTCGGATCCTCGCTTGAGCGAGAGATTCTCGCTTGAGCGAGAAAGGATCACATGGGAGGGTGAAATCCTGGGCTATACTGGAAGATTCTCGCCTGAGCGAGAGTTGCCTCGCCTGGGCGATAAATGGCAAACTGGGGCTGTTGACACTGTGAGATTCTCGCTTGAGCGAGAATCCCTCGCTTGAGTGAGAGAGTCAGATTTGAGTTTTTAAAATAGGCGGGATTTTCTCGCCTGAGCGAGAATCCCTCGCTTAAGCGAGAACCCGACGCTGTTACATTAAATAGGGGACCCCAAACACATTTATTAGGGTTAACCAAAAGAGAAGTGAGAGGAGAGAGTATTTTCAAGAGCAATGAGGTTTTTGAGTCATTAGAAGCTTGAGAAGAGGTAGATCTCTTGATTCTAACTCTTTTTTTCCCCCTTTGAAACTTGTTTTGAGGTATGTTGGATCTCTTCTCAACATGAGAGCAACCATGGAAACTCACCCTTTTGAGTTATGGTTTGTTTTATATGATTTTATCTTGTAAACTCTTGATATAGAGTTAGTATTCCAAGAAAGGAAAGGGTTTGTGGGTTCACACATGAAAACCCCAAAAACCTAGAAATAAAAATGGGTAAAATGCTAGAAGTAGAAGATGAGTTACTTCCTAATGATGAAATATGAGATGATTATGTATGTTTTAAATGTTGTAAACTTATGATGAAATTAGTTTAGCAACATTGAAAATATGAGGAATGTTTTGTATGGTTAAATAATGCAATCTAAATTGTTTATGAAATATTTGGGATAAATGACTAACATGTTGTATGGTGGGAATGAGGAAAGATCCTAGAGTTGGCGGCGGTGTCGGTGGAACTAGTGCAGATACCAAGAACCCAACCCAACACTCACCAAGGTAAGGAGAAGTTGTTAATGGTATATGATAATAGAAAATGTGTGAACCTTCTGATTATGTATACGATCGGTGTATGACTTGCCCTATGTGGTATTGTGTATGACTTGTCCTATGTGGTATTGTGTATGACTTGCCCTATGTGGTATTGTGTTTGACTTGCCCTATATGGTATTGTGTATGACTTGCCCTATGTGGTATTGTGTATGACTTGCCCTATGTGGTATTGTATATGACCTGACCCAAGTGGTGATGAAAAGGTAAACGTGCAATTGGAAAATAATGATTTGAAATGGTATTGATGAAGAAGGTGACAAGGTATGACAAAGATGAATGATCGAATTCAAAAGGGTGGATGTAATAACTGGAGAGGGATAAACAGGAGATGTGGATTTTATCAGTTTATGACTTCTTGTATTATAAAACTTAAAATGTGGATTATCGTTTACGAATATTTATTGAGTTGATAACTTACTCCTTTGTTGTTGTTGTGTATATCTGTTATGATAATCCCATTGTAGGTAAACAAGGAAATTGAGGAGACCCGGTTCGAGGCATAAGGAGCTGAGAACTCGAAGTCTTATTCTTTTTGTTTGATTGATGTAAACTGTTAATTGGATAATTGTAAACCCTAACTGGATTAGTACTATATTTTTGCAAATCTGGATATTAATAGCTATGGGTATTTTGGAATCCCATAGCTAGTTATATGCGGTATTTACCGAGAAGGGAATATATGAATGATGTTTTTCTGTTCCATGGGAAGAATGGTTCTAGTTTATGGTGATAACTGATTATAGAGTATTGAATGTTGTTTAATTGAAGAGAAATAGAGACGATAGGAAATATCTATATTAAAATGAGAAGAATTTTAAAGGGTAGAATTTTGGTCCTTACATCTCTTCTCTTCAAAGTTCTAACCCTAAAATGTGTTTGGGGTTTCTATTTTATAGAGCAGTCGTCGGGTTCTCGCTCAAGCGAGGGATTCTCGCTCAAGCGAGAATCTCACAGTCCCAACAGGCTTCCTCTCGCTCAAGCGAGGGATTCTCGATCAGCGAATAAATGTAATCGATTACCATATGGTATAATCGATTACATCAGTTAAAAATTTAAAATACAAACTCAACGACTTGATGTAATCGATTACCAAACATGTTGTAATCGATTACAATGTGAAAAATGCACATATCTGATGCTTTTAATATGTTGTAATCGATTACGAGTATAGTGTAATCGATTACATCATGTAAAATACACAGGTCTGATTAGTTTATCAGCATGTAATCGATTACACTGTTTTTTTTATAAAAAAAACAGAATCTCACAGTGTCAACAACCCCAGTTTGCCATTTCTCGCCCAGGTGGGGCAACTCTCGCTCAGGCGAGAATCTTCCAGTATAGCCCAGGATTTCACCCTCCCAGGTGATCCTTTCTCGCTCAGGCGAGAATCTCTCGCTCAAGCGAGACTTCCAGGACTGATACTATAATTTTAAAGACTAAAATTCAGGGTGTTACAAGGAGAACCGTATGTGTGGACACTTCTTTGTGAAGAAAGCTTTCAGGAGTTGAAACGAAGGTTGACTACGGCACCAATGTTGGTTCTTCCTTGTACCGATAAAGATTTTAGTGTTTATTGTGATGCTTCCAAGCAAGGTTTGGGTTGTGTTCTGATGCAAGAAGGGAAAGTTGTTGCCTATGCTTCTCATCAGTTAAGAACGCACGAACAAAACTACCCTACTCATGATTTAGAATTGGCTGTAGTGGTCTTTGCTTTAAAAATCTGGAGACACCATCTCTATGGCGTGAGATTTGAGGTGTACAGCGATCACAAGAGTTTGAAGTACCTATTTGACCAAAAGGAATTGAATATGAGACAGAGACGGTGAATAGAATTCCTCAAGGATTATGATTTTGGATTGCAGTACCATCCGGGAAAGGCCAATGTAGTGGCTGATGCGCTAAGTCGGAAATCCTTGCACATGTCGGCTTTGATGGTTAGGGAAGGGAAATTGATTGAAGAGTTCAGAGATATGAACTTGGATGTTTAGATAAAGCCTCATAGTATGATTTTGGGAATGTTAAAGTTCACCAATGAGCTGTTTGATCAAATCAGAACGATGCAAGTGGAGGATGAAGAACTAATGTCTAAACGCTATTTAATGCTAAGCGGTAAGGAAACCGATTTCGCATCGGACGCTAGTGGATTTTTGCGTTACAAGGGGAGAGTGTGTGTACCTCGTAATGAGGAATTACGGAGGAGTATTTTAGAGGAGTCCCATAAGAGCAAGATGAGTTTTCACCCGGGGACTACCAAGATGTACCAAGATTTGAAGCAGTTTTTTTGGTGGTCGGGATTGAAAAGGGATGTGGCTGGGTATGTCTCGAGTTGTTTAGTATGTCAGAAAGCCAAGATCGAGCATCAACGACCATCGGGAGAGTTACAATCCCTAGAAATTCCCGTTTGGAAGTGGGATAGTATCTCCATGGACTTTGTATTAGGGTTTCCGAGGACTCAAAAAGGGTATGATTCGATATGGGTGATAGTGGATCGGTTGACTAAATCTGCACACTTTCTGCCTATGAACATGAGGTATTCTTTGGAGCGATTGGTAGAATTGTACATCCGGGAAATAGTTCGCTTGCATGGGATACCGTCGAGCATCATATCAGATAGGGATCCCCGTTTTACTTTGAACTTTTGGGCTAGTTTGCAGACCGCATTGAGAACTAAGTTGAAGTTGAGTTCATCTTATCATCTACGAACGGACGGTCAATTGGAAAGAACGATACAGTCATTGGAGGATCTTTTGAGGGCTTGTGTCTTAGAAAAACCAGGGAGTTGGGATGGCATGTTGCATCTGATTGAATTTACCTACAACAATAGCTTTCATTCGAGCATTGGAATGGCACCTTATGAGGCGTTGTATGGTAGGAAGTGCCGGACTCCAGTAAGTTGGTTTGAGACTAGAGAGAATTTGATATTGGGGCCCGAACTGGTCTAGGAGACGACTGATAAGATCAAGAAGATCTGGGAGCATATGAGAATCGTCCAAAGTCGACAAAAGAGCTATTATGATAAGAGACGGAAACCTCTTGAATTTAACGAGGGAGATCATGTTTTCATGTGAGTTGTTCCGACTACCGGTATCAGTAGAGTGTTGAAGTCCCGTAAGCTGACCCCTCGATTTATTGGGCCGTATCAGATATTAAAGAGAATTGGGCCGGTAGCGTATCGTATTGCTTTACCTCTGTTGTTGTCGAATCTCCACAATGTGTTTCATGTGTCTCAGTTGAGAAAATATGTTGGAGATCCATCTCATGTGGTTGAGTCAGACCAGATAGAGTTGAAGGATAACCTGACTTTTGCGACGTTGCCGGCGAGAATCATGGATACCAGTATCAAAATATTGAGGGGCAAAGAGATTCCTTTGGTAAAGGTGTTGTGGAGTCAAGTGGACGAAGGAGACGCTACTTGGGAAGTTGAGCAAGAGATGAGGGAGGATTACCCTCATTTGTTTGAATCGAGGTATATTTAATTTTCGGGGATGAAAATTCTTATAAGAGGGGGGATTGTAACACCCCAAATTTTAAGTCTTTAAAATTATAGTACCAGCCTTGAGATCCTCGCTTGAGCGAGAGATTCTCGCTTGAGCGAGAGAGAGACTCACCTAGGAGGGTGAAATACTGGGTTATACTAGAGGATCCTCGCTTGAGCGAGAGATTCTCGCATGGGCGAGAGAGGCCCACCTAGGAGGGTGAAATCCTAGAGTATACTGGAAGATTCTCGCCTGAGCGAGAGTTGTCTCGCCTGGGCGAGAAATATCATTTTGGGGCTGTTGGCACTGTGAGATTCTCGCTTGAGCGAGAGTCCCTCTCTTGAGCGAGAGGGTCAGATCTGAGTTTTTAAAATAGGCGGGATTTTCTCGCTTGAGCGAGAAAGGGCTCGCTTAAGCGAGAACCCGACACTGTTACATTAAATAGGGGACCCCAAACACATTTATGAGGGTTAACCTAAAGAGAAGTGAGAGAAGAGAGCATTTTCAAGAGCAAGAAGACTTTTGAGTCATTTAGAAGCTTGAGAAGAGGTAGATCTCTTGATTCTAACTCACTTCTTCCCTTTGAAACTTGTTTTGAGGTATGTTGGATCTCTTCTCAACATGAGAGAAACCATGGAAACTCGCCCTTTTGAGTTGTGGTTCGTTTTAGGTGATTTTATCTTGTAAACTCTTGGTATAGAGTTAGTATTTCAAGAAAGGAAAGGGGTTTGGGGGTTCATACATAAAAACCCCAAAACCCTAAAAATGAAAATGGGTAAAATGCTAAAGGTAGACGATGAGTTTATTTTCTAATGATGAAATATGAGATGAATATGTATGTTTTAGATGTTGTTAACTTATGATGGAAGTAGTTTAGCAACATTGAAAATATAATGAATATCTTGTATGGTTAAATGATACAATATAAGTTGCTTATGAAATACTTGGAATAAATGACTAACGTTGTGTTGTATGGTGGGAATGAGAAAATATCCTAGAGTTGGCGGCGGTGTCGGTGGAACTAGTGCAGTTACCAAGAACCCAACCCAACACTCACCAAGGTAAGGATAAGTCTTTAATTTGCGCATTTGAAATGAAAAATGTGTGTACTTTCTGGTTGTGCAATGATTAATTGGTGAATCACGTATTTATTATAAACATATATGGGTATGTTTGTAAAAAGGATTGCGTGGATTTACTGGATATGATTGATAGTGAAATCAATGAAAATGAAATGTATTTTTAGCCGACCATAAATGGTTAGCGACTTCGGCCCGAGTTTATGTGGCAACACTTCGGCTCGAGTTTATGTAGCAACACTTCGGCCCGAGTTTATGTGGAAACACTTTGGCTCGAGTTTATGTAGCAACACTTCGACCCGAGTTTATGTGGCAACACTTCGGCTCGAGTTTATGTAGCAACACTTCGGCCCGAGTTTATGCGGCATGTTTTCTTATAAAAGAGATGAGAAATTGTTTTTAGCTAACCCTAAGGGGTGTAGCGACTTCGGCTCGAGTTTATGTAGCAACACTTCGGCCCGAGTTTATGTGACATGTTTTATTGGTAAAAAGGATGAGAAATCGCTTTTAGCTAACCCTAAGGGGCGTAGTGACTTTGGCTCAAGTAATGTAGCACAAAAAATGAATTTCAAAGTGATTTACTAACTTTTCTAAATGTGGATTATCTTATAATGACATTTATTTAATTAACGACTTACTCCTTTATGTGTTTGTGTTTCGTCATTGATAATCCCATTGCAGATGAACAGGTAGCCTGAGGAGGTCTTATTTTTGGAAGCTTAGGAGCTTTATATTTTTGGATTTCAATTATTAGCACTATTTTGTACATGAGTGCTTATTGAATTACTTGGAATATTTTGTAACTATGGATATATGACTCATACGATTGATCGTAATACCGCATATACGTAGCTATGAGTATTTTGGAAACCCATAGCTAGTTGTATGCGGTAGACACTAGGGTTTAATTGAATGAATTATGTTTTCCGCAATATAAATTGTATGGTAATATCTTATGTTAGAAAGTGTCTTAAGGAGTGTTAATTGAGAACTCAAAGTAGTGTGATGACTGTATGCATGAAAGGATTAAAATAAAAGAAAAATTTTCAAGGGTTGAATTTGGGTCCTTACACGATCGGTCTTTAAAAAGTAAATCCAATACAATCCAAACACATTCGATTTTTTCGGGTTTTGGTCTATTTTGGATTGGTTTTCGGTTTTCTTTTTGGACCGGTCTGGATTTGAACACCCCTAATCACTGTTGGGAATCCTAGTAAGTCATTTTATCATTTTTTGTTATGGGTTTCTTCAAGTTACAAATTGTTCAATTTTTATATTATGGGTATTTGATTTCTTCTAATGCGAAGCTTCATTCCTTATAAATTTTGTCTATTTCTAAAGCTTAATAATGATGCTACTTATATATGGTGGAAGTTGTGTTATTCTTTTCAATTATTGATATGTCATTCTATATGACAATCAACTTAAAAGTGTAGATTTTTACTTATCAGGTGTGAATGAACTTCTCCAAGTTAGGACCTTTAAATACATTGCATCCTTCACTTGTTCAGTTTGATTCTGATTTTATGCTCATTTCATTTTTAAATTTTCATTCTTCGCAGAACTTCATCATTCATGAACCGATCAAGTGAGATCTTCATTGATAGATATGATTTTATTTTATTTTTCATTTTTCACTAAACAAGGAGATAAAGCCTTAAAAGAAAGAAATTGATATACTTTTGAACATTTTTGGATTGTCACTATTGTCATTAGGGTTTATCCGCACATACTAAAGTTTTAGATCTGATCCAAAACATGTACTTTCTAAACAGATGAGAGTTTGAGTATTGAAACAATTTTCATGACCGAGAATCTTGGTAAGTCATTTTATCATTTTTTTTTGTTATGTGTTTCTTCTATATTGTTTGGAAGTTTCAAATTGTTCATTTTCATACTATGGTTATTCGATTTCTAATGCAAAGTTTCATTGCTCTTATTTCGTATTGATTTTGTCTAATTTGTTTATTTCTAAAGCTTAATAATGATGCTACAAATATAAGGTGAAAGTTGTGTTATTCTTTTCAATTATTGATATGTTACTTTATCTACCAATCAACTTAAAAGTTTATTTTTTTACTTTAGAGGGAGTGAATGAACTTCTCCAAGTTAGGATCTTTAAATGCAATGCATCCTTCACCTGTTGAGTTTGATAATGGGGTAAAACGTTCTCAATTAATAAGAAAATCTGTTGATATTCTCTAGCTTAGAAAATGACATAATGAGTTATTTCATAAAAATAACCATTTTAAATATGATTATTTAATTAGATCTTAAAAAATTCTCAATTAATATTATTTAATTATTTTTTATAGCTTAAATAGTATGAATCTAATCTTATTATTAATAGAGTGAGCTATGCTATTACAATTAATAAGGAAATCTATTGATATCCTGTCTCGCTTAAAAAATGATATACAATGAATTTTTTATTTCATAAAAATAATCATTTTTAATACTAATTAGATAAAATGTAGATAGTTCTGAAATGTTTCTATTTCTAGAATTAAAGAATTGGGGGAATTAATTATGATGATCCCGAGTTTTTAGTGTAATATTAGTCACTTATATTATTTGCATAAAAAACATAAACAATCACTCACAATACTACTATTAAATTAAAATATTATATTAAAATAAAAAAGATTAATCTCTTTCGCCTTATATCATTGTCCATCCACTTTTATCTATATTTTTTGACAAAATATATATTGGAAATAAGCACGTTACTACAACAATAGCATTTTTTAGGAATCAGTTGCAACTCCATGAATGCTTGTTTTTATTTTAATCATTAATTAATTTAGGAATGAACCATTAATTCTGGTATGTTAATTAACATTACATAGTTATGGATGTACAATTATGAAAATTAAATTTGTCTTACATGTGTTGATTCAGTTTATAGCACACACACACACAAAAAAGTCATACATGTATTTTTATTTTACTAATCAACTATTTAGATTTATTGAAACTATAATCAATTAAATGTATATTATTGGATTTACTATTTAAGAGTTATGAGCTTAATAACACATGAATCTAGCAAGTTACCCGTGCATTTGCACGAGACAATATTTTTTGTGTCGTATGATTAAGAACACACATTGCATGTACATTCATATAGTTAAGAATACACACATTATTTGTACGTTTGCATGGTTAAAAGACACATGTTACATGTGCATTCATAAACACATGTTAACTATACATTTTTGTACTTTTTTGATTGATTTTCATACTCTATGGTCTATATATTTGGTTAGCTAATAAATACAATAAAAACTTATATTGATCATTCTTAATATGATCATTCTCAATAAAAACTTGTTTAATTTTATGATTTATTGTGATTATTTCTTAATGTAGGATATTATTTCTTACTAGTTGTTAGTATAATTGGTTTATTATTTCATTTTTTTTAGAAGTAATTTTTTTTTGAAATTTCATTATTCACATTAATTACTCCTAAATCTCGAGAGTAATTCTCTCTAACCGTTATTATTCCATAATTATCCACAATTCATATAAATGATCATTTTAGTACTTAAAAAGTTTGCGTGGATGTAAAAACAAAACAAAACAATGGGTTAGAACTTATGACATTTTATTATATTTAATTAACAATTAATAAAATTCACCTATGTGACATGAGAAATGGTCCATTGGAAATCCAAACATTAATGATTTTGAGGTATTAAAAATTTATGGTGCCATTATTTAATAAATATATAACATGTAATGGTTAATAAATTCAATGAAAGTATAAAATGAAGAAAAATTGTATTCATAGTATATTTTAATTAGATAACAGTAAAAAGTTTTGTTTTTACCATAACATGGACTCAAAGGTAAAAGAATATGATTAGGTTATCTTTCATGAATAGCTGCACATCTATTTTTATAACAATGAAAAAACTTTATATTATTGACATTTGAATTATTTAAAGACACATAATCAAATATCACATATGAGGGTGAAACTTAAATTAAAAGAAATTTAAGAGGAGGATACACTCTAAGTGTTTATAAAAACATGCAAAGCAAAAAATGGAAATACTGATGATTATTTGAATAAAAAATGTATAAAAATAAAATAAGAGATGAACATAGATAAAACTAACATGATTTTAAGGAATAAGGATGACAATGGGTTTGGATAAGTCCGGGTAGTGTATTACCCGAACCCGCCCCATTACTTCATTTTTGGACCCAGACTCGCCCCATACCCAGCGGATCCATGAGTACCCATAAATTCAAACTATTAAAAATAATTGCAAGTAATTTATATACTTGTGTATTTGTTTCATACGATCTTATATATTATTTAGCCAATCAACAAAAGAAAAATTATAAAACTTAATTTAAAGTTTTAAACACAACTTCATTGACTATTAAACACAATTCATTTTACTCAAACAAAAATTAAAAACAACTTCAACATTTGGATGAAAAATTCTTTTAGTAAGAACTCTTCAATTAACATAATATTACATCATACATATGAATTAACAACATAACATCACTGCTTAATAACATAACAACACAATTTAACAACATAACTATCACATTTATGAATTAATATGATATTATAATTATAGACTAATATAATATTACAATATAGATTAACATGATATTACAATTATGTTATTATATATATATATATATATATATATATATATATATAAATTTAGGAAGAAATAGAGGGTCCGGGTACCTACGGGTCTAGGTACCTCATTATCTGGACCCAGACCCATTTAACAGTGGGTCTTAAAATTGTGGGTTTCAATTACCCATGGGTCCAAAACATGGACCCAAACCCGACCCATTGTGGGTATTTTTAGCGGGTACCTGCGGATCCGGGTACCCATTGCCATTCTTATTAAGGAAGAACCAAAATGCAAATGAAAAAATAAAATGATTATGGTAAGATATGATGAGGAGATAAATATGTTTATAAAAGTAGTAAATCTTTAAATAAAAGATATATAAATAAAATTAGAGATTAAGAGAAAAACTTGAAGGGAGAACCAAACTGCAAATGATGAGAGAAAATGATGAAAAAATAAATAGATTAATAACAAAAGCAAACAAACAACCAACAAAGATTTTGAAGGTTTGGTCGTACTCGAGGATGATACTCTTGTTTATAAGAATCTAACAAAGAAAACCATTAGAAGAACAGATCTAAAAAATAATGAAATCAGTTAGAACACATGTACAAAATAAGGAAATCGATGAAAAATAAACAAAAATTAATTATAAAATAAGAACAAAATACAAAATAAGAATATATATACAAAATGAACAAAAAATAAATAAAAAATGTTTTCTTCATTTTCCTTCCAGCATTGTGAACCTATACATGGATAAATTTTTGCCACATCACTTAAGACATGAATTCATACAATTAATAATCATCCCTGCACCATGGATAACTTTTTAAAATGCATACAATTATTATACCTAAAGATCATTCATGATTTCATTCAGAAATCATTATGATCATTCCTTATATATCCTCCTTTCTATTTGTCCACGAGTATATATATTTATAATTATACCCAACAATTAACCACCATTCATGACCATTATCGTTCACCACCATTAATGGATAACTCTTTAACATTCATAAAATTATTATACTTAATGGTCATTCATGATTTCATAAAGAAATCATTTTGCACATTTCTTATATCAAAACATTCTTTTACTATTTGTTTCAATTTGAACATGATAACATAGTAATAACCTATTAAAAAAAAATTCATTTATTTTTTCAGTTTTGTTTCATTTATATCCATACCTATCCTCTACTCTTCATCTATCCCATCTAACAATGACAAGTTTCATTCATCGGATTTACTTTGTCATCATCACAAAAAAACACGTGTTTTTATGTTTCTCTCCTAACAATCTTCTTTTTCTCATGTTTTATTTCATTATGTCTACTCATTATCGTTTTTTTCTCTACCAACAATCCCCTTTACAGTGCTTTTTTTCGTTGATTTTTTTATATATTTATTTTGTAGATATATTCTTATTTTGTATATTTCATATTTAAAGTGCATTTTTTGTTCATTTTATACATATATTCTTATTTTGTGATTTTCTTCTTATTTTATCATTAATAACCTACTTTAGATGGTGCATACTATAGTAACCAAAAAATATAATTCATCATTAATATGTTAATTATCATTGACTCTTAAACAAATATAATACACATGAACGTAGATGGTGCATACTATAGTGATATTAAATTGATAATGCATATATATATTAAACTTTTAATTATATAGCTTTCAAAAATTAACATTTACAAAAAAATAAAAATAAAATAAAGTATCATTTTCTAATTTTCCTTTTTTTCTTAGAGAAAGTTAATACAAAAACCTTATAAATTTCTAAAATATCTAATGATATTTTTAATCAATTTAAGTTAACTAATTAATAAAAATCCTAAATATGTATTTCACATTTCTAGTAAATCTTTCCAACAAAATGATACTGTAAACATATCTAAATAATTTCATATAAATTTATTGAACTTATAAATTTATAACATTCCAATCACCAAAAAATAACACTACAGTAGTTCCAAAACAAAACAAAAAATAAAGTAACACCTCAAATATAAAATTGCTCAGCTAGAGCTTTTTAGAGTACAATTCCTTCAATATGCAACCCTAAAATGAAAAAACCATGCATAGCAATACTAATATTATCATATACATATACATATGTATGTGTATATATATATAGATAGATAGAAGTATTATTAAACATACTTTAAGAGAATAATTCAATAAGTCATATTCCAGCAGTGCTATCATACTATAAAAATAATTTCAAGAACAATACTTCATACAATCACCAACAAATTGAACCAATATCTTAACAAAACTCGACTCATTATTTAGTTCGATAAACTTGACTTATTTCTCTCTTTAAAATATCTCTTTACACCATGAGATAACTTATCATCTTAAATCTATTTACTGTTTGACATGTGACTTATTTCTCTCTCTATAAGTTTTCATTTTAAAATATATTATAAAAAGAAAAAATAAGACAAATAATGAATGAATTTAAAGAGATAAATTATCTTCTGATATGAGGAGATATTTTATTCTTATATATATATATATATATCTATTTATTTAAACATGTAAAAAATCAGTAATTATATTGAATAAATAATCTCCGTTCTGGCTGACAAACTAGAAAAATAGCTTGTTTTAAACTCAAGTCGAGATTTGATCCAAACAAATCCTTATTATGTGGAGCCCTAATTTGGTTCAGTTTAGCTCATTTTCAACCTTAAAATATGTATATATAGGTGCATCATGACTAAATTCATCATTAACATCTACATTAACTAACTCCTCTAAAGATGGACAGATGCATTATTAGCTAAGAAAGAATTAAACAAAAACTTCAGAAGAAAATAATATCGACAGAAGGTAAATGAATCCTACATTCCCACTGCACCAAATCACATTATATATAACAACAATCTATATACTAAGTATTATACAAATTTATATGTTGGTAAAGTTGACATTATAGAGGATCTTTCTGCAATCTTACAATTTTTTTTACAAGTTATGTATCTAAAGTCCTAAAGAGAATTCGCAGATATGTAGTAGTCATGACAACCTCTTACGGATAGTTGCCATTTTGGATGATCTAAAGTTCTAATATAAGGACCCAATTTATACCCTAAATTTTTTGTTCGTTTATTGTTAAACATACAAGTTATAACAACTATTTGTCCACTATCCATTTTCATGAATTATATACACTTTATATAATTACGATTAAATTTCAATAATGACAAATTAATCTACCAAAGTGTGTTGGGGTTCATAAACCATAAACTTCACATAATTAATTTCAAAAGGGGACTCCATCCGCGCCCGCATGTCAATCATACATCAAATTCCTAAAAACATAGATACATGTCAATTTGTTCAAGTAATAGATACAAATACGTGCATAATACAAAACAACACATCAGGATCCTATTACAACAATGGACAAGAAACTAAACTACGACATCTTCTGAATCTGCTAGTCTTTAGCTTTACCTGTACATCAATTATCACAAATAAAACCAACAAGAAACACAAGGGAGTAAGACATAAAATTCATGATAATCAGTGTTTATAAATCAGTATAAAATAGAAATATTTACAACAAATATAAATCCAAATTTAATACAATTCAACATTCAAACCAAATAACCATCATACTACAGTTTATCATACACACATTAATAACAGTTAATTCAATACCACGTCGGGCAAGTCATACATTGCCATTAAGGCCAATAGCACATTGGGCAAGTCATACATTGCCATAAAGGTCAATACCACGTTGGGCAAGTCATACATTGCCATAAAGGACAATACCACGTTGGGCAAGTCATACATTGCCATAAAGGACAATATCACGTTGGGCAAGTCATACCTTGCCATAAAGGACAATACCACGTTGGGCAAGTCATACATTGTCATAAGGCCAATACCACGTTGGGCAAGTCATACATTGCCATAAAGGCCAATACCATGTTGGACAAGTCATACCTTGCCATAAAGGCCAATACCACGTTGGGCAAGTCATACATTGTCATAAAGGCCAATACCACGTTGGGCAAGTCATACATTGTCATAAAGGCCAATACCACGTTGGGCAAGTCATACATTGATTCATCGATTTCCACCACATGAAAATATCCCAGTATTCATACACCCTATATACTTACAATGCTTATCCCTTACCTTGGTGTGCGTTGGTGGTAGTGCTAGACAACTTGTAAGGACCCGATTTTCATAACTCGAAAATTCTCTTTTAAAATCCTTATTCATGAAAGTGAATTGATTACTTTTGAAAGACATTACTCGAACAGTTTGGAAACTTGAGTGAATACGTTTATAAATTTACAAGGCGGAAATATTCCAAACATCTTTCATTTCAAAAGCATGTCATTACACTTCCGTTCAAATACATCCGTTATACAATTACACTTTCTCAAAATTACTTTGAACACAAACATTAGATCCACTTCATTATACACTTACAAGAAAGTTGTTTATACATGAATTCACTTTAACATGTTCTTCATATTAAAAATATTCATCATATAACATATTAATTACATACTATCTACTACTCTATCATGTACTCTTCTCCGCAAGCGTCCAATGCGCTACCTCCACAACCTGAACCCAAATATACAACACATACAAGGAAAGACAGAGGGAGTAAGAACCAACTACGGCGACCGTAGCGTGGATTTACATGGAGTAATGACATTAAAGTATTAAAACCACACACATCTAACATCATCATGATATGTATATATCAATCAACACATATTATCTATATTCATCCTATAGTACACATATATCTCATACTATATGTGTTCTATAGTGTGCATACTTATTCATCGCATTTTATCCATATTCACCCTATAGTACACATACATCCCATACTATATGTGTTCTATACTGTGCATACTTATTCATCGCATTTTATCCATATTCACCCTATAGTACACATACATCCCATACTATATGTGTTCTATAGTGTGCATATTTATTTATCGCGTATTATCCATATTCATCCTATAGGATATACATCCCATAATATATATCCTATGACATGCATATGATTTTCATTCCGAGTATACACTTTTCACATCCTTCACATTCCATAATAATTTACCCTTGATCTCATTCAACAATTCTGCACCGTACAAATAATCACCATACCCCATCGGGCAGGTCGAGTAATCCCCATACCACCTCGGGCAGGTCGAGTTTCCACATTACACTCACATCCATGTCATACACCGTCAACACAAGGCATCTCATTATTTTATCACCATAAATAACATACAACACCTTCATTGTCACAAACATACATTTATCCATTTTAACACATTCACAGCTCATCACATTCATTGTTACAACACACTTATACATGTTTATAACAATCAACCACTCACAACATACTCATTTTGTTAAACATACTCATATCCATTTTGACACATTCACAACTCATCACACATTCACAACTCATCACACATTCATTGGTACAATTCAACCATACATGTTTATAACAATCAACCACTTACAACATACTCATTTATGCTTATGACCATAAATATCTCACACACCATCATTATCACACAACATAACCATTATCATAAACAAACCATGCATAACATATTCTTCATCATATACACCTTAACGTTAGAACCATCTTTAATGACGGGTGTATTACCATAAATGAGCATATAGCGTTTTACTCAACTAAACGGTTTTCCCCACACATATATCTCCACTTTTATGGCTAATACATCCTCATGTAAAATATAGACTCTCACATGGACCACAAACTCCCAAGAGAGTTTCTATCCGTTAATATGCTCCGATTCTTGAGGGAAATCGGAGATGATGACTCTAATGAAATACTCTAAGACCACAATGGTCTTCTCCCTCACCTTAGGTTACGTAAGCTCCGTTGCTCCGCAAAAAAGCCACATCTCCCTTCATCTCCTCCAACATCCATTGTTGCTTTTTCACCTCCAATCTTTTCCAAATGTGTCACCATGAAGCAAGAGGAAGGTTTTGATGAGTTTTGAGGCTTAGTGGAGGGAAAAATGGTCCATTTGGGTGGAACCACCGTTGGGAGAGAAATGGGGAGAAAGAAAATGAAAATTGGGGTTTCTAGGTCCCCTTTTTCACTTTTATAGTCACTGCGACGAGTGTAATCGATTACCATAAGTGTGTAATCGATTACACTGTGTCAGATGCACATATCTGATACTTTTAATACGATGTAATCGATTACGAGTACAGTGTAATCGATTACATCATGAAAAATTACACATGTCTAATCAGATATCTGCATGTAATCGATTACAGGGACCATATAATCGATTACACTGTGTTAATAGCCCAAAATTGTCATTTCTCGCCCAGGCGAGACAACTCTCGCTCGGGCGAGAATCCTCCAGTATAGCCCAGGATTTCACCCTCCCAGGTGATCCTTTCTCGCTCAAGCGAGACTTCCAGGACTGATACTAAAATTTTAAAGACTAAAATTCGGGGTGTTACACAACTTGTTAGTTTCTCCTACGCTTCCTCCAACCTTAGGGTCTTTCCTGAATTCATACCACACAATAACCATAATCGGTAACATATTCACATTATCACATAATCAACTTAATACCACACATTTATCCATAAAAATAACTCATATTTCGATATTTTCTAAAATCACTTCCATTAGGAATTTCAAGCATGTAAAACATACCTATTCACTTATATTTAACATTAGAAACCATAAACCACATTTCTAACCTAACATTTCCCCCTTTCAACACCATTTTCGTTTTGGATTTTTGGGGTTTTCATGAATCAACCACCAATCATCCCCATTTTCAAATACCAACTCTAAACCTCGAGTTTTTCAAAAGAAAAGCTAGATAACAATAAGTTATAACTCAAAAGAGAAAGTTATAAGATTTTCTATACCAAGAGAAGAGACCAAAATGTCCAAAATGAGTTTCAACAAGAGAATGAGTGTTAAAATCAAGAGGTTTACCTATTCTCTTTCTTCTCCAAGTCTCTACACGAGCTCTCACCAAGAAAATCGCCTCCTCTGCTCTTTTCTCTCAAAAACTCCCTTTCTTTTCGTGTTTGGGGCTATTTATTAGGGCTCAGGGTTTTAGATTCTCGCCCAGGCGAGAATACGTCGCCCAAGCGAGAAAGCTCCGCCTCTTTAAGTTTCAAACTCGGGTTCTCTCGGTCAAGCAAGGATCCGACAGCCCCAGAAATGCTCCTCTCGCTTAGGCAAGCCAATTCTCGCCCAGGCGAGAATCTCTCAGCCTCCAACAACTCTCCCTCGCCCAGGCGAGCCAAATCTCACCCAAGCGAGACTCTCAGGGAAAATCCTGGGAGAAATCCTAGACTTCTCGCTCAAGCGAGGCTCTCTCGCCCAGGCGAGAATCCTCCAGCATCTCCCAGGCCTACTGAGTTTCACCAAGCTTAAAAGAGGAGAAATTAGGGGGTTACAATCATCCCCCTCTTACAAGAATTTTCGTCCCCAAAAATTAAACATACATTTATTCGAATAAATACGGGTAATCTTCTCTCATGTCACGTTCTACTTCCCAAGTTGCATCTCCTTCATCAACTTGGTTCCATATTACTTTCACCAAAGGAATTTATTTCCCCATCAACTTCTTGACACTTTTGTCCTTGATCCTCACAGGCAAGGTCCTTAATGTCAGGTTATCCTTCAGTTCTATCTGATCAGATTCAACCACATGAGATGGATCCCCCACATACTTCCTCAATTGAGAAACGGAAAACACATTGTGGAGATTCGATAACAATGGGGGTAGGACAATCCAATATGCTATTGGTCCCTATTCTCTTCAAGATCTGATAAGGCCCAATGAACCTCGGAGTAAGCTTACGGGACTTCAAGACTCTCCCAATTCTAGTAGTCAGAACTACTCTCATGAATATGTGACGACCCGATTTTTTACCCTTGAAAATTTTTCTCATTTTAATTCAATTCCATGCAATCACTCATAACTCACATTACCAATTTAATATCCTTACTCCAAAATCTTATTTCTCTCCTCACACTCAATCCATGAATCAGTAATGTCATACATAATCATTTTAATTAGAAGTCCTCATGAATCATTCCTTGAACAAATCTTTTAACCTATTATATTATCATCCAATTCATATTGCAGAAAAACATAATTCATTCATATCATTCCCTATGAGTACTAAGACCTCAAAGGTTCTGATCCTCCAAAATAACATTACGCATGGTTACAAATATTCAACTAATAGTTAGCCATGGTTACAAACATTTAAATCCACAAGTAGTCATTTAGAATACGAAACATAAATAGTGAATCCGAAGTCTAAAGCTCCTAAAGCTCCCGACCTAGCATACTCCATTCATCTATTTACCTGCAATGGGATTATCAATGACAAAAGTACAAAACACACAAAGGAGTAAGTCGTTAATTCAATAAACGTCATTATAAGATAATCCACATTAGAAAAAGGGGTTAGTAAACCATTTGTTTTATAAATTCATTTTGTGCTACATTACTTGAGCCAAAGTTTTGCTACATAGCTTGAGCCAAAGCGTTGCTACATAACTTGAGCCAAAGTATTGCTACATAACTTGAGCCAAAGTTTTGCTACATAACTTGAGCCGAAATATTGCTACATAGCTTGAGCCAAAGCATTGCTACATAACTTGAGCCAAAGTATTGCTACATAGCTTGAGCCAAAGCATTGCTACATAACTTGAGTCAAAGTATTGCTTCATAACTTGAGCCAAAGTATTGCTTCATAACTTGAGCCAAAGTGTTGCTACATAGCTTGAGCCAAAACATTGCTACATAACTTGAGCCAAAGTATTGCTTCATAACTTGAGCCAAAGTGTTGCTACATAGCTTGAGCCAAAGCATTGCTACATAACTTGAGCCAAAGTATTGCTACATAGCTTGAGCCAAAGCATTGCTACATAACTTGAGCCAAAGTATTGCTTCATAACTTGAGCCAAAGTGTTGCTACATAGCTTGAGCCAAAGCATTGCTACATAACTTGAGCCAAAGTATTGCTTCATAACTTGAGCCAAAGTCGCTAACCATTCATGGTCGGCTAAAAATATATTTTCTTTCCATCGAATTCACCATCAATCATTCCCTGTAAATCCACGCCATCTTCAGTATAAACACACCCATATATGTTTATGCTAAACACGTGATTTACAATATAATTATGGCATAACCCGTAAACACACACATTTTCCTTTTCCGTAAATCTACGCATTCTTTAATATAAACACACTCATATATGTTTATATTAAATGCGTAATGTACAACTTAGTCTTTGCATAACCAGAACATACACATTTTCTATTTCAAATGCAAAATTAAAGACTTATCCTTACCTCGATGAGTGTTGGGTTTGGTTCTTGGCAACTTCTCGAGTTCCACCGACACCGCCTCCAACCTTAGGATCTCTCTTCATCCCACCACATAACACAATGTTAGTCATTTATTCCAAATATCGCATAAACAACTTATATTGCATCATTTAATCATACAAAATATTCATCATCAATATTCAACCATCTAAAACATGCATAACATCTCATATTTCAATAATTTGGGGTAAACTCATCTTCTACCTCTAACATTTTACTCATTCTCTCCTTTTACCACATTTTCACTTTTAGGGTTTTTGGGGTTTTCATGAATCAACCCACAACCCTTTCCATTCTTGAGATACTATCTCTAAACCAAGAGTTTACAAGATAAAAACAACATAAAACGAACCATAACTCTAACGGATGAGTTTCCATGGTTTCTCATGTTATGAAAATAAATCCAACATACCCAAAACAAGTTAGAGAGGAAGAAGAAGAGTTAGTAACAAGAGGTTTAACTCTTCTCAAGCTTCAAGATGAGTCCTAAGGCTCCTTGCTCTTGAAAAGCTCTCCTCTCTCTCTTCTCTTCGAAGTTCTAACCCTAAAATGTGTTTTGGGTTTCTATTTTATAGACACTGCGATAAGTGTAATCGATTACAAGTATAGTGTAATCGCTTACACTGTGTAAATTATAGAGGCATCGTCGCTATGTAATCGATTACCAACATGGTGTAATCGATTACATTAATACGATGTAATCGATTACCATAAGTGTGTAATCGATTACACAGTGTAAATTACAAAGGCATCGTCGCGATGTAGTCGATTACCAACATGGTGTAATCGATTACATTGTGTCAGATGTACATATCTGATGCTTTTAATCATCATGTAATCGATTACCAGGACTGTGTAATCGATTACACTGTGTCAGATGCACAGGTCTGATTAGTTTATCAGCATGTAATCGATTACCAGGAGTGTGTAATCGATTACACTGTGTCAACAGCCCAAAATTGCCATTTCTCGCCTAGGCGAGACAACTCTCGCTCGGGCGAGAATCCTCCAGTATAGCCCAGGATTTCACCCTCCCAGGTGATCCTTTCTCGCTCAGGCGAGAATCTCTCGCTCAAGCGAGACTTCCAGGACTGATACTCTAATTTTTAAAGACTAAAATTCGGGGTGTTACAGAATACATGATCCCCTTCGTTGAACTCAAGAGGTGTCCGCCTCTTGTCATAGTAACTCTTTTGTCGGCTTTGAGCTATCCTCATATTCTATCTTATTTTCTTGATTTGCTCAGTCGTTTCTCGAACCACTTCGGGTCCTAACACCAAATTCTCCCCAGTTTAGAACCAAATCATCGGGGTCATACATTTCCTTCCATACAATGCCTCATTCGGTGCCATCCCGATACTCGAATGGAAACTATTTTTGTAGGTGAACTCGATCAATGGTAGCATATTATCCCAACTTCGAGGTTGTTCCAAAACACAAGCACTCAAAAGATCTTCTAACGATTATATAGTTCTCTCTGACTGACCATCCGTTTGTGGGTGATAAGCTTAACTCAATTTCAAACGAGTTCCCAATGCATATTGTAAACTAGTCCAAAAGTTCGAAGTGAAACGGGGATCTCTGTTTGATACGATACTCGATGGTATTCTAAGCAATCGCACAATCTCTCAGATATACAGTTCTGTCATTCGCTCTAAAGAATATCTCATGTTTATCGTAAAAAGTGAGCAGACTTAGTTAACCGATCCACTATTACCCATATCGAATCGTACCTTTTCTGAGTCTTCGGAAATCCCGACACAAAATCCATTGAAATGCTATCCGATTTCCACACAACAGTTCACATAAATCAATTAGTTAAATCACATAAATATTACAAAGAAGCACGTAAGGCCATACCCTAGGCCGCAGAATTAACTATGCTCTGATACCATACTGTAAGGACCCAATTTATACCCTAAATTTTTTTGTTCGTTTATTGTTAAACATACAAGTTCTAACAACTATTTGTCCACTATCCATTTTCATGAATTATACGCTTAATATAATTACAATTAAATTTCAATAATGAAAAATTAATTTACCAAAGTGTGTTGGGGTACATAACCCATAAACTTCACATTTTTAATTTCAAAAGGGGACTCCTTCCCCGCCCGCATGTCAATCATACATCAAATCCCTAAAAACATAGGTACATGTCAATTTGTTAAAGTAATGGATACAAGTGTGTGCATAATACAAAACAACACATTAGGATCCTATTACAACAATGGACAAGAAACTGAACTACGACATCCTCTGAATCCGTTAGTCCTTAGCTTTTTACCTGTACACTGATTATCACAAATAAAACCAACAAGAAACACAAGGGAGTAAGACATAAAATTCATGATAATCAATGTTTATTAATTAGTATAAAATAGAAATATTTACAACAAATATAAATTCAAATTTAATACAATTAAACATTCAAACCAAATAACCATCATACTACAGTTTATCATACACACTTTAATAACAGTTAATCCTATACCACGTTGAGCAAGTCATACATTGCCATAAAGGCCAATACCATATTGGGCAAGTCATACATTGCCATCAAGGCCAATTCCACATTGGGCAAGTCATACCTTGCCATAAAGGCCAATACCACGTTGGGCAAGTCATACATTGCCATAAAGACCAATACCACGTTGGGCAAGTAATACATTGATTCGTCGATTTCCACCACAAGAAAATATCCTAGTATTCATACACCCTATATACTTACAATGCTTATCCCTTACATTGGTGTGCATTGGTGGTAGTGCTAGACAACTTGTTAGTTTCTCCTCCGCTTCCTCCAACCTTAGAGTCTTTCCTCATTCATACCACACACAATAACCATAATCAATAACATATTCACATTATCACATAAACAACTTAATACCACACATTTATCCATAAAAATAACTCATATTTCAATATTTTCTAAAATCACTTCCATTAGGAATTTCAAGCATGTAAAACATACCTATTCACTTATATTTAACATTAGAAACCATAAACCACAATTCTAACCTAATATTTCCCCCTTTCAACATCATTTTCGTTTTGGATTTTTGGGGTTTTCATGAACCAACTACCAATCATCCCCATTTTTGAATACCAACTCTAAACCTTGTGTTTTTCAAAAGAAAAGCTAGATAACAACATGTTATAACTCAAAAGAGAAAGTTATAAGATTTTCTATACCAAGAGAAGAGACCCAAATGTCTAAAATGAGTTTCAACAAGAGAATGAGTGTTAAAATCAAGAGGTTTACCTCTTCTCTAGCTTCTCCAAGTCTCTACACGAGCTCTCACCAAGAAAATCGCCCCATCTTCTCTTTTCTCTCAAAGCCCCCCTCTCTTTTCGTGTTTGAGGCTCTTTATTAGGGTTCAAGGTTTTAGATTCTCGCTCAGGCGAGAAAGCCCCTCCTTTTTAAGTTTCAAACTCGGGTTCTCTCGCTCAAGCGAGGACCCGACAACCCCAAAAATGCTTCTTTCGCTCAGGCGAGTCAATTCTCGCCCAGGCGAAAATCTCTCAGCCTCCAACAACTCTCCCTCGCCCAGGCGAGCCAAATCTCGCCCAAGCGAGACTCTCAGGGCAAATCCTGGGAGAAATCCTGAACTTCTCGCTCAAGCGAGGCTTTCTCGCCCAGGCGAGAATCCTCCAGCATCTCCCAGGCCTACTGAGTTTCACCAAGCTTAAAAGAGGAGAAATTAGGGGGTTACACCTAAAGTCACATAATGTTCTATTTTTGATTCAACAAGTGAATGAAATGACACATAAGAATATATATATTTTAATGACATAATTGTCATTATACTATTAAGCGGGATAGTATTTGGGACAACAACTTAGAAAATATGATAGTTAGTTACTTTTTCTTTCTTCCTTTTCAGCACAAAATTATAGTGTATAAAGCCTTTCTTTGGCTTCTCTTTCAAGTAAAATGAGAATGATTCTTTTTGTGAAATTCACAAGATAAGTATGTGAATCATGCCCCGATTTTCTCAATGGTGAGGATTCTCTCCAGTACTTGACTATCTAATACTAGATTGTGAAACCCATAATTATTTGAAAACTTAAAAATTTATTTTAATTAAAAACAATTTAAAATTTGGATTATTAAAAAATTTCAAATGACACATGTCATCATCTCTACATGTAATGGAGTGTCACACCTTATAGAAGTAGTATTTTTTCTATTCCTTGAATATGGGTAAGGACAGGAGAGCATAGTGCAACAAAAGTAAAAGAAAAAATAACATTGTGACACTTTTATCCTTCTATTATAATTGTAATAGCATTTATACCCTTATAAATTAGTGTAAAAATAATAACTCTCATCTTCAGTCTTTCTCCTTGAATATTTTAAAGAACTTTAGGTTCAAGAATCAAGGGAGCAGTTACAAAATGAGAAATTTTATTTCTTACATTTTCCTATTGAGTTAGAGGCAAAAGCATATACTTTGATTCCAATTCTTTATATGCTAACCACAAAGAAATTAACTTTTTTTGGCTGTAACATCCCCAATTCTGAAATATAAGAATAATATATGTTTATATTGGATATAATTTATTTTATTTCCTATTTTAATATCTAAAAGGAATATTTCTAACTTTAAACAAATAAAGTTCATTTCAAATAATAAATGGCATTTATTAATTAGTTAAGAATATTTGAGAAAAAACATTGTATTTTACTGAATTATAGTTTTAATTTAAAACTAATAGCCTGTATTGACTACTTGTAAGTAAGATAATAATTTTATATATGAAATCTTGTTATTTTATTATAAAGCTACATAGTTGAGCTTATATTATAAATTAGAAAATGAGTAGTCTGATTTGTAAGTAAGATATTGTTAGAAAATGTTGATTGTTAGGGAATAATATCTATATACTCATTATTTAAATACATATATTTTGAAAATATTTCACAGATAATATTTTTATATATGAAATCTTGTTATTTTACTATAAAGCTTATATTATAAATTAGAAATTGAGTAGTCCAATTTAGATGAGAAATGAGCTAGCTTGATAAATGTGTTTAGAAATTTCTCAAGTTATGATAAATTGATAGCTTTTCATAAGCTTAATAAGTGTGTTTAGAACTTTGTGCCTTGTAAAGGTCAAAGATATAATTTGTATTTATATTTTACCTAATTAGACTGATTTTAAATTAGCTTAAAATGGTAATTAAGCATGTAAGGTATAGCAAGATTATATGAAACTTGTCAAAGTCAAGCGAATACTAGTAGCAATTGCTCAGAAGTGAATGTATTTGTGTCCATTACACCATGATTGTAATCCAAACTTTTATTAATTGTCCAAGAAGTATATTCTAGAATAGTTCATGTTTAATAATTTCTATAAGTTCATTGACAGCACCCAATCTCACCAGAGCCAAATGGAAATACAAAATCATATTCTAATATTAGCCAAAAAAATTATTCCTGAGTATGTTGTCCACTTTAATGAATGTAGTCCCCATAATCTATTTAATTTTGTTTATTAACAAAGGTTAATATGTTGCTATTTTTGAATTAATTACATTAACAATTTTAGTGAAATTATACAAACAATCTTTTCTTAGTGTTGCTATTTTTGAATCACATCTAATTTTGTACATACATTACATTGACTACTCTAATATATAAATGTAATTTTTTAAACAAAAAAACTTGTGACCAGTATAATTAACTTAAACAAAATATTGTATATTATACAGACAATTCCAAATAGTATAAGAGTCAATGTCTCATTATTATTTTTGCTTAGGGATGGTAACGGGGCCAGGCGGGTACGGATAGTGCATATCCATTTACATACTCGCACTATTTGTGGATACCCATACGGGTAGCGGGTATCCGCAGGTACAAACATGTTTTCAATTCTAATTATATTTTTATATATTTTAAAATAATTAATATATGAAAATAATTATTACTTGAATAATATGATATGTATATGATTATAATATCATCACTAAAATATTTAATTAAAATATATACGCGACTATCCGGGGGGAGGATATCATGATATTCGTTTTCACCCATGAGTTACTTTTATGGGTACCCATTGCGGATATTTTGACAGGTACCTACGAGTCGGATATTTTTGTTTCATTACAAAATACATTACTGATTATATGGAGAAAATAAAATAACTCTTATATTATTTTGTCACGAACTAAATAATGAAGATACATTGACTCTTATATTATTTGGATTTGTCTACACAATATACAATATTTTGTTTAGTTTAATTACAGACACCACACATTTTTTGTTTAAAATATTTCACTTATATCTCATTAAGGGTATTCAGTATAATATATATATATTGCATTAATTTTAAAGCCTTACCATTGTGTAGATGAAATTGATTCTAGTTAAATCCCCAATGTGATGGTTGCTATCACAATGTCTTAAAACTATGCCTATAAACATGTTATTGTCTAAGTAAGATTGTTCCATCCCCTTATATGGCATGAGTTAACTAGAATGATTCTGACCTGATATAAAGCCTTTAAGCCCATATAATTTCCCCCTTCAGATTCCCTTATTATATATATTTTTTTTTTATATATTCCATAAGTAGGAAAAAAGTGGTGAGTATTCTACTAAAATAGTCTCTTGTTATCCTAAATTGTGATTGAAAACAATCAAATGAAAATATATCATATAGTCATTTTCTTGGAACCTCAATCCAAATATTATATTCTTAATTTAAATAAGATTTTCAAATTGATGCTCATCTCCAAATTTCATCCAAATATTATGTTATTTTATGAAATTACTTATCCGACAAGTGATGCATATTTCAAAATGTAGACACTAAGATTCAATTATCATTATCACCAGTCTAGAGTGATGGATTCATGATATTTAGATAAAAGACATGTGGCATGAGATTTTATAAATTTTCTCAATTGTTTTTTTGCCCAATCTTATAAAACATTGGTCATTGAACTAGATTTCTAATATGTTTGCCCAATCTCATCCACTCATAATGAGAGGGAATAGACATTAATTGCATGAATATGCACCTTAAACAATCTTAATTGTTTACAAAATTAATCTTTCTATAAAAGGATAATGTTTTATTATTTGTGTCTGACCCATTATTCTTTCTACAAAATTATTCTTTCTACCTACCCTTATTGACCCATTATATTTTTTACTTTCATAATAGTAAATCATATATAGAATGATCTATAATTAGTTGTTAGAGAGAAAAAATTTATATTGATAATACATAAAAACAAAAAACATAAACTGCACTACATAAAACACAAGTAATCTCTTGACTATTCTCTATTTATATTTTATTTTTAGTATTATATTTATTTTGTAATTTTACTTATTTTTATTTTCTAACTAGTAACTATTTTTAACTAAAATTTGTTTTAATAAATTAACATTTTGTATCTTGATTTTATATCATTATTTTTAATTTTTATACGCTTATATTTTTATCTATATATTTTTCTACATTTGAAAAATATGATAGTATATTGAAGATTTGTTAGTTTTAAAAAAAAAATCAAATCTCTTATATTCACTTATAACACTCATTTGTTTTTTAAATCTGAATATAATCATTTCAACTTTTTGAAATTTAAATAATATTGATAATAAAAATAGATATAATCATTTATTATCATTATTATTATTAAAAAACATCTGCTCAATTGAAATAGCTTAAGAATTTTACCCATTTTTAAATAAAATATATTTCATGTTTCTACATGAGAGCTTTCTTTTACTACATGGTCTTGTGTGATCTATAATATATATAAGAAAAAATTATTCTTGTCACATCATCATGGACACATGTCAAATTCTCCTTGACTTTTTTGCCTCCAAAATTGGTTCATATTCTTATCATGTACGCTCACACATTGTATTAAATATATATAAAAAATCCAAATCAATTAATTATCACTGGACACTTCCCACATGTTTTTTCATTTCCTCTCAAACACCTACATCATCTACCATGGATACGCATACGCTGAATCATTTGACAAAGACAAAATTCATGTATTCTAAACCTTTGGTTTCACTTCATTTGATCCTTATTTTTCAAACCCTCATTTCTTTTGGTTTCACTCATGATCTCTCCTCATCACTAATTTCATATTCTCCACATCAAAATTCTAATCAATCTAACTCTCACTAACTCCTTCAATCTATTTTTGTTTCAAATGATTGGAAATGTTAAGAAATTAAGTCTATTGAAATATCAATTACTTTTCATAATGACTTTGAAAATTGTACACACCTTATCAAATATTATTTATATATTTCATTTTATTTTATCAAATTATTACACAATGTTACTAATATATATCTTTAATAGGATTGATAATAATGTGGTTTTAAATATATGTCAAAATCAATCTGTCTCATATGAATGTACGAGTAATATGTGTGTTCTAGCAAGTAACCCGTGCATTTGCACGGGACGATATATTTTTGCCGTATGATTAAGAACACACATTATATGTGTATTCGCATGGTTAAAACATATATGTTACATGTGCATTCGTATTGTTAAGAACGCATATGTGATAAGCATTCACATGATTAAAAACACGGTGTGTTATTCTTACATTCGCATTGCTAAGAATACACATGTTACCCGTACACTTTTTACTTTTTTCATTGATTTTCATGCTCTATAGTCTATATATTTGGTTAACTAATAAATACAATAAAAACTTATATTGCTCATTTTTAATATACACGTACATACAGAGAACTTGTTTAATTTTATGATATTATTGTGATTATTTCTTAATGTAACTTGTTTATAATGTATTTTATTTGTAGGATATTATTTCTTATTAGTATAATTGGTTTATTATTTCCTATTTTTTTAAAATATATATAATAGGAGACATTGTAATTAATTACTTAGATTTTTATAAAATAAATACGGGTTTAATCATTTAGTATGACAACTTCGAAAATAATATCTTAATAGATAGAAATGAAATTTTAGTAATAAATGATCATTGAAATATGAAAGTTATACTTACATAGTTCGATTCTTTTTCAAAATAATGGAGACATTAATTATTTAGGATTAAAACTGTGAAAATATTTTAAAGATAGTAATTGTAATGTATGGATAATATTAATAAATGGAAACGAGAACATTTTAATTAAATTTTTGGATTTTTTTTTAAAATAAAGCAGACATACTAATTTGCATGTAGCGATTACTATACGTTATTTTCAGCTTGAATAGCATCAATCTCACCAATAAGCACCACATTAAATGTCAATATCTGCTTATATTCCCTTAGATATGTTCATCAGTTTTATTTCCCTCCTAATGATCGGCAGTATCTATTCAAAGTAATTATTAATTATTAGTTTGCAACTGATCAACAATATTCATTTAACATTGTCGATATTTATTCACTTATTCGATTAATAATTTCAACAGTATAGCAAAATTTATTGTTATTATTCACCTAATAAAGATTTGTTCGGATCGAATCTCGACTCTAGTTTAAAACAAGCTACTTTTCTAGTTTGTCAGCTAGAATGGGGATTATTTATCTAGTATAAATGTACAATTAAAGATTCTTTACGTGTTTATATAAATAGATATACACACATATAAATATATATAAATAAAAAAATAAATATCTCCTCATATCAGGAGATAACTTATCTCCTTAAATCCATTCATTATTTAACACGTGTCTTATTTTTCTTTTTATAATATATTTTAAAATAAAAATTTCTAGAGAGAAATAAGTCACATGTCAAACAATGAATAGATTTAAGCAGATAAGTTATCTCATTGTGAAAAGAGATATTTTATTATATATATATATATATATAATCGAGTCAGTTCATGAATCTAATACGTACAATTGTGCTTAACTCTAATTTGGTTATTTAACGAACTCAATTTTTACGTAGAGTTCGACATGTTTAGTTCATGAGTCAAGTTTATCGAATTAAACAATGAGTCGAGTTTTGTTAAGATATTTGTTCAGTTTGTTGGTGATTGTATGAAGTATGATTGTATGAAGTATTGTTCTTGAATTTTTTTTTATAGTATGATAGCACGGAATATGACTTATTGAATTATTCTCTTAAAGTATGTTTAATAATACTTCTATCTATCTATCTATATATATATATGTGTTATGATAATATTAGTATTGCTATGCATGGTTTTTTCATTTTAGGGTTGCATATTGAAGGAATTGTACTCTAAAAAGCTATAGCTGAGCAATTTTATATTTGAGGTGTTACTTTATTTTTTGTTTTGTTTTGGAACTACTGTAGTTTTTTTTTTGGTGATTGGACTATTATGAATTTATAAGTTCAATAAATTTATATGAAATTATTTAGATATGTTTACAGTATCATTTTGTTGGAGTGATTTACTAGAAATGTGAAATACATATTTAGGATTTTTATTAATTAGTTAACTTAAATTTTTTAAAAATATCATTAGATATTTTAGAAATTTATAAGGTTTTTGTATTAACTTTCTCCGAGAAAAAAAGGAAAATTATAAAATAATACTGATTTTATTTTTTTGTAAATGTTAATTTTTGAAAGCTATATAATTAAAAGTTTAATATATATGCATTATCAATTTAATATCACTATAGTATACATCATCTACGTTCATGTATATTATATTTGTTTAAGAGTCAATGATAATTAGCATATTAATGATGGATTATGATTTTTGGTTTAATCAATGATATCTCTTCACCCTATGAGTAAGAAACTAATCATCTTTCAGGGTATGTCTCTTTCAACGAATGTCACTTATAACACCCCATTTTTGGTAACTAAGAAATTAACACCTTATTATGGAAAATATAGAGAATATATATTGAAGGATAAACTTAACATGTTAGAAAACCATAGTAAATTCAACATCTTTCGTCTCTCAAGTTCAAAATGTGGAAATATTTTATATTATCTATAAAAAAAATGAGGCATTAACGACAACCTCAAAACTCAAAAATAATTTCTATAATTTTGTAAAATCATTAATCTAATTTTATCAATATAATTATAAGAGACATCATATATGCAAAAGAGTCATTCTTAAATATTTTTTATAAAACATGACTTATACAAAAAATCAGTTCAAAAAGACTAAGGGTATTTCTAAATTAGAGTAAATAATTCTAACAAAAACAATAGGTTAAACCAAAAACATATATTTTGTTATCAATGATAAATGAAAAATCATAACTATCAAATGGAATAACATGGACAAATAAGAAAACCTTTATAAAATTTCATTAGACATATAGAACCTATGCCATGTTTAGAAATAAGAGGATAGAATGTATTGGGCAAAATTATTATTATCTAAAGATACAATTATAAAAAGAGAATAAAGTATCTCCTCATACCAGGAGATAACTTACTTCCTATAATCAGTAAAAGAATGACATGTGTATTGTTTAGTTTAGTTTTAGATATATTTTTTTGTAGAAAACGATTAAATGCTATACATGTCATGATTTTAGTGGCTGAATGAGATAACTTATCCCCTTATACCAGAAGATACATTATTCTCTTATAAAAAAATACAGGGCTGAATCTTTTGACCTAATTAAATAATTGATGACCAGATATGACCTTTTACCACTAAATTAATTTCTCATTCATATTAATGATAAATGATGTATTAAGTGATACATTGAATACATTTTAAATTCTATAATTAAGTAGGAGTAAATATTTTTAGTATTAAAAAATAAACAAATAACATAACAAAAGTTGGAGTAATATGTAGAAGTTGTGAACAACCATATAATATTACAAGTCCTGTTAGGGCTAGCAATTCTGGAGTGTTAATAGGCAATTACATAATATGAAATATTTGCTTTAATTAACTTTACATAGAAACAATTTTAGGAAATAAAAACAACTGTAACACTAAGTGTTATAAAAAAAAACATGCCAATTTTGTCACCAAAACAAGTTGTAAACAACAACATCAAAATAAATAACCTAACTATTGTTTCAAAATTACCCTTACTCTGGTATGAAACTCAATGTTCTTGTTAACTTCCTCCCCTCCCGACCACTCTTTCCTCTCCTCGACCTAACATTGGGATCGCCTTCCATCGCCACACTCCGGCAACACTTCTCACCCTCATTCGCCGAAAACACGACATCCCTTTTCCGTCGAAACCCACATTTCTGTCCATCACTCTTCGCGATCACCATGCTAGCCTTCACTGCTAATGCAGCCATGTCTTCTACTTGTAATTTCCTCTCCAATTCACTTATTGGAAGAGCGAAATAGAGATGACCCAGTTTCAACATTTGGTCTCCATCGATGGCTTTTACGACATTGTTGAAGTCCATGTCATCAGAG
Organism: Lupinus albus; assembly: GCA_009771035.1. NCBI lineage: Eukaryota > Viridiplantae > Streptophyta > Magnoliopsida > Fabales > Fabaceae > Lupinus > Lupinus albus. The sequence goes on along the minus strand of CM020007.1, from coordinate 13,191,328 downwards.
TTACATATGAAGGTGGATGGATATTTTTGTAATAAAGATGAAACCTTAACAGGATACGAGAATTCGTGTAGTTTTTCATTGGGTACTACGATGAGCTTCCCTGTTTCAACATGATTAGAATCGGAGGAACCGAAGACGCAATTTCCCATGTTTGATTTAATAATCTTGATAAATAATTTTGAAGAAAACTCAGTGAGTTGGGTTGGATTATGATTCGAAAGTTGTGTAATAATTGAAGTAGAAAGAAACTAAGGTTGGGATTTTTTGAAGGGTTTTTATATATAGAGAAAGGAGTAATAAATTGCTGGAGGATATCCTTGTCATTGCCACATAGGATAATTAAATTACTACATCTTGCTCATGTTTTTTCAAGATATTTTATTCTTGTTTGTATATAAGTTCAAAATTATATTAATAGTTATTTTTATATTTTTTCTTGATTGAGGTAATGAGTGGATAACAACTAAGGAAAGAGATAAGTTAGTTAAAATTATAATAAATCTTCTTGTAAACTAATATAATAATTACACTTTTTAAGAAACTATTGATAACATATAAGTATAAATTAGAGGTGTTTATACACAATTTACAGGCAAAAAGTCATATGGTATGAATATATATATATAACAAACAGTATGATTCGGTTTAACTGATTTACATCAAATATCTGATCTAATTAATTCGGTCTAAAAAAGAATAACAAGTTTAAAGCACTTTTAAAGTGTTAATTTCACATAAAATGTTTATTTCAAAATAATAAATTTAGTATAGATTATGTTAATTAAATTCAGAACTAAAAGATCTCCAATTTGGTATTTATGTAATTTGTATTTGTTGAATTTGGATCGGTCTGATATGTGAAATTGAAAAATTGAATCGACCAGTTTTATCAAAATCAGTCTAACACCATCCAAGCAATTTCAAATTTGTTTGACTAATTTTCGATTTTTTTTGGATTAGTATAATTATGAACACCCTTATATAAATGGATGCAATTTTGTTTTTTTAATTTTTTACTTCCCAATTTTTTTTAATTAGGGTCACCTAATGCCCTTCTTTGAGCACATAGTGTTTGACTGGTTAATAAAAATTTCAGAATTTAAAAAGTTGTGGTGATGATGAAAAATGTTATATGAACACATGGTTCATGTTTTGTTATTTTGTCTTACTTGCTATCTAACGGATGTAGCAACTTTTTTTAATTTCTTTTTAACTTTCCAAAAAGCAGATTTTAATTACGGTCAAGTAACGCCCTTCTATGGTCAGAGAGTAGTTTTGACTTGTTACAAAAAAAGACAGAATTTTAAAAGTAAGGGCAACAGTGAAAAATGTTATATGAACCGGTCATCCATCCATGTATTTAGGGATGACAAAAATACTCAAATCCATAGGTACCTGTCAAAATATCTACAATGGGTACCTACAAAAATAGCTCATGGGTGGGAACAGATATCATGATATCCGTCCCACCGGTACGCGTATATATTTTAATTAAATATTTTATACTTAATTGTTATTAATTTAACATTATATTTGTTTATTTTATTATTACTTCATAATAAAATTTAGTAATGAGACTATAATCATAAAATTATCATATACATATCATATTATTTAAGTAAAAAATATTTTTATAGATTAATTATTGTAAACTATATAAAAATATAATTAAAACTGAAAACATGTTGGGTACCCGCGGTACCCGCACAGGTACCCACTACCCGCACAGGTACCCGCTACACGCACGGGTACCCTCAAATAGTGCAGGTATGGGCACGTGTATGCACTACTCATGTCCGCCCGTATCCGTTGTCATCCCTAAATGTCTTGTTATTTTGTCTTTTACTTGCTTTATAACAGATTCAGCATTGATCTAGTGTAAGATCGTGCTGGATCTCCAACATGATTATTAAGATGTCAAGATTTCGATTCCTAAGAGCAACACTTATTGGAATGAACAATCATACACTTTGAAAGAAATTAGTTTCTTACTCATAGGACGGAATATTACTTTCGTATTTAAAAAAACGGATTCCTATCCTAATCTTGTTTTTTATTTTTGTTTTAAAGAATTATCTTATTTTAAAAGAAAGGATAAAAGTAACATAATGTATACTTTTCTTTTTATTTTTAACTACTCCCCTCCCTTACTTTTGTTTAAAAAATTTCTAAAGCATTTATCATAAAGTTGAGTCCCTAACTTCTTTAGTATAATTTGTATGAGGCATAATCTATTATGATTACGATAAATGATTTTGGGATCATGTTTCACCAGGATAGTTAAAAAAAAGTATATTTGTGTATTAAAATTTACATAAACTTATTTGTAATTAAGTGATTAAAATAAATGTTATCAAGTATAATGTATTAAACATTACATTTTAACCAAAAACTTTACAACATGGTCTCATCCACTTATCTGTGCTCTAGGTTACTCTTTCATCTCTACTCCAATAAGTATTTTTCTCAAGAATCGAATCTTTAATATTTTAGTCATCTAAAAATCTAGCGGACCTTTGCAGGAAAAGATCAAATCCTTATTGGTATTGTTCTCAACTTTACTCTCACCTCTAGTTACTTATAGTAATAAATAATATATAATATTTTAATACAACCAATTAGGTTTGTGTAATTCAAAATCTACTCGAGCATAAAAACAACATGACTAAATTTAAATTCTTCTAATTGAGTACTTAACTCAAATATAGTTATAAGATTCAGTTTTAAAATATATTGTTAAACCATCAACGCTCCTTTTTACATATTGGCTAGGGGTTGAAATAAGGGCAGCTTGGTTTGACCTGCCTTTCGCCCCTAAAATATGGTCTGACCCGACCTGATCTTTATTGCTAAAAGGGTTCAAAATGTCAACCTAATCCATATTTGACAGGGTTGGCAGGCCGGCGAGCTCACCCGTTATTTTTTCAAAACACATATTTATAACCAACTCAATCACAATTTGAAAAATAAATAATCATCATGTCTCATAAACGTCTTTTAAAACAAAAAACCAAAAACCAAAGTCCACAATAACATATCGTTTAGTTTAAAATCTGTAAGTTCCAAACAACAAGCCAATATAGTCTTAAACTTTTAGACTTTTAGTTTACAATAAAGTTTTTAACTCCTAAGTTTTAAATATTATATGATTTGTTAGAAGAATATGTCTCTACCATCAACGTCTTTAAAATATTATTCTTCATCATCTACATTATATACATGATTAAATTAATTTATGCTTATAAAAATAATTAATTAACAAATAAATGTCTGAACTTTGTTTTGATTTTGAACCCTAAACTAAAAGCTTAACATGTTTATGGTCTCCTTTTTTTAGTAATGTTCGCCCATCGGGCCAGTCCGGCCCAACCCTTAGTGACCCGTCTAAATATTGGGCTTCCAAATCGAGTTGAATATGAGTTTTTATGCTAAATTTGCCAGCCCAAACTACTAAAATTGTTAATCCAAATGGGCTGGCACATCGAACCAAACTCATATTGTCATCCCTAATATTGGCACTCCACTTGAATTTTTAATAAGATAAATTTATCCACTTGAATTTTTTATAATGTAACCGTTTTACAAAAAAAGTATTGATAAGAAACCATTGTTCATTTTCTAACATCCTAAAATTAATATTTCCCATCTTTAGTTTACGTGACTACTTTTTTTTATCTTAACCTACTAGTTATTTATTGATAACAAGTAAATATTTTGTCTTGTTTTAGGAGTTAGTTATATTATTGTTTTGAATCAATAAATTTTGTTGGAATGATTCATAACTCAATTGTTAAGTTAGATTAGAGTTTAAATAAGTTGATTAGAATTAGAAAATAAATTAGAATAGTTGTAATTTAGAACTTCAAGTTTGAGAAATTTCTTGTTATTGAATGTCTTAAGTCACTAAACTTTTCCCCATAAGTGACTTAAGAAGTCTAGTTACTTATAAAAACTTAAAATATTATTATAAATTAATATAATTTAATTTGATAATGAGAATCCATCTAAGTTAGGACTTTATAAAAACAATGAAGTATTTCTAGTACTTTATTTCCTAACATTCCTTGTTATCCGAGAAACCAAATCAAATTATAACTAGACTAAACCACTTATCACACACCATAGTAATGAGAAATTATATTAAAGATATGATATTTTTATCAAAATTTAATAAGATTTATGGAGTGAGTTTTCTTTGCCCTGATACGTACCTTGGGTAAACCAAATCCTCAACAAGTTCTTATAAGCTTGTATCATGGTCTCACTATAGGTTTACAAGAAAAAGAAAATATAAGACTAAAAATATGTTTCTCAAAGTCCTTTTTTCTTTCTCATATCTCCACTATTCTATTTTCAACAATTTTCTAACATGACATTCAAATATTAAGAGCGAGATTTTATATTTCTTTGCTTTTTTCTTTCACGCTTTGACCGATGAACATGCTTTTTTTACTTGATGAATTTTTAATTCTCCACATCAAATAACTTATGAACGGTGTATTCATTTCTTAATAAGTAAATGTCTAGGAAAACAATTGAAATACTATTAGACCGAATTTTGTGGGCAATTGAGAAAACAATCTCATTTCATAATGTATAGGGCTCAAATTGGGTGACTAATAATATCTTCTTATTGTTTGGAAATTCACAAACGCCTTGTGTCATCGAAAAAATATGCCCAAAATTCGCATTATTTTGGGTCTTACATTTGCATCATCATCCGTATGATTTCGAACACAATATCTCATATTAATGCATGAATTCAATTTTTGGATTGTACTTTTTAATGAAGTATGATATGTAATATTTGCATAATCAATGCATTGGTATATAATTATTAGAAATATGTACATATGAATGAATTTTTATTCACGATATGATAAACATGGGTGTCCAATTACTTTATGACCAATAATGCCTTGGGAGAGCACTAAGGAAGTGTTACATTATTGCAGTGACAGGTTGAGGTGATTTGTTCATGAGGGAATTTCTTAAACCTTAGCATATCCCTAAAAGAGGATCAAGCATGAGTATATCAGATTTTGCATTTTTATTTTCAACTAATCACACTCCTCCTTAAGATGACCAATTTCCCCTGCATGATATTCACAATGAACATTTAGGTTGAATCATTGTGGGTATGGAGGTTCCACTTTCTTCATGGGAATAGGAGTCAACAAGGATCTCTGAAAAAGTTATGGTAGCAATTTAGAGTCAGACATAGGAATTGAGTCATACAAACTTTTCTACTTCCGTTTTCGGGACCACCTTTCTTCACCATTGGTAAGAGTGTAACTTAATGTTTGTAGGAAATAAGGTATTTGTGGCTGATTGAGGGTCCCGGTGAACTAGGTTTCCTCTTCCATTTCTTCACTTGTAATATCATTTTAAATTACCATGTTGGCTATGTCCTTCTCAATCTTGCCACTCCCTAGGAAATTCATTATTATTTCCCCTATGGTGATTAAACGACGAAATTCCGAAGAGATATTTCCCAACATTAGATAAAAGAAGGGAGATTGAAAGGTATTTATAAACATTGAAGTGTTCTCATCATAAAAAATATTGGGCTTCACCTGAGTGGACATTCTTACTCATATTTAGACATACTCTCTAAAGGTCTCATTACTTCTCTTGGACATATTCTCGAGTAATACTATTAGTAGCTAGATCAATATTATAGTCGTATTGCTGAAGGAAAGAATTATACAAATCCTTAAAACACCTGACATTAGAACGTTCAAGATGCATATATCAAGTGATAGCAGCTCCAATTAAGCTCTCTTAAAAGATATGGACGAGCAATTTGTCATCCATGATGTATGGGGTCATTTTCCTAGCATACATGGTGAGGTGATCATTGGGACAAAATGTTCCTTGATACTTGTCAAAGTCCGACATCTTGAACTTTGACGACATCACCAAATATGGGACTAAACATATGTTTGCGACCTCCTTCATACCATTCAATGGCTTTGATTCAAAGTAATGGAGGGAGCAGAGGAATGGTGGGGACCATCTTGGATAATTGGGGCTTCCATATGAAGGGAAGAGCACAAACCAATTCCCAACCTATGCAAAAGACTATTCTATAATTGCAAGATCCAGTTTTCCCAACTCATCAACGCTCTTGTAATGTATGTAAAATGATTTATGTTTATGCATGAACGAATGGGATGTAATGTTTGGAAGCATGAGTGCATCTATTTTTTCAGAGTGAATGTATTTGAAGGTGCATGAGTACATCTATTTTGTCTTTTTTGTTTGTTTGAATGAATGAGGGAATGTTTGATGTATTTTTTGTTTGGATGAATATTTAAATAATGTATATTTTTTTGGGTTAAGTTGGAATGATGATTTTTTGTTTTTTTATGAATGTCTGAATGATGTATATTTTGAATGAATGTATGTCATGGTAGATTTGACATCTATTATACTTTTAAAGCCAACTTGGAATTAAACAATACAACTCCGAGCTTATGACCAAAAATTTATCCCAAGGGCATTGAACCAATTAAAGGGTCTGCTAGAAATGATATTTATCTATAGAGTGTTTAGCCCATTGTCATGAATGTTGTAAATGAAGTTTATCCTAAGGAATTGAGCTCATCGACAGGAATGCGATGAGAGTAAATTAATTATAGGCTGAAATTAAACTTAATAATTCTAGGCTTACTGATATGAAATTCCTAGGGCATTGAGCTCATCGAAAGTAATAAAAATGATCCCTAGGGCATTGGGCCCATTGAAGGTATGAAAATTATCCATAAGGCATTAAGCCCATCGAAGGGAGTGAAAATCATCCATATGTGTTAAGCCCATCGAATGAGATGTTAAGGTTTAGCTATCCTTGTAGCACAAGGAAATCAAAATGCTATGACATTCTCATAACACTCATGCATGTACAATTTTTAGGGACAAAAGTCTCGATTTATAATGATGATGGATAAAATTTAGGTTATGTTTTATGTGTCCTAAATAAGGTATAGTTACAATGTTTTGGATAGTCTAAAGGTCAAAACCCTATGGCGATGTATTAAGTCTAGTTTACGTGAGCTCGATAAAATCTCTAGATTTCTAAGTCACTGGACTACATATAATCTTAAAATAAATGAAACTCAAATATCATACATTAGAAATGGGAGGAGACTAGTCTCTCAAGCGGCTAACTCACAATATCAATAACAGTATGAGTGGTCTATCCCATTAGTACTAGATATGAGTGGGCTAACTCAAAGAATTATAGTGTTGCACATTATTCAGTTTTTTTTTTGGTTTTCCTCCTGTGTGTAATTTTATCTCCTTTTTTTGCAAAGATATTAGAGTACAAAGTTTGTATTCCAAGAATACTATGTTTCTCTAATCAACAAACATAATATTTATTTGAAATATAATTATTGAAACAATAAAAATTTTCAAATGGTGATGAAAAACATACATACTTGTATGAGTGAAGCATTTAAATTCTTCATCGTGCTGGTCATTGGACATGTTTGTCACTTGGGCGCACTTTTCACTCGACATATGTGATACCAAATACACATCTCACTAAACAGAATTGTCACTAGACGCAATTGTCATTGTCACTAGATGCAATTGGTCATTTGGATGCAATAACTCTTTGGACGAGCTTAGTTATCGAATGAGTTTTAGATTTTATTTAAAATATTTTTTCTAATAAAATTGACTTTACCCATTTAAGAAAAAACGTTGTTGTCTTGTCTTCATTTTTATGTTTTAGAATTTATTCCTTTGATAAAATCGTAAAGAGTCAACTTATTGTTTACAATAAAAATCATTATTGAATGACTTTATTTTGCTATTCAATTTTAGTTCTTTGTTAATCATAAAAAAAGATCACTGAATAACTTAGGCATTATTTAAATTGGCTAGTTCCATAAAAATATTTAAGTCAAAAACCACTTCGGTTGAAATACTATATAATCAATGTTAAAATGTGATGTTGAGAATACTTGTTGAACATGTCTACTAATGGAGCAACAAAGCATAAGTTGTGTTATAGATATGTGATACACTTCATAGCATGTACAAAACTAGGATATTCACAGGAAAGACAATACTACATGATCATTGCACTACAACATTTTAACCTACGACAACGGCTATAAGTTGTGGTGTAATGTTAAAAATCGTTGTCTTTATCATAGACAATGGTTTTTCAACTGTGGTAGTCTAAGGCGTTGTCTTTTGTATAGGTAACGATTTTTGACATAAGACAATAGCATACAAAAACCATAGCCTTTGCAATTGACATAGGCAACGGTTTATTTGCTTTGCTAAGACCACAGTTTTTCACAGTTGTCACAATAAGCAACACCTAAAACCGTTGCCGTGTCTTGCCGCATCAGTAAAAATGGTAGCCAAAGGTGAAACTTGCCACATTAGGAATTGAAATTAAAGACATACGGTGGAGAAGCAAAAGGCATTGGCGAAGGTGAAACTTGAACCTTGACCGAGTCTGAGATTTTTTTCTTTTGATCGAAACGTCATTCCTCACTGTCGTTTCCAGGTCCACTCGTACTTCTTCAAATTGGAGTAACTGAGTCAGAGCAAGAGCAACATAGGTTACGATTATCGAGTGATGAGTATCATTGAAGCACATTAAGTGAGAGTTTTGTGTGGCACTGGTTGAATTTAATTTACAGCAAAATAATAAAATTAATCATCCTAATAGAGAACGGTTTTTGTACAACACATAAGGTAACGCTTAAAAAAACGTGCTCAAATATGACATAACACAGTTTTTTGTATAACTAATAAGGCAATACTTAAAAAATTATGGTCAAATATAATATAGAACAGTTTTTGTATAACTGAAAAGACAACATTTGAAAAAATCGTTATCTAATTTGCTTTAAGACCACAGTTTTAAAATTGTAGTACATAAATGTGAAAAATTAACACATAAAATAATACTATTAAAAATTGTGGCCTAATGTACTTTAAGACCAATAAGGATGAGTCAGATTACAAATATTCCTGTTACTTGGATATCAATGACGTGTTAATACATATTACTATTGTTTGTGATATTAAACTGAGTTTTTAACATTATTGTCAATATTACATGAATCTATAGGGTCGTACACATGAGAACAGATCAATAGGACATATCACAGTTTAAGTGAAAAATGCATGAGTTGCATTTAGCATGTGGCACGGCCATGCCAATAATTATCACAACAATGCTGTTACACAGGCATGTAGGTATGACAACATTGTAGTGCATCACCATGCAATAGAACAAGAATCACATGTTCCAAAAACTTCTTGTCTTCATATATCAAACTAATTACATTGTACCAATTAGTATAAAAAAGTTATTATATATTTTTATGATTTTTCTATTTAATTAAGTGTCACTTTTTAATTGGCTTGAGACATCATTAAGACACATAAAATGAGACAGATAATTTCCATTCCATGCAATAATCCTAGTTTAAAGGTGAGTTTTTTAATTATACCCTGGGGTTTCACTACAATATAAACAATATCACTAACCTATTCAATTAATGTGCCACAATAAGGCAACCCTACCCACCAAATAATCTTAGTAAGAAATTTTAATTCCTTATTTGTTTCTAACACAAGAGATTAGTAAGATATTTCAATTGAAGATTCTATTTGTGTGGAACCATTGATGCACTGGTGATAGTGATAGGTTGTTGGCATTGATCATGATCATAATTCATTCGAGGTTCTTGATCAACGACACAAGAGTATTATCCTCTTCTCTTTAAGAGGTAAAGGTTTTCTATCAACAATTGGACTCTTCTGCATGGATCTTCATTGAAAATTTTGATCTTAAAATTATTTTTCGATGTATTTTCGCTTTAGAATTACCAACACTTAAGTACACATTCCCCCCAAATAATAAGGACCACTTGCTGAGGCCATGCTTTAACACAAACTCACATGGACAACACTTTGTTGAGTGAGGAATCAAGTTGTCTGATCTCAATTTAGGGATGGCAATATGGGCTTGGCCCGACAGGCCAGCCCGGTTGGATTGGAATTTTGATCAGGTCAAACTGGGAATTTTAGCCCAAAAACCCATATTCAGCCCGTTTTGGAAGCATGTTTTCTAGACGGGTCATGGAGGGCCGGACCAAGCTGGCTCGACGGGCTAGCATTAAACAAAAGGCAAATGTTAGAGTTAAATGGGAAAGTCGCATCCTTTGTTCTAAATTAGTATCTTCTAACCCCCAAACACTAAACCATCTTCATCATAAGGTATTCCTATTTTCTGGTTCTTTCTATCTCATTTTCTAATTATGTTTTTTTCATGTTCTTCTATTATTTTCTGGTTATGTTTTGTTCATTTTTCTGGTTCTTTCTATCTCATTTTCTAGTTCTTTCTATCTCATTTTCTGGTTCTTTCTACAATCAAGCTTATTATTGTCGCTTGAGCGCAAGCCTCTCGCTCAAGCGAGAGACCCACAAAGAGTGTGGTCTATAGTGCCGCTTGAGCGATATCCTCTCGCTCAGGCGAGAGGCGGACCTGTGCTTGGGCGACACTCCCACTTGGGCGAGAGATCCACAGCTTCGACTTACATATATATTGAATTTGCAATGAGGCATTAAACATAATTTAACAAAGGTGGAAAAAGGCGGGTCAGCCTTGTAAAATATGGGTTAGGCAGACATTTTGAGTCATTTTTAACAATAAGGGTTGGGTCGGACCAACCCATATTTTGGCGGGTTGGGCCGTATTGCCACCCCTAGGGATGTTACCCTCTAAGCACAAAAAACTACTCTCACACATATATATGTTAGTTAGTGCACCTATGCAACAAGTAATATGGAGTATCGAAATACTTAAATCTAAATTATTGACCCTGCGAGGACTATTGTAGTTACCGAATATCTCCTATGTATTTAAGATTGAAAAATTTGTATACCACTATACATGCTCTAAGTTAGTGTTATTAAGCTCATATCGGTCAATGACTCGATCTAAGTCACTGGTTGGACCAGTGGGTCAATGATTGAACCGATTAATTCAATTTACATTAAAAATTCTAAAAATTCATAATATTAGCTAAAGTTATTTAATAGCTCTATACTCAAATTTAAAAACACTATCATACATAATTAAACAATCAACAAAAAAAGATTTCACTACTATAAAATGTCATCAAACACCATATACATTATGCTTTAATTGCAATAAAAGTGCACAATAAGTTTAAAATTTAATTAAACAACAAAAGTTTTACTATAACATATGACAAATATACTTCTAAATAAGTTAAAAATATTTGACTTTTCCCCCAAAAATATATCATTTTGGTTGCTTTTAAAAAATATTTTTGATTTACTCGGTCGTTACAACCTGTCCGACCATCTAAATCTCCAATTTAAACATAAATCGTTCGAGTCGAACCAAGTCAATCCAACTTTAATACAAAATCCAATTGATGAAAGACTTGAACCGATCAAATGTCCGATTCACGATTGGACGGTCGGACTAGCTGGTCCGAGCCTGGCCGGTTCGACCTGAATTTTATATCCCTCCTCTAAGTGATCATGCCTCAATTACCAAAACCTCCACCAATGGTGGCAACCCGGTGGCGCAAGTGGCTTATATGGTTTAGCCCCTCGTTTAGTTTGTTTTTTGCCACTTGTTGCCTTAATTTTTGGATTTAAGTGTTATTTATTTTTAAAAACAGATTAATCTGGACCGTTGATCTCACCAGACAGTTTCCGCAGCAGAAAGATCCACGTCCCGAAAAAACTAATCTATTATTTCTTCCTGTTCTGTCTCCCTTTCCTCTCACTTCGAAAAAAACCATCAAATCGCGAGTGTGAGAATCGGTGATTCTCTCTTATTCTCTTTTCTTCAATTCTCATTCTCTTTATTTTCTTCATTATGTTTATTTAATCTTTCAATTTTTCTCTCTCAACTACATTCAATTTCACTCCTATTTCAATTTCATTTTTTCATATACATTGATTAATCGTAAGATTTTCTCAACTGAATTTTCTCCACTTTTAGGGTTCCGATTTCAACTGCTATGGATCATGCTGAATTAACCACCGATCAGGTTCTTATGGATCTCGTCTCAATTGTGATCGATTCTGAATCTGCCTCGTTTTCATTTACATTTTTCTTAGTTCTTCTATATTGTGATTGTTATTGTATTAATGTTTGGATTGACACTGTGTGTGTTTTTGTGTTATGGAAGGTTCTGAGGAGGGATATTCCATGGGAGACATACATGTCAACCAAGCTCATATCTGGAACAAGCCTTCAGCTCTTTCGCCGTTATGATCACCGGCCGGAAAGTATCAGAGCACAGTTGCTCGATGATGTAATTTTTTATTTCGTTTAAACAAATGGTTGATGTTTTTTGTTGTGCAAGTAAGGAGAATAGATGAAATAGAAGTTAGTCCAATTTATAGAGGAGGTGGGAGCCTGGGAGGTTAAGAAAAACCGTAGGCGATATGATTAGAAAAGATTTGGAGATTTAAAGAGGTCAATGAATATGATTTATGATGCTTTATTTTGGCTGCATTGTAGGATCAATGTAGTTGATCCCACCTAATAAGATTACGGTTTGGGCGTTATTGTTGTTGTAAAGATATGTTTGTTTAGGCTATAAAAAATGGATTCAACTTCAGTGATTTTATATTAAAAGTGATTTTTGAGTTGTAGAAAATTTAGATTTTCCAAAAAAACTGATTTTCATATATTTAAAAGCCCAACCGAACAACTATGCAAGTGTCAGAAGTGATTTTTCTCAATCAGAATGATTATTTTTTTAATGGCTTAAACAGACAGGTAGTAAAGTGCACTTGAAGTAGATATCATCTATGATTCCAGAGTTTACTATCTAATGTTGTTGAAAATTTGTCTTCATTGTGTGACAGGATGGTCCGGCTTACGTCCAGGTGTTTATTCATGTTTTGCGTGATATTCATAAAGAAGATACTGTTGAGTATGTTTTGGCGCTGATTGATGAAATGCTTGCAGGTAATATTTCGAAGTTGGCCATTTTTTTCTTTGTGTGTTGATAGTGACATAACCTTTAATTATCTTCTTTTGCAGCAAACCCGAAAAGAGCAAGGCTGTTTCATCATAGCACCCTTGCTGATGAAGATACTTATGAACCATTCTTAAGTTAAGTATTTATTCAAATATGTTTTGTCTTCTGTGAAAATCATGGAAGTTTACACTTACTGTATTTATTTGTCTATTATACTGCATAACATATTTTTTAAAAATTTCTTATTGTTATCACATTTGCTTCAAGAGGAGTATAGTTATGTAGTACAAAAACATAACAGTGTTGTCCATCTTTCAGATTGCTTTGGAAGGGAAATTGGTTCATACAAGAGAAAAGTTGCAAGATCCTTGCTTTAATACTTAGGTAATAGACATGTGAGACATTCCCACATTTTAATTAAAAAATTCTTAAGATTTAGATCGCATAGCAGGTAGTGTTTTATAAGTTATTTTTTTAATTATTGCTAAACATTACCTTTTCCTGATTATAGTGCCAGGCCAAAAAATCAGAATGGCATTGTTTCAAATGGAGAAACATCAAACTCAAAGAAGCCGTTTTCCACTATCGATGATGTTTTGATAGGATTGGTAAAATGGCTTTGTGAACAGGTATGTGATACTGAGATTTTCCTTTTTTTTGTCCAACTACATTTCATAAGCTGACAATCTTGTTTTATTAATGGTGAAATCAATCTTGGTGTAATAAAGGTTGTCTTTATGATATAAACATGTATGCTTCTTAGAGATAAAGCTAAATATTTTAAGCTTGTTATATTAAATCATCTCTACAAAGCATAGTTACCTGGTACACAACACAAGTATGGGTACGTAGTTCACTTGGGTATGTGGTTCGTCACCTTTTTACATTAATTTTATGAGACCTTCTTCATGAAGAGCTCGACGTGTGGCACGCGGTACGGTGAATTCGGCGCGTGTTTCATAGGGTAAATGAGAGAATTATGTAACTGATACAAAATCAATTATATACTCTGGAAGAGGAGGTACCCAAAATACGGGTGTTCAGAAAAGATATCCAATTTTATTTAATTTAAATATTAGTTATATTATAAAATGTTTTATCTTTCTAAATTTAGGAAACTCATGAGTTAAAACCCTTCATCGTGTGTCATAGAAACTATTGAATTGCAGTTTATTGCACACTAGACTAATAAGCATGACTGTCAATATCGAGATCTTATCTATGATTGGGAGGGGAATGTTAAACGTGTAATCCTAGCTACCAAAGTATAAATTTATGTACCTATATCTGTGTGTATAAAACCACTTAATAAGCGAAAAGTAAACTCAACCACAACTGACATCAAGTTAAAGACTTAAGGGTACAATTCATAAGCCATAATAGAAAAACATAAATTCTGAAATTCATGACATTAACAGCAACAAAATGTAAACCAAGAATTTAAAATAATGAAAAATATAGCCCGCAGATGGCCAACTAATGGACACCACATGGGGCTGGCAGATAGCTAAAGATATTATATGTCTTTTTATTTTTAACTAGTCTTACTCCTTCTCTGTGGCATCCACATTATTTTTTCCCTTTCCTTCTAGAACATCATCATAATCATACATCAAAATCCTCTGACATCAATAAGAGTTTGAGCAAGGTGCCCAGTAAAGCCTATCTTTTATTTTTCTTCATCAACATTAGTCCAACAGCTTTACTGTTTGCTGTATTGTCCTCGACAACATTTTCTTTACCAACTTCATCAGTCATCTATCATCTTAAAGGTTTTCTCAGTTATTTTGGATATGCTAGATGTATCAATTAACTCCAAATAAATAGTTATGTTAGAGATCTTTACTAAGAACTTTATTATGTTCCTTCATCTCGTGTATGTTCAACCGTTCATCATGATGGCGCATCCTGTATTTTCCCTTGAGCTCTTTATTTCTGATGCCTCGATGGTCAAATCCACTTTTTGCAGCAAGTATTTGACCTTAATTTCATGGTAGGAGAGTGACTTATATCCCAAGTCATGTAGTTCAACCGATTCAAAATTCTATAAGAACTATGGTATTCTATTGCGTAGAAACAGGGAAAGATCTCCCAAATTGCAAGTGGTGCTCAGAACTTCGAGGGTATGCACCTCTCTGCAATGCCCAAAGGCCCCAATTCTCCCTACAAATGACAATATGTCCTCATCCTCTAACTCCTCTTTTATTATAGGCAACATGCCTTGTTTCTCTAGCTATCCCAGCCCCAAACTAACTAACTAACTCCATAACATATTCCTAACAACATTCTTACTAACTGACTAACAATACTCCTCCCTAGCATTCACCTTCTCAAGGTGAAGAGCAAATGGGCTGTGAAACAAAATCCATTGGGCCTCACTGTTCGCAACATGATGAACAAGCTGTAGATGAATTATAAAAACGACAACCAGGGTCCCGTGGTCCTCCTTCAGTGCCCATTGTTGCGTGTGAAAGGTTGACAACTAAACCTTCATATTTATTTTCGATCCTTGTCTCCAATGATTTGTCTTCATCTCCAAGAATCTGGTTCTTGACCCCCAAATCTTCATATTTGTTTACCTTTCTTGGCAACACAGATTCTCTCTCCTCCTATTCAACCCAGACTGGAATATCTGGATCAAATTTTGGCTTGAACTCTGATCAAAGCCTTTGCAAAGCCCCACCGTGTCCCATTTGGGTGGTCCAAGTTCCTCACAAACCACCAAACATAAGCTCTTCCCCACAGCGCCCTCACAGCCTTATGTATCTTGTCTCACAACCTTATATATCTTCTTCCTTCAATTCTTCTAGACTTTGTTTCTCCATTCTCCCCCTTTACAATTTACCTCCTTTATCCATTTCAAGATACACCCACAACTACAAGATCAATGCTCTGATACCAGTTGAAAGAGCCCTGACATTCTATTTCTCTTAGCTATCCCAGCCCCAAACTAACTAATTAACTAACTACCTCCATAAGAAATTCATAGGAGCATTCTAACTATCTGACTAGGGGTTACCTAACAAAGTCTTTTAACGAATTCATCACTAGGGTTGGCGGTACTACGGGGAATGGCATTGTTGCAGAAATAATTAGTAATGTCTTGATATGCCTCCTCTCGAGTTCTTCTTATAGATGTTACTGGTGGTGCTTTGAGCTCACACACTCACACCTCTCGAGTTCTCTAGGTTTCTCCAATTCCTTCATCTTTTCTTTTTAAACCAACTTCAACTAATTCACCATTATTATGTGTTTCTCTTAAAAAGTCTTCTGTTTTCTCGACCAATTTCCCGCATTTCTTTCTTCACTTCGTCACTAATAGACTTGCAAGGTCAAAAATATTTTTGGCAAGCTAAATGATGCTAGGACTAACTCCTTCATTTATTGTCTTTGCATCTTCATCAAGTGAAATATCATAATTCCAAGTTACATCGCTCCTATGAGATGGATCAACTCCTCTTCTTGCATTCCTGCGTCAAAATTCTTACCAATTCCGGAGTAACTGGACTTACGTCTATTTTTCCATTTCAACTCAAGATCTCTTATGTGTTTTGAGGCCCCTTTCAGACCCAAGGATTAAAGTAATTAAAATATTTTTCATTTATGCATTATCCAATCAATTCAGAACTCTCACTAGCACTAGCCTAAATGATGACATTTTCACTGTAGAAAAATTACAATCGACCACACAAACAGAGCAACCCCTCACCAAACCACTGAAACAGAAATGGAAATAGAACCAACATAGTTCAAACCGAACACAGAAGATGGCAACGGCCAAAACAGTGACACAAACATAGAGCATTGAGTGAAGGAAATAAAGTACCATGTTTGAAAACTCCTACCTACCTTTGTGTTCCACAAGGTCACAACAGCCATTTTTGCACCCTAGCCAGCTGTCACCATCGTATGTTGCTGCATTAGAACAAGCAACCATCATTCCTTCTTTGTCTTGGAGGAGAGAATGAGGGCTAAATGGGTCCATATCATGTCAAAAAGAGGAAAAGAGGGCTGAAATTGGGTGGGTAAGCCTTCAAGTGAGGTCACTTTCCCCTTGCAAAATGGGCTGATCTGTTATCCAAAATGGATGCTTCTCAGTTTGTAAAACAGGTATCATTTCATGATCTTACGACTATGCATGTCGATCCCACCACATTTCACTTTTCTGAGTTTTGATGAGGTTCTGAATCACTTATACAACAACAACCAAACCTTAATCCAACTGGGTGAGATCAACTACATTGGTCGAATGACATCATAATGCTCTATTATAAATCATGTTCATTGACAAAGAATTGATCTCTAAATCTTTCCTAATCATTTCGCCTATGGTTTTTCTTGACTTCCCTCTTCGTCTAGAAATTAGACTAACCTCTTGCAAAAAATGCATCATGTGATCTTACAAGCTTACTCACAAATATGTTGAAAATGCATTTAATCACATAACTTGTGGAGGAAGCTGACACAAGTGCTTGACACATGACAATTCCGTAAAATCTTCTAATATGGGGGTGTGACACTATTAGTTGAACTTGAAAAAAGGTTACAAATTGCAGCACATAATTACAAAACCATATGCTTACAAATAAGCAGTCAGATTTATAGGATGTTTCTGAGATCTTGTTTTTACAAGAATTAAACAATTGCATCTTGAATTCCAAAGATGATCAAATACTTGGTTCTATGCCTTCTCATTTTCATCTAATTATTACATTTGTAGTTGAAGAAACCTTCTCACCCTACTCGTGGAGTCCCAACTGCTGTCAATTGCCTTTCATCTATACTTAAGGAACCTGTGGTTAGGTCTTCTTTTGTTCAAGCAGATGGAGTCAAGTTGCTTGTGCCATTGATTTCTCCGGCATCCAACCAACAGTCTATTCAGGTAAGTTTACTGGACTTTATAGCTGAGAAGCTGAGTGATTACATTTACCCTCAGTTTGACATATGAAATCTGCCTAGATAGCTGGGTAAGTGACATCAAGTTATACTTGCTGGAGATTCAGTAGTCTGCATTCCATCTGAAAGATGGCTAAACTAAATATTCTGGCTGCATCTAGCCAAATACTAAATGAAACTTCTGTCTTTCTTTCTTTCAAGAATAATGGCTGAATGGCTTGTCTGGGGATTCCAGCTTTGTGGGCATCTGTGTTAACTTATCAATAAAATGTTACTGATAAAATTTGTTAGTTTTCATGGTACATTTTTAAGGAATACAGGGAAATTAATCAAGAAATTTTCTGTTAACAGCTTCTTTATGAAACATGTCTCTGCATATGGCTCTTATCTTATTATGAGCCTGCAATTGAATATTTGGCTACTTCAAGGGCCCTTCCGCGACTGATTGATGTTGTTAAGAGCTCTACAAAAGAGAAGGTATTGCTGACTTCATGAGTTTATGGTGATCGCAATTTTTCTTATTAACAAAAATGTTAACATATCTTTGTTCCTGGATGGCAGTATCCTTATTAGTTTGAGTTATATGATATTATATTATGTTAGCTGTTAGCTGAATTTGTAATGGTTAACTTTCTTTTACATTTTCTTCCATGCCATGGTTAGCAAGTAGGAGTGTCTTACTTCTCTCATAGAAGTCTAATATTATCACATTTTGTTTGCCATTTTTGTTAGGTTGTTAGAGTAGTTGTGTTGACTCTTAAAAACTTGCTGTCAAAAGGGACTTTGGGTGCTCAGATGGTTGACTTTCAGCTTCCACAAGTTGTTCAGAGTTTGAAAGCACAGGCTTGGAGTGATGAGGTAAGAGAAATATTAGAGCCTAGCCTATACAAAAACTTTACCTACTGAAAATCTACTTGTGGAAATTGAGTAAAAATTAGAGACTTGGAACACTGGATTGGAAGTGATCTTTGATGTATATGTTGCCATTAATTTGATGTATTTGCATTGAGAACTTATTTAGCTTTCATTACTAACATTCTGACTCATAATTTTAGATATAATATGATTGGGACCTTACCATTTGTGAGTTGAGTTTTGGAGGGGAATGAAGGGAAAGAAACAGCTTCAAAGTCATCTCACAAGTGTATTTCATGGCTCTCAAGCCTTCCCATCCAAAACTCAACTTGCAAACAGACCATTAATATTCATTATTTATGGATTGTAGTTATACAGTACACCTGCTACTGATTTGTTAGATACAGATGCCTACTCCATGATGCGTCAAAATTAACAAAGCCACATACTATTTTTATGCTTTTCAATAGAAAAAATGAAAATCTGAGTAAACATTTGATGTTATACACATATATAGTACATTGGATTTGAAATGATTGGATCTTCCCACTCAAAATTTATTGTTACCCAGCAGCTAACTTAAACCTTGTCAATGTGGTTGATGAAATTGGGTTGCTTAATTGTGATGCTTTGTTACCTTAGCAATGCATCGGTAATTGTCTTCGATGTCTGCCATGATAATAAATCAATCTTTTTCTTAGTATCAATTTCCATTTTCACACACTAGCATACATGAGCCATCATACAACAAAGGAGGTTCAACAAACACTCATTTTTATTTGTTTACCAAATAACCTTTCATTCTCTGTAATATAATTTTTTGAACTTTATACATCTCAACTCTGTCGTTCTCAATATTTAGATTTTCTATTACTTGATTTGTCTTAAACTTCTACTCAAAATAGTGGGGTATTTCACAACATCTATTACCAGTGTTCCCTTTCAAAAGATTCTTTTTCGTGGTACTTCCACAACTTCTATTGATTAGAAATGTTTGTCATAGGACTTGTTGGAGGCACTGAATTCCCTCGAAGAAGGGCTTAAGGATAACATTAAGAAACTTAGTTCTTTTGATAAGTACAAGCAAGAAGTTCTGCTTGGCCATCTGGATTGGTCTCCCATGCACAAAGATCGTATATTTTGGCGTGAAAATATTACCAACTTTGAAGAGAATGATTTCCAGGTATCTATGCATTATCTCTTCCTTTTGTTTCAATTATCATTTATCATTTTAAGCACACCCGAAATTTTAGGTTGAGAAAAATATAGGCTTCCAGTTACTTGCTATAATATTTTTCTGTTATTCAAGGAGTATAATAATTTGTATCTTTGGGGCAAGTAACAGGTTTCTTTGTTATGTAAATTGTTAGTAGTGAATACTAACTGGCTTGCATCAAGTTTGTGTGTTTATAAAGGCTGGCTTCCATTGAAGCCCATATACTCTTGAAAAGTGTCTGTGTGGTACTCCGACATTGATACATGTTCGATACTCTTTCAGATACATATCCGAGAAGTATCCTGTACTTTTTTAATTTGTTATCCGATGTTTCAGATACGAATCTGATACTGTTAGTTATATGTTTGACCTTTTCTAAATGTGTTTCTCACCCCCATTGCAATACCCCTTTTTTAATTGACCTAATCATATGATGCCCTTTCTGAATGGTCTTAGTAAAATTGGAAAGATAGATTGTCTTTTGCAACAGAGTTTATGCAATATGATTACAATACTCTGGCTTTTCAACTAATTGTTGGTTTTAACTGTGAGACTGTAATATATCATTAGGATACAATGTAATGAAAATAGGCATTGAAGGTTTCATGGGGTCCTTACATGGTTACAGTCTCTTTGCTTTCTCACTGACTTCACCCTGTTGCTGAAGAGATCAAATTAGTTTTATGGGAGGGGATCCACTTACTCCAAGAGTAAGTTTTTTAAACTTACTCCACATCTTAGCCATCAATTCTAGGGAAATCCAATGGTTTGAATTAGTGGGTAGATTTAAACCATTGGATTTCCCTAGAATTGATGGCTAAGATCTAAACCATTGGATTTCCCTAGAATTGATGGCTAAGATGTGGAGTACGTTTAAAAAACTTACTCTTGGAGTAAATTGATCTCTCCTTTAGTTTTATTGCTTTCTTTTGTTTAAATTTCTAACAATCATTATTGTTGTGAGTGCTAAGATGACACTATAGGCCAAACATTTTAAACATTCTTTTGAAGAGGATTCTGGAACTTGGAATAGAAATTACAAGCATTGATTGATTGATTCTTTCTAGTGGTCTTGTTTCCATAACATGTTAGATTGTTCTTTTCCATGCATAAAACAAATTAGAAAATAAACACTAGGTTTTTTCAGACTTGTTTGGTTGGGTATATTGATAAGGGTTTGGATATGATAGTGACTCGTGCACTCCTTGGAGGACCAATGTTCAAACCTTGAAATAAGTACTTGTTAGGAGGGCCTCCTGGTTTGTAACCAGTTGTGAATGTCCCTGTAGAATTAGTCTCATGATAATGCTTGAGGGGATATACTACTACCAAAGACCCGGAAAACAAAAAGCTTGGATATTGTCTAAACAAACTAAACATCATGTTGCACTGTTCTGATTTTTAAATATGATCTTTTGAAAGTAGAAACCCCACCTTTGTGTTGAAGTAAATTGCCTCTATTTCTCATCGATCCCATGAGATGATATTTGTTTAGAAAAACATGAATACTTTGGCCTCAACTGTTACAGAGAGCATTTTATAGCAAAAACTGATGATTATGGAATATGAAGTGCCTTTAGGCAATGGCCAAAAAATAGTGATCATTATAGTATAATCTCATTGTGTACTCTCTAGCTTCTCAGAAACATGAATCGATTATTTACTAATATGTACTACCTTCATCCACTGCAGATTCTAAGGGTTCTGATAACAATTTTGGACACATCCAGTGATCCAAGGACTCTGTCTGTTGCTTGCTTTGACCTTTCACAGTTCATTCAGCACCATCCTTCTGGGAGGCTCATCGTGGCGGACCTTAAAGCTAAGGAACGGGTAATGAAATTAATGAATCATGAGAATGCTGAGGTTACTAAAAACGCACTGCTCTGCATCCAACGACTTTTCTTAGGATCAAAGTATGCAAGCTTTTTGCAGGCTTAGTTCTACAGCTATGTCATACATGGTATCTATTCTCTTGTGTGCAAGGCTTGCTTATTCATTGTTTTAAGTCATTAATTTATTGTCTATGACCATTAAGATTTCATTTTCAAGAGGAGGAAGAAGTTTGATATCAGAAATAAGTATCCTTGATATTCTGTTATTTGAATAAATCAAGCTTTGTAACTTTATACTCAAAGTTGTGCTTATTATAGGTATGTTGAATTTGTTAGAGATATAAATTTATTGTTCTTGTGGATATGTATCTTGGAAAATATGAGCTATCTTGTTTTTGTCCAGCAAACTTATATACCATTGTTGTTTGTTCACATCTCTTACTGGTACCAACAAGATCCTATTATAGAATCTTCATTTCAATTCTATTTGTGTTAGTGATGACATGCATGTCCACATTTTCATGAAATAGGAAAGGTAAATAAAAAGTAAAAAGCAATATAATACTGTAATAGAAGACAAAATCTCTTGCAGATTTTCATCAAACCAAACTATTTTATTAACTACCACATTGATAATGCTCCATTTCAACAACACTGATTGTCTATGATAAGATATTTCCCTTTCTCTTTACCTCCCACCTTCTATTCCTTTACTACCTATAAAAACCATGACTTTCTTCTTTCTTCCCTCTCATCCTCTATTTCTTGCACATGTTCCATTACACCACCCATAATATCCTAACCCAGTTGCCACAGAACAATGGAACAAATTTTCCAAGCCCTGTAGATTCCCTTCCTTCCTGCCTAACTTTTGTGACATAGTTTTCTCAGACTCCAATCTTTGAGCTTCATTAACATATCTGATTTATTTGGCACCAGTCATTTATCCATTGCAAGACCAAGTAACATGAAGAACAAAGATAACATTACTGGTACCTGTCACTTGTATTTGCACTGGAAACATTTCTTTTGCAAGAATCAAATATGTTATCAAGCAAGGTGATAGTACTATTTTCTTTCAACCACTTCATTCCAGAATGTCACTAATTGGCAAATAATGAAGTATTTTAAACACCAATCTAAATTCATTTCTTTTACCAGTAGGCGTCGAAGTAGTTATACCCCATTGTTTCTGATTACTTATGTGTTGCAGCCCAATGACAATGTTTTCATTGTAGCTGCCATGTTTGGTGCATCATCACCAGTACATAATGACTTCAAACAATAGCCAGAATTTCACTGATGCAACTAACCTTCCAGTTTTGGTCCCAGTGACACAGTTGCCAACTCTTTTTCAACTTTTGGCATGTGAACTCTTTTTCTATTACGTGATGTGGTGGAAGTGACTATACAAAAATCACTCAGATTTCTGAATCTACATTCTCTCGTTAACAAGAACTAAGTTTAACAATAACAACGTTAGGGATAGTTTCCATTATTCAATAACTAATTTGAACATTTACTCAATATAATTTGAATTAATAATAAGTAACCTACTTATGATTGGTGAATGTTGACAAGGATATTACCTAACCTATATAATATGTTAGATTAGGTTATAGGATAATTTCTTTAAAAAGCTTATTTAGTTTATATAATATTCATATTATACTATTTTAATGTAAGTAAAATTATTATATATAAAATTTTAATATAAAGAATATAATATAATTGATGTATTGGATAGTCCTATTTAAAAGTATGTCTAAGCTTATTTAAAAGTATATTTGTTGGCATATTTAAATGTCTTATAGTATAATATATTTTAAATATAATCAAGCAATACTTTTAAATGAGACTTAAATGTTTTTGGTAAAAACGCGCTAACTCCCCTAAACTTTATCTTTTTAGTTACTCCTTAAACTTTATAAGTTAGTGAAATTGATGTCTGTATAAATATAATGACAATTAGGAAATTGGTGCAATGAGACTCACAATAGTAGCAATGGAAAAATGTAGGTGAACCATTATTAATATTTGGACGAAACCGCAATCAAAATACAAAATTGGCTGAGAAGAAAATAATAAGTAAATTTCAGAATTAAAAGTAGTTAATGCAGTTACTAAGAAGAAAACAAAAATTCATAATAAAATTTAGGGTATTTTTATATATTTTTCCTAATGTTTTTTAAACCAGTAAAGAAACCAAACTCATGCAGTTATACATGTTTAAGAGAAATTCTAACATGTTCCACCCCTCTCCCAATAAGGTAGCATTGATCTTAACAAATCAGAGGCACTTGATGAAAGGGTATTTATATTTTATAGTTGGCCATACAACCTCTCCTACTCAGCTTGTACTGCATTTGAATGTTAACTTAAAACACTGTTGAAGCATAAGCAACAAACTTGCCTCTAGGATAAAGAATAACAAGCAATCATTTTCATTGGAACAGTCTAAAAAGTAAGGAGCCAACATGATTAAAATAATTAGTGAATGTTACTTTATGAGAATGCCCTCTTGGTTTGAATTGACTGATTTTTCTAGAAGTGAGTGTGGGTCACGTTGGGACGGGTTAAGGCTTGTCTTTACCCGACCCTAAATATTGTTCGGACCAATTTTTTGAATCCAGACTCGACAATAGACCCGGAGTTATCATGACCCTAAATATTCACAGGGTCACAGGGTCAGCCTTTAAACTCGAACCCGACCTTAGACCCGATTAAATATAACGTATACTCATTTTACGTAAAGTCTTCTAAATATTATTTATTATTGTGAATATGTATATATGATAAAAAAAATTAGAGAATCAATGATATTTTCGACCAAAAAAGTATCATCACTCTATATATATTTGAACAGAGACACATACAAACATCATGAGTGTGTGATAATTGGACAGGTCAAGACGGGTCTATGTTTGGTCTCTACCTGACCCTAAATATTGATTGGGTTTAATTTTTGAACTCAAACCCGACCCTAGACCCGATGAGACCCAACCCTTTTCAGAGCCGATCATAATCGGGCCATACTGGATGAGCGGGTATGGTCGGGTCCTGTTCACCCCTATATTGAGACTTGATACATGAGTAAGGTTGATTGTAAACTGAATGTCATAATTTCGAATCTTGGAAATAATCTCTTTTATTCACATGGACAAGACTGTATATATCTACCTTCTTCAGACAATTTATACGGGAGCATTGTTTTAAATTGTGGGTGCTGTCACGATTGCTGTAACGGTTGTTGTTATTGCGATTGCGGTCGTTGCGATGCAGGCTACGGTTGTTGTGATTAAAACAAAATTTTTTAATCTGCTGCGGCCTGATGCAGTCTAAATGCGGTCTATGCGATTGCATTGCAGTCTGATACGGTCGCATCATTTTGATTCATAATCACACTGCAATTATGATGTGATACAGTTACAATAACTACCGCAACTACAATATGGTGGCCACATCAGATGATACGATCCACAATTTAAATCAGTGCAAGGGAACCTCATATATTGGACAACCCTTTTAGCCTAAGGAGTCAACAATACTAAAATGTTTCATATGATTTTACAAGATTAAAATAAATAATAAGTTAAAAGAAGGAACATTGTTAGAAAATGGCTACTAGGCTTGGTTATTATTCAACATGTCCATCTCTGCATATAATTTGCAAAAATTTGCAGGTCTGAAAAAATCAACAACAACCATGAAAGATTTATCCTACTAGGTATGATCGGCTACATAGATCAAACAATACAATAATGTTCTATCATAAATTATATTTATTGATAAAACATTAAACTTTAAGTTTTTCTTTATCATTTTCACCTATGGTTTTTCTTACTCTAGAAAATAAATAAAAATAGAAAAAATGTTTAGGTGCAACTCATTATATGATCACTCTATCAATGTAGTATGCTGGAAAACCACCACCAAAGAAACATATAGAAGATCTAATACATCTCACCACCATAATTTGTAAGATCAATTCTTTAAAATCCTTCAAGTTTCAGAAACCTCTAACTGATATGCTCACTGCTCAAAGATAGAACATTTCATGTGCCTAATTCTAAAATCAAATAGTAGACCAATAAAAAGACTGAAAGAATATAATATTTAATTAAAAGTTAAAAGGGATTATAATACATCATAGAAAATACAAGACTTTTAGGCACATATTCTGTCACATTTTCCACTATTTAAATTGCGAGGTTGCGGTAACTGAATATAACCGTATCATACCACAAACTGAATCACAACGATGCGGCCACATCGGATCGCATATGGGCAGCATCGGACCACGTCAAATTTAAAAATACATTTTTAACCACAGTAATTCACACAGCAACTGGCACAATCTGCATCACAAAGGTCACAGTAATCACATTAATCACAATCGCGACCACAACCATAATTTAAAAGTACCACAACTACTAACCGCAACCATAATTTAAAAGGTAAGGATAATTACATTTGTGATTGCAATCATCATCCTATGTAATAAGTAAACTCAATAATTGCCATAAATTTAACCTTTTCTAAACAACAAATTGTTACACAGGAGAGTTTAATTTTGCCTATAAGCAATGTAATTAGCTAATGCAATCAAAGGAGCAACCTTAACTGGATCAAAACCAGAAAGCTGTTCTTGTGCATCCCTATTCAATTTCTGAGCAAACTCATTAGATTTCTCAATCCCTAAAAGCTTAGGGTAAGTAACCTTATCAGCCACCAAATCCTTCCCTGCAGTTTTTCCCAATTCCTTTGAAGACTTAGTAACATCAAGAACATCATCAACAACCTGAAACATCAATCCTATGTACCTAGCAAACATCCTTAACTTTTCAACCTCTTCATTACACCCACCACCAAGAATTGCTCCAACAACAACAGAACCTTCTAGAAGTGCTGCTGTTTTATGAAGATGAATAAATTCCAATTTCTCTAACCCAATATCACATAACCCTTCTGAATTAATATCCACTACTTGTCCTGCAACAAGGCCTTCAGTTCCGATCGATTTCGCAAGCTCCCCGATTGCGCCGATAATTCTCTCCGGTGACACACCGGAGGTTGAAACGGCGATATGCTCAAAGGCAAATGCCAATAATGCATCCCCTGCAAGGACAGCGATATTTTCGCCGAAAACCTTGTGGTTTGTGGGTTTCCCTCGGCGAAGATCGTCGTTGTCCATGCAGGGGAGATCATCATGAATAAGGGACATAGTGTGTATCATCTCAATTGAACATGCGGCGGCCATCGCCGTAGATTCATTGCCGCCGACAACTTCACAGGCTGCAATGCATAACACCGGCCTCACGCGCTTCCCGCCGGCGAGTAGAGAATACCGCATAGCTTCGTGAATTTTATGTGGCTCACGTAACGAAACGGCGTCGTTTAAAGCTTGGTTCACTGAACGTGATTTCTCAACCATGTACAAGTTGAAATTGAATCTGGGTTTCTCTTTTTCTTCTTCTTCTTCTTTGTCTTTAACGGTATCTTCTTTAGTGAGCATTGCAGAGATAGAGAAAGAAGAAAAATATGAAAGTTGTGACCTTTTTGGTTTTTCGATGCTTATAAAAGAAATGGGTAACTTTGTAAAGCTATGGAAGATTTGAAAACTTGAAGATCTGAATCTAGTTGTTTTGTGCAACATGAAACTTGGGCATACCCATGTTTTGAGATTTACAAAACTCATGCTTGGTTTTTTTTGCTTGATTTAAGATAATGTTTTGAGTGATGTTAGTTCACTTATATAATAATAGAGTTGAATCAACATTATTTGTTTCGAACGGTCTCATTTCTTATTTGAGACTGATGACATATTACCATATAAATAAAAAATTAAAAACAAAATGTAACATTCTAATTAGCCGAAGATATGAAATGATATATTGTTCGAAATATGTGATATTTGTCTAATAAGAGTCATCCTTCGGGAAAAGTTAGGAATAAAATTTGGATTTTGATTAAATAGGTACACATTCATGGGAATGGCTGCATTTGCATCTCTTTCCATTTTGATTAAAATTAAAAGATAAAGCCAAAGACTTGACTAAACTTTTTACCTTCAAATTATATTACATCATGGGAAATGTTGTGTCAAAAGTTGTTATCTAAATTTTTTATTATGTCTAAGATAAATTCTTTAGGAAATGAAATTATAGATTTTTACTCAAAGAAGAGAATGAAAAGTTTTTTCAGAGTTGGAAGATTTTTAAACTTTTGCTTGTAAGGTTCTCTCACCATGGTTTTGAAAAATTATGTATTGTGGAATATTTTTATAAGAGATGAGATTCACTTACTCCAAGAGTAAGTCTAAAAAACTTATTCCACATCTTATTCATTCATTTTTAAAAAAATCCAATGATTTGAATCAGTGAATAGATTTAAACCATTAGATTTTTCTAGAATGAATGACTAAGATGTGGAGTAAGTTTATTAGACTTACTCTTGGAGTAAGTGAATCCCTTCATTTTTATAATGGTCTAACAAAATCTAATGAGGTCTTGGTTGAAACTTTGAAAAGTGGTACAATTTTAAAAATCTCAAACACATTTTAGGGTTAGAAATTGAGAGAGAATAGCGGAGAAGGTGATTTTCAGAGCAAGAACTCGTGGGAATCATCTAGAAGCTTGAGAATAGGTAAATCTCTTGATTCTAACTCTCTTTCTCCATTTCAAACTCGTTTTTGGGTGTATGGATCTCTTCTCAAAGTGTGAGAAACCATGGAAACTCTTCCTTTAGAGTTATGGTTTGTTTTATGTTATTTTTCTCTTGTAAACTCTTGGTTTAGAGTTGGTATCTGACGAATGGAAAGGTTTTGTGGGTTTATTCAAGAAAAACCCCAAAACCCCAAAAATGAGAATATGAGTAAAAAGGGAAATTGGTGAAATGTTAAATGTAGAAGATGAGTTGTGCTTTAATGTTGATATATGAGATGAATATGTATGTTTTAGATGTTTGGAAACTCGTAATGAAGTGGTTTTGGAAACCTTGAAAATATGTGAATCTCTTGTATATTTGACGATGAAATATGAGTTGTTTATGTGTTATTTTGAATAAATGACTGACATTGTTGTTATTGGTGGGAATGAGGAAAGATCCTAAGGTTGGAGGAGATCGTGGAGGAAACTGGTAAAGTTACTCAAAAACCAACCCCCAAGGGGTGTAGCGACTTTGGCTCAAGTTATGCAGCAAAGAAAATGAATTTAAAAATGGTTTACCAACCCCTTTTAAATGTGGATTATCTTATAATGATGTTTATTGAATTAATGACTTACTCCTTTTGTGTGTTCTGTGCTTTTATCATTGATAATCACATCGCAGATAAACAGGTAGAATGCGGATGCTCATTTTTAGAAGCTTTAGGAGCTTTAAATTCTAGATTACTTTATTTGCACATTTTTGTATCATGAGTGCATATTTGAGGATTTTAAGTATTTTGTAATTATGGGTATAATAACTTGTGGATAATTGTAACTCTGGATATCTATAGCTATGAGTAATCTCTGAAATCCATAGCTAGTTGTATGCGGTAGTTCCCGAAATGCATTAATATGAATTTTGATTTTCTGTTAAATCGAACGTATGTGAATATGGTGATATAGAATACGTATGAACAGGAAAGCGGGATTAAAATAAGCATGTTGAAATGGCGATAGTAAGCATAGGAAAATGCATGTAAAATGAATAAAATAAGGAAAAAACTTCAAGAGTAAAATTTGGGTTCTTACATTAGGGGGACAAAATACAAGTATCTGTTAGAAAGGAAGAGTTTAATGAATGGAAAGAACGTTTAGTTGAGAACAAAACTTATGTCATGCACAATTTTTTATGATATTTTTTTCCATATATTATCAACTTAGTCATTATTACATCCAGTGAAAACTTACTAAGATGGTTATTCTATTTTTTGAGCAGTGGTGATGTTATTAATTGTACTTTGTGAGAATCAAATGCTGTGAAATTTATGAACTACTACAACAATCAACCTATTTGTGAACCTATGATCATTCTCCCAACACATGCTAGAGTGAAGGAGGGACAAAGTGATGTTGTCATTACTAATTAATCGATTTATTATTTCAAATTTCTTGATTTAATTTCATTAAATTTTCTAACTTATATGTAACACTCTGTAGGTAAATATCCACCCACTGTTTTGAACTCTTGGTGTGGATCAAAGATCTTAATAGATGAAGAAATTTTAAATCTTGACATTTACAAATAGAGGTATGCTTGCGATAGATAATATATAAGTGAATTTAAAATAACCATTAAAAGTCTTCAATTTTTGCTGATATTAACATTTGACTAAAATCATTATTTTAGTTTTTTAAGTCCGACTCTATCAATTGACACAATGAGCCAAAGTAATACCCAATTGTCACAATATTCAAACCTATCCGATGAAGATCGTTTTCTGTATAAAGCTGAGGTGAAAAGTATTTTTGATATTTCTGCTCTTACATGTAATGAGGTATAGGACTCTTTTATATGAATTTTATTTATTTCATATTTAATACATATCTCACCCATTTGATAATGTATACAGGAAAAAACATGTGTAACTGTTGGCACAATAACGATGTTTGTCATTGGGAAACAAGGTTGGTACTATGATGGATGCATTAAATGCACAAAGAAGGTCAATGTTAGAGATGGTCTTTTCACGTGCAAGTGTGACACTTTTAATCAACAGTCTTCCCCTAGGTTTGATTTTTTCATAAAATATATTTTGTCTATGAACCTACTTCTGTATTAATGTAGGTACAAACTAGATATTAAAGTCATTCACAAGAATGGAAGTGACAAGTTTGTTTTTTGGGATCGCCAATGTGTTGATATAATTGGCATATCTATAGTTGACCTCAAAAATCAAATGCTTGTAGTATTTTTTTTAAGATAAATTTATTTCTCGCTTCAAAAAAATTTATATTGTTATAATGTATTTTAATTGACGTTTATTTGGTTGTGTTTATGTAGGAAGGGGAAGATGATCCTAAAGCATATCCTTTGAGTCTCGATTTTCTGCTTGCCTGAACAATGGCTCTAAGGGTGAAAGTGCAACCATCATACAACCAATCATCTCTGATAAGACTCTGGGGATCCAAATTTGATAAAGACTATACTTGATACCATTGGTATAGTTGAGGTATGTTATAATAATCCATTTTTACTTTGTATACAGCTTTTCAGCCTATTAATTTTTGTTGTTCAATGTTCATTAATTAATCTTATTTCATACTAAGAAGCCATCAAATTCGGATGAAATTAAAGGGAGGTCTGATTTGAATGATTCGTTTCAAATAGAATCCATGAGTGCATCATTTGTCTTATTTTATAGATATAGTTAATATTGCGAACCTAATTAATTTCATATCTCTAATATATTCTTATTTCTTAATTTTTATGGGTAGTCTATCTCTATTACTATTGATTATGATCCGGACCATATTCAAGTTGTAACTCCAGCCAAAAGATTGTCGCCTGACTTTGACATTGACCTTCTACAAAGCCCTATTCAAAATTCCACTCAGTTGTCATCTTCAAATGTGGAAAAGCATATCAAGGCAAAATAACTTATATTTTTATAATGACAAATTATGTGTAACCTTTTTTTGATTGATGTGAAATTATCTACACCATCCTATTTGTCAATATCTCTAATTTACAAATAATAAATAAAATTTACTTCAAATAACTTAATAATTACCGTGTTTCTAATTTAATATTTATTTCTCTTTTTTTAAATAAATCATTCAAAAAACACTACCAATCCTACTAGTAATAATAAAAACATGTTAGATGATTGGAGACATTGATGAGAGTGATCCCTTTTTATTTTCAACATTTGTCAAAACTCTCTTATAAATAGATGCTTGAACTCGTTGGAAAAAGACACTACAAAAAGTAGACAAACACAATCACACTCAAAAACAAAAAAACAAAATACAAGAGAAAAATTTGTGATGTTCCTCTCATCCTTTCTTATGTGAGATGTATAGAGAAATTTGTGTTGTTTATCCCCTCCTTTCTCATCCTAGATGTAGGTATGCACTTTTTTTTTCATATTCTCTTATTTATTTATTTTTAGAGTAAATTACATTCACACACCCTAACTTTTAGTGAAATTACACAAATCACCCGTCCATTTTTTCTCCTTACACAAATCACCCATACCTCCTACACGAACCACCCCTATATTTGTATATATATTATACTGACTACCCCTGCATGTTATAAAAGTACAATATTTTAAACAAAAAAGTGTGGTGAGTGTAATTAATTTAAACAAAATATTATATATTGTGTAAAATTTCAAATAGTACAAAAGTCAATGTTTCTTTATTATTTTTGTGTCATTACAAAATATATTAATAATTCTA
The DNA here is from genome assembly GCA_009771035.1 of Lupinus albus. Taxonomy (NCBI): domain Eukaryota; kingdom Viridiplantae; phylum Streptophyta; class Magnoliopsida; order Fabales; family Fabaceae; genus Lupinus; species Lupinus albus. The sequence goes on along the minus strand of CM020007.1, from coordinate 13,159,125 downwards.
AAAATATGTTTAAATAACTCTTATAATATTTTGTAACGAACCAAATAATGAAGACGCGTCGACTCTCATATTTTTTTCAATTTGTCTACACACGCCACACATTTAACTTAATATACAATATTTTATTTAACTTAATTACACACGCCACACATTTTTTGTTTAAAATATTACACTTGTATATTATGTAGAGGTAGTCAGTGTAACATATGTACAAAATTAGGGGTGGTTCGTGTAAGGACAAAAAAGGGAGGGGTGATTTGTGTAATTTCACTAAAACTCAGGGGTATGAGTGTAATTTGCTCTTATTTTTATAATTATAATTATTGTTATTATATAATTAAATAAATATTAATTTATTAATTTTTATTCTTTTTAAATAATAATAAACTTTCATTTGTTTAAAAAATAATGGGCATAAAATTAAGTAAATATTCTTCTTCTCAATTAAATACAAATGTAAAGATTTAAGATGTAGTAAGAGAAATCATATTTGCTCCAATTTTAAGTTGGGTTGTGGTGGGGACATAGGTGTTGTTGTTTCACTCACTTAAAGTGGTAAGTGGGTAATTAGTAAAAAAAAACTTATCCGTTTTAGTTAAGTTGTGGTGCAGACACGAGTGTGGTTGCCTTACTCACTTAAAGTGGGTAAGTAGATAATGAATTTAAAAAGTTATTCTTTCAAGCTAAGATGTGGTGCAGACACGAGTATTGTTGCCTCACTCAATTGAAGTGGGTAATTAACTTCAGAATATATTATTTTAAATCGAGTTGTGGTATGAACACGAGTGTTGTTTTCTCATTCACTTGAAATGGGTAATTAGTTGAAACATATCCCTTTAGGTCAATATGTAGTATGGACACAAGAGTTATTGTCTCATTCTCTTAAAGCGAATAGATATAAATAATTGTTAAATCATCTTTCAAAAAATAATTGATAACCAAATCAAACGAAATAACTATTGTTAGACAAAAAATTGTTTTGATTTAATAGTTATTTTTTATAAAATAACTTTAGGGTATAACAGTCCATGCAATTAGCAAGACGTATAGATTCTATGACCTTAACACCAAAGTCATCATTGAGTCTAATGATTCTAACTTCAATGAAAAGAAATTCCTTTTTAAATTGAGGAATAGTTGGAGCACATCAACTAATCACATACCTGTGATTAGAGATTGTGATGATGAGTTAGAAATAGAACCTATAAGAAGTAAAAGAGCGAGAAGTGCTAGAGAGTATGGACATGATTATATGGTCTATACATTGGAGGAGGATCCATCAACTATCCAAGAAGCTTTGACTTCTTTGGATGCTAATTTGTGACAAGAGGCCATAAATGATGAGATGGATTCTATAGAGTCTAACAAGACCTGACACTTGACTAACTTCCCACCTAGTTGCAAACCGATTGGTTGTAAGTGGTTTTGAAAAAGAAACTGAAACCTGATGGCACAGTGGATAAGTTCAAGGCTCACCTTGTAGCCAAAGGTTTAAGACAAAGAGAGAATGTAGATTTCTTCGATACATTTTCACTCGTTACTAGAATAACATTCATTAGAGTACTAATATTGCTCGTTGCGATACATGATTTAGTAGTACATCAAATGGATGTTAAGACCGCTTTTTTAAATGGTGATTTGGAAGAAAAAATCTACAGGGAACAACCTGAAGGTTTTGTAATCCATGTGCAAGAAAATAAGGTCTACAAGTTAGATAAGTCGTTGTATGGTCTTAAGCAAGCACCTAAATAATGACATAAAAAGTTTGACCACTTAATTATATCAAATGAGTTTAAGGTGAATGAAAGTGACAAATGTATTTATTACAAATCAGAAAATGACATTTACACTATCATATATCTCTATGTAGACGACCTATTCATATTTGGTACCAACGTTCATGTTGTGAACAATGTGAAATCGGTGTTGTATAACAACTTTGATATGAAAGACCTTGGAGAGGCAAGTGTAATCATTGATATAAATATTACTAGGTCAAAAGAAGGATTTTCTTTGGATCAATCTCACTATGTGGAAAAGATCTAAAGAAATATAAATATTTTGACTGTAAACCTGCTATCACACCATATGATCAAATGTTAAACTTTTTAGGAACATTGGTGAAGGTGTAAGACAAACTGAGTATGCTAGATCAATGGTAGCCTTCGGTATGCCACTGATTGCACTAGACCCGACATTGCCTATGTTATGAGACTATTGTGCAGGTTTACCAGTAGTCCTAGTATGAAGCATTGGCATGCTATATAAAGGGTAATGAGGTACCTTAAGATAACAATAAACCTTGGATTACATTACCTAAGGTTTCTAGTTGTCCTAGAAGGATTCAGCGATGCTGATTGGAACACTCTTTCATATGACTCCAAAGCAACCAGTGGCTATATATTTAGCATAGTTGGTCAGGTTGTTTCTTAGAAGTCAAAGAAACAGACTATTTTGACTCAATCCAAAATGGAAAGTTGAGTTGATAGCACTAGCAATAGCTAGTGAAGAAGCAGGCTGGCTGAGAAGCTTGCTAGCTGAGATTCCCATATGGGAAAAGCCGATACCAGCTGTGTTGAACCACTGCGATAGTATTGCGGTTATTTCAAAGATTGAGAATCGTTTTTATAACGGTAAGAAACGACAAATACGTTGTAAGCACAACATCATTAGAGAGTTACTCTGTAACACCCTAAATTTACGTCTTTAAAAATTATAGTATCAATCCTGAGATTCTCGCCTGAGCGAGAGTTGGCTCGCTTGAGCGAGAAAGGCTCACATGGGAGGGTGAAATCCTGGGCTATACTGTAGGATTTTCGCCTGAGCGAGAGTTGACTCGCTTGAGCGAGAAAGGCTCAACTGGAAGGGTGAATTCCTGGGCTACTAGATGATTCTCGCCTGAGCGAGGGTTGGCTCGCCTAGGCGAGAAAAGTGATGTTTTGGACTTGTCGAGGCTGTAAGATTCTCGCTTAAGCTAGAGGATCCTCGCTTGAGCGAGAGGATCAGATCTGAGTTTTTAAAACGGGCGGGATTTTCACGCTTGAGCGAGAATGAGCTTGCTTAAGCGAGAACCCGACGCTATTACATTAAATAGGGGACCCCAAACACATTTATGAGGGTTAAGCTAGAGAGAAGTGAGAGAAGGGAGCATTTTCAAGAGCAAGAAGGCTTGTGAGTCATTTAGAAGCTTGAGAAGAGGTAAATCTCTTGATTCTAACTCTCTTCTTCCATTTGAAACTTGTTTTGGGTATGTTGGATCTCTTCTCAAAATGAGAGAAACCATGGAAACTCATCCTTTTGAGTTATGGTTCGCTTTATGTTGTTTTTATCTTGTAACCTCTTGGTTTAGGTTAGTATTTCAAGAATGGAAAGGGTTTGTGGGTTGATTCATGAAAACCCCAAAATCCTAAAGTGAAAATGTGGTTAAAGAAGAAAATGGGTTAAGTGCTAGAAGTAGAAGATGAATAAGCTTTCTAATGTTGAAATATGAGATGAATATGTATGTTTTAGATGTTGTAAACTTTTGATGAAAGTAGTTTAGCAACATGGAAAATGTGTTAAATATCTTGTGTGGTTAAATAATGCAATATGAATTGTTTATGTGATATTTGGAATAAATGACTAACATTGTATTGTATGGTGGGAATGGGAAAGATCCTAAAGTTGGTGGCGGTGTCGGTGGAACTAGTGCAGTTACCAAGAACCCAACCCAACACTCACCAAGATAAGGATAAGTCTTTAATTTGTGCATTTGAAATAGAAAATGTGTGTATTTTCTGGTTGTGCAAGGATTAATTGGTGAATCACGTATTTATTATAAACATATATGAGTATGTTTGTAATAAGGATTGTGTGGATTCACTGGATATGATTGATGGTGAAATCAATGAAAAGGAAATATATTTTTAGCCGACCATAAATGGTTAGCGACTTCGGCTCGAGTTATGTAGCAACACTTCAGCCCGAGTTTATGTGGCAACACTTCGGCCCGAGTTTATGTGGCAACACTTCGGCCCGAGTTTATGTGGCAACACTTCGGCCCGATTTTATGTGGCAACACTTCGGCCCGAGTTTATGTGGCATGTTTTCTTTGTAAAAGATATGAGAAATTGCTTTTAGCTAACCCTAAGGGGTATAGCGACTTTGGCTCAAGTAATGTAGCACGGAAAATGAACTTCAAAGTGATTTACTAACCTTTTCTAATGTAGATTATCTTATAATGACGATTATTGAATTAATGACTTACTCCTTTATGTGTTTGTACTTTTGTCATTGATAATCCCATTGCAGATAAACAGGTGACATGAGGTGGTCTCATTTTTGGAAGCTTTAGGAGCTTTATGTTTTGGTTTCACTTAATTGCACTATTTTGTACATGAGTGCTTATTGGATTAGTTGAAATATTTTGTAACTATAGATATATAACTTACATGATTTATTGTAACTCTGAATATTCGTAGCTACGGGTATTTTGGAAACTCATAGCTAGTTGTATGCGGTTGTTGCATGACGTATTGAAATGAATTATGATTTTCTGTTGAATAAGGATGTATGTCATTTTGAATTATGAAATGAGTAGGAATGAGAAAGTGAGAGTTAAATATGGTTGTTGGAAATTGTCGGTAAAATTTATGAGGAAATGAATGCATAATGAATAAAGAAGAAAAATTTTCAAGGGTAGAATTTCGATCCTTACATACTCTTGACATGAGAGTTACCATTAGTAGGTCCTTTGATGAAAGGACTAGATAGAAAGAAATTTCATAATACTTCTAAGTTTATGGGACTATTTCCCTTAGAACGAAGATCACACATGATGATTAAACTCTTAATGAGATCTATACTCCAATTGCAGTGGAGTAGCTATATTACATGAGTACTCTTGATAGACTCACCTTTGTAAATGTGGAAGTGAGGGCCATTTTTTATGAAATTTAGGGGCATAAATTTCTAGAGCGTTTCACTAAATTGGGACAGACGTGCATGGCCCTTAACGCACGAGCTTTATTGAATACATCTTTGAAAAGGTTGTGTGTGGTTCGATGTCGGAGATAAAGTTCAAGACTACGAGTCACTCTAGTAAAATCTGGATCTTACTCACTATGCAAAGGTTGAGGTCACATGACACATTTGTTTATGTACAATCTTATTAAGATCATATAAATTCTCAGAAATCGTTTTTTAATTTCAAGTGCGGGATTGTTGGAGAAATGATGGTTTCTAAGTGTTCATAATGCACATTAAATATGACCATTAATGGTGACCTTTGGAGTGTGAAATAAAAAATCTCCATGTCCCACATAGGTTGGAGGAGGGAAGTTGAAAGGCTTTATAATATAAGCCTTAAACTTCCGCCATTGGGGTGAACCCCAATGAGTACAATGAGTTTTATGAGTGGGTGAGGACTCACACAAACAAAACTCATCCACACACATACACGTGCGTGCACACCACCACCACCTCCGCCACCGCCGTCCGGCCGGCTCGACTCGATTCGTGTTCGGGTCAGGTTCGAGCTAGGGCTTGGGCTCAACATTCTTTTTATTTAGAATAAATATTTTATTTTAATTTTTGGCTTGGCTTTTGGGCTTGGACCGTGGCTGACCAAGTCAACACCCGCGTGTGGCTGAGTTAGCACTCAGTTGAAGAGTATGGAGAGTGAGCTCCTCCTAACCATGGATAAAGGCGCGTGACCACGCTTTTGAGCCATCGAATGGAGGTGTTGTTGGATGTCTACGGCATAGAGGCATCCCCTCCTCATAACTCCTTGCACCAAAGCTGAGTACGACTTACTCAACTTTTTTCTTTCTCCCTCCATACTTCTTCCGATGCATTTCCGGCCTACTTTCTCCCCATTTCTTTCTCTATCACTAAGAATTGGCACATGTAACCATATTGTGGGAAATTTTGAAACTAACATTGGTAGTCACGTTGTTGGAAGAAAATTGACATGATAAGCCATACCGTCGGAATTTCGAGAAGTGGCACTGATAGTCATATTTTGAGTGTATTCGAGAACGATTATTACAGTGCAGTAAAAAAATGAATAACAGAGAATTGAGCTGTTTTATCCTGGGGATGCCGTGGTTGATAGTCTGCTTGCACAATTTGGGCAATACTATGAAACGTCTTAAAAAGAGCAACATAGTTGTGACTCAGCCAATAAGTATTATTTCATGTCATTGTTGCGAACTACCGAACCAACAATTTTGTATATAATTTATTTATATTTTATTCATTAATGAATTTGTCGTGTTTGGTGTAACGACCCGATTTTCTACCCTTGAAAATTTTCATTTATTTTAATCCTTTCTTACTTACAGTCGTCACTTTCATTGAACTCTCAAGTATCATTTTCGAAAATACTCTTTACCCTATTATCTTATCATACAAATTTATGTTGCGGAAAAACATAATTCATTCAAATAACAATTACCACATACAACCAGTTATGGGTCTCCCAAAGTTATAAAGTTCATAACTACACATATCCGTATTAATCTAAACGGATTTACAGTCATCCCATAATACTATTAAATCAACTACAACGTCAATTAGCAATAAAGACAAGCGAGTAATTAAATACAAAAGCTTCCTAATTGAGTTTCATCCTCAAAATCCTTCATTTACCTACAATGGGATTATCATAAACAACACACAAAACAAAAGGGAGTAAGTCATTAGTTTAAAAACTGACATCACTGATAATCCACATTTCAAATACGATTAAGCTTTAATATAAAATATAAACGCAATTACGTAAATGCAAACATTCATCTCTTCTTTCGTTCATTTCCACGTTATCCATATTCATCCTATAGAATACATATCTCATAATATATATTCTATAGCATGCATATTATGTTCATTCGAAGCATCGTTCTTCTCATTTTTCATATCCACACTATAGTATATATATCCCATACTATATAACCTATAGCATGTATATTACTTTTATACTTAACATCTTCCTTTCTATCACTCATATTCACCCTATAGAATATATATCCCATATTATATATTCTATAGCATGCATATGACTTTCATTGCAATCTTCTCATTTCTCGTCATTCATATTCCAATTGCACGTTTACCTTTCTATTACCACTTAGGGCAAGTCATATACAATACCACATAGGGCAAGTCGTACACAATACCACATAGGGCAAGTCATACACAATACCACATAGGGCAAGTCATACACAATACCACATAGGGTAAATTATACACAATACCACATAGGGCAAGTCATACACAATACCACATAGGGCAAGTCATACACAATACCACATAGGGCAAGTCATACACAATACCACATAGGGAAAGTCATACACAATACCACATAGGGCAAGTCATACACAATACCACATAGGGCAAGTCATACACAATACCACATAGGGCAAGTCATACACAATACCACATAGGGCAAGTCATACACAATACCACATAGGGCAAGTCAACGCCACGAAGGCTATCCAATACCACATAGGGCAAGTCAATGCCACGAAGGCTATACAATACCACATAGGGCAAGTCAATGCCAAGAAGGCTATACAATACCACATAGGGCAAGTCAACGCCACGAAGGCTATCCAATACCACATATGGCAAGTCAATGCCACGAAGGCTATACAATACCACATAGGGCAAGTCAATGCCACGAAGGCTATCCAATACCACATAGGGCAAGTCAATGCCACGAAGGCTATACAATACCACATATCAAATGATCACCAGTTTACTCTACAATCATAACAATAATGTCAATACATTTACCTTTTCCATCAAATCATTAACTATGGAAACACGTCTCCCTTACAAACCTTTTACCTCTTTCACATACCTCATTCATATCAGTGAGTATGAATTAGAGCCACTTATCCCTTACCTTGGTGAGCGTTGGGGATCGGTTCCGAGTAACTTTAAAAGTCTCCTCCGCGATTCCTCCAACCTTAGGATCTTTCCTCATTATCACCAATAACAACGATGTCAGTCATTTATTCAAAATAACACATAAATAACTCGTATTTCATCATCAAATACACAAGGGATTCATGTATTTTCAATATTTCCAAAACTACTTCAATACAAGTTTCCAAATATCAAAACATACATGTTTATCTAATATATCAACATCAAAACACAAACTCATCATCCACATCTAACATTTCATCTCTTTCTCTTTATACCCATATCCTCATTTTGGGGGTTTTTGGGGTTTTTCATTAATAACCCACAAAAACTTTTCATTCATCAAATACCAACTCTAAACCAAGAGTTTACAAGATAAAAAACAACATAAAACGAACCATAACTCTAAATGATGAGTTTCCATGGTTTCTCATGTTTTGAAAATAGATCTAACATACCCAAAACAAGTTAGAGAGGAAGAAGAAGAGTTAGAAACAAGAGGTTTACCTCTTCTCAAGCTCTAAGACGAGTCCTAAGGCTCTTTGCTCTTGAAAAGCTCTCTTCTCTCTCTTCTCTCTCTTCTCTTCAAAGTTCTAACCCTAAAATGTGTTTGGGTTTCTATTTTAAAGAGCAGTCGTCGTAAGTGTAATCGATTACCATATGGTGTAATCGATTACATCATGTAAAATACACATGTCTGATTAGTTTATCAGCATGTAATCGATTACAAGGATTGTGTAATCGATTACAATGTGAAAAATGCACATATCTGATGCTTTTAATATGTTGTAATCGATTACGAGTATAGTGTAATCGATTACATCATGTAAAATGCACAGGTCTGATTAGTTTATCAGCATGTAATCAATTACCAGGATTGTGTAATCGATTACACTGTTAAAAAAAGAATCTCATAGTGTCAACAGCCCAAAATTGTCATTTCTCGTCCAGGCGAGACAACTCTCGCTCAGGCGAGAATCCTCCAGTATAGCCCAGGATTTCACCCTCTCAGGTGATCCTTTCTCGCTCAGGCGAGAATCTCTCGATCAAGCGAGGCTTACAGGACTGATACTATAATTTTAAAGATTAAAATTGGGGGTGTTACATTGGGTTTTAGGAGTAATATATGTGTAACTCTTTCAAGATGTTGTTTGGTATATAAAACTAGCCTTATTTTTTATGCAGTTATTGTTCCGTTTGGTTTATTTTTAGTTTATTTATCTTATCTGTAACACCCCAAATTTTAAGTCTTTAAAATTATAGTAACAGTCCTGGAAGCCTCGCTTGAGCGAGAGTGGTCTCGCCTGGGCGAGAAATGGCAATTTTGGGCTGTTGACACAGTGTAATCGATTACACACTCATGGTAATCGATTACATGCAGATAAACTAATCAGGCATGTGCATCTGACACAGTGTAATCGATTACACACTCCTGGTAATCGATTACACACTCATGGTAATCGATTACACACTCCTGGTAATCGGTTACACACTCCTGGTAATCGGTTACACACTCCTGGTAATCGGTTACACACTCTTGGTAATCGGTTACACACTCCTGGTAATCGATTACACACTCCTGGTAATCGATTACACACTCCTGGTAATCGATTACACACTCCTGGTAATCGATTACATCGTATTAAAAGCATCAGATATGTGCATCTGACACAGTGTAATCGATTACACACTCCTGGTAATCGATTACATCGTATTAAAAGCATCAGATATGCGCATTTTTCATGTTGTAATCGATTACACCATGTTGGTAATCGATTACAACCCGACGACACCTATTTAAAAAAAAACCCAAACACATTTTAGGGGGAGAACTTCGAAGAGAAGAGAGAGATGAGAGCTTTTCAAGAGCAAGGAGCCTTAGGACTCATCTTAGAGCTTGATAAGAGGTAAACCTCTTGTTCCTAACTCTTCTTCTTCCTCTCTAACTTGTTTTGGGTATGTTGGATTTATTTTCAAAACATGAGAAACCATGGAAACTCATGCTTTAGAGTTATGGTTCGTTTTATGTTGTTTTTATCTTGTAAACTCTTGGTTTAGAGATAGTATCTTAAGAATGGAAAGGGTTGTGGGTTGATTCATGAAAACCCCAAAAAAAACCTAAAAGTGAAAATGTGGTAAAAGGAGAGAATGAGTAAAATGTTAGAGGTAGAAGATGAGTCTACCCCAAATATTGAAATATGAGATGTTATGCATGTTTTAGATGGTTGAATATTGATGATGAATATTTTGTATGATTAAATGATGCAAAATAAGTTGTTTATGTAATATTTGAAATAAATAACTAACATTGCGTTATGTGGTGGGATGAGAAGAGAGATCTAAGGTTGGAGGTGGTGTCGGTAGAATTCGAGAAGTTGCCAAGAACCGAACCCCAATACTCACCAAGGTAAGGATAAGTCTTTAATTGTGCATTTGGAATAGAAAATGTAAGTATTTTCTAGTTATGCAATGATTGAGTTGTGAATTACGCATTTAGTATAAACATATATGGGTGTGTTTATACTAAAGTAGGCGTAGATTTACGGAAGATGGAAAACGTGTGTATTTCTGATCATGCAATAATTATATTGTGAATCACGTGTTTAGTATAAACATATATGGGTGTGTTTATACTAAAGATGACGTAGATTTACAGGAAATGGTTGATAGTGAAATCAATGAAAAAGAAACGTATTTTTAGCCGACCATAAATGGTTAGCGACTTTGGCTCAAGTTATGTAGCAACAGTTTGGCTCAAGTTATGTAGCAATGATTTGGCTCAAGCTATGTAGCAACACTTTGGCTCAAGTTATGTAGCAACACTTTGGCTCAAGTTATGAAGCAATACTTTGGCTCAAGTTATGAAGCAATGCTTTGGCTCAAGTTATGTAGCAACACTTCGCCTCAAGTTATGTAGCAATGTTTTGGCTCAAGTTATGTAGCAACACTTTGGCTCAAGTTATGAAGCAATACTTTGGCTCAAGTTATGTAGCAATGCTTTGGCTCAAGCTATGTAGCAATGCTTTGGCTCAAGCTATGTAGCAATGCTTTGGCTCAAGCTATGTAGCAATACTTTGGCTCAAGTTATGTAGCAATGCTTTGGCTCAAGCTATGTAGCAATGCTTTGGCTCAAGTTATGTAGCAATGTTTTGGCTCAAGCTATGTAGCAAAACTTTGGCTCAAGTTATGTAGCAATACTTTGGCTCAAGTTATGTAGCAACGCTTTGGCTCAAGCTATGTAGCAAAACTTTGGCTCAAGTAATGTAGCACAAAATGAATTTATAAAACAAATGGTTTACTAACCCCTTTTTCTAATGTGGATTATCTTATAATGACGTTTATTGAATTAACGACTTACTCCTTTGTGTGTTTTGTACTTTTGTCATTGATAATCCCATTGCAGGTAAATAGATGAATGGAGTATGCTAGGTCAGGAGCTTTAGGAGCTTTAGACTTCGGATTCACTATTTATGTTTCGTATTCTAAATGACTACTTGTGGATTTAAATGTTTGTAACCATGCGTAATGTTATTTTGGAGGATCAGAACCTTTGAGGTCTTAGTACTCATAGTGAATGATATGAATGAATTATGTTTTTCCGCAATTTAAATTGTATGATAATATAATAGGTTAAAAGATTTGTTCAAGGAATGATTCATGAGGACTTCTAACTAAAATGATTATGTATGACATTATTGATTCGTGGATTGAGTGTGAGGAGAGAAATAAGATTTTGGAGTAAGGATATTAAATTGGTAATGTGAGTTATTAGTGATTGCATGGAATTGAATTGAAATGAGAAAAAATTTCAAGGGTAGAAAATCGGGTTGTGATATTATCCTTTTGGTTCCTTTTTTGTATTTCATATGTAGTGTTTTTTTATCAGTGTTCATTTTTTTAGCAATCATATATAAATTAATTAGTCATAATAAGAATAACAAAAATAAGTACCTTTTTTTTCTTCTATTTGTACGTGAACATAAAAAACATAATTTAAAGAATTTATAGAATCAGTAAACAGACTTAACCATATCTTTCTTTCCCTTCAAATAGAAAAGCGGTGAGCGATTGTCGTAGTGTCTCTTATTTCTATCGTAATGGGATTGGTAGTAGATGGTCAATGACATCCTTATCTTCTTAAATATTACCCTAACTTTTAATAAAAAGATTCATTTTTGAAAATTCCAAAATAAAGGAATCAATTATTCATTAATATCATTCTTGTAAATATCATTGTTAATAATTGATGGACGTTACATTTATTGAACCATCAATAAATTAGATTCCCTTTTATGAAATTAACCATGGATCAAGGGTCATAATCATTACATATTTATGGGATAAGTCTTTGAAATAGTATATTTTTTCCAATGAAACAAATTCAAAAAAAAATTTCAAATTTTAAAGTTAAGCAAACGGTACTCGATCCGAGTCGTATCTTCTTATCTTATTTAATTTGAGTTGAAAAGCGGTACGCGGTCTCAAACTACCTCTTCTTTCTCTCGACTATAGGTAAGGCGGTGTAGTCTAGAGTTGAATCTTCTTGTTTATCCTTAATATAAGAAATCCAAAATCTATCCATACATCTTATAGTAAAATTAATTAAAATCAACCAAACACACAACATTTTCTACCAAGAAATGCGTAATCTTGATTTCCCTATTGCACCTAGTGATAGATAGGAGCAAGATGAGTTTTTGTCAGACAAAAAACTAAAAAAAATATATTTTGTTTCAAAAAATAATTATTTGATTTAATAAGCTTTAGGATATATTTTCAGACGAGTACTAATACATTCCCCGATCTGTAACCAACTTCCGACTCCAGAATTTTAGTTCAAAGGCCAATATTTCCAATATGTGGGCATCAAAGGGTTTTTCAATGTCTTGACCGCAATAACATGGTGGCTACTCCAAATAAGTCGTGTAACCGATGTTCGGCCAAAAATCGGAGCGCGAGAAACCTTAAATCATTTTTATCCTCATACTCCACTTATCAAAGGGCTCATAGAGCATTGAAAAAAGTATGAATTGTATGAGAAAGTTGGAAAAGTAAAATGTTATTATTGAATGTTGTTGCACCACAATTTTAAGCTACGTGACCTCTTTTGGAGTTGTCATCATGTTTTTTGTTGTTTAAAATGTGAAAAACTTATTTTAAGCCCAATTTAGGATAAATGGTCATTTCAATAAGAGTTTCGAGTTCGGAAGTCGATTACAAATCGATAAATGTATTAGTACCCATCCGCTCGTGATAAAATGACACCCTAAATAATCACATGGATTAAATATAACATTGATTTATTTAGTAAAGGATGTTATTAGAAATATACCATCCATCTAAGAATTTCAGGTATGTGATCTCATCCATTATTCTTTAATAGATGATTCCTTATTCTAGCTTAAATGATTCTTAGATCATAATATATATTTTAGCTTAAATGATTCTTTATTCGAGCTTGACTTTGTAATATTGAGGATAATGTTTTATTTTGATTGGGGTTGAGAATCACTTGAATATTGGTCATGTGGTTAGTATGCTACTTTGATATGAAAATTACTTTTCTATCATCTTAGTTAAAAAATGATCTAAGAATTTGTATATCTCATGGATTAAATATACCTTGATTTGTTTTTTTGTTTTTTTTGTGTGGCTTTTTTCTACCTTTCTTTTCTATGGACTTATACTACTATTTATAGCAATATAAGTACTTTTTTTCTTCCAAAAACAAATCTTCCACACTAAAAAATGGAAGACGATTAAGGGGAGATATTCTCTCCCTTAATCAAATTCTGATTTTATGTTTTGAACCCATAATGCAAATTCAAATTAAGAAATTCGTATTTAAATATTGTCTTAATTAGAAAATTTTGAATGGGGTGTTATTGGGTCCAAGAATACCTTAGAAAAAGCTCTTATTATTCTAAAAATAGCTCTATAATTTTTAATGAACAAAACAATTATTGTAATACCCCTAAGTGAGTACAAATAATTATTTGACACTAAAATTTTAAAATTGACTGAAATCCTCTTTTTGGGTATAAAAATGTTCTAATGATTCTAAAAAATCTAAAATTATTGTATTACCTATGAATAGGTAAAAATAATATTTTATATCCTTATAAAATCATAAAAAGATATTTTGTGATCAATTTTATTTTAAATTTAATTAGGAAAATGAAAATTATGGTTGCTTTGTGATTTTGTCATATATATATTTTTTTAAAATAGAAAGGTTCCATAATTAGGATAGTAAGTGACCATCAAATCGTTTAAAATCCATTTTTATTTTTATTAAATAAATAAAACGAAAATATGAGATAAAAAAATAAACCATTTGTCATCCTTAATTTATTCTAATCGTAATTATTATTGTATTACAACAAACACAACACAATCAATTTGATATCAAATCATTTGATATGATTTGCACTTTTCATAACGCAACATCTAATTTATTTTTGACAAGCTTTTGATGAAGTCAAATCTCTAAAAATTTAATTTTATATCAAAGCAATTCATGCAATCTAATCAAATTGATATGAAAATTATTTGATTTGATTTAATTTAAAATTTTCACATTGAAATATTTAATTTATTCGATGACCAGTTATGAAAGCAAATGTTCAAATATTTAAATTTTTATGGAAATATTTTTGTCCAAAATAATTTTGAAGTATTTTGGGCTGAACAAAATTAGGTGTTCACAAATGTGGTGGTTGAATTTCATGAAGTGGAAAGTAATGAGAATAATTAAAAAATGAAAAAAAAAAGTATAAGGCATGAACTGACAAAAATAACAATAAAAGAATAAGGAAAATAAGTTATGAGATATTGTCATATAATAATTGTCATATTCATATCAAGATTTGGAATAAGAAAAAAAAAGTGGAATGTGAAACATTCTTTTGAATGAATTTTGGGTCTCAAATTTTTTACTATCCAATTTAAGTCGCAATATTAATGCTATATTGATTTCTTGGATTTTAACAATTTATCTTTTTTTCCAACCTTGACTTGGTTCTTAACTCATGACATGTACAATATTTTGTTGGTACTGATATCATAGTAGTAATTAATACTCTTTTTGTATTGAGTATGAAGATAAGAAAACATTTTGAGACAAGTGTAGTATATTGTTGATGCATGACTAATATTCTTGAGTTGAAATAAATTTTAATTGATGAATTAATAAGAAATATCCTCATTGTTAGCTTTGTTTTACGCTTACATTTCTAGGGACTAACAATAAAGTGAATGGAGTTGTAAAAATAACATAATTTACATAATATTTGTTATAAAAATAAGCATTATTATAATTCAATTTATTAAATTGTGTTAATTTTAGGATCATATAAATAGATTTATATAAAGTTGTGATTTACTAAATAAGATTTATTTAAAGTTGTGATTTACTAAAATTACAAGATATTTGGAGTAAAAAAAGATATTAAATAAGAGACTAAAGACATAATTAAGGAAATACGTTGGAGAAAAAGCAGAGTGAGAGAATAAAAACACAACAAAATAAGTATTAGCAACTATGAAGTATTATAGTGAGATTATATCTTGCTAAACCTTTTTTTTTGGTAGAGAACTAAATCTTTAGTATCAAGGGGAAAATGAAATCCTGATTTCATTAGCATTTCTATGCTAATGAATTTTTTTGGTATGTTTTGGAGACTTATTTTCTCTCAATTGACATAATTAAATATTAGATGTTTTCGTTTATGCTTTTATCATGTTCTCAATTTTTTTAATATTAATTTATTGTTAGTGATATTTCTTGGATATAAATTGTGATTTCATATAAAGAATTAGTCCATTTCGACGTATGTGGTTGTCCATCTCAACAAGCACTCCTAGAAATTAAGTTATTGACATTTTGGTTATCTCAGAGATTTAGTGAAACCTTATACCACCTAGCCAACACCTTGTTGGTATGAAACCATAAATTTTAATACATATTATTATAATTTCAGCACATGAATGATGTATCTATCTCACCTCATTGTCATCCTTAAATTTGAGTACTTGAACACAAACTCACACAAAGCGGATTTTCCTCGTTAATTTCAGGTTCATAGTATATTATAATTTTTTTATCATATTATTAATATAATAATTATTGATAAATCTTCCATAATATTTTTTTTAAATAATTATTATATTAATAATAAGATATGTATATGATAAAGTTTTTTATAATATACTATGAAATAATAATAAGAGTACATTACACTAACACGTCTACCTACATAGACATTTCATAATTTATATAATACGTACATTACACTAACTAGTATTGTATGAGATATAAATGTAATATTTTAAACAAAAAATGTGTGATGAATGTAATTAATTTAAACATAATATGATATATTGTTGAGACAAATTTAAATAGTATAAGAGTTAATGTTTCTTCGTTATTTTTGGTTTATAGTAATTTAAACAACATCTCCTTTAGAACTAATGATGTATTTTGTAACGAACGGAAAATAATGAAAAGTCATTGACTCTTATACTATTTGGACTTGTCTCCACAATATAATTTTTTTAGCATAATTACACTTATCAACCTTTTTTATTTAAAATATTACACTTATTGCTTGTGTCTGGAT
Organism: Lupinus albus; assembly: GCA_009771035.1. Lineage (NCBI taxonomy): Eukaryota > Viridiplantae > Streptophyta > Magnoliopsida > Fabales > Fabaceae > Lupinus > Lupinus albus. The sequence continues at coordinate 13,142,593 of CM020007.1, read as the reverse complement.
AGTCATTATAATATATGTATACAAATTATGAATAGTTTATGTAGGGACACTCGAAGAATGATTTCTATAATTTTAATAAAATTGAGGGAGTATGAATGCAATAAAATATAATAATATCAATACTATATATAAATGCAAAACATGGTGTAATTTCACTTTCTTGTTTTGCCCTTGACACTTTTTAATTTTTACAAAATAATCATATAATTACATGTAACCACCAACCTATTAAATATTTCTCTCACCTTAAATTGAACATCTATTGATTAGGGATGAGAAAAATACCCGGACCCGTGGATATCCGTCAAAATATCCGCAATGGGTACTCGCAAAAATAGCTCATGGGTGGGAACGAATATCACGATACCCGCCCCGCGGGTACCCGCGTATATATTTTAATTAAATATTTTATACTTAGTTATTATTAATTTAACATTATATTTGTTTATTTTATTATTATTTCATAATAAGATTTGGTAATCAGACTATAATCATAAAATTATCATATTATTTAAGTAAAAATTATTTTTATAGATTAATTGTTGTAAAATATATAAAAATATAATTAAAATTGGAAACCCGGTGGGTACCCGCGGATACCCGCTACCCGAACGGGTACCCATAAATAATGCGGGTATGAGCACATGTATTCACTAGGGGTGGCAATACGGGCCAACCCGGCTCGGCCCTGGTTCGCCCGCCAAAATATGGGATGAGCTGACCCGACCCTTATTGCTAAAAGGGTTCAAAATGTCAGCCCGACCCATATTTGGCAGGGCTGGCAGGCTGGTGGGCTGACCCGTTTTCTTTCTTTTCAAAAACACATTTATAACCAACTCAATCACAATTTCAAAAATAAATAATCATAACGCCCCATAAATGTATTTTAAAACAAAAAATCACAAACTAAAGTCCACAATCTCACAATAATATATCGTTTTGGTTTAAAACTTGTAAGTTCTAAACAACTAGTCAACATAGTCTTAAACTTTTAGACTCATAGTTCATAATAAAGCTTCAAACTCATATGTTTTAAACATTAGATACTGTGTTGGAAGAATATGACTCCATTTTTAATATGAAAAAAAATATTCTTTTGAAAATGCTTATATATGAGTAGTAACCAATTTAAAGAGTAAATTATACTAATAAGTTAATGTCTTGTATATAATATAAATGTCTCGTATATGATATACATTACTCATCAATTGTAATATTATGTAATAGTATAACCAATTTAGTATTAATGTTACTAACCAATTTAATATAACGTGTTAAACTTTTGCAAAAGATTATTAATAATATTAAGAGTAAATTACACTGATATTCCATGAGTTTGAGTGAAATTACACAAACTATCCATCAATTTTTTACACTTACAAAAAAAACTCTTAATTATTTATAAACATACATTAGATTGATCAACCCTGCATGAGAAGTGTAATTTTTTAAACAAAGAAGTGATAAAAGTAATTAAGTTAAACAAAATATCATATACGATAAAAATTAAACATTGATATGTAAATGTCTTGTATAATATATAAATTACATTGATAAGCAATTTACTCATAAATGTCTTATATATGAATAATAAATTGGTTGCACACGGTAAATGTAAAATGTTCGGTTGGAAAACAATATTAAATTAACTACATTATTGGAATCACAAGTAACCTTAAAATGTTAAAGCAATATTAATGTTGGTCTGGTGGGCTAGCCCGGCCCGTTGTGACTCGTCTAAAAAATGGGCTTCCAAACCGAGTTGAATATGAGCTTTTGGGCTAAAATCTTCAGTCCGGCCTGCTAAAAATGTCGATCAAAACGGGCTGACCCGTCGGGCCAAACCTATATTGCCATCCCTAGTATGCACTACCCGTGCCCGTTGCCATCCCTACTATTGATCTACATACAAAGACAAAACATGATTACCACCATAGACTGATTTCCAATTCTCTATTTTGCCCTTAACATTTTCTAATTTCTATTATATTAAAAAATATACACTCGCTGAAAGCTGGTTCACATTAATATCGTTATGAACATTTATAGCATGTAGAATACACGTTACAAACAATAAAAAAGCAGGTTAACAAGAAGTGTCTATCACACTAGTATATATAATATTTATTAAAAAGATAAATTTATACCTATATTAATACAATAGGCAAATATCATTACACTAATTATCGTAAATAAACTGTTATTGTAGTATTATTTTTGTCATCCATAACTGATTTTTTTGTACTACCAAGAATATTCTCTCACTCTTTGGGTAAGAAACTAATTTCTTTTGGAGTATGTGACTGTCTTTCCTAATAAATATCGCTCACAAAAATCAAACTCTTAACTTTTTAATTATCATGAGAATCTAAGATAGATTTACACCATTAGTCCAACACATTGGTATAACGATAAAATAAAATAGATGAGAGGGTAAAAAAAAAATGGTAGTTATGTTGTAAATTGAGTGCAGTCTGGGCAGGCCCAGAGTGGCCTTAGCCAGCCACTGCCAGCCCGGAAACACCACAAAATATCTCTCTCTCTCTCTTCACTTAATTTTCTCAACCACATTCCTTTTATTTCAATTTCCATTCCTTTTCTTCTCTCCATTTTCCATTCCTTTTAATTCTTCTTCTTCTTCTTCTTCTTCTTTAATCTCATTTTTACCCTCTCATTTTCTGCTCCACTCTACCCTTCATTTCTTATTTGTATGTTCTTTTTTTTCTAGGGTTTCTTGCTTTTATGTGTTAATAAATATATAAATTATTATTATCTTATGATTTCATATTATTGATTTTTCAGGAAAATGATTAAACTTTTCAAAGTGAAAGAAAAGCAGAGAGAACTTGCAGAGAATGCAAATGGAGGACCGCCTGTTAAGAAACAATCTGCTGGAGAACTTCGTCTTCATAAAGGTTCCATAACCCTTTTTTTGTTATTATATTTCGATTTTGTTGTCTTTAATTTTATGATTAAATACCTAATTTAATTTTTTAGGGAAAAGAGTGTTTCTTGGACTTAATTCCAAACTATTAGAAATTTTGACATTGTCCCTAAGAAAAGAACCTTAGATGTCTGTGAAAACAGTATATGATAGGGACGAAAGCGAAGCTCGGTGCACGAGGCTCCTATCTGATGGGGTGCATGCTTATCTCACAAGTTAAGATATTGTTTTTAAGATTTGAATACGTGGCTGAGGTTTTAAATATCGGATGCAATTTCGGAAAATCGCAAAACCTTTATGTTTTAGACAATGATGGGTAGATGGGGTCACAGTTGTGGTGGCGATACTGTTTGGCAACTCCTAAAACCTTAACATATCGGTGTGTGTAAGGATCACAGACCTAGATTTAAAACCTTGCTCGTGATCTTCACTCTTCAGGTCATAAGGCAGCAACTTTATTGTTGCAGCATGGTAGAGACTAATATATCATAAAATTTGTCTTGCAAAGATTAATTTGGCTGATATTTGATTTTTTTGGGATCAAATTGAGATTTTATTTTCTCAATTCTCAGGAACTAAATTAGGAGGCCTTATTTTTCTCCGTGACATATTTCCATATTTACTCCTGTTTTATTACAAGCCAAAAGTTGTGTGGTGCTGTCTGTTCAAAATGCACTTCTCAGTTTGATCAGACATCGATGATTATGTGCTTCAAAAAAATTGACATACCAATACCATTATCAAAGGAGTTGTGGTTTACGTAATTTGGAATTATTAGAGTAGGAAATTTTTTGGGGTCTAGGGGCATGGGGAAGAATGGTAGAACAAGTTTATCAATTTAGTTGGCCTTTGGAATCTTAATTTATTTGATAACGGAACTAATAGGAAATAGGAAAAGTAAGATTTTCCGCTCTATTAATTTGGTTACAACTTACAACAGATATTCTGTAGAAACAGGATGTAGATACAGTTTGAAGGGCACATTGCTTGGGTAGATATAAGTAGTTTGATGGTGTTATTGGACATTGAACCAAAGATAAATATGAGAAACAGAGAGAGAAAGAAAGAGAGTAGTTTGGTTGTGTTTCTAGGCATTAGCCCGAAGAGAAATGTGTGTGTGAGAGAGACGGGGGAATGAGGATCAGAACTTGTTGAAGTCTTTGGTGGTGGCAAGAGTCTGGTAGATGCATGTGTCAAGTTGCATAATGCTGTGCAAGACATTAATAAGAAATTAGGAATTCCATTCAACCAATTTCAAGGGAGATATTGACTTGAGGTTTTTCATGGCAGAAGTAAATGGCAGTGTTCTTAATATGTCAATTACTTTTGATTTCATGTGAGTAGTATCTATACTCAATTTCCAGCCTCCATCTAACTTCTTGATGGACATCACAACGAGCCTGTTTTTTCCACCGTGTAGAGGATCCTTCGGATGGGATTTCCAAGGCTTTTGATCCATCTACTGCCAAGGGAGGGCTTTTAGTCTTAATCTGAAAACTGATTGTTTATCCTTGAGGAGAAGGAGATTGATAAGTTTCGTGAGGGGGTCAAACTGAAGGTTTGATTTCAGATTTTGGAATTACCGATAAATATAAGGTGATTAAAGATTTGGTTCATAGGCTTATAAGAACTGTCAATAAATAAAAAAGGGTAGCCCAATGTACGAAGCTATCACCTAATAAAGGGGAGGGTAGATGTATGCAGTCTTACCCTTGTAAGCGAAGAGTTTGTTCCCAGGATTTGAACCCATGACTTCCAGATCACAAGACAAACAACCTTATAGTTAAATATTTTAAGAAATATATGTTTAAAGGGCCTTTAAATGATTCATGCTATAATAGTTTCTTGATATCATATTTGTTTTTCTTCATTTTCTACTGGTTATCAATGCCTATAATGCTGGGAGCATAGTAGAGCAAGGATTTTAAGTGAATTATCTAGTGATTGTTATACTGTTCTACAAAAATATTCAAGGAAATGAAGTTATTTCTTTCTAGTATAGGATAAACAGGAATTTAATGTGATCATCAGCCGATTTAATATACTAATATGTGGTACTCTCCTGCAATGTTTGATGATGAAAACTAGTACTCCCCTGCTAGTAATGAATTGTTAAATGTTAACTAGTAGTACATCATGATATTGTTTCTCAAGTTGTACTTTAGTTGCTGCTACTTAGACATTTATTCCAACACTGTGTGACCCTTTAGTTTCTGCCATGTGCCATCTTATTCTGTTATGCAAGTTTTTTTTTGTCACAATGGAGTGTCATATCTTGCAGATATAAGTGAGCTGAATCTACCAGAATCGTGTACCATACAATTTCCCAATGGCAAAGATGACTTGATGAATTTTGAAGTCACAATTCAACCTGATGATGGATACTATGAGTAATGAACTTTCCATGTTATATGTGCATATCTTTTAACGTTGTGATTAAGCTTTATGGAATTGACTCTTGTTGAAGTTATGGACGCCCCTATGTTGTCCTTTTCTTAATGTTTTCCCCCTCAAATACTTGCTAAAATTTATAATCTAATCAGGGTCTGCATCCCCATTCCCCGTTGCCTAAGTGAAGGGGGAAAAATATAGAAAACCTCCTTATCATTATGTTTTGTTTGTTGTGACAGAGGTGGCTCGTTTTTGTTTTCCTTCCAAGTGTCTCCGATTTATCCACACGAGGCACCAAAGGTTAAGTGCAAGACAAAGGTAGGAAATTCCCGATTATCTTCGATATTATTAATCGATGTGCATGGATTCTGGTTGTGGGGATACATGACATATTTTTAGTTTTCCTAGTCTGTTTCAAAATCATTAATTATTTCGCAACATGCCGTATATGCAGGTCTACCATCCAAATATTGACTTGGATGGAAATGTTTGCCTCAATATCTTACGCGAAGATTGGAAACCTGTCCTTAGTATAAACACTGTCATCTATGGATTGTTTCATCTCTTCACAGTATGACTTTAGCTTTTGCCATTTTGTGGTATTATCTCTTTGAATTTTAGATTAATATCTATACCTTTTTTTTTTGCAGGAACCAAATTATGAGGATCCATTGAATCATGAAGCTGCTGCAGTCTTGAGAGATAACCCAAAGTTGTTTGAGTCTAATGTTAGAAGAGCTATGGCTGGTGGGTATGTGGGTGAAACCTTTTTCACTCGTTCTATGTAACCCTTTGCTTAATAACTTCTAGCCCCTATTCAAATATAATGACAATGCTTGAGGCCCTTTGGTTTGTGAAATATATTTTCAAAAATTGGATTTTCATTTCCTACAAGTCTGTTATTTTCAACAAGAGGATTTGTTCTCAACAAGACCAAGCATTCTAAAAGCCAAAAAAAACTTGAAATTTATTGTAACTTCTTTGTGCTTATTTACTGTGATGTGGTGTAATATTTTGAAGTGGATCAAGCAGAAAATGGTTTCATTGGTTGCCTGTGATTGAATATTATCTGACGCACACTGTTTATAACTTTATAAGGATCAGAAACTGTTTAACAAAATAAAAACCTGCTAGTGAATTATTGAATTAATTAATGAATTTTAAAATAAGTTTTTTCTAAGTGGAAAATAGGCTAGCTTATTTTTAAAAAAAATTTTGAATAGATATTTTTGTTAAACTGTTTGGCCAAATTTTTCATATAAGTTAAGAGTTGGAAATTAGATTACTAATATGTGCTTTTTATACGTGTTAGGTTTATGGAAACCATTTATTGTTTTCATTTTCTAGTTTTATTTATAACTTTTTTCATTTTCACCTTAATGTATGTAGAAATATATTTGATTTCTTATTTTGTATTTTCATTTTCAATTTTTAAAGTGGCAGTAATTGTAAAAAGATGAAAAAACAGGTGGAAATAGTATATGCCTATAGAAAAAAGATCATATAAATATATGCCACATGGACCTTCATATGTTTATACAATTGTTATCACAAAATTGCATGCTCATGTCTAATGCTCTCTCATATAGTTAAGGTGGTGCATAGAGGAACCCAACCCCGTTTTTTAGGAGCCATTAAAAACACATTTATGTTCTGTTTTTCAACAAAAGGTTCCATTTTACACTCCCGATTCCTTGTATTTTTTAGGGAAGTAGAGTATAACTCAGTTTTCTCTTGATAGCCATGAGCATTCTAATCCTTTTTTCCTGAAATACCAACATAGTGTTGGTTTAGTGTCATAAGATCTCATTAGATTCTTAGAAATATAAAAAAAAATTAAAGGTTCGATTCATGAGAGTGACACTTGTTGGAAGGGACAACCTCATACTCCGAAAAGAATAGCACATTTGATGTCCCACCAAAGTGTGTCACTTCATGTACCATTGTTTGTGATTAGTTGAAAAAATGTATTTAAATTAAAGTGACACATGGAGTGGTACACTTTTGGAAGAGAAGATGTCCACTCAAAAAAGAATTAGTTTCTTAGTGAAAAAATACGTTATAGTACTAAACAAAGTACCATGAAATATATGAGAGGTCCCTTTGAAAATGATGGTTCGTTTAGCAAAAGACTATATGGGAAGTCCCTTTGAATTGAGAAAACCATGTTGGATTAGAACTCTAATAATCAATTATTATAAAATATTTTGTTAAAAGGGCGATGAAATCATGGGAACAATATTGGGGAAGCTAGAAGCTCTAAAGTTTGCATAATATTCTTTTACTCTCTATAATCTGGGACTACTCTATTTGAGTTTGGTGACAACCTAAAAACCCAATAACTAAACCCTAGAAGGATATTTGATAGCTACACCAATCTTTATGGTATAGATAATTGGATTTTAATACTTGATATCAGTGTTATTAATATTATATTGGTCATCAAACTGGTAGGGGTACTGGTATAGTGGTATAGCAGCTCAATCAGTGTTTCACTAATTAAACCGTATATCAGTGAAGTTAGATATACATATATAATATATTAACTTTAATGTCGAAAAATCCATAAAAATCAATAATTATTTTTATTTTATTAAAAAATTAATTTTAAATAAAAATTGATCGATTTGACATGTACGGTTCAATTGAAAACCGGCCGGTATGACCGGTTTTGACCGGTATAATTGCATGACTTGTATAATTGTTGTACCGTACCAGTATTGGAACTGGTTGGCCGACACGAACCAGTTTTTATAAACATGTTTGATATTACTTCTTCTACATCACTTGCCTATACTCAATATTAATATTTTAGAATGCTAATTTTTTTTTTCAATTTAATTAAATGAAAGAAATATATTTTACCCAAGCTTGCCATTTTGATTAGAACATATATAAATTGTGTAACCTGGAATACACCTTACAAAATTTATGATATTTATTTATTTTATTAATAGAGTGTATTTTGATGTCTTATTGACAATGAACTAAATCTTATCGATATGTATGACATTCTATAAGAGTAAGAAATTAAGAAATTAATTTCGTAAGATAATTAACTAAATTTTATCTTAATTGTGTATTATCTCATCTTAAAAGAATATTGTATTTCATACTTGTATCCATATCCACATCCTATGGAACATAACTATTAATCAAAGTAAAATCATGTCTTTTTTATATAATCAATGATATCCTCTTATCTGATGGGTAAGAAAGTAATCCTTTAGTAGGATACGTGATTATTTCTTACAATAATTGTAGTTCCAGGAATCAAACGTTTGACTTATCTGAGAATCCAATAAAATCTTATTTCACTGTAACAACATTAAAAAAAAGATAGGTTAATAGTACCTTGTGGTGTATAAGCAAATGAAAAGTAGAAAATGGATAGTAAATAAAATAATAAAATGTAAAAGGGAAATAAATAAATATTGTAATAATTAAGGTGCCAAATGAGTCATCATGTGCACTGTCTCAAACCTAATCCAGTCAGATATAGACAGCTCATAGCTGTAATCCTTTTCTTCACATCCACGTGTCACCCCACAAGCCCTAACCCCAATCAAACTCACACACAATCTTCACATCTTCCTCCACTTTTCACTTTGTTTTGTAATATCTTTACGCTATTCATATAAAGTTTGTGTTAAAAAATATTTTATAATAAATGATGAAGAGGAGTTCAACTCATTTGATCATTGATAGTATATTGACTCTTTAAAACCTAACTTTTTATCATTGTTGTAAAAACAGATTTGTGTTGGTCGGTTAACCGGTAAACTGATAAATCAGTCCAAATACCGGTATGATACAATAATTATACCAATTATGCAATCATATCAGTCAAAATCGGCCAAAATCAATCAAAACCGATCATACTGACCGATTTTCAATTGAGTCGTACCGGTCATACCGATCAATTTTTTATTTAAAATTAATTTTTAATAAAAATAAAAAAAATATTATTATTTATTTATTTTTAGTATTAATGTTAATATATTATATATGTATATCTAACTTCACCGGTATGTGATTTAATTAATGAACTATCAGTTAAACCACTATATCATTATATCAATACTCTGACTAATTTGATAACCTATACGATATTAATAACAATCATTTTACCATCTTTTACACCCCACATTAAAAATGAAGGGTTTGGTTTTTTTGTTAGCTACAACTCACACCAAAGCATAGTGTATTGTTGTTATAGATAGACTTCAAAGCCAACTTGTCCTATCCCAGTTGGACTTCCACCTCACCCTTTTGTTAACTACCATGAAAACAGGTCAGGCTCTTTTTTTTCTCTCTCTCTCTCTTTTTGTCTCATGATTTTTCTGTAAATTGCTTTATCTATTTCAGCAAGATCCATGGTTAACCATTGTCCTTTATTTAATCATTATTACCCTTTTTGTATATCTCAAACACTTCTTTAAAATTTTGGCTTTTCATGTCTTTAACATTTCTTAAATTCTAATATATACTATGCTTTCTTTCTTTCATTATTTTTATTGGTATTGCTACTTGGGTTGGTTCATATCAAATTTCAGATTAGATTAAGGTATGTTTTTACTTTAGCCTACGTATCGTGTACCAGATTCTGCGTACTGTGTAAAACGTACCGTTATACTTATGAAAGAAGTCTTGTAATAATAATGATGTAAAAAATGACTAACAACTACCACACATCGAAACTCGTACCTCGAACCATGTAACTGATGTAAGTATGATTAAGGTTTCTTGAGTCATGTGAATTATGAAAATAGGTGCTGTAGTTGTTTCTGTTCCCTAATCAGTTTAGTAGTTAATATACTTTGATGAATGATAAATGTTTTGACATAATCTGAATAATTTTATGTCTGTAATTATTGCTTGCTAAGGAAAATAGTTTTGGGTATGTTGCTGTAGCATTCTCTAAAACAATAGCTAGGTAATTGGAAGAGGGAGTGAAAAAACTTGTAGGGGTTATGAATTAATGTATAAGAAGAAGTGTTTTGGTTTTATGATCTAAAACATTTAGCACATGGTGAAATAAAAATATACCAAGGATATTTTGTTTTAAAAATTTATATAGATGTTAATGAAATCTTAATGTATTTTTTTATATTGGTCCATAATAAAAACATCAGGATAAGGTGATGTCATGGTAAGAGCTAACGGTGTTATCAATACCATATCGATTATCATACCGATTATAGTACTGGTATAACGATTCACTAATTAAACTGTATACCAGTTAAGTTATATATATTATAATAAATATATTAGGAAAATAAATATTATCATTTGCAACATATAACATAGTTATTGAAATGCTTCAATGACTGATCATATTACAAACAACTATAAGGTTTAAAGATTTGAATCCTTAACGAGTGTTATTTTGACAAATATGATATGATTTGACCGAGTTAATTGCATGCCTAGTTTAATTGTCATGCCGTATCAATATTAAACTGGTTTACCGATTTTCTAGTTGAACCGATCGGTACAATATGAGATTTATAACTATGGGTGATAGTATTGTATAATAAAATACTCATTTTAATCATCACATATGTGCTATCTAAGAATGCTGAAGCAAGGACTCATAATTGCATTGCATTAAGATTAAATTAGGGCTAACCTCATGACATGACCTAGAACATGAGTGTCTTTTCATAAATGATAACTGTATATTCAGTTTTATTGGTAGAATATAATTAAAATTCTCAGCTCAGATCAGTGTTTTAAATTGCGGTTGTGGTCCCGCAATTGCAGTAATGATTGCAGTTACATCAATTGCGGTCATTGCGGCTGTTGCACGTGGATTGCGACTGTTGCGGTGTGAATTATTTGTGATTAAAACGATATTTTTGAATTTTGATGTGGCCTGATGCAGTCCAAATGCGGTCCGATGCGGTTGCGGTGCAGTCCGATGCGATCGCATCATTGTGATTCGGAGTCACACCGCAATTGCGGTTGCGGCGGTCACCGCAACCGCAATATTGCGGCCCATCAGGTGATGCGGTACACAATTTAAATCAGTGTGCCTCACCATTAAAATTGCAGCTAAAAATAATTGTCCATATAAACATCCTTAGATACATGCTTAGCAAAAGAATGTTCTGTTAGTGTCTGTACTGTTTTCTACTTCATTTGAGTTTATTCCTTGTGGGAGTTTAGAACTTTGATCTTTGAGTGAAATTGTCATGTTATCAAGACAAAAAATCAAACAATATTTATCTAAGTGTTTTAAATTGCGGTTGCGGTCACGATTGCAGTAACGGTTGCGTTTATTGTGATTGTAATCATTGCGATGCGGATTGTGTTTGTTGCGAATTATTTTGCGATTAAAACAATCTTTTCGAATCCGATGCAGCCTGATGCGGCCGCATCATTGTGATTCTGATTCACACCACAATTGCAGTTTGATGCGGTTGTGGTGGCCACCGCAACACCAATATTGTGGCAACATCAGATCAGGTGATGTGGTCCGCAATTTAAATCACTGATTTGTCTTGCATCCTTGTCACTTTCATGTTGGTTTGTTTTTTTGTGAATCAATTAGAAGTCTTCCATTGCTGAGATTATCTCTTGTCCATTAGCTAAAGAATGAGTATGCATTAAGGGCTCAATATAGAGAAACTAGTAAAGTTTCATTTTTTTCTATGCTCAACATCATGGAACATTGTTTCTTGAATTGGAATTTATGCTTCATCCAAAAAAACTGTAACCAGAAAAAATTATCATCTAGAAATAATTTTGTCCTTGCTATGTTCAAATCTATCTATGTATCTTGTTACTCATTCCTTGTTTTGAAAATGACTTACTCATTTTGCATCAGCTTCGATAGTTGCCGATGTTTAATCTGATTTATACTACTCATATCACTCACATGTAATTTATATTAATGCATTCAGTTTGTGTTTTCAAATGTGTAGCTATTCAAGGTGATCTTGTGAACTCCATGGATATCAACATTTGATCTATTCATAAGTCTTTTTGTTTGGTAGCACCAAAAGTGTAGTGTTTCTAAACCGATCCGTATGGCAACTGGGGAAGAGAGCGCGTCTAAACCTTCTAAGTCATCTTCTTCAACTCAGGTTCTTTCCGTATTATCTTTCGTAACATTTTCGTATGTCTGCGCCTTCTTTTATGTCTCCTTACGATTTCGGTATATATTAACAGGAAACATCGAAAGCGCCTTCATATCCTGATTGGTCAAGCTCTATGCAGGTGGTGAAATATATGATAGATTTGTTTCATCAGGTTTTCATTTCTGTTTAATCTCATCTACAGACGAATTATGTCTGCGACTAACGCATCGGATTCTTATTTAGGCTTATTATGCTCCTCGAGCATCACCACCTCCCTTTTATGTCTCAACTGTTGCTTCCCCGAGTCTCCACCCGTATATGTGGGGAAGCCAGGTAAATATCATAAATCATTTGGGAAATTTTGCTGTCATACTTTATGTAGAGATTATTCTCATATACAGTTTTCTTGTTTTTCAAGCATCCCTTAATGTCGCCATATGGGACTCCGGTTCCATATCCAACTATGTACCCTCCGGGGAGTGTCTACGCTCATCCTAGCTTGGCAATGGTAAACACCTGTTCAGTATCTATTCCCTGCAATGCCTTGACAGAATAATTGAATGCCTCATTTGCTTATATATGATGAGTTCGAATGTCACAAGGCAACTTTTTCTGCTACCTTCGTCATAGTGTTTTGTAATTTATAACCGTTCTTTTTTTCGCTCTTTCGTGTTTTTGATCATTTTGCTAGACTACAAGTGCTATGCAGAAGAGTACAGAGTTTGAAGCAAGGGGTCCGGATGGAAAAGATCGCGATTCAGCCAAAAAATTGAAACGAGCTTCCGCAAAGACAGAATCCAAAGCAGGGGAGAGTGGAAAGACAGGCTCAGGTTCAGCAAATGATGGCATCTCACAAAGGTTTGTCAAACCATTGGTTATTTTGAAATCTTGTTGAGATTTCTTGTTCTTTAATTTGCTCTCCTAATATGGATTTTTATAAATTAAAAAAAATCATTTAACAGCGCCGAAAGTGGTTCAGAGCATTCCTCAAATGCTAGTGATGAGATTTCTAACCATCAGGTACATAACAGATTAGCATCAGTGCACACATTTTCGCTTTTACTCAGTAGTAACCTTCAAGAAATCTTCTTGACTCCTTTCTTTTTCATTTGGCTGTCTTTTTTACTTTGATATTCACAGAAAAAGTCTCAATTGATTTGGTTAAATCAAAAGCATTTTGATGTTTTTGCGCTTTTGTCTGATGACCTTTATATCTTCAGGAATCAGCTACAAAAAGGAAGGGAAGCTTCAATCAGATGCTTGTTGAAGGTATGCATCACACTACTAATGCTTATTTTTCTGGAGCCGATGCATAGAAAAATTCTGCTGGTGCCATTTCTCAATCTTTTGTGCCCAGAAACCCTGTTATCTCAATTCCGGGAACTAATCTTAATATCGGAATGGACTTATGGAATGCATCTCTTGCAGGTGCCGAATCTTCAAAAATGAGACATAATCAATCCGGTGCCGCAGGAGCTGCAGCTCCACCGGCCATAATGAGACGTGAAGTTACACTTGGCAAACAATGGATGCAAGTATGGCTGTCAGTCCCAAAGTATTTCTTGTAGTAAACATTTTATATCTTAAGTATATTACTAATGAATGTTAAAAGCAAGTTCTTTTGCCAACACTGTACTTATTATTTGTTCGATTGCTCGATCGGATAGGACATCATCATAATATTTATGATATTTTGCATTCTTATGTTAGCTGCCTTTACCTAGCTTTGACTTACTTTTCCTTACCTTCCCTTAACTTCCTCCGACCGTTGATTTCAGCCCGATGAACATGAGCTGAAAAGACAGAAGAGGAAACTGTCGAACAGAGAGTCGGCTAGGAGGTCAAGGCTGCGCAAGCAGGTAAGCTTCTAACTATGCTCTTGTTAAGGGAGAGACTATGCCAGATAGATATGTTTCTTTCATTGCTTGATATGTTGAGGCTAGAAGCTATCATTTTCTACAACATTTATAGTAAAAAACAATGTTGATGTTTTCATATTTCTTTTACTACCAACCAGGCTGAATGTGAAGAGTTACAGAAGAGGGTGGAGACACTCGGAGGCGAGAATCGAATTCTTCGAGAAGAGCTTCAGACACTTTCTGAAGATTGCGAGAAGCTTATGTCGGAAAATAATTCTATAAAGGTAGATTTCCCTTACCATTCTGCATCTAATGGATCATAACATTTTATCATCTGAGAAATAATTGGTGTAAACAGGAAGAGTTGGAAAGGTTGTGTGGGCAAGAAGCAATTGCTAACCTTGGATGAAACATAGACACACCATTCATTAGTATAGTGTTTGATGGTAACAGCAAAAATTGATTGAGACTTTTGCCAAAGACTAGAGATGAATATGTAGCTAAAGTTTATGTCTTTTTAATACCAAAGTTCATGTCCTTTTTCTGGTTTTACCAATTAGAAAATAATGTATCCATAAACATCGGCGTAAGAGTTTTTACATTGTCATTTGTCGTTCATTTATGGATAATATGTTGACATTGTAAAAAACTCTTACAATGTTTGTGCATTTGTTTTGTACTTTTTACTAATTTATACAATGAACCCAACTCTGGTACGCTTTCTAACTAACCAATAATAATGAATAAATATTGACTTTTATACTAATTAAAATTGTCTTCACAATATACCATATTTTGTTTGATTTAATTAAATTTGTCACTATGTTTTATTTAAAAAGTTAGATTTATCTCTCTTACATGAGAAGTGAGGAAAATGTATGCATATAATTGGAATGATTTGTGTAGGTTTAAAAAATGAATGGATAGTTTGTATATTTCACAACAACTCAAGGACTATGAGTATAATTTACTCTAAAAAAATATTATTTACAACATATAACTCAATTATTAAAATAATTAAAAAGTATGATAATGTTATAAACAACTATTAGATGTAATGTTTGAATCCTTAGCATGTCATTTTAATAAATATGAAATTTTTTCAAGTGTAAACTGGTTTTAATATGTGGATTTCACCAATTGTGCTGACCTGTAAGATATAATATTTATGAGAAGAGATTCATTGACTTCAAAAGTTTTTAGACATTAATTCTAGGGAAATCCAATGATTTAGATCTAGCCATTGATAGTTAAAATGTGAAGTAGTTTTACAAAACTTACTCTTAGAGTAAATGGATCCTACCAATATTTATAAATATGATCTATTTGATGCATATTTTTGTGTGTGGTTATTTTCTCAATATCTCTACACTTAAATTCTCTCAATTCAATTTTTTATAACATGGTGGAATGTAGCTTAGGGATGTAACATGCATAATTCAAACAGAAATGCTTGATAAATGACTATTAATGAAGCTGAAATATATATATATGGGATATTTCTAGTGTGAAAGGTGGAGTTAAATGAGAGTGAGAAGATTAAAACTGTCCATCATAAGTTTTACGGTGTATCTATCCCCGATGCATATATAATATGTCAAAGTCTGATTAATGGTTCAAAAGTTATGTCAAAAATAGTGATACAACACCTTTAAAAGTTATGTCCAGTTCTGAATGTGTTTTGATAATGTTAGAGTAGCTGAAAAGTCACACATTTGACAATGTATTTTTAGAGAACGCCGTTAAAACTCATACATTTTTTGTTTTAGTAGGCACGAATTTCTGAAGATTTAAAAACAAAACATCTTCAGCTCTTACTCTTCTTCTTTTAGTTTCTCTCTTCAAGCAAGTTATTAGTTCACGTTTTCTCTATTGGAGCATGAGGTAAATCATTCTCTTTGATTCACTTTTTCTTCTTGCATTTACATTCTTATGCGTAAACTTCTTATTTTATATTCCAGGAAATGTCAAGGTTGAATCTACGTGAAGTTGTCGTTGATTTACCAAACTTGCAATCTCGATATGTATTTCTTGTATTTGGTTATTATTTTTTCATTTATATTTTCTATGTAATTTTTTATTTCATTCTTATTATATTGAATTTGACCGTATCTTTATGTCCTCTTATTTCTTAGGTTAGGGGAGAGTAGAAAATCATGGATTTGTCATCTACATCTTCATCACATTCGTCTTTTTCATTACTGCATATGGTTAATAGAGACATGTTCACACAATAGTTTGATTTCATTCTTATTATATTGAAGCTTCTTATGTGTTTGATAAAATATCTGAAAGAGATATTGCTTTATTTAATATGAGTGCGGTTAAAGGCGTGTTGTTAAGGGTGACATATCAACAACACTCGTGATAAGCACGGTTAAAAGTCATGTACACATATAAGAGCGCTTGTTGAAGGTGACACTGTTGTATATATGACATACTACAACGCTTGTTGGAGGTGGCGCCATTGTATGTATGACATACAACAACGCACACGTAAGCGTTGTTAAACATACCATCTACGACTTCGGTCAAATAGATAGCGGCAGGACGCGCTGTCTTAAAGATAAAAAAACGTTGTTGCTCAACGTATCTGGCGTAGTGATTGTGTTTAAATCTTTATAATAACGGTATATAGATTTTATACTCTTTCAAAACAAATTATTTAAGGTGATATTTTTGTAAAGCACTACAATCCAATAGAGGTAGGATGACAAGTGAAACAAACTAAATTTTGGAGCAGATTTAAAAAAAAACATAAATTCCTTTCCAAAATGTAAGAAAATATTTTTACAATTTATTTATAGCCACAAAAGGCTACAATGGTACTATTATCCAAAAGAAGAATAAAAGCTACTCTATGATTTGATGAGAAAGAGAGATTCCCTCCAATTTGTGAAGGGATGATAATTGTTGATTTTATCAACATGAAAATGGTTACCACATTTTACTCAAAATGTGTTAAGCATATGATGTAACTTCATTATTCTTTCTCAAGCTCAACCCCAAAGTGTCACTTCATTATTTGTTCTCATGCTCAACCATAGGGTTAGGTACAGATTCTACATAAAGATAAATCCTGATTTATAAATCAAATATTTTTTTTTTTTGATATGTACAAGGTGAAAATATAGAAATATTTATGCATTTAGAACAACATTCATCATTTATATGTTAACTATTAGATATTTTTAAACAAAAATAATATAAAATAAATGATAAATAATGTATAACAATATAAAAAACTTAGTGGAAAAAGTTAGGGAAGAGCAGAATAAGGAATATGACATTTTTTAGTACAAATAAGGCAAATTACTAATTAAATAATTTAATTCTCCAAGTTATTTTTTATTTTCAATTTCCTCTTGTGATCATTCTGAAAACATGTCATTTATTTTACACCTATTTTAATTATCACCTAACATGCTCCGTATTATTGATTTCAAAATGAAAAATCTACAACAAAAAAATTATTTTCTAAAACTACACAAAAAAAAATTATTTTAAATTTAAAAAGTAATGGAAAAACAACCACTAGAATTCGTTTGAAAATATAAATAACTTAAATAACGAATTTAAAAATAGAGAATAACTTACAAAAAAAACTATTTAAAATAAAAATATCTAACCTAAAAACAAAGAAATAACTTACCATGAACCAATCTACTAGTCTTGCATGAAAACAATGGCTCACCTTCACTTAAAGAGAACTACTCAACAATAAAGGTGGAATCACGTTACTATGTAAAGATAGAATTAGAATAAGAATGATTTTATTTCCATACATATATTAGTGATGGCAAAAATATTTATTCTATAAGTACCAATAAAAATAACTTATAAATAAAAATATATGTTATGATATTCATCCTAGTACCCATATATTTATAAATTTATTTTTTAATAATTGAATATTTTATATACATTATACTTTGTAATTATTTTATAATGATGTATTATCTATTTTATTATAATCGAAATATAATGATAAATTTGATATGTACTTATATTATTCATGTAATAATAATAATAATTATATATATATTAATTCTTAAAAAATATATAAATATATATTTAAATTTAAAAATTGTTCAACTCAATACTCACAAGTACATGCAAATAATACAAAAAATGATGTTACTAATGCTACTTTAAAAATAAAAAATAAAATAAAAAGCTGCATACAAAAGAGGATTAGAAAGGGGAAATGAAATTTGAACATGAAAATGATTCATTATAACATTTACAAAATAATATTCAATCAACCATTAACTGCCAAATAATAGTGACATGGAAATTCACCTTGTGACAATAAATCAACAGTTGGAAAAATAACTACAAGGTTCTCTGATTTATAACAACAGCAATGGACTAAATCATTAATCTTAGTCAAAGACCTTAATGAGATCTTCAAAAGTGTCAGTCACAAAAACATGGCTATTGTAAGACCTTACCTTTGACATGCGACTCATCTCGACCAATACTTATAGATTTATTGAACTTGCTACTCTTTAAGCTTAAATACATATGTAATATTTTATTCTCTAGAGGGAGCCTTCCGCATCTGAAACTCACGACTTTCACGACTTGTAGTCAATTCATTGAGTCATTTTTCCTTTGCTCGGAGAAGGGCAACCCAATAAAAAAACACCCCAATTATGGATGTGTGACTCTTTAAAGCTTAAATGCCCCTATAGTACCAAAAATGTATTGGTCTAGTAATGTAAAACCTTATTAGATTCCAGAAAGACCAAAATGTTAAATGTTCAATTTTTTTGAGTATACTTATTGGAAGGAACAGTCACACATTCTAAAGAGATGAGTTTCTTACTTATAGGGTGAAAGGATACTTTTGGTAGTACCAAAAAATGCCCCTACAATATTTTATTGTCTTCGAGTGAGCCTCCACGACTGGAACTCATGACTATCACTTATAGTCATAAGTTTTATTAAATCTTTTTTCCTTACCAACAAGGCGTTAGTCTAGTGATGTAAGCTTCCGCTAGATCCTCATTAGGGTGACCAAAAAAGTCAGTAATTCGATTCCTGTAAGCGACACTTGTCGGGATGAACAACCACACATCCCGAAAGAGATTAGTTTCTTACCTAAAAGGTGACTTGTTAATACAAAAAAATCATTTTTCCTTTGGTTTGAGGTAGGGGTGAGCAGGACCCGACCCAACCCGCTCACCCGGTATGGCCTAATCATGATCAGACCTAAATAGGGTAGGTCTCACTGGATCTAGGGCCGAGTTCGGGTTAAAAAATTAGACTCAATCAATATTTAAGGTCGGGTAGGGACCAGTCATGACCAGTCTCGACCCGTCACATGGCTCATGATGTTTGTTTCTGTCTCTATTAAATGTGTGCATAGTAATTATACCTTTTTGGTCGAAAATTCACTAATTCTATAATTTTTTCATCATATATACATGTTTAATAATATATATATACATATATTATTTTATATGTCAAATTATATATTCACAATAATAAATAATATTTATAAGACTCTATCTAAAATGAGTATACATTATATTTAATCGGGTATAGGGTTGAGTTCGGGTTTAAACACTGACTCTATGAATATTTAGGATAAGATTAACTTCGGGTTTAGAGCTGGGAAGGACAAGCCTTAACCCGGTCCATGCACACCCCTGCTTTGAGGACGACAGCACAGGAAAATAAACACCCCCATTTGTGAATTGCTGTATAGGCTAGATTATATATATTACTTTGTCTCCTGTACATTGCAACTCAGATTGTAAAATAAAGACAACATGTAACTCTACACTAGAATTTCTGGCCATTATAAATATAGTACTTGCAGCCAAAATTTCATGAGCTTCTCCCAATAACCTTGTCATGGAACTCTCCATTACCAAAGGATGCAGCTGCAGTAACATCCAGACCACCGCCGATAGATGTGACGAGTGCAGATAAGCCTCCACCGGGGCTTCCACCAGCGGCCATCCCCAATCCTAGAAAATCGAGAGTGGTATGCTTAGGACCAAAGGAGGAGGGTGTTCCTATCATCAATTCCTTTAGTCCAGAGCCACTATCACAAGGAAGCCCAAGTCCAAGTCCTGCAGGTAATGTGGCACTCTCCGATGGTTCTACAAGCCGCGGCCGATTCCATTGCAAACTATGTTGCTGACTCGATGAGCATGATGCTGTGGAAGATGACACAATGCCAAACCCTTGAAGCAATGAGGCATTTGTTGCAGCTGTACCCATTTGAGCAGCTTTCTGCAGCAATGCGGTGGCCGACATAGCTGGCTGTGGTGGTGGGGCATACTGATGTTGTTCCTGCCCTCCTGCTCCAAAAATTGACGAGCCATGATTGTTGAAAAGGCGGAGAGAAATTGGATCGGAGGATGAAGGATCGGGGTGGTCTGTTGGACGATCCAGACATCCAATGGCCCTGATTAGGCCAGTAAACGCTGATGTTTGAGATTGCAGACTCGTGGATGTCGTTGATGGAGCGAACAAGCATCCGAACACACTATTGTTAGTAGTTGCACAACCATTGTTTATTGTGTTGGCACTGCTGCTACAGCTCCCATTTAAAACACTAGTAGCTTGTACTTCTACGATTTGTGCGGGATTTTCAGGCAACTCTGATACATTAGAATCCCGAAAAAGGATAAACAAAGCAATAGCAACATTAGTACATGAATAATTAATTGAAAGGAGAAAGGAAATAAGAGCAAAAGCACCCACTTAAAAATTGAGAAAGTTTCTGAATTTCTTTTTAGCTTTTGAGAATCTATAAAGTTTCTTTCTCAACAATTACATAATTTAGATCTTATAGTTCCGAAGAACACCTTTTCAGGTCAATACTTAATTAGTTCTCAGAATCTTAAATCACTTATGTGGTACACATAGTTAACACCAAAAAAATAAAGAAAAATAGCAGACAAAAATTACTAAGGTCAAACATGTCAGACACAAAAAACAACATATGAAGGCTTTTTATTTGATTTTTCGGTCTAATTTCAACCACATCACACACCTAAAAAATCCAACAAAAAATTGCATACTTTCCTAGTAGTGTATTATCTCTACCTTGGTTCTGTGTCTGCACAGCATTTGATTGAGTAGTAGTCGCGGGCGAAGGTGGCAATGAATCTCCCGTTATAACTTTTGAATCGGACCGTGAATTAGCCTTTACAACAACACTCTGAGATCCTGCACTCTCCTTTTCTAAGGCATCACAAAAAGCTCTGTGCGTGATAAAGCTATCCCTCCTTCAAACAAAATAAACATAATTTTACAAACTTTCACAAACCCCAACTCACATTAGAAAGAACACATAGACCACCAAGGCGTGTAAGGCCCGCTAGATCCCCAGAAAGACCAAAAGGTCAATGATTCGATTCCTAGGAACAACATTCGATTCCTGGGAACGACACTTGTTGGGAGGGACAGTCACACACACGAAAGGGATTAGTTCCTTACTTATAGATTGAGATGATACCCTTAGTAGTACCGAAAAAAGAAAGAACACATAGTCACAGTCACAGAAACAATGAAAAACCTGGAAAATAAAGTGCCACAATCACATTTATACTCTCTGGTTCCACAAACTTTAGAGTGAGCCTTCCAATCAGATTGAACTGCATATTTCTTAGAGCACTTGTCACATTTCCACTTCTTCTCACCATGCTTTCTGCAAAAGTGCTTTTTGATCCCAGTAAGATCCCCCAAAGCTCTAGAAGGATCATGATGAACACAAGTTTCTTCAGGACACACATAAACCTTCTTCCTAACCTCATTACTTGACCTCTGCCTCAGTTTCCATGGCAAGTTGTGTCCCCTTCTATGAAGCTGAAGATTCTGGTCCCTCTGAAACCCTTTGTTGCAAATTTCACACACAAATCTGTTTATAGCCATAAGGGTCTTCGGAGACAAAGCTATCACCTCTGCCTCTGGATCTAAATAAAAAATCATAATATATTCAATTCCACAAAGTCCACGACCACTATAGATACTGATATGTTAAGGTTTTGGACTGGCCGAAACACTATAACAACCACAATTATAACTGTTAAGAGTTCAATCTCAAAACCAATTGGCGATGAGATGAGTAGCTAGGTATCTAAACCATTCCCGAGACAATAAGTTAGAGAGTGTGAAACTTACATCCCAACATGCCTACTCCACATAAGCCTGCCAAACGAGACGAATGGTTTACTTTGAACTATAACTAAAGGATATTTTGGTCATGACAACCGGAAAAAAATTGGGTTCCGACTCTGATACATGTTAAGATTGCATCTCAAAACCAATTGACAATGAGAGGAATAAGCCAGGCGTTGAACATATAATTAAATTGAAGGTGATTTAGAAAGATGATTAATTTTTGTTATTACCTGGCATTCCTGGAAGGTTTCTCTTTTTCTTGGTGATGGGTTTTGATGATTCTGGGTGATTACCAGAAGAAGAGACACTAGCTTCTCCTCCTGAAGTTGTTGAAACATTGTCAAAATCAACAGACATAGGAACCTAGTTACTGCTAAAACTTTCAATTATGGTTTCTTCCAAAACAATCTATTGAAACAATGAAGATAAAAACTTTAGTACATTTACACTCACAATTATTCCAAGGCAACTTTTTATGTATAAAGTTTTTATCTTTCTAATGTTTTCTTCTTATTTCTCTCTTTTACCAAAGCCACCTACTAGGTCCAATAATGAGTCTCTCATTGACCATACTTAATTGAGAAAGTTTCTAATTACATTGTATTGCATTTACGTAATTGTGTTCAAATAAATCGATACGATTACAATTGTCATCGGAGTTGAGTTAGATTAGAAGTATAGTCACCTGATATCTAGTTCTCTTTGATACGAGTGTAGATACATGGTACATTACCCTATCAAATATGATTCACTGGGATATATCCGGTAGGTTTTATAGCTCTTGCACATTCGTTTTTAGTGAGTAGGCTTGAATCAATATTTCTTTCACAATAAATATACAAGAATAAAATTCTTTCTTAGTAACTCGTATATGTAAATGAGTGTACATTATCAATTATTATTTTTTTTTTACTTAAAACTGTAGGTAAAAAATCTGATTCATTCTTTAAAGGATACCGGTTCATCACAGAACCTTAAATTGGTTTGAAATAATAAATTATGAGTTTTCCATAAAAAAATGGGAGAATTTTGTTTTTAAGGATTAAGGGTAAGGAACGTGGTTAAGAAATAGAGGTGTTGGCTGGGAAGTTTTCGTGTCGAAGTTGCCATCGTACACTTGTTGAAGCATGTGGTTAGTGGGAACATTTTACAGTGTTGGATGAGAGTTTACTCACATGTTTGTCGTTTTGCTATTTTGGTTGTTTGAAACTTTGAATCAGAATCGTACACAAATAGATCAAATAAACAAAAAAAAAAAATAGTATTTTGTGGTGGATGAAAATTGAATTTTCAACCTCCTTATCACTTTATTCTTATTCTACCTTTATCATTTGATCACCTTATGACTCCCTCAAAAAAAGTAAAATACTGATAAATGTTAGTAAATAATACTATTTTATATAATTATTGTATATTATGAGGAGAGATCTACTGTCTCTAAGAGTAAGTCACATATTAGTCATTAATTGTAGGGAAATCCAATGGTTTAGATCTACTTACTAATTCAAACTATTGAATTTTCCTATAATTGATGGCTAAGATGTGGAGTAAGTTTAAAAAACTTATTAGTAGAGTAAGTGAATCCCTCCGGTATATTATTATATACTTTCTTAAACCTTAGGATGCTAACATGAATGTGTAACATTTTGCTAGTGATAATAGATTTTTTACTTTTATCAACATAAAAATATTATTATATAGCAATGATTTATTATTATTATTATTATTATTATTATTATTGTATAAAACAATATTTTCCAAATTCACTTCCATTAATTTTGTAGTAAAAAAAAGTATATTTAAAGTTAGTACATATCATACAAACTTTGACCTTATACAATAATCTAATGATGTATTATATTTATTATATCAACGCCTTGATCATCTACTATCAATTTAATTTTAATTTGGTAAAAATAGTCTTTTTATCCATTATCCTAATTTATTTTCCAATTTAAAATTCATTTCGGTTAAATATGCCCTTAAGTTGACAAATCCAACATCCATCTAATGTAGTTATTGAAGGAGAGTGTTATTTGATAGGATTGTGGATTTGTGGGGGAGAAAAAGGAGAAGATATTTTCGGTCCCAAGATCTATATCATTATAGTACATCTTCATTTTTATTAGTTACAAAATTAATATTTATTAAATTTATATTGGAATTTGTGTGAAAAATACATCTTTTGATTGTATTGCTTTCTTAGCACAATAGAGCTAAGATGAAGAGTATTTATACAAGAGTTCTAACTACTTACCAGAAAAGGAAATATAGTTAAGTTAGTTACAAACTAACTGCTAGAACGTATTCTACCCTTTGCTATTTTTAATTCAAGTAATAAACCTTTATATCTTCAATATCCCCCCTTAAGCTGGGGAGTAGATATTGCAAACACCCAGCTTGGGAAGAAGGTAAGCAAAGGTAGAAGAATCCAAAGCCTTGGTAAACAAATCTGCAGGTTGTTCTTTGGTAGAGATGGGAAGTAAATGAAATAGTTGAGATTGTAATCTTTCCCTAACAACATGGCAATCAATCTGAATATGTTTAGTGCGTTCATGAAACATGAAATTTGCAGCAATATAACGAGCTGAGTTGTTGTCACAATAGAGAAGAGAAGGCTTGGTGAAAGGGATAAGAAAGCTGTCAAGCATAAAAGTGAGCCATTGAAGTTCACAAGCAGTGGCAGCAAGAGCACGATACTCAACTTCAGAGGATGATCTAGCTACTGTAGTTTGCTTTTTAGACTTCCATGAGATTAGAGAGTCACCAAGGAACACACAAAAACCAGAAATTGACCTCCTCGAGTCTGGGCAAGTAGCCCAATCTGAATCACTAAATGCCTTGAGCTGTAAAGGAGAAGCAGAAGAGTAAAACAGACCTTGACCAGGAGCTCTTTTGATGTACCTGAGTATGCGAGTTAATGCTTGATAGTGAGCATTAGTTGGTTGACTCATGAACTGACTTAGTTGTTGAATAGAGAAGCTGAGATCTGGTCTAGTGTTTGTAAGATAAAGCAGCCTGCCCACAAGCCTTCGATAAGCAGCAGGATCTGCATACGCAGTAGAGGAATCATGAAAGAGAACAATTCCTTTTGCAATGGGTGTGAGTGCAGGCTTAGAGGCCAATAAGCCAGTGTCAGCTAGAATGTCCAGGGCATACTTACTTTGAGTCAAAGTAATTCCTTGTCTTGATCTTGCAACTTCAAGCCCAAGGAAGTACTTTAAAGGTCCAAGATCTTTGATTTTGGATAAATCATGAAGATGTTGCTTAACAGAGTCTATTTCATGCATATTGTTGCCTGTTAATATCAAATCATCAACATAGATGAGAAGAATTGTGAATTGATGAGAAAGCATTATTGACATCTAATTTATGTAAAATCCAGTTCCTAGAAGTAGCAATGGCTAAAACTAATCTCACAGTTGTTAATTTTATGACAGGAGCAAAGGTATCGAAGAAATCAACACCCTCAACTTGATCATACCCTTTAGCAACCAATCTAGCTTTGAACCTCTCAATACTGCCATCTGACTTATACTTGATCCTATATACCCATTTGGAACCAATAGGAATTTTATCATGTGGCAAATCAGCAATGCTCAAAGTGTTATTCATCTCCAAAGTAGTAAGTTCATGCTACATAGCATCAATCCATTCAGAAGATTGTATGACTTGTTTGTAGGATTTTGGTTCATTGTGAGTAGATATAGAAAGAATGTGTGATAGATGATGAGATGAGATAGAGGAATATGATAAAACTGAGGATAGAGGATGAGTAATATGAGGAACATCAGTGTTGGTTTGTGTAAAGAGGTTACAATGAAAGTCACGTAGGTATGTAGGTGGATATCTTATTCTAGTAGAATGTCTAAGGCCTAGTGTTTGAGTGGGAGAGGCATCTGTGATATGAGGGTCAGTGTTTGAGTTATTGTTAGGAGTAGTGTTTGGATTTATTATGTCTGAGTCAAGGTTATTGTGAGGAGGTGATGGAAGATTGTTGCGAGAAGGTGATGGAATATGGTTAGAGTCATAGAGAAGAAAATCAAGAGCAGATTGTGAATCATTAACAGATGAACTTACTGTGACAGCTTGGTAAGGGAATTGTGCTTCATGGAATTGAACATTCCTAGAGATGAAAACTTCCATAGAATGAAGATCAAACAATACAAAACCTTTAACTCCTGTTTTGAAGCCTAAAAAGATGCACTTCATTGCTCTTGCACCCAACTTGGTTCTGTGAGCAGATAATGTGGATGCAAAGCACAAACAGCCAAAGACCTTAAGCTCATTCAGATCAGGCTTACACTTGTAAAACAACTCATAAGGTGATCTTTGTTGAAGATTAGCACTTGGAATTTTGTTAATAAGAAAGGTATCATGTTGAATAGCAAATGACCGAAAAACATCAGGCAGATGAGCATGAAACAGTATGGATCTTGTAACATTCAGAAGATGCATATGTTTCCTTTATACCATTGAGTTTTGCTGTGGAGTTTCAACACATGAAGTTTGGTGAATAATTCCATATTTTTCAAAGAAAGAAGGCACCTGAAATTCAACCCCATTATCTGTTCTAATGATCTTGATGACTTTATTATATTAGGTTTGAACAAGAATAACAAAATTATGCATTAAGTTCTTTGCCTCAAATTTAGCTTTCATGAGGTATATCCATATGAGCTTACTATGATCATCAATTATAGTTAGAAAGTACTTGAAACCATGGATGGAAGAAACTGACAATGGACCCCAAATATCCATGTGAATAAGATCAAAAGATTCCATACTTTTATTCATACTAGTAGGAAAAAGCAATCTTGCTTGTTTTCCAAAATGACAGAACTCACAAATTGTTTTGGAATCAAAGTGTACATATGGAAAATCTTTACAAATGTGTTGTAATACACCAATTGAAGGATGTCCTAATATGTAATGCCACAAATCAAAAGAGGAAAAATTACAAACTGAATGAGCAAGTAATGTCTTCTTTATACAAGGCCTTGAAGGTGAGACAAGAATGTAAAGATCTTTGTCCACTTTAGCATGTCCAATCATTTTCAAGGTACTCATATCCTGAATTACACACTGGGAATTGTCAAAAATAACTCTGCAATGCAAGTCTTGTGCAAGCTTATGTATGGAAATGAGATTGAATTTGAATTCAGGA
Source organism: Lupinus albus (assembly GCA_009771035.1). NCBI lineage: Eukaryota > Viridiplantae > Streptophyta > Magnoliopsida > Fabales > Fabaceae > Lupinus > Lupinus albus. The sequence continues at coordinate 13,115,002 of CM020007.1, read as the reverse complement.
ACAAACAACACATTGTGCAAAATAAGTTTCTCAGAAAACATCACCATTCTAGAATACTTAGCTGTATAGTAGATCCATTTGGTAATTTGATGGCAATAGGCTTAATTGATTGATAAGACACAAAACTACACAAATAAGGACATATGTGATCAGTAGCACCAGTGTCAAGGATCTATGGATGAGTATTACCTGTGTCTTTGTGTTCCGTTTCTTCAAGTGGCATGATACTGATTTTATTTACACTGTTTCTGCCAAATTCAGCAAGGCTTGCTTTGTTCAACAGAGATGCTAACTCTGCATATTATGCAGGACTAAAACTTAGAACACACTTGATTTCACTTTTAGTATGCATGTGTTCATTTTCATTGCTTGATTTAATCATATTAGCACTTTTCATAATACCATCAGTTCCACCATTACTTCTCTGTTTTCCAAAATTGGAAGGAAAACCATGCTTGTAATAACAAACATCAGCTATATGCCTTTCTCTACCACAAAAAGTGCATATCTTAGTAGGAACTCCTCTGTTTGTGCCATATCCTCTTCCTTGGCTTCTTCCTCTAAATCTGCCAAAGACATTTCCTCTTCCCAATACACCTTTCCATTGAACATTACTGCCAAAATTCTTAGTTGTGCTTTCAACTGAATTTCCTGCACTGGAATTAAACAAGACCTTTGTATTAGTAGAAGTGACTTGCCTTTCTTGTTGTTGAATTAATGAAAAAGCTTTAGTAATAGGTGGTAGTGGTTCAAGCAATAGAATTTGGGATCTTGTGTTACTGAATTTCTCATTTAGTTCTTTCAAGAAGCATATTATATGCTCTGATTCTCTTTGTTGCCTCATAACTTCAACCATTCCACACTTACATTTTACAAGACAAGTGCAAGAAGGATTTAATCTCAAATCTTCCAAATCATCCCAAATAGTTTTCAGATCAATGTAGTAGTTTGAAATGTTCCTATCACCTTGCTTGATTGAATGTAACTCTTGCAATAAGTCTGAAATGCGAAAATAATCACCCTTCGAAAATCTATCTTTCAGATCTTTCCACAAATCTTGTGCATTATCAATATAAACTGTGCTCTGAGCAATTTGATCGGTTACACATCTTGTAATCCATGAAACCACCATGGTATTACATCTTTCCCAATCATCAAAGATAGGATCATCAGGTGGTGGCATGAGAATGGATCCATCAACGAATTTATACTTATTCTTTGATAGTAATGCACGTTTCATTCTTCTGCTCCATGTATTGTAATTAGGTCCATCTAAAGGTGTAGAAACAAGAACTGAACCTGGATTGTCCCCTGGATGCAGAAAGAAAGGATTTCTAGGGTTCTGCAAATCAATATCATGAGTGATGCTGTGTAATTCTGATTGATGATCTCTAGGAATGGCAACGGGGCGGGTCGGGGTCGGTTTTGTGCTTACCCAACCCCGAACCCGAAATTTAAAACCCGAACCCGAATTAAGCGGGGTTAGAAATAACAATATCATCCACGAACCCGTCGGGTTTCGGGTAACCCGAACCCGAAAAAAACCCGAACCAAAACATTTATTTATATATATATATGTGTGAAATTTATATATATATATATAGCTTTTATATATTTATATATGTATATGTATATGTGTGAAATTTATATATATATATATATATGTGAGAAATTTATATATATAGCTTTTATATATGTATTTATGTGTAATTTTATAATTTTATATATATTAATCGAGTTCGGGGCGGGGTATTAACAATACCAAACCCGAACCCGAAATTTGAACCCGGGTAAAACCCGAACCCGAACCCAACCACATTGGGTTTTCCCCGTTAAATTCGGGTTGGGTTCGGGCGGGTACCCGCGGGTTCGGTTTTCATTGTCATCCCTAATAATCTCCCATAGCTTCAATTTGAGAAAGGAATGAGAAGAAAGGATTGATGTCTTTGTGAGAAAGAAGAAAAAAGAAAGAAGATTAAGAAAGAAGAAGTGTGTCGAGAGTGAGAAGAAGAAAGATTAAGATGATGTGAGTGCAACAGCGTTTATCAGAGCATATTATGCTCTGATACCATATTGGAATTTGTGTGGAAAATACATCTTTTGATTGTATTGCTTTCTTAGCACAATAGAGCTAAGATGAAGAGTATTTATACAAGAGTTCTAACTACTTACCATAAAAGGAAATACAGTTAAGTTAGTTTGAGTTAAGTTAGTTACAAACTAACTGCTAGAACCTATTCTACCCTTTTGAGATGAGATATTGAAGATATAGGTTTATTACTTGAATTATAAATAGGAAAAGGTAGAATAGGTTCTAGTAGTTAGTTAGTAACTAACTTAACTGTATTTCCTTTTCTGGTAAGTAGTTAGAACTCTTGTATAAATACTCTTCATCTTAGCTCTATTGTGCTAAGAAAGCAATACAATCAAAAGATGTATTTTTCACACAAATTCCAATAATTTATGTTTCTTTTTTTTACTAATAAGGAATAAAAAATATATGAAATAATATAAATTTTGGAAGAGAAGATGTGAATGAGACAAAAATATAGATTCCAATTAGAAATGGGGGCCTTGCAAGAGATAATAAAGAAGAGAGACATTATGCCAGAAATCGTCTTTAACAACGGTCCTTTAACAACACTTCCTATAACTATGTCGTTAAATACGAGGCGAAGGAAAATTGACAGCGTCTGGTTAAGAGATCACTGTTAATGTTGATAAGTGAATATAACATCAACAGTGCAACCGTGAATGTGCGTTGTTGCATAAGCGCTGACTTGTATTCGTTCTCTTTTACAACGCTCATTTTTTGATGCGCTGTTAATTGGAATCTATTTAACAACGCATTTTTATGTGTACAATGTTGATGAGATATCTTCTACACTGCACTCTTCAATTAGCACTCTTGATTTGATATCTTATACAACGCTTTCTTGAATGTGCACTATTGATTTGATTGGATTTTATAAATTTACAATTTCAAAACAACATTCCTCTCATGTATTAAATTGTTTTGGTTTCCTAGAATTCTTTTACTTCGTGATGTGGGTTTCTCACACCTGCCAAAGATTCAATAAAGATATCATTCCCCACAATTCTGAGTCTATATATTTAGCCATGAAATGATTGAAATTCATTGTAGCTACATCATTGAAGGAAAATGAATTTCATTAGAGATATTAGTCTATCTTCTAAGAATACATCATGGAAGCTTAAAGTGGAAACTTCTACTCTTTTTCGGATTGAAATATGTGGAGATCCTTCCCTGTTGTTGATTTTCGTTGATCGTGAGGTGGTTTAGTTATTTATTTAATTTTTTTTCATTTATGATTTATGGTTTTCATTTGATCGATCATATTATATGTTTATGTAACATGGGGTAAAATTGAGGCTCTTGTGAAAGAGTTTATATTCCACAATTGTCAAATAAACTTAGAGAGAGTTTTAACTATATTGTTGCAAACTTTAATGGTGTGCTCAATGATGGGGAATATCAATTTTGTAACTATCCTTACAAGCTAATATTTCAAGATGGATCAAAATTGAAGATGTGATTCATTTTTTCTGTTTGTAATTATTGATTTTATAACCATCCTTACAAGCCAATATTCATTAAATCTTATGGATATTCTTAGAGGGGATTATACACAACTGCAGGGGTTGCCGACCCAGACTATATGCAATATCTTAATTCTATTTTGGACAAAGACGATTTATCTCCATGAACATTATACTATTGATGCATGTTAATTTCTTTTTTTTTTCTGTTAATTTCTATTTTGCAATGAACATTAATTTATATTATGGATTTTATATAATTTCAATTGAAAATTATATTTGACAAATTCTAATTGTCAATGAACAATATCCATTTGGAAAATTCTATTGTATATTTGCATATATTTGTTCAGCACTGTCCAGCTCTCCGGTCAAATTTGATTTAAATGTATATATTGTAACACTTGTATAAATTTTAAGGATTTATACGTATAGATCGTAAGTTGTAAAACATGTATAAATTTTATGGATTTTATTGTATATAGATTATAACATAAGGTTTTCAATGTATATTAATGTTGTTCAATGTAACATATATAAAATGTAATGTTCATTTAATTTTCAATATATAAAATGTACAATTTTCAATTAACATTTACCTCTTTTGTTTATTTTGTTTGTACCCTTTTGTTCAATGTTCAATATATACTTATTCTTATGTTTAAGTCATTAATGCAATATGCAAGTGTAACATGACGTGTTTTAAAATGCGCTAGTATATGTTCAACAACGCATATTTAAAACCGTGCTGTTGAATATGGTAAAACATGTATATGCAACAGCGTACAAATAAAGATGCACTGTTGAAGATGGAAAGACATGAATATGCAACAACACACTTTTAAAGGTGCGCTGTTGAAGACGGAAACGCATCAATGCGCAACAACACATTGTTAAAGTGGTGTTGTTGAAGATATTACTCTTAATATAAAAATGGAAAGTAATTTTATATATGAGTTATTATGTTTAAGTAATTTTTATTTATAAGTTATTATGTTTAGTCAAATTTAATATCAAGGTGATAATGTTTAAGTAATTTTATAACGAAATTGATTGTTAAATTGTCTATAAAGTTTAAGTAATTTTTTATTTAAGATATTATGTTTAAGTAATTTCATATCTAAGATATTATATTTAAGTAATATTGTTTTTGAAATATTAAAATATCAATAATTTAAGTAATTGGATGTGCTGTAAGTCTAAGAGTAGACATGATGATAATAGATAGATCTAACTGTTCATGTTATCTATTCAATAGCGCTTGTTTAACATTGCTCTGTTAACTAATACCTATTCAATAGCTCACCTTTGAATATTGTTTAACATTACGCTGTTGAAGAGGACATTTCAACAGCGTATTGTTAAAAGTGTGCGGTTGAATATTGAACTCATGTATATTCAACAACGCACCCTTAAAAGCTGTTGAATATTGAACACATGTATCTTAAACATGTGCGCAGTTTTTTTATAATTAATTAATGGAATCTCATAACTCTATAAATAAAGAATTAACCACTTTGAGAATTTGTGATTGATTATATCAACAATTATTGGTCACATGAATTAAATATTTGACATTTGACCTAGAATGATACTTGAAATTTAACGAAACCTTAGACCAAAAATCCATTGTTAACATTTATAGATATGATAATAACTAATATGACAGAAATTAAGGCCGAGAAAAATAGATAATAATAATGTATAAGTTTTTTCACTGTTAATGCATCAACCGACATTTATATTTAGTTATCGTTAACTCTTTGAATATACGAAATATACATAAATGATATATATGTATTAATTATATATAAAACTTTACATCCATAATACATAGATATTATAATCATAAAAAGTATGGAGATTAAAGAAATAAGATATGAGATCAAAATAGTATTATTCTCTTCTAACTTAAATGGGTGATCAAATTTTTAATGAAAATGTGAACATTTAGGAGTGCTTACATTAAGTTTTGTTGAGTAATATGTTTTTTTGTACATCTTTTGTATATAAAAAAACCGTCTCATAATAAAATATATAGTTTGATAAATTATATAAAACACTTTACATATTCCAAGTAATTGTTCCATGTGTTTCATTTCAATTTATATAAAATATTTTAAATCTTCCAAATATTGTGGAATTTTTGTATTGGATCCAACGATGAACACGTTTCTTATTTCTCCCACGTAAGCACAAAGATATGTCGAAATTCTTCTTTATTTTGTTAAAATAATAATTAAAATAGAAATGAATAATACAATAAAAAGTAAACATTTAAAAAATACTGAAAATGGATAATAAAAAGATTAAATTACACTCACACCCCTTGAGTTTTAGTGAAATTACACAAATCACCAATAACTTTTTTGTCCTTACACGAACTACCCCTAATTTTGTACATATATTACACTAACTACCCCTGCATGATATAAAAATGTAATATTTAAAAAAAAATGTATAATGTGTGTAATTAATTAAACAAAATATTATATATTGTGTAGACAAATTCAAATAATATAAGAGTCAATGAGTCTTCATTATTTGGCTCGTTATAAAATAGTATAAGAGTTATTTAAACATTTATTTGAAATTATTAACGTATTTTTTAATGACACAAAAATAATAAAGAGACACTCGCTTTTGTACTATTTGAAGTGTTACACAATATACAATATTTTGTTTAACTTAATTACATTCATCACACGTTTTTTGTTTAAAATATTACACTTTTATAATATGCAGGGGTAACCAGTGTAATGTATGTATAAATCTAGAGGTGGTTTGTGTAAGAGGGATGAATGGTTGGTGTAAGGACAAAGAAGAGATGAGTAATTTGTGTAATTTCATTAAAACTCAAGGGATATGAGCATAATTTACTCTAGTAAAAATGATGGTGAAAGTGAGTCAATTTAATCTAAGTTGATTTTGGGTGGAACCATTTTAGATCCTATGGTCCATTTCTTCATACTATCTACTTTAGCTTGAATGGAATACTCTCCAATACTGTATTAAATGAGAATTACTACACATGATGGAAAAAAGTATTAGTAACTATGATTTTAAGTTTTTTAATAAAAAATAAACAATATTTTTCTTTCCTCAATAGTCATGTTTGAGAAAACAATTAAATTAAAATTTTAAGTACTTATCATTTTAGAGATTTGTCGTAAGCACTTAAAATATTCAATTAAACTTGCTTTGATGATGGTTTGATTTGATAATGGTTCGCCATGTGGAAATGTTCTTTTATTATTCATGGTATATTGTTATCAAATTCAATATTCTTGAGATGTGATTATAACGTGTATTTGTTTTCACAAATCAAAGCTACTCATTTGAACCCTTAATCATGTTCATGAAATCATAGAGATTTTATATACATAAAAATGATAATGGAGGGTTTGTCCCCTAAAAGGACACAACAGCAAGACTTTCTTGCAACTTAGTCAAATGATCTCAAACTTCAGAACCTTACAATCTCATAAATACTTTTATTTTCCTAAGTATTATGTTCCATCATGGTTGGACAAGAGTGATAATTGTTGATCAAAGGCCAGATAAGGCAAGTCCATTGTGAGCATTTTTGGATCTCGACCAATGAACTGGAAAATTCAGAAAGGTATGTCATTAACCATACAAGATCCAAATAATAGTACATAGACCACTCTTGTTATCCGTCTACTATATCTAGGGGTGTCAATACGGGCCAGCCCGTCCCGACACGCTTTTGGCCCGATAAAATATGGGCTGGCCCGACCCGCCCTTATTGTTAAAAGGGCTCAAAATGTCAGCCCGTCCCATATTTGGCAGGGCTGGCAAGCCGGCAGGCTGACCCGCTTTTTTTTCTTTTTCAAAACACACATTTATAACCAACGCAATCATAATTTCAAAAATAAATAATTATCACACCTCATAAATGTCTTTTAAAACAGAAAATCACAAATCAAAGTCCACAATCTCACGATAGCATACCATCTTAGTTTAAAACCTGTAATTTCTAAACAATAAACCAACATAGTCTTAAACTTTTAGACTCCTACAATCCAAGTTCAAAATAAAGCTTCTAACTCCTAAGTTTTAAACATTAGATGCTTTGTTGGAAGAAGATGTCTCCACATCAACGTCTTTCAAATCTTCATCATCATCATCATCTACATTATGTACATGATTAAATTAATATATACTTATAAAAATAATTAAATAACAAATAAATGATAGTTACATTGAAAAATAATAAATTACCTTCACAAACAAAACCATTCAACCAATTACGAGCACAAATCAAAGCTTCCACATTTTTGGATAAAAGTCGACTTCTATACTTGTTAAGAACTTGTGAACCAATGCTAAATGCAAATTCAGATGCAACAGTTGTAATAGGAATGCAAAGCAAGTCACAGGCCATGATTGATAGCTCCGGAAATCGACTTTTATTTTCTTTCCACCACTATAGCACATCCAAATCATTATTATCTTTAAAATTTAAAGACGTCTCCTCCAAATAAAGATCAAGTTGTGACTTTCCCATTTTTGTGGCAAGTTGTGTCTTGTGTCTATCGAGTTCCTATTAAATAATTCATAAATAAAACATATTAATATCAAATAAATATATAATTGAACCATAATAAATATTTAAACTATTAATTAAGAAAAGTATAAAATACTTACATCAAACACATAGCCTAAGTCTTGAAATTTAGCCTTCTTCTGAGGAGCATGAGAAGTTAAAGTCTGCATAGAAGTAGGAGCATTTGTGCTACGGTATTATTCAAATAGCATATACATTTTTTTATTAACTAACTACAACTTTGTTTCAAAAGTAGAATTATCAACTCTTTCAAAACAATAATTCGATGTCTCTAACTTCACCCTTCGGTCAAGAGTTGCCCCCATTGCAAGCACAACACTATAATCATCCCAATATTTCTCAAACTTCTTAATCATCCTATTAGCCATGCTCATCAAAATTTCATCTTCATCAATTAAAGTATCAAGGAGTACACATTGAATCTTCCAAACTTGCATAAAATACAAGTTGGAAGTAGGATAAGATGTGCCCGAAATCAAGTTTGTGGTATGAAAAAAGGCAACAAAAATACATGGATTTTTTATGCTCTTTTCCACTCTTCTACCGAAGGAGAAAATTTGTAATTATCATCATACAAGTAGAGTTTTTCAAATACATGCTTATATTTAAGAGCAGATTCAAGCATCGAATAATTAGAGTTCCACCATGTAGGAACATCTAGACATAAGCCAGTAGAAGTATCAACACCATCTATCTTCTCAATGTATACCTTAAATTTGAGCATTCTACCTTTTGAACCTCTCACATACTTGATGCTCTCCCTGATTTTATACAAGGTATCACTAGCTACCTTCATTCCCTCTTGGACAATTAGATTCAATATGTGTGCACAACAATGCACATGAAAGAATTGTCCATCACATAACAATGAGTTTTCCACAATAAGCTTATTTTTCAATTGCACTTGCATGACATCATTGGAAGAAGCATTATCTAAAGTTATAGAAAAAATCTTTTTGTATAACTTTTTCAATTGCACTTGCACTTGCATGACATCATTGCATGACACTTTGTATAAATATAGCATAATTTTGTTTGTTTGTAATTAACACTTTACTTATATTAGTTTGTAATTTTATGCACTCAACAAAACATAATTGGAATAACATTTTTGGTTCACATTTTGGTTTGATGTTTTACTATTATAAACATAATTTATCATTGTGTTAATGTGTTGTTCTAGCTTGAATATAGTAACTACTATGAATATGTAGTATTGAGAGTCTGTTGGTTGAGAGTATGTTGTGGATAGTTTGCTGTTGAGAATAATCAACCGCGCATGCTAAGAGGAGATCTATCAAGCGCTATTGTATTTGAAACATCACATGGTAATAAGACGCTGTTAATGTGAGTGATGCATAAATATAGCATTGCATAAACACTGGCTTCTTAAATTAGCGTTGTCACACGTAACCTATAAGACAACGTGTTATATAACATGCGCTGTCATACGTAACCTATATGACAATGCTACTACTTACATAAAAAGTGTGTTGTGGTATACAATCAATACAACAATGTCACTTATAACATCCACTGTTATAAATTATTGTTTTTTACAGCGCAACTTGTAAGTTGCGTTGTTATATATTTATCATAAGATGACGCTATTTGTAGTTCACGCTGTTATATTTGGCAGTTGTATAACAGCGCATATATTAGGTTGCGCTGTTGTAAATATGGTATACAACAGCACCCGATGAAGCGCAGTTAATGTATATCATCTACTACTGCGGTCAAACAGACAGCGGACGAACGCGTTATCATAAAGCCAAAATAAGCGTTGTTGTTTGACGTAGTGCCTACACCACGGTGACCACCAGAAATCAAGCAAATCCCCTAAGCCATATAGAAGCAACACCTACAAACATGCATCAACACCACAACACCCTTTCCCATAATCCTCAATCTCATATACAACCATCCAACCAAGTAAGTCAACTGTTCCCAGAAATGGTATATTCGGAAGGTTCTACACGTCACTGCTCATTTTAAAGTTTTCTTGTCGCGAGTTCAGAAAGTACCCATATGTTCTCGTTTTAAATTTTGTTGTCGCTTGTTCTGTCATTATCCATGTGTTATTGTTTTAAAAAATTTATTGTCTTAAGTTCCACCAACATCCTTGCATTCTTGTTTTTAATTTTTTGTCGTGTGTTCTGAAAGTATTCATGTATTCTCATTTTAAATTTTAATAGTCTCGAGTTCTGATAGTATCATTGTATTCTCGTTTTAAATTTTGTTTTCACGAGATGCGATAATATCAGTGCGTTCTCATTTTAGGAACAAATTTTTTTTTGTTACCAAATGAGTTTAATGAAATTTTTATAGTGAGATTTTGGTTAGCGTAGTCTATAACTTCTTGCTTAAAGGGAGAATAAAGTCTACAACCAACACTATAGCTACTATTGCCTATATTTTTAATTAATCATTTATTTTGTTATTAAACAAATTTAATGGAACACTATAGTCTAGTTATAGTTTGTGTTGTCTCTATATTCTCCTAAAGAGGGAAGAAGGTCTACGACCAACATTATATATTCGCTATTAGTTCCATTAAAAAGAAATAATTATATCTTATATTTTTTTATATCAAATAAAAAAATCATATCAATTAACTAATATTTTATCTAATCTTGATTTTTTATTGCACCTAGGGTCAGACATAAAATAAAAAACATATTTTGATTATGCAGTTAAATTTTTAATAAAATAATTATTATGGGTATGAAAGCTCGTGAAATTATCAAAATTATCGTTTTATTAGGGGCAGCCGATGTACTAATATATTCTTCGATCCGTAATCGACCCCCGAACTCATAACACCTATTTCTACATTTTAACCGCTAAGAACGTAGTGACAACTCCAAATCTTTTGGGAGATGTTGAAATCAAGTTCATGTATTTCTTTTTTTTTTAATCAACAAAAGAATTTTATTAGAAAGGAGAAGTTGTTACAAGAATAGTAAAGAAAAAAAACAAAAAAATTACAGAGTAATATTAAGACAAAGAAGAGACTTAAAAAGCCAATCAGAATATGAGGAAGACTCTACCCCCAAGATGTTCTTAATCTAAAGCCATGCATTCACCCTAGCAGTGTCCAAGATGTGATTAATGGAAAGTCTTGCCTTGTTGAAAATAATGTCATTCCAATGTCTCCAAATAGCCCAAACAGAAGCAAACCAGATGATGTTCCAAGCTTTCCAACTCTTATTGTCATTGACCAAGCCAAAATGATTTAAATAATGATGAAAAAGATTCTGAGGCAAAGCAACAACAATGTTCAGCCAATTATAAATTGACTGCCAAACAGAGTATGTAAATTTGCAAGAGGAGAACAGATGGGAAACAGATTATGAATCATTACAAAAAGGACAGAAAAGCCCACCACCATTAGAAAAATAAACTCACCGCCTAGAAACGGCGGTCTTTGTAGGGATCCTTTCCATGAAAAGTCTCCAAGCAAAAGTGATAACTTTCAAGGGTGCCTTTGATTTCCAAATAGAGTAAGAGTAATGTGCATTATCCGAGTTCACAGTAGATGATTGGTTGAGAAGTTTGTAAACTGATTTGAATGAGTAGATTTTGGAAGGATCAAACCTCCATTCCCAAGAATCAAAAGAGTACCGCTGAAGTGTCACACTCTTAAGCTCATCCAGTAAGGAAGTTAACAGTTCAAGTTCCCAAGTAAAAAGTTGATGTCTCCAAGTGAAGTTCCACACCCACAAATCTCCCACCCAAGAGCCAAAGCTACAAATGTTGTCATTAGAAATGATGCTGATACTAAAAAGTCGTCGGTACCTGCACATGAGATTAGTAGAGCCAAGCCAAGTATCATGTCAAAACCTAGTGTTAGACCCATCCCCTACCCTACGAACCAAACCACCCCAAAATCAATGTTCTTTGACCGACTCCTTAGGAAAGACTAAATCAAGATCCCTGACCCACGATGACTATTTTGCAAATGAAGCCCTAGAAACTATCCCATAAGAATGACCTAAACTATGACCATACTTTGAAAACAAGACTTTACACCACGAGCTATCCCTCTCTGTCAGAAGACGCCAATTTCACTTCCCTAACAAAGCCCGATTAAAGAATTTTAAGTTCACGTATTTCTAAGTTGTAGAGCCAATCTTCCAACCAAATAAGTTGTAACAATTATGATTGATTTTGCTGTTGTATATTTGATATAATTTAGTTGACATATTCATGCTAGTGATTTGATTAATAATGATAATATGCACTTAAAATTATTGTTTAAGCTCTCCAACTCGAACATTCACAATAATTTTCAGTTATGTGCACGCTAATGTTCATCTTGCCATGTGATTTTGAGCTTACTTTTTGATCAACTGAACTGTGAAAATGATTTTGAACTTGTAATGTTCAAGCAATCGGATTTTTTTTCCTTTTTTTAAACTAAACCAAGTTAGATTTGAAATTAGCTTTCTATTTTTAAGAGGCACCCTAATATCTAGGGGAATCTATCTCCTTATTTACGATATCACATGAACATTTTGTCACAAACAAATAATTAAAGATTCTTCAAAAAAAATTTATATATCTATTTTTTCATTTTAATAGCCTATTATTTGTAAAAGCTTAATATTATTTTTCACTAAATTAATATAAAAAATTACATATTTTAATATATTTCTAAGCAGTTTTTTGCACTAAAATTAATATTCACAAACTTAATTGTTTTATGTCAAATATATATTTTGCATTTGAGTGGTATTTATAGCATGAAATAACAACTCAATTTTCTTTACCAACAATATGTTGGTCTAGTGGTGTAAGGTTCCATTAGATCCTCAGGATGATCAAATGGTTAGGGATTCGATTTCGGGGAGCGACAGTTGTTGGGAGCGATAGTCAAACATCCTGAAATGGATTAGTTCCTTTACCCATGAGGTAGTACAAAAAAAACTTAATTTTATTTATACCTTAAACCTTATCATTGGTGTGTTGAAAAAGAAATCCTTTCAAAACTCACAATTTTATATATATTTTTGTGCTACATGTTCTCTCTTGTTTTTGTTTTTAGGTATGCTATTTCCGGTTCATATTTGTAATGTATTATAAGCATCTTTAAAGCAAATTATGGGTGGATGTTGATCAAATAATCACCAACCAGAAAATGGTAAAACCTATAATTGACTCAAACTAAACAAAATGTGGGAATATTTGGAGGAAAAAACCCTAAGCAATAGGTGGCAGAGGTCCTCTTTTGTAGGAGATGTTTGAGGAAGGATAGGAACATTTCCTTTTGTATTTTGGGTATTTATCAATTTGATAGTTTTTTATGTTTTCTTTCTTCCCACCCTTCCCTTCCTCATCTAGGTAAATTTTGTTATTTTCTCTTCTCGATCTTGTTTGTTAAACAAAAGATCCATAGAAATATTAAACTCTAACTAGGAAACCAGATTTCATAATCATAACATTAAAAAACTATACATTAAATATATATTTTCATTTGGTTTTGTCTCTCACTTCATCATTTTATTCTTTTCATTAATTTCCTAAACTTTTCTTGTTAAGGTTGTGAACAATTGTATGTAAGAGGAATTCTAGGGGAAAGTGGAAAGTGGTGATTCCGGCCATAGATTGGTTTTTACAGAAAAACCTTTCGGCCGGAACCCAAAAGAATAATGTCTTCTCCTCATAATTCTTCTCCTGATAATGCTACACCCGACAACTCTACACCCGATGATTCTATTCCCGACAATTCAACACCCGACAACTCTATTCCTGACAACTCTACACCTGATAATTCCAAACCCAATAATTCTACACCTCATAACTCCACACCTGATAACGCTACACCTGATAATTCTACACCTGATAACGCTGATGCAAAACCTAATAGTTTCTCCACCGGATCAACATCAACATCAACAACACCACAGAAATCATTACCAAATGGAAAAGCAGCTTCAAGTGGTGGCAAGGATGACAACAAAGCAATGATTGGAGCTGCTGTGGGAGTAGTGTTCGTTCTTCTTATTCTAGTCATTATTTGTGTCATTTGGTCGAGGAAGAAGAAAAGAAAGCAAAAGTACTACTATGAAAAACCTCCTTCAGGTGACAAGCACTCCTCTTTTTCTTGCTTATCAATTCACTCCTTAAGTCTTCTATTTTTGCCACTTCACCACCTTATGACTCATTCATAAATTTTACACTCTTCATACTAACTATAAGCGAAAATTAATATGAGATTGCATTTTTTTACTTAACCAATGGTATTTTCTCACCTTTTAGATAATGAACAAATCCCTTTCAGACGTGATTGCTCATTCTAACAAGTGTCACTCCCATAAATAAAAACTTTGACCTTTTGATCTATCGAAGATCTAATAGGTCTCATACCACTAAACCAACACATTCTCGGTATAATTAGTATAAGATATATTCTCACCGTAGTTTGAAATTCTGATCATACAAGCTACCATTACCCATTGTAATTTATAACCCATAGAAGAAGAACATTCTCAAAACTATTATGAGTATGATATTTATCCACTAACAATATAATAGTTTTTTTCATTGTCAACATATCATACATATACACTACTTACATGTTAATCATCATTAACTCTCTCAATGAATCACACATTGACCTATAAAAACTTTACATAGAAAATGCATAGATATTACACTCTGATAATACATTTTCAAAAAAAAATTGGTTTTGCTTATAGGGAATAACTACTACAACAGTGGAGCTTCACATCCAAATTGGTCAGGTCCTAATGGGGTACCCTCAGAGCATGTAATCAGAATGCACCAATCAGGTGGATGGGGTCCTGAAATGAACAACCCTCCATCATCAGGCCTTGTCCTACCCCTTAAGGGTGGTACCTTCACATATGAGGAATTAGCTGATGCTACAAATAACTTTGCTAATGAGAACATTGTAGGACAAGGTGGGTTTGGTTATGTCCATAAAGGAGTATTACATAATGGAAAAGAAGTTGCAGTGAAGAGTTTAAAATCAGGAAGTGGACAAGGAGAGAGAGAATTTCAAGCTGAGATTGACATCATTAGTCGTGTTCATCATCGTCATCTAGTGTCACTTGTTGGATACTGTATTTGGGGAGGACAGAGAATGTTGGTCTATGAATATGTTCCAAATCAAACTTTAGAACACCACCTTCATGGTAATTTTTACTTAGTGCATGTCTTTTCTTATTTTACTTTTCTATTAATAATCACTAGAGATCCATTTACTCTAGGAAAATCTAATTATCTACTCACTAATTCAAACAATTGGATTTCTCTAGAATTGATGGCTAATATACGGAATAAATTTAGAAAACTTACTCTTGAAGTAGGCTTAGATGTTAAGTATGGTACAAGTAGTAGATATAAATTAATATAAAACCATGATTTGGCAAATAATTTTTAGAGTAAATACCTACTTTTATCCTTAAAAATTATTTTCATGTATACCAATTTTATCTCAAGAAAATAAAAGTTCAAATTAATACTTAAATTATAAACGTGAGTCAAAATATAGTCTCTAGTAGTGGTTAGAGAAAATGCAAAAAGTTATTAATTTAGCTCACACATGATATTTTCGAGACTATTTTAGGGTTTTTAAATTTGTAGGGACCAAATTAGTATATGCAAATGATTTTGAGAGAGTTTAATAGATATTTACTCCTATCAATGTTTTAAGTTGCACTATTCAATCAAAATTATGATTGCAATAGTGTAGTTTATAAATCTCAGCAACAGCATTACAATGCAACCACATTTCCTGTAATTAAAAAATTGCAGAAATCACACCCAAAAGTGCAAACCCAATTTAAAACATTAATAACCAATGTGTACAATGTTGTTGTACAACTTCAATTTTGGGTAAAGAAACAGCATTTCACACCCTTTCATTCTTGCTTTGTCTCTCCTTTCTATACCCAAAAACAAGATTGTTAAGTTGGTTGTACACATCAATCGTAAGAAGAAAATATATTTTTTAACACTGAATATAAAATTTAGGTGTAAGACTGAAACCCTAGAAAGAAAGCAAAAGTGATAAAAATTGGTATGTTTTTATCCGAAAAAGCTCCGCAAGTTATGCTTTATATATGTACCTTCAAGGATATCAATATCATATTATTATAGTTAAAGGATAATAAGGTCATTTAAACATGACTTTTCTTTTCCTTTTTGATACACTCTCTTCTCCAGTACCGGAGATGATCCTCACCTGTTTTTATGGTCACAGGAAAGGGTGTGGCTACCATGGATTGGCCTACTAGAATGAGGATTGCAGTAGGATCTGCAAAAGGGCTAGCATATCTTCATGAAGATTGTAAGATTCAAATCCCTCATATATATATATATATATATATGATCCTTCTATTTTAAATTCTTATTAATTTCCCTTACATTAATATCTTTCTCATATATATGTGTGCTTTATTTACAATGAACTTAGGTCATCCTCGTATAATTCACCGTGATATTAAAGCTTCTAATGTCCTCCTTGATTCTAGCTTCGAAGCTAAGGTTAAACATGTTTACATAATTTATTTAATTTTCATGAAGTTAATACTCTACATTTAACTCGATCGTTGTAACCAATCTTGTGTTGCTGAAGCTATAATTGATTATGTATCTTAATCAGGTTGCTGATTTTGGATTGGCTAAGTTGACAACTGATAATAATACACATGTCTCAACACGTGTAATGGGAACATTCGGGTATTTATTTGTTTCTCCACTGCATACTTTAAAACAAATGGAGATCACATGTCCTATTTTTTGGTGTCTCAATGTGTACCAATCAAGTTAAACTGTCACGTAATCAAAAAGAAAATTAAAAAATAGAAAATAACATTTATTACATTATTTGGTGTAGTATAATTGGCTTGAGACATGGAGACATGAATATTTTGGGACACGTGATCCTTAGAGTGAAATTCTTCAAAAGTAGAGAAAAAACATTCAAAAACCAAATTATATCAACACTTTGTATCCTTTAATTTACACTAAAGTTACATTTTTTATCTTAAAAATACACTATAAAATAGGATTTCACTCTCTGGTAATGGAGATGAGTCTTACTCCTCTAATAACTACTTCAACTCTAATAAGTTACAAAATTTTAAATAATTTTACTCTTAGAATGTAGTTTATTTTACATATAAAAAATAGATCTCAAATTAACACTATTTTAAATTATGTTTACAGTTACGATTACTGTGATTATGGATATTATAGTTATTGCAATGCAGATTGCTTATTTGCTTTCGTTGTGATCCTATTTTTTATGGTTAAAAAAATAAAATTTGATGTGGCCTTGTGTAATCTGATGTGGCTTATGCAGTTCAAATGTGGTCGATGTAATTGTGTTTCAACCCAATATGGCTGCATAATTGTGAATCAGAGTTACACAATTGTGGTGTGACGCATTTGCAGCGATCATCGCAACCACAATATTATAGTCACATCACGTAACATTTGAAATAATAAGATTAACTAATCAAAATACACTATTAATTGGGACATATTCAAATATTATAATATATATATATATATATATATATATATATATATATATATATATATATGATAAGACCTAATCAATTGGAAGATAATGACATAAAAGACACCTTTCATCATTAAGCTATTGTCTTCTCATTCTTACGTTTAGGAAGTTGTTACATAAAAGATAGTTTAAAAGAACAATATATATATTAGAGTTAATTACCCTAACATTCTCTGAGTTTTAATGAAATTACACAAACTATCTCTTCGTTTTTTGTCCCTACAGTAAATAAGTTAATCCAACTTGATAACAAAAATTTGCATTTTAATACAGGTACCTTGCCCCAGAATATGCATCTAGTGGAAAATTGACAGAGAAATCTGATGTTTTCTCATTTGGGATCATGCTTTTAGAACTCATAACTGGGAAAAGGCCTTTGGATCTCACAAATACCATGGAGGATAGCTTAGTGGACTGGGTTAGTGCATTAACATTTTTATCTATCCTTTCTCTCCTAGCTCAAATTAAAGTTGCATATCTCAAATACTGCAAATTTTAGAGTACAGTTACAAGGTTCACTTCTTTATCCTATTTTCTCCAATACTAAATTTGACTTATCATATCACTATTAAGCAGTGTTTTAAATTGCGGTATGATCATTGTGATCCGGATTAGGACTTTGACGGCGTGAATTTTATTGTGATTAAAAAGTATTTTTGAATTTGATGAGATCCATATGCAGTTCAACATGTTTACATTGTGTCATGATGGGTTCACATTATTGTGATTTGTGTCGCATTATAATTATGGGGTAATAAGTATACAAAATCACCACACCCACAATTAGGGATGGCAACGGGGTGGGTAGGCACTGGTACCTGTGTCTATTCCCGCATTATTTGAAGGTACTCATGCAGTTAGCGGGTACCCAACGGGTTTTGAATTTTAATTATATTTTTATATATTTTACCATAATTAATATATAAAAATAATTATTACTTAAATAATATGATATTTATATGATAATTTTATGATTATAGTTTTATCATTAAATTTTATTATAAAATAATAATAAAATAAACAAATATAGTATTAAAATAATAATAATGAAGTATAAAATATTTAATTAAAATATATATGTGGTATCTGCCCCGCGGGGCGGGTATCATGATATATGTCCACTCATGAGCTATTTTTCCGGATACTCATTACATATATTTTTACGGATACCCATGAGTTGAATATTTTTATCATCCCTACCCACAATATTAACATCATATCATATCAGGTGTTATGGTCCACCCTCTAATTTAATAGACTCTTATTGCATACTATATAACTACATATATTAGAGTAAAGTCAATTCATTAATTTTTCCAAAACTATTATTTTTTTTATCTGAAAATAATAGTGAAACAATGTACCAAACAGGCTCGACCATTGTTGAGTCGTGCTCTAGAGGGGGATGGAAACTTTGGAGAATTGGTGGATCCATTTTTGGAAGGAAATTACAATACCCAGGAAATGGCAAGGATGGTAGCTTGTGCTGCTGCAAGCATTCGTCATTCTGCAAAGAAACGTGCAAAAATGAGTCAGGTATGTTCCCTAACGATAAAAGTGTTATATTATTATATTTAAAGTACAAAAATATCATATTATTTTATTTTTTTAGATTGTTTTACATGAATAATTGAATTAATGTCATGTATATGAAACCTTAAAAATGTTATACATGATTTTTGACTGTATTCATGCATTGATTAAAAAATGTTTTGTTATTTGTGGATTAACTTTTCAACATTATATTTAATATTGTATATATTTGTTTTATTTCTCAACTATTCTTTAACTTTTGTACATATTTGATTCTTGTTGAGTGATCTTGGATTAGAGTCTTGGGAATGAAAAATTTTGTTGTGATGGCGAGCTCCAACATGTTGTTGAGATTTATAGCTAGAAAGTGATTATTACTCATAAGAGGAGCGAATAGAGATCATTTATCCCAATATTTGGTGTCCCAAATACCAATTAGTTAAGAAAAAAATTTATAAAAACAAAAAATAATGTATTTTTATTACTTGATAGAATATGATTAATTTTGGACATGATGACAAAAATGTTTGAGAACATATGATCCTTGTTCGAGAGGAATATACTTATGTTCTAAATAGAAAACAAGTTTTTATATTCACACATCTCTAAAGTACCATAAAAAATAAAAAGTGCATATCAATTTTGTTAATTACACTTTGTGTTACTCAATGAGCCAAAGTGGGTGGATTGGTTAAAACAAAATAAGATTAATTTAAAATTCTTGATATTATAAATTTTTTTGGGACCAATTCTAACACTTTGAGGTTACATTGGCACAAAGTGTGGAACATAAGTCATGATCTCCCCTTCAAATGATGTCTCTATTAAGAATTATGGTATTTTAAGAATATAATGAATGATATAGAGATGGGAGAAGAATTGTATAATTTTATTATTGATATATTGATCAAATATTTGATGGATTAAATGTAGATCCATCACCTAAGGCCCTATAGAAAGTGATATAATTGGATATTTATTAAAAAAAAAGACTAAATTCTCTATATCTTCTTCAGATTGATTTTTTAATCTTGATTTCTAGGTTATTCCTTATTTATTTTTGTTTATTTCTTGTTTTCTCTGTATGCTAGAAGCTTCTTCTATTCTTGAGTTATGCTTTTACTTTTTAGCTTCTTAAAATGGGAGGGGATCCACTTACTTTAAGAGTAGATTTGTTAAACTTACTTCACATCTTAGTCATCAATTCTAGAGAAATTTAGTGGTTTAAATTAGTGAGTATATCTAAACCATTGGATTTCCCTATAATTGATGATTAAGATGTGAAGTAAGTTTAAAAAACTTAGTTAGAGTAAATGAATTCTCTATAAATGTGTTCACATTCCAATAAGTATTTGGTGCATCTTCAATTACAAGTATAGGCAGAACTACACATTATAATATTGCATTCACAATTCAAATTTATTGTTAACATGACTGCATCTCATAATATATAATATATGATTGTGATATTTACATACTTTCAGTTTAAATATTTATATAAAATTAATACATCATTCATCATTCATATATATTTAATTTGGTCATTGGGCTTGAATGACAAATTCTGATTGAGAAATCATATTTTTGAATGGCATATATGCTTGTACATTTAGAAATAAAAAAAAGAAGAATACAACAACAATCAATCCTACTTACTCAATCACACCATGACTCGACTACATTGATCGAACGATATCATAATACTAAAACAATATCGATATATGAATGATGTGCAGATAGTAAGAGTATTGGAAGGGGATGTGTCATTAGAAGACTTAAAAGAGGGAGTGAGGCCTACAAGTTCAGGGCAGAGCAGCACTTATACCCTTTCATCTGGGAGCCCAGAATATGATACAATGCAATACAATGCTGATATGATAAAGTTTAGACAACAAATACTGTTTAGTGATGAAAGCATCGAAATCTCTAGCAAAGAATATGGGCATCGTTAGCATACCCCAAAGTCAAACATTTAGATATAGCTGAATCAATGAGGCTATAGTGATTCTCATTGTGGAACATATTTGTTGTCTCAAATCGTGTCTCGCACCAATGAAAACATGTCATGTCAATTAAAAATTGTAATAATTTATTATTAGTACGACACATGAATTGTGACATGATTTGGGACAACAGATCTTTGTTCAGCTTCAGTGACCCTTGACACAACATTTTTGATGATGTTATGCATCAGAGAGGAAGGGAAGTTACTATGAAGAAATGGAGTTTCTTAAGGGATAACTTTTTTTTTTACCATGTTACACTTTATGTGACTCCATGTGTATGTTGGTGGTGAAAATTTATCCATGTATTGAAGCTTCTGTATTTCACATAGGATTATTTGAATATTATGGGTTTGAAAAGTTTTTGTGGTAATCTTGTTCAACAAATAACTTACGAAATTGATTTGGAAATGAAGGACTTGATCTTGAAATAAAGAATTGCATGAAATTAAAGTGACATGAAATACCACAAGTTGTCTATGCCACTTCTATGTGTCACCAATTACAAATTGACACGTCAATTAAAGTTACACTATAATAACTAACCAAAAGTTAAGAAAACATAAATGGGAGTTTATAATTGGTGGCACATAAAAGTGACATAGAAAAGTGGCATAAACAACTTGTGCTCGATATGGAATTGGGAAGGAATTGAAAATAAAAGACTTGAATTTTAAGGTACAGAAATGTGTATTTTATTTTTTGGGTTAATAGCCTAAATGTAAAGGTGTTGGAAATTAATAACTTAAAAGTAAAAGGAAGTGTGATTAAATGTGCTTGAAATTAAAGGTTTGGCAGGAATTTAATTACAGAATATTAGAATTGTAAATTGAAAATGTAAAATTTGCATTGAATGGGAAATGGGAGGATTACATGATATTTCAAGTTAATTTGTGTAATGAGATGTAAATTGAAAATAAAACTTACACAAAAATATCATTGATAATATTACAATTTGAACTCAAACTATAAATTGACTAACATTTCAGCACTCGGTGGTAATTCAACATCTTTATCTTTACTCTTTATTCCATCATGTAATTTGTAAATATTGTTAAAATAGTTTAATTCAAATATAGAAATTTAGTTTTAAAAGTTGGTTTTGTTAGTTGGTAGGTTCTCTATAAATAGCAAGTTTTGATGTATTGTTTGTAGTTGATAAAAATTCAGAAAGTATTATTCATTCTCTCCACTTACTCATATCTTGCTATCTCTCTCTCTATATTCAATCTTCTTCTTCTTCATCTCGACATTCTTTCTCTGCAACATAGCCTAGAAGCTTGGTGATTTGGTGTTCTAACAAATATTAGATGTCACAATTAAGATGGTGAATTAGTTATTAAGAGAGATGATCAATTTTTCTGCTATATAATCATAATGTAGTGCAGCAGAGATGTTGCAGAAAATATTACCAAATAAAACTTCAAACAAAATTAGAAAGAGTAGAGAGAAGAGAGAGAAAACATATATATTTATATTGGTTCAACTTCTTGTCGACCGAAGGCTACGTACAGTACTCTTCAAGTACAAGAGATTTTTTTACTAGATATTTTGAGTTGTAATTGTTGGTGCAGCGGAAGCGATCGTTGCGCAGCGTTGGTCACAAGCAATCAAATAAAGTGCATAGAATAAATAGAAAAGAAGAAACAAATAATTTTGTAAGGGGGCTCGGCCAATTGTGCCTACGTCCCCGAGAGCGCTGAGCAGGTACAAAGATATTATTAGAGAATAAGGATTACAAACTCTATCACACTCATGGGCCCAAGTGCCCATGCTGTAAGACCGAGGTTGCAACTAAGAGGGGGGGTGAATTAGTTGACTAAAAATTAAGACCACTTTTTCTGCAAAATCAAAGTTAATGTGCAGCAGAAATATATGCAGAAAAGTAACAAGATAAAATAGCAAGGATAATGGAGAAAAGAATACACATGAGTTTTATACTGGTTCACCTTCTTGTCCACCGAAGGCTACGTCCAATACTCTTGCAGCACAAGAGATTCCTTTACTAAGAATATTTGAGTTGTAATTACAATATCTCTCCCCGAGATCTCTATGTACCTTACACACTCCCTAATTCTTATTCACCCTTGGAAAACACCTTTCCAAGTGATTCTATTCCCCTTTCGTTTCACACCTCGTGAAAGAAAGTAATCAGCAACAATGAAGAATTTAGAACTATGGCAGATTGCCTTTACAAGTATGAAAGTTGTATAACTTGCAATCCAAATATACTCTTGTATACAATAAGTAATAATGCTCTTTGAAATCTTTGAAACGCTCTTTAAGCAACTCAAGAAAATTAACTTTGAAAGTCTAAGCACTTAGTTGCAAAAGAGTAGATAAATAAGTTCAGAACTTTTAGAGCTTTTTGAAAGTGTATGTAAATTGTATATGAGTAGTCGTTTTTGAATTGTGAGAGCTTGAGCCTTTATATAGATTTTCTCAAACACCCTTGGTGCTCTTCTGAAAGTGTATAAGTTGTTTGGAGTGAAGAGATTTCGTTTGGAGTGAAGGGGTTTCGTTTGGAGTGAAACCATTTCACTTTGAAATCTGAAAATCTCATATAACAGCTCTCAGTAATCGATTACTGACTTGGGTAATCGATTACCCAAACTCCCTGTTAACAGCTATTTGAAAATTTACACAGTGTAATCGATTACTGGATTTGAGTAATCGATTACTCAAACTCCCTGTTTGACAGCTATTTTAATTTTCCTTAGTGTAATCGATTACTGGATTTGAGTAATCGATTACTCAACAACACTGTTTGACAGCAATGTTAATTTTCCTTAGTGTAATCGATTACACTACTTTGGTAATCGATTACCCTGTTTTCTAAAAATGGTAATCTGTTACTCCAAAGTCTGTAATGGATTACTCATAGCTCTTAGAGGTTTGAAAACTTTTTTTCTCACTTATGTAACTTGTTACTCAAGTATGGTAACCCGTTACATGTTGTTTTTGAAAATTATTTTTATTCACTTAGAGTGTTTCAAACTTTAACGAAAATGTTTTTGAGCATTATGACTTAGTATATTAAAGAGTTTTTAGGATAGAAGTACCTAAGAGACTTAGTCTAATAATCTTGAAGCTTTATCTTCTTTGTCGTCTTAAGTCTTCTTCCTTTTCTTCTTTTTGGTGATGTTGGTGTCTTCATCAAAACCGTGTCAAGGTCAGGAGCAAGATCTTATTCACACATGCGATGTTTCTATTTTGTGCATATATTTGGTACACATTAAAACAAGGGACTTGAGTCCAATATATAACATTGATTACTCTACTTTATTCCAATACTAGGGGATGTGAGACTAATGTAATAACATATTTCAAGCATTCACAACAATCTTCACCTTGATTGAAATACACGAATATTTCGCTGCTTAGAAAATCTATACAAGATTCTTCACCTTAGCGAATATCTGACTCCACCTTGCTCAATGCACAATTCTATTTAAAAAATTGCCCCCCTTCAACATAAACATTCTAAGTATTTCTGACGATGTTACCAAGAGCCTAGCTCTCCAAACTTTTAGTGCACATTCTCGTGCCGCCATCAAATGAAACATGTCGCCTAGCCACCAATTGCTACGAAGTCTTTCGATATATGGAACCTCTACGCAAAAGTTCACCAACAACCGTCCTCTTCAATACTCGGTCAAACTGAACCTTGGAGCTTCCTTGGAAAAAGCGTCAACCGCTACAACCATTATCTAGTCCAACAATCATAGTTCAAAAGAACTATCACACTCCACCATAAGGAGTATAACCACAACACACACCTTGCGTAATGCTAACCAATGCCCGTGCCACACCCTTGCATCCAAGTCAATGCCCATGTCACAACATGCATCTCTACCAATGCCCGCGTTATTGACTTACTGGATCAGACTGCGACTAGGGAGCCTCCAACCACCGAGGAGTTCCATTGTTACTAGGGTATGGGAAGAGTGTAGAGTCACAAGTGATGCACCACGTCTTGAACCAAAACCTTAAGGCATTAGTTCCATGGGCCTTTACTACTTATAAAGTCTTTTACTCCTCCCCGCATATCCAATGTGAGACTTCACACTTGAATAAACCCAACAATATCCCCCTCAATGTGGGTACCACACACTTTTCGGTCTGCTCTCCCTTAAGTCCACCATGTCCCATCCAAAACATCGGCACTAATATCACTTGTTGGACCAGACTGCGACCAGGGAGCCTCCAATCACCGGGGAGTTCCATTGTTACCGGGGGTATGGGAAGAGTGTAGAGCCATAAGTGATGCACCACGTCTTGAACCAAAACCTTAAGGCATTAGTTCCATGGGCCTTTACTACTTATAAACTCATTTACTTCTCCTCGCATATCCAATGTGAGACTTCACACTTGAATAAACCCAACAATGGTATATTCCATTTCTCATCTCAAATGAGATCATTCTCTCAACATCTAGAGATATATTGTTAGTACTTGTCTCAGGACCAAACTCAACACCTGAGTCACTATCTCCACCTTGATCCTAATCCAGTATATGAACTTCTGGGATTCTGGATCAACATATATCGCCCCCACCATAGTTTCGCCATATTTTATTCTCATTCAACTCATCTCATTTATCTTTGCGTAGTACCTTTAACGCACCTTGTCTAACCAATATGTTTTCATCTTCTTTTACCTTTATCTAGCACCTGGGTTAAGAGTCATCTACCAATTGGCTTTGATACCAATTGTTGGTGCAGCGGAAACGATCGTTGTGCAGCGTTGGTCACAAGCAATCAAATAAAGTGCATAGAATAAATAGAAGAGAAGAAATAAATAATTTGGTAACGGGGTTCGGCCAATTGTGCCTATGTCCCCGAGAGTGCTGAACGGCTACCAATATATTATCAGAGAATAAGGAGTACAAACCCTAGCCCACCCATGTACCCAAGTGCCCATTAGGTGTTTGTATTTGATGCTTATATCTGGTGCACATTACAAAAAAGGACCTGAGTCCAATATATAATATTGATTACTCTACTTTATTCCAATACTACGTGATGTGAGACTAATGTAATAACATATTTCAAGCATTCAAAACATTAATTACATTTTCTCTCTCTAGGACTCCTTGTACCTTACATAATCACAAGTACCTCACACCCTTGGAAAACAACATTTCCAAGTATTTTATTTCTCATTCTCACCACACTCTTGTGATGACAAGCTTTACAACAAGATTGAAGAATAATTTCTACGGCAATGATTGTCTTTACAAGATATGAAAGTTATATAAATTGCAATCTTCTTGCTCTCAATACACTTAGTATACAATGCTCTTAGAAGTGTTTATGTTTGGAAAAACTTTAGAACTTGCACTTAAAGCAACTTCAGAAAAATTTGAAAGTTTTGAACAAAAGTTGCATAGAAGTGTAGAGAATTGTATAAGAAAGTTATGTGAAATCATATGCTAAAATGGATATTTCAAGACCTTTAAATAGGCTTACGATCTACCAATATACCCTTACACGAAGTTGGGACACAATTGGAATGAAACTCATTCAATTTGGATGAAAGCTATTCAGTTTGGATTTGAAAAATCTGATTTAACAACACTATGTAATCGATTACAACTTTGTGTAATCGATTACCCAAACTTTATGTTTAGTAATAATCGGTTAATGCTTTATTAGTTTTGTTTGGTAATTGTTTACTCAGTTAGGTAACTTTTTACGTAGTCCCGGTAACTTATTACCAACTGTCACACAGCTCATGTAACTTGTTACCCAGGTCTAGTAACATGTTGTCTAGGTCAAGTAACCTGTTACTTAGGTCAAGTAACCTTTTACTTAGCATTTTGATTTTTTTTAAATTGTGTACGAGTTTTCCACTTCATATCAAAATAGTTTTAATATCTTTTTAGCATTGCTACTAAACATAATTTAGAGCTTAAGGATAGAAGTAACTATTGAAGACCTAGAATCTATATAATCTTGAAGCCTTCTTTTCTTTGTCTTCAAAGTCTTCTTCCTTTTTCTTATTTTTTGTGATCTTGTTGTTTTCATCAAAACCGTATCAAAGTTAGGAGCAATATCTTCTTCACAATCTCTCCCTTTTGATGATGACAAACCAACATCTTTTGAAAGTGGAGTTCTAGTATACTTCTTGAGGTATGACACTTTTGACTTGAGTATGCTCTCATATCTTGTATGTCCCCTTTATTTTTAAATATGTGCCTGAAATTATGACATAAAAATACACAAACTCCAACTTTACTCCCACTTTTGACTTCATCAAAAGAAGGAAAAGTTAAGTTTCCAGCACAATATATACAGAGATATGCAGCAAAAATAGGTACAAGATAAGATCGTGACCTATTGGTAAACCAAATTCAGAAAGAAATAAATGATATAAACCACATTACGGAAATGATAAAAACAATTTTCAGCAATATAGCAAATTTGTCAATTTGGTCAAAGCAATTCATACAAACATAAAGATAAATATAAGTTATGTATTACAATGAAATAAAAGAAATCCAAACAAGTTCAATAACAACATGATCAAGGAAACGAACTAAACAAATCCTAGACAACAAACCTATGATTCTGGCTTATCACTCTCATCGTCCAAATCAATGTAGTCTAACCAATTTGACAATCGTTGAATTTCCACTTAGACTTGTTGATTCGCAACATCAAGAGTGTCCATTCGTGTTGTGATGCAGCCTCAATGTGAGAGTAACTCATCCATGACCATTTGGTTGGAAGGCATGGAATAAAATGAAGATGACTCAAGAGGGAACAAATAGTGTTGTTGTGTAGGAGGGTCAACTGATGGATTTTCTAGAGGTGTTGCCCGATGATCACTTTGATGCTTGTAAATCATATTTGTGGGGTCTCAAAAGAATATCATCTTATGGATCACATCCACATCGATTTTACTATCCCGAGCATCGAGTAGGATCTTGGATTCCCTAGCAAGAGATACACCAAAATGCTCAAGTATGACATTTATGATGATATCATAAGGTAAGGGTCAATGATCATCTATAAAGGTCCACATTTGTTTCATTACCATCAGAGTCCATTTAATTGAGACATTATGCTTAATAGCATACATAAATTGTACTTTCATATCGCTAAGTTGCGAATGATTTGAAAATTTAGGAACTATAACCTAACTAAGAAAGTAATGAAGCAAATTGACCTCTACGTATAGACTACCAGCAAAAAGAATATTTATGTTATTCAAAGTATCACTGATGGCCCCTTGCTTACACATTTCAATTTCCCTCTTAGAATATCTACACATAGACATAGAGTAGTAGAAATCATGTTCGTTATAGCATTCTGAGTAACATTGAAAGTTTGATTCCACTATTGTTCGTGTGAAAGGTATGTTACCGCAAATAAACTCAAAGTTCTAAAGTCTATGGCAATATCATTGACTTTGACATATGAGAAGATTTTATTCTTATTAAAGGTTAAGTTACATTAAAATACCCTTACAAGTTCAGGGTAGTAGGCACAATCCATTTCACAAAAATCAAAGAGGTTTTGTTGCTTAGAAAAGGTGGTGAAAATAAAATCATCAGCCTCGAAAGGGTGTAACTTACCAAACTTGGGAGTGAAAATGGGTCTCTATAGAAAATTCTCCTTGAACACTTTGTGTTGTTCCTCATTAGAAAGAAGCCATGTCAAATGCAAAGAATTAGTCTTAGAGGAAGTTAGTTGTGTTCCTTGAGTCACTTTCGTACGTTGCTTCTTGTTCCTAGATGTTGAAGCCATGAAAATGAAGAAGTGGAAAAACTAGCTTTTCAGAGTTTGAGATTTGGAGTTTTTTTTATTTTGACCACCAAACACGGAAATGAAGGTTGCAATGTGTTTAGAAATGAAAATGTGACATGAATATACTCAAATCACTCAAAACAATTGAAAATGGAGGTTTTTCGAGTTATGGGGGGTTACCATGGTTTGGAGAGGTTTGGGGGTTACTCAAAAGTAGTAATCGATTACTATTTGTCACTGTCCAACAATAAGTAGTTAAACAATGGATGTAATCGGTTACACACTCTAGTTTTTGAAACTTTCAGGCTATTTGATGCCTCGTATCCGGTTACTTAAGAGTAGTAATCAATTACATACCCAAAAAATATAAAATTTAAGCAATTTTAAGCAAGTATAAGTAGAAGTAGGCATGAGATAAATATAATGAAGCAAACTTATAAGCATATAACCATGTTTAGGACAAGTAAACTTCATCAAGTATGTCTAATTCTCGTCTAATCTTATAAAATGGTTCTTTAGTCAAATATTTAGTAAATATTTTTTCTAATTGGTCATGTATATCAACAAATTCCAAGAGTACATCTTTCTTTTGGACATGGTCCCTAAGGAAGTGATGTATCATATCAATATGTTTGGTTTGGGAATGCATCACCAGATTCCTTGTTAAGTTTATAGCACTAGTATTATCTCATCTTCAAGATATGCATCCCAAGTCTAATCAATAATCTCACAATTGTTGCTTGAGTAGTTGAGCCACAACACTTGAGCACAACAACGGCATGTTGCTATGTATTCTGCCTCAACAGTACTTTGAGCCATGGTTATAAAAATCGTGCCGTACCGGCCGGTTCGACCGGAAAACCGGCGAACCAGACCCCTAACCGGTACGACACGAGTGTTGTACCGGATAAGTAATAGAACTGGTTAAAATCGGTCGGTTTTGATCAAAACCGGTGAACCGTTGGAAACCGGCCGGTATCCCCTAAACGGTGTCGTTTTGGCAATAAGGTTTTCTCTTTTCTTCAACCCTTCATTACACGTTTCTTCATTACACGTTTCTTATTGTGTTCCTTTCTTAAGCATTATCACGGTTTATTTCTTTAGCATTATCACTGTTTCTTTCTTAAGCATTACCAATCCTTCGTTACCTATCCTCTAAGCATTACCAACCCTTCGTTTCTTTATCAGGTATTGATTTCTGAAAATTTTATCACGTTTTTAATTTTTGTTTCTTAAAAATTTGGTTCTTTGTTTCTTCGTTCTAGTTCTTTTATCATGCTTGTGGTTCTTCATTATGTTTCTTGGTTCTGGTTCTTTGTGGTTCTTTCTGGACATTTTAATTTAAGTCTTCTTGCATATTTTGTGTTGACATTATGTGGTGCTTTTAATAAAAAGGAATACATTAAGGGTTTTGACATGAATTGTTAATCAGATTCAGTGTGTTATTTAGTTTCCTATGTTAATAAGAAGAATTACAGGGAAATAGCTTTAATGATGATTACTGATAGGTAGAGAGTTTGGTAGATGAATACCAACTAATTACTGTTCAAATTTATTCATAAGAAACGACTTGTGAAGAGCTATTGAACATAGCCACACACACGTATGCAATGGCCTTGAAGGGATAATATATTACAAAGAAGATTATATATTCTTACTCCATAACATTTAATCATTTATAGCTTTTCGTTCTGCAGTCCATACAAAGAAGATTTGTAAAATTGTATTAGTAAAGAGTTGTGTATAATGTGTTGAAGATATTTTAATTTCTATGTTCAAACAAACCATATATAACTTGTAGTTATGAACTGTGTATAATGTGTTGAAGATATCTTAAGTTATAAGATATTGAATTTTTCATGCTTAATTCAAATGCTTACTGTTTTGATGCTTATTTTTATGCTTAGGAATAATGAAATTGTTTTTAATTGTTCTTAACTGTTCATATTGTAGAAATACATGATATCTAATGAACCTGAATTACTAACATCACAAGAAGCATCAACGGACAATACTTCTACAAGTAGTTATAGGACGAAATCAGATCCAGTTTGGGTGCATTGTAAACAAGTTGTTGCGGATAATGTGTAAAACCCTAGTTTTCTTTTCCCTAAGTGTAGTGAAAATCCTAGAAGTCTGGAGTACACTAGATGATTCTCGCCTGGGCGAGAGGGCCTCGCTCAAGCGAGAGGCTCAGTCTTTTCTACAAGTAGTTATAGAACGAAATCAGATCCAGCTTGGGCGCATTGTAAACAAGTTGTTGCGGATAATGTGTAACACCCTAGTTTTCTTTTCCCTAAGTGTAGTGAAAATCCTGGAAGTCTAGAGTACACTGGATGATTCTCGCCTGAGCGAGAGGACCTCGCTCAAGCGAGAGGCTCAGTGTTTGCTCCCAGGATTTCTTTGGGACTCTCGCCTGAGCGAAAAATGGCTCGTCTGGGCGAGAGGGAAGCTATGGAGGCTGAGAGATTCTCGCCTAGGCGAGAATTGGCTCACTTGAGCGAGAGCATTAGAGTTTGAAACTTTAAAAGGCGGGGATTTCTCGCCTGGTGTTCTAGCTTGGGCGAGAATCTAAAAGTTTGAACCCTAAAATAGGGCCCAAACACGAAAAGAGGAAGAACTTTTGGGAGAAAAGAGAGGTAGATGCGATTTTGAGAGTAGGGATTCGTGTAGAAACTACTATAAGCTAGATAAGAGATCCTAGAGTTGGAGGAGGTGACGAAGGAATTTGTAAAGTTTCCAAGAACCAAAACCAACACTCACCAAGGTAAGGATAAGTCTTTAACTTGTATTTCGTATTAGAAAATGAGTGGATTTTCTGGTTATAAATTGATTGTGAATCAATGAAAAAAGAAAACATATTTTTAGCTACCCTCAATGGTGTAGTGACTTTGGCTCAAGTCATGTAGCAAGCTTTGGCTCAAGTTATGTAGTACATTTTGGCTCAAGTCATGTAGCAAACTTTGGCTCAAGTCATGTAGCAAACTTTGGCTCAAGTCATGTAGCAAACTTTGGCTCAAGTTATGTAGCAGTTACATTTATATAAATTACTGTGATTATCGGTTAAGGTGAAATGAATGTTTATTTGTAAAAGTTTTATGTATTACTTTCAAACTGCTTATTTAACCCTATTAAAATGTGGATTATCGTATATTGACATTTATTGAGATAATGACTTACTCCTTTGTGTTTTTTGTATTTGTCGATGATAATCTCATTGCAGGTAAGTGGAGGATTAGAGATGCTTGAGTATGAGCTTTAGGAACTCTAATTATTAACATTTTATGTCTTTAATATTTGTTGACATTGGTTGTAATTATGGGTACATTAATTTTGTAATCTCATGACTTGACATATGATGACCATTATTTATAATATATATGTGAATTCTGTTTTCCTGCAAGTAAGGGTAGTTAAGGCATGAAACTGAAATTGTATGTTTTTAGTTATTAGATAACTAAAGAAATGGATGATTTAAAGTTTAAAGGAAATGTATGTATGATATAATTGGGAAAAAATCATGTATAAAGAATTAAAATAAATGAAAGAATTTCAGGAGTAGAATTTGAGTCTTTACATAATGGAATAATGATTCTATTATGTCTTTTCTGCATGAAACAAATCAAATAGGGTGGCATCACTCAATTTAAGGCTCATTTGGTTGGAGTAAAAGGACAAGTTGAAAAGTGTAAGAAAGTACCAGCAAATATTCAACATTGGGTCCAGAAATCAATTGATGAAATGAAGAGCAAAAAAGGGAAAGTAGAAGATGAATATGAGGATGGTAATCCTTGTGATGAAGTTACTGATTTATTGCACACTCAACCGATTGAAACACCTCGTACATCTACATCTCAGAAAGGGAAAGGTCGCATAGGCTCTTATTTTATGCCTAGAACAACACTTGGTACTCAACCCACGTTAAAATGTGTCATGCAAAGTAAAGAAGCGATTGAGAAATGTGACATCGCTATCTCAAAATGGATGATTGAGGTTTTCGTGCCGTTTAACGCAACTAACTCAACATATTATCAGCACATGATTGATGCCCTTTGTAGCATGGGTCCGGGTTATAAAGGTCCCAAATATTATTGTGTTCGTGGTCATTTAGTAAACAAGTGGGTTGAAGATGTGAAAATATTTGTAAATGATTATTTATCTATTTGGAAGTGAACTGGATGCACTATTATGGCAGATGGTTGGACTGATCGTAGCAGATGAACTCTTATTAATTTTCTCGTCTATTGTCCTAAAGGAACTGTCTTCTTAGAGTCTGTTGATGCTTCACATGATTCCAAAACTGCAGATTTGTTGTTCAAACTTTTCAAGGAGGTAGTGATGTATGTCGGTCCTGAGAACATTATTCATATTGTTACAGACAATGCTGCTAATTATGTTGCTGCTGGTAGGTTATTGGAGAAAGAGTTCCCTCACTTGTTTTGGTCTCCATGTGTGGCTCATTGTGTTAACTTGATGTTTCAAGACATTGGAAAATTACCGGAAGTAACTAACACAGTATCACATGCTGCAAATATTACCAAGTACCTATATAATCATTGTCATCCATTGTATCTAATGAGATAATTCACTAATGATAAAGAAATACTTCGTCCTGCTCCAACTCGCTTTGCCACTAACTTTATTGCATTGCAAAGTATTTTGGCCCAAAAGGATGCACTAAGAGCTCTTGTAACATCTAGATAATGGACAAACTCAGCTTATTCCAATGATGTTAAGGCAAAAAATGCGTGGAACAAGTGTTGGATTCAAACTTTTGGAAAAAATGTGATGACATTGTTAAAATTATCGAGTCACTTGTTCGTGTGCTACGTATTGTTGACAGTGAGGATAAGCTTGCGATGAGTTTTCTTTATCAAGCATTCTTTAAAGCTAGACATGAGATAGAGAGGAGGTTTCAAAGAAACAAGACCAAAATAAAACCTTATTTGGGAATTATGGATAGTCGGTGGGACTTACAATTAAAAAGAAATCTACATGTTGTTGAGTATTTGCTCAACCCACAATGTTTCTTCAATTGAAAAACATAAGTTCACAACATCCAGTCTTTTGGATGTTTTTGAGAAGCATGCTCATGAAGATCCTGATTTGCTAGATAAGCTAACTGGTGAGATGAGGATATATAGAGATGTTGAGTTAGATTTTGGAAGATCGGCTGCTATACGTGAATGGAGTAAAGTGATATCAAGTATAATTAGTCTTTCACTTTTTGTAATTGTCTTTAATGTCTATTATTAATTGTCTTAAATGTTTAATATTAAATAAGATGTTGAGTTAGATTTCATGCAATGTTGTAGATCAATGGTTGGAAATTTATGGATGTCGTACACAAAATCTGCAAAGGTTGACAATTCGCGTTCTAAGTCAAACATGTAGTGCTTCCGGCTGTGAGCGGAATTGGAGTGTGTTGAACACATTCATACAAATAAAATAAATAGGTTGGAGCATCAAAAACTTAATGATTTTGTTTTTGTTCGTTACAACTTGAGGCTACAACAAAGGTATTGCCATTTTATTACATTAGTTGTCTTTTTTTATATATTTATATGTAGCATGTATTTATGTTTGTATATGATGAAATCAATAAATGTAGGAGCCACTTGAGGCATCAAAATTATGACCCAGTAAATTTAGAAATATTTGAGGATCATTCTCATTCTATACTAGAGGAGTCACCACCACTCCTAACTGTTGAAGAGATTGACGCTTTACGAAATGACATTGCAAATATTTCTATCCAACAATCACTTGATGACAATGGTATGTTTTTTTATTTTCTGGTGATTGAATGTTCATTTTAAATAATTGCTAACCTGTATGAAAAATGACATTGTTATAGATAAATTAAACTTAGAAGACGGTGATGATGATGCACAACTCAACCCCATGGAGAATGTTAACATGGATGACGACAATGTGGGTCAAGCTTCAAGCTCAAATGATGAAGAAATAGAACTTTGATATGAGTCAACTTTGAATCCTTGGTGTTAAATGTAAAAATTCTAAATTTGTATGTTTTGTAGACTGAGTTGTGAACTTGTGTCATTAATTATATTTGAGTTAATTACACTGACATCCCCTGAGTTTTAGTGAAATTACACAAATCACCCCTCCATTTTTTGTCCTTACACGAATCACCCCTCCCTCTTACACAAACTACCCCTTATTTTATACATATATTACACTGATCACCCTGATGATATATAAGTGTAATATTTTAAACAAAAAATGTCTGTAGAGTGTAATTAAGTTAAACAAAATATTATATATTATGTTGACAATTCCAAATAGTACAAAACTGAGTGTCTTTTTATTATTTTTGTTTCATCACACAATATATTAACAATTCTAATGAGATATTTATATAACCCTTATACTATTTTGTAATGAACCAAATAATGAAGATGCATTAACTCTTATATTATTTTGATTTGTCTACACAATATACAATATTTTGTTTAACTTAATTACACACATCACATGTTTTTTTGTTTTAAATATTACACTTATATATCATTAGGGGTGGTTCGTGTAAAGACAAAAAAGGGAAGGGTGGTTTGTGTAATTTCACTAAAACTCAGGGGGTGTCAGTATAATTAATTCTTTATATTTTGCGTTTGTTAAGTGATACTTTTGGATTGATATATATTTTGCACTTTAGTCATTGATTTTGTTAAAGACTTAAGGTTGTTTGTTGGTGTGAATTTGGAGTAGATTATGAATATGAATTATAAATTTGAATATTTACCTATTTGAAATTTTTCTATTATAGGTTTGCATATATATAAATATAAAGAGGTATGTTCGGTTTAACCGGCATGCAGTTTAATTACTGAACCACCGGTTGAACCACTATACCACCGTACTACTACTTTGACCAGATTAATAATAGGTACGGTTTTAATAACATTACTTAGACAACACATGTTTGCTTCTTACAAGACAATGAAACGAGTGCATTTCCTAGAATATGACAAGTATCACTTGTAATTTTCCTCTCAGTTTGACATCCAGCAAAATCTGAATCTGAGTATGTCACCAAGCCACTTAGACTTCGTCTTGGATACCATAGTCCCTTAAAGATTGAAGATTAATATTTGTGTTCCTAACACGCACAATAGAAAATAGTAGATTTATTTTTGTGTTAAAATATGCATACCAGATAACACTGATGCAAAAAACTTTTATAAAAAATATCTCGAGAGACTACGATGGCTTCAGAAAACTTCTCCTTCAAAAGTATAAATGTCCTATATGTGTGTACGCACTGAGACTGATCATTATTAAATAAACACTTGATCCGTTGAAATTTTTTAGCCAATTTATACTCTAAAATAATAAATCATGAGAGGAAGAACAATTCTCTTTTTCTCTACACACTCTCATGAAGACTTTTTGCACACTCCTATTTAGGTAAGTTATGATTTTGTGGCATTTATTTCAGAAATAAAATAACCACCCAATCTCATATTGATTCTATCACATAGTAACTACTACCTTAATTTTCTCCTTTTTTGTTTTTTATTTTTATTTTTCAAACGTTTAAATCAAATACTGATCTTATGAGATTTATTAATTTAAACATAGACTTGAAAATATATTTATTAAGTCACACTTAATTATATTACAGATGACTGGATAAATCATATGTATTTTTGGTGCTAGCATAAAATTCAATAACATTTCACTAATCCATAACATTTTCTCGTCCAACAAAAAACAGAACACTCGTTAATGTGTGACTCTCTAGGTTAACTACTAAACCGATAGTAAATTAACTCATTAATTTACTAATCAAGGTTGACGTCTAGCAACACTCCTTAACGACATGATAGAAATGAAGTAACATTTTTTACTTTTAGAACCATTAGAAGATTAATATAATATTTCCTTCCATCTTTACAGCTCTATGTTAACTCTAGAATATTGTATGTTTGTCAAATTCCAATAAGTTAACACATACTGAATGACTTAAGAAACTCATTTCTTCATTCATTCAATTCCCCTTGGCCAAAGTCTTTATTTCTATAGAGCTCAAACTCATTAACATGAGTTGATGAATTCTTTCTTGATTAATCATTAATCCTACAAGAATTTGATTATACCCAATAATCATTCAACTAACATCATAAGACATTAGGTGTCTGATATCAAAACATAACAAATAACTTGTTAATTACTATGATAATCTCAAGTCTAAGGAAAATATATATTTCTTCATAAGAATTTCCTATTGACAATTCAAAGGTAATATATTAATCATTGGGAATTCTCATTTGAGTCAGTTCAATGGTCATATCTCTATATGCATTATTTATATGTGTAATTTAATAAATGAGATCTATTAATCTTTATCTAATAAAGACTACTACACATATATTGATCTATTTGGGTTAATAATGTCCTAAGCTTAATAATCATATGATCAAGAACAATTTGGATTAAAATTATAAAAATTTTATTTCTCATTATTATAATCTCTATAATAATAATAATTCTCTAATTTTAATCAAGGACCTTTCATATTAATTATTTCAACAAACAATGAATATAATAAAGAGATAATAATAAATACAACTTTATTATTGTAAACATGGCAGATTGGTTCTTGGACATACCTTATATCCTAACAAAAATATTTCTTTATTCCTTTAACGGTAGTAAGATGTGATTCCTTGGATTTTGATTGATAAAATATACAAAGACAAACACTAGATATGATATCGGGTATACTTGCGGTAAGATAAAGTAGGGAACCGATCATACCTTGATACTTAGAGTTGTCAATACATTTTCAAGTTTCATCAGTATCTATGTATGTTCCAAAACCCATGAGAGTGACAACTGGTTTGCAGTCATCCATTTCAAAATGTTTTAGCAGATCCCTGTAGTATTTAGATTGATTGACAAAAATGTCATTCTTGAGTTGTTTGATTTGTAGTCCGAGAAAGTAATTCAATTTTCCCATCACAGACATCTTAAACTCCCCTTGTATCATTTTACTAAAATTACTATACAATAGATCATTAGTAGAACCGAAAATAATATCATCAACAAATATTTGAACAAGTAGCGTATGATGATCTATTTTCTTAATAAATAATGTAGTGTAGACCTTTCCTTCAGTAAAGCCTTTATTAAGTAAAAACCTTGTTTGACGGTTGTACCAAGCTCATGAGTTTGTTTTAAGTCATAGAGAGCTTTCTTAAGTTTATAGACACGAGAGGGATGTTTATAATCTTCAAACCTGGAGGTTGTTCGACATACACCTCTTCTTGAATATAACCATTCAGAAAAACACTTTTTACGTCGATTTGATATAATGGAAAGTCCAAAGAACATACATATACTAGCAATAATTTAAGAGGCCAAGTTTTAGATTTGAACCTAGGAACTCCAAGAGGAAAGAGATGGAATCTTACCAATTGGATGCAATTGTTGTGTTGATATTTATCCCTAGAGAAAATATATATAGTCTGGAAATAACTAATATTTTGGATCAAGTGCCCAAAATTGAACCTATCAAAACAATAAATAATTGGCTCAAAGTGACATTGCCTGTATAAATAATATATATGTCTTGAATATTACAAGATTGTTTGACATTTGAATTGAACTAATGAAAACAAGAAGTCACCAAAGCGATATCTCTGGTATAAATTGTTAATAATAAATATTAAATGCTAGATTATATATATATCCATGCGAGTATTAATCAGTTCAAAGGAATATTATTATTTGGCTGGATTATATACACATGTATGATAAACATGTGATAATTATAAGGTTGCATATTGATGTTATCGTTTGTACTTGAAAGGAACACTAACATGTTGTTAATAGAGTATTAAAATATTTGAAAGGAACCTAGCAAATCATCTCATCTCACTAAAAGCTTAACAAAAGTAGTCCTTGAATCATGAGGCTTAAGTCATTGTGTTGAGTGAGGTATAATGAATACCTTCATGGTCATATGAAGCCATATCATTACTCTATTTTACTACACTTACCATCTCTATGACTTGTGATAGTATGTTGTATATATGTTGATCTTTTAGCTCTTAATGAGTTCGTAGCCCTGATTGTTGGGTGGTTCTTATGAGACGAACTTGATAGACTCACCGCTTGGTATATTTGAGGATGAACATTCTTGTGCTCTTAATGAATTCATATCTAATTGTAGTGGTGTTTTCGGGACACATTTTGATGGATTCACCTATGTGAGTGTGAAGGTGGTCCCCCTTCTATAGAAAGGTGATTTAATTTTCTAGAGCACTCATGAATAGCCAAGATGTGCATAAGGCCATAGAAAGTCTCTTTTTATTATCGCGCAAATCATAGATTTAAGGAAATACACATGTGATAGAGGTTTCCACTAGGTTTATGGTAGTTCAAGAGTAATTCACTACTATGACACAATTGATGATTCTCTTCACTATGTATCAATTCAATCTTTAAGATATTGGTACTTAAGTGTTATTCCATTTTGCCAAAGTTTTGTTTGTTTTTGTTTGTTATATCATTGGTGGGGGATTGTTAGATAATGACAAACAAATGAGTTTATATTTTGTATTTATTTCAATAATCTCATTTAATTAGTCTTGATTTGTTTTAATGACTAATTAATTTTAGGAGATATTTTTTATAAAATAGTAACTTATATTCTCATATTTTAGGAATATAAATCAGTGTTCTGATAAGAGTTTAATAGAGAATATATTCTCTTGATTTCCTCCATCTATCTCCATTATACTCTATTCAAAACTTGGGCAACATATCTATGATTTCCATAGCCTAAAAACTCGAGTACACATGTTTATAGGCTTGTTGTGTTAATCTTGGGGAGCGGTTGGCTATTCCGATTACACCAAGGTCCAACCAGATTTCGCTTTCAGGGTAGTGGTTTCCACTACACAATTATTTCCTAAATAATTTATCATTTTCTTTTGTTGTCATTTTTCTAGTTTTATTATGTTCCTACCATCTTACATTCCTACAAAAATGACTTCCTGAAGGTTGTGTTTGATCATGGAGGATTTTGAGTGCACATAACACTAGGAGAGTAACTCCTTTGCAAGGATATGCTATAACAATTCATAGATTTACTTAACATGTCATTATTTAATCTTAAATATCTTGTGTCGTATTTCATTCCTCCTAAATAGGGTCTTCCGCGACTCGAACACATGACCTTAAGCATACAAATTCTCTTCAATTTGTGTTTGGTAATGTAGACTTGCATCACATGGATAGAAGCATAGATGACTTCAATCTTTTTTTATTATCATTCTTTCCATTTACTTGTAAAATTCTTTAGGCTATTAATGATCTTTCAATCATGCATCGATGAAATACTTTATTTAATGATTCCTTGATTTAGATAGTTGTACTCTAGATCCTCTTGGGGTTGATCTTCAGTTTGTAGAGACACTTCATCTTGGTTCACACCTTTTTATTTAAGAGATTAAAGTGACTTCTTTTAAAGCTTATGTTGTAACGATATAAGTGTAATAATTAGGGGTGGTAGTACGGCCCGACTCGTTTGCCTTTTGTCTGCCAAAATACGGGTTGGCCCATCCTGACCCTTATTGTTAAAATGACTCAAAATGTTAGTCCAACCCATGTTTGACAGGACCGACAGGCCGACGGTATGAATCGTTTTTTCTTTTCAAACACACATTTATAATCAACTCAATTACAATTTCAAAAATAAATAAACGTCATGTCTCATAAATGTATTTTAAAACAAAAATCACAAATCAAAGTCCACAATCTCAAAATAATATATCGTCTTAGTTTAAAACTTGTAAGTTCTAAATAACAAACCAACATAGTCTTAAACTTTTAGACTCATACTTCACAATAAGCTTCAAATTTCTAAGTTTTAAACATTAGATACTCGGTTGAAAGAAGATGCCTCCACTTTTCTATGCAAAAATGTATTCTTTTGAGAATGTTTCTATATAAGTACTACTCAATTTAAAGAAAAATTACACTTATGAGTAAATGTCTTGTATATGATATAAATTACTTATCAGTTATAATATTACATATATTATAACGAATCTAGTATTAATATTACTAACAAATTTAGTATAACGTGCGAAACTTATGCAAAAGTTTAGTAATAATATAAAGAGTAAATTACACTGATATTCCATGAGTTTAATGAAATTACACAAACTATCATTTCATTTTTTTACATGATATTCTCTAAAGTAATATTAATGTTGGCCCGCCAGGCTGGGCTGACCCTCCATGACCCGTCTAAAAAACGGACTTCCAAACCAGATTAAATATGAGATTTTGGGCTAAAATCCCTAACCCAAGTCGCTAAAAATGTCAATCCAAACTCATATTGTCATTCCTAGTAATAATAGCACAAATAATTTCAAGGAATTAGTATCCTCATAACATAATCACTATGGACTAAGTGTAATGACAACATAAACTTTAAAGAAGGTAAATGTAACATATAAGGCAAGATGGATACTCAATATAATTAAATCGAACTTTTGAAAATTATTTAATATAAAAAGGTTTTTAGTTAAGATTATTTTTTAGGGTAAATTGTTTTCTTTGCTCTATAACGATAATTGAAAGTGTTCTACAAAAACATAAGTTGTTATCTATAAGTATTTTTAAATT
Source organism: Lupinus albus (assembly GCA_009771035.1). Lineage (NCBI taxonomy): Eukaryota > Viridiplantae > Streptophyta > Magnoliopsida > Fabales > Fabaceae > Lupinus > Lupinus albus. Next base: position 13,073,338 of record CM020007.1, on the reverse strand, counting down.
CAAAATCACTCATTAAAATTATTAGATATTCTAATTATCAAATAATTTTTAAATCTTAACCATCGTTATGTCTTCTGGCCAGTGCATCTTTGAAATTAAAGGAGTATTAAATTATGAAATACCCTTTACCAAATCATACTTTAAAATGACCTACACCTATCTCTTTCACTTTATTCATGACCATATTTTCATGTTCTCTTCTATTGTTATGGATAAAGTGAAAGAAACAGAAGGTGGTGATAACTTATAACAATGCACATTTGGATTTTTTTAGAAAACATACCAAATTGTAGTATTTTAAAATGTCAAATTTAGATTAACAAAGAAGACTTTAGGCTAACTAAAATTTCTATTAAACATATCAACCTATTCAATGATATTATATATTAACATAACTAATATTATATAATATAATTTATTAATATAAAAATAATATAATTTAATTGATAATATTAAATGATCATATTTAAAAGCACAATATTAGTTCATTTAGAGGTAAACCAAAACTTTAAAGGTTATTTTAAATATACAAACAGGTCAAAATCAATTTGAGGTGTTTAAGAAAAAGTTTAATGTGACTTACTTTTATTATGAATGACAGTGAAAATTGAATTTGTGAGTATCCGTTCAAACTCAACCCAAATTTAATGGGGAAAATCTGATGTGATTCGGTTCATGTTTTACTCGAGTTCAACTTTCATGTTCGGTATAGTTGATAACCTACCCTGAACTCGCCTCAAACCCGATTGATATATGTATAATTATAAAATTAGAAATAAATACACATGTATAAACTTATATGTATATATAAAAATTTGATACATATATAGAAATACATGTTTTGGGTGAGTTTCAATCGGGTTTGATGATGATAACATTGTTGTTTTTCTCCAGAGAATAGAGAAAAACCTATGTTTGGCACAATGGATACACAAACCTGAACCAAACACACCATAACTTGTTTTGCCCTATCCAGTTGATTATTTTACTAATAAATGAAATACCTGTTTGGTTTGGAATTTTAGCTGCGAACCCTACTTGGTTTTTTTAAAGACTCAAATTCAATCTCTTTCATTTCTTCTTCTTATATATATAATAATAAATCCATTAATCTCATAATCTCAATTTCTCAATGGGAGATTTCAACAATGATCCTCTTCTGCGTAACCAAAACGCCGCCGTTCAGGCTCGTGCTAAAGCTCAGAATCGTGCCAACGTCCTTCAACTCAAACTGGTTTCTCACTCTCTTTTCCTTTATTCCTTTACCCTTTTTATATTTCTCTCTATTTTTATTATTTTTATTATTATTTGGAATGTTTACGAGATAGTTTTCGGAGATCGACGGATGTAAAAATAAAATGTTTCAAATTCATCTATGATATGACAAAGTGTGTATTTCATGGTTCTGAAGTCTTTTATTTTCTCGTTTATTCTCGGCAAAACTCAACTCGCAAATGGAACGATGACTAGGGTTTAGAGGGCATGTTTGGCACAATGTTAGGCTGCTTGCCTTGTGAACTGGAAAGATAAGCATCGGATGCCTATAACTATGGTTTAGAAGCCTCGTGCAATGAGTCATCCTTTACGGTCTGTTCGTGAGTCGGTTTTATAGGAAAATGAAGGAAAAAAAGAAGATGTGGGAGTCATTTTACTAGTATATTTCGTAGTTCTCAAGTCTTCCCCTTTTCTCCACGGTCTTTCCGTAACGAAGTTAAACTTATCCCTTGGTTGGGAATGTGAAATTTAGATAAGAGAAGACTAAAGTAATGACAATGCAAGAATATGGTTTTACTCTATCTTTAAACATCTAATTAATAATGGAAAATGAGCATAAATGTAATTGTAAAGTTTACTAAAGGGACCTTAGATACTTTGACCTGTTTATCTCCCGAAAACCCTCGAATTGGGGGAACCATGAAAATGGGGATATAGAAGGTTTTAGAGGACTTCAGAAAAAGACTCCCAAACATAGCCTTAAGGATATATAGGGTTTATTGTTTGGAAACTTGACAGTACTTTTTTCCGTAGTGATTAGTATTTCATGTATATGTGATTGTGATGCAGATTGGACAGAATCACCCAACTGGTCTCACATCGAACCTGTTGAGGCTCTTTGAACCCAGGCCTCCCTTGGAGTATAAACCTCCTCCCGAGAAAAGAAAATGTCCACCATTAACAGGTTTTTTGCTTATCATCATTCTATTGTTTATTTTTTTTGTTACTAGTTTTATATGCTCTTATTATTATTGATTATTGAAACGCATGTATGTGTCTTTTTTTGGGTAGGGATGGCACAATTTGTGGGCAAGTTCGCAGAGCCTGGTGATCCTGAATATTCTCCACCTGTACCAGTAGCTGAAACTCCTGTAATATTCAGTTATTTTTACTCAGTTGTTATGACCATGTTGTATTTAAATTCATGAGTTTGCGTGGTTGTTGCATCTGCCTTGTCGCCAGAGATTTGTTGCGGGGAATACTACATTTGCGGGGAATATCTCTAGTTTTTAGGCTTTCCTTCTCCTTTGAAACATTGTGATGAATAGAATGAAAGTTTTGTTTCTTCTCTGATTCTTCTTATGTTCTCTTCTCTCCATCAATGTTGTGTGATTTGCCTGTTTGCCTTATACATTGTTCATTGAGACAAAGGTTTTGATTACTCTTTGTTACAAATATTCAGACAGAACCTTGTATTCAACTTTTCATGTTGTAAACAGGCCATGGTGTGAGTTAACGTTCATCTATTCTCTGATTGTTATTACTGAGATTTTATTATCAAGGTTTTGCATGAGTTTGGAATCTGCAAACAAATTGTTTTAATATTCATTGCCCGTGTGCTCTATCATATGGTACAAATTATTGTCTTACATCGTGATGCTTAAAGACATCATTTGCATGCATATACTGTCGTTATGTATAACAAATGTCAAGCCTGAATGCGACAGTTGTAATAGATTAATTGAAAAACATAATTTCTATTGGCACTTAAATCTTTACCAGTTCAGTTTTTTTTTTTTGAAATTATATAATACACGAGTGACTACCGAGTATTGTAATGTTTTGCGGAATGACATAATTGGAACATGCTGAATAATTTCCATTACTTTTCATAGACCTAATATGTAGTAAAAAATTATAAAATAGTACTGTTTGGTCCTCCTTGCCCCAAAATGTGAAGAATAGAATATGCATATTGTGTTGATTCGTTTTGGTGAATTCAGGCAGAAAAAAAGGCAAGAATACACAAGCTGAGAATAGAGAAGGGAGCTGCAAAGGCTGCAGAGGAGCTTGAAAAATGTGATGACTCCTTCGTTGTTATGAGTTGACAGTTAATATTTGTGGATTACTTGATTTAAGCTCTCTGAATGCTGTTCTTGTACCTGATTATGTGCAGATGATCCACACAAGGACCCAAATATATCAGGAGATCCATACAAGACACTGTTTGTAGCCAGACTGGTCAGTTAATTCTCTAATGTAGTATTTGTGTGACACTTTTCAGCAGCATATTGCTTGTCACATCTCATTGGTGCTATTCTTTTAACAGAGTTATGAGTCCACTGAGAGCAGAATCAAAAGGGAGTTTGAGTCATATGGTGCAATCAAACGGGTAGGTATTTTGAATAACTCCGAGGGGGTTCGGTAAGAGTATTATATATGATGTTTTTAAACTCTTAAAATATACTTCTATTTGGCATCTTTAGATGTTATGAACCTTGGGATATATGTTGTGATTTTAACTTTTAAGATTTCTATATGCATATATGTATGATGTAAAACTAAGTTCTAGCTTTTATATTCAACAATAGCATACTTTTTTAAACCTTCTTTTGCTGCTGAAGAAAATGCTTCTTGTAATCTAAGTGAATCTCATGACTAACTAGCTTGTTTTGAAGTTCATCATTCATGCTGCATGCATCTACCCTTCCCAGACCCCACTAGGTGGGAGCCTCGCACAATGGACTGCCCTTTTTTGTCCAAAGATTGATGTTATAAATAATGCATCTGCCTCCAAGTCCACAATGTGGGTATAGGGTTTAGGATTTTACCCAAATGTAGAGCTATGCACCAGCCTTATTTTGTTTGTGATTGAGTGACCTCAAAATGTGGTGGCACCACCAATTTGCTGTTTATGGTTTTTGTTTATTGTTTTCTACTTAATTTCCACTTTGCTACACTGTTGATATACGTGGATAGGTGTTTCTCTAGGGGCCTTGGGTCTCTAGTATTTATCTTAGAAGCCAGTTAATCATTTCGATACACATCCTTGGTAAGGGTTAATATCTTATTCTGCAAATGGTAATTGGTTTTAAAATTTGAATCAAACCTGACTTCATTGAAGTGCTTCCTCTCACATGGTACTTCGGTTTAGGCGCTGAGCTGAGCAATAATGCAAAAATGTCTCTAGCCTTGTTTTTTACCGAGAAAAGGAGATTGATAACTTCTGTTCTTTTCCTGCAATGACTAAAATATGCTGGGAGTATTGCAACCTCTTCCTCTTGTTTAAATTCTTAGTTAACCTACTTTTGATGTTGCTAAAACTTTATAGGTCATGTTAACCAGTGCCCAAGGAAGCAGTAAAAAGTGCGACTTTATTGGGAACATGCAGAAACCACTTTTTAAGTATCAAATACAACACTTCCCGATAAAATTTTACTTTTGTTTCCTTAACCTATAAGGTCATTGGTTAACATTCCCCAAACTTTATTTTTGCTTTAAAGGCTATCAAAACCAAATTAGCTATTCATAAGATTTCATGGTATTATCTATATTACCAATAGTTGTTTTTATTTTATCAATTTAAAAGTAAGTATACATGGTAAGGGGGCAGTAGTCAGCAACTCGTTAATTGGTCCTAAATACATCAATTTTCTGCAACTGTTGCTGGTGGTGATGCATCTCGCGACAGGAGCTGTGTGATTTAAAGGTGAGCACGGCTACTTAGGCATAGTGTCTGTCTGCCGTGCCATTTAGGATTGTATTATTATTCTTTATTTTGGTTGTATTTTAGTTAACTAAGGTGAGAGGGCATATTTTATATTGAACCTTCTCACTATTCTTTTTCTTTCCAATTTCTTATGATTTAGGTACGGTTGGTTACTGACAGCATGACAAATAAACCCAAGGGTTATGCATTCATTGAATACCTGCACACAAGAGACATGAAAGGTTGATAGTAGTTTATTTTGGTTTGCCTGTTATTAGTATTACATATATGCACTTTTATCATGTTTTTTTTGTTAATTTTGCAGCTGCTTATAAGCAAGCTGATGGTAGGAAAATTGAGGGCAGAAGAGTGCTTGTAGATGTTGAACGTGGGAGGACTGTTCCAAATTGGCGACCTCGCCGTCTAGGTGGTGGCCTTGGCACTACTAGAGTGGGAGGAGAAGAAGTTAATCAGCGGCATTCTGGGAGGTAAATCCATAAATGGTTTAACTGCGACACTATAATCTAACATCAATCCTTTAGGATTTTCAAAATAACCCGAAGTAAAATTAACAAGTAAAGGTGAAAATGAAAAGGTTGTTGGTTGTTATGACATTATTATGTAGTATGTATGACGCACTTAATATCTTGTTAGGTATAAATTTGTTGGTGTTTTATTTGATAGATATTTGTAACAATACTATCCTCGGTGGACTAGGAGATTCTATGTTTTTCATTTAGTATGGAGTAATGCAGCTCTTCCTCAACATCCTTGCAAAGAAGTAACTGTTCTCTTTTCCAGGAATTAGGATCTTTTTCACATCTAGAAATCATCTGTAACAACATTTATTGTTGTTGTTGGCTGTTTTTTGACATATCAACTAGCAAAACTGATTATGACTTATCAGCACCTCAGATTACAAATTATCATATTATAATCGACAATAACATTTCTTGTCTGTTGAATGCTGATGCTATGGCTTGCTCAGCTAGTAATGGTTGTGACTTATGAGCACCTATATATTTTGTTGGATGTTTTCCGTCTTCTCCATTTCAAGGGAAATTATAACATGTCATTATTATCCAGGGAGCAACAGCAGTCCGGACCTTCACGTTCTGAAGAACCCAGAGTGCGAGAGGATCGACATGCTGATCGGTATGAGTTTTAATTCACTCCTATTTCAATTTTATGTATTTAATTGATTTTGGTACTCAACAAATGATGCCTGATCATACATTAGTATTTTGGTACCCAATGTGAAGGAGGGTATTCAATTTTATGTATTTAATTCCCTGCATTAAATTTTAAAATGTTGATAATTTGGAAACAGTTTTTTCATCCAATGTTTTATTAGTCATTTACTTTTACTGCTATTGGCTGAGATAATTTTAGGGACAGAGAAAAATCAAGGGAAAGAGTTAAAGATAGAGATAAAGAACTGGAGCGTTCACTTGAACGCCCTAGTGATAGGGCCAAGGATCGTGATTATAGAGAGGATAAGCACCACAGAGACCGGGATAGGAACAGGGACAGAGAAAAGGAGAAGGAGAGAGATCGTGGTCGTGATAGAGAAAGAACACGTGATCGCGGTCGAGATCGCAATCATGATCGGGATCGAGAGAGGGATCGGGATCGAGAACATGATCGCCATCGTGAAAGGGATAGGGATTATGAGGTTGAGGAAAATGACCGGGGACGCTCTCATGATAGGAAGACTGATTATGATCATATTGAACCTAATGATGAGAAAGATCGTCATGATGATGGAGTCCATGACTATGAACCTGAAGATGATGGTCGGTACCAACCTGTGCATCGACATAGGCTTGCGGATTCTGACCATGATCCTGATCAGTATGAGCATCGGGGCCGTGGGAAACATGATGATGGAGATGACCATGGTGACCGCTACAGTGAATATCCCGATCATGATAGGATGGAAGACGACTACCACACCGAAAGGGAGAGAAGTCATGATGTGGACCGTGGATATCGTCGCTCGGAGAGGTCTCATTCTCATGATTACTAGAAAGCTAAGCATAATGCCTGCTCAACTTTACTGGTAAGAGCAATGGTGTTACTTATATCTATTTTATTTGTTTATGGTTACTAATTGGTGTCAATTTCGGCATAAATTCTTAAATGGCTTAGTAGCTAGCAATTGATTCAGGCATGGAGTGATCAAAACACTACAAAAGTACTCATGTTTCTGCTGCTATCTATAAGCACAACAAAGCCACCTGATTTCTAAAACTTCACTGCTGCATCAATGGAGTGTTCTCAGTTTTAATATGGATGTGAACTGCTAATATAGTTGGTTTTGTTTTCTTCAGATGTTTTATGAAACAGGTTTTTTTCTTTGTTCTCCTAGTTTTTCAAGTATCTGGATTTTTAATTTACATTGGACTATTAGATCTGCTTGCAACTACATTTCAGTTTGTTGTTAATTGTTGGTTACATTACAATATCAGATGCTTTGTAGTGATGGTTTATTTTCAAACAATTTACCTGAAAAACTTAGGAAGCAAAATCATTGCATAAGTTTACAAGAATTTTACCTTATGCCTGTTGTCTTGTTTTGGTGCTATTTTTGGCGCCCAATTGATAGTTTTATGCATGAAATTCTTGCCCAAAAGTATTATTTATGCTAAATTATGGCTTAGCAGGTCCTGCAAAGTAAAATTATTGCTCAACCCTTTTTACTTTTCAACCATTTTTAGTAATACCTAGAGGAATAGAACCAAGAAAAACCACAAGGGAAATTATTAAGATTTAGTGATTAATATTTTGTCAATGAACATGATTATGATATAACATTATGGCGTTTATTGATCTATTATAGCCGACTCTATTTTGTAGGATAAATGTTTGGTTGTTGTTGTGGTTATGTAGCTGTTAAAAACAATTATGTACTTTTTTTTCTTATAAAAAAGGTTTAAGATAATGTTTGATATGAGGAATTTTTTATCATCGGAAATGTGTGGAAATGTGATGTTTAAATTACATTCCCATGTTTGGTGATGTAAAACATTATGATAATGTGATTTAACTCTTAAACAATACCCTCTCTACTAAAAAATAGGTGAAAGGAGAAATAGAAGTACTTTACAATGTAAACTTTATAATTTCAATATTTCCATTGGAATCTGTTCTTACTCTTCACATTATCTCTGTCGAACATTTTTTAAAATAACATTATCTCTATCGAACATTCTCAATTGAATACATAGCATTTATAAAAATAACATTACCTTTGAACACGGGAACACATATGCAACCTCATAAAATGTATCATTTTATGTGTCATTAGTTGTAATTGATCAGAAAAATATTTAATTAATAAATTTTTAATTGAAATACATTTTGTGGTCCCTTTTTTAAGGCAATGACCAAATATGTAGTTTTGTATCTCATCAAGCTTTGATAGTTGTGGCTTAGAACTCAATGAGTTATTGGAATTGTTTTAAAGATCCAATTATAGGACTCATTACTCCAAATACATCAAAGAGACAATTTTAACTATAGTATTTTAAATGCTTTGAGAAATTGCAATCTCCTCTCAAAATACCTCATACTTGAGCAATTCTATTTCCATGATGGAAACATCATTATGAAACATGAGATTTTACAAAAAATAATGATTATTGTGATAGCATGAGACAAACTTTCTTTTAATAGACCTTGAATTCATTTTTTTTTTGTTAATATAAAATAATGATCATTATGACCAATAAAATATCAAATGAATTTATGCATATAATAGTAATAATGCTGCATAGTTGTTGAGAGGAGAATAAGGAAAACACCAATTCACAAATACAACCAATTTTGAGAAGAGAAACATAATTAAGAGACTAAAGCCACAAGACAGAGTAGTAAATGAATTTTATTATCATATTCTTTCTTCTTCATATCTATCTATCTACTTCTAAACTTATGTTGTTCATTTGGTTGAGTAGTTTTCTTAGTTTTTAAAATTGAGATACGTTAATTTCTATATTTTATCTGAGTTTAATGATCCAATATTAGTTTATCAATTCATATCACAAATTCACACCTCAAGAATATATTAGAAAGACTGATAAGAGAATCCAAATATTTGATCTATAATTAGTTGCAAAAAACCATTGACAAAAGGAATAAGTAAAGAGTTGCTTGAATTATACAAAACATGAGTTAGATTTAGATTTAGATTTTAATAGAAAATAGAGTTAATCATTACCGATACATATGGTTGTGGTATTCATATTTGTAAAAACTTTCTTATCTTAATTATTTATATTTTCTATTAGCTTTCATTAGATTTAGATTTCATCTTTTAAGTATTTAAATTGATTAAATAAAATTAATTAAGAAGTATTTCTAATCCCTCTGAATTCAATATTTTATTGTTTTACAACTTGCACAAGTACTAATGGATTAAATGAGTGGTTGGTAGACAGCAACACAAGTGGTTGATAATAAGAAAACTATCATAGAACATTCATAAAATGTATAAATCATTATTATTGGAACCCCTAAACTGATACAAATTGACCCAATAAACATTGAGATTAGAGGGAGTTGGATTCAACCTTACCTGCTCACCTGATTTAACCCGACTATGATTGAGTTCAAATATGATCGGGTCTAGCACTAAGTTCAAGTTCAAAAATTAGATCCAGATAATATTTAGGATCGGGCATAGGATAAACATGACTCAACCTAACATATATAATGATCACTCACTCATCATGTTTATATCTGTCTCTATTCAATTATGTATAGACTAATGACATATCTTTAGTAAAAATATCATTGATTCTATATTTTTCATCATATATATACATGATTAACAATATATATACATATATCATTTGATATGTTAAATTACATATTCATAATAATAAGGAAAATATTAAAAGGAATTTATGTATGCATTATATTTAATCGGGTCTAGGTCAGACTTGAGTTTGTAACAAAACCAGTCCTGACATGCGGCCCTTCCCTCTCTCGGGCCCATGAATCCACTGAGTGTGTTAACCTACCAACTTAAATACCCCTGCAATATTTTATTCCCCAAAGGGGAGCCTCCCGCGACTCGAATACGTGACCTCATGGACAAATAGTCATTATTCCAATAAGTCGCTACCATTAAGCCATCAAAGGTTGTCACAGTCGATATTTGAGGTTGGGTTAACTTCGGATCTAGAACTGGGTCCGGATTCAAAAAATGACATTACCAACATTTACGACCGAGTAAGGGAAAGTCTTATCTGACCCAACCTCACCGATACTCACCCCCTACATGCAACCTTATCTATCCAAAGATAGTCTAGTTCATCAAAAGCCACATTTAATAGGTAATCAGCTACACCATTATTGTCCCAGATTGATGAATAAGAATAACAACCACTCAAATTACTAATGTTATATAGAAGCTAATAAGGCAATGCTCAACTAGTCAGATTTATAAGTGGCAAGTAGTTTTCATTAGGTATTCATTAAAAGAATCTGATTTTTCCTACTTAACAATCATTTTTTATATAAAAAAAAGGAAAATATATAAATAAATAAATGGTGGTTAATGTAGTATGAATAAGAAAAATATGGTTTATAAAAAACCACAATTGAAAAACATAGTTCTATGATGAGCAATAGATTAATTATGATAGTGTCATTATTCTAAAACAAAATAAAAAAGAAGGTTGATAAACCTCTTACATAAGTTACTAATCTAAGCCTTGTAACATGTTTAGTGTTTGGCTTTTCCCTTCTCTTTCACTTCACTTCTCTTTGTTTGTGTCTTGTCATAAGCTTCATGAATATCCAAAAACAAATAAAATTTATCATTATGATATTAATATCTAGATCATTAATTTTCCATTATTAATTAAACACCCAATAAATATAAGAAGAAAAAGGAGAAAAATGAAATTGAAGTTAACCTGGGTGATCTTCATGGATGAACTTATCCATATCAATTTTGGAACTGGCCTTATCTACACCATCACCTCCTTCAAATCCTTTTTCATCAGATCTAATAGCACCATACCCTTCCCTTCATAACAATAATTGTTTTATCATTACAATACTCCTTACTAAATAATGCAATAAATAATATGAGGAAAATATGTGCTTTAATATGTAAAAGTTTTATATATCATCCACTATTCATTTTTAATCGTTATTGACTCTTCAAAAAAGTAATACAAATAAATGATAAATGATATAATGATTACGCTAACGGTGTATATATTTTACACTCTAGATATATTATAATACAAATCAAATGTGAAAGATGATGATGTTACATTTACTTCTTTTTTATAGTAGGGAATTTACTTATTCCAAGAGTAATTTTTTTAAACTTATTCATATCTTAACTATTAATTCTAGGGAAATCCAATGATTTGAATTAGTGAATAAATCTAAATCATTTGATTTCCCTCGAATTGATGACTAAGATGTGAAAACTTGCTCTTAGAATAAATGAATTCCTCTTCTTTTATATATATAAACCAACCTTATCCCCCACCCTTGTAATGAACTAATTTTTATTGGGATACATGATTATCCATCATAATAAGTATCACCCCAAGAAATTAAACTTTTAATCTATTTGGAGATATGGTAGATCTTACATTACTAGATAAACACACACCTTATTAGTAGCTTTAACTTTGACAACTAATATTACAACAAATCAAATTGTTTGAACAAAATAAAAATTTCCACACATAATTCTTCACAAGTAGTGCTATTTAGTTTGGGATGCAATTTCTGAGTGCAATCACCATGCCTCACATCTTAAAGATATAGACAAATATATGATTCATATATTTTAATTCTTCAAATAACATGATATATCTCAACTTACTCTACAATATCAACAAGACACTTGTCGTCCCACTAGATTTCCAGATAGACCAAAAAGTTAAATATATGATTCATGGAAGCGACACTTGTTTGCAGAGACAGTTACTCACATCAAAATGAATTAGTTAGGATACTTTGGTTAAACAAAAATAACTTACTCTATAGTAGATTTTCCATTCGAGTTCTGAACAGTATCATTGCGGGTGCAGAATCTTAATGCATAAGTTGATCCCTTTCCCAGATTTGAAGAGAGATATTGTGGAAACGAAGTACATGGATTATAGATTCTAAAATTCTTCATTATGTGATGTAACATTTTTTGTCTTCTGTATTGAAATATCAAAACTTTAGCACATGCAAAATGAAACATTTATATTATATACACACCAAATGGGTGTGCCAATAAAATAGGAGGGTAAGGTCATAATTCAGCAAAATACGGTTGAAGCGGTGGGACAAACAACCGAACAAAAATTGTCGGTTCCTCTTAGCGGTTCTGTAGCTTCTTACATATGACCGTTTCAAGATAGTAACAAAGGGCACACGCAATTGGTGAAGAATAGGAGTAACAATATATACATGTCAACTCTAAAAATTTATATCAGAGAGAAGGGTATTACTAATATAGTGCACTTTTTAAAAATCGTGTTTCATATGCACGACTTTTGGAGAAAGTCGTGACTAACATATATGATTTTGTTACTTTCTCAAAAGTCTTGGACACTTGTCCACAATTTCAATTTTTTTATATTATTTTTTGAAGTCGTGTATATTAAATACGATTTTCATTGTATATTATATATAAAGTTACTCATTGGTCTAGTGGCTATTATTTTACATGTTAAGGTAGATGATCAAAGTTCGATACTCAACCGAGCCTTGATGATCTTTTCAGTAGAATGAAGGGCAACAATCCTATAGAAGGCTCAGTTGGAGCTCCTCTCCTCAATATTTGGAGAAAATGTAGGATGAAGTTGAGGGAGAATGGATAAGCTAACTTATAAATGTCTTATGAGCTTCTCACTAGAGATTGATATATCATAAGTGAAGAGAAAAGACTTCAAATCCATCTCATTACAAGTATTTCATGATCGTGAAACCTTCATTTTCCTTCATTCATCTCTAAAACTTATCTCGCAAACAAACTCGAAAAGTGCCGATTTCAAGAAGAAAAATAATTGTTGATGTTGGTTGTATCATTCGACCATAATGGGTCAACAGAAGTTAGAGGAAGTAACTTAAACCAAAAAAATCAAATCTCGGATGTAATTTTTATTAATGACAATTTATTTTCATATTTTTATTATAAAAATTATAATATCATGTATACTAAAAATAAGAAGTTTGATATAATTCTCTAAAATAAAATAAATATTTAATACTAGAAAATAATAATACATGTTGGGAGAGACAAATTACCTATCGACACACTATTTAATTTAAAGGCAAAATTGTTAAATTTCCAAGCTAAGTTATTTTGTGTTTTTAATTTGGCCACATAACATTTTTGTTTTATTTTGGTCATGTAACTTTTTTGTTTACTACACAAAATACTTTTACTTTTTAATATTAATGAAATTGTATTATTAACCATTTAACCATGGATTCTAAGTTTTAAAAGTAATTGGGTAAAAACTTATAAGATATATTTGAAATCATAAATAAGTTAAGGGACCAATTTACAAATAGAAAATAATTGAATGACCTATTTGGAAAAGAACAAAAAATTGTACAACCAAAGTTGTGAAACAAAAGGAAATTTATTTTTTTGCCAATATTGACAGAACCACTCTCAATGTATGATTAACCCCTTTAACCAAATCTTAATTATGCTCACTAAAGTCTATTCAAGAAAAAAAAAACTGTAGACGTTTATTTTATAAATTTAATATAGTATGCATTGTGAGTGTAATGTTTTTTTATAAACAATCGATTCAACATTCATTTTAATTATTTTTTGACAAGTTAATAATAATTAAATATGAACATTGGATGATATAATAGTTGTATATAAAATTCATACATTGTCAATGCATAAATTTTTTCTCCTATTTTATTAGAGAATAAAATAAGAAGATAAGTTATTACACAAGTCCCATTTAATCATTTAAAAAATATATTTCTGAATACTAAAAAATATTACATATATCATAATTTTAATATATAATTTATCTTCCGGTATAAAGAATTATATCATATCCTCATATACTAATAATTACTTTATTATATCATATCCTCATATACTAATAATTTCAATCAAATCTTATATTATTAACAATTTGAAAGTAAATCTTCACCCACTCTCAAGTCCCGACAGCTGTGTCTCTCTCACCTTGTCATCAGACACACACTGGCACTATGAATCGTTAATGTTAAAAAAAGTTATATTATGATCTTCACCATTAATATTTATTGATTATTAATTTTTATATATGATGAATTATGTAGTGATTATATATAAATTTTTACAGATACAATGGAGTTAAATCAATTCTAGAAAATCTAATGGTTTAAATTTGCTTATTAATTCGAACTATTGAATGGTTATGATATAGAATATGTATTTTAAACTTAGTCTTGGACTAAATGGATCAACCGATATAATATAATATAATAGAATTATATTTAGTGCATGAATGACTCATCTCAACTGATACTCAAGCTCTCTTATATTCCTCTTCCACTCAGTTACATTCATTTCACTAATTCTCTCTCTCTCCTCTCTTTCTCTCTCTAGGTTTGTATTCTCTTTCCTTAGATCCCAAAAACAATTCACCTTACTCTGGAAATGCTAATACTCATGTTTGTTTTTTCTTTCTTTATTTCAATGTTTCCTCAGATTTAAAACAAATACATGTTTCATGTTTCTGAATTTATATTTTTTTATTTATTTTCACCTTATTAAGATGATTTATGTTGCGTAAAGTCAACGCTACTGTGTATCAGTTATTATGAAGATTGAAAGAAAATCAGCATCGAGAATTGTGTTGATCTGGTTCATGTATTTGTACTTTGTTATTATTCATGAACCATGAATTTAAATGGGTACGTTTGAAAAGTGAAAATTAAATTTGAGGTTGAAGATTTTGACTTTGATATAAAACAAAAAAACGTTCAACTTTGCAAAATATGGTGTTGAAATAAATCAAGATAGGTGATGTTTTTTTGTTTTGTCTTTGTTCTAAAAACTGCTTATTTTTACTATGTTGTCATACAAATTTTAAGGTTGTTTGGTACATTCAAATTCTATGTTTTTGATTAAATTCCAAATGATATGATTGAGTACTGTGCAGGTAGAATTATTGAATTTCATTGGAAAGATTATATGAATCTTTTAGGGAAATGAAAAATAAATGTTTCTTGAAAAGATCTCTTATTTTTATGAGGATTTAATTATTTTTTGAATTCAGTTTATTTTTCATCTTTCATTGTTTTGTAATAATATTGTTGTAGAGTTTGAATAGGAAAAGTAATCTTATTTAAGATATCTGTTGCAGGTTGAGGACTTGATTTTGCAGTTTAAGATGTTCCTGCTAAGAAGGCAAACCCAGAATAAGAACGAAAATGATTCCTCAACTCAAGATGCAAAGGTAAACTACTTTGATTATTTTCCCCCCTCCTTTTGTGGAGTCCACTGATTTAAATTGCAGACCGCTGATGCGGCCGCATCACACCGCAATTGCAATGTGATTCCGAATCATAATGATGTGGCCACATTTGGACCGCATCAGGCCACATCGGACCACGTCAGACCGCATTAAGTCCATCGGATTCAAAAATGTTGTTTTAATAATAAAATAATTCACATTGCAACGACTGCAACTCGCATCGCAATGAACGCAATTGCAGTAGCCGCAACCGCTACCGCAATCGCGAGTGCAAACACAATTTAAAACACTTCTGGAATCATTTTGCAGCTATGTATAATCAGAAATTCTATATAGGTCTCAAATAAAATGATGCTTCTCTATGTGAAAACACATTTACAAAATGTTGATTAAAGTACTATGCAGTGTTATAAATTGTGGTCACGGTTGTAGTTACTATGATTATAGTCATTGTGGCTATTATTATGGGAATTGCATTATGAATCTAATGTATGATCTTAATCAATGTCAGAGTTATATATCTTGGATACCAATTCAGTTATGTTGCGACCTGATGTGGCCGCATCATTGTGAGATAATTACTACGTACTAATCTTACAGCATCTATACGCAGCTGGATGAACTCAGAGCTGCTCTTGGGCCCCTAACAGGGCATAGTTTGAAGTATTGCACTGATGCATGTCAAAGGAGATATCTGGAAGCTAGGAGCTGGAATGTTGATAAAGCAAAGAAAATGCTCAAAGAAACACTAGAGTGGAGGTCAACTTATAAGCCTGAGGAAATTCGCTGGGTAAGTTTGTTTTATCAGTCTTCGATTTCCCATTCTCGAAAGATGATTCGAAAAATGTTATCGAAGTTGAAAAGTTATGATTGTATGTTTTTTACATTGATCGTTGCCATAGGAAGTTTTACAAATTGATGATGATTCCTGTGAACTTTTTTGTGCAAAGACTTTTAGAGTTTAGATATTTACAATCTTATGCAGTATGTGTTTATCTGACATAATGGTTGGAATGTGTTTGTTCTTTCTCATGCCAGAAAACAATTCATTTCTTTTATCATTGTAGTCACTGCCAAGAACAAATCTATAGTCTTTTCTTTAAGTGATACAATTCTGGATCATAAATCTTTCTTTTGTTGATTCCTGAAATGATATTGATTAAGATATTACATTAGATTCATAATGCATTTAGTTCCAACATTTAGATAATACAACAAAACCTTACTCTACACATGTTTAATATGTGCATAGCCTGAGCAGAAACAAAATGGAGGGATAAAGTGATAGCGTATTTACGGATATTTCTCTATCGCATATATTATAAGCATGTATTTGCAATTGAACGATTTCCTTCATTCAGACTGAAGTAGCACATGAGGGTGAGACAGGAAAAGTCTGGAGAGCGAACTTTCACGACCGACTTGGGAGAACTGTACTTATAATGAGGCCAGGAATGCAGGTTTGAACTATAATGTACTTTCGTCAATATACAATCAAGAAGGCTTCTCTATACTTAACCAGTTAACTTACTCTGCTTCACATTTGATTTTAATGTTTCTGTCACAGAACACGACATCGGCAGAAAATAATATCAAACATCTAGTCTATCTACTGGAAAATGCTATCCTTAATCTTTCAGAAGGTCAAGAACAAATGTCATGGTTGATAGACTTCACAGGATTTTCACTAAGTACAAATGTTTCTATCAAAACGGCTCGCGATATTATTCACATTTTACAAAATCACTATCCAGAAAGGCTTGCTATTTCTTTTCTGTATAATCCGCCAAGAATATTTCAGGCTTTCTATAAGGTTTGATCTCATACCCTGCTAGTGGATATTTGTTCTTTAAATCTGTTTCTATTTTTAAGTTCAATTTTGGGGTTGAGTTCTTGTGTTTTAAATTGCGGTTGTGGTTGTGATTGCGGTTGCAGTTACTAAAATTGCGATCCTAATGTGGCCGCATCGTTATGAATCGGTATGACCGAATGCGGACGCATCATTATGATTACGCTACGACCAAATATGGCCGCATCGTTATGATTCGGTATCACACCGCAATTGTGGTGTGATGGGATCACTGCAACCACAATATTGTGGTCGCATCAGGTGATCTGATCTGCAATTGGAAACATTTTGTCTGACAAAGCGAAGCGGTAAGTAGATTACCAATGAGTTTTTCATTTCAATTTATGTGCTTGTACATTGCTCTACATGGGTTTTTTGTTAGCTCATTTTCCCTATACTTGTAAAAGTTTTAAGGTTGTATCTATGTTCCATGTGACAAACTTGAAGTTGCTTTCATTTTGTTAGGCTGTGAAATTCTTCCTGGATCCTAAGACAGCTCAAAAGGTGAAGTTTGTTTATCCAAACAATAATGATAGTGTGGAGCTGATGAAATCACTTTTTGACATAGATAATCTTCCTAGTGAATTTGGAGGAAAAGCTAATCTAAATTATGACCATGAAGAGTTTTCAAGATTGATGAATGAAGATGATGTGAAAACAGCCAAATTCTGGGGATTTGATGAAAAGCCATTCCACACTAAGAATGGACATTCTGGGGCTGAAGTGGCACCAGAACCAATAGCTGGTTGAGTAACTTATCTTAGTATAGTTTATATAAGCTAAAGAAACTGTACACATGCGAGTTCGGAATACCCGACACTTTATCTTTTGTTATTGAGTTGAGTTTTGGAGAAGAAATGAAGGAAATAAAGGTTTTAGAGTCATGAAATACACTTCTAAAATGATTTTGAAGTCTTTGTTCTTTCTCTTCATTTTTCACTAAAACTCAACTCGCAAATAGATTTTTAACAAAAACTAATATAAGGAGATGAATAAACACTACTTGTTTCTTTCAACTTTTAACTGTGCAGCTAAGGCATATCTAATTGTTTATGATAATCGCTACTCACTAGTGTTTTCAAATTGACTGTATTACCTGATACGGTTGCAATATTATAGTTGTTGTGACCGCCACAACCGCATCATACTGCAATGGCCGCATCGGATTCAAAAATATTGTTTTAATAACAAAACAATTTACCCTGCAACGCTACAATCTACATCGCAATGACCACCATCGCAATTGCAACGACAATTTAAAACTCTGCTACATACTAACTCTAATTTTGTATTGAAAGTTGAAATAATTTATCTGTCAATTCTTCCAGAATTTGCAAAATAAAGTTCTTGTGGTTTAGAAATTATACCTTTTTGGCTTAAAGAGAAATGATATTATCAATCATATTTACGTGCCAAAATAAAGTTCTTCTTATTTAAAAGTGTACCTTTTTGTGGCATCATAAACGGTTACCGTTTGGCTTAAAAGGCAAATGTATAAATCAATCATACTTCATAAGTCTTAGTTAGACTAAGAAACATTTAATTCCCACCATTCAAGTCAATTGCTTCATATTTTGAGGATTTGAAGTTTGGTATCTTATTCTGTCTGACACTAACCCTTTGTTTGGTAGATGAGAGTTAGAAATGAGGAAGAGAGAAGTTACACCCCTTTGTTTGGTAGATGAGAGTTAGAAATGAGGAAGAGAGAAGTTACACAGAAAATAAAAGTTTCTCCCCTTTGTTTGAGAAAAGAGAAAGAATGATGAGAGTAAAAAAGTAGGTGGGTCCTACAAAAACTATTTCTCTCACTTGTAAGAAGAAAGCGAGAGAAGAAGAAAAGGGGAAAATAAATCACACATTTTTTGTGTTTTTCTTTCTTCTTTATCTTATACCAAGCAATACAAAAATTTCTTATATTTCTTATATTTTTCTTTCTTCACATTATCTTTATCACCTCTTTCCCTCTATCCATTTCCTTATCTTAAACCAAACAAAGCCTAAAGGGTCCACTATTTAATAAAGAAGTTTGATTTCATATTTTGAGGATTTTATTTCTTGTTGCCTTCAAATACCGAAAAGTCCAATACTAGTATTAGAGACGAGTCCAACTCTTGGAGTTTGTATATAATAGGGAAGGCTGATATATTCTTGTTTAAATTTAGAGTATTGAAGGTTAAAAAAATACATTCAAATAGGAATCTCTTAATATATTGTTTGAGACATGTATCACTTGAAATGTATTTTTTAAAAGATAATAGTTATACAATATCATCAAACAAATCCTTTAAAGAAATTTGTCATCAAATTAGTCACTCAAATATTACATTTATCATCAAGTTACTTATTCAAATTTCCCATTATATTAGTCATTCAAATATTAAGTTTATCACCAAATTAATTGAAAGAAATTTGTTAATAGTGACAAATTTTGAACATGTCATCCATTTTAAATCATTAATTAGTGTACATATAACATTTTTTAGAGGACTTATACTATAAATATATGGTTAAGTTAATATATATGATTTATTTTTTTATACTCATTTTTAATCACATTCTTATGTCAAAACCTAACACTTGCCTTTTAGAGAAAATGAGAAACAACAAATACAAGAAATTGTGCTTCTTTTTTAGGCGATGTGGGACTTACTTCCCTTTGACCCATAACTAAAGGGCATTTTTTGGCCCATGACAACCGAGAAGAAGTTGGGCTCTGGCTCTGATATCATGTTAAGGTTCCATCTCAAAACCAATTGGCAATGAGAGGAGTAGTCCAATAGGTATTTAAACCATTCCTGAAATAATGAAGTAGGCGATGTGGAACTTACTTCCCAACAATATCCACCAACTTAGTCCCGAAAGATTATGGTATATTTGACATATCTTCTAAAGAAATTTGTCACCAAAATTATCCATTAAAGATTAATTTTTTCAACAAGTTAGCACATCTATTAAGAACATTTCAAAAGAGTGATTAACTTAGTATCTTTGAGAAACTAATATAATGATCTATTTTATTAGAGGACTCACTATGTTGGTGGAAAATTTAGTTTTTGAATAACAAATATGGTCTCAAATTTATTTAAAGGAATAACTTGGAAGTAAATATAATATTTGGCAGACTAATGTGGTGACAAATTTATTTGGAGGACTAAGTTTTGTTATGATCTCAAATGTTTGGAACAAATTTGAAGTGTTAATCCTCTAAGTTTTCATAATTCCAAATAGATTAAATAAGATTATATTGAATAGTTTAGAGGTTTTAGTATGTTCATTTTAAGTGCGCAAAAAATCAGATTATTGCTACAACATATTCAAATGACGAAATATTGTCTTCACACTAATCTTATATCCTTAAGACAATATCAAAAACTCATTCTCAAAATCGTGTATGTATATAAGATTTGTTTGTGTTCAAAACTCTTCTATATTTAAGATATGTTTGCATTCGTGACATATTTTAATATTCGTGAAATCACTTAACTAAAATTCTCTTTGACAAATGTGTGCATCTAATGTTAAGTATCTAAGGTTCATCATCTAAAATTCAAGTAGTCAATCACATAAGAATGAAGAATCAATAATGAGGAAGGAGTAAAGTGTAGTCACAAGACTTGTTTGAATAAAAAAGTAGAAATGAATTATCCAATGAACAAAACTTTTTGTATAAAACCTTAATTTGAATAAATCATCCCGAGCATTAGAATTCATTTAATGTTTAGGAAAATATCTCAAGGATGAAATATTCATAAGAAAATATAAGTATTTTTACATCATAAATTGGATCATGAGATAAGAATAAGGAGTAGACTTAGGTACAGTACCTTGTATTTAATCATGTGAGGACATTTGGCAAAAAAATTATTTAACTTTTAATTAAATAAACTTGTTAACACACTCCGTTAACTTTCCCATTTGTACATGAATATCTGTTCTCTTCTTCCCCATGCTTCCCATTCTTTTTTTTCTTCTTCTTAATCTCTCTTCTCTTATGCTAGAGTCTTCTCTTTTCTTAATCTATCTTCTTTTTTTAATCTCATTTCTCTTCTACCAAAATCCACTATTTCCCCTTTTCTCTTTCGTCATGTTCTCATTCTCCTTTCTCTCACCAAAAGCTTCTCATCATAAAGAATTGCATATGTCTTTTAACTACAAGCTAGTGCCAATTTTTAGTCTATTTAATAAATATTCTCATTTTTCTGTTCTTAATCTATCTTCTCTTCTTTTACTCTATTTTCTTTTTCTCTCTTCTCTTCTCTCAAAATCCACCATCTTCCTTTTTGATTTAATGGAGTTTTTTTCGGTTCAGAATCTATGTTTACATGTGAGTTTCATATTCTCTTAACAGTGATTGTTCATATCTTTTTTTGTTCTTTGTTCATATTCTTCTTTTGTTCTCTATCAACATCCACTATCTCCGCAGTAAACAAACTTATTAGCAAGGAGGAAGACAATGTTAGCATATGGTAGAACAGTGTGTTAACGGGTGAGAGAAAGAAGAAAGAGAATAAGAGGAAAAAAGAAAGAGAGAAATGATGGAATTGGGGAGAAGAGAGCAGTGTGTTAACGGTGTTTAAGTGAGATAGTTTTTTTGCCGTATGTCCTCACATGATTGGACACCAGTTCCACAAGTAGGTAAGGTACTGTACCTAAGTCTAATCCTAAGAATAATAACTTAAATTGCTCTCAGGATGAAAGAACACAACTAAACATATAGAAATTAACTATCAAATATTATAGTTGTTTGTCTTAGGGTTTTCTTTTAGCAATGGCTCAATCCTAAGATGTTGCTATAAATGTCAAAACTAAAAGCACAATAACATAAAAATATAAGTGTTAAATTTTGACATTCCTAATTCTGACAAGTAAAGGTAATATAAGGAAGTTCGGTGATTAATATTAAATATATACATAAAATAAAACAAAGGATATTTTTAGCCCAGTATCGAAAGACTTGAACTAAGATTTTCACATGGAAAGGATAGGATATTTGTGCATCCAATACATAATTTAAATATGTTAATTTATCTTCGAAAAACGATATATATATAACTCAAGTAATAAAAATTCTTATATAAAAACTGTGGTGACAATAAATTTAGGTCTTATAACTACACGTAAATGTCTAAGATTAAAAATTAATTATTGATCACATGATTCAATAAGATCCATATTACAACCACACATAAATAATTAAGATTAAAAGTTAATTATTGATCATATAACTTTAATTTTGATCACTCAAATAAGATATAATTATTCATCTTAAATATTCTCATTTCTCACCTTAACTTAGTATGAATAAAACATCAATTTAGGTTAATAAAACTTTAGGTTAATAAATAATAATCAATTTAAAAAATAACCCTTAAATCCACTTGTTTGTTGAAACCAATGTTTCATTTTCCTTTTCTTATATATATATATATATATATTTCTCATCTCATTTCCAAATCTTTCTCCATTTGCATTCATCTCTATTTTGATTTGGGAGAACGAATAACGATTATGATCAAAGCAGTGTTAGTGATGAACACACAGGGGAAGCCTCGTCTCACCAAATTCTATGAATTTCGGGTCCTCTCTTCTTCTTTTTCATTTAAAAAATTGATCACAATTTGTTTAATATTATATTTATTTTATTGTTATTTTTCGTAGATCAGACGGTGGAGAAGCAGCAAGAAGCAATTCGAAATGTCTTTGCAGGTTTAGAAAAAATCACCTTTGATTCTTATAGTAGTTATATTAAAAATGTTTTGATTGTAATTTTACTAAAATCTGATGCTAAAATAAACTAGAGGGTTAGACTCGGTGCAACCGTAAGATTGTTGCTTAGTTACCAGAAGATCATGAGTAGTTCAAATTTTAGAAACACTATGCTTATATTTAGGTGGGAGCAGTGATTTAAATTGCGGACCACAGGCGGCCGTGATTAGGCGGTCGCGATATTGCAGTTGCCGCATCACACCACTATTGCGGTGTGACTCCGATTCACAATGATGTGGTCTCATCGGGCCTCAATGCAACCGCATTGGACGTATTTGGACCACGTCAGGCCGCATTGGACTACATCAGACCGCATTAGATTCAAAACTGTTGTTTAATGACAAAATAATTCACATCGCAATGGCTGCAATCCGCATCACAATGGTCGCAATGACTACAATCGCAGTAGCCGCAACAGTTACTGCAATTACGACCGTAATCGCAATTTAAAACACTGGGTGGGAGACTTGTGTGCTGAGCTGCCAGATGTTATACAAAACTCCTGATTTTATTTATATAAGATAGATTATTATTGTAGCCAAAGGAAAAATAGCGTCTTATTTGAAAATTGTACTTCCTTTTATAAACTTTGTTTGATTTGCAGTCCTATGCAGTAGACCTGAACATGTCAGCAATTTTGTGAATGCTGAGTCCATCTTTGGCCCGGTATTATGTCATTCCGTTTTGTTTTTTTGGTGATTATGTTTTTCCATTTACTACTTAGTACTTACAATAATTTTGATCTTTCAGTGTTACAATTTATGTATTCTAATTATATTAAATGATTGAATTTAAAATGCTCTAATTGTGCTTTGTTCTTTGCACTATTAGAAGGTATAATGCTATATGTAAAAAAGGATTTTATGGTATTGAATATTCATATTGTTGCATAGGGTGTAAAATGTAAATGGGTGAAACTTGAAATTAGTTATCATGAACTTGCTTCTAACCTTAAGTTAGGACGACTAATGTAGTCATAATTGTCAATATGTGAGTTTTTTCAATGAGAAGTAGTGACTAAATGTAGGTTCTACAACAACATCAACCAAGCCTTTATCCCACTAGGCGGGGTCGGCTACATGGATTGAACGACGCCATAATGCCCTATCATAAATCATGTTCATATTTTGAATACATTGGCTTTCTTAATTTGATAGCCAACTTGTGTTGTGCTGATATTGTTGACAGCCCATGCTCTGTGATAGCTTCTTCATTTCGTAGTGATACTATTAAGTCTGCTAGTCGAATAGGGTAACATTCTGCTTTCATACACCGCTCAAGAAGTTCAAAGTTCCCTCAAAGATTTATTCTTTTGTTTTCCCAGCTGTTCTTAATAGAATTACTCCCAATTAAAAGCTATCGGTTAGTAGTCTGCTGAACCCAAGCTGCTTCACCTAATATGGCAATATCTTTGGTGCAAGCTTAAAATCAGTTCCTTGTCAAATTATTCTGTCACTTCGGTGCTACTGCAGCTTCTCTGTGGAATTCGTAGTTCGGGTGTAGCCTAAGTCATCGGACCAAATTCTAATGACTAGCTTTGCTGATTTTGGTAGAAGGTATCCAAATATGTGACTTTGGATAAGCAGCTTAATTTTCGATAAGATTAGGCATTTGCTTTCAATATGGTCTAAAGCAGACAGTATTTTTAATCGGAGACAGATATGTTGAGGGATTGGGTAGCTTTGCTGCATTATTTCTTTTGTTCTGTAATGTTAGTTTTTTCCCTTTATTTTATTCTAAGTAAATTCTCTTATCCTCTTTATCCCTTTGTATTCTTCTCTTTGTCGTAATGAATTTCTTTTCTTATCCCAAAGAAATAACTTTTTATCCAAATAATTGAAGTTATGAATTCATTTATTCATTTGTCCTTCAGGATGCTCGCCTTGTCTACAAGCACTTTGCAACTTTATACTTCGTCTTTATATTTGATAGTTCTGAAAATGAGCTTGCTATTCTTGACTTGATACAAGGTAGGTTCCTGAACCACTGCCTATTTGTTGGAAATGTTGCTGTTATGTTTCAAAATCAGGAGATCTATGTTTTCTACAGGATGATTGATAGTGCTGATTGGTTATTCCAATAGTTTTACATAGTAATGACTTCATGTTGTCATGCTTGGTGTAAGTCTGTTTGTGTCTTAAGAAGTGTCTCAAAGAAACTATGAAATTTTGTTGACATCTAAATGCAAGCATGGTTTAATTTTTTATATTGTCAATGAATGAGGAAATTTAAACATTAAATGAGAGCTTTCTAATTGACTGCACCTAAAAATACTATGCCTGCTCAAGATATATTATAAAAATGCTGATTTTTAAACTTTACAGTGCAGTGCTGCAATGCTAGTTTTATCTTTACTTTCATGAAAGAAATAGCTGAAATTTTATAGTACGCATATTAAGTGCTTCTCAAGTTGAAGGGTAGTATATAAAAGGCATGTGAATGAATATTTTTCCTCAATTTAATCTCTATACAATTGAAGGACCAAAATATAATTTAATTCAAGTTCTAGTGTAGGTAATTGTTGGTTTATGTAGATACACATCTTGGAAAATGCTTTGAGATGTCATAACAAATTATCACAAGAAACTCTTCTGTGAAAATTTTGATGTGAACAAATATTTGGATGAAATTTTTTATGATTATATTGCATTTTCAACATTCTTGACTGTCTATTGTCCTCATGGAATTGCAATTGAAAGTATCAGTGTCCACAATCTATTTAAATATTTAAACTAGTCATTTTTTAGCCATTTCAGTTCTATTGTGTATTATGCTAATGATCCAGGTGGACTAACTATTTGCATCATTCATTACGTTACGCATGACCATTATGAACTGTGCTGACTGCTGTGAAAAACTACCTTTTACTTGATTGTTAATTTGATGGGGCAATTTGCTTACTTTATGCCCTTTCTGCCTTCAGTCTTGGTTGAAACATTGGACAAATGCTTCAGAAATGTATGTGAGCTTGACGTCGTGTTCAACTATAGTAAGGTTGTAAACTTTGTGCCCTCCATTTTGTATCATATATTCTTTATCTCATGCTGATTCTGTATAACAACATATTAACAAAAATGAATTAGAAATTGCTTTTATGATTTAGGGAAACATTTTATGCTGAGATACATATTTTTGGAGTTTGCTGCAGCATGCAAAGTTTGTCTTTTTAGATTCTGAAAAATGTAGCAATGGACAATGCTTGAGTCAAGTTACTAAACAATTAATAACCCTTTGTTTATATATTCCCTAATTTTGGGCTGTTTCTTTGAATAAGCATTTCCCCAAAAAAGTTTTGGAAAATGAATTCACTCTTGCTTAGTAGCTCAATAATCAGAATACTTCAACAAGCAATATTTTCATCTGAATTTTCCATTATGATTTCCGAAAGATGAGTTCATATGCAGATACATACTATACTAGATGAGATTATTTTTGGAGGACAAGTGTTGGAGACTAGTTCAGCTGAGGTTTTGAAGGCTGTTGAAGAAATATCAAAGTGCTCTCTCTTTCCTTTGGCTTTTAAACACAGTTTTTCTTTTTCACATTATTAGCAATAAGAAAGTGCTACTTCATTCTAATAAACTACAGATTTCGTCACTTAGAAAGTAGAAGTTTATACATGACTTTTAAAAACAGATAGATGGAAGGGAGATGAATTAAATCAATTTTTTTCACATGTAGTTTTGTTTAAACATTTTTCAGAAAATGGGTTCCAATTATTTGTATTTTTAAGTGCACTTACTCACTTCTGGGTGTGGTTTATCCATGGAATCAGGCTAGAAGCAGCATCCAATGCAATCAATCTTGTTCCAAAATCTGTTTCTGCTTGGAGGACGCGGTAGCATAAAATTCAATCAAGCTTCTGGAAGGACCTATTTTAACACACACAATAGTCTAAGAAGTGAGTATCTTCTGATCATGTTATTCAGTAGTTTGTGTGTTGTCTAAATCTGAGTGTTCATATTGAAACAAAGATTGACCCTTTGAAACCTTGGGTGCTACTGATCATGAACATGGGTTGATTAGGCAAGTTTTGTTGGTCTAAGGAATCCTGTACACCATTGTTTGGGGGCAGAACCTAATTTCTGCCAATTGTAATTTCCTTATTTTCATATATATATATATATATATATATATATGTTACTATCACAAATCACTAGATTTAAGTATTTTGGGTTAATCATACGTGATTGAAAATTGACGGAGATGTAAATCTTAGGATTGAAGTGGGATGGATAAAATGGTGGAATGCTTTCAGTTGCCATATGTGATAGAAAGGTGACACTCAAGCTTAATGAGAAGTTTTACCCCACAGTTATAAGACCTACAATGTTATATGTTGAATATTGAGTAGTAAAATGTCAATAAAATAATAAATTCCTTGTAGCAGAGATTAAAATGTGTTGGATGAGTGGACACACTAGACAAGATAGGATTAGAAATGAATGCATTCGCAGGAAAGTTGGAGTAGCTCCTATCGTAGAAAATATGGTATAATCGCGCCTTATGCTGTTTCGACAGTGTGGAGGAGATCATTAGAAGTCCCGGTAAGGAGGGTAGATTAAATGAAGGTTTATCCAATTTCTAGAAGAAAAGAGAGGCAAAGAAAAACCATCGGTGAAATTATTAAGAAATATTTAGAGATCAATGTTTTGTCAACGAACATGATTTATAGTAGAAAATTATGGCGCCTTTTGGTTCCATACATGTAGTGGATTTACTAAATGAGATTAAAGTTAGGTTGGTGTATTTTTCACATATAAACCCAATCCTTCAAATGAAAAACTAGTTAAACAGTGGGTTTCAGTTTTCTTTCTTAGTTACAAGTTCTAGTTTTCTTTCGTTTTTTTCTTTCTGAAATCCCCATTTCAGCAAGTTTATATGCAATTCTTCATCTTCATCTGATTTCGTAAATCCTTATCATGATTGTTCATCCTAAATGATCGAACACAGATTTGGGGATGTTTCTGCATATAGTTACATGAAAGATACACCTTTCCATTATTGTTCTTATTGATCAAAACTATAAGAGGAGAGGGTGGACCATCAAGAATAGAAACTAAAGAAGAAGAATTATGGCCTATGATGGGGCAATGAATCAAACCAACTCGGTATTCGTTCGAAAATCGAATTGTTATTTAGTTCGATAAACTTGGTTCATGAACCAAATGAGCTGAATTTGAGCTCGTTAATTAAACGAGCCGAACTTGACTTGGATACAATTCGACTCATTATGTTCATGAGCTGGCTCAATATACATATATATATATATATATATATATATATAAACTAATTTTTTATGTTTATTGTTATTATAGGTTATATTTATATATATAACTTTTTTTTAGTATTTTTAAAAATGAATTAATTATTTGAATTGTCCAAATGAACCAATTCGAACTGAACTGAACAGTTCGCGAAATTTAATCGAGCCGAACTCGAGCTAAAAAAATAACTTGTATCGAACTTGAGTCGAATTTCGAGCTGATAAAATTCTTATCGATCTGAACCGAGCTGAAATCTGGTTTGATTCATTTCTAACCCTAGCTAGAGATGTTTTGCTTCTTTATAGGCATGTCTGGTGTTTTACTAACTGCTATGGTTATGTTGCGTTTACCGTAATTGTGGTTATAGAAAAATGTGGCTGATAAAATTGCAATTATGGTTGTAATACTGTTATAGAGGCTCTTGGAGCTAAAACATTGTGATTGTAATTGCGGTTGTTGTAATTGCGGTTGTTGAGTGTAATTCAAAACAATTGTCATAACTAATTTTAACAATCCAGCATTTGGAGCATATTATGAATTTGAGACATGAAACTTGCACAGTGATGAATTGAGGATCATGCCCCTTTAACCATCTTGAGCAACACTTTTGAATTAAGCTCCACCATTAGTTTGTTATGGCCAAGGAAATGAACTAATCGAATCCTCTGAAATAGGACCCATAATTCTGCTTTATAGTGGAGCAAACTTCTAACTTTGATAAAAGTTCCATTATAAGCCACACCAACGTTAAATTTATTGCTACTTGATGGATGAAATTACCAACTTATAAGCTTTTCTGTGAGGAGAGATCATTACAGTTACCTGAATACATAGCCAAAGTATTCATGCAGACTTTAGTATAACTGAGAATTTGAAAATATAATTTTACTACAATGTTTTCATTATCATCTAAAGGGCAATAAAAATGACCTCGTGTCAAACTTGTTAGCGTGGACATAAGATGTATGGTCATACCACTAGTTAATGGCACAAGTATGCAAGTCCGTTAATGTTAACAGATGAGAAGTGACGAAAGGACTAATATGGTTTCACGTTGAAAATAGTTGGTAATTTAAAATTATTAGAGACTAAGTTATTAATGTCGAAAAACATGAGAGATTGAAATGAGTAATCACTCAAACAAAAAATTTTGAACTTTTTGGTACACCACATAACAGGAAGGAAAAAAACAATGACTCAATTTGTTTTCTATCCTGTAGTGTGTGAGAAGGGAGAGATATTGTGTAAGGGAAGAGTGAGGTTAGAGACATAATTACATTTAAAAAACTTAAGAAAAATGAGGTTTGAAGAAAGTGATTAATATTCTACATTTTATCAAACCAATCTCAATAGTGATATATCTATTTATCATACTATCTAACAGTGATATACCTATTTCCACCAAATCATTAATTGCAACTTGAAACTATCATTCTCACCTTAAATTGATATTCTAATAAAAAAAGATGTAATTTAAAATACATCATATAAAAAAATAATCTAATTATATAAAATAAAATATATAAAAATTGAATATTTAGTTACATAAAATAAAAATATGGGTCAGCAGACACGAAAGACATACTAGTTGTTATAATTACTCAACAAATGATATACTAATTAAAATGCATATCGGTTACATTATATATATTAAAATAATTATAATATATTTACATAAATATTATTATTTATATCGTAACTCAATTATTGAAATGATTCAATGATCGAAGTTGTTACAAACAATTGTTGAGTTCAACTTTTGAATCCTTATTATCTCATTTTAAAAAATATGATAATTTTCACTTATAAATTTGTTTTGACTGACACTAAATTATTTGACCAATATTGGTCAGTTTTGACTAATCTAAGTGCATATCCGATATAATAATCATATCATATTGATATGGAAATTAGTTTTTCAGTTGAACTGATCAAAACGATACAATATTTATAATCATGGTTTTAAATTTTTTTATACATATAAAACTTTTTTAATTTAACCAATTCTTTCTTCTCATTTTATTTCATACCAAACAATATAGAAATCATCTTATTTTATATTATTTTTCATATCTATATACTTCTTTCATTCTAGTTTCTTTTTTCTTATTTTGTTTACCAATGTCTTTTTTAATATTACAAAAAAAGTATACCATCTCACCTAGATAATATTACAACAAAAATATTTAGACCATTACACTTTTATCAAATTAAGACAAAAGAAACAAAGAATTAAACTCTTTGAATATTTGGAAAAAAAACAAATGAGTCGAAACTAAAGGTTGATGATAAGAATATGAAAAAAAAATGTTCAATTGAGATTAGGGAAGAGACTAAATAGTGATTTGACTTCACTTCACCAAATATATAAACATGAAAAGCAAGTAGTTATAGCGAATTCTAAATGGAGTTTATTGATTTAATTTTTATTTAATATATGTAAAATTAAATTAACAAATATAATATAATAGTTTATTGAGGTAAAGTAATAAATATCAAATATAGAAATAGTCATCTATGTTATTATTATATATTGGATATTAGAAGTTGAATATTGAAATATAATCTCACCGATCAATTTAAACTCTTTAATTTTAGTTCTTTAGTCCCACAAACAAAAACCCTTTATATCCAAATTTAATTGTTTACTAAATAAATTTATATCAACCAAGTTCTCGTGTATATAATAACTCTTTATACTTCTTTTTTATAATCCATTTGGTTAAAATAACAATCAATTTTCAGCTTAGTAAAATGGAGCCATTGCTATGCTAGGAACTTGTGTCTAAATAATCACTTTTAGCAAATTTTATTTTCTTGATTATCTAATCTGTTTTGGGTAGTATTGACTCTTTTTATTCAAGAAAAAGTACTAGAGGGTCATCTAGTGTTTGATCCTGAAATTGAGATAACTACTAGAAAGAATAACAACCAAACTAAGAAGAATAAACAACCGACAAACTTTCCTATATCCTCAATCCAAGAGGAAAATGTACTAGAAAGAGCCAAGCTAAAATGGTTCATAGAGATGATATCAACCACAACCTTAATAATAACAACCACAACCTTAATAATAACATCAACAAAAATAGGAAAGCATATGTGGCCAGTAGGAGTAATGTTATATCTTTCTATTAAATCCTCGTACTAATTCTCCTACCTACAAAAAAAAATGACATATGTCACAAAGTGATACTTTATTTACTAGTGATTGAGTTACAAGTGACATATATCACTTTCTTGTGGGTAGGAGGATTATTAGGAGGATTTAGCAGAAAGATATATCATTTTTTGGGCTCCTAGATATAATGAAGAAAATACTTTTTCAACTCCTTCATGCCAACCCATTTGCAGGGCTGGATCATGAAGATCCAAATGTCCATCTAGTCAAATTCTATGAATTGTGCAGAATTGAAGGAAAATCAAAAGAAGAGGATGAAACTATATTTATGAGGTTATTTTCCTTCTCATTCATTGGAAAGGGAAAAGAATGGTTACTAGACTGACCTGCTCAAGAATTTGCAAAATGTGGACATCTAGAAAAGAAGCCACTTACATGGAGGCCAAAACAACAATCTTAGTCTTCACTTAAAGGCTTTATTTGGTTTAGGGAAGAAAAAGAGATGAGAGAATATAAGAAGATATAGTTTGAGTAGAGAGAATAAAGACAGAAAGATAATGAATTTTAAGGGTTGCTTGGTATAAGAGAAAATAGAAGGAGATGAGAGAGGAATAGATGAATTTTAATATGAATGGACAATATTATCATTGGTACATTATTTTTTGGAAGTTGTTTTGAAGGGTAAAATTGTATTTTACAAATACAACACTCCTTTTATTCACTTTCTCACCTAACTAGGAGAGAAACAAAAAGTAGTGAGACCCATCAGATTTTCCTCCTCCTTCTCATTCTCTACTCTCAACCAAATAAGAGAAAAAAGGGAATTCTCTCCTTTTTCTATCTTCTTATCTTCTTTCCTCCTAAGATCACCCCAACCAAACAAAGGCTTAAGGTGTCAATGAATCCTTTTGTGAGACATGGGAATGGTACAAAGAAATTCTTAGGAAGTGTCCAAACAATGGTTTTGAAGCGCTGAAATGGATTCATATTTTCTGCAATGGACTTCAACAACAACACAAACAAATCTTGGACGCTACAATAAGTGGTTCATTAATGGGGAAGAGCCATGAAGAAG
This sequence comes from Lupinus albus, assembly GCA_009771035.1. Lineage (NCBI taxonomy): Eukaryota > Viridiplantae > Streptophyta > Magnoliopsida > Fabales > Fabaceae > Lupinus > Lupinus albus. The sequence goes on along the minus strand of CM020007.1, from coordinate 13,040,870 downwards.
CTATAGGCATCATTGAAGTTATGAGCGTTGGTGATCAACAAGGCCAACATGGGAGAGGAAATCCATAAAGGTGGGGAGTATTGGAATTAGGGATAAGGATCATTCATCTCACTTTCTGTCTCATTCTATGTATTCGGTCAATCACAATGATCCTACATGAATAAAATAAAAAGTAATAAAAAGCAAAATTTTGATTGGTCCGGGACATGAAGTTGGACATGTGATATATGTCATGTAATGCATTGTTGCCTCAACAAATATAAGAAGTAACTAAGTAGTTGGTAAACCTTCCAAAACAATTCAAAGGAATGCAAGATGCATAACCTTCAAATAGACAAATGCCATATCAACCGGTAGGAAAAGTCTTAAAAAATAGAAGACACTATGAATCAATTCACGCAACTCACTATGGCAAAGCAAAGGAATCAATTAACCATATCCAAAGGAACATTTAAAAGCCATCACAATAAGGAGTAGTAAGGTAAGGTGGTAGGTTATGATATAGAAAATGAGAGAGGTTGTTGAAAAAGAGAGAGAGAAAAATAACATGAAAAATGAAATGAAGAAAATAGTGTGGAAAAAGAGAAAGTAGTAGGATTTCAAAAAGAAACTCGGACGTTAAGTCGGAAGAGCTTTCATATTAGGTCTAACCAATTTAAATAGTTAAGTCGTTCGGTCGGACCAGATGATTTTAAATATAATTAATATTTTTTATCTATAAATATATAATTATATATAAAATTTTATATAATTAATAATTTTATACAACTATATTGAAATAATATCTCTTTATTTTTATGGAAAAATTAGAGTAATGTACCATTTTTTTAAATTTCAAGTGAACCGTTCGGTTTTTCCCGAGTTTTAATCGAGTTTAGCACGGTCGAACTTTAATTTCTCCGGTTCAAAGCGGTCCAACTACTCATTCGGTTAAGACTACAAAATGAAGCCGCTTTCAAGTCCGATTAGCTATCGAACCGTTCGGACCGTTCCTTATTTTGTATACGTATTTTAACTGATTTCATTATTTTGTAGATCTGCTCCTCTAATGATTCTTTTTGTTAGCTTCGTATAAGCAAGAATATCATCCACGGGTAGGATCAAACATTCAAAATCTATGGTTGTTGGTTGTTTGTTTGTTTGTTTTTGTTATTAATCTATTTATCTCTTCATTTTTTCTCATCATTTGTAGTTTGGTTCCCCCTTTAAGTTTTTTTCTCTTAATCTCTAATTTTATTTATATATATCTTATTCAAAAATCCACTACTTTTCTACAATTATATTTGCAGGTTAGTTTTCTCTATATTCATCTCTTATTTTTATTTTTATGCACTTTTTTATTCAAATAATCGGTATTTTCCTTTTTTGTTTTGCATCCCTATATATTCATTTCTATTAGTCACCATGTACATATGTTTAAAATTATACCCAACAATTATTAATCATTACCGTTCAGCAATATCCATGGATAACTCTTTAACATTCATACAATTATTATACCTAATGAACATTCATGATTTCAAAAAGAAATTATTATGCACATTCATTATATATTCCTTTCGATTAGTCACCATGGATACCCATTTTATTTTATTTTTTTCATTTTTTGTTTTTGGGTGTTATCGGTCATGTTTTTATTAATTGTTAATTAAATATAATAAAATGTCATAAATTCTAACATTTTGATTTCTTTTATTTTTACTTCCACATAAACTTTTCAAGTACTAAAATGGTGATTTATATGAATTGTGTATAATTATGGAATAATAACTGTTGAAGAAAATTACTCTCGAATTTAAGAGTAATTAATGTGAATAATAAAAGATAAAAATTCATATAAAAAATACATAGTAGAATGACAATAAAGGAAAATTCATATGGGGTAAAAACTGCGTAGGTAAATAATGACAATAAATGTATGGTCCCATTTATAAATGTATGTACGCATAGATATAATTAAATTAAAAAACAAATTCCATGTATAAAATTAGTGTGTCACATGTAATAAATTATAAATGGAATTAATTATTAATTTGTCACAAATATATTAGTTATAATTCTGCAAATTTATATCGATAATGAGTTTAATTCTGCAAATTTATTTCATGAGTGTCAACTTATTTTTCTTAAACCATTAAGTATGGGTAGAAGAATAACATGGTTGCAAAAAAATATTATTAATAGGGATATGCTGCTAATTTTATTCATTTATGACAATAAAATCAATTATAAAAGATGTTACTCCTTAGACAATCACTTCCTTTTGTTTTTCTGATTTGAACAAATTAGTAGGAGTTGACTAAAAAATGTTGAAATTGAAAAACACATTTTTAATTAAAATTGGAAATATGATGAGTCCCAAAATTAATTGTGTGGACAATTTTTCAATAACGGAATAAAAGACATTCAAGAGCAATTATGCCTAAAAGATATTAAAGAGAAATTTAATCACAAAATACAATCATCATTAAAATCCCAAAATTAATTGTGGGGAACAACTATTTAATTTATTTTTTTAAAAACAAAATAAAAGGCATTTAAGGACAATAATGTCTAATAAACATTACAAAGAAATTCAACCCAAAACACAATCATCAATCAAATCCCAAAATTAATTGTGAGGAACAACTGTTTAATTTAAAAAAAACGGAATAAATGGCATTCAAGGGCAATCATGATTAATAACCCTTTCTGAATTTTAATTTAAATTGTTAAAATAACCATTTTTTGCTCATTTAAATATGATCATTGCTATCGTTTTACTCATTTTTTCTACTCCTACCTATCTCATACCTCTTCATCTCTCTCATACTTACAAAGGGAGGTTTCATTCATCGGGTTGGTACTTATTTTGTCATACTAAATGATTAAACCCGTATTTATTTTGAAAAAAACACAGTAATTAATTATAATGTCCCATTATGTATACCTTTTAAAAAAATATGAAATAATAAATCAATTATACTAACAACTAATAAGAAATAATATTGTGGAAATAAAAGAAAATATAAACAAGTTATATTAACAAATATATAAGTTTTCTATATGTACGTGTCTATATTAAGAATGAAGAATATAAGTTTTTATTGTATTTATTAGTTAACCAAATATATAAACTATTGAGTATGAATATCAATTGTAACGCCTCAAGTTACTAACACGGAAAAATTCAATTCTTTTTCTAACATAATAAAATTTCATACCATTTAAAATTTCCTTTCAATTAGGAATACTCCAATAGTAAGGTAAACCATAAAAAGGAAAACAGCACAATGATTCCACAATACTAGGTTCTACACTTTTTAGTCTAATAAACTGAACATCAAATACATCAATGAAAATTCCCATGAAAGGGTCCAATATCAACCATTACAAACTCCTAGAATAATTCAAAAGCACACTAAATCCAAAGCAACACAATCACCCTAAGGCTCGGCAATATCTTATTCCTTAGCTCCACCTACAATCCGATTACCACGGATTGAATAAACAAAACAACATAGAGAGAGTCAGTCATTAAATACATGCAATATATAACATGGTGGATTTAAATAGAATAATAACATTAGAACATTTGCAATACAGAAACCACGCATCATTACAGCTCAACGCAATCCATAATTTACAATTAATACCTATGACAACCATGTCATACATCTATAGTACAACCAACTCGCAACCAATCCGAACCACAATCAAAATCCGCACTTTAAGTGCATATTCCAAAATCCATGCCACGAAGGCAAGTCAATTTCCATACCACGAAGGGCAGGTCAAACTCCGTACCACGAGGGGCGGGTCAAACTCCTTACCACGAGGGGCGGGTCAAACTCCATACCACGAGGGGCGGGTCAAACTCCATACCACGAGGGGCGGGTCAAACTCCATACCACGAGGGGCGGGTCAAACTCCATACCACGAGGGGCGGGTCAAACTCCATACCACGAGGGGCAGGTCAAACTCCATACCACGAGGGGCGGGTCAAACTCCATACCACAAGGGGCAGGTCAAACTCCATACCACGAGGGGCAGGTCAAACTCCATACCACGATGGGCATGTCAAACTCCATACCACGAGGGGCGGGTCAAAGTCCATACCACGAGGGGCGGGTCAAAGTCCATACCACGAGGGGCGGGTCAAACTCCATACCACGAGGGGCGGGTCAAACTCCATACCACGAGGGGCGGGTCAAACTCCATACCACGAGGGGCGGGTCAAACTCCATACCACGAGGGGCGGGTCAAACTCCATACCACGAGGGGCAGGTCAAACTCCATACCACGAGGGGCAGGTCAAACTCCATACCACGAGGGGCAGGTCAAACTCCATACCACGAGGGGCAGGTCAAACTCCATACCACGAGGGGCAGGTCAAACTCTATACCACGAAGGGCAGGTCAAACTCCATACCACGTAGGGCAGGTCAAACTCCATAATCAAACATACCAATCACATCAGTAGGACTAACGCGGTTAAATAGGAAACTCATGAGATTTCCCGTTTAATCGTGTTATCCCATTGAAATCCTCCAACTAGTGAGTGTCGTTGGAGTTTCCAATATCATGATTCTAATACCACAAAGTTTTAATGATGCTCCCTCACCTGAGTAGTCGCTAACGCTTGCACTAGAGCTCAGTTGCGTTCTCCGCCGTCTATTCCAACCTTAGGGTCTTTCAACCCAAAACAAAAACAATCACAACACATCAGTTTACATGTCAAGACAAGAATAATACCAACCAAAACTTATACAACACAAGACAACATCATCTATTCACTTCATCCTCAAAAGGAAAGGTTTCCATAATATTGAAATGACTCTACGGTTTTGAAAACAACCCTTCATACACCTTTTACGAAAAACAACTCATGCTCTACGAGTTTTACAAGGTTTTCCAAAGCAAAACGAACCACAATGTCAAAAGAGAGTTTATGGGGTTTTATCTAAACGTGGAGAAGAAACCCTATTCAAAACAAGACATTCAACCCTAAGAGAGACTAAGTTAAGCGATTTACCTCTTCTCCGGCCTCTTTCTCGACTCTAAGGATGCTCAACTCCTCAAATCGTTCCTCTCCTCTTTGTTTATCGAAAAATAACCATTATCCTCACTTGGGACGTCTATTTATGTTTTCATAGAATCTCACCGTGTTAAGTGTAATCGATTACCATAATGGTGTAATCGATTACAGTGTGAAAAATGCACACATCTGATGTTTTTAATATGATGTAATCGATTACGAGTATAGTGTAATTGATTACATCATGAAAAATTACACATGTCTGATCAGATATCAGCATGTAATCGATTACCAGGACCATGTAATCGATTACACTGTGTCAACAACCCAAAATTGTCATTTCTCGCTCAGGCGAGACAACTCTCGCTCGGCGAGAATCCTCCAGTATAGTCCCAGGATTTCACCCTCCCAGGTGATCCCTTCTCGCTCAGGCGAGAATATCTCGCTCAAGAGAGACTTCCAGGATTGATACTATAATTTTAAATACTCAAAATTAGGATGTTACATCAATCAAAAAATTAAAAAAATGTATGTGTAACATGTGTTTATGAATGCACATGTAATATGTGTGCTTTAACCATTCAAATGCACAAACAATGTGTATTCTTAATAATCATATGAACACACATGTAATGTGTGTTGTGTGTTCTTAATCATACAGCATAAAATACGACCCATGCAAATGCACGGGTATTTTCCTAGTTATAATGTTATATATATTACTATTATATATATTACTAATTGAGATATTTTACTAAATTATTATCTATGTTACTAATCGTGAATTGCATTGTTATTTATGTTACTAATATATATATTACTAACTGCGAATTGTACTATTATATATATATATATATATGATCATTCGTTTTTTTCTTCCTAAAGTACATAATTGTTATATATGTTATTAAAGAGCAATTGTGAGTTTCAATTTTCTTACTATTCTATTTATGATTTATATTTATGATGATAATAGTAGTAGTGTTTTTCCTTTTATGGACAAACAATGTCTTTTGTGATACATCTTGAACTTTCAATTGATGCATAATTTTGTTTTAAAAAAACATGAAAACCGTGGAACCGAACCAAATCAAATCATTCATAAGTAGTTCGATTTGGTTCCTACAATAAAAGTTGTGATTAATTGAGGTAAATCGAACCATGTCTTTGTATTCGGTTTGGTCACTAATTACACCAAAAAATGGAACCGAACTTTTACACTCCTAGTCACAATTGGTTCACTCCTAGGTTTGATTTGTTTTGAGCTCACTTTGGATTTTTCGGTACATGAACACTTGATTGCCCTTTTTCTCTGAGGGGGAATGTCATTCACCATTAGTTTCTTGAGACATTTTTCATTGATTCATTTATGTACCTGAAATTTTAGAATTAGTATGTCAATTATTAATATCTAAACATCTTATCAAAATCATACATGCTCAATTGGGTGAAATTTTTGAATTAGATGGTGCTACTTTGAAATCGGATGGCGTTTTTCAACATAATTGTCCATGAGTAGTAAAACCACACATCTTAGGATCTACGCCAACAAGGTGTGTTGACCATGGCACAGAAGTATCTATAGCACCCCCAGTATAATTGTATCCTTAATAAGTATCAACAACAATACATCACCATTTATTGCAACGTTAATTCCAACCTTCAAATGATTGGCTGGGAGATATGCATTATGTTGCATAGTATCTAGAAAGTTGTGCACTTTATCAATACGAGGTAAGCGCTGCAATAGGATATCCAAATATAAATGACAATTGTAGACACCCTAAATTATTAGTTCAAGCATAATAGTTATTAAGTATTTCAAGTTTAAGGAGGTAAATACAAGTTCAAACATAAGAAAGTTGGTTAATGACTTTACCCCTAGAATGCTAGTATAAAAGGTATATATGATGCTAGGTCTGTCGCATTATCTCATGCATATCTTACATCTCAACCAAGTTGACTCCTCTTTTGCACTTTTGAGGGGGTAAGTAGTCCCTTTTGCATACCCAAACCTGCTTCTCGAATACGCTCGGAGTACTCATGCAAATTTAATGTCTTACCAAGTATCTCCTGACTATCTTGACTTTGTATCTCACCTTCTGATGTAGACTTTTCTTTTAGGGAAACCCGATATAATAGCAATAAAATTTTTTTTGAATGTATCAAACCCCTAATATATCATAAAGTTGTAAATAGTTTTAAATAAAGAGTAAATACTCATTTTAGTCATTCATGTTTTTCGACTTTACAAGTTTGGTCCCTCAAAATTTGAAATCCAAAATGGTCCTCAAATATTTCAAATATATGTCAAATTATTCCCTATGAGGTGTTATAAAACATACTAAAAATGACTAGTTTAACACACATTTGAAATTTTAGGACCAGTTTGGGTTTTTCAATTTTTGAGGGACCAGACTGATAAGTTCAAAAAACATGAGGACTGGAATTAATATTTTCTCTAAATTAAATTATATGAGCTTACACAATGATTTATCACTTCTTGAACATTTGCATTGTCAATCACACATTCTTTGCTCTTACGAGCATCCACCCACAAAATGTTCAGATTCATCGATGAAACATTCAAAGGCGTCTCATTTAAATCCACATGTAACATAAAATAAATTAACAATTTATTTGTGAATTCACAATATTGTAAGATAAATTAAATAATCATACTTAAAAAATTTCTTTAACTCCTCTATACCCCACTCGTGACGCTCTATATGGATACAATATTTTAAATCATGATCTTTTTCGGTTTTCTTCACTTACTTTCTATGTAAAAAAACAATAATTATATTAATGTATGTACTTTAATCATACATGAAAACATAAGGATAAATTATACCAAAAAACAATAATTTTATAAAGAAATACTCTCTTTTGCGCGTCTAGTCATAAAAGCCCTCCAATCGGCCTCATCGATAATATTTGCATATTTTGTTGGAGGTTTAAGGTTGACGTTTCCCTCAGCATCTCTGACATACTTTCCAGCATCGCTTCTGAATTGCCTATGACTCATGCTGGTAGTTTGAAGTATGTAATACTTGCGATCCCCACCAACATCAAAAGTCGAATGAAAAATATAAGTACAAAGTTATATCATTCCAATTTAAAGTTACAGTTATGTTAATAAGTAAAAATATAAGAAATATGGTTCACACCACTTATATCATTCCAAATAATATCCTTTAGACTATTCAACATTTTATCATTTCAATTGCTGATTAATATTGACACCATTTATGTAACCACAACCCCAATGTAGTTTATCAATGTAGTGTCACCCTTCCTCTTACATGGTTGACATTTTATGTTACATGGTTGACCTTTTATATTCCATTAAAGTTTTAATTTCAGATTTTTACTTCTTGCGCGAATCACTTTTTTCATTGAATCATCCCACGTGCGCTCTTTTTTTTACTACTCGGGGTAACATCATCACTACTATGAGATTCCACTTTTTATCTACGACTAACAAATTTAAGATGAATGTTATATTTCAACTCTATTTCACATTTTCCACATATCTTAAGCACTTACAAGTCATTTGAAGGCACTTCCTATAGTTGACAATAACACACATACATAGAGATGTTCATGCAAAGGGGAAAACCAAAAAAAGGTAAAACTCACATTTTTATTTAATGTCGTGGGAAGGGAGTTGTTTAGTGTCGTGGAAAGGAGTTGGGTGTTGTTGAATATTGTTGGAGTTAAGTGTTGTTGAATATCTTGGGAGTTGAGTTGTTGAATGTCGTGAGAGTTGATTTGCTCAAACTCAATTGTGAAAGATTAGTATGTTGAAGGTTTTCTTTATCTGAGAGAGAATGAGCGAGGCTGGAAATGTGAGGAGAAACATGTGTGAGATTTTCTGTTTAAATATTAAATACATTCAACAACACTCACTACAACTACAATCTTAATATTTGCTCTTATGAACAACTTATCTATAAATTTTATTTAACTAATGTAAATATTTTAGGACAAAAATATTAATAGAATATTTTTATAATAATTTAATTAGAACATTGTTTGAATATTTTGACTAGAATATGTATTATAAAATATTTAGTAGTTTATAATATATTATTAGTAGTTTAAATAATAAAATATAAAAACAATATTCATATATAATTTTTCAAGGGAGGGATCTACTTACTCCAAGAGTAAGTGGAAAAAACATACTCCACATCATGATCATTCATTCTTGGAAAATCTAATGGTTTGAATTGGTGAATACATCTAAACCATTGGATTTCCCAAAATTGGATGGTTAAGATGTGAAGTAAGTTTTTTCTACTTACTCTTGGAGTAAGTGAAAATGTTATTGAATGACATTCAAAAATGTTGTCTTTAGTAGTCTCTGTTGAATCTGTAAGCTGTAAAATGAGCAGCTTATGTTTCATTATATAGATATAACTAGCAAGTTACTCGTGCATTCATACGGGGTAACATTTTCTTGTCATATGATTAAGAACATATATGTTATATGTGCATTCATATGATTAAGAATACATATATTACTCATGCATTCACATGGTTAAAACACACATGTTATCCGTGCATTCATATTGTTAAGAACATACATGTAACTTATTTCTAACATACATGTAATATGTGCATTCATATTTCTAACATTCACATTGTTAGAAATACATATGATATTCGTACATTCACATTAATGAGAACACATGTTATCCATGCATTGCATAGTTAAAACACACATGTTATCCATGCATTGCATAGTTAAAACACACATGTTACCCGTGCATTCATAGAGTTAAAACACACATATTACATGTACATTCGCATCGTTAAGAACACTTAGAACTAATGGTAGACATGTTCGAAATATTAAATGAATGAATATTCATCTCTTATAAATGTTCATTTATATGTATTTTTTTCCTGAAATATATAAGGAGTGTAATATCAATATACTGTGAATGTAAAGATTTATACACAATCTGTATATCATGCATCACTCATTTGTACTACTTTTTTTTTAATTAAACATGAATGATGCAATAACAGTATATCAAACTCATACACTATCGGTGAACATATCATTTTCTCCTATAAAAATCTAAATTATTGCTCGAAGTTATGAATGTATGTAAAAATAGTATCATATATAAAATATATACTATAGTGTGTTATTTGTTAATACATACTACAGATAAATAATATTTGAATTGTGACATTGTCTTGCATTTCGTTTTTCTTGCATAATCAATTTTATTTTCATCATTGTTTGTGCATTTCATTTTTCTTGCATAATCAATTTTCTTTTCATCCTTGTTTTTGAAACTCGATTTTTTTTCCTCCTCTATTTGTATCTAAATTTCTTCTCATACACAAATTTTAAATAGTTTGTCATTGTTCTATAAAAAAACATTGTTTACTTATTTATGTCATTTTTAATGTATTGGCTAATAAAATTAATGATATTGATCTTGAAGAGTGATTTCATATGGATTTTTTCATCTTATTTGTGAGGTTGCATAATAAGAAGTAGAGAGCTTTTGGAGGGAAAATTTTGCTTAAGGTAATGACACATGTCCCTAACTTATGTGGCAAGAGTTTTGTTTTTTATATAGTATATAGACAACGCTTATTTCAATTAGCATTGTTGAATATCGTTCCCTTTAACTCTTGTCTATCATTTAATAGCATCATACACACGTTGAATATGCCTTGCTAAAAGACAATTTTGGTGTAGTGAATGATTTTTTTTTTGGTACATTGGAAAAGAAACAAACAAACAAGAAAGAATAAAAACTAGGTGACAGGAAAGAGGTCTTGTGCTAGGTAGTAGTGGCAAGCTGCGGAAGCAAAGTCTCAGGTTCTCAACTGCTCAGACGAATGAGATCCAAGCTTCGACATGTAGTCCGCTACTTGATTAGTCTCACGAACAGCAAACTTAATCTCAGCTAGCCAGTCGCGAGAAAGGCAAGAACGAACCTCATAGACAACCTTCCCGATTTGCTGAAGACGAATGTGAATATCTTCCGAAATAATTTGGATTGCCTCGACACAATCAAATTCCAAAATAATCCGCTTACAACCCAAATTTCACGCTAATCTCAAGCCTTGAACCATAGCCATAAGTTCTGCAAGAATAGTGATTGATTTTACCCTTGCTAAAAGACAATTGAGATTTTATTTATGAAAATGAGGAAATTGACCTCTTTTATAATGGGTTAACATTTCTTTGGGTTTTTTATTTTTTTATCACCAATTTTATTTCTCATTTTACTACTCAAATTTGAATTGCACATTTATTTTTATTCCTCTTGATAGGAAAATGATTGTTATACAGACCCAATGTATTGATTTGTACTTATTTGAGATTTTCATAGGGTACTTGATGCATAATCATGTATGACCTGGCTCATATTCTTCATTCTTAATTTGGATTGATCCTATCAACACTTGTATTGTCAACTTTCATTTTTTTAGAGCATCCACATGGTAAGAATCTATATATCATGTATAACTTATATTTGAGCGCCAACATCAATAATAATTAAATATAAATGATAAATAATACAATATAAGTATTAAAAAACTTTTATACTATCTTTACATGCATTTTTTCACTTATTTTTTAAGCCTGTGCAAAATTTATTCCATTATTTATAATATTATTGATTATAAGTATTATAAAAATGAAAATCAACCTTTCTAACATAAACAAAAATCTTATATCTTGTTTTTAATAATTTACTTCATAATATACAACCTTTCTATTATCCAAAATGAAGATACTAACTTATATCCAAACTCTTAACTAGTGCACATTATCTTTTGAGAATATAATTCCCATAATAAATTACACTGACACCCCTGAATTTTAGTGAAATTATACTAAACATTCATCTATTTTTTACCACTACAAAAAACCCCTTATTTTTGTATATATATTATACTGACAACTCTGCTGCATGTGAAATAAGTGATTTTTTACAAAAAAAGAAGAAGATGATAAGTGTAATTAAATTAAACAAATATGATATATTGTATAGACAAATCAAAATAGTATATGAATCAATACATTCATTATTTTTTTGTTCGTTATAATACCGTATAAGAGTGATTTAAATAATATTTTCATATAATTATTTATGCATTTTGTAATGAACCAAAAATAATGAAAATATATTGATTTGTATATTATTTTGACTTGTCTTTGTAATATATCATATTTTGTTTAATTTCATTACATTTTTCATCACTTTTTCCGTAAAAAATCACTTATTTTATATGCAGCGGTAGTCAGTGTAATTAGGGATGGCAATATGGGCTTGACTCATCGGGCCAGCCCGTTTTGATCGACATTTTTGGCGGGCCGGGCTAGAGATTTTAGCCCAAAAGCCCATATTCAACCCATTTTGGAAGCCCGTTTTTTAGATGTGCCAAGGCGGGCCGGACCGGGCTAGCCCGGCTGTAAACACTCAATTTTGTCCGACCCAAAATAGATTCTAAAAAAGTGATAATAAATAGTAAATAAATTCAAAAATGTAATTTACATTGTCTGAAAACAATGTTTTAAATAAACAATATTTGGTGCTAAAAATGAGCATAATACATTCACTTAAAAAGGAAACTAAACCTCCCACCCCCAACTTCTTCAGGTGCCTTAATGGGAAGATCCTCTCAAATTATACATTCACCATCTCCTATAACTTAAACAAATCAACATTCAATCTCTCAAAAGGAAAAGAAATCAAATCATCATCAATTTAATAAAGGCAATCAAACAAGATTCCAAAAATAACACTAAATAAATATATTTAATACAACCAATCAACATAATCCCAAAAGGATGACACTAATGATATGTAGATTAAGGATCTTGATAAATTAAGCATAATCAGGCAGCAATAATGATTAGCATTAAGGTGATAATCACCAATTATAAATAGAGCATCAAATAGTGGTATCAATAAGGCAACTAGAGATTCAAAGTGAAAACTAAGGCAATCAAGAGCATCAAAAAACAACAATTTGGAATAGGAATATATCAACATAAAAAGGGAATAATTAGAGAAGCAATAAAGGTGATTGGATATAGATTATAAATTGAAAAGGTTCTCATGAATCTCAATCATTACAAAAGGAAGTAAGCTATTTCAAAAAGAGGAGACAAAAAATACTCAAACTCATTTTTTACCCTAATCCAGATACCCACATCACATTAGACGGAATTTTTGGCAATCAATAAACACACTACACCCATCTATCTCTCTCATCTCTAATCCCCCTCATCATCTCTATACTTATACACATATACATACCATAGACCGACATAACCCCTTCCATAAAAGCTTCTTACTTTTACCATTCGCCACACCCACGTTCCTGAATCTCCAAATCGGCATTCCCAAATACACAACGCTTGCATTCATACATAAGCATATTCGATTTCCTTAGAGAACATACACTTTTTCACAAGTAACCAAAGTACACTAGAAGAGATCATACATCAGTCAAGGATCGTATAATACACACAATCCTACATACACCCAATAGCGGAATTAGAAAAGGGAAAGGACTCAGTCATCACAACAAGCAGAATAATCCAAATTCAGTAATTCTAGCATCTCCGAAAACAAGGCAAAATGTAAAAGCATACCCAAGTAAGTCATTTGTTCAAACCATTAAATAGCAATGCATTTTTGTGCATCCTGAATATCAAACAATCACACATATTCAATAGAATTACCCCTACTTATTTGATTTTTAACTATTGATCCAATGTTATATGCTTAGCACATGTATATGTATTTTTACTGAGTTGTTTAGAAACGATTATGTCCAAATCAATTGATTCCATAGAAATGGATACAAACATTTGGCTAAAATAAAAATTAAAAGAAAAATTTCCTAGTGATACATGTATCAAATAATGCACTATCGTTATTCATTTTACCGAAATGCTTTAAATAAAAATTATCTTATTATTCAAATGATTTTTAAATGGAATTTTTATAGCAAGGTTATGGTTCGAGTCGACTCTGACTTCTCTGAAAATGGGAAGAAGGTGAGCGACCAATACCGACTCTAAACTATTAATTTCATGCTAAAATGTTTTAAATAAAAATTACCTTATTACTAAAACAAATTTTAATGGAATTTTTATAGTAAGGTTACGGTTCGAGTTGACTCTGACTTCTCTGAAAATTGGAAGAAGGTGAGCGACCAACACCGACTCTAAACTATTAATTCCTTATCAAAAGTATTTTAGAAAAATAATCATATTGTACTTCAGCATATTTTAAAACTACCCAAACCAATTTAATTACTTTTCAAACCAGAACTACGTAACCTTGATTTCCCTATTGCACCTATGGATACGTAAGAGCAAGATGAACTCTTGTCAGGCACAACAATAAAAAATAAAACATTTTTGCTTTAATTATTGAATTTTAATAAATAATTGTTAAGGGTATAAAAGTCCATGTTATTAGCGAGGGTACCGTTTTAATACGGGCGGACGGGGTGCTAATACCTTCCCCGATCAGTAATTGACTCCCGATCTCAGAATCTCTTTTCAAAGACCAAATTATCCTAATTGGGCATATTTAGAGTTTTCTACGTTTTATCCGCAAAAAACGTAGTGGCGACTCCAAAACAAATGGAAGAGGTAGAAATCGAGTTCGCATCTCCATAAGTCGCAGGGCCAGTCTTCCAACCGAAAATCGGGTCGCGACACCGGCGAGCCAACATTAATATTGATTTATTATTTTAAGGTTACATGTGATTCCAATAATGTAGTCAATTTAATATTGTTTTCCAACCGAGCATTTTACACATACCGTGTGCAACCAATTTATTATTCATATATAATACAAAATATTTATATATTAGTGTTTAATTTATATCATATATCATATTTTGTTTAACTTAATTACATTTATCATTTTTTTGTTTAAAAAATTACACCTCTCATACATGATTGATCAATGTAATGTATGTTTATAAATTAAAGGTTTTTTGTAAGTGTAGAAAATGGAAGGATAGTTTGTGTAATTTCCCTAAAACGCATGGAATATCAGTGTAATTTAAAAGTGTTTTTGAAAATAAAAAGAAAAACGGGTCAGCCTGCTGGCCTGCCAGCCCGGCCAAATATGGGTCGGGCTGGCATTTTGAGCCCTTTTAGCAATAAGGGTGGGTCAACCCAGCCCATATTTTGGCGGGACAAAGGCGGGTCGGACAGGGTCGGGCCGGGCTGGCCCGTTTTGTCACCCCTAAGTGTAATAATGTATGTACAAAAATCAGGGGTTTTTGTATGGATAAAAAATGGGGTGATGTGTATAATTTCATTAAAACTTAGAAGATATCAGTGTAATTAACTCTACTTCCCTTCAATTTTACTTATTATTATTATTATTATCATTTGTTGAGGCTAGCTTGATTTTATTTATTTATTTATTGAGTTTAATATTTATATAGTGTTATCGTAATAGTGTTAATGATGAAAAATCATGAATGGTTGATGATGCAGTGAGAATATATGAAACTCTATCTACCTTTTTTTCTTCTTATTCTGTTTATTTATTTATCTTGAGTTGTTATTTGTGGCCTCCTATTCTTTGGGAGGCAGCCCTCAACGCATTCTGCGAAGAGGAAGATATGGCTACCAATATTCCCTCCTTTAAGGTACGTTTGGGCCATTCATTATAGATATTATTATTATTATTATTATACCTTAATTCATTATTCAATTTATAACTGAATTTGTTGCAGATTCATGCATTTTAGTTTCTAAATTATAGGTTCTCATGAACAGTGTTTTAAATGGTAGTTACTGTTATGTTGTGTCTACGGTTGTTGTGAAAATTGCGGGAAAATGTGGCCAACTTAGTGTTGCGATACTGTTCAATAGACTCCCGCAGTTGTGGAATGCAATTTAAAACATTGCTCGTAACTAAATTTTTGTAGGAAAATGATATGAGATTGAGGAAAAATGTATGTAGTTAAGGTTAGGCACTTGCCTTGTTTTGGTTTATTGAGAAACCATATAGGTCGTTTGGGCAGGGAATTTCTAAGGGTATATGATATAGTTTATAGGTAAAAACTTTCCATTTTTGGTGTAGATCAATGGTGTTTCCTGGCCAATAGCCGAAGACCAATATATTTCGGGGCTTAGAGCAAATTTATTTATTTGTTAACCTGTAGGTACCGGTTGATGTCATGTATAAAGTTTCACAATTGTCATACCATGTTCATACACCCAATGATTTAAATTGCGGACCGAATCGTTTGATGCGGATGCAATATTACAGTTGTGGTGGCCACGGCAACCGCATCACACCGCAATTGCGGTGTGACTTCGAATCTCAATGATACGGCCGCATCGGACGCATTTGGACCGTATCAAGTCGCATCGGATTCAAAAATATTGTTTTAATCACAAAATAATTCACACCGCAATCTGCATCGTGACGGGCGCAATTGCAGTAAACGCAACCGTTACCCCAATCACGACCGCAACCACAATTTAAAATTCTGCATACACCTATGAAAGTCCAGTCCATTGTAGAATATGTAGGTATGCTATTAATAAGTAACAGAATAAACTGCTAGAACTTTATACTTATATCATGCAACTTCTTGTTGGATGTACAATTGTACATGAATTGCATTCTTAGAACTTAAGAATGCAACAATAACTGATTAGTCATTACCTCTTGGTTGTAACCTTTTGGCTGTTCTTGTGGCTCATGTAATCCAAAAACATACAGAAACTAATCTAAGTTTGTTATCCGTAAATAGATAATTCTGGGCTCTTCTTCGAAGGCGCGCAGACAGATACTGAGTGAGATGGGATACGAGTTCACGATAATGGTATATATTCTATCTTTTGGAACAATTATTCTGGTAAACTTGTAGACAACTTTGATTTTTGTAATACATAGTACTTAGTACAATATGCTGTCCAGATTGATTGTACTGCATGATATAACAGTACTATTACTAATATGCTATTATGTGTTTTGGGAAATTTTTGTAACTTCTAATGCATTACTGTGATGAACACTTTAAGGAGTTTAGCCTGGTTTACAATTTAGACTGCAGATATTGATGAACAAAGTATTAGGAGGGAAAAGCCAGAAGATTTGGTAGTGACTTTAGCTGAGGCAAAGGTCTGATTTCTTTGGTTTACTATTTTTCCAATTTTTTAAAACTTTTTTTTGTCTTCTGTGAATAAAAATCACTTTTTTAGGGCTGCTTTTGGATAGGAACTTAAAACTCCAAAGAATAGTTGAGTTATTGCTTATTGTTTGACTTGATAGACTCTGTCAATATTTTGAGAGTTCTTATTTGATAAAGAAAGACTTAGACCTCAATACTTTGTCAATGAACATGATTTATGATAATGCGTTATGGCGTCGTTCAAACCATGTAGCCGAACCGACCTCGTGGGATAAAGGCTTGGTTGTTGTTGTTGTTATTATTTGACTTTGTGAATCCATGGGCACTGTTATTCCCTTTACCTTTTAAAACTACTAAACTTGTTTCTTTCTTTGACAAATTAGTCTGTATCAGAGTCTATATCTGTAGTGATGTAGTGCATTTGACATTTACAGTTATCCAATGTCTTGTGAATCATTGTGCATGATTTCCATGATACTCAAAAGAGTAGAACATATTGGAATTCTGTGTAAACATTCAGGGTGTGCTTGTTTAAAGAGAAAATGCAAATGAAAAGGTGTGAAACAAAGAGAGCAAAGAAAGTGGAGTTGGGTGCAGTGATTTTAATTTTCACTTGTTGCTAGTTAGAGGTGGAAAATTGCTTTCAGCTCATTTCGTTCGGTATGTGCGAGTCACTAAAGATTGAGCTGGAAGTATAAATTAGCTGCACTCCATTTTTAAACCTTCCTAAATATTTTCTGTATCAAGCATGCTTGAAGTAGTATTAATTCCGAATGTTTATCTCCTCAAACAAGCATACCCTTGAAGCACGAAAGCCAGTTGAGTCACAAGATCATGTGCTTGTTCGATTTCTAGTAATATTTATTTTGGTAAGAATAGAAGACCTGTTTAAGGTTTTTTCAGTTGATTTTGTGGACTGAATATGCAAAAAGATATCAGGTTGTCTCCAAAATCTTCATCTAAAAAAATCAAATAAATAATAGAAAACTGTAACATAAAGTTGAGAAATTCTACTCATTCGAAAATTGAAGTCCTTTTCGTATGTTGATTGTTCCAACCTGCATCTAGTGTTCTAAGTCTAACCTTGATTTTCTTAGTAGGCAGATGCTATTATACAAAGGCTTCTTACTGGAGGTCCATTGGAGGAAGATGCACCGGCAACACTGTTAATTACTGCTGACACAGTATGCATTATTCTTCTTGTATTTTGCTACTCGTTCGTTTCAATTATGCATTATTGAAAAGAAACTGCTAATTTAACTGGATATGCATTTGCACAAAGCAGAAAGGCATGTATTTGTTTCCCCTTTTATGATATCTTTTACCCTGTCTCTGTTCTGGTTTCGACCAAATTAGCTCAATTGATACCGTGCGAGCCCATGTTCTAGTTTCTATCGACAATCATATACACTATTTATATTTGGTAAAATAAGAATATATTAGTAGAAACAAAGGACAGAAGGTACATTAGGGGGGGGGGGGGGGGGGGGGGGGGGTCATGAAACCTTCTTAGCAGAAGTTTATTAGAAGACGAAGCATATTAGTTATTCGCGAAAGATGGCACAAGTTAAACCTGATGAACCTACAAAAAATATAATCAAGCTTAGTCCTGTGTCGGGTTTATTGACCTTCGGTAATTCAAATTGCCTTTCATTACAAGTCAGGCTAAACATTTGGCTTAAATTCTGAGTTTGAGGTCATCATTCCTCTTGCCTCACTTCTATATACTGTTTGTCCCTTAAACTCTTATGTTACAATTCAAATCCTATATGATCACTCTTTACTGATTTTCTTTTGTTTGAAGTCTAGAAGACTTTTCTAAGACTATTTGTGTTGCTACAAATGTTTTGTAGGTTGTGGTGTATCAAGGAATAATAAGGGAAAAACCAACTAGCGAAAAAGAAGCACGAGAATTCGTCAAAGGTTTGCGTGATGGACTTTAGTGATCTTCTTTCTTATTGGGGATTATAATCAAATATATCAGCCAAATTCACAATCTTGGAAAATTTGCACTTGCAGGATATTCTGGAAGTCATGCAGCTGTGGTAAGTTCTGTTCTAGTAACTAACCTCGCGACTGGAAAACGTTACGGGGGATGGGAGAGTGCTGAGGTACAAAGTACAAACTTCTGCTTCTTCATCTTATATATAACTATGTTCTTACAATAAACAAATGCTTCAATGCCATGTTGGTCTTTAGGTGCATCAAAATGTTTATTTAATCCTTTGTTAAGAAATTACTATAAGATATCGATTAGACGCTGGAAATGCATTTTTGGACTACTGATTGCTTAGTATAACATAAAGGCGCCAAACAAAACAGCTGCGTGTTTTTACAACAAACAACAACCAAACCTTAATCCCACTAAGTGGGGTCGGCTAAGCAGCATGTTTTAGTGGAACAAAAATTATTCATGAATTAAATGTCGCTTCAATCCACCGATGACTAACATATGTCACTGTTATGGCAGGTTTATTTTCTCGAAATACCAGATGAGGTCATTGATAATCTGGTAAACTTTTTATAAGTACACTTTTCACCCTTGCACTGAGCTTAAGTATGAAGGTGAAAAGAGTACTTTAACCAGTTTCTCAAAGCATATGATTTTTTCAAACTTTCTTTCAGGCAATTATTGTCACTGAAACTATGAGTTTTCTTATTTGATGGGAGCTTCTCAGATTGATGAAGGAGTTACATTCAATGTTGCTGGGGGTTTGATGCTGGAACATCCACTAACGTTGCCATTTGTAGATGCAGTGGTTAGTTTTACATTGCTTTCTCAAAAACACTTTCAGAAGCATATGCATGCATAATGGACAAGCTCATTCAGAATATCCTTTTCCTAGCACAATATAGACCCATATGCAATACATTTTTTCAAAAATGAGCTCCAACACAACGATAAAGTTGTTTTGTAACGAATACGAGTTCAAATCCTGAAAATAATCTCTCCACTTACCGGGTTGAGGTTATGTACATTTGCCCTCCCCATACCCCACTATGCGGAAGCCTCATGTACTGGACCACAATTTTTCCTCAGCAAATATTTATCTGCCTTCACTAATTGTTACAATCCATATCCAGGATTTAACTAAGTAAAAATAAAATTAATTCATGAGAAAAATATACGCACCGATGCTGTAAGAGTTTTATCGACTATCACTGTATCATCCACCATTCATATTTTTTCATCATTGACTATTCTAAAAAGTAATACAAATGAATAATAGATGATATATTGTATGTGTATAAATCTTTACACTGATAGTACATAGATATTAAACCCTTAATTCATCTCACTTTTCTACACTTTCACAAAAATGAACTATTTGTTCCTTTGGTAGGTTGGGTCAACTGATACTGTGATGGGACTTTCCAAAACACTTACAGAGAAACTGATACTGGAAGCTCTATAGTTGCTGCAATAGCAATAGTACAATACTATTCATTTTGGTACCAATGTTACTGCAATTGTATTCAATTGATTTGCAACAATTCATGTAATACAAAAAAACATGCAATGTCTAGAGATCATGCTCTTATATTTGTCTAATCACAACCTGAAAAAGGCTTATATTAAAAATTCATTAGTTTCCCAATCTTTTAACATGGTTTTTTATAAACTGCCTTCATATCATTGGTACTGCTAAGCTATTCAATTTTTTTTATAAAATTAATTTGGATTAAATGATTTTTTTGTATATGAATAAAAAATATTGAATTTTGAATTTAGTTACTACAACATATTTTTTCTAGTTTTACTTGGTGCATACTTGCATGCAGTAATAATCAAACATTTATTTCATTATGTATGGTCAATTATATGAGATGAAAAACACAATAATATTATATAATGAATTATGTTTATGGATAAAACATTGATATCTAAATATTTTCTATTCGCTTTATACCTATGGTTTTTCTTGGTATCTATTCCCTTAGAAATTAGATTAATCTACCTAAACTCCCTTACTAGGTTTCTTATGGTCTCATCTATGTAAATCCAAACCATCTAAGGGTAATTCTACTAAGTTGTTCAAACTTTTATTCAATTTGTTCATTTATAACATTTGACTAATGTGTCTATTTATTAAATGCAACATTCTTATTTTTGATAGATAAAGTTTATCATCATTTTTGATATTTTATCATTCAATATCCAGTCTCATAATGGTGTGAGTCTTATGAGTGTGTGGTAAACTTCCCTCTTAAATTTTAGTGACATATGTAATGGTATGGTGTTATAACTCAATTAACAGTAACAAAAGAGAACCAAAAGGTTATTTGTATTGGAAGAAATATAGAAGCTGGATGACAATGGAGATGAACATAACAAAAGAAGAGAAAAATATCTCAGCATGGAGAAGGGGAAAAAGGAATTACAAGAGAGAAGAGAATAATCATTACTTTCCATATCTTTCCTCACCCCCACATTCCACTACTTATTACCCCACCACATATTCCCCAAGCCTAGTGTTAGTTGTCCTGACCCTACTTCCTCTCCTCAGCATCTTTTCCTCATTTTGTGTAACTAATTCTGCTGACTCAGCACTGCCACGTGTCAGCTTTGTTACATTGCCTTCCCCTTTGGAACGAATCTTGTCCTCAAGATTAAAGTGAGGATAGTAAGTCCTGAGTTCATCAACATCTTCCCAAGTAGCCATTGACCTATCCATATCATCCCACAGAACCAAGACTTGTTGCACGTGGGCAGCTCCTCGCAGTATTGTCCTTGTTTTCAGTATTGTGTAAGGTGAAATTATCGGTCCCAGCTCAGTGGTAAGTAATGGCAAGGGCATATAGGGTTCTGTGTAATTTCCATGAAAAGGTTTTAATTGAGAGACATGAAAAACGGCATGAATCTTGGCTGTTGGTGGCAATTTCAGTTTGTAGGCGACGGATCCAATTCTCTCCAAAACTTCAAATGGGCCAAAGTAGCGCATAGATAGCTTGTGACTTTTTCTTAATGCCACTGAATGTTGTCTATAAGGTTGGAGCTTGACCAAAACCAAATCACCCACGAAAAATTGTAAATCACGCCTATGTTTATCAGCCTGCACTTTCATCCGCTGTTGAGCCTTATGTAAGTTGCCTTTAAGTTGTTGCAATAACACATCTCTAGTAGTCAATTGCGTTATTACTTCAACCGAATCGGTACTGCTATAGGGGGGCTGATTAAGGATGGAGCATCTCGTCCATAAACAGCTTTGAAAGGGGTCATTCCTAAACTGGTATGGAAAGCCGAATTGTACCAAAATTCAGCCCAAGTCAACACTTTGGACCATGATTTCGGATTCTCACTAGTAAAGCAGCGTAAGTACATTTCCAAGCACTTGTTAAGAATTTCCGATTGGCCATCTGACTGTGGGTGGTATGTCGAACTCATCGCCAGAGTAGTTCCTTGTAATTTAAACAGATGTTACCAAAAAGAACTAGTGAAGACCTTATCTCTATCAGACACAATGGATCTGGGAATCCCTTGTAGCTTGACTATGTTGGTCATGAAAGCCTCTGCCACGCTTTTACTAGTATAGTCAGATTTCATTGCTACAAAATGTGCATATTTAGATAGACGATCAACGACCACCATGATAGTAGTGTAGCCACAAGATGAAGGAAGGCATGTAATAAAGTCCATCGCTACATCCTCCCAAATTTGAGTTGGAATGGGCAATGGTTGCAACAGTCCTGCCGGTAATGAATTGGATGATTTTGCTTGCTGGCAAATAGCACAGTTTTGAACAAAGGTTGTGACGTCCTGTTTCAAGTGTGGCCAGTAAAATTGTGCAGAAATTTTGGCTATAGTGCGAGCAATTCCAGCATGGCCTCCAATGGGTGAGCTATGGTATTCTTGCAAGACTTCTTGAATTAAAGGGCTATGTTGTGGAATCACCAACCTATCTTTCCAATACAACAAATCATCTTGACTGCGATAGCCCTTCTGCACTTGTGAGTTCTGGGCAGCATGCTGCATACTGTCTTGTAGTGTGCTATCATTCCTGACTGTGTGTCTCAACCGCTGCACAAATTGGGATTGTGGCTCGGACCATGCCATGAAGAACCCGCGGGACAACGCGTCAACAACTAAATTGTCCTTCCCTGGTCTATATTCAATAGTGAAGTCATACCCCAAGAACTTATGCAGCCACGCTTGTTGTTCCGGCGTATGTAGGGATTGATCCATTAAACTTTTCAAACTCTTCTGATCCGTCTTAATGATGAATTTGTGCCCCAGCAAATAGTGTCTAAATTTGGATAATGCTTCCGTGATGGCAAACAGTTCTCTTGTATAAGCAGACTACTGCTGCATTCTATGCACCAATTTCTTTGAAAAATATGCAATAGGATGGCCATTCTGACTCAACACCGCTCCAACACCTATGCCTGAAGCATCTGTTTCCAAAGTAAAAGGGTGAGCAAAATTAGGCAATGCTAACACCGGTGCTGAAGTGATTGCCTCTTTTAACTTGAGGAAAGCCGCTTCAGTTACAATATTCCACTTGAAGCCCTCTTTCTTTAACAGATCCGTTAAAGGACTAGCAATAGAAGCATACAATTTAATGAATCGTCTATAATACCCAGTTAGACTGAGGAAACCCTGCAGTTGCTTCACTGTAGTAGGTCGAGGCCATTCTACCACTGCCTAAACCTTAGCTTTATCCATAGCAACCCCGTTACTGGACACTTTGTGACCCAAATAATCCACCTCCAACTTGCCAAAAGAGCATTTTGATAGTCTTGCAAATAACTGATGATGCTGCAGAATTTGTAAGACTGACGCCAAATGTTCTAAGTGTGTTGGCCATGATACACTATAAACCAATATGTCATCAAAGAAAACAAGTACATATTTACACAATTCCTGCTGGAAAATTTTATTCATGAGACTCTGGAACGTTGCGGGCGCATTAGTTAAGCCAAAAGGCATGACAAGCCATTCATAATGCCCATGATGTGTCCTAAATGCCGTTTTATGTCGATCCTCCAATTGTAGGAGAATTTGATGATAACCGGATCGTAAGTCTAACTTCGAAAAGTACTTAGCACCACACAACTCATCAAGTAACTCATCCACCGTTGGCATTGGAAAACTATCTTTAATTGTAATAGCATTTAATGCTCTATAGTCTGTACAAAATCTCCATTTCCCATCTTTTTTTCTTACTAGCACAATAGGAGAAGAGAATGGGCTGGTACTATGCTGAATAATTCCTTGAGCCAACATTTCTTGCACCATCACTTCGATTTGCTCTTTCTGACTATGAGGGTACCTATAGGGTCGCACCTTAACTGGTTTAGAGCCCTCTTGCAGCACAATGGCATGGTTCTGGTCACGTATTGGTGGTAGGCTAGTAGGAGTTTGGAACACATTGCCAAATTTGTGCAACACTGCTGCTAAGTCGGGGTCAATGGCAGCTTCATTGATCCCAGTGTCCTCAAAAGTGTCTTTTAATGGAAGCATTTCGACGGTAAAACATTCACAAAGCGAATCCGTGGATTGCATTCTCCTTAATTGGTGGAAATGAGCCTGTGTCGGTTGGACCCGCTGTTCGCCCTGCAAAGTAATGAAGTGACCACGCTGAAAAAATTTAATCACCGAAGCAGCATAATCGGCTACATGAGGTCCTAGCGTGGCTAGCCATGTGGACCCTAATATCAAGTCAGCACCCACTATTGGTAATAGATACACAGGTACCAATAACTCCTGATTTTGCACACTCACTTGCAGTTGTTCAATCCACCCTTCAGTTTGCATAGTCTGTCCATTCCCAATTAAAACGCTAAAATTAGTCACGGGTTCGACTGGCAATTTGAGGAATTATGCTATGCGAGGCTGTAAAAAACTCTCCGAGCTGCCACCATCCAACAGAATTTGAACTGGAAGCTGGCCAATTCGGCCTGAGAATCTGATGGTGCCCACACCTATACCACCTTTCATGGCATTCAAAGACAAGTGGTGTTCCCCCATAGTTACAACAGGTAAGAGCTGTTCATTGATTTCCAAGTCAGTTGTGCTTTCTGCCTCATCTTCTGTGAGTTGGAGCATCATCATGTGTTGTCGGTTTGGGCATTTGTGGGAGTATGAGAATTTCTCGTCACAAAAGTAACACAAACCTTTATCCCTTCTAATTTGCATTTCCGCAGCAGACATTTTCTTGACAGCTGGGTTTCGTTGGTTCTGGTAGGTTGGTTTAGTGTTTGGTGTAGGCAGCAAGGGTGGCATGTGGGTCTTGTATGTTGGCAGTGGTTTAGTGTCTGGTAGTGTAGGTTGTGAAGTGGAAAATTTTGAGGAGAAGTTAGTGTAGCCTGTGTGGTTTGAGGTCCTTGGTTGGGATAATAGTTGCGTTGGCTTATGGATGTTGGGGTATTTTTCTTCAAACAACTTAGCTAAGGAGACTGCCTTCAAGAGACTATGAGGGGATAGAGATTTAACATCTCTGCGAATGTCCTCATGTAACCCACTCACGAAGCAGTCCAATAATGCCTCTGCACTTAAACCATCAGATCTATTAGCGAGAGACTTGAACTCCAAGTAATACTCCGCCACAGTGCCCAATTGAACCAACTTAAACAAAGAAGCCCGAGGACACTCATAAGGAGAAGGACCAAAATCCAATTCAAGAGCACGAGTAAATTGATGCCAGGACTGAAAAGGATTCACTCGTTGCATCATTTGAAACCAAGGTACTACTGTTTGATCTAAATGAACAGAAGTTACCAATAAGCGTTCTGCATCTGGTGTATTATAATACTCAAAAAATTGCTCCGCTTTGAAAATCCAATTGGCAATATTTTGTCCATCACAACGCGGAAAATCTAGTTTTACTGACCTTATCTGAAATGAGGATTTGCTTCCCTCAGATTGTGAGTTCCCGTGGCCATGGACAGATGTCGGCAATCCAGCGGATTTCTGCAACAAGGTAGCTAACGCATCATTGATTGCTGACAACCTCGAATCAGTGGTCATCGCCACGTGTTCCATCTTCTCAAAACGGTTGGAATTGTCCACCTCCAAACGTTGGAGCTTATTGTATAAATCAGCACAATGCAACTCCATGGATTCAGAAATGCGTTTAACCTCCGCCTGTAACTCTTTCATACGTGTGTTGTCCGCCATGGCAACAATGAAAGCACCAATGTAATGGTATGGTGTTATAACTCAATTAACAGTAACAAAAGAGAACCAAAAGGCTATTTGTATTGGAAGAAATATAGAAGCTGGATGACAATGGATATGAACATAACAAAAGAAGAGAAAAATATCTCAGCATGGAGAAGGGGAAAAAGGAATTACAAGAGAGAAGAGAATAATCATTATTTTCCATATTTTTCCTCACCCCCACATTCCACTACTTATTACCCCACCACATATTCCCCAAGCCTAGTGTTGGTTGTCTTGACCCTACTTCCTCTCCTCAGCATCTTTTCCTCATTTTGTGTAACTAATTATGCTGACTCAGCACTGCCACGTGTCAGCTTTGTTACAACATATTTCTATCACATGACACGGCATTTGAAACATTCTCACTTGTATGATTTTGTATGATTGACCCAAGACTACCTTTGCTTATTGTTGGACTTGAGGAAGGGAGGAAGCTAGGTTAGCTAAAAGATGATTATCCATTCAAGGACACAAGGTGCCCCTGCTTTTTCAAGGTAAGAAGGGGTAGAGAAAATGCCTCGAGCAATGTTTGAGTATCTACTGCTATGACACTAAAGCAACACGTCATACTCCCACGAAAAGCTCGAACGACCTCCAACAAAAAGGCACTTGTATTCGAAACCAACAAATATTTAAATAGTGACTTGTGATACGGTAGGTTATTATCTCTATGATATTTTTGCCTCTTGCTCATTGTACATTCCAAAATTTTAGTTTTAGTTTCTATTATTAGGGATGTATCTAACACTAACATGTGACATGCCATTATTTGGTGATTTGCCAATTGTAATGTTGACCTATCATTTATAGTGACTAAAACCAAATCAACACAATCAACTAAAGTAGAAGTTAAAAACTATGGAAAATGGAACAGTAAAATCAAAATTACAGGGAATTAAAACATCTTTAAGCCAATTAATTATGTATAATATCTTCGACATATTCAATCTTCTAATTTACACCTCTAAAAAAACAGGAAAAAAAGAAAGAACAAAGTGTTCCCCACTGAAGCATCTCATTTGCTTGAATTCCACTATATTAGGCAAGCATGTAGATTCTAGAGGCTATGTCCTGGACCAACCAATCAAATCCCTCAAGTAGACCTTCACCACTGTATGCACTACACCCAACTATATTCCAGTGCCTAGTTTTATCCATGGCTTCCAAGTTCAGCACCTGCATAGTTAAATAAACTACATCAAAAAATTGAAACCTTGTGGTTTTGGATTTCTTAGGATTCAACCAGTGTTATTATTATGGGGAAGGATCCACTTGCTCCAAGAGTAACTGGAAAAAACCTACTCTTCATCTTAGCCATTCAATCTTGGAAAATCCAATGTTTTAGACGTATTCATCAATTCAAACCATTAGATTTCCCAAGAATGAATGATCATGATTTGGAGTAGGTTTTTTCCACTTACTCTTGGAATAAGTGGATCCCTCGCCTATTATTATTATTATTATGTTTTTTCTTAATTTTTCCTGGTTTCCTGAAAGTACTTGAGTACAAATTGAATATGCAAATAATGATCAACTTCTTGAGCACTTCAAAGTCATTATTAAACAAATATAGGAAGTTGGCCTAGTGCATGAAGCTCCTAGTTAGTGAGGTTTGGGGAGAGTAATTCACATAATGCTCTTTTAGTCATAATTCCTAGAATGTAACCATGAGTAAGAAAGAAGTGTCACTTAAAATTAAGCTTACCTTAGCAATATCTTCAGGTTTAAGGGCACCCTTTATATCCTGTTTATTTGCCAGTATCAGTAATGATGATCCAGATAGCCTCTGTCATATGAAATTCGAAACTACTGAGTACTACTACTTGACAAAAATCCGACCAAGGAAAAAGAGAGAATAATCATTTGAGCATTCTGAACTGATAACAACATCAAATACTTTCAAACTATGTGTTAAAGAAGGATTACTTATGTTATTTTGTACTACAATGAAAAGAAACTTCTAGGAGGCAAAGGCATAAACTATTGTAGGGAAAGGAAAGCAATAGCAATGGAATACAGAGGATTTCATTTCCTTTATCCACCAAATACATTGGGTCATGACCAAAACCCTTGACCATTCACTTTATCTGACTACTATGCTTCGATATATTTGCACAGAGCATAAAAAGAGGTCTATGCCGGTCAAACAAGAGAGGGGAAATGAATTGATAATCTTAAAAAAAATGACTGCATATCTTCATTTAAGCATCACATGTAAGCAACTTGTGTGGTAGATAACCAATAGCCATTTGGATAGAACGAACCTCTTCTTTTAGAAGGTTGTCTAGCTCCATTTTACAATCATCCAACCTTCTCAGATCAGAACTGTCGACAACCCAAACCAAACCATCTGTTTGCTCGAAGTAGTTTCTCCAGTAAGATCGTATTGTTTTTTGGCCCCCGACATCCCATATATTTAGAGTATACCTGCCAATCTCAATGTGAATAGATGACTTGACTTTCTAGATTACCAAAATAAAGGCTACAGGCATAAAAATAAATGTCAAGAAAAAAGCTTTGGCATTCGTACTTAATAGAATATCACCAAGTTCAAGGAATTACTTTCAGAGATAACTGTCAAGAAACAAATCTTTCACATTCTTTAACCACAAAAAAAAAAAAAATTCTTCGCATTACTCTGAGAATATAGAAGTTCAAATTAAGATGACATTTCTAACTCAAACTAGAAATGGTTTCAACACAAATTTGAGATCTCAATATTAAAGTGGCATACAACACTCTTTAATATATAACTGGAGACAACCATCATGTAGGTTGTAAACACAAACCCATATGGTTGTGAGAAGGGAACGGAAATGTAGTATATAGATGAATGCAATGCAACTCTCAAATCTAGACATAAAGAACAGGAAGCTCAATTTAGAAAAAAGTAATTTCATCTCAGTTGATTTTGATCATATTTGTAAAGTATCATTCTCCCTACTTTACCCAACTATAGTTTTAAATGTCACTCACTAGTGACGGTAAATTTTGGGATATCTTTTCCTTTCAAAGTTCAAACATAGAGTAATGTCACTGTCACAATCAAAGGGTCATAAAAATTCAGAAGCAATCTTAAGGCAACTGGATGAGTAACTCAAACTGCCTAGCTCTGCAGAAAGGAAGTGAAAATTTTCTGACCCTCAGATTGTGAGTGGAACATTACTCTCAAACAAATGGGTAAATCATGTTTTATAAACACCAACAACTGAACAACCACATTCATGTTCACACACACACACACGCATACTCGATAAGTTGCATAATCAACTACTGGAAAATAAATTTGGTTATTAGTACATCTAAGCATATAAAGTAGCAGGTTATTTTGTGTAGTGAAAAAATAAAGGGAGCCTTACTTTTGGTAGGTGATGGTTTTGATGTTGAAGCCAAGCGTAGGACTGATGACACTGGTGTCCTCCCCATTAATCTTTAAAACAATTGTGGTTTTCCCAGAATTGTCCAATCCACTACATAACAACCAATGCGTACAAGGAGTATCAACTATCAACTAATATAGTAAAAGTAAAACACTAGAAAGATAAAAGGCAAATCGGTATTGACAGAGGAATGAGAATACCAACTTACACCATAAGAATTCGCATTTCCTTCTCCTTCCTTTTGATTTTACGGATGATACTGAGAAGGCCCATTGAGAAAGTACCAACCTTTTCAAGGATCAAATTGGTTTCCTAGATCACCAACCCATAGAGAAAATGAGGGAAGAAAAGAAAAAAACACAGCTGTTATGATGAACATTTTGTAAAAGTAATGGTGAATATATATTTTTTCCAATTCCCAACCTCTTTAACAGATCTAACAATTTTCTGCAACGCTAGCACCAGAATGAGGTGATGGGAAACAAAATTCTTTTGTAATTCCCAATTCTTAGTCATATAATGAGCAAGGTAATGGAAGAGCAAAGGTCAGAAGTAAAACATATCAACAACACTTGAGTCGCATTTAAGGTTTTTTTCCATCTTTCTTATAAACCCTTGACACTTTGGACATATCATTATTCCAACATATTGTTTTGACATGTGAGTACATTAAGCAATGAAGTTCACTATTCCCTTGAAGTTCCACATATGAAAAAAGATAGACATGCTTAATCAATTTTCATAAAACTTTTCTTGATCCAAAGGAGAATAAAAAGATGGTTCCCTTCCATGCCACATTTCTTTGCACGACATGCCCATATTTGAGGTCCCAATATCATCTCTAGACATGTACCCTAGGAAGAGCATCCTTACCAATAAACTTAAAGAATTCACAAGCCAAAGATGTTTTAGTTCTTTTTGACAAAGGTAAACATGTCTTAATTTGGTCTTCTTCATTCGACATATTTTCGAGTACTCAACACTGACAATTAAACAACATTCATAGAGGAACTAACTAAAAATGCACATGCTTTGACAACTAATTGAAATAGAAGAATGCAAAAAATAATCATGCTACCCCGCAATTAGGTGAACCCAGCTGCAGAACAATCCAACACCTTAAATGCAGTATAGAAAAATATCATAAGCATACATACATAAGAAGATTTTGCCATATGATTGGAAGCATGCGAGAAGTATATTCACCTAAATAAGAAGCAGTCAAAGGAACAAACATAATATAAAAAAACTAATAGATTCCTATACACCAAGTTAAAACATCAAATTACAGACAAAACATGAGAAATTGGTATCCGAAGATTGTTCTCCTAGGTATATACAAGTTGTGCTAGTGATTTAAATTGCAGACCGCATCAACAGATGCGGCCGCATAATTGCGGTTGTGATGGCCACCGCATCACACCACAATCGCGTGTGACTCCGAATCACAATGATGCGGCCACATCGGACCGCAACGCAACCACATTTGGACCGCAGCAGGCCACATCGGATTCAAAAATATTGTTTTAATCACAAAATAATTCACACCGCAACAACCGCAATGACCGCAATCGCGACGGCCGCAATGACCGCAATCGTAGTAAATGCAACTATTACTGCAATCGCGACCACAACCGCAATTTAAAATACTGAGTTGTGCTGTGATGAAAGGGTAAGTGTAAGTAGGAATGGAAAATTTCCTCTCACCCTTCCCGAGGAACCCCGAAATTACATTAAAATCAAAAGGGTAGCCCAATAGTGGGGTATAGAGAAGATAAATGTATGCAGTCTTATTATCCTCGCAGGACAATCAACATTACATTAAAAAATACAAACCAAAGCCTTAATCTCACTAATCGGGGTTGGCTATGTATCAAACAATAAATCATATCAATTGATAAATAATTATTTCTAATTAAATTAAAAAAACACTAAAATAAAAATTATTATAAAACAGAGTAGTTTTAGACACAAATGAAGGAAGTAAGCATACGGATTCTCTCAAAGATCAAACAAGAATAGGGGCAACGGTGACAGACGAACTATCCACGAGCGGCGGCGGCGGCGGCGGACTAATTCCCGACGAGTACCAACGGCAGCGCCTAATCTTATCAGTGGCAGATTTACTGATTTTGGGTGAATCCAATACCTTTAAAACAATGAGGAAAATACATATTATACATTGTGAAGACAAAGATTAAAATACATAACATTTTTATGAAATTACACAAATCATTATGACTTTTTTGTTAGTAATTTCTTAAACAAAAAATGACAAATGAGTATAATTAAATCAAATAAAATGTGATAATAAAACAGCAAATACTATCGAAGTCATTTCAAACTGCACCAATTTACTATTATATTATATTATATTATAACTAAGTAAAATAATAAATATATATCGATTTGTACTTCGATTTAATTATACTTTATTGTTTTAGAAATTGTACTTATCTCTTTTATAAATATAGTGAATGTAATGTATATATATAATTGAGGTAATTTATGTAGGTTTTAAAAATATGTGAGTGATTTATATAATTTCACTAAAACTTAAAGGGGTCAATGTAATTTACTCTTAAATAAAACATGAGCACATCCCTATATAATTTAGTATTTTTTGAAGGGTTAATTACGATTAAAAATGAATTAAGTATAAAGAATTATATATTTTTCTGTTTTACATATCAGTGTATAATAGGATACAAATCTTTAATGCAATAATCATGAATGGCTTTAAACAAACAGTGCATAATATTATTCTTAAAACATTTGCCCAAAAATATATCTATATTATAATTAAACGTCTAAAATAATTTGAATTAACTCGTCAATATTGGTTTGAAACGGTTCATAAATTAGCTTTTAATTTGAGCTATAAAAACAATTGAAGAAGTGAAACTACTTAAATGTAGTACAATTCAACTGGTTAATAATTTGGATTGAGATTATATATGCTAGTATGTCAACACATATTTTGAGTATGTCAAATCACATTTTTATTTTATGTAATTAAATATTTAATTTTTATATTTATGATTTTGTAAAATTAGAATATATTTTTTTGTATTTGATGTATTTTATATTATAATTTTTTTATTTAATATAGTTTAAATTATAATTTTTTGTTTTTAATAGAATGTCCAATTTAAGGTGAGAGGAGTACTTTCTACTTGCAATTAATGTTTTTAAAATAGTTACATGTGATTTTTCTTTGTAAAAAAAAATAAAAAATATTAAAGGAAAAATAGGAAAGGAGCAATTAAAATAATTATTTTATATTATAATATATGTATATATATTTTTTATCAATGACTAGTATATATTACATTTAGCGAGATTATTTTCTATAATAATTTATTTAAAATTTGTCTATATAATATATCGATGATCATTATTTGAATGGAAGAGTTTCATAAATTTGAGATTGTTAAATCGCTCGAATGTTCGTAAACTTTAAACGAATTGTACTTGAATTGTACTTGAATTGAAAAATAGTTCTCATTGAACTCATATAAAAACTCAAGTCAAACTAATTCTTATTAAGTCGTGTTGGCGGAGGTTTATAAAACATACCATTCCTCCAAATTGTGACACTTCCTATCCCCATTCATTGTCTCTTTCATCTTCTTAATATTTTATCATTTTTGTTTTCACTTTCTACCTTATGATTATTGTGAATCTATGGATATGCTCAGAGAGGTAAACAACAAAGAGAATTTACAAGAGTACAAGTAAGATGAAGGAATAACTTCTTTGTATTGAAAATGCAATTTGACTCAATAATGGAGTGAATTACAAAAACTAAACATAGAAAAACTAAGCTAAGGCACATACTTATATTCTATACAAGAGCCAAGAATAAATCCAAGAAGAAAGAAGAAAGGAACCAAGAGAAAATGAAAAAAACATAAAACTACTATTTATGGAAACTAAACTAAAAACTAAAAAAAAACAGAAAATTGAAAAAATACAGAAAAAAAGAAAGTTTTAGTTTTAACAAAAAAGAGGTCAGGGAAATTTAGGCTGTATATTGGGCTTTTTAGATTGCATATTGGGCTCTTTATTTTCTTCACTTTTAACAGCTCCATCAAAGCTTGTCATGTGGATATCAATGATTTCAAGTTTGAATAGATTATGCCCAAAATGTAGAGGAGAAAGAGACTTAGTGAAAATAACTACAAGTTGAAGTGAAGTAGAGATTGGTAGGAGATGAATGGTCTTGTTCTAGACAAGTTCACACACAACATGATAATCTATTTCGATGTGTTTTGTTCTCTCATGAAAAACGAAATTTATAGCAATTTGTAGAGTTGAATTATTATCACAAAAGATACTCACTCGTGTTGGATGAAGAATCCCAAGGTCTTGGAACAAATATAACCGTCGTTGTGCTTCACATGATGACATGGCAAGAGCCCTGTACTAAGCTTATGAGGATGATATGGAAACTGTGTTTTGTTTCTTATTTTTCCATGAAATTAGAGTTGTGCCTAGGAAGAAACACCAACCTTCTAGTGTCTAAGCATGTTGTCCAATCTGAATTAGAGTATCCCTTTAATATTGTGGTCTTGTTGCTTCGGAAGAAAAATCTTTGACTAGGTGAACCTTTAAGATATCACAAAATTCTAGTAGCTGCCTTTTGGTGTGAATC
This sequence comes from Lupinus albus, assembly GCA_009771035.1. Classification (NCBI taxonomy): domain Eukaryota; kingdom Viridiplantae; phylum Streptophyta; class Magnoliopsida; order Fabales; family Fabaceae; genus Lupinus; species Lupinus albus. The sequence continues at coordinate 13,006,486 of CM020007.1, read as the reverse complement.
AGTGGGAGAAGCAAAATATTGGCTTAGAGACCCAACTACAAATGATATGTCTAGTCTTTAGTGAGTTAGGTACAATAATTTTCCCATTAGTCTTTTGTAAGAGATGACATCTTCAACTAGAGTCTTTGATTCAGAGTGTAGCTTTGTATTGTATTCCATGGGTGTTGAGGCTGACTTGGCTACTAAGAAACCAATTTCTTGAAGCAGATCTAGTGAATACTTTCTTTGATAGAGAATTATTTGTTAGTTAACAAGGGCTCTATCATCACCTAGAGGGAGGGTGAATAAGTGGTATAGATTACGATTGAACTCGATTCGAAATGCAAAAGATATTACAACATAATATTGATTTTAATCGATTAAAAGACAAGTTAATCAATTAACACAGAACATATATAACCGATTATATGAAAACATAATCAATTAACAAAGAAAAATTTAATCTATTATATGCAGGCTTAATCAATCAAACTGATAGTTTTCTCGAAATTTTTTTGGTTCTTCATTCTTTCAACAAAGCAAGATAACATAGATTATACAACACCTAATATGCTCTTAATGTTGAAATTAGAGTCCAATTAACAGAACAAGTTTACTTATGCAAATGATCGCTTAAAGAATGATACTAATAAATGTAATAAAGCGATAAATGTGAGTAAGTAAAGAGTAGGTTCCTCTTTTCACATTGAAAAGTGGTGAAATATCATTCTGTCTTGAAACTGTTTTATTGAGGATAGTCGATTAAAATGTTCACTTAATTGATTAATCTTTCTTTAAAAACGTCCAAGATTCCAAAATATAAAACTGATTTAATCGATTAACGTATTTTCCCTTTGCAAAGAGTTTTCTCAAAAAAGACTTAAGTGAACACTCAATTTTTTCCGGCCTTTAAAAAAATAAAAAATATTAAAGCAACCAAGAATTTGAAAATATATTTTTTTGTAAATGTACTGAACTCATTCTTATGTTCTTTAACTGATCCACTTGACCATCAATTATAAAATATATGGATTCCCTACTACTTTCGTTTAAATTAATAAGTTAATTTAAAATATATATACCTATTAAAATTCTTCAAGTTTGTTTTGTGTGTTTCTTTCCTTAAAGAATTAAAGCAAATGGTCACAATAATAGAGGGATAAGAGGAGATAAAGAATAGTAAAAGAGACTAGAGAATGAGAATGAGAATGAGAATGAGAAAGAAGAGAATTAAGCCTTTAGGGTGGAGAAAGAAGAGAATGAGAATGAGATGAAAGAATTTGAGGGATTTCTCTCATTTGGTTTAGAGGGTTTAAAGAGAATGAAAGAAAAAGGAGTGAGGTTCATTAAATGTATTAATGTGTTCATTAACAGGTGACATTATTTGAAACATAATTTGAGACAACAAATCTTTGTCCATGGAAGAGTGAGAGAAACAATCATTTATTTTTTTCCTCTATACAATTAAACAAAACTAAAATCTACTATATTTCTCTCTTTTCATTACCTCTATCATATTTCTCTCTTCTTGTTTTCTTCCTCTAACTTCGCCTAAAAAGAAAAGAACCGGTGAGAATAGAAAGAGGTAGAAGAGAGAGTAACATAGGAGAAGAGTAAAAAAGGAAAAGATAAGAGACATGATAGAGAGATTAGTCGGTGGGATAAAAAGGACAAGGACGGAAACGTACAAAATGATGGAGAGAGACTTTTCCATAAAAATTGACATTCATTCATTTCGAGTCACAAGATATAAAAACTACACCATCTTCAATGGCAGCCAAAAAATATGGTAAACATGAGTAAGATAATTTTGTTAATGGAGAGACAAACACTAGAGAAAGTAAAAGAAAACATAATATGTTAAGACATATTTATCATTATATGTATATATATTGAAATAACATTTTTGCATAAAAATAAATATTTATCTCTTTATTAATGGAAAGGATCATTTTGGGGTGTTTAAAATATATTGGTTCTCCTTATCCATAAAAACATTTCATTTGTCCATACCCTTTCTTATCTTTTCCCTTCTATCTTTTGCCCCCACACCATATTTGGTTTGAAGAATAATAACACACCCGACCACTTCATGTCCCAATCATCCTACCTTGTCCCCAAACAAACAAACAAACAACAACTCCTATATCCTATTAGCTCCATACATTGGTTTTTCCGGTGACCTACACAACACTACCCCGTTTCAACCATCAACATCACTCAGGTTCCTTCCACCATCACTTGAAGTATGGCAAAAAGTAAAAAAAGGGTTTCCCTTTTGGGACCAGACAAGGCATGCATGAAATGGATGTTCTAAAGTTGTAATGAATTTATTATGCTCATGCCATTTTAGGAAGTAAGTTTCACATCGCATATCTCATTGTCTTGGAAATAATTTAAATATCTGTTAGGCTACTCCTCTCATTATCAATTGGTTTTGAGATGAAACCTTAACAGTCATTGCATGTTTAGGTAAGACCCTACAAGAGTGCAAGAGTGATTGATATCTTTGGAGATGGAGGCATTTTGCTTGGTGCTGCCTATGGAATTGCAGAGTCCTTATTTAGGAGGTATACTGAAAATGGAATGAGTGAAGATCTCACTTACAAGAACAATGTTGAATCTATAATAGGAATTATATCTAAAACCATTTCCACTAAGGGCATGTTGATTGTATACAATGACCTTGTGATGAAAAAAAGGATTTTGAAAAAGCATATAGTACTTCATATTATATTTGAGAGAAGAAATCCATTGACTCCAAGAGTAAGTTTAAACTTACTCCACATTTTAGTTATCAATTATTGGAAAATCCAATTGTTTAAATTAGTGGGTAGATCTAAACTATTGAATGGACATTTTGCATGAGTGCTATGAGGATGTAGTACCTAGTGGTACTTCAGGACAAAATGCAGATGCACTGGTTATTTTCCTTTTTCATTCCATTTGATACAGAAAATATGGTACAAAATGGTTACAAAGGACCATAAATATTTGATGTTGTAGGGCACACATCGCTTTAAACAAGACAGTCTTATATGATTTCCCAAACAAACATATCTATCTAAAGGAAAACTGAATTTCTTCCAAGGTTCTTCCCTTAGTCTCAGGGACCCATAATGCCACAAAAGCAACAGTAAAAGCAGCAACCACTGTGTAGATTAAGAATGTCCCTGTAGTAGAGTAGACAGCAAAAAGTTAACAAAGTATTGACAAACATAAAAGATTTGGATAAATCATGATTGTACCATAATAGACAAGAATATGAGAACACACACCTCCACTGCTCCAAGTCAAAAGCAAGTTTGCAGTCATGGTGATTACCCATGAAATAAGCCAATTTGCCATGGTGGCTATACTGCCAGCAAGGCCTTTTATATTCACAGGAAGTATCTGAAAAGCATGATTAACAAGTGAGATTTCACATATACACAATCAACCCAAGTTGTGTCATAAATCAATCTTCAAAAGTGGCTTGGTGTCTTCAGAATCAAGAATAAGTATGTTGACATTGATTAAATAATGCAAAAATTATGTGATCTTTCTTCCTTATTTAGATTACTTGTTTATACTGAAGGTAAGTGCTACTACTAACCTCTGACATTATAATCCAGGGGATTGGTCCAAGGCCTAGAGAGAAACCAATTACCATAACCTACAAAAAAAACAGTTGATCAAACTAGTAAGCATGAAAAATCTTAAATTCCAGCAAAGAAGAAGAGTACAACCAAGCCCAAAATACGTACCACAACCCCAACGACAGAGAGTATTGCTAAAATGTTGGATAGATTGGAATCCTTCGGCACGACTCCCTGGTGTTATCAATGAAAAACCGATTAAAAACATAGTTAAGCTCCTAAAATTGAATCAAGCTATTACCAGTTCAAGTACCAACCTCCAGATAGAATGCTATAGAAGTAAGGAGAAGGCTAACTGACATTATAGATGCGGATATCTGCAGAAGTGACAACAGGAAGTCAATTTTTTTCTAAAAATCCATATGCATTTTCTAATATAATAGCTATTAGAAGAATGCTTATGAGATAATGAACTTCGCAACTTTAGAAATATTATAAGTTCACATCATACTTACTATTAGAAGCAACCTCCGACCACTTTTGTCCATCAACCATGTAGAGACTCCAGTCGCTACGACCTGGAAAAGAAAATTGGTTATGAGAACTGAATTCACTATCATAATATTTACATGAACCAAGACATGTAACCTAGACTTTAGTATCCAACCTGAATAGCTCCAAGCCCAACTGTAGCAATATTGCTGGATGAAATTCCTGTTACAATATGGAAGTCAAATAACCAAAACAGGTTCAATTAAAAAATTGGAGCTTCTGCAGATGTCATCTAAACCTCAAAATAGTTCCCATTACTAAGTTTCTGAAACCCAAACGAAAAATATACTAAAAACAGAAATTTATCCATCATTATGTTAACACATCATTGTCACAGGAAAAAGCTGAGTCATGGATATAAAACAAATAAAATGTCTCATATAGGTACAATTTCCAAACTATATTTAATACCTCAAATCATGACGTTATGTAAAACACGATTATTTTGAGTATTTCAAAGGGTTTAAACTACTTTCACCAAACAGATTATTTAACAGCAATCCCATTTCTCTCATACTTCCACCTCCCGAAAGGGGAAAAGGAAAAATAAAAAAATTAGCAAATATACCAACAATCAAGCGTTAATCCCATTAGGTCGGCTACATGACCGAACAACGCTATAATGCTCTATCATTAACCATGCCCACTGATATAGCAATGATCTCTAAATCTTTTCTAATCGTTTTGCCTATGGTTTACTTGCCGTCAATCTACCTTTAGAAATTTGACTAAACTCCATTTGAAATATGATGAAAAATCAACTTAACAGCTGATAAGTAGATCATACCTGCATTTGCGAAGATGGTACTTGAATAGAACAAAACTCCATTGATACCACTCAATTGCTGAAGTATAAGCAACCCAATTCCTACCTGCAGGTGTTCAGTTAGCAAAAGTTTATAATTTTAAACTCAGATAAATAGCTAGCAACAGGATAAGCTTGGGAAGAGAAGGTGTATAAAATCAGAATTAAAAAGGAATTATAGTATACCATTAAAGGGAACCAATATCTTTTCCTCTTGAGTTCGGCAAACCGGATTGTAGTCCTTTTTCCCGTTGATGCTACAGATCTCTATTAGAAGCAAAGTGGTTAGTAGTGAATGGTTCTCAAATAAAGATTCTAAAACATACTCTAACTGCACCTTCTATATGGCAACTATCATGCATGTGACTTGATTGGCAAAATTCATAAAGCCACAGTAGAATGAGCTAGGTACCTTAATTTCATGTACTTCAACAGATATATCTGTGTCAAACCCTCTCAACACTTGCAAAGAAGTCTCAAATTCATCTGTCATCCCCATCTTGGCCTACATTTCCCCAATTCCACACCAACCCAGGGGAAAAACAGCAGAAGGAAAATTAGAGACAATAGAAGATCTTACCGTCCTTTATTTATTTATTTAAATGAGGAAGGAGAACATATATTAACATAATTGAATGGTATAACAATTCAATTATTATAATGCTTCACATATGATCCATACCAACCATCTGGGAGATTCTGGTATGAAAAATAATCCAGGTATTAATATTGTACAAGGCAAAATTCCTGCAACATAACAGAACATCATTGTCGTTAAAATTTTGGATCCAGAAACTAGTACTGCTATGCTCTACATGTTAATGTTCTGCGTCACCTATTTGGGACATAACACTGTCAGTTGTTGAAGACAATAATGTAAGAAAGTTTGGCAAAATCACAGTTATATTAATGTGTTAGAAACATGGCCAGTAAGGACAGTATATAATAGAAGAGAGAAGAATGGACCTTAATTAGTTAGGCCTAGTTAGTGAAGCAGTTAGATTTAGTTAATTAGTTAGCCTATAAATAAGAAGAGTGGTTGAGAAGGAAGTAAAAGCATTAGGAATTTACCTAGAATTGCAAGCACTCTCCAGTTGACAAAAAGACCCAACAGATACGACAGCATTATTCCAATCGTGACCGAGAGCTGAGCAAAAAGAAATAGATAAAAATAATTAATAATAAATTTCAAATATAACCCCCAAAAAAGAAAACGATGAGACTCGCATTCCCATGCAACAATAAGCTTCCAACCTGGTTCACTGATCCAAGGCTACCTCTCATGTTTTGAGGTGCTATCTCAGCTATATAAACGGGCACCTACACAGAATAAAAAACCGGGTAGACACACAACTTTCACTCAGACATCTTCCTAATAGGCACAGCAAATAAAAGAAAAAACAGGCAACCAAGTTTACCACATAAGAGATGATCCCAACGCCAAAACCTTCCAACAATCTTCCCATGAATAAAAATGAGGAGTCCTATAGATGCAAACAACACGCCATATTAGGCAACAAATTTTGGGTTTAATATGACAAGAATCATAAGAAACTCTTGTATGCATGCAATAGACCAATCAAATTAAATGATTACATAAATCTTCTCACCCAAATATTTTTTTATTTTAAATTGATCATATATCATGTATTGATTGACTTGGTGCACACATCTGTATACACTAGGGTAGATTTTGGTAGAGACGAAATACAATATTTATAGGGTCTACAATCTATTCTATGTTTGATGCATTTTACAAATAGAACAAAACAAGACACAAGGTTAAAAAGTGTGATATTTTGGTTCCACTAAAAGTGAACAAAATCACAGTATCAACTTCCTATTCTTTTCTATTCTATTTCATCTGTTCTGTATGTGTGTCAATTTCAAAGTGTCAAATGCTACCCAGTTATATGCAAGAGTCTCTCCACAGGAATGAATATACAAAACCATGAAATGCTTCTAGCAAACACTTACATTGGCAAATGAAATGGTGAGCCACCCTATTATATTGGGGATGGAAGCAATCATCAACGACTGCAACATTCAGATTCAAAAATACCAAAACCATCATCAATCATCAAAATCGTAGTTATTCCTTTTGAAACAGTTCAATTCAAAAAAGCAAAATCACAACAAAAAACTATATATAAGTACCCCTTTGCGACCGATGTACTCTGCTATCTGACCACTGGCTATAGCTCCCACCATTGCACCCACATTCGATAAGGACCCAAACACAGAGAACTGGACTCCATAATATCAAAGATTTAAACACAAAAACTTGAAAATGGATATAATAATTTCACTCAGTATTTTAAATTGCATTATGCAACCGCACAATATTGCGGTTTCGGAATCTTCGAAACATCATCACAACCACAATTGCTGTAAACAGGACGTAACCGCACCCTGATCGCAAATTAAAACACCTATTCTGTGTAGACTCCGGAAACCACAATATCAGGGCCGTAATTGCGATTGTGGAGTGCAATTTAAAACACTAAACAATTGAAATAAATCGAATAACAAACATATAAATTACCTCCGAAATTGAGAGTTTTAGATCGCTTATTATAGCCTGTTGCGTGGGAGAAGAATACCCACACTGTACCAAAACGGAAACAAAAAATAAAATCGATAAAAAATTCATCATTGACGATCAAAACGACAACGTATCAAAAGAGAAGTAAAATCAAACCGTGAATCCAAATTGAATAGGACCCAAGGCAGCGATGAGAACACAGAAAAGAACAGAAACGGAACCATCGCGAATGATCTGAGTGGAAGAATTCATCATGCTAGATTGCCTCGTACCCAATTTATACCAACTCCCTGTGTGAAGGAACGGTTTCTGAAGGTCCTTGTTTTCGGAATTTTCATCTCTGAAACTCATTTCGAAAAGACAGCGTTGAAGGTGTTTGTGAAAATGTCAAAGAGAAGTTTTGAAATGATGAAACAAGTGGGGAAGATGATAAATAGATTTAGTTATTTTCATCCAACGTCATTCATGCTTATCTTTATGTTACTATGGGTTGTTGATGACGTTTCTTATGCCTTAACAATTAAAATTGGTAATATAAACCAGAAAAGTTGCTAAAAAAATGGAATATATCTTTTATCTAATATATTAATATATTAACAAAAACGTGCAAGGTTTGATCTCTCATATGACTAAGGATATTCATGATTACCCATATTTATCTATAATGGGTTAGATCTAACTTTCTGATTTTGAACTATGGGTAAGTAAGATCAGAGATTTGAAAAGTAGTTTTTGAATGACGTAGGTCTGAGTAATAAAATATCTAGACTTGTGGGCATCGGATCGGAAATCACAATTCTATAAATATATAGTAACAAATTTATTACATTTGATTATACATGTGTATTGATTCAAAGATCATAGTATCTTACTTTAATACATTTATTTTACTTTTTCAAATCAAACTTAGACTTTGTTTAATTAGAAATATAATATTGGATGATATTGAGCATGCTAGTAAATTTGTCAAAAATCAAGTTTGTGATATTGATCGTTAGATCTTTAAATTCAATATTTATATTTTGCATGAATTAATTGGCATGCCTGATATTGATTAAGATTTTATATGTTTTTTGGTATCATCAATTATATATCTTCATCTTTTGAATAAGGAACTAATATATCTTTTGGGTAAGGATCTTATATTGATTGAGACCTTGTACCTGAAAAATAGATGTTCCTCTCAACAAGTATTGTTCCCAATAATCGAATGTTTAACCTTTTGATACCATATGAATTTAATGAGGTCATACACTAATAGACCAACATCTTGTTAGTAGATCTTATATGTTTGTTATACCTTATTGCCTAAAACTTTATTTTAAATCATTTTTGGTTGAGTAAAAGTATTTATATTTCATTAACAATTACAAGTTTTATATTTGTGTTTTAATTATGTTTAATTTTATTAAAACTTCATTTTTTTCATTTTGACTATATGAAATAATCTATATAACTATATGAAAAAAATGTTATGTCACATCATCACTAGATACATGTCACACTCTCATTCACTTTTCTCCCTCCTAAACATATCCATATCGTATCATGTTACTTCACACACTCTATTATTTCTTCATTTTTCTATCAAACACTCAATCATATTCTCATATTTTTCCCCTCCAAAATTTTTTCTTCATTTTCCCTAAAACAATTCTTATATTTCTTCATTTTCCCTAAACTCATATTCTGATTAGCAATTTTATTATCTTATTATCCTATTATGCACATTCCTTATATAGTTTCCCCTAAATCAATTCTTTTTTCTCTCAAATTTTTTTTCTTCATTTTCCCTAAATCAATTCTTATATTTCTTAATTTTCCCTAAACTCGTATTCTGATTAGCAATCTTATTATCCTATTATGCACATTCCTTATATATTTTCCCCTAAATCAATTATTTTTCCCTCCAAAAATCTTTCTACATTTTCCCTAAATTAATTTTTATATTTCTTCATTTTCCCTAAGCTCATATTCTGATTAGCAATCCTATTATCTTGTTATGCACATTCCTTATATATTTTCCCCTAAATCAATTCTTATTTTTCTTTATTTTCCATAAATCAATTCTTATAAGTGGAGTTTTAAATTCTTATAATATTGTGAAAGCAATCATATTAATATCTCATACTCTGATTAGCAATCATATTATCATATTATGCACATTCATTATATATTCATTTCTATTAATTTATATTAATCATCAGATACATCTATTCAAAATTATGCCAAACAATTAATCATCATTCATCACCATTACCGTTCCGCAATATTCATGGATAATTCAATTAGAATGAATACAATTATTATACTTAACGGTCATTCATGATTTGGTTGGGATTAATTATACACATTTCATATATATTCCTTTTAATATATTTGTTCTAAACATTTTCATATGGATTGTACGTTACAACTTCTGATGTTAATTCATTTACAATTATTAATACTAATAACTCTCATTTTAATGTGCATTTTTAAACTTAAAATTTTAAACTTAATATATTAACTCTCATTCTTCCCTTTTATTACTATCTCCTTTCATTTTCATACATTTTCATCTCTCCATTTCTTGGTTACATAAAACCAATAATATTGCATTTTCCTACATTGTCAACAACCTACTTTATGCATCTTTTTGGTGGGTTTTCATCTTTAAATGAACATGTGCACTTTGTGAGTCATATCATGTGCATATTTGGTTCTTATTATAAAATGATTTTATCTAGTGGTATAAACTAGGGACTGTCAGCTTCTCTATATCAAACAATTAACCCTCTTTATAATGTATTTTTCGTTGATTTTTTATTTATTTTGTAGATATATTCTTATTTTGTATATCTCATATTTAAAGTTCATTTTGAATATATGTTCATACTTTTGTGATTTTATTCTTATTTTATCATTTATTTTTCATTGATTTCCTTATTTTGTACACGTGTTCTAACTAATTTTATTATTTTGTATATTTGTTCTTCCAACGGTTATCTTCGTTACCTTATTATAAGCTATCACCCTTATGGATGACCAAAGCTTCAAAATCTATGGTTGTTGCTTGTTTTTTTTTGTTATTAATATATTTATTTCATTATCATATCTTGCCATTATCATTTTCTCTCCTCATTGCATTTTGATTCTCCCTTTAAGCATCTCTACAGATTAGTTTTTTCCCTCTTAATCTCTAATTTTGTTTATACATATTTTATTCAAAGATTCACTAATTTTCTACAACATGTTTATATCCTCATCATATCTTACCACAATCATTTTTTATTTTCATTTCTATTTTGGTTATCCCTTCAAAGCTTCCCAAGAGGTTAGTATTCTATCTTCATCTCTTGTTTTATTTTTATACACTTTTTATTCAAATAATCATTATTTTCATTTTCATACATTTTTTATTCAAATGATTAAAATATAATATGAGTACAAATTTTCTTCATCTTATATTTTCATTGAATTCATTAACTAGTACATATGTTATATATTTATTAAAAAAATTCTTATTTTATCATTTATGAGTACATAGGTGCATTTTATTAATTGTTAACATGATCTTTGAATTGTTGCTTATGTTATCGCAGTCACTTGGCTGCATTGAGAATGACAGAACCAATAAATCGAATGATATTCTCTATGCTTTTGCAATTTGGTTATGTCATAAATCGAACGATATTCTCTCTCTACATTGAGAATTGACAGCATTATTACAATTTTTTGAATTGTTTGGTATCATATAATTAAAGAGAATAAAATGTGAGAAATTCTAACCTTTTGTTTTACCATCTTTTTACATCTACACAAACTTTTTAAGTACTAAAGTTGTAATTTATATGAATTATGAATAATTATAGAATAATAACGATTTGAGAGAATTACTCTAGAGATTTAAGAATATTTGATGTGAATAATAATTGATAAAAATTCATATAAAAAATACATAGTAGAATGACAATAAATGAAAATTCATAAGGAATAAAAAATGCATAGGTGAATAATGACAATAAATTTTGTTATACTATTGTAATTTGTAATCGAATAAGTGAATAAATATCGACAACTTGAATAAATATCGATGATCAGTTGCAAACTAATAATTAATAATTACTTTGAATAAATATCGCCGATCATTAAGAGAGAAATAAAACCGATGAACATGTCTAAGAGAATAGAAATACATATTGTCATTTAATGTAGTGCTTATTGGTGATATATATGATGATATTCAAGTTGAAAAATAATATATGCTTTAATTTCACAAAATCTAAAAATAATTAGAACATTTCCATTTATTAATATTGTCTATACATTTCCATTAAAATATTTAAAATATTTTAGCAATTTTAATCCTAACTAATTAAGATCTCCATTATTTTGAAAAAGAATCAAACTATATAATTACAATTTTCTTATTTCAATGACAATTTATTATTAAAATTCATTTATATCTATTAAAATATAATTTTCGAAGTTGTTATACTAAATAATTAAACCCGTATTTATTTTGAAAATAAATCTAAGTAATTAATTACAATGTCCCCTTTTGTATAATTTAAAAAATAAAATAAATGATAAACCAATTATACTAACAACTAATAAGAAATAATACCCTAGAAATAAAAAAAATATATAAACAAGTTACATTAAGAAATAATCACAATAAAATCATAAAATTAAACAAGGTCTCCTTATGTACGTTTATATTAAGAATGAACAATATAAGTTTTTATTGTATTTATTAGTTAACCAAATATATAAGCTATAGAGTATGAAAATCAATCAACAAAGTATTGTGAAGAAGATCTTGCTCCTGACCTTGACACGGTTTTGATGAAGACACCAATATCACAAAAAGAAGAAAGGAAGAAGACATACAAAGACTATCGAAGATAAAGCTTCAAGATTTAGAGTCTAAGTCTTAAGTACTTCTATCCTTACAACTCATTTACTTACTTAGTTAATAATGCTCAAAATTGTTTTCAAGAAAATCAGAATAATCTAAGTGTGAATAAAATTTATTTTCATAAACAACATGTAACGGGTTAGCATACTTGAGTAACAAGTTACATGAGTGAGAAAAGAGTTTTCAAACCTCTAATAGCTATGAGTAATCCATTACTGACTTTGGAGTAACAGGTTACCACTTTTAGAAAACAGGGTAATCGATTACTCAAAGTAGTGTAATCGATTACACTGTGTGAATTTTCAAAATGCTATTAACAGGATTGTTGGGTAATCGATTACCCATTTGCAGTAATCGATTACTGAGAGCTGTTGCATCAGTTTTTCAGATTTCAAGTGAAAGGGTTTCCCTCCAAACTGACTGTTTTTCATTCCAAACGAAACCTACTAATGTCTAAGGGTATTGTGGTTGATTGGAAGCCTATATAAAGTCATTGAAACACTCTCACATAATACAACAACATAATAACAACATATACAACTCAAATTTCAAACTCTCATTCAAAAAGCTCTCACACTTTCTGATTTTACTTACACTTTTCAAGCAACCTACTCTTAAACTTTCAAAGTTATTTTGAAGTTGCTTCTAAGTGTTTTTCATATTGTTAAAGAGCATTATTATCTCAAGTATAAAGAGTTGTTATTGGATTGCAAGTTCTAGAAATTGTCATATACACTTGTAAGGCAATCCAAGCCAAATTGTACATTCTTCACTTTTGCAAAGTTTACTTTCTTTCACAAGGGTGTGAAGAGAAATGGTGAGTGACTTGGTATAGTGTTTACCAAGGGTGTAACTTGGTATAGTGTTTACAAAGGGTGTTACTTGCAATAGAGTTTTCCAAGGGGATTAGATATAAGTGAATATGTAAGGTACAAGGAGATCTCGGGCTGAGATATTTGTAATTGCAACTCATTATATTTAATAAAGGAATCTCTTGCGAGTCAAGAGTACTGGACGTAGCCTTCGGTGGACAAGAAGGTGAACCAGTATAAAACACCTGTGTACTCTCTTTCCCTTCTCTTTGTTAATTATTTATCCTTCCAAAGTCAATATTTTCTGTATATTATTTCCGCTGCACGTTAACTTTGATATTGCTAAAAAATTGGTCATACTTATTGCAACAACTAATTCACCCCCTCCCCCCTCTTAGTTGCAATCTCAGTCTTACAATTGGCACCAGAGCTATTTTTGAGAAAGTTACTCTCAAAATCTGATCCTACTACAACATGGCCTCAAGATCATTCCTAGGAGAAGGATCCAACATAAATAGACCTCCAAGCTTTGTTGGAGAGTGTTACGACTTCTGGAAAATCAGAATGAGGATTTTCATAGAGTCGCAAGACTTGGATATATGGAATGCTATCGAGGAAGGACTATACGTGTCATTTACCGTTGTCAACAGCATCAGAGAGACAAAGCCAAAATCTCCATGGAATGATGAAGATAAGAAGAAGGTGCAATATGATTTGGAAGCAAAGAACATCCTCACGTCGACACTTGGAATAGATGAGTTCTTTAGAGTGTCCAACTGCAAATCCGCTAAGGAAATGTGGGACACTTTGGAGACAACTCATGAAGGTACCGAAGAGGTAAGGAGATCGAGGCTCAACACTTTATCCCAGGAATACGAAATGTTTCGTATAAGACCTGGAGAGAAGATCTTGGATCTTCAAAAGAGATTTACTCATCTCACCAACCATCTTATTGCACTTGGCAAAGTGCTGTCAAATAGTGACTTGAACTTAAAAGTTCTAAGGTCACTAACAAGAACATGGCAACCAAAGGTAACGACTATTTCCGAAAAGAAAAGTCTTTCGAAAATGTTATTGGCTGCTTTTTTTGGAAAGTTGCAGGAACATGAACTTGAATTGAGTCAACTTGATCAACACGAAGAACTAGAGAAGAAGAAGAAAAACATTTATCTCAAGGCAAAAGCTGATAAATATGATTCATTGGAGGATGAAGACAACAATGAGGAGACTTATTGCAACAACTAATTCACCCTCTCTTAGTTGCAATCTCAGTCTTACAAGTACAAAAGTGTATGGGTATCATTTGAGTTCTTAGCAATGCGAATGTAAGGATGCACTAATTACATGTGTTTTTAAATAATACAAATCCACATGTAACATGTGTGTTTTAACCATGCGAATGCACAAATAACATGTGTGCTCTTAACCATATAAATACGTATGTAATGTGTGTTCTTAATCATACGACAAAATAATACCCTCCCGTGCAAATGTGTAACACCTTAAATTTTAAGTCTTTAAAATTATAGTATCAGCCATAGGATCCTCGCTTGAGCGAGAGATTCTCGCTTAGGCGAGAGAAGCTCACCTGGAAGGGTGAAATCCTGGGCTATACTGGAGGATTCTCGCCTGAGCGAGAGTTGTCTCGCCTGGTCGAGAAATGGCATTTTGGGACTGTTGAGACTGTGAGATTCTCGCTTGAGCGAGAGGGTCAGATCTGAGTTTTTAAAATGGGCGGGATTTTCTCGCTTGAGCGAGAACCCGATGAGAGCATTAAATGAGAGAAACCCCAAATACATTTTTAGGTTAAGAATTGAAGAAAGGTGAGAGAATAGAGCATTCCCAAGGTCTAGGAGCTTTGATTCTCGTTCAAGAGCTTGATAAGAGGTAAAACTCTCTATTCTAATTCTCTTATTCTCTTGAAAACCCATTTTTGGTATTATGGATCTCTTCTCAAAGTGAGAGAAACCGTGGAAACTCACCCTTTTGAGTTATGGTTCATTTTATGTGATTTTATCTTGTAAACTCTTGGTATAAAGTTAGTATTTCAAGAAAGGAGAGGGTGTGTGGGGTTAGTCATGAAAACCCCAAAACCCAAAAAAGAAAATGTGGTTAAAATGGAAAATGGTTAAAATGCTAGAGGGAGGAGATGAGTTTACTTTCTAATGTTGAAAATATGATGAATATCTTGTATGGTTAAATAATGCAATATAAGTTGTTTATGTGATATTTGGTATAAATGACTAACCTTGTGTTATATGGTGGGATGAGGAAAGACCCTAAAGTTGGATGCGGTGTCGGTGGAACTTGAGGAGTTGCCAAGAACCCAAACCCAACACTCACCAAGGTAAGGATAAGTCTTTAACTTATGCATTGTGATAGAAAATGTGTGGATTTTCTGATATGGATGACGAAATGAAGCGTAATTCACTTAGTTGTTATAAACATATATGGGTATGTTTGTAACAACGAGGAGTGAATTTACCGTTTATGTATTGGTGGAGTGCCAATGAAAATAAAACTCAGAGTAATGAAATGATTCGTAAATCACTTTGTAGTTATAAGCATATATGTATATGTTTGTAATGATGTCGGGTGCATTTACTGTTTTTGTATTGGTGGAGTGCCAATGAAAATAAAACTCGGAAAAATGTATTGGTGGAGTGCCAATGGAAATAAAACTCGTTTTTAGCCGACCATGATTGGTTAGCGACTTTGGCTCAAGTAATGTAGCAAGCTTTGGCTCAAGCAATGTAGCAAGCTTTGGCTCAAGATATGTAGCAAACTTTGGCTCAAGTAATGTAGCAAGCTTTGGCTCAAGCAATGTAGCAAACTTTGGCTAAAGTAATGTAGCAAGCTTTGGCTCAAGCAATGTAGCAAACTTTGGCTCAAGTTATGTAGCATGGTTTTCAAAAGTATGAACGTTGAAATTGGCTTTTAAGTAAACTTGATTTTAAACCATTTATTTAACCTTATTAAATGTGGATTAACTTACATTGATATTTGTTGAGTTAACGACTTACTCCTTTGTGTTTCTTGGTGTATTGTCAATGTTAATCCCATTGCAGGTAGGTGGAAGGAGTATGGGTGTTTTTGATTAAGAGCTTAGAGACTTTTACTTGATGTCTCTTATCCATTCTTTTGTAACCTCATTGGTTGTACTTGAACTAATTATTTTGTAATTATAAACCTGATTGTGGTACATGGCATTAATCATGGAAACTAGTAATTCATGATATATGTAGCTATGGGGGTTTTGGAAACCCATAGCTAATTGTATGCGGCCGTTACTAAATTACATTAATACGAATTATGTTTTTCTGCTATCTGATTTGGTATGTTACTTTCGGTTTATATATTGGGTTCGAGGAGGGAAGTGAGATCTTTTAAATAAGTTCATTCACTCGGTAATTATAATAATCGTTAAATGCATGAAATTGGATTAAATAATGAAAAAATTTCAAGGGTAGGATTTTGGTCCTTTCAAAATGCACGGATTACTTGCTAGTATATTATAGCATATTATAGAGTACATGTATACATTGTTTATAATTTCTTTTTAATATTTGTGTTTCCTCGACACTCGAGGATCTGGTGAGTACCCGAGGACCAACATGTATTGGCGAGTTTGGAGCAGAAATGATTGAAATGTTAATGACCAGGGGGAGGGGGGCCCAATTAGTGCGTTATTGGACATATTCGAATTGATTCTTATCGCTAGAATGAATCTTGTTGGTAAGGGTAGTTACGCACAAAATATTTTATTATGATCCAAAAAAGGAATGTGTGAGAGAATACATTTTATTATGATCCAAAAAATATTTTTATCTCAAAATTGTGATATTGCAAGTATGCATCATCATGTTGTTTTGATGAAGACAATGATAAAGGCAAGCTTGAAGACTATGCCAACTCAACACACAATATGGTCAAGGCTGTTCAATCAAGTAGATTTAGGTGAAATTTTATATTTCTAGAGTCTTAAGGTGTTTGATTGGGTAGAGTCTAGGTTAGGTGAACCTTGAACGAAAGTCTCGCAAAGTCTAAAATTGAATCAACTTAGAATGAGACTTACATACTGTAACGACCCGATTTTCTACCCTTGAAATTTTTTCATTTATTTTAATCCTTTCTTACATACAGTCGTCACCTTCATTGAAAACTCTCAAGTATCACTCTTTTAAAATACTCTTTACTCTATTATATTATCATACAAATTTATGTTGCGGAAAAACATAATTCATTCAAATAACATTTACCACATACAACCAGTTATGAGTCTCCCAAAGTTATAAAGCCCATAACTACACATATCCGTATTAATCTAAACGGATTTATAGTCATCCCATAATGTTATCAAATTAACTACAACGTCAAGTAACAAATAAGACAAACATGTTAATAAACACCAAAGCTTCCTAAGTGAGCGTTCTTCTCAAAATCCTTCTCTTACCTACAATGGGATTATCATAAACAATACACAAAACATAAGGGAGTAAGTCATTAGTTCAAAACTAACATCACATGATAATCCACATTCAAATACAATTAAGCTTTAACATAATTCGTAAACACACATACGGAATTGTAAACATTCAAATCATCTTCCTTTAATTTCCACTTTACTCATATTCATCATATAGTATATATATATATCCCATAATATATACTCTATAGTATGCATATTACGTTCGTTCGAAACATCATCTGTCTCGTTATTCATATCCAACCTATAACATATATATATATCACATAATATATATCCTATAGCATGTATATTACTTTCTTTCTCAACATCTTCCTTTTTATTGCTCATATTCACCCTATAGAATATATATCTCATACTATATATCCTATAGCATGCATACGACATTCATGTGACATTCACATTTCTCATCATTCATATTCACCCTATAGAATATATATCCCATACTATATATCCTATAGCATGCATACGACATTCATATTTCTCATCATTCATATTTGTAACGACCCGATTTTCTACCCTTGAAATTTTTTCATTTATTTTAATCCTTTCTTACATACGGTCATCAACTTCCTTGAAAACTCTCATGCATCACTCTTTGAAAATACTCTTTACCCTATTATATTATCATACAAATTTATGTTGCGGAAAAACATAATTCATTCAATTAGCAATTACCACATATAACCAGTTATGGGTTTCCTAGAGTTTTAATGTCCATAACTACATATCTTTGTATTATCCTAATCATATTACATTCATCCCTAGATGTCATCCAATCAACTACAATGTCAAATACGATAAAGACATTCAATTTAATAAACATAAGAGCTTCCTAAGTGAGCTTCCTTCTTAAAATCCTTCATTTACCTACAATGAGATTATCATAAACAACACACAAACAAAGGAGTAAGTCGTTAGTTCAAAAACTAACATCACATGATAATCCACATTTCCAATACAAGTAAGCATTGATATAAAATTTATAATCACAAATACGTAAATGTAAACATTAATCTCTTCTTTCTTTCATTTCCACGTTATTCATATTCGTCCTATAGTATATATATCCCATAATATATATTCTATAGCACGCATATTACGTTCTATTTAAACCTCATACTTCTCACTATTCATATCCACCCTATAGGACATATATCCCATAATATATTCCCTATAGCATGTATATTACTTTCATTCTTCACATCTTCCTTTTCATCATTCATATTCACCCAATAGAATACATATCCTATCCCTTAATGATCCACTACCACTCCGGGTAGGCAATTTCCCTTAATGATCCACTACCACTTCGGGTAGACAATTCCTTAATGATCCACTACCACTCGGGGTAGGTAATTCCTTATAAATCCTTTGTCGCTACATAACTTGAGCCAAAGTCGCTAACCATTCACGGTCGGCTAAAAATATGTTTTATTTCCATTGGCACCCCACCAATCCATAAACGGTAAATTCACTCCTCGTTGTTACAAACATACCCATATATGTTATAAGACTTACGATACATCTCATTATTCACATCAGAAAATCCACATTTTCTATCACAGGGCATAAGTTAAAGACTTATCCTTATAAACATTTTACTTCTTTCACATACCTCATTCATACCGGCAAGTATGATTTAGAGACACTTATCCCTTACCTTGGTGAGCGTTGGGGATCGGTTCCGAGTAACTTTAAAAGTCTCCTCCGCGATTTCCTCCAACCTTCGGATCTTTCCTCATTTTCACCAATAACAATCATGTCAGTAAATTATTCAAAATAACACATAAATAACTCGTATTTCATCATCAAACATACAAGGGATTTACATATATTCAAGGTTTCCAAAACTACTTCAATACAAGTTTCCAAACACCTAAACATACATGTTCATATCATATAACAACATCAAAGTACAAACTCATCATCCACATCTAACATTTCATTTCTTTCTCTTTATACCCCTATTCTCATTTTGGGGGTTTTCAGGGTTTTCATGAATAACCCACAAAACCTTTCCATTCACAAAATATCAACTCTAAACCAAGAGTTTACAAGAGAAAAATAACTTAAAACGAACCATAACTCTCAAGGGTGAGTTTCCATGGTTTCTCATGTTTTGAAAATAGATCCAACATACCCAAAACAAGTTAGAGAGGAATAAGAAGAGTTAGAAGCATGAGGTTTACCTCTTCTCAAGCTCTAAGATGAGTCCTAAGGCTCCTTGCTCTTGAAAAGCTCTATTCTCTCTCTTCTCTTCAAAGTTCTAACCCTAAAATGTGTTTGGGGTTTCTATTTTAAAGAGCAGTCATCGGGTTCTCGCTCAAGCGAACCCATTCTCGCTCAGGCGAGAAAATCCCGCCTATTTTAAAAACTCAGATCTTGCCCTCTCGCTCATGCGAGGGATTCTCGCTCAAGCGAGAATCTCACAGTCCCAACAGGCTTCCTCTCGCTCAAGCGAGGGATTCTCGCTCAGGCGAGAATCTCACAGTGTCAACAGCCCCACTTTGTCATTTCTCGCCCAAGCGAGGCAACTCTCGCTCAGGCGAGAATCTTCCGGTATAGCCCAGGATTTCACCCTCCTAGGTGATCCTTTCTCGCTCAGGCGAGAATCTCTCGCTCAAGCGAGATTTCCAGGACTGATACTATAATTTTAAAGACTCAAAATTAGGGTATCACAATCCTCCCCCTCTTATAAGAATTTTCGTCCCCGAAAATTAAACATACCTCGAAAAATAATATCATCACCTAAAGCTTAGGCACACGAATACCCAACCAAAGTCATAACCGATCCTCTAATCCTTTCAGATTACTTAATCGGGCACTAAGGGCATACACCACTAAACCGTGATATCACCCAACCAATTCATGAACTAACTCATCACTGTCCAACTATCACTACCTCAACCTCTAATAACTCGAATGCCATGAGAACTAAACCGTAATTCAGACTAAAGATCTTTCCTATATTCGTCAAGAACCATAGGTATCTAGCACCTATCCATCTATCAATCCTAACATATGTTAAGAATCCCGATAACACTCTCGAACTTCAGCGAATGGGGAGCTCCTTATCCCATATCTATTTAAGTGCACCTTTTAACATCCATCATACACTAGCTAGTTTCATCTCCACTCGAGAATCTAGCACAATTTCATTTTACTCGATCCACAAAATACTTACACAATGGCATTCTTAGTGTCTCATCCATTGTACACAATCAACTATCCAGTAATTATCTAATTACATCAAAAATTTCTACCGTCAAATCTTATCGTCTAAAGAAATTACCAATTTCTAGCCTCCACTAAAACCATAAAATCATTGATTCACACCAAAACTAGATATTCTGTTACCGATCGGCAAGCACAAGTCGACCAACACTCAAACCTAGAACTTGCGTTTAGTTTGGTCCCCCCAATTCCGTTAGCAAACATAAACTTATTAACCCACTTGCATTACGTCCAGAAACACATGGTCATCATCGTATCGCCAAATTTTTAACAACCTCATATTTATTCCGATATGGTTGCTAAAATTTTGGGATTCTCCAGCATGATACCAAATCAATATTTTGTCACAACTATGTTTCACCCAAAAAATGATTTTCGAAAGCGGTTTGAACCCACGACTCATGGCAACCACGTCGTGAAACACAGTTTGCATAATCATTTCGACGTAACCCCAAAACTCTTGCTCTCATATGGTTACACTACATCATACACAACAATTAATGACGTTCACAAAACAGAAACAACTTTTGCCGGTACAACATTTAACGCAGACAATTGAGGTACACTACCACTATTTCATGCATTGCCAATGTTCTATCGCAAAAGAACTGGTCATTCGAGACCAAAAGTTTCACGTCTAATAAAATGTATTCATCACATCAACGGGGTAAACAACTTGACTAGCCTCTTTCCTCAACTATCAGCATAAGTCTTACCCCTTTAGCATACACATACATATCAATGCATACCAAATTTAAATCTTCACCTCAACAATTACACATAGTTAAACATAACACTATTTGCTGAACGCTAGTCCATTTCCAGGATTAAATCCAACTAGGACATCATTGCGCGTATCAATACTATGGTAAAGGTTCTACCATTTACCCCAACCGTACACTGAGACACCCACATCAACACCCACCACCGGTACACTAGGTGGAGTGGATACAACCAAGTCGAAAACAACAACTTGTGTATAATCTCAATCGGCTCTCACATTCAGCAAATATAGGGAGTGTGTCGCTCCCGAATTAAACAACACTAAAAGGGATACCTGTCACCATGCGATTTACCTCTCGCGCGGATCATCAACACCTGATGTCCCTGCGCCCTTCGGGGTAACCGCTCGACTATGGGCCCTTGCCCTCTCAGCGTGAACGACATTCATCCATCGACTTAGTTTTGTGCAATACCTTTTGATGTGTCCCAATTCCTTGCAGTAGAAACATTTATTATCCGACCCCGGGCATGTGCTCCCATGACGGAGTCCGCCACACTTGTTGCACAAATGAGTAGAAACCTCTCCGGTAGGAAAGGTAGGTGGTCTCGACCCTTGGAAATTCCTGTCACGATGTCCAGTAGGTGTCGCGTAAGGTTTTCGGTCATCCTCCACTATCTCTTTACCTCTCTCCCACATACGGTTGCGTTGAGGTCCATAGTTCCGGGGAGAAAGTGTTTCGAGAGTTGCCAACTCATCCACCTTCACATCATCCTCGTACATCCGGCACTTGTTGACCAAATTAGCAAAGTCGGCAATCTCCTGATGTCTGAACATCATCTTCAGCTTGGGCCTTAAGCCCGATTCGAATTTTGAGCACTTGGATCGTCCGTCCACTTCCAATTCAGAGTAGGGAGAAAACCGGGTCAATTCCTCGAATTTAGCCGCCTATTCCCCGACCGACATATTTCCTTGTTCCAACTTCAAGAATTCCATTTCCTTCTCCCTTTTCAGATCAGCAGGGAAATATTTTTGAAGGAATTTCGCCTTGAAAGTACTCCAGGAAATCAATAGTTCCTCCATCTCCATTTGGCGTGTAGTGAACTCCCACCAGTTCTCGCCCTCCGTCACTAGCATGTAGGTGGCGTAGGCCAATTTCTGAGCCTCCGAACAGTTCATGGCCCAAAAAATCCGCTCCATTCCCTGAATCCACTCTAGGGCAGCATCGGGAGCAAATCCCCCGTGGAACTGACTGGGGTTCCTTCTGCAAAACTCATCCAACCCTTGGTACTCTGCCGGTCCAGGTGGGACTAGGTTTTTGCGAACTCTGACTTGGTGCGGGGTTCTGATTCAGATTGTGCAGGTTCGCATTGACCTGTTGTAGCGCCGCCACCATCTGAGCTAACAAATCATTCGGGACGTTCTGACTCGTCCCTCTTCCAGCCATGTGTTAACCGGCGCTCATTGGTAGTCAGTACACAATTTAACTCACAATTCAGGTTATCACATAGTCTCATAGCACGTTACATGTCATCATACCAAAGCTACATGCTTGAAGCATTCAATACACATATAACAATTAGTCAACTTATAAACATGTTACAAAGAAGCAAGTAAGGCCATACCCTAGGCCGCAGAATTAACTATGCTCTGATACCAGATTGTAACGACCCGATTTTCTACCCTTGAAATTTTTTCATTTAGTTTAATCCTTTCTTACATATGGTCGTCACCTTCCTTGATAACTCTCACGTATCACTCTTTGAAAATACTATTTACCCAATTATATTATCATACAAATTTATGTTGCGGAAAAACATTATTCATTCAATTAGCAATTACCACATATAACCAATTATGGGTTTCCCAGAGTTTTAATGTCCATAACTACATATCTCCGTATTATCCTAATCAGATTACATTCATCCCTAGATGTCATCCAATCAACTACAATGTCAAATACGATAAAGACATTCAATTTAATAAACATAAGAGCTTCCTAAGTGAGCTTCCTTCTCAAAATCCTTCATTTACCTACAATGAGATTATCATAAACAACACACAAACAAAGGAGTAAGTCGTTAGTTCAAAAACTAACATCACATGATAATCCACATTTCCAATACAAATAAGCATTGATATAAAATTTATAATCACAAATACGTAAATGTAAACATTCATCTCTTCTTTCTTTCATTTCCACGTTATTCATATTCGTCCTATAGTATATATATCCCATAATATATATTCTATAGCACGCATATTACGTTCTTTCTAAACCTCATACTTCTCACTACTCATATCCACCCTATAGGACATATATCCCATAATATATTCCTTATAGCATGTATATTACTTTCATTCTTCACATCTTCCTTTTCATCATTCATATTCACCATATAGAATACATATCCCATACTATATATTCTATAACATGCGTATGACTTTCATTGTGACATCCTCGGTTTCTCATCCTTCATATTCACCCTATAGAATATATTTCTCATACTATATATCCTATAGCATGCATATGACTTTCATTGTTCACATCTTCCTCTTTATCATCCATATTCACCCTATAGAATATATATCCCATAATATACATTCTATAGCATGCATATTCGTTTATCTCAAATACTTTTGTCCCATTGATTATTTTCGACTTAAAGCTTACTCTTTGCCACATCCGGTCGTTTACACTACCCTGATAATCCACTGCCACATGGGTAGGTAATTTCTCAATGATCCACTACCACTTCGGGTAGGTAATTTCTCAATGATCCACTACCACTTCGGGTATGTAATTTCCCTTAATGATCTACTACCACTTCGTGTAGGTAATTTCCCTTAATGATCCACTACCACTTCGGATAGGCAATTTCCCTTAATGATCCACTACCACTTCGGGTAGGTAATTTCCCTTAATGATCCACTACCACTTCAGATATGCAATTTCCCTTAATGATCCACTACCACTTCGGGTAGGCAATTTCCCTTAATGATCCACTACCACTATGGGTTGGCAATTTCCCTTAATGATCCACTACCACTTCGGGTAGGCAATTCCTTAATGATCCACTACCACTCGGGGTAGGTAATTCCTTATAAATCCTTTGTCGCTACATAACTTGAGCCAAAGTCGCTAACCATTCACGGTCGGCTAAAAATATGTTTTATTTCCATTGGCACCCCACCAATCCATAAACGGTAAATTCACTCCTCGTTGTTACAAACATACCTATATATGTTTATAACAACTAAGTGACTTACGATACATCTCATTATTCACATCAGAAAATCCACATTTTCTATCACAGGGCATAAGTTAAAGGCTTATCCTTACAAAGATTTTACCTCTTTCACATACCTCATTCATATCAGCGAGTATGATTTAGATTCTCGCTCAGGCGAGAATCTCACAGTGTCAACAGCCCCAGTTTGTCATTTCTCGCCCAGGCGAGGCAACTCTCGCTCAGGCGAGAATCTTCCAGGATTTCACCCTCCTAGGTGATCCTTTCTCGCTCAGGCGAGAATCTCTCGCTCAAACGAGATTTCTAGGACTGATACTATAATTTTAAAGACTCAAAATTAGGGTGTCACAATATTCACCCTATAGAATATATATCCCATACTATATATCATATAGCATGCATACGACATTCATGTGACATTCACATATCTCATCATTCATATTCACCCTATAGAATATATATCTCATACTATATATCCTATAGCATGCATACGACATTCATTACTCCGAGTCATATTTCCATTGGTACTCCCCCAATAATATTGATTTCATTTGAGTCATATTTCCATTGGTACTCCCCCAATAGTATTGATTTCATTTGAGTCATATTTCCATTGGTACTCCCCCAATAATATTGATTTCATTTGAGTCATATTTCCATTGGTACTCCCCCAATAATAATGATTTCATTTGAGTCATATTTCCATTGGTACTCCCCCAATAATATTGATTTCATTTGAGTCATATTTCCATTGCTACTCCCCCAATAATATTGATTTCATTTGAGTCATATTTCATTGGTACTCCCCCAATAATATTGTTTTCAATTGAGTCATATTTCCATTGGTACTCCCCCAATAATATTGATTTCCTTTGAGTCATATTTCCATTGGTACTCCCCCAATAATATTGATTTCATTTTCCATAACAGAAAAGTCACGCATTTTCCAACATAATGCATAAATTACAGACGTATCATTTTAAACCATTACCTCTTTCACATACCTCATTCATATCAACAAGTATGATTTAGAGACACTTATCCCTTACCTTGGTTAGTGTTGGGGATCGGTTCCGGGTAATTTTAAAAGTCTCCTCCGCGATTTCCTCCAACCTTAGGATCTCTCTTCTCATTTCCACCAATAACAACAATGTTAGTCATTTATTCAAAATAACACATAAATAACTCGTATTTCATCATCAAACATACAAGGGATTCACATATTTTCAATATTTCCAAAACTGCTTCAATACAAGTTTCTAAATATTAAAACATACATGTTTATCTCATACATCAACATTCAAGCACAAACTCATCATCCAAGACCACTATTTCATGCGTTGCCAATGTCCTACCGCAAAAGAACCGGTCATTCAAGACCAAAAGTTTCACGTCTAATAAAATGTATCCCTCACATCGACGGGGTAAGTAACTTGACTAGGCTCTTTCCTCGATTGTCAGTGTAAATCTTACCCCTTTAGCATACACATACATACTAAGGCCCATAAAGGGAATTAACCTTTAACAACTCAGAGAAGGAAATAAGGATCCCCGACTTAGACCTTTTCCCTGTCAGTATAATTATTCTAAAAGTTAATTATTCATAGAATAAAATTTCACTTTCCAAAAATACATAGTTCTTTCAAATCGTATTCTCTTGAAGTACTAACGAATCCTTAAATACCCTCTCGTGACGTTTCACCGAATAAACATCGATACCTTTTTTTTAAGGGGATTCCTGACTCTCTTAGCCGACATTGGCCCCATACCACTAGCCTGGCCAGAGATCTCGCACAGACCTCCAACCGCCACCACCTTGTCAGCGCTATTAAATCATAACATGATTTGCCTATAATCCGTCCATCCCCATAATTATATCTAACTGGGATAACGACAAGTAGACTGAATCTACGGTAAATATCACACCATTTGCCACAATCGGAGACTAGAACATAAACGTCGACACCACCACCAGCACATAGATTGGGGTGGTCACGACCAAGTCGGAAGTACTGACTCAGTTTGCAATTTCAGCTAGTTTTTTACATTTAACACATATATCAGGGAGTGTGTCGCTCCTGAATCAACAACACTAAACAAGGAACACCTGTTACCATGCGATTTTCCTCTCGTCGGATCATCAACACCCGATGTCCCTGTGCCACTTGGGGTAACTGTCCGACCGTGGTCACTTGCCTCTTCAGCATGCATGACCTTAGGTCTCCGATCCAGCTTGGGACAATACCTTTTAATATGCCCAAACTCCTTGCATTGGAAACATCCATTCCCTTTTCCCGGGCACGTACTTCCATAATGAAGTCTACCGCACTGGTTGCACATGGGAGTAGAAACCCCTTCGGTAGGAACGGTAGGTTTCGACCCTTGGTATCCACGGTTACGACGGACACCAGTTAGAGCATATGATCGTTGGCTTTCATTCACCTTCTCCTCATACATCCCGCATCGGGTCAGACTATCCAATTCTGATGTCTCTGCACCACACATGGTAACCACTCTGCCGATAGATTGAGGTCGTCCAGTCCCCATAGCATTCATACTCTGCCGTGACATAGGACAATACCTCTTGACATGTCCGGTCTCTTTGCAACGAAAATAGTGATTTGTCGTTCCACAACAAGATCATCCGTCATGTTTTCGGTTACACTTACTGCACCAGGATGGGGAGTTTAACTGTGACCCTCCGATTGCCAGCAAGTGGAAAACAAGGCTTTTGCTTTTCGGGAAACATCTTGCCCTTGCCCTTTCCGTGTACAAAGTTTCTTTGAGGCCCGAAGTTCTTGGGGAAATTAGATTTGGAGGTCGCCACTCCATACGCCTTCATGTTAGTACACCCCATCCCTGGGGCCCACTCAACAGCAGCATTCGGAGTGAATCCGCTTTGGGACAGAGAGCCTGGACCTGGAGCCACGCTCCGATTCAAATTTCGTAAGTTTTCATTCATGCCCTGAAGCACCTCTAACATCTGTGCCAAGAGATCATTGGGAACATTCTGGCTCGTTGCTCTTCCTCTTTCAGCCATGCGTACCTTTACTCATGTACTATTCAGTAAGCTAATTATCAAACCAGACAAATCAACACATAACCACACAACAGTTCACTTAAACCACATAGTCCCATCAATTACAAGATACAAAGAAGCAAGTAAGGCCATACCCTAGGCCGCATGACTAACTATGCTCTGATACCATATTGTAAACCAAATAGTCCCATCAATTGCATGTTGTGATTTTGCTGATACTTAGACATAAATTCGTTGAGTAAATTGCATTTGGAATTAATTGAAATCATAGTATCTTTCAGTGCAAGAAAACTATTTTTCAAAGAAATAAAAATTCAGGTTAATCGATTTAACCTGATGTTAATCGCTTAAACACATACAAGAGTTAATAGATTAAAAGCAGCATAATCGATTATACTGGTGATTTTTCAATTTATCTCATTAACAGAAAAATCGGGAATTGTGATTCGCTATACATATTCACCTCCTCTAGGTGATTGTAAGTCCTTGCTATCCAACAAGTAGTATTAGAGCTAGTACGATAGTGCTAGCTTAACTGCTTAGATCGTTGTTCCTATGCATTTTACACTTTGGGCTCAACTAACCCTTTCGGCGACGATGACTTATCCATTAACCGCCCTCCGATTTTCAGTGGCAAGAAGTACGCCTACTGGAAAGTCAGAATAAAGATTTTCAATTACGAGGGGTGCGCATTTGGCTGCAAGCCGAATAGTTACACACACTCTTATACTAGCTTATGAGAAGTCTATTAAGTCTAAGGTAAAGTATATATAGTCATAATCTTTAGAGGCAAATGTAAAATACATTTGGACCTATTATAAAGACACTAATGTAGAGACGAATAAACTGATTTGTCAAATGTTTTTAACATTAAGGAAAATGAAAGGTTTATTTTTGTAAGTGGCTGAAATTGGGAGATTAAAATAAGTGAGAGAATGATTTGGGCCTTAATCAAAAAAAATAGAGGTAAACTTTAAAGTAAAAAAATGACGAAATAATAAAGAGAGAAAAATAGAAGATGCATGTGAAATTGTGATACTCAGTTACCAGAGAAAAGAATGCCAAATTGATAATAACCCTCTTCATTGCTAAATACTATAACATCGCATGCTTCTAGCCAATTAAAATAATGTATTTTCATCAATAAATAAATAAATTTAATCCATTGTAAAACTCAAAATGAAAATAATAAAATTAGTTTTTTTGATATTTTTATAGCTAATTTTTGGATATTTAGATCTCTATCGATAATTAATTTAACCTACATTTGATGATCTATACTATAGAGTTAAAAACAATATTTATTTTACTTTTTTAGTGTGAATATTCACTTTGATTTTTTTGGCTAGTATCAAAGAAAAATGTGAAAATTGTAAAAATAATAAAAAATTACATTTATGTCTCATGAGTTTTAGTGAAGTTATACAAATCGCTCACCATTTTCTACACCTATATAAACCCATAATTTATATATATATATATATAGAGTTTTGCTAACCTAAAGAAAATGATTTTTTAGTTGATGTAGGTTAGCATTTTGCACAAATTTTTTTGGACAAAGTAAACCCTCATATTTTAATTGTAATAGAATTAGTGGCAGAGATAGTTTCATAATTTTCATTCCAAAAAAATCTACCCCTCATCTCTAACCTTCCATCACCTCCTCCATTAACCTACTCATCCCAAAACACCAAAAGCTTATTCACCACCAGAACCTCCACACACCAACTATCACCATCGCACACCGTCACCACTACACACCGTCGCACTGCCCCTAAACACCAACAAAACCTGCATGTGCCAGCCGCCAAGCAGTGCCAAAACAGCCACCAAACAGCCTCAAAGCACCCCTCAATCAGCCCCCTAACATCCCCTAAATAGATCATAAACAGTCCCAAAAGCATTGTGCACCAAAGGCGAGGGTAGAAAACGGTGGTGTGTTGCGGTGTGCGGCGATGCGGTGGTGTGTTGCAGTGTGCGGCGATGCGGTGTGCGGTGATGTGTTGCGGTGTGCGGTGATGTGGTAGTGTGTTGCGGTGTGCAACAACGGTACAGTTGGTGTTTGGAGGTTTAGTGGTGGTGAATGAAGTTTTGGTGTTTTGGGATGAGTGGGTTAATGGGGGAGGGGGAAGAAGGTTAGAGATGAGGAATATGTTTGTTGTGTGATGGAAATTATAAAACTACCTCTAAGTAATTATTTTATAAATAAAATGTGAAGGTTAATTTTGTCCAAAATATTTGGTGCACAATCCTAATCTACACCAACTAAAAAACAATTTCCCTAGGTTATCAAAACACACATATATAAGGGTTTGCGAACATGGGGAAAGTACATTTTTAGTTAGGTACATGTTAGCAATGTATACCAAAAAATTGGACAAAAATACCTTCTATGCTTTGTTGAAAGATGTTTTAATTAAATGGGTAATTTTGTAAACTAACTTTTTCTCACCTCACACCCCTAAACCCCACTCCTCATCCTCATTTCAATTTTTTCTCAAATTTAAAAAACCTAAATATCTCATCTTCATCCTCTGAAACCATGTGTCTCTCACCATAGACACTAACTTTCTCTCCTCCTCATTATCGCCATTAAGCATCAACGATTCCGGTGGTCGCCTCCGCCATTGATTCTGGTGTTCGCCTCCGCCATTGATTCCGGTGGTCGCCTCCGCCATTGATTCCGGTGGTCGCCTCCGCCATTGATTCGGTGGTCGCCTCCGCCATTGCCACCATATTATCTTAACTTTCTCTCATCCTCTATTATTCTCGTTTGCATTGAATACATAGGTGCGAGTCCAATTACTATTTCATATTCTATTAACACTCCAATTTCTTATTCTCCAAATTTCAATCTATTAAAGATAACATCTTCACTTTATCTCACTTTACAGGTTATAGTCTTTCTATTTTTTGCAGGATCCTTGTGACAATATGATGAAGGTTGTAGAGTCCAGGTTAAAGTGAAGATGTTATCTTTAATAGATTGAAATTTGGAGAAGAAGAAATTGGAGTGTTAATAGAATAAGAAATAGTAATTGGACACGCACCTATGTATTCAATGCAAACGAGAATAATAGAGGATGAGAGAGAGTTAAGATAATATGGTGGCAATGGCGGAGGCGACCACCAGAATCAATGGCGGAGGCGAACATCGGAATCAATGACGGAGGCGAACACCGGAATCATTGGTGCTTAATGGCGATAATAAGGAGGAGAGAAAGTTAGTGTCTATAGTGAGAGGCACATGGTTTCAGAGGATGAAGAGGAGATATTTATGTTTTTTAAATTTGAGAAAAAATTGAAATGAGGATGAGGAGTGGGGTTTAGGGATATGAGGTGAGAGAAAGTTAGTTTACAAAATTACCCATTTAATTAAAACATCTTTCAACAAAGCATAAATGGTATTTTTGTCCAATTTTTTGGTATACATTGCTAACATGTACCCAACTAAAAATGCACTTTCCCCATGTTAACAAACTATATATATATATATATATATATATATATATATATATATATATATATTACAGTTAGTATCACTACTCAGGAGATAAATGTAATTTTTAATATCAATGTCTCGTGCATAGATATTTAATATGATATATGTATATAAATATGAGTGATTTTTTTAAATATAAAAAACATAGATGATTTATATAATTTTACTAAAATTCAGATGATATAATATCATTTAGTCTAAAAATAAATAATTTAACTAATATTTTTTTTACAACGGTTGTTTAATTTTTTAGGAACCAAACTAGTAGGTTTCCCGTGCATTCGCACGGAGAGTAATGCCTATTGCATGAATTTAATTAAAGAATAACACGATAATTTGTAAATATTAAAAATTACTTTCGAGATTATTAATACAAAATTAAATCGAACGTAACTAATAGTTTATACATTACGATTAATACAAAATTAAATGAACGTAACCCACATTAAGAAATAACTTATAACATTTTGTCAGTAATACAGTACACAACATTTTAAAATGATAATTATATAGATCTCATGTAATGATTTTTGCAAGTATAATATGTGAACGACGACCTCTTGGAACCACTCGTAAGATTTGTGTGAAATCTCCTCCAAAAACTATCATATTTCCTCCGAATAAAATTGAGTTATTTGTTGTTGTACCAATAATGTTTCCAAGACTTTTATCA
This sequence comes from Lupinus albus, assembly GCA_009771035.1. NCBI lineage: Eukaryota > Viridiplantae > Streptophyta > Magnoliopsida > Fabales > Fabaceae > Lupinus > Lupinus albus. The sequence continues at coordinate 12,974,402 of CM020007.1, read as the reverse complement.
TATGCCTCAAAGCAAAACTTATGTGTCATTGGAGCTTCATATCATATAACTAATAATTTTGTTTGCTTCAATAAGTCTGCAAGTTCAGACCCTTGATGAGTGTTAGAAATATAGATGTCAAGATTTAGTACATGTACTTTAAATTTAGATTTTGATGTTGTAACACCCTAAAATTAAGTCTTTAAAAATTATAGTATCAGTCCTGGGATTCTCGCCTGAGCGAGGGTTAGCTCGCTTGAGCGAGAGTGGTCTCGCTTGGGCGAGGAATGCTTAACTAGGAAGGTGAAATCATGGGCTATACGGAAGGATTCTCGCCTGAGCGAGAGCTGGCTCGCCTAGGCGATAAAAGTGATGTTTGGACCTGTCGAGGCTGTAAGATCCTCGCTTGAGCGAGAGATGCCTCGCCTGGGTGAGAGTTCCATCGCCTGGGCGAGAGGGTCAGATCTGAGTTTTTAAAATGGGCGGGATTTTCTCGCTTGAGCGAGAATGAGCTCGCTTAAGCAAGAACCCGACGCTGTTACATTAAATAGGGGACCCCAAACATATTTATGAGGGTTAACCTAGATAGAAGTGAGAGAAGAGAGCATTTTCAAGAGCAATGAGGCTTGTGAGTCATTTAGAAGCTTGAGAAGAGGTAAAGCTCTTGATTCTAACTCTCTTCTTAACTTGGAAACTTGTTTTGGGTATGTTGGATCTCTTCTCAAAATGAGAGAAACCATGGAAACTCGTCCTTTTGAGTTATGGTTCGTTTTATGTTGTTTTTATCTTGTAAACTCTTGGTTTAGAGTTAGTATTTCGAGAATGGAGAGGAGTTGTGGGTTGATTCATGAAAACCCCAAAACTCTAAAGTGAAAGTGTGGTTAAAGTGGAAAATAGGTAAAATGTTAGAGGTAGAAAATGAGTTTACATCCTAATGTTGAAATATGAGATGAATATGTATGTTTTAAATGGTTGTAAACACATGATGAAAGTAGTTTAGAATCATGGAAAATATGATGAATATCTTGTATAGTTAAATAAAGCAATATAAGTTGTTTACGTGATATATGGAATAAATGACTAACATTGTGTTATATGGTGGGAATGAGGAAAGATCCTAGAGTTGGCGGCGGTGTTGGTGGAACTTGTGCAGTTACCAAGAACCCAACCCAACACTCACCAAGGTAAGGAGGAGTCTTTAATTTGTACTTTGAAGGGAAAATTTGTGTATTTTCTAGTTGTGCAATGATTAATTGGTGAATCACGTATTTATTATAAACATATATGGGTGTATTTGTAATGAGGATTGCGTGGATTCACCGTGTATGATTGATAGTGAAATAAATGAAAACGAAATGTATTTTTAGCCGACCATAAATGGTTAGCGACTTCGACTCGAGTTTATGTAGCAACACTTCGGCCCGAGTTTATGTGGCAACACTTCGGCCCGAGTTTATGTGGCAACACTTCGGGCCGAGTTTATGTGGCAGGTTTTCTTTGTAAAAAGATGAGAAATTGCTTTTAGCTAACCCTAAGGGGTGTAACGACTTTGGCTCAAGTAATGCAGCAAAGAAAATAAATATCAAAGTGGTTTACTAACCTTTTCTAATGTGGATTATCTTATAATGACGCTTATTGAATTAATGACTTACTCCTTTATGTGTTTTGTGCTTTTGTCATTGATAATCCCATTGCAGATAAACAAGTGATGTGAGGTAGCCTTATTTTTGGAAGCTTGAGGAACTTTATGTTTTGCTTCATTCATTTTCAGTATTTTGTACATGAGTGCATATTGGATTAGTTGAAATATTTTGCAACTATGGATATATAACTTACATGATGTATTGTAACTCTGGATATTTGTAGCTATGGGTATTCTGGAAACCCATAGCTAGTTGTATGCGGTTGTTGCAGGACATATTAAAATGAATTATGATTTTCTGTCGAATAAACATGTATGTCATTTTGAGTTATGAAATTAATAGGAATAGGAGATTGGGAGTTAAATATGGTTGTTGAAATTGTCTATAAAATTTATAAGGAAAGGAATGAATAAGGAATAAGATAAGAAGAAAATTTTCAAGGGTATAATTTCGGTCCTTACAGATGTTATATCCCTCGTAATAATAAAGAAGCTATACTAGTTTATAACTATTATAATATATGCTTTTCAGATATCAACATGTTTCTATGTCCTTTAAGAATATATATATATATATATATATATATATATATAATATTTGTGTGAAGAGAGATGAAAATGACTTTATATTTGGCTAAATTTTTTGTTTGAAAAGTCATGTGTCCTTAACGGGACAGTTTCAATTTCATGTTATCCTTTTCCCAATAAAGTAGTAGTGATAGTATAGTAGTCTTCTATCCCCTATTCCATTCTTCTGTATCCTTAATAGTGACATTTATATATTACTTTATTTTATTGAGAATAAAATGTATATTCTAATAATGTATAGGGATGGCAAAAATACTTGAACCTGCGGGTACTTGTCCAAATACCCATAACGGGTACCCGCAAAAATAGCTCAAGGGCGGGTATGACTATCATGATACATGTCCTGTGGGTACCCGCATATATATTTTAATTAAATATTTTATACTTAGTTTTTATTAATTTAACATTATTTGTTTATTTCATTATTACTTCATAATAAAATATAGTAATGAGACTATAAACATAAAATTATCATATACATATCATATTATTTAAGTAAAAATTATTTTTATAGATTAATTATTGTAAAATATATAAAAATATAATTTAAATTGGAAACCCGTTGGTTACCCACAGATACCCGCAAATAGCACGGGTATGCACTACATGTGCCGCCCGTGGTCGTTGTCATCCCTAATAATGTATGAGTTTTATACAATGTCAATACATCATCTATCATTCAGATCTAATTTTTATTGACTCTTGAAAAAAGTAATTCAAATGAATAATAAATGATGTAGTGACTTTGTATAAATCTTCATAACACTAACAATGCATAAATATTATACTCTATTTTGTTTTCCTCCGGTTTACCAAACTCTAGAATATAACATTTATTATGTTAACTGTGTAATGCTAAATCTATTGATTTTAATGACAATAATGTTATGTGTATTTCTATATAGATTTTTTTGGAAGGTAATCACAACTTTTTAAATTATGTAGTGACTACTTTTTTCTCAAAGTTTAATATAAAGTTTTCAAATTAATAAATGTTGTACACTAAAACTGTGTCATGCTATCTATTTGAAGTGTAGAATGATTTTTTCATAATCTTATTTAAAAACTTACTATTAATGAGCAAATGACTAAGTATCACGACCAACAATAATTTCACTCTCTTAAAGTAAAATAAAGTTAATTATTTATTTTGTGCACTCACACAAAATACTGCTTATTATTGATCATGAATGAGCTTATTATTGATAGTCTTAATTGTTTATTCACCCTCCCTATTAACCAATTATAATTTTATAAAACATAAACCTATAATAATTGGTTAATAAAGATTGTGTGTAGATAATTTGGAGTGTCAATAACATTGATCACCATTTAAAATGATAATGAAATAAGTAGAATAAAAAATATTGATCACACATCATATGCATCTCTTTTATTCTTCCAGTAGATCTACAAATTCCACTGCAACTCCAATCAAATGAAGCAACACAAATGTTGCATCACAAATGTTGCATGTCTAAGCCTTTCATTCACAATTTTCAACAGTAACTCAACCAAGAATTTAAACAAATAATTATGTGGTCACATAAATCAATTAAAGATGTCCATAAAATTTATATCTCCGATGAAAATATTCACATGGGAGAGTGTCGCATCAAAGTTTTTGATCATGTATCTTAAATTATCAACCTCAAGAAATCTAGATGCCTTTTGTCCTCTGCTTTGATTGCTCTATCTAAAATACCCCTGATTTAGAATTTGATAAGGATTAGTAGATGGTCAAATCTATAACTAACAATGGGTTATCAATAATAATACTTTACAACACCTTATGTTGTCTAACAATGCAACTCGTAGACATGATTATTATCTAACTAAAGTAATCTTTTACCAAAACATTTTCAAGTGCAACAAAAACAAACGAATGATATAATTTCCAATTATGTAATCAAATAATTGAAGGATATTATCACCTTTTTCTGCTTTGTGATAAAATAAAGAAGCTAGAGGAAGATAAGAACATTATCACCTATTTGTGTTGTTATCAAAATAATTAACATCTCAAACCATAACAAAAAAATAAACATAATGACACAAAAGCAATAGCAGAAGGATCAAATTATGTACATTGTGGCTGCTAAACACAATATTAATACCTACCACCATCAGGTAATTTCTCTTACTAAATGATTCAGTCTTGCTTATATCTTTTGTAACAGGAGAGTCATTTTGTATAGACTCCTAAACTACCCTTTCAACAACCAATTTTACCTCTAAATTTGAAGTAGTATTGTCTAAAGTTCTACAATCAATACATTCTCTTAAAGTTTAACATGAGAAACAACAAAAATAATTAAACTTAGAAATGAATAGCATAAAACTTAATCCATGAAACTATGACTCTTGAAAGCTTTCCTATAGATGTCTTTCTTTTCGTGCTTCATTTCCATCTCTTGTAACTGAAAAATAGATATTGTAACACCCTAATTTTGAGTCTTTAAAATTATAGTATCAGTCCTGGAAGTCTCGCTTGAGCGAGAGATTCTCGCCTGAGCGAGAAAGGATCCCCTGGGAGGGTGAAATCATGGGCTATACTGGAGGATTCTCGCCTGAGCGAGAATTGTCTCGCCTAGGCGAGAAATGACAATTTGGGGCTGTTGACACTGTGAGATTCTCGCTTGAGCGAGAGCGTCAGATCTGAAATTTTAAAAAGGCGGGATTTTCTCGCCTGAGCGAGAATGGGCTCGCTTGAGCGAGAACCCGACGACTGCTCTTTAAAATAGAAACCCCAAACACATTTTAGGGTTATAACATTGAAGAGAAGAGAGAGAGGAGAGCTTTTCAAGAGCAAAGAGCCTTAGGACTCATCTTAGAGCTTGAGAAGAGGTAAACCTCTTGTTCCTAACTCTTCTTCTTCCTCTCTAACTTGTTTTGGGTATGTTGGATCTATTTTCAAAACATGAGAAACCATAGAAACTCATCCTTTAGAGTTATGGTTCGTTTTATGTTGTTTTTCTCTTGTAAACTCTTGGTTTAGAGTTGGTATTTGATGAATGGAAAGGTTTTGTGAGTTATTCATGAAAACCCCAAAAAACCCCAAAATGAGAATATGAGTATAAAGAGAAAGAGATGAAATGTTAGATGTGGATGATGAGTTTATGCTTTGATGTTGAATATATGTGAATCTCTTGTATGTTTGATGATGAAATACTAGTTATTTATGTGTTATTTTGAATAAATAACTGACATTGTTGTTATTAGTGGAAATGATGAAAGATCCTAAGGTTGGAGGAAATCGCGGAAGAGACTTTTAAAGTTACTCGGAACCGATCCCCAACGCTCACCAAGGTAAGGGATAAGTGTCTCTAATTCATACTCACTGATGTGAACGAGGTATGTGAAAGAGTTATATGAAAGAGGTAATGTGTTGGTAACTTTATTGTTGTTACCCTACCCGAAGAGGTAGTGGTTTATTGTTGTTACCCTACCCGAAGAGGTAGTGGTTTATTGTTGATACCCTACCCGGAGTGGTAGTGGACTGCTATTGTGCCCTACCCGGAGTGGTAGTGGACTGTTATTGTGTCCTACCCAGAGTGGTAGTGGACTGTTATTGTGTCATACCCGGAATGGTAGCGGACTGTTATTGTGTCCTACCAGGAATGATAGTGATTATTGTGGACTCGACCTACCCGATGTGGTATATGGTAATAATTTAATAACTCGACCTGCCCGATGTGGTAAGGGGTAATAACTCGACCTGCCCTATGTGGTATGGGGTAATAACTTAATAACTCGACCTGCCCGATGTGGTATGGGGTAATAACTCGACCTGCCCTATGTGGTATGGGGTAATAACTTAATAACTCGATCTGCCCGATGTGGTATGGGGTAATAACTTAATAACTCGACCTGCCCTATGTGGTATGGGGTAATAACTCGACCTGCCCGATGTGGTATGAGGTAATAACTCGACCTGCCCGATGTGGTATGGGGTAATAACTCGACCTGCCCGATGTGGTATGGGGTAATAACTCGGCCTGCCCGATGTGGTATGGGAAATGAAATGTGGATGTCACAATGAATGCCATATGCGTGCTATAGGATATACATTATGGGATGTATATTCTATAGGGTGAATATGAATGATGAGAAGTGTGGATATCACAATGAATGTCATATGCATGCTATAGGATATATATTATGGGATGTATATTCTACAGGGTGAATATGAACGATTAGAAGTGTGGATGTCATAATGAATGTCATATGCATGCTATAGAATATATAGTATGAGATGTATATTCTATAGAGTGAATATGAATGACGAGAAATGAGAATGTCGCAAAGAATGTCATATGCATGCTATAGGATATATAGTATGGGATATATATTATATATGGTGAATATGAGTGATAAAAAGGAAGATGTTGAGAATGAAAGTAATATACATGCTATAGGATATATATTATGGGATATATACTCTATAGGGTGGATATGAATAATGAGAAGGATGATGTGTCGAACGAACGAAATATGCATACTATAGAATATATATTATGGGATATATATACTATAGGATGAATATGAGTAAAGTGAAAATTAAAGGAAGATGATATGAATGTTTACAATTACGCATGTGCGTTTATGAATTATATTAAGATTAATCGTATTTGAAATGTGAATAATCATGTGATATTAGTTTTTGAACTAATGGCTTACTCCCTTTTGTTTTGTTTGTTGTTTATGATAATCCCATTGTAGATAAATGAAAGATTTTGAGAAGGAAGCTCACTTAGGAAGCTTTTGTGTTTATTAATTTGTTTGTCTTTATTGCTACTTGACGTTGTAGTTAATTTGATAACATTATGGGATGACTGTGAATTTGATTAGGGCAATACGGAGATATGTAGTTATGGACGTTATAACTCTGGAAAATCCATAACTGGTTGTATGCGATAATTTCTAATCGAATGAACTATGTTTTTCCGCAACATAAATTTGTATGATAATATAATAGGGTAAAGAGTGTTTCATGAGGGTTTTTAAGTAAATTTATAGATGTATGTAAGAGAAGATGAAATTAAATGAAAAATTTTCAAGGGTAGAAATTGGGTCGTTACAGATATCAATAGTCAAATATAGAAATTTCAGATTGGATATTGTTTTTTTTACCCCAATTATTGGCTAACCATTAACTATGATAGATAGATGTAGGAGTGACACAATTGTTTAATATGATAAACAAATAAATTTTTTTCATCTTCAAGACCTGCCCTATATGTAAGTAATCCCGTTTTAGCTCTTGCAATCTGCAATAGTTGTTTTTAACCTCTTTCTGAAGCTGTCGTCGGTGGTGGTGTCCTGTAATGAGCATCAAATTTTCTAATTGCAAAATAACAATACACAATATCAAATACTTTATTCACTCCAAAAAATGGATACCTAAAATAAGACAAAGAAGTTCCAAATAAGTTTGAAAATTTAACAATGCAAATAATATGAATAAAGTGATGCATAAATGATTAGTCAAAAACTTTAAAGAAGACATGATATGAAGGACGGGTTATTCATTTCACATCTTTAAATACTCAACAATAGTTTGAACACGCGCAATGCAATTAATTAACAAAATAATAAATTGAATAAAACGACACCAATGCAAGATGCAAAATGTCTCAAAAGGTGTTCGTAGAAGCTATGGCAATTGATAATCAGCAAAATCATCATAAACACATTGAGATGTTAGAAACATTCCTGTAACTTAAAAATGTTATCTTGAACCCATAAAAAATATTATGTTGAAAACATAAAAAAAATGTTATCTTGAAGTAAAAAATAAAAATAAAAAGCTTTACCATGAAAAAAAAAATCTTGTTTTTATTGATAATCATTAACATAACAAAAAAATGAAACAGAATGGAAGAAATCATACAACATTAACATGCAAAAATAAAAAGGTCTCATTTTTAAGCATAAAGTGAAATAAAAAATAGATGAAACCAACGATACCATGAACATGCATGAACCTATAAAAGAAATTTTTCTTTCGAAATCATAATAGCAAAAATGATTCACTCTCCGAGAATCATTATTCAACAACATTCATCAACTATATTTACTAAAAAAGTTGGACAAATCAACTATTAGAAAAAAAAGTTTTGTAAGTCAATAAAGTTTGCACCTTTACGACAATAAAGGTTGAACAAATAAAGGGATCCAATAAAGTCTACGGTTCAGTAAACATTCAACAGTGTCAAATGCAAAAACCACTTATATCACATAAGAGAAACATGCTTCAATAATGAAAATAGGAATACATACATGCAAATGTGTCATCTCTTTTTCCAAAAAATCAAGAGGAATGAATGATACAAATAATGAAACAATGCAACATAAACACTAAGGTTATTCAGATGAAACTTTTACAACAATAAAGGTTTAACAAATGAATGGATCCAATTTAAAACAAAATGATAACCATATTTGACAAAAAAAACTCTATAAAGGTTAAGCCTTTACACAAAAATTTGAAAGAAAATGGGTAACAATAAGCAAAACATAAAACAAGATATGTTACCTTGTTAGTGAAGGTTGAACATAAAAATCATTATTCTCATAACTCTTAAAAAGATATGAGTATGAGATGTTAAAAATCAAGACCATGAAAAAACATAAAAAAAATAGAGATCAAGAACATTCCCGTAACTAAAAAAAATCAACATTTCATTTACTTAAAAAAAATTAACTTAAAGAACATCAAAAAACATACATTTGAGATGAGTATGAGACATTAGAAACATTCATGTAACTTTATCTTGAACCCATAAAAAATATTATGTTGAAAGCATACAAAAAATGTTACCTAGTAAAAAATAAAAATAAAAAGTTTTACCATGAACAAAAGATCTTGTTTTTCTTAAGGATGAACCAAACATTACCTTAAGGATGAATTTGAGAGTGAGGGTGAGAGTGAGAGTCACACTGTAATGAAGATTGTGATGGTGGGAGAGAGTTGAGAAAAATGAAAAGAAGAAAGAGAAAGAGAAAAATGAAGAGAAGAAATAGAAAGGAAGAAATGAAAGTGAAATGAAAAGTCAAAAAATAAAGTGGCAGACTTAAAGTATGGATTTGAAATCTTGCACAGTAAATTACTTACTTGTCCCCGTCCACAACAAATAAACAGTTTTAAAAGGATAAACATTTTGGTAATTTAACTTATGAATTTATTGCTTGAATAAAATACAAAATTGGAATGACAAAATTGCTCATAGGTTTGAGTTTATAATAACACCCCGAAAAATCTATTATAGTAATATGGTTCTCTTGCAATAAATGACAACTTATTTTATTATATTAGTAAAGCGAAATGAGTGAAGTAACCCCATCAATTTAAAAACCTCCATAGTAGGTAATTTTTCTTATATGATTATTTTTTAATGAATAAGTAATTACATATTTACCTTGTAAAATACAAGTGTCAACAATATGGTAGTATATTTTTGTAATTTCACCATTCCATTCAATTAATATAGATATATAGATTTAAAAGCTCAATAAAGTTGAAGAATTTTTTTTTGTAGTAAAAAAAGGGATGAATCGAGTTACTCCAAGAGTAAGTGTAAAAAATCTAATCCACATCATGATTATTCATTCTTGGGAAATCCAATGATTTGAATTGATAAGTATATCTAAATTATTGAATTTTCAAGATTGAATGACTAAGATGTGTAGTAGTTCTTTTCCAATTACTCTTGAGAATAAGTGAATCCTTCATCTAAAAAAAATTTAAAGAACATCTTCACTATTTTTACTTGTATTTTATTATCAACCCACTCCCGGTTTAAATAAACCCAATTGAAATATTGTTCCAGCCCAACCCAAGTCATACTCATCTTCCGTCTAAATATTCAAATTAAGAGTATTCTTATTCATTGTTAGTGGGTATTATTATAGATGGCTGCAGAATCATCAGAAGGAGAAGAAGAAGGAAAATTAACAGGAGGGAATCAAATTCTTATGATAGATGATGATCTTAGAGAAATGGGAAAAAAAGCTGCTTGGAGTGTTAGTTCTTGCAAACCCGGCAATGGAGTTATTTCCCTTCGTGATGATAATCTTGAAACTTATTGGCAGTTAGTAATAATAATTCTAAAAATTAAATAAAAATCATTTTTTTATTCATTTGTTTCATACCCATGATTTGTAAACATTGTTTTGTGTTTTTAGATCTGATGGAGCACAACCCCATTTGGTTAATATTCAATTTCAGAAGAAAGTTAGATTACAAGTATGTTTTTTGTTTTGTTTGGAAGTTAGTGTTTTTGTTGTTTTTAGTATATGTTTTTTCATATTCTAAGTTTATGTTTTTTTTGTTGTTGTTGAAGTTAATTGTTCTCTATGTGGATTTCAAGCATGATGAGAGTTACACGCCAAGCAAAATTTCAATTCGTGCTGGTGATGGTTTTCATAACTTGAAGGTAATTTCATCAATTTGGATTGTGTTCCCCATTTTCATTTGTTCTAGTACTGTACTAGCATTGGCACAACATTAAGGTTGTTTATTCACTGTGTCCTCGGAATTATGGATTTAAATTCCGTAAACAATCTCTTCTGTTACGAGGATAAGTGTGTGGGAGCCTCGTGCGGTGTAGTGGGACTTTTCTCTAGTAATAGAGAGGAAAGTGCTATGGAATACCAAACAAAAAGTAACATACATTGACATTTGTATCCTTATTATTTAAAGAGAGATTACACATTTACCCTTAAAATTCAAAGAAAAAAAAAACAGTGTCCTCTCCATTACTGGAGATGAGTCTCACTCCGTGCGATGGTGGACACCGAGAGAAATAATTGTATTTATTACCATTATAGTTAATATTTCTTTGCAATCCTGGTTGTATAAAATGGCATCCATACCTGTCATTTATCGTATTCTGATGCATTTTGAACCATCCAATACAACTTCCACCCAATGTACGGTGTACCTGGGTTCTAGATTCGCCATCGTGCGACGTGCATCTGGGCTTTGGAGAAAACTTAGGTGGTGTTATTTGGTTATTTGTGGTGTTGTTCTCAGATGAAAGTATGATATATGTTACAAATTTTGAACATGCTACATTTTGGTTGATGATATTATAGTACATGTCAGTATTTTAAGTTGCAGTCGCTATTGCGGTAACGTTTCCGGTTACTGTGATTGCGATCATTGTTGTCATTGCGATGCGGATGACAGCCATTGCATGCGGTCTGATGCGGTTACGTTGCGGCCACATCATTGTGATTCGGAATCACACCGCAATTGCGATATGATGCGGTTGTGGCGGTCACCGCAACCGCAATATTGCGGCTGCATCAGTTGATGTTGTCCACAATTTAAATCATTGGTACATGTTATGCTCTAATAAAAAAGTGGCAAGTACCTTAACAGCACCTAAGCTGTGGATTAATTGTTAGATTGTTTGATGATGAATTTGGGAACAATTTCAGGAGATAAAAACTGTGGAACTTGTGAAGCCAACTGGCTGGGTTTATCTGTCATTATCTGGAGCCGATCCGCGGTAGGTGCTGAAACCATGGTTGTACTGTTACAATCTTGTTTTTTCAATCTCAGAAGTTCTTTGTTTTTTACTGTCAAAAGCAATTTCCAGGTTGTGAACAAACCTTAATAAGGGATTGTGTGAATTTTTGATGTAGCCTTGTTACCAATCTGGGTTATCTTTGCTTAACTACATTGTGTGTGACTAATCATAGGTTAACTTTTAATGCGTAATAGATCTTCTTAAACATAGATTATATTAGTTTGAAATCAAATTTTATATGTGTTGGGTTTATTTAAGTGTGAAGTCCCACATTAGATGTGAAATGAGAAGTAAAAGAGTTTACAAGTAGAAAAAGGCCCATGGAACTCCCGGTAACAATGGAACTCCCCGATGGTTAGAGGCTCCCCGGTCGTGGTCTGGTCCAACAATATGTATGCTGTACTATTTTTTACTGTTCCTTTTCACCTTTAACCATGGAGAGAATTCAACTAGGTATAATACTCCTTGTATAAACATTCTTGTTCTTTGTCGCAGAAATTTCATTAAATCATTGCTCCCTATGTTCCTGAACTTGACTTGTACTACAGGCTTTGAAAGGTTCTAGGCAGTATTTTAAATTGTGGTTGCGATTGCGGTAACGGTTGCGGCTACTGTGATTATGGCCATTGTGTTGCAGATTGTGGCTGTTGCGGTGTGAATTATTTTGTTATTAAAACAACATTTTTGCGATTGCATCACTGTGATTCGGAAACACACCGCAATTGCGGTGTGATGCAGTTGCAGCAGCCACCATAACCACAATATTGCAGTTGCATCAGGTGATGCAGTCCGCAATTTAAATCACTAGTTCTAAGATTCAATAATGTTTTTTTGACATATCATGGGATACTGTACATTTATCAGTTAGAGTAGATATCATAACTCTAATATTCTAATACTTAAATCCTGTTCTTATTTATCAAGCATTTTGATTATGTCTGTGATTGTTATTCTGGAATTGGACATGTGAATGCAAATGTTGGTAACTAAAACAAAATTACCATTTAGTATAACTAGAGATGTTTGCTTATCTTAGCTTCCTTCAAAAAGGAAACTTATTTACATAATCTTGTGATTTGCCTCTCACCAATTGCAGGGAAACTTTTGTCAACACTTTTATGCTGCAAATTGCTGTGTTGTCAAACCATCTCAATGGAAGGGATACTCATGTCCGGCAGATCAAAGTTTATGGACCTCGACCGTAAGTCTCGTTGTACTTGTAAACTTAATTTCGGAGATGTATATATATATATAGATTTTCATTATCGTGTTGTCCGATTCATGTAGCTGACCAACCTAGTCTGATTAAGGCTTAATTGTTGTGTACATATAGATTTTCATGTTTTCTACGCCTATCGCAGGAATCCTATTCCGCATCAACCGTTTCAGTTTACTTCAAGGGAGTTCATCACCTATTCTTCTATCAGATGAGAGTTTATGGAAGAAATGAATCAAGCCAACCTAGTTTTAAATCAAAGAGTGCTACTTAGTAAGTTATTTTATCAACTTGGAAGGTCTGAAACCATATCAATAGTTAGTTACTAAAGTGCCCAAACTCAAACATTTCACTGCAATATTCATCTAATCTCATTTGTGTCATTTGTGAAAATGGCTATATCAGTATTTCTTGTTAGTGTTTATAATTTGTTTAGCTTAGTGATATAGAATAGTTGGTATGATTTGTTCCAATTTAAACCATGTAGTTTGGATCACTTCAAGAAACACTAGATTATGCCTTGTTTTAGTCCTCATAATATTCGAAATTGACATCGGCAAGAGTGATTATGTAAGACTTGTGTTTGATCGAGAAGAAAAAAAGGGCTTGTGGCCAACCACGACCGTGGTTGCCACCGGACCTTGTTCCATGAACCGGTCAAGGATCCGCGCATGGGAAACATATTAAGATCAGAACCATATTAGTGATTCTAGTAAGAGAGTGATTCTACTAAGTTCTTAGATGAACCATATTAGTGACTTATCACGGGATTGTTACCCTATGTGGCATTCAATAAGGGTGAGTAATTGTCCCTCCCAACAAGTACAGTTCCTAGGAATTGAATCATTGACCTTTTGGTCTTTCCGAAAAGATAATGGGGTCTTATACCATTAGATCAACGCCTTCTTGGTATGTGACATTCATTTTAACATATATTCCCTCCTTAGATGTGAAGCCAATTCATCACCATCACTATTCCATTTTCTTATCTTTTCATCATCCTACTTGTTCCAAAATTCACCAGTCTCATTGGTTCTGATCTTGAGATATTCGAATCAAGATCAAAACCAACCTTCCTATCAAGACCTACTCGTTCCATTTTTTTTATTTTTTTCATGGGTCCTGAAATATTTTTTTATTGTCACAAAATTCAAATCCAATCAGGGAATATTTTTGAATTGGAATGTTGGCATTTTCCATTACCCAGAAAGGATAGATTATTTACCATAGACTTTGTTTGATGTTCCATGTAGAATAATGTATAATAATTTATGTATTTATTGTTTTTAATACTGGCATGTTACTTGTAGTAGTATATGACATCATGAATTGTATAAATTAAAGTTATGTTTATGTAATTTATAAAATTGAATGTCATTTTTTTAGTATTTGACCATCTTTGCATCATAAAAATAAAATAAAAATGACTATCTAATCACAATAAACTTTTGACTATTGAAGGAATGTCTTCAAATGAGAAGTAAATTATATTCATAAAATGCTGACGACACAAATATATAAAACATTTTGGTTGCTATAATATTCTTGGGGTTTGTCAATGGAAGCAGAGGCATTGGTAGGTCTCTTAATAGGTTGTATTCTATTTTTGCTAAAAGAGTGTATTTTATGCCAAAATGTAAATGTTTGAATCTTAAACGACACTTGTTGGTAGGAACAACCACATGTCTTCCTTACTTAAAAGGTAAACACATATCATTTGGCAGTACAAAAATAAACTAATGACTATTAAATGAATGCAACCTTAATCATCAAAGAATATTCACAACCAACTATTCACTATTTAAACAAATCAAAAGATTCAATAGTGAGGGAAACCATCAAATATAAATATCTTTATATAAAGAAGTAATGTTTTTTAAGTTCTAACCATGCCATGATTAAGACAAGATAAAAAAATTTCCCCAATCTATCAACAACTGCTCTTAGTTTAAAATATATATTTTCTGCTGGAGATCCTAGGATTGGGCTACAAAGAGAGTCCAAGGCAATCTTAATGTTGACAAAAGATCCTATAAAATGTGAATGTTGTTACCGTAACAATAATTCTAACTGACACGAAATAATATTTACTGGCTGAGTCACGACCAGGTCGTTCTCTTTTTAAGGTCCATATGTAAGTTAGGTTTGAAAGACAATAGAATAAATGTTTTTAGAGTTATGAAATATACTTATAAGATACTTGTCAAATTTTCTATATTTTTTACTTTCTCTCTAAAACTCAACTCACAAATAGATGTTAACAATCATGATCAGTGTTATTAATACCATACCGGTCATCAAACCGGTAGGGGTACTAATACAGTGATATAACGATTTAATTGGTGGTTCACTAATTAAACCGCATACCGGTAAAGTTAGATATACATATATAATATATTAACATTAACGTTGAAAAATCAATAAAAAACAATAATTATTTTTATTTCCATTAAAAAATTAATTCTAAATAAAAATCGACCGGTATAACCAATATAGTTCAATTGAAAACAGGTCAGTTTAACCAGTTTTTACCAGTATAATTACATAACCGGTATAATTATTGTATAGTAAACAAAATGTGTATTTCATGAATAGTGAGGAGATTGAAAAAGACGACATGAGCTGCAATAAACTCAAAATATGACACAATCCAAAGGGGGCTGCAGCTATACATTACCAGATTTCTTAATTAAAATTATTAATAATCGTAGGTACCATTCAAGTTATTTTGATAAAGATAGGGAGCTAAGTAATTGAGCTTAAGCAAACAATTTTTCTCCTAGTTAGGAAATGATCCTCAAAAGTTCATGAAAATTCACTGGAATAGTTTAGCTATATTCTCAACCACTGTTCTCAATAACAAGTCTGACACAATAGCTTTAAGTCTTTAACTGTAATACAGAAAACATGAAAGATTGATTTGATGGGACAAAAGACAGACATATGAATAATCAGAATTTTGTGAGAACATGCTCAAGAAACCCTTCAAAGGAACCTTTATTGACAACCCTTTTTTCCTCTCATCAGCAGCACCAATGAAACACATACCATTATTGTTCTTCTTCACATCAAACATTTGCAATTTATCACTTTCCCTTACTTGGGCAATTAAACAAACACCTTTAGCCTTGTTCTTTAGTAACGAGCAATGTTCAAGATCCTTCGCAGCCTTGAGAATACCCACTTCCAGTGGCGACAGAGAATCCTTCATACCTTTAGAAATTGAATTGAAGAAAGACTCAACTGTGTCGTTATCATGTTTGAATATTTATTAGTAGAATTCAATGAATTATTTTAGTAATAAATGAATTTTAATCAATCCATTATATCCAATTAATATTTATTAATATATTTATTTGGATGAATATTTAATTCAAAAAATGATGTTTTTTATTTTCAAGAAAACTAAATTCAATCAAATTCATTCATGATTTTTAATTTTACTTTTAACATTTTATTACATTGATATCAATTATAAGATATCATGTTGTTAATATTTAAAATAATATTCTTATGTACATAACAATATATTATTAATGCACAATCTATTCTTTATGTTTAGTCATCGCTCACTCTAAATTTTTTTTTAGTCCAAATGAATTGTAGATGATATAGTTATTATATATACATCTTTATATTCATAGTACAAAAAT
Organism: Lupinus albus; assembly: GCA_009771035.1. Taxonomy (NCBI): domain Eukaryota; kingdom Viridiplantae; phylum Streptophyta; class Magnoliopsida; order Fabales; family Fabaceae; genus Lupinus; species Lupinus albus. The sequence continues at coordinate 12,957,785 of CM020007.1, read as the reverse complement.
ATTACATTCTATAAGTATAAAGTATTTATTAAAAATATTACATGTAGAATCACATATTTGTATATTTGTAGAACATTACAATTTTTTTTTAAAAAATTCAAAAATCCACTTTAAAAAATTATTTTGAAACATCATTTAAAAATGATGTTTAAAAGTGTTTTTAATGATTTTGAAATTGATTATAAATAATATTTTATTGAGATGGTAATTTTTAAAATAATGAATTTTTTCAATAATATTTTTAGTTCCAATAAAAATCAAATAGATTGGATATACATCCATCCAAATCCATGACAATAAAGATATGAATGATTTGGAAATTGAAATTCTCTATTAAGATTGGATATGAATGAATTTGATAAATTAAAATATGATTTAAAGGGTTTTATATAGATCGGTGAATGACTTTTCATCAATTCATTAACATCAAAATCCAAATACATCCAAATTCATTCATTTCTAACCCTTAATTTTAATTATATCATTCATCACATTTTTATACATTATCATTCTATAGAATGCAATGCTTATCCAACATTTTAGAGTATAATATTTATGTACTATTAATATAAAGATTTATACAAACTCAATATATTATCTATTTTTTATTTTTTATTATTTTGTAATTTGAATAGTGTGTAATAATAAAATATGAATAGTGAATGATGATATGATAGTATATCAAACACATACATTATGGATCTATATTTTTCTCTCTCTATTGCTTGTATCAAATAATTGATTAAATGAAATAATTTAAATAATTTTTCCCAATTGTAAACTTTTGATATAAGAAGTGTAAATATATTTTTTCTTTATGCAAAGGTTCGTATTATATAATTCTTACATAAATATTTTTTCTACTAGACATTGTTGTTTTTTTAATGGATAAGCTTATGCCAAGTGGTTATATATTTGGAAATAGCCATCAAACATTTAACGTTTTGATACTTTTGACCTGTATAATACAATAGAAGATTTGAACACATATTATTGCGTAATATCCAAATGTGTGTATATATATAAGCCTATGTGAATGCTGAATAAAACTTCAACTTTTAACACTTTATAATCGTTATTGATGTATTTTTTCATTGTTTCTAATAATTAAAATTTTGACAGTATATATGAGTGGCATGTTCTATCTTTTTGTGAAAATGTTAGTCTCAAAAGTAATTAAAAACCCTTTTTGACTACAAATAATAATTCCCATCTGCCATATCTGTAACACCCTAGATTTGAGTCTTCAAAATTATAGTATCAGTCCTGGAAGTCGTAACATTCTCCAACAAAGCTTGGAGGTCTGTTTATGTTGGATCCTTCTCCTAGGAATGATCTTGAGGCCATGTTGTAGTAGGATCAGATTTTGAGAGTAACTTTCTCAAAAATAGCTCTGGTGTCAATTGTAAGATTGAGATTGCAACTAAGAGGGAGGGGGGGTGAATTAGTTGTTGCAATAAGTATGACCAATTTTTCTGCAATATCAAAGTTAATGTGCATCGGAAATATTTTGCAGAAAAATGTTGACTTAGGAAGAATAAATAAATAACGAAGACAAGGGAAATATAGTACACATGTGTTTTATACTGGTTCACCTTCTTGTCCACCGAAGGCTACTTCTAGTACTCTTGACGCGCAAAAGATTCTTTTATTAAATATAATGAGTTGCAATTACAATTATCTCACCCCGAGATCTCCTTGTACCTTACACACTCACTTATATCTAATCCCCTTGTGAAAGAAAGTAAACTTTGCAAAAGTGAAGAATGTACAATTTGGCTTGAATTGCCTTACAAATGTATACGACAATTTCTAGAACTTGTAATCCAATAACAACTCTTTATACTTGAGATAATAATGCTCTTTTTAACTTTGAAAATGTTTGGAAAGCACTTTGAAGCAACTTAGAAATACTTAGAAAGTTTGAGAGTATGTTGCTTTGAAAAGTGCAGAAAATTCATAAAAGTGAAAGAGCTTTGTGTGATTTTATTATGAAAGTTGTTGTATATTGTTATATGTTGTGAGAGTATTTCAATGCCTTTATATAGGCTTCCAATCAACCATAATAGCCTTAGGTATGAGTAGGTTTCGTTTGGAATGAAAAGCAATCAGTTTGGAGTGAAACCTCTTCACTTGAAATCTGAAAAACTGATGCAACAGCTCTCAGTAATCGATTGCTGCAAGTGGGTAATCGATTACCCAATAATCCTGTTAACAGCTTTTTGAAAATTCACACAGTGTAATCGATTACTGGATTTGAGTAATTGATTACTCAACAACACTGTTTGACAACTTTGTGAATTTACCTTAGTGTAATCGATTACACTACTTTGAGTAATCGATTACCCTGTTTTCTAAAAATGGTAATTTGTTACTCCAAAGTCTGTAATGGATTACTCATAGCTGTTAGAGGTTTGAAAACTCTTTTCTCACTCATTTAACTTGTTATTCAAGTATGGTAACTCGTTACATGTTGTTTTTGAAAATTATTTTTATTCACACTTAGATTATTCTGATTTTCTTGAAAATAATTTTGAGCATTTTTATCTAAGTAAATAAATGAGTTGCAAGGATAGAAGTACCAAAGACTTAGACTCTAATTATTTGAAGTTTTATCTTTGATAGTCTTCGGAGGTCTTCTTCCTTTCTTCTTTTTTGTGAAATTGGTGTCTTCATCAAAATCGTGCCAAGGTCAGAAGCAAGATCTTCTTCACAATAAATACCAACTATAATTTCCTAAAATGTAGAATATAATTAGACATCACTACCTTAAGTTTAGTTTTTTCACGTTAATCTCATTCCATTTTTATCTTATGGAAGTGCAAAGGAAAAAAAATGTACATTTATGAGATTGAAATATTTGAAAATGATAATAATCTACCAAAGTTATATGTTATTGATTTGAACTATTATTTATATATATATATATATCTTATTTGAAAATATTTGCTATAATTTTTACTACTCTTTGGTTTAATAAAATTACATACATATGGAGTGTTTATACTATGTCGTTTATTAATGTAAATATTTACATTCATGTACATACATATATATCATGTCTCAACCATTTAATAATGTGATTAGTGGTCATTCTTGGTGAAGATTAATTGATTTCTTATGTACATTGTTTAAATTGCATTTTTGACTAATATAAAAAATGCATCATTAAATTGTTTACACTATTATTGTGTTATTTTTAAATTGATGGTTAAATGATTGAACTGTTCCTCTCAAAGTGTTGCACTTTAAAGATATTGCCTCACAAAATTGAAACATTTTTAGTTGAGGACATACAAAAGAATAAAAAATGTATATTTATGAGATTGAAATATTTGAAAAGGAAAATTATCTATGGAATTAAAAATGAGTTCAATCAAATATATTAGGAAAATCATATTCACATGTTTTTTTTGTTTATCTCTTGCTCTTTCAATTTACATAATCTATTTTGTTACACTATTATTATTTATTATACCAAGTGTCATTATTATTTTATTATGTTAGTAACAATATATAGTAAGGAATAAAAATTGTTATTTTTAATTATTTAACTATGAGACTTAAAACAATTTCATTTGTGGTAATTTTGGTTGGTGAAAAAAGTTGGAGTATGAGTCAATCAATCTTGATTAGTTCATATATTACTCATATAATAATTAAAATTTGATAGTTTAAAGATGAATTATTATAATAGAATAATAATAATCATTAGAATATTGAGTAGGGTTGACAATGAGGCCAAACGGACATGGATAATGCTTACTCGTATCCACACCCACATTATTTGCGGGTACCCGTGTGAGTAGCGAGTATTTAAGGGTATCTAAGAAGTTTTCAATTTTAATTATATATTTTATAATAATCAATATATAAAAATAATTATTACTTGAATAATATGATATGTATATGATAATTTTATGGTTTTATAGTTTTATCACTAAAATTTATTATGAAATAATAATAAAGAAGACAAAAAATAATCTTAAAATAATATTAATAAAATACAATATATAAAATATTTAATTAAAAAATAAATTTATAAATATGCGACTACCCGTGGAGCGGATATCATGATACTATTTCTCACCCATAAGCTATTGTTGCAAGTACCCGTTGTAATTATTTTCACAGGTACTTACGCGTCGAGTTTTATGAGTTAGAAAAGATATACACACCAATAATGTAAAAGTTTTTTATAAGCAAGTAAATTTGACAATAATTTAATTCTTGTACAGTCAATGTCAAATAATAGAAATATGGGCTAACACACAATAATATCTCTCAATAATAGCATAGACAAAGGATGAAGTAATAAAATGTTATAGAAATTTAATATAAATAAACATATTAATTATATTATTTCTTATTTTATAGACTGCAACCTTGTAAATAGATAAATATTAACAAATATAATAAGTGTTTAATATTTATATATCTTAGTATAATTTTTTTATATACTTAATAAATTATCCATTATTCATATGTATTAGAGTTAATAATAATAATTAACACTTTAATAATATATAAATGATGGATAATCCACTGAACAATATAATTTCTTTTTTTATATTATTAGGACATAACCCCTCATATAATCATAGGTGAGTCTTGTAAGAAATTTTGGGTCACACATGTAATGTTTAAATGTGTTTATGGTCATTATTATAAGTAGTCAAATTAAAGTGATCTACTTCAAGTAAGGTTTATGACTATAGACATAATTATCATGAAAAATATTGTGTAGATACCTAAAGTCTTATTTCTATTTTATGATGGGCAAAATGAAAATAAGAAAATGAAGTAGCATCTCCCTTCACGGAAGGGTATGCACTTCTTATAAATAGGGGTTATGGTCCCCAATTGTAGACACACTAGAACACATCAAGTACAACAAAATCATCATTCTCTTCATCCCATTAGAGGAAATACTAAAGCTAAGGGTGGTCTACAATTGGAAGATCAACAAACCTACATGTTCTACTATGAACATGCATTTGCATACAAGGATAAAGGAGGGCATTAGGATACAAGGAGATGAAGTTGATGGATACATGACAAAGAATGGTATAAGGTTCATTCACCATATTCTATATGAATATAGTAAGGTACGCTTCCGCTCAAGTTCTAGTTTTATATAGTTATTCTTGTTAGGTATCAGTGGTTACAATACACCTAGAAGGGGGGGGGGGGGGGGGGGGGGGGGGTTGAATAGGTGTAGCGGTTAGAATATCCGCTTTTCGAAAAACAACACTTAATGCTGAAATACACCTAATTAATCGATTAACGAAACAGGGTAATCGATTAACACATTCAACACAGTCCTCTTAATCGATTAACAGAACTAATGTAATCGATTAACACACTACACTTAATCGATTAAACCGTGATAGTAAGCTAATGCAGATACAATTTCTTGCACGACAATTAATTGATAACGAAGCGAATATACAGAGTTTACAGAATTATCAGAGTGTAATCAGTATAGTACAGAAACATATTATCAATTAAATCTACTATACAAATCAATCGATCAAATGCAATAAAGAGAGAAAGGGATAGAAAAAATCCTGCAACAAGAATTTTATCCTGGTTCGTTTGCTTGTCCACCGCAAACTACATCCAGGCCTCCCGGATGATTTGGGAGATTTTTCTTCACTATAATTGAATCAATGTTTATTACATACACACTATCCAATTACAACACTTAGACACTTACAAGATAATAAAGATCATATTCTATGGTTTGACTCCCTTCCTACCGACAAAGAAAACCTTTCTTTCAGCGTAGCCCCAGCCAAGAACCTCTGTTCTTTACTTATCCCTAAGTCTAACACTCAGTGAAGATACACTCATTCTCTTGGCGATACGACACCTTGAGATTCCCAATATTACAACACTTTTTCAATCAAAACGAAATAGAGTAAACTTAAGCTATTACAAGACTTATATCTAACAAGATAAGACTTTACTCTAATCACCTAATACAAGCTCATGCAATATGAAAATGTATTAGTTTGAAAAACAGAATGCATAGAATGTAAACATCTAATCAAGAATCATTAATAAAATGCAAGAACATGTGATATGAAAAGATGAGAAATGTATTATGTAATGCACTCAATCCTAAAGCATAGAATTCTCTCTTTTCTAAACTCACAAATGCATTTACAACTAGATGCAACAATTAACACGAAAAAAATGCTCTAACTCTCTAAAAATTTAACATGCAACTTATGAGATCAATTCTGAAAAACGCAGTTTATAAAGAATTGATTTTATAGCCCAGTTAATCGATTAACGACAGCCTTAATCGATTAAACTGTACAAAACTGTTAGATTAATCGATTAACCTATGTCGTAATCGATTAAACTGTGCAAACAGTTAGATTAATCGATTAACCTATGCTGTAATCGATTAACAGCATATTTTCATGTGTAAAAACTCAAATATGTTATGCACTTTAATTCATACATGTTTAACACTTAGTTTATGCCTAGAATGCACATGTACATGTATTTATGTGATGCATGAACATATTATGAATGACATATCTCAAGATGAAAATGATTTAAAAGATTTATGCATATGAGATATGTATTAGGTAACTTAAGCCTTAGACTCAACCTAAACTAATCTAGTCTAAGCTAAGTACCAATCAGAAGACTTAAGCACGTTGATTTGTTGATGATCTTCAAACTCTTATTAGCACAAGTTGTCCTCATCAAAACCATGACACATAAAGAGAGCTTTCCAAAGTGTTTCTCTTGACATGCACACTTTCAATTCCCCCTTTTTGATTATGACAAACTCCACATCAAATATATCAACTGTGATGAAATAGCTTGAAGATTGTGTTGGCGTGGTTGATATGATGCGCAAATTTCGGAAGCTGTTATTACGATCAACCTGCACAATCAGAAAACAACAAAACAACCTTTCCCCCCCTTTTGACATTATCAAAAAGATAACGCAGGTCAAAAATAAGGCAGAGATATGAGAAATGCATAAAACAAAGTCAATGAGTTAATTTAGGATTTAACAATTAACCTGTTTTATTTTAAAGAAAATTAAACAAATGCGCTAGTTTATACAACAAAAATAGCCAAACAGGTAAAGTGAACGACATACAAGATTGACCATATCAAAGTAGAAAATCTCATACGATCAAGAACCATACACGTAAACAGAGTAGGCTATTCGACATAATCATAAAAAATAGCATAAAGATTAACAATGTTTAGCAACCATACAAACCAGGAAATGTCAATTAAGAACATTAAAGAGGCACACAAAAGAGAAGCTAGAATCCATAACAACAGCTAAATCCAGAAAGTGCCATAAAGAAGAAATAAACCTAATGGTAAGATATCCTAGGTCTAAAGTCTTCTAAACTAAGGTTAAGGTGGGGGATGAGGGTCGTCAGTGTGATCAGCAGGAATGACAATGTTCTGATCTCCCCTGATAAGCACAGATAACTTCTGAAATTCTGAACAAAACAAGGCATTCTGAGCTTCAGCAGTAGATTGAATCAGATTCCTCAACTCCTGAAATTGGTTGTCTGAGTACGCAGTTTGTCGCTCCTCATACTGTTCCATACCAGCAAAGTATGAGTCTTTCAATCCTTGGAAGTGAAGATCCATACGGTTGTTAAGCCGTTGCTCCATAGCTTCCAACTGATCTAAGCCAAAAGCAGAGTTCTGAGGTACTGATCCAGAAGGCTCCCCCTGAGTTGTAGCGTGCTGATTACCCCTGTCATCCTGATTATCATCATCAGATAAATCCAGACCAATAGTGGTGTAGTCCTCTTGGTATTGCCAAGTAGTACCATACTTGTATATACCCATTTTATGAATAAGGCTTTCACCAACCAGATGATCCTTATCAGTGTATTCAACAATGATGGTATCGTAAACGTCAATGCGCAGATAATCAACAATGCGTGAGATGAAGATACTGTAGGGAAGCAGCTTCGACTGAGACAAAGACACATTGTTCATAATTTTCAAGATCTCCTCAGGCCAGTTAATCATTACATTATTCTTTACTGCATACATGAAACGTAAATCATTCACAGTAGGCTGTGCGTGATTTGTGTTCCTCTGCACTAAAATGTAAGCAATAATGTAATGCAACAGTCTGTTCTCAACAGATAATGACCCAGCTTTGGTCAGTTGACCCTGAATGTATAAGTGAGGGCCTCTTAGAAATGACTTATAAACCTCAGTAGGATCAAAGTTTTCCTTAACCCAGGAACAATCTCCTATACTATAACCAGAAGATGATAAACCACCGACATTCATAAAAATATCATCATTAAGTTCAAACAGGTTGCCAGAAATCATAGACCAGTACTCTCCATTCTTATATCTAAAATTAGCATAAAATTCCCTAACTAGAGCAGGGTAAACTTGTCCCTTTAATTCCATAAACTGAATGGTTCCCTGAGCTTCCATATCATGCGGGAAACTAAAATTTTGTTCCGCCAACCAGGTTAAATCAACATACCGTATGTACGTGGGTTTGCGACCTTGAAATTTCGCCATACGGGTTTCTTGCAAGATGAGTGAATAGTAGGGGTCACCGCGGTCCCGAGTAGAAGGTGAACCGACCTCCCATCTTCGTACACGAGTGGCTGAGGTCTTGACCCTTTTAGTGCGACCTTGCTCCATTATTTAGCAGAACCCGAAATAACAGTGAATAATTAGAGAAGGGTTTAGGCAAACCTAACCTAGGTTATGCTTGGTGGAACCTTGGAAATGGGGTATAATGAGGATGAAGAAGTATGATTCCTTGATGGTTTGAGAGGGTTAGGATGAGGTGTTTCTACTTTAGTGCACTTGGATTAGTTTTGTTACTGATTTAGAAACTCAAAGTATAAAAGAGAATGTGAAAATGCCAAAGAAAGTATAAAACCGAGTTACTGTTTGCCTTTAAAAAGCTGGTTTTAATCGATTAACGAGCATGTTTAATCGATTAAACCAGTGTAAAATTTCGAATTTTCAAATAACTGATGCCCAGGTAATCGATTAATAGCAAGTGTAATCGATTACACATAGTAACAGTTCGAATTTTCAAATAAATGATGCCCAGGTAATCGATTAACAGCAAATATAATCGATTACACATAGTGAAAAATGGATTTTCAGGCAGTAGAATGGTTTCAACTTTTTAAGGCTTTTGCATGCATTGTGACAAATTTATCGAGACATTCAGAATCACAGAAAGAATTAATCAAGAGACATATTTTTGCATTGTAACATATATCATTTAAGCTAAAGATACATAGACATAGAGAGGCTAGACGATAATGTAAACAACTAAACAATTTTAATCGAGATATTGTTCATCAAGAATTCCAAGTTCTCTCCTTAGAACAAAGAAAGTATCCCTGGGAAGGGGCTTGGTGAAAATATCGGCTAATTGTTTAGAAGTTTCAACAAATTCAAGAACGCAGTCACCTTTTTGTACAGGATCACGCAAAAAATGATGTCTAATTTCTATATGCTTAGTTCTAGAATGCAAAACGGGATTCTTGGAAAGGTTTATGGCACTTGTATTATCGCATTTAATAGGGATCTTTTCAAGTTTAAGACCATAGTCCTTGAGTTGCTGCTTCATCCAAAGGATTTGAGCGCAACACACACCAGCGGCAATGTATTCCGTTTCGGCGGTGGACAAAGCAACACAGGCTTGCTTTTTGCTGTGCCATGCTACTAATGAACTGCCCAACAAGTGACAGGTACCAATAGTGCTTTTCCGATCCAATTTACATCCGGCGAAATCAGAATCGGAATAACCTACCAAGGATAGTGAGGCATCCCGAGGATACCATAATCCCATGTTAGTTGTTCCTTTTAAGTATCTCATGATTCTTTTAACAGTTTTAAGATGTGATTCTCTAGGTGATGATTGAAATCTCGCATACATGCATACGCTAAACATGATATCAGGTCGACTTGCAGTTAAGTAAAGTAAAGACCCAATAATTCCTCGATACTTTGTTACCTCTATTGCTTTTCCTTCTTCGTCCTTATCTAGGTAGCAAACAGATGCCATAGGAGTGGAAACTTCCTTACAATTGTTCATCTCAAATTTCTTGAGCAGCTCTTTGCAATATTTTGCCTGATAGATGAAAATCCCACTTTCTAGTTGCTTTATCTGAAGTCCTAGAAAGAATGTGAGTTCTCCCATCATAGACATTTCGAACTCCCCCTGCATCATCTCAGAAAAATCTTTACACAAAATATCATTAGTAGATCCAAAAATTATGTCATCCACATAGATTTGTACAAGTAATACAGAATTTTCTGATTTACGAATAAAAAGCGTTGTGTCAACCAAGCCTCTTTCGAACCCTTTTTCTAAAAGAAAGGTACTAAGTCTATCATACCAAGCTCTAGGAGCTTGTTTGAGACCATAGAGTGCCTTTTTAAGTTTATAAACATGGTTCGGATATTTAAAATTTTCAAAACCAGGCGGTTGGTTAACATAAACTTCTTCTTGAATATAGCCATTCAGGAAGGTGCTTTTTACGTCCATTTGAAATAGTTTGAAGTTCATAATCGATGCAAAGGAAAGTAGCATCCTGATGGCCTCTAATCTGGCTACAGGAGCATAGGTTTCGTCATAATCGATACCTTCCTCCTGGTTGTAGCCTTTGGCCACCAAGCGTGCCTTATTTCGAATGATTAAGCCTGATTCATCAAGCTTATTTCTGAAGACCCATCGAGTACCAATAACAGGATGATCTTTAGGTTTAGGGACCAAGTTCCAAACATTATTACGTTCGAACTGGTTTAGCTCTTCTTGCATAGCTATACCCTAGTGCACATCCTCTTTAGTTTTAAAATTTAGTTTTGGTAGCCCCTCAACTAGTTTGTTTGATGACAATTTATCTAGATGTTTTATATGGATGTGTGCAACGCGTCTGTGCCAGAGCCAGATGTCATCTTCTTTAGAAATAAAACATTTTGAAAATAATGTGGTGACATCATCCAAGTTAACCATGTAAATATTATTTATACGATGACCAACAAATTTAACATTATTAGATAAAATGTCACGAATTATGCAACAGTCAGAATCGCACGATACACGATTACCTTTGTCACAGAGTTGGCTTATACTCAGAAGATTATGTTCTAGTCCTTCAACATAAAGAACATTTCCAATTTGAGTTTGAGATGAGTTACCAACTGTTCCAGTGCCAAGTATCTTTCCCTTGTTGTTGTCTCCGTACGTGACGTACCCTTTTCCTTTAAGTGATAGATCCAGGAAATTTGATCTGTCACCTGTCATATGTCTCGAACATCCACTGTCTAAATACCATTTTTGTCCTTGTGTTCGAAGACATACCTGCAAAACAGATCACCTGCTTTTCTCAGGTACCCAAATTATGTTGGGTCCTTTTCTGTTAGTGATTAAGGAATTATCTCCCTTCTTTATCCATACATAAACTCCGCTAGGTATACCATATTTTCTAATGTAACATGAATAAGAAGTATGACCATACGTATTACAATAAAAACATGTAGGTGAATGCTTATGATTTTTATTCTTAGTATGGGCTACAGGTTTTCTATATGGTCTCTTGTTCTTAGCAGAGCGAGTATAACCTAGACCATTACGATCACCAACGTTTCTTGTTTGACTAAGCAGAGTGTCTAATTGTTGTTTACTGTTTGTGAGACGTTCGAGTTTTTCTTTTAGTTTAAAATTGTCTTCTTGCAAAATCTCGCAAGTCTCACATACAGGTTTTTGACATAAATTATTAGCAGAGCAGTTACATGTGTTACAAGAATAGATGAGATCTAAAGTTTCATTTTCTAATTTTAATTCATCTAATTCTTTTTGTAATTGGCTTATTTTCTTTTCATTTATAAGGATTTCCCTTTTCTTATCAATGTTTATTCTTGCCAATTTCTTTAGTTCCTCATGTAACTCAACATAAGCATTATATAAAACATCATAAGAGGGTAAGTCATCCGAAGTGGATGAGGTGTCAGAATATACCTCATTATTATCCTCGTGTGAGTCTGAGTTGCCATCGTTGTCAGATCTGACCATCAGACACAGCTTCGCTGACTCCTCCTCACTAGAAGTGCTTGATGTTGTTTCCTCCTCAGGTACATCCCATACAATATAAGCTTTCTTGGATTTGAATTCCCTGGGAGTGCTCTTCTCTGAATCAACCTTTTTCAGATAGGTAGGACATTGAAATCTCATATGTCCGGCTTTTCCACACTCATGGCAAGTGAAGCGATCTTTGTTGTTCTTGCCTTTGTTGGTTGACTCTTTTGCTTCTTTCTTTTGAAATTTTTGAATCCACCTTTTCTTTTGATGAATTTACTAAATTTTCGAACAAGGAGATTCATAATTTCATCATCTAGATCGGAGTCAGATTCATCATCATCTTTTTCTTCTTTTGATTTGGAGGTTGTGGCCTTCAATGTGATGTTTTTCTTCTTCCGGTCTGAATCTTCGTGCATAGTCAAGCGCCCCAATTCCATATCGTGCTCTTGAAGCTTTCCAAATAATGTAGCTAGAGGAATAGAATCCAAGTCTTTGGATTCAACAATTGCAGTTACCTTTGGCTGCCATTTCCTGTCAAGACAACGCAAAACTTTATTAGTTAGTTCACCTTTGGCAAATGATTTATCTAGAGCAACTAAATGATTAACAATATGAGTAAATCACTTCTGCATATCACAGATTGATTCACTAGGTAACATGCGAAATAACTCATATTCGTGGGTCAGCGCATTTAATTTAGCGCGCTTGACTTCGCTAGTGCCTTCGTGAGTCACTTGTAAAGTGTCCCACATTTCTTTTGCATTTTGGCACTGCGAGACTCTAAAGAACTCATCATAGGATAGGGCCGATGTGATGATATTTTTGGCACGTAGGTTATGCTGGACCTTTTTGCGCTCATCATCGGTCCATAGACTTTTAGGCTTGTCTTTAGGTTCATCGTCCACAAGATGCTGTGGAACGAAAGGGCCGTTGACTACGGATTCCCAAATATCCGAGTCTATGGCTTCAATAAAAATTTGCATGCGGACTTTCCAGTAGGCATACCCTTCACCACTGAATATAGGTGGTCGATTAATGGATGAACCATCACCACTAAATGGGTTTGACGAACCCATTCCTTTTTCCCTTAGGATCACGAATACGCGGTTGAGCTAGCACTTTGCACTAGCTCTGATACCACTTGTTAGGTATCAGTGGTTACAATACACCTAGAAGGGGGGGGGGGGGGGGGGGTTGAATAGGTGTAGCGGTTAGAATATCCACTTTTCGAAAAACAACACTTAATGCTGAAATACACCTAATTAATCGATTAACGAAACAGGGTAATCGATTAACACATTCAACACAGTCCTCTTAATCGATTAACAGAACTAATGTAATCGATTAACACACTACACTTAATCGATTAAACCGTGACAGTAAGCTAATGCAGATACAATTTCTTGCACGACAATTAATTGATAACGAAGCGAATATACAGAGCTTACAGAATTATCAGAGTGTAATCAGTATAGTACAGAAACATATTATCAATTAAATCTACTATACAAATCAATTGATCAAATGCAATAAAGAGAGAAAGGGATAGAAAAAATCCTGCAACACGAATTTTATCCTAGTTCGTTTGCTTGTCCACCGCAAACTACATCTAGGCCTCCCGGCTGATTTGGGAGATTTTTCTTCACTATAATTGAATCAATGTTTATTACATACACACTATCCAATTACAACACTTAGACACTTACAAGATAATAAAGATCCTATTCTATGGTTTGACTCCCTTCCTACCAACAAAGAAAACCTTTCTTTCGGCGTAGTCCCAGCCAAGAACCTCTGTTCTTTACTTATCCCTAAGTCTAACACTCAGTGAAGATACACTCAATCTCTTGGCGATACGACACCTTGAGATTCCCAATATTACAACACTTTTTCAATCAAAACGAAATAGAGTAAACTTAAGCTATTACAAGACTTATATCTAACAAGATAAGACTTTACTCTAATCACCTAATACAAGCTCATGTAGTATGAAAATGTATTAGTTTGAAAAACAGAATGCATAGAATGTAAACATCTAATCAAGAATCATTAATAAAATGCAAGAACATGTGATATGAAAAGATGAGAAATGTATTATGTAACGCACTCAATCCTAAAGCATAGAATTCTCTCTTTTCTAAACTCACAAATGCATTTACAACTAGATGCAACAATTAACACGAAAAAAATGCTCTAACTCTCTAAAAATTTAACATGCAACTTATGAGATCAATTCTGAAAAACGTAGTTTATAAAGAATTGATTTTATAGCCCAGTTAATCGATTAACGACAGCCTTAATCGATTAAACTGTACAAAACTGTTAGATTAATCGATTAACCTATGTCGTAATCGATTAAACTGTGCAAACAGTTAGATTAATCGATTAACCTATGCTGTAATCGATTAACAGCATATTTTCATGTGTAAAAACTCAAATACGTTATGCACTTTAATTCATACATGTTTAACACTTAGTTTATGCCTAGAATGCACATGTACATGTATTTATGTGATGCATGAACATATTATGAATGACATATCTCAAGATGAAAATGATTTAAAAGATTTATGCATATGAGATATGTATTAGGTGACTTAAGCCTTAGACTCAACCTAAACTAATCTAGTCTAAGCTAAGTACCAATCAGAAGACTTAAGCACGTTGATTTGTTGATGATCTTCAAGCTCTTATTAGCACAAGTTGTCCTCATCAAAACCATGACACATAAAGAGAGCTTTCCAAAGTGTTCCTCTTGACATGCACACTTTCAATTCTTGATGATTTGACATGATTGATATATTGATGATATTAAGTATCTTCCATGCTTTTCTTGGCACACCAATCTTGATTTTCTCAAACTGCTTCTTATAGTTCATATTTACTTCTAAGAGTAACTATACCATTCCCTTTTACATTTACATACACACATCTACCACTAAGTTCTTGGCATTTTTCATTTGTAACAATCATGGACTAACTCAGGTATTTTCTTTAAATAACTATGATAAGAGCCCAAAGACAAGGCCTAGTAGAATTAAACACAAATTCTCTACCTATCTGTATTTATCTTATGAGAGAGTTATGGAGGCTATGAATGAATGAAGAATTATCTTTTTCTGTTTTTATTTTCTTATTCTGCACATTAATTTTTCTAGTGTCTTCCTTAATTAATCAAAACCCCTATCAAACTATCATCTTTCTAAAAATTTCTCACTTAAAAAGTACAACCCTAAAGAATTATATTACTCTTCAGGTTGTTCGATATTTTTCTTCACTCAACTTCTTGATAATATGATCATTTGATTTCTGATAATATTCGCTATTCCATATACCATTGTGTTTGATTGGTCACAAAATATCTAAGATATTAAACTTTTATCTTCAAATTATTTAGTTTTATTCCTTAATGATATTACATGTAATGAAAACTTCTTAATAAGCCCACATGAAAACTTCACTATGATTGATATGAACCACTTTAATCAGTCATAGTGATTGTAAGCATCGATTAAGGTAGTCATTACTTATTCTCAAAAACCATGGATCTTTGAATTCTTTTTGTTAGGACCTCACAGTTAAATACACAATTTTCACAAAAACCGAGTTTAGAGTGTTTAAAGCTTTTAACTTTTCTATGTTAACAAGTATTGTCATTGCCACGTGCCTGTAACATCATTGTATAATCTTTTTAATTAGACAATAAACTGAATCGGCTTTATAATCGTTAGAAACTCAACTTAAACTCAACTTATTATTTAGCTTGATAAATTTACTTCATGAATTAAATGAGTTAAACTTTAGCTAAAACTTAAGGTCGTTAAATAAATGAACTCGACTAATATGAAATACAATTTAACATGAACTAACTTGATTATATATGAATATGTATAAATATGCATAAAATATAATATATATATATATATAGGAAATTTTTCATTTTATATATTAAATAATAATAATCACCCGATCTCATGAATTGAATAAATCAAACTAATGCTTTTAACTAATAGTTCATGAACTCTGGAATAATTTAGAAACAGTGTGAATTGGTTGCATCTGTGACAAACTGAAAATAAATTTGCATTATTAAAACAAGTGAATGAATTTGTATTACAGAATTTGCTTCAAATTAATTATTAATAGCAGCAGGTATACCTAAACTACACATATTCTCAAAATATTTTGGTATAAATGAAACAAAAATATGAGTTCTTACACGAATTACTAACATTTTGAATTAAAAAATAAAAGCAACCTATCATTTTATGTGTAATATATAACAGGCTTATTAGAATTCAAGTCCCAAATTCCTCCTTCTCTAAGATACTCAAGATACCTTGAGAATTCAGGTTTAGCTGTTGTTTTCTTCTTCCTACGAAAATCCAAGAAACTAAGAAGTGGGTGGCTCTTCTTGTTACTATTATTACTAACCTTCTTTGTAAGGTTTCTATGTAATTTAATGTCACCAAAAGTTGAACCTGAATCCATTCTTGTGGGAAAACTTGATACTCTAGAAGGCAAAGTTGTACTTCTCTTGAACTCTTCATTCAGAAGTGAAATGGTAGAAGATTCTTGACCTAATCTCTCATACCCTCTCCAAGAACTCATTGATCTGATGAACATGGCTGAATCTTGTTGTGTAGAAGACTTTGATTGTTATATTAGAGATGTGTAGATATGAAAGGAAAAAGGGTTTATGTGAATTGTTGTTGCAAATGAGATAACTTGATGCAGAATATCATAGAAGAGTGCTTTATATAGATGCATCTAAACAAATAGGTCAACTTTGGTTTGCTAATACTTTCGGTCTTCATTGGTTCTTTAATTAATAATGTTCTAGCTCATGTTTTAATGTCCACCCACTGTTATGAGATCGAGTATCCTAAGTTAGTATCCTCAACTTTGTTCCGGCTAATTACATAATGTCATGTCATTTAAAAAATATATCTCACTTTTCCACTAAAAAAATTTCTCATTTCATTTTCTATGACTTTTCATTCTTTTTTAAATGACATAACAGTATATAATTGGTTGAAATAAGGTTGGGGACATCAATTTGAGATAGGTGATCCTCATCCCTATTCTTTATATGATTATATTTTGATGTGATATAAAATGTCAGCCAAAAGATTAAAAATAAATAAAAATATATGAAAATGATGGGTTAGTTGTTTTGGGTATGCCAATCTTGATTTTCTCAGTCAAATTGTCTCTAAGACCTAAATGCGTTTTTAAAATATTTAGTGTGTGCATGTGACATATTGAAACATTCAAACAAATGGGTGAGAGTTGACAAGATCTATTTGAATGAGCAATCACCTTATTATAAATACATTGCTTAATTTCTTAACATTTATTGTACTTTCTTTAACTGAGAAAAATCGATGATGAAATCTAACAAACAAACTATAAAAAATTAATATATTCTTAATACTAAAAAAGCATGGACTTTTTATTTTGTTACTTATAAAAAAAATTGTTAAAGTCCTTATCTTTAAGAAAACACCCAATAATTAGTCCTCAAGGTAGCATTTACTAAAGTCCTTATAACACTATAAGGTAGCATTTTCTTTTATTATTCTAAAAGAAAAATCCTTAATGAAATTATTATAAACACTCTAGTTACTTTAGCCATTAATTAAAAAAGAAAATGCATTAATTCCACTTAACTTTTATTTATTTTTACTTACCAAATAAATTTAATGGAAATTGTATAGTTCACATCGTTTTTAACTTGGTGCATAAGGTGGGTAGAAGATCTATGATCAACATCACTTCTTCGCTATTAATTCTATTTAAAATCAATAATCTATTTTTAATTACCAAATAAATTTAATGGAATTTTACAGTGAGGCTATGGTTCACGCCATCTTTGACTTATTGTTTAAAGCGGAAAAAATATCTCCGGTCAACCTTATATCTTCATTATTAATTCTAGTTAAAATTAATAATCTATTTTAATTACCAAATTAATGATTTGATGGGATTTTTAAAGTGTGATTATGTTTCACATCGTCTCTATTCTCCTGCTTAAGGATGAAGAAAGTTTATGACCAACAACATCTCTTTTATTAAATTGAAAAAAACAATATTTTAAGAGGATAATGTGTATCCTGATATGAGGTGGGGGTTACCTCCTCAAACCAATCAAATATTGTTACGTGTCAGGCCATTTAATAATTAATAATTTATTTTATATTTGTTTATTTGATTTTTTTTTATCTTCTCTCACACCTTCTCTCACCAAGAATCAGAAGGGTTTCCATACCCAATTCATTCCCTTTCACCTTCTCCCATTCTTCCACTCAAGTTCTCAAAATTTCTCATTGAATCATTCACGAAAATCACTCTCGCTTCTCTTTCATTCACGAAAATCACTCTCCCCTCTTCTAAAAACTTCTCATTAAGCTTTTGAATGTTTCATTTTTTTCATCTTTATTCATTTTGAAGCTTAAAGACGTTCTCACGAAAAAGTACAATGTATGTAGATGATCTGTTTTTAAAGTGTTTATATTTCCTACTTTACTAGTATCACATTCATACCAATTTTGTTTTGACTTTATTACAGATAATGGAGATAAGGTTTAATGAAGATAATGAAGATATTATTTCCCAAGATGATCAAATGCAAATAATGGAAGAGATAAATGAACAAGTACAATCCCCAGTTCAAGTATATTTTGAAAAGAATGAAGCCCCATACATTGGTATGACATTTACATCTGATAAAGTAGCTTATGATTTTTATAATTCATTTGCATTTAAAGAAGGTTTCTTGTAATAGAAAAAACATAACATCAATAGTGTTATAAGAGAAAAAATAGAAAATAGTGCAACACATGTTTTTCTTGGAATTACTCCTTGCGAAATGTTAGTACAACACAATGTTACAACATATAGAATAGAACACAACGCAACATATGATCAACAAGGTTAATAAAACATCAATTTGTACATGATCAATTCCTAATACACTTGTTATATTCTTAATACATTACTCTAAATACAATTTATCATGATCCTTCTGATAGTTGTCTTCAATACCACATGTTGTTGTGACAATTACATGAACCTGCATGACAGATGCCAAAAATTAACAACACAACACCAACCAAGCCTTAATGCTACTAGGTGGGTCGGCTACATGAATTGAAGTGCTCTATCAAAAAAAGTAACAACTACCAATAATTGAATTTTAACTTATTTTAAAATTACTTGTTTTAGCAACTTAGTTTAAGATTAATAAGGACTAATGATACATGTTGTCATTGTTTCACAAGCCATCAAGAATTTCAAATAAAGGTAAATTACAAGAACCAGTGGGCATAGCACATGCATAGCACAACAACCTATTCTAAAAGTGATATTCTGCATCCTTGATATGGAAACATACAAGTTACTGTTTAGGATATAACATGGTATACTCTTACATGATATACTCTGGTAGGTTCCAGTAAGTTTCTAGTTTTTCACACTTGACAGAACATACATGTGATGGACAAAGGTTAAAGTAGCATAAGAAACCACAACTCCGAGCATAAGATTAAAATGCAAAGCATGTGGCCAAAAAGTAGAATAGTATCCTACTACACGCAATAACTACTATTGCACACAAAAAATCATTTTCGTTATATATGTCTTTCATAGAATAGGTGGTGTGCAAGCCAAAAAAACATTATTACATTCCCTTACACCAAACAAAGGGTCTCCAAAACATGACTAATCCATCATATAGACAAAAGGAAAAACAGATACAACCCAAATAAAACCCAACAAAGTATTCCAACATTGTAATCCTAAAATGATGTACTATTTAGAGAATAAAAATAAATCCCAAATATCCTAAAAAAACAGTAACAACCATGGAATGGAAGAGTAACTAGTAAAATAGGAAATATAAACACTTTAAAAACAGAACATCTACATACATTGTACTTTTTCGTGAGAACGTCTTTAAGCTTCAAAATGAATAAAGATGAAAAAAATGAAACATTCAAAAGCTTAATGAGAAGTATTTAGAAGAGGAGAGAGTGATTTTCGTGAATAAAAGAGAAGTGAGAGTGATTTTCGTGAATGATTCAATGAGAAATTTTGAGAACTTGAGTGGAAGAATGGGAGGAGGTGAAAGGGAATAAATTGGGTATGGAAACCATATGGTTCTTGGTGAGAGAAGGTGTGAGAGAAGGTGAAATATAAGATAAAAAAATCAAATAAAAAAATATAAAATAAAATATTAATTATTAAATGGCCTGTTACGTGGCAATGTTTGATTGGTATGATGAGATAACTCTCCTCCTCATATTAGGATACACATTATCCTCATATTTTAAATATTTTTTAAATCCATAAAAAATAAAATCAAGCCAAAATCAACTAATATTTTACCTTGAACTACATAGTCATGATTAGACCTGTCAAAATGGGTTGGGTATAGCGGATCGGCCCGCCAAGGCCCGAAAAGGTATAGAGCCTGGGTACTAAAGTTTGAGTATTTTTGTTAAACCGGGCTTTTTAGCCCGGCCCGACCGGGCCACAATAAATTCGGACTCGGGCTGGGCTTACCCGTTCGGGTTCGGGCCATTGTCTACTCATTTTCTTCCCTCTCATTTGGCTTTTCTTACCTGTGCATTTTACATGATGTAATCGATTACTATATACTCGTAATCGATTACAACATATGAAAAGCATTAGTTTTTGTTGTTTTTTAAACAGTGTAATCAATTACACAATCCTGGTAATCGATTACATTCTGATAAACTAATCAGACCTGTGTATTTTACATGATGTAATCGATTACAATATACTCATAATCGATTACAACACATTAAAAGCATCAGTTTTGCTGTTTTTTAAACAGTGTAATCGATTACACAATTCTGGTAATCGATTAAACTGTTTAAAAAACAGCAAAAAATAATGCTTTTAATATGTCGTAATCGATTACAACATATTAAAAGCATCAGTTTTTTTGCATTGGTGTAAATAATAAAATAATCCGGGCCGGCCCGCCGCAGCCCGCAGCCCGCTTTGGGCGGGTTTGGGCCTCATTTTTAGCAACATAAAATATAACCGGGCTTTTTAGCCCGGCCCGTTTTACCCCGAATCAAAAGTGGGCTAGCCCGAACCCGTCCGGGTAGCCCATTTTGACAGGTATAGTCATGATTTCCTAATGCATATATGGAAACATATCAGTAAAATTAATTTATGTGAAACACAAAATAATAAATAAATACTTGATTTCTTACTATTTAATTTATAATAAAATAAATCAATGATATATTTAAATCAAAGGTATATTTAAATCAAGGATATATTTTCACCACCTTCTAATTGCAAGTTGAATCTTTGTTTAAGCTTGTTGGTTGCTTTCAAAATTCATTTCCTCATGGTTGAGGTATAAGACTTTTCTAGGGCAAATAACATGGAACATTCATGAAGGTACGTTTCCTTTTAAACCTTAAACCAAAATTTACTGCGCATGATCAAACTCCAACTTTACTTTCCAAGAAGAGAGACATTTGTCACACACGAATTACGAATCTTAAATCTACCACCTTTTTTGTCATCCTAATTATCTCATTACAAATGCTCTTAGGAAGCCACAAACTCTGCTTGTGTAGATTGGGATGATAGTAATAACTAACTTTGTCCAATAGGTTAGACTTTCGAATCTTGCCAGATCTAAGAACCCTCCCTTGGATTAGAGGAACGCTCAATTAGCTTCCATGGTTTGAAATGACATGCATAACACATATATTCATGAAGTTGGTTTTGATTCTATTAGGTACATTCTTGTAACACATGAATTCAGAACTCTCCACTTTGACCTTCATTCCCTAGGCATTAAAAAAACAACTAGAGTGCCAGTTAGCGTTTTTACCAGTGAATTGGAGGCTTTTGAATCACAACGGGTCTGGGTCGAGTTTGTGCTTACCCAACCCCGAACCCGAAGCCGAATAAAGTGGGATTAGAAATAATTATATCATCTCTGAAATCATCGGGTTTCGGGTAACCCAAACCCGAAAAACCTGAACGAAACATATATTTTTATATATATGTGTGTGAAATTTATATATATATATATATATATATATAACTTTTTTTTATATATATATATATATAATATATCAAATATATATGTATTTATGTGTAATTTTATAATTTTATATATTAATTAAAGTTGGAGTAGGAGCAATAGTTTTTCCATACACAAAAAGATAAGGAGAATTGGGATCACATTGGCAGAGACATCTGGATGGCTTATTGGCCAACTTTGAACCATTTCAAATTATGGACATACTACTTGATCTCACACAAAACATAATAAGCCTCACTTTTATAGATGGGAAGCCAAAAACATTCAAAGTTTGTTCCTCTAATTCTGAGTTAATCCTTCAAAAGTTATCTCTAGGTCCACCTTAATTAAAGGCCAAGACATCCTTCTTCAGCTTTGTCTTATGAATGTAATGCAACATTGTCAATGGTACTTCTCCTAGGAATATAGCTACTCTGCAAATAGCCTATTTGGTCATGTAAAAAGGGCCTCAATATTTTATTACCCTATAGACAACACTACAAAGACTTATTGATCTTAGCTCCTTCAAACAAGTAGGTTTGTAAACCATTGGAATGAGCACAATTAAAGTCTCCACGAGGGGAGCACCAACAAAACCATGAATTAAGTGTCATGAACTACCTTGCAAATATCCTTTCCCACAATCATCTTGTAATTTTTAAAGAAAAAAAATTGGAAATCATTTGTCCTTGTGCTTTAAAATAAACAAAGATTTGTTGTCTCGTTTCCTGTTCTCAATGGTGTCCTGTGCTAATTATAGTGTGTCATTTAATTAAAATAAAAATTATAAAAATATAAAATAATATTTTATATTAGTTAATGCATTTTTATTCGATGAATGAAGACAGAGAGACAGAATCCATTTAAGACAGAGGATCTCTATTCCTTTAAAATACTTCATATTCATAGCCACCTTTATAACTTCCTCCATGGTGATTAGTGATGATTAGTGATGGCATCCCCAACTGCCTCTCAAGACAAAACAAGAGAGTTCACAACACATTTATCGAGATTAATTTGGCTACTACCACATGATAGGTTCTCTAAGTATCGATTAGCTTCTTCCCATCAAAAAGAGTTCATGAATTTGGTTTCACTTTCTTCTCACAATAGTTTGAGTATGAAAGTAATTTCTATTTTTGTCCTCATATTTTACCCATTGCACCCTTTGAAACAAAAGTATCTCCTATTTTCTTAGGATTGTGTTGTAGTCTAGCCTAAGTTGAACCTCAAGTCATGGAAGATCATGATATTTGTTGGAATACTTGAAATATGTTATTAGATTAGTCTCACATCGCTTAGTATTGGAATATAGTAGAATAATCAATGTTATATATATTGGACTCATGTCTATTGTTGTAATGTGCACCAAATAGAAACACCCTATGATCACTTGGGCCTATGGGTGTGCTAGGGTTTGTAATCTTTATTCTCTAATCATATCTTGGTAGTCGCTCAACGCTCCCGGGGACGTAGGTACAATTGGCCGAACCTCATTACTAAATTTTTGTTTATTCTATTCTATTTATTCTATACATTATTTGATTGGTATCGGTGACCAAAGTTGTGCAACGATCGCTTCCGCTGCACCAACAATTGGTAGATGACCCTTAACCCAGGTGCTAGATAATGGCAAAAGAGAGTGAATGCATGTTGGTTAGACAAGGTGCGTCAAATGTACTATGCAAAAATAAAGAATATGAGTTGAAGGAGAAGAAAATATGGCGGAACTATGGTGGGGGCGATATATGATGATCCAGAACCCCAAAAGTTCATATATTGGATTAGAATCAAGGTGGAGATAGGGACTCAGGTATTGAGTTTGGCCCTGAGATAGGTACTGACAATATCTCTTTAGATGTTAAGAGAATGGTCTCATTTGAGATGAGAAATGAAATATCTTAATGGAGTATCTTATACGTCATAGTGAAGGATATTAATTGTTAGTAGATCCACAAAAACACAGAAGCGCTGGCTGACTTTGATGTAGGGTGTAACATGGGCATTGGCTTTGATGCAAGGTGTAACACGAACATTAGTAGAGATGCAGGGTGTGCCATGGGCATTGCCTTGAATGAAAGGGTGTGGCACAGGCATTGATTAGCATTACGCAAGGTGTGTGTTGTGATTATACTCCTTATCGTCGAGTATGATAGTTCTTTTGGACTATGATTGTTGGGCTAGACAATGGTGGTAGCGGTTGAGGATTTCCAAGGAAACTCCAATGTTCAGCTTGATTGAGTATTGAAGAGGACGGTTGTTGGTGAACTTTTGTGCAGAGTCTTCCATATATCGAAAGACTTCCGAACAATAGGTGACTAGGTGACGTGTTCCATTTGATGACGGTACGGGAAGCTGCACTAAAATTTTGGAGAGCTAGACTCTTGGTAACATCGTCAATGATACTCATAAAGTTTATGCTGAATGGGAGCAAGCTCTTATGTGGAGTTGTTAGAGAGAGTTATGCATTGAGCAAGGTGAAGACAAATATTCGTTAAGGTGAAGAATCTTGTGTAGAATTCCTAATGAGAGAGATATTTGTCTATTTCAATCAAGGTGGAGATTGTTGGGATGCTTGAAATATATTATTAGATTAGTCCCACATCGCCTAGTATTGGAATAGAGTAGAGTAACCAATGTTATATATTGGACTCAGGTCACTTGTAATGTGCACCAGATATAAGCACCAAATAGAAACACCTCATGAACACTTGGGTCCATGGATGTGCTATGGTTTATAATATTTATTCTCTAATAATATATTTATAGTCATTTAGCGTTCTTGGGGACGTAGGCACCCAATAATATTTCTTCGCTTTCTTATAAATATATTTCTAAAAAACATTTTTATTAAAAGGTATCCCTATGAGCATTAGACCAAGCATGTTGAACCACATCATGGAAATTAGCATGAGAAGACCAAGCTACTTGAAATCTAAAAGGCCTTTGTGAAGCATCCTCTCCACCCCCATTGCATCTAAGTAAAAGAGGACAGTGATCTGAGTGAGTTTTGGACGATTTTCGACATAAGCTTCTGGAAAATTTGTTCTCTAACTATAGTACACCAAACGCCTGTCTCTTTGGAACATTGTGATCACTCTAATCCTTTCGAAACCATATGAATCTGCTCACAAGAATTCAGAACCTCTGATAATTTGACTACCCTTCACCTACTGAAATGGTCACCTAGAACTTCAAAAGGGAGGAGGAATTTCGTAACTTCACTGGGTGTTTCCATAGTGATTGCGAACAATCATGGAGGAATTTTCATAAATAGTTGTACACATCCATTCTTGAGTCACATATCAATGTTTTAAATTGTGGTTGCGGTCACGATTGCGGTAACGGTTGCGGTTACTGTGATTACGGTCATTGCGATGCGGATTGTGGCCGTTGCGATGTGAATTATTTTGTGATTAAAATAATATTTTTGAGTCCGATGCAACCACATTATTGTAATTTGGAATCACACTCCAATTGCGAGGTGATGATTTAAAATACTGCCACATACTTAATCTAGATTGATGTTTGCTTGAGAACAAACATCCACTAAAATAACTCCTAACTGCCCAAAATAACCAAATACAACCAATCTAGCGTGATGCTTCAACAATGCCACAATCATTAAATCCTAATCTATACTAAAAGCATTATGCATCTTTGAATATGCTGGGAGATCTTCAATCCATGAGCTATATCAAATTCCTCCATGGGTTAAGTGGAAAAAAAACATATAAGTGAGTTTAACACAACATCTTAACCCAAAACCTTAAGGCATTAGATTTATGGGACTTCTTCATTCAAACTTGGAATACCCAATGGAATCGGAAATATATTTCTAGAAAATTGACAACCAAAGGATTATATTTTCTAATAAAATCATTGGCATGGCGAAGACCATCTTTGTTGATCATGAGCATTCCAAATGAGAATGTTGAAATTCCAAAATTCAATCATAACACTAACAGAAAGAGAGTGAACAATACAACAAGTTATCATATTTTCATTTTAGTATCATCAAGCCACTTATGATCCCCATTCACCTCCAACCTTTCATAAAAGTTAGAAGTGGACTTAACCGAACTTAGAAGATGTTATTTTGTTATACCCTTTAGAGAATCATTCTCCCCAAAAGACTTCTTGCAATGTTGATTCAAAATCTCATGATGTAAAATTTTTCTTGGTTTTGGGTCATTGTCTTCATTAAAGCCCATATAGGAGCAACTTGCTAGAGTTGCTAAATCATCTATATTTTTAGACGTGTAGGAGGAACCTTCCATGTCACCAACATAAAATATGAGTTGCTTCTCCAAAATCAAGTGATTCCCCTAAGAGAAAGTAGCAAAATGTGGGTCCATTTTTGGTGTTGTCACAATATGAGGACCACATAAATGACTCACACGTTGGGAGTTTATTTGCTTTGAATGCCTTGATTGATTGTTAAACTCATTTACTTTTTGTTGAATCTTCAAATCCTCCTCTCTTTTTAAATTAATGGACATGGAGTCATGGACCACACGTGCATAACTAACTGTTTTTGGTCTAGTGATATAAGGTTTTACCAAAAGTTTGATTTTCTGAGAGCGACACTTGTTGGGAGGAGAAATCACACACCATGTTGGGTTTATTCAAATGTGAAGTCTCACATTGGATATACAGGAGGAGTAAAAGACTTTATAAGTAGAAAATGTCCATGGAACTAATGCCTCAAGGTTTTGGTTCAAGGCATGGTGTCTCACTTGTGACTCTTCACTCTTCCTATACCCCGGTAACAATGGAACTCCCCAGTGGTTGGAGGCTCCCCGTCGCAGTCTAGTCCAACAAGTGGTATCACAGCCGATGGTTCAGCTGGGACATTGTGGATTTAAGTGGTAGCAGACCGGAAAGTGTGTGGTACCCAACTTGAGGGGGAGATTTTTGGGTTTATTTAAGTGCGAAGTCCCACATTGGATATGAGAGGAAGATTAAAAGAATTTATAAGTAGAAAATGTGCATATAACTAATGCCTTAAGGTTTTAGTTCAAGATGTGGTGTCCCACTTGTGGCTCTCCACTCTTTCCATACCCAGGTAACAATGGAACTCCCCGGTGGTTGGAGGCTCCCCGGTCGCAGCCTGGTCCAACAAGAATGTTGGGTATTCCAAGTGTAAATAAAGAAGTCACACATTGTGCAAAAGTGGATGAGGTGAAGGTCATATAAATGAATAGACCCATAGACCTAATGCCTTAAGGTTTTTGGTCAAGATATGGTGTCAAACCCACTTATATGCTTCTTTCACTTAGCTCATGGAAGAATGATACATCCCATGGATGAAGATCTCCCAACAAGTGGTATCAGAGCCAATGGTTCGATGGCTCAACGGAGTATTGAAGCGACAAAGTGGTCGGTAGATCCACGAGGGATCCTTGTATCGAAAGTCTTCCTGACGAGAGGTCAAGGCGGCGTGTTCCGTTGATGAAAGGATAAACCAACGACAGTGCAAGTAGATAGAGAGTTGACTCTGGTGTATCCAATACTCGAAAGGGAGTAACTCATACTTGAGGGGGAGATGTTGGGTATTCCAAATGTGAATGAAGAAGTCTCACATTGTGCAAAAGTGGATGAGTTGAAGAGCATATAACTGAATGCCATAAGGTTTTGGGTCAAGATATGGTGTCAAACCCACTTATATGCTTCTTTCACTTAATCCATGGAAGAATGATACTTCCCATGGATGAAGATCTTCCAACACACCCCGAAGTGGATTAGTTCATTACCCAAAAGGGTGAGCAGATACACTTGTTAGTATCAAAACTACACCCTCCTCATTATCGCACCCCGATTTTCAGCTACGCGACTTTTTTGAGTTGCCACTATATTTTTTATAAAAAATGTAGAAAAATCTTTTAGTTCAATTCTTGGATCACATTGGGCCTTAGATTTTTTATATCCATATTTAGAAGTTGATTATAGAGTAGGATTAACACCTTATGTATTCATTCTAAACGGTATCTTCACTAAATTGCATGACTTATTTTATATCACAAAGCTATTTGATTATTTAATTAATTATTCAAAAATGACGAATTTTGTTATTGTTGTTGTGCCTAACAAAATAAAGTCTTTTATCTTACGTATCTATATATGCAATAAGGAATCAACATTATATTTGTTTAAAAAAATTGTGTGATGAAAGAAGCTTTTTAATTAGGACAAGAATTGACATAATGGGACTATCCAAATGATGAGTTGATGAGAAAAAACCGTCATTGGTGAAATAATTTTTTTAAACTTATTTTTTAAATCAAATATTTATTTCTTTTTGAAATTTTATTTATTATTGAAAATGACTTTTATTGTTATGATTATTATTGCTAATTATTAATTTAGTTAAGAAAAATGTTTTATTTTTTATTAGGAATTAAATTAAATAAAAAAAGTATTGCATCACGATAACCGGAATATGATATGAGGACGAGAAGTGATACTATAACACTAGTACATCCTTGATTAATCCCAACAAACTAGATGTTTAATAAATAATAGTAAAATTTGTAAGATATTTTTAGCGAATAACTTTATTAATTGTCATTTTTAAATTATAATAAAAAGTTGTTATTTATTATTATAGGTTTTTAGATAAAATAATAAATTTTCTACTGTAATAGAAACAAAGACGTTATTTATAAATAAATTACTATAATCACAATTGCCTACAAAATAAGGAAAAAAGGTTAGTATATTGTAACTAACACGTTTTGGACTCTGGTTGGAGAAGGAAGATTATACTGCTAGCGGGATGGACACATGGCAGTAGGGGAAGCCGCCATGTGTCACTGCGTGTTGGATGGTAGATAAAGACTTCTCTGGAGACGTATTTATATAGAGACAATCAATAAAGTCTTAACAACACATTAAAAATTTAATTCTAATTAAAATATCTCGCTCCAAATATGACATGTTAGATAAGTCTTCACATAAGTTTTTCGCTGATTGTTATATATGAGGAAGGAGAAAAACTTGATTGGAGAAAACCCCTAACACATCATACTTACGTACACCCAATTACAATTACAAATGGACGTCTTAAATTGTGAGTCTCATTCTCCACTTTCTTCTTCTTCCCGATTTCTCTTCGTGTCTCTAGTGCCTTTCTATGTCTTTCTCCATAAGAAGCATCATACCTTCCATTGCTAAAATTTCATGAGGCGTGTTTCGGTGATGTCGTAATTCTAACTGAAAATAATGGAGTCAGTTCATAAATTTTCTATCCTTTTGGTGTACTAAAATAATGCAATCCGTTTTTTCTTCCATTGAGTAATTTCAGTAGGCCTATTTTACCTTTGACAATTTGTAATTGATAATAATGATATTATTATGTTTCTATAAATTTACATGTCTCTCAATGTTGTTAGATTATTTCAGCAATCAAGTGATCCATGTGTTTAGAAGTTACTAGTTTGAATTAAAGTGCCTAATGTAATGATGGTTGGCAATTAATGAGTCAAACTAGTGGGAGTTCCCTTCCACTTCTCTCATAAAAAACATCACCAACCCTTCTCCACTTCTCACTTAGAATCAAACAAAAGTAAGAGGATATCATCATCACCTTTGAGTGAATGAATATTTTAATAATGTCTTTAATTCCACATTTCTTCGAACATTGATAGTGGAATCACGTGACCAATTATAATGACTGAAATATGGTCAATGATATGGTTTAAGGTTCTATTCTTTAAACCCTCTATTTCGTTGTCTATGTATATATTCTCTTTCGTTATTATTTTGGTGTTATTATATTTTCTATTGGTTTTTACTGTTTCATGAGCACATGTAAATGAAGGTTATTAATGTCCTTGAATCATCATAATATCCTTACATCTAAAGAGTATCTATAGGAAATTGAGTTATGCATTTTGTTTCAAATATTAATTTAAAACATATTTAATATAATAATGTTTTTCTTATCTTTTTGGGTATGATATTTTTTCACTAATTGTTTTCTGGTGTAATTTTCAGAATCTTTAAAAAAATTGAACTAGGAAACTTTTCTACTCTTTAATGGCTTAGAAACACTCTTTTATTTTATGGGGAGGGATCCACTTACTCCAAAAAATAATTACTCTTCATCTTAGCCATCCAATCTTGAAAAATTCAATAGTTTAGATGTACTCACCAATTTAAACCATTGGATTTCCAAGAATGAATGGTCATGATGTGGAGTAAGTGTTTTTCCACTTACTCTTGGAGTAAGTGGATCCCTCCCCATATTTTATTACTTAAAATCCACCTTTTTGAGTTTTTATTATCTCTTAAGTTTACTAAGATTGAATCATTATTGCATGTTTTCTTAGTCATGGGAAAGACTATTTGATATAATATATAATAAATTCAGTAGTTAGCTAAGTTTAACAAACATAAAGTTTTAGTGATTTTATTATAATATTTTTTTCCAAACTTCCCTTTTGCCAAACATGCAATAATCACTACAATTACCTCATCGAATATATTCAACTGCAACTTACAATATCTAACACAATTTACTACATTAGATATTTATTACATGCAGACTACACTTTACAAACGATAGAAAAGTGGCAGTATCTGTCAACACGTTAGTTATATAAAGCCAAAACATCCTATAACTATCTATATGGTGTAATATTCATTGTCTATTTTTCCCTTCTAATTAACTAGAGTTAATTATACTGACATCCCCTGAGTTTTAGTGAAATTACACAAATCATCTCTCCCTTTTTTATCTTTACACGAATCACCCCTAATTTTATACATATATTACACTGACCACCCCTGATGAGATATAAGTGTAATATTTTAAACAAAAATATGTGATGTGTGTAATTAAGTTAAACAAAATATTGTATATTGTGTAGACAAATCCAAATAATATAAGAGTCAATGCATCTTCATTATTTGGTTCGTTACAAAATAATAAAGGTTTATATAAATATTTCATTAGAATTTTTAATATATTGTGTATTGAAACAAAAATAATAAAAAAACACTCAGTTTTATACTATTTGGAATTGTATAGACAATATATAATATTTTGTTTAACTTAATTACAGTCACCACACATTTTTTTGTTTAAAATATTACACTTATATATCATCAGGGTGGTCAGTGTAATATATGTATAAAATTAGGGGTGGTTTGTGTAAGAAGAAGTGGTGGTTCATGTAAAGACAAAAAATGGATGAGTGGTTTGTGTAATTTCACTAAAACTCAGGGGTGTCAGTGTAATTAACTCAATTAACTATTATTACAATGTTTACCACACAATAAAATAAACATCAATTAAAGTTAGAAGAAGTTGCATATATCAAAAATATCAAGCCACCGATGTAACTTTTTAATAATATCACAATTCATTCATATTTTTCTATTACATAAATTATAATATTATGTACATTCAATACAAATTTTTTTATATAATTCACTAAAATGAAATATATAAAAATGAAATATTTAATACTAGAAAATAAGAATACAGGTTGACATATGTGAAATGATTGTCGATACACTAGTAATTATAATATCAATTATCTAAGTTATCTACAAAAAAAATTTATATGTTACTATTCTATTTTAATTTATTATTTAGGGAATAATAACAATTTGTTACAATGTGATGGACAAAGAAGTTGAGGAGTTGAGGAAGAAGGAAAGCAAAATTATTGTAATGGACTAATATTTTAATATGTTGGCAAATTTCTGTTAGTTGTATTTAAATATAATGTGTCACCAAAATTTATATATGTCACTGAACAATTTTGAAAACGTATTTATATAGATACAAATAATAAAATCTTCACACCACATTAAAAATCTTCCGCACCGGAGCGGCATGCACATATCATTTATTTATTTATTTTTGGCTATTTCTCTTGACCTCTCTCTAATACTTTTCCTGTTTGGAGAATTGAAGACAATAATGTGCCAATAATAGCCACCAAACCTAGAAACTAAAAACGAAAAAGGGTAGAAATGTGCAGATTTTGCACGAATTTTAAGTGAAAAGGAGAAATGTATTTCTTTGGTATTTTCTGTTTTTGTGGTTTAACTTTCTAATGATGCATAGCAAAAATTAAATAACAAATTCCTAAAAAAATGAAAATTGATTTCATCTCCTAAAAATGTGGCACACTTTTAGGGACTATAATCTTAAACAAAAAAATTTACTTTTATTTTTTGAAAAAAATAGCATGGTTATCTAGAAACCTATTTTATTTTATTTTTTAAATTCTTAATAAAATCCAAAAAGTGAGTTTTAAAACCTCTTTTTTTTATTTCTTATTTTATTTTCGTAGATGAATATATATATATATATATATATATATATATATATATATATATATTTAAGGGGTTTGCTAACATGGGGAATGATGTGTATTTTCAGTTAGGTACATGTTAGCAAGATGTACCAAAAGATTTGGACAAAATTACCCTTAAAGTTTTGTGTAACATGTTTTAGTAACCAGGGGTACTTATGTAATTTAACTTTAAACAGTGTAATTGATTACTAGTATAGTGTAATCGATTACCAAACTCAACGTAAGTAATCGATTACTAGTATAGTGTAATCGATTATTAGTATAGTGTAATCGATTACCAAAATTTCAAATACAAACTCAACGGATTGATGTAATCGATTACCAAACATAGTGTAATCGATTACAATGTGAAAAATGCACATATCTGATGCTTTTAATATGTTGTAATCGATTACATCATACAAAATGCACATATCTGAAATATCTGATGCTTTTAATATGTTGTAATCGATTACTAGTATAGTGTAATCGATTACGTCATACAAAATGCACAGGTCTGATTAGTTTATCATCATGTAATCGATTACCAGGATAGTGTAATCGATTACACTGTTAAAAGTTAAATTACATAAGTACCCCTAGTTACTAAACCATGTTACACAAAACTTTAAGGGTAATTTTGTCCAAATCTTTTGGTACACCTTGCTAACATGTACCTAACTGAAAATACACATTCCCCATATTAGCATATATATATATATATATATATATTGGGGTTTGCTAACACCTATCCAATTATTTAGACAAAAATATTCTTACGTGGTTAAGTGAAGTTAAGTTTCATAATAAGACTATTTTAGTAAATAGCTCAAAAGTCATTTCATCCTGAACTTCACTCTTCCTATACACTCACAAGTTTGTTTCCCACATTTTCATTGGAAGTAATTGGGCTAGTCTACCAATGAGGAGACATAACATGGAATTTGTTTTTTAATAGTGGAACAAGAGAAGCAAAAGTTGTTGATGGAAGGAGATGAAACTACTGCCACAACATAAGATTAGATTGCAATTTGTTGTAGCAACTGAAAGATATGAAAGCAATATGTTGAAATTATCTAACCCATTTAAGTCAACTGAAAGAATTTCATGGTTCATAGGTAACCACATAATAGCAGTTGCCATGTATCACATCACAGCCTCTATTTATTCAAAACACAATATAATGGATGTTAAAACAATGGTCGGTCATTAAGGGCAGTTGCAAAGACAAACAAAATGGATTGTGGTTGTTGCTTAGAGATAAGGAAGTTGAAGAGAATATGGTGGTAGTGACTGTGTTAAAATACCCTTTTTATTTAAACACAAATCAATAACAAAGTAAAGGTAATTTTTGCCCAAATAATTGGGTACATATTGCTAACATGATCATTCATAAAATAAGATGCTCCTGACATATTATTTTGGTGTTAAAAAATTGGGCTTTTTATGGGGCACATAAAAATTGGTGTTCACACTCATTAATATCCAAAATATCAAAATTATTCTCATGTTTACATTCTAATCATAAATATCAAAATTATTCTCATGTTTACATTCTAATCAATATTCTTAAATACACTTGTCATTGTAGTAATTTGTTTTTTTTCTAGTCACCACCAACCACTCTCCATGCGGATTAGTGATGGAGAATTGTCATCAATCGCGTGAGGCTTGAAAATTGAATTATGGAAATTATAGTTATAAGTGACATGCTCATAACAACTACAAGTGTTGCAAATAATATTAAGACCCTCCTATTCAACTTTATGTCAATGCCTATGGACACAAATATTTCCATTCACTTATTGACTTAGGTCGATCTTCACACAAATGGGTGCGAATCTGCATCTTACAAACTTCAGCGTGTTTGTATCTTTTTTGATTGGGCGACCTATCTCAAAGACAATAGATAGAAGGAAACACTTGTCATATAACATGTTTAAATCCGTTAGTCTTATCCAGACTCGAGCTTTAACCACATTAGATGTGATGAATAAAACTTTTGCATCTAATTAATGATGGTTAAAAATCATTCATGACCCTTCTTCCAAAAGCTTACTTTTGTTTACCATAAAGTCAAACTTGACCATAAAATATCCATTTTCGATATTCATCGTATCAAAATCTTCTCCTAACTTCCACGTGATTTCAATTTCTCTTAATCTTGATACATAGACTTTTTGAAACAAGTGTAATATCCATAAAAATTAAATTCATCCATTAAATCTAATGAATTTAAATGAATATAATCCAATGAATAACTTTAGTAATATGAATTTGAATTCATCCACTTATATACAATTGATATATCCATTTGGATGCATATCCAATCCATAACAAACTTTCAAAAATAATATTATTTGTTTTTCGATTTATTAATTATCTAATCTCCAACTTTCGTATAGTTTTTCTCACTCCCACTTTGATTTTTTTATTAATTTGAGATTAATTATAGGACATGTAGATGTACAACTTTGTTCCCAAGTTCATGCTTATAGAATATGTAAAATCTATTTTTTTAAGTTCAAAAAACACTTTAAAAAACATTTCTTTTTTCAAAAAGTGATTTATTTGAAAAAATCATTTTAATATTTTTATTTAAATAATGGTTTTTAAAAGAATTATTATCTTCAAAATAGTTTAGTTTAAAAAAATCAAATAGATTTGATACTCATTCATCCAAATCCTTCAAAATACATTCATGGATGGATTGAAATCCACATAATAATTATTGATATGGATGAATTCGATAATTTGAGATATGATTTATATAATTTGATGGATAACTTTATATCTATCTATTAGGATCCTAATCCAAATCCAATTTTTTTTATTAAATAAAGAGTAATTTTATATATTCCTACTAATTCTCCTATCCACAAAAGAGTGTCATATGTCACAAAGTGATACTTTATTTCTTAGTAATTGGTTTACAAATGACATATATCACTTTCTGGTGGTAGATAAAAGAATAAATATGAAGATTTATTATGAGGATATATCATTTTCCTTAAATAAAACAATACATGATTTTTTGTAACATTTTGAACTAATAATTTATACCAAAGTACCAAACTTTTAAGTTCATTTTTTTAATTTAATTTCTAAATCACACATTACATGAGAAGTATTTATACTCTATAGTCTTTCTCAACAACTAAACCCTTATTAGTATTTCCGCCATGGAAGCTCATCTCAGAATCTTCAACACCTCCATTTTATGTCGTCTCCACAAAACTACACCACCACCATTTCTATCAAACCACCGTCTAACAATCTCTTCTTCTCTCTTCCCTTCTTCTCATTCTCCCAATCTCCCTCAACATCCAATTCCCCGTAATTTCTTCACTTCTCTTACTTCTTCTCATTTCTCACTTCCTCACAATACTAACCTCAAACCCTTCAATTCCAATCTTTCCGGAACTTCGTGGAACCGAGCTCCGGTTAACTCCGATATCGGGAAATTAGGGCTTTTCGGAGACAGAGATAGGGATGTAACGGTGGTTTTGTTGGGGTGGCTTGGAGCGAAGAATAAGCATCTTAGAAGATACGTTGAGTGGTATAATTCTCGTGGATTTCACGCTGTGACTCACGTTGTTGATGTGAAAGAGTTGCTATGCTTTGATCTTGGGGATTTTCTTGATAGGAAGATTGAAGGATTGACTAACGACATTGTTTCGTGGGTTTCTGATAAGGATGATGATGGGAGAGAACGGTGTTTGGTGTTTCACGTTTTCAGCAATACCGGTTGGTTTATGTATGTGATATGAATATATTGATTATTACATAATGTCACCTATGTACATGCTAATAGTTGTATAGAAATGTGGTAGTGTTTTAAATTACGGTTGCGGTCGTAATTGCGGTAACGGTAATGACTACTGCAACTGTGGCCATTGCGATGCGGATTGTGGCTGTTGCATTGTGAATTATTTTGTTATTAAACCAACATTTTTGAATCATATGCGGCCTAATGCGGCCCGATGTGGCCACATCATTGTGATTCGGAGTCACACCGTAAATGTGGTGTGATGCGTTTGTGGCGGTCACCGCAACCGCAATATTGCGGCCGCATAAGATGATCCGGTCCGCAATTTAAATCACTGGTAGTAGTTATCTGGAAGCTAGTGTTCACTTGCTACGTAATTCATCACTTTTACATTCATTTTATAATATGAGACTTCTTTAAGATGAATTCGAGTTTGTAGTACAGGGCAAGGTTTTAAATATCGATCTGAGACCGCTACTGATGTTGATCATTACTGTATTGTGACCACAATTGTGGCCGTAATGGCCACAAATACTTGCAATTGTCCAAAACGCCAAAGTTTTCAAACTTTCAAAAACAATAATAAAACCGTTATTTAAAACCTTGGTAGTACACAATACGGTGAATTTGGTACTCGGTATGTAGGGCAAATGAGAGAATTATGTAACTAAATCTATGACATGATTTTCTTTTATTATCATGGTGTAAATGTTGAGTGAATAAGTAGTGTTATGTTGGTAATTGATTAACATACTCGATTGCTACTTTGTACAACATATTTAAATGTTGATCATTAGTGTAAAAGTAGCTTGCCATTGACGTTGGTAATTGATTAACATACTCGATTGCTACATTGTACAACATATTTAAATGTTGATCATTAGTGTAAAAGTAGCTTGCCATTGACTCGATATTCTAATTGTGTTATTAGTTGTCTGTAAATGTTGAGTGATTTTATGTTATTTCTTGTTTGATTCATTTTGCAGCTATGGTGCTATTCTTGGTAGATTGCTGGAGCTGGGAAGGCATGATGTAATGGAGAAGATAAAAGGATGCATTGCTGATTCAGGAGGAGGGGGACCTTTTGATCCACAGGTTCTTAGTTAAGACATATCTGAATGATTTTCATATATAGATGCTGCTTTATGCTTTAGTATTCAATGATATGCATTGTCTTTGGTAGAAATCGAGGTTATGATGCAATGCTAAAATGTTACTATAAGAAAAGACAACATTTCGAGAATCAACCGTTTCTCTTGAACTTGCCAAGAAATTGTCCTTATCTTGTGTGAAAAGGCTTCCCGTATGTGATGTTTTACCTCTATCTCTTGGAGTGGATAATTCCATGGATTTTGAATTTATCATAAAATGGCTCCCCCCCCCCCCCCCCCCCCCCCCCCCCCTCTCTATATATATATATACCGGGTTCCCAAATTAATGAAGCATTCAGAGAATTTATACTTTTGAAAGCCAAAGGCTAATCTGCAACATACTGAAGAAGTTAGAGCTCACTCCATGGAACTTCATCTTCATCACCATTGCTATACAACTAGTCTTGTTCGAACTAAATTTCACTTTGTATCTATATCCTGCTAAAACGTCTTAAAAGTTGCTTAACTTATTATTGTCCTTTAAATCATCCTGTAATTTGTTAGTAATTTGAGTGAGACTATTGACACTCTAATTGCCTATCCACAATCCCCTTCGAACCAATCAATTTTTTTGTTTTTATTTATAACATTTATGAGTGGCTAATGAGGAATGTGGATACACAATTTAGAGTACCAATAGCAACAGTGACACACCAGTAATTTTGGTGTACACCCAGGTTATAAGTCCTGTGAATTTTTCAAAAAAGTACTATTTTTTACTCTGGCGAACTTACTTAACATCGTCATGCTAATGAAACTCATTTTAGCAAGTTACTTCTAGGTGAACTTTTTCATACATACAACTCATTCTTTAAAAAAAGTAAGTTTTTCTCAATTAATTATTTTGAAAGGCTTTTTGCTTAGAAAAGTCTGAATCAGTTACTTGACAAGGACCTATTTTGATGGTATTTGATATTTTGTCCAAAGCACGACTCTGAAATGTTTGATTTTCTTTAGTTATGGCTCTAGAACAAATAAATGCACTAGCATTCAAAACATGTTTTCCTCAAGGTACTTAATGTGCAGACTTTCTGGTTTTCACTTCCTACTATTTTGATTAGTAAGTAATGAATGAATGCATTTGATGCCAATGATCTTACCATTGACTTTGTTCTTAAGAAGACAGAAGTTGCTGTTAGAGAATAATTTTTATAATTCAATTATGTGTTGCTTTTCCAAGCTTGTTTTATGGCAGCAACTGTAGACCTCTCTACATTAAATGGTGATGCTGTTCTTAATTGCCTTTTTATGTTATAGGTATGGGCTGCAGGTTTTTCTACTGCTATACTAAAGAAACAAAGCTCTTCAGCCCGAGCAGTAATTGAGGTTGGGGACATGATTAAATCAGAGACTGAAGTTAACTCATCAAAGATGCAAGAAAAGGAACCTTACACAAAAGTTGAAATTGTGGTGTTATCACTATTAGAGAAGTTCTTCTCCACCATTTTGAAGTTGCCGGATGTCGAACGGTAAGTATCTTGCCTGCAGTTTTATGTCGCTTGTAATTTTTGTGATCTGCAAATATTTAAGTTTGTTCGAGTAGGAACACATATATTCGCCAACTGTAAATAGTAAGAATGTTTTCATGCCTCAAATACAGGAGGTTAACAAAAGTTGTCTGTGTCCTCTCGAAGCACCAGCCCTGCCCTCAGCTTTACCTGTACAGTACAGCTGACAGAGTAGTTCCATCTTCGTCGATAGAAGCGTTGATTGAGGAGCAAAGGAGAACAGGAAGGAGGGTAAGGTCCTTTAACTTTGGCACAACCCCCCATGTGGATCATTTTAGGACCTTTCCTGACTTGTACTTATCAAAGGTTAATGAGTTTTTGGAAGAGTGTTTTGCTATAAACGTCAAACAAACCACTGCCAAGTCTTGAGTTTGAGAAAGATCATTACTCGGTATCAATCGCTTATGGAATTTGCTTCGTTTAGGGTTCGTTTGTGTGTTGAGTTTTGAAGGGAAATGGAAGATTTGGGAGCCATGAAATACACTTATGACTCTGAAGCCTTCTTTTTCTCTTTCTTTCATTCCAAAACTCAACTCACAAATGAACCCTGAAGAAACAGGAACGGACTAATACAAATAGGTTTAAGAAGTGAGAAGAACTGAAAGCAATACAAGATAGAGTAATGTACTTTTTTGGTGGTAAAACCTGAATAATTAAAGATCAAGTGACTTATTGAAATTTCACACCTCAAAGTGAAGAGGCCACAGGTCCTTTGTTCTCACATTGATTATGCATTTTAGATAAAGAAGTGAAGGTTGATGTAGAGTCCAACTTCACTAGTATTTAGTAGTATGTTGAAACCACTCTAATATTCTTGTCTCTGCTGTTATGTGCTTCACATTGTTTGGATCATTAATGATGGATTGGGTTGTTGTTTTCAATTGTTTTGTAAATTTATTATTCCCATATTACACTTCCTTGTACACATTGACCTTTAATTTTTGTTTCAAAAAATGTTTTCTATTTTTATTTTCAAAAAGTAATTTTCATGTTTTCATTTTCTCAAAAATATGTTTGTTATTATCATTTTCATTCTCAAAATTATTTAGTTTAAACTTCACAAACCATGATAATTGTTATTGTAATTAATTGAATTCTAAATTTTAATCACTAAAGTAGTCAAACCAATGATTTCATACGATATCTTCATATATTTGATATTTGCATTTTCTTGTCCAATGAATTTTATTTCAACAATACATTTAATATCTTTAATTGTTAGGTATGGTCATTCGCCATCGTAGAGAACCTAAGTGCTCTATTATTTAATTAAGATTGCAATAATATCAAGGGCTGTCAATTTTCATCCCATAATGATATCTTATCATATCCATTGTCGAACAATTTCAACAATAATATAAGTCATAAGAGAAGTGAAAACAATTGTTATATTCAAAGATAAGGAAATAAAATAAATTCTATTATGAAGATGTGTGGTGGTCTGAACGATGAAAACATTCATCGATTGATTTTCTTTACTAGTAGAGAGAGTAATTAGGATGTCTTCATATATTTGATATTTGCATTTTATTTTCCAACAAATTTTGTGTCAAGAACACATTTTTAAAGCCTTTAATTGTTGGACTTGCATTAGCTACCACACAGGCATGTGGAATGTCATAACAACATCATGAAGTTGTGGGTGCTCTCTAAAAAAGTAAAGGTTAAAATAAGTTGGTAACATATAAGTCCTCTATTATTTAATTAAGGTTACGATAACTTCAATGACCGTCAATTGTCATCCTATTATCATATTTTATCATACTCATCGTCCAACTATTTCACATATACTATAAGAGAAGTGAAAAAAAGTTGTTATATTCATAAATAAAGAAATAATTTCTATTATGAATGTGTGTGGTAGTGTGGACAAGTGAGACATTCATTGTTTAAGGTTATGCACATAGTTTAAGAAATTATTAAATAGTAATATAAAAACTTAAACAATTTGACTAAAATAGTCACATTTAATACACTTGAAAACTTGATTAAAAAGGAAATAAAGAAACATTTGGCGAAAAAGTGAATAATAAATAAAGGTATAGTTGGAGAGTAAAATATAAATGTGTATTGGGTTTCCAAAACATATATGGAGTAACATAGAAAAGTTAAGGCATAAAAATATGGAATGAATGAAGTAACAAAAGTCTTAAAATTTTCAATAAAATGACATTGCCTCATTATTGAAATGATATTTTCTCATTTTCAAAATTTCCATGTTTTATGAAATGAAATATGAACCGAAAACAACCATACAAACATATTTTCACTCTCTTCTTCTGATTTCATTGAAAATGAAATCAGAAAATGATCAAAGCAAATACAACCTATAATAATATGTCATGGAATAGTACAATAATTATATAAATAACTGTTAATATATCCACCAATTACCCTCAAGATTATATTTCTCATGAAAATAAGGTGGTGTTAATAAAATGGAATTAGGGATGACAATGAAAAATGAACCCGTGGGTATCCTCCATTACCCAATCCGAAATTAATAGGGAAAACTCGATGTGATTGGATTTGGGTTTTACCCAAGTTCAATTTTCAGGTTCGGGTTTGGTATAGTTGATACCCTATCCCAAACTCGTCTTGTACCCGATTACTATATGTAAATTATAAAATTACACATAAATACATATATAAAAACTAGAGGTGTCAAAACAGGCTACCTGAACGGGTTCGGGCTAAACCGGACCGAGCTAAAAAGTCTGGATAAAATTTATGCATATCAAATTGTAACACAAACCCGCCCTAAGTGGGTTCCGGGTTGTCGCGGGCCGACACACATAAAACTAAAAAAAATTATTTAAATTTTAACATATTTAATCTATATATATCATTTGATATTAATGTATAATTTTTTTAACACAATTGTTATACTCAATGCAACCAAACATATAGATATAATGTCTTGTGTTTGAGTTAAGACATGATGTCAAGTCTACGTATATTATTTATAACATAACTCATTTATTAAATATTTTATTTCTATTGGACTCTCAATCTCTAAAGCAATATAATTTGTAAATTCACTTCATATATAAATGGATATAATAAAAAATAATATCACTTTGGTTTATAGTAACAGTGATATAGACTCAAATTCAGAATGAATTCTATGTGTCAAAGTATAACCACCATCATAACATATTATCATTATTACTTACTTTATGTATGAAGATCTTTTGTATGCTCTTTATCAACATTTTCATTGTGAACTATTATGTTAAACTCGGTTCTATAATGTTTTTTATGGTAAACAATTACATTGTCTTTCAGTTTCGTTGTAAAAGTTATTTTCTTTATTATGTTTTTGTTGTATAAGTTAAATCTAATTAAATACACAATTAAGAAAGGAAAAATAGAATTTACATGGTTTAATGTTTTCTCATTTGATTTGATACACTATTTTGTTAGTATGCTTAAAAGATATTATGCATAATAGGAAATTAATATAATGCTTAACTTGATAGTATTATTGTAATTTATAAATATTTATGTTATAGAGATTACCCTATTTTTTATTCAAAGTTCATAACATAATATTCATTATATATTTTTTATTATAAGTTATTTTGTAAAATAATTTTTACCTTAGGCTTATTACCAAGCCATATGTAGGAATGATAACAGGGCGGATCAGGGTCGGGTTTGTGCTTACCCAACCCCGAACCCGAATTCAAAACTCGAACCCGAATT
This sequence comes from Lupinus albus, assembly GCA_009771035.1. Lineage (NCBI taxonomy): Eukaryota > Viridiplantae > Streptophyta > Magnoliopsida > Fabales > Fabaceae > Lupinus > Lupinus albus. The sequence continues at coordinate 12,915,182 of CM020007.1, read as the reverse complement.
AAGTGGGGTTGGAAATAATGATACCATCCCCGAACTCGTCGGATTTCGGGTAACCCAAATCCAAAAAAACCCAGAAAAAACATATATTTATATATATAACTTATTCATATATATTAAATTTATATATATATATAAATTTTATATACATACATACATGTGACATCTATATAAAATATATAGCTTATTTATAAATAGCTTTTATACACTAATTTAAATTTAAATGTACTTTTATAATTTAACATATATTAATCGGATTCGGAGCGGATTCGGGGTAGGGTATTAACAATATTAAACCTGAACCCGAACCCAATCACATCGGGTTTTCTCTATTAAATTTGGGTTGGGTTCGGACGGGTACTCGCAGGTTCGGTTTTCATTGTCATCCCTAGCCAAATGTCCCAAAAAAAGGTTTAAAAATAAGGAAAACGAGTAGCCCTAACCCGCTCGGGTAAGTCCGGTCCGATCCCGGTTTTAATATAGCCCGGCCGGTCCGGGCTAAAAAACCCGGATTCACTAAAAAATGTCCAATATAATACCCAAGCCTATAAAATTTCGGGCTTTGGCGGGTCGGCCCGACCTAGCCCGCCCATTTTGACACCTCTAATAAAAACTATATATATAAATTTGACATATATATATATATATATAATATATATACATAGAAATATATGTTTCAGACGGATTTTTATCTGGTTCGGGTTAATTGAAAATCGACGGGTTTGAGATGGTATATTTGTTTTCAACCACGCTCAATTCGGTTCCGGGTTTTAAATTTTGGGTTCGGAGTTGGGTAAGCACAAACCCGACTCCACATCGTCCCGTTGTCATTCCTAAATGGAATATAATACCTTTTCAGTTTCATTCCATCCTTAAAACTCAAACATATCTTTGAACGGTAGTGAGAATATGCATTTTTTATATGTGGAAAAATATTATTAATAATAGTACATTAAAGACTTTTGTATTTATTTGTGAATTGAGTTTTGGAATGAAAGGAATGAAAAACTAAAACATCACTAGTATGAAGAAGTATTATCTTCATTAATGGAGAGATAAATACTTGATTTTACTTGTATTTTTAATGGCAATAGTGTTATTCCATTATATATATAAAAAAATAAAAATGTCTTATTATATTATGTTTTTCTTTGTTTTTTGTAGTACTTGCTTTTTCCATTAATGAAGAGGATTATTACTCAGTATATGGAAGAAATTAAAAGGATGAGTAAATTACACTCGCACCCCTTGAGTTTTAATGAAATTACACAAACCACATCTCTTTTCTTTGTCCTTACACCAATCACTCCTCCCTCATACACAAACCACTCATAGATTTATACATACATTACACTGACTACCTCTGAATGTTATAAAAGTGTAATATTTTAAAGAAAAAATGTGTGATGAATGTAAGTAAGTTAAACAAAATATTGTATATTGTGTAACACTTCAAATAATACAAAAGTGAGTGTTTCTTTATCATTTTCGTGTCATTAAAAAATACATTAATAATTTCAAATAAATGTTTAAATAACTTTTACACTATTTTATAACGAGCCAAATAATGAGGACGCGTTGACTCTTATATTATTTGAATTTGTCCACTAAATATACAATATTTTGTTTAATTAATTACACACATCATACGTTTTTTGTTTAAAATATTACACTTTTATATCATGCATGGGTAGTCAGTGTAACATATGTACAAAGTTAGAGGTGGTTCGTGTAAGGACAAAAAAGTGAGAGATAGTTTGTATAATTTCACTAAAACTCAGGGAGTGTGAGTGTAATTTACTCTAAAATGATTTATTTAGTATGATACATGTTTTTACTTATCAAATGGGGGCTAATCAAATGAGGACTCTTCTTCTCTTGTTTTCAATATTTGAACTCATAACTTCCATTACAAGACAATGAATCTTACCATTCCATTAGGAGTGTGAACACCAAATTTTGTCCGGCCTATATTTATAAAATATTGAAAATACAAAGATTCCAAAACTCAATTTTGTGTGTGAAAAGAACAACAATTTTAGTTGTCTCGAGACTAATTGGATGACATTTTGCCAACTACAATTGTTTGCACCAGTAGGATAACTCAATTACAAATTCAGCTCCTGACGATACTAAAGGTTATGACTGTTTAACTGAGATTGAGGATTTGCCTAAGAATGAAATAAGAAATGTTCAAGATAGAGCAACCTTACATAAATAATTATGGTAATACAGTGGTTAACATAGTTGAGTTAAACTCTTTACATGAATGTGAGTTTGAACTTTGTTCTGTCTTTCTCCTTGTCAAGACCATGGATTCTAATAGAGGACCTACTCTAAATACAATGGAAATAAGCAAGCATGTGGCAATAGCTTTAGAAATTTTCAAAACAAGACAACTACCTATATATACTAGAGAAATTTGCCACACTTGTATTAGCCATAGTGATTTGGGCATATGTAAATGTCTTAACAATTTTCAGGTTGGAGATAAGCTAATGTTGCCACCACAAATTGATTGATTTTTGAAGTACGAGTAGTGCACATGCTACTTTCTATGAGGAAGTGGTGCTTCTGGAACAGTGAATGATGCTAGGGGCCCCAAAGTCCACCAAATACAAGCAGCCCAAAGAGGAAAGCCTTATGTATATTTGTGGTGCCACTCACATAAGGGCAAAGAGAGAGACTTTTGAGATTGAATACGCCATGTCCAAGAGCACAATTATCAACAAACGCCTCTGCAAAGAAAAGAGGGACAAGGTCGATTAATAAGTCTCAAACGACAATATACGAATGTAACCATCTAAGAGCCGGTTGTGAACTTAAGAGGAATTGGAGCAACTTAAACATAAGCAGTTTTAGCAACTATTAAAATGGCTTATAATAGAAAACAAAGAAATAAGAAAAGCATTCCCTTTGGGGAATCCAAGTCACTAGAACACAGGGCCAGCCCCAACAATTGTGTCATCAATGTTAAAAGAAAAGCAAAAGGCAACAATAAAAGAATAACATTAAGAGAACAATCAGCATAATGAGGTATTAAAAAGTAATCAGAAAGAAGAAGAGACTGAGCCATATATAACAGGGGTTTCAGAAGGCAAGTTAAGGCTTATTCATTTCAGTTACATTATATTAATGAGTAGTCAAATAATCAGAGCAAGGAGAAGTCAGTAATGCAGCATCCAATTGGCATTTGAAAGGTTTTCACAAAACTTTTCCATATTCCATAAGCATATATAAAAGAAGGCATCTCACACAACAGAGGGGGGGCATCATACACATTGAAAGCAGAGAATATACATAGACATATCACAAAACCCTCCTAAAACTTCCTACTCTTCACTATCTATCACATACGAGTTCCTAATTCTTCAAAGCAACAGTTCAAAAACCAGTTCACACATTCATACCAGAAAGCCATCCTACATACACTATATTCCTCAATTTCTACACAAAAAAAAGGAGGAGCTATCAGAATGCATATCACTCATACACCTATAACATACACATGGAATACACACTGATACCACGCATAGCAAACCAGAGACCCACACTCATAACATAACCACCAGAAAATCTTCTTACTTTCATTTTCATCATACACATGTTCCTTAGTCTAAAAAGACACATATTATGCAACAACCAACCTCTGCTATCTATCATACACACAAGCCATCCCTCCCCCGATAACCAGCAGTCCATACACACATATCACACACCATAGGTGTACAAAGCCAATCATACACACATAGTCAAGGACAACATGTTGAGCAGTAAACAAGTGGGGGACGAACATCACTAGTATTCCCAAATCCAGTTCTAAGAGGAAAGCAGCCAAATCTTGGTAAACAAAGCAGTAAGCGACATACAAGAGCAGAGAATCACACACACAAAAGACACACTCATAGAACGTGGTTGCTACATACCATATCCAAACCATTCCAAAATTATCACAAAAAACAACAAGATGCAACGTCAACCAGCAGCAATCAACAAACCAAAACCATCACCGTAAATCACGGTTCCAACGGGAATGTTTCGGGCCAATAAGGGGAAACAGGATACCTTCACCACGAGTATGTGTCTTTGTCGCTGTCCTCGGAGGATTAGGGGTTCACCCTTATTTGTTGTCACCATTGCCAGAAAAAGAAGATGAAGGAATGAATTTAGGGAGTTCTCTCCCTTTGTCTTCTCAGCTGCTTCCGAGGAGAAATGGAGAAAGGAATGTGAGTTTAGGGATTGAATTCCCATTTCCTTATGCAAACTGCGAAAGGAATTAGGGATTGAGTGAGTGGATGGAATGAATAACCGAAGGTGAGGAAATAAGAGGAAGAGGGAATGGAGGAGACGAATTCGCACCACAAATTGGTCACGGTGCCGCATCCTCTGTAGGCGTAGCCACCGCTGCCACCGGAGATGGGGAAGATGAGAGAAAATGGAATTTAGGGATTGTTTCCCTTTGATGGACGTGAAATGAGGAGGTTACCCCTCATTGCCTAATTCATCTCCTTTTTTTTTTGTTAATAATTTGTTTAATTGTTTTATGATTTTTGTATTAACAATTGTTTTAATATAATGTAATAGAAGATGATCTTTGACAATTATTATTATTCAGCTGATTTTAAATGGAATTTTTATAGTAAGGTTATGGCCCGTGTTGTCTCTAAATTCTCTGAAAAGGGGAAGGAGGTCTACGACCAGAGCCGTCTCTAAACTATTAATTCCATGTCAAATATTTTAAAGAAATTTATATCACTTACTCAAATGATTTTAAAAGGAGTTTATAGTAAGGTTATGGCCCGTGTTGTCTCTAAATTCTCTGAAAATGGGAAGGAGGTCTACGACCAGTGCCATATCTAAACTATTAATTTCATATCAAATATTCCAAAGCAAAATTATTATATTATTTACTCAAATGACTTTAAATGGAGTTTTATAGTAAGGTTAGGGCCTGTATTGTCTCTAAATTCTCCGAAAATGGGAAGGAGGTCTACAACCAGTGCCGTCTCTAAACTATTAATTCCATATCAAATATTCCAAAGCAAAATTATTATATTATTTACTCAAATGACTTTAAATGGAGTTTTATAGTAAGGTTAGGGCCCGTGTTGTCTCTAAATTCTCCGAAAATGGGAAGGAGGTCTACGACCAGTGCCGTCTCTAAACTATTAATTTCATGTCAAATATTTCAGAGGAAATCTATTTTTATTATTTAAACGAATTTCGAACAGAATTTTTATAGCAAGGTTATGGCCCGTGTTGTCTCTAAATTCTCTGAAAATGGGAAGGAGGTCTACGACCAGTGCCGTCTCTAAACTATTAATTCCACATCAAAAATGTTTTAGTAAAAACTTATTTTATTACTCAACCAAATCAATACATTCAAACCAACGAAATCAACCAATTAATTTTCGAACCAGAACTACGTAGCCTTGATTTCCCTATTGCAGCTAGGGATACGTAGGAGCAAGTTGAATTCTTGTCAGGCACAACTATAAAAAATAAAACATTTTGTTTTTATTTACTGAATTTTAATAAATAATTTTAAGGGTATAAAAGTCCATGTTATTAGCGAGGGTACCGTTTTAATACGGGCGGACGGGGTGCTAATACCTTCCCCGATCCGTAATCGACTCCCGAGCTCAGAATCTCTGATTAAAGACCAAATTATCCTAATTGGGTATGCTTAGAGTTTTCTACGTTTTAACCGCAAAAAAACGTAGTGGCGACTCCAAATCAATTGGAAGAGGTAGAAATCGAGTTCGCCTCTCCCTAAGTCGCAGGGCCGGTCTTCCAACCGAAAATCGGGTCGTGACAAGGAGTAACTCTACTCTAAATGTACTAATGTTTAAAAATTATAAATATGGTGATGTGTATATTTTAATATATTAGCACAAATAGTTAAATTGACTTTTATGAGTTGAGTTTTGGAGAGAAATAAAGAGAAATGAAAAACTTCAAAGTCATTTTAGTGTATTTTATGACTCTGAAACCTTTTTTTTCCATTCACTCCTAAATCTAACTAGTAAATTTTCCACTGCATTAGATATATGAGATTGTACTTATATAGTTATATTAGCTCCAAGTTTTGTATTCCATGTTGAGTTCTTTAAGATGAAGGATGTTAAGAAGCCTCAAGGTGATCACTTGTCTTGTGTCATCTATAGATTACCTGGTAAAGGTGGTGAAACAAAGTTTACAATTTTGAACACTACGAAAATTAGGATTCTCGCTCAAGCGAGAAGTCACGACTTTTTGAATTTCAAACATTGATGCTCTCGCTCAAGCAGGAATCCTCCAGTCCTCACAGTGTCCCTCTCGCTTAAGAGAGCACACCCTCGCTCATGCAAGAATCACCCAGTCTCCTCAGCTCTCTCTCGCTTAAGCGAGAATCCCCTAGCTCAGGCGAGAATCCCAGAAAAAATCCTGGGAGAGACTCTAAGCCTCTCGCTTGGGCGAGACCCTCTCGCTCAAGCAAGAATTGCCCAGTATTTCCCAGACCTTCAGAGTTTCACTACACTTAGGAAAATTAGAATTTAGGGTGTTACAGCGCTCTCTAAAAATACGCTGTTAAATGTGTGACTTTTCAGCTACTCTAACATTATCAAAACACATTTACTATAAAACTTGTAAAATAAAAAAGAAATAGTAAAAAATGTTTTTTTCTTGGAATTTCATGGTGCACTTTTCTTATATAGTGAGAAAACTTGGATAGAATGAATTTATCTATCCCAAATTCATATATAATATGACCAATTATGATTAGTGATTCAAAAGTTATGTCAAAAATAGTGATATAACATATTTAACCGCACTTATTTACGCAAATTGTTGTTTATATGACACCTTTAACAACACTTTTTTACACAAGCGATGTTAAAGGTGTCATATAAACAGCTCTTGTGTAAAAAAATGTTGTTAAATGTGTCATATAAACAACAGTTTGCGTAAATAAGCGCTGTTAAAGGTGATGTGTCACTATTTTTGACATAACTTTTGAAACATTAATCAGAACTAAAACATATTATATATGCATCTGGGGTAGAAAAATTCATTCTATCTAAATTTTCTCACTACATTAGAAAGGTGCACCCTGAAATTCCAAAAATACATTTTTTACTATTTATTTTTTATTTTACAAGTTTTATAGTGAATGTGTTTTTGATAATGTTAGAGTAGCAACAACACATATTGTTGCAAGCGTTGTATAAGATAACAAATCAACAGCGAATATTGAAAAATGCGATGTAGAAGATATCTCATCAACGGCGTAAACAAAAACAGGCGCTGCTAAAGAGCGCACGTTCGCAATTGCGCTGTTGATGTTATATCTGCCTGTCAATATTAATAGTAATTTCTTAAAGATGCGCTGTCTATTTTCCTCTGCCTCGAATTTAACAACATTATTCTAGGATGCGCTGTTGAAGAACCGTTTTTAAAGACGTTTTTTGGCGTAGTGTTATTATTATTTTATTATAATAATTCATTATTAAACTATCAATTTTTAATTATTATATGAGTAATACATGCACTAATCAAGATTGATTCACTCATACTCCAACTTTTTCTACTAATCAAGATTGATTGACTCATACTCCAACTTCTTTCACCAACCAAAATTAATCCCACAAATGAAATTGTTTCAAGTCTCATGGTTAAATAATTAAAAATAACATTTCCACTTTTATTCCTTACTATATAGTATTACTAAGATAATAAGATAATAATGACACTTGGTATAATATATAAATTATATAAAGTGAAAGAACATAAGGTAAACAAAAATATGTGAATAAGATCTTTTGTATGTCCTCAACTAAAAATGTTTCAATTTTGTGAGGCAATATCTTTAAAGTGCAACACTTTGAGAGGAACACACTTAGTAAGATCAATCATTTAGCGGTCAATTTAAAAATAACACAATAATAGTGTAAACAATTTAATGATGTAATTTTTTAATGTTTTTATTAAAAATGGATATAAATAGTCGAAGAAAAATTTAAACAATATACATAAGAAACCAACTAATTATCATGAAGATCACTACAACATTTTTGCCCTATGGCAACGGCCGAAAACCGTTGCCAAAAAGCAAAAAACCGTTGTTTTTTCAAAGGCAACGGTTTTGTAACTGTGGTAGTATGAGGCGTTTCCTTTAGTTTAGACCACATTTTTTTGAATTTTAGCAACACATGTTTAAAACCGTTGTCTAAAATTCGAATAGGCAACGGTTTTGTTTAATGTTAATGGCTACGGTTAAAAAACGTGGTCTAAAAGGATTGCTAAAAACCGTTGTCATTGTCTTCATAGGCAACAGTTATGGAACCGTTGCCACTACACATAAAGGCATTAGTTTAAAAACCGTTGTCATTGTTTGTAAAGGCAATAGTTTAAAAACCGTTGCCATTGTGTATATAGACAACAACTTTAAAACCATTGTCATTGTCTCCTATGTCCATTTTGGTACCTTTTTGTAAATAAATTTGTTCATTTAAAAATTTTATTTTAAGAAAATCATTATTTTTCGATAATATTTTGAAAACAATAAATAATAAGAAATATGAGTACAAGTTTTTAATGGATATTAATAACATTAACTTCTTTGAAACATGAGTATTTGTTACTCTAAATTTGGTGAACCACAATACATATTTATGTTCTTGAAAGTGACGAGCAACATTACATATATCACTCTACTACTGTGTAACAAAATATAATTAGAATCTAAAATAAGAACTCTTGATTTATTCCCATCTATATTGTATGCGGCAAGTTGTCTTCTAAATGATTTTGCTGAAAAAATAAAAGTTATAATAATGTTAGCTTATGTGAATGAACATTAAGTTTTTTCAAAAATAAAAATGCTAAAATTGTCATTTTATTTAGAAATGTGACATCATTCACATTTTCCTCCTTCCTCAATCAGAATATTATAAAATAGAGTAAATTACACTCACCCCCCTGAGTTTTAGTGAAATTACACAAACCACCCCTCACTTTTTTGTCTTTACGCGAACCACCCCTAATTTTGTACATATGTTCCACTGACCACCCCTGCATGATATAAAAGTGTAATATTTTAAACAAAAAACGTATGATGTGTGTAATTAATTAAACAAAATATTGTATATTGTGTAGACAAATTTAAATAATATAAGAGTCAATACGTCTTCATTATTTGGCTCGTTATAAAACAGTACAAGTTATTTAAACATATATTTGAAATTATTAATGTATTTTTTAATGACACAAAAATAATAAAGAAACACTCGCTTTTATATTATTTGAAGTGTTACACAATATACAATATTTTGTTTAACTTAATTACATTCATCACACATTTTTTCTTTAAAATATTACATTTTTATAAGATGCATGGGTAGTCAGTGTAATGTATGTATAAATCTAGGGGTGGTTTGTGTAAGAGGGATGGGTGGTTGGTATAAGGACAAAGAAGGGAGGGGTTTGTGTAATTTCATTAAAACTCATGGGGTGTGAATGTAATTTACTCTATAAAATAAGCCACATTTGGAACATAAGAAATTACCTTATCATTACTTGGAACATGTATCGATGTAGAAGTACCCGATGTTGATTACATTGTTGCTAATGCATCCACATCTACTCTTGAGTTGTTTTCATTTATGACATTCTTTAGCAAAATTTGAAATTTTTGTTCTATTTATAACATTTTCTGGTTATGTTTTGCCTCCATTTCCAAAACTTTATCATTTAACACTTTCAATTCATCAGCATGTTTCTTCTCAATTTTTGTTATTTCCTCCGTTCTTTTCAAAAGAGTAGGTGTGGTAACTCTTCCATGACACAGAACTCTTCCTGGCTTTTCTTTCCTAAACACATTTTGAAAAGCTTCATCAGGTTGTTCACTATAATTTTCAATTAAATCTTAAAGTTATGCCTAACATTTTTAGAAGCAACCGAGTTAGTATAACATTTTTAAATCCGGTGAAAGCGGAATAAGACATAATTCCCCACAACTATCCTATAAGGTGTAATTTAAGGAGAAACAATATTTATATAAATATTTACATATTTAAATATTCGAATGACGACTTATCACACTATTAAATGGTTGAGACATGATATATATTGTTGGAACTTGTTTAGTTTGAGGCCATTAGTGTGGACCTTAGGATGTGAAATTGAAAAACTCACAAGTCCCACATTGGAAGTTTTTGTTAAAACCTCACAAGTCCCACATTGAAGGATTTTGAAAAAAATCTCACAAGTCCCACATTGGAGGATGCAAGAGTGGTGACAAAATCTCATTCTATAAATAGAGGCCTCCCCCTTCATTATTTTTTGCACTTGAAGCTTGTACGCTTATACAAGCTTCTTTCTTTCTCCCTCCATAAATTCTGCCGACGCAATTCTAGCCTCTTTTCTCTCCCTTTCTTTCAGTGGCACTAGAGTTGGAACATGAATCCAATATTGTGGGAAATTCGGAATACTGACACTGGTAGTCAGTTGTTGGAATAGAATTGGCATGGGAAGCCAATATTGTGGGTATTTGGAATTGGCACTGGAAGCCATATTTTTGGGTGTATTCGAGAGCGATTTTTACAGTTCAGTAAGATATCGTATAACATAGAGCTGGGCTGTTTTATCCTGGGGACGACGTGGTTGATAGTCTGCTTGCACCTTGAGGCAGTACCACGAAACGTCTTAAAGAGAGCGACCTGGTCGTGACTCAACCAGTAAAGATTATCTCTTGTCATTGTTGCGGGCTACTGATACAACAATTTTAAGACGCTTCTACTACAATGGCACTCGTAGATAATATTACTGGTCCGAACAGCTTCGACCTAAGCAAACCATTCAGGTTTGACGGGACTAACTTCAAACGCTAGCAAACCAAGATGGAATTTTTCCTTACGGTTAAAAAGGTTGCCCATGTTTTGAAGGATGATGTCCCAGTGGTCCCTGAAGAAGCTGAGAAAGAGGAAAGGGAAAAACTAGCTATTGATATTGCTCTGTGGAATGAAAATGACTACTTATGTAAGCATTTCATTCTTGGTGGGTTGTCTGATGATCTATATGATTATTACATCCCATATAAATCTGCCAAATTAGTTTGGCAAGCACTCAAAAAGAAATATGATACCGAGGAAGCTGGGACTAAGAAATATGTTATTAGCCGCTACCTCAAGTATCAAATGACTGATGATAAATCAGTAGAGTCTCAGTCCCACGAGATTCAGAAAATTGCTCATGAGATCATCACTGAGGGTATGCCCTTAGATGAGCAATTTCAGGTACCTGTCATTATTGACAAACTGCCACCTAGCTGGAAGGACTTTAAAAACGTCCTAAGACATAAGACCAAAGAATTTTCTTTGGAATCTCTGATCACTCGTCTTCGCATTGAGGAAGAGCCTTGTAAGCAAGATCATAATGAAGAAGTGTTGGCTTTATCAAGCAATAGCACTAGAAAGATATTCTCAGGTGCGGTTCTGAAGCCTTCGGACAACAACTTTAAGAATCAGAACCGCAATGGGAATAAGGCTAAGATCACCGGCCGCAACAAGAATTGGAACCCTAAAAAGGTCCAATATGCTAAACCACCCACTAAGAATGACTATGGGAACCTATTTATCTGCTTTAAGTGTGGGAAGTCAGGTCATATGGCACGAAAGTGCAGGAACCAACCAGTGGATCATCCTCCACAAGCTAACATGGTTGAGGATCCACTAGTGGCCGTGTTAACTGAGGTCACAATGATTGGAGGAAGTGATGAGTGGTGGGTAGATACTGGTGCATCCCGTCATGTCTGCTATGATCGTGTTATGTTCAAAACATACACGAATGCTGATAACAAGAAAGTGCTGTTGGGAGACTCTCACACCACTACTGTTGCTGAAACTGGTGATGTGGAGCTGAAGTTTACATCTCGGAGGACTCTGATTCTCAAAGGTGTGATGCATACTCCAGAGATGAGAAATAATTTAGTTCCAGATACTCTTCTTAATAAAACTTGTTTCACCTAGACTATAGTAGCAGACTTGTATACTCTTACTAAGAATAGGTTATTTGTAGGGAATGGGAACGCCACTAATGATATGCTTAAATTAAATGTTGATTTTCCATGAATAAAATTTATGATTCCATTTACATGTTGTGTGATTTTAATATTTGACATTCTAGACTTTGTCATATTAATAAACGTGCAATTACAAATTTAAGTAATTTAGGATTAATTCCCAAGTTATCTAAAAATGATTTTGAAAATTGTGAATCATGCAGTCAAGCTAAAATAACTAAAAAATAACATAAATCAGTAGTGTGAGAATCTGAGCCTTTAGATTTGATACACTCTAATATATGTGAATTAGATGGAACATTAACTAGAAATGGTAAATGATATTTTATAACTTTTATAGATGACTGCTTTGATTTCACTTATGTTTATCTTATGAAAAATAAAAGTGATGTGTAACGACCCGATTTCTACCCTTGGAATTTTTTTTTCATTCATTTTAATTCCCTCTTACATACATTCATCATCTTACTTAAAACCTTCAGGAATCATTCCTTAAAAATATTCTTTACACCTATTATATTATCATATAATTTAAATTGCGGAAAAACATAATTCATTCATTATTATTCTCATTGGGTAATAAGAGCCCAAAAGTTATAATACTCCAAATATAACAATACCCATGGTTACGAATACCCAAATAAATGTCAGTCATGGTTACAATCATTCAAATCCACAAGTAGTCATTTAAAGTACAAAAACGCAAATAGTGAATCCAACGTCTAAAGCTCCTAAAGCTCCCGAACTAGCATACTCCATTCGTCTATTTACCTGCAACGGGATTATCAATGACAAAAGTACAAAACACACAAAGGAGTAAGTCGTTAATTCAATAAACGTCATTATAAGATAATCCACATTAGAAAAAGGGATAGTAAACCATTTTCGAAATTCATTTTGTCTTGCTGCATAACTTGAGCCAAAGTCACTACACCCCTCAGGGTTAGCTAAAAGCAGATTCTCATCCTTTTTACCAATAAAACACGCCTCATAAACTCAGGCCGAAGTGTTGCTACATAAACTCGAGCCGAAGTCGCTACACCCCTTAGGGTTAGCTAAAAACAAATTCTCATCTCTTTTATAAAGAAAACATGCCGCGTAAACTCGGGCTGAAATGTTGCTACATAAACTCGAGCCGAAGTCGCTACACCCCGTAGGGTTAGCTAAAAACAAATTCTCATCTCTTTTATAAAGAAAACATGCCGCGTAAACTCGGGCTGAAGTGTTGCCTCATAAACTCGGCCCGAAGTGTTGCCTCATAAACTCGGCCCAAAGTGTTGCCTCATAAACTCGGGCCGAAGTGTTGCCTCATAAACTCGGGCCGAAGTCGCTAACCATTTCTGGTCGGCTAAAAATATACTTTTCCTTCCATCGATTTGCCATCAATCATTTCCCGTAAATCCACGTCATCTTTAGTATAAACACTCCATATCTGTTTATACTAATACGTGATTTACAATATAATTATTGCATGGCCAGGAAACACACACCTTTTCCATCTTCCGTAAATCTACGCCTACTTTAGTATAAACACATCCATATATGTTCATACTAAATGCGTAATTCACAACTCGATCATTTCATAACCAGAAAATACCCACATTTTCCTTTTCCGTAAATCTACGCCTACTTTAGTATAAACACACCCATATATGTTCATACTAAATGCGTAATTCACAACTCGATCATTTCATAACCAGAAAATACTCACATTTTCCTTTTTTCGTAAATCTACGCCTACTTTAGTATAAACACACCCATATATGTTCATACTAAATGCGTAATTTACAACTTAGTCTTTGCATAACCAGAAAATACACATTTTCTATTTCAAATGCAACATTAAAGACTTATCCTTACCTCGATGAGTGTTGGGTTTGGTTCTTGGCAACTTCTCGAGTTCCACCGACACCGCCTCCAACCTTAGGATCTCTCTTCATCCCACCACATAACACAATGTTAGTCATTTATTCCAAATATCACATAAACAACTTATATGGCATCATTTAATCATACAAAATATTCATCATCAATATTCAACCATCTAAAACATGCATAACATCTCATATTTCAATATTTGGGGGTAAACTCATCTTCTACCTCTAACATTTTACTCATTCTCTCCTTTTACCACATTTTCACTTTTGGGGTTTTTGGGGTTTTCATGAATCAACCCACAACCCTTTCCATTCTTGAGATACTATCTCTAAACCAAGAGTTTACAAGATAAAAACAAGATAAAACGAACCATAACTATAACGGATGAGTTTCCATGGTTTCTCATGTTATGAAAATAAATCCAACATACCCAAAACAAGTTAGAGAGGAAGAAGAAGAGTTAGTAACAAGAGGTTTACCTCTTCTCAAGCTCCAAGATGAGTCCTAAGGCTCCTTGCTCTTGAAAAGCTCTCCTCTCTCTCTTCTCTTCGAAGTTCTAATCCTAAAATGTGTTTTGGGTTTCTATTTTATAGACACTGCGATAAGTGTAATCGATTACAAGTATAGTGTAATCGATTACACTATGTAAATTATAGAGGCATCGTCGCTATGTAATCGATTACCAACATGGTGTAATCGACTACATTAATACGATGTAATCGATTACCAGAAGTGTGTAATCGATTACATTAATATTATGTAATCGATTACCAACATGGTGTAATCGATTACATTGTGTCAGATGTGCATATCTGATGCTTTTAATCATCGTGTAATCGATTACCAGGAGTGTGTAATCGATTACACTGTGTCAGATGCACATGTCTGATTAGTTTATCAGCATGTAATCGATTACCAGCAGTGTGTAATCGATTACACTGTGTCAACAGCCCAAAATTGCCATTTCTCGCCCAGGCGAGAATCCTCCAGTATAGTCCAGGATTTCACCCTCCCAGGTGATCCTTTTTCGCTCAGGCGAGAATCTCTCGATCAAGCGAGGCTTCCAGGACTGATACTATATTTTTAAAGATTAAAATTTGGGGTGTTACATGATGCACTTTATATGTTTAAAGTCTATGTAACTGAAATTGAAAATCAATTCAATAAGAAAATAAAGAAACTCAGGAGCGATAGAGACACTGAGTATGATTCTAGCATGTTTAATGATTTTTATAAATTAAAATGCATTATTCATGAAACAACTGCACCATATTCACCTGAAATTAATGGTAAAGCTGAAAGAAAGAATAGAACATTAACTGAATTAGTAGTAGCTATTATGTTAAGTTATGGTGCAACACCCTCTTGGTGGGGTGAAATTTTATTAACTGTTTGTTATGTGCTAAATAGAGTCCCCAAGACTAAGAGCAAAGTATCCCCATATGAACTCTTTAAGAATAGACAACCTAATTTGTCTTATTTCAGGACTTGGGGTTGTCTGGCTTATGTCCGGATACCAGACCCCAAGAGAGTTAAACTCGCTAGTAGAGCCTATGAATGTGTATTCATTGGGTATGCTATAAACAGCAAGGCGTACAGGTTTTATGACCTTAACGCTAAAGTAATCATTGAGTCTAATGATGCTGACTTTGATGAAAAGAAATTCCCTTTTAAATTGAGGAATAGTGGGGGCACATCATCTAGTCACACACCTGTGATTAGAGATAGTGATGATGGGTTAGAAGTAGAACCTAGAAGAAGTAAGAGAACAAGAACTGCTAGAGAGTATGGACCTGATTATATGGTCTATACATTGGAAGATGATCCATCAACTATCCAAGAAGCTTTAACTTCATTGGATGCTGATTTATGGCAAGAAGCCATAAATGATGAGATGGATTCTCTAGAGTCTAACAAGACTTGCCATTTGACTGACTTGCCACCTGGTTGCAAACCGATTGGTTGTAAGTGGGTTTTGAAAAAGAAACTGAAACCTGATGGCACAGTGGATAAATACAAGACTCACCTTGTAGCCAAAGGTTTCAGACAAAGAGAGAATGTAGATTTCTTCGATACATTTTCACCTGTTACTAGAATAACATCCATTAGAGTACTAATATCGCTCGCTGTGATACATGATTTAGTAGTACATCAAATGAATGTTAAAACTGCTTTTTTAAATAGTGATTTGGAAGAAGAAATCTACATTGAACAACCTGAAGGTTTTGTAATCCATGGGCAAGAAAATAAAGTCTGCAAGTTAGATAAGTCATTGTATGGTCTTAAACAAGCACCTAAACAGTGGCATGAAAAGTTTGATAACTTAATCATATCGAATGGGTTTAAGGTGAATGAAAGTGATAAATGCATTTATTACAAATCAGAAAATGACGTTTACACTATCATATGTCTATATGTAGACGACCTACTCATATTTGGTTCCAACATTCATGTTGTGAATAATGTGAAATCAATGTTGTGTAACAACTTTGATATGAAAGACCTTGGAGAGGCAAATGTAATTCTTGGTATAAAGATTACTAGGTCAAAGGAAGGAATTTATCTGGATCAATCACATTATATAGAAAAGATCCTTAAGAAATATAAATATTTTGACTGTAAACCTGCTAGCACATCATATGACCCAAGTGTAAAACTTTTTAAGAACACTAGTGAAGGTGTAAGACAAACAGAATATGCTAGCATCATTGGCAGCCTTCGGTATGCCACTGATTGCACTAGACCCGACATTGCCTATGTTGTTGGACTATTGTGCAGGTTTACCAGTAGACCTAGTATGGAGCATTGGCATGCTATTGAAAGGGTAATGAGATACATTAAGAAAACTATAAACCTTGGTTTACATTACCAAAGGTTTCCAGCTGTCCTAGAAGGATACAGCGATGCTGATTGGAACACTCTTTCAGATGATTCCAAAGCAACCAGTGGCTATATATTTAGCATAGCTGGTGGAGCTGTTTCTTGGAAGTCAAAGAAACAGACTATTTTGGCTCAATCCACTATGGAAGTTGAGATGATAGCACTAGCAACAGCTAGTGAAGAAGCAAGTTGGCTTAGAAGCTTGCTAGCTGAGATTCCCCTATGGGAAAAACCGATACCAGCTGTGTTGATCCATTGTGATAGTACCGCGGCAATTGCAAAGATTGAGAACCATTTTTATAACGGTAAGAAACGACAAATACGTCGTAAGCACAGCACTATTAGAAAGTTTCTCTCTACAGGAGCTGTTAGAGTGGATCACGTACGCACTGAGAATAACTTAGCAGATCTTTTGACGAAAGGACTAGCTAGAGAGAAAGTCCATAATACTTCTAAGCTTATGGGACTATTGCCTTTAGAACGAAGATCATTCACGATGGTAACCCGACCTAACTGACTGGAGATCCCAAGAAGTAGGTTCAATGGGTAATAACAAGTTGTGAAGTGATATGAAAATGGACATGCTATGAAATTATGAGAAGCATGATTCCTGCAGTATATGTAAGGATGAGTTAAACTCTTAATGAGATCTATACTCCAATTGGAGTGGAGTACCTAGACTACAGGAGTACTCTTGATAGACTCACCTATGTGAATGTGAAAGTGGGGGCCGCTTTCTATGAAATTTAAGAGGCATAAATTTCTAGAGAGTTTACTAAACTGGGATAGACGTGCATGGCCTTTAACGCACGGGCTTTATTGAATACACCTTTGAAAAGGTTTTGTGTGGTTTGATGTCGGAGATAGATTTCAAGACTACGAGTCACTCTAGTAAAATCTGGATCTTACTCACTATGCAAAGGTTCAAGTCGAACGACACCTTTGTTTATGCACAATCTTAATGAGACCACAGAAATTCCCGGAAATCGTTTTTTAATTTCAAGTGGGGGATTGTTGGAACTTGTTTAGTTTGAGGCCATTAGTGTGGACCTTAGGATGTGAAATTGAAAAACTCACAAGTCCCACATTGGAAGTTTTTGTTAAAACCTCACAAGTCCCACATTGAAAGATTTTGAAAAAAATCTCACAAGTTCCACATTGGAGGATGCAAGAGTGGTGACTAAATCCCATTCTATAAATAGAGGCCTCCCCCTTCATTATTTTTTGCACTTGAAGCTTGTACGCTTATACAAGCTTCTTTCTTTCTCCCTCCATAAATTCTGCCGACGTAATTCCGGCCTCCTTTCTCTCCCTTTCTTTCCGTGGTACTAGAGTTGGAACATGAATCCAATATTGTGGGAAAATCGGAATACTGACAATGGTAGTCAGTTGTTGGAATAGAATTGGCATGGGAAACCAATATTGTGGGTATTTGGAATTGGCACTGGAAGCCATATTTTTGGGTGTATTCGAGAGCGATTCTTACAGTGTAGTAAGATATCGTATAACAAAGAGCTTGGTTGTTTTATCCTGGGGACGGCGTGGTTGATAGTCTGCTTGCACCTTGAGGCAATACCATGAAACGTCTTAAAGAGAGCGACCTGGTCGTGACTCAGCCAGTAAAGATTATCTCGTGTCATTGTTGCGGGCTACTGATACAACATATATGTATGTACATGAATGTAAATATTTACAATAATAAACCTCATAGTATAAACATTCTATATGTATGCAATTTATATTAAACGAAAGAGTACTAAAAATTCATAGCAAATATTTTCAAATAAAATATATATAACTATCATATATTATTGTCATTTTCAAATATTTCAATCTCACATGTATATTTTTTGTTTCTTTGCACTTCTAGAAAATAAAAATTGAATGAAATTAACATGCAAAAACTAAACTTAAGGTAGTGGTGTCTAATTATATTCTATATTTTAGGAAATTATAATCCTTATTTTTAGCATACCAAAATTTTTATTATTAACTAACTTTACATGTTTTACATATATTTTCAATGGAACATATCAAATTGTAGGCCATACTCTATAAGGAATAAATTATTGTAATTTATGAATGTTAAGACAATAGAAGAAGTAAAATAGGAATAAGTCAGATAAAATTACAAACAATGAGTGAACTAAAAGTCAAAAATTAAAAACAATCAAATATTCCGAAAAAAATAAAAATCATAATATGTTAGCCTTTGGAGACGAAATGGAAAGATAAAGTGAGAATTTTCCAAGTAGTAATTTACGATGGTTGAATATTTTTCGGTTAGGGCATTCCTTTATATGGAATATGATTTTTAAGGTTGAGTCATTTCTTTGGCAGGTGTTACAAAACTTTGAAAACTATTATGCATTTAAAGCTAAGCATTAGGTGTTACAAAACTTTGAAAACTATTATGTATTCAAAAAGACATTTCTTGCTCTTCATTTACATTATTGAATGTTAAATTAAATATGTTATACTAAATGGAGAATGTAGTAATTATGCATTTCTGTCTATAGGATGTTACGCTACATTTCTTTATATGAAATGTTTAAGGATTATTGTCATTTTTTGCATTAATAAATAGGAAATAATGTCAAGCAATCATCATATTGGAGATTCACCCAATGTGTATTAATATCATTATTGTCATTTTTTTACTATTAAATCATATTTTAACTTTATATACTGGTATAGATATAATAGATACAGTTATTCATTTCCATTATAATATTTCTTATCAATTAGTTATGGGTAGAATTGTAAAAATGATAATTAAAAAATTGCCTTGAAATAAATAAATATTTTAAATTTAACAAAAATATACTTAGATACATACAGAAAAGATCTTCAAAGATAAAATGAACAATGATATCATAGGCCTACATGGACGCAAAACCATAAAAAAAAGTTGGAGCTGCACCTAACATGGTAGTATGTTAGGAAGAGTTTCCTTAATGGAAAATATGGACTAAGAATTAATAAAAGGCAAGAAAATTCTAAAAGTGATAATTCATTTTTTCTTCCATTTTCATTCATTGCAGCACACTTATAAAGAGAAAATGTAAGAACTTAAGATGATATACACCATACACTGGTGAGATCTTACATAAAGAGAATTGCAAGAGTTATAAAAATAAACAGTTGTCCCCTTTAACCCATGCTATAGTCCTTGAGCCAGCTGAGTAATTTAGTGGGACTTTGTGAGTGTCTTTGAGCTACATCATTGCCCAACCCTTCAAAGGGAACCTTGTCCTCAAGGTTGTTGGAATTGCTTGGGAGGGGTTTTTTGAATTTTAATTGTCCTTCTTCACGTGGGGTTGTCTGGGAAATTTCAGAAGGGGACCCACACCGAAAAACGCGTGGATGGCTGGCCATTAAAGCAGCTGTTTCCAACGCAGACTGTTCAATACGCGTGCCGTGTGGGGCTGGGGAAAGTTCATGCTGCTGTTTGGGCAGTGTGCAGCCTTGAATAACATTATTAATTGGGGATTTACCCAAGGGAAAATGAGACCCCAATGGATCTTTTAGAGGACCGTTGAATGAGTGTAGATGTGAGGGCCCGAAATCCAACAGTGGGAACCTTTCCATGCCATGTGGAGCTTTGCAAGTACCCTCCCTCTTAGTTAAAGTACTCAGATTGGTACTTGTAAAAACATTGGGTCCTTCCCTGGAGAGAACATTTGGTTCTACCTTTCCATGCCCATTCAAACTTTTAAAGACCACCATGTCCCCTCCTTTATGCGTTTTCAACTTGTTGTTCATAAGCTTGTCTTCTTCCTTTCTCGGTGGAAGTAACTCCGGTTCACTTTCTCCTTATATTGCTTTCACGTTGTTATCATCGGTGTGTGACTCCGGTAACGGAATAAACCGACTTGAAAGGTCCCCATGAAATTTTCGTAATAGAGAGACATGAAAAATGGGATGAATTCGGGAAGACGATGGTAAATCTAACTCATAAGCTACCGGACCTATCTTTTAGGTAACTCGAAAAGGACCTTAGTATCGAGGACTCAGCTTATGGCACACATGACGAGCCACCGTCACTTGGCGGTACGGTTGGAGTTTGGGGAGGACCCATGCATCTACTTTGAAGGTAATGTCTCTCCGTTTTGATTGATTTTGTGCCACCATCCTTTGTTTAGCCCGATGTAAGTTCTGTTTGATGTTGACTAATAATAACGCTCTTGATTTAAGTGTAGCCGAAGCTGGACCTTCACCGATGAGTTGTCCAGAAAAGTTGGCCATAGATGGAGGTCGCCTACCATAGAGGACCTCGAATGGTGAACATCCCGTGGAGGAATGTGTTGAAGTGTTGTACCAAAACTCGGCAAGGGAGAGATGTCGAAACCATTTTGACGGCTGAGACCCCGTGAAGCATCGAAGGTAAGTTTGGAGACAACGATTCACCACCTCGGTTTGAGGATGGTAGGCAGAGCTGAAGCACAAGGTTGTTCCCAAAAGTTTGAAGAATTCTCGCCAGAAGGAGCTGAGAAAGATTCGGTCCCTATCCAAGACAATGGAGCGGGGAACCCCATGGAGTCGAACTATCTCGGTGAGGAACCTATTAGCTAATACTTCGGCCGTAAATTTGGTTGGAAGACCCACAAAGCGAGCATACTTGGAGAGCCGGTCAACCACGACCCAAATAATGGTATGGCCTTGTGGGGGAGGTAAGTGGGTTATGAAATCCATTGAAATGTCATCCCATGTGTTTTCTGGAATATTAAGTGGTTGTAATATGCCTTGTTGCTTTGATGGCATATACTTGTTGTATTGGCAGGGAAGGCAATCTCTGATGAAGGCTTTGGTCTGTTTGTATGCGCCCGACCAGTAGCAAAAAGCGGCGATGCGAGCAAGAGTCGGCTTTAAGCTGGAGTGGACAACTGCGGGAGATGAATGAAATTCGGTCAAGAGTGTTGTACGGATACCTTGGGAGTTAGGTATGAAAACTTTACTGTTATAGTATAGCATGTCATGTGAAAAATGGAATTTCTGCTTCATGTGTGTATCTGTTTGGCTCTTTGTGATTATTTGTTGGTCTTCCTCTGTCAGATAGTAGTTGCGTAGTTGCTCCAAAAGTGTTGGAATGGGGGTGGACAGAGACGAGTATGTTGCTGAATCTGCTTCATGTTGCCGAGATAAAGCGTCGGCCACTCGATTAGAGGTACCCGTACGATACTTAATCTCGAATTGGAAACCAATGAGTTTTGTTGCCCATTTATGTTGTTCTGGTGTATGCAAGCCTTGAGAGATGAAGTGTTTTAGACTTTGTTGATCGGTGAGTATTCTGAACTGTCGGCCGATTAAGTACTGACGTCATTTTTTTACTGCTTCTGTAACAGCAAACATCTCGCAGACATAAGTGGAGGAATGTTGCATACGGATTGACATCTTCTTGTTGAAGAAAGCCAAAGGATGGTCGTGCTGGGATAGGACTGTTCCGATAGCAACTAGTGCTGCATCGGTTTCGACATCGAAGGTGGCTGCAAAATCTGGTAGCTTGCACTGGAGTTTTAGTCATTTCTGTTTTTAAGTCTGTAAAGGCCTGCTGAGCCTCTTTATTCCTTATGTAATGCTTTTGTTTGAGTAAGTCGATGAGAGGAGCAGCAAGAGAGGCGTAGCTTTTAACAAATTTTCTGTAGAAGCCGGTGAGACCCAAAAATCCTCTGAGTGTCGTGAGAGAATGTGGTTGTGGCCATTCCACCATGGCCTTGATTTTATCCGGGTCTGGTTGGACCCCATGGGCTGAGATGATGTGCCCCAAATAATTCACAGCGTCAACCCCAAAATGATATTTTGAGAATTTTGCATAAAAATGATTAGATACCAACAATTTCAACACTATTTTTAAATGAATTAAATGATCTGCTAAGTTCGCACTATAGATAAGTATATCATAAAAAAAACAAATACAAATCGTCTTAGATGAGGTCTGAGAAGATCATTCATGGCCGACTGAAAAGTTGATGGTGCATTGGTTAGGCCGAACAACATTACTAGGAATTCATAGTGTCCGTCAAACATGCAGAATGTCGTCTTGTGTGTATCTAAGGGGTGTACTTGAATCTGGTGGTAACCAGAACGGAGGTCAACTTTAGAGAAAATTGTAGCACCACCTAGCTCATCCAACAACTCATCAATTGTAGGGATCGGAAAACGATCTGGAATAGTGATTAAATTTAGGGCCCTATAATCGACACAAAACCTCCAATTTCCATCTTTTTTTCGAACCAAAAGCACTGGTGACGAAAATGGACTAGTACTTGGTACAACAATTCTCGCCTTCAACATTTCTTGCAACATGTCAGTCATGATATCTTTTTGAGAGTGTGGGAAGCGATATGGTTTACTATTAACTGGGGTAGAATTTGGGAGTAAGGAAATGTGGTGGTCGTGTTGTCGTGGTGGGGGTAGAGTGTTTGGGTTCTGAAAACAGTGTGGAATTTTTATAAGAGTGGTTTAATAGTGGGGTGGATGGGTTGGTCGAGAGTTTTGGTAGAGTTGATGAGGTCAGTTGGGACGATGGTAATTGCATGGAACGAGGCTATACTATCAGTTTGTAGTAATCTAGTAAATTGATGGAATGTGGAATGTTGGATGTTGTAAGCAAATTCCCCTGTCAAGATGATCTGATTCTGGCCCACAGTGAATTGCATCGAGGGTACCGAAAAGTCAGATACAATTGGTCCTAATGTCCGCAACCATTCCATTCCTAGAACCACGTCAGCACCCTTAATAGGTAACAAGTAAAATGGGATGCGAAATTCCTACTTTTGTAGAATAATAGGAGTCTCTGAACAAATCCCATTACAAAAAATGTGAGCACCATTACCCACCATTACTGGAAATTGTGGAGTAGGGGTGATGACCAGATTAAGGTAATGTGCAAGTCGAGGTTGTAGTATGTTGTGAGAACTACCAGTGTCGACTAGGACCGTCACTTGGTGACCATAAATTGTACCCGAAAATTTCAATGTTTTAGGCGATAGTTGTCCTCCCAAAGCCTGGTTAGAAATTTGAAAGTGAATAAGATCCGAAGGATCTAATTCTGTAGGCGGTTGAGCAGTTTCCTCAATAGGTTGAATCACCTCGGGGTCATCCATAGGAGGAGAATAGATGGATTCATCATCTAATAACAGTAAAAATTTCTTGGGTTGACACCGATGACCCGGAAAGAACTTCTCATCACAATTATAACACAACCCTTGAGCACGCATTTCTTGCAGTTGGGTGGTCGAGAGTCGTTTAACAGGAATAGAAGGGGCATGTGTAGGTGGCGGTATAGTGGTGGGCGGTTTAGGCAAGCCTGTTGGGGAAAATGGAAATCGTGAGGGTTTTGGGTTAGGGTGATGAACATCTCTAACTTTAGACTCCACTAATTTTGCTAACCCCAGTGCTTCAGAAATGGATTTTGGGCACAAAATAGCTAACTCTCGCTGAATGGCGAGGAGGAGGCCGGAAATAAAGCAATTAAGAATTACTTCTTGAGATAATCCCCAAATCCGGTTAGATAGAGTTTCGAACTATTTTTGATAATCTGCCACGGTTCCCAGTTATTTTCCAAGTCCCTAGTAAATGCATTCCAATCTGAGAGCTGAAAGTTATGGTGCATCTATTTGAACCAACCTAAAGCATCGCCTTGCATATAAAATGAAATCATTGATAGCCGTTGTTCGGGAGGTACCGAATAGAGCTGGAAAAATTGTCCAGCCTGGAAAATCCATTCTAGTGGGTTGGAACCATCAAAAGGGAAAAGTTGGAGTTTAGGTGGGCTAGGTATAGGGGTTGTGTTTGGGTGTTGGGACGTGTTTGGGCTGGGGGAGTGAGGATATGTTGTGGGTGGCGGTGTGTAAAGTGGTGGGGGTGGGTTTGTTTGGGTGGGCGGTGGTATGGGCTGTTGGTGACATGTGAGGAAGAAGCATGAATAGGGGAATGTGGAATCGGATCTGGTGGAATAGGGTACATACCGAATTTCCGCCAAACGGTCTGTGATATTATGCAAAACTGTGGTAATTGCTGCATGTCTAGCATCTTGTTGCTCTTGGTTTTCCCTTAATTTATCCATTAGTAAGTGGGAGACAGAATCCTCTGGCTCTTTTTGTGTGATTTTTTGAGGCATTGAGAAGGAATGAAAGCACCAAAATGTTAGGAAGAGTTTCCTTAATGGAAAATATGGACTAAGAATTAATAAAAGGCAAGAAAATTCTAAAAGTGATAATTCATTTTTCCTCCCATTTTCATTAATTGCAGCACACTTATAAAGAGAAAAGGTAAGAACTTAAGATGATCTACACCATACACTTGGTGAGATCTTACATAAAGAGAAATGCAAGAGTTATAAAAATAAACAATTGTCCCCTTTAACCCATGCTATAGTCCTTGAGCCAGCTGGGTAATTTAGTGGGCCTTTGTGAGTGTCTTTGAGCTGCATCATGGTAGTTGTGAAAGTTGGCCACTACATTAAGAATTTATATTTTATCTTATACTTATTAGTAGTTACATGATGTAATTTTATATTATCATATTTTATCCTTAATAAGAATTTATCCTTACATCTTACATCATATTATTGTAATTACCTTTCCAAAATTAAATCTATCATTATCAATGATAATAAACCATACATATATATATATATAGGGGAGGGATCCACTTACTCCAAGAGTAAGTGGAAAAACACTTACTCCACATCATGACCATTCATTCTTGGAAATCCAATGGTTTGAATTGGTGAGTACATCTAACCCATTGAATTTTTCAAGATTGGATGACTAAGATGAAGAGTAAGTATTTTTTGGAGTAAGTGGATCCCTCCCCATATATATATATATATATATATTCTATTTTTAAAAATAAAAATTGGTTTATATCTATAATTTTTATTTATGATATTATTAATATATAATAGTAAATATATACTTACTATTGTAAATAAAATTAGTTGTTAAATGATGTGATTTTATCTTACCCGATTTTATTCTTACTAAAAAAATTATATTTCCATCTTACATGATATTCTTATTATCTCTCTAAAATAAAATCTATTATTTTGGCAAGTAATGAATATTAAATATTATATGTTTACACATTTTTGGTTTATATCTTTAATCTTTAATTATATTAGTATTAATTTATATAATGCATTTATTAAATTATAATATAAACTATTTGACAACACAACAATACTTCTTAAGTGGTAATAGTTAATAAAGAAATTAAAGAATAAGAAGGGAAACCGACATTGTATGTTCAAATTTTGCATGACTGAGTTCAAATGCAAGCTTAATCCGAACATAAGTTGTCTATGTCATTTCTTTATACCACTTTTATGTGTCATCAATTACAAATTGACATGTCAATTAAAGTTGCACCATAATAACTAACCAAAAAATTAACAAAACATAATGTAAATTTATAACTAATGGCACATAGAAGTGACATAGAAAAATGATATAGACAACTTGTGGGCTCCTTTAATCATATTGATAATGATTTTTCTATTGTTATTTTTATATTTTAATAATGTATTCCTTAAACCAGTCGAATAGAGTCTGAGTGATACTTACTCAACCTTTTTTATTTCTTCCACACAATTTCATAGATTATTATCATTTTTAAATATTCCAATTTCATGAATATATATCTTTTGTTCCTTTAGATATCCTCAACTAAAAATGTTTCTATTTTGTGAGACAATATCTTTAAAGTGTAACACTTTGAGAGGAGCACACTTAGTAAGATCAATTAATTGGCGATCAATTTAAAAATAATACAATAATAGTGTAAGCAATTTAATGATGTATCTTCTTTTATATTTGTTTTAAAAATGAATGAGATAAACATGCAAAAACTAAACTTAAGCTAGTGGTGCCTAATTATATTCTAGATTTTAGGATATTATAATTGGTCTTTTTAGCATACCAAATATTTTTATCAAACTTTTTATAATATTTCCAATAACTAATTATTATTAACTAACTCTATATTTTTTAAAGATATTTTCAATGGAGCATACCTAATCGCAGCCCCTATTCTAATAAGTCAGATAAAATGAGTGAACTAAAAGTCAAAAATTCAGAACAATAAAAGATTCCAAACAACATAATCATAATTTTTTACCCTTGGTCACGAAATATAGAGGTTAAGTGAGATTCCCTAAATAGTAATTTACAATGATTGAATGTTTTTTTTGTTAGACCATTCCTTTATATGGAATATGATTTTTAAGGTTGAAACATTTCTTGTGCTTGGTGTTACAAAACTTTAAGGTTGAAACATTTCTTGTGCTTGGTGTTACAAAACTTTAAGGTTGAAACATTTCTTGTGCTTGGTGTTACAAAACTTTAAGGTTGAAACATTCCTTTATATGGACTTCAGCATGCATTCTCGCCTCCAATAAATCTACAGTGATAGGCTAATCGGAAAGGGCCCAAATAACATGTAATCATGACATTAAAGGTCATATGTTATTAATGATTGATCATAATATAAAGATAACCCCTAAAATATACTTATCTTATATCATTGATATATCTATAGAAAAGCTTAATAGGGTAGATCTGGACCCAAATATTCTCTAGCTGAAGTTAAGGGGTTACATTGGATCAGGGATCCTGTGTCTCAAATGGACTATGTCTCCATGTCCTTGTCTAATAAAAATGCATTAAATAATATAAATATTATTTTATATTTTTATAATTTTTTATTTTAATTAAATGACACACTGTGATTGGCCCGAGACACCATTAGGAATACAAAAGATTGTTAAATTGTCATTAGCAGCTTCATTGGTAGGTGGGGCACGTTCAAGGGTGAAATAAGGAGATGGAAAATGATATATTCTCCTACTAAATTCTCATACTAATCCTCCTACCTACAAGAAAATGACATATGTCACTTTAAACCAATCAATAATAAATAAAGTATCACTTTATGACATATGTTATTTTTTTTTTGTATAAGAGAATATAGTAGAATAATATATCATTACTTATAAGAGATATGTCAACTCGGTATCAGAATGCAACCTCCTACAATTAGTTTCACCGACCCCGAGTGAAGGGTATCATCCCACCTCATGACACTAATCACGACCTTCATGGCCAATTTTAAAGTCCATATCAATTTATATTTTCATCTTATTCCTTATTCTTATTATTACTAGTTAAACAATGTAATTTAATATTCCCATATTTTACGTATCCTTAATGTATATTTATATCTTACATCATATTTTTACTATTATCTCTCCAAAATTAAATTTATATTTATCACTAATAATAAACTATATGTATATATTCTACTTTTTTTAAATGGTTTATATCTATATTTTTTATTTATCATAGTATTAATCTATGATAGTAAATCTATACTTATCATTGTAAATTAAATTAGTAGTTAGATGACCTGATTTCATTTTTGAAGATTTTACCTTTACTAAAATTTTATATTTCTATCTTTGGTGATATTTTTATTTTCTCTCTAAAATAAAAATCTATCAGTATGACAAGTAATTAATATTAAATATTCTTGTTTTTCAAAATTTTGGTTCATATCTTAATCTTTATGTAGGTTAGTATTAATTTATAATTAGCATTTAATAAATTAAAAAAAAAACGATTTGACAAACACATCAATACTTCTAAAAAATGGGAGTAGTTAAAAAAGAAAGAATAAGAAAGGGAAGTCAACTTTGTATGACCAAAATTTGCATGAATGAGTTCAAATGCTACTTTATTGACCTATTGATAATTATTTTATATTGTTATTTTTATATTTTGAAAATGTGTTCATTAAATGAATTGAATAACGAAAAATCAAAGGAGGACTTCTTAAAAGGAAGAAGAGGTCGTGTGATACTCTATCAACCCCTTTTATTTCTTCCTCACATATCCAACAACCAATTTGGTATGCTTACCATATATATTATTAGTTTAATGATTGTTTAACTTATAAGTTAATTAAGAGTTTATACGGTAATTGAGATTTCTTTTAACATAATAAAGATATTCTTTCATCCTATGGGTAAAAAACTAATATCTATGCAATTATACATCTCAATAAGTGTCACTTATGATAATCAATTTTTAACTTTTTAGTTAACCTAAAGATCTATTTGAGTCTTATACCACTGGACAAACACCTTATTAAGTGTGATACACATGTTTCATAATTAACCTGCATCCCAATTTTTTTTACTTACTAAGTCCTTTTTATTTTTACAGTTTTTATTTTCATTCAAAGAATCACATTCCTATAATTATTACACTTCCCATATAAATTTGTTTAATATTTTATTGATTGTATTATATTGTTATATTAAATGTAGAATTAAAATCAGGGGCATCTTGAGAGGATAAAATATGAAATCATTCTAGTTTTATTAAAAAGATGACCAAACAATTAAAAATATATTGAATTCAAATCTCCAATCATAAAAATAATACATTAACAAGAAAAATATCACATGTCCTCGCGTTTTTCAAGAGACATTTTTTCAAAAGTTAGTGTAAAACATTTTACATACTTATTTTGTTTATAAATAATAGAAACTCTTTTTTTTTTGTAGTCATGACAATTCTCATTTTCGTTTAAATTTTGAGATACAAATTTTACTTAACCGAATGAGTGGTTGGATCGCTTTGAACTGGAGAAATTCTGATTCGGCCTTGCTAAACCCGCTTAAACCAGAATAACCTCGGAAGTGAACCAGACGGTTCACTTAAAATTTTAAAAAATTGAACATTACTCTAATATTTTGTTTTACTTCGGTCCAAAAAAGATGGGGAGTGAATTTAAAATCATCTGGTCCGACTAGACGATTTAACTGTTTAAATCGGTTAAACCTAATTTGTGAGTTCACTATTTAATCCAAAAAAAATTGCTATTGAATCTCTTAATGTAGGAGTTATTTTGGTTAATTCATTTTCAAGAACTCATATATTATTAAATTAGCTTCTTCCCAAATATAACTCATAACTTTAACAAACAAATTATATTGATAATACAAGGGTAATTTACAATTTTAACACACCATTAATGTGTATATATTTTAGTTAAAAGTTATTTATTATTATGAGTGAATGATGTATTGATAAGCTAACCATGGCTTAGTACGTAGATCATTTTTTCATTTGCAATTCAGGTAGGGGTTCAAGGGTTATATAGCAGTTCCGGTGCATGCATTACTTACACGAAAAACCTTTTTTCTTAAAAAATATATTAGTGTTTTATATCTTTTTATTTTATTTGTACTAGCGTCTTGATAGACATTGGATACTCACGTGTCTGTCAACCTACTTTTTTATTTAGTGAATTGTAATTGATTTTTATACTTTTAATACATTTTTCATAACTATAATAAAATCAACAAAATGTTATTTGCAATTTTGCATGTTAAAAAATGAAAAGGATAAACTGCTGTGTTCAAAATATTGCATTGATCTATGTGGAAAAACTGTCGTGTTCAAATGGAAAAATTGTAAAACTTACATAAACAAACATGTAACATAAAATGAGGAAATCTGTTATATGATTTGTTGGTATAAAATAGGGATGGCAATATGGGCTTGGCCCATCGGGCCAGCCCGTTTTGATCGACATTTTTTGGAGGGCCGGACTAGAGATTTTAGCCCAAAAGCCCATATTCAATCCGATTTGGAAGACCGTTTTTTAGACGGGCCAAGGCGGGCCGGGTCGGGCTAGCCTGACGAGCCAACATTAATATTGATTTATCATTTTATGGTTACATGTGATTCCAATAATGTAGTCAATTTAATATTGTTTTTCAACGAACATTTTACACATACCGTGTGCAACCAATTTATTATTCATATATAACACATTTATGAGTAAATTACTTACCAATGTAATTTATATCATATACAATACAAAATATTTACATATTTAGTGTTTAATTTATATCATATATCATATTTTGATTAACTTAATTACATTTATCATTTTTTTGTTTAAAATATTACACATCTCATACATGGTTGATCAATGTAATGTATGTTTTATAAATTAAAGGTTTTTTGTAAGTGTAGAAAATGGAAGAATAGTTTGTGTAATTTCCCTAAAACGCATGGAATATCAGTGTAATTTAAATGTGTTTTTTAAAAGAAAAAGAAAAACGGGACAGCCTGTTGGCCTGCCAGCCCGACCAAATATGGGTCGGGCTGACATTTTGAGCCCTTTTAGTAATAAGGGTCGGGCCAACCCAACCCATATTTTGGCGGGCCAAAGGCGGGCCGGACAGGGTCGAGCCGGGATGGCCCGTTTTGCTACCCCTGGTAGAAAATATAGATTAGTAAGGGCAAAATAGGAAAACACAAATTATACCATCATAAGTGATTATTTTGTGTTTTCCTTTTAGTATATTTTATTTGTATGGTATAAAGATTATTATTACATAAATAAAAGGGTGGAGATCCACTTACTCTAAGAGTAAGTTTTTTAAACTTACTCCACATCTTAATCATCAATTCTAGGGAAATCCAATGGTTTAGATCTATCTACCTACTAATTCAAACTATTGGATTTTACTAGAATTAATGACTAAAATGTGACGTACGTTTAAAAAACTTACTTTTGAAGTCAATAAATCTCTCATCTAAATAAAATAATATATAATATATCAAACTTGTGATGCATGCGGTAAGAATGGGCCGGGCCCACGCACAAGATACGCGTGAAGCATCTCAACAAAAATAATTAAGATTGAGGAATGTAACAAAAAAAGAAATTAAGATTCAGGAATGTAAAAAAAAAACAGAAATTATGATTCATGTACCCACATATTCATGAACTTATTTTTAGTAAATATTTTATAATATTATATTTTTATTACTTTTCACATTATATAAAATTTATTTCATTAATTTTATAATGAATATTAGTAATTGATAATAACAAATTAGTCATATACATATTTTATTATTTAAGTAATAATTAATTTATACATGTGATTATTAAAAATAAATACAGAAATACTTCATTTGTTCTTCATTTTTTATATTCAAAGTTATATACATAATTTAAACAATAATTAAATAATATAAAAATTGGTACAGTTGGACTAGAATAACACTTACATGGCAAACTTAAAAAGTTAACCTTGAACAAGTTTTGAATAACAAAAATACAAAAATATAAAATATATAATAAACTTAAAAATCATTAGTTATCAAAGAATGATTTTTGCATAAGCAATTGTATTTCCCAAATAATGAATTAATCCTTTTTTGAATACATGAATATGTTCTCAATAAATAACCTATACTTTTGACTTAACCTTATATCATTGGAATATTATATAGTTGATAATTAATTATATAAAATCCAAATTTCAGAAAAAACAAAATAGAAAAGATTGCGTTGCATGAGACAGTTCTGATATAAAAACGGTGAGAATAAAAAATTTGGATTTTATAACTAATTGTGAATGATTACAAATTAATTATTAGTCATATAATAGTTATATATATATATCATTTAATCTTGATCGTTTAAATAAGATTAATGTAGTCGATTTTGAGATGTAAGTAGCTCCATGTGTTGGAAAATGTTAGTTATGAACCACAAGTATAGAGATACATACATAAATCAAAACCATAAACAATGCAGCTTTGCACGCTTCCATTTCTAGGCGCTGCCCTTTTTCTATCTCACTTATTCCTTTCTCTTTTTCACTCCTTTTTCTTTCTCTCCCATTTCTAGGTTTGCTTCTTCTTATTTCTCTCTCTCTTCTTTAACCTTTTCTCTTTAATTTCCATATCCTGTTTTTAATACCGAAATTTAATTCATATAAATTGTTACTATGATTTAGATTTCACTTTCTGTTTCTTCGATGTCATAAATGTTATTATAATTTGGATTTTTAATTATGTTTCTCAAATATACGATTCGTTGCAACACGGATTCTGTTTCATTTTTATTTTTATTATTTGTTATCTTTTTTCCAATAAATTCGTTTTTTTTACTTCGAAATCAAATAGGAAGACGAGATTTAATTCATATTTGATTAGAATTTTGCAATTATTCGTCTTTTTTCATGTGGAGGAAGGGGAGAAGAATGCAAATTTTTAGGTTAGGGATTTCACATTTTGTTTGAAATTTTGCATTATTCTCATATTTATTTATTGTTCATTTTAGTTTAATTCTATTTGAATGTAGAAGAGTGTTTATTAGAAATTTATTTATTTTTTCTCAATATATATTCTTTTGTTCCAGGCTTGTGTTATTGTTATATTCTTTAGTTAATCATTTCCCTCGAATTTTTGTTCATAGTGAAATGAATTGAAATTGATAAGGAGTTGATCAATGATACTCGGACATGTATTTGTTTTGAGTGCCGTTTTATTTTCTATCCGTATCTACGGATTTATCATGAGCCGAAATATGGTTAGAGCCCTTATGTGTTATAAATTTTGTAACCTTTTCTGAGTTTTTTATAGTAGCCAATAACCTGAATTTGCATTTATTTTCACTTTTAATAATCTTTCCCTTGCCTATCTCCTTGGAAGATATATTGTTAATTTCTATTACTTTATATTATAGTCAATATGAATTAAGGCTAGCTGTTGCTTCAGTTAAATGCATCATTTAAAATTGCATTTAATTAGCTAAGTTTTGACATATATGTTTTATTTTGATATGATTGTCTTACAGCCATGCCGACCTTTACTGCCATAGCATTCGATAGGTTGATAGAGCCTGGAGCTTCCAAACCTGTTCACAAATCTGTTTTGACCTCAATGCCTGTCCCGAACTCGACGAAGCATGGGAGGACTAATAGTGAACCAATTCAGAAAAAGAAGCCTCTTCCTCGTCCTCCATTAAAACCAGCACTCTATGCCACTCCTGAGGTGACTCCACTTCCGGATTCACCCTCTTCCTTCCCTCCTTCTCCATACATCATCAACCACAAACGTCGTGGACCGCGCCTCCTCAAGAGTTTTTCTGAGGTCAATGTACCGGCCAAGCAGAAGGCTCTTGACAATGAAAATGTCAATGGTAAGAGCTCTGATACTGTAGTTGCCAGCAGTTCGGCTGGTGATCTCCAATTCACTTTCACGAACCCTGAACCTGTTAAAGAGGAGCAGGTGAATGGTGATACTGAACTTAGTAGGAGCAATGGTGGGGGACGTAATAGTGTTACTAATGGGTTACACATGGAAAAGGTAATGGAATTGAGTTCAGAAAGAGACGGCGAGGGTGACGACTTCTTTGATCCTCGGGATTCAATGAGCTTAGCAAGTTACACAGATGGAGAGGATAATAATACGGGTATAGAGTGTGCTTTTTTAAAGCTCAGCACTCCTCACGGGGAGTTTTTTGATGCTTGGGAAGGTAAATTGGATTTTTTTACTGCAAATTATTTCTTTAAATTTTGAGGGTGTATGCATGTAGATGACAATAGGCATGTATTCTCCAAAAGAGTTCTAATTGATGTTATGTTCACAACCATTTTCCTATTTATTTATTTTTAAATCTTAATTTGTTTTTTTTTATTTTCCTCACCTTTTCTCAATGTCACACTGCTTATAGGAGTCATTGCAGTAATAAAGGGAATACCCTGCTTTTTCCATTGATTTATCAGTTGTACTGCATATGTCATATACCAATCAGACAGGAGAGGAAAAGAGGGTCTGTAAGTGTCTTGTAAATATTTCATGTCATAGATTAGCTGACTTGGCACTTTTCTTCTGTAGAACTCTCTTCTGAAGGTGGGTCTCAAAATGCTGTACACGATGTTGAAGCTGAATTGCGTGGGATAAGGTTGAGTCTATTGATGGAGATAGATAAACGGAAGCAAGCTGAAGAATCTCTTAACATCATGCAAAACCAATGGGAGAGAACTAGACAAGAGTTATCTCTTGTGGGAATTGTTTTTCCAGCAGATTTTACTGCTATTTCTGAGGGCGAGCATCTGAGTTCTAATACTGTAGAAGATCTTTGTCAGCAAGTTCACATTGCTAGGTTCATATCAAGCACCATAGGAAGAGGAACTGCCAGGGCTGAGGTGGAGATGGAGATGGAAGTTCAATTAGAGGCCAAAAACTTTGAGATTGCTCGACTATTGGAACGTCTCCACTGCTATGAGACCATGAATAAAGAGATGTCTCAGAGGAATCAGGAAGCAGTAGGTAAGATTTATGTCATCAGCCTGTAATTTTGTTGATCAAGTTATCACATCTATCCTTCTACTTTTAACTGATTATGTGCATGTGGTTTTTAATGTGTGATAAGTGCATCTGTATAGCTAGTATTCCCTTGACTTGTCCTTTTACTTTTATTCATAACACTTTTCTCCTACTTTCCAATTAGTGAGTCACAAGAATAGTATTCAGTAGAGTTGAATAAACACTAGATATTGTAGCTGAGTATTTTTAGGTTCTCCACTGCGAAGTGTAAATGTTGTATGGAAGGGATACATGTTTAACTTTGTAAAAATATATGTAAGATAGTATGCTGACGGTGGCTTAATCTTAATTATGGGCTATAGCCTCATGACCCAAAAACGAAAGCCAAATATTAGAAGAAAAATAATGAAGGTAAAAAGCATTCCTATTATGATAGTATATAGCATTCCTATTATGATAGTATATGTTATAATATCTGAAAC
Organism: Lupinus albus; assembly: GCA_009771035.1. NCBI lineage: Eukaryota > Viridiplantae > Streptophyta > Magnoliopsida > Fabales > Fabaceae > Lupinus > Lupinus albus. The sequence goes on along the minus strand of CM020007.1, from coordinate 12,879,735 downwards.
ATATTATAAAATTCAATAATTATATGACAAGAATAATTATCACTAGGTGAGAACCTATGAAGCATAGATACAGATACGTGTGTCGGATACGATAGTATCCAATATGCCGATACACATTTTTTCTAAAATATAGGATACGATACGTTCAAGGATACGTGTATAAAATTGTAAAAAATATATAAAATATGATAAAATTATAAGTGTAAATCAAAATATCCAAAGTAGAAAGTATAATGGAAATTGCAAATCATTGTTCTCCATTAGTGTTTTCCTTTATTAGTGTTTCTTTAAATAAGTTGGTATTTATCTTCATTATTGGGATGCTTTGATTAAAACGTATCATATTTATTCTAGTTTTTTTGTTGAAAATGTTTCAGATACGTATCCTATCTATCCTAGTTTTTTGTTCAAAACTTTTTAGACACGTATCTTAATATTTTTTTATTTTTTATTTTTTGATACTCTACGGATACGTATCCATGACGAATCGGAGCGTATCCGTGTCGGATATGTGTCTGACACTGACACATGAAGGAGTTTCATGTGTCGGTGCTTCAGAGGTGAGAACTCTTACATAGACCGGACGATGTCATATTGCTGTATCATATATCATGTCCATTAGCAAAACATTCATCTCTAAATCTTTCATAATCATTTTGCCTATGGTTTTTCCAGGCTTCACTCTGCCTTTAGAAATTATACTAGCCTCCACCTTACTAGGGCTTCTAATGGTTTCCTATACAAATGTTCAAACCATGTAAGGCATGACTCTACCATTTTTTACAATAGGAGCTACCCCAACTTTCTCCCTAATGTATTTATGACTAATCTTATATTGTTAGTGTGTCCACTTATCCTATGCAATACTCTCATTTATGTTATTTTGAGTTTATTCTCTTGTTGACATTTTAGTGTCCAACATTTAGTTCTATATAGCATTCTTGGTCCTATAGTCGTGTGGTAAAATTTTCTCTTAAGCTTTAGTTGCACCTCTCTATCACATATGATCCGTGAAACACTCCACCATTTAATCCATCTCACTTAAGTCATGTGGTTTACATCTCCCTCATTTTTTCCACCGTGTTGTATGATTGACCTAAGATACTTAAATCTAGTGACTTATGGTATGTTATGATCACGAATTTTACCTATACAGTAAGGTTTGTTCATTTGTTGCTAAACTTACACTCTATATATTCTGTCTTAGTTCGACTTATACGAAAGTCATGTTCTTCTAAATCTTGTCTTCATATATCTAGCTTCCTATTTAAGTTCTCTTGAGTCTCCAAATAGGACAATATCATCCGCAAAAGACATGTGTTGTAGCACCAATTTTTTATCTCATCTTACATTTTCGTGATTGCTCCTCGAATGTAGGCTATCTGAACTCCTTTCTTCTCTAGAGCTTTTGGCAATATCTCTCTATGCACCTTATCATATGTCTTCTCCAAATCCATGAAAACCATCTCTAAGTTCATTTGGCATTTCTCCATCAATTGTCATATTAAGTATATAGCCTCCATGGTCGACCTACACTTATTTTACCATATTGTTTTTTAATAATACGTGTCTCTTGTATCAATCTGCACTCACTCATCCTTTCCCGTAGCTTCATAGTATGTCTCATAAGCCCTATAGTTTATACGATTTTGTATATCTCTCTTGTTTTATAGATAACAATTAAAATGCTTCTCAACTTATCTGACATCTCGTTAGACCTCATAATCCCATTAAACAACTTTGTGAGCCAACTAATGTCCTGTTCATAGAATCTTAGAGGCCACAATAAGTACATTATTCAGTTCAACTGTTTTGTCATTCTCCATTTTCAAAATTTATTTTACCTCTCCAACTCTCGAGTTCTATAATAAAAAATATGATTTTGACTTCCTCTTTAGTGTTTAGCCTATCAAAATGCAGACCGTCATTGAAAAGCTTGTGAAAATAGTTCTTCTATCTTTCATCAATATCTTTGTTTTTCACCAAAGCTTGTGAAAAAAGTGAAGATTTTGACTTCCTCCTGTTCACGCAAATGTGGGATCCGTTGCTTATTTTTCACTACATTCAAGCAGCGCTGCAATGACCTTGCTCAATTGAAATTGTACTCGAGCGATACAGCACATTTTGCTTTTGCTTCTGGGCATTGACCTAGCATTAATGTTATGACATCGTTGAACCATATCATTAGTATCGTCAAAGTTTTATGTTGGCTATCGATTGCGTAACACAATCTTCACTTTTTATCTGGGCCTAGGACTGACTGTGTATTGCATCAGGCAACAATAAGCAAGTTTTAGAATTCAATAAATATATTAGGAAATAGTTTCTAGTTATTTATAGCAAGCTTAAAGCTCAAAGTATTAGCTCGAGTGGCAGTGTTATGATATTTGAAAATTATCTCATAATATCAATACCTTATTTTAAAGTAACCTAGAGCCATAGATGATCTCTTAGGAAAAAACAGATATTGTTTCTGAAAAAAAATAAAGGGAGAGAAGATGCGCTGATAGGTGCAGGTGGACACTTGGCACTCATGTTTGCTAGTTGGTTTGTCCATCATATGCCGCTATCTCCATAACTTTTCTTGTTGACAAGCCACCATTAGCATTGCCTCCCTCTGCTTAGCCATCTACTCAAAATTCCTAGCTGCAAAGCTTGGTCCTTTTAACCCATGTGTGCTGGTGAGTGACTTCAGCTGGTGTTTGTTGCACAGTACTTGTCCTCCTCTCCTTCGTCTCTGGTTTCTAATCAGTTATATGTTGCTGCTGCCTTTGCTCAGGGGTTCAGGTATATTGGGACCTCTATGAGAACATCTGCCATTCATTTGCCTAGCCACACTATCCCTGACGTACATGTGGTTACTTTCTCTCTTGGGCCGTGTCCTGTCATATTCAATACTGAGATTTGCCCGGGGTTGTCTATTTAGTTCTTTTCCAATGCTAGCTCAACATGTAAAAATCAGCATACAATAATAATCAAGCCCTAATCCATAATACCTTTTATGAGGAAATAGTCTATGTATTGATATTGTAAGAGTTTTTACACTGTTAACACATCATCCATAATTCACATGTCAATCATCAGTGACTCTTAAATAAAGTATACACATGAATGGTGGGTGATTAAATGACCGTGTAAAATTCTTTACATTTAAAGTGTGTAGATATTAAACTCTTTTTACTCTCTTCTCTGACCTATCTAACTGTCAAATTCAACTGTGAAGTGTGAGCCCAAAGTTTGATGCTTGTGTCTGTTGTTAACGCAATTATAGATCAAATCACAACCATATATCTTCAGTCATTCATCTTTATTGTTTAATTTAGCTGGATTCACACTTGGTAATGCCACACTGATGCTTGACATGTATTATGACTGCTAGATTTTTTACTGAAGATTGTGCTTGGATTCTTTGTACAAGCATTCTATACTTCGGAAAATTTTCCTAAGCTTAACTTGTATTTTATTTTCCTAAGGATTTGGGCCTTTATGTTTCTATACCTTGTGAGAATTATGCTTGAAATAAGACATTGCCTATCCATGTCAAGTTATATCTTCTTTGAACCTATTTTATTTGTTACTGGCTCAAATTTCCTTATTGGTGTGGAATGTGATGAGCTGTTAGTTTTCTGGGTCACCTGCGACTTTTTTACTAAGCTGTATCTGTTTTTACAACTCACGAGCATGCTGTCTTGTTTGCATGCATTTAGGGCATTATATGCTTTTCTGTGGGTACAATTTTCTCGGCTTAAATGTGTTTGTCGTAGTTTGCTTTGCTTGCTTCGATTGTCATCTCAAAGTTATTTCCTGTCTTGTCCAGAGATGGCACGGCGTGAAAGGCAAAGAAAGAGCAGGAGTCAGAGATGGATTTGGGGCTCTATCACTACTGCCATTACACTTGGTACTGCAGCAATAGTATGGTCTTATCTCCCGGCGGATAAAGGATCAGTGTCTGCAGATCATGATCTAGTTCCTGACCATGATGATGCAGCCAACTAACATACCATCAACATTAACTTCAATAAAAGATACATATACTACTGTGGCTAAATATCTCTTGATCAGTTACAACTTTCCGGCATTAGAGTATGTGCATAATTTGTTGGGCCTTCCAATAATATAATATCTTGAACCTTTCACTGGGAACCTAGTTGGTAGATTAGTGAAATGGTTCATCCCATATTGAGATAATACCCCATAGCTTCCTTTGGATTCTTGTGAGCAGAGTATTTCTGCTTTTGCCATCTATATTTTTGGGAGAGTACATTTACATAGATTCTTTATGCTTGCTTCTTCAAGCATTCTAACACAGCAGAAGATACCTAGTGATGTTATGAACCTTAATAAATGAAATCTGGTCAAGTAATGATTATTGCAAGACTTGTAAAGTTCTGGTTACTGATCTGTTTTTTTCTTGAGTTGGTTGTGTTCTATAGTGAACAAATGTGTCAGTAAAATATTGATGGTAGTTTAATAATGGTGATTCAGTAACACCAGAAATATTACTTTGTATGCCATGGATGGACAAGGCTATTGTTTCTATTAGCTCTTGAAATAAGATATTGCTGATCCCAACATTTTGTACTACAAATTATCTTGTTGTTGCAGCAAATTGCTTTTCTTTTATTATTTTGTTCCTTTTTTTGGCATTTTTAGATCCTTCTACTGAAGGCTTATACTGTTGTTTTAGGATAGAAAATTGAGGAATTTATATTTTGATTCAGTTAGTGCCTCTAAAATAAGTCAAAAAAGTTTTTTTGTGAAATGTCTGTGGACAAGTTTGGTTGCCTGAAACAAATTTGATATTTTAATAGCCATATTTGCTTTATGTACAAGATTTGATTTTCTTATTTATCAGCTTAGTTCTTAAATTTTTTATTTCAGTAGTCATTTTGTTCGTGATTTACATGGCATTTAAGACTTAAGAGTAGGGATACACAGTATCTGACCCTACCTGCTCATTAGGTATGTCCCGATCATGATCATGTCCAAATAGGGTCGAGTTTTATTGGGTCTATGGTTCAAAAATTAGACTTGGTCAATCTTTAGGGTCAGGTAGGGAATAAGCATGACCTGACATATTCCGTCCCATGCTCACTTACCATCATGTTTATATTTGTCTATTCAATTTTCTACATAGTAATGACTAGAAATGACAACGAGGCAGATTGGAGTTGAGTCTATGCTTACCCAACCTTCAATCCGAAATTCAGAACCTGAACTCAAACAGTGAGGTTGAAAACAATGATATTATTCTTGAACCTGATGGGAATCCACTCGATCGTGATGGCTAGATATTTAAGTAGAGGAGATGGGTTTGAGTTTGAGATTCCCTATCACTGATAAGCCTTTGTTTGGTTATGGTAGTGCGTTTGTTGGAGTTTTGACCGTGAAGGGCTCAAAACACTAAACCACAACTATAGTCGAACAATGTTGCAAGAGTTTATGAACTATGGAGGTGTTGTGTTCAAAGTTATGTTGCTGGGGAACACATAAGGTGAGTTGAGGGGAAGTTAAGAACATTGAAATGGTTGGTTAAGTTTTCTCACATCTAATTTGACAGTGCAAGAAGCAAAGGTATGGGTGAAATTATTATTTAGAAAGCTGAAATGCCACTTGAGGAATTGGTAATGGAGTTGGGAAGAGGGTTGAGAAAGGCAATGAGGCTGAAACCTTTTACAAACACACACACACATATATATATATATATATATATATTTTACAGGGTTTTGCTAATCTAGGGAAAGTAGTTTTCTAGTTGGTGTAGGTTAGTATTGTAAACCAAAAATTTTGGACAAAATTAACCTTCACATTTTATTTATAAAATAATTACTTAAGAGGTAGTTTTATAATTTCCATCACACAACAAACATATTCCCCATCTTTAACCTTCTCCCCCTCACCCGTTAACTTACTCATCCCAAAACACCAAAATCTCATTCACCACCACTAAACCTCCACACAAACTGTACCGCCGCTGCACCACTGTATCGCCGCATCGTCGCACACCGCAACACACCACCACCATTTTCTACCGTCACCTTTGTTATCTACCCCATTTCCTCCTTCTGCATCTCGAGTACTGCAGAATTTTATCGTCTTTGTTATTGTAAGTGCAAAATTTTGTTTGCAATTTTAGCATAAATGACATATGAAGGACAACAAATTGGTATGTATCATGCTGAAAATTTTGAAGATTATATTCCAAACGAAAGACAAAGATTTAATAGTGATGAATATGCTTATCACTTTTATTGTTTGTTTGCAAAGAAATGTGGATTTTCTGTTAGACAAGGTCATGTTTATCGACATGGCAAAAAAAAGTGAAGAAGATTCATTGGATATTTACAAAAGGGAGTTTGTTTGTCATTGTGTTGGTGTTCTTAAACAACAAAAAGTTATCGAGTTAGAAAGACAAAGAAAACGAAAAAGTTCAATGTGTAATTGTACTGTAAGATTATTAATTAGTAAAAAAGAAATTGACTTTGATGAAAAATGGATATTTACGCATTTTAGTAATTCTCATAATCATGTATTATTGGATGATAAAGAAGTTTGATTTCTTCCTGCTAATCATGATATCCCAATCAACGATGAAAATCAAATTTTGTTGTTGTCAAAAGCTGGTGCTACCGTAAATCTCATGATGAGAGTACTTGAGCTAGAGAAAGGAATAAATCCAGGTCATCTACCATATTTGGAGAAAGATATTAGGAATTTTATTCACTTGAACAGTGGTATTGAGAAAGAAAATGATGCTGCAGAAGTAAAGTTATGCAAAAGTTTGAAAGATAAAAATAATAACTTTCAATATGATTTCACATTGGATGAAATTAACAAACTAGAGCATATTATTTGGGCTTTTGGTGACTCAGTAAGAGCATATGAAGCTTTTGGAGACGTGATTGTCTTTGATACAACTTACCGAATAAATCGTTATGATATGCCTCTTGGACTATGGGTAGGAGTTGATAATCATAGAAATTCAATTTTCTTTGGTTGTGTTTTATTGCGAGATGAGAAGATACCATCATTCACATGGACTTTGAAGGTAAATCTGTATTATAGAAATTATTTTTCTTTGGTTGAGTTTTATTGTTGTTACCAACATTGAAATTAATTTTGATATTATATTTTATTTTTTCAGAGTTTTTTGTATTTTGTGAAAGGGAAATATCCATAAACAATTCTTACTGATCAAGACCTTGCACCAAAAGAAGCTATTTCGTTGGAATTACCAAACACAAAACATGCATTTTGCATATAGCATATTGTGGCAAAGATACCAACTTGGTTTTCTTCACATTTAGGTCTACAATATAATGACTTCAAATTTGAGTTCCATAGGCTATACAATTTAGAGTGTACAAATGATTTTGAAGGAGGAAATGGGGTAGATAACAAATGCAAGGGTAGAAAACGGTGGTGGTGTGCTGCGGTTGCGGCGATGTGATGGTATGTTGCGGTGGTGCAGCGACGGTACAGTTGGTGTGTGGAGGTTTAGTGGTGAATGAGGTTTTGGTGTTTTGGGATGAGTGAGTTAATGGGGGAGGGGGAAGAAGGTTAGAGATGAGGAATAGGTTTGTTGTGTGATGGAAATTATAAAACTACCCCTAAGTAATTATTTTATAAATAAAATGTGAAGGTTAATTTTGTCCAAAATTTTTGGTGCACAATGCTAACCTACACCAACTAAAAAATTACTTTCCCTAGGTTGGCAAAAAAAAATTGTAATTTTACATACAATAATCAATTTTGGGGTATGGTATTAACTATACCAAACCCGAACTCAAAAGTTGAACGTGAGTAAAACCCGAATCTGAACCCGGTCACAATGAGTTTTTTGGTTAAGTTTGGGTTGCGTTCAGGTGGGTACCCATGTAACGACCCAATTTATATTCTGGAAGTTTTTCAAATTTTTATTAAACAAATAATTATATAATTCTCCCATAAATACTCAATTGGTTTATCCCATTCATTGGTCAAAGTCAATATCTCAATAATTTACTAAAGAAAGGAAAATCGTCACCACATTCAGTTAACATACATCAAATAGTCAACGACAAAGTCAATTAGAAATGAGTCATCCTCTTAAATATGTAAAATTACACATCATGCTTTCATAAATACATAAAGCATCCCAAAAATGGTAAATACTACATAGCAAACTCAATCTATAGTTCATCCACTTTGCTTGCAATCAAATTATCACAAATAGGAGGGAACACAAATACAAAAGGGAGTAAGACATTTAATCTTGTAATAATTAGCACTATAGGTTAATACATAATCATAGACACTAGAGTTATAGAAATATGTAAACTAAGAATAAGATAATTTTAACAATCATTACTTACTACTTCGAACGTTATCACATTTTAACCATTTTAATAATCTGTACCAGAAACACATTTTTCAGTCACATTCAAATAATACTTTTGATATCATTATCACACACAACTTCCCATATCAAGAGTAACACCATGCTCGAAAGCATCTCATCTTCCATGTACCTAGTTAACTCACTTAAATAGCAATACACCGATCAAAACACTCCAACACCACTTAGGGTGATTACAATATCACATAGGGCAAGACATTCAACACCACATAGGGCGATACAATACCACATAGGGTAAGACATTCAACATTGTTGGGTATACCACAAAACAATTAACACCTAGAGGGGGAGGGGGTGAATAAGTGTGCGCGAAAGCAATTAACACTTTTTTCAGGTAAATGAGAAATTCTAAAAACAGCTCAGGTAATTGATTAAAGATTCACTTAATCGATTAAATCGATCTTCTATTAATCGATTAAAGACATGTTTAATCGATTAACCTGATTCTTGCGTTTCTTGAAAATCAGTTTTTCTTGCAAGAAACGTTACAATCTTTTCAATCAAGAACAGATGCAATCTACTCAAAGAATTAATGTCAATGTATAAACAGATTCAAGAACATGCACTAAATCAATAAGCAAATCAATTGAACATATAAAGCACAAAATGATTGAAAATAAAAAGATAAGGGTTCAAGAAAACTTGACACGGCGATTTTATTCTGTTTCGTTTTCCTGTCCACTAGCAAACTACATCCATGCCTCCCCTTCTGATCTTGGGAGATTTGCTTCACTATATTTGAAAATATGTTCTTTACACACACACTTCCTGATAGCAACGTTGCTATCACTTCCAAATTGAGTCTTTCCTACTTGCTATGCGAATCCTATTTCGCCAAGCCTTGACTTCCCTCCGTTCGCAAACGGTTGCCAATCTTGCTACTCGATGCACCAAACAAGATACCCAGTGAAGACTATACCAAGCCAACCGAAGCTAGCCGATATTACAACCTAAGCCCTAAACCTTAGAGATTACAACCTAACCACAGCTAGGATTTTCTCACAAAAATCGTCAAATAGATCAAGTTACAAAAGCACCTAAGATGTGCAAGTATGAAACAGTAAAACCACTAAGAACCCAGCCAAGAAATCTCATAAAGACTCAAAGAACTAAGTGTGATTGATGCTTGACTTTTCTTCAAGAAAGAATATGAAAGATTAAGCCCAAAAGAATGATTCTTGAAAAACCTATCTCTCTTTATGCAATGCAAGAAAACTTAAAGAAATTTTTTCACACACAAAGAACCTCTTTCTAATGATATGAAAGATAAGTTCACAGAATTCTACAAACTTGTGATTTTCGAAATTGAAAAGTTGGAAAAAGTTATGAAAAGTTGTGAACATTTGGGAAAGAGTAAGCTTTTATAGAAAACTGTTTTTACTACAGATAATCGATTAAATCGTCACTTAATCAATTAAGACAGTTAGAAATCCAAGATATTAGCTACTGTAACTCTATTTAATCGATTAATCTCATACTTAATCGATTGACAGTGTTAACAAATGTTTTCTTGATGCATGATGAACCTTCTACATGATGTGTAAATCCATGATACATGATTTTGAAAATATATGAGATATACTCAATTTTAATGCACTTAAAATCATGTTATCATATGTAAATGCATGAACATGTGAATCATGTATGAATGTATGCAAGTCTCATTTTAGTTAGATTAGTTATATTCAATTTTAGACTTTGTGAGACTTCCATTCTAGGTTCACCTAGCCTAGACTCTACCCAAACAAACATAGACTCTAGAAATATAAAACTCTAAGCCCAAGTCTACTTGAGTGATGTTGAGTCTTGACCTTGTTGTTTGTTGAGTTGCACATGTCTTCAATCTTGCTTTGTCTTATCCTAGTCATTTCTTTGACGTCTCTTTGTCTTGACTCTGTCTTGACTTTGTCTTGATTTGGTCTTCACTTTGTCTTCATCAAAACAACAAAGTGATGCATGCTGCATTTCCATCTTCCCAATGTAATGATGCAGGCTTGCAATCTCAAACACCACATAGGGCGATACAATATCACATAAGCCAAGACATTTAACACCACATTGGGTGATACAATACCATATATGGCAAGACATTCAACACTACATCGGGCGATACAATACCACATAGGGCAAGACATTCAACACTACATCGGGCGATGAAATACCACATAGGGCAAGACATTCAACACCACATAGAGCGATACAATGCCACATAGGGCAAGACATTCAACACCACATTGGGCGATACAATTTCACATAGAGCAAAACATTCAACTCAAGTTCCCAACCATTGGTCAATAATGTTCATTTACATAGAAATACACCATTATGTTCCATCATTAATAAATGTAATGTTTCTCCCTTACCTTAGTATGAGTTAGTGCTTTTGTTCCACAACTTTGTTAGATCCTCATTCATCTCCTCTAACCTTACGATCTTTCATCATTTATATGACACAACAATAATAACCAATCATTACACATATCATACCAATAAACAATTTCATACAACACTTGTCATTCATAAACAGAATAAGTTCATATTTCAACGATTCGAAATCACTAACTCTTCGAAGTTCAAAGCATTCAAATAAGGAGTATTTCTTTTTTAAGAAAACATCATTAACCCACAAACCCCATTTCTAACCTCATCTTCCACCTGCATTCACAACTATTTCGTTTTTGGTCCATGGTTTCCAAAAGCAACACCATTTTCGAAAATAAAACCCCCAACCACGAGTTTCAAAAGAAAAATACATAGAAACGAACCACAACCCAAAAAGGAAGGGTTATGAGGTTTTTCACATTAAGTGAAAAGATTCATGAACACAATAAGGGGTTTCACAACAAAGGTGATTGTTAGAATCAAGAGGTTTTACCTCTTCTCAAGCTTTCTTTCGTTTCTACACATGCTATGGTGGGGAGTCGTTTCCCCTCTTTTATTTTTCGTCAAAAAGTGTCACATTTCTCACTTGGGACTTCTATTTTAGGTTTCAGGGTTTCGGGCTCTCGCTCGGGCGACAGGGGCTCGCTTGGGCGAGAAGCCCTCAACGATTCAAATTTTCAAAGTCTAATGTTGTCGCTCAAGCGAGAATCGTGTAGGGTGCTCAACTTTCACTCACTTGAGCGACCACTCCCTCGCTCAGGCGAGAATCACAGGTAAAATCCTGGTAGAAACTCTAAGCCCCTCGCTTGGGCGAGGCCCTCTCGCTCAAGCGAGAAACACCCAGTATAACCCCAAAATTCTAAGTTTCTTAACACTTAGAAAAAGGAAAATTTGAGGTGTTACATCTCACGTGTTCGATTTTCATTGCCATCCTTAGTGATGACATCTTTTTGGTGAAAAATATCATTTATTCTCTCATTTTCATCATATATATCATTAAATATATATATACATATATAATTTTATATGTCAAATTACGTATCCACAATAATAAATAATAATGAGAAGACTTTATCTAAAATGAATATGTATTATATTTAATCGGATCTAGGGTCGGGTCAAGTTTAAAGGCTGACTCCGGTAAATATTTAGGATCAGGTTAGCTTCAGGTTTAGGGTCGGATCCGGGTTCAAATAAATGGCTTGACCAATATTTAGGATCGAGTAAGGAACAAACCTTACGCGATTGTGCTCACGCCTATTTAAGAGTAGAACTTGTTTTTTAGACTCCATGTTCTTTACTTTGAAAGTCGAGCTGACACATGAACCGTCCAAACCATTAGATGGAAAAGGATAAACCATACAATGTTTGTGAATTATGGTGAGCGCTCTAAGGATAAAGGTTAGGTCATAAACAATCAGCAACACCCAAGATGAAACGTGATCTAGTTGCTGAGAAGCTTATGATAATCGTATATGAGGAGGAAATGCAATTTTACCACAAATATTTATCGATCTTTCTTTAGGAGCATCTTATTACTGCCATTGGACCACTACTATCCAAATCCCTTCCACCACTGCCACCGCCATTACCACCACACCTTTATTCCATCACCAACACCACATCACATTATTGCCACTACCACATCCACCACCCCTACCTCATCGCCACCCCGTCATTGTAGTCGCTTTCGGTGACCGCTACAACCGCATCACACCGCAATTGAGCAGAGTTTAAATTACTAATACTGAACCCGTCAGGTTTCGGGTCCGATGGGGAACCCGAAAATACCTCAAATGGTGTAATGAATAACAAATGTTAGAAAAAGATATATTAAAATGTTAATTTATTCAATTTATTAATTGGAACGGGTTCAGGTAGGGTACTACATGTACCAAACCCAAACCCGAAAATTAACATCGGATAAAACCTGAATCCGAACTCATTAATAACGGATTTTACCCATTAAATTCGGGTTGAGTTTGGACGGGTACCCACGGGTTCGATTTTCATTGTCATCCCTAATAATAAATCAAAATACAAATATCTCATATAAGAAATTAAATATTCTAATTCATCGAAGTATAATTGTTTTCATTAGATTCTAAACCGACATTGTCGGTTAGCAATGTACTTTGAGCATAACTATTTACATCTTCTCAAGGAAAAGAGTACAAATTAAGCTCTCTATCTATATACTATATAACAAAATAAAGTTCTTATTGCCACATGTCATCTCCTCATCATTTCTTTTCCCTCCTAAAGTATTCTATATTACTACTATGTATCTTCCTACACTACATCCTCACTTTTTATACATTTTATATTTTAAAAATTTAAATGTTAATTAATGTTTAGTCCTTATGTTTTGTTTTGTGAAAAAATATCAACTATTGAACATTAGAGGAGATTGAAATCCATTTTCACATGCAGCCTATTTTTCTTTATGTTTCTCATTTCCTTTCATATCTACCCTTAACACTTCATCTATCCACTACCTCTTCGTTTCTTCTATACTGTTACGTTTTGTTCGCAGAATTTACTTTGTCATCATCATAAAATATATGTTTTCCTCTTTCTCTTCAAACAACATTTCTCTTCAACAATCTTTCCCTTCCAACTATCTTTTTTTTTTTTACTATTTCATTGATTTCTTTATTTTTTATTACTTTTCTTAGTGATTTTATTATTTTTTTAGATCTGTTCTTCCAACCGTTCTCTCCATTAGCGTCTGATAAGCAAGGGTATCATCCTAAAGGACGATCAAACCTTCAAAATATGTGGTATATACTCAATCTCATTATATATATATATATATACATTCAGTTGCAATATTCCATTTGTTTGTTTTTATTATTGATATATTTATTTCGTTCTTAACATTTTCTCTCTTCATTTGTAGTTTGGTTTTCCCTTCTAGCATCTCTACACTTTAGTTTTATCTCTCTTAATCTCTTATTTTATTTATACACTTTTTTATACATAGAATCACTAATTTAATTTTTTTTTCATGTTTCAGAAACACATGAAATATATTCTACCTTGAAATAAGGTAAGAATCATGGTTAGTTATTTACGGTTTTATATTTTATTTTTTTATTCGATGATTTTAAAAATATATTGTTTAAAATATATATTTGTTGTTTGTGTTACTGCAATCAGTTGGGTTCATTGAGAATGGTAGAACCAATGGATTCAATGTTTTTCTCTCTTCTTTGGCATTTTGGTTATCTTTGACAATTTTTTGGATCGTTTTGTATAATATAATTAAAAATAATATGTCATAAATTCTTACTTTTCTTTTTCTTTTCTTTTTACATATGCATGTACTAAAATAGTTATAAATTCAAACATTTCATTGTTTCATGTATAGCAAATGTGTAGTCAAATGCTCATGAAGTATTTAGTTAACTAATTAAACAAATTTCTCCATTTTATACATAAATGTAACAAAAATAAAAATATTTCATTTTCAGATATAATTTCCTTATATTATTATAATTACTCGTGATTCTTAACATATATGAATGAATATCACATTAGAGACAACATTTATTTTGAAAAATTAAGGCATAAATAATGGTAAATAATGTGTGATATCAATTAATATATTATTTTAGTGGTTGTAATCCAAAAAAGTAATGTCTACTTTATTTTGAAAAAAATCTAAACATTTAATTACAACATTCTCATTTTAATTTCATTTATTACAATTGTTCATGCATTTAAATAGCGCTGATCATTCATCATTTATTACTATTACTTTTTAACGTTCATATATTTTAATTTCATTTATTACTACTTTAATTGTTGATCAGTTGCAAACTAATAATTAATAATTACTTTGAAAAAATATTGCCGATCATTATGAAAGAAATAAAATTGATAAACATGTCTAAGGGAATAAAAACAGATATTGTCATTTAATGTGGTACTTATTAGTGAGATCGGTGATGCTATTCAAGTTGACAAATAATTTATAGTAATCATTACATGCAAATTAGTATGTAGGCTTTATTTAAAAAAATATCTAAAAATTTAATTAAAGTGTTCTCATTTTTATTTATTAATATTGTACATACATTTCTATTATCATTTTTAAAATATTTTAGCAGTTTTAATCATAAATAATTAAGTTCTCCATTATTTTGAAAAAGAATCGAACTAAATAATTAAAACTATCATATTTCAATTATCATTTATTACTAAAATTTCATTTATATATATTAAACTATTATTTTCGAAGTTTTCATACTAAATGGTTAAACCCATATTTATTTCGAACAAATCTAAGTAATAATTACAATGTCCCCTTTTGTATACTTTTTAAAAAAAAATACTAAATGATAAACCAATTACACAAGTAATAAAAAATAATATCCTAAAAGTAAAAGAAATTATAAACAAGTTACATTAAGAAATAATAACAATAATATCATAAAATTAAACAAATTCTTCACGTGTATATTAAGAATTAACAATATAAGTTTTTATTGTATTTATTAGTTACCCAAATATATAGATTATAGAATATGAAAATCAATCAAAAAAGTATAAAAATAAACGGATAACATGTATGTTCTTAGCAGTGTGAATGCATGGATAACATGTGTGTTTTTAACCATGTGTTCTTAACAATAAGAATATACATGTAACATGTGTGTTTAACCATGCAAATGCACGAATAACATGTGTGTTCTTAACCATATAAATGCACATGTTATTTGTGTTTTTAATCATACGACAAATATATTATCCCGTGCAAATGCATGGGTGACTTGCTAGTTAATAATAACATTTTGTTCTTTCAACTATAACTACAAATTAGAATATACATTAGATTAATTTGTATAACAATTAGAACATTGTTGCATTTATAATATGTTCAAAATACATATTTATTATTCTTTGTTAAATAAGTATTGGATTTGACAAGTCATAATAGAGCATTTTTTCTATTTCATCATAATCAATTAATGAAGTTTCTTTTTTTTGAGTAATCCAAAACTCAATGTTTTCCATACTCTCATGGTAAACTAGATCAAGTGTTCTTCTTTTATTAATTGCCCTATAATTAAAAAAAATGATATATTAATACAAAATAGAAGTTAGATAGTAAATATTGAAAATTAAGTTAAAAATAAACCTATTTTTTAAGCTCAAGTTATAGTACACATAGACTAGTCATTCAATCTTTTGCGCTCCAATTTATTCCTCTTACTTGTGTGTATTCTTTCGAATACACTTTAGTTTCTTATACAATTAGAAGATGTTGTTTGACTCAAAATTTTAATAACTAATTGAGATACCATAAGAGCATTAAAAACACTTTGTGTGGTAAAAAATATCACAAACAATTAGTACACCATTAAAATATTACACTACTACACAATATTTCAATTAATTGAAAAATTAAAATCTTACCCCATCACAAGTGTTTAACTGTTTCAATTGTCATTGTATTGTCAAAACTCACAACTTCATCATGATAGATGTAACTTTGTTTGAAAAGTCGATCTTTTTTGTGGTAACTTTTGATTATAAAACATCAAAGTCATCCTTGAACATCTGGTTTGATAGAAAAGTTCTCATTATCATAGTAGAATGTTGGATTCAAAAAGTAGATAACTCATTATAATTTTGTTCTAAGTTGTTTATCTCATCTTTGTTTTATAATTCTTATATAAGGCTTATACAAAGACTTTTTTTTGTTCATGAACACACTCTTCATATTTTTCCTTGCTCTATGCATCCCATCATACACGTAAGGTAGTGAAGCCCTATCATCAGCATCAACAATTCTTAACAAGCCGAAGTCACAATATTGACAATAATTACACAATCATTCCAAAATCTAATATTCATCCCAAGCTCCACAAATCTATCTGCTTTCTTGTCCATGTAATATCTAGAATCGATAAAAATCATACTTGTTTATCCATTAATTTATAGCTGTTATTTGGCAAAGACTATAACTAAGATAAGCTTCATTCATGAAACGTTAATGTTTATGGTGATATAACCAAGAACAATTTACATGAAACGTTAATGTATGTGGCATAAATGAGTTGTATTCAATTATTAATGGAATAACCTTATGTTTCGCACTAAACCCATTCTTTCTTCTCATTTTAGAAATCCATTAATAGTTAATGTTGCCTCACTTTCTCTTAAACAAATATCTATTTTCAGGATTATCTCTTCTTCTTATAATCACTTTTCTCTTTTAATCTCTTTTTTCTTTCTTAGGTCCTCTTTGCTTTCAAAAGGTCACTTCATTACCTTTATCTCTCTTTCTTCTTATTCTATTTTGTGTTTTTATGTAAATAACATGACAAAATGTAACTATATATCATGTCATTTTCTGTCAAACACAATGTTTTAAATTGCGGTTGAGGTCGCGACTGCGGTAACAGTTGTGGTCGCAATTGCGGTAACGATTATGTTTATTGCGATTATGGTCAATGCGGCCACCGCAATGCGGATTGCGCCCTTTGCGGTGTTAATTATTTTGTGATTAAAACAATACTTTTAAATCTGGTATGGCCTGATACGGTCCGATGCAATTGCCTACTGTACCCGATTTGTGTGTTATTATTGCCTACAGTAAGGTGTTTTAAATTGTTGTCGTGATTCGGCTGCATGCAATTGTATGCATATTTCCGTGGTATTTTTTATATTGATGTAGCCCGTGCCTGATGATGTCAACGAATGTGGTTGCATTGCATACTGATACAATTGTATCATTGTGATTAGATGTCACACTAGAAATATGAATAAGCTAGCACCTAGTACATGGTACAACCAACTTTGGTATATGTTAGAGTAAATGAGAGAAGCTGATATCTGGTTATGCACCTTTTGTGTGTGTTTTTATGCATGATTTTGTTGTTCCATTGATGAATTATTGGTTGGTGTGGATTGCAGGCAGGGAATTTAGGAGTGTTGTTGTTTTTCCGCCATTGTATGATGCATGGCAGTGCTTAATTCTCCTGAATACCCAGTTGAAGAAATCAACAAAACCAACATGTCTGGACCTCTGTCCCCCAAGACAGGTTTCATCTCCAATTCTTTTTTCCTTCCTACTTTAGTAAATTAATCACGTGATGGCAGCTACAATATTGCGGTTGTAGTGACGTCCACAATGCATCACCCTCCAATTGTGGTGTGACACTGAATCGTATGATGCGGTCGCATCAGACAACATCAAATTTAGTAACATTTTTTTATCACAAAAAAGTCGAGGCTCATTGGCTCATTGCAATGGGCTTCAATGACAGCAATCACAGTAAGTACAACCACAATTGAATTTAAAACACTGATTACGATGTTTGTGGTGGTTACATTGCAGCTCTGGAGAAGAGTGACCGCGTCGGTTCTTTAAGAAGGAAGGCAATGAGTTTCAGGAATTCGATAACAAGAAGAAGCAGAAGAAGCAGCAGCAAGGTTATGTCTGTTGAAATCGAGGATATCCGCGATGCGGAGGAGTTGAAGGCTGTTGATGAGTTTCGTCAAGCTCTTGTTTTGGATGAGCTACTCCCTGAAAAGCATGATGATTATCATATGATGCTTAGGTTTTGTCACTTTTCTTGATCCCCTTATATTTCATTAATTAAACAAACATGGTTTTAAATTACAGTTGTTGAAAATTGGGAACTAATGCGGCCACAATGCAGTTACAAGAACTACCCAAATCAAAATATCACACTTGTGGATATGTTTAATTTACTACAATCACAGATAATTTTGAAACACTGCAGCCGATATGGCTGCAATTGGGGTTATAATGTGATTGTCGATATAGTGAAAACCACAATATTGCGACTACAATTACAGTTGTTTGGCCCTAGTTTAAAATCGGGCATACAAGTAATGCTACAAAGATAAAAATCCTGACAGAATTTAACCTGAGTTTGTTAACAGTAGTTGTTTGAGAAGTCAAAGTAGTGAGGAGTATTTTTTTATCAATCATCATAACAATGCTAACTCATTATTGGAAAATCTATATGATTCCATTCCCATTAATGGATGAGTTAGAACTCTAAACATTTCCCTTTCTATTCCTGCATTTTGTGGTTCAGATTCCTCAAGGCCAGGAAATTTGACATTGAGAAATCCAAGCAAATGTGGTCTGACATGCTCCAATGGAGGAAGGAATTTGGTGTTGACACTATCATAGAGGTATTTATATTACACCAATCATTTTTTTTGATAGGTTTTAAGAGATTTATTAGTGTTTTAAATTACGGTGGTGGTCACGATTGCGGTGTGATACGGTTCTGATGCAGTCTGATGCGGTTCGATGTGGTCCAAATGCGGTGATGCGGTTGCGTTGTGGCCCGATAGGCCGCATTATTGTGATTCGGAGTCACACTGCAATTGCGGTTTGATGCGGTTGCGTATTGCGGCCGCATCAGGTGATGCAGTCCGCAATTTAAATCACTGGGATTTACTAGAAGTTTTATATGTTTATCTCTTTTATACCAGGACTTTGAATTCAAGGAACTTGATGAAGTGTTGCAATATTATCCCCAAGGAAATCACGGAGTTGATAAAGATGGACGACCTGTGTACATTGAGAGATTGGGTCAAGTTGATGTTACCAAGCTCATGCAAGTCACAACCATGGACCGATATGTTAAATATCATGTCAGAGAGTTTGAGAGGACATTTGATGTGAAGTTTGCAGCTTGTTCCATTGCTGCAAAGATGCACATTGATCAAAGTACGACCATCCTCGATGTTCAGGGAGTGGTACGCATGAAAATTTCTTACTCGCAAGGTTTTAAATTTTGGTCTAAAACCATGGTTATGGCCTCTATATTGCGGTTTCAATAGTTTCTACAAGTACTTTGAGTCTGCCCAAATCAATTACATTTTTTAGTGGCTATGTAATTGTCATAAGTCAAAGGAGGGAGTAATTTAAACAAATTGACTAGGTGAGAATCTAGTACGTGGTATGTGGTATAGTAAATTTGGTACGGAGGCTAAATAAGAGGATTATGTAACAACGGTAAAACCAACCTTTATTTGGTTCGCACTTTAGGTACTAGGTAGCTTGACAAAAATAGTATCTTAGGTGAAATAAAATGAACCTTGGTATCTATGAGAAAGTGAAGAAAAAATGAGAAAAAATATGAAAAGGTGTTGAAAACCTTTAACATTGTCTTTATGCCACAGGGTCTTAAGAACTTCAACAAACATGCCAGGGAACTTGTCACACGCCTTCAGAACATTGATGGAAACAATTATCCAGAAGTATGTTTTTTGTTGTTAAGATTTACAGAAAAAGTTTTTGTTATGAATAAATATTGTAGATTGCAGAATTGTAATATCATGTAACTGGTTGCTTCATTGCAGACCTTGAATAGGATGTTCATCATCAATGCAGGTTCTGGATTCAGAATGTTGTGGAACAGCATAAAATCCTTCCTTGATCCAAAGACCACATCAAAAATCCATGTTAGAACATAGACCATATCCTGAATCTGTTTGTTTTGTTGAGAAATAGGACTTTTTTTTACTAATTGAACTTGTAATTTATCAGGTTCTTAGCAACAAGTACCAAAGCAAATTGCTTGAAATAATTGATGCTAGGTGAGATCATGGTAAATTGGTAACTGATGGAATATCAAATTCACCTTGTTTACTTGTGTCACAAGTATTGTTAATCCTTTTTGAACTTCATAGTTATCATTCTGTGTATTAAAATTTCTTCTTAATACTGTCTCAAGTTTGTTGACAAACTTCACAATTATTGGTTTTACTTTGCCAGTGAGTTGCCAGAGTTTTTAGGAGGTACTTGTACTTGTGCTGATCAAGGAGGCTGCATGCGTTCTGATAAGGGCCCATGGAAGGACCCTGAAATAATAAGAGTGGGCTTGCAATCCTTTTTTTTTGTTTCTCTTTTATAATCTCAACTGATAATTTGTGTTTTATTTGTTCGATCCGGTCGCTACTGGAGAGCCACCAACCATAGGGTAGTCCTGTTGTTACTTGGAAAGTGAAGAGTCATAAGCGAGACACTAAGTCTTGAACAAAAACTTTAGGAAAATGGTTCTATGGACCTTTTCCACTTATGAGTCTTCCGCTCATAATCTACCCCTCAAGTGTGGGTATCACACACTTACTATTCCGCTCCCCCTTAAGTCCACCATATCCCAGTTGAACCATTGGGTCAGATACCACTTGTTGAACCAACGAGCCTCTGACCATAGGGGATTCCCATTGTTAGCGGACACGAGAAAGGTGAAGAACCACAAGTGAGAGACAAAATCTTGAACTAAGCCTTAAGGCAATGTTTACATGAGCTTTTTCTACTTATAAACTTTTTTTTATTAATCACTCATATTCAACCCGAGACTTCACACTTGAAAATACCCAATACTATTTATGGATCGATTAACAAGCTTATATATTTGATAAATGACTTGCAGATGGTTCAAAATGGTGAGCACAAATGCTCAAGAAAATGTGAGCTTCCTGTGGTGGAAGAGAAAACAACAACTTCTGAGGTGAGATAGCTTATTTGAAGGTCTTCACTAATGTTTGAGAACACATTGGTTATTCATTTAACATATATCTATAAATGTTCTAGTCTTCTCTACTCAAGATACTTTTTTTCTATCATATAATAGTTCTTTATGTCATTGGTGAACTTCAAAACTAATCTTTTAAGTATGCTTAGGAAAATCAGACTTCAAATTTGGAAGCAAATCTCACCTCACAACTATCTTCTGTTTTGGCTGAGGTATGTCAGTATCCATTCATTCTGAATTTCTTATTATCCATGCTTAATCTTGTTAGCAATAAAAATATGTTAGTATTGCTTCTTTATCACACAGTATAGTTTATCTAAAAGGTTAGTTAGTGAGGTTAATATTTAGAAATAGTAAAATATTTTTTTTCAAATTTATATAACTGGCCCATTCAAATGATAAATACTAAAATGAAAATAAGTATTAGTCCAAACTAACTAATATATAATAGATATGAGGGGACTTTAGATATGCTCTTCTTCCATTGGTATTGACTATTGAGTGTTAAATCAAGTATGGTGCATTAGTGTTGTCTAGTATAGTTTGGTATTTTCTACTGCTATTGGTTTATACAAAAAAATTATAATACATCATTATGACGTCATTTAATCCATGTAGCGGACCTCACCTAATGGAATTATACAAAAAGCATATTTTGGTAGTAATATGTTGTCCTCCTTATCAAAATATGCATATCATTGATCTTTTGAGCTTCCTCCTCATCACCAATATTCCTCTTGTATGTTGAACTCTTAGTGCTCCTTGTTTCCTTAATTCTAATGTTTATAAAAACATAATTCCTGCAGGCCCCTGCTACTAAAGCTTACAACTACGACGACTTCGTCCCCGCGGCTGATAAAACTGCTCGGAAAAAGGTTGATGATAATGACATATTTGCATCATCAAAAGGTACATGGTGGACCAAAAAAATTATGTGTTAACTCTATAGTATAACACATCTTCCTATAAATTTGAAGTCTAGGCCAACTCAAATATTTGTGTGTGGTCATATCCTTATGTTCATGACAGAACAGAACACGACGGGTTCTTCTGATCGATGTAGCTGATTCAACTATTATGTAGCATTTCTTAGATGTGTTAGATTCATTTATTAGGTAGCATTTGACACATGTGTTAGAACGGGGCGGTATATAATATATGAGTTCTATTTTATGCTTGATCTAGTTTATGAATAGAACATAACATTGATATGAAGTTGAAAAGTGAGACATTTTATCAATTCTTAAACTTAGATAAAGGCTTTTTGTGGTTGTTGTCAGTGTCAACCCTGTGTTCTATTGCAATTTATGAACTGAATTATGTATGCATTTTATTCAACTGATGGCAGTTGGAGTAGAAAGTTACGCGATGGCCGATTCGTGCAAGATTCACGAGAAAGTGAATTCCCAGATTTTCAGTGGTGTAATGGCCTTTGTCATGGGAATAGTCACCATGGTAAGAATGACAAGAAACATGCCAAAGAAGCTCACTGATGCTGACTTCTACTCCAATTCTGCTTACAAGGGTAGCCAGAAAGTCTCTTCTGACCAAATGACTACTAACCCTGCAATTTCGGCTCAAGAATTCATGACCGTGATGAAACGAATGGCCGAGTTGGAAGAGAAAGTGATCAACATGAATCAGAATGCTTGCATGCCACCAGAGAAGGAGGAAATGTTGAATGCTGCTATAACCAGAGCAGATGCATTGGAGCAAGAACTTATGGCAACCAAGAAGGTAAATAATTTGATATAGTTGCTTTCATAACTTTTCACCAAATTATAAGCTGAACTAGACCAACTACTTAAGCTATATAGATTATTCTAAGTAGCCATATGGTTTCTGTTTTTTGTTTTTTCACTGTCTGATGTCACTTATCTTACTTATGCTCAATAATTCATAATATTCTCACACCATAGAGTATTTCAAACTATGATAATTGTTCAAATATGAAGTTCTGATATGTTAGTAGTGCCATTTTTATATAAAACTAGCGTTTTAATTTGCGGTTGAGATCACAATTGCAGTCACAGTTGTGATTATTGCAATTGCAGTCATTGTGACCGTTGTGATGCAGATTGCGGTCATTGTGGTGTTAATTATTTTGTGATTGAAAAATTATTTTTTGAATTCGATACGCCTTAAATGCGTTCTGATGTGGTTATTAATTAAAGACGGAGAAAGGAGCTGTTATCTATGTAATTACGGTCTTTGTTGGCCGTTGTTCCGGGCAAGCAATCTATTTTCTTTGCTTTGTCCAATAGAGTATTACCAAACAAGAAGTCGACTGACTTCTGACCAACCTGCGAACGGTTGTGATTTGGTGTCTCACTACAATTATAGTGTGATGCAGTGGCGATGATCACCGCAACTACAATGTTGCTGTCACATCATGTGATGTGTGGTTGGCAATTTGAATCATTGTACAAACCTATATTCTATCCATCTCCTTATGAAAGTTTTCACTTAATGGTTCCAATTTGTTAGGCTTTGGAGGATTCACTTACCAAGCAAGAGGAGTTATCTGCTTATATTGAGAAGAAAAAAAAGAAGAAGAAGTTGGTAAGTATAACCTACCTATATATTTTACACTTCAATGCATTCACTCAGGACATGAGTGATGAAATATGCTTTAAGCATTACATACATATTAAACTCTCTTGTTTAGAGAAAATACTATATGTATTAATCGTGTAAGAGTTTTTTTACAGCGTCAACACTCTAAAATAAATCAATAAGCATGAATGATGAATGATATAGTGACATGTAAAAAAAATTACACCGACATTGCATAGATAATAAACTCTTTTGTTTAGA
Source organism: Lupinus albus (assembly GCA_009771035.1). Lineage (NCBI taxonomy): Eukaryota > Viridiplantae > Streptophyta > Magnoliopsida > Fabales > Fabaceae > Lupinus > Lupinus albus. Next base: position 12,855,600 of record CM020007.1, on the reverse strand, counting down.
GAAAATAATTTATGCATTGATCGTGTAAGTTTTTTTTTACACTATGAGCGAATCACCCACCATTCTTGTGTTAATCATCATTCACTCTTAAATAAAAATAACACACATAAGTGATCGATAATATACTGATTATATAAAAACTTTTTACTAATACTGCATAAAAATTAAACACTTTTGATCAGAGAAAATAATATATGCGTCGACCCATATAACTGTTTTTACACTATCACCATTTCATCTACCATTCATGTATTAATCACCATTCACTCTTAAATACAAATAATACACATGAACAGTATGATATATTATAAAAAAATTATACCTAGAATGCATTGATATTGAACTATTGTTTAATATTTTCTTCTCTAATGCAGTTCGGCTGGTAAGCTCTCAATACAACTGGGTTTTAATTTGACTTTCTGATGTTGGAAGAATTCCCAGATGCATTTCTTATGATATTGAATGATGAAAATACCAAATATTAATGTACCAAAAGTATAATCTTTGAAGTACTCTAGGATAGGACTTGCTCTATGTGTATATAAAAAGTGATGCATAATGTATCAAAGCGAGTCCTATTTTGGACATACAAGAATGAATATCTTATAGTATGAAATTAGTGAGGATGTATGAAAATCTAACCCTCACAAAAAAGACCACTTAAAGTTATGTGGAATTAAAAATGAGAAAAAATAATGTATATAATAACGTTGTATGAGTTCTTTATATTATCGTTGAGTCGTTCACTATTAATATTTAATCATCATTGAATGCATAAATATTACACTTAATTACTTCTTACTAAGATAAACTAACACATCACATGCATGTATTACACATATTAATGAATCCAAAATGGGTGGAAATGAATCAACTAATTAATATGCAAACGATATAACTTAAATTAGAACATTTTTTATTTTGATAAATGAAAACAATTAATATAGATACATTATAAAAAGGAAAAATAAGATACATATTAAATAATAAGTGAATTTATGGAGACAAATTATTTTATGGTATGAGGAGATATTTTATTCTCATATAAATAATTGAATCTTATTTAACTAATCTAGATTGAAGATAATACATATAAATTTTATAAATGATCATATGATCATTAATCAATTTTTAATCTTAAACACTCATATACAATTGTATGAGCCAAATTCATTATTCCCACACCTCTTATATATATATATATATATATATATATATATATATATATATATATATATATACATATATGCATAGATATAAATATACAGAGGAAATGACTCTAATGATAATAATTCTTATATAAAAACTGTGAGGAAAAAAATCTAGGTCTTATAATCATACATAAATGATTATGATTAAAAGTTAGATATTCGTCAAATTATCACTTAAAAAGTCATATGCATGTACTTTTAATCTTGACCGTTTAAATGAGATTTAATGATCCATTTTCTCATTTCTCACAGTAGTATAATGTTCTCATATAAGTCGTTTCCTATATATATATATATAAATGGCAAAGGCTAATATACGAACTATAAGAAAGTTCGCTTCAGTGCGAACTGAGTTTTAACTTCGAGATGAAAAAAATGTATCACCGATTTTGTACATGGTAACTTCATTTTCGCTGATACCAATTTTTGCATATTCATTAAATGAAGAAGTGTTTGTTGGTACCGACTTCTATCCGACTTCTATATAGAAGTCGGTTTAGACCATGTTAACATCAACACTCCAACAGTTAAGTAGCTTGTTGTAGTGTGTGGAGTGGGTTCGAATACCACTCCTAATGTTTTTCACATTTTTGAACTTTTGATTGTCTCCGTAAATTCACTTATGAATGTAAAATTGCAGCATGATAAATGAATGTCAACAAATATTATACATCATCATTATTCACACTTATTATGTCTCTCCCTATAATTTTAAACTCTATCAATTGAAACATTAAAATTTGTACCACCTATTTAATATTATCATTTTCTAATTCCCAAAAAGAGGTAAAATCAAAATACAACAAATAATTACAATAATTAATTGCATCAAATGCTTGAAATAAAGCATTTATTGGGAATAAATGTGAAGACATTTTTTACAGAGGTAATACAATAAGTTTACCACCGTATACATTGTAAAGACCTTATTTTTACAGAGCCAACTCTATGCTAAAGGTACACCAAGAAAGTGTTAAAAATATAAACAAAATTGAAACAGGTTGAAACCCATTGAAACAAAGGTAAAGTAAAATAATCTATAAAATCATTTTACGATAGTGGACTAAAGATGTACAAACAAAAATAAACTTAAACAATAGAGGTGATAAGATGTCCAGGTTTGGCGGGTATTTGAACATATCAAAGTTGTGTAATCCTAACAGCAATCTTCCAAAGATGTTTGGAGTCATTGAGATCATTGATGAAGTCGAACGGCCGAAATATTGACATTATACTGATATATATAAAATTCTCTCACAATAAAAAAACAATGAACACATTTATATACAAAACAAAACAAAATGAATGAAGAATAAATAACAGTAATGATAAGGAAAATAAAAAATTATGGCCACAAAAATAAATAACACAAAAATGATCTTAAGTTTGACATGCATGCAAAGTATGTTCAACATAATTAAAAAATGTAAACGAAATGAAGCTCAACTTCTTTAAACAATATTATTTTAAACAAAGTATTCAAAAAAAAATTAAGGACATGGTCCAGGATGAAGCAGAACCATATAAATGACAAAATAGTGAGAACATGATTATGAATATTAATATGTGAAAAAGAAATTGTGACATTAACAGTTATCACAATGTAAAATTATATCAAAGTTGTGATTTTTATAAGATCATAGTCAAATCTACACTTAATGAAGTGATTTTTATAACATTACAAAAAAATCACGACAATTGAGCTCACCTTCTATAACATAGCAAAAATAATGTCACAGAAAGCACATGCATGCAAAGTATTTCTCACACAAAAAAAAGGTCATGATAGAGGATGAAACAGAACAATAATGTCTTCAAAATGGTGAAAAGGAAGAAGAGGAAGAAGAAGAGGAAGAAGAGGAGGAAAAGGAGGAAGAGGAGGAGGAAGAAGAGGAAGAAGAGGAAGAGGAAGAGGAAGAAGAGGAAGAGGAAGAGGAAGAAGAGGAGGAAGAAGGAAGGAGGAAGAAGAAGAGGAAGGAAGAAGGAGGAAGAGGAGGACGACGAAGAAGGAGGAGGAGGAGAAGGAGGAGGAAGAAGAAGAGGAAGAGGTGGATATTATGCCATTTAATAATTGGATATTAGAACAATAACCTAACTCATGTTAAATATTAAAACAATATAGAAGAAGAAGTGGATATTATGCTATTTAATAATTGGATATTAGGACAATAATCTAACTCATGTTAAATATTAGAACAATATAGAAGAAGAAGTGGATATTATGTTATTTAATAATTGGATATTAGAACAATAACCTAACTCATGTTAAATATTAGAACAATATAGAAGAAGTTGATATTATGCTATTTAATAATTGGATATTAGAACAATAACCTAACTCATATTAAATATTAGAACAATATAGAAGAAGAAGTGAATATTATGCTATTTAATAATTGGATATTAGAACAATAACCTAACTCATGTTAAATAGTAGAACAATATAGAAGAAAAAGAAGAATTAGATATTATGCTATTTAATAATTGGATATTTAATTGTTAAGACTTGGGCTTAAGTGCATAACTCAACTCATGTTAAATATTAGAATAATATCATATTTTACTATGATATTAAAAGTCATCGTTTTGTATATTCTAATCTCAAATGCACCACAAATATTTCGAATACATAACGTAACATTGGCCTTAATAGCTATAGTTATAATAATTGCTATTTCACACTGATTGCTATAGTTATAATAATTTTTTCTAGTTTGTACATAATGTGTTAATATTTTTCACCTTAATAGGGCTTTAAATAGGCTAACAAGCCAGACTAGGCTTTTAAACAGGTCAGACTTAAGCTTTGAATTTTTTTTAAACAGACTAACAGGTGAGACACAAGCTCATATATGCTATATAGGTCGGGCCTGTTTAAGGCAAAGCCTGACCTGACCTATTTCCACCCCTATACACAGACTAAGAATCTCATCCATGATCATTTTATTTGACTGATCAACTTCAACAATAGTATCATGTTGAAAAGATGAATGTGTATGAGGATAAGAAGCATTACCATTAGTGTGTTCACTATTGTGCTTGTAAATACCATCAATTGGGTCATGAACAAATCTCACTTTATGCATTACATCAAAGTCAATTTTGTGATCACCGGAATCCACATCCAATTTTGTTTCTCCATTGTTTGATATGCGGAAGTTGTGCAGAATATATTAATTAGTCGTGCCTAGGATAAAGGGCTATTCTTTTCCTTGAGATGGTTTAAAAGCTAACATTAGTTGTATAAAAAATAAATTATTACTACATATTAAGGGATTTAAAGTTTGAACCTGAATTTGAGTGATGGAATGGTGAAGTGTTGTAAGAAAGAAATATTAATTGAATGTAGAAGAAAATAACGTGAAAGATTATAGAACTCTTAACGGTGTTTTAGTTTTGTTGAATAAAGAATAAAAGAAATTGAAACACCTGACAAGTAATGTTGATTGGATAGAGAAGAATAGATTTTGAGTTAACACTTTTAAAAGTGATTATTAGGTAAATGTTGAGTTGTAATTCTTTAAAGTTGTGATTATGTACTTGAGTTTAATCCTTTTAGAACTTTTAGTAAATATGTCAAATTAAAGCCTCTCAAAAGTCTATCTAACATAAATAGGTGAGACATAAGAAAAAATATATTATTTTATTTAAAATACTTTTATTTATGTTTTCCAAAGAATTTATTTTAAAAGAAAATTAAAATATAAGAGAACACTAGTCGTGAACTAGCTTCCTACTTTAATAAATAACATAGGTGTAGGGATGATAATGGGTACCCGGATCCGCGGGTACCCGCTAAAAATACCCGCAACGGGTCGGGTCTGGGTCCATGTTTTGGACATGTGGGTAATTGAAACCCGTAATTTTAAGACTCGCTGTTAGATGAGTGTGGGTCCGGATAATGAGGTATCCAGACCCATATGTACCCGAACCCGTTATTTCTTCCTAAATTTATATATATATAACAACATAATTGTAATATCATTTAATCTATATTGTAATTCCATATTAGTCTATAATTATAATATCATATTAATTCATAAATGTGATAGTTATGTTGTTAAATTGTGTTGTTATGTTGTTAAGTAATGATGTTATGTTGTTAATTCATATTTATGATATAATGTTATGTTAATTGAAGAGTTCTTACTAAAAGAATTTTTCATCCAAATGTTGAAGTTGTTTTTAATTTTTGTTTGAGTAAAATGAGTTGTGTTTAATAGTCAATTAAGTAGTGTTTAAAACTTTAATTTAAGTTTTATAATTTTTTCTCATGTTGATTGCCTAAATAATATATAAGATCGTAGGAAACAAATATACAAGTGCATAAATTACTTGCAAGTATTAACATGGGTCTGGGGCCAAAAATGAAGTAACGTTGTGGGTCCAGATAATGCACTACCCAGACTCATCCAGACCCATTGTCATCCCTACATAGGTGGTACTAATGACCCTAAATAATTTTAGGCTCAAAGCAGAAAATAATATACGACATAAGTCGTAAGCTCACTATTAGGTCTCAAAATAATTAAATAAAACTTTTTTATTTTAAGAGAGACTTCAATAAATATCATAAATAATACTAATGATAATAATCATTTCTTGACTTGAAACATAAGATCATATATGATACAAGTTATAACCTAACTATTAGATTCTTTAAATAATTAATTAAACATTTTAAAATTATTTAATTTGAGTGAGAGTTATTTTAATTATAATAGAATTAATTTAACATTTTTATAAATATTTAATTTTTATTATTTAAATTTACTTAATTATTTTTTTAAATGTTTATGGTTATTTATTTGTTTAAACGAAAAAAGAAGCTATGCAAAAGGGAAAAGGGGAAAGGGAAAGAAAAAATACCTATGTGGGGATTAGAGGAATTGTTATTGTTACCTAGAATAACCTTCAATTGCCATAAAAGAGAAAATGACATAATGAGGAATATATGAATTACTTTGATGCACATATCATTTAATGCTTGTCCTTAGTGTTTGATTTTTTTTTTATCAACAAATGTTAGTTGTTAGTATGTTATGTTAGCATTTGTTGTGGACGAGACTCAAACCCTCAATCTCCTTCACTTCACCTCTTCTCTTTAATCATCAACCAACCTTATAACTTTTTTTTTAAATTTGCTATGGGTGAGACTCAAACTCATAACCTCATTCACTATATTTCTTAAACCGTGACATAATCACTAAATCTCTACGGGTGAGCTTCCTTACAAAATGACACAATCCTCTATGTCATAGAGGTGTCAAAACAGGCTACCCGTGCGGGTTCGGGCTAAACCGGATCGGGCTAAAAAGCTCGGATACAATTTTGTAAATGTAGTCCAAACCCGCCCTAAGCGGGTTTCGGGTTGTGGCGGGTCGGCCCGCATAATATTAAAAAAAATTAAAATTTAACGTTTTAATATACTTAATATATATATATATAACATTTGATATTAATGCATAACTTTGTAACAAACTTATAGATATAATGTCATGTGTTTAAATTAAGAAGTGATGTAAATCTACGTATATGATTCATAACATAACTCATTTATTAAATATTTTATTGTTATTAGACTCTCAATCTCTAACACAATTTGTAACTTCAGTTCAATATAATAAATGGATACACTAATAGATAATATCACTTTGGTTTGTAGTAATTATAGTATAGACTCAAATTCAGAATGAATTCTATGTGTCGAATTATAACCACCATCATAATAATTCTTTACTTTGTTATAGATATTTTTTGTATGCTCTTTACCAACATTTTCATTGTGAATAAGGATGGCAATGGGTCCGGGCCCCGTTCTTTCATTTTGGGACTCAGACCCACCCCAGACCCAGACAGATACCCGTCGGGTCTGTTACCCGCGGGTCCATGGGTACCCAACGGATCTACGGGTACCCAAAAATTCACATAATATTTATAAAATTTCAAAAAAATTATAATCCAACATGTGAGAATAAAAAAAGAAGCAAATGATAAAAAATATAAAACATAAGTCACAACTTTAAATTGTTAGGATTAGAAATTAGAAAATAAGGAAATTAGGTTATGTTTATATATATATATATATGAGGAGATGAGGATTGTAAAGAAAATAAGGGAATTATGATTTAGGAAGGAAGAGTAGTTGTTAGGGTTAGAAAATAAGGAAATGAGGTTATATTTATGTATATTATATATATATATATATATATATATATATATATATATATATATATATGAGGAGAATAAAGAAATAAGGGAATTAAGATTTAGGGAGGAAGAGTAGGTGTTAGAGTTAGAAATTAGAAAATAAGGAAATTTGGTTATGTTTATATATATATATATATATATGGTTTTGCTAACCTATGGAAAGTAGTTTTTTAGTTGGTGTAGATTAGCATTGTGCACCAAAAATTTTGGATCAAATTAACATTCACATTTTATTTATAAAATAATTAATTATGGGTAGTTTTATAATTTCCATCACAGAACAAACCTATTCATCGTCTCTAACCTTCTCCCCTTCCCCATTAACCCACCATCCCAAAACACTAAAACCTCATTCACCACCACTAAACCTCTACACATCAACTGTACCGTCGTTCCACCACCGCATCGCCGCACACCGCAACACACTACCACTGTTTTCTACCCTTCGCCGCCACTTCCACCACCACAATACACACCAGGTCCCAAACTAATAGCCACACTCTCTCTATTCCTCGAATTCTCGTCATGCATAAAAGTGCAACTATCCCCATATGGACACCCTTCCTCAGTATAAAACTTCTTATAATGTCTCCCCTTATAAGACCTCTGTGTTTCCCCTGAATACCCCGAAAGTGACGGAAATCTGAAACTCCTCCCTCGCTGGCACCGATTTCTCATCCTCGTGCGCCGCCACGATGTCCTGCCAGTTCATCGGTGGCCGTCGCAGCTCCTCTATGTTATGCACGAAGTTGCAGTTCGTCACATAGGGACACATGCCGACAAAGAACTTGCAACAAAGCTTAGTCTTGAAGAGCATTTTCCCAATCTCTTTTGAACAGTTATTACTAAAAACGACGTTGTTGCGTCCTGCGAATTTCTCGATCTCTTAAGAGTTGATTCGGCATCGTTGTTGTTGTTTTAGAATCTGTAATCGTCTTCGGTTGCCCAAACGGATTGTTCGCCGGAAGAGGACCAGTTTTCATCGCCGGTGATTATTTGAACCACGTTGCTATCTAGGGTTTGATGGAGGAGGGGGAGAAGGTTAGAGATGATGAATAAGTTTGTTGTGTGATGGAAATTGTAAAACTACCCATAATTAATTATTAATTATTTTATAAATAAAATGTGAAGGTTAATTTTGTCCAAAAATTTTGATGCACAATGTTAACCTATACCAACTAAAAAACTGATTTCCCTATGTTAGCAAAACTCATATATATATATATATAAGAACGAGTCTGGGTACTAGCGGATCTGGGTACCACATTACTCAGACTCGCCCCATTCAACAACGGGTCTGAAAAATACTCAGCCATAAATATCCACGGGTCCAAAATAAAGACCCACACTCTGCCCGTTGCGGGTATTTTTTGCGGGTACCCATGGATCTGGGTACCCATTGCCATTTTTAATTGTGAACTGTTATGTTAAATTTGGTTGTGTGAAATTCTCTATGGTAAACAATTAAGTTGTGATTCGTTGTAAAAGTTATTTTCTTTATTTATTATGTTTTTGTTGTATAAGTTAAATCTAATTAAATATACAATTAGAAAAAGAAAAATGGAATCTATATGGTTTAATGTTCTTTGATACACTATTTTACTAATGTGCTTAAAAAAGATATTAATCAAAATAAGAAAAATAATATAATGTTTAACTTGATAATATTATTTTAATTTATAAATATTTATGTTATAGACATTACTCTATTTTTTATTCAAAGTTCATAACACAATATTTATCATATATTATCTATTTTTTATTATAAGTATTTTGTAAAATAATTTTCACTTTAAACTTATTACTAAGCCAAATGTCCCAAAAAAAGTTTTAAAATAAATAAAAACTGGTAGCCCGAGCCCGCCCGAGTAAGCCCGGTCCGAGCTCGGTTTTAATATAGTCCGGCCGGACCGAGCTAAAATGCCCGAATTCACTAAAAAGTGTCAAATATGATATACAAGCCTTACAAAATTCCGGGTTGTGGCGGGCCGGCCCACACAGGCCCACCCATTTTGACAGCTCTACTGTTTTTAGGATGGTCCTAGGATGAGTCCTAGGTTATTGATGATCGTTTTATGGGCAATCTGTTCTTGTTAAGGTGCATAAATGATGTAAGTTTGATGTGGATGTCAATAAGTAATGATACCACACAAATTTATTCAAAAATTATAAAGTTCTATAAATTTATAAAGTTCTATTAAGACCTCAGTTATACGGAACACATCTAAGTGGTAATTTTCTATGTTATTAATGATTCCATATAAACCAAGTAAGATAATATTGAAATGTCTGACCATTCTAATCTCTCTCTACTTGAAGTGTGTAGGAAATGAGATAAGTATTATAAACTGTTTAATTTGACGAAACATTGTCTATTAACCATTCATAAATTCGTAAAAAAATATCAAGAGTCTATTTTGAGAATCGTCTAAAAATATATATTTGTGTTAGAGACTATCAAGCATTAATGTTGTTATATATTTGGATAGTACGTACTCGTGCTCATACCCGTATTATTTGTGGGTACTCATATGGGTAACGGGTATCCGTAGGTACCCAACGAGTTTCTAATGCACTACATGTGCCCATACCCGCACTATTTGCGGGTACTCATATGGGTAGTGGGTATTCGCAGGTATTTAACGGGTTTTTAATTTTAATTATATTTTTATATATTTTACAATAATTAATCTATAATTTTTACTTAAATAATATGATATGTATATGATAATTTTATGATTATACTTTCATTACTAAATTTTATTATGAAGTAATAATAACATAAACAAATATAATGTTAAATTAATAATAACTAAAAATAAAATATTTAATTAAAATATATACGCGGATGCCCACGGGGCGGATATCATAATACTTGTTCCCACCTATGAGCTATTTTTGCGGGTACTCATTGCAGGTATTTTGACAGATACCCACGGGTTCGAATATTTTTGTCATCCCTATATATATATATATATATATATGAGACCAATGATAATGTCAAGATGAAAAAATATGAGTCTCAACGGATATTAAATTCAAAGAATAATCTCTAGCAAAGTTTCAACAACTATAGTAACAATGAAGAATGAAAGACTTACATGTTATATTGTCATGGCCTCCCTTTCTAGATAGGACTAGCCTCAATTAGTATTACATCACATAACACTTTATCGTTATATTTTTTCTATCTTTTATTCGGTGCATTCCACTTGCTCCATCTATTTGTGTTTTACCTACCTTATGTGTTCACTCAAAGTGCTTGCACTTAATGTTGGTGAATGCTAAGTTACAACTGTAATTTAGTTTAGTTCGTACCGATGCGAACTTAATTTTAACCGTTGGATGAAAAAATATAGTTACATGTTACCTGAAGGAAACCTTTTGGAAGTCGGTTTTGGGGATGTAACTTCAAGTGTGAAGTTGTATTCATAGAAACCGACTTCTTTGTGGAAGTCGGTTTGGTTGGACTCAACTTCATATTGAAGTTGCAATGGTGGGGGTACCGACTTCTACATAGAAGTCGGTTTGGAGGAACTTAACTTCATATTGAAGTCAGTTTGGGGGGAAGTGTCTTCCAATGTGGTTGCTCACTTCTAAGTGAATTGACATTCAACCATACCGACTTCCATGCATTTTCAGAGTATATAAACATACTAAATTGGGTCAAAACACAAACACAATTCGGTTGGGCTTAACATAGAAGTTACCATCACTTATAGAAGTTACCATAACCCATACCGACTTCTATTCAAAAGTTATCACGGCCCATACCTACTTTTATTCAGAAGTTACCATGGTCCATACCGACTTCTAAGTGTAATTTACCATGGCCCAAACTGGCTTCATTGTTAACATGATTTTGAGCGTAACCATGGCCCATACCGACTTCTATATGTCATTTACCATGACCAATATCAACTTCTAAGAAGATCACTATCGGCCCACCCCAAACCGATTCTACACGACAACAATTATTCGGTAACCAATCCAACGGCTCAGATTACACAATAAATATCCAACACTTAATATAATAGTTTGCATCAAAGCACACTAACTTGCACTTAGGAAATTAGTCGCAACCTAAATCTTTACTCTTATAGTGTTTTTACCACCTTTTCTCACAAGTTTGTATTTTCAAGTATACCAATGTCAAGCATTTCACTTTCAAGTATTTCACTCTCGAATGCAAACTCTTGTTAATTAACGTTTCATTCTTATCCTATAGTATATTTATTTTTTCTTTTCTTTCCCTTTGTTTTTCAATCCCAACCTCTTTTTTATGAACTCCACCTAACATGACCATGCATGATATAAGAAAAAGTTTAGTATCATCATAGAAGGATTGTAAACTCTCTCATATGCCATAGAGAGATTTGTGTCACTATATTGTCACATTTAACAACACCTTCCTTCCAGCAATTTTAGACAATTCTTGATAATATCATATGCCATGGCCCATTTGGCCTAATAAGGCTGAAATCTTAAGGGAAAAAAATGCTTTGATGATTGATTTTATATTAATATGAGAGGAGATTTACTTATTCCACATCATAGCCATTAATTCTAATAAAATTCAATTATTTAAATTAATGAGTAGATTTAAATCATTAGATTTTCTAGAATTGATAGATAAGATGTGAAGTAAGTATTCTATAACAATATTAGTTAAGTGCATATAAAAATATGTAATGAATGGGCAAAAGAGTAAAATTAACAAGCGTGATCTTCATGTAGGGTTTATTTATGCTTAAGACCCATTTCACTGTAACTTCCTCTTCAAACTGTTGCAAAAAAGAGAAACCACGATTATCTTCTTCCACAGTTAACATTAGCGACGCTTTTCTATCATCTTTTCAATTTCAACCATTCCAAACCAATTCACCCAAAAAAATAAACGATGAGGTACTCTCGATTATTCTCAAATCTCCACAAAACCCTAATCCAAACCCTAAATTCACCATTCCCAAAACCCCAATCATTTTCCCCTTTCACTCGCAATTACGGCGCCGTTTCGCAAAATTCAAATCTCTCTTCGATCGTAGACGAACTTTCTTGTCTAACCCTTTTGGAAGTGATGGATTTGGTTGAAGTAATGCGAGAGAAGAAAGGAATCACTGAGCTTCCACTTATGATGCTTATGACCCCTGGAATGGGGTTAAGGGTTTCGCCGAAGGGTAATGCAAGTAGTAGTGGTGGTGGAGGGAAAGTTGAAGAGAAGAAGGTTGAGAAAACTGCATTTGATGTTAAGCTTGATGCTTTCGATGCCGCGTCGAAGATTAAGGTTATTAAAGAAGTTAGGACTTTTACTAGCTTGGGGTTGAAGGAAGCTAAGGATTTGGTGGAGAAGGTGCCGAGTGTTTTGAAGAAAGGCGTGACGAAGGAAGAAGCCGAGAGTATTATTGCAAAGATGAAGGAGGTTGGAGCTAAAGTTTCAATGGAATAAGGTATACAATGTTCGTTGCTAGTTTAATAGAGTTTAACCTTTATCAATGTGGTGATGCTTTGTTTTGTATGATATGTTAGGTTTCGAATTAGGATGGAGTGAGGGTAGGGAATGGATTTTTTGTAGTGGTCAAGTGGAGATAGATTAACAAAGCTCACAAGATAATGGTTTGCTATGTATTTTTTATGTTGTTGAATAAGTCGTTGTTGTTATGTTTTTATTGAAGAAAAAATACCACAATCACCCGAAGAATAACAATGAACAAAGTTTTGTTCATTTCAAAAATCTTGACTAAGTTACTAAAGGGCGGCCCGTTGCACCATACTGTCATCTTGTGGGGTCTAAGGAGGGCAGCCTTAACCTCGCAAGTGAGAAGACTGTTTCCAGGATTAGATTTAAACATATGACTATAGGTCATAAGGCAAACAACCTTATTGTGGTGCTGATGTTCATCCTCTAAATCTTGACTAAGTAACTAATACAATTTTTTGGGTTTATCTCTATTTTCCACATGACCACATCCACATGTGACAAGAACAAGTACATGTGAGCATCCATTCCTGTGAGTGTGTGTTTTGCTATTTGCTATGCTGCCCACAAGTGTATCCTAGCTAGTTTTTATTATTTGTGTTTTATAGTATTAAGGATTTTGTTGACACACAAGGGGAAAGGGACTGCAACTTGTGAGGTGTAATAAGGAATCAGGAAAGTCTATAGCTTGTAAAATTGAAAATGTATCTTAGATGGTAGTATATTCAAGGAAGCCTATCAACAAAAAATAATTGTTATAAGGTTCTGCAAACTATTATTTAAATGATTTGAAATCACAGTTAATTGATGATCATGTTAATTCTGCAAACTTAGTTATCCTCCCAGCTATATATCACCCACCCTTATTGGCCCCAAGTGGACCAGTTTTGTTAGGTTGAACAATCATAGTGTGGCAAGGGAGATCTTACTCAAGTTCTATCAGTTACAGGCATATATTGATTTTAAAGTACTGACTACTGAGTGAAGTTTGTATCTTAATAGACATAGATAATTTGGAAGTAAGGTAAGGAGCTGTGCTCATTTTACCTTTGCCAAGGTTTGAGGTTCTTTGATATGGTGTGGCCACTTGTAGGGGAGGAAAGGAATGACAACCAATGTTTAAAGCTCCTAGATTTGGGGGGATTAAATATGATTTAAAAACCATATTACTACGGTTTAAGCACCATTCTAGGGATGGCAATGAAAGCCGAACCTGCGCGTACCCGCCCGAATCCAACCCGAATTTAACGGGGAAAACCCGATGTGATTGAGTTCGGGTTTTACCCGAGTACAAATTTCGGGTTTGGGTTTGGTATTGTTAATACCCTACCCTGAACTCGCCTCGAACCTGATTAATATATGTTAAATTATAAAATTACACATAAATACATATATAAAAGTTATATATATATAAATTTCACACACATATATATAAGCTATATCTGTCACATATATATATAAGCTATATATATATAAATTTAATATATAAATATATGTTTTTCGGGTTTTTTCGGGTTCGGGGATGGTATCATTATTTCCAACCCCGCTTAATTCGGGTTCGGGTTTTGGATTTCGGGTTCGGGGTTGGGTAAGCACAAACCTGACCCCAACCCGCCCCGTTGCCATTCCTACACCATTCAGCCATAAACTTAACTGGTTAAACCAATCAAACCATGAATTAGGAGTCTCGCCATTTCAATCTCCAATTAATTTTTTTAAGCGGATTAAATTATCACTCTTTTATTCAAATTACTGATTGTTGGGAGGTAAAATGTCAACAAGAGAATAAACTCCATATAACAAAGATAAAAATGTTGTGTGAATGTATACACTAGACAAGATAGGATCGGGAATGAATGCATTAGGAAGAAAGTTGAGTTAGCTCTCATTGTAGAAAATATAGTAGAATCACGCCTTAGGTGGTTTGGTATTTGTCGAGGAGACGGTTAGAAGCCCCGGATCCCATTATGGAGTGTAGATCAAATGCAGGTTAGTCCGATTTCTAGAGGCAGAGGAAGTCAAGAAAACTATAGGCGAATTGGTTAGGAAAAATTTAAAGATGAATGCTTTGTCAATGAACATGATTTATGATGAAGTATTATTATAGTGTCGTTCAATCTATATAGCCAACTCCACCTAGTGGGACTAAGGCTTGGTTGTTCTATTAAAATTATTGTAGCCTGTAGGTGAGCAAATCCTAACCATTGTCTATTTTTCCTAATGTATCTTTTGAATGTTAAATGGATTCTTGCTTTAGGTATGAATTTTACTTTGATGATATGGCTGTCTGTTAGAGTTCTTATATAAAATCATTAATTTACAGTTATTGTTACCCAGTAATGAGTTATATATGGAAAACTGTGATGCCATAAACTATGGTGTCAAGTTTGATAAATGCATAACAGATAATAAGCATTTGTCAGCAATGTGGTAGCTTAAGCATCTCATACTTTATATGTGTGTATGCATTTATAGGCGAAATTGCTCTCATACATTTAATGTAAATGCCACCACAAAGATTTCTGGCAATCTGAATTTCTAATTACAGTTTTGTTATTTGAACTTGCCTAGATAAAAGATCATGAACAACAATACATTGCATTGAATTGATTATCATGAATCAAGTGCAGCAGCAAGTACCTCACACTCGAGGCTCTCATTGGCAGGTGATGAAAGTCAATGAAGGTCTTTTCATAATACAAAGATGTTACATTTTTTTTATACTTGAAAACTTTGCTGAGCACATTATGCTCATGCCTCACTGTGCCTTTTTATCATTATTTCTTTCTTAGATAAGGCTTTTTTTCCTTGAATTTTATTGACCATTTCTTAATCAATGTTGTAGAATTGGATTATGATGGGTTTTTTTAATATCCATGCAACTTTGTGGTAGAGTTTTAGACCCAATTGGTTGTCCAATAAACTACCATAACCAGGTAATCATTTGTATCAGACAACTAGAATTGGACTTACACCCTTGATTGCTGTCTCTTCCTTATTGCATATTTCTGCTGTGTACACTTTTTAGAATTTGGTTTTTCTTGTCATTGTTTATCTCCTTACATGAATTATTGATATATTCATTATACCAGTTTCCTCTTGTGCAAATCTGCATGAGCCATGGGTGACTGGTTTTCTATAATATCAGTCTGAAGTCTTTAAAGACATAGTAGTTTTACAATGAGGTGGGTGAGTGGTAAGACTGGTTTTCATAGGAGCTAATAGTAATAATGAAGTGTGAATAGTACTCACTCTACTCCTTTTATTGGAAATGTTTAACCAACTTTGTTGTAGTCATTTTTATATTAGAGACTATGCTCAAAAGATTAATAAGTATGAAGTAAAGTTCAGATTCTCACTCTTAGAATAAATGACTGCCATAAAGAGATAAAGGGTAGAGAATGACACAATCATTTATCCTGTTCCAATCCCTTAATAGTACAAGTATTCAACACTCAGCGAATTCTTTCACTTAAGAAGCCTCTCTAGGTTATACTTATGGGTTTATTTGTTATAACTCACTAGGTTAGAATATGAAGATTTAAGATCATTTGAGTCTAAAACTCATTTAAAAATATAATATGATTTATAGAGCAAACACTCAAGTATTTTCTTTTTCTTTATGTTTAGCTTCCCTCTACATAAGATATACAAAAATATATAGATAAACTTTTGATTCAAATACTTTCTATACAACCAACAAGATATTGGTCTTGTGGTAGGCCCAGCTAGATTCACGGGATGACCAAAAGGTTAAAAGTTCAATTTCTGAGAGCGACATTTGTTGGGAGAAACACTCACACCTTGAAAGTGATTAATTATTTATCCAAAAATGTGAGAGGGTATCATTAGTAATACCAAAAAAATAATTTCTATACAAGAAGTAGCACTATGTAACTCTTCATAGCTCTACATGATTTTACTTCATTCTTCAGAAGCAGAGTTCTTTTATATACACGCTTTAGTGTCTTCATATATGCTCTAATAGCTTCAAAATAGTAGCTGTATATGAATATCATTTATTGAAAAGTGTTTCATTAAGTGTGATATAGAAAAGTATATAATGGAAGAATTTGTTGTCTCTTGGTTCAGCACATGTGTGAGATCATTTGTATATGATTACTTATTCATTATATATGTAAAACATTCTTTTTTATATGTAATTTAGACTTTAGTTGTATGCTTTCGTTGTTCATAATTGTTTCTGATTATTCTATTGTGAACTTGGTTTTGTCTTCTTCATATTTAATTTTAACGAGGTTATGGAACAATATTTACACTTTAAGGCACTAAATTTCTCTTCAATAATAATTGAAATAACAAAGTTTCTCATTAAATTTGTATATCAATTATTTGAAGGGGAGAAAATATATGAATTGACAGTATATGAGTTTTTTATATTGTTATTACATCATCCATTATTCATATTTAATTATCATTAACTCTTTAAAGAAAGTAATACAAATCAGTGATGAATGATATATTGTTTGTATATAAATCTTTACATTAATAATACATATATATTACAGTCTTATTTGAAACAAAGTCAGGTGATTAGACGAGGAAAAATCATATATAGTTAAGATTATTGAGTGATTTCAAACATAATTGTCTCTAGATGTGATAACTTATTGGAAGAGCTTAGTTAATTGACACGTTTGGTTCAACATTTTAAAAAATGATTTTTCATATTTTGTGTTGGATGTGTTTGAAAATCTTCTCCTTTGATTAATTCTTCCATCCTTAAAAACAACTTAAACATTGATAATCACAAAAACCAACATGGTTCAATATTGTATGTAAGGATAATTGTTACAAAAAAATAATTATCGTTATAAATTTAATAAAACGTAATAGATTTTTTCTCAATAAAAGAACCAATAATGCATATGCATGGGATACTTTTTTTTATAACGTTTTTAGTGCAATTAGGGATTAATGTTGTAAAACTAAGCTCAATCCGACTGAACCGGTTGGGTTTGACTCGATAATTTAAGCCTAAAATCAGTGACTCAACCTGTTGGAGCAATTCAACTCGATTGTTTTAATGAATTTCTCTTTGAAAAGTCAAAACAACATAGCTTTCTGAGGGAAAAATCTCGTATTTTCAACTTATTTGTACTTAATGGGGGTTCTGACTAAGAATACAAAAAATGGTGGTTTTGGGATATGTGATTCTTGTTTGGATAATATCTCTCCACTAGGAAAGCTGAGTTGGAGCATGATCCAAGAGAGTAATAAGTTCTGATGTAAGGTTATTCGCAAGAAGTATCTTGGGGATTGTTGCATGGTGTATGCCAAGAATAAGTCGTCAGATTCACTTGTCTCGAAGAGTATTGTGAAGGCTACAATGTAATTAAGGAATGGACTCAACTTGAAGTTAGGAGATGGTGATCGATTCTTCTAGTATGATAATTTGTATGAATGGACAAGCTTTGCACGAGTTGATTATGTTTACATGTCTGACACTCAATTAAGAGTGAAAGATTTATGAAAAGAATATTCATGGGATTTTACCACTATTTATACTTTGATTCCTAATCATGCCAACAACGTTATTATTACAATTCCAGTTTTGTCTTCCACAAACACCTTTGACTCTTTTGTAATTATTAGATGATAACTTAGAGGGATGAATTAGTTGTGGGGAGATATGATCAATTTTTCTAATATATAATTAGAATGCAGTGCAGCGGAGATGTTGTAGAAAATATTGCTGAATAAAACTTTAAAACTTAAACAGAAGATATTTCTTTACCTTCTTGTCCAATACTCTTGCAGCAAGCGGAAATGTCCACCGAATACTACGTCAAGTACTCTTGCAGCACAAGAGATTTATTTACTGAACATTATGAGTTGTAATTACTAATTATCTTCCTGAAACTTCTTGTACCTTACACACTCACAAACACCCCACTCCCTTGGAAAACACCTCTTTGGACATTTATTCTTTCTCTACCAAGCATCTACGTCTAATCCATGGTACAAGTATTAAACACTCACAAATTCTTTCAATTACCTCACCTCTCTAGGTTATAACCTTAACAAAGTATTTTTTCAAATATCAAGTCACTCTATGCTCTAAGACTTTAAAGCGATTTATGGGTTGATCTGTTATAACTCATTAGGTGAGGATATGAAAATTTAAGATCACTTGAGTCTAAACCTCACTTAAAAATATAATAAATTATTAAGCAAGTATTTTCTTTTTATTTATGCTTAGCTTCCTCTACATAAGATATATAAAAATATATAGATAAACTTTTGATTCAAATACTTTCTATACAACCAACAATGTCAACAATGTGTTGGTCTAATAGTGTAAGGTCTCGCTAGATCTATAGGATGACCAAAAAGTCAAGGGTTCGATTCCTGAGCGACATTTATTGAGAGGAACAATCATACAATCCGAAAGAGATTAATTCCTTAGCAAAAAATGTAAGAGAATACTTTTGATAGTATAAAAAAATAGTTTTTATAGAAGAAGTAGCGCTATGTAACTCTAAATAGCTCTACATGATTTTACTTCATTCTTCATAAGTAGACTTCTTTGTCTTCATAGATGCTCTAATAGTCTTCAAAATAGTAACTATATATGAATATCATTTATTGAAAAGAGTTCCATTAAGTGTGATATGGAAAAGTATATAATGCAAGAATTTGTTGTCTCTTGAACAAGTTGAGATGTTCAACACATCTGCGAGATCATTTGTATATGATTGCTTATTCATTGTATATGTGAGACATTCTTTTTTATATCTAATTTAGACTTTAAAAGTTGTATGCTTGCGTTGTTCGAAATCGTTTATAATTATTCTATTGAATGTGGTTTTGTTTACAACATTTGAAGGAAAAAAATCATGTAGGACTATCCAACATGAACACTTAACGTGACACATGAGCAACTCTGTTAGACTTAACAGAGATGAGTTGATTAAAGGATTAACATTACTTAACGTCCAAATTGTTGAGGACTAAAATAATAATTAAAATTTTTAGAGACTAACTTGGTATCTATAAAAAATATGAGAGATTAAAATGAGTAATTACTAATAAGAAAGGCATACTAATGAATATTATTCTAATTTTAAGGTGTTGGTGAAAGCAAAAATGTATCGAGTGATGAATAACTTAATTTTAACTCTTTTACTAGAGAGAACGTGATTAGTTGCCCTACAATCATATTTCTATTATTTATTATGAAGATGGATCCATTGACTACAATATCTTAGCCATCAATTTAGATCTATTCACTAATTCAAACCATTGGATTTCTCTAGAATTGATGGCTAAGAAGTAGAATAAGTTTGAATTAACTCCTCCCTTCTCATGGTTAAATGAAACCCTAACAGAATAACCCTCTCACTCACACTATTTGCTATTTGATTTGGGCAAAATCATTTCAAACTCTACGAAATTTCTTCTTCTTCAATGTCATCGATTCCCAAAACAGAGAAAAATGGTATCGCCGTCGTCGATATCGACGACGACGTAGACGCCGCCGCGGCCTCAGTAGCACCTTCTGCAACCAACACCACCACCTCTTCGGAGGTTGCTCCACCCGCGCCGCAAGTTCAGCTTCAGCACCAGAACCTTGATTCTCGAAGTTTCTGGAAGGCTGGAGATTACATTGTCGGTTCATCTTCCAAACCTGCTTCATTTCAAGGTCTCTCACTTTTATTATTTGTTTCATTTTTAAATTCACTTTGTTCCGAATTTGTGATTTGAATTTTGGAGGGAAAAAAGAGAAAAATGAAACACTTCAGAGCCATCGCAACCATTTTCATTCCTTATATTACTCTCCAAAAACTAACTCGTAAACGGACTCTTCCTGATTTCGTCATAATTGCAGGTCACTTGGATCATGCTCGTGTTCATCCCAAGTTTCTGCATACAAATGCAACTTCCCATAAGTGGGCTTTTGGAGGTGTGTTTTCTTTTGCTTATATATCTTTCACTTAGGAATTGGTTTCATTTTTATTTCTTTGGATTGATCTTGAAATCCTTTTATTGAAATTGTGTGTGCACATAGAAATATATGACAATGTTTTAGATTGCGGTTAAGTTACATTTACCACAATTGTAGAATTATGCGGGAAAATGCAGCTGATGCGGCACAAATTTCGATCATGATGCTGTTGTGGAGACTTCCGAAACTACAATATTGTGGTCGTAATTGTTGTGGTGAGGTTGCTGCTTAGTGTAAAGCTATAAAACTATAGCTTTTAATGAGAGGAAAAGGTTAAAGAAGAAAGTGAATGTGAATTCTGTTGAATATTGAATCAATGAAAGCTTAGTTACAATAGTAGAGACTTTCCCTTTATATAGGAAAGTGGAGAGCTTACAAGAGAAGATTCTATAGGAGGTGACATGTTCAATAAGTCACCTCCTCTAACTAACTAACTAACTAACTTAACAATAAAAAACGTATTTGTACTGCAATTACCAACCAAGCTAAGCTTGGTTCTTATTCCCTAATACTTAGTGACCATGAGATCAGTGGTTCAAATATTGGAAACAACCTCTCCCCTTGTGTGGTAAGGCCTCGTCTATACCCTACTAGGTGGGAGCCCCGTGTATTGGGCCACCTTTTTACATGGATCTACGGAGGGTGTCTTTGATTCTCCTATTCGGTTGTCGTAATTGTTTTGGAATCTCTTAACCAAATTATGAATAAATTAGAGCATGTTACAAAATGACCTGAAATCATACCACCAGATTTTATCTTAACCAGATTTAAGAGTCGCCAATTTGCACCATATTGTTTGCCAAGATATGTTTGGTTTGATTTTATAGTTTTATTTAGCTTGAAATGACATGGCTATATGATTTATGCGAGTACTGAAAGTCAGCATGAATTTGTTTACTTGGCAAATTAGAGCCATATGAAGTTGTAAAGCAGCTTATATTGTGGGGATTCATGGATTTTAACCTGGATATATGAAATAAGAAGCATAGTTGAGAGAGATAGAGAGAGAACTGAAACTGGTAGTATCGTAATGATAATGAAAAACTGAATTGTTACAATAAGCTGTTGGTTGTCTATAACAGTGAGGTACAGTAACTAATTCTCATCTGATCTAACTAACACAACTGAACTACTGAAGCACAATTTACATGAGCTGTACTAATTCTAATATCCTAACCCCCCCCCCCCCCCCTCAAGCTGACGGTTGTTGAGCTATTGTGTGTATGTAAAATCTCTCAGCTTGTGCTCCAGCTCCATCGAAGGTAATGGCTTCGTTAGAGTATCAGTTGTCTGATCCTGTGAAGTTATACTGTTCCCCTACAAAAAATAGGTCTAGTTCTATTGTTTATGTGGGGGGGTGCTGTTCAGGGTTATGAGCTAAATTTAATTTGCTTAAATTATCACAGTAGATGATTGGAGCTGGAAAATCATAGTTTAGTTCTGCCAGGAGAGGCTCAGATCCAGTGAAATTCCTGTGCTGCAAGGGCTAAGTTGCGATACACAGCATCAGTGCTGGTCTGCTGGATCTTGACACTGTTTTGCAAGAAAAACATGTTTGGAATATTTGAGTGCTTCCTTTTAATGTTGAATTAACATTGAACACTTTTTTTCTTATGCTTTCTAACAACTATTGACAAACTTTTGGTCTGCGATACGTTACTCTTTTATTTACCTGTGCTTTTCTTCTTGGCAGCAATTGCTGAGCTAGTCGATAATGCTGTTGATGAGGTATGATTTAAGTCAAAATATGTTATTCTTTTTTTAGCAAGGAGGTATTTGTGAATTATCATGATAGAATTATGGTTGAATTTGTGTACTTGCTTATTGGTAAGTTTCATGTTGGCTTTATAGCATTTCAACACTTGTGTAGTGTGTATCAACATGAGTTGGCTCACTTTCTGAAGAAAAACGAATAACAAATGCATTTCCTATGTCCTTGAGTTTTTAATCCCCTTTCAACTTGTTAAAGTTCCATCCCAAAACCAATTGACAATGAGAGAAGTAGCCTAACATGTATTTAAACCTTTCCTAGGACAATGAGGTACGTGATGTGAAATTATTTCCCGACATGCCCCTCTACATAAGCCCACCGAACCATCTCGAAAGGACATCTTTTGGCCCGTTACAACCAGAGAGAAGTTGGACTCTGATACCATGTTAAGGTTCCATCTAAAAAAATTGGCAATGAGAGCAGTATACCAAAATGTATTTAAACAATTCCTGAGACAATGAGGTAGGCGTTGTGAGACTTATTTCTCAACACAACTAGTAGTACTTCCTTGGCGTCCAAGGGCTATTGGTGTAGCTTCCTTGGAGGTATTCCTATGGATGAGTTTCTACCTGCCCCTCTAGGTTCCTAGTTTCTTAGGCATGCCACTGGCATCCTCAATGTCACAGGAGTCATTTATCCTTACATCATTTTTCCAAAAAAAACTTCAAATTATGCAAGGAGAGTTTTTTAGTTTGAATGGCTCATAACTCTTAAGTATGTCTTGTCAACTTGATAACATTTCAGTTTTAGTTACTCGGTTGTAAAACTGGAAATTAACTCATATGCTTGCAACTTACCTCAAATCAATGTTTTCTAATATGGTGGAACTTTTACATAAGCTATTTAAAACTGGTCATAT
Organism: Lupinus albus; assembly: GCA_009771035.1. Lineage (NCBI taxonomy): Eukaryota > Viridiplantae > Streptophyta > Magnoliopsida > Fabales > Fabaceae > Lupinus > Lupinus albus. The sequence continues at coordinate 12,832,104 of CM020007.1, read as the reverse complement.
CTATAGAGCATGATTAGTTACTAAATTTCATTTTGTACCTGTAGATTCAAAATGGTGCAACTTATGTAAAGGTGGATAGGGTTGATATCATGAAGGATAACTCACCAGCATTATCTTTCCTAGGTATGATATTAAAATATGCATGATTTCTATTTCATAGTATTTTTTTGTTGGTTTCATTTGTTAATTATCTGCACATGTTTCTTATGCAGATGATGGTGGTGGAATGAGTCCTGAATCACTACGGAAATGCATGAGCTTGGGTTATTCCTCAAAGAAGTCAAAGACAACAATTGGACAATGTAACTGAATTTATTTTATTGATTTGTTTTCTGGATATGACCTGAAGAAGTCTAGCATGTTAATATTTTTCCTAACGCATATATGTTTTTTGCTTTTAAAGTCTTACTAAAAAGTGCCCCATGGGTATTATTTAAGCATTCAAGAAATGGAAACTTTGAATTTGAATTCATAACTTTAGATATTCAAGATATTAAATACATCACTTTTCAATGCAAAGTTTCTATTAGATATAGGTTGTTGATCGAACAACCAGTTGATATAGTTACTTATATCCCTGCTTTGGTTATATAGTTTTTTTCTCTGTCTTTGTCGAACGTGTAGGCTTGTAAACCAATCATGTGGATGTTAGGGAAAATGTGTTTTCCTTGTTTTAGGACACTTCACAAGGATGAAAGATTTATTTGAATTCCTTCAGTGTATTATGCTCTAATCCCTTTTGTATTTGTAATATGGGAATCCCTAAACTTTAGGGGGAAAATCAAGAGATATAATTACAAAATATGATTCCCAAATCATATGGACAAACCTAATCAAATATAATAAATACAAAACCCTCTAATTAATCTGAAGAATCTCAACACCCCCTAAAGTTGGCGCATGTATGTCGAATGCATCCAATTTGTCATATATATATATGATATTATTGGACATCGAAGAGATTTAGTGAAGATATCTGCTAATTGATCCTTGGAATTCTCAAATGATGGAGGCAAATCCCTACAATAACCTTTTTATGGACATGATGACAATCAACCTCTATGCGCTTCTTTCGTTCATGAAAGACAGAATTAGAGTCAATATAAAAAGCTTTCTGATTATCACAAGCAAGCTTCACAGATTCAACTTTGCAAAACTTTAACTGAGAGAATATGTTTGAGCCATGCAAGATCTCCTGTAGCAAGGGCCATGGCTCTATATTCTGTCTCTGCACTTGATCTAACAACACCATTGTGTTTCTTACTCTTCCATGAGATAAGGTTGCCTCCAATAATAACACAATAACATGAAATCGACTTTCTTTCATATGGGCAGGATGCCCAATCTGCATTAGAGTATGCAAGGGTATTAGTATAACCTTTTTTCTCATAGATCAATCCTCTTACCGGAGATCATTTAACGTACCTGAAGATTCGAGCAAATGCATCCCAATGGTTGTGTTGAATTAAGGAATTGACTCACAACACTTGCATCAAATGATGTATTTGGTCAGTCATGGTCAGATAAGCTTGCCTACAAGTCTTCGATATCTCCCTGTGTCTAGATATGGCTCCCCCTGACCCGATATAAGTTTAACATTAGGATTCATAAGAGTATCAATAGGCTTGCAATCTAACATTCCTGTCTCATTCAGAAAATGTAATGTATACTTTTAAGTATACTTTTGCTGGGATATCAGGATACGACATTACCTACTTATACTCGTCTATTAGAGAATTCAGATTAAATTTGTTTTCTGCTTATGCTTGTAATATTTTGTTTTCTGTTTAGCCTTTAGGTACATGCGCAAAATATAGCTTACATGTGAAGTAACTGCTTAATGCAGTTACTGCTTAAGATTGGTTAGCAGTTCTGTTACAACTGTTATGCTTCTGTTTAGGCTTAACCTTTTGCTATATAAAGGTTAGGCTTTCTCTTTGTACAATCATCAAATTAATACAAAACTTTCAGATTACTTTTCTATTCTTTCTTAGCTCTAGTCTCTTTCCTTTTATACAATTTTACATGGTATCAGTTGCATCAATGGCCAATGCCAATGATCCTACCTCACCTAATCTTCATGCTTCTGCTCCTATCACAGCCCTATCTCCTTCTCTCTCTCTCTCCCTATTCCTTCTTCCAAACTTAGTGAAAAGAACTATCTCACATGGAGTCAAGTCATGGTTGCCATTCTTAAATCAAATAGAGCTCTTCGTTTCATTCAACAAACTAAAGCTCCACCTAGATATCTCTCTAATTCAGACAGAGAAGATCACATACTCAATCCTTCATTCCTTAGCTGAGAGGAACAAAACCAAACCATATCATACTTACAATAACTACCCTGCTCCTGCCCCATATATCCCTACTACCCACAACCTATAAATCAGTCCAGACAACAATACACACCACCACCACCTCTCCGTGGACATCAACATCCTTCTCTTGGTCCTGCTCCCTATGCTATGCATGTCACAACTGTAGATTCAGATTCCAAACAGCACCTGTGGTATCCAGATTCAGGGGCCACAAACCACATCACATCTGACCCTAACCTAGTTCACCATCCAGTTGAGCAATATGGGCCTGAGCACTTGTATATGGGTAATGGCACCAAAGAACTTATTTCTTGTAGTAGCAACACCACATTCTCTTCTCCCTTACACTCTCATATCTCCTTATCTCTAAATAATTTGCTTCTTGTACCTTCAATAACCAAAAATCTAATAAGTGTGTCACAATTTGCTAAGGACAATGCTTGCTATTTTGAATTTCACCCTAATGAGTGCTTTATCAAATCACAGGGTTCTAATGTCATTCTGCTCAAAGGGTCATCACCTCAGAAGGTCTATATGCCTTTCAAAGCTTGTTTCCTCCAAAGTCTGCCTACAATGCCTCAACTATCAATCCAGAGGACAATCTCATGTCCACTGCTTCAGCTGATTCTAATTGTAGACTTAGTTCTTCTTCTTTCTTGTGGCATTGTAGGTTAGCACATGCCCACAAAAATATTGTAAACACTGTATTGTCTCATTGTAACATTTCACTTTCTAATAAAGTTGTCTATGTTTTCTGTAATTCTTGTCAATTTGGCAAAGCTCATAGAATTCATTCTCCCAAGTCCATCAACACTTATTCTAATCCCTTTGATTTACTTTACCTAGATTTGTGGGGGGCCTGCACCTATTATATCTGAATCTGGTTTTAAGTATTACCTATCTATTGTTGATGCTAAAACCAAACATACATGGATCTACCTACTCAAACAAAAGTCTGACACTTTGCCTATGTTTAAATAATTTCTTACTCTTGTTCACAATCAGTTTAATACTACTATTAAAGCTGTTCAAAGTGATGGAGGAGGGGAATTTAGACCATTCACTGCCTATCTTTCAAATCTGGGCATCATTCATAGGTTATCCTGCCCACATGCCCATCACCAACAGAGAACTGTGGAGAGAAAGCATAGGCACATAGTGGAAACAGGATGGACTTTACTTGCTCATGCTAATCTGCCATCATCTTTTTGAGAATATGCCTTTACTACAGCTGTGTATCTCATCAATAGGCTTCCATCTGCCACCCTCAACAATAACTCACCCTACTTTCTTCTGTTTGGTACCAATCCCACCTATACAGACCTAAGAGTGTTTGGGTGTGCCTGCTTCCCTCTTCTTAGACCTTACAACACTCACAAACTTCAATATAGGTCAAGTGAATGCACCTTTTTGGGTTACTCATCTTTCCACAAGGGATACAAGTGCCTTTCCAAAGATGGCAGGCTATATATATCCAAGGATGTCACCTTTAATGAATCTGTTTCCCATACAAGACTCTCACCCAAGCACCAAAACCCATACCTTGTGAAAACCTAACTCCATCATCCTACTCCCTTACTCATACACACCTCATCCATCCTTCTTCAACCCTTGCCACACCAATCCACCATAATACACCTCAACCTCATTCACCACAATCCTCATCCTCTGCTCCCATCAATAATTCCACTCCTCCTACCACCATCAGTCCTTCAACTGAATCCATTTCCCCAACTGATTCCAGTCCATCAACCATCCACTCTTTAAGCCCTGCTATCATCCCTTCTCACCCTATGACCACAAGATCTAAATCAGGCATCAACAAGTCCTTTCTACCTAATCTTGCAAGTTTGTTTCTTGTCCAAACTGAACCATCTACACCCAAGGAAGCTTTACTAAATCCAGTATGGAAAACAACTATGCAAGAAGAATATGATGCCTTGCTCAAGCTAAGCACTTGGACTCTGGTTCCTATACCCCCACACAAGAAGGCTATTGGCTGCAAATGGGTTTTCAGAATAAAAGAAAACCTTGATGGCTCTATCAACAAATACAAAGCCAAACTTGTTGCTAAGGGTTTTCATCAGCAACAAGGCATAGACTACAATGAAACCTTATCACCAGTTGCCAAGCCTATCACTATCAGAACCCTTCTGACCCTTGCTATCACTTATGGATGGGGTATTCAGAACTTGACATAAACAATGCATTCCTCAATGGTGTTCTACATGAGGAAGTCTACATGACACAACCTACTGGCTTTCATAATGGTGACAAAAACATTGTCTGTAAACTGCACAAAGCTTTGTATGGGCTTAAACAAGCCCCTAGGCAATGGTTTGAGAAGTTCAAAGCCACTCTTCTTAAACTTGGTTTTCAAAACAGTAAGTGTGACAATTCTCTCTATCACTGCCACCTCCAAGTTATTTGTGCTGGTCTATGTTGATGATATCATCATCACTGGTTCTTCAAGCTCTCAGATCTCAGGTTTAGTTGATAAACTTAGCAATGTCTTTGCTCTCAAGAAATTAGGAAATCTGGATTATTTCCTTGGCATTGAAATCAAACATCTTCCTGATCACACTCTCTTTCTCTCACAAACTAAATATATCAGGGATCTTCTCAAAAAGGCTTATATGGAATCTGCTAAACCCAATATTACTCCTGTGGCAACTACTTGCAAACTCACCAAATCTGATGCAAATCCTTTTGATAATCCTACTTTGTTCAGATCAGTAGTTGGTGCTCTTCAGTATGCCACTATTACTAGACCTGATCTAGCTTATAGTGTCAACAAGGTCTGCCAATATATGAGCTACCCTCTTGAACAACATTGGGTTGCTGTAAAAATGATTCTCAGATACCTACAAGGCACACTCACTCTTAGCATTCATCTAAAGGCTGCTGTTCCTGATCCTTCTCTGCCTATCACTTTAACAGCTCTCTGTGATGCTGATTGGGCTACTAATATTGATGACAGAAAGTCCATATCAGGTGCTTGCTTGTTTATTGGTCCTAACTTAATCACTTGGTGGTCCAAGAAGCAGCAAACTGTCTCTAGATCCAGCACTGAGGCTGAATATAGGAGTCTTGCTCTTGCCTCTCAAGAGATGATGTGGGTTGAGTCATTGCTATCTGAACTCAAGGTTTCTCATCATGTTCCTCTTATACTGTGTGACAATTTAAGCACAGTTGCCATGGCTCACAATCCTGTTCTCCACAACAGAACAAAGCACATAGAACTTGATTTGTTTTTTGTAAGAGACAGAATTCAAGGCAAGTCTCTTCAAGTGAAACACATCCCTTCTGAATTTCAGACAGCTGATGTACTCACCAAGCCTTTAGCAACTACAAGATTCTTAAATCTAAGGAAGCAACTGAGAGTTATTGATCTCTCTTCAGTAGTCAACTACCCTCAGTTTCAGGGGGGTATATTAGAGAATTCAGATTAAATTTGTTTTCTGCTTATGCTTGTAATATTTTGTTTTCTGTTTAGCCTTTAGGCACATGTGCAAAATATGGCTTACATGTGAAGTAACTGCTTAATGCAGTTACTGCTTAAGATTGGTTAGCAGTTGTAACAGATTCTGTTACAACTCTTATGCTTCTCTTTAGGCTTAACCTTTTGCTATATAACGGCTAGGCTTTCTCTTTGTACAATCATCAAATTAATACAAAACTTTCAGATTACTTTTCTATTCTTTCTTAGCTCTAGTCTCTTTCCTTTTATACAATTTTACATCGTCAACAGAAAACAGAGCAGCCTTGATAGTTTTCTTATGAGATTTGATTCAGCCATGAGAAAAGAAATAGAACAGCCACAAGAGCAACTTGGCCAGAAACCAAAAGATAAGGGAAGCTGCTGCAGCAGTCAAGCCCAATGACCAAACTATGGCAGAGCAGAATCAGCAGCAAGATCAACAGACTGTGTGAAACAGCTGTTGCACTCAAACAACCACAAACAACAAAAATGATGCCAAACATTAGTGAAAAACAATCAGAAAACATCTCAAAAGAGAGACCTACAAACCAAAAGTCATCATGGACGAACCAGTGAAGGCAGAAAAACCAACCCAGACAAGCGGTGTGGATGTTGGGAAAGTTTGTGTAGACCTCATGCGCTAGTGAAGCCGTGTGAGAGCTTCTCCGATGATGAAATTTAGAAACAAAACTGATCAGCGGTCTTTGAGTTAGATGATGATATCAACTTGGACACTCAAGAACGATACATAACTTGGCCAGTGTCTACGCGGTTGAGGACAAAAACTAGTGTTCTTGATTAAAAAGCTAGCTCTGCTGCCAACCTGAAACGACGGATCATTTAAGATAGTTTGGAGTAGTGCTCTTAGCCTAAACCTATGTATATTGTAGTATAAAGACAAAATCCTTTAATCTTAGGGATATAGAATAATTACAGTGAAAATCGAGGAAATAATTCAAAGAATAAAAGTGTATCAATTCTAATCAACAAATCATAATGAACAGTTGTCTTCATCTATGTATGCCCTTTCTCTCGGTGAATTTGCTTGGTTAGTTATGATGAAACAATTATTTTCTTCTAAATAATTCAGCATATTTTTTTTTGTTCTAGATGGTAATGGATTCAAGACTAGTACGATGAGACTGGGTGCTGATGCTATTGTTTTCAGCCGGGCAACATGCTCAGGGTACATTTCCATCTTTATATATCGGTTTGTATAATTTTAATTATTAAAATTGTTTATTTTTTAACTGTCATACATGCTTTATCCTTTGCATATTATTTATTCATGTAAACTGTTAAGGAAAGTTTTGTTGAGATATGAGTGGGTGCAGTGGTATTCATAGTGGACTAGTAGTGTTGATAACACATGTGCTTGGTGGTGAACATTACAGATTACCCATTATTTTAAATATTTTGGCCGAAGGCCATTTCTGACATCATTTACATCCATTTAAAATGCCTACTATATAATTGCTATCAATGCTGCCATATGGCTGTGGCCAGTTTTTATGTAGTTTAGGTCTTAACATGTGGGGTCTCCCATGTTTTCCCCTTTTTCTGTGGAATAAGCATCCTAGTCACTTACCTGTTTTAGCTGTAATTAGAGACTGTTCTTTATTCTAATTCTAATTCTAATGTCATGGACCAGACTAGCTATATAAACAAAAAACAAAATTCTTAACATGTGGTGAGTGGTACTGGCGAAAGAGTTACCAAGTTTGGTAAGTAGACCTTAGGACTTAATCTTTTAGAAGATGGTAACCAACTAATGTATAGGCCAAGAAAAAGCACGTACTGGTATGGCATGTTTATAGTACTAGATTGCAGGTGGTTGGAAATATAGGTGTTTCTTTTTTTCTGTTCAAGGAACAATCCTGAATGATGTGTTTTGACTCAATTTGCATTGTAACTTCACAAGAGCACAACCAATTTCAACCTCTAGTCACTTTTTTTATTTTTCTCACGCAGCTTTTGAATCATAGGACTAGCACCTACATGATGGAGAAATGGTGTTAGCTAGTCTGATGACATAAACCATTGTTATTGACTGCCATCAGCATGTTTAGCACACGATTTAGCTGCTCCTTCCTTGACTTTCTTCTCTCAATACCTACCTTTACACTTAATGCACTTTTTTTGTATCATTCCAATATTCTTTGCTCCATCACAATAAGCTAATTGGTGAGGATATATTGGATATCACATGATGAGTGAGCATCTGCTTGAGAGAGATATCAGAGCTAGTGTTATTTGATTATTTTATATGGGATAAAAGAAGTATATTAATATAAAGAGAAGATAATTACAAAGAGTGTGGAGGATAAGCAAACCCCACATACAAAAAGGACAAGCAAACTCAACAATAATAAAATATCTATGCCACATAGCTGCCCAATCTCTCAATGTATCTGTTAGATAAACCCCTCTAGGAAACCCACAGGCTTTGCGCAAAGTAGAAGCCAAATACCTAATCATATCACAAAGAAGTTGTTCATCCAAAGAAATCTCCTTAAAGATACAAGGATTATATTCCAACCAAGTACACCGAGGAGTGGCAAAGATTGCACATTTTCACAAGAACTTGGCTTCTTTCCTTCTCCCAAAACTAGTGAGACTAGTGAACAGAAACTAGTCTAAGGACTAAGGGTCTAGGGAAAACCTGACACTCTCTGACACATAATTTCATAATAATAGAGGGGTTGTGGAAAATGAACCAGTAGTTAGTGGAGAGTATTAGAGAATAGTGAGAAGTGTAATAATAGTTAGGAGTTAGTTACAGATGAGGTTAGACTTGGGACTAGTTTACTGTGTAAGCTTTCCAGTCTGTTATTAATACCCCTATCCTCATTTCTTTGTAACTAACTTTTCAATCCTAATAAAGTTCATTTACAACAATCTTTCTCTGTATCTCTCTCACTCTCTTTTTCCCTCTTACATGGTATCATACTGCCATGACTACTGCAACTACCACTAAGACCTCACTGCTCTCTCCACCACTCTCTCCTTCACATGCTTCTCTGCTGCAAGTTGTTTCTTCTCCAATGGTGCTGCCATTGCCTTCCATGAAACTCACCGAGAAGAACTTCCTTGTTTGGCGGCATTTCATGTTAGCTACTCTAACATCAAATTGTGCCAATAGATTTGTACTTGGAACTGAAATTCCTCTTCGATTTCTGTATGATACTGATAGATTGATTAATAGAGTGAATTCAACTTATTTGTGATGGGAAGAGCAAGATCAAACTATTTTTTCATGGATTCTCAACTCTCTCTGAAAACCTTCAAGATAGGGTTGATGGGTGTGTACATTCCTGGCAATTGTGGGAGGAATTGCATAATTTCTACAGTTCTCAAACCAAAGCAAGGGGGAGATAACTCATATCTAAACTTCGTTCCATTAATCAAGGTTCTTTCACCATTTCTGACCTTTTTCTCAAGATTAAGACCTTAGTTGATGCTTTAATCTTCTTTGGAGCTCTTATCACTATTTATAAACATATTGATTACATTCTGGATGGACTAAATGAAGAGTTCCAGCCTGTGATTACTTCCATAGAGAGTAAACCTGATCTACCAACTCTTCATAATGTGGAGTCCTTTTTGTTAACCTTAGAAGCTAGACTTGAGAAAAATAAGTCCAAAGCGTTTTTTGATGGCCTCTTTGCAAATGTGGCAGTTGCTGCCACACCTTCACTGTCGCCTGGACCTGTCACTACCAACTCTTCATAATGTGGAGTCCTTTTAGTTGATGATAAGATTTTTTTTCTTTTTTTTCTTTTTATGTCCTTCAGCCGAGCAACACAAAGTGTGGGTCTGCTGTCCTATACCTTTTTGCGGAGAACAGGGCAAGATGACGTGATTGTTCCAATGGTGATATTCTTTTTCTAAAATTTTCAAAGTAATAGAGGTTGTTTTCTGCTTCCATATTTATATGTATTCAGTTTCATTCTCATTGTAGATAGATTTTGATATATCCGGCCATTGGGCAGAGCCAATCATCTATGGCTCACAGGACGATTGGTCAGCCCACTTGAAAACAATTCTTGAATGGTCTCCCTTCACATCCAAGGAAGAGCTTATGCTTCAGGTTTGTTTCACTCTATATTATATTCCAAGGAGGCTTATCATTTGAAAGTATTAGAAACTATTTTTTTGATCAATTATTTGACTTTTTAGTAATTTTCCATGTAGCTGATTTGCCTTCTGGATCAGCTTTTACCCTGAGAAGGGTCATATTGGGGTAATTTATCCGACTGCTGTAATGTCTAGAGCAGGATAGCTAAGGGAAATATAATACAAGTAATTTATACCCAACACACATAAATTAAAAACAATACTAAAATGCACTAAAGAGTAAAGACATATTCATAATTAATAATCAAAATTCATCGTAGTCAAACATTCAAATTTATGAAGGTAATAGTCTAAGGCTTCAATATAACATAAACATTCATTACATATTAATCAAAATAAGTGTAAGCCTAGCTTCAATATAATAGACCAAGCTTCTAAGGCTTCAAAAATAAGTTGGTATGGCTTCAAGATCTGTGGGTTCCAGCAATACAAAAATGGCAGCATGGCTGGGAATGGGTGTGGCCGTGGGAGGTTTAGATGAGGCCGCGGCCATGGAAAGGGAGCTCTTGAAATGGGTACATGGTATGTGGGAGGTTGAGAACATGATATGATAAGAGGGAGGGAAAGAAGCGGAGTGAAGTGTGTATGGCAGTGAAAGAGCATAACACAGAATAACTTAGAAGAAAGCAAACATAAATTAAACAATGCTTTGTAATCCTTCAACATATCTTTTAGGTAAGCCCTTTAAAACAGTATGTGCTTTTGACCAAATAGAAGCAAAAGGCCCATGGCTTCGAATTGCAGAATGCATAACCTAATGTGGCCATAATATTGTGAGGTGGCTGCAATTGCGGTATGGTCAAGTGTAGGAACTGCGTTATACTGCACTGCAACCATCGAGACACATCAGATCCATACTGCAACCATCGAGACACATCAGATCCACACTACACGCTCCTCTGCTGAGCCAGCAGAGGTAGTTAGAATGAGCTGGATAAGTTAGCTAGGCAGTTACTAGTCTCTCATAAATATCTGAAACCTCTCTGTAATGATAACATTGCCATTCAATACAGTTTAAGATTTCTCAGTTTTCGAATTCATTTTCTCCCAAACTCTCCTCTCAGTTTATACCTTTTACATTGCACCAATTAATAGCTCAGGTTCCACAAGACTTTAGCTTCTTTTACCAGAACCACATTCAACTATTCCAAAAATTCTAAACTTCAGCACCTTATGGCTATATGCCAGTCATGGAATTTCCTTCATATGCATGTCCAATGATGTCTGTTGAAGTGACAAATTTGGAACAAACTTAATGTTTTTTAGGATAAGATAAATGATAAACTGTTACTGTTACCAGGGTTTAATTACATTTCTCAGTGTTTTCTGTTAAGCTGACGTCAATTCTCATTGTAGTATAATGCCATAATCTGTCAAGCCAGTACCCAAAACACTAGCATGTGCACCATAACGAAATAAGTATGCAATAAATTGAATGTAGCAGGGCCGTCAATAGAACTTTCTTTTACATGCAGAAAGCATGAAGCTGTGGACTCCTTTTACTGACCCGTTTGCTTGTACTTTTCAGTTTGATGATATAGGATTACATGGAACCAAAGTTGTAATATACAATTTGTGGTTGAATGATGAAGGGATATATGAGTTGAGTTTTGACGATGATGCGGAGGTATGTTGTATTTTGTTGTAGCTTATATAGAACTTCATTATTTGCAAGTTTGTTTTGGAAATGCATTTCAAATATTGCTGTTGGAGGGAAAATATTCAAACATATCTCAAATTGTAAAAGTGATAACAGAAAGGAGGGAAAAACAAGAGAGAGATTGAGAAACAATGTAACTGTATTTTCTATTTCTGATTATTGAAGTGATTACAAGCGTTATATATATGTATGTATATATATGCTGACATGGCATCGAAGGTTGATATTGTGGTGCATATGAACTAGCATAGGGCACTGATGCACCATAAGACGAGGAGTATGGTAGGTTAGCTATGTAACATTAAGGTGCATAGTAGCACCAACCCACGTCATGACCATAGCAGTTACAGTTTGCACAGAAGTAACTGCTAGGTCTCATCAGAAAATGGCCACCACGACCTCTAAGACCATCGTGATACCTAGAACGTCCACCACGAAAGCTACTGTACGATTGAGCAGGTAAAAAACAGAGCGCGATGAACGAAACTAAGAACTCATTGGAGTGAAACTCACCACCGTAGAAACAAATGTTAGAGACTGCGAAGGTGATAGCACTGTCACAACATTGGTAGAGAGCATCACAAATGGATTTATGACGATTCTTCATGTGTCATGATTCAATGGTGAAGAGAAATTGTTTCAAATTGTCGATAGTTGGTGGATCAACTTGGCTCTTAACAGAAGCTACAACTAGTTGAAATTCCTCATTTAAATTGTCTAATGAATCAAGAGAATCGATTAATCCCTTGATTCGAGAGACAAACTCAGAAATTGAGCTGAAACTTGAGAAATCGTGCGAAGTTGAGCTCAAAGTTGGTTACTACGAGCTTTGGTGTGAGAATTGCAAAAAGCATGTAACTTTACCATAGTTGCTACGAACAGGTACATCCAACATCTCTAGGCTGTAGCAATTCAGAAATAGAGTTCAACAACCATGAGTAAACCATTTGATCTTGCATTTCCCAGCTACAAAAGCTGAGGCTGACACGATTGCTAATCCTGACAAGATCTCTATATTAGAGAATAAGAGTCAATAATATCATTCAATTTGTTTAGAGATGGTTTTCTAGAATAGTTGTTTAAGGCTCTTATGCTGCAACTGATTTGTAACTGTCAAAACAGTTACAAACAGTTAGTTTATTAGAAAAGGAAACTTGCACATGCAAGTTTCCTTGTGGGTTTTGCTTCTGCTTGTAACTGCTTTCCCTTCTATATAAGGGATAAGCCTATTGCTGTAATTCTATTCTGAATCAAATAAACAGTTCACACATTTTCAGCCAATTCCTATAGTTTCTCTTTCTGCTTTTATACTTACTTTTATATGGTATCAGAGCCTTAATGGCCTCAGCCACAGATCTTGGCCACTCACCTCCTTCCCCACCTCCTTCTACACCATTACAAGTTGTCTTTCCTTCTTTCTCTCTGCCTATGCCTACTACCAAACTCAGTGAGAAGAACTATCTCACATGGAGTCAGTTCATGATTGCAGCTCTAAGGTCAAACAGAGCCCTCAGATTTTTTCATCCTACTGATGCTCCTCCTATGTTTCTCTCTGACCTTGACAGAACTCATCACAATGTCAATCCCTCTTTCCTCAGTTGGGATGAACAAGATCAGACTGTGTTTTCTTGGATCCTAAATTCCATCTGAGTCTATTCAACCAAGAGTTCTTGGCTGCACCTCTTCCTATCAATTGTGGGAAGAACTCAAAGCCTTCTGTAATGCTCACACTAAGGCCAGAAGCAGACAGCTAAGGGCCCAAATTCGTATAATCTCACAAGGCTCTGACTCTATCTCTGCCTATTTTTCTAAGGTAAAAGTTATAACAGACTCTCTTGTTTCCATAGGTAATCCCATCTCCATTGTTGAACATGTGGATTGCATACTTGATGGCCTTAGTGAGGAATTTCAAACTGTTATCACAGCTATTGAAAGCCTAAGAGCTTTAAACAACTATTCTGAAAAACTATCTCTAAACAAAGTGAATGATATTATTGGCTGCTATTCTCTATTACTCTAAAAAACACTGAGGAACCTCACAAACATAGAGAGACTTTTGATGTTTGCATAGAAGTACTGACATTGACTCCCCACGAACAATGAATCCTGGAAGTTGTTCCATGTAGATCTTTTCTGTTATTGAGCTAGGTTAATAGAAAAACAGAGAAAATAAATGTTTACCATTGATACTGTTGAAAATGATTTACAAGAGGGCCCTTATATTTATGTATTATATAGATGGGAAATGTAACTACTGTTAACCTCCTCTGCTGACTCTACAGAGAAGGGTGCAACACCCAATGCACTGTAGTTTACATGCATTATTTACTACTCTGTGTTTTATACTCTAATAAACCCTTAACTACAAATTTGTCTTTTAATCTATTTACCTAGACATCAGAATTAGTCTTAGCTATATTTAAGTTTTCCTAGAGGGTGAGCCTTGGTGCAACACTAGTCTTAATATTTCTAGCGCAAAATGTGTCACCTGATTGTTTCTACAGAGGCAAAACTGAAGTGTACCAATCATTTACCTAGTTTTATCATATGATCCCAGCACAATTTATTAAATTTGTTAAGCACTTGTGGTTTGATAATAGTAGAGAATTAGTGTACTAAAGTTTCTCTACCTTAAAGACCGTGTAACTATTCATGAACTCAGCTCACCTGTGTTTATACCTCTATTGTTGCTGAATGAAAAACTAGATACTTGCTTGAAGTTTGAAGGGCACTATTATTCCAAATGCATGTTTCGAGTTCATAGTTAGAGAAGCTGTTTTAACTACTGTAATGCTTATGTGATTAAGCTTTTGGATTTATTTATATAAGCCAAATAATTATATTTCAAAGGCAAAAAAGGTGCTCACCCATATACAAATGATGTACTCAAATGATGGGTCATCATACCATTGTGCAAAACCACATGTATATTTGATTAATCGATTACCTTGATGGTGTTAGTCTGTTTCATGTTAGAAATCTTTCTTTTCCTCCACCCTTTATTGATTTATTGATTAATCTTCTGCCCTTTCTTGAGTTTTGTGTTTTTGTTCACATAATCTCCAGCAATGTGATAAACATGATCCTCCTGCTATTAAATGCACCTCAGTTGACCATGCTCCTAACAAGAAAGGGTATAAATGCTATCACCCTTCAAGTGGTCGATCCCTGTCTCTATCTTGACAAACTTCGATGGGGAGGGTTTGAAAAACAGTAGAATAGGAAACGGCTATAGTAAATAATTAGGTTCATGTATTGAGATGTTCATGTATTTAGGGAATAGTCCTGTCATTAGTTTTTTGTTTATTTATTATTTTAAGTGATTATAAAGAACTTAGTTTGCTATTGTGATTTAACATAAGCTGTGTATTTCCACTCACGCTATTTTCATACTCTGTCCTTCATTTCTATAGCAATCGTGACCTGTTTGGTCTTTTGCACAGGACATCAGGCTGAGAGATGAGGCCAATCAAGGAGATGTGAAAAAGTTACGCAAAAAAGCTGTTCAGCTACAGTCACATATTTCCTACCGCATGCGTTATTCCTTGAGAGTAACAGTTCATACTTGGAATTTCAACTCTATTAATTGTCATCGTTTTGCTCTTCACTTTATCTTCTGATTCATCCTTTAAATGTTTCAGGTATATCTTTCAATGTTGTATCTCAGAAAATTTTCTAATTTCCAAATCATACTAAGGGGAAAACCCGTGGATCAGTTTAACATTGCAGATGAGTTAAAATATTCTCAAATAGTTTCGTACAGGCCCCAGTTTGCCATGGGATCAAATGAGGTTAGATCCACGACATGCAAATTTGAATTCAATTTAAAGCTATTTTATCTATCAATGCTGGAAAATTGCTTCATATTCCTTATAAATTCAAGATTGTTTCATAGATAAATTAGATATTAAACCTGTTTGTATGTATCTTGATTAGCCGATATTAAGGAAGGAGGAAAAAGATAAAATGGAGTACAAATACTAGAAGATTGATGTGGTGAGGTTATAATAAAAGACCAATATACAATACTAATAGTTCTATGTATTAGAGTAGAGGATAGTTAGTTGTTTGTAATCTTTTTGTAATCTTTGTTTCTTATTTTCTGAATTGAGGAAAAGGTTGTGACTAAGCTTCCTTTGTTGAGCTGTCAAACCTTTAGTATATAAACCTCTCTCTCCCTCCTCTTGTAACTAACTTTTCATTAATGACAAAATTCAGTTTCATTCTCTTTCAATTCTCTCTACCTTTTCCTTTCTGTTTTGCATTTCTTATATGGTATCATGCCTTCATATGAACCTTCAAAAAACGTTCTGCTTCCCTTCCTTCTCTCCTTTCCCTTCCTTCTGCTGCTCACTCTCATCTCAGGTAGAGATTCTTCCGAACTTTCCTTCCTTCATTTTGGAGTTGCCAACCATGGATTCATCTCAACCTCCCCTTAGTTGTAGCCATCATCCCACTATATTTTTTTGGGGCCAACCTCTGCATTCCGCTATCCGCAATTGACTACATGGATATATCCTTCATTAGAATAGCGCAGTAGTATACCAATTTTATAAGTTTAGAAAATTTTCATGGATTCTATTATACTATTTATTATCATAATCCTCTAGTAGGAGAAGACACAGTCAAACCTATACCTTTAAGAGTCCAACAGACTCAAGTGGTAGCAACAATATGAGGAGATTATGCATATGGCTGTCATTTCTGATAAACAAACCACATTACATATCGCCTCTAATCCAGTGTTCTAGGAGAGGACCAAACACATAGAGGTAGTAGATTGTCAATATATTTGAGAGAAAGTTTAACTTTGTGATATCAAAAGCTTTGTCAACTATTAGGAAATATCACTTAGGCTAGTTTAGTTTATGTTGTAATAGCTAGCTAGTCTCTTAGTTTTGCTTGTATTCCTTTTGTCAAACTAACTGAACTGGTTAGCTTGTCAAGGACACGTACTGCCTTCTATAAATAGAGCTAAGGCTCTCCCCTTGTATCTAAGTTTGCATATAATAACAATTCATATTCTACACAAATTCTATTTTCTCTTCTCTCTCTTTTCCTTACATTCTCTCTCTCTCTAGACGGCTACTTTACATCAAGTAATGATCAACTGACAGATGTTTTCACTACGTCTTTGAGAGGTCCTCGGATAAGTTATATACATCGCAAGTTTGGTGTATTGAACCAATTTTAATGTATCCAAATTGAGGGGAAGTCTTAGAATCCTTCCAACTAGTATACATATTTTATCATGTAAATTAGTTATTATTTTCTAGATTGATATTGTAATTATTAAGCTAAGCTATACGAAGGAGCCTCCACTCTGGAATTGAAACACAAATTTCATCATATGTTCTCTGTTCTCTAGTTTCCTAACAGCAAATACTTGATAAATGGACAAAAATAGATTATTATTTGCAAAAAATGATAATTCATTGTCCACTCTTTGAACATTGTTGTTAGTTAACCAGTGGATTTGTTACTATTTATAATTTCGTAGTGTTTTTATATTCTTTGTAATCTCTGAGCATCATTTAATTACTTATAGAAACATTTTTTTGTTTGATTTTCAAACTAATAGTTTTAATATTTTGAAATTATCTAATGACTTTGATCTGCTTTAGGCTACTGTGTTGACAACCATTGGATTTATAAAGGAGGCTCCTTGTCTAAATGTTTCTGGATTCAATGTGTACCACAAAAATCGGCTAATTAAGGTATTTTCTGAGTGCTTAATTACCTTATGGTCCGCCATTATGCAGTTGCTTTTTCAAGTCTCTTCGTTCGTTTCTTTTCTCATTTGGCAAATCATGTTTTTAGAAATTAATGAAATTTCATGTTCGTTATATGTGATTGAGTTATCTGAAAAACTTTAATTTCTATTTTAGCTTCATTTTATAAAAACAATCTACTATTAGAGAATACTGCAATTGTAATATTAGTTTTGAGTTAGCTTAGCTTACTAAGCAAGCTAACAGTTAGGCTTTCTATTGTAATGTTAGTTTTGTTCAGCTTAGCTTATTAAGCAAGCTAAACAGTTAGGCTTTCTGTTAATAAGGTTTAGTTTATCTTGTTTTAGATGCCTTAGCTTGTTAAAAAAGCTAGCCACATGTACATCTCTATAAATAGAGATACTCATTCTTCATACACATTATCTTTTCATGATCAGCAAACAGTAACTGCCTAACAGAATTTAGTTACAATTCTCTTCCCTCTCTCTCTCTTCTATTTACATTTTCTTAGTGTGCTTTTATTATTTAGGATGTGAGTTGAATCATGGAAGTTTGGAAAAATTTACATTTGTTGTTGCTAGAAATACGACTACAATAGCAGTTTGTTCATTAGTTTCAGAAAATTTTGATGCCTGCTGAGATTTTTGAGATAAATACAAGGGATTGTAAATCCAGATAAATATATGATTAACAAAAATATATCATGTATTTATCTTTCTGATTTTATTTCCTTAAAATCAAGGGATTCATATGTGGACTCTTGTACTATAAATAGAAAAGACTAAGTAGATACAAATCACTCAAGCAATTCAAACATTCCATTCATCCCGTTCAAAGTATGCTGTTATCATTATCCTTGTTTGTTCACATGCAGCCTTTTTGGAAAGTAAATCCAGATGGTTCGTCAAAAGGGATGGGTGTTGTCGGTATATTCCTTTTCTTCTGATATTTAGTTCTCTCTGCAAGAGCTTACTCCAAAATTTCCAGGTTATTGAATTTACTGATGCATTATAGGAGTTCTTGAAGCCAATTTTATAGAACCAGCACATGACAAACAGGATTTTGAGAATTCGTTGTTGTTCATACGGCTGGAGACCAGGCTAAAACAAATGACAAATGATTACTGGTTTGTTACGTTATATGACATTGTTTATCATGTACATTTTTCTTTTTTTTTTGTTCCATTAGTATATTTTTCAGTTTCTGCTAAGGTTGTACCCACGCTTCTGTTTGAATGTCATTATATGTTGCATTTGATATTGCTTAATGCTTCCTTTATAGTGTATTGTAGAGCTCTTGTCCATTTATATTTTCTTAATTCACTTATTCTCTTGCACCCTTCAATGTTGGTAAAACAGTTTACTAAGTTTTGTAACTAAGTTTATTAGATAAATCTTGGAACTTTATATTTTAGATTTTGTTCTTGAAGCTTTTCTTACTTCAGGCTACAACTTCTATAGAAGTTAAAAACGCCAGCCAAATGCTGTGTTCATTTCATGATTGGCTAGCTACTTATTTTTAAAACAGGGCTCCTTGGGAGTTGTATTGGTCTGAAAAGAATGTGGTGGGATAAGTTGGCCAGGAAAGTAGATTATATTTGACAATGTAGAAGTGGACTTTACTTGGTTTAGAAATAGAATACTGTAGATCGTTGGAGAATGTTAGGGTTATTACTCATTAGGCTATTAGTCTTATGTTAGTGGGCTTGGGATTGGCCTTCTTCTAGTACTACTATTACGACCTAACTGTTAGTATGAAAAATAGGGCATTAAGATAATGTTTTGCATCAAATTAATATCAATAATATTGTCAAGTCTTTTCTCCCTTCAACGCAGTATTAGACAGGTACCACCCCTTTCTCCCAATTTTGCCCTTTTTTACGTATCAATTCCCAATAGAGACGTGTTTAGTAAGAACTATAGAGATAAAGGGCATATTAGGAAAAAAGGATACATCTAATGTAATTCAATGGAGAGAGTACACAACTGTTCTACTTGGACAATAATTGTGTGACCGCTAGAGCAATGGGTTTGCAATGTGTAACAAGTTAAAGCTTCTTAGCTTAAGGGGGAGGAGTGTCCAAGAACATTAGTTTTTTGTTGGTGGGCTTGGGTTTGTAGTCTTGTACTATTTAGAATTCCTAATTCATAGAGAGAGAGAGAGGGAATAGAGAAGAGTAACCGAATCTGTTATTGTATTCAATACTTAAGCAGTTACATTAAATCACTATATATAGAAAATTGACTTGTGCATAGGTCCAATGGTGGCAGTTGTCATAATGACAGCTGCCAAACAGGTCATACCAACCTGCACTAACAGGTCATAACTGAAAGACCGTACTACTGTAACATCCCCCCCTGAATCTGATGGGGGTTAGGGTTAGGGTTAGGCAACCATTGAACAACCTGGAGTTTGTCTCTTAAGAGTAGAAAATATTGCCCTTAAAACCCCGAATTTTAACCCAAAGAGCCCACTAGCAGTGCCATGTCCGTCATTTCCGCCTTGTGCCACCACTGCCATAGCAGCTCGAAATCACCAAATGGCGGACATCGCCATTTAATCTGTAACCACCACCGTTTTCTACCATGGCCGCCATTTGACAGCATTATTCATTGTATCAAGAGTATTTTGTCTCTGGTAGATCTTGAGACTGAGTTTTGTTTCCTAGACCACAAGGAAACTAGATTAGGACCCAAGTAGATGCAGGAACCAGAAGTAGACCTCCTTGTGATATCTTGGTCAGACCCCTCACAATAAGTTTAAAGTCCATTAGATTGAGGTAAGGAGAGAGTTGCAGGAGCAAGCCATGAGTTATAGACCCCTTGAGATATCTTAGCACTCTTTTTACCACCATCCTATGGTCCTCCAGAGGCTGAGACAAAAATTGATAAAAGTCTCCAAACACCGTAGTTGATTTAGGCCTCTTGTGATAGTGTGATACAGTAGAGTTTTCAACATAATCACTCCCTAACCTAGAAGGCTTATAGCCACCAGTCATGTGAATGGAAATACCCTTGGCATCACTCATATTTGCTCGATATAACAAATCTTTGATATACTTGGTTTGAAATAGATGAAGTTAGCCATCAGATAGTCTCTTAACCTCAATTCCCAGAAATGGTCTAAGGATCCTAACTGTTTAAGAGAAAATTCTCTGTCCAACTTCTGAATAAGTTCCTTAATCAATGTAGGGGGAGTTGTCATTGATGATTATATCATCTACATTACACAGAATGTAAGTTTCATAATGATAGCTTCCAAAGCTAACCTACTCTAGTTGGTTTTTATCAGTATAAATAAGGGCATCATCGTGTTAACATTATGTATCAAATTATTCCTATCAATAATTGTTGGGAAGTAAGTTCCACATCGCCTACCTCATTGTGTCGGGAATGATTTAAATATTTGTTGGGCTACTCATCCCATTGCCAATTGGTTTTGAGATGGAACCTTAACATGGTATCAGAGCCACAACCCAACTTCTTTTCGGTTGTCATGGGCCAAAAGATGCCCTTCAGTTAAGGGTTAAGCCTTGTCCGACAGGATTATGTGGAGGGGGCATGTTGGGAAGTAAGTTTCACATCGCCTACCTTATTGTCTCGGGAATGGTTTAAATATCTGTTGGGCTACTCATCTCATTGCCAATTGGTTTTGAGATGGAACCTTAACAATAATATTGTAACAGCTGTCTCTGTCACTTAGTTGGAACCTTAACATATTTTGATTTGGTAAAATTTGTTCTGGACTAGACAGGAAAGGTCACTGTCACTTAGTTGGATATCAGCCATTAAATTTCAAATCACAAAATGCGCAAAAGGAACGCCACGTTCGACAGTCATCTGGACATTCAATGAATTCTCAGAGTGAGTTGCTTGCTGATCAACAAGAAATTTGTATAGGAGCTGAGGACCATTTGAGTTTAGAACAGGCAGTTGGGGGTCTTGCAGCGAATGGGATGCATTGTTCGAGTCATGAGCAGCAGGTTAGTAGACATAGTGTGTGAAAGGCTATATTTGTATGAACTCGTTTTGCTTTTTCTTTCCCTTAAATACCTTCATTAAACTCATATAGATTCATACTACAGTAAATAATGGATTGTTACATGCTAGAGTTGTAGATGGTTTTAGTATGGTTCGGGTCAGTTGTCATAAGAACTCTTTCGATATCTATCATCTGACATTAGAAAACAAGGAGTGAATTTAAAAACACAGAACATACATTATTATGGTTTAGTTTATTTAAAATAAAATAAAAATGTAACAAGAATGGCTAGGGTTTTTTAAATGCGGAAGCAAAGCCCCAAAATTGGATGCTCAGATACCAACTTGAAAGGAGAAGAACAATAAAATTGTTGCTTAAATAAAACTACAACCATTGACTGCAATTTATAAGCTAAGAGTGACCAAATTAAGGAAATAAGTAAACATGTATAAAGTCTACTAATGGATACTATGAAATCAAATCAAATAATAATAGGAGAACATTTTCAAATAATAAAGTGAATCAACTAATATTACAACACACATTATCTACCTGACTAGGATCTGTAGCCGCACCCTATTTAGAATAAAATGTCCCAAATATTCAATAGTTTTTAGCGAAGTGACATTTCCTCTTGTTGGCCCTTAACAGTTGTTGCTGCGAAGTCCTCAACATCTTGGTCAAATGCTTCAAGTGATCCTCCCAACTTAAACTATAAACTAGGATACCATCAAAAATAATAACCCCCACTTCTCAATATGTTCCTAAACACCATTCATCAAAGTGGAGAAAAATTGAGGGAGCATTCATCAATCCAAGAGGCATGACCAAGTACAAATAGTGTCCTTCATGAATCCTGAAAGCCATTTTGTGGACATCTTTCACCGTTCATTTGTTCGCCTCTTCATCCTTCATTTTGTGCACATCTTCATCTTCATCCTTCATTTTGTGCACATCTTCATCTTCATCCTTCATTTGAAAGCCATTTATTATCTAGCTTAGAGAAAAAATTTGCTCCATGTACTTCATCTAGTAATTCACCTGTAACCGGAACTGGAAACTTATCGGGAATTGTTCCTCCTATTACCACTTTCATCACCTTTCCCCAATCAATGACCATCTCTCCCTACTCCTAATGTTGTTAGCCACGACATTCCCAACACCATATCATTACCACCTAAGTCAAACAAATGAGCATCAACAATGATTTGAATCCCTCCCAACCCCACCTCTATGTTCTCACACTTTCCCCCTGTGGTTTTACAATACCCATCTCCCATTCTGATATCAACAATTGACAACCATATATTTTCAATTAATCTCTTGGAGATGAAATTATGTATGGCCCTACTATTTGGGCAGACTTATTTTCCCAACTTCCCAAACTGATCACACTGCATTCCCTATCAATCATTTCTTCCTCATCATTCTCTGTTGTTTTTGGAGGGCAAAGTAGTTAAAATCGCGTCTCTACTCGTGAAATTGCACAAGTCTACGCGTTGAGCAGCCATGGCCGTTCTCGATCCCAAAAATGTGTTCTGGAGCAGGTAAGATCGTGGAATCGCCGTGTTGAGGAGTAGAATCGTTGAAATCGTCGTGTTCTGCGTTTCTACGTTGTGGTTGTGTGATTGTTGGGCCTCCACCCGTTTTTGAACCCATTTCTACAACCCGTGTCAATGAAACCCTAAAACTCAATCCACTTTTCAACCTTTTTCTGCAACCAGGTAAACTTTTACGTTTCCTTCTCCATTCAAGTCATTTACTCTTTTCCCTTCCCCATTCACGTCATTTACTCTTTTCCCTTCCCCATTCACGTGTACTGTTCATCTTCTCCACTCACATTCACTGTTCATCTTCTCCTTCTACATTCAATGTTCACATTCTCCTTCTCCATTCACTGTTCACAGAAGAAAGAAAACATACACTTCATTACTATTTCAAGCTGACCTTTTTCTCCTTCGTTTCTTATTCTCCCTTCTCCATTCTTCGTTTAACCAAACCTTGCATTTTGATAAATTAGATTTAGTTGCATTTAGACTTATGTTTTGATATTGGATTTGGATTTGAAGAATGTTTTTAGCAAATTTATGCTTTGAAGTTGGATTTGAAATTATATTTTTATCAAATGTATGCTTTGAGATTGGATTTGGAATTATGTTTCTAGCAAATTAAGTTTGGATTTGGATTTATGTCTACTATTTTATATATATATATAAGAATTTCTTTGCATATTTCTCTA
This sequence comes from Lupinus albus, assembly GCA_009771035.1. Lineage (NCBI taxonomy): Eukaryota > Viridiplantae > Streptophyta > Magnoliopsida > Fabales > Fabaceae > Lupinus > Lupinus albus. The sequence goes on along the minus strand of CM020007.1, from coordinate 12,808,556 downwards.
TTGGTAAGTAGGATCTTACGAGTCGTGTTACGATCCTACGTTTACAATCTTTGACTTCTTTCCCGAACCTAAGTAGAATCTCGATTTTGACTACCTTTCTGGAGGGTATTCATCCTCTTTCTCCTCCCCCTCATCTAACACCATTATCCTCACTTGAATGGGGCTTCTTTTGTTTTCCCTTGTCATTTGGATGGAACATGGAAGGAGTCAGTTCAGTTTAGTGGCTAATCGATAACTTCTAAATGGCATAGCGATTTCCAGAACTACGAACAAACAGATTTGAAGATCCTACAATCTTAATGCATTTTTTATATCTAAGTTAAAGTGGGAAGTAAAATGACAAATTATAAATCCTTATTTATACTCCTCCTGCATCATTATTCTTTCCTTTACTAAATATTATTAAATAAAATCCTTTATGTAATTCCATTCTAAGCTTCTTTGAGAATGAGTTTCCCAATACAGAAACAGCTTTTATTTTAAAATTAAAAAAATTGTGAGTTTAATTTGTAATTTTCATGGGGGGGAGGGAGTTTTAGAGATGGTTCAAATTTATTTGAAAATAGTTATTTGACTTCTTTGAAACATTATTTTTTCCCCATTTTACCTAACTACTCATCAAACATTAATTTAGAAAAATATTTTTTTACCTTTTTTCGGTAGTTTACTGTTTGAAGTTCCTTTTTATTCCCCCTCCTGAGTTGTGCTTGCCTCTATATATAGAGAGACCTTTTAACGAAGTTTAAAGGAGGAAAAGATGATAAAACATAGGCAAACTACAGCCCTCTACACAACCAAACCTTATCCTAGTGGGTGGGTAATTGATTGCTGAGTGCATAACACAACTTGGAAGTTGGAACTAACTACATAAATTACAGTCTCATCAAACAAATTATTAAATTCAGTTTATATGCAACCATTGAACATTTTTTATTTATTTCTGAGTTTAATTAACTATGCTACTTTTTGGGGATCATGAAGATGTTTTGTTTCTATCAACAGGGTACATCTGCAGGCACTCCAGGGACTGTATCTGTTGATAAAATCTGTGAAGAGAACATAGTACTTTTCATGAGGTAAACATCATTTCAACTTGTTATTCAGATTACTTACATATTTATCATTTTAATCCTTGTTACCTGTTCCTTCCCATGTAAACTGTTGCCTCTATCCTCCCTCTTACTGGGGTACGGAGTAAACCAAGCACAATCTTATTCTCGTTTTCTTTTTACTTCACCTACATGGGACAAGGCTGTGTAGCATCCTTGGCTCTTTGCATTTGTTCAGAGCCGAGAGGAAGGAAGGCAAGAGATTTTGATTGAAATCCATGACCAAATATGGAGCAAAGGGAAAATAATGCTGTCAAATACCCCACCCCATCCCATCTTTGCACTCTTCCCAAAATTGAGGGTTTAGGAGGATAGCAAAAATGACTGAAGCATTTTACAGGGTAAATTTTGACGCAACAATAAGGTTGTTTACCTCATAACATGGAGGTCATAGGTTCAAATCTAGAACAAACCTCTTTGTTTGTGAGGATAAGGTTGCATACATCTATTGGGCTGTCCTTTTTCACCAACCAAATAAGGGAACTATGTTCTCTCCTCTTGCCAAATCCCTCCTCTCCTTTTAACAAACATGATTCAGTTGTGTTTGGTGGTGTAATTTTGTCCCCCTAGTTATAGTACTACTACTTTATCGGTTATTGGGTTAGGATATATTCACAACGGTGTACATAAAATCCCTCCTCTCCTTTTAACAATAACTTGTTGGATGATTGTCTTATCTTTTTTTTGTATATCATTATGCATGGGATTTCACGTTAATCGAAGGTTATTTATACTATCATGATATCTTATATTTTGTGTACCGTATACTTTTCAAATAAATAAAAATAACTTAAATCACATTCTCATCTTAATTAAAGTTTTCCACAATTCAGCGCAAGTTTTGACATGAGAATCACTTAAAATTCAATGGTTTAGTTGTTCATAGTCACATTCTCTGAGGAAGGGTTTTGCCTATGGTTGTATATAAATTTTATTGTTGAATAGAATCCCACTGAAACCCTTTTCTGCAGGTGTGAGGAATACAGGAAAAAGGACATAGAGTTGAAACAGACGGTAATGGTAGTTAGATAACAAAGTTTGATTATTCCTCTTGTTGATTTTGTTCCTATCACTATTTCACCTCAAAAAAAGTCATTGTTTTAATTTTGCTCCTGTTTCTGTCCAAAACTAGGTTGAGGAATTGGAGGAAGAGTTGAAAGAAGTCCAAATGAAGTGTACTCATCTTTCTTCACTCTTGGAGGCTAAGAGGAAGCACAAGAATGTAAAGGGACAGTAATATCACTCTTCTATCATCATCTTAATCAATGGTATGCTGATTATGCTTTCTTCCTTAACTTCCAATTAAGTGATGTTATGTCAAAAGCTTGGTAGTGGGATCGTTCAATCCACATAGCCGATTTCACGTAGTGGGATAAAAGCTTGGTTGTTGTTGTTGGTATTGCATTGTAAGAAGAAATCAAATCAAATCAAATTGTTATGTCTCTATTGTTTATGTTTTATTTTAAGGAGAAAAAAGAATCCCACATTTTACTATCAAAATGTCTTGTTGAAATACTTAACACAAACAAGAACAATTTGTGATAATTCCTAATTATGGCATATTAACCTTTTAGCATCCTTGTAATGGAAAACTATTTTGGCAATCATGTGAAAAAACATGTAATCTTAGCACAGCCTTTTTTTCTCTTCTGATATGAACTAAAAACTCTAAATGCAAATTTGTAATGTGAAACTCTTTTGAGAAGTTGAAGCATTCACTGTATATATGTGAAGTTAGCCTTTTTTCTTTTCAACTCTAGTTTTAAGCCACATTATCTTGTTTAATATTTGAATCATTTGCCAATTTTTTAATTTAAATATCAATTGAATACTTTTTTTTGAAAGGCTTCCAATTTTCTCTTTTCTCAATTCATCAAAGCATCATTCAACTCATTATATGCGCATTGATCCAAATCATGGAATGGCAATAATTAAATTTGTATTATTTACCTCAAACTCCTCTTAAATCATATAGATGCTTAGATCTTCATTTGAGTAACTTCACTCTTTCGTGAATCAAGCCTTCAAGGGTATGCTTTTTCGGTTTTAGCTTTGCCTCTTCAAATTGAGTACCATTCACATGGAGATGCATATAGCTTGTTCCAGTGTTATTAATACTGTACCGGTCATCAAACTGGTAGCGGTATTGGTACAATGATATAGCGGTTTAATCAGTGGTTCAGTAATTAAACTGCATACCGGTAAAACTAGATATACTTATATAATATATTAACATTAATGTTGAAAAATCAATAAAATCAATAATTATTTTTATTTTCATTAAAAAATTAATTTTAAATAAAAATCGACTGGTATGACCGATATGGTTTAATTGAAAACTTGCTGGTATGAACAGTTTTTACTGGTTTTAGCTAGTTTTTATTGATATAATTGTATGAACGGTATAATTATTATATTGTACTGGTATTGGGATCGATTTACCGGTTCAAACGGCCAGCACGAAACGGTTTTAATAACCATGGTTTGTTCGAACTCTGTGAACATCTCTTCTTGAGGACAATTTTTAAGACTAACTTCCTATAATGGCTTTTTTTTCTCTTGCTTTATAACTGTATTTTATGTTAAAAACTTTGATAACAAGAAAATCCTACACTATTAAATAAATTATTATTGCTGTCACTAATGACACATGTTCACGTTTTTTATTATTTATTATTTAATTATAAATTCTCAAATTTCATTAAATTAAGTGTGAATAAAAAAATAAAAAAATATGATTAATACTTTTATTTAATAAAATTATATAATTCAATAATTTTTTAAAAGATACTTAAAATAATTGTAGACGTGAATTAAGATGTGTATAACAAGTAGTTGGTAATACTAATACAAATATAAATTGTTATTAATATATTTAGGGAAAGCTCTATACATATATCCTAAATTTTGTACCCTTTGTAAACAACTCTCATCAACTAATTTTTTTTCCTAATTGACCGTTAAACATTAATTGTTAGTAAAGTAGTCCCTACATAAAAATAATATTAACTTAATAAGAGAAAAATTATAACTTGTGTATTTTGTTTTAACCTCAACTCTTAGATTGTTATTATTTTATTATATATATATATATGTTACTACATTTATCACTTTTAAAGCAGAAATTTACTTATCATATTCTTCTCAATCATTTTTATATTTTGATGCGCTTGCCTTTAGATATCAATGTTAGTTAATCTACATTATTACATTGCTATTTGTTGTAAATCTGATTTTAGCGATTTCTGTAATGGCTTATTAGTAATTTAAAAATATTTATACAATCACCATTTTTACTAACTCATAAAGCTTAAGTATTAATTAGGAAGAAAAATAATTCATTCTGACTAACTGCAAAAGGCATAATGTTGATGAGACCTTTATATACTTTTCTGGAATATTTATAATAAAAAAAATGTTAATTGCTTTGTACTAGACTTTGAAGATATTAATATAAAAATTTATAATAATATCATTTGTGTATCAGAATATAAATTGTTATTGTATAAATTTGTTATCAAAATATAAAATGTTATAAAAATATGGTAATTGTTATTATTATATTTACATACACAAAATGTTATAATAATATCATTTGTGTATCACAATCATGAAAAATATAAAACTGTAAAAGTTATTGCTTTGTACTAGACTTTGAAGTCATATAAATAAAACTAAACTTTTATAATTCACAATTTTGAATATCTTTTACAAATAATTTATTAAGAAAAAATCTAAATATATATATATATATGAAATAAATATAAAAAGTTTATAGGTACAGGTGCACCATTCTTCTCCAACTAGCTCCATCCCTAACAGAAACTATATGTGTGTATCCCATAAGTAATAATTCAATTTCAGTCTTCCTTATAATCAAAATCACTATTTAATCTTAGGTTGAAAATGTTCTTTTTTTCAAATGTGCCATGTGATATGCGAATAAAAAAAGAGAAAAATATATATACACACATAAAATGTAAGAGACATTGTCGTTGTATTGTACATCATTCATATTTAATCATTGTAGAGTTTTAAATAAAAGTAAAAATGAATTGAAGATGATATACTAACTATGTAAATTAATCTTTATATCGACATTACATTGATATTAGAGTTAATTATACTAACACCCCCTGAGTTTTAGTGAAATTACACAAATCACCCCTCCCTTTTTTGTCTTTACAGGAACCACTCATTCTTCTTATACAAACTACTCCTAATTTTATACATATATTACACTGACCACCTCTGATGATATATAAGTGTAAAATTTTAAACAAAAAATGTGTGATGACTATAATTAAGTTAAACAAAATATTATATATTGTCTAGACAATTCAAAATAGTACAAAACTGAGTGTTTTTTTATTATTTTTGTTTCATTACACAATATATTAACAATTCTAATGAAATATTTATATAAACTTTATTATTTTGTAACGAACTAAATAATGAAGATGCATTGACTCTTATCTTATTTGGATTTGTCTACACAATATACAATATTTTGTTTAACATAATTACACACATAACATGTTTTTGTTTAAAATATTACATTTATATCTCATCAGGAGTGGTCAGTGTAATATATGTATAAAATTAGGGGTGGTTCATGTAAAGACAAAAAAGGATGAGTGGTTTGTGTAATTTCACTAAAACTCATGGGGTGTCAGTGTAATTAATATTAATAGAAAAAATAACTAACAACTATTATTAAGAGTTGTCCAGACCCAAATCTAAATCTGAATCATGAGAATCCTATGCACGTTGCCTACAGTTTAAGGTAGATTCTTATTCATTGGTTTTAAATCATAGTTGCTTTTGTATTTATGGGGAAATGCACCAATTACAATCATCTTATTGTTGTATTGATTTTCAAAACTACATTATTCCAATCAGGAAAGTTATATATCATCATTCAAATATATTACTTTGTTTATTGTGGTGTAATAAAATTGCAAAAATAATTAGGATGAGGATATATGATATTAGTATACTACTATAAACAACATGATCACCTGGTGGTAGACTAGATCTTAGGATGACCAAAAAGTCAAGAATTTGATTCTTGATAAAAACATAGAAAGTGATATATTCTCCTACTAAATTCTGCTACTTATCCGCCTACCCACAAGAAAGTGACATATGTCATTTGTAAACCAATCACTAATAAATGAAGTATCATTTTATGACATATGTTACTTTTTTGTGTAGGGGGATTAATATGAGGATATAGCATTACTCTAAAAACATTTATTGGAATATATAATTATGTATCCCAAAAATGATCAATTCATTATGCACACAGTGAAAAGATACCATCGATAATAACAAAACAAAAAAAATGCATGAACACTTAATTTATTGGGTGGGGCCATAACAGTTGTATCCAGCTTAAGGGGGTTAAATCTGAGAGCATGCATGTGCAGCACTGATTGCAAGTTGCACAAAGGACTTAATAGAGCTTCCACTACCCTTGTCGGTCTATTCAAAAATTAAATATTAATATTTGATAGATGATGATTTACTGACTTTAAGATTAAGTTTTTTAAAGTTGATCAACATCTTAGCTATCAATTTTAGAGAAATCCAATGACTTAGATTTACCTACTAATTCAAACCATTGAATTTTCTTATAATTAATTTTTTAAACTTACTATTAGAGTCAATGAATCTCTCATATTCTAATATTGATTGATTTATCATGTATAAATATTTACTGTAATATAGATCATGGGTAGGTGTAGGTTCTATCTAGTATGATATTTTATAAAAAATATATAATTTAAATGGCTAAATGAAGGGGACCAATTTATGTAAAGCTTTCGAGGTTGTTATGATGTTATTTATTAATAAAATTTAAAATACATATTGTTTTTTATAGGACTTTCTTAACATCATTAACCCAACCCTTATTGTGAATGATAAGAATGTATAAATAGAAAGTTTTTAATGAAAAAGTATTCATTTCATTTCTATATTTTCTTTGTAATAAATACTTTCTTTTTCAACCCAAAAAAAACTTTCTATTCATGCATTTTTGTCTCCAACCACAAAAGGTAATTTTCTTAGTTATGAATAATGATATATCATATTGTAAAATTCTCTTAGAAAATGACATATCACTTATGCATAAATTATTAATAATAAAGTGTCAATTTGTGATGTTTTACTTTTTTATGTAATATGAATTAATGTTATTAACACAGTATAGGTCATCAAATCGTCAAGATATTGGTACAGTGGTATAACGGTTTAATCGGTGGTTCATCGATTAAACCGCATACCAGTGAAGTTGAATATACATATATTTTATAGTAATATTAATGTTAAAAAATCAATAAAAAATAATAACAACTTTTATTTATACAATGTACTAAAACAAAAATATATCAATTGATGAGACCATATTTTAGAGGTATGAAAATGTATTACTGGTGTGTTTGGTCTCTTATAATAACATTTTGGTAAAAATAAGTTATTTTCATTAAAAAATAATTTTAAATGAAATTGGTCGGTATGACTGGTATGCTTCAATTGAAAACTGGTCGGTATGACTAGTTTTGGTCAATTTTAATTAATATAATTACATAATCGGTATAATTATTTTATCATACTAGTATTGAGACCGATTTAAACTAATTTACAAAAACTTCGGTGTGTATTGCTTTTAATGCTCTTGGAAAATCATTTATTGTCAAAAACATCCCAAAATTCTTTTTGACTTAAAGGACATGAAACACAACTTTTCATACTGAACCTCAGTGGATTCCAAATATATTTTCATTTTAGCTTTTCCAATAAACAAAATACACCATGTTAAGAAATATCCGCAAAAGTAGTTTATGGATAGGGATTACATTTGTTTCGTAGGTACCTAAATATTTATAAATTTATTTTTTAGTTAAATATTTTCTCAAAATATATTTTTGGATGTTGCCTTAATATTTATTATATTGTGCTAGTTAGAGTTAGTTAATTAGGTTTTATTTCCATGTATATAGTTTACTTTCATTTTTAACTATCGTTCACTTAAATCATTCATCATTTAATTCAAATTTGTCCATTCATTTTATTGAATGAATGAAACACACAATCATCTTCTTGCTCTTTTATTTTTAATATATTGTATATTTATTATATTTTTTAATTATCTATTTTATTATTATTTTATAATGAATTTTAGTGATCGAAATATAATGATAAATTTAACATGTATTACATAAAACTTGATATCTGCTACTCATACTTATAAATAGTGTGGATATGGGAATGGGAGCCGGTCTAACCGAAACACATATCAATTGTAAATCAATCTTTAATAAATTATTACGTGTTATTGATGTAGAATGAATAAATCATTAATATAAGATGAGTTATCCTTCATCTTCTCATCAGAAATTGATTGATTGGGAAACATTGATCCACACTATCTCCTCCCTCTCATATCCACCAAATTATCTTCAACAAATTCCCTATTCCTATTCCAACTCCTATCCCTATTCCTATTCCTTAGGATCATTGATACTTTCCAACCTTCAACTTTTAACATTTCCTTCTATCAATATTCCACTTCCACATACATCACTCCTTCAACCAAAAAACTTCACTCTCATTTTCCTCAACACCAAATCTATGGCACAACCACCTAAATCAAGAAACAACAGAAGATCCTCTTCCTCAACCTCTTACACATCAACCTTAACAACACTTGTCTTTGTTTCACTATGTGTTTTAACTATATGGATGTTAAGTTCCAACTCAGCAGTTTCACCAAAAATACATAATAATGAAAGTACTATTACTTATGACTTACCTGAAACTACCACTACCACCACCACCTCGTCCGCGACCGAACATAATAACAAAAATAATAATAATAATAATAATAATAATTTAGACGAGTTGTCTGATACTATCATCACCACCACCACATCTACTCGAAAGGATCCTACAATGTATGGCGATAACTCGGGTCGGCTTCCCGATAACCGTGATCGAAACAAACACCATGCATATATAACAAATGATGATCCTACTAGTACTAGTACTAGTACTAGTACTGAGACTATAGAAGAAGATAATTCAGTACAACATATACAATCTCATGAGAATGAAGAACAAGATGTTCAAAGTTTTGTATATAAAAACAATGAAAATGAGATGAATGAACACAACCAGGAACAACAACAGCAACATGAGGTAACAGAAAATCAGCCAAAGGAAGAGAAGAAAAGGAGGAAGGGTAAGAAGGATTTGAAAAAATCACAAGGAGATGAATCTGAGGGTGAAAAAGAAAGACAGAGAGAAGAATCTGATGGAAATGAAGAAATGCAACATTTGGAGTGGCATTTATGCAATGTTACTGCAGGTGCTGATTTTATTCCATGTTTGGATAATGAAAAGTATTTGAAGACATCACATAGAAGACACTATGAACATAGGGAGAGGCATTGCCCTGAAGATGCACCTACTTGCTTGGTACCTCTTCCACAAGGGTACAAAACTCCTGTCCAATGGCCTAACAGCAGAGATAAGGTAATGTTCCATATTCTATCCCACTCTTTTATATAAAGGGCGGCTTAGTGCACGAGGCTTCTGCCTTATCCTTATTATTGCTCGTACTCTTGGATCCACCCTTTTAGATCTTTAAAATTAAAAGAGAAGTTTAGTTATAAGATGAATCTGCTACATTTTGTTAGAGTTAATAATGATAGATGTGCTAGATTTGGAGTGAAGTTCTAATCTTGTGTGTTTGAAATAGATATGGTACCACAATGTACCTCACACAAAGCTGGCAGAGGTGAAGGGACACCAAAACTGGGTGAAGTTGACTGGTGAGTTCTTGACATTCCCTGGAGGTGGCACACAGTTCATTCACGGAGCTCTCCACTACATCGATTTTCTTCAACAGGTCATAACAATAACAACTTTTTATACCAAATTGTTATTTTAGTACATAGTAGTTAGTACTAAGTATCCATGTTTTAATTTGTGATTACAGTTGCGATTACATTGTGTTCATCGCAATTGTGGGAAAGTGTGGTTGCAATGCTGTTACGGAGACTCCCGAAACCACAATATTGTGGTTGCAGATTGCAATTTATAACATTGATAAGTACTTCATACTGGGAAGCTGACATTTATTCAATTAGGATTCTTAGAACTCACATATTATGAATTTTATACTGTTATTGATAATATTTTTCTGCCAAGTTTGCAATTTTCATTTGTGGTTATTGGTTGATCTTTGTGCAGGCTGAACCTGGTATTGCATGGGGGAAGCACACTCGGGTGATTTTGGATGTTGGGTGTGGAGTAGGTAGTTTTGGAGGTTTCCTATTTGAAAGAGATGTTATTGCAATGTCTTTCGCGCCGAAAGATGAACATGAAGCACAAGTGCAGTTTGCCCTTGAAAGAGGGATACCAGCCATATCTGCTGTCATGGGTACTCAAAGGCTTCAATTCCCCAGCTCTGTCTTTGATCTTGTACATTGTGCGCGATGTCGTGTACCATGGCACGAAGATGGTAGATCTCATACTGAATTTTTTATGTCTCCACAGTTTCAAATTGTGCTTTTTTTTCTTCAGTTCTGTTGATGAAAACAATTATGAGAAAGTATGATGGATGTGACTGCAATTATAATCATGATACGATTACAAAAGTGCAAAATTTGAAGTATCATGATCGCCATTGTGAATATGAATCGCTATTTAAAACCGTAAGTGTTTCAATTTTGTATCAATCATGGTTACTGAGGAATGCATTACTCTGTTGTAGGTGGTTTGTTGCTTTTGGAGTTAAATCGCGTTCTAAGACCAGGTGGTTTTTTTGTCTGGTCTGCTACTCCTGTATACCAAACGCTCGAAGAAGATGTCGACATATGGAAAAGTATGATAACACATCATATCTTTGCTATTGATAAATGAATAACTTAGCATTTTTATAGGAACTGACATTTTGTAGTTACTTCTAGAAATGTCTGCATTAACCAAGGCCATGTGTTGGGAGCTAGTAACCATAAAAAGGGATAAACTGAATCAAGTTGGTGCTGCTTTCTACCGTAAACCTACAACCAACGAATGCTATGAGCAAAGGGAGAAAAATGAACCTCCAATGTGCAAGGATGATGATGATCCGAACGATGCTTGGTAAATATTCTGCAGCTTGCAACTTCTGGATACATGAACATATCTCTGCATGAATGATACACTTTTTAACTAACTAGAAACTATAATGTATACTTAGAGTACTAAATTTTGCTGCACTAGGCCAATATCACACTATTAACTAATAACTACTATGGTTAATAATTAATTGCTATAATCTAATGTAACTAATATGTGGATAAAAGTCAGCTCAGTTGGTAGGACTATGTGATATAAAGTATGAGTGTCGAAGTTCAAACTTTCGATAGTTATACTGTCTCCTCATTCCCTTTACAAAAGAGAAGAATTTGTTTTGCCTATATATTGAATATGACCAAAATATAATATGATGAGCCTAATTTACCTAACTTGATTGCTCCACATTATCATCCTTGTAATCTTGATTAACCAAGATAGTATATTACAGGTATGTACCTCTACAGGCATGTATGCACAAGTTGCCAGTTGACAAGGCTGAGAGAGGAACCAGATGGCCGGAAACTTGGCCTCTTAGACTTCAGAAAACACCATATTGGTTAAACAAATCCCAGAAAGGGATCTATGGAAAACTAACTCCTCAAGATTTTGAAGCAGACAATGAACGTTGGAAGAATGTTGTCGACGAGCTGAGCAACATCGGTGTTTCTTGGTCTAATGTGAGAAATATAATGGACATGCATGCTGTCTATGGAGGGTAGGTATATATTGATTCAACTAGGATTTTATTTGTGTGTCACTAGTACTATTGAGTCATTGAATAATGAGGCATAGTCATTGAAGTTATTCCATGTTTGTGAAGATTTGCAGCAGCACTGAAGAATCTTCCTGTTTGGGTATTCAATGTGGTGAACACAGATTCTCCAAACACACTTCCTATCATCTACGAGCGGGGTCTAATTGGAATATACCATGACTGGTGTGAATCCTTCAGCACCTATCCGCGAACTTATGATCTTCTACATGCAGATCGTCTTTTCTCAAAGCTGAAGAAAAGGTATAAATGAAAGTAGGATCTTTCAACCGTAGTTACATGATTATCTCATTTAGCTTACATAGCATGTACAAGTTCGGCAAATGGGGTTCCTTATAAAAGAAGTATAGTACTAATAATGTAAAAAGTGACAAACCACGTAAAACTGACTACGGTGTTCCGAACTGTGTAACTATGCTTTCAACCTTTTTATTATCTACCTGGACTAGATATATGGCTCCTTATTGATATGATTCTGTTGTTTCGGTTTCTTAGGTGCAATCTTGTTCCTGTTATAGCAGAGGTTGACAGAATTGTTAGACCAGGAGGTAAATTGATTGTCCGTGACGAATCGAGTGCACTTGAGGAAGTTGAAAATTTGTTGAAATCTCTGCATTGGGAAATAACCTCCAAAAACCAAGAGGGTGTGCTCTTAGCCAAGAAAGGCACATGGAGATCAAACTCATTTGTAACTTTGTACTGATCATAAGCACTTTTTTGGCCAAAATCTGATGCAGTTTCTGTTAAGTGGTATTTTGGCAGTTTCTGTTAAAACTCATTTATTATTTTACTGATGTACATCATTCACATACTACCTAATAGGAGAGGCTATGATAAAAGTCCCACAAGATTTATATTTATAGTTGTTAATGTAAAACTAGTTATTCTGTTTAATGCTGATTGGAGATTTCATACTCCAATAGCACCTTTTACCTTAAAGCAATTTTGGTATAGTAGAAGTTGTTTGTATTACAATCCTTAATTGGAAATTGATTCAATAATATATGGCATACTTCTTTCATGTCATCATACCATGTTATGTTAGGATATGTATACAACAAAATAATAATCAGAAATATTCTCCACATTGAACTTTGCAAAATTTCAGAAATTGTAACTTGATTTTACTATATATATTGTTCATTCTTACTGTTTTAAATTGTGTTCGTTGCGATACGGACATTGCAGTGTAAATTATTTTATGTAAATTTTTTAATTCAATGTGCTCTAATGTAGCCCAAATATGATCTGATGTAGTTACATTGCGGCCCAATGCAGTCACATCATTGTGATTCGGTATCATACAACAATCACAATATTGGGGCTGCATTTGTCTCATTCTATCTGTTGCATCCCTCAAAATTCCTTACCTTTAATTGCAATGGTTTCAATTTTTGAACATCTATACCATGCTTCTACTCTTGTTTATTAATTTTTTTCTCCACCTTTCACTTCAATCAGAAAAACAAAGATAACTTACAGTGTCTTTTGTATGCTTTAGATTTTCAACAAACACTATTCCTCCAAAAACAAGGAAAAAGTTATACTATTTTTTCCTTAAAATATAAATGCATTGCATTCCTATGATATTATCATCAATTATTAAGGAAATCTCAAACAGTGTTACATTCAAACTCCAATATCAATACACAAAATCACATTCTTGCTATATTACCAAATTTGGACCGATTTTAGTTTTCAAGTCAAGTAATCTATCCCTCCAAAATGGAAAAAAGAACAGAAAAATTATACAAGTGCCATGTTAACCATCATTTGATGAAGAAACAATGAGAAATTTCATAGTATGAAATCACCATTTGCTCAATCTTACCTCAACCATTTGCTAAATTTTTCATTATAAACCTTTTAGCGGATATATTCGTAATCCGCATTGCAATAGTCAATACTAAACTGAGATTATAAAAACATAATGCACCAGATTTTCAACCTTATTTATGAAAGAATACTAAAATATTGGCTTTGAATCTTGTTTTTAAGGATATTATATACTCCAACATCATTATCATGTCAAAATTAAAAGTGAATTGCACCTTGACCCTACCATGTCAAGGAAGTATGATAAAACAAGTTATTTGATTTTTTCAACAACCATACTCCACAAGTTTATCAAATTCTCAATAAAATAACAAGCTCTCTAATTTACAACAATAAATGGAACAAAGTGAATGATGTAGTTGTGACAATGATATTGTAGAGACTCTCGAAATCACAATATTGTAACCATAATTACTATTGTGGGTACAATTTAAAACACAAACCATTACATTTAAAGATATAATTGTGATAATAACATTCTCTAATAAAATGATATTCACTATATGGGAAATCGATATTTTTCGAAAGACCGAAATCATAATATTGTAACCACAATTGCTACCGCAATAGGGGAAGAGGATTGTATTGTAGGAGTTGCCGAACCCCAAGAACAAGTAAATGAGTTTTCAGGAACTAACAAATTCCTATAATCTATATAAGCATTGATAAGTGATCCTCTTAACTCATAAGTATATTGAGCAAGGGAAGTAAAGTAAACAATGCTGAAAAAGCTCTAATGAATTATAAAGTACAAAGTTTTAAATCTTAAATAAAATACTTCTATAAGCTATGTTTCAAAGTAGCAGTATTTACAGATTATATAGACTAGTAAGTCACATGAATGTAGGAGAAATTTCAGGTAGTTCAGTTAATGAAATATAAGAAGAACCTTATCACATTATTCAACAAATTTACTTATACTTCTGTTATTAATCCTAGAGGGTCCTTCCAATAATGACACATGTCATTCCAAACTTCATTTTTTTAATCTTAAATTCAACCTTTTTTAAACCATATCTCATTTATTCTGTATTAAAAAAAAGAATAGAAATCATCTTATGCCAAAATATCTTTACTTTTTTTATCTCCAAGCAATCAAATATTACCACGTATGACAATATTCAATTAAAGAATTAACTTAGTTTTTATTTGATGCAATATAACCTAATCTATCTATTATATATACTACATATCCATTCTATATATACTACTACTGTAAAGGGGGTTATTAGGTTAATAGCTTTATTTTATCTTGCCTTATTTAATCTATATTAAGATTATATATTAATATCATACATCAAATACGTAATTCAATGACTATGGTAAAGGGGAAATAAATATGATTATTTTCTTCATTAATTTATTAATTTATAAAATAAAAGAAATAATTACATTAAAAATGAAAGAAGAGTTGTGAGTATTCATTTCTTTTCCTTAACTCGTTATTTGAATGGTTGTAATACATTTCTTGTGTTCTTAAAACAATTTAAATACATTCAACTAATCAAAACAAATTTGTATCCAAAATTATGTCTTAATTTTCCTATTGCATCTAGTGATATATAATAGCAAATAGACATTAAATTAAAAAACATTTATCTTCTATAAGTAAATAATTAAAACAAATAAACAAAAAAATTATGATATAAATTAATCATTATAATTAATGAGAATACAATTTTAATACATATTGCAATTTTCTACAAAAACAGTTATAACTCTAAATCACTTGAACGAGGGTAAAGAAAAGACAATATGTATTAACATTTATATCATTTTTATTTAAAAAATATTATATTTTTGCCCTTAAAATACGTATAAAAAAGACATTTGTCTCTCTATTAATTTAGATAAGTCCTACTTGCCCATACATCTCGTTAATGAGTGCAACACCTTAGCTTTTTATATAAAGATACTAAAATTCATTTATCCTATTAGTTTATTTATCATCTTTATCTCCTTTTATTTTCAAATTGCTTTTTCCTCCTACTCCACAACCCCACATAGTGTTAAAGACCAATTTGAATAAGAAATGGAATAAAAAATGGGTAAGACAAAGTGGTGCATTGTAAGCAATGAGGTGTAATGAACGGCTCAAAGTTGTCTCTCTCTTAATTAACATATCAAACAAGTAAAGAAACCTTAAACCCAATAAAAAATATCAATAAGATATTAATCTCATGTTATTAAATTTCATTGAATTTGTAAATAGACAAACCGAAAAAGAAACATAGACTCCTAAATACATTAATTCTTTACTAGATAATTAATGAGAATAAAATATATTCTCATACCAGAATATAATTTATTTTCTTAAATTCACTTATTGATTAATATATGTCTAATTTTTTCTTCATATAATATATTTTAAAATAAAAACTTGTAAATATAAAAGAAATAAGACATATATCATAAGACAATAGAATTTAACAAGATAAGTTATTTATTTATATAAAAAATACTTTATTCTTCGTCCTACCTTAAATAAAAAAGTATAAATATAGAAATTGTATTCCCTTTCTGAACACTCCCACCCACTAAGTTCCTTTCCACTTTTGAGTTCATGAAAAAGACCCTTCCTTTTCATTCTCCTATGTTATTATCATTCTTAAAATCATTTTTATTAATTTCATATAATTTGGACTTATAGAACAACCATGACTATGATTTCTCGATCCTCATACTGTATCCGCAATAAGATAATTTCACAACACAATGTTGTTGTTGTTGCTAATGTTAGAAAAACCTCTTTTGGGTTTTCGAATAAGGTTGTTTCTGTTGCTGCTGGGAGTAGAAAAAGGTGCAGTGTGATTGTTGGTGCTAGTCCTCCTACTGAAGATGCTGTTGTTGTTACTGAACCACTTACAAAAAAGGATCTTGTTGATTATCTTGCTTCTGGGTGTAAGACTAAGGATAAATGGAGGTGCCCATTTTCATTCTTGTCTTTGTGTTTCATGTGTTTATGTTTTTACTTTTGGGTGTCATTTATTATTATATAAGTTGGACCAAGTGTTTTAAATTGTGGTTGCCGTTGATTGCAGTCATTGCGGTTACTGCGATTGCAGTCATTGCGGTTACTGCAATTGCAGTCATTGTGGCCACTGTGATGCGGATTGTAGCCGTTGTGGTGTAAATTATTTTGAGAGCAAAAAAATATTCCGTTGTGGTGTAAATCATTTGGAGAGCAAAAAAATATTTTTGAACCCGATGCGGTCTGATGCGGTTGCGATGCGGCCTAATGCGGTTCAAATGTGGTCCGCGCCTGGTGCGGCCGTGTCATTGTGATTCAGCGTTACACCACAATTGCGGTGTGATGCGGTTGCAGTGGTCATCGCAACCGCAATATTGTGGCCACATCACGTGGTCCGCAATTTGAAACACTGGTTAGACTTGACTGGAACTAGAGAGTCTCCAACTACTGAGAAATTCTATTGTTACAAAGACATGGCAAGTAGAGAGCTACAAATGAGATACAACATCTTGAACAAAAAACAAAACCTTAACACAATGATTACATGATCTTTTCCACTTATAAACTCTTTCACTCATCCCCTCATATCGAATATGAGATTTCAAACTTGAATAAACCTAATATTATATACTTCATGTGAGGCTCGAGAGAGGGTGAGCTTTAACGCAATGATTAGGTTGTTTTGGTGATGTGAAAGTTATGAGTTTTAATCCTGGAAATATCCTATTTGCTTGTGAGGGTAGGCTGCATAGGTTGTTTGGTGATCTGGAGGTCATAAATTCAAATCCTCGAAATAGTCTATTCACTTGTGAGGGTTAGGCTGTACATACTTACCCTCCCCAGACCCTAATAATTAGAGTCTCGTGCACTGGTATGCCATTTTTTTACTTCATGTGATTTTGGATTTTATTTCATTCTTTTGTGATGTTATTTGCAATCATTATTTGAATATTTCCCTTGTTGTGGTCCTATGTTTTATGATGTTGGTACAATATCAATATGATATCATGTGATAATGGTTGTGATGTGATTTTTTTCTGGTTTAAGTACATTCAACCTTATAGGTGAGAGACTAAAAATCTAGAATATGGAGTTACAACCTTATAGTGCACTTGAATCATATGATTGAGTAGTTAAGGCACTCAAACACTTTCCACTTGGACTAAGACATAGCACTTGATTAGATTCCTTGTGAAGTTATAGAATTTGAACTTTCTCTCATGTGATAACTAGTTTTTCTGTCTATAGGCAATTAATTGATTCTTGTTGTGTTGCAGAATAGGCACTGAACATGAGAAGTTTGGTTTTGAGTTGGGGAGCTTGCGCCCTATGAAGTATGAGCAAATAGCAGATCTGCTGAATGGCATTGCTGAGAGATTTGATTGGGATAAAGTAATGGAGGGCAATAAAATTATTGGACTCAAACAGGTTAGCTAATATTTTAACAAGAATATAAAAACATTTTTGTTTGATATTTACAATGTATTTCATTCGTTAAAATTCGTCCCGATTCAAGCATTCAATGAAATGCTTTGTTATCGTTGGAGAATTGAATTGAAACATTCCACAAATTATGTGGACCAGGGGAAGCAGAGCATATCGTTGGAGCCAGGTGGTCAATTTGAGCTTAGCGGTGCCCCTGTTGAAACCTTGCATCAGACTTGTGCTGAAGTTAATTCACATCTCTATCAGGTTGGCCATGCATACTTGTTACAGAAATACATCAAAAATAATCTGCTGATTTCTTATTACAGAAATAAGTTTGGATTATTTTTATCAGCATTTTCTGGGTTTCTCTTCTTGTTTTGATTGGTATCCACCGTGTTGCAGACCCAAAGAAAATAATAAATCATCTTCTCATGTAACAAATAAGTATCATCATCACTGTTATTGTCATCTTAACTTTTCTTTGTATGTTGTGACATAATAGATAGCCAAATTTTAGTACTCGTTGATTGTTATGTAATCTTATGTGTGGTCTAGATATATCTTTCGGATCTGTTCTGTTTATAGGTTAAAGCTGTTGCTGAGGAAATGGGGATTGGATTTTTAGGTCTTGGTTTTCAGCCAAAGTGGGCCATCAAAGACATACCTATAATGCCAAAGGTAGTTTTTCTTTCTCCCCATCTTCCAAGTTCTTAAAGGCTGCAACATACAGCCATTTCTCAATTTACCATGAAATAAAAATCTCACTTAGATGTCACTCGCTGACTGCATCAGTTACAAGTGCTGAATATTGTAACAGGCCAAACCGTGGTCTGTCTTTAGTCAACCTGTCACTGAATTTGGCTGGTTTCGTTGAGATTATTGCAACAACCTTCTGTTCATTCAGGCTTGTGCCCTGATGTGAAAGGCATGTAAAATTTGGATACTACTAGTCTAAATTGCTGATATTTGGTCTACCGAACTTGTCCACAAAGATCGATAGCTTAATTTGAACTTCAATGAACAAATATCGTACCTTTTTTCGGTGGAGCAGGTGGGTGGGTGGATTCATAAATTTGTAGTAATACTGCTCCTCCATATTTCATCAGGCTGTGTGACAGATGCATTAACTGTACCATCTGTGACTGCTTATACTTTAGCGGCTATCATCATTAAACTACAATTTTCGATTATTTTGTTTTCTTAAGCTTGCTGCACATACTTGTGGTCTTATAATTGGCTAAGATTTTATAACTAATTCTAGAAATATGGCTATACAGAAGGTTAGTACTTCATATCTTAATCAGTGATAACCCACTTTTCAGTAGTGTAACAATGCCCTCTGTTTGTGGTTTCACTGATTTTTATTTATGAGCAACTCATGTCCGGGGAGATCGACGGTGCTTCTTTGTTAAACTTAAGTGGTTCAATTAATTGTTTTCTTATTGTCGGTTGTGGATCAGGGAAGGTATGAGATTATGAGGAATTACATGCCCAAAGTTGGTTCTCTTGGTCTTGACATGATGTTCAGGACATGCACTGTACAGGTGAGACATGATGATTTCGGAGCTAAGTTTTCTTTTGACAAACCAATCCTAATTTTTGTTTTATTTAATTTTATAATTAAACCAATCCTAATCTGAACATGGTTAAAAGAGTATCTTCTAAAACAAACTTGCGGACATGTAATCAACTCATCATACTCATGACCAAAAAAGGGCCCTCACTCCGGATAAGTGATATTTTCGAACTTATTCTTTTCTAGGTCAATCTTGACTTTAGTTCCGAGGCTGATATGATCAGGAAATTCCGCGCTGGCCTAGCTTTACAGCCTGTAAGAAACGAGAACTTTTGTATTTTTTCCCTTAAGAGAATTTATTCAGTGCCGTGGGCTATAATTAGCGACATCTTACAACAGATAGCGACAGCTCTTTTTGCTAATTCACCCTTCAAAGAAGGAAAGCCAAATGGTTTTGTCAGTTTGAGAAGGTAGTCAGAAGTTTTAGTGCAGTTGTTTCTGTTCTCTCTTTGCGTTACTAACGTACCTTATCTTGGTTTTCATATACTTTAAACAGCCATATTTGGACTGATACCGATAAGGATCGCTCAGGCATGCTGCCATTTGTTTTTGATAGCTCATTTGGGTAAGAGATACCATTTGTTTTCGTTGAATTTTGAATTAGAAATTAAAATAAAATAGTTTTTTCCTTGTGTAAGAGGGTAAGCCGTGATGTAATGGGTTCAAATAATGGAAATAGCTTCTTCGCTTGTAAGGGTAATGCGGTGTATATTTACCCTCCCCAAGTTTCACTAGGTGGGAGCCCTTGTGCACTGGGCCGCCCTTTAAGATCCTTTTATCCTTTTGTTGTTTCATTGATCTTTCATATTATTTTACATAGCCAAGGATGTGAAGAATTCGGTAAATAAATGTCTAATATTTTTTTTATACATATATTGTATTTCTCTTTGGGAAATGGCATTCCATTTTTCATATGCGGTTAAAAATTTCATGAAGTTGTATTGTTTTCTATAGTTCAGTTGAAATAAAAATTGATATTACACTGTCACTTTGTGTGATGAATTTATTTATTTTAAAACCAATGTTATGTCATGCAGGTTTGAGCAGTATGTGGATTATGCTCTTGATGTTCCAATGTATTTTGTGTATCGGAACAAGAAATATGTAGACTGTACTGGAATGACCTTCAGGGTTCCCATCTATCTTTTATGCTCTTGTAATTTAGGGCTATCTCTGTAGCCTCACTACGATATTTTTTTAAACTTACTTCGGTAGAGAATGCGAGCAACACAGTGACACACTCTTTCAACACACTCTACTATTGGTCAAGTTCGTGTCGGACCTACAGAAACATGGGTTCACTCTCTATTTAGTGGGTCACGTATGAATTCCAATCGGTAATAGAGAGTATTGAAGAAAGTGTTGAGAAGAGTGTGTTGCTAGCATTCTCCACTTCTATATTGTCTATTTCGAAACTTCACCCATCACCATAATTTATGTCCATATACCCTTGATTTATTCAATGTAGGGAATTAAGTATTATTTCATCGCAGGACTTCTTGGCAGGAAGGCTTCCCTGTATTCCCGGTGAATTACCAACCCTCAATGATTGGGAAAATCACTTGACAACCATATTTCCCGAGGTTTGTCCCTACTGGTTTTACAATCTAACCGATATCTGTTGTTGCTTTTGCAATGTTTTGCCAACATTTATGATAATTTGCTGTTATTTTTACCACTATTCTGTTCAGGTCCGGCTGAAGAGGTATTTGGAGATGCGAGGCGCTGACGGCGGGCCTTGGCGAAGATTATGTGCCTTACCGGCATTTTGGGTGAGTGGCAATTTACTACTTGTGCATGACATTGTCCTTATGACTGTCACAGCCATATAACAACCCTATGGCTTTGTCTTAGAAAAACAAATAGAGTTATTAAGTTTTTAAATTTGAATAGTCAACTTTTGGAACTTTATTGTATGTCCTTGTTATTTGATTCACTTACAAACTACTTCAATAGTTCAAATTTAGTAGCAAGCTCACTGTTATTTTCTTGATTTGTCAGGTCGGGTTATTGTACGACGAGATTTCTCTTCAAAATGTTTTAGATATTACAGAAGATTGGACTTCAGAAGAAAGAGAAATGCTAAGGAATAAGGTAACATCACCAGTAACAATTTCATCATTGTTATTGTTCAACTCCAAAGCTTAATCGGCAAGGTTGTTTTTTAATAATCATGAGGTCACAAATTCAAATCTTCGAAACAACCTCTATGCTTGCTGAGGTAGGGTTGCGTATATCTATCCTCCCTAGACCCCACTAAGTTGGAGCCTCGTGTACTAGACCACCCTTTTTTATATCTCTAGCAAACCTCATTGGGTTTGAGGCATGGACTGAGCACATCATTTCTATGCTTTGTGTTGAAATTAATTTGCATGAGGATTGAATTCTTCTCTTGATCACTTAGAAATTAAATCAAGAAATATTTCAACATAAAAGACCAAGTTAGTATCTCCAATCCAATGAACTAAAAAATCAAACTGAGTTAGATGCAAGCAATGTTTTAAATTGCGGTTACGATTGCGGTTATTGCGATTGCGGTCATTGCGATGCGGATTGCGGCCGTTGCGGTGTGAATTATTTTGCGATTAAGAAAATATTTTTGAATCCGATGCAGCCCGTTGCAGCCTGATGCAGTCCAAATGCGGACTTTGGCCTAATACGGCCGCATCATTTGATTCGGAGTCACACCGCAATTGCGTTGTGATACGGTTGTGGTGACTACTGCAACCACAATATTGCGGCTACATCAGGTGATGGGGTCCGCAATTTAAATCATTGGGTGCAAGCCTGAAAGAAGGATAACATTGAGGTGTTAGGTTGTTCACTTTTGGAGGGCTAAACATCATTTCAAACCTGGCAGAGGAAATAAGTGTTCTTTTCTTCAAAAGAATTACATGTGCCATAGACCTAGTGTTCATAAACTTAGTACTATATGACAGCTTATATTTCAATATGGTCACATTTATCTCGAAGGTTCCTGTTACGGGTCTAAAGACGCCATTCCGAGACGGCTTGCTAAAGCATGTTGCCGAAGATGTTCTAAAGCTGGCAAAGGTAACTTGTTTGAGTTAATTACACTCACACCCCCTGAATTTTAGTGAAATTACACAAACTACCCATTCATTTTTTATCCTTAAACGAACCCCTCTCTTCCATGAAACACACCTAGTTTTGTACATATATTAAATAAAAAATGTGTGATGTGTGTAATTAAGTTAAACAAAATATTGTATATTATGTAGATAAATTCAAATAATACAAGAGTCAATACGTCTTTTTTATTAGGTTGCTTACAAAATAATATAAGAGTTATATAAATATCTTCTTAAAATTATTAATGTATTTTGTTTAACTTAAATTACACTGACCACACATTTTTTATTTAAAAGATTACACTTATATCTATCTAGAGGTAATGTATGTAAAAAACTATGGGTGGTTCGTGTAAGGACAAAAAATGGAGGGGTAGTTTGTGTAATTTCACTAAAACTCAGGGGTGTGAATGTAATTAACTTTTATTTGTTATGTTGTTATTCTCAATGTTGTTACTAAGTGCATTGGTATATCTTACAGGATGGTTTGGAAAGAAGAGGCTTCAAGGAATCAGGATTTTTGAATGAGGTAGCTGAGGTGGTTAGAACAGGTGATTGATTTATGTTGTATTCTCATCTATTATTCTGTACCCTCTTAACGCTTCCGAAATTTCATTCTAACCCTGTCTCTGTATCGCTTCATTCTGTACCCTCTTGAGTTTTAGTAAATTATACAAAACACTCATATATTTCTAACAGCTATAAAAACCTCATAATTTATACATACATTGCATTGACCATAAGTTTGATCTTTTAAACAAAGAAATGGTGATAAATGTGATTAAGTTAAATAAAATATGGTATATTGTGGAAACAACAAGTCCAATAGTATATGAGTCAATATTTTTTTATTATTTTTTGTTTGTTATAATATAGTATAAGAGTGATTTAAATAATATTTTCTTAAAATTATTGATTCATTTTATCATAAACCAAAAATAATGAAAATGTATTGTCTCATATACTATTTTGACTTGTCTTTACAATATGTGATATTTTGTTTTTCATTACACTTATCATCATTTTTTATGTAAAAAAGCACACTTATTTTACATGCAGAGATAATCAGTATAATGTATGTATATAAATTGCGATTTTTTGTATGGGTAAAAATGGAGGGTTGAACTTTGTAATTTCATTAAAACTCAATATGTGAAAATGTATTGTCTCATATACTATTTTGACTTGTCTTTACAATGTGATATTTTGTTTTTCATTACACTTATCATCATTTTTTATGTAAAAAAACACACTTATTTTACATGCAGAGATAATCAGTATAATGTATGTATATAAATTGCGATTTTTTGTATGGGTAAAAATGGAGGGTTGAACTTTGTAATTTCATTAAAACTCAAGAGATTTAGTATAATTAACTCTTATTATTATTATTAATGTTATTATTATTATTGTTATTGTTAATTTCATTGCTAATTTTATCTTCATCTCATTCATTATTTGTGTAATTAATTATTGTGGTAATAGGTGTGACCCCAGCAGAGAGGCTTTTGGAATTGTATAATGGAAAGTGGGAAGAATCTATAGATAATGTATTTGAGGAATTGCTATATTGAAAAAGGTGTATTCAACTACTTCTTCCACATTTCAATGGGAGGTTAATTATGTCTCATCAACATTTCATGGCTACCTTTGCTATGATAACATATTTAAATAATATCATCAACTTTTTCATTGGAAACATTATATCATCTACATGTTATTTAATTCAAATCCTAAAGTTTAAGACCAAATAGGCATAATCATTTTTTTTCTAGAAATATAGATTAAAATGTTAATGGTAGCTAATATTGTGAAACCCGAACCGAACGTCAACCCGAAAGAGTTTTCTATTAGGTTTAACCAGTTTAAACAGTTAAGTTGTCCGGTCGGACTGAATGATTTTAAATATAATTAATAATTATTATCTATACATATATAATTATATATAAATGTAAAATTTTATATAATTAATAATTTTATATAACTATATATTGAAGTAATATATGTCTATCTTTTTTGTACCGAAATAAAAAGAAACATTAGACTAATGTTCCATTTTTTAAATTTTAAGTGAACCGTCTGATTTTTTCATGGTTATTCCGGTTCAAAGCGGTCCAACTACTCATTCAGTTAAGACTACAAAATTGAGTCGTTTTCAAGTTCGGTCAACGATTTAACCGGCCAGACTGTCCGATCAGGTCCGGTTATCACAACACTCGGTGGTAGGTACTACTTTACCCTAAATCAGTTGTTTCTATTTTATTTTGCTTCATAAATTTTTAATAATAACCTTTTCTTTAAAATAAAATAAAAATTAGTTACTTTTAAGTTCTTTAAAAAGTGATGTAAATTTTAACTTCAAAAAAATCAACATTTAAAAAGTGACTAAGAGGAAACAACTTCAGTTCAAGCCAAAATTCTATAAGTAGATTCAAATAATCGTTTATTAAATTTAATATCTATTAAATAGGGTCGATAACTGCATTTTATTAAGGGTATTTTATTAAGGATATGTTTTGGAGTTGAATTTTGGAGAAGAATAAATAACAAGAGAAGACTACATAGTAATGAAATACATTTGTGATACGACTCTAAAACCTTCATTTTCTTTTAAAATTCAACTCATAAATTGCCCTTAAAAAACAATAAGTATTCTTTATACTAGCCTCTTTACATTATATTTGTCTTAGTATGTGCAAGCTTCCCATAAACTAGTATGAGATTTATGTAATAAATGTTTTAAATTGTGGGTGTAGTTAAAAAAACTATGAGAAAATGTGGCCAAGACAATTTACCGCAATTAATTTACGAGATATTAGTTACAGAAACTCCCAAAACTGTGTTATTATACTCAGAATTGTGAAGTGCAATTTAAAATATTGAGTATAACTAGTACATGTTTGTAACCAAATAATGCAATTCTTCCATATACATGTCAATGGAAGCAATTGGTCTTTGCCAAGCTTAGTTACTTTGAGCGATTAAGAAAATAAATTTCTTCTAGACTTTATTTTTCATTTAAAGAAACATTATACCTTTGATTAAAATATAAGACTCAACTTCCTATATAGATTAAAAAAAATTATTAAATAAGTATTCTTGACTTTATTTTTGTTATTCAAATTTAATTATTTGTTAATTATAAAACATTTGGGAGAACTTAGATATTATTTAAAAATAATTAGTTCCAAATAGATATCTTTTAATCAAAAACCACTTTGGTTTTCAAAAAAAAAAATTACACCTCATTCCATATAAAGATAACTAATGAGGATTGTTTAGATTTTAGTATTCTACTTTGATATTAGGATGGGGAAAATAATTTCATTCTTACATTGTATAGTTCTCTATTTGGTGGCAAGTAATATTGACAAAAGTATAAGCTCATATGTTTTGCTTGCTACAATATCTAAATGGTGAAGAGTCTATAATATAGATCAATGAATCTCATATATACTCATATTTCTTTATTTTTCCAATATCACTATTATCTACTTCTTTCTCATTTTCCCCTAGCTTACCAATTGTATAAATAATATCTTTAATTTTTTTATAAGATTTCTCTTAAAATTAGCTGACATAATCTGGTCTGTTTTTCTTAGAATTAGCCAGTTTGTTAAAAAAAGATTTACAAGTCGAAGCCCAAACACGAACCAAGTCTTGTTGAGCCAGCCGACCGACAACAACGAGTAGAACTCTTACTTATAATCAATGACCGTAATCACAATAACTACAACCGTTACTATCACCGCAATTTAAAACACTAGTAGTAATTGACTAAAATGTTCAAAGGCACACTAGATTAACAGTCCAATGAGCATGCTGCAGCTTCTGCCCCATTTTTAATAATTTTCATTTTACACCAGAAGTGTAATTATGTACCTTTCATAATAAACATATTCACAAAAATTTCTATAGAAGTAGCATTATTCGATTCCATTTACTTCTCTATTTTCTTTTTATAATTTCCACTTAAGTAAATTACATTTGACATGGAATTTGGCATTTGGGCTGCACAGGGAGCTTGACAACCCATCAACATTTCAGGCACTGTCAACAAATAAAACAACAATCAAACCTTAACATGTGAAGTCAGATATATAGATCGAACGACATCATAATACTTTATTATAAATCGACAAAATTGGAGTTGAACCAAAGAAATGGGCAAACAAATGTATGTCTATAAAATAATGCTTAAGGAACCATTTACAACCATATAGTAGTAGTAAGTACACAATTTCATGAAGATGGACTATAGGAGGAACTATTTCATTACATAAATGAAAAGGAAAGAGTTTATAATATTATTCTGCAAACATTTCTCATTTATAATATTATTCCAAAATCATAATCATCATCCATTTATTGGCAGCTACAAACATTCAAGACTTCATGCATCCAACAGCTTCTGCAAGTCCTTCTGTATAGATCAGCAAGACAAACATTCTATTAGTATAAAAGTTTCGAACATATATCTGTTGTCTCATATCCTATCTCATATGTTATCTCAGATTCTATCTCATATGTTGTCTCAGATCCTATCTCATATGTTGTCTCAGATCCTATCTCATATGTTGTCTCATGTCAATGACGATGAAGCAAAAATAGCAATAATGATGAATGTTTAAATTTTTTAATTTACATAAAATGTTTTCATTGGCGCAGGACAGCGTATGGGTGGCAAAAACCCGACCCGTGGGTACCCGTGAAAATACCCGCAACGGGTACCTGCAAAAATAGCTTATAGGTGAGAACGAGTATCATAATACTCGCCCTGTAGGTACCCGTGTATTTATAAATTTGTTCTTTAATTTAATATTTTATATCTTATACTTTATTAATATTATTTTAAAATTATTTTGTTGTCTATTTTATAATATTTCATAATAAATTTTAAGGATTGAACTATAAAACCATAAAATTATCATATACATATCATATTATTTAAGTAATAATTATTTTTATATATTCATCATTATAAAATATATAAATATATAATTAAATTTGAAAACCCGTTGGGTACCCGTGAATATCTGCTACTCGCACGAGTACCCATAAATCGTGCACATAGGGTACGGGTACCTATACGCTGTCTCATTGCCATCCCTAGGACAACGTATTGGATAAGATCTGGGACAACAGGTCTCTGTTCAAAAGTTTGAAGCATGCCAAGGCAAGAATGTTTGTGCTATCATGCAAATTGTCTTTACCTCAATGCTTAGTGGAGAAGTTGTTGGTGCATAACGTTCAACAACATTCCCATTTTTATCAACAAGGAACTTGGAGAAGTTCCACTTTATGTTATCTCCTAAGAGCCCACCTTTCCTTGATTTTAGAAACTTATAGATTGGAGCTGCAGTGTCACCATTCACATCCACCTATGTCAAATGCAAATAAACATGACCTGAGTATACATTCAACACTATGGTAAAAACTTGAAAACATAT
Organism: Lupinus albus; assembly: GCA_009771035.1. Lineage (NCBI taxonomy): Eukaryota > Viridiplantae > Streptophyta > Magnoliopsida > Fabales > Fabaceae > Lupinus > Lupinus albus. The sequence goes on along the minus strand of CM020007.1, from coordinate 12,780,191 downwards.
AAAGGAAAGTAAATTTATTTGTATAACTAGAACATGTCGAAAAGGGGAGCACATCTTCAGTCCCAAGATGCGTACCACTCCATGTACCCTTTGATTCTGATTGGTCAGAAAATATAAAGTTAATGTATATTTAATTCATATTTTACTTTTTTGACCAATGAGAAACAAGTGGTACAAACTTTGGGACAGCTGATGTGGCTCCATCCAAAACTATGCAAGAATTGATTTATTTCATGAGATTAAATCCTTAGTATAATACTCAAACTAATCTAATAAAACATTGAAAAATCCATATTCCATATGATTTTCAACCTTCTACTCTATGCTCCTGACCTTCTCTTTCACCTAAACGTACTTACTAATCACAAACACGCCTCACAATTTTACACTAGATAGATGCCTAAAACCATCCGAAACACAAAGTAGTTCATTTTAACAAGGCAGTCGGCTTTAAATTGTCGGTTCGACTATGATCTTAATCCCTCAGAACATGAACTCCATCGATGAACCTGGGAATCTGGATAGAGGCTAGACATAGTAGAGAAGAGTCAATTAAATATATGCTGAAATTGCTTTAATGCAATGGGGGAAGTTAACATAGGATACAAAGTCTTCAAGCCAATTTAGTTTCATATCTGCTTTAATGGTTCATGTATCAATGCATTAAGCTACCCAGGTTGAAAGTGTGGGAAATCACATAAAGATTCAAATGCTTCATTAATAATCATCTATCTAGTTCTCACACAAAGTTGATTATGGCAAGCATTTAGAATATGCTCAAGAGGTAAGAGATTTCGGGGTTAGCAGAAATACATGTGTGCTTCACATACAAGATTTTAATACACCCTACAAATTCGTATTCAAGAAGCTAACACCATCATCATAACTTTTCTTATATCAAGACTATAGATACATGGTGGACTTGATATTTATCCATATGGATGGAATCACAACCAATGATAATAAGCACAGGTATCACATACCTTGTCGAAAATGGGAAACTCGGCTTTGAAGCGAGTACAAGCAAACTCTACTATCTGCTCGTTAGATCCAGGCTCTTGACCCCCAAACTGGTTACAAGGGAATGCCAGAATTTCAAGACCTGAATAAAGAAAACCAAGAATTTATAAAGAAGAGAGACCCCAAATTAACTTTGTTGTTTGACCTTAAAAAGATTGAAAACTTGTTTGCCGTATATCTATCCAAGTTTTCCAATTAGCCTATAATTAATGTTTATCAATGATGTAAAATAATGATTCCATCTTATGGGTTCACAACAATAGGTGCTATTCACTTGCAAGTGAGTATATGAGCATTGACAGTGCCAGGATTAAGATTCCAAAGTAATGAAAGGGACAACAAGAAAGAAACAATGTCATAAGCATAAGAACACACAACAAAGACATACCTTTCCCTTTGTATTTCTCATATAGCTGATTCAGCTCTGTGTAATTGGAGTTAGTCAAGCCACTGCATCAAATATTGAATGAACATTAAGTATGTACAAGGAATGCAAAGAAGACGACAACATCAACAACAACCAAGTCTTCTCCCACTAGGTGGGACCAACTAAATAGATCAAACGAAACTATAATTTTCGATGGCCTAATACATGAGGCTCCCGCCTAGTGGAGCTGGGGAGAGTAGATGCACATAATCTTACACACACAAACGCAAAAGATGTTTCAACAACTTGGACCTATGACCACCAAGTTACAAAGCAAGCAACTTAACTATTGCGCCAACATTACTATTTAATCACTCTCATAAAAGGGCGGACCAGTACCTGAGTCTCGCACCTAGTGAGGTATGGAAGAGATTGTTTCTAGGATTTAAACTCACATTTCTCAGGTCACAATCCAAATAACCGTACCGTTGCACTGAGATTAAACCTAACGCTATTCAATGGTAAATGATATCGATAGATAAACTATTGACATCTGAATCCGTCTTAATAGTTTTGCCATTGTTTTCAGGTCTCCCTCTATCTCTAGTGATGATATATAATCTCTTACAGGAGTTTCTACATCTCTTCTCTAAACATGCCCAAGATACCTAATGTGAAATTCTACCATATTTTCTACGAAAGTTACTATCCAACTTTCTCTCTAACATATTAATCTCTAATCTTATTTCATCTGGTATGTCAACTAATCCAACACAATATTCTCACATATGTTTTATTCACAAATTACCGGACACTTTGGGGGTACAAGAAAGTTCCATGTTCATCAGATTTGGAACAACATCAATATAAAGCTTGCACCTTTGATTGAGATTAATCAATTTTTCATCAGCTAAAACTTAAAAGATACCATACTAACATCACGTAAGATGTCATATCAAGTACACAATTAGATAAATAAAGTGAAGAAAAAACAGAGAATACCATTGTGAGGCAACATTGACAATAATAAGGACTTTTCCCTTATAGTCACCAAGATTAACATCATTTCCCTTAGCATCCTGCAAAGGGAGAAAAATATATAAAGGGCTAACAGAATTTACTGCGATTGCGTTCATTGCAGCTTGCGGCTGTTGCTATGTTAATTATTTTGTTATTAAAACAACATTTTTGAATCTGATGTGGACCAAACGTGGTCTGATGCAGTTGCATTGCGGCCCGATACGGCCACATCATTGTGATTCGGAGTCATACCTCAATTGCAGTGTGATGCGCTGGCGGCGGTTACCGCAACCATAATATTGCAGCCGCATCAAGTGATGTAGCGCGCAGTCTAAATCAATGAATTAAACCATTTAATTTTAATCTTTAGAATTTGGAATAATAATAATAATAATAAGAGGAGATACTCAGCGTTCAAATCTTGAAAACAGTCTCTTTCCCAAGTGGGGTCTTACATCAATAAATTAGGCCTTACACCATTTTGAATAATAATAATAAAAGAATATATAATGAAAGGGAAGATGGAGAAGCAATATTACATACTTTAACAGTGAAGTCATGGAGTGAATTGGAGTTTGATGGGGTAGCCATTGTGTGATCTGTTCTGAAAGAGAAACACAAAGATTTTGGTTTGGAAATTGGAAAACCAATTTTGGGTTTAATGGGAAAAGTACATAATGAAATATGATTGGGGTTTGAGAAATTGGAGGAGAAGGAGTGAAGAGAAGAAAAAAGAGGAACAACAATTCTTGTTGTTGTTGTTCTGTTTCTGCTGAACAGAGTGAAGAAGATGCGATTTGTTGAAGTACAAACCATTGAGAAGGATACAAATTCAGTTATGTCACAAATTTTTCAGTACAAACTAAAAAGATGGTTTAGGCATAAGATGTCTCACACCCAAATGGTTAGAATTTTTTTTGGTATCCCCTCATCCATAAACTAATTCTTTCATGTTTGGTTGTCCTTCCTAATAAGTATTACTCATACAAATGAAAGTTTTGGTTGTTCTTCCTAATAAGTATTACTTATACAAATGAAAGTTTTGGTTATTCTATGCATTAGATTACTAGATGAACATGTTACTAAATGATTCACTGAATAATAAGAGCAACCACTTGTTCTTAAGGTTATTCTTTTGTTCTCCATCATAACATTTTTATCTTGTGAATTTTATTCTTAAAAAGGAACAATTCTTTGACCAAGAATTAAGAATTGGAATAACAATCGTATGGATTTGCATGAAAAGTGAAGAGATAACAAAAATTGGGTTATATTTATCGTAAAATATTAAAGTGTAGGATAGGTCGTGAGACCCAAATAGAAATAAGAATGATGTTTGTTATATTGTAGAAAAATATATATCTTGTTCTTATTTCATGGAAAATTGTAATAAATTATAAAATAATATGTACGACTCAAATAAAAATGAAGTTGATATTCTTTATTGTGGTTGCTTTAATATATTAAGCATGGACAATAATGTCTTACGGATTAATTTTTTGTATAAACAATGATTAAGAAATTAAAATTTATGTCGTTGTTCATCGCAATAAGTATTCCTCTTCGGAATCAAACTCTTTTTGTTTATCGCCTTACACCATTAGACCAAAAAAAATTTTTGTTAATGTCTTAGCGATTTAAGTCAAATCCATTTATATATTTTTTCAAAGAAAGATATATGCACTAATAAAGCAAAACCTTAAGACATTAGTTTCATGTAAGAGTGCAGTCTCACAAGTGAGACATTACGTCTTGAACCAAAACCTTAAAGCATTAGTTTCATGGACATTTTCTACTTATAAATCCTTTTACTCCTCCTGCACATATCCAATGTGAGACTTCAAAATTGAATAAACCAAACAATCCCCCTCAAGTGTGAGTACCACACACTTTCTGGTCCGCTCCCCCTTAAGTCCACAATGTCTCAGCTGAACCATCGGCTCTAATACCACTTGTTGGACCAGACTGCGACCGGGGAACATTCAACCACTAGAGAGTTCCATTGTTACCGGGGTATGGGAAGAGTGAAGAGCCACAAGTGATGCACCACAACTTGAACCAAAACTTTAAGACATTAGTTTCATGAGCTTTTTCTACTTATAAACACTTTTATTCTTCCTCGCATATCTAATGTGGGACTTCACGCTTAAATAAACTCAACACACTGTTATTTTGTTATCCATAATTCATATTTAATTACCATTGAATTTTAAGTAAAATTAATACAAATGATAGATAGACATTGTATTATTGGTGAAGAATAAAGTTTACACGTTGATGCCTCCCAATATCACACGTGGGAGGTAAAGGACAAGTGTTGGAACAATGTTAATGCACCGTCGAAATCATTGCCATGTAATACGTTATGTCAACATTTTCCCCACCATGTTATGAAAAAAACTTTTCAATTATCAGTAATAGTGAATTACACTCACACACCCTGAGTTTTAGTGAAATTATACAAATCACTATTCACTTTTTTGTCATTATACGAATTACCCCTAATTTTGTACATATGTTACACTAACTACCCCTGCATGATATAAAAGTGTAATATTTTAAACAAAAAACGAATGATGTGTGTAATTAATTAAACAAAATATTGTATACTGTGTAGACAAATTCAAATAATATAAGAGTCAATGCGTCTTCATTATTTGGCTCGTTATAAAATAGTATAAGAGTTATTTAAACATTTCTTTGAAATTTATAATGTATTTTTTAATGACACAAAAATAATAAAAAAACACTCGTTTTTGTACTATTTGAAGTGTTATACAATATACAATATTTTGTTTAACTTAATTACATTCATCACACGTTTTTTCTTTAAAATATTACACTTTTATAACATGCAGGGGTGGTCAGTGTAATGTATGTATAAATTTAGGGGTAGTTTGTGTAGGAGAGATGAGTGGTTGGTGTAAGGACAAAAAATGGATGGGTGATTTGTGTAATTTCATTAAAACTCAGAGGGTGTGAGTGTAATTTACTCATAATATATTGATCTATCACTATAATATTTTATTTACAGGTGGTAAAATTATCCATAATCCATAAATCATCCAAAATTAAAAAAAATTATTCATATCCATTTATTAGAGGTAATAGATTTAAATGGATGGATCTCAATTTTATTTAATATTCAAGAAAATTAAATTAAATCAAATTCATTGATGATTTTCGCTTTGATTTTTAATATTTTATTAAATTGATTTCAATTATATCACATGTGGATATTGTTAATTTTAAAAATTTATTTTAAGTATGATAAAAAATGTATGCCCTAACAGTGTATGAATTTTATACATTGTCATTGTATCATTCACAATTTATATTTAATCATCATTGGCTCTTAAAAAAAAGTAATTCAAATGAATGATGAATGACATAATGATTAAGTATAAATTTTTTACTAACAGTACATAGATAATACATTCTATAATTATTTGTTAAAAACAGTAACCTTAAATGTCACATGCTTGTAGAGTATTGCAAAAAAAATATATTAAAAGTTTAAAAAATCATTTTTTAAAAAAGAAATCATTTTTAAAAGTGCTTTTTTAAAATTTGATTTTAAAAAAATTCTATTGATATAGTAGTTTTAAAAATAATAATTTTCTTTAATAATATTTTTAATTTTAATAAAAAATTCAAATGAATTGGATATTCCTCCATCCTGATCCATGAAAATAGAATCATTGATGAATTCGATTCCATCTATTAGTGTGAGTATGAATGGATTGAATAACTTCAAATTTTATTTAAATAAATTTATATGGATTGATGGATGACTTTCCCTCCATCCATTAGCATCCAAATCCATCCATTTGACACTCTTAATTCTATTGGACTTTAGATAAACTAAAATTTTAAGGATTCGATTATAATGTAATATATTTTTTAATGACATTCACTCATTCCGGATGAGATTAATTTCTTAGCCATAATATGAAAATACACTTATTTATAAAAGAATATCTGAAATTTTTGAGCAGACTTCTCATATTCGTGACTCTCGAATTATGATAGAAAACCTTATTTAATAAAACATTTTCTCTAAGGGTGGCAAATGGATGGATTTGGATGGTTTTGGATTTGGATGAAAATGGATTGATGGAAAGTCATTCATCAATTCATTTAAATCATATTTGAAGTTATACAATCCATCCATATCCAATGGATTATAATCCATCCAATCCATCAATGATTCCATTTTCATGGATTTGGATGGATGAATATCCAATCCAATCTATGACTTCATATTTTTACAATATGTTTATTTTTAAAAACATTTTTAAAAAGTGTTTTTTTTAAATACGTTTAAAAATGTGAACTTTTGAAATTTTTATCCAAAACTTAAAAGAATAATAAATTTAAAAATTAATTTTACAGTTTTTAATGGTAAATCATATGGTTAAACTTAAACTTTCGGTCTTAAAACCTTAAAGTGAGCTTCAGGTTAGTGTTGTTATAAAAATTTGACGTATATCATAAAATTCATATATTCTTTTTGCTATTTCTCTCACTCTTCATGTTTTTTTGTTGGTTACAAATATAAATTATATTTACCAAAGTTAAATTACATGATTCATAGATAGTTGAAATATCTAATTGAATGGAGTATAAGAGAAATAAAATTAGCAAGAAATGTTAAACACTCAATGTAATTTTATGTGAAGGCTAAGTAAAAAAAGATTTTATACCAAAGTAAATCATTCTTGAAGGAACATCGAGATTAAAATAAATTATTGGAAGAAACAAAACCTTCAAAGAAGATGAGAATATATGAAGATATTGGGGAAAATAACCTCCATAGATGAAAAAAACAAGCTTTTGTTGAAGGAATATTTTTGTTAGAAAGAGTAATGCAACTTTTGAATGAATCATTTTTGTTAAAAAGGAGTTTGCACATGTGTTTCGAGAAAAAAAAATTTACTTTTTAATTTTTGTGTGAATGGATTGGGTATCCATCCAAATGGATATATCCTTGGATATCCATTGGATATAATAGATGGATTTGAATCATTCCATTATCAACATTATCCATTGGATTATATCCATTAGCTCTAATGGATGTATTTGGATGGATTTAACTTGGATGAATTGTAGATTGTGGATAATTTTACCACCCCTAATTTTCTTCACCGTTTAGTTCCTATATATTCTCTCATTCCCACCCAAACTTTGAATCATTTAATGTTTGTAAAGAATTAAAAAGAAATTAAAAAAAGGTGAAAAAAAAATTATAATTAAGGATATAATTGAAAACTAATATATAAATGTGTGTTAATTTTAAAAACATCCCAAAATTTTGAATAACATCAAAAGGTTAAAATATCATGAAAATGATAGAGTAAGTTATAAGGTACAGTTCCTTTTGATTGAAGAGAAGAAAGTAAGAAGACATAAATGTGAGAAAAATATGTGAAAAATATATGATTTTTGTATTGTTTATTTGTATAGAAAAGAAGATAAATATAATGTTTTGAAACCCGAGCCGGATGTTAAGTCGGAAGAGCTTCCGTATTAGGTTTAACCGGTTTAAACAGTTAAGCCGTCCTATCGGACCAGATAATTTTAAATATAATTAATAATTTTTATTTATAAATATATAATTATATATAAATGTAAAATTTTATATAATTAATAATTTTATATAACTATATTGAAGTAATGTTTCTCTATTTTTTTGGACCAAAATAAAACAAAACATTAGAGTAATATTTCTTAAAAAATTTAAGTGAACTGTCTAGTTTTTCCCCCGAGTTATTCCGGTTTAACCGGGTTTAGCACGGTTGAACCGAAATTTCTCCATTTCAAAGCGCTCCAACTACTCATTCGGTTAAGACTACAAAACGGAACCGTTTTCAAATCCGGTCAGCGGTTGAACTAATCGGACCGTCCGGTCCGATCCAGTTATCACAACACTGGATAAATAAGTGATTTTCACCCTCACTCTTCCTCTCCATTCTCTTTTCACATGATAGGAAAAAGAAATTTGGTGGGCACATTTCATTTTTTTACTCTCTCTTCTTATAAAGTAATAGAATTGACTGTAAATACTTTTTGATGTTGTTTTAATCTATGCTTTCCATGGAATGGCGAAAGAGTTAAAATGAGTAAGGATGATACAACATCTATAGATTGGTTTTAGGAAATATTTTAGAGTTATTTTTCTAATTTTCTTGTTCTGGAATGAAAAAAAAAATTGGATTTTGATCCTAATAACCAATTTCATATAAATTTATTATATCTTATTTTAAAGTATACAATTCATCTATTAACTTATTTTAATGGATTGTATAAGTAAATATCCAATTGATTTAATTTTCTAATTAGAACTAAAACACTTTAAAAAAAATTATCCTGAAAAATACTATTTGAATAAGACATTTTTAAAAACTTACTTTTAAAAAGTATGTATAGTGTGAGGGTACTTGTGAATGTCATAATTAGAGCTTATAAAATTTAAAATGAAAGATTTTGTTACAAATATAGGTGGTGTTGCCATATCATGCAATCGTTTAACATTAAAATTAAAGTGTAATATTTATGTATTGTAAATCTAAAGATTTATACACAATCATTATATTATTCAATATTTATTTAAATTATTTTTTAAGAATCAATGATAACTAAATATGATTGATGGATAATATAATAATAATAATATATAAAACTCTAAATGGGTATATTTTTCTCATAATTTTTTTGGGAAATTCATTCACCTCGTGGTTCAATTGTTATGTGTGGTGTGAACATGCCTTCATTTGGTTTTGTGGAAAAAGAAGAAAAAGAGAATGAGATGAGAGAAGTTGAGGAAAAATAGAGTTTTTTTTCTCTTTTAGTTTATGGAGAAGTTTAAAGAGAGGGAAAGAAAAAGGAGTAAGACCCACTAAATATCTTTCTCCTCCCAAGTGAGGAGAAAATCAAAGAGAAAGAGTTATCGAGATCTGTTATCTCAAATTGTGTCTCAAACCATGTCCCAGAACAATGATATTAAAGCAAAAAATAAAAAATAATGAATATTATAATTTTTTTAATTTATATGAATATTTTGATTGATCCGTGACATGATTTGAAACATAATTTTGGATGAAAAATCCTTCTCCGGGGAAGAGTGAGAAATTAACAATCACTTCTTTCTATATACAACCAAACAACACTAAAATTCATTGTATTTCTCATCTCTTTCTCTTTTTTCATCATCTCTCACATATTTATATTTTCTTATTTTCTTCCTCCGGGAATGACTTCTAGTGTTAAAAATATCATGATAGTATCCTATTTGAATTCATCTTGGTTGGATAGAAAGCTTCTAAGAGCTCTTATAGTTATAAGAAAAAGGACACTTGAAAAAAATTAAAAGCAGTTTATTACCACAAAATTATAAGATAAATAAACCAGTAAATTGATCAAACATTGCGGTTTATATTCATATCTTATGTTATATCTACAAAAAAGTGATTTCTTCAAGTTTTTTGAAAAACCATTTTTTGCAAAACCATATTTTTGCAATATTATATAAACATACAACATTTAAGGTTTTTTATGTAAATTTATTGACGAATATTTATATATTGTATATTTATTATGTGTTTTTAATATGCTTGTTTTTATCAAATTGATAAATGAAATTGTTGGTAGTATGTAATATTATAAACACTAAATACTAATTAACTATTCCATTACTCTAACCTCTTCAAGTATAAGTTTTGCTACAACAATGAGAGAGAAAGGAAGCTTAGAACTATGTTTGGTTAAGGAAAGAAAGTAGAAGAGGAAAAATAGTAGAAAATAGATGATAATTTTGTTATTTGGTGTGATTAAAAATGGAAGAAAAGTAAGAGGAAAAATGTATAATTATACACAAAATTTATATAAAATACCACAAACGCCCTCATTATTTTTAAGTATAAAAATTATTGAGCATGTTAAAATTTTAAAAATTATATTTTATTATTAAAAATTACATTAATAAATAAAAGATTTGCGCTAATATTGATTAATATTTTTAACTAACATATGAATTATAAAGTTTAATATAAAAAATTTTATTTATAAAATTCAATAAAAATTATTATTATCCTATATTTTATTCTCATTAATGCATCTAAAGAAATTATAATTCACATTTGATAACCACTTTTATATTTCTAATCCTTTCACTTTCGTACATTTGCGTTTTGTATTTATAATTTATTTATTATTTGTCATTTTGTATGTAATCTTAAGAAATTATGTTTTTTTTTCTTTTCACTACATTTTTATTGAGAATATACAATCATTATTAATTTGTGAGTTCATAAGCAAAAATAAACTAATTTCACATAGAAGTGAATATGTAAACAAAAAAATCATAACATTGTATCTATTTTCACCTACAATATTAAGTTTTTAATTCATTCATGGTGGAAGGACAAATTTGTAATTTTCTATGTTTTTCTTTCATTTCTTCATTTTCTTTACAAAATAGGAAAGAAAAGTTTTTTGTGGGGTCATGCATATTTTTTCTTTCCCTCATATTTTATGGAAAATGAATTTTCCACTCATTGTCTTTCCTTTTTGTTTAGAATAATATGAAAGAGAATTCCAATTAACATCGTTATATCTTTTAAGGACAATAAGAAGCTTTTGATAATATAATACAAGGTCTGGGGTTCTAAAGGTCTCATTACCCTTTCAATAACATATCAATACTCTTTATTAGGTGTATTAGTAAACTTGCACAATAATCTCACGACAAGTTTTGACATGGGTGTACCCCAATAATGGATCATTTTTAATATCCACCTCGTGCATAATCACATTTCTAAGAGAAAATATTATATGTACTCACTTAACATATTATTTCCGATTTATGTGTTAATCATTATTGAGTCTTAAATAAAATTTTACACATGAATAATATATGATATATTGATAGTTAAATACTTTTATATCAATATACATGATATTAAACTCAATTAGTACCATTATTTATATTTAAAGCATATATTCTATACTAAAAATATATTTCAATAAAAAATTAATAATAGTTTTCTTAATTTGGTACACCCTTGAAATATGGTAGATGTGCTCCCATTTATATATATGGAAAACGATTTTATTAATAGAATTGTTTAGTAAAATTATATAAACAAACAAGACAATAACACATCCATGTTTAAAAAAAGACTATAATCTAATTTATGTTATTTATTGGAGTAAATTACTGACTCCCTCAAGATTTAATGAAGCTTCATAAACCGCTCATTCCTTTTTTAGATATACACAAGTTATCAATAATTAATATACACATTAGCAAGTAACTCGTGCATTTGCACGGGATATTATTTTTGCATTATGATTAAAAACACACATTATATGTGCATTCATATGGTTAAGAACACACATGTTATTCGTACATTCGCATGGTTAAACACACATGTTACATGTGCAATCGTATTGTTAAGAACACATGTGATCCGTGAAATCACATGGTTAAAAATACACATGTTATCCATACATTCGCACTGCTAAGAACATACATGTTACTCGTATATTTTTGTACTTTTTTGATTGATTTTCATATTCTATAATCTATATATTTGGGTAACTAATAAATACAATAAAAATTTATATTGCTAATTCTTAATACTCGTGGAATTAGTTTATTATTTAGTATTTTTTTAAAGTATACAAAAGGGGACATTGTAATTATTACTTAGATTTTTTCGAAATAAATATGGGTTTAATCATTTAGTATGAAAACTTCGAAAATAATATTTTAATATATAGAAATGAAATTTTAGTAATAAATGATAATTGAAATAGGATAGTTGTAATTATTTAGTTCGATTCTTTTTCAAAATAATGGAGACCTTAATTATTTAGGATTAAAACTGCTAAAATATTTTAAAGATAGTAATGGAAATGTAAGTACAATATTAATAAATGAAAATGAGAACAATTTAATTAAATTTTTAGATTTTTTTTAAATAAAGTATACATACTAATTTGCAGGTAGTAATTACTATACGTTATTTATCAACTTAAATAACATCACTGATCTCACTAATAAGCACCACATTAAATGACAATATCTGTTTTTATTCCCGTAGACATGTTTATCAATTTTATTTCCATCCTAATGATCGGTAGTATTTATTTAAAGTAATTATTAATTATTAGTTTGCAACTGATCAACAATTAAAGTAGTAATAAATGAAATTAAAATGTATAAACGTTAAAAAGTAATAGTAATAAATGATCAGCGATCAGCGCTATTTAAATGCATGAATAATTGTAATAAATGAAATTAAAATGAGAATGTTGTAATTAAATGTTTAGATTTTTTTTCAAAATAAAGTAGACATTACTTTTTTGGATTACAACCACTAAAATAATATATTAATTGATATCACACATTATTTACCACTATTTAGGCCTTAATTTTTCAAAATAAAGGTTGTCTATAATGTGATATTCATTCACCTATGTTAAGAATTACGAGCAATTGTGATATAATAAGGAAATTATATCTAAAAACGAAATATCTTTATTTTTGTTACATTTATGTATAAAAATGGATAAATTTGTTTAATTAGTTAACTAAATACTTCATGAGCATTTGACTACACATTTGCTATACATGAAACATAAAAATGAAATGTTTGAATTTATAACTATTTTAGTACATGTAGACGTAAAAAGAAAAGAAAAGTTAGAATTTATGACATATTATTATTTTTAATTATATCATACAAAACGATCCAAAAAATTGTCAAAGATAACCAAAATGCCAAAGAAGAGAGAAGATCATTGAATCTATTGGTTCTACCATTCTCAATAGACCCAAATGACTGCGGTAACATAAGCAACAAATATATATTTTAAACAATAAATATTTAAAATCATCGAATAAAAAAATAAAATACAAAACCGTAAATAACTAACCATGATTCTTACCTTATTTCAGAGTAGAATATACTTCAGGTGTCTCTGAAAAGTGAAAAACAAAAAATTAAATTAGTGATTTTATGTATAAAAAAAATGTATAAATAAAATAAGAGATTAAGAGATATAAAACTAAAGTGTAGATATGCTAGAAGGAAGAACCAAAGTACAAATGAAGAGAGAAAATGTTAGGAACGAAATAAATATATCAATAATAAAAACAAACAAATGTTTTGAAGGTTTGGTCGTCCTTTAGGATGATACCCTTGCTTTTCAGACGTTAATGGAGAGAACTGTTGGAAGAACAGATCTAAAAAATAATGAAATCACTAAGAACAATAATAAAAAATAAAGAAATTAATGAAAAAGTAAACAAAAAAGGATAGTTGGAAGAGAAAGATTGTTGAAGAGAAATGTTGTTTGAAAAGAAAGAGAAAAACATATATTTTTTATGATGACAAAGTAAATCCTGCGAACAAAACGTAGCAGTATGAGAGAAATGAAGAGGTAGGGGATAAATAAAGGGGTAATGGTATAAATGAAAGGAAATGAGAAACATAAAGAAAAATAGGCCGGAAGTGAAAATGGATTTCAATATCTTCTAATGTTCAATAGTTGATAATTTTTCACAAAACAAAACATAAGGACCAAATATTAATTAACATTTAAATTGTTAAAATATAAAATGTAGAAAACGTGAGGATGTAGTGTGGGAATGTACATAGTAGTAATATATAACACTTTAGGAGGAAAAGAAGTGATGACATGTGACAAAAAAGACTTTATTTTGTTATATAGTATATAGATTATGTTAATCATCTCTACAAGAGAAGGTGAGTGTAATCTTTAAAAGAAATTAGTAATTAAGTCAAACTTCTAGAAGGATGATGGTAATTTACTATTAAGTAATAACTAAGATAAATTGACCATTTGAGAGTTTATTATGTTAACCGATCAAAGTGGGATTTTATTTTAATAATTTACTATGTTTTTGTTTCTCTTTGTATTATGTGACACTCATTATCTTGAAAATTCCAACGATACAGTTTTTAACATATATTATGTTGTTAAGTATAATAATAATCATTTCTTACAACATAATGTAGAACTGAAATCCAACTTTCATTGGATCAAGTAAGAAGTTTTCTATTCTTTTATTACTTCCATGAGCTCACTGAACGATATTTTCCATCAAAAAATTAGCGAAAGTTGAATTGTTATCTTAAATATTTTCAAAACATATTTCTCATACAAAATAACAAATATTTGAGTAATAACTAATTCAAGTATTTGAGATAAAATACAATACACTTAACATATTTCTCATACAAAATAACAAATATTTGAATAATTGTAAGGACCCAAATTCTACCCTTGAAAATTTTCATTTATTTTAATCATTTCTTACATACAGTCGTCACCTTCATTGAAAACTCTCAAGTATCATTTTCGAAAATACTCTTTACCCTATTTTCTTATCATACAAATTTATGTTGCGGAGAAACATAATTCATTCAAATAGCATTTACCACATACAACCAGTTATGGGTCTCCCAAGGTTATAAAGCCCATAACTACACATATCCGTATTGATCTAAACGGATTTACAGTCATCCCATAATACTATTAAATCAACTACAACGTCACTTAGCAATACAGACAAGCGAGTAATTAAACACAAAAGCTTCCTAATTGAGCTTCATCCTCAAAGTCCTTCATTTACCTACAATGAGATTATCATAAACGACACACAAAACAAAAGGGAGTAAGTCATTAGTTTAAAAACTAACATCACATGATAATCCACATTTCAAATACGATTAAACTTTAATATAAATTATAAACGCAATTACGTAAATGCAAACATTCATCTCTTCTTTCGTTCATTTCTACGTTATCCATATTCATCCTATAGAATACATATCCCATAATATATATTCTATAGCATGCATGTTATGTTCATTCGAAGCATCGTTCTTCTCATTATTCATATCCACACTATAGTATATATATATCCCATACTATATATCTTATAGCATGTATATTACTTTTATCCTTAACGTCTTCATTTCCAACATTCATATTCACCCTATAGTATATATATCCCATAATATATATCTTATAGCATGCATATGACTTTCGCTCTTAACGTCCTTGTTTCTCATATGTCGTATTCATCATTAATCGTATTCACCGAGTTCTTTCACACTATAATCTCCTACCACCTCGGGTAGATCCAATTACATCTCCATACCACCTCGGGTAGGTCTAGTTCACCATCCATACCACATCGGGCAGGTCTAGTTCATCATCCATACAACATCGGGCAGGTCTAGTTCATCATCCATACCACATCCGGCAGGTCTACTGTTATATTCCATACCACATCAGGGAGGTCTAGTTATACTCCATACCACATCGGGCAGGTCTAGTTATACTCCATACCACATCGGGCAGGTCTAGTTATACTCCATACCACATCGGGTAGGTCTAGTATTATATTCCATACCACATCGGGTAGGTCTAGTGTTATGCTCCATACCACATCGGGTAGGTCTAGTGTTATACTCCATACCACATCGGGTAGGTCTAGTTATAATCCATACCACATCGGGTAGATCTAGTTCACAATTCTTCACTACCATTCTCGGTAGGATAACAATAACAGTCCACTACCACTCCGGGTAGGACACAACAACAGTCCGCTACCACTCCAGGTAGGACACGATAACAGTCCGCTACCATTTAAGGTAGGACACAATAACAGTCTACTACCACTCCGGGTAGGACACAACAAACAGTTCACTACCACTCCGGGTAGGACACAATAACAGTCAACCACTACCTCTTCGAGTAGGGTAACAACAATAAACCACTCCCTATTCGGGTAGGGTAACAACAATCAAACTTACAACACATTACCTCTTTCACATACCTCGTTCACATCAGTGAGTATGAATTAGAGCCACTTATCCCTTACCTCGGTGAGCATTGGAGATCAATTCCGAGTAACTTTAAAAGTCTACTCCGCGATTTCCTCCAACCTTAGGATCTTTCCTCATTTCCACAATAACAACAATGTTAGTCATTTATTCCAAATATCACATAAACAACTTATTTTGCATCATTTAATCATACAAAATATTCATCATTAATATTCAACCATCTAAAACATGCATAACATCTCATATTTCAATATTTCCAAAACTACTTCAATACAAGTTTCTAAATATCAAAGCATACATGTTCATCTCATATAACAATATTAAAGCACTACTCATTATCCACATCTAACATTTCATCTCTTTCTCTTTATACTCATATTCTCATTTTGGGGGTTTTTGGGGTGTTTTTCATGAATAACCCATAAAACTTTCCATTCATCAAATACCAACTCTAAACCAATAGTTTACAAGATAAAAACAACATAAAACGAACCATAACTCTAAAGGATGAGTTTCCATGGTTTCTCATGTTTTGAAAATGAATCCAACATACCCAAAACAAGTTAGAGAGGAAGAAGAAGAGTTAGTAACAAGAGGTTTACCTCTTCTCAAGCTCCAAGATGAGTCCTAAGGCTCCTTGCTCTTGAAAAGCTCTCCTCTCTCTCTTCTCTTCGAAGTTCTAACCCTAAAATGTGTTTGGGTTTCTGTTTTAAAGAGGTGTCGTCGGGTTGTAATCGATTACCAACATGGTGTAATCGATTACAACTTGAAAAATGTGCATATCTGATGCTTTTAATACGATGTAATCGATTACCAGGAGTGTGTAATCGATTACACTGTGTCAGATGCACATATCTGATGCTTTTAATACGATGTAATCGATTACCAGCAATGTGTAATCGATTACCAGCAATATGTAATCGATTACCAGCAGTGTGTAATCGATTACCAGCAGTGTGTAATCGATTACTAGCAGTGTGTAATCGATTACCAGCAGTGTGTAATTGATTACCAGAAATGTGTAATCGATTACACTGTGTCAGATGCACATATCTGATGCTTTTAATACGATGTAATCGATTACCAGCAGTGTGTAATCGATTACCAGCAGTGTGTAATCGATTACCAGCAGAGTGTAATCGATTACCAGCAGAGTGTAATCGATTACACTGTGTCAACAGCCCAAAATTGCCATTTCTCGCCCAAGCGAGAATCCTCCAGTATAGTCCAGGATTTCACTCTCCCAGCTGATCCTTTTTCGCTCAGGCGAGAATCTCTCGATCAAGCGAGGTTTCCAGGACTGATACTATATTTTTAAAGATTAAAATTTGGGGTGTTACAATAATAACTAATTCAAGTATTTGAGATAAAATACAATATACTTAACATCGTCGACAACCCATGAAGTTTAGCTTAATTATACTTAGATTCATTTTGTTCAAAAATTATACTCACCTATTATATAAGAGTATTTTGTATACATGCAAAAAATTGAAGGAAGTTTCATATATTTTTACTAAGGGTAAGGGTATGAGAGCAAGGATGACAATTAAGGTGAGGCAAATGTGGATAGAACTTATATGTCTCCATACCTAGATTATCTATGGATACTCGTGTGAGTAATGGGTATGTATGAATACCTAAGATTTTTTAAGTTATATATATATATATATATATATATATATATATATATATATATATAGGGTTTTGCAAACCTAGTAGAGATGTTTTTTAGTTGAAGTAGGTTAACATTATGGATCAAGACTTTTGGACAAAATTAATCCTTCTATTTTAGTTGGGGTAATGTTAGTAATAAGGGGTATTTTCATAATTTGCACTTGACAAAAAAATAATTCATCCATCGTCTCTGACCCTCTTTCCCCTTCCTCATTAACCCATTTCTAGAAAACCCGCCTTCCCCCACAAACCATAAACTTCCCTACCACCTCTCTGCCAAAACAGAACAAAACCGCCACACTCAACAGCCAGACCTACCATAACCATCAAGTTCTGCTGCCATAACAAAACAGAATTCCCCTAAATAACTTTCGAGCTTACGAAAGCCAATCTCATTATTTATACTTTCAATGTTTATTAAGATTGAGAGGTTTCATTTTGTATTGCAAGACAATTTCTTGTTCGGGTTAGAGGAGATTTTTAGAGAATTAAGTTAATAAGGGTGGGAAAAGAAGGTTAGCGATGAATAGTGATTTTTTTTGTAAAGTGTAAATTATAAAAATAGCCCATTACTAAACATACCTAACTAAAATAAGGGAGTTAATTTTGTCCAAAAAGTTTCGATGCACAATATTAACTCGTTCCAACTAAAAATCCTTTTTACTTAGCAAAATTGATATACATATATATATACATATATATATATATATATAAAATAATAATAATAATAATAAATATATATATAAAATAATTATTACAAGAACAATAAAATTTATGGAAATATTAAATTTATTATTTCATTTCAATTACTAATATTCATTATAAAATATATAATAATAAATAATAATAACATATAATATATATATATATATAATATTTAATTAAAAATAAATTTATAAATACATGACTACTCATGAGATATGTATCATGAGATTCATCCCCATTTATAAATTATTTTTGCGGGTAACTTTTGTAGGTATTTTTGGTGGTACCCACATAACAAATATTTATTATTTAAATTAAATTATAGTAACAATTTATGAATTTTGGTGAAATTACATAAATCATTCATTTTTTTTAAAGTTATACAATTCAATCCTAATTATACTACTTATGTAGGAGAGATAAATACAATTTCTTAAACAAAAAAGATAATAACGATTGTAATTAAATTAAACAAAATATGGTATATTGTGAAGACAAATCCAATTGATATAAAAGTATACATATTCTTTATTTTGATTAGTTAAAATATAATATAAAAGTTATTTAAATACATAATTAGAATTATTAATTAAATTTGTAAAAAATAAAAAATAATAAAAAATATTGAATTTTGTACTATTTTGACTTGTTTTCATAATATATCTTATTTTGTTTGACTTAATTACACTCATCACTATTTTTGTTTAGAAAATTTCACTTATCTCTCTTATAAGAATTATCAATCAATATAATATATGTATATAATTAGAAATAATTTGTATATATTTAAACAATAGATGAATAATTAATATTCACTAAAACTCACCCAATATTAGTATAATTTAATTAGTTATGTGTAGAGATCTACTTACTCTAAGAGTAAGTTTTTTAAACTTACTTCACATTTTATCAATCAATTCTAAGGAAATCGAATGGTTTAGATCTACCACTAATTCAAACCATTATATTTTTCTAAAATTGATGGCAAAAAATGTGAAATAAGTTTAACTTACTCTTGAAGTCGATAGATGTCTTATCATTAGTTATTTATTTTACTTATTTCTTGATGCTTATAGCTAGAGGTGTCAAAACGGGCTACCCGGACGGGTTCGGGCTAGCCCGTATCGGGTTCGGGCTAAACCGGGTCGGGCTAAAAAGCCCGGATACAATTTTTGTATATCAAAATGTAGCCCAAGCCCGCCCTATGCGTGTTGCGGGTTGTGGCGGGCCGACCCGCATAATATTAAAAAAAAATTAATTTTAACATATTTAATATATATATATATATAATTTGATATTAATGCATAAATTTTTTAACAAAATTGTTATACTCAATGCAACCAAACTTATAGATATAATGCTATGTGTTTGAGCTAAGACATGATGTTAAGTATATGGATATGATTCATAACATAACTTATTCATTAAATATTTTATTTATATTAGACTCTCTATCTCTAACACAGTATAATTTGTAACTTCACTTCAATATAACAAATTGATACAGTAAAAAATAATATCACTTTGGTTTATAGTAATGATAGTATAAACTCAAATTCAGAATGAATTCTATGTGTCGAAGTATAATTATCACCATAATATTTCTTTACTTTGTGTATGGATATCTTTTGTATACTCTTTATCAACACTTTCATTGTGAATTGTTATGTTAAATTTGGTTGTGTTGAGTTCTCTACGGTAAACAATTAAGTTGTTTTTCAGTTTCGTTGTAAAAATTATTTTCTTTATTATGTTTTTGTTGTAGAAGTTAAATCTAATTAAATATACAATTAAAAAAAGAAAAATAGAATCTATATAATTTAGTGTTCTTAGTTAATTTGATACACTATTTTGCTAATGTGTTTAAAAGATATTAAGCAAAATAGAAAAAATAATATAATTATTAACTTGATAACATTATTGTAATTTATAAATATTTATGTTATAGACATTACTCTATTTTTTATTCAAAGTTCATTACACAATATTTAGTATATATTATCTATTTTTTTATCATAAGTTATTTTTGTAAAATAATTTTCATCTTAAACTTATTACCTAGCCAAAAAATCCCAAAAAAAGTTATAAAATAAGAGAAAACGGGTAGCCCGAGCCCGCCCGAGTAAGCCCGGCCCGAGCCCGGTTTTAATATAGCCTGGCCTGGCCGGGCTAAAAAGCCCGGATTCACTAAAAAGAGCCAAATTTAATACCCAAGCCCTACAAAATTTTGGGTTGTGGCGGGCCGGCCCGCACGGGCCCGCCCATTTTGACACCTCTACTTATAGCTGAAAAGTCCAACTTGTCTAAAAATTGGAAATAGGTAAGATTGATAAATAGAATAAAAAGTGTGTGGTTGAGGTGTTTAACTTTCAGTGTCAAAGAAGGAAGATGAAGCTTCAACTATATACAGATCGTATGTCCCAACCATCTCGTGCGGTTCTTATCTTATGCAAGTAATTACTTTTCACTTTAACCTTTTCTATTCTTTTTATTTTTATTCTACAATTCCGTAATATTGCGGTTTCGGCTGTCACCGCAACTTAATTTTCCCGCCATTTTCTGCAATTGTGATAAAAACAATGTTATTGGACTGCGACCGCAACTGAAATTTAAAACTCGGACTTTTTAAAATACAATTTTGGTGTGTTCTTTAATAATTTGAATTTGATTTATTATTGTTATGATGCAAATCTATAGAGCAAGTGGAATAGATTTTGAAGAAATTAAAGTTGAAATATCAAAAAGGCAACAATTATCTCCTGAATTTGAAGGTATTTGGACCATTTTTTTTTCCAATTTCACTTATGTCAATGTAATGTGTTAAACTTTATGCATCTTTTTGGATTTTGCATCAGCTATTAACCCTTTCAAGAAACTCCCTGCTATTGTTGATGGAAGATTCAAGTTATTTGAGAGGTACCTACTTTTATTTCACTTCAATTTCATTTGCACCTCCATGAGCTTCCTTTCATATTTACATGTAAATGGTTCATTTGGGTATGCAGTTCGATAATTATATGTTTCGCGATACCAGTTCCAGTTCGCGGTGATGGTTCTATGTGGTTTAATAAGACTTCTTTTATTTGGAACTCCGAACCCGATATATGGTATGTAGGGTAAATGAGGGAATCATGTAACTGTTTGCAGTTCATCACCTTTTACATTAATTTTATGATATCTTCTTTATGATGAACCTAACAATTCGGTAAGTGGTACGTAGGTTAAACGAGAGAATTATGTAACTATGTTTTCACTTTATTGTTTCTTTAATTATGAGCAGCATTGACTAGTTGCTGGTGATGTATAATTTGAATATACTTTTTATGAAGCCTTTTTTAAAATATTTTTAATTGAACCTTGGCCCAACTGTAAGGGTGTTGTCGCCTTGTAACATGGATTTCAAAGGTTCAAATCATAGAAATAAACTCTTCGCTGGGGTAGGACTTTGTAATAATATCTCCCCGAGACCCAAAATGTTGGATTTCGTGCACTAGGTCCCTGTTTATTGAACTGGTGAGGCAGTGAGTCCTTCAGGTCATTGTTTGATTGGTTCAATTAGTAAAATTTGTAATTTAGCAGGGATTGAACTGTAATTGAGTCGGATAATGTTTGAACGCGAAACATAGTTGCTTTGTAGTTAGATTGGTTCAACCTGCTTGTCCAATTCAACATGTAAATTATTGATTATTAGCTAATACCTTGCTATTAAATTATCCTCTTTCATATGAAATTATTAATGTATTGTTTCTTTTCTTTTTTGCAGTCATGCAATTCTTATCTATATTGCTTCTGCCTTTCCAGGAGTTGCAAACCATTGGTTAGTACTTAGTATTGTATATATCTAACATATGTTAATGAACAGAGTGTAATATGATCTGATTGTGCATGTATTTACTCTTAAATTAGCTAAATTTTTTTGGCTTAACAAAGAAATCCAATCAATTTAGTTTTTTTGCTACTAGATAAATTAAATATTCATCATGCATTATAATTCACGGGTGAAGATCCTCTTCAGTACTGGACAGGGGAGTACATAAAAAAAAAGGGGAAAAGTAGCATGATGTGACACTTTTACCATTTAGATACAATGAAATAACAATTTTATCCTTGAATGCAAAAGCAAATACAACAACTTGACTCTCTTGTGCTGAAAATGATTATTTTCCACAATTCACTGTCATGAGTAGTAACTGCAGTTTATAATGGAAAAATCATTAGCAAGTGATGCTCGCGTCGTCCTAAACTTAAAGGATAGACATGGATTCTAGTGGGAGATTCACCTTTGTGTACAGTAGACATTAAGTGCTGAAGGTTTCTTTCTTTTATCTGTATATATTGATCCTTTATTTAGTGGATATACACTTCTGTTATCTGTTTTTTCAACATTTTTTGGTACCATTCTATCAGGTATCCAGCTGATCTCACTAGGAGAGCTAAAATTCACTCTGTGTTGGATTGGCATCACCTGAATTTGCGCCAAGGGGCAGGTACATCATAACTCAAGAAGTGCCCTTTGGATTAATTGGCTTCACTTATCAAACTTGTTTCTTGTCTTGAAAGTGGAACTAGTATGGAAATGAAGATTATTTTATTACTCCATTTATTAAATCTATATTAGCCTTCTTTCACTAAACTTCTTGTGTGTTGCTTGACGGGTAGTTTTATATTCAGTGGCTTTAATAGAATTTGACTTCCCATTTGGAAAGTAGTGACGTTCAAGGAAGTAGACGACAAGTTCCAGAAAATTTATTCATACACCCTACTATATGTAGCCTGGATAGTTTTAATTAGGTGTAGGCGACTATGCAAATGTAATGTTTTCCTCTATCAAATTGGTTTTGCTTGTATATGAATTGTGATTAGCACTTCCTTTCAGGTTTCCTGTTATTGGCATAGTCGTCTATTAGCCAAAAGTGGCCAAGCCAAGCCAGAAAACCCAAAACTGACCGAGACAGAAAACTTGCCTGGCTCGGTCAGAAACACTCCTCTCTCGGTCACAGGCCAAGGCTAGCACCAGCCAGACCAAAGCTAGCCTCGGTCACAAGTCACGCCAAGCTCGGTCATGGTCCACACCACGTCTCGGTCACGAGTCAAGCATGTTGCGCCATGACCTAAGTTAGGCACAGTCACGCAGACCCAACAACCAAGCAAACCTGATGCATCATGGCCTAGACACCTCGGTCAGTCAGGCATGGTCACGCAGAGCCAGGCCCATGCACCAGTGCTCAATCTCCTCGGTCAGAAAGCCAAGTCAAGTGCAAAGTCAGCTGCACCAAAAGCTAGGCATAGGATTACTTGGCATACAAGTAACTAACATTATCATTATCTATAATCTTTATCCTTGAGATAATTTTAGGCTTATCATTAGGCTATTTTAGGATTATCTTAAGATTAGATTAGATTTATATTTTATATATAAATACCATGCTTGGTTATGTAATTAATTAATTCCTTTCTAATGAGAATAAAATCATATTGCACCATGTCTCATAGCTTCATCAATTCCTTTCTTATTTAATATGGTATCAGAGCTATATATAACTCTGCCACATTCAAAGTTCTTCCATAATTCACAAAACCTCTCCACTTTACAAAAAACACCTAAACTACTTTCAAGAATCAAGAACCATCAATGGATCCTTCACAAGATCAAGCATCTCCTTTCTTTGTTCATCCTTCTGAAAACCCATCAATTGCTTTAGTGTCTCCTCTGCTCAATGGGGAGAATTATCATCCATGGTTAAGATCTATGCGTATGTGCTTAATCACAAAACAGAAACTAGGCTTTGTAGATGGAAGCATCAAGATGCCACAAAAAACAGATCCCTTGTATCAAGCATGGGAAAGAGCCAATAACATAGTCATCTCATGGATCTCAAGGTCAGTTTCACCTTCAATAGCACAAAGCATACTTTGGATAGATAAGGCATATGAGGTATGAGAAAGGTTTTCCCAAGGAAATCTGTTTAGGATTGCAGAACTTCAAGAAACCATAGCTAACATCAAACAAGGAAGCCTAACAGTGACTGATTATTTTACTGAGTTAAAGATCATGTGGGACGAATTGGATAACTTCAGGCCACTCCCCAAGTGTTCTTGTGAAATCCCATCCTGTTGTGATGCACTCATAAAGGTGAAGAATCATAGGACAGAAGATAGAGTGATCAAGTTCTTGAGAGGATTGAATGACTCCTATGCTAGTGTAACATCTCAAATCATGCTAATTGAGCCATTGCCCAACATGAGCAGAGTCTTCTCACTAATAGTCCAGCAAGAGAGGCAACTGAACATTGAGCTAGAGAGAAAAGCACTAGCAACAGGAACTGAATGGAGAAGAGGAGGAATCCTAGACAAAAACACAAATGTTAGATGATCTTCCAGCAATTATGGAAGAGGAAGTGGTTCTTCCAACAAATCATCTTGGAACAAGAATGACAAGTTCCGCACTCATTGTAAGAAAGCAGGACACACCATTGAAGTCTGCTACAGACTCCATGGTTTTCCAGCCAACTTCAAGTTCACAAGGAACCAACATGTCAATGTTGCAATGGTTCCTGAACCAGATGGCAGGGCAAATCAAATTGGATTAACAGAAGAAGAGTATAGAGGCTTGGCAAATACAGCTGAACAATCACAAAGTGACAATAACAATGTCACCATACTCTCAACAAGAACATTGTCACCTAATCTAGATGACAATAGTGATGAAGGTACCTCTAAATCTAAATGTCAATATGTATCTTGGATTCTTGATAGTGGTGCAACTGGCCACATATCATCTTCCTTGTCTCTTTATTCTTGCTATTACAAAATTAAGCCCATCAAGGTCAGCCTGCCAAATAGTCATACCATCACAACTTGCATATCAGGGTCAATATCATTAAATGATAGCATCACTATTCATAATGTCCTATATGTTCCTAGCTTTGCATTTAACCTTATTTCTATTCCTAAGCTCACTCTAGATTCATCTTGCACCTTACTCTTTGATGCATATCAATGTACAATTCAGGGGATCAACTCTTCGAAGAAGATTGGTTCAGCTAGAATTTCCAAAGGACTATATGTGTTGAAGGCTAAGCATCCAACTAGGAATCCTTTCTCTATCAACTCTGCTACTGTTTCAAATTCAGAATTATGGCATCTTAGATTAGCTCATGCATCTAAATCTTGTATGGACATCATTAGAACTAGATTTCCTTTCATATCTTACAATAAGGACACTATATATGATACTTGTCAATTAGCCAAACAAAAGAAACTAAGTTTTCCTTTGAGTCAAACACATTCTTTAAAGCCTTTTGACATGATACATGTTGACATTTGGGGTCCAATTTCTGTTGTTTACATACATGGCTATAAGTATTTTTTGACAATCATTGATGACTACTCTAGATTTACATGAGTTTATCTTCTCAAAGCAAAAAGTGAAGCATCACTTGTGCTTCAAAATTTTATTGCCTTAGCACTTACTCAATTTTCTGCAAAAGTCAAAACAGTGAGAAGTGACAATGGCTTAGAATTTTCCATGATACAATACTATTCACAAAAGGAATTCAACACCAAACATCTTGTAGGTACACTCCTGAACAAAATGGTGTGGTGGAAAGAAAGCAACAACACCTATTAAATGTCACAAGAGCTCTAATCATCCAAAGTCAGATCCCTCAAATTTATTGGTGTTATGCTCTAAAGCACTCTGCCTACATCATTAATCTGCTTCCAACACCTGTTCTAAAAGAACACTGCCCTCATGAGATGCTATATGGCACCAAACCAGATTTAACATCACTAAGAGTTTTTGGCTCCCTTTGCTACACAAGTACATTACCACATGAGAGAACCAAGCTTGATCCTAGAGCTCATAGATGTGCTTTCCTAGGATATAAGACTGGAACAAAAGGCTTTATGGTCCTAGACCTCAAAACCATAGCCTTATCTATAAGTAGAAATGTAGTGTTTAATGAATTGCTTTTTCCATTCCACACCCAATCCTTAAGCATCACCCATGACCCTATACCCCATACCTCAACCATCAACCCCCCTCCTATCTCATGACATATTCTACAATTACTCTCTTGCTACCCAACCTGAACCCACCACTGCCACCAGCCCTGCTCCACCTTCTATTCAACCATCTTCCATAAGAAGAAGTACTAGACCATCTAGACCTCCCACTTACCTCAGTGACTATCACTGTACACTTCAAAACAATACAACCCAACATACTTCTCAACCCTATCCTTTATGCAACTACCTCTGCTATGACCAACTCTCATCCAAACACAAAACAACCCTACTTTCCCTTTAAACTCACATAGAGCCTAAGACATTCTCCCAAGCTATCACTGATCCCAATTGGAAAGAAGCAATCCACAAAGAACTCACAGCACTTGAACAGAACCAAACATGGCTGCTCACTGATTTACCTAACACCAAAACAGCTATAGGATGCAAATGGGTCTTTAAGATTAAATACAAGGCTGATGACACCATAGAGAGATATAAGGCTAGACTTGTAGCCAAAGGCTACACACAAACAGAGGGAGTAAACTATCTAGATACATTTTCTCCAATGGTTAAAATAAGCACTGTTAGATTGATCTTGGCTTTAGCATCAATCCACAATTGGCCACTAAAACAACTAGATGTCAATAATGCATTTCTCCATGGTGATCTCAATGAAGAGGTTTATATGAAATTGCCACCAGGTCTTACAAACACTTCATCACATCAAGTATGCAAACTTCAAAAGTCACTATATGGGTTAAAACAAGCAAGCATGCAATGGTTTGCCAAGCTTTCTCAACTCCTACTCAAACATGGTTATGCAAAATCAAAGCATGATCACTCTCTTTTCATTAAACATATTTCCAGTGATTCAAAAGCCATCATCCTTGTCTATGTGGATGATATCATCTTGACTGACAACAATTTGGAAGAAATCAATAGCATCAAAAGTCTCTTGCATAAAGCCTTTCACATCAAAGATCTTGGCAATCTAAAATACTTCTTAGGCTTAGAATTTGCAAGAAACAAAGATGACATCTCTGTCAATTAGAGAAAATATGCTTTGGAAATCATTTCAGATGCAGGATTACTTGCTTGTAAACCTTCCTCCACTCCTATGACACAAAACACTCATATTTCCAATGACTCATCTGGTTCCTACTCATATATACAAGGCTACAGAAGGCTAATTGGCAGGTTAATCTAGTTAACCAACACAAGACCAGACATAACTTTCGTGGTCAATCAACTTGCACAATTCATGGCCATCAAACTCTACCATCCATTTAAAAGGTACATTGGCTCTTGGCTTATTCTTTCCATCAAACTCTACCATCCATTTAAAAGCATATAGTGATAGTGATTGGGCTTCATGCCCCGACACTAGAAGATCCATCACTGGATATTGCATCTACTTGGGCAATTCACTCATTTCTTGGAAATCAAAGAAACAAAAGACAGTTTCCAGGAGCTCTTGTGAAGCAGAGTATAGAGCCATGGCCATCACCACTTGTGAACTCCAATGACTTTCTTATTTACTTGCAGACCTCCATCATCAACCATCTGCTCCTTGCACACTATATTGTGACAACCAATCTGCTCTCCACATTGCTTCTAATCCAGTGTTCCATGAAAGAACAAAACATACCGAGGTTAATTGCCACACATTTAGAGAGCAATGTGCCAATGGTTTCCTCAAGTTGCTCCATGTTCCATCCAAACTACAACTTGCAGATGCTCTTACTAAAGCTCTTGGTGCTCAAGACTATGCACTCATTCATATCAAGTTGGGTCTACACAATTTGTGTGCTCCAACTTGCGGGGGGATATTAGCCAAAAGTGCCCAAGCCAAGCCAGAAAACCCAAAACTGATCGAGACAGAAAACTTGCCTGGCTCGGTCAGAAACACTCCTCTCTCGGTCACAGGCCAAGGCCAACACCAGCCAGACCAAAGCCAGCTTCGGTCACAAGTCACGCCAAGCTCGGTCATGGTCCACACCACGTCTCGGTCACGAGTCAAGCATGATGCGCCACGACCTAAGTCAGGCACGGTCACGCAGACCCAGCAGCCAAGCAAACCTGATGCATCATGGCCTAGACACCTCAGTCAGTCAGGCACGGTCACGCAGAGCCAGGCCCATGCACCAGTGCTCAATCTCCTCGGTCAAAAAGCCAAGTCAAGTGCAAAGTCAGCTGCACCAAAAGCTAGGCATAGGATTACTTGGCATACAAGCAACTAGTATTATCATTATCTATAATCTTTATCCTTGAGATATTTTAGGCTTATCATTAGGCTATTTTAGGATTATCTTAAGATTAGATTTATATTTTATATATAAATACCATGCTTGGTTATGTAATTAATTAATTCCTTTCTAATGAGAATAAAATCATATTGCACCATGTCTCATAGCTTCATCAATTCCTTTCTTATTTAATATCGTCTTTGCATTAGTTTGTATAATTCTGGTAATGCCTTATATCTTGAGGTTGATTCATTTACATTCTTCTTGTGCATGAACATGCTAATGTTATGAGTAGCATTAATTCCTGCTAGGTAATTTTCTTTGAGCACTGGTTAATATATTTTTCTTTCGCATGCAAAGGTTTTCTGCCTCCATACTTTTGATGATCCATTATTCTCGTTCTTGTTCCAGCCCCATATATTCTACACACTGTACTAGCTCCTGTCTTGGGTCTACCATCAAGCCGACAAGCAGCAGCAGAAGCTGAGAAAATTTTGACATCATCTCTGTCAAAAATAGAGAGCATTTGGCTTAAGGGGAACGGGCGCTACTTGCTTGGTAGCTTCCAACCATCTATAGCAGATCTCAGCATGGTTTGCGAAATTATGCAGTTAGAGGTAAATGGGAACTTAGTATAAAGAAGTTTTACGATGTCATGAATCGGGATTATTGTTTGCTTTTGAGTTTTGTACAAAGTAAATTCGAAACAACTTTCTGGTTCAGTTTTTGTTGCTTGATTGAAAGTCCAGAAACTTGCAGGCCTAGTCTTTCATGTTAAGTGTTAACCACCTGAATTTGGTTTGATCGACGGAAGAAAATATTTCTTACGATTAATATTTGGTCTAATCAAATTCTGTTTCTCCAAGAAATGTGTCATGCAGAACACAATGCTTCCCCTTCCCAATAATAATCATGAATTCAAGATAGTGACTTATGTTTTTCTGATGCAGCTTTTAGATGAGAAGGATCGCGATCGTATTCTCGGCCCGCACAAGAAAGTTCAGCAGTGGATCGAGAGCACAAGAAACGCAACAAAGCCTCATTTTGATGAAGTTCATAACGTTCTCTATAAGATGAAATTGAAGCTTTCGTTGCAGCGATCTAATCAGGTCGAAGGCGTGAAGGAATCCAGGATTAAAACTCCACTGACTTCAAAGATTTGATCAAACAACCATGGCAGTAACCTTGTGACAAATACACGGAACTTCGAAAGATATGTGATGTGTGTGTACTGAGAGACCACTTAATAAGGCTGTTAAGTTGAGGAAGACAATGAACTTGATTGCCATTTGAAGGATTCAATGTAGCCCTAAGTGCAGACTTTGCAGCATATATGTTAGCCACTCCTTAATATTTTCAAGGATCCCTTAAATTCTTGTAGCATTTATGTATGAAGATCCTCTTACCAATGGTTAATGTTGGCTTCAATGTGAAGTTTTGGTAGGATATTTTTTTTGGGCAAAAGGTATTCCCACTCTATGGGTAATGAACTAATTCTCTTCGGGGTATGTGGCTGCCCCTTCCAATAAATGTCGCTCACAAGAATTAAACTTTTGACATTTTAATCTATCTGGGGATCTAGATGAGTTTTACGCCACTCGACATGTGTTTTGCGAGCATATACAATAATGTTATCACTACTTTAGTCAAGGGTGGTGATATTGATTGACCCACAAGAAGCTCAATAAACTCTTAGAAATAGAAAAATAAAACAGTACATGAAAATCTATCACTTAGAGGAGCTAGGACACATCGGTTATATAACAGAAGAGAGTCACTCACAAATAGTTTTCAAAAAAATAAAATTGTTCACAAAACTAAATCCTTGAAAATTAAAGTGATTATCACATTAGTGTTCTTGTATTTATTTCACATAACAAAGTTGCCACCTGGCAGAATTCTACAAGTTGGAGCTCTATTTTAATAATATGCTCCAAGATGAAGCATAAAAAAATCACAAAACTAAATCATATAATGTAATGCACATATACAAAGTTTACCTCTATCATTACACATTGCATTTGAAGAAAAGAAACATGTTTTGTTGATTATTTTAGTGGTTTTTGCTTTTACCACCATCCAAAAATTGAAACATTTAGTTGTTTTTGCACCATCTCATGATTCTCGATCTTATTAGTTTGTTCCTTTAAAAATTGAAACATGCAAAATGATTCCAAAAAATTGAAATGTGGAATAAATTAGTCATTTTAGGTACAAATTAATTCCTATCAAGTGTTATAAAATATGCTAAAAATATCTATGTATAGATAAATTAATAATTACTTTGGGATAGAAATTACTATAAGATGAAAATGGAAGTGGGCGAGTAGTATTGGCTCCTGCTTATACCCATACATATTTGTGGTTTTGTATATGTAAACGACAAATATTCCACATATTATATACTTATACATTTTATAATAATTAATATATATATATATATATATATGTGATGTAAACAATAACATATATGTGAATTATTTGTCACTTACGGATCAAAAACATTTTTTATGAAATAAAAAAGAGTGTAATATCTATATATTGTTACTATAAAAATTTATACATAATCACTACATCATCTATTATTTATTTAGGTTAACTCCTTGAATAGTCAATGATAATTAAATATCAATGATGAGTGATATAGTGAAAATATATAAAACTAAAAGACTGTTAGTACATATATTTAGATTCTCTCGGGAATGATTTAAATACATGTTGGACTACTTCTCTTATTGTCAATCAGTTTTGAGATAAAACTTAACGAATAGTTAGCAATCATATAAAGATGATATGTGTTCATTACCTAAGTTCACACAATATGCAACTTTCTTGTCACTATGCATTTTCTCTAATTGAAACATGTAAGAAAGGGAACTCTATTGTAGCTTTTAGATTTGATGTATTTCCAAAATCAGTCCTCCCAAATTGCTGTAGTAGATTATCCTATTTCTCTATAAAGTGATATATATTTCTACCAAAGTTACTTTAATTGCAGATACAACATAATGGTTTTAGGAGTCTCCGTAACAACATCAAGACTACAGTTATGACCATACTTTTTTCCGAATTTTCCACAATCAATCATAGTAAACACAACCAAAATAAATTATTTGCAATTTTGGCATTTCTAATAATTAAACATAATTGAATAGCTTTATATGCCATTATATTTATTTCATATTTCGTGAACATCATTAGCAACACTTATCCTAGATTCAAGTTGTGTGTGCAATATACATATAAAAAAACATGTATCCAAAACACTACAAAATGTAGAAGCCACTCTGATATATCAGAGCCAGGTTTCGATCCTGGGACCTGTGGGTTATGGGCCCACCACGCTTCCGCTGCGCCACTCTGATTTGTTGTTTTATCACTTGATCTTTCCTTATATATACAACCAAACAACATTTATGTATTCAAGTGAGATCAATATTAATTGTTAGGACAAAACTTAGGTAAAGTACCGTAGGTGTTAGTGGTACATGTGACCTATTAGAGTATGACACGTGGAATGTTATGCGAAAACTTAGGTAAAGTACAATAGGTGCTAGTGGTATATGTGACCTATTAGATGATGACATGTGGACCTTTTTGTTTACTTTCAAAGAAAGAACATTTATTAGATTTATAATCAAACATTTTTTTTATATGTTACACATATTTCTATGATTCAAAAGGACTATAGTATTGGACAAAAGGCTTATGTTACCCCTTATAGATCAATACTGGAATAGTTATTTGAGATGGGATGATTTTGCCATAGCTGTAAAGTAAGTGTAATCTATTTTTATGAATGTTTTTGGAGGTGCTAGATGAACCATTAAAAACCCACATAATCTTGACTAAATAAATGTGGCTCTAATTTAATAGCATTTCTCACTCAGAAGGGAATGTTTATTCTTCAGTAGATGAAATATGCTTCTTGTTTATTCTACACAAGAATCATGAAGTTAAAGTAGATAAATTTCATGTTTTGAGATTTGATATTGTGAAAATTCATAAAATGACATATTGTATGTTGATATGACATAATGAGTATATAATAAAATATTTGTTACATTGTCATGTGATTATATCATAAATTATTCATATGTGAGTACATCATATAATTTAGCCCTTGCACACATGATTCAAAGATGTGGAAGAACATGGCATAAGAAATTTTAATAACATAGGCATAAGTGACCCTTTATATTGAATTTCAAATAAACTACATTGCTTTTGACTATTTATCTTTTTCAAGAAAATTCAACAACATTTATTTTATCTGCATTTTCATTGTTTAATATTGAAGAATATTAAATGATAGTATATGCCATGTGCATGTAGAGGGGTAATTATTAGGTCAATAATGATTAATGGCAAATCCAATCTTATTCATTATCATTAATGATAAAATTGTTGAAAGATCTTCATCCATGAGATCTATCATTCTTCCATGGGCTAAGTGAAAGAAGTATATAAATGGTCTGACACTACATCTTGACCAAAAACTTTAAGACATTAAATCTATGGGTTCATCCACTTATATGCTCTTCAACTCATTCACTTTTACACAATGTTGGACTTTTCATTCACACTTGGAATACCCAACATCTCCCCGTCAAGTGTGAGTTACTCTCATTCGAGTATTGGATACACTAGAACTCAACTCTCTATATACTTGCATCGCCGTTGGTTTGTCCTTTCATTAACAGAACACACAACTTTGACATCTCGCCAGGAAGACTTTCGACACAAGGATTCATCATGGATCTACCGACCACTTGTCGCTTCAACACTTTGTTGCCGTCAAACAATCGACTCTGACACCACTTGTTGGGAGATTTTCATCCATGTGATGTATCATTCTTCCATGAGCTAAGTGAAAGAAATATATAAATGGGTTTGACACCACATCTCAACCCAAAACCTTAAGACATTAGATCCATGAGTCCATTTACTTCTATGCTCTTCAACTCATCCACTTTTACACAATATGAGATTTTTTCATTCACACTTGGAATACCCAACAAAAATGTAGATTAAATTTTAAATTATTAGAAGATTTGATGAACATTGAATTGATATAATAAAGATTAGATTAAAATTGTTATAAGATTGGTAGAGCTTACAAAATAAAATTACAACATACTTAGAAGTAAAAAAAGTAAATATAAATTGTAGATAGATTTAATGAAGCCCATACTATTATAAGTGGGAGACCCAATACATGACTGAAGAAGATCAGAGTAAGACAATAATATTGAAGAACACAACCTAGAGCTTGAAGGTGCCAATAGAATAAGGATTAATAGCCATGAAGTGTTGGAGTGAGATTATATATATATATCATTGTTTTCTTTCATAGTTTGGATTTAATGACTATTTTTATTTTTTCTCTCAATTGATATAATTAAATATTAGATGTGTTAGTTACGCTTTTAATTTATTTGTGTTAATTGATTATTAATGTTAATGGTTGGATATCAATTGTGATTTCATTTTAGGGATGAAATTGATGATTTGATAGTTATTATTAATCCAAAAGATATTTACATAAAATTGAGTATATTTATAAGTTTTTCATTGATGAATCTTCCATGAACACATGCTTAGTCGCTAGATGTTCTTGAATAATTTAATTGGATAAAATAATTGATATATTTAATGCTAATATTAATCTTGATGAATTCTAAACCTTAGTCATCTTTCTTCTCAATCGATTCAAATATACTTATTTCTTCTCATTTTTTTAATTTCTCTTCCTTAAAAATTTTACTTGTTAATATTGTGACTAGTATAAATATATTTAACATTATCTAAATTTCTAACCCTAAGTCTATATGAGATCGATCTCATACTAATTCTATTGTACTTCAATACGACTCGTGCACTGAGTGAAGATCTTCTATACCACAATTTCTCTATCTCTCTATACTAAACCAATGTAATCATGCCAACTAATATTAGTTATTGTTTCTTGATAGATGATAAAAAAAATTATTAACATAATTTGATTAGTTGACATGATTTCATTGACTTGATATAGAGAGATAAAGAAATAATGATATAGAAGATCTCAACTCTCGTGCACGCGGATGACTATGACTTTTGAAAAAGAAACATTAATTTTTGCCACCATGGTTGGGAACTCAATTTGTTAAAATTTAGATATTTGTTAAATTTTATTCTTCTACTAGATATTTGTCTATTTTTATTTGTCAACCGAGGCTTACCAAAATTTGAGGATTTGTGTAAAATTCAAAATAATTAGACTTTGCTAGCCATAGGGATAGACCCAACCAATTTAAAAGGAGAGTTATATAAAATTAGTAATGAGGCTAACAATAATCTTAGAATATATTTTCTTACTTGTAAAGTTAAGTCTGTCATTAAAAAAAAGTGTAGGAAAGACAATAGAGCAACTAATTTATTAAATGTTTTCAATTTAATCAATTAGTTTCTCAGCCATAAACTTCCAACTCTGACTTGTCATTTAGTTTTCCCATCATATTCTTAATCTTAAACTTCATTTCAAAATAATATAAAATATTTTAAAAAAAAGAAACAATATATGGGCTTATTAGTGCTATCATGTTGCAATCTAGAGTTAAGTTAGATAAGCTTATAATTTATGACAAACTGGACATAATAAACAATAAAACACTAGACACAATAAAACTTATCTTATTCATATTTTATGATGCTATTATGGTTTATCCTATGATCTCTTATCTTGTGAAACACTAGTATATTTATAATGATTACATCTTCATAAATAAAAGAAAATGAATAAGAAGTATGACACCACAACTTCTCTCATATTAGATACATCTTATCTCATAACATATGATTAATTAGAAAAATACTTAATTATTAAACTTTTAATTCAAATATATTTTTTCAATCAAATCAAGTAACAAATGAACTGACACATTTTTATTTATAATTATTAAATGCTAAGGCATATTCAATGTTAAATACAAGGAATGTGAAAGTTTAGTTCAGTTTTGGTATAATTCAGTGACCGAACTGAGTATAAACATATGGTTCGATTCACTTTAATTAACTATAAATTTTATTGTATATACCGAACTGAACCGCTCATGAATGATTTGGTTCGGTTTCACGATTTTAATATTTTTTTAAATTTATTTTTGCATCAATTGAAATTTCAAAATGTATTAAAAGAGACATTGTTTGTCCATAAAAGAAAAAATATTACAAAATATAAATCATAAATAAATGAATAAAAAATTGAAACTCATAATTGCTTGTTTGTAGCATATATAACAATTATGTAATCGAATCGAACCACATAACCAAATCAAACCACTATTTTATAGTTTAGTACGGTTCCACCAATTTCGTGGTTTAAAGAGCAAACACTTATACCCTATCAAATGCTTAGGTATTCAGTTAATGATTCCTAATTAATTATTTATTTCTAATTTTAATAGTTGTATCATATTGTATGAAAGGTCAATTATCTATTTCAATTATATTTTAGTATCCAACAAAGGTTTCAAAGGGCATAGCCTCAGTTAATTGATGAGATCATGGTCCCAAAAGTTTTGACAAATTGAAAGATCTCGTTTATATATCAATGTATTAATCCAAGTCAAAGAGGATTGATTCATCAGGATATGATCTATGTCATGTATATGTAAAAAAAGGAGAAGAATCATTTCCGGTAATGGAGAGGCAAGTTCTTGATTTTGCATTTATTTTTAAGGATAAGATTGTAATATCATTATCTTTAAAGGATAAAAATGTCCTACTATTTTATATTTTCATATTGTTTTCTAGGTACTTATCTTTCTATTAATAGATAGGATTCTAACCCGTAAAAAATAATATATTATGAGTATTCTCTTATGCTTATACCTTTACAAAATAAGATTACAAGTTTAGGTTTGATTGAGCAAATAAATTATTCTTAACCCTCCTAAAAAAACAATTAAAAAGAATGAAATTAATGTGGAATTATAATATAAACATTGGGTAGGAAGAAAATAAATTGTTTTGCAACAAACCCTCCCATTAATTTCTGCCCCAAACTCTATTCTTGAACCACTACCTTGGTCTTCTTAAAGTTGCACCTCTCATGGTCCAAAAAACAAGGATCTCTCACATTGGTTATTTTCTCTCCATACTTGTTATTCATTCTATTGTATTATTCTCTATTGTTTTCATCTCTTTCCCTTCATTCACATTTTGCTGGGCGCTTCTTCCTCATTGCTCACACAATGGTATATATATATATGCTTTCTCATTTTCCCTTCTAGTTATATGATTGTTTTTTTTGTTTTATTAATTATATCTTCAAGATAATCACTATGTTCTTGCCCTTACATTTTTTTGTGTGGAAAAATGGAAATCTACCTTTTGAATGCTGACATGTTTTAAATGAACATTATTGTTACCATTTATATGTTCTTTCATGTCAACCTTCTGATAAACAATGAGAAGTTGTTTATATACAGGAGGAGGAACAAAGATTTGTTGTCCCAATCATGTCTCATATATTGTCTAACACTAATCAAAATGAAGCAAAAACAATACTAACATTGAATGTTTAGATTTTTTAATTGATAATACATGTTTTTATTGACGTGATACAACATATGAAACATGATTTGAGACATCGTATCTTTATTCATCTAAAAGGTAGTCATGATATCAAGAATGATTATAGTTTTCCGTTGTCATTTTTGATTTTTCATGGTTTCTTCCATAATCTAGCTATTGAATTATCATTTATCTGATCTAAATTTTTCATCGAGTTTTTAGTCTTCTTACATGGAAGATTTTACAATATTCATATCATTAGAGGAACATGTCTAGAAAACATTAACAAGAAGGACTAAATATTTTAAAACTATATCCATAACACTTGTTTTTACATAAATTACATCCATACTTTCTTTCTGATGTTTAATTAATTACACTTTCACCCCTCTTCTTTAAAATATTATACTTACTTCCTCACAATAACATCGGGTATAATATATATATAATAAATTTGTGTATAATATCATTAAACCTTAGGAAATGTAGAATGATTAAAAATGCTTTCTTTCTAATATATTCATTGATATTCTAATTAATTACGTGTCTTCTCATCCAACTTACCATCCTTATATCTACATGTATTCACGAGTCCCATATCTAAGAAAAAATAGTGCCCTTAATCTATGAAAGTTGTTTGCTTTTGATGTTGCATGAACCTTCAAATTCAACTTGTTCTTCTAGCACTTTGCCTAGCCAGTGCATTAAAAATCACTATGAAACTGCATAACATAAAATATTGGGCACAGGCAAATGCAGCGTCCGGAATGGCTGTGCATGATGATTGCAAATTGAGGTTCCAAGAGCTTAAATCAAAGAGGAGTTATAGGTTCATTTTGTTCAAGATTGAACAACAACAAGTGGTAGTTGATAAGTTAGGGGAGCCGATGGAAAGTTATGATGATTTTATGGCTAGTTTTCCGACAGATGAGTGTCGCTATGCTGTTTATGATTTTGATTTCACAACCGAAGAAAATTGCCAGAAAAGCAAGATATTCTTCATTGCATGGTAACTTCAAATTGTTCTATATATAAATTAGCTACACTTTTAATTTTGATATACTAATCCCATTAAGGTTTTTACATTGTCAATTAACCATATGTTAAATTATATGTGACTTTTAAAATATTTATTATTTATTAATATAAACAACACTTGTTGGGGAGGAACAACCACACAACCTGAAAATGATTAGTTTTTTACCGAAAAGGTGAGAATACTTTTGGTAGTATAAAAAAATACAATATATAATTGATTTATATTGTATAGATTTAAACCATAACATTATGATTAAATCTAATTAAATACCATTCAAGTAGTTTTACCTAAAAGTCTAAACTTTTGAACGAAATAGTTCATAACTTGGTATCCTATGTATATATAACTAATCAAGGATACACTTTAGATATATAAAACCATTTAATGTACCTATCATTTGAGAATATAATGAATCTCTTATACTTTCACCAAATTAAATTTAAAAAATGCAGGAATATGAAGTATATTTATAAGTAGATATATTTCTCCAATGAGGAGGGATTTATCGACTCCAAAAGGAAGTATTAGAAGTAGATATATTTCTCCCATATCCTTAATTTTTCGAAAGTATATTTATTGACTATGTATTTTTTTTTCAAAAAATGTAGATGATGACAAGATCTCTTGACCCTTTTGATAGAGATGCCTAATGAAATAATTTATGTACATTATGGAAATTATAATGTGTTCATATAAATTGTTTAACTAATATATGTTAATAATATACCTAGTTCAGGTCACCAGATACCTCAAGGGTGAGGATGAAAATGGTGTATGCAAGTTCTAAGGACAGATTCAAGAGAGAATTGGATGGCATCCAAGTTGAAATACAAGCAACTGATCCAAGTGAAATGAGTTTGGACATTGTGAAAGGAAGAGCCCTCTAATCTTCATTTTTTTTTGGTGTTAGTTCTATTTTATCTATTTGGTAATAGTTATCATCTTCTTATTGCCTATTAGATATTGGATTTTAAAAAAAGACTAATCCAAAAAATGACATGTAATGTCATAATTCTTCCTTAAACTCAATCTTAGTTAAGTATTGTAATGATCTTGGATTTTTGGTAATGTTTGAAGAGCCATGTGTAAAGAGGTTCAAGATTTAGTATCTGAGTCTATAATAGGTTTATTCTCCTCTCTAGTCTCCTATATAGGCTTTTAGAATTAAAAGAATATAGATTTGTTGTCTCAAATGATGTCTCATAAGTTGTCATTGCGCCAATGAAAACATATAATGTCAATCAAAACTTTCATTATTATTACTGTTTTTGTTTCATTTTTAATGGCGTGTGATAGTGTATGAAACACCATGTGAGATTTTAGATATGTGTTCTAATTAAAAAGATAAGAAAAATTGAAGTGAGAATTAACGTAAATAATTTATTTTATAGATAAAAATTATTACAAACGATATCATAATAACAAATCAGATAATAATTAATAACATAAATATAAATTAGATATAAGTTCAAATAAACTAAAACTAAGTAAATTTAAATAAGATAACGTTTTATCAATTTAAATCATGTTAGTTTTTCCCTTTGAGGATGGATTTTGTGCAATAGCAACTACTACGAAATAGAATGATGAAACTGATACATGTTGTTGGTGCAGCGGAAGCAATCGTTGCACAACATTGGTCACAAAACAATCAAATAATGCATAGAATAAATAGAAGAGAGGAAACAAAGAATTTGGTAACGGGGTTTGGCCAATTGTGCCTACATCCCCGGGAACGCTGAGCGGCTACCAATATATTATTAGAGAATAAGGATTACAAACCCTATCACACCCATGGACCCAACTGCCCATGGAGTGTTTCTATTTGGTGCTTATATCTGGTGCCGCTCAGCGCTCCCAGGGACGTAGGCACAATTGGTCAAACCCCGTTACCAAATTCTTTGTTTCCTCTCTTCTATTTATTCTATGCATTATTTGATTGCTTTGTGACCAATGTTGTGCAACGATCGCTTCCGATGCACCAACAATTGGTATCAGATGGATCTTAACCCAGGTGCCAAATTTGAGGTGGGGAAGTTCGATGGAACTGGTAATTTCAGATTGTGGCAAAGGAGAGTTAAGGATGTGTTGGCTCAACAAGGTCTATCAAAGACGCTGCGTGAGAATAAACCAGATGGTATGGACGAACTGGATTGGGAAGAGTTGAAGGAGAAGGCTGCAGGAACCATACGGCTCTGTCTATCAGATGAGGTGATGTATCATGTTATGGATTTGACGTCACCAACAGAGGTATGGGAGACATTAGAGAAACGGTTCATGTCCAAGTCTCTAACAAATAAGCTGTATTTGAAACAAAGACTTTATGACCTGAAGATGCAGAAGAGTACTGATTTGCAACAACATCTCAACACTTTTAATCAAATGATCAATGACTTGCAGAAACTTGACGTGAAAGTTGATGATGAGGACAAAGCAATAATACTACTATGTTCTTTGCCAAATTCCTATGAACACTTGGTGACAACATTGACATACGGGAAACACTCAATCAAACTGGATAAAATCACATATGCACTTCTATCCCACACTCAAAGAAGACAGAATGCAGGAGAAGGGTCTCATGGTGATGGTCTGTATGTGAAAGGGAGCCAAACACGTGGGAGGAGACAAGGCAGAGTAGGTCATGCCAAAGGGAACAAAGCAAATTCCAGGGGCAGAACACCAGTATAGTGCTTTAGAAGCAAACAGACTGGACATTACAAAAAAGGATTTTGTCCCAATGAATGGAGTCCTAGCAAGCCGGTGGGGAAAGATAGAGTATCTACATTTGCAAATGTTGCACAGAAAGATAACTCTAGTTACAATAGTGAAGCTGATCTACTATCTGTATCATCAAATAATAGCGCAGATGAGTGGATACTTGACACTAGTGTTCCCACCACATGACGCCAAACAGAGACTGGTTTACCACATACAGGGCATGCAATTTTGGTTTTGTGTATCTCGGAAATAATAAAACATGTGGAATTATTGGCATGGGACAAATCAAAATTGTCATGGATGATGGTGTAGTGAAGACGTTATGTGAGGTTAGGCACATACCAGATTTGAAGAAGAATTTGATTTCTTTGGGGACATTGCAGACCAAAGGATTTAGCTATAGAGCTGATGGAGACAGTGATATTCTTCGAGTATGAAAAGATGTTATGACTATGATGAAGGGTAAGAGGACTGTTGAGAACAAATACAAGCTGTTGGGGAGAATAGTTGTAGGTGGAGTTGCTGGAGTGGCTGAAGAGATTTCAGTAGATTCAGACCATGATGCTACAAAATTATGGCACATGCGTTGGATCATATTAGTGTGCGTGACATGACAGAACTATGCAAAAGAGGATTGTTGAGGGGAGTCAGCAAATGCAAGCTAGATCTGTGCAAGTATTGTGTGCTTGGGAAACAGACACGAGTTAGTTTCAAGGCTGGCCAACACAGAACTCGGGACATTTTAGATTATGTCCACACTGATGTATGGGGACCCACTCAGGAACCATCCCTAGGAGGTTCTAGGTATTTTGTTACATTCGTTGATGACTTTTCTCGCAATGTCTGGGTATATTTTCTGAAGCATAAGTCAGAAGTCTTTGCCAAGTTCAAGGTTTGGAAGGCAGAGGTAGAAAACCAGACTGGTAGATAAATCAAATACCTGAGGTCAGACAATGGTATGGAATACAAGAACTCACAGTTTCAGAAGTTTTGTGAGGAACATGGTATTCAGAGGCACTTTTCACTGAAAAAGACTCCTCAGCAGAATGGTGTTGCATAGAGGATGAATAGAACTCTTACAGAGAGGGCCAAATGTATGAGACTGAATGCTGGACTTTCCAAAGGATTTTGGGCAGAGGCGCTTAGTATGACATGCTATGTCATCAATAGATCACCACGAGCTTCATTGGATGGTAAAGTTGCAGAAGAAGTATGGACATGTAACTCAGTCAATTATAATATGCTACGCATATTTGGTTGTGCTACTTATGTACATGTACCTAGTGATGAACGATCTAAACTTGACCCCAAGTCAAAGAGGTGTATCTTCATTGGATATACCAAAGGTGTGAAGGGGTTCAAGTTCTGGGATCCAGTTTGCAGAAAAGTGGTGTTGAGCAGA
Source organism: Lupinus albus (assembly GCA_009771035.1). Classification (NCBI taxonomy): domain Eukaryota; kingdom Viridiplantae; phylum Streptophyta; class Magnoliopsida; order Fabales; family Fabaceae; genus Lupinus; species Lupinus albus. The sequence continues at coordinate 12,737,539 of CM020007.1, read as the reverse complement.
GATGCAGTGTTTGATGAAGATTTCATAATAAGAGAATCAGTTATGACAGAGGTGCCCAAGCCCAATGGAGAGACTTTGAGATCAAATATGATTCCAGTGAATAGTGAAACTATTCAGGTGAATAAAGGCAAGGAACCATGCACTAGTTCATGTCAAGAACATGATTATTTTCAGGCTAAGAGTTTAGGTGTGCAGGAGTATCTACTTGCCAGAGACAGAGATAGATGTCCTATCAAACCTCCAGAGAGATATGGCTTTGAGGATATAGGCACAATTGGCCAAACCCCGTTACCATACTAAGTGCCTCTGCCCAAAATCCTTTGGAAAGTCCAGCATTCAGTCTCATACATCCTCTCCGTTACACATGTCTCATTTCTCTTCATTTTTTTTGGTAATGTCTTTTATTTTTTTTGGAGTAAATTATCATGATATCCTCTAAGTTATATTGAAATTACACAAATCATCTAGATTTTTTTAAACCTGCAAAAACCACTCATAATTATATATATATATACATTACACTGATTATCTCTGTAAGAAAGATAAGTGTAATTTCTTAAATAAAAAATGACGACAAATATAATTAAATCAAATTAAATATGGTACATTATGAAGAAAATTACAAATAGTATAAAAGTCGATGTATATTCATTATTTTGTATTCGTTACAAACTACATGAATAATTCCAAGAAGGTGTTTAAATTACTCTTATATTATATTTAACTAACCAAAATAATGAATAGACATCGACCCTTATACTACTTGGACTTGTCTTCACAATGTACCATATTTTATTTGACTTAATTACACTCGTGGTTGTTTTTTATTTAAGAGATTACACTTATCTCTCTTACATGAGTAGTTAATGTAATGTATATAAATAATTAGGGGTGATTTGTGTAGGTTTTAAAAGATGTGAGTGATTTGTGTAATTTCACTAAAATTTGGGGGTGTCAGAGTAATTTACTCTATTTTTTATTGGTTTGAATATATTTTTTACTCAATGCAAATATAGATAATATTTTTAATTTGAGTTCCCTAATTTTTTATTAGTTTTAAATCCATATTTATCTAATCATTTTGGTTTTAATCCATATGGATGATATGTCAATATGATAAATAGTGTTGGAATTAATTAAATCAAGTGGTATGTAGAAACATTGAGAAAATAGGGCAATTAATATAAATACTACCTATAGAAGAATGTAGAAGCTAGATGTGTCTAAAGTTAAGCTTATTAGTTAAGAAAGAAAGCTAGTAGACAACATCACCCCCTAAATATGCTTCCTTGCTAAGTTTCTTAGCCACTAATTCACTAAGTCTCTTAGTCACTAAGAATATGTACTCCAAGGCTTATAAAGGCATGAAAGCAATGCTTTATTAATAATTAGTTTTAACATTTCCTCTTGTTCTCTCTCTCATTTGTAAGTGTGAGTTTGAATTTATATAAGTCCCATTTGATATCAAATTGGTATCAGAGAAGGTTAGGTCCTGCTAGTGTGAGTGTCAAAAATATTTTGAGTGTGTGAGGAACAAAAGAGTTCTAATTGTGTCAAAAAATTTTGTGAGAGGGATATGGCAAACAATTACAATTTTGTCTGGTCCGGTCCAAAATTAACTACAAAATTAGATTTTAGTTATTGAGAACTTTTGATGACAACACATCTATAAGCTCACGATGTTTGGAGTTTTGTGGATCCCGGCTTACAACAAGGAGCTTTGTAGAAGGGACCAGTTGGCACTTTCACAAATTCATCAAGGAATTGATTATTCAAGATTTGGCAAAATAGCAAATGCGAAGATTGCTAATGAAGCGTGGGACATATTGAAGTTGTCATATAAAGGAGTAGAGAAGGCTGGAAAGTCTAAATTACAATCGTTGCGTAGAGAATATGAAATGTCTAATTCTGAAATGGTAGAACAATATTTTTCTCGTGTTATAAATCTTGTCAACAAGATGAAAGTATATGGAGAAGATATTTCTGATAGTAAAGTGGTAGAAAAAATTCTACGTACGATGTCGATGAAATTTGACCATTTGATGACTACAATAATTGAGTCCCGTGAAACATACACTTTGTCTGTAGCAGAGTTACAGGGAAGCATTGAAAGTCATGTCAATAGAATATTTGAAAAGACTGAAAAGGTAGTAAAAGAGGAAGCTCTTAAGAGTCAGGTAAATTTCAACAATTCTACCGAATCAAGTCATACTGGAGAAGAAAGAGGTCAAAATAATTACAACAACAGAGGAAGAGGAAATTATAGAGGCAGAACCCGAGGAAATTATAGAGGAAGAGGACGTGGAAACTTCAACCAATCGAGAGGAAACAGCTTCAGCAGTTTCAATCCAACGCATCAAGGAAGAGGTGGTCATAGCTTTGGATCTACATATTGTAGTAGAGGAAGAGGTAACTACAATCAAGAAAGGACGAATTATAGTTGTTATCACTGTGGTAGAAAGTTCGTATCATAATACCAGTGAGTATTTTGAAAATCCACAAAATTTATTTTTGGCAAGTAATACATTTTCTAAAGAAGAGGATATTTGGTATCTGGATACTGGTTGTAGTAATCATATGTGTGGGAAAAATGAATTATTTTCTTCTCTAAACGAAACGGTAAAATCTACAGTGAAGTTTGGAAATAATTCAAATAGTCCAATTTTGGGAAATGTCAAATTTCTATCAGGTTGAAAGATGGATCACAAAACTTTATTGGTGATGTTTTCTATGCTCTTGGTATTCATCACAATCTATTGAGTATGGGACAACTGTCAGAGAAAGGTTACAACATGCAAATTCACAATGGTTTCTGCACATTGATCGATAGAAATGGAAGATTTATCACAAAGGTAAGAATGACATCAAATCGCCTATTCCCTTTGAAAATTAAACATGAAAAATTTCCTTGTTTGAGTTCTATTATTCCAAATGATGATTGGTTGTGGCACATGAGATTTGGTCAATTTCATTCCTCTGGCTTGAATTACTTGTCAAGAAAAGAATATGTTTCTAGATTGCCTGTTGTGAATATTCGAAATGGAGTATGTGAAGTTTGTCAAATGAGAAAGAAGCATAAAGATTCATTTCCAACTAGAATGTCTTGGAGAGCAAAGAAACTGCTGGAGATAATTCATTCAGACTTGTGTTTAGTGGAAATACCAACACCTGGTAGTTGTAAGTACTTTAATACTTTTATAGATGATTTTAGCAGAAAAGCTTGGGTGTATTTCTTGAAACAAAAATCAGAAGCATGTGATGCCTTTAAGACATTTAAGACATTTGTAGAAAAACAAAGTGGTTGTAGAATCAAAGTATTAAGAACAGACAGAGGGCAAGAATACCTCGTTGGTACAAGTTTCTTTGAACAACATGAGTTTGAGCATCAACTTACAACAAGATACACACCTCAACATAATGGAGTTGTTGAAAGAAAGAATAGAACAATCATGGATATGGTGAGATGTATGCTTAAAGCCAAACAAATGCCAAAAGAATTTTGGGCTGAAGCGGTGGCTACTGCAGTTTATATTCTGAACAGGTGTTCAACAAAAAGTGTTCAAGAAAAGACTCCCGAAGGTGCTTGGAGTGAAAGAAGACCTTCAATCCGACACCTTAGAGTTTTTGGATGTATTGCATATGCTCATGTACCAGATCAATTGAGAAAAAAGTTAGATAACAAAGGAGAAAAATGTATCTTTATTGGTTATAGTTCAAACTCAAAAGCCTAGAAGCTCTGCAATCCAGAGACACAGAAGGTGATTATCAATCGATATGTGACTTTTGATGAAGGAGGAATGTGGGATTGGTCCTCAAAGTCACAAAAAGATCCAATAGTTACTTCAAATGATTACGAAGAAGAGACTGAATTTAATCCAACAGTTGATGAGCCATAAAGATCAAGTAGACAACAAACAACACCTTATGAGCCAGAAACATCCAACAGACAACAAAAGTCGCATAGATTACCAACCAAATTGCAAGATTGTGTTTTGGGTAACGATAATGACCCATCTGATGAAGAGATTATCAACTTTGCTTTATTCGCAGATTGTGACCCATTTACTTTTGAAGAAGCAGTAGATGATGAAAATTGGAGAAAAGCCATGAATGAAGAAATCCATGCAATTGAGAAGAATAAAACATGGGAGCTAATAGAGTTACCAACAGGCAAGAAACCTATAGGAGTGAAGTGGGTGTATAAGACAAAGTACAAATGCAATGGTGAAATTGATTGCTTTAAAGTAAGGTTGGTGGCAAAAGGTGTAACATCCCAAAAATTACATTTTTTGGAGACTTGAGAAACTCCAAATATCTGGGAATTGCTGGGTGATACTCGCTTGAGCGAGAGAGGGTTGCCAAGGCTAAGAGATTCTCGTCTGGGTGAGGGATTTCTCGCTCAAGCGAAAGGGCTTTGTTGAGACTGGATGAATCTCGCATGGGCGAGACAACGTCGCTTGAGCGAGAGCATCAGTGCTGAGTGATTTGAAGCGCGTGGATTCTCGCCCAAGCGAGCCTTTTCTCGCTCGTCGAGAGTACGAAATTCTAAAACCTAAAATAGAAGTCCCAAGTGAGAATTGGGTCACTTTTTTGAAAACAAAATAGAGGAGAAGCGACTAGGCGATTTGAGAGCTCTTAGAGTCGTAAGAAAGGCTTGAGAAGAGACCCTAAGGTTGGAGGAGACGACGGAGAACGCAATAAAGCTACTTAACGTAAAGCATTAGCGGATACCCAGGTGAGGGAGCAACATTAAACCTTGTGATATTAGAATTGTGACATCGGAGACTCCAACGACACTCACTAGTTGGAGGTTTTCAATTAGCTAAACGATTAAACGGGAAACCTTATAAGTTTCCTATTTAACCGCGTTAGTCTTACCCTATGTAATGATATGCTTGACTATGATATTTGACCTGCCTTAGTGGTATGAAGTTTGACCTACCTTTGTGGTATGGAATTTGACCTGCCTTCGTGGTATGGAGTTTGACCTGCCTTCGTGGTATGGAGTTTGACCTGCCTTTGTGGTATGGTGTTTGACCTGCCTTCGTGGTATGGAATTTGACCTGCCTTCGTGGTAGGAGTTTGACTTGCCTTCGTTGTAACACCCTGAATTTTAGTCTTTTAAATTATAGTATCAGTCCTGGAAGTCTCGCTTGAGCGTGATATTCTCGCCTAGCGAGAAAGGATCACCTAGAATGGTGAAATCCTGGGATATACTGGAGGATTCTCGCCTGAGCGAGAGTTGCCTCGCCTGGGCGAGAAATGGCAAACTGGGGCTGTTGACACTGTGAGATTCTCGCCTGAGCGACAATCCCTCGCTTGAGCGAGAGGGAGCTTGTTAGGACTATGAGATTCTCGCTTGAGCAAGAATCCCTCGCTTGAGCGAGAGGGTCAGATATGAGTTTTTAAAATAGGCGGGATTTTCTCGCCTGAGCGAGAAAGGGCTCGCTTGAGCGAGAACCCGATGACTGCTCTTTAAAATACAAACCCCAAACACATTTTAGGGTTAGAACTTTGAAGAGAAGAGAGAGAAGAGAGCTTTTCAAGAGCAAGGAGCATTAGGACTCATCTTAGAGCTTGAGAAGAGGTAAACCTCTTGCTTCTAACTCTTCTTCTTCCTCTCTAACTTGTTTTGGGTATGTTGGATCTATTTTCAAAACATGAGAAACCATGGAAACTCATTCTTTAGAGTTATGGTTCGTTTTATGTTGTTTTTCCCTTGTAAACTCTTGGTTTAGAGTTGATATTTGATGAATGGAAAGGTTTTGTGGGTTATTCATGAAAACCCCAAAAACCCCCAAAATGAGAATATGAGTATAAAGAGAAAGAGATGAAATGTTAGATGTGGATGATAAGTTTATGCTTTGATGTTGTTATACGAGAGGAACATGTATGTTTAGATGTTTGGAAACTTGTATTGAAGTAGTTTTGAAAATCTTGAATATATGTGAATCCCTTGTGTATTTGATGATGAAATACGATTTATTTATGTGTTATTTTGAATAAATGACTGACATTGTTGTTATTGGTGATAATGAGGAAAGATCCTAAGGTTAGAGGAAATCGCGGAGAAGACTTTTAAAGTTACTTGGAACCGATCCCCAACACTCACCAAGGTAAGGGATAAATGGTTCTAATTCATACTCACTGATGTGAATGAGGTATGTGAAAGAGGTAACGTGTTGGTAAGTTTATTGTTGTTACACTACCCGGAGTGGTAGTGAACTTTTTATTGTGTCCTACCCGGAGTGGTAGTGAATTGTTTATTGTGTCCTACCCGGAGTGGTAGTGAACTGTTTATTGTGTCCTACCCGGAGTGGTAGTGAACTGTTTATTGTGTCCTACCCGGAGTGGTAGTGAACTGTTTATTGTGTCCTACCCGGAGTGGTAATGAACTGTTTATTGTGTCCTACCAGGAGTGGTAGTGGACTGTTATTGTGTCCTACCTGAAATGGTAGCGGATTGTTATTGTGTCCTACCCGGAGTGGTAGCGGACTATTATTGTGTCCTACCCGGAGTGGTAGTGGACTGTTATTGTTATCCTGCCGGGAATGGTAGTGAAGTATTGTGAACTAGAACTGCCCGATGTGGTATGGAGTATAACTAGACCTGCCTGATGTGGTATGGAGTATAACTAGACCTACCCGATGTGGTATGGAGTATAACTAGACTTGCCCGATGTGGTATGGAGTATAACTAGACCTGCCCGACGTGGTGTGGAGTATGACTAGACCTACCTAATGTGGTATGGAGTATGACTAGACCTGCCCAACGTGGTGTGGAGTATGACTAGACCTACCCGATGTGGTATGGAGTATGACTAGACTTGCCCGTTGGGGTATTGAGTATGACTAGACCTGCCCGATGTGGTATGGAGTATGACTAGACCTGCCCGATGTGGTATGGAGAATGAACTAGACATGCCCGATGTGGTATGGATGATGAACTAGACCTGTCCGATGTGGAATGGAGTATAACTAGACCTGCCCGATGTGGTATGGAGTATAACTAGACCTGCCCGATGTGGTATGGAGTATAACTAGACCTGCCCGATGTGGTATGAAGTATAACTAGACCTGCCCGATGTGGTATGGAGTATAACTAGACCTGCTCGATGTGGTATGGAGTATAACTTGACCTGCCTGATGTGATATGGAGTATAACTAGACCTGCCTGATGTGGTATGGAGTATAACTAGACCTGCCCGATGTGGTATGGAGTATAACTAGACCTGTCCGATATGGTGTGGAGTATGACTAGACCTACACGATGTGGTATGGAGTATGACTAGACCTGCCCGATGTAGTATGGAGTATGACTAGACCTGCCCGATGTGGTATGGAGTATAACTAGACCTGCCCGATGTGGTATGGAGTATAACTAGACCTGCTCGATGTGGTATGAAGTATGACTAGACCTGCCCGATGTGGTATGGAGAATGAACTAGACCTGCCCGATGTGGTATGGAGAATGAACTAGACATGCCCGATGTGGTATGGATGATGAACTAGACCTGCCCGATGTGGCATGGAGTATAACTAGACCTGCCCGATGTGGTATGGAGTATAACTAGACCTGCCCGATGTGGTATGAAGTATAACTAGACCTGCCCGATGTGGTATGGAGTATAACTAGACCTGCCCGATGTGGTATGGAGTATAACTAGACCTGCCCAATGTGATATGGAGTATAACTAGACCTGCCCGACGTGGTGTGGAGTAAGACTAGACCTTCCCGATGTGGTATGGAGTATGACTAGACCTGCCCGATGTGGTATGGAGTATAACTAGACTTGCTCGATGTGGTATGGAGTATGACTAGACCTGCCCGATGTGGTATGGAGTATAACTAGACCTGCTCGATGTGGTATGGAGTATGACTAGACCTGCCCGATGTGGTCTGAAGAATGAACTAGACCTGCCTGATGTGGTATGGATGATGAACTAGACCTGCCCGATGTGGTATGGAGATGTAGTTGGATTTACCCGATGTGGTAGGGTTATATTTGTGAAAGAACTAGGTGAATACGATTAAGGATGAATACGACATATGAGAAACGAGGATGTTAAGAGCGAAAGTCATATGCATGCTATAAGATATATATATTATGGGATATATATACTATAGGGTGAATATGAATGCTGAAAATGAAGACGTAAGAATAAAAGTAGTATACATGCTATAGGATATATAGTATGAGATATATATACTATAGTGTGGATATGAATAATGAGAAGAACGATGCTTGGAATGAATGTAATATGCATGCTATAGAACATATATTATGAGATATATATTCTATAGGATGAATATGGATAATGTGGAAATGAACGAAAGAAGATATGAATGTTTGTATTTACGTAATTGTGTTTATAAATTATATTAAAGCTTAATCGTATTTGAAATGTGGATTATCATGTGCTATTAGTTTTGGACTAATGACTTACTCCCTTTTGTTTCATGTGTTGTTTATGATAATCCCAATTGTAGGTAAATGAAGGATTTTGAGGATGAAGCTCAATTAGGAAGCTTTTGTGTTTAATTACTCGCTTGTCTTTATTGCTAATTGACGTTGTAGTTGATTTAATAGTATTATGGGATGACTGTAAATCCTTTTAGATTAATACGGACATGTGTAGTTATGGGCTTTATAACTTTGGGAGACCCATAACTGGTTGTATGTGGTAAATGCTATTTGAATGAATTATGTTTTTCCGCAACATAAATTTGTATGATAAGATAATAATGTAAAGAGTATTTTCAAAGAGTGATACTTGAGAGTTTTCAATGAAGGTGACGACTGTATGTAAGAAAGGATTAAAATAAAAGAAAAATTTTCAAGGGTAGAAAATCGGGACGTTACAATATGGTATCAGAGCATAGTTAATTCTGCGGCCTAGGGCATGGCCTTACTTGCTTCTTTGTAACATGTTTATGATTTGATTGGTTGAGATTGTGTGAATTGAATGTTTAAAGCATGTAGCTTTGGTATAGTAACATGTAATGTACTATGAGACTAGGTGATAACTTGACTTGTGTGAATTAAAATTGTGTACTGACTATCCATGAGTGCAGGTTGAAAACCCCAAAAACCCCCAAAATGAGAATATGAGTATAAAGAGAAAGAAATGAAATGTTAGATGTGAATGATAAGTTTATGCTTTGATGTTGTTATACGAGAGGAACATGTATGTTTAGATGTTTGGAAACTTGTATTGAAGTAGTTTTGAAAATCTTGAATATATGTGAATCTCTTGTGTATTTGATGATGAAATACGAGTTATTTATGTGTTATTTTGAATAAATGACTGACATTGTTGTTATTGGTGATAATGAGGAAAGATCCTAAGGTTAGAGGAAATCGCGGAGAAGACTTTTAAAGTTACTCGGAACCGATCCCCAACGCTCACCAAGGTAAGGGATAAGTGGTTCTAATTCATACTCACTAATGTGAATGAGGTATGTGAAAGAGGTAACGTGTTGGTAAGTTTATTGTTGTTACACTACCCGGAGTGGTAGTGAACTGTTTATTGTGTCCTACCCGGAGTGGTAGTGAACTATTTATTGTGTCCTACCTGGAGTGGTAGTGAACTGTTTATTGTGTCCTACCCGGAGTGGTAGTGAACTGTTTATTGTGTCCTACCCAGAGTGGTAGTGAACTGTTTATTGTGTCCTACCAGGAGTGGTAGTAGACTGTTATTGTGTCCTACCTAAAATGGTAGCGGATTGTTATCGTGTCCTACCCGGAGTGGTAGCGGACTGTTATTGTGTCCTACCCGGAGTAGTAGTGGACTGTTATTGTTATCCTGCCGGGAATGGTAGTGAAGTATTGTGAAGTAGACCTGCCCGATGTGGTATGGAGTATAATTAGACTTGCCCGATATGATATGGAGTATAACTAGACCTGCCCGATGTGGTATGGAGTATAACTAGACCTGCCCGATGTGGTATGGAATATAACTAGACTTGCCCGATGTGGTATGGAGTATAACTAGACCTGCCCGATGTGGTATGGAGTATAACTAGACCTGCCCGATGTGGTTGAGATTGTGTGAATTGAATGTTTAAAGCATGTAGCTTTGGTATAGTAACATGTAATGTACTATGAGACTAGGTGATAACCTGACTTGTGTGAATTAAAATTGTGTACTGACTATCCATGAGTGCAGGTTGAAAACCCCAAAACCCCCCAAAATGAGAATATGAGTATAAAGAGAAAGAGATGAAATGTTAGATGTGAATGATAAGTTTATGCTTTGATGTTGTTATACGAGAGGAACATGTATGTTTAGATGTTTGGAAACTTGTATTGAAGTAGTTTTGAAAATCTTGAATATATGTGAATCCCTTGTGTATTTGATGATGAAATACGAGTTATTTATGTGTTATTTTGAATAAATGACTGACATTGTTGTTATTCGTGATAATGAGGAAATATCCTAAAGTTGGAGGAAATCGCGGAGGAGACTTTTAAAGTTTCTCGGAACCGATCCCCAACGCTCACCAAGGTAAGGGATTAGTGGTTCTAATTCATACTCACTGATGTGAATGAGGTATGTGAAATAGGTAACGTGTTGGTAAGTTTATTGTTGTTACACTACCCGGTGTGGTAGTGAACTGTTTATTGTGTCCTACCCGGAGTGTTAGTGAACTGTTTATTGTGTCCTACCCGGAGTGGTAGTGAACTGTTTATTGTGTCCTACCCGGAGTGGTAGTAGACTGTTATTGTGTCCTACCTGAAATGGTAGCGGATTGTTATCGTGTCCTACCCGGAGTGGTAGCGGACTGTTATTGTGTCCTACCCGGAGTGGTAGTGGACTGTTATTGTTATCCTACCGGGAATGGTAGTGAAGTATTGTGAACTAGACCTGCCCGATGTGGTATGGAGTATAACTAGACCTGCCCGATGTGGTATGGAGTATAACTAGACCTGCCCGATGTGGTATAGAGTATAACTAGACCTGCCCGATGTGGTATGGAGTATAACTAGACCTGCCCGATGTGGTATGCAGTATAACTAGATCTGCCCGATGTGGTATGGAGTACAACTAGACCTGCCCGATGTGGTATGGAGTATAACTAGACCTGCCCGATGTGGTATGGAGTATTACTAGACCTGCCCGATGTGGTATGGAGTATAACTAGACCTGCCCGACGTGGTGTGGAATATGACTAGACCTGCTCGATGTGGTATGGAGTATGACTAGACCTGCCCGATGTGGTATGGAGAATGAACTAGACCTGCCCGATGTGGTATGGATGATGAACTAGACATGCCCGATGTGGTATGGAGTATAACTAGACCTGCCCGATGTGGTGTGGAGTATGACTAGACCTTCCCGATGTGGTATGGAGTATGACTAGACCTGCCCGATGTGGTATGGAGTATAACTAGACCTGCCCGATGTGGTATAGAGTATGACTAGACTTGCCCGATGTGGTATGGAGTATAACTAGACCTGCTCGATGTGGTATGGAGTATGACTAGACCTGCCCGATGTGGTATGGAGAATGAACTAGACCTGCCCGATGTGGTATGGATGATGAACTAGACCTGCCCGATGTGGTATGGAGATGTAATTGGATTTACCCGATGTGGTAGGGGTTATATTTGTGATAGAACTAGGTGAATACGATTAAGGATCAATACGTCATTTTAGAAACGAGGATGTTAAGATCGAAAGTCATATGCATGCTATAGGATATATATTATGGGATATATATACTATAGGGTGAATATGAGTGCTGAAAATGAAGACGTAAGAATAAAAGTAGTATACATGCTATAAGATATATAGTATGGGATATATATACTATAGTGTGGATATGAATAATGAGAAGAACAATGCTTTGAATGAATGTAATATGCATGCTATAGAACATATATTATGAGATATATATTCTATAGGATGAATATGGATAAAGTGGAAATGAACGAAAGAAGATATGAATGTTTGTATTTACGTAATTGTGTTTATAAATTATATTAAAGCTTAATCGTAATTGTGAATATGGATAATGTTTGGAAATGAAGGTGACTGTATGTAAGAAAGGATTAAAATAAATGAAAAATTTTCAAGGGTAGAAATTCGGGACGTTACATTCGTGGTATTTTGTTTTACTTGCCTTCGTGGTATTTTGTTTGACCTGTCTTCGTGGTATGGAGTTTAACCTACCTTTGTGGTGTGGAGTTTAACCTACCTTCGTGGTATGGAATTGATTGTACCCTTGGGGTGTTGGTGGTTTTAAGTAAGGTTTTAATAGTGTGATGAATATGACGTTAATTTGAGGTGGAGTGAACAAATGGATTATGGTTGTGGTTGTGTTGGAATGGTTATAGGTATTCTCTTTTGTAATTCTTTAATGTTATTATTCTATTTAAATGCACCATGTTATTTATTGCATGAATTTAATGATTGACTCTCTCTATATTTTCTTTCTTGCTCAATACACGGTAGTCAGATTGTAGGTGGAGCCAAGGGATAGGGGACTTCAGAGTCTTGGAGTATTTTAACTTGCTTGGATTAGTGTTTGCTTTCGTAGTTATTTTAAACAATTTCAATCATGATATTGGACCCGTATGTGGGAGTTTTTATTTATATCTTGATATTGGTTTAATTGACTAAAATGTGTAAGGATTGGTATGGTAGAAAAATTATGTTGTTATTCCTCCTACCGTTTTGTATACAAAATATATAGATGGATTTTGATGAATAGGATTTTAAATGGATTATTTTTGTTAAAAGCAATATATGTTAGAAAAAAATTGAAAATTTTCCGTGTTAATAAATTGAGGCGTTACAAAAGGATACAAGCAAAAACCAGGTATTGATTACTTTGATGTATTTGCTTCTGTTTCAAGGTTGGATACAATTAGAATGCTGATTTTGATCTCAGCTCACAATAATTGGAAAATACATCAAATGGATGTTAAGTTTACATTTCTTAATGGTAATTTGGAAGAAGTGTACGTTGAGCAGCCTGCAGGATATATAGTCAAAGGAAAGGAAGATAAAGTCTATAGATTGAAGAAAGCATTATATGGCTTGAAGCAAGCGCCAAGAGCTTGGTATAAGAAGATTGATTCTTATTTTGTGCAGACTGTCTTTTAGAGATGTCCTTATGAGCACACGTTATATATCAAATACATTGATCCTAGAGATGTCCTTATTGTGTGCCTATATGTTGATGATTTGATTTTACTGGAAATAATTCAAAGATGATTACAGAATTTAGGGAGGCTATGATATCTATTTTGAAATGACAGATCTAGGCTTAATGTCCTATTTCCTTGGCATTGAGGTCGTCCAACGGAAAAATGGAATTTTTATTTCTCAAAAGAAGTATGCATGTGATATTTTGAAGAAGTTTAAGATGGAGCATTCAAAGTCAGTTTACACGCCCATTGAAGTTGACAAGAGAAAAGGATGGAAAGAGGGTAGACTCAACCCAATACAAAAGTTTGATCGAAAGCCTGAGATATTTGACTACTTCAAGACCAAATATAGTATATGGAGTTGGTTTGCTTAGCAGATTCATGGAAGAACCATGTGTTAGCCATTTGCAATGAGCTAAGAGGATTCTTCTGTATATCAAAGGTACACTAAATGATGGGATTTTTTCCGCTAGTAATAATGAAGTGGAGCTTGTTGGATACACAAATAGTGATTGGGATGGAGACATAGAAGCAAGGAAAAGCACGTCAGGGTACACATTTCATTCGGGGTCATGTGTAATTTCATGGTCTTCAAAGAAACAACCAGTTGTTGCGCTTTCTACAGCTGAAGCAAAATATATTGCAGCAACCAGTTGTGCTACTCAAACAGTATGGATGATAAGAATCTTAGAAGTGATACATTAGAAGCAGAATAGTCCTACAAATATATATTGTGACGACAAGTCAGCTATTGCATTGAGTAAGAATCCAGTTTTTCATGGACGATCCAAGCATATTGATATTCGGTTTCACAAGATAAGAGAATTGATATATGAGAAAGAAGTGGTGATCGAGTATTGTCGAACTGAAGAACAAATTTCAGATATTTTTACAAAGCCATTAAAGATTGTGTTATTTTACAAGTTGAAGAAGATGCTTAGAATGATAAATTTGAGAGCTTGATTTAAGGGAGGCAATGTTGGAATTAATTAAATCAAGTGGTATGTAGAAACATTGAGAAAATAAGGCAATTAATATAAATACTACATATAGAAGAATGTAGAAGCTAGATGTGTCTGAAGTTAAGCTTATTAGTTAAGAAAGAAAGCTAGTGGACAACATCACCGCCTAATGTAAGGACCCAAATTCTACCCTTGAAATTTTTTCCTTATTTAATCCATTTAGTCCTACATTCTTCGCTATACCTTAACTACTCCATATTCATTTCTTAAAACTCGGTTATCATACCATACTACAACACTTCTTTATACGACAGAAAAACATAATTCATATATTTCTTTTCCCGGTAATTACTGTATACGACTAGCTATGGGTTTTCAAAATACTCATAGCTATGAATATCCAGTATTACAAAAATGTAGAAAGTCAATTAGTGAGAATTACAATCATCCAAGTAGTAATTTACATCACAAAAAGCAAAATAAGGATTCCAAGTTCTAAGCTCCTAAGGCCTCGAACCAATCATCATCAACTATCATGTTTACCTGCAATGGGATTATCAACAGCAAATACACACAACATACAAATGAGTAAGTCATTAAGACAATAAATACCATTATAAGATAATCCACATTTAAAGGGGATAGTAAACCATTTTAAAAGTTCATTTTTTTTGCTACATTACTTGAGCCAAAGTTTCGCTAGATAACTTGAGCCAAAATATCGCTACATAACTTGAGCCAAAATATCGCTACATAACTTGAGCCAAAGCATCGCTACAAACTTGAGCCAAAGTATCGCTACATAACTTGAGCCAAAGTATCGCTATATAACTTGAGCCAAAGTCGCTAACCAATCACGGTCGGCTAAAAACATATTTTCTTTCATTGATACACCATCAATTTATAAACAGTAAATCCACACATTCTTTATTACAAACATACCCATATATGTTTACAATAACTAAGCGATTCATAAGTTTATCATTATCCACAACCAGAAAATCCACACATTTTCCATTTCACTATGCTATTTAAAGACTTCTTCTTACCTTGGTGAGTGTTGGGTTTGGTTCTTGGTAACTTCGCAAGTTCCACCGACACCGCCGCCAACTTTAGGATCTTTCCTCATTCCCACCATATAACACAATGTTAGTCATTTATTCCAAATAACACATAAATAACTCATTTTGCATCTTTAACCACATAAGAGATATAACACATTTTCAATATTTCTACACTACTTTCATTATAAGTTTACAAACCTCTAAAACATACATATTCATCTCATATTTCAACATTAGAATGCATATTCATCTTCTACCTCTAGCATTTTATCCATTTCCCTTTTTAACCATATTTTCACTGGTTTTGGGGTTTTCATGAATCAACCCACAAACCCTTTCCATTCTGGAAATACCAACTCTAAACCAAGAGTTTACAAGAGAAAAACAACATAAAACGAACCATAACTCAAAAGAGTGAGTTTCCATGGTTTCTCACATTTTGAGAAGAGAGCCACCATACCCAAAACAAGTTTCAAAGGAAAGAAGAGAGTTAAAATCAGGAGTTTTACCTCTTCTCAAGCTTCTAGATGAGTATCAAGGCTCCTTGTCCTTAGAAAAGCATTCTTCTCTCACCTCTCTTCAATTTCTAACCCTAAAATGTGTTTGGGGTTTCTCATTTAATGCAAACTCGTCGGGTTCTCGCTTAAGCGAGCCCATTCTCGCTCAAGCGAGAAAATCCCGCCTATTTTAAAATGTCATTTCTCGCTCAGGCGAGACAACTCTCGCTCAGGCGAGACAACTCTCGCTCAGGCGAGACCACTCTCGCTCAAGCGAGACAATTCTCGCTCAAGCGATTATCCTTCAGTATAGCCCAAGATTTCATCCTCCCAGGTGAGCCTCTCTCGCCTAGGCGACAATTCTCTCGCTCAAGCGAGACTCCCATGACTGATACTATAATTTAATGACTTTAAAATCTAGGGTGTTACACCTAAATATGCTTCCTTGCTAAGTTTCTTAGCCACTAATTCACTAAGTCTATTCTTAGCCACTAAGAATATGTACTTCAAGGCCTATATAAAGGCATGAAAGCAATGCTTTAGTAATAATCAATTTTAACATTTCCTTTTGTTCTCTCTCATTTGTAAGTGAGTTTGAATTTATATAAGTCCCATTTGATATCAAATAGTCATGTTAACAATTAGTAGGCACTTGCCACATGTTAGTGTTCAACACTTTGATTTGATGACATGTTGTCCAACAATTAGTAGGCACTTGCCACATGTTATGTTCATTGTCCATCTCCAACATCATAAAAATGGAAAAGAGATCTTTACCAAATAGTGTCTCATATATTATTAATGCCAATTATGAAATGATATATTTGATTGACGTAATGAAATATGATTTAAAACATTAAATCTCTGTTTGATACAATGGAGGTTATTGTTGTGAAGCCTCCTTAATTACCGTTTAACAACACATAAATTCACAGTTTAACCACACATTAATGTCTCAAGAAGTCATATACATCATAACAGCTTACTCATTTTTTAACAATATATTACACCAATAAAACAATAATACTGTTAGTTTAATTATTCTTTAATTTTTTTTCCTTTGATGATTGACTCTTTGATTTAGGAGGAGATGAACTCAATTTCGACATCTCCCAAAAGGTTTGGAGTCGCCATTACCATTTTTATGGTCAAAATGTAGAAAATTCTTTATTAAGTCCAAATTGGATAATATGGTCTTTTAACTCACTTCTGAGCTCGGAAGTCGATTACGGATCAGGAAATACATTAGCACCTAGTTTGCCCATAATAAAATAGTATCCTCGCTAATAACGTGAACCTTTATACCCTTAATTTATTTTTAAACATTTAATTATTGAAACAAAATATTTTATTTTTTATTTTTGTATTTGTCAAGAGTTTATCTTACTCCTACATTGTTGGAAATCTTGTATTTTTTGGGATAATGTTGCACCACTTGGACAAAGAAATAGTTGATGAATATGCACGTAAAACCTCCAAAGCGTGTGTTACCAATTTAAGTATATTGGATGCAAATGGGATGAACAGCGAATTCCCTTCAGGATACTTTGGAAAACCTTGATGTGATTTGCACACGCACAACAAGCGTATCTTTCGATAGTATTTTACAAGTTTATGGTTCCTACACTTCTCTCATGCATTAGAGAAATGAAAGATGATTTCTATACTTTGACTTTTCGTTTTCGTCATATTTCATTCAGCCTACAAATGTCTATATATATAGATACATTCATGCCGCTTGGTGAAATGAAATACCTTTGGACCAACTGATATTATATGACATATGTCATTCATAAAACATATATATTCATTATTGCAATTCATATATTTTGGAAATATCTCACATACATTTCTATAGGGGAAGTAGGAAAATCAAAACTATAAATTAAAGATGACTAATTTGATTGATTATATTTTTGTTTGATTTAAAAATATTTAAAAGAAAGTCACTTTAGTTTAATGAAACTAACATCATAGAGATGATATTTTATTGCTCGAAGACCTCTCGGCTTTTAAGCAAAAAGTTAGTCTCAACTTTTAAGCAAAAAATTAGAGACGAGTAGAACTATTACAAAAATTTCATTAAACTTGTTTTGATAATAAGTAATTAATTTTAAATGGAACTAAATATAGAGAATGTGTTGGTCATAAAACTTTTTCCCAGTAAGAAGTTAGAGATGACTTAAATCATGATCATACTATAAAAATTTCATAAAATTCATTTTAAGACAAATAAATTATTACGTTCAAATGGAATTAATAGCTTAAAGATATTGTTACTCATAAACTTTCTTCTTGCATTAAGCACGAAGTACTATAACAATAATTGTATTATAAAAATTCGGTAATTGCTTTAAGCACGAAGTACTATAACAATAATTGTATTATAAAAATTTGGTAAGATTCATTTTAAGATAAAATAAATATTTAAAATTTAATAAAACAATGCACAATGATATATAGGTCCCACCAAGGCATATCTATAATGCCATATGTCTTGGAGAAAGATGAGTATGTAGTTGAAAAAGAAGCAAAGATAAGGGATTGTAGTGAAGAATGATTGGAGAGAAGATTGTAGAGTTACAAAAGTTTGAGTAAGAATGTGTATGTATTGCTTCAAGGATTGATCAAGAATACAAGTAAAAAGATACTATTTATAGTAGTTAGTTATTTAACAAAACAAACTGATTTACTACTAATGGAATGAATTAACTATTTCTAATACTCCCCCTTAATTCATGTGTCAATTACAAACACACAATATTCAACAAACTCCCCCTTAATTCACGTGTCAATTACAAACACACAACATTCAAAATCTTCTTAAGTCTCTAAACTTCTCTATCCTTAACGACTTTGTCATCATATCTGTCACATGCACTTCTTTTTTGCAATATTTCAAGCTGATCTTCCCTTTTCCAACTTGATCCCTTAGAAAATGGTATTTCCTTTCATTGTGCTTGCTTCTTCCATGTGCAACGGGATTCTTTACAAGCTTGGCATGTTGCATGACAAGATGAGATATCAGCTTCACAAGTGGATAAACCTACCACCTTTTATTTCTTGCAGCACCATAAGATATATAGGAGATGCATATAACAGGAAGACATAGCCCATAGTGCTCTTCCTTTCCAACAAGTCACCATTCCAATCTGAACCAAAATAGGCTACAAGCTGCATGTTGCATTTTGCTGTATGATTGGAGAAGAGGACTCCAAAATCACTTGTTTGAATTCTATGCCAAGAAAGTATGTCAACTTTCCCATATCGATCATCTCAAATTCTGACTTTAGTCTCACTTTCACCTATTCAATTCCTTCCGAATTGTTTCCAGTGATTAGTAAATCATCTACATATAAGTAGATGATGAGGGTTATCACTGTTGTTCATGATTTTGATATACACACCATGTTCTACAACACACTTCTTCAACCCTGAGCTTGAGAAGAAAGCATCAATTCTCTTATTCCAAGCTCTTGGTGCTTGTCTTAGGCCATATAAGGCTTTCCTTAACTTGTAAACTCTGCTCTCACTGCCCTTTATCACAAATCCCGGAGGTTGATGAACATAAACCTTTTCATCAAAGGGTCCATTTAGGAATGTAGATTTTCCTTATCTGCCACTTGAAATGAAAAAATGATTTCCGGGAATTTTTTTGCTCTTAATAAGATTATGCTTAAACAAATGTGTCATGCGACATCAAACCACACACAATCTTGAACTCATAGTCTTGAACTATATCTCCGACGTTAAACCACACACGACATTTTCAAAGGTGTATTCTAAAAAGTATTTTAAAGGTCATTCACGGCTATCCTAGTATAATGAATGCTCTAGAAATTTATACCCCAAAATTTCATACGAAGCGGCCCCCACTTCCACATTCACATTGATTATTCTATGAAAAGTACTCCTGTAGTCTAGGTACTCCACTCGAATTGGAGTATAGATCTCATTAAGAGTCTAACTCATCATTACTCTATTGCAGAAATCATGCTTTTCATAATTTTATAGCATGTTCATTCTCATATCACTTCACGACTTGTTATTATCCATTGAACCTATATTTTGGGATCTCAAGTCAGTTAGGTGGGGTTCCCGTCATGAGTGAGGTGCTAAGTTATTCTCAATGCATACATGATCCACTCAATAGCTCTTTTGTAGAGTAACTCTCTAACAATGTTGCACTTAAGACGTGTTTGTCGTTTCTTACAGTTACAAAGCGGGTCTCAATATCTGCAATAGCCGCAGTACTATCACAATGGATCTACATAGTTGGTATCAATTTTTCCTATTATGGAATCTCTGCAAGCAAGCTTCTCAGCTAACTTGCTTCTTCACTAGCTATTGCTAGTGCTATCATCTCAACTTCCATAGTGGATTGAGTCAAAATAGTTTGTTTTTTTTACTTCGAAGAAACAACCCACCATATATGCTAAATACATACCCACTTGTTGCTTTAGAATCATTTGAGAGAGTATTCGAATCAGCATCGTTGAATCCTTCTACGACAGCAGGAAACCTTCGGTAATGTAATCCAAGGTTTATTGTTTTCTTAAGATATCTCAATACCCTTTCTATAGTATACCAATGCTCCTTACTAGGTCTACTTGTAAATCTGCATAATAATCTCAAAGAATGTCAATGATGCTAGCATACTCATATTGTCTTACACCTTCACCAGAGTTCCTAAAATGTTTTACACTTGTATCATATGATGTGCTAGTAGGTTTACGGTCAAAGTATTTATATTTCTTTAGGATCTTTTCCACATAGTGAGATTGTTCCAAAGAAATTTTTTTTTTGACCTAGTAATTTTTACACCAAGGATTACACTTGCCTCTCCACGGGCTTTCGTATCAAAGTTGTTACAAACATTGATTTCACATTATTTACAACATGAATGTTGGAAACAAATATGAGTAGGTCGTCTACAAAGAGACATATGATAGTGAAAATGTCATTTTCTAACTTGTAATAAATGCATTTGTCACTTTCATTCACTTTAAAACCTTTCGAGACAATTAAGTTGTCAAACTTTTTATGCCACTACTTAGGTGCTTGCTTAAGACCATACAACAACTTATCTAACTTGCATACCTTATTTTATTGCCAATGGATTACAAAACCATTAGTTATTCCATATAGATTTCTTCTTCCAAATCACCATTTAAAAATACGGTCTTAACATTCATTTGATGTACTACTAAATCATGTATCCCAAAGAGCGATATTAATACTCTAATGAATGTCATTCTAGTTAGAGGTGAAAATGTGTCGAAGATATCTATACTCTCTCTTTGCGTGAAACCCTTGGCTATAAGGCGAACCTTATATTTATCCATTGTGTCATGAGGTTTAAGTTTCTTTTTCAATACCCACTTACAACCAATCGGTTGCAACCAGGTGACAAGTTAGTTAAATGACAGATCTTGTTAGACACTAAAGAATCCATCACATCTTTTATAGCCTCTTGCCACAAATCAGCATCCAAAGAAGTGAAAACTTCTTGGATAGTTGATGGATCCTCCTTCAATGTATAGACCTTATAAGTAGGTCCATACTTTCTAGTAGTTCTTGTTCTCTTACTTCTTCTAGGTTCTATTTCTAACCTATTATAATCATTATCTTTAATCATATGTATGTGACTAATTGATGTGCCCCCACTATTCCTCAATTTAAAAGCGAAATTATTTTCATTGAAGTCAACATCGTTAGAATCAATGATCACTTTTGAGTTAAGGTCATAAAACATGCATGTCTTACTGTTTATATCATATCCTATGAATACACATTCATATGCTCTACTTGCAAGTTTAACTCTCTTGAGGTCTAGTATCTGGACATAAGCCAGAAAAGTCTGCCCATATGGTCTAGGTAAAACAAGCCTTATTAAGAAGAAAACCAGAAACGAAATTTCTCCTCATCTTTGGAGTGTGCATCACATATTTGAGAATCAGAGTATTCGTAGATGTAAACTTCAACTTCACATCACGAGTTCCAACAACAACAATGGTGTGAGAATCACCCAATAGTAATTTCTTACCATCGACATTGGTGTATGTTTTGAACATAGCATGATCATAGAAGACTTGGCGAGAGAAAGCAATATCTACCCACCATCCATCAGTTCCTCCAACCATAGTAACCTCAGATAACACTGCCACAAATGGCTCACCAATCATGTTGGCTTGTGGAGGACGTTCCATTGGTTTATTTCCACACTTGCGTGTCATATGACCTACCTTCCCACATTTAAAGCAAACAAGCAAATTGCCAGAGTGATTCTTAGCAAGTGGCTTGACATATTGAACCTTCTAGGGGTTCCAATTCTTGTTGCGACTGGTGTTCTTGGTCTTATACCCACTGCGGTTCTTATTCTTAAAATTAGGGCCCGCAGTCTTTAGAACCACAAGTGAGAATTTCTTCTTAGTGCTATTGTTGGAGATAATCAACACCTTATCTATATGATCATGTATACGAGCCTCTTATTCAATGCGAAGACAATGATCAAAGATTCCAAAGAGGAATCTTTGGTCTTGTAGTTGAGAAGGTTTATGAAGTTCTTCAAGCCTGGGAACAATTTGTCAATAATGATATCCACTTGAAATTGTTCATCTAGAGGCATACCCTTAGAAATTATCTCATGAACAATTCTCTGTATCTCATGGGACTGAGACTCTACTGATTTATCATCAGTCATTTGATACTTAAGGTAGCGGCTAACAACATACTTTTTAGTCTCAGCTTCCTCCGTATTATATTACTTCTCAAGTGCATACAAAATTAATTTGGCAGACTTGTATGGGTTATAGTAAGCATAAAGATCATCAGACAACTCATTCAAATTGAATTTCTTACACATGTAATCATTTTCATTCTAGTGAGCTATTTCAATAGCCAGTTTATCCTTCTCCTCTTTTCAGCATATTCTAGCACCATTGGGACATCGGTTTTCAGAACATGGACAACTTTTCTCGTAGTGAGGAAAAACTCCATCTAAAGTTACCACCTTTTGAAATTAGTCCCATCAAACCAAAATGATTTTTTAAGGTCAAAGTTGTTCGGCTCAGTAATATTATCTATGAATGCCATTGAAGTAGGAAACATCCTAAAATTATTGTTTAGGTAGCTCGTAACTATGGCACGAAATAATACTTAGCGGCTGGGTCATGACTAGGTCTTCTCATTAAGATTTTCGTGGTACTTCCAAAATGTGAAAACATACTATCAACCATGTCGTCCCCAGGATAAAATAATCCAGTTCATTTTATCATGTTCTTACTGCACTATAAAAATCGATCTTGAAAACACACACAATATGGTTACTAGTGTTAATTCTCAAAATAACCACAATATAACTACATGTGCCAATTATTTTCCCACAATCTGACTATCAGTGTTAGTTTCCAAAGTTCTCATAATATGGCTGTCTGTACCAATTCTTAGTGCCACGGAAATAAAGGGAGAGAAGTTTGCCGGAAAGGCGTCAGCGGAAAGTTTGAGGGAGATAGAAGAAATCGAGGAAGAGAGCTCGATTGGTATGAGGAATTATGAAGGGAGAGAACTCTATTTATAGCTTGAGGCTTCCAACCACATCTCCATCCGACGACCTAGATGAGTGGTAAACCCCCAAACAGCTACATCATCCTACGACCAGGAGGAGTCCAACCCGGATTCTCCTCCACCAAGACTGGTTCTTCTCCCTCACTCTCCGACCGTATACTGACTCAGTCACACGCGGACTTGGTTAGCCACACGGTGCAGGCCCTAAGTCCAAATGCCCAAAATAAAAAAAGAAAATAATTTAATTTTAAAAAGAATGTCAGGCCCAATCTCGAACACGAACCGAGCCTGCCGCACAACGGTGGAGGAGGTGTTCGCGCGTGCTTGTTGGGGGGTTTTGTTTGTGTTAGTCCTCACTCGCAAAACCTATGATACCTATTGGGGCACACCTTAAGCTCGACACTTAACGCTTATAAAGCCTTTCAACCTCCCTCCTCAAAGCAATGTAGGACTTGAATAGTTTTTTCATTTCACACCCCAAAATTCTCCATTAATGGTCATATTAATGTGCATTATAACCACTTCAAGATCATCATTTTCCAACAATTCTTTTATGGTTTAATTCATTTATATATTTTTCAACTCATTTACTTCCAAATAATGTGAGACTTGTTAAGTTATGCTAACTCACACTTGGAATGCTTAACAATTATGATTGGAAGGACCCTTAAGATTCCCCAAAAGGCTAAGAACTAACTTCTCAATATCTTTCTGATATCTTGGGGCTTGCAATGTATAGCTACGTGACACTAAAACTTGTGAGATAAGTGTAATTTATCGGTGAAGATTGACAAACTTCAACCTTGAAGGAAAAATAGAGAAGATTATGAATTACAACAGGGTGAGTTAGGGTTGAGTTTGTGCTTACCTAACCCTGAACCCAAAATCCCAAACCCGAACCCGAATTAAGGGGGTTGGAAATAATTATACCATCCCCGAACGTGTCGGGTTTCGGGTAACCCAAACCCAATGAAACCCGCCTGAAACATATATTTCTATATGTATAGGTTCTTTATATATGTCAAATTTATATATATATATATATAGCTTTTATATATGTATTTATTTGTAATTTTATAATTTTACATATATTAATCGGATTCGGGGTAGGGTATCAACTTTACAAAACCCGAATACGAAAGTTGAACTCAGGTAAAACTCAAACCCAAACCCAATCACATTGGGGTTTCCGAGTTAAATTCGGGTTGAGTTCATGTGGATATCGTAGATTCGGTTTTCATTGTCATCCCTATAGAATACATTGATAATATGATAAGCCAATCATAGACAAGTTTAAGCTTTCTAAAGAATGAAAAGTAACACACTTGAAATAAAGTTACATTAGTATCTCTATTATTTTTAATTATAAATTGTAATTAAATTTACTCGCAACCTACTATATTTTAGATTAAGATCTGCCACTCACTTCATTATATGTTTAAGTTACAACAACAACCAAATCTTAATATCATTAAGTGGTGTCATTTATATGTATTGAATGACATCGTAATGCTCTATCATAAAATGTTCATTAACATATCATTGATCTCTACGGTTTTTCTAATCAACATCATAATCCTCTACGAATTGGATTAACATCCATATGATTTATTCTCCTTACTTGAGCGTCTATTGATCACCTTCGCATATATCCAAAACACCTAAAATACAACTCTACCATATTTTTTACGATAAAAGCTACTCGAAAATTCTTCTTAATACATTCATTTGTAATCATATCTTATCTTGTATGCTTATTTATTCAAGACAAACATTTTTATCTTTGCTACATAAAGTTTATTCCCTT
Source organism: Lupinus albus (assembly GCA_009771035.1). Taxonomy (NCBI): domain Eukaryota; kingdom Viridiplantae; phylum Streptophyta; class Magnoliopsida; order Fabales; family Fabaceae; genus Lupinus; species Lupinus albus. The sequence continues at coordinate 12,712,487 of CM020007.1, read as the reverse complement.
ATTGATATTTTACTCCACAAGTTTCTTATAACATTTCAATACAAGTTTATAAATTATGAACAAAAAAAATATATGACACATTCCTATCTTAAAATGAAAACGTGAACATGGCTATGTATTGTGTATATTCCATTATGCACAGTAACTCCAAGTATAGTCATTTGCATTATTGTAACACATGTTTGACTACAGTTTTCAACTGTTGCAAATGTGTATGTTGTGCATCACGTGTATCATTATATTTATACATAATTGACTATACATATACATTCACATTTTGATTATATTATTGTCTCTGTCTAACTATTTGACTTGGTTCTCATTGTTGTAAATAAATTTTAGACTTTAATAATGGTGGAAGATATTTTATATACTTAAAGATACATAATACTATCATTATATATATAGCCAAGATCTTTCATGTCAAATCATCAAGAAAAGATTTATAGAAAGTAGAACTTGAGCGAAAATGTACCTTAATGTATTCATTGAGAATATGATGGATAAATTTTAGTTGTCCTTAGTCTTGTATGTAAATACATGTTCATATTAGAGCATGTAGGTTTGTTGATCTTCCAATTCTAGACCACTTTTAGTCTTTAGTTCCTCTTCCAATGGGATGAAGATAATAAATATGATTTTTTGTTGTGTTTTTATGTGACATCTTGTGTCATGGTGTGGTCTTCAATTGGGGACCATAACCCCCATTTATAAGAAGTGCATACCCTTCCATGAAGGGTGATAACCACTTGATTTTCTTATTTCCAATTTTGTCCATCATAAAATAGAAATAAGACTTTAAGTATCTACATACCATGTAAGACTTTAAGTATGAAAGAAAAATTCAATGGTACTCTTTTCATACCATGTAATGATATTATTTTTTATTTATGGGATTACAAGGTTTTCTCATACTTTATGGTTTTGAGATCATTGCTTGAAATGTTTTCTGACCACCTAAATAAGTATATTTTTGTGGACCAACTCTTGATATTGAAATTTTCCAAAATTGCTGATGACAAAGTTGCTTAAATTTAAGTAATACATGGATGGTTGGTTATTTAATTTAAATACCCATTGTACTAAATACGAATAATAATAGTCATTGATGACCATATCTTTCCTTCTTAATCTAGATGAATTATTATCTTGGACACACACGTTTATGCTTATATCATTATATGAATATTGATTATATGGTCATGAATAATGGGTAAATTATTGCAACTTATTGATGTGTTGACATTCATATTATAATTACGGTTGAGTAATATGGTTTATGAGTTCATGTTTGAAGTTTGAAAATACTTCAAAAGGAAATTTATGTTGATTATGGTTTTAGGTTTTGAGGTGAAATATTATGTTTTGTTTGGATGGAAGTTGATTTTCAATTTTTTTGGAAGTTGACCATTTCTATTAAATGTTTTAATTTTAATTACTATGATTCAGGCACTTTGAGTTTAATTTTCTTTAAATATTTCGGATAACTTCATGAATAAAGTTTTTGAGTTTTGATTTGAAAAACGAGGAGCTAAAACCAATTAGGGATTGTAATGGGTCTGGGTAGTGCATTATGTAACACCCTTTTCCTAGCGTTAAAATAATTACATACGAGACCGTCGTTTATGATCTTGGTTAATTATATTTTTGTTTTTGAAAAATAGCGTATGAATTTTTTTTCTTTTTCTTTTATAACATATGAACATATGGTTCTCTCAAAACACACCACTTAAACTATAAACTAAACAACAACATAACATAGTAAACATACATATGTCTATATATATATATATATATATCATTAGTTCAAAAAGCGTCATAATCCAAAAAGAGTACATCATCCAAGTCATGCCATCCACATATACACTCCAGCATAATATGATATATATACATAAATATACACACACGAAAGATCCTATGGCTGGGTGTACACTGAACTCACAGCAACTGCACCAAAAGAAAACTATACAGTCACACCATGCACAAACGGACCGATAGAATTTTGACCCAACATCCTTCTACTATTGTCCCTCGGAACTACACTCCTCAGGGTCTTCCTCTGGATCCTCCTCATCACTAGGAATATATATAATATCATCCCTAACCATAGGCTCAGCTGGCGCAGGGGAGTATGATGGTGGAGGAGATAGTCGGGCCCTCCTCACCGGGCCACGAATATCAACCCCGTCATCCTGAATCCTCCCACGTACCCCGTGAGAAGAGGATCCGGGAGCAAACTCCAGGTTCTCTCCATAGCAATAGCGGGTGAATCCATATGACTCTCCCGTACAGAGAGACACCGGGTACATCGACAAGTCTGAACTCCCCGAGTCGACTCAATACGACTAGCCGGGGTCACAGGTGGTCCCCCAGCAGAACGTCTCGCCGAGGCTCTAGGTGTACACCAGAATGGCGCAACCCTACGTGTCCGGGCATGATAGGATCCAGAAGATAGACCAAGAGGAGCAGTAGGAGACGGAATATACCTGGCAGGAGCAAGAGGAGGTGTGCGTCGTAACTCATAACCGTCTGGTAGGTGCATGATATAGACCACTGGAACGGTGGAGCGGCGGGGGAGTATCACTCTATGCCTATCCGAGTATGAACACCGGATTTCTATGCCTCCCCTAAACACCGCCCTGGACCGGTCCACCTCAACCTCCCCCGACGGGAGAGGTATGATCTCTACTAGACAAGGAGGAACCACAAAAGAAGCCTCTGAGTCCATCACTACCTGGAATGTGAGATTGGAGAGTAAGCATCTCTATATAAGATAAGCAATCAACAATTTATAAAGTCATAACATAAAAACATATCATACAGGTATTAATATAACAATTTAATCACATGTATGAACATGATGTCATGATGAATGCACTCGTTAATCTAGTGAGACCAACTATTTTGTAGAGGAATGCATGGAGAAAACGTTTCCTAACTGGGTCCCTAACAATACATCAACAGCAATGGTACCGACTGATCGAGCCCGACCAGCCATTTGCTGTTCTTAGGAAGCGAATAGGACAAGTATAACGCCGTGCCAACCATTGGTAACCAAAAGGCATATATATATCGTGCACTCAATAGCGCCGGAAATACCCTCCGGCCGGCAAAGATAACCGCTGCATCATCCTGAGCACGATACCTTCAATGGGGTGTAAGAGGTCACTATAGTTACCGCAAAGAGTTCTGTCAGCTCAAGGGAGCTACCCTATTCCTGACAAATCAATCTCCACCCACAATGTCCCCTCAACCAAGTAACACAGACAAGGTACCCCTCTGGGTTCTCAACACAATCTCAGTGTCGTATCTTCCCGCAGACTATGTTAAAAACGGTAAACATAGTGACATGAATCTTCTGATTCATACAAAGCATAGCTTTTATCCTTTTAAAAGAAGAATCAGGGTAAAACTTTTTAGGATAATAACAAAACATTTTTCGTTGAAACTCAATTATAACATATTTTCAAGCTCTAACTCACTGGCTTATTACTCAAAAGGATTTTCTAATAACTGTAAAAATACGCCAGTTCTGATAACATTCATAAAAAATATTTCCCCTTCATCCTTTGTCGAATCTTTCATAAGCAAAACTTTCATTCTTTAAGTTTCATCCAGAATGCTCATATGCTATGCCATGAGAATGTTTGATGACCGTTCAATAGTCAACTCAACAATATGTCACAATTCAAAATTCAACAGAATATTCAGTTAAATCAGTACTTTCATAATCAAACTTTCAGTCATAATCATCATTCACATCAACAAACATAATCATTCAATTCCATTGAAGCACTTCAACCAAACATATTTATCATAATTTAGAGTTAAATTAATTTACGAACAACTAAGTCTCGCTACTCAATTGTTCGCGGCCACAGAAATAGTATTCGACTATATCCGCGCATGGCCTAGCTTAGAGATGCACGAATATCTTTGGCATCATTTCTAAGCACCTATATAAAGACACTTCTCTCCATACCTTTACCCTTACTGAACTTAATGTTCCTTTGTTGCCGTTTGCCCGAGTGCCGAGTACCTGGTTAGGTCGTAAACAGTTAATTTCGATATCACTAAGTTTTTTCGGATTGTAAAGAAAACACCTTAGTTGGGTTCTAGACATTAGAACATTCCCAAATATTTAATTTGGACATAACTAAGATCTCGATTAGGCACAAAGAGATTTTTCAGAGACATTGTTGGTTTAAAACTCAGAATTTGACGTAGGAAGCTCGGATTCGCTTTAGAAAAATCTCAGAAAAATCATTATCTTGAGATACACACTTTATCTTCATAGAACAAAGTACTAATATAAGTTTAGGCTCATAAAATTCAGAATTTATAAACCATAAGGCAATTTGAAACATAAGCTAACATATAGTCAAAAATTAGATAGTTTGGAGTGCCAACTAGGGACTGTTTTCGCGTTTCCCTTTAAACAGTGAGGATTTCAAATTTTTTTTTTGTCCCTGAAAGAATGATATTTAGCTAGGAATTTAAAATATGAACACATGCCTATATTATACGCAAAATATGGACGTTAGGAACTCAAGTTATCAAGGAATTAAGGTATTAGGGTTTCCTTAACTCTTGAACACTTGGGACTGAATTTGCATGGCTTCTTAGCCTTCAACAATTTCGAGTTCTAACATTTGGAATGAGTTAAAATCATGGGTTCAATGTGTTAAACAAATCTTATAACACATGCAAGAGTTTTTCAATCCTAAACACCCTAGAACAAACACAACACCTAAAACACTCTTTATAACCTAACAACAACATAAGGAAGTGGGTTAGAGTTTAGGGACCCTTAATCCACATTTTTCAGCAGCTCCAACCTGCGAACAGAAAGCTCTCCAACATGCAATGACAATTTAGCATAGCCACAACCGTTTTTAGCTCAATTGGAAGCCTAGAACTCAACTACAACACCTAACAACAACAATCTAGCATCATTTCACTAACTACACTTAGAGCAGAATTTTTGTAATCCCCAAAACAGTGTTTGCATGACATTTTTTTTACAATCAGAGATCAAAAATGGATTCCTCATACCTTGAAATGGTTGACTACCTCCTTGGATGAAAATCTAGAGAAGAAAATAGAACAAAGTTACAAACAACTCATTCTAGAATTTCACCTAAGTCATTGGTGATCAAGAGGAGAAATAACCTATAAGGAACCTAGAGATTGAAGAAATGAGAACATAAACATGATCACTATACCTTGGGGAAGAGATTTGATGGCTTGAATGTGAGTTTTGGTGGAGAAGATGGAGGTTTTCTCCTCCCTCTTTGGTGCCAACGTGAGTTGGGGAGAAGAAGAGAAGGTGAGTGAAGGTGGTGTTCGTGAGGAGGTGTGAGAGTGAGAGTGTGACAATTTCAACCCACACCCCTTAAGGCTATATATATAAGTGTTAGGGATGAGTTAGTGGGGGAAGATATTTTGGGTTGGGGTTCATTAAGAATTAAACAAGGATTAGGCATTTAGCAAAATTTTAAGTGTATGGTGTGGCATTTGGTTTGGGCAATTGGTGTAGTGCATGGATGTGTTTTTCTTGTGCTCTAAGACACACTAATATAATCTTAAACAATGTCTATGAGAGTCTAGATGATAGTTCAAGCACTCAAAGAACTGACAGAAAGATTACGGGCACTCTCGGGCAATCCAGTTCAAAGGTACATTAACACTACCACTTTTCTAAAAATTTTAACTAAGTTATTTATCATAGTATAACACTAAGATAATAACTTTCTATCCTCAAAACTCAACATCAATAAAGCATTATAAAATCTAATAGGTTAGGTGGTCACTTAGACCAATTCTAATTAAAATTCTAAGACGATACATTACCCGATCACGGCTAGACTTTAAACATGGACAGCTTTGAAACTAACTAGATTAACTTGTTTTCAAAGAAATTATTGAACATATAGCATTCTAATATCAATAAAAATATAATCACACATATATATAAGCACATGAATACACATACACACATATATATATACAATCCTATGTCTACCTAAGCAAGGTGCTGAAAGGAGGGATGTTACACATTATCCAGACCTGCTCCATTGCCTCATTTATTGACCTAGACATACCCCAGACTCATGCTAATATCCACTAGGTATACTACATGCGGGTCCATGGGTACCCATCGGATCCATGAGAACCCGTAAATTCAAAAATATTAAAAATAATTTCAAGTATTAATTTATGCATTTGTGTATTTGTTTTCTATCATCTTATATGTTATTTAGACAATCAACGAGATGAAAAAATTATAAAATTTTAATTTAAAGTTTTAAACACAACTTAATTTGACTATTAAACACAAATCATTTTGCATAAACAAACATTAAAAACAACCTTAATATTATGATGAAAAATTAATTTAGTAAGAACTCTTCAATTAACATAACATTACATCATACATATGAATTAACAACATAATATCATTGCTTAACAACATAGCATCACAGTTTAACAACATAACAATCACATTTATTTATTAATATGATATTATAATTATGAATTAATATGATATTATAATTATGTTGTTATATATATATATATTTAAATTTAGGAAGAAATAGCGGATCCGGGTACCCACGGGTAAGGATGGAAAAAATACCCAGACCCTGGGTACCCGTCAAAATTCCCAAAATGGATACCCGCAAAAATAGCTCATGGGTGAGAACGGGTATCATGATACCCGCCACGTGGATACCCGCGTATATATTTTAATAAAATATTTTATAATTATTTATTATTAATTTTACATTATATTTGTATATTTTATTATTATTTCATAATAAAATTTAGTGATGAGACTATAATCATAAAATTATCATATACATATTATATTATTTAAGTAATAATTATTTTTTAGATTAATTATTGTAAAATATATAAAAATATATAATTAAAGCTGGAAACCCGTTAGATACCCGCGGATACCGCTACCCGCACGGGTACCCACAAATAGTGTGGGTAAGGGCACGGGTATGCACTACTTGTACCTGATCGTGCCCGTTGCCATCGTCACAAGTCTGGCTACCTCATGACTTGGACTCAGACCCATCTAACAGCGGGTCTTACAATCTCGTGTCTCAATTAACCTGGGTCCAAAACTTGGACCCAGACCCGACCCATTATGAGTATGATTTGCAAGTACCTACGGATCCTGATATCCATTGTCATCCCTACAACCAATACAAAATTTAATGGAAAAATATGACGAAGATCTAATTTTAATTAGGTTTAGAGATAGATAGATAGATAAAATTTATCATTATTAATATAATATAACATTTCGAGTGAACTACACTCACCACTCAACAAATGCTAAAGGAATACCAAGCTTTTTTTTATAAGTGATACTTCAGCAAAGGAGCAAAATATATACAAGTTAAAAGGACCTTATGTAGAAGGGGAAGGATTCACTTACTCTTGTCTTACTCCAAGAGTAGGTGGAAAAGACATACTCCACATCTTAGCCATCTAATCTTGGAAAATTCAATGGTTTAGATATACTCACCAATTCAAACAATTGGATTTCACAATAATGAATGATCATGATGTGGAGTAGATCTTTTCCACTTACTCTTGGAGTAAGTGGATCCCCCCATGTAGAAACTCACACTTTATGTTTCCTATATACAAGTGTGAGCAAAGTATAGAAACTCGCACTTTTGTTTCATAGTTTAATCAAGTTTGTTGACTCTATGTAGGAGATGTTATAATTTCCCCGATGATTCTCACACATCAAATAAAACATGAATACAAAGTCACAACTGAATCTATGTTTTTCAGATCTATTCATTTTTTATGCCTTTGGAGAGTGCTTTGGTATAATGACATTCATCAACCAAATCCTGAATTCCTTTTGGGACATTCATTTACAAACATACAAGAATGAGTAATATGTAGAAACTCAAACTTTTGTTTCATAGTGTAATTAATCAAGTGTGTTAACTGTAATACCATAAATTTAAGTCTTTAAAATTATAGTATCGGTCCTGGGATTCTCGCTTGAGCGAGGGATTCTCGCCTAGGCGAGAAAGGCTCACCTGGGAGAGTGAAATCCTGGACTATACTGAAGGATTCTCGCCTGAGCGAGGGTTGGTTCGCTTGAGCGAGAGTGGTCTCGCTTGAGCGAGAGTTGGCTCGCCTGGGCGAGGAAGGCTTAATTGGGAAGGGGAAATTCTGGGCTATACGGAAGGATTCTCGCCTAAGCGAGAGTTCGCTCGCCTAAGCGAGAAAAGTGATATTTGGACCTGTCGAGGCTGTAAGATCCTTGCTTGAGCGAGAGGATCCTCGCTTGAGCGAGAGATGCCTCGCCTGGGCGAGAGGGTCAGATCTGAGTTTTTAAAATGGGCGGGATTTTATCGGTTGAGCGAGAATGAACTCGCTTAAGCGAGAACCCGACGCTGTTACATTAAATAAGGGACCCCAAACACATTTATGAGGGTTAACCTAGAGAGAAGTGAGAGAAGTGAGCATTTTCAAGAGCAAGAAGGCTTGTGAGTCATTTAGAAGCTTGAGAAGAGGTAAATCTCTTGATTCTAACTCTCTTCTTCCCTTTGAAACTTGTTTTGGGTATGTTGGATCTCTTCTCAAAATGATAGAAACCATGGAAACTCACCCTTTTGAGTTATGGTTCGTTTTATGTTATTTTATCTTGTAAACTTTTGGTATAAAGTTAGTATTTCAAGAAATGAGATGGTTTGTGGGTTGATACATGAAAACCCCAAAACCCTAAAGCGAAAATGTGGTTAAAGAAGAAAATGGGTAAAGTGCTAGAGGTAGAAGATGAATAAGCTTTCTAATGTTGAAATATGAGATGAATATGTATGTTTTAGATGTTGTAAAATTTTGATGAAAGTAGTTTAGCAACATGGAAAATGTGTTAAATATCTTGTGTGGTTAAATAATGCAATATGAGTTGTTTATGTGATATTTGGAATAAATGACTAACATTGTGTTGTATGGTGGGAATGGGAAAGATCCTAGAGTTGGCGGCGGTGTCGGTGGAACTAGTGCAGTTACCAAGAACCCAACCCAACACTCACCAAGGTAAGGAGACGTCTTTAATTTGTACTCTGAATGGAAAATGTGTGTATTTTCTGGTTGTGCAATGATTAATTAGTGAATCACGTATTATAAACATATATGGGTGTGTTTGTAATAAGGATTTTGTGGATTCACCGAGTATGATTGATACTGAAATCAATGAAAAAGAAATGTATTTTTAGCGGCCTAAATGGTTAGCGACTTCGGCCCGAGTTTATGTGGCAACACTTCGGCCCGAGTTTATGTGGCATGTTTTCTTTGTAAAAGAGATGAGAAATTGCTTTTAGCTAACCCTAAGGGGTGTAGCGACTTCGGCTCAAGTAATGTAGCACGAAAAATGAATTTCAAAGTGATTTACTAACCTTTTCTAATGTGGATTATCTTATAATGACATTTATTGAATTAATGACTTACTCTTTTATGTGTTTGTGCTTTTGTCATTGATAATCTCATTGCAGATAAACATGTGACATGAGGTGGTCTCATTTTTGGAAGCTTTAGGAGCTTTATGTTTTGGTTTCACTTATTTGCACTATTTTGTACATGAGTGCTTATTGGATTAGTTGAAATATTTTGTAACTATGGATATATAACTTACATGATTTATTGTAACTCTGGATATTCGTAGCTATGAGTATTTTGGAAACCCATAGCTAGTTGTATGCGGTTGTTGCATGACATATTGAAATGAATTATTATTTTCTGTCGAATAAGTATTGTCGCGCCCCGATTTTCGGTCGAACACCGGTTGCACGACTGGTTTGGAGTCGCCACTACGTTTTATGCAGTCAAAACGTAGAAAAACTCTTTTGTGCCCAAATATTGGAAAGACTGATCTTCGAACTAGAATTCTGGAATCGGGAGTCGGTTACGGATCGAGGAAGGTATTAGCGCCCCGTCCGCCCGTTATTAAACGGTACCCGCAATAATCGCATAGAATTGAATATACCCTAAAGCTTGTTAAATCAAATGATTATTATTGAAACAAAATATTTATTTTTATTTTTTGTGTCTGACAAGAGTTTATCTTGCTCCTACGTATCCCCAGGTGCAATAGGGACATCAAGACTACGTAGTTCTTGGTAGAAAAAGTTTGGTGTGTTGGGTTAATCTTATTTAAAAAAATGGTTTGAGAAATTGATGAAATGGTTAGTAATTGTTAGGGTTAGAGAATGAAATATAACTTGACTCTATATCATTCTTACCCATATAAAAAGAAGAGGCAGTACGATAACCGCTCACCGCTTTTAATTAAATAAGGTAATAAAATAAGAGATTGGTCTCTATTGTGTTATCTGTTTTAGAGAAAAGAAGAGGCAGTACGATAGCCGCTCACCGCTTTCTTACTAATAGGATAATAAAATAAAACTCGAATTGATATTTCTTTCATAACCTTTGAATTCAAAGAAAATACCTTTCATGGAATTGTTTTATTTGAAAATTTCCTATTTTAAATATTTATCACATAAAAAGGTGATAATTATATCCTTGATTTACACACTTGATAATTTCAAAAATGAATCTTATTTATTGAGGTTCAAATAAATATGATTTTTATTAATTATCATGATTGTTTTTGGTATTTACAATAACATTTAATGATTACTTTCGAAAATGGAACTAATTTATTGATAGTTCAAATAAATATAACACACATTAATTATTAACAGCTATTTGATATTTACGAGAGTCATATTTAATGACTAATTTCACAAATGGAACTAATTTATTGATAGTTTAAATAAATGACACACATTAATTATTAACGGCTATTTGATATTTACGAGAGCACCATTTAATGACTAATCAATTATTTTATTCGAAATTATCAACATGTAATCATTTTTTATAAAATTAGGGTGAGAATTTAAAAAGATAAGGACGACACTGACCATCTACCGCCAATCCCATTAGAATATCAAGAAGAGGCAGTACGATAACCGCTCACCACTTTTCTATTCGAAAGGAATGAAAGATATGGTTCGGTCCGTTCACCGATCTTTAAAATTCTAAATTTAAGTTCAATTTTTTATATTCGGGTACATACACAAACTTAGCAAAAAGAGACATAAAAATAAGAATAGAAACACCAAACAAAGATAAGGGATAACCCCAACAATAATTACCAAACATTAACAAACTCGAAGTCTGAACAGGGAATAGATTATTCATAATACTCAAATAAGACAATTGCATTCATAAGTAAATAAACAAACAAAATATATAAAACAATAAACGAACAAAAAAGAAGAATAAAAGTAACACAAAACAAACAAAAGAATAGGGAAAAAATTAAACAAAACATAAGGGTGGGGTCATCTTCCCCACCTCTCACCTGGACTATGAGTCCAAAATCTTTTCTTTATCATGGTTGGCGCCATAGAAGGAGGAGAGCCAGTGAGCCACCCATATGGCCAAGCTAAACCGTTTGAAATGACCAAAACATGGGGGCTGACCTAGACGGTCAGCCGTAGCATCCTCATGGGGCGCTATCTTCAGCACGTGTGCACTGTGAAGTGCCGCTGGAGACACGGTGGGGTCTGCCACTGCGGTCCCGCCGTAAGCCGTCATCTGAGGTGGTCCAAGAAAGGGTGTCATCCTTTATATATAGCGGCACCTTTTCTTTAATTTAACGTCTCGTGATTTGTTTGGCTTACTTTGTGCTCATATCATAAGATTAATGAGTATATGGGACATGGAAGTGAAGGCAACTAACAGGATAAGCATATAGAACAATGTAATAATGTGTATGGATTTTATGAAGAATTTAAACAAGAAAAAGGAAATGATGATGAACTTAGACAAAAGTGAAATTGAAAGAGCATGAAATTACACTAAGAAATGTACCTAGTGATATTGTTATGTAAAGTTGGTTACTGGGAAAAGATGAATGCCTTTTTGCTATCCACCAATCTTATAATCTTCTCCGTATCTACTGTTTTTGCCGTTTGATGAAGAGGATAAGTACTTTCCTTTTTTTGGTTTTCGGAGAGGGTGTTTAGCTTTTGTTGCTAAAACTGTTTTTTAAGATAAGATCCTTGAAGAAAAAAAATCTCCTCTAGTTTAGTTTAAGTGGGTCTTTATATAGACCCCCTTAAGATTAGGTTTAGGAATATGAATAGTTTAGGATAATTACCATTTAGTCCCGTGAGCTTATTTTATTGCAAACTAGTCCCTATGCTCCTTTAAAGTTTTTTTTTTTTTAAAATATTTAAAAGAGAACCCGGACGAAATTGGGTATTCACAAGTATGTATGTCATTTTGAATTATGAAATGAGTAGGAATGGGAAAGTGAGAGTTAAATATGGTTGTTGGAAATTGTCAGTAAAATTTATGAGGAAATGAATGCATAATGAATAAGATAAGAAGAAAATTTTCAATGATAGAATTTCGGTCCTTACATTAACTCTCTCTTGTTAAACCAAGATCACTAAACACACACAACTATGCATAGACAATGCACAAGCTATTCTATGAGCAAAGAAAGAGTCTTATTGTAAGGATAGTGTATTGTGAAAACTATTTGATGTATTCATTGAAATGCATAAGAGATATTTATAGCTACTTACACAAAACCTAATTACAAAGTAGATAATTGATTAACTATTTCTTATAATCGATTATCGATTACACTTCTTTAGACTAATAGACTTTAACTAACTACTTCATTGATTGGATAGTCGATTAACGATATCAATAATTGATTATTAGGCTAGACTGAATTACAGATTTGTCTAACACTCCTCCTTAATTCAGTCTTCATCAAGCATTGACTACACCCATCTTCATTCTCAGTTTTTCAAACCTTTCATTCTTCAAAAGTTTGGTAAAAAATCAACTAATTGATTTTCTAAAGTGCAGAATTTCGGCTTCACATTCCCTTTGCTCACTTGATCTATTATATAATAAAATTTGGTTTCAATGTGCTTACTCCTACCATGGACCACTGGATTCAAGGTAAGATTAATTGCAGACTTGTTGTCCACCAATAACAGAATTCCACCTTATATTTTCATCTTCAGTGCTTCTAACATAACCTTCATTCAAACAGCTTGACATGTGCACATACCAACTGCTATGTATCCAGCTTCACATGAAGACAATGCTACACCATCTTGCTTTTTAGAACACCATCTTATAGGAGCATCACCAAATTTGAATAGATAGACAGATGTGCTTTTTCTATCTATATTATCACCACACCAATCTACATCTGAAAAACCAACCAACTCCATGTTGCTCTTGTTGTTTTGTCTTGTTGGAAAAATGATTCTATATCTAATTGTCCCCTTCAAGTATCTTAATAGTCTTTTTACTGCACTTAGATGCACTTGTTAAGGTGGTCCTGAGCGATTAAGATCAGATATAGGTTCCTACCAACATCTTTCACGCAAAAGAACAAAGTTTTTAGTTTTTTCAATGGATGCATATTAAATTTTTTATATTATATACTTTAGTAATTACTTTTGTATTTTAGTTTAAATGTTTCTTATAAATATAACTTTTATAAATATATTAGTCAAGGATTGTCAATAATTCTTTAAAAAAATCTCATCATCATTAATTGTATAGAAATTCGTATTTCTCTAATGATGAAGGAGTGACGTTTTGTTGATTTTTGTCGTAAAAGATAAATAATGAGGATGAACCTCATCGAATAATTTGTATTCGAAATTATATATATATGCTTAGTATATATTAAAATTTTGAGTTTTTGTTTATTTTTTGAATAATAAACTTAAAATATAAACTATGTATGTTTGACAACCAAATAAAATTATAAATTTAGATTTTTTGCAAAAAATAAACCAAAAGTAGAAGTTCTGGAATGATGGGTTGGTTTATTTTTTTTGTTCAAATACCTCATTGTGAGATTATTAAAAATTTTGTATAAAACTTGACATTAGTATATTATTTATTTTGTGAATTGTGTAATTCAAATTTAGAAACTTCTATTTATTTGTGTATAATGTTGTTTTTTAATATTGATATTAGTTTTTATATTATACTTTATTTAATATATATTTTTAGCCTTTTTTATTAAAGAATTATAATAAAAATATATATGATGGTAAATATTTAAAAAAAATATATTTAAAAGATAGTGTAAAAAATAATCAAAATAATCATAACATAAACAAATAACTTACAATTTTCTGTAATCTACCATGTAAATTAAAAAACAATATTTCTACCCTAGTATTTTACCCAAACAAAACAGATTAGTCTATATCCAGTTTTCAGCTAAGATGTTCATACATAAACAAATTATAATTTTAAAGGATTATAATATTACAGTTTATAATCTCATACTTTATAAACTGAAACTATACACATAATTCATACCAAAGATGTGCTAAATATGTAGTGTTGATTGATTATACACACTAAGAATAATCTTGTAATGAATGGAAATCTCATATTTATAAGGCGTCTCCTACTTTAATTGGTTCATTTTGTTTTCCAGTTTCCAATTTTTAAATCCTTAAACTAAATCAGCATGTACAAAAATATAGTAATGAAGCCAACTCAGATTTAACTAATTGTATAACGAAATTGATCTCCAGTATAACGAAATATATGAACAATATATTGTATTATTACTTTATTTTTTTTAAGAGATAATGATAGCTGATACATGAATAATTGGTGATGAATTGACAATATAAAAAATAATCTTAAATTTCCTGTATAAAAATCTCTTAAATTGTTTTCGTACACCGGAAACTAGAAAGAAAAAAAAAGCTAAAACAAAGGTATCAAATATTTGTCATGAAATACTGAAAATCTGAGGTTGAAGAGTATTCAAATGAACCAACACACAAGCCTAAAGATAAATGACCTATTATGCTATGGAATGGTGGAAAATATGGAGTTCTATCTCGTATGAGAATGATGGAACTAATGGAGAGACAAATGATGTGAAAAATAAAGGAAATATATACATTGATATTTATATTTTTTTATTTAAAATAAGATTACACTTTTTCCCATGAAAAAGTTGAGTTTTACTCTATGACAATATATATTCTTGCCATTCCAATATCTACTATGGCTTGAGTGTACGGACCAGGATCCTCTGTCATTAACCATTCAAACTTCATAAAATAATATTAAAATATTAATTTTTAATTTTATTATTTATATTTTTACTTGAATATAATTTTTTATTTGTTTGGTACATCAAATGGAACATAAATGAAGACATGTGATCCCCATCATTAGTCTGCCACCTTTAGTATTGGGGGAAGAGTCATTGACTCATATGGAATTTATTTGCACCCAAATATCGTGAAAGCATTGATTTGTGATGGTGATTGGCTTTGAATATTGCGTGGGATTAGAAATAAGCCCAATGTAATATATTTTATTTTATCAATGAATATTATTATACTATTTAAAATAGAGGAGGAATTCATTTTACTCCACATCTTAGCCATTAATTCTAAGGAAATCTAATGGTTTAAATTAGTGGGTAGATCTAAATCATTTGATTTTCCTAGAATTGATGCTAATATATGAAATAAGTTTAAAAAACTTATTCTTGGAGTAAGTGGATCCTCACTCTTTAAAATATATATTAATGATAATTTGACATTAAAATTATTGTTTTTTAGGTGGAGCATGTTCCCAATGTGATTTCACTACTATTTTAATTATTTTCTATCTTCATGATAAACAGGTACGCTATTTTTTAAATTACCAAGGATGATTGTTATTGTTGTTAGCTAATACAATCTCTATGTTTGCTTTTAAATGTTTCAGGTAGATCTCTCAGAATTTTCTGTAGCATAGAGTAGGGGTGAGCGTGGGCCGGGTTGGGACGGGTTAAAGCTTGTCCTTACCTGGCCTTAAATGTTGTTTGAGTCATTTTTTTGAACCTGGACCCGGCCTTAGATCCGAAGTTAACTCGACCTTAAATATTCACAGGGTCGGCCTTTAAACCCGGACCCGACCCGATTAAATATAATGTATACTCATTTTACATAAAATCTTCTAAATATTAGTTATTATTGTGAATATATAACTTTACTTATGAAATAATATATGTGTATATATATTATTAAACATGTATATACAATGAAAAATTAGAGAATCAATGATATTTTCGACTAAAAAATATCATTACTCAGTATATATTTGATCAGAGACACATACAAACATCATGTGAGAGTGATCATGAGACGAGTCGGGACGGGTCATGTTTGGTCCCTACCTAACCCTAAATATTGATTGAGTCTAATTTTTAAACCCGAACCTGTCCCTAGACCCGATGAGACCCGACCTTTTTCAGGCCCGATCATGATCGAGACATACCGAGTAAGCGGATAGGGTCGGATCCTGCTCACCCCTAGCATAGAGAATGACAGTTTTTGATAACTAGAAATATTTCTTTATTGAATGTTGGAATATAATTAGTTTTCATAATAGACATGTCTAAGTGTATGGATTTGAAATTTAGATATTTTGTGAGTATTGATAAAATGACATCGAATAATATATCTCCTGGTATAAGGATATAAGTTATCTCCTTCCGCCACTAAAATCATGACATGTGTACAATTTAATCATTTTCTACAAAAATATTTCTAAAATTAAACAAAACAATACACATGTCATTCTTTTACTGACTGTAGGAGGTAAATTATTTCCTGGTATAAGGATATACTTTATTCTCTATATATAATGTTGTTTTCAATGTTTTTCTAAAATGTGATGAAGCAATTGAAAGTTTGAAATCATTTTACCTATTCAATTTTAAAATATCTATCTTTTGGATGTGTAAATAAAATGATAAACCTTGTGCAATATTGTTTAAAAATGAATTAATTATTTGAGTTTTCTAAATGAACCAATTCGACCTGAGTCAAATAGTTCTTGTATTTTAACTGAGCAGAACTCAAACTAAAAAAATAACTTGTATTATTGACCTGGGTAAATCCTTATCGAGCTGAACTCTAGTTCGACCTGGTTTGGCTCGTTTCCGGTCCTAAATGTAAGCCAAAAACAAAACCAAACTGAGAAACTATGATTAATGCTAATTTCTAAAAAAATTTGTATAATCATTCTTAATTATTTAAAGAGTTAATTAATGTGACACCCCTGAGTTTTAGTGAAATTACACAAACCATCCCTCCATTTTTAACACTTACAAAAGTCCCGAATTTATAAACAAACATTACACTGATCACTACTGCATGAGAAACAAATATGATCTTTTAAATAAATAAAAAATTAATTACACTGAAATCTCCTGAGTTTTAATGAAATTACACAAACTACCCCTCCATTTTTTACCCATACAAAAAACCCCTGATTTTTGCACATACATTACACTGACTATCTCTGCATGTAAAATAAGTGTGATATTTTACATAAAAATGATGAAAAGTGTAATGAAATTAAACAAAATATGATATATTTTAGAGACAGGTCAAAATAGTATACGAGTTAGATGATTTAAATAATATCTCCTTATAATTATTGATGAATTTTGTAATGAACCAAAAATAATAAAAATGTATTTTGACTTGTCTCTACAATATATCATATTTTGTTTAACTTCATTATACTTATATCTTTTTTATGTAACAAAATCACACTTACTTCACATGCAAGAGTAGTTAGTGAAATGTATATAGAAAGATTAGAGGTTTTTTGTAGGGGTAAAAAATGGAGGAATAAACTATATAATTTTATTAAAACTCATGAAGTGTAAGGGTAATTAACTATTATTTAAAATATTCATATCACTTAAATATTTCATCCTAGCCGTCATAACATTTATATATATATATATGTGTTAATTAAATCTGCAGTAATCAAATACAACGAGCTGCAGTTAATATTGATTCAGTCTGTTTTTATCTAAATGAGACTTTTTTAGTTTTTAAGAATGGGGAACCTACCCCACATGCAGATAAGTTAACGAATTAATGCTGAAGCCACAATTATAACGTGTCAATAAATAGGGTATAGGATCCTCTCAATTAATGAAGATGCAAGTGAGGTATAAAACAATATAAAATAAAAAATTAAAAGAAAATTCAATACTTCTATTATACTAGTAATGACTTTTTTGTCCTTAAGATTAAGTATAATAACCTCACTTGCATCTTCATTAATGGGAAGGATCGCTACTCCCGATTTGGTTGCGAAGTAAATTATAAGAACGTGATTAACATATAAAAAAACGAAAAAAGAAAGAGAATACGACATATGATTCACTGTTTTGATATGTTATCCACTTAATTATTTTCAAATGATTTGGCATATTCATGCCTCACAGGATAGACTCTCACTATTAAAGGCATAGGGCCTATTATTAAAATGTGAGATTAATATTATTTTTCATGATTTATAATTTTTTTAATTTAAAATTTACACCGTTAATATTTTTAATACCATACATCATAATCTCTCTTATATTCGACCATCCAATACTAAAGAGAATAATTTATGTTTATCATCATAATGTACGTCTCCTAATTAATTTTATTATGTTAATTGTGAAAGAGTTTAGTTTATCATTTACTTCTGAAATTCCACTGCTGTGGGTATATGGTCCTAAAAAATACATGGATTTAAATGCAAGACATTGCTTCAAATCCACAAAATCCTAATGAATAATATTGCTTTCAATTATTGATTATTTAGCGATATATACAATTATAAAATATTTCGGCATTTTGATTGACTAGGTCGAATATGTACGACTAGATTGAGATTGCAATATGTGGCAATTGTTTCTCTTTCAACCTATAATTTTAAATTATTTTTCAATTAGAAAAATAAAGAATAAAAATATTATGTTTCTCTTTTTATTTTTAGTATTCGAAAATCCAGTACAAGAAAGAAATTATAATCCAATCACTATACAAAACGTAATGTTTATGCCTTGCACTGCTATATTGAATGAGTCATCAGAAGTGCTTTTGGGTTTCAGTGCTAACGATCACACTATGATGAAATCCGTTATTTCTGCTCAGAATATTAAGGTTACCTAACATCCACTTTGTCCCCAAAATAAAGCAAATTAAATTTCTTAAAAAGTACTAGGAAGAAGGATAATATTATTAAAAATGGCATAAGAGTTATAGTAAATTACATTCATAGTAGTAAAATTTAGCATAAATACATTCAGTACCCATTTATTGAAAATATTACCTTTTTGGTTAATGTTTTTTATCTTGAAGACAACCATATATTAGAATAGTAGAGAATACATTATTTTTTCAAAACTTACTTTTCATACCACCTAAATCTAGGAGGTTATGATCATTGTAGGATATAATTGAAGTTAAGGAGGTTATGGAGAAACAATAAGGGCCAAACTTGTAACAAGGATGAGAATGTCTTTGTTGATTTGTTTTGTATTGTAACTCCAATTTGTTTTGAATCCTTGTTTGAACAACAGAACTTTGACACCATATCTAACACTTCCACTTTTATATATATATATATATATATGATTTAGCGGTTTACTAAAATTGGGAACCTCATTTTTTTAGTTAGGAACATGTTAGTATTGTGTACTATAGTAAGAGAAAAAAAGATTACTTTATGATAATGAGAAGTAGAGGGCGATGGGTAGTAGGGGTGAGCATGGGCCGAGTTGGGACGGGTTAAGGCTTGTCCTTATCCGGCCCCAATTTTTGGTCGAGTTATTTTTTTGAACCTGGACCCGGCCCTAGACTCGTAGTTAATCCGACCCTAAATATTCACAGGGTCAACCTTTAAACCCGACCATATATCCGATTAAATATAATGTATAATTCTAAATATTATTTATTATTGTGAATATGTAATTTGACATATAAAATAATATATATATTATTAAATATATATGATGAAAAAATTAGAAAATCAATGATATTTTCGACCAAAAATGTATCATTACTCTGTATGCATTTGAACAGAAATACATACAAACATCATGAGTGAGTGACCATGGGACAGGTCGGGAGGGGTCAAGCTTGGTCTCTACCTGACCCTAAATATTGATTTATCTAACTTTTGAACCCGAATCCGGCCTAGACCTGACCCTATTCAGACATGATCATGATTGAGTCATACTGAGTGAGCGGGTAGGGTCGGATCCTGTTCACCCCTAATGGGTAGAGACGACCCTAATTCTCTCTTAATGGGTTTTTTATTTATTGGAGGAAGAGGAAGAAACACTAATGAAGTTTGAATGGGGTGAGAGTTGAGAGAAATTATTATTTTAATTTCAAGGTTGATGTTACGAAAATATCCCTAATTGTATTGTTATCTCTCCAAAATAATAAAGATATTTTTGTCCAACATTTTATGGTATAAAATGCTAAAATGTTAAAAAAAGGAGTTTCCACATATTAGATATCCTTATATTTATATATATATATATATATATATTATATTATATGTATTGAAAAGACATTAGACTATGGTGTCAAAATTTCATTTCTCTTATTTCTATAAATTCAAATAAACTTTTGTAAACAACAGCTTAACATGCCTACATGAATGTTAGATATATAATATATGAACATAAAACAAATATACCAAATATTGAAAGGACATTCAAATAATGACATTCAACCCATAGAAATGCAAGAGATATTCAAATAACGACATTCAACACGTAGTAATGCAAGAAATAATGAAATATAGCGACATTCAACACATAGAAATGCAAGTATTCAGATAATTATTAAGTATACTAATAACTAATATATCACTTATGTTGATGACATCAAATGCCACATGCCACACATATTATATTAACACAAGATAACATTAGCAATGCAATTCAAGCACTTATCTTGCACTGCAATGACATCAATGCCACCATTATAATTGTTGATGGACTATGCTAATACAATTCAAATCTATCTATAAGTGTGTCAAACTTTTTCACCTAATTAATGCCACAAAATGGCAAAGTTTTTTTAGAATAGCTTATTTACAATATAATAGATTCTCGATAAAAGTCAAGCCTCATGAACTAAAAAATTTAAAAGATAAAGTGGTGTTATTGCTCTTTGCACAACCAATATAATGTCAAATGTTTCATTTTTTTTGGAAGTTATGTTTTTTGGGAATAAAAAAATTGAAGGGTTTTAGAGTCATTTTACTGGTGTATTTCGTGAACTTTAAATTTTCTATTTTTCTTTTATTTTCTCCAAAATTTAACTCGCAAATAAACCCGAAAGATGTTTTTATGGGTTTTGATAATTCTCGGTTATTGCTAGGCAATTTCCCAACCATTTTAAAAATACCTCAAAATAACAAACTCAACATTTTATGTTTCCGGTTATAGCAAAGTGGGACTAGCTCTCTTCCTAAAATGTTTTTTATATATATAATACTTGTTTATGACAAGTCTCCCATCCGTGGTTATATCCTTGGTTTATTGATGTAATATGAATAATTTTTACCTTCTAAAAAAGTTTAATGCATATGTATTAATAGTAAATATTTTTACAATGTTGATTATTGACTTTATTTTTTATAAAAAATGATAATAATATTTAATACATGAATAATAAATAATGGATTGATGATGTGGATAAACAATTGCATTATTAATTAGTGCATAACCTTTTCTATTCTAAAGATATCTAGGAAGTCATAAGATGGTCAAGTAGTACTTTTACACTTAGCTTCAATAATGGAAATGTCATTACATATGTAAATAGAATGACATAATCATTTTTTTCATTTTCTTTTTTTCCCTTATTTTACATATCACTTCTCTCTCCATTATCCTCCTCCATAGTAACAACCAAATTAATTAAGATTTCAAATTATGTTTAATTAGTGGACTTCATTGCAATTAATAATCAATTGTAAGTTATTCACTATCCTCTGTCCCAGAATTTTCTTATTCCCGTGTCCATAACCAATCAAATTTCATAAAATAATATTAATTTATGATTTTGTTATTTATATTTTTACTTGAATGAAAATTTTTGATTAACTTGTTACACCAAATAAGACATGAATGGTGACATGTGATCTTCATCCTCCTTCCTTCCACCACCTCAAAAGCAAAAGGTGTTTTGAATAAACTATTAAATTGTTAGGGCCAGTTAGAGGCATATAACATATAAAAAGGCTCTAACAATCCTCCATTAGCAGAATCACATAACATATTCATTCTCAAACATCACAAAAAAATGGGCAAAGTTTATCCTCAAGTATCCACATCCTCTCCATGCTTCAATTCTAAAAGAGAAACATATACTCTATGGATGAAATCACTTGTGTTCCACTCTAATGGTTGCACTGTCTATGATTCTAATGGTGACATAGTTTACCGAGTTGATAACTATGATAGAAAGGGTAAAAGTGAAGTTAACCTCATGGATCTAAAAGGAAGAGTTCTTTGTGCCATAAAGAAGGTACTAGCTAGTTTCATAGTTTATATGATCTTTTTAAATTATTGTATGATACTCAACATATATATATATATATATAGTTGTAAATTGTTCCTAATTTGAATCATGTATTTTGTAGAAATCTCTATCTTTTGGAAGTTGGAGTGGTTACAGATGCAATAGTCCTAGTTATGGAAGCATGAAGGAGCCATGGTTTCAAGTGAAAAGATGTAATAAAATGATAAGAAGGAAAGTAGAATGTGAAATAGAAATTGAGTGCCAAAAGTACTGCATATTGAGAAATAGTGGCAAAGCAGCTTTCAGGATAGTAAACGTTGATGGACATATAGTTGCAGAGGTACTGCATCTTTTATATTTTACTAATCACTATGTTGATTTTACTATTCCATCATACATATATATATATATATATTTATTGACTATGTCTTAAATAAAAACCTTAATGGTTCCTTAGAGAGTTTGGTTTTGAAAGGGTATGAAGCAAAATGGAAGAATTTAGAGTTTTTCATTTCCCCTCATTCCCTTCCAAAACTAAACTTACAAATAAACCCTAAAACAATAGTTTAATGGATTTTTCCACTTATAATTTTTTTCATTTATCTTCTCATATCTAATGGGAATTTGCACTTGAATATATAAGGAATAATTAGTTATATATTTAGTTTGGTAAAATTATGGTAATGGTTAAATTTGGAAAATATGCAGGCAAAGAAAAAATACTCACCCTCTGGTGTTGCATTGGATAATGATGTTTTAACATTGGATGTGGCTGAAGACACAGATCATTCCCTTGTGATGGCTTTAGTCACAGTTTATGGATTGATATGTGGTAGAATGTAATTAATTGTCAATTGGTCATATACACAATTTATTCATAAACCCTTGCCTTATTCACCAAACCTTTCATGTCTTTGTGTGTCTCATTTTTTGTAATTTTCTTAGTAACTTTTGTGTTATTACAAGTTTTCTTAATCTGAATTTGGCTCAGTTTAATTTGTGTAGATGATCTTGAGTTCCATCATGATCATGGAGGTGTATGTATACATATATGTGTATACATGATCATGGAGATGTTGCATATGATCTTTGCTTAGAAAATTATATGGATTCAATTAATTTTTTAATGTGAACTTTTTATATGCCTTCTACTCCCTCTACATTAGTGACCTCCACGCCTTGGAGGAGCAACAACAACAATATTAATATCATACTACAAAAAATGATCTCACTTTAATAGAAATAAAAATTTATATTTCTCTCACCATATATTTGTATTATATCTCTCCCATTACACTTGCATGGCATACGACTTGGCTTCCTACATTTGAAGCAGATAAACAAATTGCTAGAGTCATTCTTAGAAGGTGGTTTAACATATTGACCTTCTGGGGTTCCAAATCTTGTTGCGACTGATGTTCTTGGTCTTATTCTCATTGTGGTTCTGATTCTTAAAACTATTGCAAGTAGGCTTCAAAGTCACGCCTCAGAATTTCTTCTTAGTGTTGTTATTGGAGACAATCAACATCTCATCTCTCTAATGTGGTCTACAAGCCTATTCCTCAATGCGCATAAGAGTGATCAATGATTCAAAAAAGAATTCTTTGGTTTTGTGATTCAGAAAGTTTTTGAAGTCCTTCTAGCCATGAGGCATTTTGTCAATAATGACAACCACTTGAAATTATTTATCTAGGAGCATACCCTCATATATGATTTCATGAGCAATTCGCTGTATCTCATTCGATTGAGACTCTACTGATTTATCGTCAGTCATGTGATGCTTGAGGTAGCGGCTAACACCATACTTTCTAGTCTCACATTCCTCACTATAATATATTTTCTCAAGTGCATACCAAATTAATTTGGCAGACTTGTGTGGGTTGTAGTAATCTTAGAGATCGTCATACAAATCATCCAGAATGAAATTCTTACATAGGTTATCATTTTCATTCCAGAGAGCTATATCAATAGTCATTTTATATTTCTCCTCTTTTTCAGTTTTTTTAGGCACCCATTGGGATAGGGGTGAGCAGGACCCGACCCTACCCGCTCACCCGGTATGGCCCGATCGTGATCGGGTCTAAAAAGGGTCAGATCTCAACGGGTCTAGGGCCGAGTTCGGGTTTAAAAATTAGACTCAGTCAATATTTAGGTTCGGGTAGGGACCAAACATGACCCGTCCCATGGTCACTCACCTATGATGTTTGTATGTGTCTCTGTTCAAATATATACAGAGTAATGATACTTTTTTGGTCAAAAATATCATTGATTCTCTACTTTTTTCATCCTATATACATGTTTAATAATATATACACATATATTATTTTATATGTCAAAAATACATATTCACAATAATAAATAATATTTAGAAAACTTTATCTAAAATGAGTATACGTTATATTTAATCGGGTCTAGGGTCGGGTCCGGGTTTAAAGGCTGACCATGTGAATATTTAGGGTCGGGTTAACTCCGGGTCTAGGGTCGGGTTAACTCCGGGTCTAGGGTCGGGTTCTGATTCATAAAAATGGTCCGAACAACATTTAGGGCCGGGTAAGGACAAGCCTTAACCCGTCCCAACCCGACTCACGCTCACTCCTACATTGGGACATCAGTTTTCAGAACTTGTTCAACGTTTTTCATGGTGAGAAAATTACATCTTTTGTTGCCATTGTTTGAAATTTGTCCCATCAAACTGAAATGGTTTTGTTAATGTCAAAACTGTTTTGCCGAGTAATATTCTCTGCGACTGTCATTCCTACAAGAAACGTCTTAAAATTGTTATTTATGTGCAAGCAGACTATCAACTACGCTGTGTCAGGGTAAAATAGCTCAGTTATGTATTTTCGAATTCTTACTCTATTGTAAGAACATATCTCGAATACACCCACAATATGATTGTCAATGACAATTTTCAAAATGCCCATATATGACTACCTATGCTAATTGTACTTCCCACAATTTGACTATTAGTGTCAGTTCTTGAAATTCATACAATTTAGCTGCCTGTGCCAATTTTAGTACCACGGAAAGAAAGAGAGAGAAGTTGGCCGAAAATGCTTATGTAGATAAAGTGAGAGAGAAAGAAGAAGACGAAAAATGTAGTTAACATAGGACAAAAAAAAAAGAATGGAGGAAGCCTCTATTTTTGACTTAGATTTTTTCCCAAGTTCCTTCTTCATCCTGTTTGGGACTTCTGAGTTTTTTTTTCAAAATTCCTCATGACTTGTGCTTTTTTTTTTGTTGCACACACAAAAGTCTCCACTAATAATGGACTCCAGAAAAGCAAGTTCGAACAATATATTATATTGATATAACTTGTTATTCAATTAAAAGTTTATGGATAATATTACCCCAAAATTAGTGAAAGCTTTGATACTAAATGCAAAAGTTTTAATCTCCTTTTATTAGCAATTCATCAAATAACTATACATTGCTTCCTCGATTGGTGTATGAAAGTTGTTCCTACCCTCAAGTGTCTAGTAGTGTTGTTCGTTCACTTTGTCCTTCAAGTTAAGTATCTATGAGCATTTTTTGTTACATCACTCTTTTTAAGAGTGTGAAAGTGTCTCCTAGAGTTAACAAACTTGATTAAATTATGAGATATAAAGTAAGAGGGTCTAGCTTCAAACCACAAAGTGTAATCTCACATTTGAAAAAATATATATTGTATGAGGGGAAACATGCATTAGCTTTAGAAAAAACCATGATACTCCTTTGGCATTTTTGGTGGTGTGAAACTAGTTTAGTCGAAATGATACTTTATATTAATAATGAAAATTTTGATCTATCAATTATGGTTAATTAAAATTCGACATTGGTCATAATTTTCATTAAAGTACATGTTGAGTAACACCTCGTTTTTAAAATTAAAACTCAAAACGGGATATTAATGATATTAAGTTAAAAATTTAAAGAAAATTAAATTCAAGGTTCCTAAATCATAGTAAAATTAAAACTTTTAATAGAAAAGGTCAACATACGAAAAAATTGAAAATCAATTTCATTCATACATAAGACATAATATATCACATCAAAACTTAAAAATCATAAATTTACCCATTCTTCGTTAAGATGGGATCCACTTACTCCAAGACTTCACATCTTAGTCATCCTATGGAAATCCAATAATTTGAATTAATTAGTAGATCTAAATCATTGAATTTCTCTAAATTGATAGATAAGATGTGATGTAAGTTTAAAAAATTTACTTTTGGAGTAAGTGAAGACCCTATAATATATATGCACACAGATGATAATTCATCTAGATTAAAAAGGAAACATATATATGGTCATCAATGACTATTATTAAATTTATTAGGAGACTGTACAATGGGTATTTAAATTAAATAACCAACAATCCATGTATTACTTAAATCGTAATCAAGTTTGTCATAAGCAATTTAGTAAAACTTCAATATCAAGAGTTTGAGGTCCACGAAAATATACTTATTAATAAATTCAAGCAATGATCTCAAACCCATAAACTATGAGAAAACGTTGTAATCCCATAAATAAAAAACAATATCATATAAGGTATGAAAAGAGTACCATGGAAATTTTCTTTCATATAAATTTTTGGTCAGATATAAGACCCTTTCGTGCTAAAATCATGTGTTCCACGATATAAACATTGGTTCCTGATGAGTGATGAGAACAAAATCAAATACGTAGAGAGAGACAATAATATAATCACAGTGTGAATGTAATAGGTACAGTCCATTATGTATAAAATACAGTCGCAGACATCAACATGTGAATAAATTTTATATAGCAAAAATGGGAATAATATATGTTCGATGAGTAGACATATTAGACAAAACAGGCATGAGATTAGATCAAAATGAATGAATTAATAAGAAAGTTAGAGCAACTCCTATTGTAGAAAAAATGATAGAGTTGCACCTTAAGTGGTTTGAGACTTGGTAGAAGCCCAACTAAATAGAGTAAGTCAAATTTAGGTTTGTACATTCCTAGAGAAAAAGTGAGCTCGTGGTTAACCATATGCAAAATGAATAGAAAATATTTAGAGATCAATATTTTTCAATGAATATTTTATGATAGAGGCTATAGCATCCTAGTTTAGGGCCATAATAAGTACTCCTAGTTAGTTAAGTCGTATTTGTGTGTTATTTCAGTCATTTCAGTTTATGTTTCATATTACTCATTGTACTTTGTTTATGTTTTCTTTGGTTTCAACATGTTATTTTCTTTGTTTTGTTGACTCTTTTTTATCAATATATGAAATTCATGAAATAAATGGTATCTTTGCATTGATCATATTTATCTAATCATGTTTCTAACTGTTCATCATTACATTAATATCCTTCTTGAAATATTCTGAACACTATATGCAATTCCAAGGGAAAATCAAGAAATACTTAATACTTATTCGATTAACCACATGCACAATTAGTTAAGATCACCAGTAAAATTCCAAGTGAAATTAGGAAATGCTTAACCGATTGACCCCATGCATAATCGATTAAGAGCAGAAAAATTGCATTATCTCTTAAACATGGATCTCATTTACTTTTGACTAATATATATGTACAATATTGCTTTTGGATCATGCCAAAAGGGGGAGAAAGGTTGTTGTTTTTGTTTTGCAGATTTGAAACATTTATCAAGCTTCCACAATTCAAATAAATCAAATGCACAAAGTGAGGGGAGCAAATTTTAAGGCTCAAGCTAATCTCAAAACAAGCTAAAAGTTGCTTATGCAAGTTGGTTGTCATCAAAGCAAGATCAATTTGTCATCATAAAAAAATGATTGTGAATGCAAATGTGCATTACATAATTTTGATGAAGACAAAGCATGAAGATATGGACAAAGCTAAATCAACAACATCATTGAAGACTCAAGTTCAAGCATCAAGAGGATCAACAAAAGCAAAAGAGTAATTTTCATTTCCTTAGCTCCTAAGATATTTTGAATGTATAGAGATCAGGAAACATAGACCAACTGAAAATCTCACAAATTAGAATGATGTTTATGATGCATATATGATTAATATTCATACACGACTTCATGATTTTGATGCATTAATAATCATACATGACTTCGTGATTTTGATGCATTAAATAAGGTTAAACTTATGTCGTTTCAAATCATGCATCATGCTTATTGAATCATGTTAGAGGTTCATAGCATATCAATTAAGTGTTTCTCATAATTAAAATTAATATATTAAGTTAATAGCTATTCGATTAAGTCTTTGAAAAATGGGAAACCTGTTAATCGATTAAGTTAACGGTCAATCGATTAAGTTAACGGTCAATCGATTAAGTCAATGTCAGTTTTGAAATCTTGGATTTTTAAAGAACATTAGTCAATTAAGTATCATCATAATCGATTATACTAGCAGAAAACTTATTGGCACTGAAGGTTATTATAACCAACGAATCCTGTGAGTAATTGACAAGTTTTTCAAGATCAAACCACAGAGTTCCAAAAAAGAGACCTAGAGACTTTGAAACACAACAAGATAATTCTTCATGCATTTTTGAGAATATACATTCAAGCATTCATATCACATCGAAGTGTTTTCAAAACCTTTGAATCTCATGATCATACATCATCACATCCTAAGATTTTGAGATATCAAGAAGATTTAGATATATTCTAAATAGAGTGTATACAAGCACAACAAAAGGTGCAGAAGTGGTGTACACAAGAAGAACATTTGATTTGTAATTCATCTCTAAAGGTGTGAGGTATCACCATAGAAGGAGAGAAGTTAGGACTAAGAAGTTCTTGGTAGAAGAGGTTCTTGGTGGAAGATTGATTGTAAGTGTTGGGTTTATTCAAGTGTGAAGTCCCACATTGGATATGCGGGAGGAGCAAAAGAGTTTATAAGTAGAAAAGACTCATGGAACTAATGCCTTAAGGTTTTGGTTCAAGACATGGTGCGTCACTTGTGGCTCTTCACTATTCCCACACCCCGGTAACAACGGAACTCCCCGGTGGTTGGAGGCTCCTCGGTCGTAGTCTGGTCCAACAAGTGGTATTAGAGCCGATGGTTCGGCTAGGACATTGTGGACTTAAGGGGGAGCGGACCGGAAAGTGTGTGGTACCACACTTGAGGGAAGATTGTTGGGTTTATTCAAGTGTGAAGTCTCACATTAGATATGCGGGGAGGAGTAAAAGAGTTTATAAGTAGAAAAGGCTCATGGAACTAATGCCTTAAGGTTTTGGTTCAAGACGTGGTGCATCACTTGTGACTCTTCACTCTTCCCATACCCCGGTAACAACGGAACTCCCCGGTGGTTGGAGGCTCCCCGGTCGCAGTCTGGTCCAACAAGTGGTATGAGAGCCGATGGTTCGGCTGGGACATTGTAGACTTAAGAGGAGCGAACCGGAAAGTGTGTGGTACCCACACTTGAGGGAAGATTGTTGGGTTTATTCAAGTGTGAAGTCTCACATTAGATATGCGGGGAGGAGTAAAAGAGTTTATAAGTAGAAAAGGGACATGAAACTAATGCCTTAAGGTTTTGGTTCAAGATGTGGTGCATCACTTGTGGCTCTTCACTCTTCCCATACCCCGGTAACAATGGAACTCCCCGGTGATTGGAGGCTCCCCGGTCGCAGTCTGGTCCAATAGTAAGGACATTCCAATTCTTTTTAGTGAAAGCAAATCTCTTATATCATAAATCGAGGACTAGATGTAGATTGTGGTGGTTGACAATTGAACTAGGATAAAATCGAATGTCTCAAATTCTAATATCCCTCATCTTTTACGTTTAAGCAATTACCAATTTCTATTATCTAGCGCTTAATTCATATTAGCGTTGTTGTATAATTGTCTATACACGATTGATCGTATGAATTGAATTGTTAAAGTGTACGAAAGAATAGATTGATCATTGCGTATCATTGTATCAAATAACTAAAGATTTTCAAGACCGAGATCGTGTTATTCGATTAAACCATGAGTTAATCAATTAAACCATGAATTAATAGGCTAACTACATAAATCTGTTGATGGATTACGTAAGTGGTTAATCAATTAAATCAAGGAAAATATGAGAATATCTTTCAAAACCTAAAAGTTTGAATCGTAAACCAATACACTTACTCACACCCCATCTAAGTGTGTTAGAGCCCTTTTTATCTAACAATACAGAAAAAGCTTAATGTTAAAAAATTGAGATGAGGCTATGGAACATTGGCTATAAATAGGGAGGAAGTTCATTTGAAGTGTGGTAACCCAAAAAACTCCCTATCTAGCAAGTGTTTATACATTATCAATTATATAAACTTCTTACAACTCAGAAGTTCTATTTTTCACTAAGGGGAGGGATCTACTTACTCCAAGAGTAAATGGAAAAAATTTACTCCTCATCTTAGCCATCAAATCTTGAAAAATCCGATGGTTTAGATGTACTCATCAATTCAAATCATTGGATTTCCCAAGAATGAATGATCATGATGTGGAGTAGATTTTTTCCACCTACTCTTGGAATAAATGGAACCCTCCCATTTCACTAAACTAATTCTAGTCATCTATCTATTTTACTAACAATTAATTTTTTTTATAAATACTATCAAAAACTAACCATTAACCATAAAAAAATAAGTACAACATCTTTAGACTAGTGTTATTAGGATTAGACCAGACCGGGCAGTCCAACAGTTAACTGGCACCATAAGCAGTCCATTTCACCTTTCGATCAAACCGGGTTAGGCCGAGTTAACTCGGAACAACCCTATTCGTTAGCCCGACCGACCCAAAACTGAAAAAAAAAACCCGTAAAAACCTAAATTATAAATAGACAGTCAAGCGTAGCACATAGACCTGTCAAAATGGGCCGGGTATAGCGGGCCGGCCCGCCAAGGCCCGAAAAGGTATAGGGCTTGGGTACTAAAGTTTGAGTATTTTAGTTAAACCGGGCTTTTTAGCCCGGCCCGGCCGGGCCACAATAAATTTGGGCTCGAGTTGGGCTTACCCGTTCGGGTTCGGGCCATTGTCTACTCATTTTCTTCCCTCTCATTTGGCTTTTCTTACCTGTGCATTTTACATGATGTAATCGATTACTATATACTCGTAATCGATTACAACATATGAAAAACATTAGTTTTTGTTGTTTTTTAAACAGTGTAATCGATTACACTGTACTGGTAATCGATTACATGCTAATAAACTAATCAGACATGTGCATTTTACATGATGTAATCGATTACAATATACTCGTAATCGATTACAACACATTAAAAGCATCAGTTTTGCTGTTTTTTAAACAGTGTAATCGATTACACAATCATGGTAATCGATTACACTGTTTAAAAAACAGCAAAAATTAATGATTTTAATATGTTGTAATCGATTACAATATACTCGTAATCGATTACAACATATTAAAAGCATCAGTTTTTTGCATTGGTGTAAATAATAAAATAATCCGGGCCGGCCCGCAGCCCGCTTTGGGCGGGTTTGGGCCTCATTTTTAGCAACATAAAATATAACCGGGCTTTTTAGCCCGGTCCGTTTTAGCCCGAATCAAAAGCGGGCTAGCCCGAACCCGTCCGGGTAGCCCGTTTTGACAGGTATAGTAGCACACATAGCATCACGAAGGAATAAAAATGGCCATTGCAGAGCTGCAGAGTAGAACCACCATCGCCACAAGAAGCCTCATTCCCGTCATCATTTCCATTCTAGTATGGTTTCCGACCTTTTGCCCCTTACTTTTCTAGGTTTCTAGTATTTGGGTTCATTTTTCCTTGTTACACGTGATATGGAATAATAATTGGGAAACAAGAAAAACATACCCCAAACTTAGAGTTGTGTGCCACTATATAATATAAAAATAGTATGCTAGTTTTGAACAATAGCAAAGTTTGACTAATTTAAATTCTAATAAACAGTAACACATGAATTCTTGTTTTGAACAGTATACACTCAATGATCTAAAGAAGAGAATGATATTTGTTCTCTATATGATACACAGTTATTCTCTTAGTTGTGTTTTGATTTGTAATTCTAATGATTATTATTTTTATAGGCAAACGTTAGTAGGTTAGTATTTTGTGGTAGGCGGGAATTGAACCATCAATCTCCTTATCATTCTACTCCTTAAGCCTTCCACTCTTATCACTATCTTATGACTCCCTTGTAATTCTAACTATCAAGGTAGTCGTACATTTGCACGGGTCAATAGTTTTTTGCCATATGATTAAGAACACAATTACATGTGTATTCATATGATTAAGAACACACACGTTGTTTGTGCATTTGCATGGTTAAAACACACATGTTACATGTACATTCGTAAAAACACATGTTACCCATACACTTTTGTAATTTTTAAATTGATTTTCATACTCTATAGTCTATATATTTGATTAACTAATAAATACAATAAAAATTTATAGTGATCATTCTTAATATAGACGTACATATAGAGAACTTGTTAAATTTTATGATTTATTGTGATTATTTGGTAATGTAACTTGTTTATAATTTTTTTATTTCTAGGATATTATTTCTTATTAGTTGTTAATATAATTGGTTTAATATTTCATTTTTTTTTAAATTATACAAACGGGGAAATAGTAATTAATTACTTAGATTTCCTTTCAAAATAAATATAGGTTTAATCATTTAGTATGACAACTTTGATAATAATATTTTAATAGATATAAATGAAATTTTAGTAATAAATGACCATTGAAATATGAAAGTTGTAATTATATAATTCGATTCTTTTTCAAAATAATGGAGACCTTATTATTTAGGATCAAAATTGCTAAAATATTTCAAAGATAGTAATACAAATGTATGAACAATATTAACAAATGTAAATGAGAACATTATAATTAAATTTTTAGATTTTTTTGAAAATAAAGCAGACTTA
Organism: Lupinus albus; assembly: GCA_009771035.1. Classification (NCBI taxonomy): domain Eukaryota; kingdom Viridiplantae; phylum Streptophyta; class Magnoliopsida; order Fabales; family Fabaceae; genus Lupinus; species Lupinus albus. The sequence goes on along the minus strand of CM020007.1, from coordinate 12,679,179 downwards.
CTAATTTGCATGTAGTGATTATTATACATTATTTTTCAGCTTTAATAGCATCATTGATCTCACCAATAAGCATTACATTAAATGACAATATGTGTTTTTATTCTCTTATGTTCATCAGTTTTATTTCTTTCCTAATGGTCGGCGGTATATATTCAGAGTAATTATTAATTATTAATTGTTAGTTTGCAACTGATCGGTGATATTTATTGAACAATGTCGATATTTATTCACTTATTTCTAGGATATTATTGCAGAGGTGAATAATGACAATAAATTTTGTTATACTATTGTAATTTGTAATTGAATAAGTGAATAAATATCGATAGCATTGAATAAATATCACCGATCAGTTGCAAAATAATAATTAATAATTAATAATTACTTTGAATAAATATTGCCGATCATTAAGAAAAAATAAAACTGATGAATATAAGGGAATAAAAACACATATTGTCATTTAATGCGATGTTTATTGGTGAGATCGATGAAAAATAATGTATAGTAATCACTGCATGCAAATTAATAAGTGTGCTTTATTTTAAAAAAAAATTAAAAATTAAATATATTTTTCCATTTATTAATATTGTTCATACATTCATATTTAAAATATTTTAGCAGTTTTGATCCTAAATAATTAAAGTCTCCATTATTTTGAAAAAGAATCGAACTATATAATTACAACTTTCCTATTTCAATGGTCATTTATTACTAAAATTTCATTTCTATCTATTAAAATATTATTATCAAAGTTGTCATACTAAATGATTAAATCCGTATTTATTTTGAAAAAAATCTAAGTAATTAATTACAATTTCCCCTTTTGTATACTTTTTAAATAAGTATGAAATAATAAACTAATTATACTAACAATTAATAATAAGAAATAATATCCTAGAAATAAAGGAAATTATAAACAAGTTATGTTAAGAACTAATCACAATAAATCATAAAACTAAACAAATTCTCCATATGTACGAACGTATATATTAAGAATGATCAATATAAATTTTTATTGTATTTATTAGTTAACAAAATATATAGACTATATAATATCAAAATCAATAAAAAAAAGTACAAAATTTTATAGCTAACATGTCTTCACGAACTCATGCAAACACACATATAGCGTGTATGTTCTTAACCATATGAATGCACATGTAATGTGTTCTTAATCATACGATAAAAAAATATTGTCCCGTGCATAATACCATATGTACTTTTATTTTGATTTGTGTGTATGCATTATGCAAAATATGACAGTGATGCGTAAGTTACTCACTGATTTTAGTTAATTATATAATTGCATTTGATATTATGATATCATTTGGTTCAACTATACAGTTTAATCGGTTAAACTGATTCGAACATGTGCAAGACCTCTTCCGGGTTAATGTCTCGATCGTGTTTTACAATATTGCTTTAGACAGGTAAGCCATGGGATATTCAGTATATGGAAAATATATGCAGTAGATAGTACTTCAAAACAAGTGTATGTTGTAGTTAATTATGGATACATTTTCAAGAATCTCCTATAATTTCATAAACGATAATTTTGATAAAATAGGAAAAGACATATTAAAATTTACCAATTAAAAAAACGTTTTTTCCATCCATACTTATTTTCTTTCCAACAATTGGATTCTATTTCAAGAGAGAAAATAAATCCATGGCTAGAGTAGGAAGTGATTTTGAGAGGAAAAACTTTTAATGAAGAGGTGACATTTGTTCATCAGGTGAGTTTTAATTAGAAACTCAAAAGATACTCTGCTCCCACAACTATTAATGAGTGTTTTTATTAATATTGTACTGGTCATTAAACTGGTAGGGGTAATGGTACAATGGTATGATGGTTTAACCGGTGGTTCGCTAATTAAACCACATACCGGTAAAGTTAGATATACATATATAATATATTAAAATGTTAAAAAATAAATAAAAAACAATATTTATTTTTATTTCCATTAAAAAATTAATTTTAAATAAAAATCGACTGGTATGACTGATACGGTTCAATTGAAAACCGGCCGGTATGACCGGTTTTTACCGATTTTGGCTGGTTTTTACCGGTATAATTGCATGACCAATATAATTATTGTATCGTACCATTATTGGGACCGATTCACCGGTTTACCGGTTCAACCGGCCGGCACGAAACGATTTAATAACTATGCTATTAATTCCGCGCAATTCTATTATTTTTCTTAAGGTGAGTTCTAATCAATGTTTAAAAAATTGTGCCGTACCGGCCGGTTCAACCGGAAAACCGGTGAACCGGACCCCTAACTGGTACGGTACGTATGTTATACCGCATATGCAATAGAACCGGTCAAAACTGGTTGAAAACCGGTCAAAACTGGTCAAAACCGGTAAACCGGTTGGTTTGTACATTATTTTTTTTTTTTTTTAATTTCAAATTTTCAATTCTTCAACTTCAATGATTGATACTTTGGTCATTTATTTGTATTTTGCGTTTGTTAAGTGCTAATTTTGGATAAATATATGTTTTGTACTTTAGACTTTGATTTTATTAAAGACTTAATGTTGTTTGTTTGTGTGAATTTGAAGTAAATTATGAATATGGATTATAAATATGAATATCTACTTATTTGAAATTTTTTGTTATAGGTTTACATATATATATATATATATATATAAGCAAGTATGTCCGGTTTAACCGGCATGCGGTTTAATTACTGAACCACTGGTTGAACCACTGTATCACTATACCAGTACCCTAACCGGTTTGATAACCGGTACGGTTTTAATAACATTGGTTCTAATAACAAATGAAGAAAAAATAAAGGTTCGAGAGTCATAAAATACATTTATGTTAAAGTATTTTTTTAGCTTTCAAATTTAACAAGTAAACAGATCCTAAATAAGTTAAGAAAGTATTTTATAATTGTTTGCACTTTTAAAAATTAAGCAATTTTTTGCTTTTAATTTTTCTTATTATTTTAATATGTAATACTATGCACGGACTTTAGTAAGTAAACCGTGCAGCAATTAGGAACAAACTTGTTTTCTCTCCAGCTGTACCATGTTACTTTTTTCTTCTTTTTGATATACAATGGAATTCACCGTTATAAATGTTTGATCCAAAAATATATCAGTTTAGTAAATTACTTAATTATTAAATTTACTATTTACATATATATTTTTAAATTAATCACAAATAATGACATATTGAATAAAATATTTTTGTGGGACAGCAGATGAGCTAATATTATTGAAGCTAAATATAAAAAGGAAAAGAAAAAATAAATATTCCAGATGAGCTAATACTATTGAAGCTGAATATAAAAAGGAAAAGAAAAAAGAAATATACCCCACACCATATGAATATCGGAAAAGATTCCTCTCCAGTACTGGACTGTGAGAGGGTTGTTTTTGAAAAATAATTAATTTAAAAAAATGTGAAAAAATCTGGACCATTTAAATGCTATTTTTGCCATGTGGTAGTATCCTACATATGCACTGTCCTCTCCTGTAATGGAGAGGAGCCAAACTCATGAATATCTAATTATATAGAAAATCTAATTATACCCATAGAGCAATCCAAAAAGCCCCAACTAATCATTTTTATTAGTACATAGCAAAATCCATAACCCATCGAATAATAATGTGATTCAATATAGGTCTCATAATTAATTAAGCAGAAAAACAAGTAAAAATGAAATTATCACCCACAAGGCCAAACCCTTTATTTGATGAAGAAGCTTTGTTTTTTGTGACTTCAATCCTATTGCTATTCCTATTTGAATGTGACTTGGACCCTTTTCCACATGTTGCTGGTGCTGCCTTTTTCTCAAACCTTCTCCTTGTAACATACTCTTCTGGAATGAATACATCCATTTTGTAAATATTTGTCTCCAAATAAATAAAAAAATGGGGTAAGATAAATTCAGTAAAGTGAATGAAAATGAGCCTAAAATTGTATGAAAATATAGTTAGGAACCAAAAATAAGGTGAATGAGAGAGAGAAACATTGGAGATCATTAATAAAGGGGTAGACAAAACATACCATGGGCTTTGGTCCCATGTTTTAGGTTAAACTGGCTATTCAATTTTCTGGAATGTGCTTTCACCTTTTGTGTTTTTCAAACTTAACAAAAAAAACATAAAAAAATAAACTGTTATTGTAGGAATACTCACATCAACATTCTTCATAGGACAGTACTAATTTAGTATCATTATTGTATCTGTACCAAAAACATATCACTAACTATAAAAGCATTTTTTTAGTCACAACACAAAGTATAGCTGTTTTCTCCTGTTTATAGTTTTTTTATTAATTTAGCAAAGTTCGCATTGATAACTTCTTTACAATATAAAAGCTTAAGGATGAAACCAATATTTTAATTTGTAGTTACATATTCATCCTCTACTGAAGAAAAAATTTCTCAAAAGTAAAAGAAAAAAAATAATATGATGTAATCCTTCTATTCCTTACATATAACAGTATGTCTCTCCTTACTATTAAGAGCAATATCAACAACTTTCATCTTGGAGAGGAATCTGATTCATTGTTAAGGAAACTTTCAAAACTGCAATATTAAGATTATAATTTTAAATACAAGTAAAATTTAAAACATTTCATTTGAAGAAAAGAAAGTGTTGGGAAGTAAGTCTCATATCGTCTATCTCATTGTCTCGGGAATGATTTAAATACATGTTGAGCTACTTCTCTCATAGCCAATTGGTTTTGAGATGAAACCTTAACATGATATCAGAGCCGGAGTCCAACTTCTTTCCGGTTGTCATGGGCTAAAAGATGTCATTTAGTTATGGGTCAAAAGTAAACTTTTGTCTGATCCCGCGGGCTTATGTGGAGGGGACATGTTGGGAAGTAAGTCTCACATCGCCTACCTCATTGTCTCGGGAATAATTTAAATAATTGTTGGACTACTCCTCTCATTGTCAATTAGTTTTGAGATGAAACCTTCACAGAAAGAGAAAGTTTAAGAGTCATAAAATGCACTATTAAGATATTTCCAAAATCTTTCATATCACTCCATTTCAATTCAAAAAATTTCGCGTTAGTAACTAAATTATGGAGTAGTGGGTTATGCTTACGATGTGGTCTCAGATTAAGATGTCTGATTCGGTGAATCTTTTTTGTCTATGGGTGATCCAATTGATGGTTACCGAACATTTGTAAGTTCATTCCACACGTGATTGGGACTCATCAATTCATGAGTCATATGACCGAATTATATGTTTTCTACTTATTCATTGATAAATTAAAACAAACTATAAATAAGCTAATACATAACTGTATTCATCATGACAATAATGACTATGAAATGTGCAAATTAAAATCTTATTAATTATGAAACATAATTGTAACATAACGGAAATGCAACGAAAACGAACTTTATTGACGCTCCTAAATACTAGGACAACTAAAACGTCCATATTATTAATTTTCTCAACAATCTCTCCCTTAAAATGATGTTTCAGACAAACATCCAGTTTAATAAGAGTTAGACTTTGAAACTTTATCCTTCAAATTTAAAACTTTGAAGTAAAAACACCAAGCATCATCCCGAGCTTCTGAAATGCAGGAAACTTGAGAGGTTTAGTTAGAATATCAGCAATCTGGTCTTCACTCCTACAATAAGTAAGATTAATGACTCCACCATTTGTTAGATCCCTCAAAAAATGATATTTCACATCTATATGTTTGCTTCGACCATGTAAAACTGGATTTTTTGAAAGGTTTATTGTTGAACTATTGTCACAATAAATCTGAGTAGGTCCGTCCTCCTTAAAATGCAACTCTTTAAGGATTTTCTTTAGCAAAATAGTTTGACAAGCACAAGCTGTTGTAGCAACAAATTCAGCTTCAATGGATGATAATGCGACAATAGGTTGCTTCTTTGATGACCATGAAACAACTCATGTTCCCATCATGAAAACATACATAGATGTATTTTTTCGACTATCTAAATCTCCTGCATAATCACTATCCGTAAACTTAAACAGATCTGACTTTTCTCCACTCTTGTAGAACAACCCATTGTCCTTAGTACATTGCAAGTAAAAAAATTCTTTTTGCAGCCAAGAGATGAATCTCTATAGGACATTCCATGTACATGCTAATTACACTTACATCATACATAATATCAAGTCTAGTTGCTGTCAAATACATTAAACTCCCCACTATTTGTTTGTAAATAGTGTCATCAACCTTCTTTCCTCCATCTTCCTTGTTTAGCTTCATACCAAACTCAGATGGAGTATATACAAAATTACAATCCTTCATATGAAACCTGTCCAAGATATCTCGCACATACTTCTTTTGAGAGATAAAAATTCCAGTAGAAGATTGCACTACTTCAATGTCAAGAAAGTAAATCACACATCTCAAATTCAGTCATCATGGATTTCTTAAAACTTTCAAACATATCTATATTATTTCCAGTGTAGATTAAATCATCTACATATAAGCAAACAATGAGCATTTTTCTTTCATCTTCATTCTTTATAAAAAGCGTATGTTCATAAGGACATTTTTGAAATCCTTCATTCAAAAAATAAGTTTCTATACAATTATACCAAGTTCGTGGAACTTGTTTTAATCCATATAGAGCTTTCCTTAACTTATAAACTTTGTGCTCATTGCCAAGCTTTACATAACCAGGAGGTTGATCGATAAATACCTCTTCTTGTAAATCTCCATGGAGGAATGTTGATTTCACATCCAACTGGTAGATAGGCCATGACTTTTGAGCTGCCATAATAATCACCAATCTGATTGTATCAAGCCTTGCAACCGGAGCAAAGACTTCTTTATAATCAACATCAAACTCCTTCTTGTAGCCCTTAGCTACCAAATATGCCTTGTGTTTGTCAACCTCACCATTTTCATTCAATTTTGTCTTGTAAACCCATTTTACACCAATTTTCTTGTGCCCTTTTGGAAGATCACATAGCTCATATGTGTCATTTCTTTCAATTGTTGTAATTTCAGCATCCATAGCATTTCTCCATTTTGGTTCTTTAATAGCAACGTCAAAGATGGTAGGATCACAATCTGAAAATAAAGCAAAATGTATAATTAGGTCATCACCTTGGTCAACTCTAGTTACCTCATAATCAATCATCCATGCTGGTCTTCTTTGAACACGTTGAGGTCTTTGTGATTCAACTGTAAGTGGGCTTTGATCAGTTGGAACATTTTGAGTGACTTCATCTTCTTCCTCATTTTCAATAGGTTGCTGCCTTTTCTCTTCATCATCAAAATCTGTTGGAATACTTTCTTTAACACCATTTTGATTCCATGACCAGGTTCATTTTTCATCAAATACTACATCACGGATGATGACAATTTTCATGGTGCTAGGATTGTACAATTTATAAGTTTTTACTTATCACTAACACCAAGAAAAATACATTTTTCTCTATTGTTGTCTAGTTTCCTCCTCTTCTGATCTGGAATATGGGCATAGGCAATACACCCTAAAATCCGGAAATGATCTACATCAGGTTTTCTTCCACTCCATGCTTCCTCTGGTTTCATATTTTTAACAACAAGTGTAGGACTTTTGTTCAATATATGACTCCTCCAATTAACTATTTTAGGCCAAAAACTTTTTGGAACACCATTTTTTGTCAAAAGGCTTCACACCATATTCATAACAGTGTGGTTCTTCTTTTCACATACACCATTTTATTGGGGTGTATAAGCTGCTGTAAGATGTCTCTGTAAGAATGAGAATGCAACTAAGAGGGAGGTGAATTAGTTGTTGCAAAACTATGACCAATTTTTTTTGCAAAATCAGAAGTTTAAGTGCAGCGGAAAAATATGCAGAAAAATAACAACTTAAAGTAGAAAGTTTAAGGAGAAGAGAATACACAGATGTTTTATAATGGTTCGCCTTCTTGTCCACCGAAGGCTACGTCTAGTACTCTCGCAGCGCAAGAGATTCCTTTATTAAATATTATGAGTTGCAATTACAAATATCTCACCCGAGATCTCCTTGTACCTTACACACTCACTAATATTTAAAACCCCTTGGAAAACACTATTCCAAGTAACACCCTTGGAAAACACTATTCCAAGTCACTTAATCCCCTTTATCTTCACATCCTTGTGAAAGAAAGTAATCTTAGCAAAATGAAGAATATACAATATGGCTGGATTGCCTTTACAAGTAGATATGAAAATTTCTAACTTGCAATTCAAAAACAACTCTTAATACAATATATAACAATGCTCTTTGTACTTTGAAAAGTTTAGAAAACACTTAGAAGTAACTCTAAAATAACTTAGAAAGTTTAAGAGTATGTTGCTAAGAAGTGCAGAAAAAATTCATAAAGTGTGAGAGCTTTTGAGAGTTTTTAATGAGAGTTGTAATCTGAGTTGTGTTGAGTTATGTGTGTTTCAATGCCTTTATATAGGCTTTCCAATCAACCATAACACCTATAGGGAAGTGTAGGTTTCGTTTGGAATGAGAGAAGTCAGTTTGGAGTGAAACCCTTTTACTTTGAAATATGAAACTGATACAACAACTCTCAGTAATCGATTACAACAAGTGAGTAATCGATTACCCAAACATCCTGCCCAACAACATTTTCGAAATTTACACAGTGTAATCGATTACTATAATTGAGTAATCGATTACTCAAGTATCCTGTCCAACAGGTTTTTGAAAATGCTTTAGTGTAATCGATTACAGCTCTTTGAGTAATCGATTATCCTGTTTACTTAAAATAGTAATCTGTTACTTCAAAGACATTAATAGATTACTTTTAGCCGTTGGAGGATGGATAATTCTTTTCTCACACATGTAACTTGTTACTCAAGTACAGTAACCCGTTTCATGTCATTTTTGAAAATTATTTTTATTCACACTTAGAATTTTTCAATTTTCTTCAAAACATTTTTTACCATTATTAACTAAGGTATTTACAGAGTTTTAGGATAGAAGTACCTATAAGACTTAGACTCTATTTCTTGAAGCTTTGTCTTCTTTAGTCTTAATAAGTCTTACTGTACTGAGCCAATGGCAGAAGATGGAGATTGATGATATTCGCCAAGGTGTATATTGTTGTGTGATAACTCATATTCAATGAACTGAGCCTCTTCTCATCATAACAACAACACAAGTTATGGGTTTGGGCTATGTTAAAGAGTTGAGGTAGATGGATATATATATTTATGTTATGTAAACCTAATGTAACAAGGAGAATAATGGATAAATACAAATTCTTATTCTCTAATACATAGTGTTAGACTTTCAACGCTCCCAGCGACATATGCACAATTGGCCGAACTTCGTTACCAAATTTATTCTCTTCTCTTTTACTATTTGATTGCTCTCTTGTTCCCAACAATATGAATGTCATCTTAAAAGTGTTTTTGAATATAAGAAAATTATACCAACTGAAACACTGTTCATCTCTTCTTCCTTACGGCCATAACAATGTTGCATTGTGACCATTTTCAGTGGTTTTGATTCATATTGTTATATTGGCCAGTCTGATATCGAGATTTATGAATTCTACTTTGTCTTGGTCACATCACTCATATATTATAATGTTTTGATATTTAGAACCATGATTAATTACTTAAAGTGTAGACGGGAACTTTTCCAGAGATAATGGGCATTAGGATGTAGTGATAATGTTGTGGGATGTAAGGGTGATGTGAACAATAATAACGTCCAATTCTTTAGCTGTTGAGCCCAATTCTTTCGCTGCACCGCTAGGATGCAAGTTGATATTGAGGAACTTCACCTACATCAATATTGACTCTTAGCTAGCCAACAACAGCAGATTATTAATATGCAACAGATGTTTGGCATGCTGAAATGTTTTAATAACTGACACATAAGCTAGGGATATTGCTCGCCTGACTCGTAAATTTTTATTTTGCTTTTTCTTCTTGTTTAGATTTTTACATCGGAGGCAATGTAAATTTCTAAGCTTGAGAGAATTTTTGCATTTAGGATAGTTCATTCATATCATGCATACTCATACCATATAGTTGACCTTTCACACTCTCATGCATTAGCATCAATTTCACGTCTCATCTACCTCATAGTTTACCCTTATGAGTTACTTGTTTGTTTTTAAAAGAAAAAGTATGCATGATGATTGTTGATTATCTATGACCCCATTGAAAAACTTATGATAGAATTGTGGAAAAGTTGAATGAATAGTGCACCTTTATTAGATAAAATAGAAAGCTTAAATACAAGAAGAAATATTTCTGCAACAACTAAATCCTAATTGCATCTCATAAGAATAAGATACATTCCTAAAGTTTAGCTTTATTCCTAAATAGTAGGTCAGTTAAGCTAACATCAGTTGACCTAGTGCATTATTGTTATCTAATCCTAACATACCCAGCTGTGGGACAAAGTTAACTTAAACATCTTCTCTTTGGACTCCCAAAAAACTTCTGAACTTGAAGAAAACTTCTGTTGGCAGGGGCTTTGTCATCAAATTTGTAGCCTGATACTTAGTTCCATAAAACTCAACTTTAATGACTCCATCTGCTACCAACTCTCTTAGGAAGTTAAAACGAACATCAATGTGTCTGCTTTTCCCTTGTAATACTGGATTCTTTGATAAATTTATTGTTGAGCTATTGTCACAATAGATCATAGTACCTCCATCATGAACACATCCAAGCTGCTCTATAATCCTTCTAAGCCACACAACTTGACTTGAATATCTTGTTGCTGCTACAAATTCTACTTATATGTTGGAGAGAGTAACTATAGGTTGTTTCTTTGATAACCATGAAACAATCCCTCCTCCAAGCATGAACACATAACCTCATGTGCTCCTTCTATCATCCAAATCTCCAGCACAATCACTATGTGTGTACCCAATCAAACCAGTAGTAGCTCCCTTATACATGATACCATAATCCAATGTTCCCATAATATACCACATGATTCTCATAGCTACTTGTAGATGCAAATTGGTTGGTTTACTCATAAAACAACTAATGATACAGACCACATATGCGAAGTTTGGTCGTGTAGATGTTAAATACATCAAGCTACCAACCATTTGTTTAAAATTTGTCTCACATGTGGCTGACCTTGCATCATCTTTGTGTAGCTTGGTCTCGGAGACCATTAGTGTCTTAACAACTTGACAATTCTCCATTCCAAACTACTCCAATATATCCCTTTCATATTTTGACACGTGAAGTTTCCATGAGCTGTTTGAGTAACCTTTATGCCAAGAAAGTACCTCATCAACCCCAAATCAGTCCTATCAAAGGTGTTCATCATGGATATCTTGAAGTCTTCAAGCATCATTGCATTATCACTTGTGTAGATTAAATCATCAACATACACACTCACAATAAGTAGATTACCTGCATTATTCCACTTAGTGAAGAATGTTTCACTTTGGCACTTTTCGAAACCTTCCTGCTTAAAATACCTCTCTATCCTGCTAAACCAAGCTCTAGGTGCTAGTTTTAGCCTATAGAGTGCCTTTCGCAGCTTGCATACCTTATTTTCAAAGCTTTTTTCTTGAAATCCTTGTGGTTGTTCCACATATATGTTTTCTTGTAGTTCACTATGAAGTAAGGCTAACTTGACATCTAGCTGATGGATCTTCCATTGTCATTGAGCAACAAGGGCAACAATGGTTCTTACAATCTCCATTCGTACAATTGGGGCGTACACCTCTCCATAGTCGACTCCATGCTTCTGTGAGTAGCCTTTAGCTACTAATTGTGCCTTGTTTTTCTCCAACACTCCTTCTGCATTTAGTTTCATCTTGAAGATCCATTTGACTCCAACTACCTTTGCCTTATTTGGCAAGGTAACAAGTGACCATGTCTTATTCTTATGTATAGACTCAATCTCTTTCTTCCTTGCTTCAATCCAGTGACGTTCCTTAATAGCCTCTTCAAAAGTTGTCGGGTCATTGTTCACAACTGATAATGCCATGTCAACTGATAATGCCATGTCCTTAGTTGGTAATTCTGGTATTGCTTCTTTATTTGTTATGTATTCACGAAGCCAAGCAGGTTTACGAGAGATCCTGCCACCTCTAGTTTGCAATGTTTCATCTCTACCTGCAGCATCTACATCTACATCACTTCTTGTTCTTGCAGGCTCAGTTTGCAGTGGTTCTTATCTATCTGCAGCATCTACATTTGCATCACTTCTTGCTCTTGCAGGCTCTATTATATCAAATTCTTCTCCCCTTACTTCCTCTATTTGTTGATGATCTTCCCTCCCTTGGTCTGAGTCTCCTTAAGACCAAACAATATCACCAGTTTCATACTCATTTAGATGCATCAAGTTCTGACTCTCATAGGTAGATTTCCATGACCAATCCTGATTCTCAACAAATATCACATCTCTGCTCACAATGACTTTGTTAGTTAGGGGATCATGTAGTGTATAACCCTTTGGTTCATTACTAAACCCAAGAAAAACACATACTTTTCTCCTATCATCAAGCTTTGTTCTTCTCTCATTTTGCACATGAGCATATGCCACACATCCAAAGACCCTGAAATGTGCAACTGAGGGAACCCGACTTGTCCGAGCTTGTTCTGGCGTCATTTATGTGAATGCTGCACTTGGACATCTGTTGAGAATATGATTACTCCATTTCACAAAAGCTGCCCACAAGACCTTTAGCATCCTTTTTCAGACATAATGGAGGGCACCATATTCATCAGTGTGTGATTCTTACGCTCAGCAACTCTGTTTTGCTGAGGAGAGTATGCAGTGGTAAGTTGACGTTTTATGCCATGTTCTTCACAAAAGGTTTTTAAGTCTGCCGAGTTGAATTCACCACCACGATCAGTCCTTAAGCACTTCACAATCCGACTTGTTCCCCTTTCTACTATACGTACAAAGAATTTGAAGAAGTGAAGAGTCTCCGATTTTTCAGCTAAGAAATAAACCCATGTTTTCCTACTAAAGTCATCAATAATGCACAATACATATTTATTTCCACTAAAACTTGCTAGTTGGATAGGGCCACAAAGATCTGCATGAATAAGCTCCAAAACTTGAGTAGCACGCCATATGCTTTTCTGTGGAAATGGCATGCGATGATGTTTGCCGATTGAACAATTTTTACAAATTGTTGTGGTCTTTTCTAGTGTGAGAATTCCTCTAACTAAATTCTTTGCTTGAAGCTGCAGGAGTGCCTGATGGTTTAGGTGGCCAAAGCGTTTGTGCTAGAGTGAGGTAGTCTGCATGGTTCTAGTTGTGACCATGCATGTTTATTAAATAATAGGCTTGTACACATCTGGGAAAATGAGGAACATCATGTTGTGGCTCATGGTAACATGAATTAGCACACCCTTGGTTGGATGGGAAATGCTGCATGTTCCCTCATTAATCAAGATGACTAGACCTCTCTCTTGGAATTGTCCAAGATTGGATGAATTATTAGTTAAATCGGGAATGTAGTAAATATCATAGATTACACAAGTCTTATTATTCAATTTAACTTTGATGTTACCCTTCCTTTGTACTTCCATTCTCGTCCCATTGCCTAGTTTGACAGAACTTTTGAAACTTGGGTCTAGTGTGTAGACCCATTTGCGATCTCCACTCATGTGGTTGGAATAACTTGAATCCAAATACCATTTTGTGCCAGTAGAATGAATTTTCATTAACACTAGTTCCTCGTCCTCTTCTGCATAGTAAGTTTCATCCTTCGAATCAAGGCAATCAAATTGAAAGTGGCCTAGCTTGTGAAATTTGTAGCACATGATGTGCTCTCTAGATGAGATCCCTTTACTTCGACCCCTGATGCGTCCTCGAAACACCACCATTCCTCGTCCTCGTCCTCGTGCATACGTTCGATCATCATGAGCAGCTTGAAGGACCTGATTATCACCCACATCTTTGTATTTCATGAACATTTGTTAATGAACTAGTAAAGAGCTTTGAAGTGTATCGACAAACAAAGATGTTATATCCTTGGATTCCTCGATGGAACACACCACAAAATTCCATATCTCAGTTAGAGATCATAGAATTTTCTCCACAATCTACATATTGTCCTTACATTCTCCACAGTTATGCATCTCATTTGCAATGACCATGGTGCGAGTGAAGTAGTCTGTGACACTCTCACCAGCCTTCATTGCCAGCATCTTAAACGAGTATTTGAGACGGTTGAGTTGTGCTCTACGCACCTCTTCATTTCCCCGAAACTTGATTTTCATTGTTTCCCAAATCTGTTTTATAGTGCCTCGATTGGTGATAGCTTTCAGGATGGCTCGATCAATTGCAGCAAACAAATAATTATTGGCCTTCAAATCTTTGAGGTGCAACTCCTCCAATGCCTTCTGGTTGGTCACAGATTGAATATCATTATGGAGGGGAATTTCAGTCTCGATGACACCCCAATACTCCTTTGAACGCAACAAGTTTTTCATCAGGAGGCTCTAACGTTCGTAGTTTCCAACGAATCGGGGAATACAAAGTTGTACAAAACTATTTCCTCCTTAATTATGCATCTTTGTGAAACTATTACACAATGACTGCGGAAGGTATAAATGAAGTGTTTTATGTGCACCCAAACGAAGTAAACAGAGTTGTCCCATAAGGGTAAGCTCTGATACCATAATGTGGAAAAGTTGAATGAATAGTACACATTTTTTAGATAAAATAGAAAGCTTAAATACAAGAAGAAATATCTCTACAACAACTAAATCCTAACTACATCTCCTAAGAATAAGCTACATTCCTGAAGTTTAGCTTTATCCCTAAAGACTAAGTCAATTAAGCTAACATCACATAACCTAGTGCATTATTGCTATCTAATCCTAACAATAATAACTATATAAAAGACATCATATTTGACAATTGTAAATAAAACTTTGATAATTGAAAGTCTTTGTTTCGTAACTTATGCTGAATTTACCAAATGTGAACAACTTGGGCCAAACACAATAAGAGTTCTGATCTAGACTGATAATTACAAAAACAAAACTTTTTTTCTTTCATGAGGGTATAATGTTCTATGATTGTACATTCTAGAACTTGATTTGTTACCATTTCAAGACTGGAGTATGTTTTCATGCATTAATATGATACAGACAATTAGGATTTTTCTTTCAACCTTCAACCACTTGTTAAATATTCAAAATCAATTAATCGCCCACTTTTTCTGAGTATTAAATTGTATCTAAGAGGGGGAGTGAATTAGTTGACTAGTTTATATCGTCAATTATTTTTGCATAAATCATAATATGTTGCAGCATAAAAAATTTCAAGTAAAAACATTAAATAATGAGAGAATAAAGAGAGAAAGTACACATGTTTTTATATTGGTTCACCTTCTTGTCCACTGAAGGATACGTCCAGTACTCTTGCAATACAAGAGATTTCTTTGCTAGATATTATGAGTAGCATTACAATTTCTCTCACTGAGACTCTTTGTACATCACTCACTCACAAATACCTCTCACCCTTGGAAAACAATCTTTCCAAGTCCTCTCTTTCCCTTCTCACCACACCCTTGTGAATAAAAGTTTACAATAATGGTTGAAGAAACTTTCAAGGGCAAGGGTTGTATTACAAGATATAACATTGCTATAACTTGCAATCATCTTGCTCTTAATACACTAGTATACAAGGCACTTAGATGTGTTTATGTTTGAAAAAACTTTAGAACATGCACTCAATGCAACTTCGGGAAATTCTGAAAGTTTGGAACAAAAGTTGCATGAAAAGTGCAGAGAATTGTGTGTAAGTTGTGAAAGTTTTGGATAGTTAAGTGTGTATGAAATTAGTGTTCCAAGGCCTTTAAAATGGCTTCTAATCACTCAATATACCCTTACACAAAGGTGGAATATGTTTGGAATGAAACTCATTTAGTTTGGATGAAAGTTGTTGAGTTTGAAATTGAAAACTAATTTTAACAGCTCTATGTAATTGGTTACTGTATCATGTAATTGATTATTCAAACTTAGTGTCCACTAAATAATTGGTTAATATTTTATAGTAATCGGTATCACTATGTTGATTTTTGTTATGTAATTTATTACTTAGTTAGGTAACCTGTTATGCAGTCCTAGTAACGTGTTACTTACTGCTACACAGTCCAAGTAACATGTCACCTAGGTCTAGCAACCTATTACTGAGGTCAAATAACTTGTTACATAGAATTTTGAAAGTTCTTTTAATTTCTCTAAGAGTTTTTAAATGTTTTTCAAAATAGTTTTACCACATTTTGAGCATTGCTACTAATACATAATTTATTCTCTATTTTGTCTTGATGTTTGATCTTATTTGTCTTCAAAGAGTTCTTCATTTTTCTTCTTTTTGTGATTTTGGTGTCTTCGTCAAAATCGTGTCAAGGTCAAGAGCAAGATCTTCTTCACACTTTTGAGTCTGGTCTTTAAAGTTTCTTCATAGCTACTCTAATAAGGGTTTTAGGGTAATTTGTGATATTTGGTTTAAGCAATGGGAAAAGTGAAAAGTGTCGCGTGCTATGCAAGAACCTACCAAAGGTGAATAAAAATCATCATTTTCTCTTTTAGAAAGAAATAAGAGTTAACAAAGACAAAAGTGAAAAGTACAAAGTACACAATGAAAGAGAAAGGATCGAAAAAAGCATAATGTAAAGAGAAAGATTGGTAAAAAATAATATTACAGAACAAGGCTTATAAAGAGAATCCTAATGTTTCAATCAAATGTTCTAGAAAATAAGTATATTGGGAAATAATTTTAAGACTTTTGAATTTTATTTTCTTTATTTATCTCATCTTGAGTTATTCACATTGGTCTCATTACAACCATTTAAAGACCTCTTAATTATTACATGCATTCAAATAGTCAATTGTGTTTTGATCTATAATTAAGTCTATGGTAATATACTTTCATGATAGTTTTTGAGCGAAACATGATAACCTCTAAACACATGAGAGTAATGAGAGGAGATTGACCCTAATTCATGCACTTGTTATGACTCAAAGACTTAGCTATAAACTATATTTATTTGTGATTGTCTTGTCTTGATATTTGGACTATTTCAAAACTGTCAAGAGAATGTGTTATTTTGGGTTATGGTTTCTATATTTTCATTTATACATGATTGTGAGAGTTAGACATAATACTTGCTTGAGGTTAAACAAGAGATAAGCTTGGGGGATTTGACGAGCGTGAGATTGTTCTACATTTGCATTGCATTTAACTCGCATTCTAGAACATAATTATGACTTTAGGATAGTTTTTAGCCCTTATTTCTTTTTGTTCGAGTTAAACGTGTCTTTTTTGTTGTGTTGTGAAGGACAAATAGATTCAGGCTAAAAAGAGCATATATTGGACGCAAGAAGAAAAGAAATAGGAGTTGGGATCATGGGAAAGCGATTTGAAGTACC
Source organism: Lupinus albus (assembly GCA_009771035.1). Classification (NCBI taxonomy): domain Eukaryota; kingdom Viridiplantae; phylum Streptophyta; class Magnoliopsida; order Fabales; family Fabaceae; genus Lupinus; species Lupinus albus. The sequence goes on along the minus strand of CM020007.1, from coordinate 12,661,841 downwards.
AAAGGAAGTTCAAGGCATGGAATCAAATATAATGAAGGATGACATTGAGCCTGGAATGAAGAAAAGCGACAAAAAGTAAAGGAAAAAGACACGAATAGGTTGTGCATGGGCCCACGACTGTGTGTTAATTGATGAATTTAATCCCCGACTCAGAGAGTTACAAGCAAAGCCGTGCCTTGGACCCATGGTCGTGTACTAAATGACTGCTATAAGACATACAATGGAGGCCACGATCCACGGTCAGGCCGTGTGTTGGCCCATTATCGTGCATTGACCAAATTTGTTCTTAATTTTAAGATTGAATTTATTGGGCTTAATCTGATCCCTTGTAACTGTGACACCCTAAATTTTAAAGTCATTAAATTATAGTATCAGTCCTGGGAATCTCGCTTGAGCGAGAAAGGTGTCGCCTGGGCGAGAGATGCTCACGTGGGTGAGTGAAATCCTGGGTTATACTGAAGGATTCTCGCCTGAGCGAGAGTTGTCTCGCTTGGGCGAGAAATGGCACTCTGAAGCTGTAGAGGCTGTGAGATTCTCGCTTGAGCGAGAGGACCCTCACTTGATCAAGAGGGTCAGATCTGAGTTTTTAAAATGGGCGAGATTTTATCACTTGAGCAAGAATGGGATCGCTTGAGCGAGAACCCGACGTTGTTACATTAAATAGGGAACCCCAAACACATTTTTGGGGGATAACCTAGAGAGAAGTGAAAGAATGGAGCATTTTCAAGAGCAATGAGTCTTGTGAATCATCAAGGAGCTTGAGAAGAGGTAAAACTCTTGATTCTAACTCTCTTCTTCCCTTTGAAACTTGTTTTGGGTATGTTGGATCTCTTCTCAAAATGTAAGAAACCATGAAAACTCATCCTTTTGAGTTATGGTTCGTTTTATGTTGTTTTTCTCTTGTAAACTCTTGGTTTATAGTTGGTATTTCAAGAATGAAAAGGGTTTGTGGGTTGATTCGTGAAAACCCCAAAACCCTAAAATGAAAATGTGGTTAAAGAGGAAAATGGGTAAAATGTTAGATGTAGAAGATGAGTATGCACTCCAATGTTGAAATATGAGATGAATATGTATGTTTTAGATGTTTGTAAACTTATAACGAAAGTAGTTTAGAAACATTGAAAATGTGTTAAATCTCTTGTATGGTTAAAGATGCAATATGAGTTGTTTATGTGTTATTTGGAATAAATGACTAACATTGTGTTATATGGTGGGAATGAGGAAAGATCGTAAAGTTGGAGGCGGTGTCGGTGGAACTTGCGAAGTTACCAAGAACCAAACCCAACACTCACCAAGGTAAGGATAAGTCTTTAACTTGCGTATTGTAATGGAAAATATGTGGATTTTCTGGTTGTGGATAATGATCAAGTTATGAATCGCTTATTTATTATAAACATATATGGGTATATTTGTAATAATGATTGCGTGAATTTACTGTTTATGAATTGATGGTGTATCAATGAAAAGAAAATTCGTTTTTAGCCGACCATGATTGGTTAGCGACTTTGGCTCAAGTGATGTAGCAAACTTTGGCTCAAGTGATGTAGTAAAATTTGGCTCAAGTAATGTAGCAAGCTTTGGCTCAAGCGATGTAACAAACTTTGGATCAAGTAATGTAGCAAACTTTGGCTCAAGTAATGTAGCAAGCTTTGGCTCAAGCGATGTAGCAAGCTTTGGCTCAAGCGATGTAGCAAGCTTTGGCTCAAGCGATGTAGCAAGCTTTGGCTCAAGCGATGTAGCAAGCTTTGACTCAAGCGATGTAGCATGCTTTGGCTCAAGCGATATAGCGAACTTTGGCTCAAGTTATGTAGCATGATTTTCAAAAAATATAAACAATGAAAATGGTTTTAAGTATATTTAACCCTAAATTGTTTACTTAACCTTATTAAAATGTGGATTAATGTATATTGTCATTTATTGAGTTAACGACTTACTCCTTTGTGTTTTCTATGAATTGTCAATGTTAATCCCATTGCAGGTAGGTGGAAGATTTAAAGATGTCTTGATTAGGAGCTTAGAGGCTTTTAGTTTTCGAAGTCCTTATCCTCATTGTTTTGTAATCTAACTGATTATGTTTTGAACTGAATATTTGTAATCATGTGTATGATATTTGTACATGTTGGCAGTCATGAACAATTTGTAACTCTGGATATTTGTAGCTATGGGTATTTTGGAATCTCATAGCTAGTTGTATGCGGTAGTTACTGGGATGCATTAATATGAATTATGTTTTCCTGTTAAACAAATGTGTATGTTGATATTGACTTATGAATTGAGTGTGAAGAGGAAAGTGAGATTTAAAATGAGGTTGTTGAATTTGCAACCATAAGTTATAGGAGAATGCATGAAAAAGGAATAAAATAAGGGGAAAAATTTCATGGGTAGAATTTGGGTCCTTACAGTAACTATGATGAATGAGGGTTATCCCTCAAAGATTGAGGGACATTTTACTTTGCTTAGGTTTGACATTGCTATTTTCTCTACGATCTCATTAGAACTTTGTAATTTCATCTCCATTATGAGTGAGTAGTTCTCTTTGATTCTAGGATAGGGGTTATGCCCTTTTACGTTCAATAAATACTTGTTTCTACTTTTATTTCATTGAGTGTTATGATTTCAATCATTAAATTGAGGTCTTATTTGTGTTAGTTGTCTAACCAACAAGTTGTACCTCTTAGATATCGTAGGGAATTAACGAGAGGTGAATTCAACTATCTGATCATTAAGTTATTCAATCTAGAATCCTAAGTCACAAGAGTAGTCTTGGGAGGCTTATGGGTTTTCTGGGGATTCCCTTGGGTTGCTACAAAGCAATTGGATAGAAAGATCCAAGTAAATAATTCGATTGATAACCATACCATGAGAGCATATGTGGCTTCAATTGAATACACAAATCAGATTTCAAGAGAGGAAGACACGTATCTAAGAGCAATTCACCCTTAAAACTTAAAGTTCATGAAAAGAAGCAAAATCAAGGATTTGCGAGTGTAAAGGTGATAACCTTATCCTGGGAACTCTTCCTATTCTAAATCACAATTCTTTTATTGTTTTCAGAATTATTACTGTCAAACATTCCATTATTCTAAATTTTGTTTTAATCCCTTTTAGAGTCAGGTATAATTAATTGATAAATTAAAGGAACTTTTCTATCTTCATAGGATCGATAACTTTTATTACTTGACAGACGTTGTTGGTAAAGTCCTCCCTTCTTCAACGCACATCACTATCCTTGATTCCAAATCCTTTTTCATTGGGCTAGCACATTGAATTTACCTTCTTCTAATTATTGAAAAACTTAGAATTTTTGAGTTATACTTGATGTTTCTCGCTTGAGCGAGAGGGTCTCGCCCAAGCGAGGGGCTTAGAGTTTCTACCAGGATTTTTCCTGTGATTCTCGCCTGAGCGAGGGAATGGTCGCTCAAGCAAGGGAGAGCTGAGTACCCTGTACGATTCTCGCTTGAGTGAGGAGTTGTCGCTTGAGCGATAACATCACATTTTGAAAATTTGAATCGTCGACGGCCTCTCGCCTAAGCGAGCCTTCGTAGCCCGTGCGAGAGCCCAAAACCCTGAAACCTAAAATAGAAGTCCCAAGTGAGAAAGGGGACACTTTTGCGAAAGGAAGAAAGAGGAGCAAACGACTTTCCCTACCCTAGCACGCGTAGAAGTGAAAGAAGGCTTAAGAAGAGGTCAAAGATCTTGATTATAACACTCACCCTTGTTGTGAAACCCCTTATTGTGTTTATGGATCTCTTCTCTTAATGTGAAAACCTCATAACCCTTCCTTTTTGGGTTGTAGTTCGTTTTCTATGTGACTTTTCGTTTGAAACTCGTGGCTAGGGGTTTATTTCTGAAAAATGGTGTGGATTTTTGGAAACCTTAGACCGAAACGAAATAGTTGTGAATGAGGGTGAAAGATGAGGTTAGAAATGTGGTTTGTGGGATATTGGTGTTTTATTAAAAAGGGAAATGCTTCCTATTTGAATGCTTTGAACTTCGAATAGTTAGTGATTTTGAATCGTTGAAATATGAGCTATTTCCATTTATGAATGACAAATGTTGTATGAATTTGTTTATTTGTATGATGTGAATAAATGATTGATTATTGTTGTTGTGTTATATGGATGAGGAAATATCCTAAGGTTGGAAGAGACGAGGGAGGATCTAACATGATTGCGAAACAAAAGCACTAACTCATACTCAGGTAAGGGATAAGCATTACACTTATTATTGATGAAACATAATGATGTGTTTTCATGTGGAGTAATATTGTGAACAAATTGTTGGGAATTTAATGTGAATGTTTTTTTCTGTGTGGTATTGTATCGCCCTATATGATGTTGTATCGCCATATGTGGTGTTGAATGTCTTACCCAATGTGGTATTGTGTCACCCTATGTGGTGTTGAATGTCTTGCCCTATATGGTATTGTATCGCTCTATGTGGTATTGAATGTCTTGCCCTATGTTGATCATTTATCCAATTATTATACTGATTATTACAAGAATAAATGTCTTACTCCCTTTGTGTTTGTGTTTTTTCTACTTGTAATAATTGGATTGCAGGTAAAGCAAAGTGACAATAGATCGAGGTTGTCGTGTGGTGTAGATCTTATTACTTTGCTTGTATTATGTTTTTGTGGAATTTGTGACATGTAACCTCAATAACTTGTAGGGTTGATAAAGTATTACTAGACTTCGCCATTGACAATTTGATGTCTGTTAAATGATTTGTAGTAGTGATACCATTATCGTTATTGGAATTTAGATGATATTGAATTTAATAATTGATGATGGTAAACCCATAAAAGTATTTATGAATGGGTTCTAAGATTATCTATGAGTTATTTGGAAGTACAAATTTAAATAAAAAGTTTTTGTAACTATGATAATCTATGTGGTATATAGAAAGAGGTAAATCTCTAAGATACGATTTGAGTCCTTACATTAAATAAGTGTATACATTGCTAAAAAAGTTTAACTATGATTTTCATATGATTAGACTTCTTAATTGTGAAGACTTAATTTTGTCTGACATATTTTGATTCAAGGGAAATAAGAATAAAATATAGAAAAATAAAGAGATGAAAAATATGATATTTTTGTGGTTTTATAAAGTCAACTAATTATTTTTATTGAAATGTGAGTATTATAATATTTTCATGAATTTATAAGGTCCTTAAAGATTTTGTATGCTATTAGGGATGTTTTAGTACTTTCCATGGTGATATGAGAATATTATACTTTTTCTATTCATTTAGGAGTATTATAATAGTTTCTATGTAAACTGGGAAATGGGCAAATCCCTTCGGTCAATTGTCAACTACACTTTGCTACTAATCATTGAGTCAGACTCCTTTCAATTACTGGAGATGACAATTATATGAAAACACATAGAAAATCCAAAAGTCAATAATATTTTTATCCCTCTATCTTATACTAATATTACATTTTTACCTTCAAAATACATTACTCATAATCATCCGCGCTAACATGGTTTTTGGTGTCTAGCAACATTTTACTATCACAATGGTAACCCTCATTCGTTTCTTCGTATTCTCATTGTTTTCTGTCCATGCACTTCCGAACGTAGACAACATTGTTTTAGGTACCATCATGTTCCACGCGTTTCTAGCTTTAATTAAATATGTTAAATATATAATCTCCTGAAAGGCTAAGAGAGAAAGCTACTAGGGTCGTATCTTGTTTTTCTCTTCAAATTGAGACACAATAACAGTTATTATTACTGCTTTTTGATAATCGAAATGGGGTTGTTTCATAAAGAATGTTGTTTATTTTCTATTAAAATTAGTTATTTTAAAATTAATTTCGTAGAAAAACTTTTTAATAATAAATTACATTAAAGCTAAAGGAAGAATGATGATGAGTCATTTTTGTCTTTAAGTCTATGAATTGATGCTTCACCTTTGTTCTTCAAGTCATTTTTGTTATAACAATTGAGGAAATGATATCACAAACGTTATTTAAAAATAATAATTTTCATATAGATGGAAGATCAGTTGTGATGAGTCACTTTTTCATTCAATTCATTCTTTAAAAGATTATGATATGTTACTTTTGTTCTTTAACTATCATGATAAGTTAATTATTTTGCTCAAATTATTTTTTTAAACAATCATGATATATTATTCCTATTCCTAAAAAAAATAAAAAAAAACATTTAGTTGTCATAAGAAATTTATGGTAACGTATAGTTGTCACCATTTTAATACCAGTTACTTATATGATGTTGAAAATGGTTGTGTCTAACTGCACCTTTTAATATATAAAAAAATATAAATTTACACTGGGTTATTGTACACATGTTTATTGATACACGTTAATTTTATAAATTCATCAATTTGTAATTCAAATTAACTCCTTTTGGTTGAGCAATAATGTCGTAGAACATGCTATGGGTGAGCATGAGTCGGGTAAGATTATCTCTTACCAACATTAAATGTTAGTTGAGTCATTTTTTAGAATATGAATTCGATCTTTGACTCTGACCCAAATGTCGAGTGATTAACAATGTATATCCCTTTTAGATAATGTCTTCTCAATATTACTTATTATTATGGATATGTAATACGACATTGAATTGATATATGTATATATAATGTTAATCATGTATATATGATAATGAGACGGGTTAGGTCGGGTCATGTTTGTCTCTTACCCGACCCTGCATATTTATCAAGTCTAATTTTTGAACTTGAACTCGACTTTAGAACTGATGAGACCCAACCATATTCAGGTCTGACCATGAACAGACAAAATCGGATGAACGGGTAATGTCGAGTTCTGCTATGAGGTACATTAGAAAAACACTTTTGCAAATTTGTATTGGAAAATTATTAAGCAATATAATATATACTATATTTAATAAAATGTTGAAAAATTGACAAGAATATTGATGTAGCAACGTCGTTACATTTTTCTAAGAATAGAATTCTATAAAAATAACCTGTGAATCTAATACCACCTTCAAATCAACTCATCAACCAATGGATACAAACACATGAGGACATATTCTATGAATAACTTGGTCAAAGAATGTTTTGTAGTCTCATGTCATGCATTTCCATTTTTAGTTGAAATCCTATAATTAGACAAAAACATATGTTACTATCACCCATTATATCCTTCTTGTTTTTTGGACCTCTAATTTTGCTAAAACAAATGGTGGAAAATGATGATATATAGAATCATTCTCTGAGTTAAATTTTCATTGTAAAGTGTTGAACTATATACATTTCTTTCAAATATAACCCTTTCTCACCTTTTTGCGTGCTAGCTTTTTAAATTACAACAACAGAAGTAAATATATAAATATTCTGTTGTTAATTTCATTTTGACTAGCTAGTACGTTGAAGGAAAAAAATAATGGCCTTTAGTGGGACCCAACAGAAATGCAAGGCTTGTGATAAAGTTGTTCATTTTGTGGAATCTGTATCTGCAGATGGTATTTCTTATCACAAGAACTGCTTCAGATGCAGCCATTGCAATGGAAACCTTGCGGTAATGTTTTGCATGCTTTTTTTTTGCCATGGAAAAATATTCTTGCATTTTCAAAATTGAATTGGATTCCTCTCCAGTACTGGGCTTGTGAGAGAGGAAAGTTTTTTAATAAAATTAATTTAAAAAATATAAATAATCTAAACCATTTAAGTTTTGATTTTGCTAAGGTCAAACTCAATTATAGTTACCTGATAGAGTAATTATAGTTACCTAATAGAGTTTAATAATTAATAACATTAATTAACATATGAATGAATGAAAGATGGTAGGTTAAGAATGTAATAATAAAAGAGTTGCAGCCTGCATGTTTTTTCATTTGTTTTTAATATCAAAAGTGTAATTTCATGATAATTAATATGATATATATGTCATTTAAACTTATATTTCTCTTTATTATTTGAAGCATTTTTATCTCCATTAATAAAAATAATACTAATTATTCTCAATTTATAGCCTTATATAATTGATCATATCATTGCATGGAGCTAGCTAGTTGGCCTAGATTTTATCAAAACCATCTTTATTAAACCAAATGAAAATAACCATCTAAAAAGATTATTAAAATAAAATCATTTACTCTAAAACCAAAACATTTTTCTGCAAGAATATTAAAATAAAATAACTACAGATGAGCAACTACTCATCCATGGATGGAACCTTGTACTGCAAGCCTCACTTTGAACAAGTTTACAAGGAAAATGGTGGCATGAAACTCCAATCATGTAAGATCCCTTTAGTCTCTTCAATGCAACATTATAATCACACTTTTTTGTACTTTTTTTTGGACTAATCATAATCTTGTTTTATAATTTTCAATCAGCTGCAAAGCCTCCAAAAGAGCTGGTGTGTAATTATAATATTATTTTTTTGCTAAATATTTGGTTTATGTATATTTTTTTAACTTGTGTTAATTTACATTGTTATGAATTGTTTATAGACTAAGACACCCAGCAAACTCTCTGCCTTCTTCTCTGGGACTCAAGAGAAATGTTCAACATGCAAGAAAACTGTATATCCATTGGAAAAGGTTTGGCAATTCATTTGATTGAGTATAAAGTTTTAAATTGTTTTTGTGATCACAATTGCAATTATATTATATTTATCATAATTGTAAGAAAATGTGATCAATGTGGTCGTGAAAATTATCAAAACCACAACATTCGACTATTGATCAACAAATAAAATAAATATATAGTATAATTATATCTATTAGAATAATTTTACTATAAATTGATAATTTAATAAGTTTAAAAGATATAAGCTATATAAAAATATAATTAAACACATCATATACCTCAAACTCATAAATTCTTGCAAAACAAAGCTAAATAATTGTTATTTAGGATTAAGATGCATTAGTAGTGAATTAATTCTCAATCAAATAGATATATTTGAGACTAATCTGGTTCTTTGGGAATTATAATTGATGGTTGTTTTTCAATTTCATCACTATTACAGAATTATAAATGAGATTTTTACCTCACACAGCTCCTCTCAAATGAAATGATTCAAAAGTAAATAGATTTAGATTTACCTCATAATATAATGCAAAATACATACTTATTTTTATGAGATTTTATAGAATCTATAGGTTTATTGTCAATTTATATATCTTGTTTTGATATATAACTAAACATGTAGTGTTATAGAGAGATACACAATTGGTGCATTCATCATCACACTAATTTGTGGATTTTGTTTATGATAGTTAACTGTGGAAGGTGAGTTTTACCACAAATCATGCTTTAGATGCACACATGGAGGATGCTTTCTCACTCCTTCAACCTATGCTGCACTTGATGGATTTCTTTACTGCAAGCCTCACTTCTCTCAACTCTTCAAGGAAAAGGGAAGCTATAGTTATCTCTCCAAGACAGCTTCAATGAAGAAAACTGAACAACAACAACAACAACAACAACAAGCAGAAGCATCATCAGATTCAGAACCAAATGAGACAACAAAGGAAGAACAAGAGGCTGTGGTCACACAAGAGCAGTAATTGTTGAAACAATTCTAGAAGGAACTTTTGGCTTTGTGTGATTTCTTTCTTGGGAAACAATGGCTTCAACCCCTTTCATTCATGGTGGTAGCTTTCTGTTATTTAGCAAGATTCATGCAAAAATGCTGATATGAGGAGATAGTGACATGTGGCATTGAAATTTCTTTAACGGTGCAGATTTTAAGTTGTTTCTAATTACAGTTTTTTTAATCTTCAAACCATTTTGGGCCTCACATTCCAGTACCGGACAATCCAGTACTGAAGAGGATCCCAACCCTGCTAATATGTGTTTCATTTGTTTAAAACATTGACCGAATAAGGAATAATGGTAGATAAGTATTATATTCTTTTAGGGCATTTAGATGCCCTTTTGAAGACAAAGTGTATGTATGCCCTAAGTCATTTCAAATGTACTTCATTTTTTGTGTGTTTCCAATCTCATTTTGCTTCAAATTAAATACTTGATTTGTGTTTGGGACAATGAAATTGCTGAAATGATTGACATTGTTGGAAGTTCTTTCACAAAATTGCTCAAATATCTCAGTTACTTCTCCTTCCTTTAGTTAGCACAAATTAGTTGTCGAGAGAGTACTTATTGTTCAAATGTGCCACAACTTTTTGGAGAGTTCTATAAGAATGTGACATATTTAGCTTGTGCCTAGAGAGTTCTAAATAAATTATACTATGATAGATATAACATGTATTGTCTAGAAGCTTCATGAGATTCTTGAGGGGTTGAAAATAGTCGTATAAATTGGACTTATAAGGTTAAATATATTATGGGGTAATGAAGAATGTTGTACTATGTATAAAGGTCTAGGTCCTTCAATCTACGAAAGTATTCCCCCAACTAATGATTAATCAAATGTATGTTTTCTTCATCTAGCACAATTTTCTATGTTCATCTATCATTTCTATCACTACTCAAACCTAACACTTATGAAATATATCTCAGAAAGGTGACTTCCATGGTTACCTCTTGAATGGTAACTTGAGTAAGAAGCAAGGAATGAAAGGAATGGTTACCTCTTGCATTGCCTTCATTTGTTGACTCATTGTCTGAGCTTGTATCTTTGCCTCCATGTGCTGCTTTAGTTGTATCTTTGCCTCCATTAGTGAGTCATAACCAAGGTTTTAAATAACAATTTTGGCAGAGGTTTCGGAACTTTAAAATTTTTAATACTTCCGAAAATTGCCAACATTTGCAATTAATGTAATTACAATTATCATCTATTATACTATAAGAAAAAAAGGTTCTCTATTATTAGCCTTGAACACATGTCATCTTCTCATGCAAAGTTTTCCCACCCAAACATTCATAGCAACTACCATGCATAGTCCTACATTGTGTCATTACCATATATCATACATCAAACCATCAACTATCATGCATAGTCCCACATTGTATCATTAACCTCTACATTCATATCATACATCAAAATGATACATGCATGTCACTTCTCATATCATACATCAAAATGACACATGCATGTCGCATTTATTAATCCTTCATTTTTTCTACCAAACACTTAATTATATTCACATATTCTCATATTCATTTTCCATCCAAAAATCTTTCTTCATTTTGACTAAATCAATTCTTATAATTCTTCATTTTTCTTAAAATCATATTCTAATTAGCAATTCTATTATACTATTATTCACATTCGTTATAATATTTTCATATTAATTTATATTAAAGATATATGAGTTTAGGGGAAAAATAATTCTTATCCTATTATGATGTTTGATTATGTAAAAACAAAAATAATTCTTTAAATTCTCATCCACATTATCCCGAAAATGATGAACTCTCTCTAACAAAAATCACAAAACTTAGAATGAGAAATGAAGAAAATTAAAGTATGATGTGATGTTACCTAAGAAGAAAAAAAAAATCATGAGATTGTAAGCAAATAGTGTTGGTAATAATTGTAAAATATCGGTGTAACGATGTGGTGTGAAAACAATTCTATAAATATCTCATACACTGATTAGCAATTTTATTATCTTATTATTATGCACATTTCTTATATATTAATTTCTATTAATCATCAGGTACATATCTTTAAAATTATACTCAACAATTAATCACCATTCATCACCATTACCATACCGCAATATTCATGAATAATTCAATTAGAACGAATATAATTATTATACTTAATAGTCATTCATGACTTTCATAAAAATATTATTATACACATTTATTCTCATTTTTTCCCCCTCCAAAAATCTTCCTTTATTTCCCTAAATCAACTCTTATATGACTTAGTTTTCCCTAAACTCATATTCTGATTAGCAATCATATTATCCTATTATGCACATTCCTTATAATATTGTGAAAACAATTATATTAATATCTCATACTCTGATTAGCAATCATATTATCTTATTATTATCCACATTTTATATATATTCATTTATATTAATTTATATTAATCACCAGGTACATATATTTAAAATTATATCCAACAATTAATTTCCTTAAATTAATTCTTATAACTCAAGAATTGAATTTTCATTTACAATATTTAATACTAATAACCATCAACTACCATATGGATGTACACGAATAATATGTGTGTTCTTAACCATATGGATGTACATGTAATTTGTGTTCTTTATCATATGACAAAAAAATAACGTCTCGTGCAAATTTACGGGTAACATGTTTGTTTTTAGCCATTAAAATGTACGAGTCACATGTGTAATCTTAACAATAAGAATGCACGAGTAACATATATGTTTTTAATCATGTGAATACACAAGTAACATGTGTATTTTTAACTATATGAATGCAAATATAGTACATGTTTGCATTAACTATATGAATGTGAATAACACATGTGTCTTTTTAAAAACGTCAATGCACGAATAACATGTGTGTTTTAACTATACGAATGCACGGGTAACAAGTGTGTTTTTAGCAATGCGAATGTACGAGTAACATTTTTGTTTTTAATCATTAAAATATACAAGTCACAAATGTGTTTTTAGCAATACGAATGCATCAGTAACATGTGTTTTTAATCATTTGAATACACAAGTAACATGTGTCTTCTTAACAATACGAATGCACGACTAACATATGCGTTTTCATTCATACAAATACACAAGTAACATGTATGTTTTAACTATATGAATGTGCATATAAAACGTGTATTGTTAACCATACGAAAAAAATTCCACCTTTGCTAGTTGCCATATAAAGCTAGCAAATCCTAAAACCTTAATATATTAATGAGTTGTTAATTGTGAAAATTACCCGAAATAATACGGATGATTGAGTATTTTTTAACTCTAAAAGTCTACATAAATATAATTCATAATATGTATTGAGTTAAACATTTGCATCAAATCCTACAATGTGTACTTTTATGTTATTTCAAGTAATTAGAGGCTAAAAGGAACAAAAACTACCAAAGGTGATCATAATTCTAATCAAAATCTTTAAGATAAAGATGCAATCACCTAATTCTATTCATAATCTTAGAAGATAATGATTGAACCACATAATCCTAATCAAAATCTTTAAGAATTAGTTTATTTAGTCATTTGATCTGTTTACTCAAGGAATTGATAAATAGATAAGAACTGGTGGTAGGGAAGTCATGGGAATAATAATCATATATGAATGTCATTATTGGATACTAGATGATAAATAGTGAAATCTAATCTCAAGTTCTTCATCTCTTAACTTAATATCTTCAAATCACCTACTTTTATATTAGTTTAATTTTAATACTTTCACTAAATCAAAATCTTTTTCAATCCAAATTTAATTAGTTTGCTAACTAAAAGAATATCAAACAAGTCTTTGTGGATTCGACAATCTTATATACTTGTTTACGATAACTCGTTTAGTTAAAAATAACAACCAATTTGCCGGTTAGCAAAATGACGCCGTTGCCTGGGACTTGCATCTAGATATTTTACTTTTAGCAAAATTTATTTTATTTGGTATTTTTAGCAAATTTTATTTTTACTCCTTGTTATTTCATTTAATTTATTTCTCTTATTTGGCTAATCTATGCAGGTAGTGTTTTTTTACTCTTGTTCTAGCAAGAAGAAAGAATTAGCTAACAAAAAAAAGATAGGAAGAAATTTTTTTTTCTTATTTCATCTTCATCTCCTACAAAAAGAAGTTCAAAACAACAATCATGGACTCCAAGAAATCATAGGACATTGGTCCAAGACACCTCATAAGTCTCAATAGACCGCAAAGAAATGTGAAGTATGCAGAACTAGGCCATGAGGATCCATATTCTCATATAGTTACATTCTATGAGCTATGTGGAACGGTTGGAGTCTCCGGGAAGAGGAAATGGGAAGTTTCAAGATAATATGAAATAAAATAATATCATCAAACTCATGGAGAAGAGGAAAGAGGTTGACCACTCATGTAATACTTGAAGCCTCTCAAAATTAAAGTAAAACTATTGTGAAGTGTAAAAACATCTAAGAAATAGAGTCTAGTGATATATAAATACTAAGGTATGAATAGGTCAAAACCCATAAAAAAAATAAGTCTCACTACATTATGACAGGGTTGGGGATCTCTTTGGAATTTCATCCTCCTCAGGGTTTTCTAGAAACATGGTCATGGAACACGATAAATTCGAATGGAGATCTTCGATCCACGTCCTCATATGTGTCCCGTACAAATTAAATTGTATTATTTACATAAATATGAAAATTATAAAAACAAAATTATATTATTTGGTATAAATTTATTGGGCAGAAACAGAAAAAGACATAGTTTTTGGGACAGAGAATCTATGTCCGATAAATCCACACCTCTTCTTATAATCATAGTATTTTTAGTTTTCAAGTGATGGAACCAATATATTAATCCCATGCTTTTACTAATCTTTTGGTGGATAACAAAAATATTAAATTTAGGAATCATAATATGTTAGAATAATTCATGCTTAATTGCATTTTATATGAAATTATGTTATATGAAAAAAGTTCTCTTAATAAGCCCAATACCTATATTTTATGAAATATTTGTTTGAATGTTAAGTCAAATACATCTTGTGACTAAGTTCGTTACGGTGAGTTATAATTCTAGTAAAAATTACGTCCAATGACATGTGAGAATAAAATCATGTCACATGCATATAAGATAAAGTGCGTCCATGTGACAAATGCATCAAATTACCTCAACATCCAATGACTTTAACTGTATTAATTTGAATATTGTGTACATATTATTTGAAGTTAACAATACAATTATTAGATACTTTAATTTGAATATTGTGTACATATTATTTTAACTTAATGATACAATTATTAGATACTTTATTTATTTCTTGGTAATGAAAACTTAATATCGTGACTTATCAAACCAATGAATTAAATGCTTTCTCTAAATTGACACTTTTGAAGACAATTGAAATATATTTTTTGATGTCATTGAAACTTGTTTATAAAGGAAGAAGAACCACACAATACATTCACATGCAAGACGAAAACAGAAAAGAGCACGAGCATAGAAACTCTATAAAAATACACTATTGTATTGAAGTTCTAATTGTATAGAGTTTATTGTTTTACGATAGTTATAACTTCACTCAAAGCGGAGTGAATAGGTGACTCAAGTAAAAAAATAAAAAAAAATTGGATACAAAAGATAATATATAAAACTACTGGTTTTAATCTATTTAATGGTTGCTTAATCAATTAATAGAAAGCTTGAGTTAATCGATTAACTGATAACTTAATCGATTAACTTTGCTAGTTTTATTGAAAATCGTTTGTTCTTTATGCAACAAGAAAACAGTGATTAATTTGATCTAACATGCACTTAAATAGTTTAATGAAAGTGATTAATCATACAAATTCACTTATTCAATAATCTCTATATGAATATAATCAAATATAGTGAATTACGATAATGGCATGTAAGTAAAAGTGTAGGAAAAGATAGAAGATAGCATGATTGATTAACCCTAGTTCGATTGCTAACCACCGAAATCTAGATGCAGTCCTTCCCTTTTGATCTTAGGAGATTTTCTTTACTAAGAAGAAATTAAATGTACAAACACTTCTTCCACCAAAAATTCCATTGGGCCTATCTTCTAATGGATCCACACCACTTCTAACCAAGTATACCCAAAGAGATCTCTTCTTGGACCTAACCTTAGCCTGAGATTTTCTTCCTAAATTTCTCTCTTCTTCCATGGTGATGCCTCACACCCCAAAGAGACAAATTTACAAATCGATCGGTAAAACATGTACAAAGTTCTTTGAACCTTGATGTACTAACCATACACTAAAATTCAGAACCAACAACACTTTGATGAATCTCACAATGTCATAGATGAATATGAATGATTGAGACATAAAAGGAAAATATTTGAAAACTATGAATGTTTGAAAACTAAAGCTCCTTTAAAGATTCATAAAAATCTCTTTTCAAATAAAAGTTTTTATCACTCTTTTCAGAAAAGAAAACTCTTAAAAAATCATGTATTCTTGTGTATCAATCTTACATAAAAAATCATACATTTTCCTATGGGAAATGATGGTAAAATACCAATCAGTTTGTAACTACTTATGTTGGGAACAAGCAATCAATCAAATAGTAAAAGAGAAGAGAATAACACAAGGAATTTGGTAACGAGGTTCGATCAATTGTGGCTACGTCCCCGGGAGTTTTGAGAGGCTACCACTATATATTATTAGAGAATAAGGATTTGTGTTTAGCTAGTGTTCTCCTCGTTACATTAGGTTTACATAACATAAATATATAACCCTCTATCCCAACCCTTTACATCAGCCCAAGCCCATAACTTGTATTGCTATTAGATGAGAAGAGGTCTGATCCATTGAATATGAGCCATTGCACAACAATCTCCACCTTGGCGAATATCATCAATCTCCATCTTCCACCATTGGGTTGGGACTGTAACACCCTAAATTTAAGTTTTTAAAATTATAGTATCAGTCCTGAAAGTCTCGCTTGAGCGAGAGATTCTCGCCTAGGCGAGAAAGGCTCACTTGGGAGGGTGAAATCCTGGGCTATACTGGAGGATTCTCGCCTGAGCGAGAGTTGTCTCGCCTAGGCGAGAAATGGAATTTTGGGACTGCTGAGACTGTGAAATTCTCGCTTGAGCGAGAGGGTCAGATCTGAGTTTTTAAAAATAGGCGGGATTTTCTCGCTTGAGCGAGAAAGGGCTCGCTTAAGCGAGAACTCAACGCTGTTACATTAAATAGGGGACCCCAAACACATTTATGGGGGTTAACCTAGAGAGAAGTGAGAAAATGGAGCATTTTCAAGAGCAAGAAGGCTTGTGAGTCATTTAGAAGCTCGAGAAGAGGTAAATCTCTTAATTCTAACTCTCTTTCGCTCTTTCAAACTCATTGTGGAGTGTAAAGGATCTCTTCTCCAAAGGTGAAAAACCATGGAAACTCGTCCTTTTGAGTTATGGTTCGTTTTATGTTGTTTATCTCTTGTAACTCTTGGTTTAGAGTTGGTATTTCAACAATAGGATTTGTGGGTTGATTCATAAAAACCCCAAAACCCTAAAGTGAAAATGTGGTAAAAGGGGAAAATGAGTAAAATGCTAGAGGTAGAAGATGAGTTTACTTTCTAATGTTGAAATAGGAGATGAATATCTATGTTTTAGATGTTGTAAACTTTTGATGAAAGTAGTTTAGCAACATGGAACATGTGTTAAATATCTTGTGTGGTTAAATAATGCAATATGAGTTGTTTATGTGATATTTGGAATAAATGACTAACATTGTGTTGATATGGTGGGAATGGGAAAGATCCTAGAGTTGACGGCGGTGTCGGTGGAACTAGTGCAGTTACCAAGAACTCAACCCAACACTCACCAAGGTAAGGAGGAGTCTTTAAATAGCATATTGAAATGGATAATATGTGGATTTTCTGATTGTGTGTAATGATAAAGTGATGAATCGCTTAGTTATGGTAAACATATATGGGTATGTTTATGATAATGGAACGCGTGGATTTACTGTTTACGGATTGATGATGTATCAATGAAAAGAAAATATGTTATTAGCCGACCATAATTGGTTAGCGACTTTGGCTCAAGTTATGTAGCGATGATTTGGCTCAAGCTATGTAGGAAAACTTTGGCTCAAGTTATGTAGCGATGCTTTGGCTCAAGCTATGTAGCAAAACTTTGGCTCAAGTTATGTAGCGATGTTTTGGCTCAATCTATGTAGCAAAACTTTTGCTCAAGTTATGTAGCAAAATTTTGGCTCAAGTTTTGTAGCGATACATTGGCCCAAGTTATGTAGCGATGCTTTGGCTCAAGCTATGTAGCAAAACTTTTGCTCAAGTTATGTAGCGATGCTTTGGCACAAGCTATGTAGCAAAACATTGGCTCAAGTTATGTAGCGATATTTTGGCTCAAGTTATGTAGCAAAATTTTGGCTCGAGTTATGTAGCAAAACTTTGACTCAAGTTATGTAGCAAAACTTTGGCTCAAGTAATGTAGCATAAATAAATTTATAAAACAAATGGTTTACTAACCCCTTTAAAATGTGGATTATCTTATAATGGTATTTATTGTTTTGATGACTTACTCCTTGTATGTTGTGTGTATTTGCCATTGATAATCTCATTGCAGATAAACATGGTAGTTGATGATGTTTGGTTCGAGGCTTTAGGAGCTTAGGACTTGGATCTTCTATTTTTGCTATTTGGATGATTGTATTCGTAACCATTTAACTTATTAACATTTTTGAGTAATGCTGGATATTAGTAACTATGGATGATTTTGGAAACTCATAGTTAAACATATGCGGTAATTACCGATGAAAGTTATATATGAATTATGTTTTTCCGCAATATGAGATATATGTTAACATCAATTCGTAAAGGTGGTTTTATGAATTGATTATGGGGAAAATTAGAGTAAGATGTGGAATGTATGTATAAAAGGATTAAAATAAAGGAAAAAATTTCAAGGGTAGAATTTGGGTCCTTACAGGGATGCTCCATAGTCCAGTATTAGTGAATGTTCAGCAAACTCAGATAATATCTGAACTTGTCTATGGTAACCGACTTGGTTAACATATCAGCTGCATTTTCTGAAGTGTGAACCTTTTACAATAGTATCTTCCCACAAGCTACCACCTCTCTGATCTTGTGAAATATCACATCAATATGTTTGGTCCTAGCATGATACACCTGATTCTTTGCCAAGAAAATAGCATTCTGTCTGTCACAATGCAGCGGAACTCCACCTTGCTCAATGCCTAATTCTTTTACCAGCCCCATAAGCCATAGAGCTTCCTTAGAAGCTTCACCAGCTGCTATGTTCTCTGCTTCAGTTGTGGACATAGCAACAACAGACTGAACTGATGATCTCCACATAATTGGTCTACCTGCAAGGGTGAAGACAAACCCTGTTGTGGACCTCCTATTATCAAAGTCTCTTGCATAGTCCGAATCAACATAACCAACCACTGAAGGCTTACTCTGTTGGTTGCCAAACATGATACCGAGACTTGTAGCCCCCTTCAAATATCTGAAAATCCATTTGACTACTTCCCAATGTTCTTTCCCTGATTTCGACATGTACTTGCATACTTGACTAACTGCATGTGCCAAGTCCGGTCTAGTACAAACCATAGCATACATCAAGCAACCCACTGCACTGGCATATGAAACCTTTGACGTGTACTTCTTTTCTTCATCTGTCTTTGGACACTGATGTAGGGAAAGCTTGAATTGATTTGCCAATGGAGTACTCACTACTTTAGAATTACTCATATCAAATCTCTCTAAGATCTTTTCAGCATAGTTTTGCTGAGAGAGCCATAGCTTTTTAGCTCTCCTATCCCTGTGAATCTCCATACCAAGAATCTTCCTAGCAGCCCCTAAATTTTTCATGTCAAACTCCTTGCCCAACATGACTTTCAGCTCATGGATATCACTCAAATGATTAGCAGCAATCAACATATCATCAACATAAAGTAGCAGAAAAATAAAAGAACCATCATCAAGGCTTCTTACATAAACACAACAATCATACTCATAACGCTTATATCCAATCTTCAACATATAAGTGTCAAACCGCTTGTACCACTGTCTGGGAGACTGCTTCAACCCATGTAGAGACTTCTTCAACTTTCAAACCAATTGACTCTGTCCAGCTGCACTGAACCCTTCTTGTTGTGTCATGTAAATTTTCTCCTTTAATTTACCATGGAGAAAAGCAGTCTTCACATCCATCTGTTCTAAGTGCATTTCTCAGCTGGCTACCAAAGCAAGCACTTCCCTAATAGAAGTGTGTCTCACCATTGGGGAGAAAATCTCATTGTAGTCGATCCCCTTTTGTTGTGAATACCCTTTTACTACAAGACGAGCCATGAACTTTTCCCCTTCTTTTTCTGATACTGCTGGCTTCTTCTTATACACCCATTTGCACCCAATTACACGCTTTTCGGAGGGCAATGGGACAAGCTCCCAAGTCTGGTTTTTCTGTAAAGACTCCATCTCCTCCATCATGGCACCCATCTATTGTTCTTTCTCCTGGCTGTTTATAGCATCTTGAAAGCTACATGGATCTCCTGAACTGATATGGAGAGCAATTGAAGCCATATCCTCAAAGCCTTATCTCTCTGGAGGTTTGATAGGACGTCTATCTCTGTCTCTGGCAAGTAGATACTCCTGCACACCTGAACTTTCAGCCTGAGAATCATCATGTTCTTGACATAAACTAGTGCATGGTTCCTTGCCTTTATTCACCTGAATAGTTTCACTGTTCACTGGAATCATATTTAATCTCAAAGACTCTTCATTGGGTCTGGGCACCTCTGTCATAACTGGCTCTCTTAGTATGAAATCTTGATCAAACACTGCATCTCTGTTCAACACCACTTTTCTGGAAACTGGATCCCAAAACTTGAACCCCTTCACACCTTTGGTATATCCAATGAAGATACACCTCTTTGACTTGGGGTCAAGTTTAGATCGTTCATCACTAGGTACATGTACATAAGCAGGATAACCAAATATATGTAGCATATTATAATTGACTGTGTTACCTATCCATACTTTTTCTGCAACTTTACCATCCAATGAAGCTCGTGGTGATCTATTGATGACATAGCATGCCATACTAAGTGCCTCTGCCCAAAATACTTTGGTAAGTCCAGCATTCAGTTTCATACATTTGGCCCTCTCTGTAAGAGTTCTATTCATCCTCTCTGCAACACCATTCTGCTGAGGAGTCTTCTTCACTGAAAAGTGCCTCTGAATACCATGTTCCTCACAGAACTTCTAAAATTGTGAGTTCTTGTATTCCATACCATTGTCTGACCTCGGGTATTTGATTTTTCTACCAGTTTGGTTCTCTACCTCTGCCTTCCAAACCTTGAACTTGGCAAAGACTTCTGACTTATGCTTCAGAAAATATACCCAAACCTTGTGAGAAAAGTCATCAACGAAGGTAACAAAATACCTAGAACCTCCTAGGGATGGTTCCTGAGTGGGTCCCCATACATCAGTGTGGACATAGTCTAAAATGCCCCGAGTTCTGTGTTGGCAAGCCTTGAAACTAACTCGCGTCTGTTTCCCAATCACACAATACTTGCAAAGATCTAGCTTGCATTTGCTGACTCCCCTCAACAGTCCTCTTTTTCATAGTTCTGTCATGCCACACACACTAATATGACCCAAACGCATGTGCCATAATTTTGTAGCATCATGGTCTAAATCTAGTGAAATATCTTCAGCCACTCCAACAACTCCACCTACAACTGTTCTCCCTAACAGCTTGTAAGTGTTCCCAACAGTCCTCTTACCCTTCATCACAGTCATAACACATTTGCATACTCGAAGAATATTACTATATCCATCAGCTCTATAGCTAAATCCTTTGGCCTGCAATGCTCCCAAAGAAATCAAATTCTTCTTCAAATCTGGTATATGTCTAACCTCACATAACGTCTTCACTACACCATCATCCATGACAATTTTGATTTGTCTCATGCCAATAATTCCACATGCCTTATTATTTTCGAGATACACAAAACCAAAATTGACTGCCCTGTATGTGGTGAATCAGTCTCTGTTTGGTATCATGTGGTGGGAACAACCAATGTCAAGTATCCACTCATATGCGCTATTATTTGATGATAGAGATAGTAGATCAGCTTCAATGTTGTAACCAGAGTCATCTTTCTGTGCAACATTTGCAGATGTAGATACTCTATCTTTCCCCACCGGCTTGCTAGGACTCCATTCATTGGGACAATCCTTTTTGTAATGTCTAGTCTGTTTGCATCTAAAGCACTCTACTGGTGTTCTGCCCCTGGAATTTGCTCTATTCCCTTTGGTAGGACCTTCTCTACCTTGTCTCCTCCCACATTCTTGGCTCCCTTTCACAGACCATCACCCTGAGACCCTTCCCCTACATTCTGTCTTCTTTGAGTGTGGGACAGAAGTGCAGATGTGATCTCATCCAGTTTGATTGAGTCTTTCCCGTATGTCAATGTTGTCACCAAGTGTTCATAGGAATTTGACAAAGAATATAGTAGTATTATTGCTTTGTCCTCATCATCAAAATTCACATCAAGTTTCTGCAAGTCATTGATCACTTGATTAAAAGTGTTGAGATGTTGTTGCAAATCAGTACTCTCCTGCATCTTCAGGCCAAAAAGTCTTTGTTTCAAATACAACTTATTTGTTAGAGACTTGGACATGAACCGTTTCTCTAATGTCTCTCATACCTCTGTTGGTGACGTCAAATCCATAACATGATATATCACCTCATCTGATAGACAGAGCCGTATGGTTCCTACAGCCTTCTCCTTCAACTCTTCCCAATCCAGTTGGTCCATACTATCTGGTTTATTCTCACGCAGCGCCTTTGATAGACCTTGTTGAGCCAACGCATCCTTAACCCTCCTTTGCCACAATCCGAAATTACCAGTTCCATCGAACTTCCCCACCTCGAATTTGGCACCTGGGTTAAGAGTCATCTGATACCAATTGTTGGGAACAAGCGATCAATCAAATAGTAAAAGAGAAGAGAATAACACAAGGAATTTGGTAACGAGGTTCGGTCAATTGTGCCTATGTCCCCGAGAGCTTTGAGAGGCTACCACTATATATTATTAGAGAATAAGGATTTGTGTTTAGCTAGTGTTCTCCCTGTTACATTAGGTTTACATAACATAAATATATAACCCTCTACCTCAACCCTTTACATCACCCCAAGCCCATAACTTGTATTGCTATCAGATGAGAAGAGGCCCGATCCATTGAATATGAGTCATTGCACAACAACTTAATCGATTAACGTTTCTTTAAAACGTCAAAGATTCCAAAACATAAACTAACTTAATCGATTAATCATGTCTTTACTCGATTAATGAGTATTCATTTGCAAAGACTTAATCGGTTAACTTTAACCTTAATTGATTAACGTTTTTCTAAAGAAAAAAAAGACTTAATTAATTTTCCATGAACCTCTAACATGAGTAATTGATGCATGATTTTGAAAATGATATAAGTAGAACTTAGTTTACTGTATCAAAATCATGTATGCATACTAAATGCACCTAATTCATGTTATAGATGAAAATCTCATGCATTATGTTCATATTCTAATATGTGAGATTTATCATTAAGTTCACTCAACTTAAACTCTACTCATTCAAAGCATCTTATAACCTAAAATAAAAATATCACTCTAGCTTTGTTCATCCTTATGAAACTTGAACTTGAGTCTTTTGTTGTTGTAGTTGATTTGTCCTTATCCATAGTCTTTAAGTTTTGTATTCATCAAAATCATGTTCTTGCATACTTGTATTCACAGAGTTATAGCTTAATTTCATGTAATATATTTTTAAGATGACAAACTAAGCTAAGAGAGATTGAAATAGAATCTGAGAGTTTGGTATTGTAAAGAATATTTGGTTAAAGATCAATGCACTAAGATGACAAACTAAGCTAATACATTTTTAGTGACTCTTAGACTCAAGTGATCTTACATATTCATATCCTCACTTAGTGAGTTGTTAAAGATCAATGCACCAACTTTGTTGAGTACATAGAGTAAGAAAAATAACTTGTTTGAAGAGGTGTTGAATACTTGTAAACTCTTTGGGAAATAGTGGAAAATCCTTGTGGAGGAAGGAAATATATGTAACTATTAAAAGTAAACCAATGTTAAAAATTGTGTTCTTTCTCTAGCCCCAATCTCTTTATTGATTTTGATTACTAATAACTATGAGGGATTGAGTTTGTTGTTAGTTGATATTTTATATATGTTATTACTTTATAATTGTTTGTGAAAAAGTTTTATCAAGAAATATTTTCAAAATCTTAACAAGTTTCTTGTGTTTGCTTCAACCAACTTCATTTATCTATTCCTTGTAAACCAATTCATGTTTCGTTGGACTAAGCTTTTGACTCTCCTTCTCTTGTAGCACGCATTTGAAATCCTTTTAGTCCTTTTATCATAAAACCTACCCAAAACATCAAACAACACACACAAAACACTTAACACACACTTTTGTAATCGACGACACGATCCTCCTTTGGATGTCCTTAAAATGTTCATTTATGGGAATCAAATTCTCATTGATGCAGAAAAGCCCAAGCTTTGAACCAAGATTACACACTAAACTAGAGTATGAAAGTGGAGCAATAACAACAATGTGAAAATGAATGATGATGGAAGACGAAGGAATGGATCGATGATGATAAATGGTGTCACACTCAAAGACGGATGATAAATCGAGGTTAGGTATAAACAATGATGATTAGTCTTTGATAAGTCCTTAATTAGTTCACTTAAGAAGCTAACAGAATCACTTTCAACAATGCCATAGTAGAGAAGCTAAAAAATCATGTTATGTAACTTGATTCATAAATGTAGCAAGCCAACTTACCTCATATTCTTCATTGCTTTGCACCATTCTAGCATTAGAGTCATATATACCTTGCCTCTTTATCCTTGTCCTTGTCATTGATCCACAATGGCATTGAACTCTTAGTAGTGCTTGCCTATGACATTGACCATTTCATTGGCGTTTGTTCCGTCTTGGTCCTTGATCTCTTGGTGTTTGTCTTTGTCATGTTCTATTAAAATATATGATATTATCTTAGAATATAAAGAGAATATTTTATATTTGTTTAGAATATGTTAGAAGATCCCTTAGGGTACATATTATTTTATTATGATTTGTTTATTATTTAATTAGGAATATAATATTAGTATATATAAATATGAGTTAGTTGTAAGCCTTTTAAGATAGGCCATCTGAGACTCACATCAACATGAGAATAAGGTAAAATAGACTAACTATCACATCAACATGAGAATAAGGTAAAATAGACTAACTATCATTGACATAGTCTCTATTTTTTGGGCAAAGAGTTTCACTTCCAAGCAAGGACATTAGACATAAAGTACAGTTTAAGATAAAACCTTTAAATTAATTAAAAAACACTATGGTTCATTCCAACTTGTGTGGTAGATTTACTTGTCGGTTTGATAGTAAATTAATACTAAGTATTCAATCAAGAGAATTTGGTTTAATTGACAAATATTCAATTCATATGCATGGCACAATGGTGTGAGTTCTTAATATTGCTATTATTATGAGGATTTAGTTTGTGTTTAATTTATAAATATATCTATAAGCGTTATGTGAGGGCTTGTCATACCCTGATATATTCTCAAGATGTTGTTAAACTAATTTTTTTTGTTCATAAAAAGTATAGAACATTTACTTTCGATTATATCTGACCATTTCAATTGTTTTTACTTTTTACCATGTTGTCAAATTGTCATTAAATAGCCTAATTCAATTAAAATTTAGAAAAGGAATCCTACATCTCCTCCAATACTTTTTATATGTAAATTAAAACCACACCCCTTACTTTCCATATAAGATATCCTCCCATTAACGAATAATGATCATCTCCATTAATGGATAAACAAATGTATGTATTTTTTTTATTCTTAATGATAAAAGTATAATTTCGTTGTAATTAGAATGATAAATATATCATTAAAAGTTTTTTTTCTTTGTTTTTTGAAATATTTGTCTATCTATTACTGAAAATGATCCTAACTCATTAGTAAGGAGTCTGGTTTAACATAAATAAATAATTATTAAAATTTTATTTTAAATATATTTTCTCAATTAATCACAAGTGAGTAGCACATAGTGTAATAAACTTTTTTTTTGAACAAAAGATATGATCCCTTAGTGATGTAAGATAAATGGCATATTTCTACTCTACACAAATTTTAAAACCACTAAGTTTTTTTTTTTGGAAGAATCTCATTAACCTTCTAATTATTATTAATTATTGTCAAATTGTCATTTCATTATTATTCATTACTATATCTTACGTATTCTATTCATTTTTGTTTTACAATAATTAGTTGGTATCAAATTTTTTATGGGGACTTTATTTCAATTAATTTTTTTCTCCAATATCATGTAAAAATTTGAAAATAATATTATTTTTATTTTAGAAAAGAAAATGAGAAGAATAATAAAAATAAAAACCGAGACATTATTTATTAAAATGAGAAAAGAAAGTAGTACAAATTAAAACAAATCTTAAATACACATAACGATATGAATATTAATATATCGTGCTTCTAAATCATCCTACTTAATAAGAAAGTGATATATATTTTTATATTAGAGGAATTTAAACAGAAACTAAAACAAATGAGAAAGATCACATGCAAAATTTGGAGTACTCCCATAGGAACTGAGTCCTAGATCTTCAATCCATGAGCATTAAACTTAACACTTCCTTCATGAGGACTATTCCAAGGCATGATCAACATTAGGAGATTGATATATATCACTATATCAACCGCTTAAGTCAAGATGAACATTGCGAACACCATAATTAATATCCCAACTTAAAGAACTAGAAATTGAGTTATTTCATCGCCTTCAAGCCTACCAGAAAGTATTATAGGTCACTTGTAAATCAATCATTAGTAAATAACAAAATATTACTTTATAACACATCTTATTTTTCTTATTGTGCAAGATGATTTATATAAGAATATATCACATTCATGGAGAATATAATTCATATAGGCAAAATCAATTTCATATAGTGTCTTAGTGATTTACTACAAAAATATTTGGTGTAAAAAAAAGGGAGGAACTCAATAGGGTCAAAAAAGAAAGAACAAAATGAAGATAAATTATATTTTTTCAGATAACATTTTTTCTCTTCTTCACTCTCCCCCACTCGCTATCCCTTCATCCAAATCCGAATTCTAATGAGAATAACAATAATCAAATTCTGAATACCAAAAAAAAAATGTGTTCTCTTTCTCTTACTACTAAACCCTTCTTCACCACCCAAACCCAGTTCCCTTCGTTTTCTTCATCAAACACAAGCAGAAGCAGAAGCAGAAGCAGAAGCAGAAGCAGAAGAAGAACCCTTTATTTGAATAATCATCACAGACCCAATAAAGCATCATTCAATGTCTTTGCTTCTTCACAATCACATGAAGAACAACCCCTTAAGCCTAAAATGCCTCAACTCAATAGCTATGACCTTATGGAACTCAAATTCGGTCGATTACTTGGGGAGGACCCTAAACTCACCCTTGCCAAGGTTTCGTCTTTTTTACTTTATTTCATCATTTCTGCATACCCATTTGCTTACTTGTTCATATTTCATAACGGGGTCGTTTGCGAGTTGTGTTTTGGAGGAAAGTTATATCTGGAGTGTATTTCATGATTCTCGAGTCTTTCTCTCGTAAACTGATTTGAAGGGTCTTAATTTTTTTATTTTATTTTGAATTTATGGATTTGTGTGTATATGCTTGTTTCATAACCATTAACCATGTAACTGCTAAGAGTGGATTGCTATCAACTTTGTTAAGTTGGTCAGGTTAGGAATGTTGAGAGGGTTGTTGTTTGGTTATTTGTTTGTTTTCGGTTCGGGTTTTGGAATTTATAGTATCATATTTGAAGATGTAAACGTGGGTTGGAATTTTATTAGTGTGTGTTTGCTAATAGTGGAATTGTTGTTGCATCAAAACCAGAAGTGAGAAAATGTAGCTTTTGTGTTTGATTGTAACTTTTACACTGATTTTTCCTTCGAATTTTGATTTTAAAAAATAAAGTATCCAAACATAAATCGCATCACTTTAAGCTTAGTTTTCATGGAAATTAATTTTACAAAATCAAGTTGAACCAAAACCATGTTTTGCAAATGCTCACCCAATTTTACTCTTTGTCAGTACTCTAGAAAATGGGTCTCAGTCCTAATGCTGAGTTATGTTCGGTTTAATACAGTGTTATTTTTTTGTATTAATAGTTAGAAAATTGTCACTTGGTTTTTGTTCTGTTTACTGTTTTCAAAGATTTGTACAACATAAAATGAACACCACCTTATAAATGGGAAGAAAGGCCTTTGATTTCATTTTCCCACGTCGTTAATGCTACCTTGTTTTCATTAATAATTCACTGTTCCCTGTGCAATTCTTTGAAACCAGGAAAAATAATTAAAAGAAGGTTACATTTTTTGCAATTACTAATGAATGAAAAACGTTTTCTTAAACCAAACAAAGCCTAATTTTACATGTAAAAGAAAACCATGTTAAATGGTCTATTTATCGTTGTACTTGTTGCTTCAGATAATGGGAAGAAAGGCCAACCCTGATGCTTCTTATCTTGATATTGAGAAATCCTATAATAAGAATAAGGGTAAATTTGTGGAAGTAGAGGAAGTTCCATTTGATGTTTCTATGGGAGGTAAGTCATCAAGTAAGTTGGATGGTCTAGGTTTGGTGAGGCCTGTTCCGGCAAAAGGAGCACAATTCAAATCTGATGATAGCAAAGTTGCATTGGATATTAAGAAACCCAGTCGCCCGGTAAGTACGGCAGAGAATGTGAAGAAAACTAGTGTTCCTAATGTTATTCTAAGAAAGCCAACTGTGTATAAGGATGATGTTGATGAAGACATGTCTTCAAGGTTGAGAATGAGACCGAATTTGTCACTAAATATGCGGGATGGGCAAGTGAAGGAGAGATTTAGTGACATGACACTGTTGAGGAAGCCTGAACCATCAATCGTCGAGGATTCTGATGCAAAAAAAGAGCCTTCCACTCATTTGGAGGACCAAAGGACCGATGATAATGAGTTGAAAATAATGCAAGGAGAGCCAAGCGGTGAAGTTGGTAGCTTTACCTTGTTGCAAAAGCCGCACAAAGTAGTTAAACAAAAAGAAGAAGTTGAGCAGCTTGGAGATGCAAAAGTCATAGTCCCAAATGATGTAGGTGGTAATCTTCATTGCAGTATGAAATTTAGTAATTTAAGCGTTGTCTTTAAATAGTTTCATGCTTGGTTAATTAGGTACTGGAGCAACATGAGAAGAAAGATCTGCAGTTCCATGAAGATCCAACTGATTTAACTCAACCATCAGATTTAAATTCAGTTGAGTCTAGAGTGGAGTTGTCTGTGGAAGCTGCGATACAGGGAAAGCCAAGAAGGTATATGAAATTACATTTACGGTTGTATGTATCCGTTTATGGTTGCAATGCCAGTTACTGCTAGGCACTTAAATGCATTTTTTTGTTATAGATTAGACCAATCTGTGAATCAACCTTCAAATTCTGTTCGAGATGAGACTTCTTTTACGAATCCAGGAGGTCAAACAAACCATGATGAACTAGAGAATCTTGTTGATATTTCAGATTTTCAGGTCAGATTATTTAGATTTTACGAGTTATTTTTATATTTCCTAAAACTTCATGGTTCCGCAGATGCTTGGTAATAACCTTTGTGCTCTTTATTTTGTAGGAAACCGAAGATGCTGATTGGACAAGGGCAGAAGATTTGCTCAACACTGGAGATAGGGATGATGTGGATCTAGTAAGCTGCAATACCAAAGGTTTCTTTGTAAGTACTTAGAAAGCAGAATTTTGGTGAGGGGGGCTTTCAATTATAATTTATCTTGGTTATACATGACTTTTTCTTTGTATATATCTTATGAACATGATTGAACCATTTTACAGGTATCTTTTGGTTCTTTGGTAGGATTTCTGCCATACCGTAATCTTGCTTCCAGATGGAAGTTCTTAGCTTTTGAGTCATGGTTAAGACAGAAGGGTTTGGATCCATCATTGTACAAGCAAAACTTAGGCACTACTACAAGTTATGGTGTTGAAAATAAGAATGTTTCTTCTGATTCTCTTCCATATCTGGAGAATGAAAGTAAAGTGGTAGAGAAAGTTTCACCAGATATGAAATTGGAAGATC
Source organism: Lupinus albus (assembly GCA_009771035.1). Taxonomy (NCBI): domain Eukaryota; kingdom Viridiplantae; phylum Streptophyta; class Magnoliopsida; order Fabales; family Fabaceae; genus Lupinus; species Lupinus albus. The sequence goes on along the minus strand of CM020007.1, from coordinate 12,632,068 downwards.
TGTTAAGGATTTATGACCAAGAGAAAACTAAATTCTTGTCATCATTCATCGGGCAGGTTATGTACTCAACATGAATGCACTGTCCAAATATATTCTTAAGGGTTTTATTTTAAAAGGTGAAACTTGGATATTATCATTCTTAATATCTGATACTATGATTTGCAGAAACTTAAAGCAAATGTGTTCTTGGTAGACAGAAAAATGAGAAAGCTCATATTTTCACTAAGGCCAAAAGAGAAGGAAGAACTTGTTGAGAAGAAGAGAAATCTCATGGTAAATACTTTAGTAACAGCAATTATCATTGAATTAGCGTGAAGCATGTGTTGTTGTCTTGTCGTTTGAATGCAACACCAAGTTGTCTTCACATTCCTTTTGTTTTCCTGTTGGCAGGCCAGACTTCAAGTTGGGGACATAGTGAAATGCCGTATCCAAAAGATAACTTACTTTGGAATATTTGCCGAGGTATATAAATAATTTAATTTCAGTATTTTGGAGTTCAGTTTTACGAATATATTTACCTTCACATCATTTAAAGCTAGTCGAAGTGCCTCGCAGCCTGTTTGTGCCCCTGTCTCTGTGTGTCCCTTTATATTTAGTGAAGTGCTTGGATACCCTTTCATGTAATCGAGTTCAGAGAGGTATATAAAATTCTTAATATTGACCTCTTATGAATGAAGGTTGAAGGAGTTTCTGCACTAATTCATCAGTCAGAATTGTCATGGGATGCCACTTTGAACTCATCATCTTTTTTTAAGATTGGTCAGGTATTTTCTCATTGACATGTCATCTTTAAAAAGTGAAGAAAATTTTCAATGAAAAAGTAAATGATGTGGATGCAAGCCACGAAAAAAAAAATTGTTCGGCTAAGTCCTTGTCATCTATTTTAGTGTTCTCAATATATAGATGGAACTAATTGAGTATCCATAATTTCTAGTCTTTATTCTTTGCATTTTTTTTGAAGCTTGCTTTTTTGTCCAGGTTATAGAGGCCAAAGTTCACCGTTTAAACTTTCCTCTTGAGCGCATAGCTTTATCATTAAAGGAGGTTATGCCAGATCCGTTAATGAAATCCTTAGAGTCTGTAGTTGGGGATCATGGCCCCTTAGATGGGAGATTGGAAGTATCTCAAACAGATGTTGAGGTAATCAATTTTCAATATTTGTCAGAGATCAGGAGTAACATGATACTAAAAACTTATCAAAATAGATGGTCGGATATTTTGAATAAGCTTATTTGGTCTTGTGAGAGCAGCTTATAAAAATAAGCTTATGAATACCTTATGACCTTCATATAAGCTCTTTTAGCTTATTTCAATAAGCTTATCAAAGTAGCTTATTGAATAAGTGCTTAATTAAGCTATATGCTCAAATGCTTCCACGTTGTATTTTGATCGAATAACTGCATGGCTGCTGTCGCATCTTATTTTATCAATAGGTTAGCAGCAAACAAAAGGCTTGAAAGAATTTCATTTGTGGATATTGTCTTTGTCATATATCATACACATGTCTTTCTTGTATTTCAACTATGCCACTTATTATATTCTGGTAGTATGTGAAAACACTGGTATCAATAGAGAATAGAAAAGATAGAAAGAAAGTAAAGGAAATGTCCCTAAGCCACAAACAGAGGTTGATGGCAGGGCTCTAATGGAGATTTTATTGATAGAGAAGAAGAAGAATACAAGATATTGAGTTACAATATTAGAATATACATTAGATTGTAATACTTGTATTTCATTTTATGTATTTGTATTTTCTGTTCTTGTATCTGTACTTAGTTAGACTAACTAACTAAGTCTGTTTTTGTAACTAAGTCTGTTACTTAAAGTGTTGAGCTGGCATTCAGTTACTTTGTGTAACTCATCTATAAGTACAAACTTGACTGTACACTTTTCATTTTAAGTTTTTCATAATAAAGCTGAAGCTTTCCTCTCCTTTCTCTTCTCTCTTTCTTATACTCTCTCTCACTTTCATTTCTTCAAATCTCTTTCCATCCTTTCTTCACTGTTTACATGGTATCACGCCACCATGGCGACTACCAACACAAACACTGGGACCTTGCCGTCTTCGCCTCCTCACTCCAGTTCACCTTCCGCTCCTTCACCGCTGCAAGCGGTTTCCACTCCTCTTGTTCTCCCTCTACCTTCGATGAAGCTCACTGAGAAGAACTATCTGGTTTGGCGACATTTCATGATCGCAACCCTAACTTCAAATCGCGCTAATCGATTTGTCTTAGGAACAGAAATTCCACATCGTTTTCTTAACGACGATGATCGGCTTATTAACAACATCAATCCTTCTTATCTTCGATGGGAAGAACTCGATCAAACCGTATTCTCCTGGATTCTAAACTCACTTTCAGAAAGCTTACAACCTCGTGTTGTTGGTTGTGTTCACTCATGGCAGCTTTGGGAAGAGCTTGATTCGTTTTGTAACTCTCAAACAAAAGCAAGAAGTCGACAACTTCGCTCACAACTTCGTTCTATTTGTCAAGGATCGAGTTCAATCTCAGAGTATTTCACGAAAATTAAAGGGTTAGTCGATGCCCTAATTTTCATTGGAACACCGATTTCGACTTCTGAACACATTGATTTCATTCTTGATGGGCTAAATGAGGAATATCAGCCTGTCATCACCTCTGTTGAAAGCCAAATTGATCTTCCAACAATACACAACCTTGAATCCTTTCTTTTGACCTTTGAAGCAAGAATGGAAAAAGGTAAACAAAAAGCTTTATCTGATGCTCTTTCAGTTAATATAGCATCACATTCTTCTCCTTCTTCTCAACCTGTAACTTCTTCTCTTCGACCTTCTTCTTCACAACATGCATCACGGTTTGAGTATCATCAACATCCTTCCCATCCCAATACTTCTCCCAATCATTTTCGTGGTACTTATGGTGGAAATCGAGGGAGAAGATCTAGTTTTGGTGGACGTTTTCGTGGGGGAAGGACTTCGCCTCGCTCACAGCTCTTCTGTTCTTACTGCAATCGCCATGGCCATGACGTCATGTCCTGCTATCATGCGCCTCCACCTTTTACAAGTCAATATCCACATGGCAACTGCATGCATCACTTAGCTCAGTCTCTGCCACGTGCCTATACACCTCATTTTTCTTCTTTCTTACCTGGATACGGATCCTCTCCATATCCGGCCCACTTCTATCCGGATTATCCAGTGGATTTTTACACTCAACAAGCTCCACCTTATACTTCCAACATTAAATCTGAGTCACTGCTTGGGCCTGGTCCAAAAGGAGGTCTCCGACAATCACATCCTGCATATACTCCTTCCTATGTCATGAATGCACAAATTGGTAACACTAATGACCTTCCTCCTACAAAGGACACTAAAAATGTGACTTGGTTTCCAGATTCTGGAGCAACTCATCATCTGACTGCAGATGCATCTCTTCTTCATGAACCGACAGAAAAATTTGGTTATGACCAAATATTCATGGGTAATGGTATTGGAATTCCCATAAAGGCAGTTGGACATTCTTATCTTACTTCTCTTAGTTCAAAATCTTCTTTACAATTAAAGAATCTTCTTTATGTTCCTTCTATTAAAAAGAATCTACTCAGTGTGTCTCAGTTTGCAAAAGACAACAAGTGTTATTTTGAATTTCATTCTCACAATTGCTTTGTTAAATCTCAGGCTACTAATGAAATTCTTCTTCATGGATCTCTCACCAAGGAGGGACTATATGTGTTTCGTGGTCTTCTTCCCAACTCAAAGCTTTGTCATATGTCGTCAAGTTTCAATCACAACAACAAGAATTCTGATTTGTCTACTGCTGCCATTTCGAGTTGTAATCAGTCTGTTGTAAGTCAGTGTAATAACTCTAGTTCTAGTCATTGTAATTTTTCAGTTCCTATTTCCAGTTTTGCTCTTTGGCACTCTAGATTAGGACACCCTCATCAAACTGTTGTAAAAACTGTTCTACAATTGTGCAAAATTCCACACACTAATAAAAATACTCTGGATTTTTGTTCCTCTTGTTGTATAGGAAAAGCTCATAGACTTCATGCTTCTAGTTCTACTACAATATACACTTCCTGTTTTGATCTTGTATATGTAGATTTGTGGGGTCCTGCTCCTGTTTACTCTGTTAATGGGTTCAGATACTATTTCTCTATAGTAGATGCTTACAGCAAACATACTTGGCTTTTCTTGCTAAAACAAAAATCTGAAACTCTCTCTGTTTTTCAGTATTTTGTTAAGTATGTAAACACCCAATTCAATCACTCTATTAAAGCTGTACAGAGTGATTATGGGGGTGAATTTAGGCCCTTCACTGCTTTCCTAAAAACCCTTGGGATTGTGCATAGGATATCTTGTCCTCATACACATCACCAACAAGGAACAGTGGAGAGAAAGCATAGGCATATTGTTGAGACTGGTCTCACTTTATTGCATCATGCAAATTTACCCTTATCTTATTGGGATCATGCCTTTTTAGCTGCTGTTTTTTGCATAAACAGACTGCCTTCATTAACCTTAGAGTCTAAATCACCATATTTTCTTCTATTTGGCAAGACTCCTAACTATCAAGAATTCAAAGTATTTGGTTGTGCCTGCTATCCTCTGTTGAGACCTTTCAATAAGCATAAACTAAATCCTAGAAGTCTTGAGTGTGTTTTTCTAGGCTATTCCTTAAATCATAAGGGATACAAGTGTCTTTCACCTACTGGAAGGATTTATATTTCCAAAGATGTAGTCTTTAATGAATATCATTTTCCCTACAATTCACAATTTCTTACTGACCCTATAGCTAATAATCCTTCTTCAACAAAGATCTATCAGTCTACACCTCATCCAATTACCTCACCAAGCCCTGTAATTCAATTTCCTTCTAATTCTCCTCAAACTTTGTCCAGTTCTCCACCAAACCAGTCACCTGTCTCTTCACCAGTTCATCCTATGTCTTCTCCTATTACTAGTTCATCCTCTTCTCTGTCTGGCTCTAATTCTCCTTCTGAATATGTTCCTTCTCCTTCATCTTTAGCATCTGCTTCACCTAGAGTCTCTCCACCTACCTCCTCACACCCTATGATAACCAGATCTAAATCTGGAATCACTAACACTGCTGTGCCAAGTGTTCAACTTGCTCAATGTGAACCAGTTAGTACCAAAAGTGCTTTGGCTAATCCAGTATGGCAGCAGGCTATGCAGCTTGAGTATGATGCTCTGATGGCTTTAGGTACTTGGACCTTGGTTCCACTACCCCCTCATAAGCAAGCCATTGGATGCAAATGGGTGTTTAGAGTAAAAGAAAATCCAGATGGGTCTGTCAACAAATACAAAGCCAGACTTGTTGCTAAGGGCTTTCATCAGAAGCATGGGGTGGACTACAATGAGACTTTCTCTCCTGTTGTTAAACCAGTCACTATTAGGATTCTGCTCACACTAGCTGTCACTCATCACTGGATAATTGAACAACTTGACATCAACAATGCCTTTCTAAATGGCACTCTTGAAGAAGAAGTATACATGACCCAGCCTACTGGTTTTCAACATTCAAACAAGGCTTTGGTTTGCAAACTCCACAAAGCTATCTATGGCTTAAAACAAGCCCCTAGGCAGTGGTTTGAAAAGCTAAAAGGGTCTCTTATTCATCTAGGCTTTAAGGTCAGCAAGTGTGACAACTCACTGTTCATTCACACTTCATCCAGTCATCAACTATATATCTTGGTATATGTTGATGACATCATAGTTACAGGATCTTCTTCTTCATTAGTAAAACAAACTATTCAGGATCTCAGCAAAAATTTTGCACTAAAGCAGTTAGGCATCCTGGATTACTTTCTAGGGATTGAAGTTAAACACAAGACAGATGGAACACTTTTTCTGTCTCAGTCAAAGTACATTAGGGATCTGCTTGCCAAGACAAATCTGACATCTACTAAGTCTAGTATCACTCCCATGGCATCTAATTGCAAACTAACTAGACATGGATCAGACATCTTTGAAGATCCAACTTTCTATAGATCTATAGTAGGAGCTCTTCAGTATGCCACTGTAACTAGACCAGACATCACCTACAGTGTAAACAAGGTGTGCCAATTCTTGTCAAAACCATTGAACTCACACTGGATTGCTGTTAAAAGAATCCTTAGGTATCTTCAAGGCACTCAAACTTTGGGACTTTCCATCACTCCTGCAAACAACATGACATCCTTACCACTGGTTGCATATTGTGATGCTGATTGGGCATCAGATTTGGATGACAGGAGATCTACCTCAGGGGCTTGCCTTTATCTAGGGACTAATCTAGTCACCTGGTGGTCTAAGAAACAGCAGACTGTTTCTAGATCCAGTACAGAAGCAGAGTACAGAAGCTTAGCTCTAGCCTCTCAAGAAATCATGTGGATAGAATCTCTACTAAAAGAACTGAAGGTCTCCTATGAAACTCCTACTGTTTACTGTGACAACTTAAGTACCATTGCCATGTCCCACAATCCTGTTCTGCATAACAGAACAAAACATATTGAACTAGATCTCTACTTTGTTAGAGACAAAATTCAGAACAAGACTCTCTTTGTCAAGCATGTACCATCTGAATTACAGACTGCAGATATACTCACAAAACCTCTATCCAATAGTCAGTTTGTAGCATTAAGAAATCAGCTTCATATTCTAGACATTAGTGCTGAGAACTTGACCTAGAACAGTAGAGGTCTACACCTTAGTCTTCAGGGGGATATATTAGAATATACATTAGATTGTAATACTTGTATTTCATTTTATGTATTTGTATTTTCTGTTCTTGTATCTGTACTTAGTTAGACTAACTAACTAAGTCTGTTTTTGTAACTAAGTCTGTTACTTAAAGTGTTGAGCTGGCATTCAGTTACTTTGTGTAACTCATCTATAAGTACAAACTTGACTGTACACTTTTCATTTTAAGTTTTTCATAATAAAGCTGAAGCTTTCCTCTCCTTTCTCTTCTCTCTTTCTTATACTCTCTCTCACTTTCATTTCTTCAAATCTCTTTCCATCCTTTCTTCACTGTTTACATACAAGGATCCCACGATCCAACTGATTCCACAATCAGCCACTGATTCCACAATCAGTAAGTTTTCCTCTAGAAAAGTCTAAGGTTTCCTTTACAAGTTTCCCCTATTTAACAAACAGAAACAGAAAACCTAATAACTAACTAACTGTCACTAACTGCCAATTCAGTTAGGAATAGTTAGTTATCTGGCTCTCCTACTATACACATGTTTAATTCTCTGATTAGCTTTGATCTTATCAATACTCCCCCCAAACATCCTAACTTGTCCTCAAGTTTGAAATTAGGGAAATTTTCCCTTATTGTTTCTGCCAACTCCCAAGTACAATCATGGAGAGGTAGACTCTGCCACTTCACAAGGACTTCCTGCTTTCCCTGCCCATTAATCCTGCTATTAGTAATGCCTTCTGGATGTACTTCCAGTTCCAATTCTTCAGTCAACATAGGAGGCAATGGTTGAGGCTGCTGATGGTGTTTTAGAGCCTTCTTTAGTAGGGATACATGAAATACTGAATGGATTTTTTGCATGAGCAGGCAAATCCAATTGATAAGCCACTGTATGGAAGGGATGACATTTCTGAGCCAGCTTAGCATAGGGTTTATTAGCCAAGGACTTCAGTTTGTAGGGCTGCACCTTGAGAAAAACCCATTCCCCCACTTCAAACTCTATCTCCCTCCTATGCTTATCTGCATACTGCTTCATTGAATTCTGAGCTTTAACCAAATTACTCTTTAATTCTTCTAGAATGTCATCCCTCTGTATCAAGAGTTGATTGACCTCTTCCACCCTAGATGGTATAGTTCCTGCCCTCATTAGGAAAGGTGGATCCCTTCCATATAATGCTCTAAAAGGTGTCATCCCTGCTGAAGAATGATAGTTGGTATTGAACCAATACTCTGCCCAATGAAGCCAGTATAGCCATTGCTTAGGTTTTGGACCAGCAAAGCATCTTAAGTAGGTTTTCAAACACCTGTTAGTAACCTCTGTTTGCCCATCTGTCTGTGGGTGATAGGCAGTGCTTAACTTCAGTTGAGTGCCAGATAATTTGAATAATTCCTTCCAAAACAAGCTAAGGAATAAGGGATCTCTATCAGAAACTATGGAAGTAGGGAACCCATGCAGCTTTATCACACCCTTTAAGAATACCAGTGCAACTTCCTTGGCTGAGTAAGGGTGTCCCAATGCAAAAAAATGAGCATACTTAGTCAATCTATCAACCACCACATAGATAGTATCCTTACCATGTGACCTAGGCAACCCTCCAATGAAATCCATGGATATGTCCATCCATACTTGTTGAGGTATGGGTAGAGGTTGTAGGAGTCCTGCAGGGGCTAAAGTAGAGTACTTGTTCTTCTGGCAAACATCACACTCAACAATGAATGTTTTAATGTCAGTTCTCATCCCCTCCCAAAACAAAAAGCTTGAAATCTTTTTAAATGTTTTGAAATAACTAGAATGCCCATCTGTAGGAGTCTCATGACATTCAGCTAATATGAGAGGAATCCTATTGGAAGACTTATCCAATACTAATCTTCCCTTGTAATACAATACTCCTCTCTTTAGCTCAAAACCAGGATGGCTGGTAGGAGATACCAGCAATTCTTGAATCACATTCTTCCACTTGGGAGTTAAACTCAGCTCATTCACCCAATTCTCTAGATCTTCATGATTTACCACAGAGATGGAGGAATACATCATTCTTCTAGAGAGTGCATCAGCTGCTGAATTATCCTTTCCTGGCTTGAATTGTATTTCAAAATCTAGCCCAACTAGCTTCACTGCCCATCTGAATTGCTCATCTGAGAACAACCTTTGGTCTGTTAAAAACTTAAGGCTCCTCTGATCTGTTCTAATAATGAAGTGCCTGCCCAGAAGGTAATGCTTCCATTTCTGAATAGATTGCACCAATGCCATTAGTTCCCTCTCATATACAGACTTCTGTTGAGCCTTCAATGACAAACTTTTGCTCCAAAAAGGCAGTAGTCTCCCATCTTGCATCAATACTGCCCCCAATCCTTTACTGGAAGCATCTGTCTCAACCACAAAACTCTTGTTAAAATCAGGGATGGCCAGATTAGGTAACTCCATCATAATGGCTTTCAGCTTTTCAAAAGCAGCATTGGCTTTTGTTGACCACTTGAATGCATCTTTTTTAAGTAACTCAGTGAGAGGTCTAGCCAGATTGCCATATCCCTTAACAAACTTCCTATAGTATCCTGTTAGCCCTAAGAATCCCCTTAAGCCTTTCAAATTGCTGGGAACAGGCCAAGACTCCACATCTGCCACTTTGGAAGAATCGGCAGAAACCTGCCCCTCTGATATAATGTGGCCTAAGTATTCTATGGCTTTCTGGCCAAATCTGCACTTCTTGAGGTTAGCCTTGAGAGAGTTTTCCTGGAGCAGGGACAACACAATCCCTAAATGTTGGCCATGAGATCTTAAATCTGAGTTGTATATCAAAATGTCATCAAAGAAGACTAGGGTGAATCTCCTTAGATGAGGTTTCAAAATCTCATTCACGAGGGCCTGGAAGGTGGAAGGTGCATTGGTCAGGACAAATGGCATAACCATAAACTCATAGTGACCTTCATGAGTTCTAAAGGTTGTCTTCTCTATATCCTCAGCCTTCATCCTAATCTGGTGATATCCAGATTTGAGATCCAGTTTGGAAAACACCCTAGCTTGTCCCAATTCATCCAGCAGCTCATCAATCAGAGGTATGGGAAACTTGTTAGGAATAGTGATCTTATTCAAGGCTCTGTAGTCAACACAAAACCTCCAACCCCCATCTTTTTTCTTAACTAGCAGAACAAGGCTTGAATAAGGGCTAATGCTAGGTCTAATGACTCCTTCCCTAAGCATTTCATCAACCAATCTCTCCACTTCAGCCTTCTGATAGTAGGGACATCTGTAGGGCCTTAGGTGAGGTATATCAGTCCCTTCCTTTAAGTAGATAGCATGGTCATGTGACCTAGTAGGGGGTAGTCCTTCAATATCTTGAAAGACTTGCTGGAAATTTTGTAGAACTCCCTCCAATTCTGTGGGCACCAAACTGTTCTGCTCATCAGATCTGCCACACTGCAACAATAATCCCTCCCCTTCTTCTAGCAGCAATTGAATAAAGGCACCAACAAAAACCTCTGCCTTAGTGAGAGCAGGATCACCCATTATAGTAATGATAGCATCTTCCTTCTTAATAGTGAGCATCATTCTACCAAAATCTGCCTTTACCTCCCCTAAACTAGCCCACTCCAATCCCAACACCATATCAATACCCTTCAAGGCAAAAAGGTAAAAATCTTGAATTACCTCTAGTTGTTGAAGAAGGAGTTCCAGTTGAGTACATTTGCCTTGGCACTTGATATGATGACCATCACCCACCTCTACTATAAAAGCTTTAGTGGGTTCCACCTTGATTTGTAAGTCAACAACTAAATCTTGGGAAATGAAGTTGTGTGAAGCCCCACAATCAATCATCACTACAACTGGTCTTTCTCCCACCTTGCCTCCTACCTTCCATGACCTAGTAGAAGTTAATCCTGTCATGGAGTATAAGGACAACTGTAGGGAATTGAATTGTTGTACCTCTGCCTCATCAGCCAACCCCTCCTCTTCTTCATCATCATCAATAAGGAGTAACATCTTGAATTGTTTGTTTTTGCACCTGTGTTCCCTAGAGAAGGGTTCACCACATCTGAAGCACAATCCCTTCTCCATTTTTTCCCTCATGTCAGCACTAGAGAGTCTCTTATAGTCACCTAGCCCTTTAGAAGCCTCTATTTCTGGTAACTGTCTAGAAGATCCTACCACACTCCCCACAGAAAAAGCTTCCTTTCTGGAGTTATTTGTAGCAGTATGGTCTAGGGTGACCACTCTGTTGTAAGAACTCCCTCTGGAAGTACTCATATTCTTTCCATACCCTGTAGTAGTTCCCCTCTGCACCACCAGGTTCTTCTGCTCAATGAGGATGGCCTGATGGATGATATCTTGAATGGTAGGTAGTTCATACAGCTTGATCTCCACCCTTATCTCTTCCTTCAGCCCATTCAGAAACACCCCCCTCAAGAACTCTTGGTTAGATCCCCCTAAGGTTCCAGAGTACCTCAAATTCCTCCACATAAGCTTCCACCTTCCCTTCTTGCCTAAGAGATAAAAGCAACTCAAAGGGATTTTGAATCATAGAAGGTTGAAATCTTCTAACTACTGCCATCTTAAAATTGTCCCATGTGGGTGAGGGGTTACAACCTTCCCACCATTGGAACCAACTCAGGGCTTTGCCTTCTAGAGCCACAACAGTAGCCCTCATCTTTTCCTTCTCAGCTACATCCCTCATGGAGAAATATCTCTCCAACTTCTCTACCCACCCATAGGCATCCTCTCCCATAAAGATAGGAATTTCTAACCTTCTCCATTTGTCACCTGATGATTGGACTTGGTGGCTTTCCATCCATTGTCTTCACTATTTTCTTCCCCTCCAGTGACTCCTAGCTTTAAAGCTATGGCAGCAAGCAAGTCTTCAACTTTCTTTGTCCTTGCTTCATTCAATTCTATCCTGCTCCTCATCTCCTCCTTTTCTTGTACCCAACTATCCATGTTTTTTGTTTGGCTTCTTGTCGAGGCCATAAAACTTGCAGCAGCTTGAATGGTGGTGGTTCCTTTTCCCTTGCAGGCACCAAGATGGTGCTCTGATACCAGTGATAACACTGGTATCAATAGAGAATAGAAAAGATAGAAAGAAAGTAAAGGAAATGTCCCTAAGCCACAAACAGAGGTTGATGGCAGGGCTCTAATGGAGATTTTATTGATAGAGAAGAAGAAGAATACAAGATATTGAGTTACAAGGATCCCACGATCCAACTGATTCCACAATCAGCCACTGATTCCACAATCAGTAAGTTTTCCTCTAGAAAAGTCTAAGGTTTCCTTTACAAGTTTCCCCTATTTAACAAATAGAAACAGAAAACCTAATAACTAACTAACTAACTAACTGTCACTAACTGCCAATTCAGTTAGGAATAGTTAGTTATCTAGCTCTCCTACTATACACATGTTTAATTCTCTGATTAGCTTTGATCTTATCAGTATGTTCATATTTTATCCGGAAGGATGGAGCAATGTTTGACCAATAAAAGTTTAGGATTACCCAATTGAAAGTAGCCTGATTGAATATGTTCATCTCTGTACATTCTAGTAATAATGTTGGGTCGTAATGTGGTAAGAAGACTTCAATGAAGTAGGATTGAATAAGTGTATGGTTTAGTGGTAGAGTTGACTCATGAAATTCGATTATGATAATGTGGTTTGAGGGTCATTGGCATTGCATGAATGAAACTAGATGTACTGCTTTATCTTTCGTTCGGTAGGGTCTGATTATGGTTTGACCACCTTGAGGGATCAATGGCAAGAAAATGAGATTTTTTGTCTATGTCCTGGTAGAGATTCCTTGCAGATATGGGTACTATCATAATTTTTAGGCATTGATAGCTTAGTTTTAATTGTTATTATGTTTTAACGCTTAATTTTATGCTTGATTATAAATCCATAGGCATTGTAAATGAATAAGAGGTTTTGATGTGATATTAACAGAGATAAATTAAATATTTTCTTTTATATTGGTTGTGTTTGTGTGCTTACAGATTTAAGATTTTACAGTAAAGATGAAAAGAAATTATGAATTAATAGCTCTTTCGACATTTTATCCCACTCTTCTAGGTCCAACTTTTGGCCTTTTGCTATCCCTTCATTCCAGTCTTATTCATATTATTTTCATTCCAATCAATCATTTCATTCACAATATTTGGGGTAGAAAAAATTCTTCTTGCCATACAAGGAATCATGGATAAGTATAGATTAGTGATGTTTATTTATTGTCTGGTTGATTTCATGGTTTGACATGGCTAATCATACCATTTTGCTCATTTTTTGGACAGTGGCCTGAAGTGGAATCTCTTATAAAAGAATTGCAAAACATTGAGGGAATCCGATCTGTTTCGAAAGGCCGTTTTTTCAAAAGCCCTGGCTTAGCTCCAACTTTTCAGGTATGGACTCAAAATATTTGGAATCATATTTTGTATGAAATGGTGAAAAACAAGAAAATCATTTGTCAAAAAATCTCTTGGGTTCTTTTTTCTTTTCCTTTGGTTATGTGTTTGCTTGTTCTTGTTTTGAGCCGCCGATACCCTAGTGAGCATGGATATGACATGATGCAAATACTTTGTATAGCAATATGACAACCATTTTGAGGTATTGGTGCTACATTGGCATACCCATACGTCTTAATTTTTAGCAAATACACAATGTCATGATCAACACTAAGTTTTCCGAAACCTCATATTCATCAATAAAAGATTATGAGAAGCCCCGACATTTAGTTACTAACCTAGTCTGGATTTGCAGCCGATTTGTTTCCGGAAACAGTTTTATATTTAGCAGCATACTTAAGTTTTTGATTTATCTGCATGCAAACATAATTTTATTCCAGGTTTATATGGCGTCCATCTTTGATAATCAATACAAGTTGCTTGCTCGATCTGAAAACAGAATACAAGAGGTAATGTTATATATTCTGTTTGGTTGTATCATTCAAAAATTTCTTCCCTCAATTCTATTTTAGTCACTAGTGATTTTCATTTTCCTAAATTGTATATCAACAATCAAGTCTGTATCACACTAGGTGGGGTCAGATACATAGATCGAACGACGTCATATAATGCTCTATCATAAATCATGTGTATTGACAAAGCATTGAGCTCTACGTCTTTCTTTATCATTTCCCCTATGATTTTTCTTGGCCACTCTCTTCCTCTAGGAATTGAACTAGCTTCTATTTGAACTGATTTTCTTACGAGGACTTCTACCGGTCTCCTCCATACATGTCCAAACCACCTAAGGCGCGACTCTCCCATATTTTCTACAATAGGAGCTACTCCAACTTTCTCTCTGATGCATTAATTTCTAATTCTATCTTGTTAGTGTGCCAACGTATTCAATGCAACATTCTCATCTCTACTACATGAAGTCTATTCTCTTGTTGACATTTTACCTTCCAACTTTCAGTCCCATATAACACATTCAGGACCATTTTCCTAAATTGTATATACTTCATTAAGTTGCTTTGTCATGACATATTCCTTCCTAATCTAGAAATTTCAAATTCCTTTACTATTTACTCAGTTTTACCAAACAGTTTGCTTTCAGTTGCCTCTGTTTGTTCAAAACAATCACTTCTAAATTTACATCTATCATTAGACTTTTTAAACAGTTTTTGCAGATTTTGAGCCCCAAATATGTGACATGGGTTGAAAACAAAATAATATCTAGTCCCTCTTCAATGTAAATTGTGCATCTCTTCTAGTTAAAATGAAGGCTTCATTTATTTATGGGAGAAGTCTATAAAAAAACATTACCCTTTAAATTATTTTTTCTTCCTAATTGCCCCTTAAACTTTAACCGTTGTTGAAATTGGTCCATGCATAAAGATGATGTTAAATTAATAGCAATGAAAAATTATAACTCATGCATTTTGTTTTAACCTCGACTTAGTTCATTATTATTTTATTTTTTATATATATCAACATAGTAGCATTAACCACTTTTATCTCTGAAATTTACTTATCATCTTTTTTCTCAATCAATTTGTATTTTGATGACAGTTTCCTCCTGACATCAACGCTAACTAACATGCATTGTTATTATTGTGAGTCTGATTACAATGATTTCCTTGTTGACATATTAATAATTTAACAAAATAATTATAGAGGGATCAAATTCACCAACTGATAAAGTTTAAGTGGTAATTCAGAAGAAGAAATAGTTTATAGTGGCTACTTGCAAAATGTCGAAAGCTTGAAAAAATAGTTTATGGTGACTACTTGCAAAATGCATAAAGTTTAAAGGGGCTTTATATACTTTTCCTTTTATTTATAGGGGAGGGATCCACTTACTTCAAGAGTAAGTCAAAAAGACCTACTCCACATCTTAGTCATCCAATTTTGGAAAATCCAACGGTTTAGATGTATTCACCAATTCAAACCATTGGATTTCCCAAGAATGAATGATCATGATGTGAAGTAGGTTTTTTCCACTTACTCTTGGAGTAAGTGGATCCTTCCTCTTATTTATATATATATACACGCTTTTTGTTGACCTACTTTTTTCTTGTTTTCATTCTTCTAAGTGCAGTTGGATTAATCTAACTATAATGAACAAAATCATATTATGCAGGTGATAGTTGAAACATCTTTGGATAAAGAAATGATGAAATCAGCTATTATGACATGTACCAACAGAGTGGAATAAATGTTGCTTGGTTTTTAGTGATACTACATTCTTTGGCTGCAAATTTCTACATGTTTTGGTGTACATTTTGTTGTGAACTTTAGTTAAATGTTAAGAAACATGCAGGAAAAAAATGATTTCTTGCTCTAGGGGTAAAGTGGTGGGTAGTTCTTATCTGCATTTTTTGTGCAAGGCCACCACTTGAGAAATTGCTTGATCTTGGTAGTGAATTAAATTATTATATTAGACCGTTTGATATAGTGTTCTTGATTACTTAATAGATATAGTTGTACCATTTTGTTGTTTAAATTACCTTTTAAGTTTAGTATAAGTTATAGTGTAAATTGTCACGTTTAAAAGTTAGAAGTTATAGTAGGTTGAACCCACAAAGATTGATATTAATATATTTTCTTACTACAATGAAATAAAACAAGGGGGTTGCAAGAACAGTTTTCTACCAATAATTGGGAGTGAGAACAGTTCTCAGTTTGAACTGTGAGAATAATAAAGATTAAGGATGGCAATGGGTACCCAGATTTGCGGGTACCCGCAAAAAATACCTGGAGTGGGTCGGGTCTTGGACCATGTTTTAGATCCGTGGATAATTGAGACCCGTGATTTTAAGACCCGCTGTTAAATGAGTTTGGGTCCGGGTAATGAGCTATTCAGACCCGTGACTATCCGGACCTGTTATTTATATATATATATAGCAACATAATTGTAATATCATATTACTTCATAAGTGTGATTGTTATGTTGTTAAACTGTGATGTTATGTTGTTAAGCAATATTATTATATTGTTAATTCATATATATGATATAATATTATTTTAATTGAAGAATTTTTACTAAATGAATTTTTCATCATAATTTTGAACTTGTTTTTAATGTTTTTTTGAGTAAAAGGAGTTGTGTTTAATATTCTAAGTCGTTTTTAAATAGCATATAAGATCCTTAAGAAACAAATACACAAGTGTATAAATTACTTGCAATTATTTTAATATTTTTGAATTTATGGGTACCTATGGATTCGCTGGGTACCCAGAGACCCGCAGGTAGTATACCCGTTGGGTATTAGCACGGGTCTAGGGCGGATCTAGGTCCAAAAATGAAGCAACAAGGCGGGTCTGGGTAATGCACTACCCGGGCCCATCCAGACCCATTGTCATCCCTAATAAAGATGGACCTTATAAGCCGTCAAGAATGGTTAGGATTAAAAGTTAGTTATTAATCATGTGATAGTCATGTGCATATATCTTTTAATCTTGACCGTTCAAATAAGATCTAATAATTCATATTAATTGGACTTATTTACCACAATAACACGTTTTTATGTGAGTCGACTAACCATTAACAAAGTAAATAAATGGTAATTAAAAAAATGATAACTCGTACAAGAATAAATAGTTTTCAAGAATTAAGTGTTGGTCTAGTGATATAACACTCTGCTAGATCTTCAGGATAACATAAAATGTCAAAGATTTGATTTCCGGGAGCGACAATTGTTGGAAGGGACAACCATGCACTCCGAAAGAAATTAGTTTTTTACCCAAAGGGTAAATGATACCCTTGGTAGTACCAAAAAACAATAGTTTTCAAGAAGCTCCTATAACCTAATCACTCCTTATCTACTATCTATATAAGAATTCAAAGGGATGTGGTTATTACAATTTTGGATATCTCACATACTTGACACTTGGAATTTTTAGGGGCAAAACCGTCCTTCACTTTACATTTTAAAATGTGTTATTACATAAATGGATATCCCATAAGGCTGTCACTTGGAGTTGTTAGGGATATAGTGGTCTTTTTTCCAGCCTAATTAAGATATCTAAGTAAATTACAAAACTAGACATACATTCATAACTAATGGGTTAAATATTTAGTGGTTAAATATGTAATTCTACCACCTGCCACTTTTACTTTCCTTTTAATCCGTGTAGAATTACTAAATGACCTCCAAAATTCAAATTCACACAAACATGATTAAGGGTATAATCGTAAAACAATATTGACAAGAAAATGAAGAAGTTACCTACCTCATTTGTTGTATCAATTCATTTACTTTCCTTTTTCTTTGAAGTACCTCATTTGTTGTCCTCTTCTTTTGCTCTCATCTTCTTCATCTATTCATCTCTTCATCTATCTCAGTTTCTGTTTCAATATTCTCATTGCATGTTTCAATCTTCACGCTTTACTAAAATCCTTATTTTCTGCATGTTTTTTTCGATCTTCATGTTTTGTCTGTCATTGTGTTATTTTCTTTATATGACTTCCATTAATGATTTAGGTGTATTAGAATATAAGACTTAGTTGATTAGTTGCTTTATTGATTAGATGTTGTATCACATTTAACACATGTGTATATTTGTTACACATTTAACATGTGTGCATTATTAAGCACATGTGTAGTAACTGATTCAGTTTGTTACTAATTCAGTTGTTAGGCCAGTTGTTTATTGTTTAAGCTTTTTGGTTTTGCTCTCTTAGCTATATAAAGGGTTATACCCTTCTTTGTACAATTAAGAAAATTCAATATACAAAAGAGTACTATTACTCTTCTTTTAATTTATTTTTTACCTTCTCTGTTTTACAATTTTACATGGTATTAGTTGCATCAATGGCCATTGCCACTGATCCTGCCTCACCTCATGTTTATGCTCCTCTAACAGCCCTCTCTCCATCTCTTACACTCCCTATTCCCTCTTCTAAACTCAGTGAGAAAAACTATATCACTTGGAGTCAAGTCATGATTGCTATCCTCAAGTCAAATAGGGATATACGTTTCATCCATCACCATGAGATTCCACCAAGATTTCTTTCTGTTTCAGACAGAGAGAAACATTTGCCTAATCCCTCATTCTTGAGCTGGGAAGAGCAGGATCAAACCATCTTTTCTTGGATACTCAATTTCATCTCTGAATCCTTGCACACTAGAGTCCTTGGATGCACTTCATCTTGCCAATTGTGGGAAGAACTTCACATTTTCTGCAATGCTCACACAAAAGCTAGGAGCATGCACTTAAGGGCTCAACTTCGCACCATCTCAAACTATTTCTCAAAAATAAAAGTCATTACTGATTCTCTTGCCTCTATAGGCACTCCAATCTCCATAGCTGAACATGTTGACTGCAACCTTGATGGCTTAGGAGAAGAATTTCAGTCTATCATCACCACTATTGAAAGTCAGATTGAGCAACCTTCAATCAATGATCTTGAGCAATTTCTCCTAACCTTTGAAGCAAGATTTACAAAAGAACAGAAACAAAGCTGTTTCTCATGCTCTATCAGCCAACATTGCCATTGTTCCAGCCTCTAATCAGTCTCATGCCTCTATTTCTAACTCTAACAGCTTCTCTCAACACTCTTGGCAACCAAAATCACCTACCACCAATACAAGATTTGAACCTATGACATCCTCCTTCAATGACAGAAGAAGTGGCAACAAGTTCAACAGAAGAAGTGGTAAATTCTCAAGGGGTGGCAGATCCCCATCAGGCCTTGGAAGTAGTTTCTTCTGCACTTATTGCTACAGGCCAGGCCATGACATCCAATGGTGCTATTTTTCCCAATACAACACACCTAATCCCTACCCTGCCTACCCTTATCCCTACCCACCATCCTACTTTACCACCAATCATTCTAACCCTTCTTACCCAAGAAATGCCAGACCTGACCCTAATCCCTCTAAACCAACTAGCCCTTATCCTCAATATAACTCATATCCTCCTACCAACCCATATTACCCCTACTACACACCCACCATGCCTAGACCTCATTATCCACCACCTCAACCAGGTGGCCCTCAACATCAATCTCTTCTAGGCACTCCACCTTATGTTATGCATGTCACAACTGGGGACTCAAATTCTAGGCATCAACTATGATACCCAGATTCAAGGGCTACAAACCACATAACTTATGATCTTGCTCTTGTTCACAATCCAGTTGAGTAGTTTGATCCAGAACACCTATATATGGGTAATGGCACAAAGGAACTCATTTCTTGCAGTGGAAGTACCACATTTTCTTCTCCCTTTAACTCTAGTATTTCTTTATCCCTTAATACTTTTCTTTTTTTGCCCTCTATAACCAAAAACCTAATAAGTGTTTCCCAATTTGCCAAAGATAGTGCATGTTATTTTGAATTTCATCCTAATGAATGTATTGTCAAATCTCAAGGTTCTAACACAATTCTTCTAAAAGGGTCTCTTACTTCAGAAGGTCTCTATGTCTTTCCAAGCCTATTTCCACAAAAATCAACCTTCCATGCCTCTGCTGTTATTCCAGAGGACAAATTCAAGTCCACTAACTCAGCTGCTCTTAATTCTAGACATACTTCCTCTCTTTTTTTGTGGCATTGTAGATTAGCTCATGCTCACAATGTTGTTGTACACTCTGTAATGTCCCACTACAATATTCCTATATCAAATAAAGTTGTCTCTACTTTTTGTAATGCTTGTCAACTTGGTAAATCCCACAAATTACATTTCACTGCCTCTACTACTATCCATTCTAATGCTTTTGACTTACTTTACCTAGATTTATGGGGCCCTACACCTATTGTATGTGCTTCTGGGTTTAAATATCCATTGTTGATGCCAAAACCAAACACACATGGCTTTATTTACTTAAACAAAAGTATGACACCCTAACCATTTTCAAACAATTCACCACTCTCATCCAAACTCAGTTTAAAACCACAATCAAAGCTGTTCAGAGTGATGGAGGAAGTGAGTTCAGACCCTTCACTTCATACTTGTCCAGTTTAGGCATCATACACAGACTTTCATGCCCTCACACTCATCACCAATAAGGCACTATGGAAAGAAAGCACATGCATATTGTGGAAACAGGGTTGACTTTACTAGCTCATCCTAACCTACCCTTCTCTTTTTGGGAATATGCTTTCACAACAGTGTTCATCATTAATAGACTTCCATCTGCCACACTCAACAACAAAATACCCTATTTCCTTTTGTTTGGCACTAATCCTACCTACTCAACACTTAAGATCTTTGGGTGTGCCTGCTTTCCCTTACTTAGACCCTACAACACTAACAAACTTCAATACAGATCAAGTGAATGCACATTCCTAGGGTATTCATCACAACATAAAGGGTATAAGTGTCTCTCAAAGGATGACAAATTATACATCTCAAAAGATGTTATCTTTAATGAATTCGTTTTCCCCTACAAAACCCTCAACCAACCATCCAATCTTATCCCTTGTGAAAATCAGAGTCAACTACTATCTTCACCTAATCACACCTTTTTCAAAACCACTAGTGATATACCATCCACCATATACCATCAAGACAATACATCTCAATCACTATCACCAGACTCCATTGGTTCAACCTCACCCTCTCCCTCCTCTGTTTCTGCCTCACCCCCTCACCACAATGCCACTACCAACTCCTCTAGCTTACCTACACAAGACTCTCCCATGTCATCATCTATTGCTCATACCTCTTCACCCTCAACTTCCTTACTTCCTCTACCCATCCCTTCTCACCCTATGACAACAAAGTCAAAGTCAGGTATCACTAAATCCATCCTACCTAATCTTGCTAGTTTTTTTATGGTTCACACAAAACTATCAACTCCCAAAGAGGCTCTTCTAAATCCTGTCTGGAAATATGTCATGCAAGAAGAATATGATGTCTTACTCCATCTTGGCACTTGGTCTCTAGTCTCTCTTCCACCACATAAGAAGGCTATAGGCTGCAAGTGGGTATTCAGGATTAAGGAAAATCCTGATGGATCCATCAACAAGTACAAAGTCAGGCTTGTTGCCAAAGGCTTTCATCAGCAACAAGGCATTGACTACAATGAGACCTTCTCACTTGTATCTAATCGTGTCACTATAAGGATCCTCCTAACTCTAGCAATCACTTATGGATGGGGCATTCAACAACTTGACATTAATAATGCCTTCCTAAATGTAGTCTTACATGAAGAGGTATACATGCAACAGCTTGTTGGCTTTCATAATGGGGATAAAGATATTGTATGCAAGCTACACAAGGCCTTGTATGAGATTAAACAAGCCCCTAAGCAATGGTTTGAGAAGTTCAAAGGTACACTCTTTCAATTAGGCTTTCAAAACAACAAGTGTGACAACTCACTGTTCATTTCTCTTACTAGCACCTATAAACTATTTGTCTTAGTCTATGTTGATGTTATAATCATCACTGGTTCCTCAAACTCAAAGATTTATGCCTTGGTTGACAAGCTCAGTAATGCATTTGCCCTCAAAAAGCTAGGAAACTTAGACTACTTTCTGGGAATAAAAGTTAAACATCTTCCCAATAACTCATTGTTTCTATCTCAAACCAAATATGTCAAAGACCTCCTCAGAAAAGACAACATGGATTCTGCAAAACCTAGCATCACTCCTATGGCAACCACTTGCAAACTTTCTAAAACAAAATCAAAACCCTTTTATAATCCTACTCTATTCAGATTAGTGGTTGGAGCACTTCACTATGCAACCATAACCAGACCTAACCTAGATTATAGTGTAAACAAAGTATGCCAATATATGAGCAATCCTCTTGAACAACATTGGGTTAATGTGAAGAGGATTCTAAGATATCTACAAGGCACTCTCACTTTTGGCATACATCTCAAAGTTGTTGTTTCTACCTCATCTCTTCTCCTCACTCTAACAACACTTTGTGATGCAGATTGGGCCATTGATCTTGATGATATGAAGTCAATTTCAGGGGCTTGCTTATTTATTGGGCCAAATTTAGTTACTCGGTGGTCTAAGAAGCAGCAAAATGTCTCTAGATCCAACACTGAGGCTGAATATAGGAGCCTTGTCCTTGATTCTCAAGAGATGATTTGGGTGGAGTCTCTGCTATCTGAACTTAAGGTTATTCATCATGTTCCTCTGATTCTATGTGATAATCTCAGCACTGTGGCTATGGCTCATAATCCTGTTTTACTTAATAGGACCAAACACATAAAACTTGATCTAGTTTTTGTGAGAGACAGGATTCAAGGCAAGTCTCTTCAAGTGAAACACATCCCTTCTGAGTTTCAGACACCTGATGTGCTCACCAAGCCCTTGGCCACTGCAAGGTTCCTACAACTAAGAAAGCAACTTAGAGTTGTCGACCTCACTTCCTTGGTCAACTACCCTCAGTTTCAGGGGGGGTATATTAGAATATAAGACTTAGTTGATTAGTTGCTTTATTGATTAGATGATGTATCACATTTAACACATGTACAAGTTTGTTACACATTTAACATGTGTGCATTATTAAGCACATGTGCAGTAACTGATTCAGTTACTGATTTAGTTGTTAGGCCAATTGCTTATTGTTCAAGCTTTCTGGTTTTGTTCTCTTTGCTATATAAAGGGTTATACCCTTCTTTTTACAATTAAGAAAATTCAATATACAAAAGAGAAAATACTAGGGTTGTAAATCAATGTTAGGGTTGTAAACCCATACAAATTTCTAGTATCACAAATGATAACATTGTTGGTCAAGACAATGAGATTCCAACCTTTAAAGAGTGTACTCATGATGAACCAATAAGGGCTCAAAATTTATGTTGCAATTGTGATGAAGAATATATTGCAGGACATCATTGTAAATCAAAACAGTTTTTACATTTACAAATTGATGAACCCGATGATACTTATCACACTAATGAATTTATCTCAACAGTGCAGAATAACGATTATCGACCCACAATAGCAAATCCAAATCTCGGTATTGAGGGCATATACAAAGGTGGGTAAAATTTTAAGAAGTACAACCTTGAGGACAAGGTTGTTTTCCAAGGGTTGGGCAATGTTGGGCCGTCTGAGCCCAATAGGATTGTTGATGGTGCTACATCCAGATCCAAGAAAATAATTCAACCACCAATCAAATTTAAAGATTATGGTTAGATTAGTTTTGAAGGAATATAATCCTAAATTTAAATATTATCTTATCTAATCAGGAGAAGATCATTATAAGATTATATTTAAATTATCTTTAAATTTACTTTTCAAATAATGGGATTGAGATTAGATTTATCAATCCATAGATTAGTTTTTAATATTATTTAAGCAATGTTAAACCTCATTCAAATGATATGAATAAAATGAGTATTTTCTCTTAATTTTAGTTCTTAGATAATTAGTTCTTTTCAACACCTTGTGTTATTAGGGATTTACAACCCTAACATTGGTTGGCGCTAGAAGGTTGTACTTCTTAATATTTTATCAACACCTTGTGTTATTTGCGTATTTATTAACACTTTATTTTGATTATTTTGTAGACATTGTTGGGATGTAGATAAAATGATCTTTAGTCAGACACAAACTTCTTTGAAGAAAGTAATTTTGAATCTTAGAGATTCTAGGTATTTTAATGTTCATTGAAGTACATCTATTTTTCATCTATTATGTGTAGTACCTCTAATTTGTAAATAATGGCAATTTTTTAACATGTACTTTATGGGAATCTCATGCCATCAAGTTTTTGAACTGTTACAACAATCAATCAACTGGTAAGGCAATGATGATGATTCTTACACATGCGAGAGTGAAGGAAGGTCAAGGTATTTTGCATGCTTCTACAATTACACTATGGTTTTTGATTAACTATTTCTTTTCTAAAAATTAGACATTCTATTTTAGATTAGTATCCACCCACTATGAGCAATTCATGGTGTGGCTCTAAATTATTGATTGATGATAAAATTCTTGATTATGAAAAATATCAAGAAAGGTATGGCATTATTGTACTCATAATATTTGATTGTATTTTGTGTCATGTTATTACATTTTTATTATTTTACTATATTTATATTATTTTATCTTTGTCATTTTTTTTTGGGTAGTTTTTCAACTTTAAGTTTGTCATGTGACACATTGAGCCAGGGTAATAGCCAATTGTCCCAATATTCAAATTTATCTCATGATGGTAGATTTATGTATAACACTGAGGTGAAGACTATTTCTGAAATTGCTGCCTTAACATCGAGTGAGGTAAATTTTTGCTGTCTTTAAGCATTCTCTATCAGTTAATTATATCAGTAAATTTTCAATACTTAATTATATTAACTTCAGGAAATAACCCGTGTCACTATTGGAACAACGACAATGTTTATTGTTGGAAAACAATGATATTATTATGATGAGTGTTTCAAATGCACTAAGAAGGCTGAAGTTAAGGATGGACCCTTCATATGCAAGTGTGGATCATATAACATAGGTTCAACCCCAAGGTACCTCCCTTTTTTTATATATATTTTCATTTATAATTATGACTTTTAAATCTTTTTTATTTAAAATATGTCTTTTTTTTAAGGTATAAATTGGACATTAAGGTTGTTCACCACCATGGAAATGAAAGGTTTGTGTTTTGGGATCACCGATGTGCTGACATCATTGAAATATCTGCTTCCGAGCTTAGAAATCAGATGATTGTTGTAAGTGTTTTTCCACAAAAATTTTATATTTATTAATATCACATTATTACACAATAGCATTGATATACAGAATAGTAAACATATGTAAAATTCATTTATTTTATTTATATTATATGTGAAGGTGAGGATGATCCAAAGACCTCCCCTCTTACACTTGACATGCTCTACTTGCAAGGACAATGACATTGAGAGTGAAGGTACAACCTTCCTACAACCAATCGTATTTGATAAGATTATCTGAAAATCTGAGTTTGATCAAGTCCATTGCGGATCAGTTTGGAATGTTATAGATACATATTGTGAGTGAATCAATTTTCTGTTTCTTTCATACTTTTACAAAATGCATATTTAAATTTATAGTAATTAATTTGAACTTTTCTTTAACAAGGGTTCAACCTATGAGGAACTTAAAGGAAAGTGTCATGCCAATGACATATTTCAATATGAATCTGTGAGTGTCATCCATAATTTTATTTCAATCATTAACATGCAAAGATAATTCTTACGCAAAGTGTGACTTATTCTTATCAATTTCAACTTGCATGGTTAGTTTGTATCTATCACTGTTGATCATGATCCAGACAACCTTCAAGTTTTAACTTCAGCCAAGAGACTGTCGGTTGACTTAGATTTGGATGTCCCAGAAAGTCCCCTATATAAAACCACTCAGTTGTCATCTTCTAAGGTGACAAAGTATATCAAGATTGAATGACTAACAAAATCATGATAAATTATGTATTACCTTTTTGTCAACTAAACATTGATACATCATAGGTTGATGTATATTTTGTGATACAACATCATAACTTAGTACCCATTAGACTGAATATTTTTGAAACACTACTCTTCCTGGAAGAGTCTTCCATATATATTATGTCACTATATTTTTCTACTATATTGTCCTACTATAATATCTTATGAGTCACCTCACTGATATTGAAGTTCGTTATATATCTCTTCTTTATATATCTCTTCCTTACATGTAATTAGGTGCATGCTAACATAATTAAAACTATTAACTTTAAACAAATTCTATATGTCAAATGAAAACTTCAACAAAGATCAACGTACAATGACATGATACATTGCATAGCCAGATCATACTTTTTGCTGTTTCTAAAACGTGCAATGAGTTACATAAAACATTACACACGATTTGTAGTGAACATATTTAGGTTTTATTAATTTAGTACCATTTTCACTCGATAGGTAACATAAATTTGAATATGTATTTATAATTTAATCAACTTATAATTATATACTATGAATTTAATACATACAAGATTTAACAAACCATAACATATGTTTTCACTTAATGAAATAATACATTTCATAGGTATATAAAACAGATTATTAAGAAAAAAACGTAGAATGTGATTACATCAAACATTGCATAGGATTTGTATAGAAACACAATAATGAAGGATTTATTAGGTTATAACAAATTCAATTTAAGCAACATAAATTTAAATCCCACTAGGTTATAACATTGCATAGGATTTATTAGGTTATAACATTGCATAGGATTTGTATAGAAACACAATAATGTAGTGAATTTAGATAAAATGTTATTCTCTTATTCTTTTGAGTGTAATTGGTATTATTCAATGATTTAAAATTTTATTATTATGATACAGGATAACATCTTTTACATATTGTCTTTATTATTACTACAAAATTAATTCAAAACATTAAATGTATTTGTTCCATGAATGCGAGTTAAAAAGTTACTTGTGACACTAACACTTTAATTTTAGTTTTGTCCTAAGTATACATTCGTTTTCCCTACTTATTTGTCATACATTTCGTTTTTAACCTATTCTACTCTGTTGGTTAACCTTAGGCTACACTAAGTTTTTTCATTAAGAATATTTTAATTAATAAATTATTTTATACTGTTTAAATAAATTCATACAAAATACATTATCACCCGTGCGAATGTACGAATAACCTATTAATTTTATGGAAAACAAGAACTTGTTCTTTGGTTATTTCTCTTATAAAACGGTCTAATCAAAGGTGTAATCTTAGTTTTGATTTGAAATCCTTCAATGCCCTCCAGTTCCATCATAAGGGGTACTGGGATGCAGATCTAGGCAGCAATGATATAAAATTGATTAATGTATGCACCAAAAAATGTAAAGAGTTGTGTATAATTATTATAACTATTACTATTTTTATTAGTAATTGCATATGTTTTTATTCGTTTTAAGACTTTACATCTTTGTAAATAATAATTTAACTTATGTTTATAAAAAAATAACACAATTTTACAATTAGACGACAACATATTATCATATTTTTACATTGGCAAAAAAATGAATTACATTTATTTAGAATAGTGTGATTGGTTGCAATTCTCCTTATCATCACATACCTAATTAAAAAGTTAAGCCAAGATTCAAAATATATGACATCCTTATAAATAAAATAAAGTAAGATAAAATATGATAATTATCTTTTAAAAATATAACTTGAAAAGCCTTAAGAGAAAAGTAAATTAATAAATTCACATAATAATCACATTTTACTTATTAATTGTTACCGCAAGATAGAATATTATGGAGGATCATAATCTTCGCTATTATCGTGATTACTATCTTGTGTAACTCCTTGTTCAAAGACAACCAAAAAAATATGTCACTTGATTAATGTTAATAAGGATCTAGATAATCTCCTGATGACTCGTAAGGTGTACTTGTCCACTTGCATACTAAGTATATATATAATAAGCATGTGGGTAACATGTTTCATCAATGCTAAGGTCACTAGAACTTTGTGCAAGATTAGAAGATGAAGTAATAATATCTTGTTTCTCTTTTCTTTTCCTAGATTGTGACTCACCTCAATTGTTACCTTTAAATGGATCACTAGAAGGTAACATATCATATCTAGAAGTTGTAAGATAAATTAGGCTACGATCACACCTATGTAATGGCATCTCCTGATATGGATCATTTTGCAATTGTTCACCATTATCATCACTTTCTCCAGCCTCAACATTAGCACCACCATTATCACTTGGTGGGCTTAAACTGCCATTATTTTCATCAGAGCCAACATCATTATCTACTTTCATATTTTCATTTTCTAGACAACCACTTTCCATTTTGTGGTCCATCTAATTGCTGGATTTGAAATATATAGTACTTAATTGAAAAATAATTTATTGAAATAACAAATATTGTCATTAAATATATATACCAATTATTTGAAATAAATTCAAATGATGAGACATGTTCATCTTTGGAAGCACATGTTATCGTACACTATGGTCATTGTAGGTACATGACACTAGGCTAGTTCATCTGTGGAAAAACATGTCACTAGATAAGATCGTCTCTACATATACATGTAAATGGATTGTGATTATCACCGGACATTCACTATGTCAGAATTCGCATTTAACAACATTTAATAGCGCTTCCTAGTACAACGCTGTTAAATACAAGGGGAAAGATAATCAATAGCGCTCTTTTAAGCAAAAGCTTTAAAGGTGATAGACGAATATAACTTCAACGTCGCTCTTTGACGCAAGTGTTGTTGTATATGTTTTCCTAAGATAATCAACATCACTTTTTTAATCAAGCGCTGTTGAATGTGACATATCAACAACACAACGAGCGCTGTTAAAAGTCACATATTTAATAATACTTAAATGAATGTTGTTAAAGGTGACATAATAATGAAAGTTGTTAAAAGTCACACATTTAACCACACTTAAATAAGTGCTTTAAAATGTGACATTCAACGGCGCTCTTCTATGCAAACGATGTTGATTTGAATATATTTAAGAGCGTTTGCTTAAATGAGTGTTGTTAAATGTGACATATCAACCGTGCTCATTACAATGAACGTTGTTAAAAGTCACACATTTGACAACGCTTAAATGAATGTTATTAAAGGTGGCATATCAACAACACTCATTATAATGAGCGCTATTAAAACTCACACATTTAACAGCGCTTGCTTAAATGAGCTATGTTAAAGGTAACATATCAACAACGCTTAATCATGTGAGTGAAATTTTGTTTTCACACTTCTTTCATCACATATTTAATGCTAGAAAAACTAGAATCACTTTCCATGCGGTTGGTTGTGAGATACACATAGGTAGTGAATAATGTTTTGGTGAAATGTATTTTGGTATAACTTTTGAACCACTAATCAGAATTGGACATATTATATATGCATTTTGGATAGAAAAGTTCATTGTATCCAAAATTTCTCACTACGTCAGAAAGGTTCACCCTGAAATTCTAAAAAAACCATTTTTACTATTTTTTTTTTATTTTTCAAGTTTTATAGTGAATCTTTTTTGTTTTTTAAATCAGTTTGGCTTTGAATTTTTCCTTCAAACTTTTTGTACATGTTCTCTATGATTTTAGGATATTTTTTATGCATAGTCTTGGTTGTTTACTTAATTCTAAGATGCATTTCCATTACTGCCTTGTTTCGTTACTAGTGTGTCATGTGGTGCATCCAATAAATCGTGAAATTGATAGAACATATCATAGGTTAATTAGACAGAATAATAATTTACCTTTACATAATATTTTGATAGAGTTAGTGTAGTTGAAAAGTCATACATTTAATCGCGCTTTCTTTAGAGAACGCTGTTAAAAGTCATACATTTTTGTTTTAGTAGGTGCAAATCTTTATAGATTTAAAAATAAAACCTCACACATAATAATTCATATATCATTCAGTTCTTATTCTTCTTCTCTTAGTCATCAAATTTGCTTGCATTTATATCTAAATTAACTGCATATTTTATAATACATGAAATGTCAAGGTTGAATCTACGTAAAGATGTTGTTGATTTACCAAACTTGCAATATCTGTATGTATTTATTGTATTTGGTTATTATTTTTTGATTCATATTTTCTATCCAAATTGTTTTTACATAATAAAATAAGAAAAATAAGTATTATGGGTGATGTGAAAATGCATCAAGGGAATGATGAGAAGTAAGAATCTAAAGTGAAAATGAAGGACAAAACGACTACAAAGGAAGTCGTTTCATGGTTTCTACTTCCTTTCACTTCTTCCTAAGAAAACATCTTACTAATGCCAGTAACAGAAGCCATCACTAGTTTGATTTAAAGAAAAGAGAAACGGAAATGAAGAAGGAGGTACAAAAATGGTTCTGGATTTCAGTGTTAGGTTCCATAATTGTGAGGTTGATTCTTCTGTTTTTCCCAAAAAATCTCAACCTCTCTGCTCGCCCCGAAGTTGCCACCCCTCTTACCAGCCTCCGTCGCCGTAAGCTTCTTATTTATTTGTTAGCCGACTCTATCTGGTGGGATTAATGCTTGATTGTCGCTTAAATATTTTGTTTGCTTTTATTAGCTGACTCAGCTAGTGAGATTAAGACTTGATTGTTGTTTGAGTATTTTGTTTTTTAATTAACCGACTCTATCTGGTGGGATTAATGTTTGATTGTGGCTTAAATATTTTGTTTGTTTTTATTAGCCGACTCAACTAATGAGATTAAGACTTGATTGTTATTTGAATACTTTGTTCTTTCATTAGTCGACTCTATCTAGTGGGATTAATGCTCCTTTGTGGCTTAAATATTTTGTTTGCTTCTATTAGCCGACTCGGCTAGTGAGATTAAGACTTGATTGTTGTTATAATACTTTGTTCTTTTATTAGCCGACTCTATCCGGTGGGATTAATCCTACATTGTGGCTTCAATATTTTGTTTGCTTTTATTAGCCGACTCAGCTAGTGAGATTAAAACTTGATTATTAGAATATTTTATTCTTTTATTAACCGACTCTATCTGGTGGGATTAATGCTCCACTGTGGTTTAAATGTTTTGTTTGCTTTTATTAGCTGACTCAGCTAGTGAGATTAAGACTTATTGTTATTAGAATATTTTGTGGTTTTATAGTGGCGGAGGGTTACTGGTTGAAGCAGTCATCAATGTCACCATATGCTGGATCAATGTACCATGGTTCTCCTCTATTATTAACACTCCTCGGCCCCTTAACAATTACCAGGTAATTTTAATTTTTTTTTATATTCTTTTAATTTAAAATGTTTGTCGTATAATTATATTGAAAACCTTGTTGATGTGGTTGTTGTTGTTGGTGGTGGTACAGAATTAAAGGACAACCTGATCATCTTTTATGCAGGTGACTATATATTTACCTTTACTTATGAATTAATAATTGCTTATTTCCTAATCTAGTAACCATATTTGTCAAATGATGCACTTCCAAATTGGAATAAATATCCAAATTCGTAATCTAGTAATCATGGGAATAAATATCCAAATTAATCGCTAAATAATGCAGTTCCCAATTTAGTATCCTTAAAAAGTTAAAATCTCAAATAGTGGTCAAAATTGTTGCTGATAGGGACTAATATGTCCCAAAAATTTGTCGTTAAAAGACTAATTTGACCGACATTTGAAGTTTTTAGGACCATATGTGAGTTTTTCTTAGAGGGTGAGTCTCGACGCAACGATAAAGTTGTTGCTTAGTGACTATGAGATCACAGGCTCAAATCTTGAAACAATCTCTCCACTTGTGGGGATAAGGTTGGTACATCTACCCTCGCCAGACCTACTAGGTGGCAGCTTCGTGCACTGGGCTGCCTATATTATGTTATCTGGATTTTTTATGATTTTTTAATTTCTCAAGGACTAATTGGGAAGCATATTTCTTCTAAGTTACTGATTTAGGTGTTAATTGTCATTATAACTATCATTTAGCGGGTCTGAAACATTTTGGGCATTTTTCTGTATTTTGTTAAACTAGAAAAAATGCCCATGTTGTAAATGAGATACTTTGATTTCACGTTACTCTTTCTGTACTTTTTAGTCTGTCTTACCCTGGGACTAATTGATTGCTACATTACACATGATCATGATTTATTCATCATCATTTTTCTTCTGATGCATATTTTGTATACTCAGGTAAGCTGTAAATATCAACTCATTTCTGGATATAGTTTTGTTTTTGTAATTGCAGATGTGGTTTGTGCGATGCTCCTCCGTGCTTCTGGTGAAACCCTTCAGACGGCATACAGTTCTAGATTAAAATTACTAGGCCTTAATCACTTTTCTGAAGATTCAGGTGATTAGCATGTGCCAGAAGTGTGATCCTTCTGTCTAAACTTCAGATATTACTGTGGCCTGTGCTTCTCCCATTTTTCATTTTTTATTTTTTATTTTAAAATGGTAAATAGGATGAACATGTAAGCTGTGAAAACCTTTGCTGATAAAAAGATTTTGTAGCATCAAAATTTAGGTTTTCTTCAATTTTGGTGTAAAGGTTGTGGTTTTTAAATATACTCGAGACTTTAATGAGTGTTGGGAGGTGAAATACCAACTTTAGAATAAACTCAATGTAGTAGAAATGAGATTGTTGCATTGGATGAGTGGACACACTAAACAAGATAGGATTATGAGTGAATTCATTTGAGGGAAAGTTGGAATAGCTCCTATTATAGAAAATGGTAGAATCTCACCTTAGGTGGTTTGGATAAGTGTAGAGGAAACCAGTAGAAGCCATAGTAAGGAGAGTAGATTAGATGTACATAAGTCCAATTCATAGAGGCAAAGGGAGACTCATATGTGAAACAATTAAGAAGGATTTGGAGATCAACTCTTTGTAAATGGACATGATTTAGGATAGAACATTATGACATTGTTTGATCCATATAGTCGACCCCATCTATTAGGATCAAGGCTAGGGTTTCTTTTTCGTCATTTCTTTTGGAGAGCATATTAAAACTGGAAAAAGAGTAGGAATAAAACACCTCAATTATCATTAGGAGCCAATAATTAGAAACTCAATGTCAATGATTGGGCTCACCCAGAGGAAAGTGAAAGTTGCTGTATTTCTGTAGTCTAGGTCTATCTTTAGATTGGAAGCTTGGGGGATATACACTGGTTGGAATTGAAAATATGGATTTATTTAGAGTAGTATTTTAAATTGTACTCCGCAATTGCATCCACAATATTGTGGTTTTGGGAGTCTCTACAATGGCATCACGACCACAATTGCGGGCGCATCAACTGCATTTCCCTTAATTTTCCAAAATTGTTATAAACGCAACGTAATCACAATTTTAAACACTGATTTCTAAAGTGTATTTAGATATGTCAAAAGTTTGTTATCTGTGTGAATTTATTATTGTACAGTGTACACTAGACTGTTGCTAGAAATGTGTTCTGCATTGGAAGTTATGATAATATATTTTATGTTAAAACTTCCTTGCAAGGCTACGGATCTTTTGGAATTCAATATAAATTCTTGTTCATCCCTTTTAATAGCATTTTCAGTGTTTCCAGAGGTTCTGCCTTCAGGAGATCTTGCTGCTCTTGTATACTTATGGAATCCTTTCACAGTATTTGCTTGTGTTGGTCTATCCACATCTGCAATTGAGAACTTAATGGTCGTGTTATCGCTTTATGGAGCATGTAAACGTAAGCAATTAACAACCTATGGGTTTTAACTTTTGAGTTTGCAAATATTTCATTGATTCTACTGACTCACTTTTAAGTTTCATTGGTATCTATTGCTTGTTCTCTGGTTGAGAATTATCTGCTCCATAATACTGAAAATAAATTTGATAGTGTCCTTGTCAGATGAAAAAAAACAGTTAGTTTTCCGCTCCTTGGGGAAAGTTCTGATGGGAAGCGACTGTAGGAATATTAGATTTCAGGTGTAGGGTTGTTTTTATACAACAAATAGACATTTATGAACAATGCCAATGGTTTTCATATCTATTCTTTTTTGCTTACCTACATAGTTTCTTGCTCTTTGGTTGCTTTTGGATTAAAAGGAATGTGTTTTTTTGTTAACTGGTATGGACTTGTAAAATAGGACTTCTAAAGGGGACTGAACCCATGTACACAAGAATATGTACTAGACTGACCACCCAAGTAACATTAAATGAGCATAACTTTTTTTGTGTCAGTCTATTGTTTCTTGTAATCCTGTGTATACTCTGTCAAACTCAATGTCCTGTATCCCTCATGCCATTAGATCAGCTGACTTGTTTTAGAGGAATTCCACTAGTTTTCCTGACATACTTAGCCTTTGCATTCATAATCCATCGATTAGTTTCTTTTCCTATTATGCATGAGAACTATTTCATATTAATTGTTAGATTGTACATTTATTAGGATATTATTTTTTACCGGTAAGGTTGTTGCTTAGTGACCATCAGGTCATGAGTTCAAATTTTTTCCTGCTTGCAGGGCTAAGACTGCATACATCTACCCTCACCAGACCTCACTAGGTGGGAGCCTTGTGTCAATCCCGTAGTCCATATTATTATGCCTTTTACATTCAAGTTGGTATAACTACTGCCATTGATTTTGTGTTTTCATCTAGTTCATATCCATTTGAGTGAAAGGTTGCTAATTGTCATATAGCTAGGAAGCAGATCAGATTTCAGGAAATGCTGGTTAGATCTCATCAAGAAATTAAATTATTTATTGGGAAATCATGGAATATTAGAACAGGGTGAATTGATCACATCATTATGACGTTGTCTTAATTGGCTTATGATCTCCAGCTATTATTTTGTGTAATGTTGAGACTGTACTGATGTACAACAGGATTAGCACCACTGGCAGCGTTTGGGTGGGTCATGGCTACACACTTGTCTCTGTACCCGGGAATCCTTCTTATCCCAGTATGTTCTCACTTGAATCTATTTCATAGCATTTGCAACATATTCTGCAAATCATTTGTCCTTAATTTATAAATTTTATCTGTCTGTATATACATCTGTTATCTTATTTTACAGGTGATATTATTATTCGGGTATGGTCCTGATGCTCCTCCTAGGAAATTATTCCTGCAAAGAAAAAACTTTGAAGTTTGCAACTCTTCTTCAATTGCTAACAATAGTTTAGAAGAGGAGGTGAGGAATCAGCTGAGCGTGCTGAATGGCTTCTCATGGAAGTCAGTCATGCATTTTTTGTTCTGGACTTTGTTGTGGTCATCCTATGTTTTAGTCCTATGTGGCATATATCTCCGACAGCATGGTGGTCTACAGGAGTTGTTCAAAAGGTTGTTTAAACGTGGCTTATGGTGGTCTACCTACTGTTAGAGTATGAAGTAAAAAATTATTTGTAGTTTGGGAAGATAAAGCATTCATTTGCCAGTTTAGCCTCTTGCCTAGATTTTATTGCATGTATTATTCACTATTTTTTGTTCTATTATCCACAAAGTACTATGTTTTTCTCAGCATCATTGTTTAAGAACTTGTGATACTGGATTAATATAGTGTGGTGAGAGTTAATGCTTGATGTTAGAGAAGGTAGGTTTAAAAGTATTATGTTCAGTTGAAGAACACTGAATGTGATTATAAAAATACTGTTCTTTTGCTTTTGTTCACTATTGTTCATACTAAGATTTGTCACAGAATTTCATGCTCAGTGGGAATGGGTAGTTTTCATTCTTGTTACCTAATGTTTAGTATAGTGTATATGTCATCTTGATTGGTTCTGAATTTCCAGCTTGTTTATGCAGAACCTATGGCTTTATTCTCACCATACCAGATCTCTCTCCAAATATTGGAGTTTTGTGGTATGTTCTATGGGAAAGGAAACCACCACTTCTAATGTAGTCTTGTTGAATGTTTAGTTTCTCATATGAACTTTGACACTTATTTAGTTCTCATATGTTCTTTGAATACAGGTACTTCTTCGCTGAAGTTTTTGACTTTTTCAGAAGCTTCTTCCTGATAGTATTCCATGGGAATATTCTGTTGATAGTGGTGCCACTAGCCTTACGGCTTAATCACCGACCGTGCTTTCTAGCTTTTGTATACATTGTGATTTTTTCCATGTTGAAGTCTTATCCTTCAGTAAGTTTATTTTTCTATTAAGTTTCATCAGGTGTAGTGGAGAAGTTTTTTATTATTTAGAAGCAAATAAATGCTACCATCATTTGATTCATTGTAGATGTTCAAACTCATTATATCTAGATCATTGTCTCAACTTCCCCAAATAGAACAGGGCAAATTAGAATATATGTTCATTTGGTCATTCACATGGACACACTTAGACTGGAAAAGCCTAATTGTTTTAGTATGAAAATATATACTTAAAGTTTCTGAAATATGTGTACCTATTTGTCGTAAACTTGTCAGTAACGAGACATAAAATATCTGCCAATGTTATGTTAATTTTATGTTTAATGTGTAAATTTGTATTCTGTTGCAATCTATTTGATTCCGAAACAATTATGTTTCTCTTTTAACCAGGTTGGTGATTCGGCTCTATACATGGGTTTACTGGGGTTATTTGCTTATGAACTTAGAGGTTAATTCTCTTTCTTACTGAGCTTTTATATTGAACATATTCTATTGAATAGTCAACCTTTCTTCATTTTTCAGATATGCAGTTTTCATTCTTCCTGATTTCTGGTTATGTTGGGGTTTCACTTCTAAGCCCAGTGATGCACAACTTATGGATATGGAGGGTATGGAGTTTTGGGTTGATCTACGTTTTCAAACTGATTAATTATCTTATGATCCTAAGTTTCTAACGTGTGTGGTGAAATTGGCAGGGTACTGGGAATGCAAACTTTTACTTTGGAACTGCAATTGCTTATGCATGCTTCCAGGTGCATTATCTCTACTCATTTTCTTATGTTAATTTAAAGACAACAACAACCATGTCTTAATCTCATTAGGTGGAGTCAGTTACATGGATTAAACGACGTCATAATGTTCTATCATAAATGCATTGATCTCTAAATTTTTCCGAATCGTTTCATCTATGGTTTTTCTTGGACTCCCTCTTCCTTTACGAATGAGAAACCTCGATATGATCTATTCTCCTTACAAAGGCTTCTATTAGTCTCTTTCACACATGTCCGAACCACCTAAGGCGCGATTCTACCATCTTTTCTCCAATAGGAATTACTTCAAGTTTCTCCCTCATGCATTCATTTCTAATTATATCTTGTTTAGTGTGTTCACTTACATAATATTCTCATCTCTGCTACTTGGAGTTTATTCCCTTCTTGACATTGTACCTCCCAATATTCAGTCTCATATAACATAGTAGATCTTATAACTGTATGGTAGAACCTCCCCTTTAAACTTGAGTTATTTTATCACATATGACACTTGAAACACTCCGCCATTTCATCCAACCCGCCACAATCCTATGGTTTAAATCTTCATCAATTTTCCATCGTCTTGTGTAACTGACCAAAGATACATAAATCTAGTGACTTGTTTGTTATGATTAAGCTGGCTTCGATTCTTGTTCACATAAAGGCAGTACTAGTTCAAATTTTTGGCCTCTTATATATTTGTTAGCCTGGTAACTGATATAATTCCTAGTATATTTTACACAGCTGATGGTTTTTGTGGGTAGCTTGTGAGCCAAAGAGTGATGCATGCTCACCAGCCTTGTTTTGTCCATTAACAATAACAATTTTCCTAGTTTGAAAAAATTAAATATCGCAACTCATCTCTTGTGATTGTGGATTGCCTCATTGCCATTGCAAACTACTTTTAGCCTGAAAATTTTGCTCACTAGAAATAGTCTTTTCGCTTGCGACGATAAAATTGCGTATATCTATCCGCCCAGACCCCCTACTAGGTAGAACCTCATGCACGGTCGCCCTTAATAATTTGCTTCTATGAAGCACAGATACGGATACGTGTATCGGATACGATACATATCCGATACGTTGATACACATTTTTTCTAAAATATAAGATACGATACGTTCAGGGATACATGTATAAATTAGTAACAAATATGATAAAATTATATGTGTAAATCAAAATATCCAAAGTAGAAAGTATAATGGAAATTACAAATCATTATCCTCCATTAGTATTTGCCTTTAAATAAGTTGGTATTTTCTTTTATTATTGGGATGCTTTGATTAAACGTATGATATCTATCCTAGTTTTTTCTTGAAAAAGTTTCAGATACGTATCGTATTTTTTTGTTTAAAACGTTTCAGATACATATCTTAATATTTTTTTGTTTTTAATTTTTGGATACTCTATGGACATGTATCCATGATGAATCGGAGCATATCCGTGTCGGATACGTGTCCGACACCAACACGTGATGGAGTTTCACGTATCCGTGCTTCAGAGAATTTTGCTTAACGGTTTTGATGTTGAGAAGTTGTATTAACTGAGTCATTGTCATCCTGTAAACTTATATATGTCTATTGTCATGTGGACAGATCATTCTGGTGGTTGAGAGTGTTAGCGCCATGCTCAATCATGACAGGATGCTTAACAAGCTATCTACCGCAAAGTGCTTATATATCCGAGCTCCATGAAGATAATGAATTTGGTTCCACAATCCATGACTAAGTGGTCCTTCAGTTCCTTTTTTCAATCATCTTATTTCTTCAGATGCAAGCATTTGTCATCATGATTAGTATTTGGACGCCAGGCTCTGTCATCATGAAGCAGATCAGTAGTAATAGGATAGAATTGGTTATAGGCATAAACAATCTTGATTTCTCATTATAGTGCTTTGAACTCTTGTTCTTTTTTCTTTGCTTTATTAATTGTCTTGTTCTTGGTGTACAATATGATATTGATGTACAGATTTTGATTGGCTTTGTTCAAAATAATCTGTATGCAGCACGTTTGTTTTATGTCTCACTAGCAAGATACTCGTGCGGATGCACGGGGTGACATTTTTTCCGTATACTTAAGAATACACGTTTTATATGTACATTCATATAGTTAAAACATACATGTTACTTGTGTATTTGTATGAATAAAAACGTATATATTACTCGTGCATTCGTATTGTTAAGAAGACACATGCTACTTGTGTATTCGCATGATTAAAAACAAATGTTACTCGTGCATTCGTATTGCTAAGAACACATATGTTACCCGTGTATTCATATAGTTAAAACACACATGTTATCCGTACATTGACATTTTTTAAAAAGACACATGTGTTATTCGCATTCGTATAGTTAATGTAGACATTTACTATATTTGCATTCATATAGTTAAAAATACACATCTTACTGTGACTCGTACATTTTAATGGCTAAAAACAAACATGTTACCCGTAAATTTGCACGAGACGTTATTTTATTGTCATATGATTAAGAACACACATTACATGTAAGGAAGATTGCTAATCAGAATATCAGTTTAGGGAAAATTAAGTCATATAAGAGTTGATTTAGGGAAATAAAGGAAGATTTTTGGAGGGAAAAAATATGAGAATAAATGTGTATAATAATATTTTTATGAAATCATGAATGATCATTAAGCATAATAATTATATTCATTCTAATTGAATTATTCATGAATATTGCGGTATGGTAATGGTGATGAATGATGATTAATTGTTGAGTATAATTTTAAAGATATGTACCTGATGATTAAGATAAATTAATATAAATGAATATATAATAAATGAGCATAATAATAAGATAATATGATTGTTAATCAGAGTATGAGACAATAATAAGATTGTTTTCACAACATTATAAGAATTTAAGGTCTCACTTATAAGAATTGATTTTGAGAAAAGAAAGAAAGAAAAGAATTGATTTAGGGAAGAATATATAAGGAATGTAGATAATAGGATAATAGGATTGCTAATCACTAATCAGAATATGAGATATCAATAGGATTGCTTTCACAGTATTATAAGAATATAAAACTCCACTTATAATAAGAATTGATTTAGGGAAATTAATTGTTGGGTATAATTTTAAACATATGTAGCTGATGATTAATAGAAATTAATATAAATAAATATATAAGGAATGTATATAATAATATTGATAAGAATTGATTTAGGGGAAATATACAAGAAATGTGTATAATATGATTGCTAATCAGAGTATGAAAGATTAATAGGATTGCTTTCAGAATATTATACGAATTTAAAGCATCATTTATAAGAATTGATTTAGGGGAAATAATTTAGGGATGGCAACGGGCACGGGTAGTGCATACCCGTGCCCGTGCCCGTACCCGCACAATTTGCGGGTACCCGTGCGGGTAGCGGGTACCCAACGGGTTTTTCGTTCTAATAAATTTTATATATTTTACAATAATTAATCTATAAAAATATTTTTTACTTAAATAATATGACATTTATATGATAATTTTATGATTATAGTCTCATTACTAAATTTTATTATGAAGTAATAATAAAATAAACAAATGTTTAATTAATAATAACTAATTAAAAAATATTTAATTAAAATATGTACGCGGGTACCCACGGGGCGGGTATACTCATTCCCACCCATGAGCTATTTTTGCGGGTACCTGTTGCAGATATTTTGACGGGTACCCACGGGTGCGAGTATTTTTGTCATCCCTAAGAAATATATAATGAATGTGCATAATAGAATTGCTAATGAGATTATGAGATATCAATTGAATGTGCACAATATTATAAGAATGGAGAAATATAAGAATTGATTTAGGGAATAAATAAAGATTTTTTGTTGGAAAAAAATATAAGAATAAATGTGTATAATGATTTTTTATGAAATCATGAATGATCATTAAGTATAATAATTATATTCATTCTAATTGAATTATTCATAAATATTCCAGAATGGTAATGGTGATGAATGTTGATTTTAAACATATGTACATGGTGATTAATAGAAATTAATATATAAGAAATGTGCATAATAATAAGATAATAGAATTGATAATCGGAGTATGAGATATTTATAGAATTGCTTTCTCACCACATCATAACACCGATATTTTACAATTATTACCACACTTTTTACTTACAATCTCATGATTCTTTTTCTTCTATCTCATGATTCTTTTTCTTCTTCTTAGGTAACATTACATCTGTCGCTACCCCTTTTTCATGGGTACGACGGGAAATGTGCAAATAAATGCAATAAAGTCGCCATCAATGTTTTTTAGAGGGAAAACATGAAAAACCAATTTTTTTTAAATAAAAAAAAGGATTTGGTCTGCTCACATAGAAAAATTAAGTTCGGGAGTCGGTTACGGATGAGGAAGGTGTTAGACACCTCATACCGCCCGTTATAAAAACGGTACCTAGATTAATCACGTGGATATTTATTCAAAACATTAATTTTACCCTCACATTATTAAGTAAAAAGAAATATCAAAAAAACATTTTTTATTTTTGTGTGCCTGACAGGGAAAATCTGCTCCTACGTATCTCCAGCTGCAATAGAGAAATCAAGGCTACGTAGTTCTTTCAGAAAAAAGGTTGATTGGTTGATATATATATATTTTTATATTTTTTTAAAACAAATAACAATGTCGAGTAACACGATAGGGCACGAGTCCCATAGTGCATTATCTTCCATTGTCTTTATTAAATTATGTTTTGAAAATAATCAAATTGAGATAACGCGACAGAGAACGAGTCCCATAGTGCACCATCTCTCCTTGATATATTTAAGTTTAGAAAGAAAAAAATATCAATTCGAGATGACGCGACAGGGAACGATTCCCATAGTGCATATCTCTCCTTGATATATTTAAGTTTAGAAAAAAATATCAATTCGAGATAACACGACAGGGAACGAGTCACATAGTGCATATCTCTCCTTGATTTATTTAAGTTTTTTTTAGAGAAAAAATAAAATATCAATTTGAGATAACGCGACAGGGAACGAGCCCCATAGTGCATATCTCTCCTTGATTTATTTATGTTTAGAAAAAATATCAATTTGAGATAACGTGATAGGGAACAAGTCCCATAGTGCATATCTCTCCTTGATTTATTTATGTTTAAAAAAAATGTCAATTTGAGATAACGCGACAGGGAACGAGTCCCATAGTGCATATCTCTCCTTGATTTATTTAAGTTTTTTTTTTAGAGAAAAAATAAAATATCAATTTGAGATAACGCGACAGGGAACGAGTCTCATAGTGCATATCTCTCCTTGGTGTTTGAGAGAGATGAAGTGTAATGGTGATATCTCTTTACCTCCTTCTTCTTCTCCTCTTCCTTCTCCCTTTCTTTTTCTTTCTCTCTTTTTTTTCCTTTCATTCTTTCTCTTTTTTTTTCTTCTTTCCTTCTTCTTTCCTTCTGTTTCCTCTCTTTTTCTTCTCTGCCGCTGCCTTCTCCTTGATTCCTTTCTTTTCTTTGTTTTTAAGTACTTAAATATTTAAGGGTAGGAATAGGGTTAGGTTTAGGGTTTTAGGAAAAAGTTGATGGACCATCCTAGACCCAATTACCATATACCCTAAATCCTACACCCCAAACTTCTTAATTTTATTCTTTTTATTACT
This sequence comes from Lupinus albus, assembly GCA_009771035.1. Classification (NCBI taxonomy): domain Eukaryota; kingdom Viridiplantae; phylum Streptophyta; class Magnoliopsida; order Fabales; family Fabaceae; genus Lupinus; species Lupinus albus. The sequence goes on along the minus strand of CM020007.1, from coordinate 12,590,098 downwards.
TCTAAAAAACTAAATTACCCTGGTCAAAATTGAGTGTTTACAACATCATACTTTAATTTTCTTCATTTCTCATTCTATGTTTTTTAATATTCTGACTTTGTGATTTTTGTTAGAGAGATTCATCATTTTCGGGATAATGTGGATGAAAATTTAAAGAATTATTTTTCTTTTTACATAATCAAACCGCAATTTCCTATAGATAATGGTAATTGCATATGTGCGTAATAGGATAATCTTATAATCTCATGATTCTTTTTCTTCTTCTTCTTAGGTAACATTATATTACATCTTACTTTAATTTTCTTCATTTCTCATTCAAAGTTTTTCGTTATTCTGACATTGTGATTTTTGTTACAGAGAGTTCATCATTTTCGGGATAATGTGGATGAGAATTTAAATAATTATTTTTGTTTTACATAATCAAACAGCATAATAGGATATGAATTATTTTCCCCCCTAAACTCATATCTCTTTAATATAAATTAATATGAGAATATTATAATGAATGTGCATAATAGTATAATAGAATTGCTAATCAGAATATGATTTTAGGGAAAATGAAGAAATATAAGAATTGATTTAGTGAAAATGAAGAAAGATTTTTGGATAAAAAATGAATATGAGAATATGTGAACATGATTAAGTGTTTGGTAGAAAAAAATGAAGGATTAATAAATGTGACATGCATGTGTCATTTTGATGTATGATATGAATGTAGATGGTAATGATACAATGTGTGACTATGAATGGTAGTTGATGGTTTGATGTATGATATGAATGTAGATGACAATGATACAATGTGAGACTATGCATGGTAGTTGGTGGGAGTGTTTGGGTGGGAAAACTTTGCATGAGAAGATGACATGTGTCCAAGACTAATAATGGAGAACATTTTTTTCTTATAGTATAATAGATTAGTGTTATGAAAACTGGTTCCTGACAGCCGCTTCAGCTGGTAAAGCGCTGAACCGGACACAATACTGATACGGTATAACAATTATATGGGTCATGTAATCATACTGGTTAAAACTGACCAAAACCCATCAAAACCAGTCATACCGGCCAGTTTTCAATTGAACTGTACCGTTTTTTTTATAATGAAAATGACTTATTTTTACCAAAATGTTGGTATGGGAGATCAAACACACAACTAGTACATTTTTATACTTCTAAAACATGGTCTACTATTGAGTGATACATTTTTGTTTTAACAAATTGTATAAATAAAAGTTGTTATTGTCTTCATTGATTTATCAACAATAATGTTAGTATAAAATATATGTATATTTTAATTAACGATATGCGATTTAATCTTTGAACCACCGATTGAACCGCTATATCACTGTACCTGTTGGGAATCCTTCCTAATTGATGTGGATGTATAATCAATGCAACTTGGTAGATGAACCATTGCATGATGACTCTTCCAATGACTTTTGGAAAATATGAAGCCTAACTTAGAAAGTTGGAGTAAGTCTTGGAATTACTCATTGACTCCTGAGAACCATGAAATGTAACTTAGAAAGTTGGAGTAAGTCTTGGAATTACTCATTGACACTTGAGATGCAACTTAGAAAGATGGAATAACATTTTCAAGGTATCTTGAAAGTATGACAATAATTAATCATCCACTATGTCTTTATGGTGACTTCATTCCCTTCTCTATATAAATGAGACTTGTGAAGAAGAAATGTACAAGCAAGTGAGAAAGAGCAACATAGAGAGAAAGTGAGAGAGCTTATATTCACTTTAGTGAGTTTTGTATTCCTAGTGAGATACTAGAGAGTTTGTATTTCCATCCTTTTTGGGTAAGATTGAATGTTATCCTCTTTGTAAGAGAGCGTTTGTAATCTTACTTTTAGTGGAAATATTTTTTGGACTAGGTCCCGTAATTGTTTCCTTTTCATATTGAGGAGATTTTTCCACGTTAAAATTATTTGTGTCATTCTTCTACTCTTTCTATTTACTTTATTCACTTGCCGCTTCCGCAAGTGCTCATTTTGCATCACACAAAAGAGGAAAATTGGTTCTGAATTTCCCAACAGTACCATTACCTTGACCGGTTTGATAACTGCTACATTATTAATCATATGGTCTTTAATGCATTCGCTTCCACAAATATGTAGAGCATGCCTTATTAGCTACCAACAGAAATGTTGCTTTGTTGTATGGCTTTGTCAAGTAGTTTTTAAGTGTTTCTATTTTGTTTCTTTAAGGTCTACAGTCCTTTCATTATGCAATTCTCTCCTTTTTATGATATTTTTTTAGGAAAAATGTATTTTGTTCTGATTTATTTTTTCTTAATTTGGTCCTGCAACTATGTTTTTGCTCTCACGTTCCAAGGAAGGTTAAGGAACTAAAATGAGAAAAAGAATCAATGTAGCAGTTTTGCCTTTCAGAAAGAGTTTATCGGATTAAGCCATCTTTTGATAACCATCAAATAGCAAAATAGGCTATCATATCTTCCATTATTGATAACCATCATATGTTTCCATTATTGATAATCATCTTTTGTTTTATATTTTGTATGATGTTTATCATTGGTTAAATGGTCATATATGGTTGTATACTATGAAGTATGTATCATTGACAATTTGGACAATGTCTATGCGGCTTGTCCACCCGCCTATAGTTATTGAGAAAACAAGGTATGAAAATCTTTCCATTAGCTCAAAATATCAACTTCGTCTGTGGGCTTTTCTAGTGGGCATGATGGATTGCCCATGGGTTTATGTTCATAATTATTAATTTTTATGTTTTGATTTTCCATTAGAATTGAAAGATATATGATGTTAAAAATGAGATAGTGACATAAGATTATTTTTTAGTTTTGTTTAATTTTATGTACTTTTTATTAATTTTAATTGTACATTGAGCGGCCTACAACCCCGTCCTGCCTATATTTTGGGCGGGCAAGGCATGATTTTTCATTCTCCTTTCACAAATGAGCATGCCCATGTCCGCCTTAATTTGGGCGGACATTACGTAGACAGGGCAGGGCGGACCAAGTTGCCAATGCTAATAGTATGTAGTTTAATCATATGATTTAATGATGGTGACCCACTTGCTAGAGAATGAGATAAAGTGAAGATAATGCAATATTTAAATGAGTTTAATCGAATTTGATAAATTGTATTGGCAAACATAATCTAATGTCTAATAATAAAAAATTGCGATAGAGTTTTATCTTACTTCTCTTAACAGTTTATATGGACTGGTCACCAAATTTTTTCCTATAAATGGATGTCTTGTGACCTCATGTTAGGATACAATTTGAGTAAATAATGCATGAATTACACCCACGATTAGAAAATATGATTTATACTTTTCTTTATTCTTCAATAAAAATGTATTTCAGTGATGACTACTGATTAATTGTTATCTTTAGCCATTATGTGAGTGGTTTACTGGCCATAAGTTCATATGTCTAAGGTAGATCTTAGAAGAATCGAGAGGAGAATCCAACTACTAGAACTATAGCATCCGAACTTGAATCTTAGATCACGAGAGTAGTTCTAGGATTCTCAAGAGTTTTATTGGGTTGCCATGAAGAAATTGCCGATGTGTTAAGTGCCAAAATTACCTTAATTCATAAGGATAATTCAACACTTTTTAACTCTAAATACTTAATTTATGTGATCATAATTGAGATTTTGATAATAAATAATACTAATCCTAATTTACAAGTTCCCATGATTGTTTCAGGCTGAAAAGGGGCTAATTGGGCCAAGAATGGGCTGAAATGACATAAACATGTAAAAGCCACAAATCAGCTCATCTACGCTCAGTGCAGGAGGCGCTGAGCGTGGAAGTCGCACCAAGCATGGATGAAGTCAGGCGAAGGGTCTGATGAGAAAGGAGGTGCGTTTAGCGAAATGTTGTTCTACTCAGCGTAGGAGCCAAAGTTCAAAAAATATAAAACGAGACCCAAGACGCCAAGAAAATATATATTGAGTCCTAAATTTACCTAGGAAGTTAGGAACGTGAATTTGATGTATTGTCCTGTGATGTTTTCTTTTCTTCTAGTTTGTAGTTTTATGTAAGTTCGAAATATGATATAACGTCTAGGAAGTAGGAATAGTGAGGTTCTTGATGTTCGTGGAGGAGCCGACACTTCTCCATGAACTATAAGTTGTGAATTCCATTTGTATTGAGTTATGTATGAAATTACTTAATTAGATTGCTTCTTAGCTGAGATTGGTTCTTTTATATTCATTGATGTATTTGGAAATTCAATTTATGAATAAAATAATTTGATTTTTATGATTTATTATTGCTCAACTTTAATGCTTACTTTGTGTTTGATGAAATGCTTAGTTTGATTTAGGATAAGAACATTGTGAAGACATTCCCATTCAATAGTCCAAAGTATATAATTAATCATTTTTGCATAAAACTAGACGTAGTTTGTATGTTGAATTGTCACTACGAATGTCTATGTTCATATGTTTGCTAAACATAGATTCATATTTACATTGAAAAGTTCTCAAACTTGATAGTATGTGTTTCTAGACATAGACGAAGACATTGGCAGCTAACACATTTGAGGTGTGCATTTACTTAAGTTGCATGCATAGATTGCTAGAAATAAAGTTGTGTGTGTAAATCATAATTGATAATCTTGTGTGTAAGGTTTAAGCTTTATTTCATGAGTTTCTAAGTAAACTAAAGCATTATTTCTTAGTGTAATTGAGGTCTAATATTGTCTGACATTATACTTGTTTGATTGTTTGCCCAATTCACTTAAATGAATAGTAAGTCAACCCCACATCTAAATTCCAAGCCTTTTATATTCAGAACGTTTCATCAAAACCTACCAACTTTAAAACCCTTTTGAAAACTAACTTAAAATAGTGATTTGATTTTGAAATGCTAAGTTAGCAAGTCTTTGTGGATACGACAACCCTTACCATTTTTACTTGTTCGTGAGACCATAGGAAGATTTTATACCCCTAATTGACGGGTTAGCAAAATTGTGATGTTGTCGAGTACTTCCATCTAACAATAGCATTGAATAATTAAATTACCATTTTATGCATTTTAATTTATGCATATTAATTTTCTGTTATTGAGTTACTAATCCTTGTGTTGAGACTTTTCTATTTTAAAGTTCAATATGGATTATGAGTTGTTTGTTCATGTTGAGCTTCTAGGCCAAAATAGGATGCTCTCAGATGCTCTCAGAGCAGTTGGGGCAACTCAATTGGCATATGACTATGCTCCAACCGTGGGTGACTTGTGACTTGTGAGGTCTTCCATGGTGATCATTTGACCATGTGTTGCCCAATACCCATTACCGGGAGGGTGCAATACATGGAGGATCCATATGTAAGTATTAGATGGCAAGTGGGGGTGAATTGGTTGTTGAAAGATATGGTCAATTTTTTTGCTTATACGATCAAAATATAGTGCAGCAGATATGTTGCAGAAAAATCACCAAATAAAACTTATGATAAAAATAAATGTGTAGAGAGAAATAACATAAATATTTATACCGGTTCACATTCTTCTCCATCGAAGGCTACGTCTAGTATTCTTGCAGCATAAGAGATTTCACTAGATATTATGAGTCGTAATTAAAACTTCTCTCCCTGATACTTTATGTACTTTACACACTTACTAATATCTCACCATTGGAAAACCCGTTCCAAGTACTTTCTTTCCTCTTCTTACCACAACTTTGTGATGACAAGTTTTACAACAAGATTAAGAACAAATTCTATGGGCAATGATTGCCTTATGCAACATATAACAATTCTATAACTTGCAATCCTATTGTTCTCAACACACTTAGAATACAATGCTCTTGGAAGCGTTTAAGTATGAAAACTTTAGAACTTGCACTTTTAAAGCAACTTCAAAAAAATCTAAAAGTTTAGAACAAAAGTTGCACGAAAAGTGTAGAGAATTGTATATTAAAGTTTTGTGAATTTGTATGTTATGTGTGTATCCAAAGTTTCATGATGTAATCGATTACCCCTCTGTGAAAGAAATAATAGGTTACTACTTGGTGTAATCGATTACCTCAACTCTCTATTGATAATTAATCGTTTACTACTTTGTAGTAATCAATTATATTGATTCATTTTTGTTGGGCAACTTTTTACTTGATTAGGTAACTTGTACGTAGTCCCAGTAACTTCTTACTAACTACTATACAGTTCAAGTAACATGTTACTTAGGTATAGTAATATGTTACTCAACTTTTTGAAAATTGTTTTATATTATCTAAGAGGTTTTCAATTTCTTTCAAAATTGTCTTATCTTCCTTTTGAACATTGCTACTAAATATAATTAGAGTGTAAGGAAATAAGTACCTATTGAAGACTTAGTTTCTATTTCTTTGAAACTTGAATCTTCTGTCTTCAAATTCTTCTTCCTTTTTCTTCTTTTTGTGATCTTGGTGCCTTCACCAAAACCGTGTTAAGGTCAAGAGCATGATCTTCTTCACACCTTAACTAGGTAGAATTCACAAACTGGAAGATACCCTATAAAGATTCATGGAGCGAATCATAGAAAATCATAGGAGGACTAGTGTCTCATTGAGGAATTTGGAGACACAAGTGGGTTAATAACCTCACACTTGAGTCAAATCCAGAGTCCTCAACCAGAGGAAAAACATACTACACCGATGAATATTGAGCATCAACCTTCCATTTTGGAGGTTGAAGAATAAAAAGGTAAAGGTGTGGAGGAGAGGTCAGTTTATATTCATAATTTGGTTAGCCCATGTACTCTAGGTAGTTACTTGAAACACAAAATAAATGCCAATAATCACATCATTGTCGTGATAATTGGCATTCATCCTCTTTTACTAAAGTTAGTAACTAAATTTATGAGTCCTAGGAGGAAATATATAACGACCGATTTAGTCAAGCCTAGTGACTCCTTCTAGAAACGATTTAACACCGTTAAACAGCAGTATCGACATATCAATGTCATACTGCATTGGTTAATCTAGCTCAGTGACCCCTAACCGTCACAAAGTGACGTCAAGCTAATGACGTTAAATAAGTGCTTGATGGGAGGCAACATATCATTTAAAAGTTTTGTTATCTAAATTTATGCATTTTATAATATCTAGTATTTTTGTTATTTTTTACTAATGCATTCTATACTTTCTAGTATTTTTGTTATCTAAATAAGATAATGACATTAAAAAAAAAATTATCTAAATTTTTGCATTCTATAAAATGAACACCCCAAGGTGAGGAGATGTGTTGGACCAGACTGCGACGGGGAGCCTCCAACCACTGGGGAGTTCCATTGTTACCGGGGTATGAAAAGAGTGGAGAGTCACACCACGTCTTGAACCAAAACCTTAAGGCATTAGTTCTATGGGCATTTTCTACTTATAAACTATTTTACTCATCCCCTCATATCAATGTGAGACTTCACACTTGAATAAACCCAACAGTAAGTGTTCCCAACAGTCCTCTTACCTTTCATCACAGTCATAGCACTTTTGCATACTCGAAGAATATCACTGTCCCCATCAGCTCTATAGCTAAATCCTTTGGTCTGCAATGTACCCAAAGAAATCAAATTCTTCTTCAAATATGGTATTGTCTAACCTTACATAACGTCTTCAATACACCATCATCCATCACAATTCTGATTTGTCCTATGCCAATAATTTCACATGCTTTATTATTTCCGAGATATACAAAACCAAAATTGCATGCCCTGTATGTGGTGAACCATTCTCTGTTTGGCGTCATGTGGTGAGAACAACCAGTGTCAAGTATTCGCTCATCTGCACTATGATTTGATGTGACAGATAGTAGATCACCTTCACTGTTGTAACCAAAGTCATCTTTCTATGCAACATTTGCAAATGTAGATACTCAATCTTTCCCCACCGGCTTGCTAGGACTCCATCCATTGGGACAATCCTTTTTGTAATGCCCAAACTGTTTGCACTTAAAGCACTCTACTAGTGTTCTGCCCTAGAACTTGTTCTTTTCCTTTTGGCATGACCTCCTCTGTCTTGTCTCCTCCCACACGCTTGGCTCCCTTTCACATACAGACCATCACCCTAAGACCATTCTCATACATTTTGTCTTCTTTGAGTGTGAGACAGAAGTGCAGATGTGATCTCATCCAGTTTGATTGAGTTTTTCCTGTACGTTAATGTTATCACCAAGTGTTCATAGGAATTTGGCAAAGTACATAGTAATATTATTTTTTTGTCCTCATCATCAACCTTCACATCAAGTTTCAACAAGTCATTGATTACTTGATTAAAAGTGTTGAGATTTTGTTGCAAATCAGTACCCTCCTGCATCTTCAGGCCATAGAGTCTCTATTTCAAATACAACTTATTTGTTAGAGACTTTGACATGAACCGCTTCTCTAATGTCTCTCATACCTCTGTTGGTGACGTTAAATCTATAACATGATACACCACCTCATGTGATAGACAAAGTCGTATGGTTCCCGCAACCTTCTCCCTCAACTCTTCACAATCTAGTTGGTCTATATGATCTGATTTATTCTCACGCATCGCCTTTGATAGACCTTGTTGAACCAACATATCCTTAACTCTCCTTTGCCACAATCCGAAATTATCAGTTCCATCGAACTTCCCCACATCGAATTTGACACATGGGTTAAGAGCGACCTAATACCAATTGTTGGGAACAAGCGAGCAATCAAATAGTAAAAGAGAAGAGAATAACACAAGGAATTTGGTAACATGGTTCGACCAATTGTACCTACATCCCAGGGAGCATTGAGAGACTACCACTATGTATTAGAGAATAAGGATTTGTGTTTAGCCATTGTTTATCTTGTTACATTAGGTTTACATAATGTAAATATATATATCTATCTACTCAACATTTTACATCAGCTCAAACTCATAACTTGTATTGTTGTTATGATGAGAAGAAGTTTGATCCATTGAATATTGTGAACACTCAATTTTGTCCGGCTTAATTAGTAACCGTAAAAAATACATCATTAACCTCTTTGTGAGGTAACAAAGAAAAGTGAATGAGGAATTGTTGTTCCCCCAAGTTTTGGATTACCTTGGTTATGAGCGTATTTGCATGACATTCAAATATTTGCATGACATTCAAAAAACGAATTTGCATGACATTCAAAAATTTGCATGACATTCAAAAAACGAGTACCCGATCCATTAATCCCATTTCATATTGTTTATAAGTCACCACAAGGCATCTTGGCCTTAACAACAAAGCTACATAATATTGTAATTAACAATAGTCAAAGTCATTATGGACCACATTCATCCTAAAAATTTTGATAGCTCAAATTGAAGTCTTCTAGTTGAATAAATTGTGGCATGTAAAATTCCATTTTTCCTTATGAGCTAATAAGCACAGTAGCAGAAAAAAATTAAAATAAATAGTGTTGCGTAAGACCAACAATGGCAACCTCAACTAAGGAGCATCACACTACTGTTGATGCTTCTCTCCTTAGCCATACCCCTTACTACTAAACAGACCCCACCCTGGTATCAAAAGACTAGTAAAGAGCAATGGGATCGTTCTTTGGGAATATTATGTCGCTGGCATAAAGATAAATCAAGAAGCTTTTTCTGATTATGCATGCTTCAGTTTTCCTGTGCTGTTTAGCTTCAGATAGTAGACACAAGAAAAGTCCAAATGGGAGCTGAATTGAAGAACATCCTCTACATGAACCCATAATTGTTGAAGGTGGAACATTGTATAGCCTGAATGAATACATTACCATATCTTTAGCAAATGCTATCAATAGTGCTATCAAAAATGACAATATCAGTCCAGTTAAAGATGCAATGTTTACCTAGAAATAAGGAAAATTACCCATGAATCAGAATGATTGCACATGAAAACTTATTAAGGAGATATAAAATCATGGTTGTTGGCATTTCAGTTACACTTTATTAAAGAGCAAAAGTGGGCAGTTAAAAGGAGAATAATCAGAAAATACCAAAAGTCTGACTCAGTTACAAATAGCTAAGCATTGATAATACTCATAAAGGAGGTAATGTGTAGTAATCAAGGGCAGTCCATAGGGTTATCAATTGGCAACCCAAGAGATTAGTCAGAGGCAATATAAAAAGAGAGACACTTCAAGAAGAAAAGGGGGGGGGGGGGGGGAGAGATGATATACTTCACAGACACTCCCACCTAACACACATGTCAGAACAGCTGCTATACATCATACCCATATCATATAACAAGTCAAAAAGCATTATATCATTCATCTACCTATCACACATATCTCGTCGGAATACATATATATGCATCTACAACACAGCATATACTCACAATTCCATCATATCACAAAAACACCACAACAAATCATCCATCAATACGCCTCACACTGAAGCAGGGGGCATCATACACATTGAAAGCAGAGAATATACATAGACATATCACAAAACCCTCCAAAAACTTCCTACTCTTCACTATCTATCACATACGAGTTCCTAATTCTTCAAAGCAACAGTTCAAAAACCAGTTCACACATTCATACTAGAAAGCCATCCTACATACACTATATTCCTCAATTTCTACACACAAAAGGAGCTATCAGAATGCATATCACTCATACACCTATAACATACACATGGGATACACACTGATACCACACATAGCAAACCAAAGACCCACACTCATAACATAACCACCAGAAAATCTTCTTACTTTCATTTTCATCATACACATGTTCCTTAGTCTAAAAAAGACACATATTATGCAACAACCAACCTCTGCTATCTATCATACACACACACCATACCTCCCCCGATAACCAGCAGTCCATACACACATATCACACACCATAGGTGTACAAAGCCAATCATACACACATAGTCAAGGACAACATGTTGAGCAGTCAGCAAGTGGGGGACGAACATCACTAGTATTCCCACATCCAGTTCTAAGAGGAAAGCAGCCAAATCTTGGTAAACAAAGCAGTAAGCGACATACAAGAGCAGAGAATCACACACACAAAGACACACTCATAGAACGTGGTTGCTACATACCATATCTAAACCATTCCAAAATTATCACAAAAAACAACAAGATGCAACGTCAACCAGCAGCAATCAACAAACCAAAACCATCACCGTAAATCGCGGTTCCAACAGGAATGTTTCGGGCCAATAAGGGGAAACAGGATACCTTCGCCACGAGTATGTGTCTTTGTCGCTGTCCTCGGAGGATTAGGGGTTCACCCTTATTTGTTGTCACCATTGCCAGAAAAAGAAGAAGATGAAGGAATGAATTTAGGGAGTTCTCTCCCTTTGTCTTCTCTGCTGCTTCCGAGGAGAAATGGAGAAAGGAATGTGAGTTTAGGGAGCATTCCCATTTCCTTATGCAAACTGCGAAAGGAATTAGGGATTGAGTGAGTGGATTGAATGAATAACCGAAGGTGAGGAAATAAGAGGAAGAGGGAATGGAGGAGACGAATTCGCACCACAAATCGGTCACGGTGCCGCATCCTCTGTAGGCGTAGCCACCGCTGCCACCGGAGACGGGGAAGATGAGAGAAAATGGAATTTAGGGATTGTTTCCCTTTGATGGACGTGAAATGAGGAGGTTACCCCTCATTGCCTAATTCATTTCTTTTTTTCTCTTTTTGTTAATAATTTGTTTAATTGTTTTATGATTTTTGTATTAACAATTGTTTTAATATAATGTAATAGAAGATGATCTTTGACAATTATTATTATTCAACTGATTTTAAATGGAATTTTTATAGTAAGGTTATGGCCCGTGTTGTCTCTAAATTCTCTGAAAATGAGAAGGAGGTCTACGACCAGTGCCGTGTCTAAACTATTAATTCCATGTCAAATATTCCAAAGCAAAATTATTGTATTATTTACTCAAATGACTTTAAATTGAGTTTTATAGTAAGGTTAGGGCTCGTGTTGTCTCTAAATTCTCTGAAAATGGGAAGGAGGTCTACGACCAGTGTCATCTCTAAACTATTAATTCCATGTCAAATATTCCAAAGAAAAATTATTATATTATTTACTCAAATGACTTTAAATGGAGTTTTATAGTAAGGTTAGGGCTCGTGTTGTCTCTAAATTCTCCGAAAATGGGAAGGAGGTCTACGACTAGTGCCGTCTCTAAACTATTAATTTCATGTCAAATATTTCAGAGGAAATCTATTTTTATTATTTAAACGAATTTCGAACAGAATTTTTATAGCAAGGTTATGGCCCGTGTTGTCTCTAAATTCTTTGAAAATGGGAAGGAGGTCTACGACCAGTGCCGTCTCTAAACTATTAATTCCACATCAAAAATGTTTCAGTAAAAACATATTTTATTACTCAACCAAATCGATACCTTCAAATCAACGAAATCAACCAATTAATTTTCGAACCAGAACTACGTAGCCTTGATTTCCCTATTGCAGCTTGGGATACGTAGGAGTAAGTTGAATTCTTGTCAGGCACAACAATAAAAAATAAAACATTGTTTTTATTTACTGAATTTTAATAAATAATTTTAAGGGTATAAAAGTCCATGTTATTAGCGAGGGTACCGTTTTAATACGGGCGGACGGGGTGCTAATACCTTCCCCGATCCGTAATCGACTCCCGAGCTCAGATCTCTGATTAAAGACCAAATTATCCTAATTGGGCATGTTTAGAGTTTTCTACGTTTTAACCGCAAAAAACGTAGTGGCGACTCCAAATCAATTGGAAGAGGTTGAAATCGAATTCGCCTCTCCCTAAGTCGTAGGGCCGGTCTTCCAACCGAAAATCGGGTCACGACAAATATGAGTCATTGCACAACAAAATGGACACACAAAACTAAAATGGTACGAGCACCACTGCGTTAAGCGCAGGTAAGCCACACATAATGTAGGATCAAAGTTCATTGAGCGCTGGCGATGCGTTGAGCACACAAGAGATAAATTAATTTTGTTTTGCCAATGTATGATAGACACTTAGTGCAACTAATTGCGCTAAATGTATGAATACATGCGTTAAGCGCAAATATGGGGTCTGATTCACAGGTATGTGATTTAATTAGTAATCTATCAGTTGAACTACTATATTACTATATCAATATCCTAATCAAATTCATAATCGATAGTATAACATGATAGGTAAGTATTCTCATCACAACTTCCAATTGATAATCAACTACTGTAGTTGAATAACATCTCGTCTACACGTTTATTTCGCAGGGAATAAAATAGAGAGAAGTGAAAGGGTATAAATGGGAGTGTAAAAGTATTAAATTAAAAAAGTAGTTAAAGATAAGAAATAAAAACTATATTTTAATTCATCCTAATTCATGCAATTGTTCTTGGTAATTAATGAAAAAGAAAGCAATTTCATGTTTAATAGGATAGCAAAACCTGAAAATATAATTCACTAAACATCAATTTTTATTCATTCACAAGACTAGGGTTAAAAGACAAGGTACTCCACACTAAGTGTTACTTACTACTCAGACTATTTTTTTTAAAACTGAAAGTTAATTCAATATTAAATATTGACCGAACTAATTTTTGAACTCAAACTCAGCTTTAGATTCGATTGGATATAACATATTTCCTTTTTTTTTATAAAACATTTTAAATATTATTTAATATTATGAATATGTAATTCGCAATATATGAAATTTTATTTGCAAATATTTTGCTAATAATTTATATATATGTGTATATGATGAAAATATTAGAAAATCAATGACATAATAAATGATATTCACTTGGATATTAAATTATTTGCACAAAAGTGTCATATATAACTAGCAAAAAAAATTGAAAAAAAAACATGATTAAAAACACAATATTCTATGAGTAAATAAGTTCTTGCAAGAAAATACACTATCTATTTTACGTCAAATAGATATTATTACTATCACCATGTAAGTACTTGATAGCCACACAAATATAAGGAAATGGATCCTCTGTTGTACTGGACCCTCCACTACACGCAAAGATGATGACATGTGTCATTTAAAAAAATTAACAGTCCAGATTTTAAATTGTTTTTAATTAAAGTAATTTTTTAAGTTTTTAACTTAATTTGGGCCTCACAATCCAGTACTGTAGAGGATCCCAACCCCAAATATAACTCATGGTAATCATAGAATGGATTAGGTCAATTTATATTTGCCCCTTAACAGCCTTGATTGAATTTTATTTTTGAATCAAAACTCGGTGTTAGATATGATGAAATCTAACTATATAGTATATATGAGTCCTATTATGACTAAACTAGGGTCATACACACCCTAACTATTGATAGAAATAAATAAATGACTAAATTCAAGATAGTTCTCTTTTGTCATCCTTCTGATATAAAATTGTTTAGTAAAAAAATATTGAAGTTGGAGACAACACTTACTGACCTTCGTTCTGTCATGTTTGAGGATCTGATTCACGTGATCTACCAATAAAACTAGCCAAGCCTTCTAGCCTTGCCGGTTTGGAAAAATAATTTACCTTTACATTCGAGAGTAAAAATGTCATTACATTATATTTAAAGGGTAAATTTGTTTTATTATAAAAAAAATTCATTTTTTTTTATGCTTTCTCTCCAATAATGGAGTCCGCCATTTTGTTTTTATTGAGTACTCATGAGATGAAAACTGTATTCTTTAATAAAAATGCCAGTCATGTGTATTTTGCGTAGTAGTTTTAGAAATTTACTTTGATAAACTACATTATCCCACGTATAGTGTATGTTTGTAATTATTTACACTTTTGATGTATCTTTTTCGGTAGTCGTGAAACTCGTGCCTTGATTTTGGTGTATTTTGATTTTATCATGTTACCACTCCTCCATACAACTCGTGCCTCACTTGTATGAGTTCCTTACTCTTTTATTGGAAAAACGATTTTCAATAGATTATGTTGTCAAAACTTCGTTTATTTTAGGGGTTTTAGTTAGGGTTTATATTATTTTTTTAAAGTTTCTTATTTTATTTCTATAAAAATAGAAGTGATAAATAAAAATAAAAACACAATATTTTAAAAATAAAAGTGATAATTTTACTAAGAGTGTGAAATCATTACATTATAAAAATTAACAAAAAGATAATATAAAAAAAGAATTCTATTTCCTAGTGAAGTCTATGAGATGATGTGCCACATGAAGGTGTCTTTCTCCTTCGAGGTGGACGGACTCTTAATTGTTGTTGTTGTTGACGTTGTCTTGGTTGTCTGGTACCACCTCTAACCATTTGTGTCTCCTCTTCATCTTCCTCGTCATCATCTTCATCATTTTCGTCATCCTCAAGAATAAAAGTTACCTTTTTAAACTTGTGAAGGCGTTGAAGGATGATAGTATTCTTGAGAGTTAAATGTCGACAATGGTGTAGTTGAAGTAGTTCCAACATGGATGGTAACGTTCCTTGAAAATGTGATGAAGATGTGAATTGATTAGTGATGGAATTGTCACCCATTGCTCTGAAACCTTCAAAATGAAATGGGTGATGTTGTTGTTGTTGAGGAGCAGGTATTTGAATATATGCCTGCAGATGAGTATTCGTTTGAGTTTGACTCTCATATTGTTGCGGGAGCTCAGGTGCAGGTGCAGTAGGCATATCAAAACGGTGAGTTGGAGGAGCTTGATAATTGTTGGTGGAGAAGACAGTTGGAAATAGTTGAGCGAAGACGTCCATCATTTTATTGCATTGTAAGTAGACGTCATTTATTGTTTGCATGGGGTTGTGACAAACATTTGAAGGAGCACATTGATCTCAAAATGATTTAATAAAATAATATTTAAAAGAAAATTTATGTAATTTGTTAATAAAAAATTAGAATAAAAATTAGAAACATGGATGTAAAAATTAGAATGTTACCGATCCAGCTGAGTATGCTCCGTTTAGAGAGATATATTTTCTCGTCTTTTGTACGTACCACTGCATATACTACAAGTAGTGATACAAATGATGTACATCGGGAAACCATTCACCACATAGTATTCAAGATTTGAATCCACTTGTCATGCTTCTATGGTTAGTTGTAGGCGTTTTTCCCACGTAAATCTATCTTGTGTTGTTTCTCGAGATTGGTTGATTTTGTGGGATTGGTTGTTGTAGACCAAACTATCTCATAACCCGATTACTAGCATGCCACTCAACAAGTGCAAAGTAGATAAGTGGCACACGTGCTCAGACTATATTTGGTATATGGCACATAAAATTCATATTCTTATACGGGTCCACACAAACTGATATATAAAAATAAGTTAATAATAATAATAAATAAACTAGTAAGAATAACAAAAAAAGTACTAATAATAACAACATTATTTAATCAATACGCAAGCGATCCAACATTGATCGTATGATGTTGGCTGCAAGGCTAGTAATGTTGGTTGTGATTAAATGCTGCAACCACCTATATATAAGTTACATTAAGTTAGTATATTAATTTCAATAAATGTCTTTAAATTAAAACTTATATATTAAAAATAAAGAATTCTATAAACAAAAAACAAAAATTACCTTCTCACTAAAGGAAATAAGTGTGATGTGTTGTCGTGCAGTCTTGGAGCAAGAATTGGAATACGATCATATGCCTAAGATTGTAGTAGTAACAAACATCCACTGATTTCTATTTGACGACTAATCAATGTTGCATGACATAGCCTCCGATAAAGACATGCCAAAACAGCGGATCCCCAAATGTATTGGTACGTTTCTAGTAAGTCCTCCAGCAATGAGAGATGTATAAGGTGGACTTGTGACCCTGATATATCTTGCAAAAGGAATCCGCCAATCATCCGTAGAATGAATGCTCTTACATGTTGATGAATTACAACATCATTTGCATCTTCTGGGAGTTCTTAAAACGTGGAGTCAAGCCAACTCATTTGAACCCAACAAGTTGAGACAGACAAGATCCATATCCATACTTGTTGCTCCAGTAATAGCATCTCCATCAATGGGTAATTCAAGCTGATAAGCAACGTCTTCCAGCGTAATCGTGCATTCTCCATTACATAAATGGAAAGTGTCACTCTCTAGTCTCGATCTCTCAACAATTGCAGATATGAGATGGTTGTTGATAACGGATGATACAATATCCAAATTGTTTCCAAAAGCGGTGTTACAAATAACTTGTAACACCAATTCGGTGGGTAGGTTTTGCCAGAAGTTGTACCTTACCCGAAAGGTAACCTCTCCCTCATTCCATATGTTTGTAGAAACATGATCTTTTTGAAGAGTGAGTAGGGAATGAATGATTGCACAATCAATTTATTCTAACCAGGTGCAATACACGATCAATGGGAATTTGCACTCTCCTTTGAAGTCGTGGACTTTGACTACGACTCCCATGTGTGAATCTAAAACCTGCTTCAAACTCGTGGATGTTGGCCACGTGTTCCATAGGGAATAAACAAACTGCTCCAAACTCGTGGATGTTGACCACGAGTTCCCCTGGGTAATATGCAACCTGATTCAACCTGCTTCAAACTTGTTTCAACCTAAACACCGGTTTGTAATTAAAATGTGGAAAAAAAAACTTGTAAGTGTATAAGTGTATAGGGTTTAGGGTATTAGTGTATAGTGTATTAGTGTTATTAATAAGTGTATTAGTGTATAGTGTATTAGTGTTATTAATAAGAGTTTAGTGTATAGGGTATTAGTGTATTAGTATGTTAATAAGTGTATTAGTGTGTAGTGTTTAGGGTTAACTTGAGGTTTAGTTTAGGGTTTAGGGTTTGAAGTTGTGTAATTAGGGTTTAGTATGTTAATAAATTACATAAATATATAACTTACGTAAATATATAAATTACATAAATATATATATTCATTAATATATTACACAACTTACAATTTAATAAGTTACACAACTTGCAATTTAATAAATTACATAAAGTACTGACTATCATTGCCTCGAACTTTCACCGACTTCTCCATTTCTGAATGGACATGTTTTCTTGTTGTGACTTTTAGTCCTCACCACCCACATTTTTTAATTAGTTCTGATGGAGAATCATCCATCTCATTCTGTATGTGTGTAGTTTTTAGTCTTCCGGTTCGATTCCTATGCATAAGAGGATTAGGAATGAATGTTGGACATGAATAAGGAGGCCAATATTCTTCATTACCAATTATTTGAAACTCATGTCCATACACCTTCAATAAGTTATCTAATCGATAAAGTGGTGATATGAATTGTCCATAATCTAAGTTCAATGATGCACATGTAGCAATGTCATGTTAGCATGACAATCTAAGTGATTGAAATTCTCCATAATCGTACCAATATTGGATTTGTCTTAGTGTGTATACCATAGAATGTCGACTAACATCTCTACCAGCAACCTCAAACTCAGAGACTCTTGACTCCCGTGAAAAACTATGAACTAATTGACATTTAGCTTTACGATTATTTTCATTGATCACCTTAGTCAGTTCTTCACAATATATATGACATGTCCTTATCATAATGGTTGCTTCATTTCTATGGTAAAGAAACCATGAATTCAGTCTATGGCATGTTGCTTTGATAAGGGCAGTGATGGGCAAAACTCTTGATCCTTTCAAAACGCATTAATGCATTCTGCTAGGTTGGTCATATTGTCGTATCGTCTCCCTTCGTCATATGATTGCGTCCATTTTTCTTACGAGATATTGTCTAACCTAACTGTTGTTCTTGGATTTTTTTAATGCAAAACACCAAACATTCACTCAAAACGTGACTGCATCAACTCATATCCAATAACATGTACATCAATATTAACATAATTCACATAAAATAAATACTTTAACATATAAAAATATTAACCAATAAATAATTTAATACATACTCATTTCGATGACCTTTTTATTTTAGATCAGTATCTTTGAACTCTTTGCTGAAATTGCTAGCAACGTGACGAATGCAGTATACTGATTGTGCATTATACCATTGGGGTAGCTCAATACCGAATGCACCCAACAAACATGTACCTATATCTAAAATTATACATATATTCGGTTGTGGGGTAGCATATGTCTGAACATTGTAGAAAAATCATTCCCAAACTTCTTTAGTTTCTCATTCGATAATGACAAAGGCAACTGGAAATATACGTTTATTACAATCTTTTGAACTAGCAATTAGAAATGTTCTAGTATATTTTTCAGTCAGGAATGTCCCATCCACTTGAAGGTTTGGTTTTCAAAATCCAAATCCTTCAATGTACGACTTGAAAGCCGAAAATAATATGTCAAGAATTAAACTACTACCGTCTTCATGGCGAGATGCTCCATATCTTACAATTTTATTGGGTGCGTAATACTCGACAATGTTCAATCGACGAGGTAACTCTTTTTATGATCCTTCCCAATCACCATAAATTTGGGACATTGCTATTAGTTTAGCAGTGCAAGCCTTCCTATATGTCACTGTATAACCAAAACAAAGTGACTATTTCTTTTACTAATACTTTAATTTGTATATGGGGATCTTCAAATACTAACTGAATAATACAGTTTGCAATGACTGATGAGTTCAATTTCGCATGATCTTGGAAAATAGAAGTGAATACACAAGTGCGTGTTTCATTAATTTTTCTAAACTCCCAAATATCACGATTTGCATTAAGTGATGTCTGAATTCTCCTTTGACATCCAGCACCAAAATGTTTACATTGTCCTACATATATATCTGGCCAAGACTCTACAACAGTGTAATGAACAGAATTCCTAATATGAAACTATTTTAGGCCTGACATGATTAAATAAGGAAATCCTTAATCGGTTCCTCTTTAATCATTTTAGTCCATGAAGACCCTCCAACTAGTGAGTGTCGTTGGAGTCTCCAATGTTATATTCTATAACCACTAGGTCTAATGTTGCTCCCTTACCTGGGTATGTGTTAGCGTTTGCGTCAAGTAGCTTCGTTAGCCTCTCATTTGTCTCCTCCAACCTTAGGATCTTTCCTTATTCATGACTAAACAACAACAACAATCAATCGCCATTTATATCATACCAAACCAAGAATGTCATACTAATACTCATCATTCCTCAATTAGAAAAGTCTAACATCACAACATTCACATCACCATCCTTTAGGAGGTTCAACACATTCCAAATAAATCAAAGGTTTTGGAAACAACACTATTCAAACATCATTTTCGAAAACAACTCCTAACTTAGAGTTTTCAAAAGGTTTTCAAGATCAAAACGAACCACAACCCCCAAAAAAAAGGTTATGAGATTTCACACGCCTTAGAGAAGAGACCCATTTCCACACAAACAAGGAGCATAACAAGAATACAGGCTAAGATAAATGATTTACCTCTTCTCTAGCTTCGTTTTCATCTCTAAGAGCTCTTAAGTCACAAGTCGTTTCTTCTCTTCTCTTGTTCTAAAAAAGTGACCTAATTGTCCCTTGGGACTTGATAGCAACCTGCCTAGGCCCAAGCCTAAGAAAGGGCACAAATCCATCAAGCATGTCATACAACTAGATGAACCACCCGATGGAGGCCACCTTTCCTTAAGGGCTTAATGATTTTTACTCTATTTTCATTAATAAGTGGGGGTCTTATGTCCCACCAATATTTTTAATTTATGTTTTATTTTACTTGGACAATAAGTTTAGTTTATGTTTTAAGCTTTATAGTCGTGTGTGTTCATTATTGGCCTTGTGCCATGTAACTTATGATTGCCATATGAAGCAAGAGTTATGAAGATGTCTTGATCAGCCTAAAGCACAACCAGCTTGGAACTTGGCCAAACCATCAAAGTCAGATTTCACACAAGGCTCATGACTTTTGAAAGGAAACCATGCAAATAAATGAAGGCCAAATATTGAATCTTCATGAGGAATCATCAAGGCTCGACTAGAAAAAAGGCAAGCATCTAAGTGCATCATTAAGAGGCCAAACCAGCCAAGTCAGTCACGTGGCAACTGCATCAAAATCTGACCAGGCAGCCAAGGTCTTCAAGCATTCAACTCACCTACCCTTTTTTTTGCCCAAAAGCAAAGGACCAGGCCAAGCCTGAAGGTCATTCAATGTGCCTACCATTTTATCCATGCAGCCTTCATTAGCTGACTTTCAAAATATGGCCATCCTGCCTTGTTTTCAGCTAGACATTAAGACCATGTTAGCATCTCCAGCAAGGCATTGAAGGCACGCCCAGATTTTCCGCCCAACCTTCATTAGTTGACTTTCAAAATATGGCTATCGTGCCTTATTTTCAGCCAGACATTAAAACTCAGTCAGCCTCTCTAGCAAGGCATTGAAGGCACACCCATATTTTCCACCCAGCCATTAGCTGATTTTCAAAATATGACCAGCCTGTCTTGTCTTCAGTCATGCATTAAAAATTGAATCAACCTCTTCAACAAAGCATTAAAGGCATGCCCAGGTCTTTCGCCCAGCCTTCATTAGCTAACCCTCAACCCAACGTTAAAGACAAAATTAATTGGCTCAGCTTTGCTTCAGCCAAACTTTGCCTCCACAAGACTTGACTGATTCAACCTGGAAACACAAGGCTGAAGACCCGCCCAACAGCTCATATCTTCAACCATAGTTGAATTCGAATTTGGAAGCATTAATGTGACTGCCTCAGCTTATGCACATGTGCTAAATAATATTTGAATGTAATTACACTAGTGCCTTAAGCTTTGCCCCATGTTGGGAGCCGGATTTAATGTATTTTTTTGAATTAGTGCACATGCCATCAAGAGTCCACAATGACTCAGCAATCTGTGCCAAACCTGGGCACTATTAGAAAAGGACTTGGCAAATCATTTGGGAAGCCCACTCTATAAATGTAACTTGCCTAATATGAATAAGGCAGATTTGAATTTTAAGAGAAAAACACTTTGTTGTTTAAGTTGAGTCAAGCTTCTATCCCTTAAATTATCAAGGTTTGTCTTGTGGCGTTTATGGCTTATCACCTTCATTGGTGTGGTGTCTATTATCGTCCTCATCAAAATCCTTGTTGTGGTGGTTTTCACTTGGTTTATCAAGCTACAAGCTTGTGGCACCTTCCCCGCACCTTCCCCTCAAGTCTTCTTTCGCTTTCTTTTTTCCAACTACACCTCATTTTCATCCATAACCTACCATACACGGCCAAAAAGCCACCAAACACTCATTCACACCATTGCATTCATCCGACATGCATAAACAACCAAAAAATACCAAAAACAAAACCAAAAACCGAATTCCCACTTACCTAAAACAATTCCGCACCAAATTCTTGAGTTTCAAGCAAAACGATCGCAAATTACACCAAGCTCTGGACGTGGTCTCAGGACTTCTATTTAAGGTCTCAAGTTTTTGGGTTATGGCTCAGGCGACAGGGGCTCGCTTGGGCGAGAAACCCTCGACGTTTCACATTTCCAAGCTCTGATGCAATCGCTTGAGCGACAGTCCCTCGCTTAAGCGAGAATCATGCAGGGTGCTCATTTCTCTATCGCTTGAGCGACCACTCCCTCGCTCAGGCGAGATTCACAAAAAGTTCACAATAGAAAACACTGAGTCCCTGGCTTGGGCGAGATCATCTCGCTCAAACGAGAAATACCTAGTAAAACACTTAAAATTCAAAGTTTCCTAATTATTTTTTAAATGAAAATTTGAGGTGTTACACATGGGGTACTGACACACAAAGGAAATTGTTCCTTACATGCACGAGATACCCGGAGGGACTCACATTTAGAATCCATGAGATCACTAAAGTTGTGGGCACCATCCACGACTCCTTAAAGAGTTACACCAAAAGCGTAAATAAATCAAAACATATACCATACGTGGGATAGTGTAGTTTGACTATACTACCCACTTAAAAATTTGAGAAAAAATTACCCAATCACCTAGGCACATGTTAGTGACTCATAAGTTGTAAATCCAAGTTTGACTCAA
Source organism: Lupinus albus (assembly GCA_009771035.1). Taxonomy (NCBI): domain Eukaryota; kingdom Viridiplantae; phylum Streptophyta; class Magnoliopsida; order Fabales; family Fabaceae; genus Lupinus; species Lupinus albus. The sequence continues at coordinate 12,567,297 of CM020007.1, read as the reverse complement.
ATGAAATTAAATAGACACGCTTAAAATCCAGATTTTAGAATTATGTCACCTAAGAGATTATGGTCGAAAGTCACCCAAGAGATTATGGTCGAAAGTCGAATCGCGTACATTTTTTAAAGAATGTTAATTATATTGCCAAATATTTACGATTAGACTATTAATTATAACATTCTCATATAAAATCAGTGTTGTGATAACTGGACCATTCCGATCGGTTATAATCGCTGACCGAACTTTAAAACGGCTCTGGTTTATAGTCTTAACCAAATGAGTGGTTGAACCGCTTTGAACCAAAGAAATTATGGTTCGACCGTGCTAAACCTAGTTAAACTGGAATAACCCGGGAAGTGAACCGGGCGGTTTACTTAAAATTTTAAAAAATGGAACATTACTTTTTACTTCTGTACAAAAAAGATGGAGAGATGTTGCTTCAATATAGTTATATAAAATTATTAATTGCATAAAATTTTATATTTATATATAAAAATTATTAATTATATTTAAAATCACATGGTCTGACCAGACGGTTTAACTGTTTAAACCGGTTAAACCTAATATGGAACCTCTTTCGGTTTCATGTCTAGCTCGGGTTTCACATATAAGAAATTTTGGGTCACACATGTAATATTTAAATGTGTTTGTATCATTATTTTTATTAGCCAAATCAAAGTGATCTACTTTAAGTAAGGTTTATAGCTATAGACATGATTATCATGGAAATTATTATGTAGATACCTAAAGTCTTATTTCTATTTTATGTTGGGCAAAATTGGAAATAAGAAAATCAAGTAGTATCTCCCTTCATGGAAGGGTATGCACTTCTTATAAATAAGGGGTTATCGTCCCCAATTGTAGACAACAATATGAACCAAAAATATGATATATAGCAAAAAGCAAAAGCAAGTCACATCTCTTCATCCCATTAGAGGAGAAACTAAGGCTAAGGTTGATCTACAATTGGATGGCCAACAAACTACATGTTCTACTATGAATATGCAATTGCATACAAGGATAAAGGAGGGCATTAGGATGCAATGATATGAAGTTGATGGATACAAGACTCATGACAACTAAAGTTGATCCATCATATTCTCAATGAATACATTAAGGTGTGCTTCCACTCTAGTTTTATATTTCTTTTTGATGATGTGAAATGAAAGATCATGACTATATATGATGATAGTTTTGTTCACCATCTTTAGTTTATGTATCTTTAAGAATAAAAGTCTCTCACACTAAAGTCTATCTTAAAAAAATTCTTTCAACATCACAATATTGGATAAAACAATACAAATCATTGTTTCGGATAACTAATAATGTATTAAGGAAATCACTCTAGAATTATTTAAAGATGACTAATGTTACTTAAAGATTTGATGTGCCACAAAATAAGCACAAGAAAGCCATAAGAGCTTAGATAGATAAGAGATGAAGAGAAGAGAAGTTGAAAAAATGTGTCCCAACTGGCCTAGTGTGATTTTCCAAGAGATCGAAGGTCCTATTTATTGGCCTTGGAAATCAAATGGCAAGAATAAATGTAAGCTGAGTAGAGGCTGATTTGTGTGGGGAGGGTGTTGGCGTATTCAATGGTGAGAATTTCTTTATATCATTAAAAATGTCAATAATAAAAATTAGTACTTTGAAAAATATATTTTCACATGGTAGTCGTTATTATAAAAGTATAAGTTTTTTTAGATTAATTAAAGAAGGGGGAGGGTCGTGGTAATGTTTCTCGTCCTCAAATCATCTTTGTATGATTGCGTTATGACACTTTTATTCATTCAAAAATTCTTAAAATTAAAAATAAAAGCACTTTTTAATTAACTTAATAATTATCAATAATAGTAATTAAAAATCACTTTTCTACTAATAAATAATTATTAAAATTTACACTTTACACAAAAAAATGGTTAACCACATCAAGGATGGAGGGAAGGTCGCCCATGAGAGCTTTTTTTCCTCAACTCATCCTTTGGAAGAACTTGTTATGTTCCTTATGCTCCTAATTAAAACAATCAACCAACAACCACTTTTCAACTAAGAACTACGTAGCATTGATTCTCCATTAACTATAGGGATACGTTGGAGAAATGTTTCACCTTTCCAGGCTCAACAAAAAAAAATACATTTTTGTCCCTTTTAATAATTAATTAAATAACCAAATAATTCAAAGTATAAAATAAGTCATGCAATTTAGTGAGATGTATCATTTAAAACGGGCAGATTAGGTGCTAAAACATTCTCTAATTCGTAACCAACTCTCGAACCTGAATATAAAAAATCTAAAGACCAATGTGATTGGGCTAAAATATTTTTCTAAATTTTTACCATAAAATTTAGTGGCGACTATAAGAAAGTTGTGGGCCGAAAATTGCGGTGCGACACGGAATAAGCTGACATGTGCCCAACGTTAAAAACAATGTATCAAACGCATGCTGACGTGGACTGCCTTTTCAAAAAATTAGAATATAAAATAAAAGTGAGTTCGTCTAACAATATTTACACCACAATACTCATGTCCGAATTGGTGAACGGCGGGAGCGGCGCATGTGTGGTGGTCATGTGTTGTGCATTCTCTGTCGCCATAAAACCTTTGTGCCCCTTAGGGTATACCCCAATAAGCAATTTTCTTACTTATAAACAATCTTCAAATTTTCCCACTACCCAATATGAGACTTTCTAACATTTCAAATTACACACTTCATCATTCCAATAATGGTTTCAACTATCCCTCGCTTGAATTTTAAAATAAGTTTCATGAAAGGAGTAGTCTTTATAAAATTGTGCATAAGCAAAAGTGTCTATTGACTAGAACATTTGCATATTGATAAAGATTCAGTTTTTACTAGAGTAAATCAAAGTATAGAACTTTATCTCTAACATCAAACCACACATAACATTTTAAAAAGTAAATTATTAAAATCCCTTGCGGTAAAGGTAATGAATGTATAACCTAGTATAGTAATTGTTGTAAAACTTTACACCCATAATTTCATTGTAAGAGGGCACCACTTCCACATTCGTGTTTTATCAAGATTACCCAAGTTGCCAAGATACATTATTCCAAATAGAGTATAGATCTCATTAAGAGTTTCTTTAACTCAACCTATAATTACATCAAGAATCATGCTTTTTTAATTTATAATAGCATGTTTATATCATTCACAACTTGTTATTTACATTTTCAACATATTTCTTTTTATTTTGAGTCATTTAGGTTTTGTTACAACCATGAATGGCTCATCCTTAAAAGGGAAATAGTCAAATTCCTTTTGAGAGTTTTAGGACTTTCTTTCTAGCTAATCCTTTCATCAAAGGATCGACAAGATTCTCATCAGTGTGTATATGATTCACTCTAATAGCTCCTATAGAGGGTAACTCTCTAAAAGTATTGTGGTTACATCATATTTGTCATCTCTAATCGTTATAATAATTGTTCTCAATTTTTATGATAGTCGCAATATTATCATAACGGATCAACATAAATGATATTAGTCTTTCTCATTCAGGGATATCTACTAGTAAACTTATCAACAAAATTGATTCTTCATAAGTTGTTGCTAGTGTTATCACCTCGGATTCCATAGCTCAATCAATGAAGTGTTTATTTGACTTCTAAAAAAATAGTTCCTCCAACTATACTAAATATATAGCAATTAATTGTTTCGGAATCATAAGAAAAATAATTCCAATCTGCATTGTTACTGTCAAGGACAATGGGAAAATTATGATAATGTAATCTAAGGTTTGAGGTTCTCTTTAGATAACTCATGACCCTCTCAATAGTGTGTCAGTGTTCTACATGTGGTTTACTAGTAAACTTGCACAATAATCCCAAAACATAGGCGATGTTAGGTCTAGTACAATCGGTGATAGAATAAAGGCTATCAATGATAGGTGCATACTCTTTTTGTCTCACACCTTTACTAACATTTTAAACAGTTTAACACTTGGATCCTATGGCAAGCATGCGAGTTTATAGTCAAAATATATAATTATATTTAGTTAGGATCTTCTCAATGTAGTCAGATTGATCGAAAGAAATTTCCTAGTTTGATCTCGTAATTTTAATATCAAATATTACACTTGTTTCTTTGAGATTTTTCATATCAAAGTTCATACAAATAATGATTTAATAGGATGAATATTTGGAACAATTATGAGAAGGTCGCCTATATAGAGATCTGATATTGTAAATGTTATTTTCTTATTTGTAATAAATGTATTTGACACTTTCTTTAACTTTAAAATGATTCAAAACAATTTAATTGTCAAAAATTTTATGTCTTTGTTTTGGTGTTTGCTTAAGACCTTATAGAGATTTATCTAAGGTCCAAATCTTATCTTCTTGTCCATGGATTACAAACTTTTCATGTTGCTCCATTTAGATTTCTACTTCTAATTCATGATTACGAAAAACGGTTTTAACATCCATTTGGCGTATCCCTAAATCATTAGTCACAACAAGAGATATCATTACCCTAAAGGAAGCTATTCTCGTGACTGGTGAAAAACCTTCGAAGAAATCTCATTCTCTCTTCGCCTAAAATCATTGGCTACAAGATGAGCCTTATATTTTTCAAAAGTTCCATCGCATTTCAATTTCTTTTCAAAATCCATTACAACCACGAGGAAAAACTACTAAATATCAGGTCTCGTTAGATTCTAGACAATCAACCACATCAACTATGGCTTCTTCCCAATAATCTACACCCAAATAAGACAAGGATTTTTGGAGGTTTGCAAGATCCTCATCTAAGGCATAGAACATATAATTTGGCCCATATTATTTAGCTCTTTTACTTATTGTAGGTAGTTTTTCAATTTCCTGTATATTTTCACTACTCCGGCTCACATGAATAAGATAAAGTCTGTTAACCAGTAAATCGGTTGAAGAAAATATTGAATCAGGTTATTGTAAAAAAGTATAAAGAATTATCTTATCTTATGAAAAATAGTTTTCATTTTATAACTAAATAACAAGATACTAAATTAAAGATAAATGTGATAAAAGCGTTGGGCTTAGATTTCACTACTCGACCATTCAAGAATAAATCATATAAATAATTGCATAAAAATGAACCAAAATAGATACATCAAAGTGAATATCTAAATCTAATCCAAACAAGATAAGAGTTAGTTACTCATTTTCTAAGCCTGAGAAATCGAAAAATGAAGGAAGGGGAGAGTTAGGATTAAAAAATAATGTTATTTTCTCTTTTAAAGTTTCACAAATGTGCGCATTTTCACTAAGTGAAAATGTCTAAAAATTTTGTCCATCCAATTCTTGCTCAGTGAGCTGCGGCTGGCTCACTGAGAGAGAAGTTTTTATATATTGCACTGATCCGACTGAATAAATTGAAGTTATATATGTTAGGCACCTCTTATCTAAGAATCTTCTTGATCCAAAAGTTAACGAATGTGGTGTCACAATATTCTAGGACTACTCATGGTTGTTGTTTCATTGTCGGTTAGTGAGTTGCAACTCTCCTCGAGAGAGCCTAGTTGTGTATGTCGTTGATCTGATCGTTCATATTAAACTTCTCTATTTTAGGAACACTATATCCACATATATGCTCAATCCAACAACAAGTGAATGCGGTGTCACAATTGTACTTAGATTGCTCTGATTTGAATTCTTGCTTTTCCTTCCAAAATGTACCTAAAAGTAAAACATAAACAAAAATTGATAATTGAGTGCATAAGCAAATTATACATAATTTAAGTCAATTAGCTACAAATATAATCAATTGGAGTCGAAAAGTATTAGCAAATCATATCCAGAAAATGCATAAGTTTTACACTAATCTCCGCCCAACTATTTATCAATTTGAAGGGAAATCAAATTTCATATAAGTCAACATTGTTTAAGTCCACGATTACTTGTGAGTTCAGGTCATAAAACCTTTGCAGTTTAATATTAATCGCATACATGGTGAGTAAACATTCATAAGGCAGGCAACCCCAAGTTTAATCTCTCAGGATCTAGGATTCGGAGATAAGGCAGACAACTCTAAGTTCGCAAATAAAACAAATTTGGTTGTCTATTCTTTACGATCTCTCATGGAGACATTTTTTTCTTACACTCGGAGACTGCATTTAACACATAACTTTCAGTTAACAAAATTTCTCCCCTCCAAAAAATCGTATGTTTGAGTGTGAACTAATATATTATCTAGTGGGTCTAATTTCTAATATAGAGTTAGGTTGATTAGTCAAGATAACAATCAAGCTTATTACAAGTCACTTTGTTAATCATTCATGAAATTAATGGTTAAGGAAATGAGTTGTTTATCTTCTGATCAGGAAGTTGATGATGTTGGATATAAATGATACTGAGGAAATTAAAGCATGAATAGCTTTTGTGAGTTAAATCATTCTGTTGGTGCAGCGGAAGCGATCGTTGCGCAGCGTTGGTCACAAAGCAATCAAATAATGCATAGAATAAATAGAAGAGAAGAAACAAAGAATTTGGTAACGAGGTTTGCCCAATTGTGCCTACGTCCCCGGGAGCGCTTAGCGGCTACCAAGATATTATTAGAGAATAAGGATTACAAACCCTACACACCCATGGGCCCAAGTGCCCATGGGGTGTTTCTATTTGGTGCTTATATCTGGTGCACATTACAACAAGGGACCTGAGTCCAATATATAACATTGGTTACTTTACTCTTTTCCAATACTAGCTGATGTGAGACTGGTGTAATAACATATTTCAAGCATCCCCAACACATTCGAATATTGAAAGGTTAAGTAGCTAAATCTAATCCCAATACTTTTTATCATATTAAATCTTTTTGTTTCTCTTTGTTTATTTCCAAAATTAAAACCACTTGTAGACACCTCTCTTGGCTTAAGACCATAATTATTACTACAGATACGATAACTCTTTATACTTTTTCTGATAATCCAATTCAGTAATTTATTGACCGATTTACCGATTAACAATAACGGTCTCAAATACATGGGTGCTTTTGCGGATTTTTCCATTCATGACCCTACTTATAGATATTATTCCTTCAAATAGATTTGTGTTTTGTTATTAGACATGACTTATAATAAACTATTATAGTATTGTTCGATCCATATAATCTACCTAGTGGGATAAATGTTTGATTTTTGTTATAGTTGTTGAAAATTTAGATGTTTTGAAATGATCTAAGGCTAGAGTAGCTAGTTTTCTTGATTTATTATTAATGCCATATTATTAAGGAAAATCATTTTAATAATATTAGATATATTCTATAATTATACACAAGAACACATAAAACACTTAACTCTCAAGTAACCCACTCATACATACGATAGTGGCAGACAGACGAAACCTGCTACCATTTTTTCTAAGGGAAAGTGACAACACTTGTCTTCTTTATTATTGCATTTTTCTAGTATAAAAACATAAATTAATATTTTATATTATTTAATATAATTCTATTGAATAATGAAGAAATAAATTCCTTTTGAAAAAGAGGATTCATGTTCCATTCTACATGTAGTCCAATACAAAACTATTCTTTTTGGCTTCCGATTATTTTTCCACTTATTTCATCTATATTTTTGCACTATTTATTCTCTATTTGTCACCTTATTTATTCTTCATATCTATTTTGTGAATTTTAAACCACCTAACACATTTCTATATTAGTTGAATTCTTATCTATTCTAATTTTCAAACTCTTCCATTATAATTTATATGTATTTTTATATATTGGAATTAATAAACTTAATTCATCCCGACCATCAACAACATGGCTTAGTTCAATTTTGAAGATCAAAACAACAATGATTCAACCTAAGTTTACTGGAATTAATAAACTTAATTCATCCCGACCATCAACAACATGGCTCAGTTCAATTTATATGTATTTTTATATATGGGAATCAAGTTTATTTATTTTTCTTCCTGAAAACCTACCTAAATCAAGGTAACCCCCTCTACAACCCTATTAATAAGGGTGTGGGTCTAATAATTACACCGTGGTTTTGGAAACAAACTAGACTAAAGAATGAGAGGAAAAATATTTGGTTGTATAAAGAGGAGGAAAGTGGAAAATAGAATGAAAAAACTAATTCATTTTTCTTCTCTTATTTGATTGTATAAAAAGGAAGTAACTGGAAAATATATGAAATTATTTGTACATTTGAATGGATTTTTATTAGCTGAAAAATTAACGGAAAGTAGGGCAAGAATGGGAAAATAATATGAGAATTGATATTAGAATATGAGTTTGTGTTAACCAGAGAAAGAAAATGAGTTTAATATTTCTGTATTGTTAATGTGAATTTTTTATACTATATCATTAATCATTTATATACATTTTTATTTAAAAATGAATGATAATTATCGTATGAATGATGAATATTCAATTTTAGTGTAAAAAAACTCTTATATAGTCCAATTATTTTCTCTAATAGAAAAAAATTTATTTCCATGTTTTTTCATTTGGCAATCAAATAATAAAAATAAAAAGTTTCTTTTTTCCTTCTTTCATATCACATTTTCTTTTATTCCCTTCTCAGTTCAACCAAATATAACATTTGAGTTTTTTTCGGCAGAGTTGTTAAAATTGAATTATAATCTTGAAAAAATGTTAAGTTGGACCTTATAAAAAAATGACGTTTTCGAACTAAAAATAGTTTAATGTTTTTATATAATTGTTATCTAATATGCTTGAAAAACAGACACAACTTTTTATGTCAATAAAATAACTTTTTCCCCAAAAAAGCAAACTTTACCGAACACACTTAAGATATGTCTAAGAAGAAAACAAAAATCACTTAAATGAAAATCATGTCTCAAATTACCCTCTTGTGTAAAGTTGGTTTGTCAACTTTATCGAATATTAGTACACTAAAACCAAATATTATTAAATATCTAACTTTTCCATTAACATATTTCATCCGGTCTAAAAAACATTATACATTAGTCAACATTATCCAACGACCAAAATGATTTTTAAGAAGGATTAATGTGTATTTAAGTTATTTATAAAAATAATATATGAGGTAATAAGTTGAATTAATAATTTCTAATAAATTATACGTTAAATATTTTTTTTATAGATTCATTGTATTTGTTATATAAAACTCTTAATCTTGACATCAGAAAAATAATTAAGAGTATAATATGTATATTTTTTTTTTGTCAATAACTAATTGGACTACAAATATTGTTTGGTGTGTTATTTGTACTCACCAAAACTCCTCTTGAATCTACCGATTAGAAAGTAGTAAAAGTCAAAAACAAAGGAAAATTAGTGTAAAAACTAGTTTGTGTCGACCGGTTCAACTAGTAAATCGGTTCCAATATCGATTAATACAATAAATATATCTGTTATGCAATTATATTGGTTAAAATCGGTCAAAACCTGCCAAAATCTGTTAAAACCGGTCATAACCGGTCAAACCCAGTTATAACCGACCAAAACCGGTCATACCGATCATTTTTAATTGAACCGTACCGGTCATACTGACTGATTTTTTATTTAAAATTAATTATTAATAAAAATAAAAAAATATTATTTTTTTATTAATTTTTCTATATTAATATAAATATATTATATATTTATATCTAATTTCATTAGTACGCAATTTAATTAGTAAACTACATGTTAAACTGGTAGAACACTATACTATACCTTGATTGATTTAATAACCATTATAGGAAATGCAAAGGACAAAGACAATGGAAGATGTGTCTGAATTTGTTGTGTTAAGGACCACTGGCCCGTCTGGTTGAGCAGGAATGAACAATGATTTTAAGATTTTCATTCGAATAAATACTTATTTTGTTTCTTCTAAGTTTTTGTATATACTCATTTAATTCCTTAAAATTTTAAAAATATTAAGGAAGTCAATCATGAGTTAAATTAATTTTCAGCATTACGATGATTAAATTTTTAGTCAGTTTAGTTAATATTGGAGAATATTTTAACTCATATTACCTTATTAGGTAATCAAAATTAATATCAATCTAAAATCAACAATGAAAGGGTATGAGACAGAGACACGTTGGAAGCAGAGGATGAATATCATCACCAATAAATTTTGTATAAGGTTTTCATAGTACAATTAAGTGTAAAACCCCAATTTTTTTAATGGGTCACTTTATAAAATTATTGTTTTGCCTTTATACGCAAAACCGTCAGAATGATCTTTTTAAGATATTTTTTGTTGATAATTAATTCTATTGTTTATCTATTGTGTTGTTTTGTTCTGTCAACAGAGTTTCTCACAAAACTCAACCAAATTTTTTTGATGTTTTTTTTATGATGGAGGCCAAATGGAATGTTTTTTATGTCTCATTGTTATTATATAAAAATTAATATATAAACTGGTATGATCGGCACTATTCAATTGAAAACCGGCCAGTATGACCGATTTTTATCGGTATAATTGCATGACCGGTATAATTATTTAATCGTACTAGTATTAGGACCGGTTCATCAATTTACCGGTTTAACCGGCCAGCATGAAATGGTTTTAATAACTATCACTACATGTTGAATATAAATATATATATATAAATAAAGGAAACTTTGAAAAGAAAAAAGAAGAAACTTTTTTTCCAAAATTGTTTATGTGAAAGCATCCTTGCTCGGATAACGAGCTCGGTCCTTGTCAAAAAATTCAACCATTTTAATGGTGGTCCACTAGTCACTGCATTGTTTGTGTGTGTTGATTTTTGAGTACAATGGTTGTAGACTATGAGGCTATGACTACGAGGCTGGTGGCCCTGTAAATGCAGGTCTATTCCAGTTACCCTGTTAGGATACCCTCCTTGGGTTTTGGATGTGATGTGACTTTTCTCTGAACAACCATTGCCTCATTGTGTAACAGTATAAAATAAAACTACCCTTTCATTTGATGTAGTAGTTTAGTTATATTTGGAAAATGGTATACTTTGAGTATAATTTAGTATTTATTTTGGATTAATTGCTCCTCCTAAAGTTATTTGGCAAGCTTAATGCGTGCATGGGTGTGAATCCAAGGAATGATATGAGATTTTCATCGTTACATGATTTAGATGCATTATTATTATACATGATTTTGATGTATTAAATTAAGTTGTACTTATTATTTTTAAAATTATTCGTCATGTATTAATCAATCTTGTTAGAGGTTTATGGAAAAATATCTATGTATTTTCAGAAAAACATTAATTGATTAAGACTTTAGTTAGTTGATTAAGTCTTTTTAAATGAAAAACTCGTTAATCGATTAAGAATATGGTTAATCGATTAAATCAATTTCAGTTTTGGAATCTTGTATGTTTTAAAGAAACATTAATTGATTAAGTATCTACATGTTCGATCAACTCAACGAAAAATAGTTTGAAACTGAATGATATTTTAACTACCATATCCCATAGGCAAATGTATGATTTTTTTATACACGATTGGTACATAAGAATACACTAATTTTCAAGAGAGTTTTTTCTGAAAAAGTGTGCTAGAAAATTTTATGTGAAAAGATAGAGTTTCATGAATCTTTGAAAGAACTTTTATTTTCAAGCATTATTAGTTATCAAAGATTTTCCTTTGTGTCTCAAAATCATTTATTTTCATCCTTGAGTTTGTGAGAGACATCAAAGGGTTATTGGTTCTCAATTTTAGTGTATGATTAATACATCAAGGTGCATAGAACTTTGTACACATTTTACCAATCAATTTTTAAATTTGTCTCTTTGGGGTGTGAGGTGTCACCTTGGAAGAAGGGAGAAATCATAGGCTGGGGTTAGGTCTAAGAAGATGTCTCTTTGTGTATACTTGGTTGAAAGTGGTGTGGATCCATTAGAAATTAGGTCCAAGGGTATTCTTGGTGGAAGAAGTGTTTGCATAAACATTTGATTTATTCTTAGTAAAACAAATCTCTCAAGATCAGAAGGGGATGACTAGATGTAAATGACAGTGGTTGGTAAACGAATGAGGATAAATCAATCGTATCACTTTTTATCTTTCCCTAACTTTTACTTTCGTGCCACTATCGTATTTCTTTATATTTGATTATATTCATATAGAGATTATTGCATAAGTGAATTTGTATGATAAATCACTTTCATTGAACTGTTTAAGTGCATATTAGATCAGATTAATCACTGTTTTCTTGTTGCATCAAGAACAAAAAAATTCAAGAAAATCAGAAAGGTTAATCGATTAAACCTTATGTTAATTGATTAACTCAAACTTTTTGTTAATTGATTAAGTGGCAATTTAATCGATTAAAACTAGTAGTTTTTGAAATTATATTTTGTATCCGATTTGTTTTTAATTCTTACTTAAACAACTTATTCAACCCCTTATAGGTGAAGTTAGAGCCATTGTTAACCAACAAGTGGCATCGGAGTTAGTTTGGATAAGTGTTATCTTAATCGATATATTCGTGAGATCCTAGGGATCTATAAATTGGGCTCTACGAATCCATTTGGTGGTGAAAGATCCTCTATCAATCGTCCTCCTGTATTTAGTGGATAGGGTTATGCCTATTGGAAAGTTAGAATGATGATTTTCATAGAGACCATAGACACAAATATATGGGAGGCCATGCAAAATGGACTTCATATTCCACTTCCCTTAATGGAAGGTGAAACTAAAGAAAAGCCTAAGAGTTTATGGACGGATAATTAAAAGAGAAAAGTGCATCATAATTTGAGAGCCAAAAACATAATCACTTCAACATTATCTTTTGAGGAATTCTTTAGAGTTTCACAATATAAAAGTACCAAAAAAATGTGGGATACTTTACAAGTAACTCATGAAGGCTTAGTGAAGTATATATAGCATGCTAGGTTGTATGCATTGACTCATGAATATGAATTGTTTCGTATGTTTCCTAATGAAACAATAAATGACTTGCAAAAGTGATTTACTCATATTGTTAATCATCTTGTTGCTTTAGATAAAGTGTTTGCAAATGACGAGCTTACTAACAAGGTTTTGAGATGTCATGATTGGGCTTGGCAGCCAAAGGTGATGACAATTGTGGAATCCAAACACTTAGATCAAATTTCACTTGCAACCCTATTCAGAAAGCTACAAGAATATGATATGGAACTTGGACGCTTAACACTTCACGAAGAATCACACAAGAAAAAAAAATGAATTTCCCTCAAGGAGGCAACTTCAAATGCAAGAATTCAAGAGGAGAAATCATATGATGAAGATTCTGATTCTTCCGATATCGATGACGAAACTATGGTACTCCTTTTAAACAAATTCAGCAAGTTCTTAAAGAATAAAGGAGAGTTCAGAAAGTTTCAATGAAAAGATACAAGAGAATCAACAAATAAGGGCAAGAACTCAAAGGATAAGATTACTTGCCATGACCGTGGGAAGGTAAGACACATGAAGTTCTCATGTCCTATCTATCTTAAGAGGGTAGAGAATGAGATTTAAGATTAAAGGGACATCAAAACAAAGAAAGCCTACATTGTATGGGATGTACTATGAGAAGAAGAAACTTCAAGCATCTCACACGGTGAAGAATCAGCCAAACAATGCCTAATGACACAAAATCACGATTCTTGCAAAAATAGTGAGTGAGGCAACTCTACTAAGGTAAGTAACTCTGATGATTCCCCCACATATGACATATTTGTTGTGAATGCTTGAAATATGTTATTATATTAGTCCCACATCACCTAGTATTGGAATAGAGTAGAGTAACCAATATTATATATTGGACTTAGGCCCCTTCTTGTAATGTGCACCAGATATAAGCACCAAATAGAAACACCTCTTGGGCACTTGGTCCCATGAGTGTGTTAGGGTTTGTAATCCTTATTCTCTAATAATATCTTGGTAGCTGCTCAGCGCTCCCGGGAACGTAGGCACAATTGGCCGAACCTCGTTACCAAATTCTTTGTTTTTTCTCTTTTATTTATTTTATGCGCTTTATTTGATTGCTTGTGACCAACGATCATTTCCGCTGCAACAACGATTGGTATCAGAGCCAATTGGAAGATGACTCTTAATCGATGTGCTAGATAATGACAAAAGAGGGTGAAGGCATGTTGGTTAGACAAGGTGCATCAAATGTACTATGCAAGGATAAAATGAGATGAGTTGAAGGAGAAGAAAATATGGCGGAACTATGGTATGAGCGATATATGTTGACCCAGAACCCTAGAAGTTCATATACTAAATTAGAATCAAGGTGGAGATATGGAATCAGGTGTTGAGTTTGGCCCTAAGACAGATAATGACAATATATCTCTAGGTGTTAAGAGAATGATCTCATTTGAGATGAAAAGTGGAATATCTTGGCGTAACTGAGACGTGATAGTGAAGGATATTAATTGTTAGTAAATCTACAAAAGCACAGATGCGCTGACTGACTTTGATGCAATGTATAACATGGGCATTGACATTGATGCAAGGTGTAACACGGGCATTGGTAGAGATGCAGTGTGTGGCATGAGCATTGACTTGGATGCAAGGGTGTGGCACGAACATTGGTTAGCATTGACACAAGGTATGTGTTATGTGTATACTCATTATGGTGGAGTATGATAATTCTTTTGAACTATGATTGTTGGACTAGACAATTGTGGCAGCGGTTGAAGTTTTCCAAGGAAACTCCATGTTTCAGCTTGACTGAGTATTGAACAGGATGGTTGCTGGTGAAA